>JARDVY010000064.1:0-4800000 GCA_029030555.1 Ornithoptera alexandrae | reverse complement strand
TCTACTTGTAGCTTAATCAGAAATTTAACCACTTTTAATACTAATCACGGTATAAAAGTTCTAATCAGAAACAGAGTTAAAAAAAATGTCTAAAACGGGGTAAACATGAAAGCTCACCCTTCCGACACTCGAATGAAACAAAACAAAAAGAGAGCGGAGTTAAGCGGCGCCTGCACGTGTCGGCGCCCGCGGCCGTTCCCGACCGTCCCACCACCGTCCCGCGACCGTCCCACCACCGTCCCGCAACCGCTACACGAACATTAGCTCCATTGTAACCCTTCCATGTGCGAATGATACGAAAACTCCTTCTTTTCCTTACGCTTCCGTACAACGACGGATTAGCAGCGCAATACACCCGTGTCCGACAGACGTGTTTTTAAAGGAATGTTGTTAACAAATATAATTTTTTTTTTCTATACAAAGCTACGAGACGAACAAGACGTTAATGTGCTAATTGATACATATTATGATATACTATCAAAATATATCTAGTATAAAGATACTATTGAATATAATGTATTAAATAAATAACTTTTAGAATTTTTGAAGAACTGCTTAAAGGTTATAAAGTTTGCTGTAGGGCAGTGTTTCCTAACATGAGGCCCACGCCCCACAGTGGGGCAAATTGATTATTAAATGGGCCTTCCATACCTTTTCGGATTCTACATAAATTTAACCCTTTCACTCTGTCTCTCTTGAATTTCTGTTTTTCATTACACGTTTAGAAAATTTTCTGTTTCATTTACAATTTCTTTGTAATTTCTTCCTAAAACCTATCATTTAAGTTTCTCAAGTGAACAATTAAATATAATTAATCCAAAATATTTAAAATATTGTATGATACATAGGGGAACATGAGAATTTTAGAACGGCTAAAGTGAGGCATGGCACAAAAATGGTTGGGAAAGACTGCTGTAGAGTATATACGTCCATATGTTGACTATCAGCACTAAACAATCACACATGATATTCTAATAATTCGGTAGATCTACATAATGTTGAAATATTAAACAAAAACCTTTATGTCACATTTTATGAACTACAATATCTCACGGCTCTCAACAATTTGTAGGCAGAGAGTCCTCAAATTCTTCGGACACACGGTCAGGCGAGACCCAGACAGTCTAGAAAGGCTGATTATTACTGGTTGTGTGGAAGCAAAGAGAGCGAGAGGGCGGTATCCTACAAGATGGACACACACAACTCAGGACGCTACGGGAGCTACCCTACAATCCATCCAAATGGCGCAAGACAGAAATATCTGGAAAGAAATGGTAGCCAGGGCAAGGCACCATAGTCACGTCCCTCAGTCATGAGGTTACGACAAATAAGAAGAATATCTCACTGAATTCTCTTGAACACTGACATTGACAGACATTACTAAAAAATTACACAACCCTTAAAGTTGACCAAAGCGTATATGTATGAATAAAGTACAAGCTTAAAAAATGTTAAATATTTTTTCTACCAAGTCGCCATACTTTCTTTATTTTTTTTTTATTAATTTATTATTAAATATTGTTTTAAACACTGATTGGATTCTTAAAAAAAATTCAAAATCGAGAAATATAACATTCAACACGGTAAGTGATTCGTCCGTTCATAACAGGCGGTAGTTAGAATGACATACACTACACTACATTGTGCTTGTTCAAACAAATCATATGTTTCGTTACTCCGGTAATTTCACTAGCTACAATGCGGTAATGCCTGACTAAACAGTCTCCAGCCATGGAGACACCACCGGTGCAATTAATATGTGATATTGAGATGTCACTGCAGTATGAACATTTTATGTTCTCAATAAGATATATTTTAAGGATTTAGATAGCTTTTATTTATTTATTTTACTATCCTAAAGTTACGACCTATTTGCAGCACGGACACAGGGAGACTAAAATGACAGATACCCAGCAGTCAGATCGTCATCCCCAGAAGTAGTTCACTCTGCGGTATCTTAATCCGTAATCTTCTAGTAGTGTGCTTGGTGTTTTATTTAATTTTATTGACAATGGGATCCCATAACCAAAGCCAAAAAGTTTGAATAAGATTATCCCCGAAACCTTTGATCCTTGATCACCTTAAAGCAGCAAAGTATTTATTTTCAGATAAATTTGTATTAGTAATATTGTACTACCATACCAAAGATACTGGCGATAGGTCTCTGTAGCCGAAGACCATCTTTGTAGGTACCACCGCAGCGCCTATTACTGCTGCGAAATATAATAGTAGTATGCAAACATTACTGTGTAAGGGTTGAAGGGCGCTGAGGGTAGTCAAATTACCAGAGTAACGAAACATATGATCTGTTTCAACAAGCACAATATGGTGTATAACATACTAATTAGCGCCAGGTTGTTACGGGCGAGCGTACCATTTACCATCATGTTAACATACCCGCTTGTCTTTAATACTTTTACTTTCGTAGACACATCCAAATAGCTGGAAGCCGCAAAGCAGATGTATGCAGAAGGATTGAGGCTAACTGTACTGCAGGGTACATTGAAAATTTTGTGGCTTATCGCGGGCATGCTTAAAACTTTTATTTTGAGCGCCCAGGGCGGGCCCCGTGAGCGCACGAATTTCGTACAGACCTACGAAACACGGAGACAATGCACTATTTAAAATATATGGAAGTACTTTATAAAAGCATACTACACACCGTTCAATATATACTATATTTCACAAATGGATCTAAAGACGGATGGACGGATGCTAGTCGTTTGATCGACTCAAATAGCTCGTCTGATACTGGACTCACGAACGCGGAATCCACGCCTTAATTTTACGTGTAATTGTAATCATTTTTCAATATGTAAGCACAAAGGGTGTAAGGGTTCCCGCACAACAACTCACGGGATCCAAGTCAACCGCACCTGCTCGTAGTACACCCTGCTAATTAACAAACGAGGCTCTGGCTCCTACCAACCAGTATTGGGCCAGCGTGATAAGAAATAACCAAATCGTCCCATAATCCCTACCCGATTGATGTGGAAATCTTTGGGGTAGGACTCTATAATGATGTAAGTTTTGCATCATTAATAAGTCAACATAACCATTTTACAAAAAGGAACAGGAAAGAAGAACTGAATTCTTCGTTCTTGATAGGAACTGCAAAGAAGAGGAACACTTGTCGGCCGAATACGCTGTGGGTGTCTTCAAGGAAAAAATGAATAGATTAAGTTTGTTAACTGTTTTCACTGCAAGTGGGATCGTTGTCAAGCACTAACCCTTCAAGTTTAAAAGAAGATTTGGGATTTAAAAAACATAACTATTTATTATTTATATGTGATATTAATAGAGAAGATAAGTGAAGGGAGTTCTAGAGGTTGTAAGGGACGCGTGGCGAATCACGCGAGGCAATATTTACGGCGTGTGTTTTGGCCGTATGTTCTCACACGTCGGCCGATACACATCTGATTCATTACCGCGCCGTGCTCCTCGCGCCGCGGACCCCGACACGGGCCCCGACGTCCCGCGCCCCCGTAAACACGACACCGACCTCAGGACGCACAGGAGATCACTTCTATTCAAGTGCACAGAAATGTATTGAAAGAAATCCTCACGTAAAAATATCTCTCTACCTCTTTGCTATTTCACAATTTATTTGAAGGCTGTCAATACATACATCGATTTCGAAAATCGATAAAAAAATTTAATTATTGAATGAAATAGATATGTATAAAAAATAACTTCTGATAAATTTAAAACGATCAGTTTCTGTTTAATTACAAATAATAATATTCTCGATCGGTTGAGTCATCATCATCATCGCCATTTCAACTGATAGAAGTCCACTGCTGGACACAGGTCTCTTGTAATGTTTTCCACAAATCACGATCTTCGAATAATTACGTGCTTGAAATTAGTTTAATTATTTAATATCGATTTAAATACTTGAGAACAATGATCATTAAAAAAATCGAGTAAAATTTACGAATGGAAATGAAATCTCTTAACAAAAAACAAACCCTTAACACTGCACTTTAATATTTCAACTCCTTAATAATTTACTTGATATTTATTAAATTTAATATTAATAAAAATAACGAGTTAACTATAAAGCTCATTTTGGGAAAAATTATCTAATCACTAATTATATGGTTAATAGTTTAACAGCACAGTAAAAACAAATAATGGACCAAAGTTACCTTTTAGAAAAAGCACTTAAAAGTTGTCAATCATTAAGACAAAAAATTATATATATTTATATATTTCTTTAGAGGAGGCTTATGTCCAGCAGTGGACATCTATCGGCTGATGATGATTATGATATATTATTATTATATATTTATTTATATAATTATGACTGAGTCTTCGTTGAAATAATTTTTAATAATTTGTTAATATGTTGTATGCGCATATATAGATATATATATATATGTTTTGTTTTTATATATGTATATAAATATGTAATGTGTATTATAGTTATATTTATGTATGTTTCCTCTCTTTTATTATAACCTTTTTTAACGTTAATGCACTTACCTCAACATCTCTGCATTACTGGAATACAATAACAATGGCATTAAGTGTTAGTCCTAAGTGACCTACACAGGATGTGTATAAAGTTAAATAAATAAATAAATATTTCAAGGGTATTCATATCAAACTCTTTTTCCTTTCATCACAAGGGTACAAGGGTACAACTACAAAACACACAAAAGTAAAGAACAGCCTAAAAAGACTATCCGAAGACGATTTCGCTTTTTATGTTCGACCCAACGCCCGTAAAACTTTTGGAAGTACAGAACTTGGAAACTAATCTAAGTGCCAAGCTCGTACAACTTGGCAGACAAGTGCCGACGTGTTATTTTTTTTCCAGTTTTCAGCCTTCGGCGAGCAGCAGCCACCCAGTGATATGAACGTAACATGCACGAAGAAATTTGCACAGAGTAAATAAGATTTATTTACTTTGTGAAAATTTCTCTTATCTTTTATAAAAAGAGACATTGGGAGTAGGTGTCTGTCGCCGGAGACCATTTAGGTAGGTACTACCATAGCTTCTATTTCTGCCGCCAAATAGTAGTGTGCAAACATTACTGTGTTCCAGTTTGAAGAGAGCTGTAGCTAGTGAAATTACTGGGGCGAGGATACTCAACCTTAAAGCGACGAGCGCAATGTGATGCAGTGTATGCCATTCTAACTAGCACCACATTGTTATGGACGGGCGTATCACTTACCATCAAGTGCACGTCTTACATGTGTTGTCGCTACGTTGAATAAAAAAAAAATATATTTTTTTAAATAATTTTATTTTCTATGTTATTTAGATATTTTTATCCATTACAATACACTATAAGAATTTTTTTTACCTCTGAGCATGCACTGATGATGATGAATTGATACCACAAAACATTGTTGTCAAGTGAAGCACATATCAAATTGACATAGATAAAAAAATAGGCGGTTTGTTGTTGGTACGTCACTAAACAAAATATTGTTCCGGTTTAAAAGGCGCTCTACTTCGACAATCACTGAAGTGTGTACAACAATTTATCTTTCAAAGCGACGAGCACAAAGTGGTGCAGTATAAATGACCCTAACCAGCGCTATGTTATTATAAGAAAATATAACACTTACTTTCAGGTGAATGATCTGTTCGTCTCGCCGCTTCGACGAACGAAATAAAAGATGGTAAAAATCAGTTTAAGAGTTTTTGCAGACTCTGCGTTCGTACCGCTCTAAGCATTCTTCTATACCAAGACGGCGGAGTTTCAAGGTAAAGCCGAAATATTTTTCTCACTTCCACCATCCCCACACCTTGGATGCTTCAATACATATAAAGCAGGGAAAAAAGATGTGTTTGATTACATGTTCAGGTCAGTACATGTACTGTTATAAATAATGTAGGGGTGTAAGGGGTCCCGAACAACAACTCGCTGAACCCAAACCAACCTCACCTGCTCGTGGTGCAGCCTGCTAATTAACAAACGAGCCTCGGCCTCCCACCAACCCGCATTGGACCAGCGTGGTGAGAAATGGCCTTAATCCCCCATACCTACTACAAACAATGGCACTTAGTGCCCGGCGGTACTGGAGGCCTATGCCCAGCAGTGGACGTCTATCGGTTTATGATATTAATGCTGAATTTACCAGTGGTCGGTCCCTGTTGCCGGAGACCATCTAGGTAGATACCACCGCAGCGCCTTCTGCCACTACACAGCTGTATGCAAACGTTACTATGTTCCGGATTTAAAGGCGTTGTAACTAGTGTAATTACTAAGGTAACGACACTCAACATCTTCTCATCAGGCCACGAGCGCAATTTGTTGCAGTGTATATCATCCTGACTAACGCCACGTTGTTATGGGCAGGTGTATCACTTACCATCAGGTGAACGTTCCGCTTGTCTCGTCGCTTAATTGAATAAAAAAAAATAATCCAAATTTAATTAATGCACCTACTATGAAGTAAAATACTTTTCGTTTCTTCTCTAACAGGAAAGTTATAATCCTGGGGTGTAAGTGGTCAGCCGGCAGACGTCCACTGCTAGACATGGGCCTTCGACAAAGATCTCCACATTGATGGATTCAGCGCTGCGCAGCATCCAGCGGCTTCCTGCGACCTAACAGTCAGCATGCCCTCTGATACCGCCGGGCACTGGAAGCCGTCATTTGCAGCGGTTCATATTTGGGATTTGAGCCATTTCCCATCACACTGCGAGTTGGTGGGAATCAGAACTTCCTTTGTTGAGTGGCAGGATGCACTACGAGAAGACGAAATTGGCTTGGGTCCCATGAGGTGTTGTGCGGTCCCCGTTACATCTCTAGTTTTTTTAATAAAGTATTGATCTGTTACATAGAAAAGAGTAGCATTTTATAAGATCCATTTAAACTTCCATCTCCGTAAAACATTTAACAAAATTAAATTTTGTAGCTTTTAGTCGACATTATTTATTACTTTGACATTTCATCCCCTATATTTTAAAGTCTAGATGCATGTTGGTAGTACCAAATCATTCATACTATAGATGGTTTTTAATATCAATAGACTCGCTGATCCTTGTTAGGAGTCAATGTTCTTTTACTAGTATTTGTAATATATAAAATCATAAATAATATTTTTTTTTAACGTTTAGTAATAAAAATTAATAGATTTAGTTAGTAGAAAAGTAAAATATCTAAATAAATAAGTCACCATTACGTGAAGTGACCACTTTTGTATAATGCGACAAAATAATTCCATTCCACGTCCAATTACACCCGCGCGGTATCAAAGTTACAAAACTTCGGCCCAAATAAACATATACCGAGGAAAAATCGGGTTTCAAATGCGTTATTACTGGAAACTGGGTGGGAAACATGTTCGGGCTTTTATTAAGTGAGGTCAGGTTAGGGTGGCAATATTGTTTGCGGATAAATTTATCGCATGTTTATAATTATCCCATTGTCGATTTCATTTATAATTATTACTATTACCATTCTTTTTTTTTTCGACTAATCGACGAGTCAAACGGGATTTATACCTGATGGTGAGTGGTTCACATAATGACGTGGCGTTAATACGTCACTACATAATGCTCATCGCCTTGACATACAAGATGTTAAGTTTCGCCACTCCAGTAATTTTACTATATATATATCCTTCAAACCAAAACACTGTTATGTTTCTTACCTTTCAATCTATGGATCCTTCGTCCTTTCTAAATATTTTTTTTTTATGAAAGTATTATAAAAATACTCTTACTTGCTTTATACTTTTAGAATAAATTCTATATTATTCATCCGGACTTTATAACACATCATCATCATCAGCCGACAGACGACCACAACTGGATTTAGGCCTCCTCAAAAAAAAAATAGCAAAGGTATAGATAGCACTTACGCATAGTATTTTTTTTGTTTTATAACACATTACTCCATCGAATTTTTAAAATGTTTTGATTTGACGAAACAGCTGTAATCTGTGTGCTAAGTGATATGGCTGTCCATAACAAAGAGTTGATAGTAACGACGTTCACACATCACTAATAAAAAGTGCTCGTCATTTTGCCACAAGGTTTTTTGATATCATTATCACCAGTTTTAGTAATAGTACATGGTCACCCTAGACCAGATGTTATCGCACGTGGTCACATACTAATGGTAAACACGTAAAGGTAATTCCCTTTGATGTATGGAGCACGCGCCGAGGGGAGTTCCACCGTTTACCGTGATCGCGGTAAATTTTACTCACTTGAACTTTCTTGTACATTTTTAAAACTTTACCCGTGTGGGATAGGGGTTAAATTTTCCCCGACACCACTCTACTATCGATGTGACGTGGAAAGAACGATCAACTCTAAGATCAAAGCTGAAGCTTTTCCTGTTATCTTAACGCCCAATTTTTTTAATTATAGTGGCTGATGTTGTAAAGAAGAACAGCAAATAAATGAAATAAATAGATAAGTTTAAAATCGGATATTGGATAGTAAAAATTTGGAATGTAAATAAAGCAAAGTAACAAAAAGAAAAGAAATAGTTAAATTGTAAAGACAACAAAGAAGAAGGAGCTAGAAGGAGACGAGGAAGAAGAAGAAGAAGAACAATATATGAAAAAGGGATGTTTGTTCCAGGAAACAACGGCGGCGGTCTTCATGAGCGGGAGGTATGGCAGAAAGAATTGAGATGGAGTATGAATGAGAGCAAAAGTAAGGAAGATAAGTATGGTAAGATAGATAAGAAAGAATGTAAGCAGAGTATGAAGGAAAAATGTAAATCAAAAATTTAGATGTTAAGTGATTTGTATAGATAGGCCCTGACCCAAACTACGCAGGGGAATGATTGAAAAAAAAAAAGAAAAAAGAAACGTCCAATTTAAAGAGCGTATATTTATCTGTGGGCATCCACTGAATAAAATAGTGAAGATGATTATGTTCGCTTAGTTGCGTTTATTGGAGAAAAAAAATAGCAAAAGTATTGCACTGACACACAAATTATTTTTATTCAATTAAACGGCGAAATGAATGTTCACTTGATTGTAAGTGATACGCGTGCCCATAACGTGGCGCTAGTTAGGATGATGATATATACAGCACCACATTGCGCTCGTCGCCTGAGACATAAAATGTTGAATCTCTTTACCCTTTTAATTACAGTAGCTACGGCGCCCTTCAATTCGGAACACAGTAATGTTTGCACACAACTGTTTGGCGGCTGAAATAGGCGCCAGTGGTAAAGCTAGACGGTCTCTGGCAACAGAAACCTACCACCAGTACCACTAAATACACTTTACTACTTTACTACTAACATAACATTTAATATTAATTATATACACAACAAAAGAATAATGTATGCAAAGAATATTCATCAAAATTTTTTTTTAAATAATTTTTCCAAAAATACTAACATACAGTTTATAATATTACACACCCTAAATTTTACACTTGATGGCGAGATAATAGGGCTAATATAATATGATTTAAACGACCCACTTTATTTTCCCCGGGAGCTGGACCTAGAATGCTTGCAGTGGACTATCCTAAGCCGATAAGTAAATTTTACCAAATATTATTCATACCCTTAGAGCCACACTCTTACTCACTTTACACTGTCAGTAGAGTTTCCAGTTTTTCAAAAACCGACTATATCATCATCAGCCAAAAGATGTCCACAGCTCGACATAGACTTCCCCCAAAGATCTCCACATCGATAAACTCGATCGATGTAACTTCAAAAGAAATATTTTACTGGTGGTAGGTCTCTGTTGCCGGAGACAGTCTAGGTGTTCCGATTTGATGGTTGCTGTACCTAGTGTAATTACTGAAGTAACGACACTCAACATTTTATAGTCTGAAATAGACAAGCACTGTGTGGTGCAGTGTATAACAACCTAACTAGAGCCACGTTGTAATCGGCAGGCGTATCACTTACCATCAAGTGAACGTTACACTCGTCTCGTCGGCTAATTGAATATTAATAACTACAAAACTGTTACTATATCAAATGTAAATAAAAAATAATAATAATTGTCGTTGCTTTAAAACACGCGTGAAATAGATTGACAGATTTGTTTTTTTTTTTCCATTTGTGTCGTTCGCGCCGTAACGTTTAAAATTGGAACACACAATAGCCAGCCTCTCCGGGCACACAAGTGGCGTGGCACGTGTAATGGCGGTTAGGTGGCGGCAGCGCACCGCCGGCTCCGCGGCACGGCCACGCGATCTGGCTATTAACCACATTAACTACACATGGATTTATTTCGATTTAATCACTCGAAACGCAGTGAGAAATGTAAATAAATTGCCGACATTATTCCACGTTCGGACTGCGTATATTAAGTTTTATTATCCGTACCGCCTTCTATGATTAATTCTGTTAATTTATCTTTTTTACGCAATCTTTCGTCTAAATTTTCACTTCATTAAAAAGAGAATAGCAATTAATGTATCAAATATTTCTCATTTACTTGTACTTTTCAAACTCACCCGGCTTAAAAAAATCCATGTAAGACCCGTTTACTATAGTCGAGTTAAAAAAAAAAACTTAGTACAAAAGTATAATAATCAATAGTTTTAGAAGAGATCTATAGTTCTATTCGAAAACTCATCAAACTAATAACACTAATTTGACTATAAATATTCATAAGTAAGCAGTTCACAGTTCCTTAACAATTTCTCATCTTGGAAACCGCAAGAATATCTTGTTAATTGAACATCCAATATTACAGACTCAGGTTATTGCTATTTGATATTATTAAGATGACGGCGTGATCCAAAGTGAATCGATTCTATATACTTGCTCCTTCTACGTGTGACGAAGCATCTTCATAATATGTTCTAAAAAAATACTAGGTCAAGTTGCAGTACAGAAAAGACAATTTTAAGTTAAAGAAATTAAACACTAATGTAGAAATGAAGAGAAAAGGAAATAGAGGCAAGAGGAATATAATGACTACATGATGCAACAACTTATTTACATTAAAGTCATATTTTCTTAATTACTTTCAATTTGTTCATACTAATTTGCGGTAAGTGTATATACATTAGCTACACTTTAATAACTATACAAATTAATTATAATATATAATCCCTCATAATCCTGTCAAGAATTTCATTTCGAATGACATTAGACACTGATATTTAAAAAATGTAATACTAGGAAATAGTGATTAAATGTTATTTTTGTCAAAACATCAAATTCACTACTGTGTACTAGAGACAGCGATGAAAAAAAAAACAATTTCATAATTTTTCTCTAAACTTCATTAATATTCTCCTGCTGGTTTTTGTTTTTGACGAGCATCTATGTAGACGCTCATGAAAGTGGAGAAACCGGGAGAGGTGTCCCAGGATCGTAGCAAGTGGAGAGAGGTGGTCTCTACCTACCCCACTGGGAACGAGGCGTGATATATATGTATATATGCTTTTTGTTCACATTACATATAAAACGTTTCAAAAATTGTTATTTGCAGAGAGCATTCATTAGGATACGAAATTAAAAAAAAAACAGTTGTTTGGTTTTACTATTTATATAATACATGATAAAACATACATTGTCTGACAATAGTTTACTCTATTACACTGATCACGATAATAATAAGCACTCATCATTTTAATTATTAATGATTTACCTTTAAATTAATTGTAAGATATATAACAATAAACTGTATAACATAATATATAAACTTTCTATCCAATGGCGCTGTAATTCATGCAATTTTCACATACTATGATTATTAATAAAGAGCCACGACCATTGAGAAACCTATGTAGATAGTTCGTGGTGAAGAACCAACTCTCACAAGCTTCTCCTTCCGCCACTGATATGTGTGTAATAGTCTTCAGGTATAAGGTGTGAGTAAAGCATTGTTTATTCTGCTTTTCATGGCTTCTCCAAAAACCCTTCAGAGTAAGGTTAGCCACTGATCTGTATGGGAGTATTTATACGGCCCTGCCAAAAAGCTATGAAGATGGAGTTACATTAGTTCAAGTCCCATATAACATGGCTTTTACACGCAAGAACAGGTATTCCGAAAGCAGTTTTCTAAAGTAAACTAAAACTAAAAGGTACCAAATTATCACTAGATTTTTCTTTTTATTCATACGTAAAGAAACATTTCACTATAATATAGTAACAAATTTGAAATGTACTTTTGTATATATAACTAACGATTACTATCATAACCTCGATTCATTATTCTTTTACAGCTAACCAACTGCTGGTGGTAGGTCTCTGTTGCCAAACAGAAGCGTGCTAACATTACACTCTTCCGGATTGAAAGGCTATAGCTAGTGAAATTGCTGGGGTGACGAGACCTAACATCTTGCCTCAAGGCAACGAGCGCAATGTGGTGCAGTGTTAAACATCCTAGCATGGGTGGGCGTCACTTGCCATTAGATGAACTTCTCGCTCGTCTCGTCTTAAAAAAACAATATAACTAAATTAATAATTATTTCTAAATATACACAAACATATACACTATAAAAAAAATTGATAATATAATGTCTATAATTAAAACGTGAACTTAGAAATTCCGCGTGTTTTTAAGCACCTCGTAGTACTTTAGACTTACCCTTGCTAGTGACTTAAAATTGTTATTGAGACACTTGTTGAAATCTACAGTTTAATGTTGTCACGATATTAAAAAAACAAATTAATTGCCTCCTTTCATGAAATTATTAAAATAGAAATTAATTAATCAGTTGTGTATGTTAAAGTTATTGCTAAAATCGTTGTTTCCGGTCGGACATATGAAACTTACGAGATTGTTTATTTAAATTGTTTTTTGTAAAGATATTTCTGATGCAAGGACCTTTAATAAAAGATAAAATATATAAGTACACTATAAAAATAATAAGAGTATCGGTAACCAAAGACAATTTAAAAGTAAATACAAGTAGTAAAATGTGACAAAGTAGAACCAAATCCGTTGACTTACTATATGCACTAATAATATTAAGTTTTCGTGTACGGGTTCCGCAAACCCTTTAATAAATTCTTCCCGGAATCTTTTATTACCGCGATCTCCTTTTGTTATTCAATGAAGTGGCGCGTTTTCCCGTTATTAAAGATTACCTGCCCCTAGGTGTGTGCGTTAAGCTTCATTTGTGAATCATTCATGGTTTATATCTGTTTCAGTAGATATCAACTCGCACTGCTATTTATATTTATTTAAGGTCGTATAGGAATAGACTCTTCAGTGAAATTAATTTTCTACTTTACGCTATTTGATTTTTTGGCGACTTGGATTATTTTTCAGTTTCCGTAAGATTCGTAGGTATGTAAAAATGTGTGTATTGAAGTAGGCGTCACATGTGAGTAGGTATCTCCGTGGTGCGCTGTGTGTGACACACGTGTGCCGCGGGGGTCGCAGCGCGTCGCGGCGTGTCGCGGCGTGCCGCGGCGCTGTGTGAGTGGGGGGGCGGTGCCGGGGGCGGGCCGCCACCGATGCCGGCGGCCAGTGCCCGCCGAGAGACGAGCGCACGCACCGCCGACGCTCGGCATTCGCGCGACTCCGCCGTACCGCGCGCCCGTCTCATCGAGCTCACTCCGCGCTCGCGAGCCGCCCGCGACACACGTCCGCGACCGCCGCTCCACGCTCACCGTGCCCGGACCTAGTGCTGTGTAGTGCTCACGAAACTTTTCCGTGCAATGCGAACGCGCGCCTCCGGGACTGCGATCTAAACGAAAAGGGTTGAAGTGCACGGTGGTAAGCGGGCGGAGGGCGGCGCGAAGCCGCGCACGCGCTCGCTAGTGCGCCGCGCTCGTACACGAGTCGTCACCGGCTCGCGCGATGGACGACAAGCCGACTGCCACCGAGGAGCACTATAGCCTGCGCTGGAACAACCACCAGGCTCACCTCTTGCGCTCTTTTGAAGCGCTGCTGCACGCGGAGACCCTTGTCGATGTCACTTTAGTGTGCGCCGAGCGACGAGTTCGCGCTCACAAAGTTCTCCTGGGCGCCTGCAGCCCGCTGTTTCGGCGGATCTTCAGCGAGAACCCGTGCAAGCACCCCGTGATTGTGCTAAAGGACTTTCAAGGATGGGAGGTGCAGGCCGTGGTGGACTTTATGTACCGAGGGGAGGTGTCCGTAGCCCAGGAGCAGCTGGGTACAGTGATAAGGGCGGGAGAGTCGTTACAAGTGCGAGGACTGGCCGATCAGGAGCGCGAGAGGACGCGCTCGCCACCACCGAGCCCGCCGGCAAGGAGCCCGGCGCGGGCGACTCCGGCGCCGTCGCCGCCCGTCAGCCCCGCGAGTCCGCAGCCACGCCGCAAGCAGGCCCGACCGCGACGACGTTCCGGAGAATCCGACACCCCGGAAAATCTGTCGATGCGGCGGTCCCCTAGCGGCCTGAAAGCAGTGCGATTAGCGAGGCCCCGATCCCCGTCGAGTCATAAACAGGAGCCTGAGGAGCCAGAGGCTGAGGTTCCACCGCCACCCCGGATGTTCCCGCCGCACCAGGACATGTTCCCGCCCGTGCCGCCGGCCGCAGTCTCCGCACTTTCTCTCACTCCACCCCACAGTAAGTATCATACTAAATAAATATTATATTTCATTAATTTTGTGAATAATACACTGAACCGGAGATATTCGCGCAGAATCAACTAGTTCCGTTCGATGTAACAGAAAATTATTGCAAATACTACCCGAAATAAATATATTTCTATATAGTCCAATTACCTACATTGTCATTGGCAAACTGTTACTGTGCACTGTTCATTTGCTAACAGTATGGTGCTCGTACCGATTTAACACAAAAGAAGTTGGTAAGCGACAGTAATATACTCCATATTGTGACTGGGCATTATCGAGTGGATATCGTCTCTGCAATACACGCAGCCCACGTATAATTCACCCGCGAATAAAAAAGTAAGGTCGGCGGTAACAATGCCGTCTTGGATGGATAATTGCTTCGTAAATAAATAATTACAAGCAAAAACTGACCTCGTTCACTCATTGTCACTGCATGACCGATGCAAAGCTATTTATATTCAATGCTATGGGTATTTGTGCGCATAATGCACTCGCAGCTCGCTGATAGATTTCATTCTAATTAATATCGCAGAAGGTTCGCAAATGCGAAAGGGAAAATATCAAGTTATCATTTCGTACAAATAAACTATTAAACTTCTCACAAAGAGAATCAATTAAGAATAAAGACAGTAACTTCCTAAAATTTTGCCGCTTCATATACGAGTATTTTAATAATAATTAGTAAAACCTTCATGTTTTTAATAGTTTGTATACTAATATTTTTTGCTATAATAAATACATTACGACGAATATAATTAGTTCAAAACTCTTCTCTAAGTTTCCGTTGATTTTAAAATAACCATTATACTACAGATTGCTGTAAATCAGCGATAGATTTTAACTACACCCCATTACCTTTTTAAGTATGACATATTTAATCTGTCGCGAATTTAATAAACCCTCCGTATAGTAAAATACCGGTTAATGCATGTGATAACTGAAATCGCCTGTTAAATTTTAAACTCGATCTTAAAAGTAAACTATATATTTTATTGTTCATAAATAAAACCTTTTTCTTTATTATTTATATATTTCAAGTTATACATGTCAATACTGACCGGTCGGTAATAAGTAGATAACTACAACAGTAAATATTTTTAATAAGTTATAAATATTCAAAATATGGGTTATATTTCTAACAAAATTAGATTAGATTGAAATTTATACAATATCTAATATTTCGTCTATGACACAAAATCGATTGAAATTATAGTTTATGGTAAGCAATTTGTTTTTTTTTTTACTATTCGCGAAGTCCGCTGCGGGAATTAATGTAGGAGTGGTTTCATACGTCAATTTTGTTTTATTGTTTCCACAGTTTTGCGTATGTGCCGAGTGGTTGATTGCGCTGTAATAGGCGTACATTGAACAGGGTTGCCAGTTCGATACGTGCATTTATAAGCATTCACTTATATAGGACTGTATTATTGCAAACTTATAATACACGTCTATTATTATTATCAGATTGAATTCAATTGTATTGCAAAGTGCCCATAACAACCACTAAAGTAATATTTAATATCTAACATCTGAAATATATTACCAAGACATGTATTGGATATGTAATTAAAATTTTGGGTTTATGGGATGGAAATCTTTAGAACTGTCATAATTGTGTCCTTTTATCAAATGTTTTGTTATTGTTTGTAATTTTTTTTTAAAACTAACCGTTAAGAGAAGGTAGGGGTATAATCCATACGGAATAAGAAAAGCGCCGCCTAATGAAACGTTGTTTTGTATTATTTGTGCTTGTTAGCACAAAACTGGCAGCCCTAATTGTAATGAAGGGTTGTACGCACTCACCTTACCCCGGCGACGTGCGTGGGGAAACTAAAACACCGGTTGGGGGAGTTTTTGAACGCTTCCGCACTTGTCAGTACGTTTCGAAATCCAAACCCTAAATTGCCCTAACTCTAAGCGCGTAACGTTTTTTCAATTTTTACGTTCCCGCTCGTTCATCAACTGATGTAATTAAAAATTCAATTACTTTAATACGATTTAAAACTACTTAAACCTTCAAAACATGTAACCGTGCTACATTACATATACTATTTTTTTTATTTAACAACAATAACAGCAAAACACTTACGCGATGATGAGTAGACCTGCCCGTAACAGTGACGCTACTTAGGATAATATATACAGCACTAGATTATGTTCGTCGCCTTGAAATATAAAATATTAAGTCTCATTGCTGCAGTAATTGCATTACTACTACTGCAACACCTCTCAAAGCAAAAAACAGTACAATTTGCAAACTACTATTTCGTGGCAGAAATATGCTCTGTAATAGTAACTACTTGGAAAATCGTCGATAATAGATACCTATCTACCAAAAAAAAAACATCAGCTATCAGTATAAAATTACTTCCTAAAGTCTATCAGCCAAAGGTAAGTGAAATGCCTACAGCACCAGCTGTACCCCACAGCACCCCATAGCGCCTTTCTTCCTTCAACTATCACCTGACAAACGTCTTCTAGTGCATACAGATCTTCTTCAGTCGGACGGTCCTAAGCGAGTACTTATGGGAAATAAACTCACAAAAAAAATATGTTGGAAGTTACATTCGCATATGTTCCAAATGTATACAAAGGACCCAAGAAACATTCACTTGCTCCTCGACAAACAGACATACAAACAAAGATACACACACATTAAATATATCAACTTCCTCGCCCTCTAGTTGAAATGGCTAATAAAAAAAACAACTTTCGCAACGGTTTAAAGGAAACAGTGACAGCTCAGTTTGTAAAAGCGATGTTATACGGTTCAGAGGAGCGCGGGTTTGATCCCCCACTGTGCTCGTAGTGAAAACTTTTTTTTGTTCTACAAAACAACGAAACGAGCTAGACATTCATGTGATAGTTAGTGATCCACTTGCTCATAACAATGTGGCGCTAGTTATGATGATATACACTGCACCATATTACGAAACGAAAAGTCTCACTATCACATATTATATCACTTGCTACAACGAACTTCAAACCGGAACACAGTAATGTAGTGTAGACAGTGTCCGATAACAGTAACCTACCATCGGTAACTGAAACGACGTCGTTAAATATGGTTGAACGGCATTCCTCACAGCAGCCTCAGCATGGTGTCCAAACGGAGAAGGGACTCTTCTTCTTGTGCTGGTATGCATCAGTATCAGATGTGGGAATAGGATTAAGCTATATGTTAGCTATTTTAATTTAATAACACGTTCTTCAAAAGAGAATCCTAGATATATAATACTTTAGATATTCTACTGTTATATCGCAACCTAATATTTGTATTTTAATGCGAACTCATACCATAATTATCATAATTTTAATATACTGAAATCTTCACGTTATAAGTTTTTTATTAAAGCACAATTAAACTGTACATCCGCTAATAGATTAGTTTATGATCTGATACTGCTATGACCACGGCTAAGTGGAACAGCCACTTACCTTTTACGTGTTTTAATACACTCTTCATATCAAAAAAGGATAATTTAAATGCAAATAATATTGATTGTCGTAAACTCAACCTCTCCACTGTTACAATAAATGTCTATTTTATTGTTTCCTTCATCTCCGTGTGTGTTGGTGACTTGATTACAGTTAATAATGGTGCGTAAATGTAATAAGGGGTTGGCGGTGGCCGCAATCTAGCCGGGGCCGCTTCCTGCGTGTGCCGCCATCGGACGTTTAAATAATACCAAATTCAATATAACCCGCTTTTATTATATTATTTAAAGCGTGCATTAGCTCCATTAGG
Source organism: Ornithoptera alexandrae (assembly GCA_029030555.1). Taxonomy (NCBI): domain Eukaryota; kingdom Metazoa; phylum Arthropoda; class Insecta; order Lepidoptera; family Papilionidae; genus Ornithoptera; species Ornithoptera alexandrae. The sequence continues at coordinate 4,781,795 of JARDVY010000064.1, read as the reverse complement.
TCGTAAATGTCTGTTACAATTGCTGTGAGCTAATAGTTTTTGTTTTAAAATAATTGCACTTCGTAAATCGGCGTAAAGCGGTAAGCTAAGGCGCAGAGTAGCTCATGTGAGACCTTCGTCGCCTTTATTACAACTTAAAAAAAAAAAAACATTAAAATCGTTTCAGATAAAACCTTTTTGTTTAATTTTACGCGCATTTACTGGTTATAGGTACAATAGATGTAATATTTCAAGTAATTAATAAACATACAAAGTTGAGCTACAAGTAAATCTTACGGCTTTAGAGCCTTTATTTATCCTAGCGAAAATAATCCTTTTTCAGTTGTTGACGAAATTTTTATGCGACCTACTAATATAAATTGAAAGGAGGAAAGGGCCTGAAAACCAAACTCTATTTTAAACTACGAAGCGACGCGACGAGCGAGACGTTCACTTTATGTTAAGTGATATGCCTGCCCATAACGTGGCGCTAGTACGATATAAACAGCAACACATTGTGTTCGTCGCATTGAGACACTATCTACACACAAACACAGTTATATTTTAACACATTACTGCTTTTTTTTTATTCAATTAAGCGAAGAGAGGAGCGGGACGTTCATCTGATGGTTTACACGGCAAAAGTAGGAGCTGGGATGATTCCTACTTAGACGATCCTCGGAGATAGAGACCCATCTTTAGTAAGGCTATTTCCTTTGTCGTGAGATGTTGAAGAGTTTCTTCAAGATGGTATTGACGTCCTAATATTATCGGCTAGTATTCGATAGATTGGCGCTATTTATAAAGCTTAAATTCTTATTTCTGTTTAACAAGAGAAAAATAATTACAGGATAATAGAATAAATAGAGTGATCAAGAGCGTGTCTGAATCTTCTTGTGAAATTTACTATTTAGACTGTTGTTCTTAACGGAAACATTTCGACTTATTTCATCTAAACAGTTATTGTCGTAAGGTATACTGTTCATGCTATTACTAGCTATTCCCCGTCCTCTTTGCTGGCCGTAATACCTCCGCAACTCCCATTGAGGAGGTGATTTTATAAAATCCATTCTTCGCTGACCTCTAAATGACAGGTGCAATATCCCTACAAAATTTTGAGTGTTTACGTCAAATAATTTCGGAGATCTTGTGAGATGAGTCAATGAATGTCTAGATATCTGTTACATATATATATATTAGATTGTTATCGGTGCCAAAAATAACCTCTCAAATTAAAACTTGTTAACAAATGACCAAACTCAGGCAAAATTTCTTTAAGGTCATAGTTTTTTATTTTTTTTAATTGAAAATCTAAATATAAATGTTTTTTTTAATAAAATTTATATGTGTTATACTCTCTACGTTCACCTATTTACTAGTGAGTGTCTCAACAAAATTAATCCACCTCTTTCAAAATAAACCAAAACAATTGGTTTTCTCGTGTAAACATAAGAATGTAGCAAAACAATAATAATAATAATACAAACATAATTTCACATTTTTAATTTTACATTTTTACCTGATTTTTATATACAGTACGTAAATTGTAAACATTAATTGCAAATTACGCTTTTTGGATATATCTGCAAGAGTCGACCTTAGCCGTTACTTCAGTAATTACGTAATGACTCTTACGTTGAAAAAAAACACTTAAATTATCAATTACAAGCTGATTCAGGATGCCATTTAAATTTTATTACTTCACGTAATTAAAAACAAAGTTTTATACTTCAATTGCATACGTTTTTACGTGAGACGATGTCCAGTGTTCTAACTAATAAACGGAGTAGAGGACGCCAGTTCAAACCCCCTCACCAAAAAAAGATGTTCTATAAATTTAACGTATTTTTATAATCACAGTTCCGAAACAGCTGAACTGATCACGATCTAGTTTTTCTCCTGTAGCGTTAATAGCTAAGTTTGTACTGTAATCGTACGCGAGGTACGTCTCGAAAGCCTGGTTCGAATCCCACATAGCTTGAGCTTCCGGTTGAGGAAAACTTTGTGAAGAAATTGTGATGTACCAAGAACAACAGCTTTTGTAGACGTATAATATCCACTAACCCGAATTGGTCATGGTGACGTATAAATTCTCTCCTCTTTCTTGTAATCTCTTTCCTTGCGAGAGAAGACAACTTGTACAGATAGAGGGAACAATAACAGGGTTGATTATATATAAGTATAATTTTTATTTTACTATATATTTAATGCAGATTTCGCCAAAGATAGGGTATTAAGGTAAATAACCACCACTAATATCCCTATAACATAACTATGAGTATAATTGTAAAATAAAAGTTTTAACATAATGAAGTTAATTTCCATTTTAGAGTTATTCCAACTATGTAAAATAATCATAATTTAAAACAATTGTTAGACTAAAAAATAAATTCAAGTCGTAATTTTTTGTTTATGCTCGAATGAATACCACCCCAACCCCACGTATGATGCAGCCCCGTAAAATAAAAACATGAAATAATCCAGACTGCGTACCGGTTAAATTTCACTAACCTTACAAATAACTGATCGATTTAACAACAATAGATATTACAAATTAGTTACTCGGAAATGTTAAATCGAGTTATAGAACAAAGTTTGAAGATTTTATGACGTCAATAGTTCGGCACTCCTCGTGGTGGATGTTGATTTATAGATATATTTGTTGGAAACTTCGGAAAATTTCCCTTAACCTTATTTTTCTTAATAATAAGATTGATATGGACGATAGTATCATATATCGCGATATAACTCGTTTATAAATGGATTAGAAGTTTGTTTCCATGAATAATATAAAATTAACTATTACTGTGACTAATGATGTAAATGAAAATGTAAAATACCAAGTTATTCTGATTACAAGAGTATATTTATACATATGTTTAAAGGTTATGCATAAATATATGTATAATACTTTTAGAAGTTACTAGTACGTGTTATATCGCGCTTCTTGTTAGATATCTTCTGTTATCCGAAGATGTTGAGCACTTGAAAGTCATATAGACTCTTACAGCTCATCTGACACTGGGCTCGTGGACCCGGATCCACGGCCTGTTTTGTTAGATATATAGATATCTTACAAGAAACGTGATATAAATCGTTATGCATTACATGCTATACAATACAACTTAATATCGGATAATACTCTAGTAAACTATAGTAAAATATGTACTAAAAACGATACTTAAAAAAATATTCTAACTCTACCATCAGCACATGCAATATAGATGATGAAGTATAAGTTATATATGGACGAGATCCTATCCATACAAAATGGTTCCCTCTTCTAACTCATCAATATTTTCATCTTGCCATTTATTTATAAATTAATACAAAATACAATATGAACCATAACAGTAAGTTATTAATCATTGGATTAAACGATAATCACGAAATAGGAAGAACATTTTAAAGATGCTCAATAAAATCTAGAAAGCTGGATGTATGTACCTATTAAAATAATATATTGAACTAAATAGTAGGTCTTAGATAACCTCGTCAAAAATAAGTATCAATGAGTTATAGTAATTGGTAAACAAATCAGTTTATAGCAGGTAATGAAGGATCAAAATGTATTATGTCATAGTGTTTCACTGTTGTCTTGGTGACATGAATTCGTGATGGTACACGCGAGGCTGCGACCATCCGACGCCTAACCTTCAACGGTGATGGAAAAAACTTTAAACATCGACATTGGCAGCTACTGAGCGCACGCAAGGGTACACTAACTCTCGACTTATGCACCAACAAAACAAATACAAAAAAAAATGATAAACGAATAATTAATTAATACTTTTTTTTTTATTTAACCAAGAGACCAGACGAGCGGAACGTTCACCTGATGTTGAAGTGATGCGCCTGCCCATAACTATGTGGTGATAGTTAAGATGGTATTCACAGCACCACATTGTGCTCGTAGACTTGAGACATTAGATGTTAAATCTTGTTACTCCAGTCATTTCACTAGCTACGCGCCCTTTAAACCGGAACTTAGTAATGTTTACACAGTACCCTTCGGCGGCAGAAATAGGCAATGCGTTAGTACCTACCTAGACGGTCTCTGATAACAGAGACCTACCACCAGTACATACATAAATACTATTAATAATATTGTAATAGACCAAAATATTAGTAGTTTTATAATACTTCTCAGCTAAACAGAAATCTAGCTTAAATATAAGAAAAAGGTATAGTTTAAAATTAAAAAGGATTGTAAATTACTCTGATGCTAGATTTCTAGACAGGTATCACTGCAATGCCAATTTCAGCCATAAAAAAACACCGTGTACCTGTTTAAAAAGCCACAGTATCTAATGAAATTACTAAGGTAACACTAGACTTGATAACATGTTTTAAGGTGTACAGCCCAATGTGATGCAGTGTATATCATCCAAAATGCCCCTAGATTCCTATGGAATAGGCCGCCGAATCATTTATTAACAGATGAAAGTCTTCCTCATCTCATCGTTTCATGGATAAAAAAATATTTTTTTTTTTATAAATGTATATATTTTTCTAAATAGTATTTATATTTTTGCTACTCTTGTAGACTTACTCTTTCATTAAGATTAGCTGATAGGAAACTCATTGTGAATTAAGCTCGCAAGTACTTTACCATTACCGAGTAATTATTGTTCGCTTTACTAGTATGTACAAAGTGGCAAAATAAAAATAAATAAACAAATAAGAGTATATTCAAAAGGAATCGAAAGTGTGATTTTAATCAGATTTACACTAAAATGTTATCTCATTAACACAAGGCGACGTCTTCGCGATGCGCTTGCGCATTTACATTGAATCGACTCCGCGGGCAGTACCAGTGACCTACTTGTACCTTGCAACTTTGTATAGAACTACCCTTTTTGCAATGAAATTTATGTAGAAAATACAATTATTTCATCAATCAATACTGTGCCAACTGATTTTTAATATGCTTTGTGAACAATTCTAATTTATAACGTAATTAATGAAATTTTTATCACGCATCTGTTCTGCTTAATAATATGATCAAAATGCTGTCAAAGCATTATTTATATTATCTAAAAATTGCTATAAAAACTTTGTTTTTTACAACATAATTCAAAACAATTAGTTACTATAAAGGGTTACCATATACGAAATGATTTTTCATATTTTATAAACAATAGTTTTATAGAAATAGAATGAATATAAAACATTTCTTATTGCATTTATTACACATAATAGTGTTAATAACAAAAAAATTATTTAAAAGCAAAGTTCATACACTCTTTGAAAAATATTTGTGACATTGTGTACTAGTAGATACCACGTCAGCTCCTACTCCTGCCACCGAACATTACTGTCTTCCAAGTTGTAAGGCGCTGTAGCTATTGAAATAACTGGGGTAACGAAACTTAATATATATGTCTCAAGGCGACGAGAATATATGGTGCTATGTATACCATCTTAACTAGCGCCACGTAGCTATGGGCTGGTGTATCGCTTACCATCAGGTGACTCTCCCGCTCGTCTCATAGCTTCATTGAAAATAAATATTCATACATTAATGTGAAATGTTCTTCGAAGCGTTCATTAGTTGGTTTGTTTTAGTTACTGCGAGTGCGTTAAAGAATAAATATTAAATTCACTTATAATATGAGCATGATGATTTTTTTATTTAAAATAAATTAACAACCATGTTAATGGTCCCATTGCTTCGAGAGTCAAGGTCATTTATCCAATATAAGCGCAAATACAGATTGGAGATATTTTACTTAGTTATATCGTTATTACAAATACATGTACATAAATTAAAAATATTATAACAATATTAATCGTTTATCAATAAATCTTCACATGTAACGTGTTAATTGACGTTATAAGTAACCATTGTATCATACTAACGTTTTTGCGGTGCCGCATTAGCACGTGGATTTTTTTTTAATCATACTTACTGCTTTACGGTAAAGGTAACTTGCAACACGGATGTAAAAAAAACTTCATACCGGCATAAAATTGACTTAATATATGTATTTAATAATATTATGTTCTGTGACAATTAAAATATATATAGTTAAGAAAGTTATTCGATAAAATATGTATGTAATGAAAAATGTAATTTATTATTTGACCAAGCGACAAGACGAGAGAATGATGGTAAGTGATACTCCTTCCCATTACAACGTGGAGCTAGTTAGGAAGATATACACGGCACTATATTGTGCTCGGCGCTTTCAGACGTCGCAATAATTTTTTTCAGACCCTTTTTAAGAATAGAGCATAGAGCTTACGGGAGATACAAAAGAGAGTACGGAACAATTTCTATTTATTTACAAAATTAGAGACCTTCGTTCTAATTGATGAAATCCTTTCCTCTTACACCTACAAATAAACATGTCCTCATTTAGAAGATAAGAAGAATACCTACACATAAAGAATGAACATTAATAGTATTAATTATTATTTTTTTTTCTTGTTTATTTTAAATTTACTTTAATATTAAAGTATATAAAACTCAAAATTTAAATTTTAAAAGCGTCCGGTTATAAATGACACCAAGCGACCACGTGTATGCGGTAACAAGTCATGTAATTACTTAATTAGTTACAAGTAATTGTTACCGTTCTTTTATAAGCGCCAAGGCATTGTTGTCATTGATTTGTTTTATATCGGACACTCACGTTATACAGAAATGACGTTGCATAAGTTATATTAGCTTTAGTTTAAACTAAACTTTCTCTTCTCGTGTCGTAAATCGCATATTATTGTTCTGTGTAATGGACTAATATTGCTACATACGATAAACTATGCTCTTTGTTTTTATTTTATAACATATTGTATGTTGTAACATTCAGAAACTGTTTTATTGAAATATATTCCAGTTATTTAACGTTAATAACACACTATGCTATTAGTAATGAGGTAATTATAATATGTGTGATGTAATATTGGATAAAACGATTTCTTTATAAGGAATGTCCAATTAATAGAGTCGATGGAGCAATGTAAGTTTTTAACGTCTTGCAATAACGCGTTCAGATTAAACAATATTTTAAGTTTTATTAAAATTTCATTGATTTTTTTCTTTTCTATATTTTAAATTTGAAAATTTTTGTTTAAAGTGTAGGTAAAAGTTAAAAAATGTATTAATCGATCAGCTCATACAATACGATGTTAGATTTTAATTTCATAAACAACATGAATACAAATACTCCAATATGTGAAATGCAGAAACCGACGCTAAACGGGAGACAGAAAATTTATATGCTATAATGAAATTTCATATTTCTCTAACATCGAATACAGCGTATGCTTTGTAAAATAAGATTTAAATAAACGTAAATAACTGGCAATTATTTGTAGTAAGTTCTACAAACACATACACACGAGTGACCAACGACCGCATTGTGAGAGTGACCATAATTTTCCCTTCGAGCGGCTCGATTTGCGGCTTAAACGACTTGTTTAATCTCCATCACTGAAGGAATCCGGTGGGCGTTTCTTGTAATGATATGAACGCGTAGTGTAACAATAATTTATGTGAACATTTCTACCGGTCACAATTTATTTAGCAGGTGACTCGGTCGTGAAAGGTGAGAGCTGGACCGGGCCGGGCACATGCGCGCTACATTCATATGCTTAAACGCGGTATGCGACCACAAATGTTTGTTAATCGACTGCGTAATTGTTATTGTAGTCGTATTAGGTCCACTGATTTATTAAAACCTCGTAAAAGAAAATAGAATAGAAAATTAACCCATATATTTTACTTTTTAATGTATGATAAGCTAACAAATAAAAACTATTAAAGCCTTTAAAAAATAACATTTCTAGTCTACGTAGTCTTTCATTTAATGTTTACCAATACGCATGTAAACTAATTAAAAGCTTTTTCAAAGACCTAAATATAAATTAAAGCGTTTCAAAAATATTCTATGACACATGGACACGATAACATTTTTTTTTAAACTAATGCAAAATTTGTAATTTTTTTAATTTGTATAAATTTTTTAATTTAGACAATGTATAATTGTAATAATGAATATTTCCTGTTTGTTTTAAAAAAAAGTTAAAAAAAATGTCAAAAAAAGTTAGACATTAGGCACTATGATGGCGTGACTTTTGCCTATCCATTCAATAAAGGTGACAAAACAATTCGTACGCCATTAAACGTCATTGAGCGTCGATACAAAGACGTAACGGCATCATGTCGTTTCGGTAATTGGCGCGAATATGAAAAACCACAGTAGATTATAGCATATGAACGTATTACGTAAATAATGCCGACCATTGTCTAACGACATGCTACACGCCAACATATATTGACGCTAACATATGCGAATGTGTAATTCTTCCATTGACTAAACGCGTTTACTCACGGAACTATGAGTAATGGGAAAATAAGTACAGATAATATCATTATTCGCCTACGTACTTTCAGCTCCGGCACCTACATGTTGGTGCGGAACGCATTAAGCCTGATTTATAACAAGTGCATAATCGTAAAGGTGTGATGAAATAATATATGTTATATGCGATATAGTATATAACATTTGTGTCGTAGTTTTATCATGTACATTATCACATATAGATATCAAACGTTGGAGAAGGGCCTCTTCCAGAATAATCCACACTAAAAGGCCATCCCCTGTCATTCTTATTAATTTTGAGTACAAGAGATTAGAAAAAACCTTTGTCTATAAATAGGCGTTTTGAAATATTTTTAAAAACTGAGGTGTTGACATCATTGATGCTTTTCGATAAAATTTCCTGTATGTAACTAAAATAAAGAAAAAATATGACCATAGTTATATTAAAAAAATATCAATCAAAAATATCACGACGAACAACCTTTTTGAGTTTATAGCCAAAGTGACGATAATTATTGATCGTTTACCTCAATCTCAATACAATATAATGTTAAACATTTCACGAAGCTCTGGTACCAAAAGACATTACTCTGTCCGATCTGGATCTTTGGCTTCGAATTATCAAACAGTATCTTTACCATTATAATACAAGTGTTTCGAATATCTAAATCATCACAATATTTAAGTTACATCGCGAGGGTTTTGTCGGAACATAACGAGAAGAACAGTTACAATTCCCATCACACATCCGGAACAAGAATCACACATTAGATTTAATTTTATACGAATTTAATAACAAGAGTGATGCCCAGCCGACTATTGTACGGCAGCATGACCATGTGAAAAAGCTTTGCTCGATTTTTTTTTGTTCGCGATAAAGAGGTGCCGACACACAATTCGGAGCGAGATTGATGTGCATGCATGATCGTATCTACCCGCTGTGAGCGCCGACGTCAATAATTAATATTCCATAATCCATTCATCCTTAATACGGCCGCGGTACGTTCCCTTTCACTAAGTTATTACCAGCTTTTATTACCAGTAGCAGTATGTCGACGACACCGCTCAAAATTGACTCCGCGAGTTAAATACGAAATCTGAATGGGCGCTCCGTGAATGAGAACCAAATGGGATCGCGGGTGAGCAAAGCTCTCTCTCCGGCACAACGACCGCCTCATACACCCAGATCTCTCTACGCAGATAAAATGCAAAAAATGTTACGGAAAAAACTACATGTCATGCATGTACTTGCTGGTCGATTTCACAACGTCATGGGAATCGAGCGGCAAACGTAACTTTGAGTAGCAATTATAATTTGTATCTGGTTTTGGAAATGTCAATATATCTCTATATATGTTTCCACCTATGTGGAGACTCATCACGATATCTCTGGAACCATAAGGCCTACAGACTTAAAATTTGGTAGAGATATTCCTTTTAACGATTATAGATCAGCTAAGAACGGATTTTACATAATTCCTCGCCAGAGGAAGTTACAGAGGTGTTACAGCCAGCAAAGCGGGCGGTGAACAGCTAGTCCATTAATATAACCAATCGTAAAAAATAACTAACTCGTTTATTTCAATAATTTTCAATATCTTAAGACACGAATGTTAAGTGGAATGAAATATAATTATTGCATGTTATATAACGCCCCAGCCGAGAAATCAAAATAATCACATTCGCAATGACTATCACCGAAATAATTGTCAAACGAGTTGAGCATTGTAAGTGAATATTGCAATTATTAAATAGTTACATTCTAATCGATTTCACGAAGTCCCCCCCAATGGGTACTGAGAGCTAGTTAAATGATTTTGATAAAAAGTCGAAAAGCATACCGTATTTATAAAAAGTAATATATGGCAACGTCCGATGAGAGCTGTGCGTCTGTCATCGGAGTAATTTTTATTTGAGCACCCACTCATCAAATCCAACAAAGAAAGACGAGGAACAAATAATCCAATGCATAAAGAGCGTGTTTCTTTGTATTTTCAACGGAGTTAATTGTAATATTAAAATGTTTCAAAAAGCTGAACTCAAAATGTAATTTCCTCTCGCACAAAGAAGCCGCAAACAACTCAACTTACAGTCATAAATACAGATGTAAAAAGACACAAAGGGGGGAACTAGAGTCCGAAAGTGGACTTCACTTTTTATAGCCGCAAAAAGCTTGGTAAGAAATCGAAATCAGATTACGTGTCCTGCGATTATAAAGTTTTGGCGAGCGCAACAAACTGCGGGAAACCACAATTTTGTGCCTAAAACGTACTTATAAACTTATTTCAAGCAACCTCCCCGTGAGCTATAAACCACAGCACTTAAAGCACACAAACCAGAAAACACGCACCTAACACACACTCGATTATATTGCTTTAATAAATCAAATTACACAATTGTGTTCGAGCAGAATTTTACGGAGAATTGTTATTGTCACTTGTTCCTGGTAATTTTAATAATATTCAGTGTAATGAGCAATTACTGTGAACATCGAGCAGCGCATGCGTGAATCACGGACACGTCATGACACAATAGCGCCGGTGAGTCGGGAGCAAATCACTTCTGTGGCCAACCACACACGTAAACAGCAATTTAGAATCAATCTAAACTTTTTATACCACTTGGTCTGTATCAATAGGCGCCCTGCCCGATACTCCGATACGAGATCAACTCCTATCCGGAAATAATTACCAACGCTCCATAACTATATTTTGTATTTTGCTCTTCTAAAAAAAATCTGTATATAATTGGAAAAGCTTAATACATTCCATTAACTACATTTCGTAACACTACACATTTTAGTTTAAACACAATAGCTTTTTTAACATACACACAAGTAGAAAATTATATAAATAGTTTCAGTTAAATTTTATATAATATTTCAGTTTTAAATAGTAAACGTTTATTGCATGCTTGTATATAATAATGTACACATAACGTTTTAATTATGCCGTATGAAATAATTGTTAAATGGCCATTGTCGTAATATAACAAAGGCGGCGTAAGATAATTAATACGTAATTCCTCTCATTAGCATAACCTGTGTTAGCTTAATGACAAAAAGAAATTAAAATAGAGCATTAAGGCGGAAACTGAACTTTCTATGCGAAAGGCGAATGTTTCGATTCAATTACAGCTGCAACGTTTGGTAATGATCGAATTTATGATAATACAAAAATAAATCTAAGAACGAACAGTTTCGTTTTCTAATCACAAAGCCACCGGAATCCCTTTACGGTCAGAATAAACTAATTTCACACAATACATGGCGACCGTTGTCGAATGGAGAAAGTCGATATCTGAGAATAATAAGCGAATAGATTTTTATTTATTCCTATCGTAACATGTTTAAATCAATTCTCGCGAACAACCGCAGCAACCGTTTCGTATTTCTTATTTCACATAGGCAGATTACATACGTACCGGAAGCGGGCAATCGTCCGCCATGACCGCGTAATACATGCACTGAGCGAATGTTTACTTACTCGATTAACTTTGAGATTCGTTAATATATTTGTTTTTTTTGTTTGCTTTCAGTTCAGAACTATTCAAATTTACAACACGAAATAAACGTAAAAGGCTGTAAGTTGACCATACATTTATTACTATTATGTTATAGAAAAAAATTACAAGTGTCTCATTTTAGAAACTTTAATATATTTTTAATTATTAATATTATATAAATTGGGTAAAGTTACCAAAATAATATATACAGTGTAATACATATAAATTAAAGTAACAAAAATGAACACTATGTAATTTTTATAAATTTTTGTCATTGTCATTTATCTTATAATAATTAAAAATTTGCAAATTTACTGGTAATTATAAAAACTAATCTCAATTAATAGATAGCTTATTTAATGTTCCCACAGCTGGGACTGTCTTCACAGTATGCTTTCACTCATAAACAGGAGTAAAAGACGTTAAATGTCGTTAATAAAGTTTGTTGACTCCGCTGGCGAAGTTCACATTGGCGGATATCGCATATCCTTAATAGCTGTTAGTCTTGAAAACAAGGTTTCAACAAGATATGTTCAATCACCTTAGCAGCAAAAGCAAAAGCTTAAGCGCAGTCTAGATCAGAGAGCATAGATTACTCATGCGGATTAAATATCCCCTACTACTACGGGAATTCCACAACATCTCGCCCCGGAGTCGAATCAGGTGCTGCCGGGTAAAGAAACGAGCAGTTTATAACTGCGTCGCAGATGCAGTTAAAACTTCATTCATAGCCGATGTATACCAATCTCTTAAGCCTATTTAATAGTAAATTGAATACTAATCCAACTAATTAGAACAACCGCAAAGGTTTCTAAAATAACAATGGCCAATTTCACGATCAAGTGTGAATGCCTCGTACTGAATAGGCGCGAGTGAATCGGACATCGGTAAAAAAATGGATGGCTCATATTAAAGCGCCATCACTAACGCTTTGTAGGACGAAGCAAGTGATGTGCTTTCATCGATATACTATAATGTCCACAGATAATAGACTATAATCATCATAAAAGTAATTATTGTCTGCCGCCAGTAAATTACATGAACCCCCTTAACAATACTTAAAATAAAATATTTTTAATAAAATATCAATAACTATAGAAATATTACAATGTTTGTGATCCAATAAATAAATTTCAATTATATACTTTTAAATATAATTTAAAATACAAAAATATCTTACTAATTTAATCTTATATTTTTTTTTAAAATTGCCTGCGCGAAGCTTGAGATAGAATAAATGTTAAATACTGTGACTAACAAATCATTATATAATTATATTTACTTTGTAAAAAAAAAAAACAATACAACGTTACAATAGATTAAACAAAATTGTTGTTTTTTTTTTATCTCGATTGTAGCGCTTTGTCTATGACGCGATTTTCAAAGCCAGTTAAAAGGTGCATCACTAAACGCGCAAGTGAGCGTGCCTTTCGTTTTTGGTAGCAAGCGAAAGACAATAGAGATCCAGCCAGCTTCACACGAGATGTGGGTAATGTGGAAAGTAACGAAAACGCATTTCAATAGTTAAAATCCAAATTGGTTGTGAGCTTACTAAATTATCACGTTCGCGACTGTAATTCATTTGTATGAATTCTCCCATGCACCGGACCGTGTGTGATCGCAGCTAATGTGCTCGCGTTGATTCGTAGGGATCTCCACTTTCAGCCGAAACGGTGATACGATTTTTTTTTTATTATATTAATTCGGTAATAAGCTATTCGTAAAACGATATATCGATTTGGAGAAACTTTTTAATGTGTTAATAAAATCACTCGGTAATAAATCAAGCCGAAAGTAATATTTGTGGCTGCAGTAACGTTTTGTTTATATCGGTTTATTTTTATTAAAGTTTTTTTCGGTTATGTAATGGCACACTTTCCCAAAACACCTTAACTTTCTATCTTTTTCTTATTATTTAATTATTTTAATACCCAGGGGTGTATTTGGGGTATAATCTTACACAGTCATATGTTAACTCGGTACTATATTTTTTTGGCACGTCGTTGAACCCGGAAGCTTTTAATTAAATAATCATGAGTGCGTCATAATATTAAGAATCTTACTAAAAACTAGCCTGTTAATAGGTTTAATTGCAAAACTTAGTATATTCCTTGTATCGAAATAATTATAAAACTAATAAATATGAGTGTGGAGTAAAGCCGTACTTAAAACATCGCAATAAGTGTTTAATGAGCTTGTTATCAAATAATACATGTTTGTTAAGTTTCATTAAAATTAAACAATAGTTATCATAATTCAGACTCTTTGTTTTTGTGTAGATTTTTTTAAAAGGGTTCGCAACAAAATTAGGAGTTATAGATGTTTCGCGTAAGGTCACAATTAGGACGCAGTATATACACACGAACGGTCTATATCCAGCAGTAGACGTCTATCGGCTGTTGATGATGATGATATATACACGTACAACAAAACTGAAAACAATATTTTCTTATTACATTTACATGTATACATAAAACTTATTATTTTTTTTTGTTTAAAAATAATGTGGTCGACCTTTCTACATTTTCAATTTACACTACAATGTCTGCATAAAATAATTGACGCCTACAATCATATCACGAACGATCGCGGTCGAGTTCAAAGCGAGATGATTTTTCTACAACCGTTTCCAATGAAACGTCAAGGTGTTCAGCTCAGACAATAACTGACGGACGCTACCTCAGCGGCGCGCAGTGTACACCCCTAATTACTTATGCAACGGGGACTCGTATTGGTCACGCGATCATCTCGAACAATGCAAGGATACCCGCTGCTCATCACCGCGGCCTAGACTTCTTTCCACTTTAATCATTCCCCACATCGATAAACGTGTATTTCTCTGAAAACAATAGATTAACCCAATTGCTTCACATTTATGATTGTTAAGGCGTGCGATATTATTACTTTCGCGTCCTTGCCGTGATCAGCTATCTATCATGTGATCTATTGTACACAGTCAACATCGTTCCTAAGATTAGAGCGATAATTAATGCTGATTCCATACGACCCAGTTACTGCGCCGCTCGATAAACTTAATTTACAGTTATAGTTGTAAATCTAGTTGCAAAATAAATGGCGGGCACGCGCGCCGGCCTGACCATAGACAACACGCGGCGACTCCCACACGAGCTGAGCGCGGTACGGCACGACACGTCACGGCGCTCTCCCGCCCGCGCCGTGTGTGTCCGCATCCGTATCGCAAAGTGTGTTCATTCAAACCCCGCAGGCAGCCCCCACCCCGCGCCGCAACGTTTCAATGAACGACGAACGGGGTAAACTTTGACAAGTGTACACATGCCGCGAAAGGGTTGCGCTCCAAGTTGGCATGAGCTTTCGTTTTCAATACGCATATGGGGCGATGCCGATCGATAATAAACTCGGACGCGCAACTGTGCACCGAAGTTTCGCTCCCGTGTTTAGTTTCAAATACTTTGCAGTTGGATTGTATTAGAAACCGTCCGAATGCGGCAATTGTTAAAACTTGTGAAATTCACGAAAAACTATCGTATCTAATGCGAACGTATTGCAACTACTGGACGGTGGATGTGTTTCGTAAATCATTGTTTATGGTCGGATAGTTCTGTGAAGGCGTCTGATAGTCTAGAATTAGAAAGCGTCAAGCCAGCCGTCGACGCCACGACTAATTGACCGCAAGATTTACTCTATTCTCCTAGAAATTGTTATTTTAGAATAAAATTTAACAGTAACAATAAATAAAAAATTTAGACCATTAAGTTATCCTAATTTCTAATATCTTAACAGTTAGAAATGCAAATTTCCGTCATATTTCTTTAAACCGAAACATGTATTTTTTTCACTTTGAAACTTGCTTCCAAATAAAACAACAATATAGTTTAAGTTTGTCCAAATTGTGAAAACTACAGGCGAACCAAACCATAAATAACTTAAAACTTTTTAAACTATCAGGCATAAATATGGTTATGGCGGTATCTCATGCGGCCTATAAAGCACATATTATTTTTGAGCAATTTTCATGCAATATGTATACGAACCTGGTGATTGGCGGTAATTATGCAAATAACGAGTACCGCGGACACTAACGAGTGCTTTAACGATTGACACGAATTATCCGTTCGCTTCATATCCGTCGGCGGCACTAAAACTCCGAAAAGCAGTGTTGCCACTTAAATATGTGTATGTACATTGGATTTATATTTAAATAATAGGTAATACTTATTATTTAAATAAAAATGCATGGTACGCTTTTCTTAAAGAACATCCACCTATTAAAATTTTTTATACGAAGGAAAATTTATCAATGATACCTCTTACCCTATAAACTATTTCGTGCTATTTTAACTCATCTATCAAAGAGAAATACCGAGCTGTCTCCCCCCATAATATCATATTTTTGTAATTATCTATCGATGTACCAGGGTATGTCCTTAGAAAACTGCCTAAGTAATAATATGCAAACATATTCTGCTCTGAATGATGTTGTAGCTAGTAGAATTACCGGCGCAACGAAATTTAGTTTCTTATGTCTTAAAGTACATCATTCCAAAGAACACCATTTTTAAGGGCAGGCATATATATCACGTATCATAATTAGATCGATCCCGTTCGTCTCGCATGCCTTTAACTAAATCATATTATTTGCAATTGCAAGAACGAAAGCACAACATGATTCATAACACAAGTACAGGGAATCTAACGGTCAAGGGTTACGCTGACGAAACTGCAAAGTTCAACTTTAACTATTGCACTTCCCATTTCTAGTACCAAAACAACGGGCACCTTCGTATCTTATTATATGTACTGTACGAATGATTTTATTTAAATAACAACACTAAAAAAGCTCAAATAACAATTGACATTACTACAAATCTATTTTTATTAGAATATTTTGTAATAAAATTAGTGGAAAAAATTGCAGCGCCATCTATGGATGGAGAGAAAACCAATCAACTTTTTGTATTAAAAAATGGCTTCAATTCTTTGGAATACAAAATGATTATTAATTATTACTGATGTTATTTTAAACGTGTACGTTTATTACATAAATTATCTTAAGACTACCTTCTGTTTAAAGTTTATAGGAATATTAAATTTGAGTTTAAAAGTCGGTAGTAGGCAACTTTAGGTACATTACAAATGCAATTCGCTGAAGGTTTAAAAAAAATGTCATTATTTATTACGGTAATTACTTTAAATGCATGTAACTATTGCGAACTGCGACTTGTGCGAGTACATTTAAATTTAATTCACTTAATTTTATTGGCCGATTAAATTTTATCATTGGTGTTGCATGGGAGTAAATGTCATTGGCTGCATTCTACTGCCCGGTGATTTAGAGCATTGAAACTGTTTCGGTTTCGGTATAAGTTGTTCTCTTGTAATTTGAATGTTATGAATCTTATTTAATTTTTGCCATTTAATTTACATATTTACATAGTAACATTTGTCGAAATAAGAAAAATCCAGCAAGTTTCCGTACCGACGCTGCTGCTAAACCGCAATACTGTCTAAAAATATACAAATCGTGAGTAATTTTAAGATTATACCAGTACATAGAAATTTAAACGTTAATTACTACTAGATATTAGTTCAAAGCGATTGAAACACAAACAACTATTCAATTATCATAAGACAGGCTACATTGAAACATCTTTTTGCTTTCTTTCTTAATAAAACCTTGATCCAAAGGAAAAGTTGTTCCTGAATTTATTCGTTATTGTTCTACTTTACATATTAAGCAACATTCATTGTTAAAAGCATATGTTACTTCAAACTTTTTAAGGTGAATCGTCTTTCAGTGAAACAGATTACATAAATTCGTGTTTTTATTACAGTTTTGAAACTATTGAGATGTCGCAAATAGTCTTCTGTCTCATTCCTATCGAAAGAATGGAACACAATGAAATAGTAAATATAGAAAATCGATGGAGAAACATAACACGAACGTTATAAAATTTCCAGGATTCAACAGGACCTCTCAATTTGCCAGGAGGAGTTATTGATTTTGTCGCTTTTCGCTCTACGGAGGACACTCGCTGGCGAGCGCTTATTTACTTGCACAGATGTAGCTCATCGCCGCCCACTGCTCTCATTACTCGGGCATGTTTGAACATTAAAGCAATATAACTAATGCGTACTAAATAAAATAAGTATTCCATTCCGTGAATCATATCATCAACATAACCCTTCTGTATAAAGATATTGTTTTAATAAAACCCAAAACACAATCATAAATGCAAAAACTTGACGATTTTTCTCTACACATATAATGTAATATATGAAATCTCCCTTGCATATCCTATAAGTTTTCACCAGTTTGTCTACTAGATTATAGAAAACTAATACAAACGTAGTATAAATTAATATTTTAAAAATTGATTCTAATATTATATACATAAAGTGAATACAACTTGGTACTGTGCCGCATCTTATTCACATTAGAAATTCTTAACTTAGTCACAATTCAATCATGTTATATCTATATTTGTTTGAAACCTAAACTTGTGTTTTTATTAGGGTTGATCGAGTAAAAGTGAAATAGTACATAAAGAACATCGTATTAAAGTCAGAAACAGATTATCGACTATAAGAAGCTGCCACTGCAGTCTGCCGCCGCTTTGAACATATGGGCATTATTGCCTCTTAAGAATTTTTTGGTTTAGAAATATTGTCATGTCGCACGGAGTGCTAAAAATTGTATGAAAATGTAATAATTCAGTAATAGTGATAAAGAATATTTAACACATTAGAACATTTCATTATAACTACTTAAAATCGTCAAACTAGAATCTGTAGTCATAAAGGAATATAAGTGTTTAAATTAAAAATTAAGCGGAGTAAATTGTAATTGGTATAACATGTACCCCTGCCCTGGAGGCCCCTGTTTAGTCTCCGGAGTCACATGTTCTGGAGTTTGGCTAGTTGTAAGGTTTTCCGGATCCGTCTGGGAAGATAGCACCTTCGTATTGTAAATCTGCCGCCATAATCGTATCACTATGCTACGGTGGTCAAGATAAGAAAGTCAGAATATTCAGGGCCAACACACTTCCACGGCGCTATTGTCACTCAAGACCATGAAATTAATGTCAAGTTGTTGTAGATAAATACTATGTATACTTTGAAGTGATATAATTTCTTTAACAGACATTTTAGTACCGATCTATTAGTCTTACAGATACTGATAGCGCCATCTAGCGACGAGTAGTAGAACTATATGCTGTAACCAAGGTTCAGTAGTGCGGTTGCCGCTGCCTTTCACTATATGTACCTCAGTACCGTTATAACTCGTATCTAAATAATGTAGTATTAGAAGCGACGTGATCTATTGCATGTTATCATTTACTGCTTAGAATATAGGCTTTGTATATAAAATAGCTTTTAAACTTAATTGGCAACTTTTTATGTTGCCTATTACAGAAGTAGGCGAAATAATTATATATAAAAATTATAAACTTCTTACAATAATTTTCCCGTTTTCGTACACAAGTAATTATACATTAGTTTGCTCAAAAACAATTTGAGGTATATAAGTAAAAGGTACTTTATAAATTAAAACGAATATTTAAAAATTAATGAATACTTTATAAATAAAAAAAAAATATTTAAAAACTAGTCAATGTTGCTTATCGTAACTAACGAGCTTATATTTTCAATGGTATCATAGCATTGTTATATCCTGGCTCTATGACACACGGGAAGGATAATATCATGTTTGAACACCATTGTCCTAGTCCTCATTGTCACTTAATATTATGTCATATAAAGATCGAATATTAGTAGTTTGTAGAGAAAGAATTATTAAAAAAGGTATTATGATATATGTTCATCTGTTTATTGAAATATGTTTGCTTGACAGTGTTCGGCATCGACTCTCCTCTGGGCCTATTCCCGCCGGGTATGGAGCACAAGATGTATCCGCTGATGGACGTGGAGCACCGCGCGCCGCCGCTGGATGCTCAGCTCTTCACCAATGTCAAGAAGAAATGTAAGCATTAACCTTCCCCACATTTTTATTTTAGTATAAACGATATAAGCGTAACCTATATATTTGTAAAAGTTCTGGAAGGCAACTGGGAAGGATGACGATGAGTGGCACTAGGGAAGTGCTTGTTAAGATTACTCTTTATCACATTGCGATTAATAGCCGAATTTAATTCACTACAGCGCTATTAAACTAGAATATAATAAATATAAAATACCACTGCTTGGAGGCTTAAGCTATTTTTTATACTTAAGCCAAATTACAAGTAAATAAAACTACGATAAAAGTATAATTTATTCGCATATGTTAGACTTCATTTTTTTAATGTTACTACTTTAAATTGTAATATGTATATATATATATATATATATATATATATATATATATATATATTTAAGTAAATTAGCATACCTATACTTTGTTCTAAACAAAGCACTAGTTGAATGTTCGTATAAAACTTATACCCGCATTTTGCAGTACAGTTAACAATAGCAAATAGCGTGCTAAATAAGCCGAATAGCTCCGGGGCTGCAGCACGGTCGGTATAGCTGCAAATGCTAAACGCATTGTCTCCTACTGAATGTTTATTAAGACGATCTGATAGTGTATCTCATAGGGGAACAGGCGGCGAGTCCAACGTATGCTTTGAATGCCCCGGTAGCTTCGCGCAGTGTGTAGGGCTGTGTGCCTACTTGTCTCTTTATTATTATTGATAACTTACGGTAAATAATGTTTAATTGATATTTTCTATAGTACATCCCAATATGTTCTTCTTAAAAACTCTCACTTCTAACGTTTCTCTGCATACACAGAATTGAATACAAGAAAATAATTTGGGCATTAAGTCCGCTACTTGTAACCTATGTTGTACCTAGAAAGTGAATACAATAAAGAACATCTGAATTCAATAAATAGTATAAAAATATGGTTACATCTATTATCTATCTATTTAAAGAAGAATACTCTTTGTACTTAATATTTGGGTAAATGAGATTCTATTCAAGAGCTATCTGACATTGCTTTTTGACTCTTTGCCTTGTACTGTCATAGACTTCTTGGCGCCATAAGGTTTACATTATGCTTATTTCAATTAATTTATATAACGATGATGTAGTGTTGCGCTGTTTGATATTCTGCAACTTTAAGCATGTACCCTATAAATAAAAGCTGCCATCGCCGAACTTCACACTCTTATTAAGTCTAATATACAATACTAACATGGTAGACATGAATGATTATAGGTTAGCACCGTTCCAGACGTCTTAACGATATTGAATAGCGCAGCCCTAAACTGCACACAATAGTCGCCGATCGATTAGCGACATCGCTCGAGACGGCGTCACCAGCTCCGACGCTCCACTATAAAACGCTAACGAGCCATCCATATAGGAAACGTCCTTCTAATTCCCCCGATCGTCGCGTGATCCGTTACGGCTATTAAAAAAAAAAGTGAATTACCATAATGAAACATCATTCCGGCAGCGAACTCGATAAACGATTGGTATCGAGTTAACGTGATCTTTCCGTATTGTGATAGCGCAAAGTTTAAAGGCTACTTAGGCGTACTCAGTCGCAGTTAGTCGCGTGCCAGTCGCGAGTTAGCGGGGGATCCGTCGAGCCGGATTCCGTCGTCGTCGCAGCCGAGTTATGGCTCAGCCGAAACACGGTTATTAGATACCCGCATCGGGTAATGGCGGCCACACGGCACATGTCGTGCCTCCAGCCTGCACACCGCCGCTCGTAAATCACTAAACTCTACCCCCGTAATGTAATTAACGAACTAAACGTTTCGTAATGCATGCGAGAACTTTTCCGACATCTTTATCGGGCTTTAATTCAACAACCTGGCCGATCCAACGAATCTATAGAGGAATACGACGCGAACACGGAAGAAATGGCCAGAATCCTCTATCACCAATTATTGTTCTCTATGATTATTAACATAAAATCGTGTTTTATGTATTTCAATATAAAATTTGGATAACACTTATCTCTTGACTGTAACTATCAGGTTGTAAAGAAATGTACTACTATTTCCTTTATAACGGAAACACAAGATAACAATCACAGAAAGGTTCACACCCTTGTCCTATATTGTTACAAAACAAATATTAACACCAATGTTTGTAAAAATATTTAATGATCATTATCATTTAATTCTTCACTGTTACAGTTTTGACAGAGTGATGTTTGTTCGCAGGGCGACCGAAGGGACAGCATAGCGCCCCGCGCGGCGGCCCGCCCCGCTCCTGGACGAATGCAGAGCTGACGGAGGCGCTACAGCACGTATGGAACAAGAAAATGACAACCAGCCAGGCGTCGAGGATTTTCGGCATACCGTACAATTCGCTGCTGATGTACGTGCGCGGCAAGTACGGCAAGAGTCTGAAACTCGAGCAGCTGCGGAAGGACTGCATCGGCGGCCCGCTGGACGTGCTTAACCTCAACACTGGCAACAACAACAACAATCACCCCTCGAAACACTACGACAAAGACGACCACCAGAACACCAGCCAAAGACCGGCAAGCTCGGAACCCGACATCGCCTCCAACCCTATGTTCAATCCGTTCCAACAGGGCTTCTACCCGGAATTCCCGCCCGGGTTTCCGATGCCTCTTAACATGCTGCATCTCCTACCGCCCAACGATAAAGCCCGCGATCTCTACCAGTCTATGCCGATGGCCCTGGACTCTTTGTCGGGCGCCACGAAGGAGGAGGACTGCAAGAGCGATAGATCGAAAGAGAATTCCGCGGACGAGGAGGGTGACTCCTACCGCGCACCAGCTCACCCTCCGCATCCGCCCGACAACCGCACGCTCTTACATCACAATGGTCAAGATTAAGACCTATAAACAAAATATAAGCAAAACCAAGGAATCTTCTAGGTGTACACAGCCGCTAACATCGCGGCCCCTCTCTATTAATTAACCTCTAAGTTTAACGCTAATTCAAAGAACTTTTGCCGCGGCAGAGAAAGCGAAGCGGAGGACGGCGCAACTGAAATTAACTCAATGTATCGAGCCTCTCAAATGTCACACCACGAGCCTTTGAATGGTTATGTGCAATATTATCTCGAAGATGAAGTTCAAAGAACTCCGCCGCAATACACTGAAAGAGTTTCAGCTGCGCCCGGACCGGACCGACCCGGACCGGACCGGACCGGACCGGCGAACAATATATTAGAAAGTATGTCAATAGGCTCCGCGGCGGCGCCCGCGTCTAGCGCTAGTTAAATTTATATTATAAAAAGTGTTAATATTGTAAATGTATATTAAAGTTTCGTGAGTAAGTATTAGGTGATAATTTATTATTCCGAAGGAGTGCAATAAGTATGAAAGGTGTTGTGATTGTTGTCGTTGAGCGGCGGCGGCGGCGGCGGCGGCGGCGGCGGCGGCGCTGTGGTCTCTCTCGTTGTTAACATTCCAAACAAACATTCCTTATGTTTTATTTAGACATTAGTTCGTAATCGTATGTAACGGCGACTGTCTTATACAATCTTGCCGATTAATAACGTATTGTAAAAGATCCCCATGTAGATATGTTATATGTGCGAGTTTACTTCTGAATTTCACCAAAGTTTGTAAAATATTTCGTATTAATAGATATTATTCGATGATAAACGATTTTTAAATGTATATAGTTATTGGTAATTAATTAAAGCAAATTATAACTGAATTAACCATTGATTAAGGAGACCTTCGGTGTCTAAATGGTAAATAGTAGTGTATTTGTAATTGTTGTAGTTTTAGCGAAGTGAATACAGTTTAAAAAAAATAAATGTTCGGCTATCGATGTATCGGTATACGGCACAGACAGGTAAGAGGAAAGTCCGCGACGCACTAGTCACACAGACACACATCCACAGATCTGTCATTAAATAATACACCGCTAAAACTGTCGTTTCAATTTTTTAAAAAAATCATTAAACTTTTATCTTATAGCTGTTTTGGTGAAATATATGGAAGCATTATTGGACTACCGTGTAAAAGTACTAACATTATGGAACCGAAAACGTATCACGGATCCTGAACAAGTGACCACGGAGTAGTTCGTGATTTCGTTCGGAATGGTACGCGGCCGGTCGGGTGGTCCCGTCGGCCAAGTGACGTAAGCAATTTTTCGATCAGAGGAAATGGATTGAGAAAAAAATGAATACCGTATCGACGTCATCAAAACATAATAACATTACGATGACAGTGCGCGCCCGGTTTAGACAAATAAAGTATTCAGCACTCGATGTTCAAATAAAAAGGAGCTTTCAAAATTTTTAGTGAATAATACGAAGGTTTAGAATAAACGGTTTATTCCAACCTGCCTTTAGATAATTGTATACAATCAAATCATAATTAGTTGTACACACGACGTCTGTGTAACGTCACCGAGGGGTTTATTGTAAACGTGGTTTAGTTACTCATTTCATCTCGATCGTGTGTAGCTGTTACAAAAGTACTTAATATTTATCTTCCAAATCAAACTATAAACTTTCCCGATCATATCTAATTATTACAATTTCCAGTTATTGTGTTGTAGAGTACACGATGTGACGGAGTTTCATTTACATGACGACGTGATTTTCGCTGGGATTTATTTCCGCGAGTGACTCGCAAATAAATTAACCGTAATCGACGTTACATATTACAATAACCGCAAAAAAATCTCTAACAGAAGACTGAACACAATTTACGACTCTATTTTATAATAATTGTACAATACACATTATCACAGTAACTCCGAACAGCGAATGGCCGCGAGCGCAGTAGTTCACAGTTAGGGGCACGTCATTATGTAAAACAATATTATCATTACAGGGATTTTATATATTAAAGAATTGTATAATTGAATATGTACCTATAGTTTAACTGAATTTCAGCTTAATTTATTTTCATCTTATCACTTGTCCAGCAACCGGGTATTGACGATTTTAAATTAAAAATAACTAATGTAATGTAAAAAAAATGGTCGTTTTCTTGGCGACGGTCACATCACGCAGACAATTGTTTGTAAAGTAATGTAAGTATTTTAATGGAATTAGCCGGTGTTTAATAATATTGATGTACATTAAATAGTCTAAACGACACGACAGTGTGAAATATTTGATGTGCCAAAATTTCATGGGGGCGTTAGTCTGCGGCAGCCTTATCACTGTTTTGTTGTTGTGTAACGGCTTTATGATTTTGGTAGTGTACCTCACTTGTGTTGTGACTCGTGATCGAAATATTGTGTTGTCGATTTGTAGATTTTACCTAATTCGTACAAATTCAGCAGTATTAGAGTGATTTTGTTAATGTTTTAATTGAAACCTTTTAATTAAGTTTTTTGTTATTTGTTAATAATATGGTACGATAATTGAAAATATGTAAGTACGTCTTATGATCATCGTTTCCGTGCAATGTACTTTTATCCATTAATTTTTAATCCTAAATGTCTTATAAATAACGTTTCTTGGCTTTGTCCTTGCTTTACATCTGCTTTGTTAACTGTTTTTTTAATTGAAAGTTCCTGTAAACTTTGCCCAATAGTGTAATAGACTTACTTGAATTTCTGTCTACACGACGTCATTATTAACTTGTGACACATTTTCACTGCTAAACTTTTGCAATGGATTTTCATTGGGAGCCAAATGTATGTACGAAGAAAATAATAGGTACATAAATGTTAAAGTATCTAGTATTTTTAGTTGATAAAACTTGTGATTGAATTAATTTAGTAGATTCAAATATTTAGTTCCTTCATTTTTGTTACGAGTATTTATATATATTGTAATTGCAATGATTTAAGCTTTTAGACTAATTGTTCTCCGATAAAGAGTATAATTAATTATAAGTTGTGTAATTTAATTTGTTGTATTTCGCCTAATAAACAAATTAAATTAAATGATATCGTTACATTAGGATGTAAAAAAGATTATCTATTTGATCTTAAAATAATACGAAAAAAATATTTATGTTCTTAGTATCATTCTATCGTGTATTTGAATTGAAATGATGGAGCGATGTAGAAAAATTCGTTTACGGTCACTGAAGTAAAGTGTAAAGAATAAAAATATGAAATACCATTTTTGATGTTTTATTGTGTATTGCCAGCTTCCGTCAGACGAACATCCGTACATACTACTTTTTTATATGTTATTCAAATTACATAAAAATCTAAATATAATTCGCAAAAAGGTAGCAATATAATTTTGATTAATAAATCAAAATTATCTAGTAATAACTAATAGAGAAATAAATAAATCTTAAGATTATTATTTGTATAAAAAGTAAGAGATTTCATTTATTAAAAAAAATTCGACGAACGTTGTAATGAAACTTCGAAGATATCAAATGTAATTAATTCTTAAGTTATGCAACCCAATGGCTTTCGCTGTTCATTCCTAAATTCTGAAGTTATGTATGGGGGAAGCCGTGCAAATCAGGGGAACGCCTACAAGTACTTCGTCGGAGTATCTCAATAATTAACAAAGATTTGTTTTTAACAGTTTACGAGAAAAAACCCATTTCATTAAAACTTTCTTCAATTCATTATTTCTCTTTACTAAACAAACGCGATAAGTTGACAAAGTAGCAATTTTTCTTTCATTTAAAAAAAGTATTAACATGCGCACATTCACTATTTCAATGGTCCTTTACGTATAACAACATTAAGTTTTCTTCAATTATATTTTCACATCTACTTCCACGGGAAGCGAGAAATAATCTCCATTTTCATAAACAGTGGTTCTTAAAAGCGTTTATAGAAACATAATTACCACCTAGAAATAATGGCATAAAGAAATCTAATTAATATTTGCGTCAAAATGTCTCGTTTAACTCTCAACCTATACATTTGTCCAGATATATCGCATCTGAAGACTGTGTGAATTTTTGAGAGCAGGCTTATGCCCAGCAATGAATGTCTATCGGCTCATGAGGATGATGTAATCCAATTGCTCCAAACAAGTACTTATCGCCACGCTTAATCTAATCAATTATAAGCAAAATATCTAATATTCATAAAATAGGATAATCTATGACTAAGACTTATTTTTAACACAACAAATGAATATGTAGTATGCGGTTTACAATATGATAATGACTAACTATTTCAACTCACCGGTCAGACAATTAGACAATGATTACACAGCATAACCCAAGGCTACTGTGGCGTTGGCGCCGTGCGTCCAGTTTGACAAATTGGATTAACAGGCGTCATGGCGCACTGACGTTCCGACTGGTGCAGGTGCTAACGGGGCATGGATGTTTCGGAAAGTACCTGCACCGTTTAAGAAGAGAGCCAATGGCCATATGCCACCATTGTGGTAACGGTAAGGATTCGGCGCAGCATACCTTAGAGGTATGTCCGAGTTGGACAGGGCTGCGGCGAGACCTCGTCGCTATTGTTGACAACGACCTTTCTCTTCCCGCTTTCGTGAAGGCAATTGTGGAAAGCGTTATAGAACACCTGTGTTGCTTTTTCTGAAAAAGTTATGTCGCAGAAGGAGACTGCGGAGCGGGTGAGAGAAAATGCCTCTAACCTCGCAATCCGTAGATAGAGACCCGGGCATCGGAGGAGAAGGGATCATGCCCTTCTCCAACCCCCCTAACGAAGGCTTAAGTGGTGGATACGGGGAAATCCGCCACCCAATAATGTAAGCGTCAAGAGGGCGCATGTATTTTCCGCGTAGAACCACTGTGTCTTGGGTTGTTGCAGCCATGTTATATTAGGGCCATGACTAGGCCGACGTTACCGGAGCTGCGTTAGTATGCCAAAGCGTTCCCGCAGTCTCGGCCAAAGGCGCAGCGAGGAAACCATGGGGTTTTAGCCAATAAGAGTCTAGCATAAATTTTTCGTTACCCCCCCACGAAAAAGTATCCATGCAGGATTTCCCGACATGAAAAAAATACTGCGGAGACAGTTGCAACAAAACGTAAAGAGTGCATTGGATATTGATAGCGTTGGCATACACAATGATGTGATAGTAAGTTAAGTTGGAGACACATCACAATCGTCTTAAAGTTTATCAAATAGTATTTAATGTACTTTGACTTTTTTGTTTACATTTTTTAATACAACGTCTTTAAAGACGTTACTGGAGCTGAACCGACATCAGCGGTAAAAAGGTTACAATTAAGACAAGCTTTATAACTGTAAACGTCAGCTCCGAGTTGTCGAAGGTGAAAGAAAACAAAACACGGAACGATATCACATAAACCCTTTTATTTATCAATTAAATATACAATTTTATAAATAAGTAATTATCGACTAAAGTAAACGGTGGACATTGATTGCTTACATATTCATCGAAATTGAGCAAATGCAAGCAGTTTTTATAAATATATCACAACGAGTAACACTTCAATTTAATGTTCATACAACACTCAATCTTGATATGTAAATAACTTCTTATACGCACCGCAGGAAGTACACACAAAAACCTTCAAAAGCTATAGACAATTAAAGAAAAATAAAACAAATGTCAAACAATAGCAACATTTTTATACCAATTTAAGTGTTACTTGTTGCAAAATTTACTATAAAAGATACATGTCAAACAATAGCAACATTATTATACCAATTCAAGTTTAGCTAGTTGCAAAATATACTATAAAAATAAATGTTAAACAATAGTAACATTATTAAGCCAATTCAAGTGTTACTAGTTGCAAAATTTTAATCTAAAAAAAATTCTTAAGCCTTGCGCTCCGATATTTAATTATCATAAATTAGAACGTTTTTTCGATATCTAACAAAATAATAAATTATCAATAATTAAAATATTATAAAATTCAATTGTCTCAGTATGTAATATGTTACGCAGTGACAACTATGGCAACACTAAATCCCTGATACTGTACAATTATACATTTGATTCCATCCCGGAATGAGGTAACTTTGAATACATTTGCTACAATGTGTTTATCCCTTTCATATCACACGGTTTTGTATTAATGTTTATTACTTAGTACTTACACAGGTACCTAGGCTAGACCTTATCAAATCTAACCTGATAAACAGTTATTTGTTATATAAACCCATACAACCTTAATAATTTCCGTTAGTCTGTGCCAACTGTATGAAAATAAATAACCTTAAGTACAGTGTTAAATTAATGAAGTGTATTATTATCCGATTGTATTTAATCTAAGGTCGTGGAAATTTTAGTTAGTTTCTTATTGTACAGTAACTTAGGTATCTAACAACTAGAATAATGGCGTCCGTATCGATCTATCAAAAATTTCTTTATTAATTATAGTCATTACCTATATAGTTCCTCCGTTTTTAATTACTTCTGTGACGCAGTAAACTGCTTTGTATCCCGCAGGTCCCTGATTCGGTACCAGAACCACACGATGCAGAGTTTTATAAAAGCACAATAGCAGCATCGCCATATTAATGCTATCGACATATGAGACAGTATGCTGGGCTAGGACGCTTCACCATCTAACTGCCTCGTTGTCACATAACACCATATGATATTAAAATCAAGCATTTCATCATTGTAGATTAACAATTAATGTTTACTAAAAATGGCCATATACTTGGCGTCAATACAATGGCCATATCCTTCTTACATTTGGTTAACGTCACACCAATACACACCATTTGACTAACATATATTTTTTTTATTACTTTGGGCATACAAAAATTCCTACAAATAGAAATGAACTTAAAGTGTTAATTTTAGACCTACATTGAACCTACTAAAAATCGGATTGATTGAACAGTAACAAAAAAATTTAAAATTTCATTTAAACCATAATAATGTATAACGTTAATTATTCTTATATTTTTTCATATCCTTCAAAACACCAAAGAGTTTTTAAGTTATGTATACAACGCACCAACATCAGTATAAAAGAAACGTAGTCCTATTTTAGATCGATATTTGATATAAAAAAAACTATCCTAGGATATCAAGCTCTGAATTCTTCTATGCCATTAATAAGAACAAGCCGACGAGCACAAATTGATGCGGTGTACGTCATCCTAACCAGCGTCACATTGTTTTGAGTGGGCGTCTAAGAATCATGTATATCACGCTTATCTCATCGCTTCTTCATATAGAGCCTAATATTACAAATTTCATATATTAATTAAATGAATAGATAATTACGTTCCTCGTTAATAAATTATTTAAATATATCAATAAATATTAGTGTTATTTGTATCAATAATGCTAAGAGTTTTAGTCGGTATTGGCTAAATGGCAGTGAGTTATTGGTCACTCATAAATAAAAAAACAAAAACCAACGAAAATAGAAAAAAAATCACAAAGTGAATGTTAGTATTTATAATTATTTTAATAAAGAATTATTTCTTTATTTATTTGATTTAATGCATCAAAGTTTTATATGTCCCAAAATCTAGTCAAACTCATACAAGATATTAGCATACATGTTATGATGATAATATTTTCTTAACACCAGCGAGCGTGAAGCTGCCATGGATCAATTTTAATACAAATTGAATTGAACTGCAAATATAGATCAACGCTGTATCAAAAGTTTTGGTAGGAATCAAATTGAAAAAATATTATACTTCTATAGTAGTCGTTATCCTGCCGTTACTATTATATCCTGTCGTTATTAAAAGCAATTATTGTGCGATTGTTGCTGTTGCTACTTATAAGATACACCATGACCTTGACGAGACTTCGGAAATATAACCAATTACATTAACGGTTTTTGTTACTGTCTCGACAGCTCCTGACCACCAGCAGTAACAGACCTATCATCATAAGTGCGGTGAACAAATTGAAATTTCAAGTTTTTACAGTTCATGATAGGGCCACTTATGGGACTTAAGAAATTCGATGAGTTTCTTTATACTAAATTCATATACTAGGATCGTGTCATATTTATTAATATATAGAACATAATAACCTATCCATTTTAAACTACAGTTTTTTGTTGTTTCAATAAAAAAAAGTACATTTTGCACCAGACGGACCTGTATATGTCTAGAATATAAAGAACTGGATAAATTAGGGAGCCTGGACTAAGAGACGAAGTGGTCTCGTAACAGAGTATGTTTTTGGTAAAAGGATCTTTTAACATAAACATATTGCTATTTACACCTTCACAAATAACTTGATTCATTATAATGAAATTTGGTTATAAATTTTGGTTAAATGGATTCAAGCAATTTGTGTATTTTTATTTACCTTTTCAATTCAATATAAAATAAAGTCTGGTAACCATTCCCAAGATAATTATTTATTAACTCCATTCCTTTGCAGTTTACATCCACCATCAATTATGGATGCAAGGAAACAGACATAACCCTGTGTTACTATATATTTTTTTTTGCTTTGTGAAATGGAAGTATGATAGTAGTATTACATAATGAGAAATAATAAGTCAGGATTGGGTTGTTAGGAACCGGAAACGGCATTTTTTCTCATATAAAAAAAAATTATATATGTACAGAACGAAAACTTAGACACACCACTGTGAATATGATAACATTTTTAACATATTGGGGTGGTTATTGATCATACAATGGAACACAAAAGGACAGACAATGCCTTAGAATAACAATCATTAAACATTCCTATACAATTAATCACAAGGTGATAGTAAACTACCAACAAACTTACATAACATTAGGGCAGTGATCGATTGGAACATTAAGAATTTTTCTACATCATCATCATTTCAAATGTTTTCCTAAAAACATGGAATGTTGTATTCCAACACTGAATCAATATACTCACAACGACAGAGCTGTCTGCCAAAAACTTGCAGTCAAACAAGTGACAGGTAAGTTGTCAGTGACACTTTGGACGGCTTTGGAAAGTTCTCTCTCAACATCTAACTAGCCAACAAACACTGTACAGACAATAAATAGTTTTAACAAATAATGAATTTAATAATGAATCTATTGTCACAGTTTAGTTTCTTACATCTATGTAACATTAAGATGGGTGCATATGCTAATTTGAACTTTTGACAGACAGCTCGCAAGAGCCCTACTTGCATGCCCTTTGGTTTTTCTCATTTCCTAGCTAGTTGCAGGTACCTGGAGACGATCGCTTGCATTTCCAACGGCAGTTTCACCCGGTCGTATTTCGTGGAGTAGGCGTGGACCGTTTTGGTGAGCTGCGTGTGTAAATCGAGAAGCGCCTCCAAACCGATCCCCCGTAATGCCTTCGCGTTCTTATATAGAATGTTATCTAAGTCAGTCTTGTTTATCAGTACTTTGTCTGTGTCTGAAACCACAACAAAACGTTTTAACAATAAATTTACTAATAAAAAAAATAAACTAAAAACGAGAGAATATAAAACGCTAATTAATATAATAAACGCTGCCACTCATTGTACTTTGTCGCGTTGACAAATATTAGATTCTGCCCGCTCAAGAATCGAATAATTAATACTCGGCATTTAAATGTAAATTAACGTAATCATGAATGACGTGATAGAGCATTTTGCATATTACCTCCACTTGAAGCTTCATGCCCTGAGTTCCGTTTCTTTGGTGATGTTTTCGACGGTGTCTTTTCGCCTGTTCTCGCTGGACTGTAAACATGATAAATTTTACATGAAATTACGTTATACAGAGCCGATTTACTCTGATATGAAGCACGGTTAACAAAAAATTACAAGTATCACAAAGCACATTTCTGGGGCAAAGTAAATATGTTCTGAGACTCCGTGTCACGGATCGTACGCGCTATAAGTCCAGAGGTTCGGGTTCCATCTTCAGTCCTATTAATGCGAACGTTAAGTGGGCTTTCTATTATTTATTGTACACATCTCTTTGCCTTGTTTCTTAAATAGTATTCAGCGCGTGACGCACCTGTCGGACCGGTACCTGTTGGTGGGCGCGGCGGCGAGCAAAGTGTCGTCCGGCGGGCGGCGCAGCGGCGCGTCGTCGTCAGAACCCGAGGAGGTCGCCGAACCATTTGCCAGCGGCGTCGAAGTAATCGGCTTGTTCTCTTTGGACTCTTCGTCCGTTATGGCCAAACTCGTGTCTTTATAAGTCTGCGAAGTATTTCCTATCGATTATTTGAAGAAATTTGGGGAGGTATATTTCCAGCTGAAAACGTTTATAGGCTGATGATGATGTCAACTTAACGTTTTAACTGTTGTGGTCTGTTGCCGCGGAGATAATATATACGTACCACCCCGGCGTCTCTTTCTAAAAACAATATGTAGCGAGTAAGATTACTAGAGAATCGAAACTTTAAATCCCAGAACGTGCAATGTGGTGCAGCATAAATATCGTACCTTGCATCACATTTATAAAAATGTACTTGTACTGATGTGAAGACTATACTGCTCTTTAAGATACTGGCAAAAACAATACGGGGAGAGCACCTCCCCTTTGCTAACTTTAATCCGGGTTACCAAACCGGGATAGCATTTTCTATATTATTTTGGCAATGACGCGCATAGTGTTACCGAGCTACCTTAATAGGACGTAAGATCAAGACATACGAGAATTAATTATATATTGTACGAAACCGTTTCCGTACCGCCGATTAATAGCACTAAATATGTGCTCTGTAACGATAACACGCGTTATCTATTTTTTAGTATCAAGGAAATTTACAAAAAGATTACCTACTCCATGTTCTGGCGGAAAAGTTTAGAATGACACAGCAGAACTAAGTTACCTTCTGTGATGTTTTTTGTCGCTTTACAACCAGTCCTTTTGACCATGGGTTCATCCTCCTGCGCTTCCGCTTCGCCGATTGGGATTCGCTCTTCTCACCGTTTTGCGGCGTTCGCAGGTTTTTACTATCATTCACCATTGAATCAAAACCTTCAGCTGCAAATGAGTATAATCTTTTATTATTTTTCCGTCCCACTAAGCTTCAACTTTAGGTGGTGGGAAAAACTTACGAGGAAAGCAGTATGTAGCTGCTATTTTTTTATTTCGCTAATATTCAAAGCAACAAAGTATAAGGCATAACGCACGTGACCATATCTGTAAGGCGATGTATTTTCACAATACTCCTTTAACGTTTTGAGACAATGTCAAATTTATTGTTAAAAACCTTTGAAACAGTTAGCCAGTAAAGAATGCACACACAATATCGCTTAAGGACTAAGGTAGCTGCCGCATCCGACAACGAACGCGACCGTCTTCT
The DNA here is from genome assembly GCA_029030555.1 of Ornithoptera alexandrae. Classification (NCBI taxonomy): domain Eukaryota; kingdom Metazoa; phylum Arthropoda; class Insecta; order Lepidoptera; family Papilionidae; genus Ornithoptera; species Ornithoptera alexandrae. The sequence goes on along the minus strand of JARDVY010000064.1, from coordinate 4,747,947 downwards.
GGTAAAAGAACTTTAAATGTAAATAATGACTAGAATTCCAATGTTTGAAAAAGGAGTCCCTCTGACAGATTAAGTGACGTAAAAACTGGCTTAAAATTATAATAACTCACGTAAGTTGGAAGCAGTGTAAATAAAATCTGGTAGATCATTATCCTCCTGACTGCCTTCTTCACGTCGTTTCTTGGCAATATCCTGACACTCTAACTCGAAGTCACTGTCCATTTCGACGTCGATCAACGCATGTGCATGATCTCGCAACGAACATGCTTCGTGACGTATCTGCTTGTCTGACGATGTCCTGGCAGCGGTAAAGGGGTATTTTCTTAATTTTAAGATATCTTTCAAGAAGCTATGAATAACTTGTTTGTAAGGCGATCGTATACGTTATACGCCTCGGAAAGGCGCGGCGCGGGTTCAATCTCCACTGAGTTTGAGCTTGTACAAGAATTATTATTTTTAAACATATCGGTTTTTGTAGACAAGTGACATCCATCTTAACTCATTTCATGAGAGAAACCAAGACAATGCCAGAGATGGGGACATTTCAAGGCAGGATTTATAAATTAATGTCGATGAAACATGTTAAATATTATTTTGTGCAATATAACAAACCAGTAGATTCTACACTGTAACTTTTAGTAAAAGAAACCAAATAGGTTAAAATAAAAAAATATGGTTAAATAGAATGATATTTGTCTAAGAATAATAAAGCCAGAAAAAACCGAAGCGTATTAAGCAACTTAAACAATTAACAAAATAGACACATTCTTAATAATAAATTCACATCTAGTCTACCATAAGTGCTAATGCAGAAAGCATTCTATGTTAATATTAAAAATAACATTATATACATCCAAATCATGCTATGTCCGAATAAGAAACGAACAAAAGGTTAGAGGATGTAGATTAAGTACATACAATAATTACCGTACATATACAGTGTCATATATACATAAAAAAAAACTTTTATAAATACCATTACATAATACTGTGAACTTGTCATACCTATACATCCCTCTAGCCCTTTAAATGGCACCGGAATAATGTGGAGAGAAAACACAAACGTAAACAAAAGATTAGTACAAGATACAAGGAAGAAGTTTCATCGTGTGATGATTAATGAAATAATTACAATTAGTTAAAAGAAAATTAATTATTCAAGACTCAAATAGACCTCAGTAAGAATTTAATAAAGAAAATATTTATTCATTTTCAAACGAAGTGAAAATGTTAGTACTAAAAAAATAACTAAACAATAAAAATATGATTGATTGAAAATCTTAAGATTTATATCTTTACGATGTTTTCATTTCGAAAGTCATAGCAACACGGAATTCACATACCATTATTTCTTTCATTCGACAAAGTGATGAGAAGAGTGAGACTTTCACCTGATGATAATAAGTGATACGAGACGGTAGTTAAGATGATATACAGGACTATATTGCCCTCGTCATCTTGGAACATAAGATGTTGAGTCTCGATATCCCAGCAATTTCGTGAGCTACAGCGTCTTTCGAACAGTAATAAGGTAATGTGTGCACAATACTGTTTAGTGGCAGAAATAGGTGCTGCAGACGTTCTCCGGCAACAGAGACCTATCAATACAATTTTTTTTTTATTATTGTATGGTTTTGTCAAGTAATCCGATCACCAAAATTCATAATAACTTTCCAATTTATTAGGTCTAACTGAGTCTGAAGGTTTTTCACTAATAAAAAGCACGAAGTGAATGATTTAAGAAATAAATGGTACGTGCAAACATCGAGTATACGCCACGCAAATGTGCGCGCGCAGCTATCGTGCATTTAAATGAATGGGTGTTTAATCTTACGATACAACCAAATAAAAGGATCTGAGAGGAAACTTAAGAAGGACAACACCGATTTAAAGGCTAAAAAATAATCCTGAAAACACCAGTGGAAAATTCGAATCTAAATTTTTAAAGTTTATCATCACATTTCATGTCTCTATCAGCAATTTCGAGTTCATCATCTCAACCGATGATAATATAACATAAATATTAGGTCCTTACTTATGAAATTAGTGTTTTGTCGTACTGACCAGTTTGATCTGAAATATCTCTTCTTTGGTTAGGAATTTCAAATTCAAATTTATAAATTTATTTAACTGATACATTTGAGTTTTGAAAACAGTCATTCATTTGTTTTTTCTTCATTATTTTTTTCGTTGGCGTCGCTTATTACCGCACGACGGAAAACATGAAATATCGGCATATTTACGAGTACGAGTTCTAACGGGGCACCAGTGCCAGTGCTGCAGAAACAGTTCGAAGGATTAATGATGTGTACGACGCTGGTGTCGCAAAAGAAAGTACGGTACGTTTTCGTTCTGGAAATTTCGATTTTCAGAACCAACACCGTGAACGGCCGGAGACCAAAGTGGAAAATGAAGAATTAAAGGCTGTTGTGGAAGTGAATCCATCACAAAGCACTTCAAAGATAGCTGCAGGTTTCGAAACAAGTGACAAAACTGTATTAATCCACTTGAAGCAAATCGGGAAAGTAAAAAAACGTGAACCGAACTTGCAAACACGCGTCGACTGCTGTGTTACTTTGCTCAACCGACACAATAATGAAAGTATTTCAAATCAAATCATTACTTGTGATGAAAGACAAATAATGTACGATAATCGGAAGCGCTCGTGGCAATGGCTGAACCCTAGAGACCCAGCCAAATCCTGCCCTAAACGAAAATTTACTCAGAAAAAGTTACTTGTGAGTGTTTGGTGGACTAGCGCCGGTGTCGTTCACTACAGCTTTCTAAAATCTGGCCAAACGACTACAGCAGATTACTGTCAGCAACTCCAAACCATGAAGGAAGAACTAGCTGCTAAACAACCGAGATTGATCAATCGCTCTAGGCCACAGCTGCTTCACGACAACGTAACACCACACACTGCACAACAAAGATCCACTAAGTTATATGAGCTACGATTGGAATGTCTGCGACATCCACCGTACTCCCCGGACTTTACCCCAACAGATTACCATTATTTCCGGAATTTGGACAGCTTCTTACAAAGAAAAAGATTCAACTGCGATGCGGCAATGCAAACCGCCTTCAAAGAGTTTATTGATTCTTGCTCCCCATGGTTTTTTTAGTAAAAGGTTCAATGAACTACCTATCAGATGGCAAAAGTGCATAGATAACAACGGTGCATACTCTTATTAATTAAATATATTTTACAAAAAAAAAATTTACTTTATATTCCTCCCGTACAAAACACCAATTGCATATGTAAGGACCTAATATTAACAACTGCGATGGGCATCTTCCTGTTAATAATGTCGATGTATTGTAATGTGGTTAAACTTTTATATGGTATAATAGATATTTATCGAGGCCCAACATTACACCTTTATGATCAGATCTTGCCAACATGGATTGTTATGAGCCACAAACCTTATCATTTTAGATATTTTTTTAAAATCTCATTTTAATATTTCAATTCTTTTTTGAATAATAAAATTTGATCTATATGGTTATTTTTAACTCTGATTTAGAAATTAGGCAGCAGCAGTAGAAGAAAAGGCGAAAATTATTCATCATCATTACCATCAGTCGAAAATGATTATGATTATTAAAATTCATTACTGGCTAATTTATGTATTCGTTGAGAGTCGAAGTAAACCATTATGTGTAGGCAGCATACCACCTCCTTATATGATTATGACATATGAATGCTATATTATAAACCTATTTTTTTATTGTATTTATATACATTAAAATGTGTATGTGTATACGTTCTCACCTATCAGGGTTGTACTCCAACGCATTCGCACATATGAGGTCGATATCGTCGAGGAACTCCTTCGCGCAGTTGTACTTGTGCATGTCAACCTTTGTCATCATTGTTTCAAGGTCCATAGGTTGCTTTATTATATCGAGATAGTCGGTTACCTAGATTAATTGTTAATTATATCTATGTTTAATAAAAAAAAAACTATGTGAACATAATATTCTATGTAATTTTTAAAAGCAAAATAAGTATTGTCCATATAATAGTTATGCAGTTGAATATTTATCAATAATGTGAAATAAGTTTGATTTCATGATAAGTAACCGTACCTCCTCGAGGTCGACTGGCTTTGTGAACTTATAGAAGCGCCGGTTGGAAGCGAGCTTACGGCAGATATCGCGCAAGAAGATCCGCAGCTCACGCAGCTTGTAGTCCTCCTTGCGTTTGCGCCGCGCGACTTCCTCCGCGCTTTCCCGTGGCGGTGGCGGTGGTGGTGCTGCAAGGTTATATAATTTATTTAAGCATTAACTAAAAGTTTTACTGGTATTAATTCTTTTGTCGAAAACCGTCTATATAAATGTGGAAACATTGATATTTGCAGGATGTTGTAGCTAGTGACATTACTGGCGTAACTAGATAACATAGCAAGGTCAGTGGTTTTATAACCGCAGAACTTTGATTTATCAAGAACATAGAAAACTTCCTTAATGCAGTTATTAACACAGCTTTTATTGATCCCATCGTCGGAAGTCGAAGCTTTGACGCAAAAGCAAATTTTTTAAGAAAAAAAAATCAATGTTTTTCTTCTTAATGGATACTTAAATCCTGATACTGGAATAAAACAGTGATAAATCATGCAAATATAGCTGTACCTCTTGGTAAAGGAGGGGGCGGGTCGTTGTTCTCTATAGCAGGTGGCTCTAGTGGCAGTTCCGTAATAACTGCCTTCAGGAAGCTAATCACTTCGGATGCAGTCGGCTCCCTTACTCTGTATACACAGTCCTTATATGCAGGAAATAGTTCTTGAACCTGCAATGAAATTGTGATATAATGCAAACACATGCAGTAATTTCAATAAGATTTACTGAATAAATAAAATAAGAAAATATTTGATATTTCTTGAATGTTTTTTATTGGATGAGATAACAAGACGTTCAGTATGTTCTCTTATACCTACCTACCCAAAAGTAAGCGATACCAACAATACGGCATTAGTTAGAAAGTTATACAATGCACTTGATTGTCCTTGTCGCTTTACCGAAAAAAAAAATCTGCATCTTTGACTCTAAAAGTACACACGGTTGGAATAAAACGAAGTGCCACTAACCTCCGGCGGCAGGTTCGCGTGAGGTATTGCAGCGGTAGCCAGCAGCAACGTGTTGTCCCCCGCTGCACGCGTACGCCATAGTTGTAGAAGCAACGCAGTGCTGTTAGCAGCTTTGAGCGCCGACCAAACCGATGACACGTCACGTACAAACAGCACACACCCACGATCCGCACGCCGGCATTCAGAGAATAACTGCAATTACGGTAACTTCTTAATAAAAAAAATAGTAATACAATTGTATGTTAAAATAATAATTTGTCGTAATATATGAAACTTATACACGAAAGTAGCTCGCTGGCTAATGGGTAGCTCGCTGGCCTAATGGTTAGAGCGTGTGGCTTTCATTCTGAAGGTCGTGGGATGGAATCTCGGTATTTACCAATGATTTTAATATTTAAGTTATGTACATTTGCGAACTTTAGTAACAACAGCGAAATACAGACGGTGAAGGAAAACATCGTGAGAAAACGTGCACATGAATTAGAATTTATTCTAAAGTGTGTGTGAAGTCACCAATCCGCATTGGGCCCGCGTAGTAACTATGGCCCCATCGCCCTCATATTGAGGGTTGGCCTGTGTCCCAACAGTGGGGACGTAAATTGGATGTTATAGATACACGAAAGCGTTTTAATACAAAAGAAAATAACAAATAGATACGCACAGATATTAGCGCTTGTTCCTGGGTAAAAGCGAGAGCCGAATGCAGTGTAGACATGCTGAGTTCCTTCACGGTATAGTGTTCCAATTGAGCGAGCAGAGCGGGTGCAATATGCGTCTCTGCGCACTCACCGCTTATGAGTAACACGCTCGGCGATAGCGCGACCTCTGATGTTTTTATGTCACTGGAATTAGATGCGTTACATTAATAAGCATTTTTTTACTAAATAATTTTATTATCTACAATCGACTAACACTTAATCTCAATTTCACTTTGTAATAAGTGACAATGAGGCTACCTAGGGGTAAGCACGCTCGTCGAAAATACTCCGACTTACATTTGTTAATAGCACAGCAATACCATTATAGCGACTGATTTTTAATATCAGGATTGGCAGCTAGCCAAGCGAGTTCGAAAAAATTCTCCACAAGAACCACACCAGACAAACAAACCGCTCAAAAATAATCAAAAATGGGCGCTGGAATCAATATAGTCTCTGTCATGATACAAGAAAACCGCATAACCACTGCGCCACAGAAACAGTTTAAATGAGACAGAGGTACAATAATCAATATTTATTAATATAACATTGGATTAACCTGGATGAATGCGGCGCGAGGTTGCGGAGCAGTGGTGCGGCGGCGCGCACTTGTGGCGCTAATAGCGCGTCCGCATGCGGAGGAAGGCGGCGCGCAGGAGCAGGCGCACTGCGAGCTCCTGCTGCCACCATTCCGGCCATTGCACGCTGCAGGTCTTCTAACTGCACTTCTACCTACAATATACACACTACTGAAACTCCTTGATTATTTTTATGTGATAAAGCGACCAGCAAGATGCTTTCACCCTCCATGAATTTATGATGCATATTACGCGCTCCATCTTTTTAGACGTATAATATTAAATCCCTATCCCCAATCATTTAAATAGCAATGGCGTCGTTCAGTAACATTTGCATAACATTGCGTGATGGTAGATAAGCGCTTCAGCCCTAACCCTCGAGATGGTCCCCGATATCAGAAACGTTCCACCAGTAAATATGTAGTAGCTAAGTAATTCTGCCTGACTACTTGTAACGTCAGACTGAGATCAGTTTGTAAAATCCAGGTGGAACACGACTACACAACCAAATTGCTATCCAACACAAGCAGACCATATATAGTATACCACATGCACCAGTATTCCCACATCTGCAAATATAAAACGTAATGATTTTCCTCCATTATGATCTTGTCCATGCTATACGAACGTCTGTATATTACGACCCCTTATGGCTCTGGATTGCGTGCAAGTGATTTTTGTGTCCATAATTAATATTGTACGAGGTAGAAATGAAGATATCTACTTACATTTTTAGTATCAATAACAAGAGCATAATCACTGTCGTACACTTGTGGGTAGACCCTTCTTAACGCTCTCAATACAGCTTCGGAACATAACGCTTTCAAATCGGATCCTAGGAATAATAATGTTGATGTGAGCTCAATGTAATGTATTAACATACTACCTAGCGCTTCATTGTTATGGGTAATATTATCATTTGGTGGTAAATTATATTCTTGCATATATTGTTATGTTAGTTTAAGAGCACTGTGAAAAAAAAACTTATTTGCCTCCACAGCATGGGGCTAACTACTTGTCTAATAAGTTCCAGGTTTTTTTATTACTATTAAATTAAGCGACGAGACGAGCCGGACATTCACATGATGGTGAGACATATGCCTACCCATGGAATGAGCTACTTAGGATGATTACACTGCACCTCAATGAGCTCATCGCCTAAGATTTTAAATGTTGAATCTTTTTACCACAGTAATTACATTAGCTACAGTCCCTTCAAACCGGAACACAGTAATGTTTGCACACTACGAAATTTACCATGTTTCGATACCGGGGCTACCTGTTGTGAAAGTTTGTGACAGGTCTGTTTCAATACCGCCTACCGAGCTATCATCTTCCTATTGTAAAATAAATTTGCGGCTATAACAGCAATAGTATATTTCGGCTGTGTGTATATATATGTATATATATGCACATGTATATATACACATATATATACACATATATATATACGCAGCATAGCCAGAAAATCTAGCTCTCATACATATATAGGTACGAGAGCTAGATTATTCTGAGCGATTTTACTATCCGCAGCTTCATTTTAACTTACCATGAAATTAAACGTTAAAAATTGCATTTACACTCATCAATCATTAATAGCAATTATGATTTGTTTTATTTTAATGTATCGATAATCCATGTTTACAGAAGCTGACAAAGACTTCGTAATACTTCCAAAAATAAAGAAAAAAGTAATAAATTTGTATGCTCGTGAGTAAAGTATTATATTAATTAATCAGTAAAGACTGGGAATTGAATCGAACCTCCATATCCATTGGTTATATCCGCTATGTGGTCCAGAGTATCGTCATTTGGCCGCGGCATCCAATCCCTTGTATATATATCGAGTATATCTCGTCTGCCAGCCGCGTGCGGTGTCGGAAAGTACAGCTCACGGTCGAATCGGCCGGCACGCCTCAGCGCGGGGTCAACAGCGTCCAAGCGGTTTGTTGCCCCTATTATTATCACCTCGCCTCTGCGAAAAGAAAGAAATCGTAGGCTCATAGATGAGTATCTTTCATATACGACACGAACACTTATTTTCATCACCGGTTGTCTTGAGCGCACTATTTGGCTCCATCATCTTATTATAAATAACCTTAGTTTATAAAACAAAACGCATAAGCTACAAGAGAGAACAAGATAGAGTTTATTTCTTCGAGATCAATACAAACCTGTCACACAGACCGTCCATCTCCGCCAGCAAAGTGCCGACGACGCTAGTGTGCACTTGCTCCTGCCGTACACTACGCACTGGCGCCAACGCATCAATCTCATCGAAGAATATTATTGACGGCTTCATTTTGTTAGCCTTCGCAAAGAAAATTAATATATAAAAAACACTATCCAAAAGTATCTTCACTACTCAATTATAAATATACGAAACATTAATATAAAACGTAACAACATTAAAAATAAGGTCTAAAAGTATAGTAATGAATTGCTTCTGCGGCTCAGTAATTAACGACCTGCCCAGTAACACAGATATCCCTGGCTTTAATTTGGAGCCACATGTCGAAGAGTTTAGTTAGTGATACCGAGTCTTACGGTCCACCGTCATAATGTTCCTGTATATAGCCAGGACACTTCATCTTCAAGAAGAACTACTTTTTGTGAATATGTGATGTTCGCCTATCCGCACTTAACCAGTACAGGGTATAAAAGGCCATGACCCTCTTTTTGTGAAAGAAGGCTTTGAGTGCCAGTAGTGAGCAGAAGACTTGGGTTCATTGTTTTGATTAATTTGTTTAATGACATTTACCTGTTGAAATAATAACTTAAGGTGACGTTCACTCTCCCCAACCCACTTCTTTAAGCAATCCGCCCCCTTTCTCATGAAGAATGCGACTCTCCTGCCGCCAACCAAACTGCACTCATTCGCCAATGCTCTTGCCAATAAAGTCTTGCCGGTGCCCGGTGGACCGTGGAACAGTACGCCCTTGGCGGGCCTCGTTTTGAACTTGTTGAACAGATCCGGATACATTAGTGGAAATAGTACCATCTCGCGTAAACATTTTATATGCTCTTCTAGGCCACCCACCTGTGTGAAAAAGTTTCACGTTACAATGTATATTTACTACATGTAGGTGGTGCGACTATTCTGGCTATTGGGCTCTATTGCCGAAGACGAGACAACATCTTAGGTCTCAATGCGTCGAGCATAATGCGCTGCAGTACATATCATACTAACTAGTACCCTAATGTTATTATGGGCAGGTGTATCACCATGGGTTAGTATTGTCGCTTCGCCAAATAAAAAAGATGAAAAATAAATATTTTTTATGCTTTAAAAATTATTTAAAAAAACTAGAGTAAATATTCAAATTTAGTATTATTAAACACTTACAGAAGTAAACCTAACGCTTCCGTCAACTTCGACCGGTTGGATATCTCTCAGTGCTCTATCAGTCTTTTTATCATCCATAGATTTTGATTTTTGTCTGAAACAAATATGTAAAGAAATTTGATTAAGTTTAATAAAAAAAAAACAGTAGCTATTGCAAAATTAACATACCTGCCCTTAGTTTTGTTTTTCATAGAAACGTTTAAGTCCTCTTCTGTGTCCGAACTAGAGGTACTGCTGCTGCTACTTGTGGATGGTGATTGTGCTGAAAATCATATGAAATATTATATTATTGACTCCATAGGTACTTATTTAGGAAGTCATAACAAATATCCTCTGATCTGATAAGAGTTTAGGGTCAAAAACAGAGTCGAAGCCATTTATCGTATTGTTAAGTACGGATGGATGGATGTCTATGAAAGCTGTTGTTCTTAAAACATGTCAGTTTCCTAACAAGGTTTTTCTTACCAGAGGCTAAAGCTTAGGGGATCGAGCCCGTGCCTATTCAAGACGTTCAACAATCACGAACATCCTTAAAACTAAAACAACACAGCTTCAAACTAAGAAAAGAATGAAAATTTTACCTTCAATATTCGTCGATCACGTAATAATATATCGATTATATTGTTAAAAAAATACAATCATTAAAGTTAACGCAAAATTAATAACAAAAGTATTAAAAATTGTAATCATCTTACATCTAATTGTTTTCCTACGAAGAATTTTCGGTTTTCTCTCTCTTAAACTATATGGTTTTTTTCTTATTGTAAATGTTTTACCTGAAATCAAACATAAATAAACTGTTCATGTAAAGTATTCAAACGAAATATCATTAACGAAAATTCAATCATTATTTAGAGGCAAAATCAAGAATAGCACCAACAATATGGAGCTTCTTTTTTGAGATATACGAGGACATCCGTCTTTGATTGAATATTTCTTATCTTCATATGCGATGCTGTGCATATTGTAAATCTGCGGCCATCGGCAGACTTGCAATATGAGAGTAATAGTAGCAGCTGCCAGAAAAAACGTATCACCATACAAACCTGCTACAGATTCCTTAGTAATAAACAACAATACTCTTCGCCAAGAGTCGTGGTGGCTCAATGGCTATGAACTCGGACATCGCAATCAGATGACGAGGGTTCTAATCCCAGCCAAAGCATGCGCCTCTGAGGCAGTTTTTCAATGTCTAATGTGCATATTGTTACCATTTCCACGTACTTAACGATGAAGGAAAACATCGTGAGGAAACCTGCACACTGAAATTATCTTTATGTGTGTGTGGTGGCCCAATAAAGTGGCAACAGGCTCGCCCCCTGTTACATGGGACCTAATCTGACCACATCTGGCGAAAAGTAGGTGTTCATTCGCCTCTGCCTACTCCTACTGGGAAAAAAGGCGTGATAGAATATAAAAAAAAAACTCTTCGCCAACAACAACTTTGCACGGTTTTAACAATTTTTGCTATGAAAAATAACTATCAGTAATTGTAACTTTTGTCTTTCTCTAAATTCTCATGATTAAAATTAATATAAAGCTCTGTTTTCCACTACTGGGACACGGAGCCTTCTTTCACAAGGAAAAAGTTAAGGCCAATTATCCCCCACGCTAGCAAGTGCGTGTTGTTTAATCTAATTCTTTATACACACTCATAGCACATTGATGAGCATTACACAATGTTAATAATGTAAAAAAAAAATCTAAGCCCTTATAAAGACTCATCTGTAACACAGTTATTTGAGGATTTCGTAAACTTTAGGTATGTGGAAGTCTGTAAAGACTTAGTGTTGCCATTTATGTAATGATTCATTAAAAAAATTATGTTAATCAAAATAGACAAAAACAGGATAAGATTAAATTAAAATTGTTCAAACTGTGTTTGGTGGAGATCTTTGGAGGAATCACATCCAGAAAAAAAAAGACATCAATCGGTTGACAATGCTTGATTGAAATTAAAAATCCAAGCAGTATCTATGTATGTACGTAAATAAGTTTTTAACCTTATTTATCGTTGAAAAACTTTGTATTTTAATATAATAATGATAAATGGGAATAATGAAGGTGTAACTCGCCTCGGCCGCGGGTCTCTCTGGGCGCGATTTGCACGAACGCCGGCTTGGGTTTGCGCGTGCGCTTGGAGCGTCGCGGCTGCCTGCCCAGCGCCAGCTCGCTGCACGACTCCGACGACGAACACTCTGAAGCTGCAACAAGCGCCTTCCAATCTACTATCTATATTACATTCATCATCACTGCCATCTTCAAATTATTGTTGGGCATTAATTGGTGAATCTTTTGCGATAATGTGGCATCCTTTTAAGTTTCGAGTTTTTACGCCGTGAACAGCTCTCTCTCTCATATTATCGTACTACTACATATCATATCATGCAATCCTAAACTTAATTTCTTCTGCACACAGTACAGTTATTGGTATCAATAATAACTAATACCAACCGACACAAAACGGGATAATGTCTGTCTTATGGGCGAGGATGCGCAAATAAATATCTTTTTCAATAATGCATTTAGCTAAACCTTAACTGACTTATATATAAAGAAATTAAAAAACAAATCAAATTAAAAAATATTTAATGCACACAGAACTTAAAATATTGTTGCTACATGCTCGTGTGTATTAAGTATTTGCATATGTTTATATTGGTATATGTCTACTTTCATATTTTTTGGTTTCGGCTATTATGTATGTCTAGTTAAAATCGAATCCGTTTAAGATTGAGTTTGTGTTTTTTTATTTTTTTCAACACGAAAAAATCCAATGCTAAACAAAGGACCTTAGACTTTTAAGATCGTCTCGTTATACATTCCTTGATTATTAATAACATTCACAGGATATACCACTGCTTTTTCCCTATAATTATTCCCTTAGGTCCTTCTTATGACACAGAGAGGATAGGCAGTGATTATATTATAACCTGTTAACTACATATAAGTTCAATTTTGTGATGAATTACAATGACAACTTTCTGGTGCTTGAATAAGAAATATTTTACCATTTAGTTCAATAGTAGTGGTGGATTCGGAACTATAGTCAAAAGAATATAATAAAAGTTGGGGAAAAAAACAATTTATAGCCAAAGTTTAAAATACCTAATCGTGGAAAAAAAAATTAAAACTACAAAATTTTCACCGCTTTAGTGTTTCTCCACACCTCCCACTGCATGACAACAAATCCAAAAATTATTTATTGTATAAAAACATTAAATTTTGTTAAAATAAAAATACGTAAAAAATTCACTCAAAATAACCTCAAACAAAATAAAGTTAAAACATTTTGACATTGAAAATCTAACTGTCAAAAAATACAGACAAAGAAACGAGGTTTTATCATTGAAGAACTTATTCAAATCCAAAATAAACAGCTTTAGTTGACATTAATATATAATTTCTTGCTACGCACTTGTGTGGGTAGTCGCAGATTACCCATAAAAATGTTCTAGAAAAAATATTTAAATCTACCATAAAAAACTTATAACTCTATAAATTGCTACAAATTGGTAGAGTAAATACAATCTTAACGAAACTAATGTCTAATGAAACCAAACAAAACAGTCCTAAGGCGTGTTTGTGATTAAGTATTCATAAATTATATTTGTATCAACTATGAGGTCAACATCATCGCATGAGCGATGAAGCCCTGTCTAATAAAGAGAAAAAAACTCTACAAAAGCAAAATAGCGACAAAATGCAGCTCTTGTTCAAATTCTACATCATCAGACTATTAATGTTAAAACTGCTTAACATAGACGCCCATTACCAATTAATATACAATATATTATTAATTTTATATAATTAAAACAAAACGCGTTAAATACAATTTAGACAAACATCACATAAACGAGATCGTATCTTTTCATCGGTCTCGAATTCGCTCGTAGGTTTTTTAATGCGAGCAGTACTTTAAATATGATGGTTCACCCTTAATAATTTGTAGTAATTACCTGTATCTTGTTGACTGTCTTCTTTCTTTGGCCTTCTCCCTCTCCCCCTAGTGGATCTTGCAGGTCCTTGTTTACTGATAAAAAAGAGTAATAATGTAAAATGTTTCTCTACTTGTTATTTTTAAAAGCGGCGTTTTACTAGTAAAAGCTCGGCAACCAACAAAATTGACTGCTGTTCTAGTATTATTTGTTATGGAAATAGAATTAAATAAGTGAATATATTATTTATAAACAATCTTATAATTATTACTAATTGTGGATATCAGTGAAAATATTTGTGTATATGAACAGCTGTTTCACATTAAAATCTAATTATTGTCAATTTTAATTATCATGGAAATTGAATTTAACAATGATAATTGCATGCATGGTATCAGTGTATATGGACTATTTGAATTCCGCGCCAACTTCCTTCCATTGGCTGCCACTGTTACGCAACAAACCAATAACCTATCGGCGACAAACTGACACACACTTAAGCTGCACATGAATAAAAATTTAAGCATATTACCTGTTGATTTATTAAAGTTATGGAAAACTTGTCCATTATTGATGTACTTTTAAGAACAATGCAAATAAATGGAGTAAACCCTTTTCACTCTATTAGGCCTAGGTTCTGCAATGGATGGACAATAGGCTGATATGATAATAAAGCCTTCTGTAACTCCAATCCAGCACGCCGCTTAGTGTCGCCATTGCATGGTGGTCTGTATTTTCTTATTATAGTGTTACATATTTAGATATTTTGCTGATATTGTAAATAACAATTAGAGCTAGGATTATTAAAAAGATGATTTTGTTTTAATAAGGCCGCATTTACTCTTGTAATGACTAAGTCAGTAGTAGGTCTAGTGATAGGTCTCTCTCGTCAGAGATCGCCTATGTTCCTGGGCCTAGTTCGCCTAGGCACCACCGCTTCATGAATAGGTTCCCCCCGCCATGTCGTGGCGGTGGGGTTCAGTAGAGGCTCTTAGCTTCACCATAGCTTGATCACCCAAGGTGAAGCTAAGAGGAACCTACCCGACCGGAGGCGAACGGCCGACCCGAGATGGCCGCTCCAAGAGAGCTTTATGAGCTCACCTCAGATGTGTGCCAATGGACTGCGGGAACAGCCTTGCTTTGCCCTTCGCAGTCGTGGTAGAGTCGCAAGGGCAGAGGTGTGTCGGTAGCATTTCGCCGCTCTCTCTATCCGCCGCGGGCCTAAAACGGTTGACGGCGGAATCGAAGACCAGATCCACCGCAAGGAGTGAGAAGAGTTTACGCTCTTGGCTCCCATGGCCCCTGGGTGACAGTTTCGAGGGGATCCATTGCTCAGATGACGATAACGGATGTTTACGCATATGTAATGTGACGATAATAGGCCGAGATGGAGGCGCTTGTATCTTCCGGCACGCTCTTACAGCGTATTATTGTGTATTAAAGATCCTGCCAAAACACATGCCGCTTCGTAAGAGATAGAACTGTATCCCCAAATAACACCAACAGCCATGGCTCTTTGTGGATGTCTCAAATAACGTATGGTCCAAATTACAAGACACCTACGCATCTAATTATTATTGTCTATTCATTTACACTCTCGTTTATTCTTTTTTATCAAAAGCATTTAAAAAGCTGATAATATAAAAACATAGAAACTACTACAATTTGTACTTGTAATATATTAATGTTACCTTCCACTATCATGGTCTTGATCAACTTGTTCAGGGTCACTCTTCATAGATTCCTTTTTGGTGGTTTCTTCTCCATTGTCCATTTCTTTGTTCCCCTCTTTATCTTGTGGCTGCTTCCTTTCTATCACTGTTTGGTTATTTTCATCTTCAGATTCCGTTTCAGATATATTCTATATTATGAAATTAACAATAAAGTCAATTAAAAATGTTCATGATTTTATTGCAATATTATTTCACCAGCCTATAATTAAATTGTTATATTTAATATCATTTTAATAGGCACAATTTTTTTTTATACAGTATATGATTAAATAAATATTTTTTGAAACGTTATGAACTTTACTGCATTTATTTATTTTATTTTATTATATATCCTGATGTTTGAAGGTGCTTTGCAGCACCTATGGCACGATAGAATAGTCCTCCCGTGATATTAATAAAAACGATAACATCCGTCACATTTTCATCATCATCATCATTAGCCGACAAACATCCACTGCTGGACAAAGGCCTCCTCCAAAGATCAAGCTGCTTCCCGCATTCTTCACCAGATCTCGGATCAGCTAGTGGGGGGCCTGCTAATACTGCGTCTACCGGTTTTGCCGCCACATTTAGTTTTATTAAATGTGTAAATATAAGAAATCATAATAAAAACCTTTTTGTTATTAAACCTGGCTGAAGTTCTCCTCTGTCGTGATAACTGTGTGTCTTCATCAGTATTCACTGAATTTTGGTTTGGTGTCTGAAAATATGAAAACATAATAAATACATTAATAATAGTTTATTCAGTGAAAGTAGTTTTTTAGAATATCATCATAATAAGCCTTTATCCACTCCTGGATATAGGCCTTCTCCAATGTCTTCCATCAAATGCGATTCTCAGCTACTCGTATCTACCCACTTCCGACCGCCCTAATGATATTTAGAATATATTTTGTATCTATAACTTTTATGTATGATATAACATTGGACTTCAATTTCACATGGCATTAATAGACAATGATGCTATAGATTGTGAAACATGATCACTCTGAAACTCTCTGGACAGCCAGAACACAGCAATAATGTTACGGCGATTTACTCTGTGCGATGTAGTATTGTGCACTAGGATGTGGTAAACATGTGCTGGTAGGTTATATAGACACTTTGCCACTGGGCAACTTTAATAACAATTTATTGCATTTTAACAACCACACTATTTAAAATAAGCATCATGAGCGAATAGTCGTCCACTACTGGACCTAGACCTCCCTAAATGTACCCACATTGACTAGTCCTGCACTTCCCGCATTGCCAGGCCCTGGGGGCCATCGTTTGTATGGATTCATATGAGGAGGATTTGAGCCATTTCCAACCATGCTGCCCTAATGCAGTTTGGTAGGAACTATATTAAAGCTATAACAAAAATTTAAACTACCTTATATTAGTACATACCATCTTCTTATTTGACACTGCAGGGTCATCACCGGATGTGGACTCGTCTGAAGAACTAGAACCTGGGAATCCGTAGAGATCTGGATAACCCTTGACCTTCAGCTCATTAGTGATCCAACTCTCATTGAATGTTTGGTGGAGAAGCTTGCGCTTCCGGCAGCTTCTTCTCACATCTGAGAAAGAACCTTTAAAGCTCATTTATTACACCTATAATAAATAGAAACCAACAAATTTTACTTAAAATATAGTGCACAATTTGAAAAAATTTTTTGTATTATAAAGCTATTACATATATGCATTTAGATCCACCAACTAAAAAAATGTTTAGCTAGATAATAAAATAGGTTTCAAAGCACCCCACAGTTTTTCCACACACTCATCTTCAGGAAAAGGCACCCAAACCATAAATGGAGAATGAAAATAGTGAATCTCCAAAAATATGGTGTTGTATGAAAGCATTTGCATAGTTCCAAACTAAAGCAACAAGAACAACAAAGTTTTAGCAGATAAAATCCAAAATAAACTGTTGTCCCTGCAATGGTAGGATATTTACAGTAAGCTATGTCTAAGAAATAAAAAGCCATAGCATGAGTTGAGGTGTTTGTCTACAACACACTTTGAAATAAATTTAGTGAAAATAATATCTGTAAAATATAGTATAGATGTCAGACCATAAACCCTAATGAAAATACGTACTTACTTTGTTGTATTGGTTTGTCTTCACTGTCTTCCATATAATTTTTTCTTGGTCCACGATTGCGCTTTATTTTCATACTTCTATTAGTTGGTTCATTATCATCAGCAAAGAAAACACGCACTTGACGAGATCTAATAAAAAAAGTTATATTAGCATAGCCAAAACATTTATTACAAAATATAATTAAATACTTTAAACATTGCCTTTAGCAAAATTAAAAAATACCTTCTTGAGTACTTTTCAGGTTCAGTGTCACTTTCAGGAAACACTATTTGAGGCATCCTTATTCTTCTTAGTCTACTTCTGCTATCTGTATTAACAGATAAAAAAAAGTAATAAAAAGACAATGGTTCTAATTATCTAAGTTTTTCTACAAAGATTCTAAACATTAGACTAGCACCAAAAAAACTAAACTAAATTCACAAAAATCTTTATTTTTTATTAGATTAGGAAGAACTACTATATTTACTGCTTTTATGACAGTCTAAACATTTTTTTTATTTATATGCAAAATCTGACCCAGTTATTACAGAAACAGTCATTATAAAAAAGTATTAAAATGAAATATTAAAAATATAATTATTATGCAACTTATCATAATAAAAACAACAAAATCAATCTAGAACAGTATAATTATGGTTATCTGCATGTTGTATTAAAAAATAATAATAGTATGTACATGGGTAAAAAGTATGACTAGTTTATTAAAAAAATTCACTAACTCTTACATTTTGTTGGCCAATGCTGTATTTTTCTTTTGACTTTATATTGACTACTTCTAAGCTCCCGTGGAGACCAATTGGACGCCTGAGGAAAAATAAGATCTTCAATCTTGATTATTACATCAAACATTAATAATAACTTTAGATATTTATTATTGACCTTCATGCATTACTAACAATCAACATAAATATGTAAAGACAAATAGAGATAATCACAGTTAAGTTATAAATAGATAAGTGTTTTTGATGACAATATTGTACTTTATTAAAATTTACCATATTTACATCAAAATAATTTTGAGCAAATGGTACTCTATACAAAAGGCATTCAAAGCTCATGCAATTTAAGTAAGAGCAACCACCTGCTATACCTACATTGAAAGGAAAATGGGAACAGGAAGTTGAATCACAAAGGGTCAACTTAACAAAGCAATCGTGCAAATTGATCAATGTCAATACAATATCATTCTAATGTTCACCTTCTCATCAGAGACGCTGGCAACATCGTTTAATGTGTAATTCCCGTCATCAACCTCCCCATTCTCTCCATTACTGCGTCGGGTTTTCACCATTGCAGTGGTTTCTATATTTGTTGTTAAAATATGATCGGGCCCTCAATTAGTTTATGCAACACATAAAATTTTACGTAAAATTTTAAGCTACAGAAATCATCCATACACTGGTTATTGAAAGTTAACACGACAAACGGCTAACATTATCATCCGCACATGTCGTTATGGAACGCCATGTTAATCGAAAACCTGTGTAGACCCTGCACTGACTATAATTTTGTAATGTTTGAAGTCAACCAAAACATCATTTCATGGTCGCTTACCTCGCTTTTTCTAAAACCTATGTTTAACACAAGTAAATATTCTTTTAACTTAATAATCGATGATGATTCAAAAATGAATTCACACTCACTGTTTTTATTGACAAGTGTCAAAAATTCCCGCAATTTTGACATTTTTACATTTTGTTCGGATATTCGAATCAATACCGAAATTTATTAAGACATTGTTTTCGATCATTATAAATATTAGATGGTAACTATATCTTTTAACCACCGTTACTGAATTTTTCTTTATTCTAATAAAATATAAATACTATTTTATTTAAAAAATTACAGAAAGAGAAGTATTTTGTAGAAATAAAAATTAACCGGTATTTTTATTGAAAATGGAGAAATAGTGGTAGTTTATTGTTGGATTTGTCTAAAGAAGATTCAAAGACAACAAATTTATTATACAGAAATGTCTTCTGTGAACTTCTTATATGTCAAATCAATACACCTTGCAGTATTGATATGATACAAAAAATAATCTATTAATGTAATTTGTGGCGATATCAATAATAGATCTTATAATAATACGTCTATTTAAATGTCTTTGTTATCTATTAGTAATTGAAAAGGTTCTCTATAACATGAACGTGACGTTTGTCAATTTTCTATTGTCAAAGTCTTTTCGCCAAGAATTTAATTATTGTTTAAATAAATGTCCACAATTTTTTACTTAAGTTTTCTATACAGATACTGATTCATCGTCATCATCATCAGCCGACAAATACTGACTAAATATATTAAATAAATAAATTATTATGTCTGAAAACACAGGCGACACTTTTTCACCATCTCAAACTGAGAGAAATACTGCCGACGATCTATCACAAAAACAAGGGGAAGGCGATATAGATGAAGAGATTTCTGCACGAATGACAGCGTCGTACAGTGAGATATCATTTAATTCTGATCAAGGACAAGGAAGTCACGACCAAAAAGGAGCAGGACCATCAAGACCTTATGACTTACCCTGTGAAAATCGTCGCCAGGATAAACTCCCACTCGACATTGGTGGACATGTTCGGTATGAAGGCGATATGACCCACTATGTTGCTGATGATTTAGAGTTTAAAATAAAATTGTCGAGTCCCATTGCTAAAAGAGGAGAAACTCCAGTATTTGGTAGCTCAAGTGTGTCTAGATCCAGTACACCCTCTGGTAAACTATATAGACAAATACTAGCACCCCAAATTGGACAAATTGATATAACAGTGCTAAATGATCTTGAATATGAAGCTCAAAAAATTGCTCAATCGGTTGATAACTTAATAGAAAATTTATCAAATATTTTACATGCCAATTCCTCCCTTACTGCTGAAAATATGGATGTTTATAAAGATGCTGTGGGTAAAACATGTGATGCTATGGACAATAACATAAAAAGTATGTATACTATTCTAGCTAAAGGTGAAGAGGTTTCTCAAGCGATGATCCCTGTTCAAGCACAAGCTGCAAGAATAGCTGAGATTAAAAGATTGTTGCAAATATTTGAAAACATGTTTTGAGTATTTTTTGTTTGTTCATTTTAAAAACTTAGTTACGCATATCAAGGATTCTCCAGTTAGGAAATAAAAAAAGGTCATTCATATAAACAATTATATGTTAAAAAAGATAGACAAGCAAGTATCTGAAAACTGGGCATGGAGTAATTCTTGTTGATAATGCTACAACTTAAGCAGTATCCATAGTAATTATAAATATTTCTAAAAGTAAAACAGTAACTACTTATTGTCAGGTGAATAGAGCCCAATTGACTAAGACAAAGTATAGCAGTAATAGTTCTATCATTAATTGTGTGATGGTGAAATATTTATTGTTAATGAAATTAAATACAATTCAATAAGTTAAAAATAAATATAAATATCTTTGTTTCAATATTATTGCATTATATGATATAAATGAGAAAATTTTTATTCTAAATTTCAATAAAAATATTTTAAATGAAATATGTATACATCATAAAATTTATTTAGCAAGATAAAGTATTATAGAAATCGCTAATTAACAACATTTCATCATGTAATAACGTCTTGTAATATAGATTTGTGTACCCCTTTCCTAATTCCATCTGTAATGAAACCGTAAATGATTAGTGTTACCTGATATCGCTACATTTTCGTAAGAATTCGAATTACGAAATGTATAAAAGTTATTATTTCTCTTAATTAATATTTTATAATATATGAATAAAAATAAATAATGGACGTTTCTAATTGTTAACAAATTAATTTACAAATTGGTTCCATTTTTTTTTCACTTGCTGTAAAAAAATTATAATAATTTGCTTATTGGTTTGTAATACATTTTTTTATAATATTTACAGTTATTAATTTAACTAATGCATTCGTTTATAATTTAAATTAGTCTTAATGAATCTGTGTCCTAATAATTCCATTTACTAGTTCAGACAGTATCATAGAGAAAAAAGTAATATGTATTCTGGGAGCTTGTGACACTCGATTTAGTTTGACAGTTCGCCTTTGCCTTTTGCTATGCGAGGTGGGAAATCGTATGGGGTGGTAAAAAAATAAATTTTATTAAAATGTGTTAAAGAAAATTTAAATTGACTTACTACGATGATTGATAACATCATTATAATATTAAGCGTAATGTTAATGGTCTCATGACCATTTAACTTTTATCTCCTAAACCTGAAATACGTACGGCAAATGGGTGACGTTGTAAGCTTATTCTCTGTGATAATAATGAAATTTAAATCTAAGTTCAACCAGAGCAAAATTTACTTTCATTATGACATACCATGGCAAAAGCTAAAATCTGTTAAATGGATGAATGAGAGAGCGTCAGCTAACAAAGCTTATGTACCAACCACAGTAAGTTATATTTTGATCTATTTTGTACCGTAGAACTTTATTTACAAATATTGAATTGAAGGTCGATATCGTTGCAATTTTTTGGCATTCCACTGTAATTCATGTGTTATATATCACTCTACATAAACATAAATGTGTATTAATATCCTTTTTATATTTATCTTTTTCAAGTAGTCTTTGTGTTTTTACTTAAATAAATTTTATGACTTAATTATCATTTTATATAAACAATAAATTCTCATCATATTCGGTATTTATGTTTAAGATAAGCTCAAATAAAACTATTGTATGAAAACAAATTACGTTGTCATTATATTAACGATTAAATGCTTTTATTTATTATTAATGAAATCGACCGAAAATTTTGCGTAAAACATATATAGAAAAATTGTTGTTGGCTTTCCTTTCGAATAATTTTGAATTTATTCGCAAGTTTTTATATGTATGTGTATAATAAATTATGAAACAAAAATCCTTGAAAATGTTTCAACAGAAATTAATTAATGCCAAATAGATTATTACATGTTTTCCCGCCCATACGTTTCATCTTTTTTCTAATTATTATTGCTGCAACTATGAAATATTATGATTATATAGCTGATTGGTAATCGAATGTCGAACACTTATTTTAAAACCTGTTAGATAGAGGAATGTAATTATTAAAAAAATCTATATCCATATGTTTTGCCTATGAAGAGAGTTTTACCGAAAGTTAAAACTTGAACTCAAGATTCAATGAATCGATCGTATTGATGGCAGCAACGTTTTACGAATGTTTGGGTATTAAGTAAACGAAGTAATTCTACACTGCTTCGCATTCACGTCAATGTCAGCAACACTAACACCGAACGCGCCCCGTAATTGCTTTGCATAAAACACAAAACAATTAGTTTCACACTGTCATTACTTAGTATATAAATTGTGTTTACTTAAATACATTAAACAGATTAATAAAAAAAAATGCTTTACTTTTTTTTGTGAAGTAATTATGAGTGGCAAATTATATCAAAGAATTCACAAATACATATACTCCATGTATTCGTACTGAGCTTGTATCGAATACGAAACACCGCCGACTTAATCACTTAAGTTTATTAAATTGGGAATTGAACTTTGTAGCCAATTTTGTCACACTAAAAACTTTTTTATAATTAACGCTCACTCTAGAACCTCACTATAATAATAGTTTAGTCAAACAATAACATTTTTATATTGATAAAATCCTGTTGAAATAAAATTTGATCTCTAAGAATATAAATAGGCTCGATGGGATAAGAAAATGAAAATTACAGAGTAGCACTGTAAATATCTGCTCATTCTTTCTTTTAATTGATGAGTAAATGAGACTAACAGCTCATTTGTATAGCAGTTAGCATCATTGGTTTAGAGAAATTGGTTATATTGAGGTTGGGAAGTAGTTATCTTAAAAAATTAATAGTAAAGGAAATGAAAAATGAATACATAATGGCTCCGATGTTACAGGCGCCTATGAGATACGTTAACTGTTTACTGTCGGTTTGGCCGTATGCTTGTTTGCTACCTCAATGTTATGTAAAGTTGTTGAAGTAGGTGATCGTTGGTGTCTATAGGCTTATGAAAATGTTGGTGTCACAGGTGGAGAATGTAGCCAACGTTTGCACTCATGCACTATGCGTAGCGCCCGCCTTATTCGGGGCCCGCGAGCTTCTCACGCGCTCCGTCAACGCACCGCAAGCGATCGCTGCTGTGGTGTACGGGCTAGCGCTGTGCCTACTATTTGCCGTCTCTACCACGTTCCACTCAGTTTGTTGCTGCCGATCTCACACGTAAGTAAAGCTGCCACAACACTTCCACTGCAACTCCTATTTCTGTCGCGAAACAATACTGTGCAAACATTACTGTTGTTCCGTTTTGAAGGATTTTATGTTTAGTGAAATTACTGGGGGTAAAGAGACCTAAAAAGTCATGTCTCAAAGCAACGAGCACAATGGGGTGCAATGTATATCATACTAACCAACGCTATTATGGGTAAGCGGACCACTTACCATCAGGTGAACACTTAGCTCATCTCGTCGCTTCATCGCATAAAAATATGAATCGGTTTATTAAGTTTACTATAAAACAGAATAATCACCTTCAGTAATAAAACAATAGATTTACATCCAATGGGTCCAATGTTATATGCTTTATTAGCTCACTATGTCAAAACGATGAGCCTAATATTGTGATACACATATATCTAGACAATGTAAACTTAAAGCCCTGGTTGTCCCTATTGTTGTAATGATAAATGTTTTGCTACTCTAATAAACTAAAAATACTGAAGCATTTTGATAAGAGACCGCTTCCGAATATATCATTTTAATACCTTTGCATTGGACATTATTCTGGGTTCTACCCGAAGGCAATTTAACGTTTTCCGAGCTGAATCTAACTCTGACAGTGATCCCTTTTAAAAGGGTTTATTTCCTTTTTAAGTAGCTGGTCTATTACAGATCAGATTTTAAGAATTTCATATATATGGTCATTTCCTTTAATTGTTTGATCTTATATAATTTTCGACGTGTAGTGGTTCTATTACTGTCTTCTCGATAAGCTTACCTTATTTCTACTTACCCAAATTACTCAAATAAAATTATTTGGGTAAGGAAACTTGACATAAAATCTCATCGACGAGCTGAACATACTGGTGTGTATCACCCTCTCTCATGTCACTTATATATAGGGGGACATATCATTAATCACCACGTGAACTTTCCGCACTTTCGTCTTTATCGAATAAAAAAAAAGTTTTAAAACTGTGTTGGATTTCAAAGCGTAGATAAGAAAAAAAAATATTTCAGATACCTATCTCTTAAGAGATCTTTATATAGCAGTGATAGAACTAGTATCAACTATACAATATTGCTTTGAAGCTGATTATTATTAAATATTAATTCTGTTTGTAATTCATTAATGAAACAAATTTAATGTAACCCGATAAATATTTAGCATGTGTATAAAAATATTTCTGTAATGGTATTAGAATGTTGATCAGTGGTAGGAAGATTTACCTACGGCAGTGACATCTTGAACTACTTAAATTGGCACTGTGAGCTTTACCTAATTTATTACGTTGAGTTCGTCTGCGTAACAGCAATATGGACCTAAGTGTTTTTATCTGTTTTAAATAAATATATATTAAATTAATAAACAGTCTTCGTTAATGTTCCCACAAAGGTTTAGGACCACTAAGCCACCACGCCGGTCAAGTTTGGATAGATAGATGAATTTGTATATATTGTCGGTCCTCCTTGTAGGAGGCCTTCCAAAACTACGTCTACCGGCGTTAATTCATTAATTTGTTTATTTTGGTTTCGTATGTTTTAAAAAGCAATAGTTATAAATATTGAGCATATGGTTTTTACGTTGTACTTTGTAGAAGGTATACCACAGCGATCCTTTCTAAACGATGCTAATTGAATAATAGTAGATGTTTGCCCTCGCGTGATGCGGCCACTTCCTCGCGTATTCCATTGAGACGTAGCGAGTTACATTTTGCAAGCGATGCTTTGAAAAAAATATCCTTCTTTTTATCCTTTACCTATAACTGAAAATAATATTCCTGCTATAAATATATTTCTTTATTAATAAGACTAATTTCTGTATGTTTGACCCACGCATACAAGACATGATTTACAACTCTATATTTTTTATTAATATTTAAAGTCGATATCAATTTTCTTAAATATAAGCACATTTTCAATAACAAAAGATTGTAATAATCTGATATCATCTTGATCCTGATGATTTGAACATAGATAGATTTTCTCCATTTATGGAACTTGGTGAAACATGTCGCCTTGTACTCATTCCTACTGGTATTGAATAAAGGCTTGGTACTTACTTGGTGCTAATCCGTTTAATGGACGATTTTAATATTTGTCAAATAGTATAGCTAATTCAATTATATCGTGCTAACTCTTTACGCGATAACTTGATATCCCTTCATCGACTACATTGTTGTGTGTTAATCGTATAACACATGTTACGACCCGTGCATTTGTAACTTACTTATATATAAATCATGTATAACGTGATTTACAGATAAAAATGTGTGGAAATATGTTACTCAGAATATAAAACATTTTAGATTTAAAAAAAGTGTATATATATATATAACTCGCTGAGTTTTTTGCTATTATTCTTCCATGGTCCGAAGTATTTCTTTCGGGAAATACTGGTACATTTTGACCTTCAATAAGCAATGAATAAAAGATATTTACTTTGAAAAAACAGTTTTTCGAAGAATTTTTTTTTAATTGTATAGACTTGATTACGATCCCACCTAATGGTAAGCAGTAATGTAATCGTTGCATTTCATAAGGCTTTTTGATTTTAGATTTAGGTTTTTAAAGACGAAGACGACTTTCACAGAATAAGTGAAACGTCTATCCTTTATAAAATAGGGCTAGTTAGAAATTTACAAAATGTACCACATTGTGCACATCGCTTTGAAACTTGGCAAGTATAATAAAGTTCTAATTCTTCATTAAAACATGATATAAATAGAAAGTAATCAATTTAAATTATTTCATTCACAAAAAACATATTTATAACATTTTTCAAGTCGAGAGGCCCAACATTTTTAAAAATATTGCAATTGGAGTATTATCAAGTATCAATTTATCTAATTAGCTAACTTGAGTTTGTGGTAATATTTTAAAAGTCCCCTTCAACACAGCAGCGCCATATTGAATCCCTATTCACCTAAGTAATGACATTGGAGACCTTTCCAATGGGAAGCAATTAAACTTCAATCTTCTAAGTGCTGCTCGACAACGTAATTGGCTCAGTGCGAATCGAACTCTTTCAACCAGTTCAGAGTTTTAATTTTCTAGCAAAAACATAGTTAAAAAGAAAACTACTATAGAGTTTGAAAAAAGCATTATACATTTTTTAGTTATTTAACTTCACCCAGAACAATGAGGTATTCGTTTATAGAACAACACCAACATATCGCAGGGACTTGTAAGTAGAGGTAACCATACTCAAAATCTCTGTGCTTATATTGTATCACTATCCAGATAAATTTACTAGTTACGACGCCCTTCAAACCGAAACTTATTAATGTTAGCACATTATTGTTTTCCGGCGGATGTAGAGGCTGCGATGGTACTTGCCTTTTTTTTATCGCGGAGGAAATGTTTAAAGATACCCTGCTTCTGGCGGGCATGACAATGTTATGTGGAGCTTCTACCCACGAAAACCTTCTCGGTGGTCTTTCTCAGTGCATAAGAAGAGGCTCCGGGACCTCCTACGTAACGCACGGGTACCCCTCTGCACTGTGGCTAAAACATCCCACGGATGGGCAAGGCTCTCCTTAGCACCCACGCTTTGCTACGGCAAATACAAGACCACCATGCATTTGCCATTCTAAAGCTCCCTTATTGCGCTCTAAGGGCCCCTATCCACAAGGCTCATGAACCCGAGTACTCTTTTAGTCGCCTTTTACAACAGGCAGGGAATACCTTAGTCCTATTCTTAATAGCCCGAGACAACAGGGTTGAGCGGTGGTACCTACCTTGTATATATTTATCATATTCATACATTATTATGTATGAATATGATAAATAGCTACAGAACTATTTAAACTTTTATCTTCATTCCTTCTTCTTCCATGTGTTTTTTCTTTCTTTCATTTGTGCGGTCAATCCAGCAATAAATTTTTACGATCCATATTGATACATATTATTAAAAATATACAATTCTAATGATTCCCACTACAGATTCTCTGGTATACAGTGAAGGCCATTTATCTTATTTTATATATGTTTTAACTGAGTTGCTATTAAATATTTATTAGATAAATGTTTAGTGCACAGTGATACAATATAACGT
Organism: Ornithoptera alexandrae; assembly: GCA_029030555.1. Taxonomy (NCBI): domain Eukaryota; kingdom Metazoa; phylum Arthropoda; class Insecta; order Lepidoptera; family Papilionidae; genus Ornithoptera; species Ornithoptera alexandrae. The sequence continues at coordinate 4,720,219 of JARDVY010000064.1, read as the reverse complement.
CGTTATTAAAATTAGTCATAACGGTATTGAGTTTATTATATACGCAGCAGTCCTATCATCTTATAATAAAATTGATAGCATAGCAAGCTCTCACCAAAATACGGATTCCAATTTTGATGACGAATGGTTTATTTCGTTATTCATGTGATAGTGAATTGTATGAATTTGTTATTAAAAACCCATGAAGAATACTATGATTTCGGATAGTAACTTATAAACAAAACCTTTTCCTCTCTTCATCATCACCAGCCGATAGACGTTTACTGCTGAGCATAGGCCTCTCTCAAAGATCCCCATATCGATGAGTCCTGTGCTGCCGGCATCGCCGGACACTAGGGACCGGCGTTTGTAGGGGTTTATATAGAGGGAATTTGAGCCATTCCTCACCACGATGGCCCGATGCGGGTTGGTAGTATCCAGAGCCTCGTCTATTGATTAGCAGTGTGCACCACGAACAGATGAGGTTGGCTTGGATCTCGTGAGTTGTTGTGCGGAGCGTTGCCGCTCCTATAAACATATATATACGTATATTTATAAGTAAGAGAGATTTCCATTATTTTGTTATTTGTGCTACATTTGTATTACCAATAATTATGTTCTATTAACTTTAAGAAGAGTAAATAGATTTGTAGCAGAATTACGAAAGCTTAAATCCAAAAATAAACATAATCGTCGTAGAAGGTGATTTAAGGCTTCGCTCTGGCATTATCGTGTTAAGCTTTCTAACAAGGTTACCGATGCTTACTGGGTAACTCTTATAAAATATATATATAAATAAACACCAATAAACATGTACTACTATTTATTTTGTTTTAATGCATACTGTGAACAACTCTTTGACTGATGGTAGGTCTCCGTTGACCGTGTAGGTAGGTACAACCGCAGCTCCTATTTCTGCCGCCAAACAGTATAGTGCAAACATTACTATGTTTCAATTTCAAAGGCACTGTAGCTAGTGTAATTACCGAGGTCACAAGACTTCTTGTGTCGTTTACCATTAGATGAGCGTCTGACTCTTCTCGCCTCGCCGAATAAAAAAACATCCTGATAAAAATTTTAAGACAAATTTGAATTTGTTATAAGGTATAACGAATACATGGTTCCCTATACATTCTACAGGATAGTTAAAGGACGAAAAACCAATACTAAAATATGCTCTTTCTAAATAACAATAAACTTATAAAAAAATATTTTCTCTCTCGTGAGGTTCACTTTCCTTACTACATACTTTTTTTATTTAAAAGGAACACAAACTGACACAAAGATTTTTCTTTTTAAAAGAATTCTACTGGTGGTAGGTCTCTGTTGCCGTAGACTGTCTAGACCGGTACCATAGCAGCGCCTATTTCTGCCGCCAAACAGTAGTGTGCAAACATTACTGTTTGAAGGGCGCTGTAGCTATTGTAATTACTGGGGTAACGAGACTTGGGGGAGACGAGCTTATGTCTCAGGCAGCGAGCGCAATGTGGCGTAGTGTATACCATCTAAACTAACGCCACGTTGTTATGGGCGGGCGTATCACTTACCATCAGGTGAACGTGCTGCTCGTCTCTTCGATTAATTACATTAAAAAAAGAAGGAACCGATCAGAGTAATAAAATTTAGTAATAATGTTCAGTAGTTAAATTTAACAAAAAAAAAAACATTTATTGCTAGATAATAAAGATATAAATAATTTATTCCACGATTTACGCTACGACATGTAAATATGTAAAAATAAAGTTTAAAGAAGACAAAAGTACAAATTAACTGAAAAGAAAAGCCATTTGTTGCTAGTTAACAAATGTATACTATAATTTATTCCACGTTTCTTACACTTCAATGTGATCTTTTCTACATTGAATTAAATTAAAATGTTGCCAGCGTATAAAAAAAATATGTTTGATTGTTTTATATTAACTTAAATTGTACTTTTGTAACTAGTGTTTTCTGATGGTAGGTTTCTGTTGCCGGAGACCGTCTACATAGGCACCAAACAGTACTGTGCAAACATTACTGTGTTCTCATTTGAAGGGCGCTATAGCTAGTGCAATTACTGAGGTAACGAAGCAATATCTTATGTCTCAAGGCGACGAGCACAACCTGATCCAGTGTAAAACATCTTAAGTTATTACGGACAGGTATATCACTTAACATTCGGTGAACGCCCCGCTCGTCTCGTTGCTTCGTTGAATAGAAAACTAGAATGTTACACTTAAAATGGAGTAAATAATATATCATCAATTTTATTCGAGTTTTGATTATTGATAAGTATAAATACGTCAATCATCATCTCTCTGTCCTATTCCCACTTTACGTGCATTTACTACTTTACTTTACGTGCAAGCATTAGAAAATAATTATAATTTTTATATACACGAGTATATATCTCAAATCCTTAAGATACCCTAGAGATAAATACAGATGTACACAACCAATATATTTGGATTGTATTGTACATATCTGTCTGTATAACCATCATCTGAGAACTCAAAGGGTATGATGATGAAGTGTCTCGGCCTAGTTAAATACTGTAGAATCTGGACGACTATTGTAAGCTAAGACATGTGTGCTTTTGTTCTTGTGTATGTGTTTATTCATTTAGTCGATATGTTTTTTTTTATATTTAATTAAGTAATATTATAAACAAAGGTATAAATGGTGAGATTTAATGCCTATAATAGGTATCATCCTAACCTAACCTGTGATTAGACAAGTTGTCGAGTTAAAGAATACTTCCACAATATATTAAATGTTTTATATGATTGATATATTAAAATAATAAAAAATATAGCGTTTTTGGTCTTGGACCGAGTTAATACTCTACAACCCCTGCACCAGAGGGTGCAAAGGGTCCCGCACAACTCACAGGACCCAAGCCAACTTCACCTGTTCATGGTGCAACCTGCTAATTAACAAACGAGACTCCGGCTCTGGTTCCCGCCAACCGGCATTGTGCCAGCGTGTTGAAAAAAGGCCCAAATCCCCCCTATGAACCCCTACATACGACAGTCCCTAGAGTCCAGTGGTACCGGAGGCCACGTTGACTATATGTGGAGATTATTGGGAGAAGCCTATGTCTAGCAGCGAACGTCTATCGGCTGATGATGATAAACCACTGCAGCAGTGTATCTTTTTTCTACATTCAGAAAATTATATTCGTATACTCGTAAGTGAATTTCGTTACAAGTGTATTTTGATAATGCTATACTAATAAATTACGATCATTATTTATTTCCCAAGGACAGTTTCGTAATAAGTAAGAGAATTTTTAACAACGAATGTATTATTGTAAATCGCTTGTATAATGTTAACATTGAATAGCTTCCCTGTTTCGTTAAAAGAAGTACCATTACTAGAATGTTCGTTGAACGATTCATGTATTAATAATATACTATTGGTACATGTACGTTAAATCGACATCATACTTCATCCATCACCTAACTTCACGCTGCACAATCGCATACCTAAAAGCGTACTAATTTTGCAGTAAAATGAAACACTTCCTGCACCGGTGCGACCGCGCAATGATATATATATTCATCGCGAGCTCCTACTTCCCGTGGCTGACGGTGGGTACGCTCTCCTGCTGGATGCTGCGGGAGCTACGCTGGGCGATCTGGCTCCTCGCGGTCCTCGGGATCACCTACCAGCAGATATTCCACGAGCGGTACAAGATGCTGGAGCTGCTGCTCTACTTAGTCATGGGCTTGGGGCCGGCTGCCATCATTGTCACGTCAAATGTATGTCTGTGTTCGTTGCACGCTTGCTTTCTTTGTCTTTGCCCGTTATGCTGTGCGTTTCTTTCTTCTTTCAATCAAACCCGTATCAATAAATTACTAAAGATGACAATTATCAATATATGTATTTTCCGTTTTATCTAATCTTGAAAATAGTGGTATTTTTTTTTTACAAAAGTTGCCCTTTTTTTGCAATGGGCTAACACTTGTCCTCAATTTCACACGCTGTTGAGTCTCAATGAGGTGGTGGATGGAAAAACATGCTCGACTAGAATACTTCGGATTGCAAATGTCGACAGCCAGAACACAGCAATGCTGTTAAGGAGGCAAGATTTTAACTACACAACACGTGCCCCTGCAAACGAACCTGGGACGGAAGTAAATGGTTAACCAGTGCGTCATGGACATAGAAAATTATTAATGTGTCCAAAAGAAATTTTTTCGTACAGACTTCTGTCTTTGTTATTCGATTATGTTTATTACGTCTCTATCTTTCATTTACAATTGAAATCATGAACAAAAAAATTCAAATTAATGTTTGAATTATATACAAATTGCCTTTAAACCGAATCATTTCAATATAATGGTATTTTGTTTATCTTAACCTCCTTTTTTCAATAAACATTTTAATATAAATGTTTGGAAAAATTTAAAACTAAACCGTCAAATGCATAAATATTCCTTTGTTATAAAAGAGATAGATATTACGTAATAATACGGTATCCACTCGGTTTACGACTACTTGTCAACGCGAATCATCTTTCACGCAATAACACGTGTAACGCAATACTTTGTTTGGCTGTGTGCCTCAGTGTTGTGATCCTACTTCTCCGGAGTTTTGTGTTTTCTCGTATCAGGTAATTTAAAGGTTTAGTGCTTTGCGATATTTTTAAATCGATTTAATTAAAAAATTGTAGTCACTTAAATTTAATAAGAGTAATCACCACTAGTCGTTATCATAAGAGACTCACCTGTGTAGAAACTCATCACCATGTCTCTGTAACCATGAGGTCTAAACTTGAAATTTGGTAGGAATCAGCTATAAAAGCTTTACAACGGATTTTATAAAATTGCTTCCCCAAAGAGGGTTACGATCGGAAGATCCCCCATAAGGTGGATCAACGATCTGGTGAAGGTGGCGGTAAACCGCTGGATATGAGCAGCACTGGACTGACCGGTATGGAGATATATGGAAGACGCCTATGTCCAGCTGTGGACATCTATCGGCTGATGATGATGATGAAAGGCACTCGCGGGATTGTTACGGCCACCAAAAATAGCGAAGAACAGCTAGTTATAAATATATTTTAGTATCAAGATATTTTAGTATTTTTACTATTTCTTTTTTTGTCAAATATTAAGAAGATTGATGAAAATAATTTTATTAATAAAACTATTACAATTTTTTTTTACGTTTACAACAGTATTCATGTTATAAATTTGCCAAACGCCGAGGGATACATATTTCGTTCCACGTTCACACATGTCGAACTGATATTTATTAGACATGTCAGCGGTGATAGAAAATACTTTCATAAAAAAAAACACAGAAATAATATATTGTCCAGTTTCTAACCACTACCATTGATATACACAGTAATCAATAATAATATCCTGACATCGAAATACAAAAGTTACATAAAAGTTTTTTTTTATACGACAAAGAGATACCTGATGATAACTGATACGGTTGACGATAACGTAGCGCTAGTTGGGATAATATCTTCTTAATGTGCCTCTCCGGCTAGCGAAGGTCGGCCAGTTCACCATATTTCGCCCAGTCTCTTGCGTGGCGGAACAGTCGGGCGGCACTCGCGACCCCGGTTCACTCCCTGATGTTACGCATCCACGATTTCCTCCGACCACCAACACTCCTTATACCTTCCACCTTGCCCGTCAATATACACTTCGCCAAATAACGCTCGTTGCTTTGAGACTTAAGTTGTTATCTGTGGGTATTGACCACTGTAAATGAACTCTCCTACAAAGCACCCCTGTTGACGATGTCTCATACTCTCGTAGTATCTTAAATGGAAAAGACTATTTTTATTTATTTGAATATACAATGAATAATGAAACGGGCTCAAGGGTCCATAAATAAACAAGCGAAGCGGAGCCGGCTACCTTTCGACCTTACCCCCGAGATTGCGCGTCCGTTTCAGATAAAAACTTTATATTTTTAGTTTCATGAAAACGTAAATATTTTATATTTATTAAATATTTTTGGAAACGTGAAATATGTTCAAATGTAAACATTATTTTACCTTAATAGCTAAAATAGGTGTTAATACACTAAATCTCCAAGTCATATGTTTAGGTAGGGTATCACCACCTTCTCCAGGGTCGGCAACGCGCCTGTGACGCTTCTGGTATTACAGGCGTCGTCCATAGGCTACGGTAACTGATTACCATCAAGCAGACCGTATGCTCGTTTGCCACCTTGATGGTATAAAAACAACTACCGCAGCTCGTATTTCTGCCGGTAAACAGTAGTGTGAAAACTTTACTGTGTTCTAGTGTGAAGCGCGCTGTAGCTAGTTAAATTACTGGGGTATTTAGACGGGGTAAACGTATCATTTACCATCAGGTGAACATATCGCGCGTCTCGTCGCTTCGTCTAATAAAAAAATATCACCATATGTTTAAAGTTATCAAATATGCTACTACTGTATCAACACGACTCACACATGAAGCAGTATTCAAATATAAACTTAATATTAAAGTAATAAGATCTACAATCGTTCACAATAATATAAACTAAATCGTGTTGAAATCCATACACTTGGCAATAAGTGATTCGTGATTCAATGAGTTTCTATACCAACGAAATATAATTGTTTTTTTAAGGGTACAATCATAAATAAAATTATCACTTTACTTCTACGTTTAATTCTACTTCTAAATCAAATCTATCTTCCGGATTGGGGGTATTGTATTAATCTTGTCTAAATACTCCAAGAATCCGCCGGGTTTGGGTTGGGTTCATAATTTCCTTAAAACAGAATAGGCTCTTATCGCATCCGGTGTATATACTTTAGTCTTGGAAGTGATCCCTTCCTTCTATAGCCGCTCGTCGAGAGACCTTAATTTTATATGACAAATGGGACAGAATGTTTATCATAGTCTGGACTTCTCTTTATTTTTTTTTCTCGTTTGTAAAGTTAAATTTGAACTGTTAAACTAGTATGAAATAAGTACTAGTAAAAACTTGAAGGAATTATTATTACTACTTTCAACTGTTTTATTTTTATTGAAATAATAAATCTTATAATTCCTTAATCTTTCTCAAATACTTAGAATCTTTTATCGAAGATATAAAATCTTGTTCTGATAATAACTTTTGTCCTTGTAATAAATGTTATGATGAGAAAATATAGTTCACGCGTCCGTGGATTTTATATCTCATATATAGACAAAGTTTCGAGGTCATTTTTTGTCGTACAATATAATTATGTCTATAAGTTTTTAATAATAATAGAATAAGGATAAGGTATTATCTTCATATTATAATTTTCATATACATAAATTTGCAAAAATCACTTAAACACAAGCGTCGTTTTAATATTATAAAATTAAAAAGTTATTCATCAAAAGCATATAAAGAAGCAGACAGAGAATTTTTATATATAAACACCGGTTAGTCCTTATTTCTTTTATTCAATAAAGCGACGAGACGTAAGATATTCACCCGATGGTAAGCAATACGCAATTAAGATATACACTGCACCGCATAGTGGTCGTCGCCTTGAGATATAAGGTATTCAGTCTCGTTACCCCAAGGATTTCACTAGCTACAACGGCTTTTAAACCGGAACGTGGTAATTTTTGCATACTACTATCTTGCGGCAGTAATAGAAGCTGCCTACCTATCTAGACGGTTTCCCCCAATACTTTTTTTTGTTTCGAAGAGGAATCTTCGAAAGATACCCTGCTTGTGGGGAGAAGTTAGAGTTATGTGAGATTCTTATTCGATAGTCTACAACAGTGCCTTCGGAAACGTCCCGGGGTTTCTCATAGAACGCACCGGAACCTCTCTACACTTTGTATTAGCACGTCTCAAAGGAAGGGCCAAACCCTCGTAAGGAAGGCACTATCACTGACCAACTATAATATGCAAAATCCTGTGTCAAACGAGATCGCTTGTTGAGCTATAAGGGCCCACACCCTTCACTGCTCCATGAATCCTGCAGACTCTTTGTCGCCTTCTACGAAAGGCAGAACTTACCTTAGTCCTGTTCTTATCATCCCAACACTACGGGGCTGAACCTGCCATCAGTACGCATACAATAACATAAGCTACAATAACATACATATGTTTTAAATCTTTTACGCCTTTCTAATAGTTATCGTGAGACATTATGTAGAATAGTATAAATTTTTTTTATTGATTTTTACACATATCTGCATATGTATTTGCCTTTAAGGTGTTACAAGATTCAGGAGTATTATTATTATATTATTATAATTGATGTATTGATATTTGGTACATTAAATAGAGAACAAAGATACTATTTAGAACTGACTATTTTAAACTCGTATCGCTTTTATTTGAGATGGTCCAGATCTAGGTCTAGGAAATTAGCTTCAATGTCATGTAGCACAGTTATCACTTACCATGTCATAAACCCATTGCTTTTACTGTCATTTTAAAGAATTATGATTCGCCCTCTTATTATACTGGTTCCCGCAATACAGGAAATATTCTTAGTTCGGAAATCACGGATCATGACAACTCTGTACATAGCTGTAACTTTAAAAAAAAGATTATACTAATAAATTTTTACTAGTGTAACGATACTTTACATCGTGTCTCAAGGCGACCAGCGCAATATGGATCTGTGTATATTCATCCTGATTGCTCCGCGTTGTTATAGCCAAGCGTATCACTTACCATCAGGAGAACGTCTATATAGACTCGTCCCTTCGAAGAATAAAATATTTTTTTTTGTATTATTACATTAACTTATTTTTATGTTCAAAAATATAACGTTTATATATCCGCATGTATTTGTATGAAAAAAACAATAATAATTTGTTTATAATTACCGCGTTGCCTATTTCATACACAAAGGATAAGTTGAATATTGTATTACAAATTGCACGAGTCCATGACCTGAACAATGAGATTAACGATCTCGGGCATTTGTTCAGACAGGCCATTACTGTGACCTGTGACCTACCTGTTCGAACACGTCGCAGGTTACTCGGTTATTTGAAAAATACTATTCACTATATAAACTGTAACAACCCTGAGACAGTTTAATACAATTTGCATACACTACTTTGCGCAACCTGTTTTCATTTTAACTTGTTAACTTTAATTTGTGTACGATGCAGTTCCTTTTTAGATTTATGAAAATAAAAAGTTGAACTGAATTTATTTCATAAGTATCATCATCAGTCGATAGACGTCCACTGCTGGACGTAGGCCTCGCCCAACGATCTCCACAATGCGCGTTTGTGAGTACCAGGGCCTCGTTCATTGATTAGCAGGGTGCACCATGGGCTCGTGAGGTTGGCTTGGTTCCCATGAGTTTTTGTGCGGGATCCGCTGCACCGCTTTCATAAGTATAATAAGAACCAATGCCCTACACATAATAACATATCTTTACATCTTAAAAGTTTAACATTTATGAAGCAAGTAAAATAACTTATTGTATTTTGATCATGAAATTAAAGCGGTCATTTAGATTTTTTTGATCAAGATAAATATAATGATGATAACTTCCTTTCCCGGTTTATTTAATGTGAATCGAGTTGTTAGTAATGAAAATCTACTGATGGTAGGTCTTTTTTGCCGGAAATCGTATAAGTAGGTACCACCGCAGCTCGTATTTCTGCCGCCAAACATAGTGTGCAAACGTGTTTCGGTGTAAAGGGTGCTGTAGCTGCTATAATTACTGGAGTAACGAGACTCAAAATCTTACGTTCCAAGCGACGAGCGCGATGTGGTGCAGTGTATATCATCCTAATCAGCGCCACGTTGCTATGGACGGACATCCGACTCGTCTCGTCTCTCAATTGAATAAAAAAAAAATCAATCGTATTTTATGTGCTATTTATTAAAAATTTGCATTCGTTTGTTTATATAAAAAAGTTTGTCTGCAAGTTGTTATCGGACGTATTATATCTGTCTTGTTCTTTAGCTGCTATAATCTTGTAGATTGTGAGGTCAAGTCTAATGTTTCTGTAAACTAGCAGAGTACGCTGTTGCATAAGCTTTATTAATACACACAACTGTCCCACGTTTGCGCGAGGATTAATATATTCAACTATCGCATAAACTTGGATATGTTTCTAACAAAATTATAACGGCCAAATAGCAAATACTCTTTGGATTTTATTACCATTTATTCGACTTTCTCCGACTTTCTTTTAAATAACTATTGATGGTTTAAGGCGATCGTAGGTTTTAAAGCCCAGTGTGAACCTCTCATAAAAACTAATTTTGACATGGTGTTAAGTGACAATGAGGCTGAAGGAAATAACGACTACTCAAAATTCTATGGCTCTCATATGACCATACGTCATCAGCCGATAGACGTCCACTCCTGGACACAGGCCGTACATATAGTCTCATACGTCAATAGAGATAATACAATACTGGAAAGATTATAATGTAACGTCATCCTCACTCATACCTTAATTAATTCATCATTCAGTTTTTACACTAACAGTTTCTTAAACACTTTAAATTTTAACAGCATTGGGTACCTTTAAACCTTCGAATAACTTGTTCGCGCTGGGATGCGTATATTTCGTAATTGAATTTACGAACAACTTAATGTCTTCAATCGTCCTTGTCCCAGTTTTCAAAATAAACGCACTTTTACAACAATACAAATTAAACAAAATTGAAGGGTATGTTTGTTCAACAGACAAATTTTTACCGAAATTATATAAATATTTATGCGACACTTATATTAATAAATCATTTTTCTCAGACTTTTCATGTTGTCCTTGGAAAAACACGATTTTTGACGAGACTTACTGGCACTTAGTTATGAAGCACCGTACAGTTGTTAGAGTAATATATAATCTTGTATATAGTTAAACCAATTTCTGTTACGGTAATTAATGGCAACATCAATTTACAGATACGCACAGATAAAATATATATACAATTGCAATGTATAAACCTATTTACTATATAAAATTTTCATTATTTAAACATTATTCTGATGAACGATAATTTTTTTCTACTTATATCAAAATTCAGATGAACCAGAAGAGAGTTTTAAGCTTTGACTAAAGTGTTATTCTTTCTTGATATTATTTAAATGTAACTAAATTTTATATAATTTTAATGCTTTTTTTTTGTTCATTTCAGCACCAGTTTCCTGCAATGCACGACCTGAAAATCGGCGGGATGCTGTATTTGGCCGGTGTATTCTTTTTCAAGTCCGACGGACGCATACCTTTCGCGCATGCAATATGGCACGTGTTCGTAGCCCTCGCGGCCTCGGTTCACTACTTAGCTATACTCCGACATCTCTTCCCCGAACTAAAATCTCAATAAAGACTGCTCTCCCCCCTCCCCCCCCATTGAACTATTCGAACCCGATTTACAGAGCTCTCTTAGGCTATTTTTGTAACACGACTGCGGGGCCGCCTTTATTACGTTTGACAGCTGCGAAATGTCAGGTGTCAATTTAACTAGGTAGAAAATGGCGTACTTCCGGCGACGACGCCGTTAGTGAAACAAAACTTCTTGACATTTAAAATTAATGTACTAATATCCAATTCCATTTCATAAATTTAAGTATTTTTTAGACATCGTACTACTTATATCTCGCGTTCCAGGATTTCGACGTCTCTTTTCCGGTTGTAGGTTTTTAATTTAGGTTGTCTGGACCGCAGGGTTTGTAGCATTTTGAAATTATAAATCTATCTAGACGCATCATTAAGGTCCATGCGACGTTGTTGAAACTGGTACGCGTAAAAAAGTATGCCTTATTGTTTATTAGTTAGTAAGAACTTATTCTGCCATTTTTTTTTTATTTTTAATGCGTATAAAACATTGAAGAAAAAAATTCTCACGCAACTTATGTTTCCATGACTCATGCATGTCTAATAGGTCAGGCCTTCCGCGGGCTTCGACCTTTACCTTTGCTAATGCGTCAGTTTATCTAGACATACGATCTAGACTTTATTTTTGTTTTAGTAAATATATGAACCCAATTATTTTATTATTATGGTTTATTTCTTTATTAATTACGTCAATGTACATATTCATCTTTATGTACTCGTGAGTTCTAAAATTTTCCCAGTAATTTTATTAATACGAAATACGCTCTCATGTCCAATGGTCGTTAATAATATTTTTGTGTTATTGATTATTATAACAATCATAATTAATTTACAATGTTTCCATTTTAAGTTGGAAGACCTTGTTTTAACAACGCGACGTGGACCGTCTTCGGCCAAATAGACTAAAATGATTAAAAACGTATGTATATTTTGTAATATATTGTTGAATCTTATTGTACTATTGTTGTAGCATTCGTAGTATTTCAAAATCTCGAGACCAATCCTTTTTAGATGGTTTAAAGCGTATTGGAGTTTTTTAGAGACATTTATATATCTATACTTATACGAATCCCTTTTTTCAATGAGATCTTTTATACATCTCGTATGTGAATTTTCCTTAGATTAGTTGATTGTATGTACTTTTTAAAAGAGTAGTTGCGCAGAGCACCACTGAAAATTTAGTGTAAATATTTTAATACTCCCCATTGTCGTACTCTTCTTGTGTGGACCCTGTCAGATATATTTATTCCATTAAAGATAAACTTTTGCTCAATCATAAGTAAATTTCGTGTTATTAAATAGAAAAATGTGTAATACTTATAATACCTCCTTCATATCATAAATTTAATATGTAATTTGAAGCGATCGGTCTTTCTAATTATAATTCATCATCATAATGAGGTACCGTCTTCAACGTGATGACCTTAAACACAGGCTAATATTCGACTTTCAGTCGTGAAAGAGTAGTGAAAACCGGAATAGTTTATTTAATCTAGCAGCCAAAATTAGTTTAAAGAATGAAATTTTATAAATTTCACTGTATATCGTCGTTTTCAACTAATATCGTCCATTTTGTTAAAGTTATAAAGAAAGTTGTGACATCGAGTTACACCACAAAGCATCGTGAGTTGTATATTGCAATCCGGTAGAAGATACAATCAGGTTCATTGGAAAACTGGGGCAAACCGCTGTTGGCGCTAAACGTCATCTATTAACAATACGACTATCCACTATATATATTTACCCGAAGAGTAAAGCATAGGACACATTATTGTTTAGTCACAATAAAAACAAAACATAACATAAAATGTTATCATTCTGAAAATTAGAAAATGAATAGTAATATTCAAATAGACAGATACATAAATGTTTTTCTTAAACAAACGAATACACAAACAAACAAGGCATAGTTTACAATAGGAACGATGTAGTACTTTGTCATAATCAGTATATGATGTTGATCCGGGGTGCGTGTACTGCAATGGTACAAAAGGCCGTAGACCGGTGGCGTTTCCACCTTGTAGAGCATAAAACTGATTTTCAACTGTATTGGTTACAATGATTTCCTTCCTCCATCGAGTATTAAGAACAGCCACAGCGCTGTTCGAACAGAAACAATGTTTATACAGTACTGTTTGGAGGCAGAAATATGTACTGTCTTCCTCGGTAACGGGCATACCACCATGATGATGAATATATGACTAAGAATACTCATTATTAGTTAAAGAAAATTCCTTTGGTATTCAACGTTTTGATTTAGAATCTAATATTACCCGTGGTGAAAAAGTATATTTCGAAACTACGATAATGTTAACAAATCTAGTCGGAAATTTGCTGTATTTGTATGCAAATTAGTGATTGAATATATGAATTATTTTTGTGAAAAACCAGTTGTGTTACAACAGTTTTTATTACCAGAATATAATATTATTATAAATGTCGTTGTAATACTATATGAGGATACCAGTTAATTATATTTAAGTATCTAATATTATTTTAGTTAACGTTATTCAAAGCGATTTCTGTGAGTTTTAGTTTGGACATTTAAAGCCCACTTAAAGTTCCTGTTGTAAGGAGTCGGGCCAACTCTCACAAAGAGAGAGTGAACTCCTATTATCTGGAACTCAAGCCAATTGCGGGTCAGTGGATATTTCTATAGAGAAGCATAAAATACTCCTTACCATTTATTTACGGATATCACAGGGTAATAAACTAAATGAGCGTCAGGAAAATCAACATTAAAAATTTTACAATACTGGAAATAGAGGAGATACACAAAAATATTACATTAATATCAGAATATCGTATTTATCCATCCCAGTAAATATTAAAGATGCTATTGGGAATTTAAACTAATCAAATCATTAAAAAGCACTATTCAAAATTCACTGATTTTTTTTTAGAATAAGGTCAAAAATTTTTCATTGATGTGAAAATCACATTCAGATACATAGATTTCAAATTTGTTATAATAAATTAAAACTTTTTTTTTTCAATCTTTTTTATGCAGTCTTCCAGGAAATATTCAGAAAAAAAAATTAAAGGAAAAAAGCAATTCCTAACTAAAAATTGCGTTTTAATTATGCCTCCTTTTAAATGTAACTTCTCATAGGTGTACTATTTGTGTAGTATTATGGTGACAGTAATTTAGTGTAAGTAGATATACATTAAGAATTTTTGAACATACATGTATGGTAACCATTGAGAGTTTACCATATTTAAATATGTATTAATTATTGTAATTCCTAGATACAGGAATTGGTAATTTCTATGTTAGGTTTGATTAGTAGTTTAAATTGTGTAGAAGGTTTGGGATGTTAGATGTTCGATGTTATGTTTTAATCAGGGATTCAAGTAGTATATACAACAGTAACAACACACTTCATATTCCCATTGTTGGGATTTAATGTCTTCTCTCACATAAGAAGAGAAAGATTGTTTATCTACCACTCTAGCCTAGTGGCTGATTAAAATAGGTAATAATGTACTTGTGAATCTTATTTGTATGTTAAAGACATTTATTCCTCTTGCAATAAAATATATTTTTGTGAAGACATTTTGATCTTAGCCAAACAGAGTGGTGTTTTAGTAGCAGTTTTTTGAGTTATACTCATTTGATAATAACATAGTTGTACATGAGTATGGTAGCCACTGAAATACTTGTCTTTATTATATATTATCTGTATTTTAATGTTATAAGAGTTGTTCATTGATCTAGCCAGTAAGATTTATGTCAGGTTATATAAACATTTCTGTAATACCAAGTGATTGCTATGAATAGTTTTCCTACAAATATATAGTTTTGTCCTGAATGTTTATCTTTAATAATGGATCCAGGTATAGTTTTGTAGAGGTTTTTGGGAACTAAATAAAAATTTACAACTCTTTGTTTTATTTTTTAATAAATATCAAGGTAATGACAACCTGTTTTTACACATACAAATAAATTATTACTGTGATAATAGTTTCAAGCATTTACATTTTAGATACTGTTTTAATTCCTAAAATGTTAAGACACTTCTCCATAATTCTGGCTGTGACTTCACAAAGCATGAGCCTTTCATAACAAATGTTTGTAATTTCTCCATCTTTATCTTTCTCAATACAATAACATTTGTCATAGAACTCAGTAAAACATGATGAAATTTCATACAAATACTCACACAAACTATGTAGATACAAATCATTGGCAACTTTCATAATAACCTCAGGGAATTTTAAAAGAACTTTACCTAATTTCCATTCATTCTCATGTACAAGTTTAAAACCGGAATTTATGGCTGCTTCTAACAATTTACTTTCTGAAACTTGGGCAGTTCTTGCAATAGATCTAATCCGAGTTACTGCATATAACAAATAAACTGCTGTGTTACCTTTGTCATCCAACATTTTGTCAAAAGAAAACATGTAATCATTTATCCTGTTGTGTGAAAGGTCAGCATATTTAATACATCCATAAGCAACAGCTTTTTGAGCTTGTTTCAACTCTTCAGGTGTTAGGACCTTATCTCTACCTTTTTCAACTAATTTATCAAGAGACCTCTTTAGTCCCTCATCGAGCAAGTCAATAAGTTTAACAGTATCACCAGACCGTGTTTTGAATTTTTTTTTGTCCTCTCCAAGTACAACACCAAATCCTACATGTTCTATTTTCTGTAAATTTTTAAGAATACCTGCCCGTCTTGCACATGCATCAATTGTCATGAAATGTGTATACTGACCTGCATCTGTTACATAAATAAATCTATCACCTTTTTCTTCTTCCACTCTTTGTTTTATAGCTGTTAAATCTGATGTATCATATGTATAACCTCCATCAGATTTTACAATGGTTAAAGGTATACCTTCATGTTTATCAGAATTTCCCCACATAATTAGTCTTCCTTCATCTTCTTCTAGAAAACTATTTTCTTTTAAGTATCTGACCAGAGCATCCATCCTACTCTGATAAAAAGACTCTCCTCTGTCAATAATATTAACATCAAGACAGTCATAAATTTTTTGAAATTCTTTGCGGGACACTTCACATATTAACTTCCATGCTGTTGTATAATCAGGTTGGCCAGATTGAAGTTGCACTACACATGAATAAGCCCGCTTTTTAAAATCACTATCCTCATCAAATCTTTTTTTAGATTCTTTGTAAAAGGCTTGTAAATCAGATATAGGTGGTGAATGAGCCTTATAATCAGGAAATTGATCTTGTAAATGTGCAATCAACATTCCAAACTGTGTTCCCCAATCACCTAAGTGATTCAAACGCAAGACATCATGATTCAAAAATTCTAAAATACGACAAATGCTATCACCAATAATTGTAGACCGTAGGTGACCCACATGCATTTCTTTTGCAATGTTAGGTGATGAGAAATCAACTATGACCCTTTCCTTTTTTACAGGTGGTGGTTTAACACCCAATTGGAGTATACAGTTTAGTACATGTTCAGCAAATGTTCTGTTTAAATATATATTTATAAATCCTGCACCAGCCACTTCAATTCGCTCTATAAGTGGTGATGATGGTGTTTTGTTAAGAATGTTATTAGCAACTTCTCTTGGATTAGTCTTTACATTCATACCTTTTAATAGTTGTGTGATAGACAGGGCAGAGTTACACTGATAATCTCCAAATTTTGGGTTGTTGTTAGAAAGTGTTAGAAGAACTGGCGGGTCATCTAAATCAGGGTATGCAGATTTTATTGCTATTTCAAAAACATTTTTAAGTTCATCCAAAATACATACTGTTCCTTCTACAGATTTGATATCTGTGATAAGTTTTGGTCTTTTTCTATTTTCAAATTGTATTCCGGAATATAACCGCTCAGCTTTAATGGCATTTTCAATAATGGTCAGACGATGTTTAAGTTTTTCATTCTCTAATAATAACTGTTCTAATCTCGGATCTATTATAGAACTAAAGTCACCTTTGGTAAGATTGTCCAGATCAGCCTCGATAGACTTCGCATCTAATTCAGCTCGAATTGTTCTCTTAACCAGATTTATCTCATCAAATTTTGACATTCTCGGACAATTATTAAAAATATGTAACTGCCTTAAAACTTTTATTTTCACATCAACTTAATCAATTAATAATAATTGCAAGTCGACAAAAACACCTGCAGACAAGATGTATGGGTTAAAACGATGAGGTTAGATATGCTGTTGATATATTGACAGATGTTATAACATTGTCAGTGTATAAAAAGGAATGTTTGTAATTTAAAATATCTTTGGTGAAATTAAATAAATGAAATGAATATTCGAACACGACAAAATAGGATTAGTAATATAAAGAGAGTAGCTTTGCATAAATAATATAATAGTTTTTTTTTAGTTCAATATAAGTAATATCATAATAAAATATGTTGCTATCGTAACCAAGGTCAAACAAACAGCGGCAACATGGTCTCAAAAAAGTAAGTCAATTCAGACTTAAATATTTAATAATATGGCTAACTGATAGAAATAATATATCAGTATCATAAAATATTGTTTTACTATTGTCTTGAAATTCCTTTATGATTACAGAAAAAATAGTGCGGTTTTCGGCTGAAGCATTTCGTTTACATTTTCTATAATAAATGTTCAGTTTCAAATATGTAATTGGATATCTCAAATATGGCACATAATTTAAACGGTTTTAAATATTCAACGATAAATAGTAATGTTCAAGTGAAACTTGAAGACATTACCAAGTAAGAGTTTTTAAATGTAGTAGCACATATAATTGAATTGAATTTAAAGATATTTTAATTTTCTTACCTCTCATTTCTGTTTAATCGCTTATATTTCCTATATGCTATTAAAAAGTATTTTTTTTAGGAAAATGAAGGAAACTCACATTAATAACAGCTATTGTGATTTTCCGCCAAATATTGAAAAATCGAAATCGCCGACGCCTAGAATGGATAACAGGTAATTATATATTACATTTTTTTTATACTGACTCGGATTAAATTTTCTGCTCATACTATAATTGTAAATATCGGAATCGAGTTTTGTAAACAAACAAAATATTTGTATTCAGATTGAGAAGAACTTCCTTGGATATAAATACTGATTTTCTCCAGAAGCCGAAAACGCATCCGCTTGCACAGTCTGCACGCACATTACGTCCTAGTTACGGTTTGTTCGTTATTGTACAGTTCATACTTCACATTCGAAAAATATATAAAATTTATCTAGAGCACCTAAGTTATAAAACAACAGTATATTTTTTATTGCGAACTATCATGAATATTTTTCGATCGATTTTAAGATATTTGTAAGTGGTATTAATTTGTAGTTTTTAATTTTTCTGAGAAAGTTGTACCTAACTTAAAAAAAATAGTATTTTTAAACACCCTGACAACAAAAACCTTTAAAATGAATCCATATTATTTAAATAGCTAAATAGTATTCCAGGATGTCAAATTCTAAATGAAAACGTAAACTACTGCAATCGTTATTACTGACATTTTAACGCTATGTGCTCTAAGCGTTAAGAGTGGTATAGACCTTTATTAAAAAACCACGACCACATCCAGCTACGTTGGACCGCTGTATGATATAGACAATGATTCGACAAGTGTCTTATTCTTTTAAAATGTGTTTTTATGAGAGAAGATTCTCACAGCCACACACGCATGTACGCATACAAAATACCACATCTAATTATTAAATTTTAGTAAAAGAAACGGAAACAAAAATTCTAAAACAAGTTATTGAAGATTTATAAAATTATTTTATGTTATGCAAATCGTTAAAAATGTATTTATAATAATGCTAAAATAATCAAATGTTACATTTACAGCCATTTTAAAACATTATATAATTTTGTATTGTGTTTCTCTTAAATCCGGTGCCCAGCAGACCGTCATAAAAAAGAGAGGAAAAATTTGAATGTACGATTCAATAAATTAGACTGGGGTGATTCTCCGGACCAAACCGGCGTGACAAATGACTTCCTTTCTGATCTCTTGCCGCACTATGTTACACCTCGTCACACAAGAATAAACAAATTTTTAGATAACGATTTCGATGATGTTATCACTGGGCATAGTAAGTACAAATTCCAAATTTTATCTCTTATTGACAAATTAACCCTTATTAAATTATCCGTACAAAACAGTACCGTATTAAACAAAACAACATAAAATTTATGACACTATAACCAGTTTCAATATAGTTTAATTAACCGAAATCATTGATAGCGGTAAACTGGTAGCTGATATATTTAAAAAATTTACGTGCATTTGAAATTAACAATTTCGAATTCCTATAACTATGATTAAACCCAGCCTTCATCATCATCCGATAGACGTCCACTGTTGGATATTGGCCTCCCACAAAGATCTCCTCATCGATCGGTCATGCACTGTCCTGGTTCCGGCGTCTTGCCAACGTCAACGGCCCCCCCGTAATATAACAAGTCTAGCACAACAACTCACAGGACCTATGTCAACTGTGCATGTGTGCACCGTGCTAATCAACCAACGAGGCTCTGGCTAGCGTGGTGGGAAATGGCCAAATCTCCACATATAAACCTCTACAAATGACGGCCTCCGGTGCCCAGCGGTACCGAAGTCTATGCAGACTGTGAAACCAGCCTTTACGTGAACAAGTACTAATTAAATAATTTTTGGTAAACCAAAACAACAGTAAACCGTTTTATCTACCTTTTTAAAGTTTAACATAATTAAAAATCCAGTTTTATAGATAAGTTTCTTTATATATACATTACGAATTATTACATACTTTGTTTCAGAGACTGAAGAAAAAATGATACGTCGTAAACCATCTTCAATAGACTACAATGATAATTTTCAACAACTTAATAGTAAATCTCTAAAACGTTCTAGTCCCAAAAATATTGATTTAAAAAACGTTAAATCTAATATAGTTCAGAAAAAGAGCACAGTTAAGGAAAAGGCTCCAAATCATTTCATTATTCCGGAGCTACCACAGGGACGGTTGTTAGAAATAAAGATTTTTTCAAACTGGGGTGATAAATTTACCGTTGGTTTAAATGGAATTGAACTTTTTGATGCGAACGGAGAGGTCGTCAACATTGAAAAGGTATCATCTTTATTAAGGAATAATATTTGAATAATAGATGATACGTCCACTGTTGACCTATGTCTAGCGATTGACATCTATAGACTGTAGACGGTTAATTATTAATTCTACAAAGGAACTATACGGACTAGCCAAGTAATTCGCCGACGAAAATAAGCGCTGTATCTAGATGAACAATACAGCATACTTGAACATTAAAGCATCTCTCATATTGTTTGTCGATTCTCCCGCAAGTCCTAGGGGTTATACAGGTGATAGGTCTCTGTCGTCTGGGACCGTCCAGGTAGGTACTAGCGCAGTGCCTATTTCTGCAGCCAAACAGTAGTGTACAAACATTATTGTATGTCGGTTTGAATGGCTCTGTGGCTAGTGAAATTAATGGGGTATCAAGACTTAAACATCTTATGTCTCAAGGCGATGATCGGAATGTGGTGCAGTGTATATGATAATTAGCGCCACGTTGCTGTGGGAAGGCGTATCGCTTTCCATCAGGTGAACGTCTTGCTCGTTTCGTCGCTTCGTTAAATAAAAAAATAAAATAAAGTCGGTGTTGAATCCTGTTTGGAAATTATCGCAGATTTTCTTTTGTCGAACCCTTTGTAATAACAATTTGTTAGATATGGTCAGATTCAGATACTGGCGACTGCACGGTGCACGGGCGCACGGAGTGCATAGTGGACGGCGTGGTTCGCACCACGGACGACGAGCACATCTGGAGCGCGCCGGTGCCGCGGGACGCGCCGATTGCGCTCAGTTTACTCTTAGCTAAGTGCACCACGCTGGCTCTCCTTAGATTATGGGTAAATTGGTGTTAAATTAACTAAATTGGTAATTTAGTAAGTTTATTTTAAGTAGGAATAAGCGAAGAGGTTTCGAGTTTTGTTGACATATCCTAACTGAAAACTGTGCACATCCCTGCTAGATATATCAAAATGACTAGCTCAATGTAATGCAGTGTCAACAGCTTAACTAACGCCTCATTGTTAGTACGTAAATAACTAGGAACTAATTTTTTGGCCTTTATACTAGTTTTCTTCCCTGTGGGTAAGCAAGTACTAACTAAAACTATTTATCTATTCAATTATATACTTTATATGTGATGTTTTGAGACGTAATTTGGTTTAATGAATTTAGCTAGTTTGTTAACTTATTGAAAACTAGCAGTTCGCCGTTCACTTTGTTGGCTGCAATATAAAATTGCACTTGAAATTTGTCCGAAATATTCCTTGAAAGGTAACCGCAACCGCAAATGACTTTCTGTATTACTATAGCAACCGCATAAATAATAAAAAAATAAAATGTTTATAAATGTTAATTAGAAATATAATGGCAAAGGATGTATGAAATTCAGAAAATATAAAACCTATAACCATCTACAGATCATTGTGTGTCGAATGCTCATGTTTCTATGTCGATACGTTGACTTGTTTTCACATGATTGTCGAACAAACAAAATATATATAATATGATAATGGATCACAATATATAGATTAACTAAGTAACAATCGACAAACTTAACCTTAATAAGCATTTTGTTCAAACGCAGTGTGAAAAGTAAAAGTAAAAGAAAGATATGTGGTTAACATATATATATAAAGAAAGATCTACTAATCAAGTATTAATATTATCACATACGTAAATAGTTTTCGTTCGGTATACATACATAAATAATGTGTGTTCTGCATTAGCGAAATTGAATATAAATTTTTTTAAACTTCTTTAATTTTTATTATATTTTCTAAACACAATCTTCGTCGCCATCGAAACTAATATATTTGTATATTTGGTTTTTTTGTAGAACTACAACAAATCTCGTATCTACTCATCGCGTGGCGTTCGTCTGCTGCAAATCAAGCTGGACGATCTAGTAATATTTCAAGGAGAGATAGCTAGGTCCAGTGGAGAGACGAAAGGCCTTCTGCCGACATTCGGCGACGTAAGTGATATGAAACGTCATTTTTGAAGTGCAAAAAGCCTTTTCTTTGTCTTTTTATAAGTCTGTATGAGGGACAAGCGGTGGAGTCCATCACTGTAATAAGGTAGGATTTCTACTCCAGAGTACTAGGTATGTCTTAGAATACAGAAAAGCGAGGTTTAGATTGCTACCAGGGAGGCAGGCGACGCTAGTGTACAAAAGTGTTTCTGTAGCTTTATTATACAGTGGTGAAGGAAAATCTTTAGGAGTTTTACTCGCAATAAGTCCCACATAACGGTTTTGTGGGTTAGGAGGTGCTTATACCGAGCAAAACCCTTTCAAAGATATTAAGTATGTTCAGCATTTTCCGTGCGTAAAACAAAAAAATTGTTTTAAAGTTCCCAATACATTGGCGAAAAAGGGCCTAATTGAGTAACTATGTTTAAAACGTTTGATTTTCCAGACAATTCTCTTTACAAAAGAGCCAAATATATTAGAACGAATACTAGTGAATGATAAAAACTTTCAAATGCTGCTCAAAGAGAATGATTCGGTGAACGACTACGCGAGCATCGTGGATAAGCGGCCGCCCACCGCCAACGAATGCCGAAACGTTAGCCCGGTGGGCTCGCCGAAGCGAATTGATACAGAAGTAAAAGAAGCGAAGTATGTGGCTAAAGTCTTGAAACTTATATTGATGTCGAATTGGGGACAGAAGCATGCTATAGGATTGACAGGTAACTCATACAATATATTTTTTTAACAGCCGTTTTATTTAAACCCACTTTTTACTAGTAGTAGGTCTCGATTGCTGAAGAACGTCTAGGTAAGTGCAGCCCTGTAGTCTCGGGGTATTATGTATAGGACTATCATTAGGTATTCCCTGCTTATTGTAGGCGTCTAAAAATGTCCACGAGTTCGTGAGCCTTTAGGATGGGGGTCCTCAGAACTCGATAAGCGAGCCTTAGGAAAACGGCAAATGCATGGTGGTCTTGTATTTCTGTAGCAAAGCGTGGGTGCTAAGGAGAGCTTTGCCCTTCCGTGGGATGTTTTAGCCACAGTGAAGGGAATACCGGTGTGTTCCGTAGGAGATCCCCAAGCCGCTCCTAATGCACTGACGGAGACCACCGAGAGGATTTTAATGGGTGTAAGCCCCACATGGCCTTATCTTCCCTTCAAAAGCAAGGTATCTTTTAAGAAGCATCCCCCCGCGATAAAAAAAGGTAGGTGCAGTAGCAGGTCCTATTTCTGCCACCAAACAGTATTGTGCAAAAATTATGTTATCGCTTTGAAGGGCGATGCAGCCAGTGAAATAGTGAGGTACGGAGAAGCCTGTGGCTTAAAATGGTGTACGGTAACATTGTGTAGTGTTTATCTTCCTAATTAGCTCGACGTTATTATGGACAGACGTATCACTGAACTGAAAAGCCTATAGAAAACACACATCTATGGGTTGAACTTAAAACACTATTGTGTGTGGAGCCAAAAAGCTTTGATTCTGATTTTTCTCTATATATAGGTATAG
This sequence comes from Ornithoptera alexandrae, assembly GCA_029030555.1. NCBI lineage: Eukaryota > Metazoa > Arthropoda > Insecta > Lepidoptera > Papilionidae > Ornithoptera > Ornithoptera alexandrae. Next base: position 4,696,473 of record JARDVY010000064.1, on the reverse strand, counting down.
AGATCATGGGGTACCATAAGCCGGTTGACATTCATCGCGCCTACGCGTACACCGCGTACATCAGCGACGATCTGATGGAAGAAGGCGGCGCTGTGCTAGACTGCCGCTGTCTCTTCAATAGAAACAATATCACGACAGACACCAGCAACATGTGGTGCACCAACTTCTCCCCGGGCTTCAAGTTCTGCCACATCGTCATGGAGCTGAAGGAACCGACATTTATATCTAGTGAGTCTCATGAATATTGATTTCGAATGTCACAATTTAAAGTTTTATGTTCCTTTTTTTAGTAACAATGATGATGAAGACCGTCTTACTTAGAGTATTCTTATATGTTGGTAGCAATCTTGTTATAGAGACAGTGTTATAATTTAGGTGATATCCATCCAGGCGTATTCAAAACTTCTCTATCACCAACCAAACTCCACAACACGTTACTCCGGAATCGAACCGGAAATATCCGTGTTAAGGGAAGCGGTTAGCTATTGCACGACGGACACAGAAGACGAAAAACATTCTGGCCATCCTAACAGTATTTTCGTATACTCGAAATCAAACTAAACAAGATGTGGAGAGTCATCAGCGAGTGTTCCTTGTGAATCTCCGTCGTTCTTATCGTTGAGTGTATACGCGAGGTGTGAGCAGGTATTAGGATATGGAACTACAACGGCAGCATGGAGATGTCGTACTTGGGGACGAAGCACGCGCGGCTGTACCTGGACGGCGGCGCATTGCACCGGCGGCCGCTGATGCTGCGGCGCGCGCCCGGTGATACCTGCTACGACTACGTGCAACAGCTCGACCTCGTCACCATCGACGATAGGTGACAAGTAACAAAATGATTTATCCCAGTACAGCTGGTTTTTTTTCGTTGTAGCAAGCGATATGATTTTGATGTTGATAAGACTCTGTTGCAATTTACTATGTTTACATACGTCACATTGCAGTCCATCTTAAGACATAATGCTCACAGTAACGAGCACCGTTAATACGAAACATTAGTAACTTTATTACCAATAACTTAACGCACTAATCCTGCTTGGTACCTAAACGATCAATTCACTGCACCAGAAAACGATTAAAAAACCAATCGAGTTCATGTTGGTATGAAAAATTAAACCTTCATAATTACAATACCCTACAATATTAGCTCAGCTAAGGTTAGACTTATATTTGTACATAACAATCCTTAGTTTTGATACCAGTAGCCTGAAATCTAACTGTACCACCTCGCAAGAGACCCGGCGAAATATGGTGAACTGTTCGCCAACCTTCGCTAGTTGGAGCGGCACCTTAAGAAGAAGCCTGAAATAATAGCACTGCCAACTAAATTTGTTACTACTGTTTAATTTGACGTAGTTTAGGAGAAAGGACTCATCCCACAGTACAAGCAAAAATAATATAAATATATATAGGCAAAAAAAAATTGTATAAGTATACTGATGGTAGGTCTCTGTTGCCGGAGACCGTCTACCGCAGCTTCTATTTGTAATTTCGATAAACGGTTGTTTGTAAATATTACTGTATTTCGGTTTAAAGGGCGCTGTAGCTAGTTTAATTACTGGGGTAACAAGACTCACGATCTTAGGTTTCAGGCGACGAACGCAATGTGGTTTTTTTTATTTAACTAAGCGACGATTCGGGCGAAACGTTCACCTGATGATAAGTGATACGCACGCCCATAACAACGTGATTCTAGTTAGGATGATATAAACTGCACCACATTACGCTCGTCGCCTGAGGCGAGATGTTGAATCTCGATGAGACGGGCAGGCGTATCACTTACCATCAGGTGAACGTCCCGCTCGTTTAGTCGCTTAAATGAAATATATTACCTCTCATATCACATGTGAATGAAATAAAAATATTTTGAGTATAACATTATTGTAGTCATCATCCAAACTTTAAAACTAAAATACTCAAAACAGACTATTTGTGGATTGGGTCGTTCTGCTAAACTACCCCCACCAATTATAGCAATGTGTCTTGGCAGATGGAATAGCGCGAAATACGCGCGCATGGACTATCGGGTTTACGGGAAAGGTCTAGACATCGGAGCGCCGACGGGCTTCGTCCTGCAGATCAGCATATTCTCGACGTGGGGCGACCCGTACTACGTGGGACTCACAGGGGTCGAGCTGTACGACCCTGAAGGGAAACTGATACCTGTTACAGAAACAAGTATGTTTTTATTTGTTGACAGCAAATGATATTGACGTTCATATGATTGATATACATCCTCAAGAACGCGAGACAAAATGGCTGATATTATTACTCACGCAATTACACTAGCCGCAGCGCTGAAAACGTTATACTGTTCACCATTTTTTTATACAACAAATCGACTAAATGAGCAGATCACATGATGGTAAATAATACACCTACCCATAACAATGTAGTGCTAACTAGGACAATAAACACGGATAATGACGAATATGTTAAAACATAAATTTCAAACTAAAATTAAATTATAAAATCTAACTGCACTTCTTCGTTCTTCATTAATCTCATCCAAACTCAGAAAATCTTACTGTGAGATCTTTGTTATTATTTTACAATTGAATAATGCCTCAATTGGCAGCCGCCTGGTATACATCCGAAGTGAGCTCACCTGGATCGTCCACCTAAGGTTCCTCTTAGTTTCACTGTGGGTGACCAAGCCACGTCTACTGAGCCCCACAACCATGACAAGGCGGGAACCTGTTCGGTGGAACGGAGCCCACGCCCCTGCCTGCAGTGCCTAGCCGGCCGTCATGCATCAGTTTGTATAACATAAACGCGCTGCAGACGTGTGCGCGCACCCGGCGAGTGTGAACGTGCTGAACGTGCCCGGGCGCGACGTGCGCACGCCGGCGCGCCTCATCGACGGCTGCAACTCCAAGGTCGCACTCGCCTCGCACTCCTGGCTGGCGCCGCTGTTGCCGCGCACGCTCAACAGGTAGATTCACACTTTATTTTCTCTGTTGCTGGACACCGTGTAGGCAGATACCATCGCAGCGTCTATATTTGCCGCTAAACAGATGTGTTCAAACATTACTACGTTCCGGTTTGAAAAGAACTATAGTTAATGTTGTAGAAATGTCTGGAAAGAAATGGTGGCCAGGGCAACGCGCCATAGTCACGTCCAACAGTCATGAGGTTACAACAAAAAAGAAGAAGTAGTTAATGTAATTACTGGGGTAACGGGTCTCGACATCTTATGTCTCTAGTAATGAGTGCAATGTGGTGCAGTATTATGCAGTATTATTTCATCACAACTAGCGCCACTTTGTTATAGGCTGGGGTATCATTTACCATCTAGTCGTCATTTAATTGAATAAAAAAAAGTCTAATGTTCAGCAGTGGACGTTAATCGATTGAGATGATAAAGATGACTCGATGATTGTGATGCATTTTTCTTCTGGACGATACATATATATATATTTTCTAGTCAGTTTCTTTGCCTTGAAATAATTTATATCGTTTATGATCTCTTTTGCCTTGGCTACATAAATTTCATTTCTTTACTTTAAGAAGTTCTGCTTAGTAGTTTTTCCTTTGATGTTCCAACTCGCTCGCCACGCCACCCAAAATCAATCCTCACTTACAGAACTTATAAATCAAATTTGGGCCATCATTCCTTGGTTCCCAGGTTGTGCAGACTGATGCAGTACTTCATAAACAAAGATAGCTAAATCGATCTATTTCACGATAAATTACCAATGTTCAAATCCAAAATCGTCGGGGTATTGAGTCCCAGTACAGTCGCAAACATCTAATATTTTGTTTGGCCATATCATAGACATGATCATAATCATACAACCATTTTTTTGTCAACGTTGTCAAAATTGTCAATATCTTTACATAACTAGTTTAATTAAGAGGTTAACTCAAAATATTTTTTTCTTTAAAATTGCTGTGTAGTCTAATTTGCTTTTATAGTTAGTGTTTATGCACAGATACTTAACGCATGATGTGTTTATCTTTAAGTGTAGTTACATGTTGCTATTTTTAACTTGATTTTTAATGTTAAGTCACGAAACCAACTATGTAATTATGTTGATAAGCCTTAATAAATAAATAAAAGAATTAAATAATATAAAACTCGTAAACGTCTCTTGTTTTAACTGTTTTTATTTAGTCTCCTAGAGACCAACCGCCAGTGAAATCAGTGTATGAACGCACTTCACTATTATACAGCCTTATCACATCACAGCCATTTTTAAACTGATATTAGTGGAACCAATCTGACTAGGAGAGCCTAAGAGCTGACCTTGTAACCCGGAGATTCATGGTTCTGATTGGCCACGTATCATTGACTAGCTTTATACCCTACTCTTCTCTTGTACTGTAAACTGCTCCAATAGTATTTTTTTTAATGAAATTAAGCGACGAGACGAGCAGTACCTTCACCTGATGGTAAGTGATACGCTCGTTAAGACATGGGGAAACGAACCATTATCACTTAACAGCTAGTGAAATTAAAGTCAAATTTGACTCCATTATCAATAAGGAAATGGTTATTTAAGAAAAGGACGTTGAAGCTAAAGTTTATATTATTTTTAAATATGATTGTTTTGCAGAGTGTTCTTCGTGTTTGATTTCCCGGTGTCCGTATACGGGCTGAAGATATGGAACTATGGGAAAACTCCAGGGCGTGGTGTTAAAGAGTTCGGGGTGAGGAAAATTATGGAATTATCGTCATCTTTATATATAGTTTTTCATTAACACAACATTTTACAATATTGAAGTGAAGTAATCTTTTTTTTTTATTAAGGAGGAATCTTCGAAAGATACCTTGCTTCTAGGGGAATACAAATACTTCTAGTGGAACACAATTATGTGGGATTTGTACCCACTAAAACACCCTCGGTGGTCATCCTAAATAACGTTTTTACTTAATCTTGCACAAGATCGTGATGAATATGCCCAATTGCTTAGTAAATTGATTACCACGATCCCATCTCGCGTGGTTCATTTTCAATATACACAGTCAAAACTCATACATCGGAAATGCATTCAACAAAATACAGTAATCACTCTTACAATACGTTCCTACGTATAACGCGGGGATTCCCCTCGTTATATTTGTTTTTCAGATTTTTTGATTAATTTGAAATTAACTGTTTTTTAGTTACAAATATTACATGGTTTTTTTTATTTCAAATGTTTATAGGTTGATTTGAGTACGAACACATTTTGTCCATAGCATAGATTTGTCTCAATATTGGTGTTTATAAAGAATAACTTGAGGAGATTAACGTGAATTATTCGGAAACAACGCGTTATACGAGGTACACGTTTACTGGTGGCAGGTCTCTGTTGCGGTACCGTCTGGGTATGTACCACCACACCGCCCATTTCTACCTCTTAACATTAATATGTTCCGGTTTAATGGCGTTGCAGATAGTAAAAATACTGGAGTAACGATACCTAGAAAGTATAGGACTAATTGGGAGAATAGGACTAAGATAAACCCTGCTTGTCGTAGAACGTGATTAAGAAGGTCTACTGGTTTCGAGAGCCTTGAGGGAAGGGGGAGACACGTACCTCAAACAGGGCATATTTTTCTCTTTGGAACCAAAAAAAGGAGGGTCTCCCTCAATGAGCGAGAAGATGTCCGAACGTTCTGGGTGGTCGCTCCACCGCGTCCAACCCTAGCGCCTCTTGCCTGAATTCGCGTTTAAATATTATCTGTAAGGTTTCCCCAGAAAATAAATAAATAAAAAAATCACCGTGTACATATATTATAAATAATGAAAATTACAAATAATTTGTTAATACTTTTTGTTTAATAGTTTAACAATTGTTTTTACACAGATTTATATGGATGATTTGTTGGTTTACAACGGAATCCTCAACAACGTCGAGGGTGAGGAGATACACCCGCAATGGATTTGTCTGTGCGAAGCTGCGGACAGCTCGGCGCTGAGGTATCTCATAGTAGCCATAAATTATTCATTTATATTTTTATGAATATGAAGATTCATAGAATAATATAAACTAGGCGTAGTACTAGCGGTAGGTTTCTTAAGCTGTCTAAATGATATCTAGTCTAAAAAAAAAAAAAAACAAAAAAAAAAGGTACCACCGCAGCTTCTATTTCTGCCGCCAAACAGTAGTTTGCAAACATTATTGTGTTCCGGTTTGAAAGGCGTTGTAGCTAATGAAATAACTAAGTTAACAGGACCTAACATCTTTTATCTGAAACGACGTGAGCAATATAACAGGCGTTTTCGCTTACCATCTACGTTTCTCCCGTACGCCTCGTGGAATAAAAAAAAATCATACATTTCAAATACTTATTAAACTTTGCTGATTACACTCTTAATCGATTCTGATTTAAAATCGTTTCACATGTTTTGAAGCAAAGATGTAATTATTTTTTTTTTATTCGACGACACGACTAGACTAGCGAAGACGTTTACCTGATGGTAAGCGATACGACGGCCCATAAATCCGTGGGTCTAATAGGATGATGTTGGTTGCACCACATTTTGCTCGTCGTCTCTAAATATATAATGTGATGTCTTATTACCTCAGTAATATCACTAGCTGCAATACCTTTCAACTCGGAACACAGTAATGTTTGTAACAGATAAATGCCACTTTAAGTTCAAAAACCTACGACAGTATTCATCGTTATCGACATCATTCTGGTCTGACAGTTTAATTGATGGTGGATCTAATTCCTCCTACAGTCCCACGGCCGCGTCGCGCCGCTCGACGATTAGCGGGTCGCACAAGTCCGCCGACCCGCAACAGCGCCCCTACACCGGCGTGCTGCACCAATAGAACACGCGCGCACGCAAACACGTACACTACACGCAAACGTAAGGACGAACGCAACCGTACGGCTTTGCGCCTAGTCAGACAGAAAGATGTCCCTCTCGTTTAGAGGAATCCGTGTGCGCGATGACGTTATGTCTTTACTGTACTGTACTTCGCACTAGGATTCATTGTTTAGGAGATTATAAAGGAAATTAATCACTAATACTTATACGTTTCTATTTATATGCACTTTAGGATTGTTTTTGTGATCTAGAACGTCTACCGTCTCATATCCAACACGGAGTTAGGTCAGCGTTCGTGAATTTATTAACAAATTACTAAATGTTTAAGAAATAAAAAAAAAATTAAATGCCTCAATCTGACATTTGATAAGTTTAAATAAATAATATATTGAAGTTGATATATTAAATACGAAAGTATATGTTTATATATGATAATGACTGATATACTTTAACTTTTTTTTTGAACTGTCTCTTTGACATGAAGGTACATAATTACAAATTACTTAAAATAAATATTTAATAATAAAGATAGTACCGTCGTGAACGCGTAAACATTTAAAATATGTCTGCTGTTCAGGTTCTCTCAATACTAAGTGCGAAACGCCTACGTCTTTATAAATATTATTTTTACGCATAGGCGACTTCCTTTTGCACATTTTTATCTCTGACGTTGATTAGTCCTTAAATGTCGTAGTTGTTAGCAATGATAAACTGAAAGTCACCGTATTTAATATCGCCAGTATACTGCCAACCTTGCCACCAATTTATTACCAATATAGTAGTTATTTTTTTCTAACTGTACTATGTAAGTCACGTAGACAAACACGAATTAAAACAAAGTAGACTGCACTAATGCCAAACATTGTTTTTTTTTTTACTTGCTGTTATTCATAATAATCTTCAATTGTTGTAAACAAAAAAAAGTATGGCTAATTTTAGGGTAAGTTTTCGAATTACCCTTTAGTGTTGTACGCTGTAAAATTTTTAGTAATTATTAATGGTAACTTTTGTATGAGAATAAAACATTGATTTTTTTTAAAATGCCTCTTTATTTTATACAAAATCCTTTGTAACCGATATAACTTTCGATTACCAGTGATATATGTCTGGCACTTGAAACGGAGTTCTATAATAATTTTTTTTTATTCAATGGAATAAAAAAAAAAAGTAATTTGCTTAATAAGGCCTTCGTCGTCTAATGAAGCGACGAGACCAGCGGGACCTGTGAAACCGAAACACAGTAATGTTTGCACACTGTTTGGCGGCGGAAATACGAGCTGCCGTAGCAAATAAGTAGACAGTCTCCAGCAAAAGATACCCACCACTGGTGGTCGGGGTGAAGAGACTTGATATCTCTCGATCTAACGAACGCAATGTGGTGCGGTGTGTACTATTTTATCGCCACATTGTAATGTGCAGACGAATTACGATAAGGTGAACGTTAACTGGAAGAAGTGTTAATGAAACGCAATCTACATGTTTTATTTTATTGTTAGATAAGTAACAAATCACAGATTGTTTATTCATACTACCCAACGCTACAGTACATACTTCAGGCCATCAAAGATTACAGCAAAGTTAACAGTTTGTACTATAGAAGAATTAGACAAACACTTGTCATTAAAAATTAACATCTAATCCACTTCTGTAAAAATCCCAAAAAAAAAACTTCAGTGACAAGTGCCTAAGCCGATAAAATACCCCCTACATTATTCAGTCATTTCTATATTCCTAAAACATTAAAAACAAAGACAAGTGGGAACTGAAACGCGCTCAGAGACGCCTGATAGGATAGCGATTAACCGTTCTCTTGCCGCAGAAGCCACTGGTTCTAATCCGTATGTGGTGGAGTTGAATATTGGCAGGTAGTCTCTATTAACTAAGCACATCTAGGTAGGACGTTAAATAGTATTCCGCGATCAATACTTTGTTCCGGTTTCAAAGACATAGCTGGTGTATTTACCTTGATAAAGTCTCAACATCTTATCTGAACATGACGTGTGCATTATTGTGCATTGTATTCCATCCAACTTTGCACATGTCATCGCTTCGTTCAATAAAAAAATTACTACCCGGTTCAAGCGTGATTGCTATATATTACCGTAGACTAGCTGAAAAAGTAGATAGATTTCAAAACGTTACTAATGTCAAAGTCTCCCTTCTGCGGTACCTTCTGCAGCAAATTGTTCACACGCTTCTTGTGCACCGCGCCGACGTTCACATCGTCGATTTCACTGAAATTTATAACATAACAAAAATCACAAAACTTTCCTCTATAAAAAAAAAAGCTACAGGATAAGAACGTTGACCTAAAAGTAATGCGAAATAACTATCACAATATGTTGCCAAGAATTGTAAAGAAAAGGAAACATGCTTAAAATATATCCATCATCATATTGCTGCCCACTGCTCAACGCAAGCTATAAATATATGATTGACTGTAATTTATAATAACATCTTGATAAAATTCTAGAGAAAATAAATCGTAATGAAGAAGCCACAAGCGATTTAAATGGGGCATATAACGACCTCCATACCTTTCAGTATAGCTGTACCGTTTCATCATGAACTCGGACAGGTCCTCCAGGATCGGCTGCGAGTGCAACGATACGAACTGCTCACGGCATATCTAGTACAGAGGAATGAAGATTGTAATATTAACACTTTGATACATGTTGCAATGTTTCTTGCAATTTTACTTGAAGTCATCAAAGGAGATCAGTTCATGGGCATTGGTTGCTGACCTCAGGCATAGGAAATATCAAATTATGTTATAATCTTTAACATTCTCATTATGATCGATCGGTCTTCCACGTGCAATAAAGCAAGAACTGAAAATATCGTTAAATTTAAAGGACTCGACAGGTTACTGAATTACCAAAAGTGGTTTAAATGTAGGTGATATTACCTTATTCATGAGATCTACCGTTGAGGGATGTGTCCAGAAGCAATCGTGCACGGAAACGAAGGAGACGCCGGCGGCGGCACAGTGCAGACCCGTCAGCATCATGTGTGTGGAGTCCAGTGAGTGAATAAAGTTAGGGGGGAAGGCATTGCGCTGCTTCATTGTACATGGGCGCCTGCATCAGAATATCGTAACTGCGATCAACATCTTTTAATGAGATGAGACGAACGAAAGGTTGACTTGATCGTAAGTGACGCGCCCACCGAAAACAATGTGGCGATAATTAGGATAATGAAAAATGTATAAAAAATTTAATAAATCAAGAGACGTTAAATCGCGACACCGCAGACGTTTCAATTGCTAGAGCGCTCTTCAATTTGAAAGACAGTAATGTTCAAACATGGCCGTTGACAGCAGAAATAGGTGCCATGGTGATACCTATCTATACAATATCCAGGACCAGAGGTCTGCCTACAAATAAACCCGCCACGTTGCCGCAAAACATACAATAAAAACCTGCTTTATTGATTTACAGAACCCCTTAACACTAGGCTATCTAAAATGATTAATACAAACAAATCGGTGACTAAAAATCTGGAATGACGAAATGTTCAGGTTGTTGAGACATTAAAACAACCATTAGACCATCCCCATCTACATCTATAGCATACTAAGAGACCACGAACAGGATACTCACTTCTGATACTCGATAGGCGTGCTCTGCCCCTGGTGGTAAGTCGCGCGGCGGTAGTACGGTTGCACCACGGCCAGCCCCAGCGGCGTTATCCACTCCACACTCTCACCGCACACACCAGATATCAATCTATGAGCACAGATATGAGCAAGCACTTAAAAAAAAAACTAAAAATTCATTAAAACTTTGATCCAAAAATATTATTTAGATATTGTATATCGAAAATTATCAAAAAATATTATTAAAAAGCGAATATATTGTGTAATATTAATTACAGCTTCAGGCACTATTTAGATATTTGATCATCGTCATCATCAATCGACATATATCCTCTGCTGGATATGATCACTAATTGGTCCAGCACTGCAGCATCGATTTATGATAACTTTCATATTTATACTTAATATTTCGTCTCTTATTTAAAGGATAAAAACTCATACGCTTATTAAGGCGAACGTTATAACAGGAAATAAGACTTCAAAAATAACTGTATGCTCATTAATCCAACTCACTTGGCGCAATCGGTGAACCAGTCCTGAATCAACTTTGTAGAAGTGAACATCTCCCTCAAGCTGTCAAAAGTCTTCGCTGTGAGATACTGAGAGCAGGACCAAACATGCTCCTTAGGGAATTTGTCGATGTCTAATATGAAATACAAAAAAAATAATAATAAATGAACTGAGATAATTATTAAAGACTAATTAGTTAGGGAAACTCTGATTATATGTGACATCTACCAAATCATAAAGGATGTCAAATTTCTGACTATAGTTATGAAGCATATGATGACAATGAAGATGATATTAATGATGGTGATGACACCAACGGCGATGATGACGTAGGCAATAATGATAATTATGACCAACAGAGAGACGCACCTTTCAATTGTTTTGCAATTTGCAGTCGCGCGCCGTATCTAGTAACCCCATATACTGTGGTCATGACCGTTTGCTTGATGACCTTCCTCCTGACAAAGTTCTTCAGCACGATGGCCGCAGGCACGCCTGCTGTCGCGTCTCTTACTCTCATCTGTTCGACCTGCAAACAAATGTACGCTATTACCTACTTCTTACCTGAACTAAATTAGAATAATTAAAAACATAAATATTAAAATAGTACATCAAGGCCAGTGACCAGTTTTGCCTGTGGTGGAAGTGTTGGTATCTCACCATGCCGGCAACGGTGGTGTAAACATCCTGCGGGCGATCAAGTGGTGCAAGGTTGACCGCGGCCGCGCCAGCAGCATCTCCGCCGAGCGCTGCGTAGTGCTGCAGCCCGTTACATGAGCCGTCCTGGTGCACCGGGAAGCCGCACAGGTATTCTACTCAAAAGAATTACAATTTATTTTATTTTAATAAGATTAAACAACTAAATACAAATAAAAGAATAATCAATTTTTAAAATATATGCCGTTTTCCATCTGATGAAGATAAAACTCATCATTCATGATTATTGCGAAATCAGCTTCGATCTAAACTTCATCATAGGTTCGGATCGAACTAGGAATCATGACGCGGAGACAGTACACAATGGAAGAGTTCAACATTTTTAACCTTTTAAAAGTATTTTTAAAAGGGGCACACAATACTATAAAATTACCACATTATACAGACTACTATATTTTGTTGAAAATATTTGCATTACCTTCCGGGTTAGGTGATCTTACTGCGTTCGCGATCTCCATGCAACAGGCGAGGGTCTGCCATGGCTCCTCCGAATTTTTCCACCAGCCTTCACCGTCTAAAGGGTTGTCGGCAGAGTCTAAGATTTTGTCCATTATACTCTTCGCGTATTCATACCTAGAAATCAAATTAATTTTCCAAATAACATGAAATATTAACTGTAATATTAAAATTTATAAAAATTTTACCGCATAATGGCATTATTTGAAAAAAATTTAAGCGTCTATGTAATATCAAATGAACAAATGGTAACGCTATTTGTGATCATATAATTAACTGTCTATTCGGTCTCATGGTCATTTAAAATTTATCTCACTGGCAAATGATACTGCAAAAATATTTTATTATTAGTCATATTATAAATAAAACAAATGCAGACTGATAGGCAAAACAAATTTGTGGAATGCAGCTGATTACGTATATAAAAAAAGCAGTCTTCTTATATTTCCATACTCCAGGGCCTTCTCAAAAGAAAAGTGTGAAGGCTATTTATTCACTACACAGACCGAAAATGCGGATTGATGGATGTGACAGATCCATGAATGTTATTGTTTTTCGTACATGACGATTTCCTTACCACATTTTCCTTCTTTGACTACTCAAGTTTAGCGGGAACTTAACCCACAACTTTTTGAGTGCTATACCATGAAGACTGCACTTCAAACATACAAATAGATATTTATTACTCGCCTTTCATCCAAAGTGCTACTTTTCATTGTACCGGTGAGATTAACCGCGTGCAGCTGCAACCAGCGCAGGCCACGCGGACCGAGAGGCTGCCTCTGCGCGAACTGCAGTAAGGCGCGCGCCGCGTCCGCGCCCAGCACGGACACGTGTGGACCCACTGCGTACACGCGTCCGCGGAAGTCGATATTGTGCGGCAGCCAGAATATACGATCCCTGCCCACGCGCACGTGTTGTCACATCGATATATAGAATATAATATAATTAAAATACAAAACTACCATAACAGACAGCCACATTTCATTAAGCATCGATAAACCCAGGTACCTAAACTACACTTAAAACCTTGTAAATGTTGGTCACTGTTGTCACAAATAGACTAAGTAGATATATTTAAGTAGCACCTATTTCTGCTGCTAAACAGTTGTGTGAAAACATAGTTGTATGTTGAAACCCATAATTGGAATACCGTTTTGTGTCTTAAGATGACGAGAGCAAACGGTGCTATATATATCATTCTTACTAGAGGCATATGCAGCACTTACCATCAAGTGATAATACATCAAAATAAAAATAAATCATTGAACAAAAATTTTGATATGACATGACAATGGTACTAATTATAACTGTTGTCTGAACATTTTGTACCGATTCTTATTCTTATTACTGGATTTGGCACCTCGTATGATGATTCCATTTTTAACAATAATTTAGAGATCATTGTAACATGTGTCTATATCACTCACCGGTAGTGGTTCGCGACGGATAGTTTATACAACGCGTCACACCACAGTGAGTGCATGTCGGCACGCGCGCGGTTGATCGCCAGCCGCCGCTTGTACGCTGCGCCTGCGCTACTGTGCGCGCTAGCTTCGCTCCCAACCGTAAACTGTTCTATTTTCACCGCGGACGCAGGCTCCGGGATGTCCAATTTCTTGTCACCGCCCGACCTTAAATGTGGCAATAATTAAACCAATTGTATTCGCAGACAGCAAAGACATTAAATACAAAATTAGCTTCCCATATTATTAAATTAAAAAAATGACCGGCAATCCTAGTAAAATAGCAAGTAGCAGTTGTCTTGTTAGGAGACAGCTCATAACTCTAAAAGCATCCTAGTCATCATTCAGTGGGTGTAATCGTACATGTCACATTGAACTATAATATAATACATAGCAAAAGGTGTTCAAAAAAAAGAATCTAAATAATTAATAAATAATAAAATTTTAAAATACTAAAACAGAAATCTGAAGTTTATGAATCAGTTTTAATTTTTATTTATTTTTATATTAACATAACACGACAACCTGAACAGGCCACTCATGGTTATATCGAGCCTCAAAAGATGATGGTAATAATACTAAACACTGTATAAAATTCCTGCAATTTAAACAAAATGATGATCAAACAAGTTAATAGACTATTTTGTAATATATGTATGAATTTTCTAAAAACTTGTTCGTAATTGGTTAAGCCCTTTGGAAGCTATGATGGCAAAAAATGAGAAGGCTGAAGTACAAACCTGAATACTTTCTTCTGCAAATCCAAAATGGGTTTGTTGATGACCCATGGGACTTCACCTAGTTGGTTAAGACTGTCTAAGATGGGATAGAGATTGTTTGGTGGAGATTCTCTTAGTCTATTGAGTTGACTTGAAACACAGAATGATAACCTAAAAAAAATAACTATAATAAGTATTCTATTCAAATCTCTGTAATGTTAATGCAATAAAATGCTTTGCTGCTTTGTACTTTACCAAATTCATGTTAAAATTTACCGTATAAGCGGAGTGTCAGTGACGAGGTACGCGCCGGCGGTGTAGTGCCGCCAAGGCGGTGGCGGAGATAGCACAGGCACGAGAGAGGTGCGCAGACGCAGCGCAGGCCGCGCTGCCACCGTATACAGACGCGCTACCACCGGATGAGGCTTTAGCTCCAGCCGCACTTGCCAGCCCCAATGACGGTGCACCTTAAACACGGCCGGCATTTTCTTTCTGTAACAAGTAGAGATATTAGACTGACGTCCTCAGATATATTGAAGCAATGATTTACAAAGTTACTGGTAAGAGAACAATGAAGGTTACCCAAAAAACATAAACAGTAGATGGATGTGATATATCCAGCAGAGAACTGATATCATCTGATCAGTGATAAAAATTATTTTTGTTATGATCTTCACTCAATCACCATCAAATTTATAATTTTTGTGAGGTTAACTTTTTTAAACTTTTCACTCATAAATACACTTTGATCTTATGTATGACTCTAAAATACTCACTGCTTAGCCTTGGCTTTAAACATGTTCACATCAATTTTCACATCATTGATAATGATGTTATACAGAAACTTTCCAATATTTTGCCTTATATCCATTGGCCAAGGTGTTTCTTCCAAATCCTATTGTAGAAAGAAAATTACATTATAATATGTATTTAAAAATATTTTATTCCCGTTTCTATTGAAATCAGCACTAAATGCGTAATATAAACAATAACATAATTTAAATAAGCCTTTTAATGTTCCTATGAATGGAATATCAGGCCTTTTGTTAGGTGTGGCTTGGCAGGTATTACATGTACGCAAGTTGCTGTACTAGCAATATATAAAAGGATGGTATACTAACTAAACTAGCACCATCTCTGTTTTGGTGTTCCAGCAACTGCCACACTTGTCGCCCGTTATATGGCTGACTCGTGCTGTCCACAGCCTGACGCCCTAAATACCACTCGCAATACTTCTTGTATATTTGCTTAACCTTTTTCAAAACGCCATTCTGCCGGTATTGTTCAATTTGATATCTGAAAATTTCAAATATTTCTTGGGGATTGTTGGTCAAATACATGCTCCAGTCATCTCAAAGATGTAAATCACTATACCCCTCACCCTCCCCTTACGCCATGCTACAAATCGGTACACAGTTCTGGAAAGCCCTCCACAAGGTTGACTCTATACTGTGAAGACTACAGTAAAGAAGTTTCCTGTACCAGCCTGGATGCAGGCAGCGCAGGTCCTGTCGGTGTGGAAATGATTCACCGCTTATGCAGCAGTGGACTCTCGTTGGCTAATGGCGATGAATCCCTAGTAATTTCACTAACTATATCTCTCTTCAAACGAGAACTAAGTAACATACATATACTCACTTATGGTATACTTGAGTGCCTAAATTTCTCTGCAAAAGCTTTAACGTAGGACTATAACTTTCGCTTCCATCAACCAACTTACGAATTTCAAACATAATCAATTTTACAAACTGATTTGTCTGGAATGAAAATATTTACTAGTTAAGGAATGTTAATAGATTTTATTTTATATAAAAATGAATTTAGAAATCATTACCACATATTATTTCTGAATAATCTTAACGTTAACCTGATGGTAAGGTTGAGACACAGTACACAACATTGTGTTCATTGTTTTGTAACAGATGTTAGTCTCATGATAATGAGATTGAGTGTTATCCGGTAAATTTACTAGTTTTAGCGCCTTTTCAACCGCGACACAGTAATGTTTGCACACTACTGTAAGAACTATATTTAAAAGAAGAACTGCAAAATTGTCTATATCAAAAGTCTTTGGTGACTAACAACACTAGGAAAAATCCAATTTAACTATCTAACACCAGGATAAATCCAATAAGAAAAAACAAAAAAACTAAGTTGAACATGAAATGGATTCTAGAGGTTGAGAATTTCTGTGATATTAGAGCACACTGATAATAGCTAGTAACACCAAATGTATGCATAGAAAGTGTACAATGGAATGGGTTGCGAGTTGAAGGTTGATAGGAGAAAGCCTGTGGAGAAGACCTCATAAGTGGAAAGAATATACAGAGATAATGATGTATTGTTATGAATAGAAGATATTATTATATTTAACTCTCACCTCTAATACTTTAAGATATGGATATATTGAAACTGCAGAGTGGGAAGCATTGCTTTGTGACTGTAGTGTGTCCAAGTTCCTCAGAAAAGCTTCTTTTACCACTCCTTGCCACTCTTTTTCAGTGTCTTCCAATTTCATCCGCTGATAATTTTTTAACATTTAATAATATACTGGTGAATCATACATAATCATACAATAATAACTACAGGATTGTAATATTAACTAACCACCCTCTTAACCTTTCTAATGACAGGACTTGGGGCCTTCTCACAAAAGAAGAGAACCAAGCTCATAATATATAGACAATATTGGCCAAGCACAGGTTAATAGATGGCACATATCCATCTAAATTCAACTTCAGCACCAAGTTGTGTGTTGCCTTGATACATAAGATATGTAAGTCTTGTTACATCAGTAACAAAAAACAATCCAGAAGACAATAACTTTTTGTACACTTTGCACATTATTGTTTGATAGAAGAAATAGGCTTTGCTTTGGCCCCTATGTAGCTGGTGCCCGGGAACAAAGAATAGCCAGTGAAAGTTTTACTGATGGATTCCAAAAGCATAGACAGATAATCTGATCTTAAGTACTGTAAAGTTTTAAGTTAAAGGTTATTTTACATATATTTCAGTAGAAGTACGTGACATCTTATTCACCATCAAACTTTTGTTTTTGTATGTTATGAACCATGAAAGTATTGTGGTCCAGCAATCTGCAAATCATTAGACTGAAAGACCTACACTTTGTAATACTATTATTAGGACATGATTCATCTTACATATAATTTAACAGTATCAGTCTCCTGATCTGCAACAGCAATATTTTGTACTTCAATCTCCCCTTCAATTTCCATGTCTAACTGCATTTCTCCCTTGCAGTTCATATCCTCTAAACTTAGTAAACCACCAGCTGGTGAAGTGAGCAACCCCTGTCTGTTTGTCACATCAGTTAATTTTAACTTTTGAAGGAGAGGACAGTCATAGTCAAGTGGTGGAGGAGTGTATGTGGGTTTAAAATCTGGTTGAATTCTGCAAACTGCCTTCAGAACTATTTCCCGTTGATCATTGATGAACTTTGTTTTGTCTAGAAGATCATTTAATGTAATGCCCTGTAAAATAATATTTTACTTTTTTCAGGTATGAACAGTATTGTAGCTAGTGAAATTATTGAAATAACAACTCTTAAATTGTGTCCCAAGGCGACCAGCATAATGTAGGACAGTATTAATCTGGTAACTAGCACCACATTGTTATAAATAAACAAGATCCGCATAAAAAAAATTATATACCTTTTCCTTCATTTGCTGATGATAAGACTTTAATACTGTTTGTTTTTCCTGGATCTGACTTCTCTCTATACATTCAAAAATTGCTGAGTAAGTTTGAGCATTTAAAGTTATCTTATCTTCATTCATAAATGATAAGAGCTCTTTTACATTTTTTACCTTACCCTGAAAAGGAGTGTCACTTGAAGTAATAGAATACTAAATTTTAAAACACACATGCTGCAAACTATGGATCACAGTGAAGTTTTGATTTAAGAAATATTGTTACCAGTGATGCGAATCCATGCAACAAAGTGTTATAAACTTTCACATCCGTAACTTTGGGATGATGGAGTGCTTTGGTTGCCTTTTTTCTGTAAAACTGTAAAATTTGTTGGCCCTGTAATTGATAAAAAAATTTATTAGTATAACTAATTTTTTATAGTAACTAATATGGTATGCCTTTAATCCTATAAATGAATTTTTATACACATTGACATAATGTTTTTTTACCTGTATTTCACATGGGGCTAAGTAAAAATAAGACAGTGAACAGTGAAATATGCTTACCAAGAATACTATGATTCTCATGAGATGACAACTGGCACATAGTAATGTTATTATGGTGACAGATTTACCAAGAAAAAGATGGTGACAGGCAGATTATAAAAAAATTACCACTAACCAAACTAACTGCCATTACTAGGACAGTGTTTAGCTATGATACCAAGAAGTCAATTAAAGCAATATTAATACAAGAATGCTTAGATGAAATTCCTTTTTAATTCTAGGTTAATACAACAAATTTATCAACATTGTATGATCAATAAAAAGTAGTTTATACATTATCTGTGTCATGTAATGTCCAAATTCATCTTTGCAAAACGGCACAGATAAGATAGTTCATAATGTGCACACAAAAGTAGGTTATCTAAACACAAAGTTATTTGAGGCTTACAATATATTTTGGATACAACATTTACAAAAAATGCTGTTATTTTAATTATAGTGCTCTTCAGCATAACATGTATTGCTTCATCCTTACCTCATTCATCATCCCCAGAGTACATAACAACTGTACATGTGCTATTAATAATGTATCTAAAGCTTTCTGTTTCCCAAGCCTCTCAAGTTCTGCAGTTGTTTGCTTCATGTTTATCTCTTGAGCTGCTCTTCGTTTCTCTCTTCTTTTCTTCTTTCTCTCTTTTATTGCATTTTGCCTGTTTTAAATAAGATTAAAAACATATTTATTTTATTTTTTACAAGGTATAGAATAGAACTAAGAAATATATACAAGACTCATTTTTTTATGATAGTAATCATTACCTTTCTAAATAAAAATTATGAATGTAATCATGATTAGAAATGATTATCTAATCAAACTATTGATCATTGTCCTCTGTTAGAAGTAGGCATTCTTGAAAGATCTCTATAACAATCAGTTCTGCTCCACCCACAACCAGCAGTTTCCTCATATAGTTAACCTTTACTAGATCATCTGACCAGATGGTCTGACTTATCAAGGTCCTTCATATACTACAGATACTGGTAATAACATAAGCTAAAATAGTAAACTTACGCTTTTTTAACATTCAGTGTTTGATGTCCTTCAACGCTGATAGGTTGATTTGGCCCTTCATCAAACTCTTCTTCGACTTCATTATGAAAAGCATTCTCACTCCAAACATTGCCTTGGACTGAACGTGCTACGTCTTGTAGACTAAAAAGCAATATTTTTCTGTGGTTACCAATATCAAAATATGCACTATATATTATACAAATATTATGCTTAAATTCCCATTATATAATGGGAAACATTATTTTTCTTCGATTTAGTTATTAATAGCTAAAAGATGTGAGTAAAAAAAAGAATTTAATTGATTTTATTAATGAACTTTTCAATATTTGTTAATTTATTTTATGTAGATAGTAAAATAATATTAAACACAACTCATGTTTAAGTTTTTTTATATTTTTTTTTAATTAATTTTTCCTCAAAATTACTCATATTGTAACATTTATGATCTTGTGGCTTGAAAGTCAAAACTTTTGTATGTTATAGTGTTAGTATATTACAGAAAGGTTTTTATCTTTGGTTATGTGATGTATTAGATTAGATCAGGCTTCTGCATAAAAATTTCAAACTTACTGTATATTTGACATATGGTGCATATGCTCATGATCATATTCATCCAGTTGATTTTCTATAAATAGCTCTTTAAAAACAGTGTGAGGACTTTTTGATAAAGCTTGTGGTTCAATTTCCCCATTTACAGGTTTCACACCCGACAATAAGTCAAAATCAAATTCTTGTGTTAACCCCTCGTGGATAGCATAATGTAAATCCTGCAACCTTTGATCATAAAGAGTAGCCTTACAAAAATTGTAGTAACTCTCTTTAACTTCATCCAAATACTGTTTGGTTTTAAATCTTTCCTCAACTGTAGATATTTGATGATGTGTAAAAATCAATGCACATTTATCATCTTCAAACTTGATACTCTCGGACATTGCAAGTGCATTTGATTTTTTATTTAAAATTTTTTCTTTAACACTCTGAAGTAGTTCTTGGTCAACTTGGATACTTGCTTTATTTATTGAAGATTTTTTCGTTAATTGATGTAGTTGTCCTAGGGAAACAGAGCTTGATGCTAATTTTGACAAGTGTATAGCACGTAATTTGCTAATCGACACTTTCATTTCTGTCATTGCCTTTTCTCCAACTAAAATAATTATATTGTTAGTTATTGTATGTTGCATAAGATATTTGAATTTATAAAATAATACGCACCTTCGAGTAACTCTCCATATTTTTTATAATTTGCATGTTTTGCTTTTCTTTTAAGTGCTCTTATGCTGGCCGGTTTCGTTGATAAATGTCTTACAAAAATATTTTCTAAAATTTTACAGAAAAGTTATGCAACTTAAAAATAAGGTTATGTTTATTATATTTTGTTATGCTATTTTCCAAACATAAAACTGACTAATAGACTTCTGAAATATTAATAAAATAATTTACCTGAATTATATACTGTGAGCACTTTCTGACAAAAAGAACATTTCAAATGCGGTATATTATTATTTTTTAGAGTATTGCGAGGTAATCCAATCCCATGAATACCACCTTGGTAGAAATTCTTGGCTGTTATTAATCGATGCATTATTTTCAAATATACCACATACAAACAAATTAATACATGCCGAAAATAAGGCACATTTATAAAAACCACGTGAATTTGAAGGTTCACAATAGGGATGAACGTATTTATACGATCGGGTATAAAAACTAGGTATTAGCTTTCAAGTACATCGGCTGTCTGCGCAAAAAATTTTCAAGTATAATATTTGACAGCTTTTATATATATAAATAAATACATATATATTTATGCATATATTTAATAACTTATCTTTCAATCATAAAACTAAGTTATTAAAATACTTCAAAGGATTGAAACATAGTTTGTTACACAGGTATTTCAAAAAACTGATTACAGGACGTCTAATGTTGAAGATGGCAAATATGGTTCACTAGCTGTTCCCTTCAAGCTTTGCTGGCAGTAATATGGAAATAGATTTGACATTTGTCAGGAATATTTCAGCCCTGCGACAAACTAGTCTCTTGGGCCCCATCTCGTTATTAATACTCCCGCAACTACCTTTGGGGAATGAATTTTGTAAAATCCATTCTTAACTGACCTCTAAATAGCAGAAGCAGTATCTCTACCAAATTGTTAACATCTAAAAATTTCATAAATCTCGTCATGAGTCACTGAATCTTTTGATATCTCCTATACATATAAATTTTTAATAACATTTTTCGATGAAATACTTTTTTAAATGTAAAAAAAGGTTACATTATACCGTACTATTTCTAGGCTCGACCGGTATCGTCACAACTAAAAATAAAGGATAAAAATGGTTATTGTGGTTTATCCCTAAGGATAGACATATACCATCCCAGACAATTTTATAAACCTTTAGGTGTATAATGCTGTAGTACATTATTTTAATCTATCTGATAGGGTTCAGCCAGCGTTTACAATGTAAGCGCAAAAAAAGGGTTTATTTACGACGTCACATTAAAAACCTCTAAAATTATCAGTATTTCTCTACTATATTATACATAAAAACCTTCTTGAATCACTATCTCTATTTAAAAAAACTGCATCAAAATCCGTTGCGTAGTTTTAAAGATCTAAGCATGCCAAGGGACAGATAGACAGCGGGAAGCGACTTTATTTCATACTATGTAGTGAAACCTAGTCTAGTGCAGTATTATTTATTTTTGTATTCATACTTAGATACCATACAAATATAATTAAGTATTCAAAACAATAATACAAAACACAGATACTCAGTAATTAAAAAGTACACCACAGATTAAAATAAACAATTATTCATTATACATTCGAATTAAAAGTACATGCCGGTTTTAGCAAAACATCGAGAAATTGTTTTTAAAAAGAGCAACTGAACATTATTTCATTTTTTAAATTTAATTCTGGGCTTATTAAATTAGAAAGTTCTGGAAGTTTCTTTTTATATCGCTATTATCTATTTATAAAAAGCCTTTGTAATATAACGTAATTATAAGATATTGAGATCAAGATAGAGTATCAGGATGCTTCATTAAGGAACTCACCTATAACTCATGAAGGCGACCTATAGAAAGGTTTTGGTGATAGAAATCCCAAAATGCCGATTGCCACCTACATAGATCACAAAAAATTTTCTCCGATAAAAAAAATCTTAATATAACTAAAACTAAGCCAAAATCAAGGAGTTAAAAAAAAATTACATAAAACATCATGCATAAACATTAAAAGCACTATTTTTGTTTTGTTGTTTATCATTCCTTAAACATAAATCAAATTTTAAATTTATCTGTTAAAATCAGTAATTATACACTCTATTTTAACATCATCATCATAAGCCGATAGACGTCCACTGCAACATAACATAACATGTCAAAAATTACATATT
Organism: Ornithoptera alexandrae; assembly: GCA_029030555.1. Lineage (NCBI taxonomy): Eukaryota > Metazoa > Arthropoda > Insecta > Lepidoptera > Papilionidae > Ornithoptera > Ornithoptera alexandrae. The sequence goes on along the minus strand of JARDVY010000064.1, from coordinate 4,673,604 downwards.
ATCATAGATTATACATATTCAGGCGTACTTGACATTACACAATGACATTGTATATATGCATAAAAATAATTTGTTAACGATTATTTATATTATTCAAATAGATTTTTTATTTTAAATACAACAAAAAGAGAACTGTGAAATCTATTCGTTTTCATTAGTATGGAAGAAAAAAGTTTTGTTTGTTAGTATAAATAAGCATATATTTTATTTTCTTATTAGGAAACGTGAAATTCTTTCTATTTTTTAGGGAATTCAGAGTTAAGCAGAAAACTTGTAGAATTACGATTTGAAAACGAATGGTTATTTAAGAGAAAGAAACAACCATGGGGGTGAGTAGATAAACAAATTATTACAGAAAAGTATCAAACGAAATATCAATATTTATATTTGCACTTAAGACGTTGATTCACCTATTGATTTATTATGTCAGAGATATATTATCATATAAAGTTAGAATCGGTAATATAATAAGTACCAACATATATTTACTGGTGGTAGGTCTCTGTTGCCAGAGACAATCTGGGGATGTATCACTGCAGCACCCTATTTATGCCGCCAAGAAATTGTATGCAAACACTGTGTTCTGGTTTGCAGGCTGCTGCAGCTAGTATAACTACTGGAGTAATAAGATTCAACATCTCAGGTGATGACCACATTGTGGTGCAGTATATATCATTGTAACTAGCAGCATGTTTTTATGAGCAGGCATATTACTTACTATCATGTGAAAGTCCCACTCATCTCATCGCCTAATTAAATAATAAAAATGTAAATTTAAGTATACAGAATAATTAAACAGGTTTATAAATATTCATTTAAATACTAAAATTTCAAATTTATATTTTATGGGTTAAAGTCTTATAATAATACTGTTTTATTTATTTTGTTATTATACACTATAGCATTATTTTGGTCCTATGGCATAGAATCACACTTTCTGTTCACTTTACATTATTTCTTAAAAAAAAATATTACAAATTGTCATTAATGAGAATATTCTATGAATTAGGCCCAATGATCCCTCAATGTTTTTGAATTACTTACAACTTAGTAATATGAATAGCCAGTATATTATATCTTATTTAATTATTGTTTCAATACAGGGAATTTTATAAAATTCTTCTTGAGAATGGATTCCCAAAAGAAATGACAGTGAAACATGTCAGGAAGAAGTGGTCATACACATATGATGTAAGCACATAGTTTTTGTAAATTTGGAGTAACAGTAATAGAAAAAATTATGACAACCTGTAATGCTAGCAGGTCTCTCTAATTATAAGCTTTCTATCTTTCTTGTTACTACTGCCAAGAATTTAAAATATAGTGTTAAAATCAACCAATTAAGGCAATTTTAGATTTTGAAACAATTTTAGGTCTGATAAATCAATGTATATCTGTAACTCTTTATAAAAGTTTGATGAAAATGTAAACATCATCAAAAATTATGCAAATACTAATGCATTTGTACATTTTATTAGAAGTAGGTCAACTGTGGTACATTTAACTATTGTATTGCATATATCATAATCAAATTATCTTAATAATGTAATTTTTTTTTTCATTTCTTGTAGTGTTTTTATTTTAGTGTAGTATTTTTTAGTCAAAATAAATAATAATGGACCACTTTTAATCAATACACATTTTTTTTGTTTGATTAAAATCATGTTTATGGAAAAATCAAGACTTTACAAACATTTCAGACATACAAAATCGCCAAAAAAACTAAAAATAAGAGTTGGAAATATTACAAACTGTTTGATAATCACTATGGAAAATCAAAAATATTAGATAAATATGAATCGTGTAAGTAGGTTTTGATAGTTCTTATATAAACAAGTTTTTTTTTTAATTTTGCCAATTTTGTTCATTAATATAGAATTTTTATATGTAGTAGCAGTATGAAACCTTTCTAAATAAACATTACACAATTTCTGTTGTTATTTAATTGTATGCTTTAACAAACTGGTATAGCAACTATATACTGGCCCTGTAATGCCAAGATCTCGGGCTGATTCTGGAGGCACATGCTGTAGAATTTAAATGCCAGTAGAGTTTTTTCTAACCTGTATGGCTAGTAGCCACTGTCATATTATAAATCTTTCGATGCTGCATCAACCGCATCACATATTCTAGCCATACTTCACCATTGGTCACTTATTGGTCAATTATTAGCTCTTATAGAAATAGATATTAGAATTTTTGTTAATTCACCTAATAATCATTTTTAGATATTCAGAACATTTTTATTACAGGGAGTGATGATTTACGTTTGAAGTTGATACTTTCTGTATCAGAATCTAAAGACTTGAAATTAGACTTTCAAAAAATGTGGAGGTATGTATTGTTTTTTTTTTGGGCAAAAAGTATGACAAAATGTGTATATAACACAAAAATATTTTATTTATCTTTACACTACTACTACTCAAAATTATCATTTGATATATTTGTGTTTTTTTTTTATTGACCAAATTTTTAGAACGATAGAAAAGTCAATGCGCGTAATAGATTTGCCTTATGATTGTTGCATTCAAGACCTAAAAGGTTTATGGCATCATATAAAAACTACATTTAATGTAAGTATGAAATTAGTATTAATTTTTTTTAAAACAATTCGAAGGACGAGCTGAACGTTAACTGGTGGTAAGTGAAGTATACCCATAACAATAAGATTCTAGTCAGGACGACGAAACTGTGTCACCTTTTCTTTGTTGCTTTGAGAGAAAAGAAACAAGTCTCGTTATCCCAGCAATTGACATGGTAATCTTTACACGAAGATGTTTGGCTACCAAAAGAGTCTGCGGTGGTACCAACCTAGACGACCTCCTTCAACAGAGACAGCAAAAATTAGCTATTACTTAAAAACAATCGTAATTTGTAAATAAAAATATAGGTTCCTTATTTTATTTTTATTTCAGCGTAAACATCGAATAAAACTGAAAAAGGGCATGGGCAGGTCCGACTGGCCATTATATGAAGTAATGTTTAGTTACTATCAGAAACACGATCCCGACTACCTGGTGAAGCTGGAGACAGAATCACCTTGTGATTTCATTAGTAGACAGAGGAAAGCTAATAGTTACTTCAGTAAAAAAATCTATGAAGACCGGAAGGAGAGTTCTGGTGACGAATTTCAATGTAAATGTTTTACTTGTACATCCTCTTGACGGAGTCACACTGTGTAGGTATCACCAACACAACAATCAGCGCTTATTGTTGTCACCGTATAGTGTGCAGATTTTCAATGTTCTACTCAGTAGAATAGATAGTGACAGTGGTAGTTAGTTCAGGGCGACAAGTGGAACATAGTAGCTGTGAAATTATACCAAGCACAGTCTCATTATAATGTGCACACGGGGAAACTACTGATAGGTTTACTTCGCATAACAGTAATGATAGTTCTGTTACCAGGGGCCATCTTGGTACTGGCGCAGCAATAATTTCAGCCATCAAACAGAAATGTCCAAATTTACTGTTCCACTTTAAGTATTTTGCTGAAGCAAGTGAAATCACTAATATTAACGAGACAACATCTTATATCTCAAAGCGACGATCAGAATGTTTTGTAATGTTTATCATGCTCCAACCACCAGGGTCTATAGACGACTTTATTATTTATCATGTGATTGCGTGTCCGCTCGCTTTGTAGAATAAAAAAAAAAATTATTTGCAGGGTCAAAAGATATTACGGAAACCTTCATACAGATACGCTTACAAAACGATTGGTTGTTCAGGGAGAAGAAGTGGGCTTGGAAGTAAGTCTCTTCAATAGTACTCCGTGGAGTTTTATTTTCAATTTTCTTAACAAATTTTCTCAACAGCGATCTGCTGGCGATAATGATAGAGGAGTATGGATTCCCTAAAACTTTAACCGGAAGGGAGATATGCAGGAAGTGGGCTTCTACATACTCCGTGAGTGTTTTAATTTAAAACATTGAAACCAAGGACAGACAGTATTCATACATACAGAATCAATATTTACTCTATTTCAATAAAAAAAAATGAGCAAACAGATCTTTGTGTTGAACACAATCTTCAAAAACAAATATTCGTATAATAATATATATAACAAACAAACAATTAAAGGCAAGTAAAACAACAGAAGAAACAAGAATATATAAATATAAAAGCGGTTTAAGCGAAATATGAGTCATAGTATTCCAAGGAGCAGGAGTTCGATCTCCATTACACTTGAACTTCTGGTGAAGGAAACCAATGTGTTACACTTACAGCTAGGTGGATTGTGTGCTTAACTCTGTTTACGTAGAAGGGTTCGAATCCTAGCCGTGGAAATATAATGTACGCTGTTTATGTCTTGATTAGTGGACAGTACCTATTATTTAAAGATAATATGTAATCGACTCTAATCAATTAAAAAAAAATATTAGTCTTGCTCGAGGAATATTTAATCATAGACTAAATAGATGATAAAGCACGGCTGAACAGAATAACTACCACTACTAGTGGATGCATCTATTACTAGAGACTATGTAAATTGGTACCATCGCATCACTAATTTTTGCCGTTGAAAATATTACTGTGCTTGAAGTGTGTTAAAGTTAGTGAAATTACTAGGGTAACGAGACTTACATCTTGTGAAACAAGATTACAAATAGAACATTGCGCTCATTATTGTAATTGGCGGTACATTGTTATGGTCAGAGGCATCGTTTACCGTCAGATGAACACCCTACTCGTCTCGTACGCTTGTGGAATAAAAGAAAAACTACACATATATAATATTCAAGTCTCCCTTATCTAGGAATACCAGAAAGCGAAGGCGACCAATAACAAGAACTGGGTTTACTACACGCTCTTCGAACTTTACTTGGGCGAGGGTAGCCTTAACCCTCTCGTCGATTGTAAGTATCGTCAAAACATTCTTAAATTTTTTTTTACGAAACATCAATAATGTTTTTTTATACAAATAAGCGACCACACAAGCGGGATGTTCACCTGATGATAATACGCCCGCCCATAAAACGAGGCGCTAGTTAGAATGTTATACACTGCACCACATTGCGCTCGTCGCCTGAGACATATGTTGTGTTTCGCTACCCCAGAAATGACACTAGCTACCAAGGTCTATCAAAGCGGAACACAGTAATGTCTGCACCTTACTGTTTGGCGGCAGAAATAGGCGCTGCAGTAGTACCCACCTACGGCCGCCAACAAAGACCTACGACCAGTTAGATTCATGACAAGCTAATACTGTTAATCTGCCGCCATAACATCATTGCTGCGTTTTTTATGTCAACATATGAGAGCGCGCTTCGTCATCCGTGGTGTCATTGTCACTTAACACCTATTGACTTCTTGTGTTAACACATTTCTGGTTAAAAAACCTACTGAAAGGTACAACAACATTGTCATCGCCGGTCAAGCTTAATTGAGGCCGCCTACCTGTGATCATAAAAACCATGCGATGACAATCGGCTCATTTCGCGCTTCATTAAATAATAATTATAACCGTTTGTGAAAATCAATGTCTTTATTCTAATAATATTTAAGAAGTAAATGATCGTAATAATTGAGTATAAATGCAATATTAGTTCCTATGACCCCAAGAAGTTATAGAAACTAGTGTTGTGTCTACAAAATGTCATAGACAAAAATGTTGTTAATTAAAGATCTGTACAAACTTAATTGAAATTATATATGACAGGGCAAGAGGAATGGGTGTTCAACTTAATAAGCGCCCGCACCGACTTGCGTCATCTTTTCAAGAGTACCAAGGATCAAAGCGATGGTTGGAGGTGAGACGTTATAGACAAATATTTAAATTTAGAACGAATCAGTTCAAACAATAGGCTAAAGTAAACATAAGATACTAAGTATTTATAACCTTTACTTTTACTGGTGGTGGTGGTAACATGGTTTTCAGAGACCATAATGAGCAAATATCACTGCGTACCGCATTGAAATACTTTAAAGCTAGTGAAATGTAATAACTTCATTAGCACCAACGTGTGCTATCCCAATGGATAACGGCACTTAATTTCTTGTATTTGTGTCACTTATCATCAGGTCAAACTCCTGCTCCTCACGAACCATTTTGTTAAAAAGTTTGTTCTATGTTTCACGTTGAAAGTTGCCTAAGAAGATAATTTAAAATTTATGGATAATGACTAAGAATTATTGGAAATAAAATATATTTACTATTGATTTAAAATTTAACGGATATAAGAAATTTTAACGGTAACGATATAAGAAACTCTGATATTCATAGTTTACATCTCATATTCATAGTTACATCTATGCAAGATTACATCATAGAATTCCCGAGTTCGATACCAGGATCATATATTGGGGTGTTTGTTGGTAGAGTATTTTCGAACCCGTCGGGTTACTTATCTATCATATTGTAAGCCTGACGTCATTACTGCATTGCTGAGTTATATATATTGCATATGATGGCTAGAGTATCCGGAGCAGGCACGCTTCATAGAAAATTGAGGTCAAGTGGGCTAACCATTAAAAAACTGACACACAGATGACATTTTAGAAAATGTTAGACATAAAAACGACAAATAGAGTCAGAATCTCGAGAACGAGATATTTCATCAGCCTCTTTTAGTCAATACTGACCAGTAATGGTGAACAGACTTGAAACCCGATTACTTATATGCTAATTGTTTGCATTCACATGCTACCAAATGCGTTTAAAGTTTACATTTGACTTGAGAAGTTAAATATACCGTTAAAAGATTATATTTAATAAAACATGAAAGAAAAATTATGATATGTACTGTTTTTTTTTTTTTGTTTACAACCTTTTGATTGACGTCGAGAGCATGTTTTTTCGATTTATTGTGGTGACTCAAAAAATCACAAAGAACTGGTTTTCTGAGTGTGTATGTACATTTCGCATTTGCGTAAATCGATTTTAGCTCTTTGTTCCGTCTGTTCGAATGGAATTTTCTATAGGGGCTCTTTTGTCCGCTTCTCTAAAATAACCGAGCGCTCCCCCGTCCAAACGTGGCCACGTCGGCTAGACTCGCTAACTCATCTTAGATCTTTTTATCTCAAAGTAAGTAGGCCGCTCTTTGTCTTTTACCTTCATCTTTTTCCTTTTTGTTCTTTTCATTAATAGCAAACTCGTTGGTAAAAGTATACGAATCTGTCTTTTAGATATGATTATAGTAAGAAATTATTTCTCCGGATCCTTCGATGTTCTGTCGTATGCCTTAAGTAGATCCACTTCTTCATGGTCTTGTATTTGCCGTAGCACAGCGTGGGTGCTAAGGAGGACTTTGCCCTTCCGTGGGATGCTTTAGCCAGAGTGCAGGGGAGCACCAGTGTGTTCCGTATAGGAGATCCCGGAGCCTCTCTTAATGCACTGAGGGAGACCACCGAGGAGGTTTAGTGGGTAGAAGCCCCACATAACCTTGTATTCCCCTCAGAAGCAAGAAACCTTTAAAGATTTCCCTTTTGATAAAAAAGGTCCACTTTATCAGTTACCTTCAGATGAACGTCTCACACATCTTGTCGATATACCGAATAAAAATAAAAGCTTAATATAAGCCTTCGATGCTCAACAATGAGGAATTATCGTATGTATGTATGTATATAAGTTATGTATTAGATCAATATAACCCTAGTAAATAATCTTTTTTTTTGTCAATTATTATTTTTTTATGCTTCTGCCAATGTTCCGAAAACAGAGGTTATAAAATATGTTTTATAATTTAAAACAAAGCTAAAAGTCATTTACGATTTTTATTCGTATCGTCACCTATATTATCAGTTTTTTTATTCCTAATTACCTTGTAATGTATTCGCCCTTTGTTCTCGATCTTGTCCTTGTTTCGATTCATTGTCTTTAATGCACTATAAAATTATTATGTACACGCGGACATTTTATATCTGTAATACAGTTTTATGTGCTCAATATGTGCATTTTAATGACTATTAATCTTAGGAATTTATATACGATTTAGATCTACATGTATTATATTATACATGTTAAACAACTATGTAGCTTATGCAATAATTAAGAAATAATTTTTATATTAAATAAATTACTTATAACTTCACAGGAAACGGCAATGGTTTATTAATAGCGTTCTTTGTTTTGAACAACCGGGTATTAGGGATAAGTTGTCATGATGGTCGCCAACCTGAGGTTAGAAGATGGCAAAAAAGAAGTAAATTACTTTTATTTAAAAAATTATAAGAAATTGTTAAAAAAATAATATGTGCAAATCAAATGTATATGTGCATTGGGCACAAATATATATACAACAGCATGTAGTGATATTCTATGTATACTAGTAGGTCTCTGTTGCCGGAACCCGTCTGTTAGGTACTATCACAGCTTCTATTTCTGCCGCCAAACAGTGGTATGCAAACATTACCGTGATCTGGTTTAAAGCGTGATGTTGCTGGTAAAACTACTGAGATAACGAGACGTAACCTATACCTCAAGGCAACGGGCACAATGTACTGCTGTGTATATCATATTAACTAGCGCCTCGTTTATGTGTATACGCGTATCACTTACCATCAGGTGAACGTCTTGCTCTTCTCTCTTTGTCTAATAAAAAAAAAACCAGTGCGTAGTTTTCCATGGAGTGTGTACAGGCAGTAGTCTTTATAAATAGTTTATGTTGGAAAATTACATGATTACAATTAGAATTTTGGAGCGCTAGTGGCGGTGAATGTGCGTGTGCGCATTTCAATCGCTGCAATGTACTGTACTATTTTAAGCCAACAACGCACTATATTGGGGAAATGGAAAAAGATATTTTTGATTCTTATTCATTTAAATTTTAAAATCTTTGAAATATAAGAGAAGATCAAAATGTAAACTATCAAAAATTTTAATCGTCGGTAAAAAGAAACTGATTCAGAACCAATCCTTAGTATCTAGACAAATGTTTTTTTTTTATTTATAGGACCGGTTTTGTTACAACATATTATCAAAATTGGTTCTCTCCAAATAATGTCAAGCGTGGCTACAGATAAGATGTAAATAATAACTGGTAACTTCGAAATACGTACCTAATTTTTTCTCCTCGGTTAAAAAAGCAAAAGGATTCTTCTGTGTAATTTGAAGAGTTATAATAAAATAATATTACACATTAAGTAATTCTATTAAAGTGTGCAATCTATTTCTCCTTTTTTATTATTAACATAATGTTAATATAATCAATTTTGTCCAGAGAAGTTGAGAAGAAACTCCGCAATATTTGTATACCTATGGATCACAGTTTATTAGAAATTCCAGAAATTTGGGCGCATTTGTTGAAAACTTATAAGGTAACTAAAAAAACTTTTTTTGTACTATTATTGACAATGTATATTGTGAATTTATAGACTGTTACCAAGGTTACTTAGTTGTATATTACACTATACACTCAGAAAGTTTTGAGAAACTAAAAAACTAACTTCTATGAAAAAAAATATTTTTACTTAATCTTTTTAAAGAACTCTCCACCAGCCTCTATCCAAAGTTTCAAAAGTCTAAACCAATTTTCAAATCATTTTTTCCAGTCCTCCACAGACACCTCTTCAACGGCCTTCCCAAACGCTGCTAGCGCGTCTTCCGGCGATGAAAATTGTATCCCTTTGAGCTGAATTTTAATTTTAGGGAATAAAAAGAAGACACACGTGGCCAAATCAAGACTGTAGGGAGGGTGTCTCAAGACTCTGACCGGTATAGAGTCCAGGAAGTCCCTCGTTTTGATCGCAGAGTGCGCGAGCGCGTTGTCGTGGTGAAGAAGGACCCCGCGGAGCCCGGTGTTCGGTCGCTTGTTGCTCATTGCAGAAAAAACTTCTGGCAGGCATTTTGTGCTGTACCATTCGGTGTTGATGCTGCTTTGGTCTCGAAGTGGAATTGAAATTAGGTACCCCGTCAAAGTGTAGAAACTAGCGATCAAAATTTTCCCTGCGCTCCTCGATCGCTTCACTTTCGTAGGCGTTGGTTTATTTTGAAATAGCCAAACTCTCGACTGACGTTTAGTTTCGGGATCGTATTGATAAATTCTGGATTCGTCACCTGTCACAATGTCATTAACGTGCCGTGACGAGCCTGCATTAAATGTTTATATCATATCACGGCACCAATCCACATGGGCCTGCTTCTGAACTTCGGTGAGGTTGTGGGGCACCCAGCTGGAAACTATCCTCCTTACGCGAAGGTGCTCGTGCAAAATCTTGTGAACACTTCCTGACCCAATCTGCAGAGTATGCTGAATCTCTTCGTACGTAATTCGTCTGTTTTCGTGAATTAAATTTTTTACTGCCAGCACACTTTCTTCGGTGACAGTCGTCGTAGGGCAATCACTCCTTTGCTCATCCCCCAAAGTAAGACGACCGTGTTTGAACTCGCTATACCAGCGGTAGATGGTCGCTTTTGAAGGTCCTTCATCCATAAAAGCAATTCAAAGTCGATCAAATGACTCATCAGGTTTTAAGCCACATTTGAAATCGTAAAAAATCATAGCACGAAAATGTTCTCGACGCAGATCCATTTTTTAATGAGTCAAGAAAATTTGAATTGGCTCTCAAAAAATTGGGGAGAATAATTTGAAAATCGAACAGTGGTATTTTTACTTTTAAATAATCTGTTTTCAAAATAATCACAAGTGGCCAGTGTCTTATACATATAAACTTTTTTTCGCAAAACTTTTTGAGTGGGCTGGTACATGGTGTAGTAATTTTTTAAACCATTGAGGTTGTAAACAAATATATAGTCTATCTAATTGTGACTAGTTACGGACGGTAACAGTAACCTATGAAAGAAGGTAATACCAGAAGCATCATCAGCACGTTACCGACATTGCAATTTATTTAACACTTTTTAATTTTTTAATTTTATCCGCAGTGGAAGAAAAAATTCGCTAATAAGGGTATACTCAACGAACAATGGCCGTACTACGATGCGATCAGTCACTATGACGAACTAGAGGGCGAAAATTTAAAAGTGAAACAAAGAGATACGGTCATAGCGGAAAGTGATGATGTAGGAATGGATCAAGATTATGAGGACGACATGAAACTGTTGGACTTGAAACAAATGCTGCACGTGAAACCCAAATTTGAATTTGACGGTAACCAGTGCAGGTCATGTTCGAATGAAGACGGTCGCGTTAACCTGTTTGAGGAGAAGGACGAGGAGGGTGTCGATTTAGCACAAAAGTTAAAACTCATAGGAGGGGTGGAGGTAACATATAATGTTATAAATGGTGTTATCGTCCTATTTGATAATAGATCAGAATTTTTGTCTGTTTTGGCAAGTTAATTAACGTTTAGTGTTGCGTATTACTGAAAAATAATGTAAGGTATGATTTCATCTATTATTATCTGGTGCTGAACCTCAAACCTCCGTGTACCTGAAACGATTTTTAGTGTAATTAGAAGGGTAATCATGGAGTCAACGTATCTCATAAAGACAATGAGTCGAAATAAAGACAGAATTGTATAAAGATTAAATATGTAACTATAACTATAATTGGCAGCAAACCACTAAAAGTCCGTTATATCCAAAGTTAGCAAGCTAGGTGAAAATATAAATAAGGATAAAAATGCGTTGTTTGTAACGTAACATTTCTTTATAATCGCTTATAAGTACAGAGCGATGTTAAGATATTTATGTTATATTACGTATATTCAATTTAACCATGTCGAAATTAAGATAAAAAAAACTTTTTTTAGGTAGAACAATCCGACAGTTTACCTGCGCAAATCTGTCTTAATTGTGTTAAAGATTTGGAAAATGCCTACAAATTCAGGCGAAAATGTCAAGAAGTTGATGGACAGTTAAGAAACGTCCGTGCAGTCGATTTAATAAAAATAGAAATGCAAACTGAAGATAACGATATTGACGATAATCACGGCTGCGATAAAGATGACCTAAGAGATGCACATTTTGATGAATTTCCGGTTACGATAGAAAAGAAAGCAAATGTCCTCATGAAAAATGAAAAGGACAAAGTGCGAAGAAGGAGAAAGAAGCCTCGTAAATTAAAATATGACTACATGAAGATTTGCGAAGTGTGCGGCAAACATACGAGGAACCTCGTCAGCCATTTAGACGCGCACTCGAAAGCGAAGATGTACTCCTGCGATATGTGCGACAAGAAATTCAAGTTCAAAAGTGGTTTGGTGATACACAAAGCGGTGCATAATCCAACACCAAAGAAAACTTGCGAAATATGCGGTAAGACTTTCCACGTGTTGGCTCAATATAAGCGGCACTTTGTTTACCACGCTAACGAGAGGAAGTACAGTTGCGAGACTTGCGGCAAACGATTCAACACACTCGACATCCTGAGAGTGCACAATAGGACCCACACTGATGAAAGGCCGTTCACTTGCCAGGAATGCGGCAAAACTTTTAGGACCGCTGGCTGCGTCAGTAGACACAAGCGAATCGTCCACAAAAGTCTGAAGCCCTCTTGAATTCCTTATTGTTATTTAGTGCGTATTTGTTTGTATATATTATCGACTTTACATAAGCAAGCTGATGTTTGTGAAATTAATATAATTGTGTGCCTTATTGTTTGTTTCATTTTCTATTATTTTAAGTTATAATACGAAACATTTCCAATTTCCGTTCCTGTACTGCCCTTACAGGAAATCTAAATGTGTAACACTGCTTATAGAATTGTTTTTATAAACACTGGCCTGTTTCACGATACTGTAACTTAGCTTAACTTAACTCTACAAATAGAAAGCAGTTAATCTACGGATGAGCAAACTAGAGAACACTTTCAAATATGATATCATTCAGGCAATGACCATATAAAGTGCTAAGAGATGTGTCATCAGCAATAATGTTAGGCGACGCTGACCCAGTCAGTATCTTTTCTGTTAGCTTAACCGAAATCTAGAGGAGCAACATCCTACGCCTTATCTGATTAAGAAGTTTCTGTTTGTGTGGAATAATGAATTAAATGAATGGCTTGATCAACAGCTGTTTTACTTTGAACAAAGGTTAACTAAGAAAGCGGATAAAAGAAGCTAAATAAGTAAAATTATTTACTTACAAAATTATAATACCATATAATGTACTAACTTTAAAATAATTTTGCATTTGTTTAAATATACCAGTAATCCAGTTAATCCTCTGTTTATTATTTTAGAACCATTAGCTTTATATGATTTTTCCTACGCCTAAAGGTTTTTCAGTTGTTTTATCAATGTAGATGAATTTTAAAAAATCTATCTTTTAGGCAAAAATAAATATTCAAATGTGAAAAATAGCACCTAATAAATAATAACGACTACTATAACTACCTTACAAGAAAGACCGATGGTGATAACTCTTAGCTTGTGTATTTCCGTATTAAACAATAGATGATATGACAATAGTGTATATACAAATATTCAAGACATGACCTTTATTGATAGTCTTTATTATCACTGACCGTTTTGGAACGATTTGTAAGGTCTACAATATTGAGAATACTTAAAACATTACCACAAACATTTATTTTTTAAACTACAAGGTGGCGCAAAAATAACCTTCCGATGTATAATCCGAATAACCTTTCTGATAGGAGGATTACTTTTGCGCCACCCTGTATTAAGCGAAGAGACGCGCGGGTCGTTCACCAAATGGTGAGTGATACTCCTGTGCATAACAACGTGAGGCGAGTTAGCATGATATATACTGTCCCACATAGCGCTCGTCGCATGAGACAAGATATTGAGTGTCATTACTCCAGTATTTACATTAACGTTAATTTATATTATAATTATTTTTTTTGATTTCCGGTATGTTGTAGTTTGGTAACTTACGGTCGTCGCGTTGTAGAGTAGTCGTGACGTTATGGAAATGATCTATCGAGGCGCTACACAGATCATACGTTTACCGCGCTTGCACCGGGCGCCGGCGCAACCGCAAAGTTCATCGATCAGTTCGCGACCGACAGCGCGCGTGCGCACTTGCCCCAAGCGAGTTACGCATTCGCCTCAAAATAACTAAGACAACTCAACGTGCATTTTACTTTAAATAACAACATAATACCGACATCGCCATGAAAAGTCTGGTAAGTTCTATATTCATAAAGACATATTTAAACATTCCTTGATAATTGTCATTATTGATTTAAAACTACTATTTTATGACTTTTTATAAAAACTATTAAAGTGCAACATCCAAACCGCTAATAATATATTTTTACCGATAAGGTAATTTTCCGCACTTTTATTCTATTTAAATATTCTGCATGTTTAATATTTTATTTGCAGATTATACGGAGCTCTTTATAGATTTAATCTCCGGTATGTTAATAGTATTTCAATAAGTATACAATAATGATTATCAATTACTACTTGTCTAAGCGACGTGTTTACAAGCAAAGCGCGTGCATTTCATAAACATTTCTAATAAAGCGCCACAATAATTTATTACAATTATTTAAAGACGTCAGTTTATCTTGATCGACCTTGAATATGTTTAGAAAAATAATATAAATAAATCATTCTTTTAAAAATAGAATACAATTGTTTAGGAGAGAACCGCTTACTTTCAAAAATAATTTTAGTTGTCGTGAATGTAACGCGTCCTAAAAATTCAAGTTTTAAAGGGCAAGCATTTATAGAGTTATCATAAATTCTCGCCTCATCAATATCCCAAGCCATCGGATATGAAAGTTTATTGCCCCAAGCTACACTTGCTTCGGGTTTCGCGCCTCCTTGTGTTCACAGGGTATCCGTGTATTTTTCTTGGAAAGTCTTACTTAGTTAGCATACGATATCGCAATTATAATTTTTTTATACAAAAATGTACCGAGAAGGACGTTCGAACCCTTACAATGAGATTACAGGCTGGTCACTGTGCAGCACCTCGTTTTAAGGCATAAACTATAGCGTCCTTAAAAACGAAAGATAGCAGGTTCCTGTTTCATAAAATAATGCGATACCATCATATCTACTTTAATCGGCCAGTCACCGTCATTAAATAGAAAAAGTACGAATAATTAATAATACCTGGACCTTTTTGATGTCTTTTCAATTAAATTTATTTAACAGACGTGTCTCCAGAATGTCTCCACGTTACATCAATGTTGTTTTTTATTCTACTAAAGGACGCAACGAGCGAGACGTTCACCTGATGGTAAGCGATAAGTCTGCCCATAACAACGTGGCGCTAGTTAGGATGACATACCCTGCACCGGATTGTTCACGTCGTCTTGGGATATACGATATTAAATCTTGTTACTCCAGTAATTTCACTAACTGTAGCACCGTTCAAACCGGAACACAGTAATGTTTGCACACTACTTTTTGGCGGCAGAAATAGGCGTTGCGTTGGTACCTACCTAGACGATATCCGGCAACAGAGACTTACCACCAGCGTGTAATTACACCATATGTACAACAGTTATTAGATTTTCTTGTACTGGTACATGTAAGGTAGTAAGTAATGAGTAGACAATTTTATAGTAATAAATTAACAATAACATTTAATTATGTCATGTTCTTAGATTATAATAACTATAATTATAATAACCATTATATGACAACACAAACAAACAGGGTTACAGACACCAAAGCTAGATACGTCTTATTATTTGTTAAACGTAGAAAATAAAACGTTTTACTATCAAGCAATTTCTTTTGACGTAAGACTACCACTTAGCTTACCGTGATGTAAGAAAAAAATAGCTGAACATCTTCTTTGTTCTGTACAATTTATGTAACTGAATGTTTTGTTTAATTCTAAATTTTTTTCAAAATAAGTCGTCCTTTTTCCAGAAATGTTTTGAAATACGTAGAGCATTAATTATTTACTTTACGCCTATGCACTGCAATGGATTCGTAAAACTAATGTCTGCATAAGGCAATACCTACTGCATAGTATTTTACCTGACCGATTTGTTTGGATTTCGGCCAAGGCTCTACACTCAGCGTTTCTGACTTTAGAATCCTTTCCCTTAGTCACCAACGTCATCTAATGAGCTTGTTATAGTAATTTATTAAATTTTTTCTAGAATATATATGTATAAAACATATATTAATATTTACGATTAATATGTCGTCAAAGTAGAGATTTTGATCTTTGAGAATCGATATAAATTAAAAAAATATAATCATGACTTATTCTTGTTGTTATAATTTTGAACGACAATAAAACAGGAAGTGATTTCAAAAGTTAAATTTAAGTTTTACTATAATAAATATAAACAAGATAGCCATGATAGATCAGTTAAAAGGCAGTCGTACGCTTTATATGTCTTAAAAAGATGCTGGTTTAATCTACAAGGAACTTGAGCTTTCAGTTACGGGAACAAAAAGACATGTTCCAGGAACAGCAATTTGTCCTTGTCAATCGTCTCACTCTATTCTTGTAAGAAAAAGTCTAGTCTCAGTAACGGAAATATTAAGACGACTATATGTTTTTTTTT
Organism: Ornithoptera alexandrae; assembly: GCA_029030555.1. Taxonomy (NCBI): domain Eukaryota; kingdom Metazoa; phylum Arthropoda; class Insecta; order Lepidoptera; family Papilionidae; genus Ornithoptera; species Ornithoptera alexandrae. The sequence continues at coordinate 4,657,249 of JARDVY010000064.1, read as the reverse complement.
ACACAAAAGAGATTAATAAAAAAAACGGGAAAGACACATTATAGTTGTTTGTACACACAACTTCAGCGCCTTATCTGTACAAATATCACAAGCCCATGTTTACAAATTGTGTTGTTATCGTTGTATATATCACTTTTTCTTTTAAGTGGACCAAAATGCTTAAAGATTCGTGACATACTTTATATAAAATCTATATTAGTGTTCTACAGCGATGAAATAATATAGCGTAATGAATATACCAGAGGGAGATCACTCACTCGCAGTTTCAAAGACTTCCAATTGTTATACATTAAAAATTTCAATGCAACTTTATTTCTTAATGTAAAAGGAATTACAGTTAGAATTGGTTAGATCTTAATTAAAAATGAACAACCAAGATGCAAACTCACCCACAACTCCTGAGAAAAGATTCAGGTTCAAGTCATGTGTCTGAGTTCCCGTTATTATGAAACGCCGTTACTTATTACAATACGCTTCCAGGTCTGAAAACCCGCTACACAGGCGCAATAGAGCCTTTACTTGTTCCTGCAGTTTTAATATACACTCGCGTGCAACTGAATCGACTCAAGCCGTATATTGGCATAAAAGTTTGATTTTTTGGACAACGACTTTTCCGATTTTTGTAAAAGTTTTTTTATTCGAAAGGCTGATAATTTTTTTTATAATACAACAATTTTCAAATAAACAATGACAAAACTTTTTAATTACTCGTAAATACGGTCAAACATGAGCGTTACAGTATTTGCTCGTTGCGGTACCCACGAGTTGCGGGACTAGATCATGTAGAAAAGCTCATGTGAATGGTCACGAGTAACTGATACTGATGGAAGTATCAGTTACTCGTCAGACGTTGACAGGTACACATCTCCTTAAGCTCCCTGAATCGCAATCCAATGGACACTACCTCAGAAGCAGCGGCTCAAGTTGTAGCTTTATAGCAAGCGGGCCATAATCAACGGCAAATCGCTCGTGAGCCAATCAGCTGTTTCACGAGTACACAGAAGGTTTCAAGAGACTAGTGGCTTCACTCAGAGACCACAAGCCAATAGACACCGGAGCACATCTGAGACGTTATTGTCTCAACTTTGTTGAGAAATCGCCATCTCACGGGTGTTGATATACAACAGGAGATCAGAAGGTTTCGAGGAGTGGCTGTAAGTCAGGGGACAAATAGAAGATGCCTGAAAAAAAAACGATTTAACTGCAAAGCGGCCAGCCAGCGGCCCGAAACTGACCGCAGCTCATCGACAAGCCTGACTTCAATTTGCTCGTGAATACCTCACTTGGACTATTTAGCAATGGAGCTACATCCTGTTCACTGACGAGAGCAGAATGTGTCTCCATGGCAACGACAGAAGAGGCCGAGTATACAGACGTCCAGGGGAACGGTTCTCGCAATGCTCTTTCGTTGAAACAGTATCATATGGCGGTGGTTCAGTCATGATGTGGGCTGGAATATTATATGAAAGGAAGATCGAGTTTGTTCTCGTTCCTGGTGGCGGTCGGAGGGGGGATCTGACAGCTTAAAAGTACGTGGAAGACATTCTCCTCGATCATGTTGTACCTTATGCAAGGTACATAGGAGAAAATCTTGTATTGATGCATGTTAATGTTCCGTGCAATACAGCAAGTGTTACTCACCAGTTTCTTGAAGAGGTAGAAATTGAAACGATGATGTGGCCAGCTCTCAGTCCTGACCTGAACCCCATTGAGGTACGAGCTCAAACGAAGGATTCGAGCTAGAAATACGGCTCCATCAAGCATCATCAAACTCAAAACTGCGCTAGAGGAATAATGGAATATGATACCTCAAGATTTTATCAAAAAATTGATGTCTATGAATAATCGCATTCAAGCCGTCATAAAAGCACGGGGAGACAATACAAAGTATTGAAGATTTTAACTTTCTTTACTTTTAAGAAAAATAATTTTTATATTCATTATGTTGTCGTTTTAATTTTTCTTTATTTTTTATGTATTTCTGTCAAAATTTAATTTCATCATCTTAGAATGGCATTTTTTAGAGAAAAGATTAATCTCATAAACAAAGAAAAAAACCAAGAAAATTGGATAAGCTATTTTCTGAAAAATCAACCTTTTATACAAATATACGGTTTAAGTCGATGCAGTTGCACACGAGTGTACATTCAAGTCTTTTTAACATTGTCAAAGAATTGTGATAAAAGTAGTCTTAAGTCCGCAAGATTGTGCTCACCAGATACCCTTAGAAGTTTTCATTCTTTAACATACAGATATATACATAAAAATAATACAAATAAGTTATATACCAGTAAACATGTGGCGAGTTTTTTTTTAAAATCATCATCATCATTATCAGCCGACAAACGTCCACATAGGACGTAGGCCTCCCCCAAAGACCTCCACATCGATCGATCCTGCGCTTCCCGCTGCTTCCCGCAACATTCACCAGATTGTGGGATCATTTGGTGGGGGGCCTGTCAACACTACGTCTTCCGGTACGCGGTCGGTCTAAAATCATATAATAATTTAATTTAGTTCATAATAAATATCTCGAACAGTTTGTGGCATAAATCATTTCAGTCATCAATTCGCAATCGTTCTAACTTAATAACAAATTTATTATTTTCGACGAAGCGACAAGAGGAGCCAGACGTGATACCTGAAAGTGATTGGCCTGCCCATAACAACTTGATGCTAAAATGATAGATAGTGGTTAAAATAATAAACATTGTACAATTTGGCACTAATCAGCTTGAGAAACAAGTCGATGACGTCAAATCACTTTACCACAGTGTTATATACATCATGATCCTATAATGCCTTTGCTATCAGACTTCATTACATGAATAAAAAGCTTCTCTACGTTTTGTAAATGTATAAAATAATGACAGATTAGTATTTTATTAGTATCTGGACGTAGTTGATACAATTTATCTATTGGTTGTAAATCTGCCGCCATAAAAGTATTGCAGTGTTGCCGTTGTCAAAAAAAGATAGAGTACTCTGATCGTGTATTTTTCTCCATTCACGGCCACATTGCCGATTACATACAAAGACACATTTTCAAACTTACTCTGCGGTTTACACGTTCTCTGATGATGTGAATAGAATTAACTTAATTACTTTACTTAATTTAATTTCTATTAACCTATCGCATCCAATTACGGTTGTCGACTTCTACAAGTGCATAGCAGCGTTCACATCAATAGAACAAGTTTGAGTATACAGCTCAAGACATGATCGGTCTGCATTATCTCTAACTTGATTGCAACACCTAATTTAAATAACTTAATATTTTGTTTAAAGGAGCGAGAGAAACGGGATGTTCACCCGATAGGTTTACCTTCGTACGCGAATTACTTCATACGCACAAAGTTATTTGCTTGCCCTTACCGTAGTGGTGCTAGTTAGGATGATTAAACAATGAGGTGCACATTGTGCTCGTCGCCTTCAGACAAAAGATATTGACTCGTTGTCCCAATAGTTTTAATGCGTATAATTCGCTTTAAACCGGAACAATTTATAAATTATAATTTTTATAAAACTTGAATTCATATACATTTTTAAACATTTTTGTATTTAATTAACTATAAGCGTAAAAAAAAACTGCCCACGTCCTTTAACAAGTATACTGGTACTTTTTAGTAAGTATTCAAAAGATCATCTCAAATTTTTTCACAATAAAGTTTTTAACGAATGATTTGTGTCGTAATCATGATCAGTATAATGATATTAACATTATTCAATATATTGATGTCCGGTATTGAACATACTACTGGGTAATATATTCAATCATGGAATAATAATTAGTACGTCGCAGCGAACATTAATATCTTTCAATATGTTTAAAAATAATTTAGTAACAAAATAAGTTGGAAGTAACTAGGTAGACATTACGAAATAGATCAATTGTGATAAGTCAAGCCATTTTGGCTCTTGAGTTCTCATACTTAGTAACAACTTTCTTCTAACAATCCCTTGGTAGCTAATTTAAACTGGTGCACATGATGAGGACGTAGTTAAAACTGACAAATTATTTTTAGAAGATGTCGCGCTTAACTGGCAGGACCGTCACACCGACCTGTAAGAACTGACAATGTTTAAAATGTTTAGATATGCTTATTCACGAAACAGTTAATTTAAGAATCAACGTATTTGTAACTTTCTTAACTGTGAGAAATGATTAATGATCATTTTTCAAAAAGGGTGTGACAAGTCTCCTTCCGGGTCAGCGATGAGCTTGTAATGTCTCCAGGCGTTCGAGGCGAGACTACGGTAATTACTTATCATCCAGACGAGCCTGTTTGCCAGTTTTAATAGTATAAAAAATCTATGATAAACTGAGCAAAGGTTTCTAATACCTGTATGTATAAATAAGTAGATTTAAACATTATATTAATATCGTAATTCGTATGCTCTATATTGTGAAAACGTAACTTCTCTAATCAATAATGTTACAAGCAATAAGTATCTCTTATTTAATTTATAATAGTGCCATATCTAAAAATGTAATATATTTTATTTCAAAACAACTGCGCAAGGTCATGGGATGCATGTAAATCCATTTGCTAAAGCATTCGAAGGATTTAAAACCTTTTGTTAAACATTAACTTTGTAAATATTGTATGGAAGATTGATATTAAGCGTTGAGAGGCGGGATCAGACGATAACACGACCTGCTTATCTGTTTTATACTAGAAATTGTTTTCGGTGTCTGTTGTGTACACATTTACAAATATGAATTATGTTCTGAATACCGCAATGGATAAATTATATAAAAAATCACAATTTCCAAAACCACTATATAGGCCAAAATAATTTAGACAAAGGAACAAATAAAGGTCTATGTTTATCACCACAGTGTTGAAGTCTGCAAAGAGTATCTGTCATATTCTAGCTCACAAACGATCGAATTGTTATGAGACAATTTTTTTTCAAAAAGATAACTCGATATTCGATAGACACATTAGTGTTCTTGGAATATTAAGAAACCTATGCCACCATTCCAAAACTATCAACTATTCCAGTTTCTTTTTAAGAATGTTTTTAATGTTAAACTTCAACAATGTGATGTATTTTTACGTACAAATTAACTACAAAATAAGGAAAGATTGAATTTATGTGTTATTAATGTATTCTAATCTTCTCCTCAGAGGGTATGCTGGTTGGCCGTCGCGGTATTACTAATATGGAGTCCGTCGACGCAGTGCCGGAATGTGACGTGAGTATTTGTTCGTTTCCCGTTTGGATTCTTTCGTGTATTCATTAATTTTGAAAACAATCTAATAAAAATATACACTTTACGTCTTCAATTATTTTCATAGACTGACTCTACAAATATCTGTATCTACATTTTATTAAAAGGTAGGAGTGTGGAAACTAACGCTGAACATTTTATTTTCGAAGCTAAATAAGGTGGGATGAACTTTGAAATCAACTCGTATTTAACGGTCTGCAGTTAAAATTGATAAAACACGTTTATAAAATGAAATGAACATAAAACATCCATAACAACCAAACAAGAAAGTTTATGGATACAAGCTACATTTTAAATTATTATTAATGATCATAACTCATATATTATATTATCTCACACTTTGGAACTATAAAACTTTTTTGTAATTCAACTTAGTAAAGGAAACAAACTCTCGAAATGTTTTTGTTTTTTTTTAAACTTTATTTTTATGTTTGTCTATACCAATTTAGGAATTTTATGTTTGTTATTACCTAAAGATCAATAAAGGAAAAAATATGTATATTCTGTTTATTTATTTAAATACTACCAATTACCTCATTCTGCAATAAACTAATTTATTCCGTTTGATAAAATTCCGCTGATGATATCACCTCCTCTTAATACAGTAGTAACAATATTACAAGAATATATTTGCTGTTGCTATCAGACTTTACTACTATCTATTGGGTAAAGAATAAGAATCATGTATAGGATGAAGTATACAATAAGCATACATTTGTGTAAATAAATTATTAGTAATCGAAATAATTATGAGGCAGTAATATTTAATACTTTTTATGTAACATATTTAAAAATACTCTTGTTTGTATGTAAATCTATTAAGATTCCGCGATAATATAAGTCATAGTTTTTCGTATCTGCCTTACTGGCTATCACTCATTTTACCAATCTGCTGCCGTAAAAGCATATCCGACAACTATACATAAGAAGCGAAAATGTATAGGCGAGCTCGCACTGCCATCTACGGCATCTTTTTGTCTTAACTTACACTTAATACCATGCCGAACGGAGATAAATATATAAAAAAGATTGTGAAGAAATGTGTTTTTTTTTTTATATTTATTCAACGCAACGACGGTAGATTTTCAGATTGTAACGCTATACTCGTCAATGATTCATGAGTAGGGTAAGTTATAACACTGGACACTTTTATAGACAAAATATCTAACGCGTCAGTTAAGGCATCCGGGTAATATAACCCTTGGTGGAGTTGTTACACCGTGCGTCGGTTGTAACTCGTAAATAACTTTACAAACAGTTTTATCTTCCCCTAAATCATGAGTTAATAGAATGTAATAAATCTCCATTGAACGGCTAATGGATCCCAAGATAACTCACGTACGTATATCGACTTCTCCCCGCCACTCGATTAAATCTATGAATAGAAATGCCGATGGATTATTCTAATGCTAACCATTGATTGCTACATGTAAAGATTTTATTACTGCGCAGACTCGGAATGTATTTCAACACTATCAGTACTGTCCGTACTGTGCGAACATTACTGTGTACCATTTGAAGGGCGCTATAGCTAATGATTACTAGGATAACAAGACTCAACACTTTATATCTCAAGGCGACGAGCGCAATGAGGTGCAGTGCATTTCATCCTAACTAGCGCCGCATAGTTATAGGCTGGCGTATCACTTACCTTCAGGTGGACGATCCGCTCGTCTCGTTGAATAAAAAAATATATACATTCTTAAATATCAAAACGGAATCGATTGTATTATTGATGCTTAATTATTTTCATAATATATCAAAAACTGAAAAAATTTTAGATTGTCTGGATTCCATAGATATTGTATTTTATTAAGGTTGTTGACGTTCGTTTGTACCAATTTTAGCAATCTAAAATGAAGTCCATGCCGTCCTCAAACAATTATTGTCATCATCGTGCGTCCAGGTATCACCTAACAAAATGCATAATAAAGGTAAAGAGATAGCCTATTCAAAATTAAACAAAAAATTAGGTACATAAGTGAGGAGTAGCTCATTACTGGGAACAATATATGTACTGCTCGCTTCGCCACTTCAGGTTGTGACAAATTTGTTTATATCTCTCTATTTTATTTTCTTTTTACATGTAATCTCATCGAAGCGTCGGACTAATTTATAAATGCACAACTCTACACAGCCGATGTGCTTCTTTATTTTAGACAATCATTGCATAACTTGTTTAGCTATGCGAGATCAAGTTCGACAGTGTGCCATTTAGTTGGTACATTGTTGTGTAACACAGTACCTTTCTCCGAACGTAGATCGCATTATTTTAAGCGTAGGGACATTATGTAACAAATATTTCATTTTCTTGCCGCTGGTGTTTTATTAATTGCAGATAATACTCAATAAGTATTATATTTAATAATAACCCAGAATTACCTTTTTGTAATCAAAACTTGTGACAGCTGATTTCGATAGTGAAGAAATTACTCGCTATACTAACGTGGATTTCATACCCTCATTAGATTAAGGACTTGCGGATTCGGTACCTGCGAGGTAATGAAGCAATAATATAATGAGTAAAAAATTTTTTTTCCTTTTCTACCAATCATGTTTTTCAACTAACCTACACAAGTGACCGTGACGTAAAATCTTTGTTAAGTTAACAGGTAGTAAAACCTCAGGTCAAATTTAGCACGATTTAAATGTCTCACTTCAAAGGGTACGTTTAGGTTCCGTTACCAACTCCTTGAAAATAATAGGCACTAAACTTATCGTACACTAACGAGAGAGACACGAGTCAATACGTATATCAATACAGTTATTGTAAAACTTAAGAGAATATTCTTTTACAAAAACATTCAAATTGATTTATTTAAAATTAATCACCATTTATTTAATAACATTAATTATTTTTAATTTACCTTTTACCACTTTTCATAACAAGCTTTTTTAATATGACGAAAAAGATAGAATATGAAAGTGCTTTTTAATATACCCAATATATTGGTGACATTTTAAAATAAAAATAAATCACACATCTCTATTCTGTAATTAAAAAGTTACGTAATAAGTTTACTAAAAGAATTTCAATTTTTTTTGTTGATTTAATGAAAAATTTGCTGTTCCCTGCCCGCTTTATAACGTCATAAGTCCACTACAACTCCCTTTAGAAAAGGAACTTTGTAATTTCCGTTGTTTACTGACCTCTAAATGGCAGGAGCAGTATCTCTACCAAATTTTGAATCTTTAATAATTTCGGATATCTCGTGACGAGTTAATGAATCTGGATATATCCTATATATAGATATAAAAAAAATTTTGTAACCTTTTTATCAAAATTAAATTAAACTATAGCAACATCCTAAAGTTGATGCTATTAATAACATAATTTCGAATAAAAGGTCTGTCTCTATTTATATGTAAATAAAATCCAAACCATAGTTAAGAGTGAAACATTTACAACAGTAAAACATTTAGGATAAAATTAATACTTTCGCTTTGGTTTTGCAGTACGGAAGACATACGGGACGCTATGCTCTCCCTTATCCACATGTTTCGTGTATCAGAGGACAAGCTCGAGCGACATGAGTTCCGCGAGAGGACATTCGGAGAACAGCTCAAGAAGATGGTCGCCGGCCTTGAGAAGCGGCACCGAGCACTCGAACCCATGAAAGGCATCGTGTCTAGACTAGACGAGAGACTGTCTAATGTAGAAACGATATTGTTACAGGTGATTTAGTTTATTTATTATCATTATTCTATATTAATACTCCAAAAACAAACAATCTGCCTATAAATGCAGTGCCACGAATAATTAAAAATAGCAATAAAGTACAAATATTAAAGCCATTTAAGATGTCTAGAATTTTTTTTAATATAATTTCATTTATGTAATATTATTAACTATATTTAGTTGCATTAGTAATTTTTCAAAACAGAAAGAAGAAAGAGAAAAAGTACAACGAAAGAAAACCGAAGAAACTCTCGATGAAATAAAGAAATCAATTCAGTCATTAACATCTACGGTGACTGAAAATATAAAAGCTACAGGTGCAGCAGCGGACGTCGAGAATAATTTAACTACCAACGAGGATCCCGTGAGCCGGAGATTGGAGAACACGGAACTAAAGCTAGACGCTATTCAAAAAGAGATCGAGGTGCTCAAGAACACTTTAAGCAGAGTGAGTATAATCTTAAATGCCTTTTTATACAGTGGTAGACGTTATACAGTTGGACATAATCTAACTATTTACTTTCTTTATCGGAAACAAAAGGATCAATATTCTATATAACTTAAATGTGCAGATTATTATAATGCAGTAGCTTGATTTAAACCAAAAACATAGTTTAATTCCTATTACAATTTATTATTGCAATACCTAAGTAAAAATGTAAAGAAGTTTTTATTGGTGGTAGGGGTCTGTTGCCGGAGACTGTCAAAGTAAGCCACCACCGCAGCCCGTTTTTCTGCCGCCGAACTTTAGTGTGCAAACATTACTGTGTTCTTGTTTGCAGGGCGCTGTAGTTAGTGTAATTACTGGGGTAACGAGACAACATTTTGTGTGAGGCGACAAGCGTAATTTGGTGTAGTATGTATCATTCTAACTAGTGACACGTTGTTATGGGCGTATCTCAAAAATGTTTAATGCTTATCTGTACAAATGGGTAACATGGTTTTTTATTTTTAATGTTTTCGATTTAAACTATTTCGTTTTTTCAATATTTGTTACAAACGGCTTTAAAACAATTTGCAAGTTCATTATTGTGTCGATTTTAGAGGAATCCGTTGTACAAGTCATGTAAAAGTTTCTTAAATTGTAATGCATTTCTGTTATAAATCATAAATTGTGTAATAAATTTCCATTGAAGCAGTGATGGCAAAATCTGTGAGCGCAGTTGTACGTGTTCTACATACAAAGGCGCGGATTCGATCCCCACTGAATTGTTTCAAACTTGTTTCATGAGTAATAAGTTATCATTGACATCTGTCGACCCAAACGTGGCGCGTGATGGATAAAAAAACCCTTTAACTGTTTCCTTGTGTGGAAATGTCCCAGCAGAAGTAACATTAATAGTTCTAATTTTTTATTTAGCTATTTCAGACCGCATTCGTACAACTTACGCTATTCCACTTTAAAGTAATTATTTATTCGTACGTTTTAGGATTCCTTGCATGCAATGTGCATGGGAATAGCGGCTGAGGCAAATCCTTTCCAGCGTCACATATCGGAAGCGGAAAAGTTATTGAACAAATACGAGCTGAAACTGAACGAGTACAACGACACTGTCAACAAGGTTCCTACGGATTTCGTACCGCTCAGCGAAGTCGCCCTCGCCGACGAGGCTTGGCACAACAAGATGACCGGTGGTAAGTAAGAGTATCTTATCAATCTACAGTGACGGTAACATCATACCAATTAATTAAATTAAAATAAAAAATACCCACATAGTACAATGGGATGAGAGTCGAAAAAAACAAACCAGCTATAGTTTGGGCGAGTCTAATAAATGTTGTTACATACGTACGTACAGTGGCGGAAGTTTCAAATGCTGTTATAAGAATAAATGTATGACGGTGGAAGTAAAATCAATGTTTGATCGAGCGAGTCGTTTCATTACATTATGACAGTAGTGTTTAAAATGTTTCGTAATGCCATATTCTTTTATCAGTTTTTTTACTATAGTGAAATAAAAAAATAGGTCATTAAAGTGTTAATTTATAATGGAGCACGCAGGACCGACAGAAGCGTGGCATAAATGGAGGCAGCACTTTATATTATTTCTTAAAACATCGTGGGTTCACAAAGAACAATCTGAAGTTCAAGTTAGTTTATTAGTGAACCTTATTGAATCAGGAGTATATAACATGCATTCTTATTATGTATTCGAATTAACTGCGACCGTACATACGCAACAAATGTTATACATATTGCTAATGGCGAAACAATTTGGCAAAACGTTTATAATAATAACTGTTTATACTATATATAATAATAATTGTTATATAACTGTTACAATAATAAATATATTAATAGTAATTAACTATCAAAAACTGAAGCACTCGCCAAGGTTAAATATTCCGAACTCACCAATGAACCTGGCAAAGGCTGCTCTGACAGTGCATTTACTGTATAATCAAATCTCTATTTATCTAGCCACTCACTGTTTAAACTAAATATACAGTCAAAAGCTTATTGTGTAATTATTACATTTTATCCATTAACTTTATTAACAACATTAAATAAATAGATTATCTGTTGGTGAGTAGTAGTCATTATATTAGCCTGAATAGTGATAAAGATGATTAGTGTGTCTTAAACTCATTTATTTATAATTACTATTCATATATAAAGACAAGATACATGATACGAGAAAATAAATTAAATTAGCTTATAATATATTTTTTATTGATAGTCATGGAACGCCAAGAAGTGGAGATAAAGAAGATACAGCAGCTCCTATCCGATGCTGAGAGCACGTGGAAAGAGCTGCCTCGACGCTCCGAATCCCAGCTAGCCCTCAACCTCACCCTTGAAGGCATTGAGAGCATCAGACACAATATTACGGAAATTGACGACAACTGTGAGGACATAATAATGAATAATCGTTTATTCTTTATTGTCACGATTAATTATGGGAATGCGAAAGTTATGCGGAATTAACATAATTTTTTTAACGATTTTAAAACAAATTGTTTTCGACGTATAGGGACTAAAAAAATAACAAGCGATTGCTTTATAGTTTAAGGGAGTGAAACTTTTATGATGATAAATATAACTTTACGTCGTCTGTCAACCTGCAATATCCACTACCATTTCAATTTGTTCAAAATAACCTTGTTTTTATCGCTCACAGCTGTAAAAAAGATAAAAAATAAGCTGCGTGAAATGGGCGACCGCTTGGTGGCTACGAACGAGGATATCCAGAAGAGCCTGACACAGAGCAACACAATGAGCGAACGCGCCTACAACGACATCGCGCGTAGCTACTCCACACTACTTGCCGAAGTACGAAAGCATTAAGAACCGAACTGAATCCAAAGAACTATATACATTTATATACGAATTTATTACACATTGTGTAATAAATTCGCAGTGACACAAATTGTCCAAAAACAAAGATAAACAAAGTATATTATTATAAATTACCCCTAAAACTTTAAAATTAAGTGGCAGAAGAGCACCATATAAAACCGGACCTTAATTTTTGAACTGACGTCTATTGAAATATTGCTTGTCATTGCTAATTCAGCAAATGAAATTTTGAGTTTTCTGATTCCAAAAAAAAACAATATTTGAATAAAGCTGTCGTCAAATCGTGAAACAGTGATAGGTCTAGATACAACACGAAGAGACGTGGATTAGGTTTCATGGTGGGCGAATTAATGGGCTTGACTCTCATTGTGAGAGAAAATCTCAGGTCCAAACTATAAGAATATTAAGCACATTATTTTGTATTATTTGACCTAATTAAAGATTTTACACTATACGCGTCTGTGCAGGTACAAGCTCTATCCAAAAACGAACATGTGGTGCTTCAAACTGCGGACAACGTAATCGCGAACAAGAAACGCATCGACCACGGCATGCACCAAATACTGCTGGAGATGAGAGAACTGATCAAAACACAGACTCTCCAATTGAACAAAACTCTTATCGAAAAGTATGTAACATCACACTTGTTATAACCTAATCATATTTTCGGCCAAAATTGAAAAGATTACATTTGAGAAATGCATTTTAAAACATAAAATTTTAACATTGCATTATTTTATTTCAATTTGAAGTTCTTTTACTGGTGATATTTCTTGGCAGCATCACACGTCCGACTAATAAGCGCAAAGTATCTACTAGTATATGAATACATTACTGTGTTCTCTGTGTTGGAATGCTAACTGACTTACTGTAACGAGCGCAATACTCTTCAATGTAAACATTCGAACTAGCACCCCATTATTATGATTAGCTTGATTCGTTCTTTTTATAATCTTTACCGTACAAAAAGACAAGATATTCAATAGTGTACTATACAAATATCTTGAGTAGCATCACATTGTTAAAGGCAAGACATATTAAGTGATATACGTCCTGGTCGTTGTGCTTCTTATTAAAAATATTACAAGGGGCGGTTAAATGAGCATTACTAAGAGTAAGATATAATTAAAGTAATGACTTTTCTAACTAAATGGTCAATTTATTACGAAACATTTATTGATTTATTTCCATCAGTTAATATAATTTCAAGAACGGTTGACCTAATTTCTTTAATAGTTATTTATAAGGGGTCCTGAAGCAACAACTGTCAATATAAATTGAAGTTAAATAAAGTTACTAAAGCGATATTTATTTATTATGTTTAAAAATTAAACATATATCGTTTTTATTGCTTAATAAATACTTTTAAATTTAAAACTTTAATTTACATAGAAATTATGATGAAGACTGGTTAGAAATTTAACGAGTTAAAGATGGACATTTTTTTAAATTTTAATATGCATGCTTTTATTAACCAGGAATTGCCATATAAAATAAATATCCGCATTTTGTTAAATTTTGTTCAAAATATGTTTTTGTTAATATTAGCAATTGATGCTACTACGTATAAAAATAAGTTATAGTCTAAAAAAGGTGATCACTAAATTAATTTTAGCCCAGCACTTCATTACCATTTTCATATTTAATAAATAAATAGTGAATCATGTGTAAATATTATTGGTACATAGGATCAACGAAACGCAATCCTCTATAGTGGGCAGTCAAATGGCCGCAATGGTGGCTCTGACTTCCAAGATTGAATCCGAGATGACACAGGTGTGGCGACAAATTGGCAGCATGTACCAACAGCTTGCTGCAAGCAAAGCTTCGTTAGATAAACTTACAGTGAGTAGATGTGCGAAATTGTAAATTATTACCGCGTTCTGTGCAACAGCTTACTGTTTACTTATAACACGGAGGACTCTGGTTCGAATCTAGGACCACGTTGTCTCGCCACCTTCGACCGCTTTGTCACTAACATTATCGAATTTCATGTTAACTATTTGCTCATTGGTGATAAAATTAAAATTAAAATTGACTATGTAGACATACATATATTTATATACAAAGGTACGACCGGCGTGGAAATTTTTGAGGAAGGCCTATGTTCAGCAGTAGACGTCTATCGTCTGATGATGATGACACATATGAACTTACAGTAATTCAATCTTGAACTTTATTTAAAAAGGAAAGAAAAAGGTTCGCATTTAAAAGCGATAATAGTAAATTTCCACTGTTGTTAAAGTAAAAACCGTGTATTGTTCGTGGTATTCATTTTTGAATAAAAAAAAGCTAATCATTATAAGTGACATGGATGGCCCCATGTCGACAAAAGAAACTTCATTATATTAATTATTATTAATAACACCATACGGGTACGGGTAATGTTGGAGAAAATGATAATACGCGTACTTCAAATATTACGTTAAATTACACTTATTTCTTATAACAGTGAATGGTACTATTCCAGATTAAATATAATTAACAACCATGCCGCAATAAATGTTAATTGCTTCACAGGGACAAACAGAACAATACGTTAATGGGAGCGCGGCTACTATGGAAAGCATGAAAGAAAAAGTGAGTTGGAAAATAACCTTTACGCTCTTACTGATATGGTACATAAGTAAAACTAATTAATTTGACCATTCCGCTTCCCAGGTGAGTTTGATAACCACACGCATGGTGGAAGTAGACGACAATTTGAATTACTTATTAGGAAGATTGTCCCTTGTGACACAAGAGTTCAGTCAGATCAAAACAGGCCTTGGAGAAGCTCTGGATAAAGCCAAATCGAATCTACTAGCAGTACAATCAAAATTACATAGTAAGTTTTAAGAAATCGATTCTTTTATAAGATAAAAGCAAATTTTTCAATTGTTTCAGCTTGTTGAACAATTTTTTTTTATTTTTTGTTATAAATAGTATACTACAAAACTTTTAGAGTATTTCGGGTGATTTAATCGGTATGAAACTGCGATCGACAATAGTTAGAAACTTATCGAAGGTATCCACTGCACAAGACAGATACAAAACATACACAATATTCGTAATAAGTCTGTCCTTGCCTCAAAAATTTCACCCCTTTAATAGTAATTAATTTAAAGGATTTATTAGATCAACATAGTTACGATTTATTTTCAAAGTACACGACCTAGTGGTAAATATTATATATTTGGAAATATTAGAAGATATAATGAATAATTTTAACTTTCAGACAGCGACGCCGGCCCTCACGACATTGATAGCGACGAAAAAGCCTTGAAGTGAAAATTTAAATATTATAAAAATTACGTACCAAATAATTTAGATATAATTAACATTATTTTATAAGAATCTGTTAAGAGTGGTAAGTTATTAACTTTGTAATTTGACTGATTAAGAGGAATAATTTTATAAGAAAAAATAAAACGAAACAAAATAAAACACGGAAACGATAACTTTTGCAAATATTTAATCTCTTTTATAATTGTGGATCTATAATATATTCATATTGTACAAGTTTATGTTACAAGTAATATTACCGTGACAGTTGTCCCGCGTCACTTACACGCAAGAACCGTTAAAAGCAACAAATTTACAACTGACGAGGTTCCTAAGAAACTTTGGTTAAATTTACTGTACATAATATCAACCATGCAATGGTACCGTAACTATTTTGTTCACAAACAATATTATACACAAATTATTTGTCTCCCATATTGGTTTTATTTCATCATTTATACAACCTCAATTTCCTATGTGCAATTATTAATAAACAAATTTACTTATAATGATAAACCATTACATTAAAATTCGTGCTCCTTACTTGTGTGAAATTTTTTATTTTACTTTACAATAATAATTCTGTAATATAAAACACTTTTTTTATTGAACGCACGAATAAAGTATAAGTTGTACTAAAGAAACTGTTTTAATGTTATTTATTAATGATAAGTTCCAAATTTATTCCAAATTTTAAAAAAAAAGGTATACGGTTTTTAATTATACTCTGTTTTAACTAATAATAAATAACAATAAACAACCCTCTTACTGTTCTCAACAATGGTCTTCAATGTACCAATGGTTCTCAATGGACCTTCTCCCATTAGGGAATACGTTAAGGCCATTTATCCGTCACGCTTGCAAAGTATGGGTTGACGGATATCACATGTCCACGGAAGTTGTTGTTCTTGGAGCACGTCGGTTTTCTCATAATGTTTTACTTTGGCGGAAACTCAAACTCCAAGGGTATCGTACCCGCGCCCCTTGGAAACGTGTAGACGGTTTACAAACTGAATTATATATGCCATGGAACTATTAATATTCAAAATGTTACCCGTGACAAGTGGTAAGCGTCAGTTTGTTTATAAAATAAATACACGATAAATTAAAGCTTCATATTAATAATATTTTTCTTTGCAGTAATTACTAAATAAAAATTACCCTTCATTTTAAGCTATAGATCGATACACATAGGTCAAATTCCGATATTATAAGTACAAGAAAAAGAAATTATTAATATTACACCTATAAAAACGTAAATGTTTTAAAAATTATTCACTGCTATAATTTTAAGAAATCTTATTATCATACAAAGAAAATACCAAAAAGTAACTGTAATCAGAAAATACAAAACCAGTACATGTATAAGTCGCAGTTATTTTTGTAACACACACTGTATGTATAGGACAGTAGACAATAATAATTGAATGTTAAAAATGGTGCAGTGTGCATTACTTATTGTTAATTTATGTATATATGTCTAATTTGACCCATGTTAGTAATGTCTATCTACACGTATTATCTCTATGTGAATTATCACACATGGTGGTTAATCTACCAATATTATTGGCAGCAAAGTTCATTGATATTTTATCGAATTTAATTGAAATAAAAATTAGGATAAATCACATTTAATTGTACATAGGTTAAGGTTGTACAACAAAATAAAAGAACAGGATTTCGATTTAAAAATCACTTAATGGTTAATTTCTAAACTTATTCGTTGTTACAAAACAGCCTAAAACAGGTTACGAGTACACAGTATTCACAAGCTAACTAAATTCTAATTAAATAAACTTCGTCCCGGAATGTATAGAAAATTGCTTAGTTATTGTATAAAAAAGAATGTTATGGTAAACCTATGCGAACCAGTCGCTGCAGCCGTTTCACATTGGAAAACTTACTATTCAACTAATTTTTACCTACATATATATAATTTATAAGGTATAGTGACATTTTAGTACAAAAACCCATAAGATTGACAATAATATGCCAAATAATCCTATCGTCATATATTGTAAACAGGCAAATCGTTAATGGCAGTGGCATGCCTAACGTAACACCCGTACACATATAGCACTCGTGTCGTTTTCACATATGGATCAATGCTATGTACACGGATATTACATGTATACTATATATCAACGTGATAAATATATACAAATCTTAATAACGTTAAAAAGCACTTATTAAAACCCACAAGAGCCCGCTCCAAAAAACAAAATATCTATCCAAAAGAGTGATGTGATTATCATACCCGAGGAGAATCTAAGTGTGAAATTAATTAATAATTTGTGCATGTACTTATTATAAACCCGAAGCAATATGCATAAGTGTTTAAATATAAGAGACGTTGATATGAAGGTTCGACTCCAAAAAGTTTACACGTGCGAACAATTTTATATCACAAATTAACATATGATAACTTTATAAAATTAATAAAGAGTATGCGTGTTACATGGTAAAGATAAGTCATGAATGGTGGTCACGAACCGCAGAGAGAAATAGTTGGGGAGGCAGGTACGCGAATTGGTCCGAGACGTACAATGCGGTAATGCGTAAGAATGGAGCTCCGCTGACCGCGTTCTGACCTCTTTGTGCGTGCATATTGTGTCCCAGTACGGGCAATACAAATGATCGCTGACATCTCCCACGATCAACATCGACATGATTACAAAAAAACATAGCAAACAAACCACCAATAATACAGTCAAAGCTCCTTATTCGCGCTTTCACTATTCGCGGATTAAAAAAATGCTACCAAATTCCTATATACGCGGCTAAAACTTTCTTTACTCTCGGATCTAATAAATACATACATAATAATAAAAGGATTCCAATAGGTATCTAGCCCAATATCCTTTGTAAATGCCGTCAAATGAACTAATAAAAAAAGTATATACAGTAGATTTATGGAATATATACCCCGCGAATAAAGAGCTTTTACTGTTTATTTAGGTCACGGTGGTATTATTTAAACAAATTAAAATAAAATGACAATGATTAACTATAACAAACGGTACTCACGACAATGTTAGATTGATTAAAAAACATTTCCCACTTTCCCCATCTCGTGTAAAAACAGACAGTCCCTATCGGTTACTCCATTTCATATTATATTAACACCTATATTCCGCTATGCCGCCAAAGTTTCCATATTGAAGCTATCTATGATATCTTTATAACCTAAGTTATACATTTGTGGTCGGATAAAAAGGTTGTGGCTGTACCCTAATATTATTCACAAACACCTGTTACTTTTATCTCCATAATTAAACTAACTTGATCTTATTTCACTTGACTTACATAGGAAGACATACAACTATACACGTACGCATACAATTTACAACGCGGAATTATTATTTTTTTTAAGTTACATCTTGTGTGGTATAAAAATTACTATGTATTTGTATATATACATATTCTTTATATTTTAATGATCAGAACGTAAGTTGAATGAGATACCTGACGAGATATATAAATATATAAAAACTTTTCGCCCTAGTGCGTAATGGTACATATAAATATCAAAAAAATCAAGAAATTGGTTTTCCATTTATATATAATACCATAATTAGTAGACAAGTACAAGCAACATTCTCTTTGTAAGGAATTACATATTGGTCATAGTATATAGTCTTATATATAAGTTACATTAACACTAAACTCAAAATCATTATTACAGATTTTCTGAACAAATGAAAAAATCTCGTGTATATAATATTATTGATTAGCCTGATATTTTGATTGCATCAAATTTAAATACTGAAACACATCCGCAAATTAGTATGTGAACCACCCCATTAAATTGAGGCACTTAAATGATCTTAATAGTAATGATATTCTACTACATACTAGTATATACTAGTTATTAGTGGATCAAATGTTTGCACTTTCGCAACTTGCAATAGACCCATTGATACAACGGGTGTGACACATTTAAAGCTATGGACATGTTTCATGTTCTAAGTTTTAATAAAAACCTTACTTAACATGGAGAGAGAATGGTGTCACCGATGGTACAAAGTATTTACCTGTTAACTATCATATGCAAATAAATAAACTGTTAACCAGTGCAATTACATACAAATTTTGTGTAATAAAATCAGTGTTGAAAGTCAAAAAGTGATATTTTGTGTAATGATGTAAAAATGGTGCCCTCCCAGCGAACTGTTCATGGAGTAATTTGAACAAGTGTTATAGTTCAAAACAGGCAGTTAAAAAAAGATTTTTTGTTTTAAATATTCACTGTACTTAGGTTAAAAAACAATAGTTCAACAATGGAACTTAAAAAGACATGACACGACATGTTGCAATTTTCACCTGTGTATGTACAAACATTATGCCATAAACATAACAATTTCATTCATTCTCATGTGTTTATTTAAAACTTTTGCACATATTTATGAACAAATTCAACAGGTTCAGACTGACGTAACATTAATAGAGATTTATACACTGCATGGCCATTTGGCAGTGAGACGGTAAGGGCCTATGATTGATATTAACTTTGTGATAAAACTTTTAACTACTGGAATGATACAAATGATAATGATGTGGGGATACAAGAATACATGTTCTAAATCAAACCTACTTAGCTATTGAAGCGTAGATTTGGGAAGACGTCTATGCAAATTGCCATGCAGTGTTACAAAATATTTATCTTATGTACATATTGTCACTTCAAGGTAAGAATAAGATTTAACATCTAGGTTACGTGTGGGATATAAAAGGTTCGGTCACGGGGTTTACCTCCGCGTGCTCTTGGAGGAGGGGCGCGAGTGAGAGTGCGTATGGGGGGTCGCGCCCCCCCCCCTCTCCTAACTGGAGCAAGATGCGGCGGATACCGGCGACAGCGGAGAGTCTCGCGGACATCCTGACAGCGTTACAACAACCTGTAGAAAAAATAACATTAATAACATTAAGACAAAAATATTTTTACTGATTCCAAGTGAACACCATAGGCACTGAGCCAAACATCGAAACAAATAAAAATTTAAATATCAAAATATGCTTATAGTAGAACATTATTTACAAGAAAATCAACAATTATTATTTAATTACCATTGACAAAGTTCACACACAGAATAAGAAGAATGTCTTAAACAAATATCTCAATTGTCTGTTTTCTATAATCGTATAGTATATTATTATAACTATATGAGTAAACATGTGTGTACTGGGGCCATTACTATTTAGATATGTTTAAGAAGCTAGGCTAGCTAGCTACTGCTATTTGTCTACATGAATCGCATGCCTTTGCAGGAATACCTTGGTGAACAAAGCCAGATATCATACACAAAGCGTAAGAATATAACGCTTAAATAGCACTAATACCAAAAGACCTAAAATAGGCCATCTTTAATATAAGCTTCTTTTATAAAACATGAATCTATTTTGTATTTACCTTTCTGCTGCCAGCATGATTCCGATGTTCGCATAACCAAACTCCTTGCCATGTACCAAGGTTTAACTTTCCATCTGTGATTGGGATAGTTAAAGAAGAACCTAAGAAACATGCTTTCACATGTGCAGGCTGTATAACAAAAATTTTTTTTAATACAATCATAGTTATTGAAGCTATTATATAAAAGAATAATTCAATAAAGGCAACTTCATTTTAAATAAATATGTATCATCATCTATGGTCTCACTGTTAATTAACATTATGTGAAATAGATTTTACATTGGCATGATGACATACATGTATCCATAATTTAAATTTTCTAATAACAAGTACCATTACATGTGGGCAACACAGAACTCATGAGTGTGTAGATCTTTGAGAGAAGCTTGCTACTTGCTGCTTGAACTATACCCAGCAGTGGCCATCTATCAGCGAATGATAATGAAGAATGTTGTCTATAAAAGCATTAAACTGTATAAAGATTGCATGAAATGGCTTAAAACCATTCATTCTCTTTAAAGTTATCAATTAAACAAACTTTACTTTGCCAAGGAACTTTACACACAACCACCTTTTTTATTATATGTACTATTTAATCCACAGTGAGAATCCACTACTTGCTTTGTAAAAGGGGTCCCAAAAATATATAATTATGTAATTATTCCACATCAAACCTTATACACTTGAATATTATTAATATATGTAGATTATAGAAAATCCTTAACTTATGTATAATTACAGAAAGCTCTATAAAACCAATAAGTACAGCCATAAATAAATAATTCTAAATATCGAACATATTTAGAACATCTCACTATAAATACCATTGACTGAACATATTATAAAGAAATCAACAATTTAACATAAAACACATTTTAATATTAAAAATATTTGAATAATGATTAACAAGTGTTAATTTAGAAAAATTGTTGGTAAACATTCATTCAACAGTGTCCATATTATATGATTTTGACAGAACATGCAAATTTCAAATTTAAATTCAGAACAATTTGAATATTTACACTTTATAAGAAATTAGAATCTTACCATATCATCAGGGCCCTCACAAGAGTGGCGATAAGGGAGCCCTTCTGGTACTATTTTGTTGAGCATCATTTCCATATCATCTCTTACATCAGGATCCCAACTTTCATTGAGTGCTAAACTTGCCGAAGTATGCATTACTGTAAACAGTTAAATCATCGATCAGCTGATTAACAATTCGCTATAAAAATTGCAGTTCCATAATGAGTATGGTTTATTTATTACTTATTAAGAAATAGAGAATGTTTAGAGCAGCCTCAAAAAAGGGTTAGTATTAATTCTGAAACTACTAATAGAACTGTGGGAGGGGATGCCTATAGTCGGCGGCAAGAACGCTGTCTAAGCAAATACTCACTCTGAATATGGCAGAGACCAACTGCAAACTGTGAGAGCTCAGGCACCTGCTTGAGGATTTCCTCGGTAACAAGGTGTACGCCCCGATGTTGCGGTCTTAAGTTCAGCTTTCGTTGAAACCACGCGGATCCAATCTGAATTCCACGGTTCGAGGCCATGTTTAATTTTTAAAAATGCTACAGTATGACCGCAAGAACACGGTAGATCTTACACAACATCACTTAGAACAAACTTTACACAAATAAAATCACTATTATCATAAAAGATACATTTTTGATCTTTAAATAGTAATAAATATAGCGGAGGTTATAAGACAGATTCGACACCCTATTTTCTGCGGGAAGATGAAACAGTCTTCAGTTCAAACGAAAGAGAAACACGATCGAATATATGTTGTCAACGTGCAAAATAAAATATTAATACAATTAATATAAAGTACACTACCTGAATAGCTTAATTATCTCATTTTAATACTAAGAAATTCTCTTTTTAATTTAATTTATTGTTAAAAGTTGTTCGTTTCTGTAATTACAAATAACAAAAATGTAACAAAAAATAGACAATAATATACAATTTGGGATATTGATTATTACATTTAATAAAGTATTAAAATTAATTGGTTTTTTATTTAAAAAATTTTAGAATAGTTTTTTTTTGTACTAATTCTAATATGGCGAAGTTTTAGTGGGAAATTCAAACTAGAATACTCTGATAGATTTTTTGAAACTCTTGTTGTGTGCACCTTAATATTATAAGTTTTCAATACTTAACAAATTATCACAACAGTTATATAAATACAAACAGAAGCACGCCCTCGATAGTACTCGATTGTGCGACCCCAAACGAAAAACTGAGGAAGTAACGAGGGTTGTAACATAGGTGCGGCATTCAACCACTCCTTGGAATTGAAACAATTAGTTATTACTTTGACAGAAGTATTTCTCGGACGTGTTAGTAGTAGTTACTTCCCGTTTTGAATTTAAATTTAAAAAATGGATCCTTTAATGGATGCTATCAAAAACTCTGCTGAACCTGAATGGCTCGAACGCACAGTAATATGCGGAATAAGAGTTTGGCAAATTATATTTATATGCTTAGCTGGCCTAACATCAATCGGTAAGTTATAAGTTAATGTAAAGTTTATTACAATTAAGTATAATATATAAAGATTTTGTGGAGGTTCTAAATTATTTATTTGTATAGCTAATTTTTAGCAAGACTAATCCTGAATAATATTAGTAACAGAATTTACGACGTGAACACGATAACTAGATCATGAAAAAAAGTCCAAATCAACAGAAATAAGAACGGGCGAAACCATTTGGACCTATGAATGCTTGATATTGAAGATAATATAAAATGCTCTACGTTTTATAATAACAAAATTAAATTAAATACATAGACGTCAATTTATTGAATCATAAAGACTCTGTTTTAATTACTAGTAATGTATTATTATTGTCTACGAACAAGGAGGGGTTTCATTTAATAATATCATACAAGAGTGCATGTAATTTTGGAAATATTAAATCATATTTTTACAAGATATTCTTAACTCGCGGATTTGGTATGCACGAGCCCTGAGTCCGATAAAGCTGCAATAGTGGTCAATAAAACTTTCGGCGGAAACTTCATTATAAAAAAAAACAAGATATTCGTAATTTTACAAAATTACTAATAAAACATTTCGAACATACGAAATGCTTTTACAAAAAGCTAATTCACTTGATTGAAGTCACAATTGTCTTGCGATCGCATTTAACGTAACCAAGATACCCATTGGATTCACTATGCAAATAACTTGGAAGTCTCTTATTGCAATGGTATATGTTATAATACGGTTTATACTAATTAAATAGTCATACAAGTGAGATTTTTTTTTTAATTATTTTACATATTTAACTACATGTTCATGATAAACAAAGGTGAATACAAAAAAAATCGATTACTGGTGACGATCTCTTCAACACTGTATTTGTATTATATACATCGAAAATAAAATATTTTAATTGCAGTTGTGATTCTATGCTGTTGCTTCCGTTTCCGCATACCGCGCACCAAGCAGCAAATCGAGGCAGACTACCAACGTCGGAAGATTACTGCAAAGTTTCGACAACAACTTGAAACCATTCAGGATTCTAAAATGGATGCCATGTCTTTAAAAGACGGTACCTACTTTAAAAAAATAATCACGTTTCACTTTCATTTAATTAACGTATTACTACAGTTCAGCTCATAGTAAGTTATATCTGTAATGATAATATCTATAACAAAATAACAATACTATTCTAAAATAAGGTTCTACAAAAACTTTTTCATCACTCTACATACACATTTAAACAATCAAACATATAATAATTGTAGACCCTTTTTGGCATTTAAAGATATTGATCACGTTGTAATTATGTTCTTGTTTATTTTGTAAAAATATTTAACACGGGAAAATAGAAACTTGTCAGGTGTCTGTATGTTTATTGATAAGATAAGTTGAAGCGGCTCATGTGACATAAATATTACTTTGTTTCACTGCATGGACATCAGCCTTAGATCTGCTACACGAGAAGTCACACTCGATGGAGGACAACCAGCAAGAATCGCAGCCCAGTTCCATCATGTCGCCGCAACAAAGTAAGAGATTGTTAATTACTTTATTGCCTTTTTGCATTACGAATAATATTCTTCCTTTTTTCAATAATAATTTGCAAAAAAATACATACCTTAATTCTTTGTTTTCAAATGTCGAAAATGCAGATGTTTATATAAAAAAACTACTCTTTTTATCTACGAAGCCATGAGACGAGCGGGACGTTCATGTGATGGTAGTGATACGCCTGCCCATAACAACGTGGCGCTAATAATGATGTTATACACAACACCATTTTGCGCTCCTCGCCTTGAGACATAAGATGTTAAATCTCATCAACCCAGTCTTTACACTAGCTATACCGCCCTTCAAACCGGAACACGGTAATGTTTGCACAGTACTGTTTGGCGGCAAAAATAGACGTGACGGTGACATCTACCTAGACGGTGTCTGGTAACAGAAGCCAGTACCAGTAAAAGTAAATTCCTAAAAATATATCTGTTTTATGTATATCCAGTATAAATACGTAATAGGTGTTTAACTTCTTCGTGTCACAATCATAGGCTATATCACTTAATAACTTAGATATGTAGTATATAATATTCGAGAAATTCTAAAATGATACTGACTGATAAATTAACAGCAGGTCAAAAAACTTTATAGCTTAGTGAAAAAAGACTACTAGTATAAAAAAATAGATTAAAGTGGTAATCAGAGTAGCGTAAGCGATCTTTTTTTTAACGAACTACTACTACTTTATTTACTAGTACATACTAAATATTTTATTTTCGAAGTTCCTAAGGAACGAGCAGGACCGATATATAACAACGATGTACGATGGTGATACGCCGTATCAATGTGCCGTAAGTTAAGATGACATACACTGCACCACGTTGTGCTCGTCGCTGTGAGAATACCTTGACAGCAATTGACTGCAGAACCTACTACTAGTGAAATTGTGTAACATCTAGAAACAAGTAACTTACGAAGTAATCGACAAGTTATCTTCATACTTTTCAGGTTCACTCGATGCGTCATTTCAACCAGAGAATGGTCAGAAGCCCGAGCCTCAAGTATCAGGTTCTAACTTTGTAAAGTTTGCGACTAAAGTAGCTAATCTATCAAAGCTCGGACAGCCGAAATCACCGACGTCACCGACTCCGTCGGGAAATAAAATAGATTTTTAAAATTTCCCCAAATTATTTCGAACATGATTTGAAACGTATTTACTAAGAATCTCTATATGTATGAACTGTAACGGAATTAGCGATTGTACTAATAAAGAAAAATAAATCTGTACTTTTTTGTTTACCTGAAAATAAATTTCAATAGTCTTGGTAAATCCCGCAATGTACTATAATATGTTTTGGTAAGTGTCTTTGATAATTTTTATAAAGAAACCCAGGCTTGTGGAGGAAATTGAGGCTATGAGAGTTTTACATGGTGAAACCTGCAGTTAACCTCAACATTTGGACAGTTGACAAGATTTCCATTCAGAACATATTCACTGCTCTCTGTTGCCGGAGACCGTCTAGGTAACTACCACTGCAGCTCCTATTTCTGCCGCCAACCAGTAGTGTGCAAACATTACTGTTTCGGTTTGAAGAGTGCTGTGAACTGTGAAATTATTGGTATAACGTAAATCTTAGTCTCAAGGTGACGACCATAAAGTGCAGTGTATATCATCCTAACTAATGCACACATTATAATGGACGGGTGTGTCACTTACCATCAGATGAACATCCCGCTCGTCTCGTATAATGAAAAAAAAATCGCGTCTTCTATAACACTGTTATGCTCTCCAAGACTGTTCGGGAGACGATGAAGTAGTTCCCAGTACACTTGTGAGTACTTCTACGGCAGCTGTAGACGACGTCCAGCCATCCTTCTACTTTGTATACCTCTCTGGTCGAATTCCTTTAAAAATGTTTACGATAAAAAAATTTGTTTTCATATTCTCACTCTAAAATCCATTTTAAGGCACTGCTTGATAAGTATATTTATTTTACTATTTATGTACTTATTAATTTTGTTAGTATAGCAAATTTCATATCAAAATTGAAATTCTATTTACAAAATCTATAGATAGTAACAGACAGTAATTAAGACATTGTTCCTAAGCAAATCTCTCTCTTCGACCGATATATCCCCTGGTGAGACTCGGTCAAATACATTAGTGTTAACCTATACCGAAGGCTTAATATCAAGAGCCACATTAGGCTGCCTTTGTAATGGGCAGACATTATCCCTTGTTCTGCAAACTTACCAAGCTAGCTCTGAAACACAAGATGCACTTGTACAAGGCCTGCATAAGACCCATTATGACTTATGCGTGCGTTGTATTTGCGCAATCTTTCTCTGACACTCTCAAACCGATACAGGTAATCCAGAGCTGCTTCACCCGTAAAACCACTGGTGCTGAATGGTACCAAAGGAACATAGACCTGCACAGCGACCTTAAACTCCCTTCCATAGCACAATTCATGCAAGATTACGCTATCTATCATTTTGCCAAGGCCTACATCACTCAAACCCACTAATAAAGCAAACAGTGGACTATATCCTTATCAACGCAGAGTGTGAGCTCGATACGCCCACCACCAACATCGACACACATAACGCCGTATCTGACCCTTACGGATTCACATTTCGGACGCGCCTATTAGGTTCGCAAACCGCGTACACAAGTGCCACCCGTCGTCCCGCGCGGTCCTCACCACCCTCGGCTTGCGACACAGGCAAAAGTGATCAGAGGACGGGCTCAAGCTTTCTTCCGATGACCCCATAGTCCTCGCCACCATCCGACGCACATTAGGCGCGCCTTGGTTTAAGATTTCACACGTATACTTATCATGTATTAGTTTATACCCTATCCCCCCTATATGACTATCCACCTCTTCAACCCTTCCCCATCCAATATTATCTCACCTTTCTCCTTCCCCTTCTATATACAAAATTATCTGCATATATATGTAATTTGTGTCCACGATTCATATTTGGGTTACGCAAATACGATCGATCACATCTCTGAATTTCGCAAAAAACTAAAGTGGCTGCCAATCCGTCTTCGCAGGAATACTCACGTTCTTTTTATTTTATACAAGATATTATTTTATCCTCTAACACCTTCTTACCTAAATAATCAATTAGAATTTATTTCCGATTGCCAGTCGTACTCTTCAATAAACCTTTCCCTTCGCGTCCCCGTGCATTCCTCGTCATTTTTCCAAAACTCCTTTTCCGTTACGGCGGTTCACTTATGGAACTCTGTACCGAACCATATACGTATCGCCAAATCCCTATTTTCTTTTAAAAGACGCTTAACTAACTATTATCATAAAGTTTAAATTATAAACTTTGTCTAATTGTGCTATTGCTTGCATTTTTGATCAAATGTTGTAGTTTTTAATTATTTAGTACCCCACTATCTTTTATTTGCTTTTAGTTCATCTTCCTTTCCAATGGGTTGTCTGGAAGAAATTGCTTTTTGAGCAATAAGACAAGAGATTGTTCATTTATGTATATATATAATGTATTCCATATCTTATAACTGGTGTACAATATAGGATAAATAAATATGTATTTATTTAAGAGTGTTTACGTTTTTATTTTTCTGGTTCGAGTTTTATTCTTTTTTATTTAGCTTGCGAATACCAGTTCCGCGAGCTCAGTCCGATGAAACTGCTATGGTTGTCTAACTAGCGACGAAAACTTCAACTTATAAAAAAAATTAGGATATTGACGATTGTCATTTTTTGTAAAAAAATTAATCCACCTCACAGATTCAATAGTTGCAACACTGGAAACATTTAATTAAAAACATATAAATGAAAATTTTATTCCACTCCGCTCAGTTCATCCGTTATTATCCGATGCCATATTTCTTTTTTGATATTTTGTTGGTTTAATGATTGTGATTATTCTCTAAAGCTGTATAATTTTCCCCCATTTTCATTAAAAATGTTTATTATAAAATTTTGTTACCACAAAGAACTATGGTTTAAGCGCATAAGAGTTAAGGTATCATCATCAGCTGATAGACGTCCACTGCTGGACATAGGCCTCCCTCAGTTGAGGTATACAGATTGAAAATTACATTGTGTAATTGCTAACAAAATAAACAACGTAGATTACAAGAAGTGCTTAAGGGTTTTACTCGTGGTCAGTGGGCAATAAGAAAACGAATTTACTCATAGCGGGGCTGCAATGATTGGCCACTAGACAGGTTTACTCGTCGTCGATTGGTAGCGCTTGGCTACAAAAACATGAATTTATTCACGTCTAGTTAACGTTATAACAACTTCACTTTTTATTTGACCACAAACTTACAATTTTATATTAAATTCATTCATTGCATTTTTCATTACATTAAATCGTATTTTGTCAATGGATAATTTCATGTGTTAATGATAAAAATGTTTAAGAAAAAAAAACAATTTAATAATATTGTGTACCTGTATTAAGAGTCAAATAATTAATATTCTGTTGCAGTAAAATGTCTTCTTTAATCTAGAAAATAAAAAAAAACACAGTATAAACGGATTTTAGATCACAAGAATAATTACATATTCACAAATAACGTTCACATTTTGCACAGTTCATATAATCTCGAGTTAAAAACCGTATGTAAAAACAATGATCTAACTGTAAGCAATAACTTTAAAGCAATGTTTTAACTTACATTTTATAATACATAAATAATACATCTTGCAAATAAAAATTACATAAAATTCAAGTTAGCTAATTTTTTTTTTAAATATTTACTCGCTTCTACTTGATAATGTTTCATTTCTTATTCCAATACACAAAGTTGCTTCCTCAACTGTCATGATGTTTTAATGCTTTGATTACATCTAATTAATATGTATGACTTAGTGTTTTTTATCCATTGCCTTTCAAAAACATTTTTCATATTCTCAATTACTCAGTCCATGACTGCCCATGGCCCATTTTTGCCAGTCTCATGCAAATAAAATATGACCTTATCCGTCAACATATATTTCATTCCGAATACAGAATTTTTGTGATATTTAGGGATGTAAGGGTTCCCGCACGACTCGCCTGATTCAAGCCAACTTCACTTGGTCGTGGTGCACCCTGCTCTGCTAATCAACAAACGAGGCTGGCTCCCACCAACCCGCATTGGGTCCGCGTGGTGAGAAATAGCCCAAATCCCCCACATGAACCCCTGCAAACGTGATCTTAGAGGGAGGCCTATGTCCAGCAATGGACGTGTAACGGCTGATGATGTAATATTTAGTAAAAATACCGTTGAAGTAGGAGGTTTTAGGTTTGTATGTTGAGCAAATTTTTAAATAATTAAAAAATATGCAAAATTTCATTCCAAAATTTTTAAAGTTACTCCGTGTTCAAATTATAATAATTTATCTCTACGAACAAACTCCATGAAGCGACGAGTCGAGTTAGACTTACAACTGATACGCCCGCTCATGACAATGTGGCGCTAGTAAGAATGGTATACACAGCACCACATTGTGCTCGTTGCCTCGAGAAACAAGATGTTATATCTCCTTAATTAGTAATTTTACTAACTACAACGCCCTTCAAACAGGAACACTTTAAAGTTTGCACAAAACTGTTCAGCGGTAATATCAGGAGCTGTAAAAATATAATAGAACCGAAAGTTCTAAACTAGCAACACTATAAAACCGAAAGCGCAAATGGCTTCAGCAAACCGAACAAATTATTTTATTAATTTATTAAATAAGGCCATTATAGGTCATTCAAACTCTCTTGTCTATGGAAGTATCTATAAGGGAACTATTTATACACTTTCACTTACATTAATAATTGAATGGGGCCTACCTAGAAACATAAGAGAATAAGTTTTACAATTGTTATTGTTCGCCATATACGCATACTGCAATAAAAAACTGTCCCGAGTGCATTTTAACAAAACCATTGAATAATTGGTAAGTTTGTGCATGATAAACCTGTCTCTCATTCTGGACATTTTAACAAGTTTGTTCAATTGAAACAATTAGTATAGGCTATATTTTATAACACAGTTTTACACTACGTGAGGATCGGTACATAACTTACATCAACAAAGATACATATATAAGCAAACAGAAAGGTCCAATCCTGATGGATGCTGTAGTGATCTATGAATGTATTTATATGACAGAGTGTATACTATAGTTTTAGGAACCCGCAGTGCCATCACTATAAATAGAACTCTCATTTTTAATAATAATAATAATAAAGCATAAGTTTTGTTTGTCAACAAGTACTACGGCAACATTATGACCTCACTAGGTTAGGCATCTTCTTTGAAGCGGCGATGGCTTATTCATAAGTGCGCGGAAATATGCGCGATGCGTCATGCATATGCGAGTTCGACTACAATGTGCTTGGGTTCAATGAAAACACCGTGAAGAAACTGTATGGTCAAAGATCCAGCAGCTATCGTGGAATTGTGCCATCCACCAACCCGCATTAGACCAATGTGATAGAGAAACGGCCTTAACACTTTTCTTGTGAAAGGAGGCAGTCCCATCATTGGGAATGTTAACTGAGCCTTTTTATAACTATTATTAGGCTAGGCTTCAAGTGTTAATGGTAATAATAAATACCTGCGTGTACAATGTGCACATTTCATTTCGAGCTCACTATATAATCTAATGACATAAATATTGAGCATATCCAATATTTGGCAAACAGTTTTCGAATATGAATATTGGCAAATACGTTGTAAGTACTTTGTGACGAGTATATTTTTTTTTAATAAATACACAAAAATTAATTTGTATTACGTAGTAATGATTTTTATATGATGGATGTGAGAAATACGCACATTGTGGGGACTTCGGGGGGAATGGGCAACGTGTCCACTCGAATAAAATCTCTGAAGTGCCAAAGGAAACCGGCTCTTATGTGATAAGCTATAAGTTAAAAAATATTTCTGCAATGAACACGACGTGGCGCTTGAGGCTGGAGATGTTACTGGAGTGGAACGTTAGAGGTGAGAGTGAACAGCTACGCTGTTTTCGGCGCCTACGTCCCGCAGGCTCGCAACACTCAATCTCGCCTTATAAACGTTCTTCCACTGAAACAGGAACAACAAACATATTTAACACATACTAACAATAAAGAGATGATGAATTTATAATTTCCAACTGTAGCTGCAATGAGGTGGCTAACCACTTGTGGTGGACCTGTTCTAATCCAAGGCCATATGGAGTTTGATATGTAGTTGGGTTCTCAGAGCCTATTTGGCTAGCTACTACTGTCATGTATATATACTACCCTCATAACTCTGTTCCAGCTGTTAATTTATAAGTCAGAGTATTTTCTTTTTCTATTCATCAAATGCGATGAGACGAACAGGATGTTCATTCACCTTATGGTAAGTGATATGCTTGACCATAACAACGTAGTGCTAGATATGATGTTATACACAGCACCACATTGCGCTCGTCGGCCGTCAAATCGAAATACGGTAATTTTTACACAGTACTGCTTGGCGGCAGAAATTGGCGCGACAATCACACCTACCTAGACGGTCTCCGGTAACAGAAGCCTACCACCAGTAAAAG
The DNA here is from genome assembly GCA_029030555.1 of Ornithoptera alexandrae. NCBI lineage: Eukaryota > Metazoa > Arthropoda > Insecta > Lepidoptera > Papilionidae > Ornithoptera > Ornithoptera alexandrae. Next base: position 4,624,818 of record JARDVY010000064.1, on the reverse strand, counting down.
TAAATTATTAAAAGTATATCTGTTTTATGTATATCAGGTATAAATACGTAACAATTGTTTAACTTCTTTGTAGCACAATCATAAGCTATATCACTGACAGGTTTCACTGTCCACAGCCTCTTTTTCACTTAATAACTTATAAAACTGAGCTTGAGTGTCAGGTCAAGTATAAATACGAAGAGGACACGTAAACAAATTATACGTTATTAAAAAAATCTACAAAAGTAATTGGTACCAACAAAAGAGGACACAGATTGAAAAAAAAGTTAGTTGCCTTTGAGGAAAAAATTATAAATAAATACATTTACAGACTCTTAAAGAAAACGCACGTCATCGGTCAGCCAAATGTGTCTAACGACAATTTTATGGGAAGTGTTATCAACTCAAGTTTTGGCAACCCAAGCAGTTTCGATTTCAGTTATTTATTAACTCCTTATAAATTTTATAATTTGTGGAAATTATTTGTTTTTAAAGAAATAATTTCCACAAATTATTTAAAAATTTAGAATTTTTCTAACAGTAGCTACTCACGTTATAGTTTTCCGTTCGGTGGGGCGCGTAGTGCATTGCGGGCGCGCTCGGTTGAGCACCTTCAGCAGGTCCCCGGCCTTGGCGCGCATGCGGGAGTGCACATACACCTTCGAGCACTTGATGTGGTAGTGCAAGTAGTCACGAAACATGTGGAGCAGGTCGATCGTGTTGTCACGTGCTGCCGCGCAAGTGTGCCGCGGGAAAAGCACTACGTACATAGATACAATTTATTTTTGGTCTAATGAAAAATATATTTATTGAAATGTGTTTATACTATTTGATATGGGAGTACATGATATTATACTTATATTCACCAATACTAAATATGAATGAGACACATTACACTGAGGTAGACCAATTGCATTAATTTTTCTTTAATATAAACCTAAATAACATTAAACTTAATGTATCTAATTTTATATAAATTATGACTTACCGAAAGTAACGTAACTAATATTTTCGCCAACTTTCGCATCAGTGTCAACAAGTTCTAGTGGCGGTTCCTTGTGTGAAAACAGAACCTGAAATTTTAATCACATATATTTACTATTTATTATTATAACTCTCAAATTGCTTTAATATCTTTAATTTTGTCTTCATGATCACCCGACAGACGGCTACTGCTGGACATAGGCCTCCCTAAATATCTCTACATGATCAGTCTTACATCAGTTTTGCATTTAAAAGATGACAATATAAGAATTGTTTAATAGATATTTTTAAATTCATTAATACAAAGGCGACCAATATGCCTATTATTACAATATCAAAATTCTTTGCGCCATCATGTTTGAACTAGTATCTTGGTTGAAATAAGAACCATGAGGTCACTTCAATACCTTATTATAAAACACAATAAAACATTGTGTGGATTGCATTTGTTATTCAAATGTCTTTACTTATAAAAGAGAACACTCATACTTATGTATAAGCACCAAATGAATGTCATGATTTGCAATTTCTTAGTTGACAGTGACCAGAAATGTGTTCCCTGACAGTAAAAGATTCTGATTGTACATAATAAAGTGGCACTAGTTAGGTTGAACACAACAATGTTTGCATACTACTGTTCAGCGGTAGAATTGCAGCTATGGTACAAACCTATAAGTATGATGGCAACAGAGATCTGGCAGGAGTATAAATATTGTTGTAACTGAAATCAAGTTGTTCTTGTTTTGTTCGGATTACATAATCCTTTGATATTTTGCCCTATTTTAAACAACAGCAACACTTGACATAATTTTAGACTTTTTTTAATTTGTATTTTTATTATACACATCACAATTTCTTTATATTTTAAATGATGCTGCTGACCTGAGGTGCAGTATGTGAAGCTCTTCTTCCTTCTTTTAGTTCTTGCATAAACACCTTGCCTATTACCATATCATCTTCATGGCGGAAAACAGTTGAAAAAACAACAGTAACTCTGTCTTCTTGTGCTTCCACATATCTGTGAAATGATAAATACATAAAATTTAGTTATATGAATGCTAAACTCATTTACACCATATGCTAAATTTTTCATTGAATGATGTTACTATGTTGCTAGAACTGAATAAAAATTATAAATTAATTAAAGATAAAAAAAAACTATTGACTCATAGATTTTATCAATAGTAAACACATATTTTTGAATCATTAAATATACAATGTCTTATTATATTATATAGAATTAAGTTAAAAAGTAGTATGTAAAATAAAATATTCAAGAACCCACACTTGCCAAATAAGGCAGATAAATAGTCTCAATTCTCTTTTTGTAAAAGAATGTCTCAAGTCTCAGCAGTGGTAACATTGTGGATTTTTTATCATAATTACTTACATTTGTAATGTTACCAAAAAATTTGGGTTTATTATACAGTGGGACTAATCAGATAAGACAATTAAATTACAGTGTATTATCGTAAAATACGGTGCAAAGTGCAGTGATAAAATAACTACATTGATATAAGTAAAAAGCTCACAATGTTTCATCCTGTCTGTAATTGATGACGGCGCGTTTGTGACTGACGTCCCCATCTTCCTGCAGCCGAAAATAGCGTTCAAATACTGACGCGAAGCAATTTCTCTTCAGAAGACCAACCTGTTTTACAATGTCCTCCCAATCATCTGGTATGTTCTCCATATCCAGCAAAACTGAGACATTATAGCCTGTGTCACCAACAAATATTATTTTTGTTAAAAAACCAAAATGTTTTAAAGTTAGATTTAAACATGAGGTCTTATGACCCAGATAACGCCCACAACTGGGCATAGGCCTCCCTTAAGGATCCTCATTGTGGGGGAGTTGAGCTTTAGCCCCACCACATTGACTCCGTGCGGGTTGGAAGGTGGTCAGAGCCTCATCTGTTGTTTAGCAGGGTGCACCGCATGCAGGTGAGGTTGATTTGGGCTCCGTAAGATGTTGGTCGGAACCCCTTACACCCCTTAAACATGAGATCACGTATAGAAAATTTAAATAATCAATGCTTATTTTTCAGTCGCACTTTAGATTTGGGAAACATTATTTCAATCAAAATTAATTGTTTTAAAATAATTTCTTTTAATGTTCAATGTACTCATTTCTACAACAAATTACCAAATAATGTAATTGATATATCCATAAATAAATTCAAATGTATTGTAAAATAGACCTTAATAAAGCACAAATAATCTTCTGAAATTAATTCAAAAGATTATTTGAATGATGAAAATATTCAATTAAGTAATACAGCAATTTAGCTTGAAATTTATTAATGATTTTTTAAACAATATATTTTAATAAAAAATAATAGCATGAACCTCTTATTTGAAACCCGTATGACAACTGTATGTATCTTTAACTGATTAGAAATTTATCTTATCTACTTACTGGTATATTTAGCTACAATATTATAATATGAAAAAAATATGTATTGTATAAAATTTTAAATGTTTTAACTAACAAAATGTTGTTAATGATTTTGCTATCTTACTACTATTATTAAAAACAGACCTTAACTTCAAGTTTACTCATGAACTAGTGGTGCAACCTTAATTTTATAGTACCAGAACACAAAGCAATGTAGTTAGTACTTTATTTACTTTAAGTATAATAAAAAAATTGTGCTGTCCTTTAATTTTCTATTATCTTTTAATGTCATCTGTAAAATTATATACCATAATTGAATAAAAGAAAAATTTTTATGAATTCCAAATTTTGTATGTTATTTTATAGTTGCCCTGTTTTTGAGTTCAACATGAGTTAATTTTCAACTGTTTAATCATATCAAGTAGGGTTGCATGTTTATTAATAATGTGTACCAAACATTGGTAATGGATACATGCATGAGTAAATGAAGAGTGAAATCAAGTTACAAAATTTATGAACCATAAAATAATGCTTCGTTAAACACTTTACACAGCAGTTTCAATAATATTGAATCACTGTTATACCTGTATACAAGTGTCATTCCATAAATTAAAAGAAATTGTTTTCAAATCAAATGATTTCTAGTATTTACAAAGAGTTGAATAGTTTATTTTATTAATAAATTCCAATCTTATGCACAATAATTATCTTCAATAACTTAATTTTATAAGAAATCAAAATAATTTTACCTGATTCTGTTTCAGTGAGGAGTGTCCCATATACCCTTTTAAGCAGTTCATCTGCACCATGTTCTTCTAACTGCTTATAAAACTTTAATGATATACTAACCTAAAACATTATTTATTATTAATTTATTCATAAATATATTTTACTGTAAAAATGTTCATGTAATGAGTTTTTTTAAATTGCATGTTATATTTAAATTGTAATGTAATTTTTTATCAGTAGTTTAAGGTACATACTTATTGTAATGTTTGTGCCCAAAGTTTTAAAAATAGTTCAATCATTACAATATTTTCAAAATTCAATCACAATTTATGTAGAATTTGTAAAGAATGGTATTCATATGTAGAGCATAATATGCCTTTCAATGTTAATGGTATTAGCACACTGAAAGAAACAAATACCTTTCATGGGCAGATGTAATTTTTTAATTAACAATAGAAAAAATACAAGTATAAAATAAAATAAAAAAAGTACTAACTCTAACTTTGGTTTTATCTCCATTAACATTAGATATATGAAAGAGCACTCCATCAAAATCGGCAACAGTCACATCAATAGATTCAGGTTTTAAGCTGGAATCATAATTACTCATAAACAAAGTCAACATCCAATTAATAACTGCTGACATCCTGTCAAAGTATTTATCTGCATTCCTATATTGTTGTAGTAATATATCAGTCATCACATATATCAAATTTAACGTAATTTGTTTACATCCATTGGAATCCAAAAACACTTTATGGGACGTTTCCGCACTCCCCGCAAGTACGTACAAACAACCAATATGACTCATCCCCTATCACGTCATATAGACATTTAATGAAGGAAAATGCTGAATAATACATATATATAATTAATAATATTATCTAGTGTATTTCAGCAGCCAACGTGGGCCCACCCAGGAGACATGGTATTTGACATTTGTCAAGATTAAGTATGAAAAGGGGTTATAGGCATATCTCAATGTAGAACGGAATTTTTATTGCGATAAAATGTATTCAATTAAACTTTGTAACACAATAACCAATATTAACATTTTACATGTTGCGATCACAAAAACAGGTAAACTTTCTAAGCGTAACGTACTCACCGCGCCAGAGCATTTTTATATTTAACTGTTAGAGTTTCTTCTATAATTCTATTATTGATCTCGAGCAAGATCATTATTTAACAATTTATAACCTACAGCCTTTTCATAAAATTAACACTTATAGCACCTTCATTTAATAATTTATACGAATATCTTTAACGATGACCGCCCGTACATAGGTATCTATACGACAGAACAGAGAATGAAAAGGAAGCTTGAAACGAATGAAAAATCGGCCATGTAACCATAGACATTTTAAAACACATTAAGTTCAATATTTTATTTAAAATATTTTACTTGGGTAATTAAATGCTATCAAAATTATTCTGGACGTTTGTAAACAGGAGTTTCTATATTATTTTTTACTCTATGTTCAAACAAAAGTGGTATTACACTCAATATGGTATAATCTTAAAACCAAAAAAAACCTACACTCTTTCTCAATAAAATTAAATATTATACTTTCTTTACTACAAAATTGGTCGTTATAATAGCTTAGCACAATTTTAATTATACTATCTTCCTCACGAGAATTTAAATTACATATGTATAATTTTCATCTTTTATGAGAGATCAGTCGAATTTAATTATTGATACGTATTTTACTAATCGAACAGCAATTGAATAAAATAACTGGATTCTATAATGTTTGACAAATGTAAGCATACACAATTGTTGCCAATAATATCAGAGCTTTAGAGCTTTTAATGTAACTTCGGTACTGGAATGTTTGTGTTTTATAATCTATTTAACTGTCATACAGTTACAGATAAAAACATTACGAAAACGTGTGTTATTGCGTTCTGTCAATATCTACATACTCTCAAGAAATTTTTTTTTTATTGTTATTACGTTTAGTGATCTACGTATGGATGTTTAAAAACAATGGAATACCCAGTTTTTAACACAGGTGTTAAAAGTTAAATTGCATATTGTTTACCATGTTGAATCAAGTTACACAGTTTGTTACTGGGTTGAAATCGCGTAATGTTGATGTACAAACTAAAACTGCTCGAGAGCTTTACCACTATGCAAAAACAGAACTGCGAGAAGTGCCCCAGGAAGAACTTACTCAATTTCTTGATGAATTTAACCACCAAATTTTTGAAATGGTCTCTAGCAATGATGTTCATGAAAAGAAAGGTGGAGTGTTGGCTATCGGTTAGTAAATTTTATATATTTTAAAATTATTATCTATTAATCTTTTGATATTATTTTTAATATATTTCGTTTTTTTATCATATTCTTTGAATTGGAAATACTTTGCTTACAAAAACTTTTAGTGTTCAGTTGGTGAGTTTATGAATTTTTTTCAGTATGTCTTATTGGAGGAGATTGTGACACAACTAAAACACGAATCACAAGATTTGCTAATTACTTGAGAAATTTGCTCCCGTCTTCCGATGTTACTGTTATGGAGTTAGCTGCAAAGACAGTAGGTCGTTTAGCCACAGTATCTGGAGTCAAAAGAGCAGAATATGTGGAATTTGAAGTAAAAAGAGCATTTGAGTGGTTATCAGAGGAAAGGAATGAAGGAAGAAGGCACTCTGCTGTTTTATTACTTAAAGAATTGGCTATAGCCATGCCTACCTACTTCTACCAGCAGGTTTCTGGATTTTTCGACCATATATTAGTAGCTCTAAAGGATCCAAAACAACAAATTAGAGAAGCAGCTGCTAAAGCGTTAAGAGCAGGACTTGTAGTAACTGCTCAAAGAGAGACGGCAAAACAATCAACTGCAAAACCACAGTGGTATTTACAATGTTATGAAGAAGCAATGGTCTCTTTTGAAGACATACCTTTTAAAGAAAAAGGTATCACTAAAGAAGATAAAGTTCATGGAGGTCTACTTATTCTTAATGAACTCTTAAGGTGTTCTAATGCTGTATGGGAAAAAAAATATACAGAATTAATGCTCAGTTTGGATACACAGAGAGACATAACAGTTTCGGATGATATAATTTTTATTAGCTCAAAGTTACATAGTCCCTCGGTAAAAAGAGGTTATCTTTGTGATGGATTTAAAACAGAAAATGTGCAATATCCAGTTCCTATTTATGAATCTGAAGTATGCAGAAAACTCCTTAATGAAGAATATGATCGAATTTGCCAAGGTAGATATGTAGTATTAGATAACAAACAAGTTTTTAATGTTTTGCTTATTGTAAAATTTATGATAATCTTTATTACATCACACAAATACCAAAAAAAAAATATTGTTCCTTTTCATTTCTTTTAAATATAAATTTTGTATAGCAACATTCTAATCAGTCAACAATCTTTTACAGATGTTATGAACCAGAGATTTTTAAAAACACAAGGAATTCCACAAATTCTTCTCATTATTATTCCAAGATTAGCTGCTTTTAATAAAGAATTATTTTTGAAAAAATATCTCAACTCTACAATGCATTATCTACTAAATTCACTTCGCAGTAGAGAAAAGGATAAAAATATGGCATTCACAACATTAGGATTAATGGCTGCAGCTATAGAGGGTGATATTAAAAATTATATTCGCACAATAATGGATTTTATAAAGCAGGCATTGCCAGTTAGAGACTCCCAAAGCAAGAAAAGAATTTGGATTGATCCATCCATTTTTGCATGTATCACATTACTTGGAAGTGCAGTAAAGGATTTGGTTGTTAGTGATATTAAAGAACTACTTGATGCAATGTTTGCAACTGGACTTAGTCCTTCTTTAACTGTATGTCTTAAAGAGTTGAGTCAAAATTTACCTACTCTCCGAGGGGAAATATCTGAAGGTTTATTAAACATGTTATCTCTTGTTTTGAGAAACAAACCATTCCTTCATCCAGGAGTCCCTAGAAGCATGGAACAGAGTACAATGAGTCTTGTTATAGAACCTCAGGACACAGCAAGTATTGTTTTGGCATTGCGAACTTTGGGTACTTTTCAATTTGAGGGTCAGCATAGTTTGCTCACATTTGTAAGACGTTGTGCTGATCATTTTTTGCAAAGTGAGCAACAAGAAATCAGATTGGAAGCAGTTAAGACTTCAGCAAAGTTATTGTCAGATGCCACATTAAGGACTGTAAACAATCCTTCTAGAACACTCACAATGTTGACTGCTGAGGTTGTAGGAAAAATGCTAGTGGTGTCTGTTACAGATCCAGACTATGAAGTACGCTATTGGGTTCTAAAGTCTTTAACAGACATATTTAACACACACTTAGCTCAAATAGAAAATTTAAGTTTTCTTTTCATAGCGATGAATGATGAACATTTGGAAATTCGTGAATTGGCTATTTGCACTATAGGCAGGCTAAGTACAGTTAATCCTGCTTACATAATGCCTGGTCTTCGAAATACATTAATACAATTTCTGACAGAGTTGGAATATTCTGGGATGAGTAGGAATAAAGAACAGGCAGCTAGGATGCTAGATAATCTAATTTTGCATGCACCAAAACTTGTTAAACCATATATGGAGACTATACTAAATGTTCTAGTGCCAAAGCTTAAAGAGTCTGATTCCAATCCTGGTGTTGTTATAAGCGTTTTGAAAGCTATAGGAGACTTAGCTGATGTACATGGGGATAATAGTGGGCTAAAAAAGTGCCTTCCAGAACTCCTGAGCATTCTATTAGAGCTACTTTCTGATGCAAGTGCAACTGATAAACGAAGTGTTGCTTTATGGGCTTTTGGTCAATTGATTAGTGCAACAGGATATGTAGTCACACCCTATACTGAGTATCCCAATTTGATGGATGTTCTATTAAATTTCTTGAAAACTGAACAACAGCCTAAAGACCGTAGAGAAACCATTCGCGTTTTGGGCCTTTTGGGTGCTTTAGATCCCTATAAACACAAACTAACACGGGGTCTGATTGACGGACAACCAGATTCTAGTTTAGTTCCGGTTGCCGATAGCAAGGCTGAAGAAAACAATTTCGATATGACGACAAGTGAAATGTTAGTTAACATGTCATCTCCAGTGCTAGATGAGTACTATCCCGCTATAGTTATATCAACTCTCATGCGTATACTTCGTGACCCGACTCTACAACAGCATCACACTAGTGTGGTACAGGCTGTCACTTTTATATTCCAATCGTTAGGTATCAAATGTGTTCCATACATCTCTCGAGTTACTCCTAGCCTCCTGTACGTAGCTCGAGCGACTGATAATAACAACTTTAGAGAATTCCTTTTCACGCAACTCGCTAAACTCATTGCGATCGTCAAACAACACATCCGTAATTATTTGGATAAAATATTTGACATAATTAAAGAATTTTGGACACCAAATAGTCCCTTACAGCCAACGTTGATACTCTTAGTGGAGCACATCGCCGTGGCATTGGGGTCGGAATTCAAAGTTTACCTGCCACAATTGATGCCGCACATACTACGAGTCCTTGCGCATGACACCAGTAAAGACAGATTTGTGACAGAAAAACTTTTGTACGCATTACAGAAGTTTGAAGATAATCTTGATGACTATATGCATTTAATTATACCGTCAATTGTAAAATTATTTGATGCGACTGATTGCCCTATTCCAGTAGCTAAAGTTGCTATGGAGACAGTCGACTACCTTTCCGATTCGTTGAACTACAGTGAGCTCGTTTCTAGAATTATTCATCCCCTAGTGAGAAGTCTGGATACTTGTTCCGCGTTACGGACGACCGCCATGGACACTCTGTGCGCGTTAATTATACAACTTGGCCGAAAATATACAGACTTTATACCTTTAGTGCAAAAGGTTGTAGCGAAGCACAAAATCCAGCATCAAAATTACGAATTATTGCTATCGAAGGTGCAGCCAACATCCACTTTGGGTGTGGACGACTTCTTGCAAAGCACTCGAAGAAAACCGCGAAATAGCAATCAAGAGGTAAAAAGATTTTTCCATTAGACTTATTTACATCAACTGCTTATAAATATATAACTATTTGTCGAAAAGTTTTGCTGCCTCTGTGGCGCAGTAGCTGGCGTCTTACCTAATCGCTCGGACGTCACCGACTCGATTCCTAGGCCACATGTTGTGGAGTTTAGTTGATGGTAAAAATTTTACGAACCTGTTAGCCTCGATACCATCGTCATATTCTAAATTAGTCGCCAGTAACAGCATTGCTGTGTTCAAGTTGTCAACAAATATGAAGCCGAGGCCTCTTTGTGAGCACCGTGTGGAACGGAGCTTAAGTGGTAGCCAAAAATACAAAAAAAATTATAGTTATATGACACGATATTTGAAACCTTTTTTTTATTCAATCACGCGATGAGACGAGCGGGACATTCATGTGATGGTATGTGATATGCCCGCCCATAATAAAATGGCGTTAGTTAGGATGATATACACTGCACCTCATTGCGATCGTCACCTTGAGGCATAGGAGTTTGGTTACCCCAGTAATTTCACTACCTACAGCGACCTTCGAACGGTTTACAGTACTGTTTGGCGGCGGAAATAGGAGCTGCGGTGGGACCAGTATATCTAATATAATTATTGTATTAGATAATAACATATGATTATTCTACAATTTTACTGTTTTGGCTATGATATTATTTCACAGGCTCGCATTATATTCGCGGATACTTCGCAGTCAATAAGAAAGTTGTATGTAAATGCCCACAACCTGAAGGTTGCGTGGACGGTCAGTAGCCGTGTTTCTAAAGACGACTGGCTGGAGTGGCTCCGACGTTTTAGCATTGGTCTTTTAACAGAATCACACAGTCCTGCCTTGAGGTATAATTATGTATTTTATGTATGATTTATTAACTCATCTATTCTGTAGTAAGTTCTTTAGAAGCGTCCTTTTTTTTACCGCTAAGCCGTTGGTATCAATTTTTCGTTTCTGATTAAAAGTGAATTAGCGATAGTTAGTATGGATTCAACATCACGATTTCTGCTTATTATTCCCTATTGCTAATCATTAACAACGCTAGTAACGGTTACTTGACCAAATCACCTAATAAGTATTAAATTATTTAGTTTTATTTTTGTCACAGAACATAAAAAAATATTTAAATCTTTTTCAATATGGACATAACATTTTTTAGTGAAACATCTTAAATCAAAATGTTAACAAATTTCTAATAGATTTCCACTATTGCACTTAGATTTTCAACAAAGATTTTAACACCGATTGGTTGATCATTCTTATCTAAGTATTTTTTTTTTATTGTAGGGCATGTTTGGCTTTAGCCCACAACTACTCCCAACTACTTCGTGATTTATTCAACGCGGCCTTCGTATCGTGCTGGACTGAATTGGATAATTCAATCCGAGCGGATCTCTCGAGCGCTCTGGAACAGGCTCTTACGGCCCCGGATGCACCGGAATTGGCACATACCGTGTTGAATCTTGCCGAATTCATGGAGCATTGCGAAGGTGGCGCTTTACCGATTTCTGCAAATTTATTAGGAGAACGAGCGATGCATTGCCGTGCATACGCTAAAGCACTTCATTATAAGGTATTTTTATATTATGTATTCTGATTACATTAAAAAAATAAATTTTTGCAACGAAGGAATATCACTAAATTATTCTTGAAAACAAAAGTATAGTTAGAGGATATTTATTATTCATCTTGCAGGAAGAAGAATTTCGAAATGGAGCAACTTCGCAAGCAGTGGAAGCTCTCATACATATAAACAATAAACTACAGCAGAAAGAGGCAGCCGAAGGCTTGCTCGAGAGAGTAATGGCACAGCGTGAAGCCGGGGACGCAACTTTAAAGGTGCAGATAAGATGGTATGAGAAATTACATAACTGGGAGAAAGCACTAAATTTATACGACGAGAAGTTGTCCGCGGATCCTGATAATATGGAGGCATGTCTCGGTGAACTGAGATGTTTCGAAGCACTAGGCGAGTGGGTGAAGCTGTATAAAACTGTATCTAAACGTTGGCCTAACATGTGCGACGACGAGAAGTTCAAAGCGGCTCGATTAGCCGCGGCTGCTGCTTGGGGTATGAATGAATGGGATTCAATGGCCAATTACGTCGGTTTCCTGCCAGAAAACACACAAGATGGCGCCTTTTACAGAGCAGTTCTGAACATTCATAAAGGCGATTACAATTTATCGAAATTATACATCGACCAGGCGCGGTCATTACTTGATTCTGAATTAACAGCTGTAGCCGGCGAAAGTTATCAAAGGGCGTATGGTGCGTTAGTAAACGCTCAACTCCTTGCTGAATTAGAAGAGGTGATTACATACAAGCTAGTTAGTGAAAGAAGAGAATCCATAAGACAAGCTTGGTGGACCAGACTTCAGGGTGGTCAGAGACTAGTTGAAGATTGGCGCAAAATACTTCAAGTGCGTAGTTTGGTACTGACTCCTCAAGAAGATATGGCCACGTGGCTTAAATTTGCCTCACTATGTAGAAAGAGTGGCGCGCCACGTCAAGCTCACAAGACATTGGTTATGTTGTTAGGAATAGATCCGAGCAAAAATCGTGACTTACCACTTCCCACCCATGAGCCAAGATTGACGCTCGCGTATGCAAAACATTTATGGGTGGCTGGGGATAAGAAGTTAGCTTACGACCAATTGCAGCGCTATGTGGATACTGTCGAGACAAGCGATGCTGAACATTGCCGGCTTTTGGCTCGTTGTCATCTAAAACTTGGATCATGGTGCGAATCTCTGTTGGGCATAAACGAGCTCTCTATTCCTGAAATTCTTCGTAATTATGCCGCTGCAACCGAACTATCATCTGACTGGTACAAAGCTTGGCATGCGTGGGCCTACATGAATTTCGAAACTGTTCTCTTTTACAAACATCAAGAAACGAATAACGAAAATTCCGGCAGTAAGAAAACCGCGCCCGAGTTTATCCAACAGCATACAGTTCCAGCTGTCGAAGGATTCTTCAAATCTATCAATCTCTCTCACGGCAGCTCTTTGCAAGATACATTACGTCTGTTAACGTTATGGTTTGATTATGGGCATCATCCTGCTGTCCACGAAGCTTTAGTAGAAGGTATCAGAACTATTGAAATCAATGTCTGGCTCCAAGTGATACCTCAGCTGATAGCACGTATTGATACACCAAGAGCTTTAGTTGGAAAATTGATACACTCCCTATTAATTGACATAGGGAAGTCACATCCTCAAGCACTGGTCTATCCCCTGACTGTGGCTTCGAAGTCATCGTTCGTGGCACGAAAAAACGCTGCTAATCAGATTTTGAAGTCAATGTGTACTCATTCAAGTAATCTGGTGAACCAGGCAGCTATGATATCTGAGGAGCTCATTAGGGTAGCCATACTTTGGCATGAGCAGTGGCATGAAGCATTGGAGGAGGCTTCTAGATTGTATTTCAGTGAACACGATGTTAAGGCAATGTTTAAAACTCTCGAACCATTGCATGCTATGCTGGAGAGGGGGCCGCAGACAAGTAAGGAAGCATCCTTTAGTCAGGCTTATGGGAGAGAACTGAATGAAGCGCAAGAGTGGTGCAATCGATACAAGGTGTAGTGGCTAATCTAATTGCATTATTTTTTTCTCATGTTACAATATATATTATTACTTTTGATTAACACATATTAAGTAAATTTATTTTAATAGCACTTTTAACTAATGTCTAGTGTCGATTTTTAACTAATTAATTCATTTTCTACTTTTTGAAACATTATTTTTCTAGATCTTTAAAATACTCCAGACATTTCAATTAAAGAAATTCTCTTTTAAGGAATCGGGGCTAGTACGCGATTTAAACCAAGCGTGGGATCTGTACTACCATGTGTTCCGTCGCATCAGCCGACAGCTGCCTCAGCTGACTTCCCTTGAGTTGCAGTACGTGAGCCCTCGCCTGCTAGGATGCCGCGAACTCGAGTTGGCGGTTCCTGGCTCATATGTGCCCGACTCAGACCTGATCCGCATTGCGCACATTCAAAGTAGCTTACAGGTTCGTATCCAGAACAGCTTCGCCATATTTCTTCATTGATTCTTGCAATACCAGTTTTCCATCAAATAAAAAGTCTTTGATATCTTTAATTATATAGTTTAAACTTATATTCCACTTTTAAAGTAGTTTTAAGTATATCCATCTCATAGTTTTCATAACTGTCTAAATCTTATGTTATAATATTAAACAAACTAGCAGAACCTGACGAATATTGTGCCCACAGTAAAATGGTAATAGCAAAACTGACAAAAGCTGCACCTAATGTGCTCATCTCTTAAGACATAGGAATTTAAGTCTACTTTTCCCTGTAATTTCATTAGCTACAGAGCCTTTCAAACCGGAATAGTAACTTTTGAACACAGCTGTTAGGAGATAAAAATATGCAGTTCACGGGTATCTAAATAGACCGTCACCGAGAAAAGAAGTCTCCAGTTTGACTAACATGATAATTAAATGTGTGGTGCAGATAATATTTGTCTTAAATTATTAAAATTTTTAGGTAATAACATCAAAACAGCGTCCCCGCCGACTAAGCATACGTGGTTCAAACGGGAAGGACTATATATTCCTCCTAAAAGGGCATGAAGACTTGCGTCAAGACGAAAGGGTGATGCAGCTCTTTGGTCTCGTAAACACGCTGCTTCAGGCTGACCCCGACACTTTCCGCAGAGACCTGGCCATACAACGATATGCCGTCATACCACTGTCTACCAACTCCGGGCTAATAGGCTGGGTGCCGCACTGTGACACATTACATTCACTGATCAGAGACTATAGGGAGAAACGGAAATGCCTACTTAATATCGAACACAGGATAATGCAAAGAATGGCGTCCGATTTGGAAAAATTAATGCTTATGCAGAAGGTAACTATAGATATTAACTAGCATCTCTTATCTGTATCTGATGAAAGAAAATATGTCGAGCGAATGCACAAGTTCCACGAACAACATCTTTAGTGGACTTGTGATAATCACAAACCCGCATTTAGCCGGCGAGGTAAATAAACGGTCTTCATTCTCACCGAAAACTACTACCCAAAAAAAAACATCTAATCGCCTCCATGGCGCAGTGACTAACTCCTTGTCTCCCTAAGTCTTTAGTTCGATTCCAGAGCCATAGGAAGTGGGAGTTAGTGGTAAGGTTTATCTGATTTAATCTGGCTAACTACCGCCCTTATATTGTGCATCTGCTGTCACAACAGTATTGGTGTGTTCTATCTAATAACATATGTGAGTTGGAGTATTCTGGGCAAGTATACACATATCGTCCTGTGAAATGGAATTCAAGTGATAATTCTATTTATTGCAGGTAGAAGTCTTTGAGCACGCTCTCGAACATACGGCCGGTGATGACTTAGCCAAGCTGCTCTGGCTTAAGAGTCCTTCTTCTGAAGTGTGGTTTGAGCGTCGCACCAACTACACTCGCTCGCTCGCCGTCATGAGCATGGTGGGGTACATCCTCGGGTTGGGTGATCGTCATCCTTCTAATATCATGCTGGACCGCGTCACTGGGAAGTTTCTTCACATAGACTTTGGTGACTGTTTTGAAGTAGCAGTCACTAGAGATAAGTTCCCCGAGAAAATACCATTCCGGTTGACAAGGATGCTGATTAATGCTATGGAGGTATGATAAATAAATTAACACATTAAAACAATCATAAAACAGTTTCTAGTGATTAATGCAAGGAGACCATCTTTGATCATAACTTTAATAAAAAATAATTGAATGTAAAAAATCTTCTATCTTATTTCTGCTGGTTCAATGTTGATTTCTGTTTATCAGGTCACTGGTATCGAAGGTACATACCGTCGCACCTGCGAGTCGGTGATGGAAGTGTTGCACAGGCACAAGGACAGTGTGATGGCCGTCCTCGAAGCCTTCGTATACGATCCGCTTCTCAACTGGAGGCTTATCGACGCTGCGCGCCGTTCGAGAGGAGACGCCGAGACGGCCGAAGCGTCCTCGCCTCTAGCAAGCAGAAGCCGCCCCCTGATAGGAGTCAACGACCCTCTGGACCAGCCAGCCGAAACGAACCTGAACAAACGAGCCCTGGTCATCGTCAACAGGGTTAGAGACAAACTAACCGGCCGCGACTTTACTCATATAGACGATTTATCTAGTGTTTCAGTCCAGAAACAAGTCGATTTGCTGATTCAGCAGGCTACAAGCAATGAAAACTTATGCCAGTGCTATGTTGGATGGTGTCCATTTTGGTAACATCTTTACCAAATATATATTACAGGTTTGCGGTTGGTTATATGACACAGTTATTCAGTTCAAAGCATATTAATATTAGAATTGAAAGGAAGTTTTTAATAAAAACAATAATGAACAATATTAGTTAATTCGTAGTGTCTTACATTATTTAATGGGTTTAATTTCTATATATATTTATATCTATCTAAATACATTTATGTGTAATAATTATTGACTGTTAGCGAGTAGTGGTATAACTACACAGCAATCTTGTTGACATTCATTTAATGTAGCTTTTGCTTTTCAGGTCTTTACTATAGATAATACAAAAATGTTTGTGATACATATGTATATATTCATCACCGCTATTATCTCATTGATCTACATACGTATTGTTATGTTTCAGAACCACTACCTTTAAAAATCATTGAATTCACAAAAAGTTTTGTAATGGTACGTGTTTAACGCCCGTAAGACCGTCTAGGAAGTTACCGCACGTGCCTGCTCCAGCCAACAAATAGTAAAGTCTAAAGTTTACTACGTTCCAGTTTGAAAGGCGTTGTAGCTAGTGAAATTACTGGTGTAATGAAACTTAACATCTTATATCTCAATGCGAGGAGTTAAATTTGGCGCTGTGTATATTATTCTAACTAGCGCCATTTTGTTATGGGCGAGTGTACTACTTCCTATATTAGGTGAATGACCTGCGCATCAATTAAAAAAATTAAATAGCTTCTTTAATTTTATATTATGGTCATCTAATAAATGGAGCTGTTTACATCGTACCATTTTATTTTCATACCGAATTGAGGCTTCGAATTAAAAAATTATATCCTTAATGTGATTTAAAAAAAAAATATTTATTGAGTTGTTTAGTTTCTGCTACATATAAAGAAAAAAATTGTAAAATGCATTTTATATTGCAACACTGCCAAAGAAAAATTAATTCGTGTGTATTTCGATTACCAGGTAAAAATGTTGCGGTTAAAATGATTTTTAATTAAAATTTAATAGTAAATTGTGTTACATTAGCAAAATGTATAAGGATTTATAGTTAGTCCACTATATGGATTTTAAAATAATGGCTGTAATATTTATTATATACATTATACTCTTAATATTAGTTTAGTCAACAATTTACATCCCCATATATTGTCTTAATATCCGAATACGAAATAGGGGGATATTAATAAGCGATTGATTGATTTAATAATATCTTAGTTATGTTTATTTGTATTAAGCAGCCCTCTTAACGTTCCCACTGCTGAGACTCGTGGCCTACGGATATATGAAAAGAGTGGGTGCATTATTAATCCAACACGCTGGCAAGTGCGGATTGGTAAACGTCACATGTTCACGAAAGCTGTTGTTCTTAGAACATATTAATTATATTGAAAAGCTTGTTTAATGTAATACTTAAAGTGTTTTGATGTATGTAAAGAATTTAAATTAATAATTTTAATGGTATTAAGAAACTTGAATGTTAGTTAAGGTTTATTTTATACATGATCGGTGCCGAGGCACCGCGGGCGAGGTCTGAATATTTATTTTATGTTTTCATATGAATCGGAGAGTAGCCGAACATCTACATACCATGTAGCAAAATTCTAAAGTTGTGATTATCACACTGATTTTTAACTTCGTTGTCGCTTCAATACAATAATTAAAATACCTGTTGTACGTAAAACAATAATGACATTGTTTATTTTAGTTGTACCTTCAATAACTACAGTTCAGCTATGTTCTATGTTTTTGTAATATGGACATAACATTATGTATAACTGTAATTTTTCTTTAATAAAAATATTACAGTTTTTTTGTTCGTAATAACGGTCCTTCAATCCAGCTCCTTTCTCTCTCTCATCCTAGCTTTTATCCCATATGGTGGTGGGGTCAGCTTTCTTTATTTTTACTCCCCGCTTTGCTCTGTCCTAGACTCCATCGTCAGTCTCTTGACACTACATTTTCCACCTTATTTTGAATCTGCCTGTGGGTCTTCGACCAGGGAGACAGTGCTGTAGTGCCAAGTTGCCAACGTAGTCAGGCAACCTTCTCTTAACGTGACTATGCCATTGCAGCCTACTTTCTTGCATCTTGTCGGCAACTTTGCGCACGCCAAGGCTACATATTCGTACGTAGGTAAGGCGCACATATTCATTGCAGATTTTATCGAGCCTAGTCACGCCACCCATCCATCTCAGCATTTTCATTTCATCAACTTGGATGGTACGCACGTTCTTTTGAGTAACGACCCAGGTTTCTCTGCCGTTCGAAAGGATAGGTCTTATGATGGTCTAGTCCCTTTATAGGATAGAATTAAAAATTTTCCTCTTTATGGAAAAATACTGATTGTGAATCACTCATTGCAAATCTTTTAGATAACCCTGAAACTTTTAGATGACAGCACATGACAAAATAATGACACTCAAAAATTAAAAAATATATATTTTTAAAAGCATAATACACATTTGGTTATAATACAAATAATAATGGTCGACTTATTTCGGAATCAACCTCTGTGTTTCAGCCCCAATATCATCAAAGTTAACAGATACATATAAAATTGCTGCTGGTAGTCCTAGGGTGTATATGTGTATACACCTTGGGACTATCAGCACCCACATCCTACCCTAGTAACCCGTTTATATAGGTACTAATGTGTACATACCTATTTCTACTGTTAAAAAGGTGTGCAGATATTGTGTTTCAGTATAAAAGGCGCTGTAGCTGCTGAAATTTCATAAGTACCAAGCCTTAATACGTCTCAAAGCGTCCAGCGTAATATGTTGATGTTGTATGAACATCCTAACTTTAACTTTATTTGCAAGTGTTGCCATCAGAAGAACGTCTTGCTGCCACGCTACACAAATTATTGTTTGTATATGAGCATCGATCCTACACTACTTGACTCGTGTAGCCTTTTAATACTGTATGAGGTGCAAATATAAAGTAAATATGACAAATGTTATAATGCAAATGATAAATATAAATCATACTTTTAGTAAAATTGTTAAATAAACGCGGGAAAGGACTTTTCAAGTATTATTACCGTCGCTCACTAGAATCTTGTTACATTACCTTGACCTTCACCGACATACTCGTATAAGGAAACTTTTAATAGTGTTATAACACTATTAAAAGTTTCCTACTATATGTATGAATACATAAATGTCAATGTGAAATCTACTATATGAATACATAAATGTTTCATACTATAGTATGAAACATTTATGTATTCAAATTAAGGTGCGATAAATACTAAAATGGATTATTAAATTGTATTAAATGAAAAAATAAAAATTACATAATGAAAAATTTCCAGTAATATAGTTTAGTACACAATTTGTAGTTATGACGGATATTATAGGAAAGATTCCTCGCATGTGGTTACAGGTTCTTGTTATCGTTATTTGTATATTTACCCAAGATAAATACGAAAGTCACTCCGAAGCTAAGAAAAAAGCTAAACCATGCTATCTAAGAGATAAAGTCGGGATCGAATACATTTGATGAAGAATAAAAGAGTATTGCACGTAGTTATTAAATTTATTATATTCTAGTTGGAGTAGGCAGGTCACAACTGCCGAATCACGATATAGCGGATATGTGAGTTCTATTAATTTTGGTATGCGATATACAAAACACTGCTGTGTACCTGCTGATTATGAAAAAAAAAACAATGATGTAAACTTTGCGCTATTATATTTCCTGAAATGACGGTATAAGTCACTAAAACGATGCCTTTTATTGGCTCTAAAAATTTTCAACAAAATTTAAAAAATATCAGAATATTCAATATAAGATGGTCACATTTGAAGTAACGAAATAATAATAATAATAAGGAAATTGTGTTAAATTACCCTATTTATTTATTTCAACTGATTATTTATTTTTCTGCTTATTCTTTTGCGGAATAAACGAAAAATATAATTTTTGTCTTGTCGGCACTTTCGATCAACTGTCACAAGGGACATTCAATCATAAAGGAAGATAATCTAATCAACGATCGTTTAGATTAATCAGTTGGGCGCTGACCGCTGGTAACAACGCACGGCCGCTCTCCTCTCATAAAATATTCCACGAAACATTTGTGCCCCTATGGATAATAACATAATTGTCGATTTTACTTCCTTGAGTAAGTACCCATTCATTTATCAGTAGCTTATTCAAATTTTAACTTAAAGCAAACATAAATTTCGTTCTATATATAATAAGATACAATATTATGTACCTCAGTAATATTCATTGACGAAATGGAAGAGGATGAGTTAATCTATTTTTGCACGTACTAATACGCCACGTACTAAATTTATACAAAGCCGCTAATAAATATCATCATACATAAAAAAGCAATTACAGATCTTGTTGATCAAGGTAGTTATTCTACACTAGCAGCAATCCTGATTACCTTGTACATTTGATCCAAACAGCTAATTGATGTATATATGTGAAATATTTAATACATGCTCCTATTTATTATTTCATAATCACTTGCGTTATAAGTTCATGACTACGCGCAAATTTTGCGTGTCGACAAATTCACAATTATAATTCAGTTAATTATATTTCTAGAAGAAACTGTACAAGACTTAGTGCGGCAAGCTGCTAAAGCAAGAAAAAATGCATATTGTCCGTACTCAAAATTTGCAGTGGGCGCTGCCATGCTGACGGAAGGGGAATCGAAAGTATACACGGGTTGTAATATCGAAAGCGCAACATTCGCTCCGTGTATATGCGCAGAGCGTGCAGCTGCCTCCAAAGCTGTGTGCGATGGTCACCTGAATTTCAAAATGGTAGCTGTTGTTGCCCATCAGCAAGGAACCTTTACAGCACCATGTGGCGTATGCAGACAAACATTGAGTGAATTTCGCAGTAGTGATGGAGACATAGATATTTATCTGAGTAAACCAGCTATGGATAAAGTTCTATGCACAAAATTGTCGAAGTTATTACCTTTGGCGTATGTGAGTTACATGAAAGACAGTGTAGTTGAATAAGTATAATTTAATTAAAATCAAAAAGTATTTGATATTTTTAACTACGATAATTATATTGATAATTGTAAATATTAGTATTATATGCTGGATATTACAAAAATTGGAGATCTGTAACAATGTGTGATTTATAAACATTAAGAAATAAGCACAGCACAAATCAATAGTAAAAATTGGTATAACAATACATTAAGAACATCATCTATTGCGTATTGTTTTTAAACAATAATTAAAGTGTCTTTGGGTTTTATTCATAATAACTATTGTTTCCGTGGGAAGTCCTGTTATCATGGCATACGAATTTAATGTTAATCAATACATTTTCCATCTATGATCATATTTAAATGCACAATATCAAGTTTTACATAAAACTTTTGTGTTAAATATCTTTCATATTATAGCAACTGCATCTTGTGATTACCAAAAAATACATAGCAAGAAAAATATAATCAAAGCGAACATAATATAAGAGCACAGTGTTAAATTAATATCTAATTTAATTTTATATTATATAACTAAAATTAATATTAAAATTCTCCAGACATAAAATTACTAAAATAAATGTACCGATATTTTACAAACAGCTGTAAAGATATTATATAAGGGATTGTAGCCAACCAGATGGATTCATAAAACTCTACCGCAAGTGGCCTCAGAATCGAACCACTGACCTCTGTGTTAGTAATCAACGGACGTGGCGATAAACACTTCATGAGATTATCAATTTTGAAGATTGAACTGTATTTTTAAGTATAACACTAGAGTCAAGGCTACAGTGGTACTCCCAATTGTCAAGGCTTGTGACTTGCAGCTTGCTTGCTTTTGCTCAGTTGATTATGCAGTTAAGAAAGTCAAACAACCAACTGATGTTAAGACTGCCAGAGTCGTTTATTTTAGTTACTTCCATAGTATAATATCTTACGGTATTCTACTGTGAGGTAAGGCTGCGAATATTCAATCTTAAAGCTTTTAGTAAGGTGGATATGCTTACAGTTCCAGCAAAATATATATATTTCATTATTCTGTGTCCTTCAAAATCTTAATGTATACATTAAACAAAGTGACACACGATAGAAATACTAGAAATAAAAAAAACTTGCGACGCCATTTTTTCGCCTGCACAAAATGTACGCTACATTCTTTATCTTCTTGGTGTCTTAATATGCATGTAATGAATACAACTGTAATAAAATCCCACAAATTATACTAGATTTGCCACTTGACGAGTTTAAAGTAAAAATTAAAAAATGACAAATGATACTATAGCGTTAAAGAGTATCTCAATAATAATATTGTGTTTAAATAATACGCGCTGATCCTCAAGCAGTATGTTACTCTGCATGTAAGACATCTTACAATTGAATTAAAAATTGAGTATATATAGCCCACTGAGTTTCTTGCGCCCATTAGTCTCAGGTCCCAGGCATTTCTTTTGCAAATGAAACGTAGATTTTGACGTTAAGTAAGTGAACGTATGTTTTTGTTGAATAATAAAATTGACGTCGACTATGATGCTGGGCGCCACTTGTGAACTTCTGTTATTGGCAAGGTTTTTTGAACACGTCTGACTATCTAGCGAATCCGTATTGAACAAAATCAGCAGCAATATAACGATACTGAGGTCCGGTAGTTTATGTATTTAGATTTACACAAGGTCAAGTTTCAGCCCATTATATATAGATAAAAGTGCCGGGGTTCAGTCAGACCTATATAAGATAACCTTTTTAAATAAAACAGTTTTATAATTTCTTGTTATATACTTTTATTTTGCATAATTCACTTATACGTTATGCTTTGTAAGAATAAATTGTTTTGCTAATACACGTGTTACACATACGTCCAACTTTTAAAGTAGATGATTTGTATCTGCCGTCATAACACAGCGTGCAGTATTTTTTTATAACGAAACGAGCGTGACGTTCACTTAATGCTAAGACACAAACCCATAACAACGCGGCTTTAGTTAAGATGATTTACACATCATCAAATTGTGCTCGTTAAGACATGATATTAAGTACTCATTACCCCAATAATTTCACCAACTACATCATCGCCTTTCACAGCTGAACGTAGAAATATTTGCACACTACCGTTTGGTGATTAAAAACAGCGCTGCAGTGGTAGCTAAAAGGTATCCGGCAACAGAGGTTTACAACCAGTACATAGTCCTTACTTACTAGGTTTATTACCTGCAGGTAGTTTACTGGTGGTAGATCGCTGTTGTCGGAGACCATTTTGGTAGGTACCAACGCAGCTCCTATTTCAGCTGTCAAATAATACAGTGCACACATTATTCCGTACTGGTTTCAAAGGAGTTGACGCTAGTGAAATTACTGGGGTAACGAGACAACATCCAATGTCTTAAGGCTAAGAGCATGATTTGGTGCAGTGTATAACATCCTAACTAGCTCCACGTTGATAGGGGCAGACGTGTCTCTTATCTAACGAGAACGTCTCGCTCGTCTGGTCGCTTCGTTGAATAAAAAAAAGATAGTTATATAAATACAATAACTTTTTCTTAATACGATCATTAATTATATAACACACAAATATGAAATTTATTAATTTAACATAAAAGGTTAGGAGAAACACACAAAAAGGACGAACTTGAAATTTTAACAAACTTATTCACTATATTGAAGTTGTGACAAAGTCAAGCTAATGGATGTTCCTAACAGCTAAGTAGATAAAAACTGCTGATAAATAGTACAAGCCGAAAGTAATAGCTCGGTTTGTCAGGCGGTCGTATGCGCAATCCATCTTAACAAGCCCGATCCCTATTAAACCTTAGCTTCCGGTACAGAAAAATAACACTAGCAAAATCAACATGTTTCATAAAAAACATCTTACGTGGATTCACTAATCCGTACTTTGGTGGATAAATGGCCTTGACTGTCTCTTTGTGATAGGAGGCCCCTGTCCCAATATTGAGAACTTGATATTCTATTTTAGTAGTATTCAATAAATTATTTTTATTTCAAGTTTTACAAATCTCTGGACCATTTAAATAGGTACATATATTGTATATTCAAATTACAAGACTATTTTTATAATGTTAACTATAAGCTTAAATATTCTCCGAGACAGATATCATCTTAAATTTATGTAAATAATTATTAGTTAAAAATATTCACACAGCGAATAAAGTAAAATACGTTAAAATAAAAACAGAGTATATAGAAAACTGCTGGTTGCGGTCAACGCAGAACCAATCGGTGTGAATTTCTTTGAGGGAGTGATAATTATGATGATGATGATTAAAGTACGCTTTTCTCTAAGATTTATATTAGCTGCTTATCATTATAAAAATTAAAAAAAAAAATATAAGTTTCGGGGTCTTTTGTTTTGATGAATGTATTTTTGGTACTAACATCCACGCATAAGACTAGTTAGAACATCTGCACCGCCATTTTACCTCCGGCGTGTCCTAAAGGGCGACTAAACGGATAGAAATGCCACAGGACAGAAAATTTTATTGCGACGATTACCATCACACTGCATTCGCCAACGCAAATACCAGTGCCAAATAGGTAATTCGACAAATACACCGTAATGGAACAGCTCGTGTTTAGCTGTCGACGCCAGGAGGCGACACAATGAAAACATGTTTTTCTTTTTAATATTTAAAGAGTGATTTGTTAATAAAGAGTATTTTTAATCTATAAACCATACTTTAAGTTTCTACAAATGTTAAATATGACCATTCTGTTGTTCAGTTTGAAAATTTATTTAGAAAATTTGCCTGTCAACTTTAAAGGTTGTTATCACCAAAATGGACACCATCCAATGTAGCACTGGCACAAATTCTCATTGTTGGTTGCTATCTTTATTAACATATCGACTTGTTTGGGTACACTAACAACCGCCTCTATTTGCGGAAAGTCTCTTCCGGTTAATTTGTCCCGTATCCTGTTTAGTATAGCCAAAGCTCTCTTGTTCAAGTTGGCTTCGGGAGGCATTTCTAGTGATTCGTAGTGTAAGTGATTTCTGCTTCTACTGGGGAGGGAGTAAGATGAGTCTATGTCGGAGGAGAATGATGATTCTGTGATTGAGTGGTGGTCGTTGTCGATGAGTCTCCAGTTGAGAAGTGGGTCGTATACGAAAGCCTCGAGTACAGCCATCACGCTATCTCTGTGTTTGTGCAGCACGTGCATCACCGACTCGCACGTGAAGCGGTATGTGCCTTCGATGCCGGTAACCTAAACAGAACACATATACATAGTTTATCGTACTGGTATAGCTATACCACTGAATATATGCCTTAATGACCCATCTAGCAATGCCTTAGGCATGGACGAGTTGTAGAATGAGTACATAAGTACTCTTTCTTTGTATTAGGATAGACTAACTAATGTTACTAAAATAATATAGGAAATAACGCTGCAAAAAAAATGCTGTACCTAATTGTACCATAAAATCAGCAGAATATAAAGTAATTAGTAATTTTACGTCGGTTACTTATAATTTAATGACATAATACACAGATACAAATATTTTTATTTGTGCTTGTATTACTTGTAATAATCACACAATTTAATACAAAACAGTAACTTACCTCCATAGCATTTATTAGCATCCTGGTCAATCTAAATGGTATCTTCTCTGGAAACTTGTCCCTTGTCTGTGTCACTTCAAAGCAATCACCGAAGTCGATGTGTAGTACTTTTCCAGACACCCGGTGCAGCATGATGTTGGATGGGTGACGATCGCCTAGCCCCAATATGTAGCCCACCATACTCATGACGGCCAATGACCTGGTATAATTCGTTCTCCGTTCGAACCACGCCTCCGCTGAAGGACTCTTAAGCCAAAGCAACCTCGCCAAGTCATTGCCTGGGGTCTGCGATAAAGTGAACTCGAAAATTTCAACCTGAAATTTCCCATTTATGTACACTTCCGGAATAGATAAATCTGTTTATTTGTCCATGCAGTACAGAACACTTGTATACAGACAAAAATATTACATCATAGAACACAGATAAACAAAAATATGTTACAATAATAATATTTTAGATAATCATTGCTGCCGTGTGTACTGCAAAGGTATAAAATGGCCGTAATTCAGTGTAACTGTTGCCACGTAGTAACAAAACACTGATTTTCAGCTACCTTATTAAAGAGCGTCTATATTTGAATAACCATTGACTAGACCATAATTACAAAAGACAAAATAGTTGTATTGTTGTTGTCATTACCGGAATAAAAAAAATGTTTCTCTTATTGCTTCAGCATTACTTTTTCTCCACTACTGTTATAATACCAGTTTTCACTAAGGCTACCCTGCTAGAAAACTCAATGTTTGTTAATCTCGGCTGTACTATAACATTTCCGTGTAATCATTACTTGTCTTTGCTTTATTTCTATATTCAGAACTGGAATAAAATAGGAATCTGAAATAAGATCAAAAGTGAGCTACCTTATGCTTTAACATCAGCTTTTGGTAGTCGGAGGCCATACGCTGCATAATCTGTTGTTCTGTATTTAAGGCCAACTTATTTGATTTCTTGTCTCTGTAGTCGCTTATGAGATTGTACAGCGTATCGCACTGCGGCACCCAGCCTATGAGGCCGGAGTTGGGTGAAAGAGGTATCACCGCGTATCGCTGTATTGCTAGGTCGTGCCGGTAAGTGTTCGTATCGGACTGGAGCAACGTGTTGACCAACCCAAACAACTGCATAACGCGCTCGTCTTGCCTAAGATCCTCGTGACCTTTTAGTAAAAACATATATTCCTTGCCATCCGAACCTTGGATAGTCAAACGGCGAGGCCTCTGCTTGGATTTTATGACCTAAAATATAAAATTAAAATAAATTATTAACATATGATACACTAGTGGTTGGTACCTTTTATGAGCAATGTCCTTTGAAAGGCTTTAAAATTTGGTGTTATAGCTAGTGAAATTATAAGAGTATTAACGTACGTGTTCCTATGAAGCTAATTTAACATTTTTTTTTAACAGCTTATTTACATCCTTACTGTTGGAGCACAGGCCTACCCTCAATAGGAGGGCGATGGGCCATAGTCTTCACGCGAGCCCAATGCGGATTGGCGCCTTCACACACACCTTAGAATAAATTCTAATTCATGTGCAGGTTTCCTCGCGATGTTTTCCTTCACCGTTTCTATTTCGCTGTTGTTACTAAAGTTCACAAATTTACATAACTTAATCATCGGTACATGCTAAAATTCAAACCCGCGACCTTCGGAATGATGGCCGCAAGTTCTAATAATTAGGCCAGCCAGCTACCAAAACATCAAACATTTTCATCCTCATCCTCATTAAATTTGTAATTTAATAAGTCAGTGCGTTGATACTAGCATCAATCAAGTAGATAACTGACTTTATATTGTGCTATAGGCGTGATCTGGTAACTATTTAAAATGATCCTCAGAATTTGAAAGGGATATATTTTAGCGGAAAGAGCAATTACGGACCTGAAGTTGACTCTTTATGTGAGATATCCTGATAACATTCTCGTCGGGAACGTACGAACCAGGCACTGCTAGCTCAAAGTCCCGGCATGCGTGCAGCCGCTCGCTCACGTATTGCAGCTCCAACGATGTCAGTGAGCGGAACTGCGCCGACAGACGCCGAAACACGTGGTAGTACAAATCCCAAGCTTCATTTAAGTAACGCTCTTCGCTTGTCTCCTGAAAATAAATAATTTACTTTTATAAATTACTTTTAAAAAAACTTTATTAAAGTCGAAGACGCGATAGCTCTGTTTGTAAGATCATACTTGACCTACGTCTCGAGGGACGTGAGTACGATCTCCGCTCAGCGAGAGCTGGCGGTAAAAGAATAAATGATGTTGATAGTTGTTTATGAGATGTTTCAAAAAGAGGACAAAATCTCAGTGAATGATCGAAGAAATGAGTTAAAATTTACAAAAGCTTACCTTGTAGAGTTCACACCACCTTTGCGCTTCCTGCAAATCTCTTCCATACATTTGAAGGAATGATACTTCCTTTAAGGTTTCTGGTGGCCGGTCTAGCATTGTGTGCATTTTATCCAATGTTCTAAACATACCTCTGTAATCTTTCTCACTGAAATATAGCCTGTAAGAAAACAGTATTAAATGAAATGGGCCAGTCTAGGTTTTAAGTTACAATTATAAGCGCTAAACTTCTGTATAATCTTGCTTAATATAGATATATTAAATTGAATATAAATAAAAAAAAAACCTCGTTATTCAGTCATAGATATATAGTTTTTCCAAGAAGATAGTAAACTTCAACTATACATAACTACTGGATGTGGGCAGAGCAGGACAGATTAGTGTGAATGGATTTTCACAGGAGGCTTGTGTCAGGGAATGGTTATCCGACTGCTGATTATATTGATAATGATGATGCTAATTACCTGGAGGCTTCGTCCAAAGCTATGAAGACTTGTTCATGCCACAAAATAGCCACTTTAATCAGTTCTTCCGATATTAAAGCAGCATCATTGACTAAGTTTTGTGAATGAGCGCACATAGTTTTTAATATATAGTTGGCAGCTGTTTTCCTCGTCACAAATGATGATTTTGTGGCAACAGTCAAAGGATAAACTAATGCCTGTGGATGTGATTTGCTTATGTCGATAAGTAATATATGAACCAACTTCGCAACTAAACTTCTGGGTGAGTCAATTCGTGCGATGAGTTGCGGTATAACTTGAAGCCATATTTTAATATCAATCTGCCGTATCCCCTCAAACAATGCGTCGTATACAGGAGGATGGTGCCCGTGGTCGAACCACAGCGTAAGGAGTCTTAAAGTGTCTTGAAGGGAATTTCCATTGGACAAGCTGATAGATTTAAAGAATCCTTCAATTGCTGGTATCGTATGTGTATTAATAAACTCCGCTCTAGAGACCTTTTTCTCTCCCGAGCCTCCGGCTAGACTGCTTTCTGAAATGTTATCTTGTTGTTTATAAAACAAGACGGTTTCAAAGTTCATACAGGCCCACGCATGACATGCTTTATACCAATCAGGGGCTAGCATTGTCGCTGATGAGTAGTTTCTTAATATTTCCGGAATAGACAACTCGTTGATTTCTTGCAGCGATTCGCACCAAGATCCTAATTTCAAGTAACACCTAGCCAATAATCTACAATGATCTTCGTTATCTGGTTCAGAGTTGTCGACAAAACTTTGCAAGACGTCGTAAGCATACCGTTTATTTCCCGCTTCCCATAAATTTTTACTGTAGGCTAACACAATTCTCGGGTCCTGCATTCTTAATAAAACATCAGGATTCGTGATGGGATCACAACCCAAAATCGACAGAACAATTTTGTGAGCTTGAGTTATTGAACCGGATTTTCGGCAAAGAGATGCGAATTTAAGCCATGTTTGGAAATCTTCGCGAGGAGTCATAACCAAACTTCTTATTTGAAGCATCTTTCGCCAATCTTCAACTAAACGTTGGCCCCCTTGTAATCTAGTCCACCATGTAAGGTATATTGTGTTTCTTCTCTCTTCTACTAATTTATATGTTACTACTTCTTCCAATTCTGTCAAAAGCTGCGCATTGACAAGAGCTCCGTATGATCTTTGATAGCTCTCTCCTAACACAGCCGTCAATTCACCGTCTAATAGACTTCTTGCAGAGTCTACATAATGCCTAGACTCTGACCAATGACCCTCATGAATAGCTAAAATGGCTCTATAAAATGCACCGTCTTGGGTATCTTCTGGAATAAAATCGACATACTTTTTCATAGAGTCCCATTCCTGTAAACCCCATGACGCTGCAGCCGCTATCTTGGCGGATTTCTTTTTAATATCCTCCCTCATATTATCCCATTGATCCATAGTGATATTATATACCTTTCTCCATTCTCCTAAAGCCTCTAAACACCTCATCATACCCAAACGTGACTCGGAGTCCTGTGGTTCAATTTCTAATTTTTTTTCATAGAGATCTAACGCTTGATCCCAGTTATGCAATTTTTCGTACCAACGGACGTGGACGTTAAGAGAACAATCTCCATTCTTCTTTTGCGTTATCACTTTTTCAAGTAAACCGTTCGCTGCTTCTTTCTGTTGAAGTTTATTGTTAATATGTATAAGAGCTTCAACAACTTGTGTAGTGGGATTTCGACGATACTCCTCCTCCTGAAATATTTCAATATATTAGACCTTACTTAATTTTAATACAATACAACTCTATTTAACCGACTTCACAATACAGTGACTAAACACTTGTAACATGAAAGTCCTTAGTGTAATCCCGGGACCCAAACAAGTGGTCTTTAAATATTCTATAAGTCTGTCTCCATACAGTTGTCCTCTGTTCCGGTTGTCAAGATGGACGAGATCGTTTTATCACCCCCGGTCTCATTATTACACATCATTAAAATTTAAGTCAATTATTAGCCCATTGTAAAAAATATATACGAAATTGTTACCTTGTAATACAATGCCTTAGCGTACGCTCTGCAACTGATAGCGGTGTCTCCGAGCAATTTGATTGATATAGGCAAAGCGCCTTTTTCACAATGTTCTAAAAATTCTGCCAGGTTGAGAACGGCCAGGGCTAGTTCCGGAACGTCGGGCACAGTCAAAGCACGCTCCAGGGCCCCAACAAGTTCCTTGCGTGGCTGCTCGCCGAGCTCCGTCCAGCACGACATGAACGCCGCGTTGAACAAATCGCTGGCGAGCTGCGGGTAGTTTTGCGATAAAGTAGAACACGCTCTGTGAACATAAATAGTAATAAATAAACTCCTTAATGCATTTTCATTTGTTTAGAGAACGAAAAATGTATTATTGTTCATAATAGGTAAGTTTAAAAATATATCGCATAGAGATTGTGTAATTTAACTCAACTTCACGTGAATTCAAGCAACAATGAAGTAATATCTCTCATACGTTATTAGCCAGAACACACCAAATGCCGTATCTCGGCAGATGAACATTATGAGTGTTTGCTAGTCCGGGTAAATTTGTACCAGAAAGCGAAAAATAAAAGTACAGATTTAAAAAACACTATATAAATACACCTCACATTAACAAAACTTACTAAAAGAGCAAATAGAAAAAAGAAGATAATTTTTAAACGATTTTTTCATACTTTGAACTTATGATTAAATCTGTTCATAAACAAAAAATATATTCATGTCACAATCAGCTTTTTCAAAGCTACGAATCCATACGATAGCTGATGTGACAATAAATAGTACGTTGAGTTTACCATATTGTATTTAAATATATTTGTAACATTTTATCAACAAAATAATAATACATAAGGTAATTTTTTTTGTTACATGTAATGACGGGATGTGCAAGAAATGTTAAGTGATACGCCGGCCCATAATAATGTTGCGCTAGTTGGAATTATAAATTTCTGCCGTCAGCTAATAACACTCCGAGTAGTATAGTAGTATACACCAGATTAATAACAGACCGTGAAACCGGGTCCACGAGCCCAGTATCGAATGAGCTGTAAGAATCAAAATGACTACCAAGCGCTACACTTCATCAGACAATAAAGGGGATCATAAACACTACCACCCCAAATAGTGATCGTACCTTTAAGACATGATATAAAATCTTGTTACCATAATAATTTCACCAGCCACAGCTCCTTTAAATAGGAACACAGTAGTGTTTACACACCTCTGTTTAACAATCTAGTTGGTCACCATCAACAAAGAATTACCAAGCCTCTAACTAGCCAGTACTAATAACGATAAAATATATTCGTTATTTTTTATGGTGTTTTTAAATTCATTGCTGAGCTAAAAAGTCCAAAAAGTACCTAATGGCGTGACTGTTTGATTCCATAAGAAAACCAACACTTAGCTGGCGGAGCCATTCTAACCAGTCTTCTTTAGAAATGAGGCTGTGCACAGACCAGCACTTTCTCAAATTATTTACATTCAATGTAAGCTTTTGTACTTGTGTTTCGTTTGTATTTGTCATTACCTGCAACGAAAAAATATTTAGTAATCTTACTGCATGGATATATAAACTATTTAAATACGGCGCCTCGAATAGATGCAGGCTTAGATCCTCACAGAGATTAGACTTCTAATGAAGGTAAAGATTTAGAGGGAATCGACATGTTTCAAGAACAACAGCTTTCGTGGACATGCCCAGCCGAGAGCTTTGCTTTGACTCTTACTTTGTGAAAAAAGAATCCTTGTCTAAGAAGTAGGAACATTACAAGGTTGTTAATTTATTTTGTTTTAATTATACACCAATTATTTTGTTTTAAATATATACACATATATGATATTTTACTTACATCATTTTTTTGGTTTCGTAATCTCGATCTAGTTTCATCCAAATAATCATCATCTGAAGCGAGTGTCGAGGTAACTTGCAACCGTGTCACTGGTACAACGTAATTAGGGCAATGTATTTTGTGCTTCAATAGTATTCTATCAATTGAGGATATATAATCAATATATTCACGTCCCATTTGAACTATTATAGCGCATAATGTGTTCATAGCCGCTTGTCTTAAAGCCGGATTGTTATCTAGAACTTTCGCCAGAGCCTGTATAATGACAGCTGAATGCGGTTTCAGATGTAAATACACGGACAAATGTTCAATTGTTTCCATTGCCAACTTCGATATGGACGTCGGAATATTCCGACCATCAAACAAAGCCGTAACAGCTGGGATGACGGATAGTAAAACGTCGTCTAAATTATTTTCGAACTTTTGTATTGCTAATAGTAGTTTTTCTGTTAAAAACTTATCCTTACTTCTGTCGTATTTTAACACACGCAGAATATTTGGAAGTATTTTTCGGAGATATATTTTAATCTCAGTGCCAATTGCAACTGTTATGTGTTCAACTAATAAAATCAATGTTGGTTGTAGTTGGCTGTCTGGTGTCCAATATTCTCTAATTATGTCGAATATATCTTCCAGATAGGCTCGGATGTGAATCTTTACAACTGATATGAGTTGCGCCAATTGAGTAAACAGAAATTCTCTAAAATTACTATTGTCCGTAGTGCGAATTACGTACAAAAGACTAGGGGTTACCCGTGATATATACGGTACACATTTTATGCCTAATGTTTGGAAGATGAATGTCACCGAGTGCACTACACTAACGTGATGCCTTGCTAGTAATGGATCGCGTAAAATCTTCATTAAAGACGTAACGGCTATGGCAGGATAAAAATCGTCGAGAACCAGCGGAGACATGTTAACCAGCATATCACTAACATTAGCGTCAAAATTATCAAAATTGGCCGTAGTATCCGGAATCGGAATAAGCGTGGACGCTGTTTGAAAATCGATCAATCCTTGATTAACTCTATGCTTGTATGGATCTAAGGCTCCCAACAATCCCAAAACGCGTATTATTTCTCTGCGATCACTGGCCTGCTGTTCAGTTTTCAAAAAATTTAGCAGCATATCCATTAAATGAGGATATTCCATGTATGGTGTGACTACATATCCTATAGCACTGATAATTTGGCCAAACGACCACAACGCTACACTCCTTTTTTCAATTTGGTTAGGGTCAGCTAATATTTCTAATTGAAATGATATCAATTCGGGAAGCCATTGGGTTAACGCATTTCCACCACCATTTATTTCAGCAAGATCTCCAATAGCTTTTAAAATTGTGGAAATAATAGTTGAATTACCATTCTCTTCTTTGAGTTTTGGTACAAGCACTTTGAGTATAGTATCCACAAATTGCCTGGTAATCCTAGGTGCATATGATATGATGTTGTTAACCATTCTCAAAGATTGTTCTTTATTGCGAGTTGATTCGGAATACTGCAATTCTATAAGAAGTTGCACAAAAAACTGTCTTAACGTTGGAGTTGTATAACTTGGATTTATGTTACTCAATCTACCAACGACACATAGTGCTAATTCACTCACTTCACTACTGGAATCATTTATTGCAATAAATAGGCAATTTAGATGCTCTTCATTCGCTAAATATTTGTCAAATATTGGATTCGAAAAAATTTCAAGCACTTTATAACGAACTTCCTGATCAAAATCCGATCTACCAACTGCTAAAAGTTTACCTAAAGATTCGTTTACTATCAAACTAAGTGTCCGTGAATTTGTTTGAGCACATCTTTCAATAGCTTTAGTCAACAGTTTAGCAGCAGTTTTAACAGCTTCCAAACGTATATCATGTTGTTCACTCTGCAAATAATAATCTGTACATCTCCTGATGAAAGACATTAATGTATTATTCCACTCAAAGTCGAATGCCCCTAAAGTGCGCAGAGCCAGTACTAGCTTATTAGCATCATATGGTTCACCTAATAAAGCAGTAGATAACATTTGAACAAAGTGTTGTTCTGAATTGTTACAAATGTATGGTTTCTTTCTAAGGATCAGTGAGAGAATATTAAGTAAACGGTCAGTAATTTCTAATTTCAAAGATGGTAAATTTTGGCTTAGCTCTTTAAAACATGTAGTTAGCTGTGGGCTTAGGCCTGTAGCACACATAGGATCCAATAGCTCTTTTACTTCATTAGCAACATCTTCTTTCATAGCAAACCCTAGCAATGTCACACAATTGAATAATGGAGTTTCAGTACCATTACGCTTCTTCGGTACATCCTTCATGGGCAATGTTAATCTTATAATTTCTATGATTCTACTTAAATATACTTGAATATCAGCCTCCACAGCTACACAAACTAATCCCAGTGTTGTGAAAGCCATAGCCCTTTCTTTATCCCTTCCTCTTAAAAAGGTTATTAGATGATTTATTGTAGATTTCAGGTGTTTTTTTGAAAAAGCATCTCGATTAAGAGCTGCTAATCTTGGTATTATCAACAGCAACATTTGATGAACACTATGTGATCTTGATATCTGTTGGGCCATTACCTCTGAAATGATAATAATATTGTCATTACTAATATATAGATAATAACTATTTGAATAAGTTTATCTACCATGTTTACAAAAGTGTTTTTATAATCTTAAATTTGTAATTTAAATCCATGTACTTCTATTTAAAAGGTTAACATTCGAATTAAATAGATTATTCTTTAAGTGTTAGGTAATTTTAAAATACAATAAAAAAAAATTATTAAGTTAATTTTTACCTGAAGCAATTTTTTCATATTTTTCAACTATTAGTTTCCTACAAATACTTGACTCATAAATGCCAAGAGAAACAAATTTCTCCTCAGAAAAGTTTTCTCGTGTCCAGGTGCTATGGATCTTCGAATTTAGAGAGAGCATCTCATCAGACATATCTTGTTCAGCATCTAACTTCTGCATTAGCATTGTGTATTTCTTCTCCCACACAGAATTGGAACATCTCAAAAGTTCATTCAAAATAAGCAAACCACCATGAACATGTTCATCTCTATTTAAACCTCTCTCCCTCATATTGTTATCAGCAAATGATGACATAGCTTCTTCATAACACTCTGAATACCATTGTGCTTTATTGTTTTGGTCAGGTTGTTCTCTCTGTGAAGTTACAACAAAGGCAGCTCTTAATGTTTTTGCTGCCATTTCCCGAATTTGCTCCTTGGGATCTCTAAGAGCAGTGTGTATATTTTGGAAAAATCCACTTATGTGTTGATAAAAGTATGAAGGCATTGCAATAGCTAATTCTCTTAGCATTAAAACTGCTGAAAGCCTTTTACTTTCACTTCTTTCCTCAGATAACCATTCATATGCTCTTTTAATTTCAAACTCAACATACTCTCCTCTTTTAACACCAAGTGATAAAGCTAAACGTCCCATTGTTTTAGCTGCTAATTCCAAAATACTGACATCGTTTGAAGGAAAAATATTTCTTAAGTACTGAGCATAACGGTTAAGTCTTGTTTTTGTAGTTTCAATATCTCCTCCAATAAGACAGACTAAAACAATTTATATAAATGATAAAAGTGGACCAGTATTTAGTATAAACAAAATTGACAATTACCAAATACTTTAAAGTAAGAGATCAAAATCGAATCTTAAACTCGATATCCATCATATCTTGTCCCTTAAGTTTTCATTTCATAGTAATAAATAATTTTAAAGAAAAATTATTAATTTTAAAATTACCTATAGTAAGTATACCAGCTTTTTTTTCATTGTTATCATAACTTGAAGTCAAAGCATGTATGTTTTGGTTAAAGTCATCTAAAACTTGAGTTAATGCGTCTTGAGACATTTCACGTAGATCAGTCCTAGCAAAATGCAATAATTCGCGAATTGCCTTATGTCTAGTTTCAGTGTGGCGTGATTTTAAACCACTTATTAAATCTGTTACTTGATAAGGTGTCATTTTATTCACTAATGTTATATTCCGTGAAGAACTAAAATCAAAGTTGCTAAGTGAACAAAATATTCAACATAATGCCTTTTAACAATTACGCAAAACGCAAACACTGTCACATATTTTAAGAACGTTTATTTGTTTTCTACATTTTAAACAGTATACGAGCAATCTTATTATTTTTATTTAAATATACTAAGAACGTAAACAAATGATAACATGCGGCCATTGAATAATATTATTCGTTCCAAAACATTATTTGACAGATGACATCTTATTGGTAAAACATACTCTTTATTTTTTTTAAATAAAGTAAAACACAGATTAATGTTTCTTGCCTAACAAGTACTATCAATAATATTTTAACATACATGGTTTATAATATTTGTCAGTGAATAAGTTCTAAGAAAAATATCATTTAGGTTTACAAATTTTAAAATAAAAAAAATTACATATTGAATTTGAAGAAAACCTATGTACTAAAATAAATAACAATATGTTATTAAAAAAAAA
Organism: Ornithoptera alexandrae; assembly: GCA_029030555.1. Taxonomy (NCBI): domain Eukaryota; kingdom Metazoa; phylum Arthropoda; class Insecta; order Lepidoptera; family Papilionidae; genus Ornithoptera; species Ornithoptera alexandrae. The sequence continues at coordinate 4,587,817 of JARDVY010000064.1, read as the reverse complement.
TGTGATCGAATTTAACTAATATTTTAATTTATTATTTTGATATTGTTGCCACTTATTAAAAGCAAATAAAGATTTTAAAATCTACATAGATAAGCAATCGCAGACTGTTTGAAAATAATGTCATTGGTGCGAGCATGACGCGTGTATTTTCAATACTTTCTCGTCATCTACACCAAGCTCAAACGTCAAATAACCATTCGACTCAGCTGAGCCAGAGAGGTGACTGACTGGTTGACGTTGAGTGGCTTGCTCCGTTGTTCTTTCTTGTTGAATTTTTATTAGGCATAAATTGTGAAGTTATTCTATTAATTATTGCCAATATTTGAAAAAATAACATACGTCATGAGTGAATTGAGTCAAGAGGAGGTAAGACGAATAGTTATTTTGTATACGAACCTTGGCGGAGTGCGTATGGCCAATCTAATTTCGTAACAAAACAAAGCGTTTGTGTGGCGATGTTTAGTATTGGTGTGCGTAAAGATTTGCACGTGCTATAAGATACTACTTCATTGGTTGCAGATACGGCGTCGACGGTTAGCACGGCTAGCTGTGGTTGGGGGTGCTACTTCAGCACCCGCCTCTAGTAGTCCGCCTGCCACTCCGGGCGTCTCATTGCCATCTGTTGACATAATAAATGTGCAGCAACCCTCCTCTCGTTTATCGCCGTCACCTCGTAGCTCCACCGAATCAAACACTTCAGCACACAGTACAAACACAAATAGAAATACCAATTTCTCAGATGGAGTCAGTAATAGTGAAGACACTGATCGAAATAAAATACCAGCGGATGGGTTAATTGTGACTGAAAAAGCTGAAAACAATCTACTTGATGAAATGCCAGACACCAAAATGACTGATCTTTCACAAACCAGACAGTACAATAGCTTTGATTCAATGGGAGAAGACACATTATTGAGTTGTGGGTCTGTGCATGTTGGTAGTTTGCCTCAGTCTGCTGTTGGAGGGTCAGAAGGAGGATCAACAAGAGAAGATAGCACTTCAAGATCTATATCTCCACCACAATTTGTTGAACCACCTCCGGTACGACCACGAACTAGTGTTGGATCACCAAGTTGTTCCCGTCGTTCGTTATCCATGGAAGTTGATGAGGGGTCAGAAAAAAATTCACAATCTGAACAGTCACAACAAGAACCTATGGAGGTACATTTTTTTTCCATAAAACTACCTATTACATAAAATTGTGAGTTTTTGGACTGTTTTGTTAATATTAACTCAATAGTATCATCATGTAAAATATGACCAATTAATATTTATGATCTTAGTTTTGCGTTGTATAACAAGGAAACGTTTAAAATTTTTAAAAAATTTTAGGGGCCCTTTAAAGTTTGTAAATAAATACTTGTGGTTTTTATATATTGAAAAGCAAAAATAAATGGAATAAAATAATATGATTTTTATCTTAACATTTAATGTAGCTAACAAAACTTGTTTGTTCTGGTTTAAATTGTTACAATAGGTTGAAGATAATGATCCAACACAATCACCAGCAAGAAAAATTCATAGATCACGGACAGTGAGTTGCACTGAGCTCACAGAGGATCAACTCCGTCACATTGTTTCAAAGATCCTTCAGGTATCCTGGTCGGAAGATAATGTGGGTAAGTTTAAAAAGGTTTAGATATTATTTCCTTGGTATGTTAAATTTAGATTATATTCATATACTGAAACTTTTCAAGTTCTTTAGAAATATTATAAATAATATAATTCCTCTTAAAGTATTTGTAACATAAATGTTAACCATTTGTATTTCTTTTCTATTATACTTACTCCAAAATTTATATTTCTATGCAAAATTGACTTAAGATATGATACAAAATGTTTTCTTCAAATCTTATTCATATGTAGCTTAAATGTGTCAGTTTCTTGCAAATAGCTTATAGGTTTTTTGCATAACAGTGCCAGCCAATTGAGTGAAGTTGCCACAGAATTCAAATAGTCCATATACACAGATGCCATGCATGCAATTATCATTGTTAAATTCAAGTTCCATAACAATTAAAATTAATAATAATTAGACGATTTTAATGTAAAACAGCTGTTCATATTCACACACATTTTCACTGATTTCCACAACAATTAGTAATAATTATAAGATTGTTTATAAACAAAATATTCACTGGATTTAATTCAGTTCCCAAAACAAATAGTAATAATTACAATTTGAATTAGCAGACACCTTTGCACCGATATTCTTAATCACAATTCATAATATCTAGAATAGCAAACAATTCTGTTCACTGCTGGGCTTTTACTAGTATTAATGTAAGCATACAATGTTTAAAACTTAATTGATGATATGTATATGTATAGTATAGTAAAAATTTAATAAACCCAGAAAATCCTTTAAACCTATATGTATAAAGATTACTTTTAATCATTTTCTTTACTGGTGATAGCTCTCTGTTGCTGGAGACTATCCAGGTACCTACCACCTCAACACTTATTTCTACTGTCAAACAGTACTGTGCAAACATTAATGTGTTCCGGTTTAAAGGGCTCTGTAGCTAATGAAATTACTGGGGCAATGAGAAAATATCTTATATCTCAAGGTGATAAGTACAATGTGGTATAGTTACCTTGCTATAAGCTGGTGTATAACATCCTAAATAGTGCCACATTGTTATGGCCGGTGTATCTCTTGTCATAAGGAGAGAGTCCTGTGGCTTCATTGTGTAAAAAAAAAATTCTGTTCCTTTAAGAAAACTATATTTCAAAGTGAAGATTTATTATTCTACTAACATATTTGTTATAAATAAAAAGTGTGTAGATATGTTTTAATATTTGTGTGTATTGCAGGAGGAATGTTTGTACCAACAGTAGCTGCTACGTTACTTGACAATCCTAAACTTAGTACAGAAGAATTTGCTTCAGTAGCTCTTATGGATGTTATTACCCAAATTGAAGATGGTTATGACCCTTTGAATCAGAAACTAATTGCAGTTTCTGAAACAACAAAAAGACTTAATGAAGACTGTGGGGATGATATATTGACAAGTGGACCCCTAAGTTCCGAAACCGATGCAAATACTGATAAGGCTGAGTGCCCAGCACCCACACTGCCTATTCCTAAGACTATTGCAGCTCAGTGTTTAGCTGTCAGCTATCTTCTTCGATATTACAACAATATTAATCTATATGAAAGAGAACATTCCAAAAAGAGTTCGGAGCCACCTCTCAGTGATTTATTGCAAAGTTTAAGAACATTAATTGTCAACTATTTGGTGCTAGTATTGCGGGGTAAATTTAATTTAGAGAAATGTAGAAAATCTCCACTACTTTCTTACATCTTAATTGGAAATACCCCACTGGGCCTAATTCCTGAATTGCTTCTGGCAACCTATTTGGATCAAGAGGCTTTTGAGGAGGTAAATTGAATTCTCTAATTGCTAATTAGTCTAATTTTTTTTTAAATATAATGGCCTGAAATCTTTGATGAAGCATGGTCACCTAGAAAACCCTGTCTCTCATATTTTAAGAACAGTAATTCAGAAATATGTCTGCTCTTTTATTTCAAATGTGACAGTATTTTAGCCATCTGAAGGTTGTGTAAATAGCAAAAAAAAAAATGATTTTATTTTTGCCATTTGTGCTACCTTTTTAAAATATATCTTCATTTCAGTAATTTTATTTTATTTTTGTTATTCTCGCTTTATTATAGCATTTTTTTTCTATTTGGAAGCACTAAGCAATGAAAGCATTTTTTAAAAAATATATCCTTTATTTATTAAATAAACAATATGTGTATATAATAATGTCCAAATTGCAAAGTTAGGTTCTAGACAATGATAATAGATGATTGTTTTATTTCATTACACATATAAAGAATTAAGGTTGAAATGTGTTGGTAAAATTTTAATGGTGCTGGTATTGACTCAGATTATAGTGTTTATAAATATTCCATACAAGTATGGCTTCACTAAAATTAATGGATTTTAAAACAATACATCATTTATCAGGTTTTTGTGCCACTTTTAATGGGTATACGGGAGGAGATGCGTCGGAGTGTGTCTGCGTTGAACGGACGCGGACACGGGCCTGCGTTGCGGGCTTTACGTTCCTTGTGCGAATTGCGTGCTGGTCCAAGACATGCCCTCCGCCCAATATGCGCACTGATTGTACGTCTACCGAGCCTCTGCCCCGCCCCTGTTACCACAGCGCCGGGACGGGAAATCGCAAGAGCGAGCTTCTTGGGGCCATTCTTTGCTGTAAGTATGGAAATAGATATGTTTGATACGTAAATTTGATTGTAACTTTTATATTACGTTGACATAGTTTATTATTGATCCATGCAATTTTAACATATACTTAACTATATATTTATATAACATAGACATTCTATATAAATATCGACTTAATTGTTTAGAATGTTGAAAAAACCTGGTTGTGAGACTCTTACCGGTCACCGTCTGAGTAGACTCCACCGCAGGATCGATTTCAATTGCTAGACAATAGAGTTTAAACATTACTATGTTATAGTTAAAATGACGCTGTAAATAGAAAAATTGCTGGGATAATGAGACTTAACATCTCAAAGTGACGAGCATAATGTTGTATAGTGTTTAACACCTAACAACCGGCACATTTTTATGTATAGGTGTGTTGTCATCACGTGAACGTCTTACTCCTTTCATAGGTTGTAGAAAAAAAAAATTTTTTTTCTAACGAATTTTTATTAAATAGACATAAATGAATATATATTTTGTTAAAGATATCGCTATTTGCGGAGGAGAACCCGCGTTTAGCAGAGCGTTTGTTCGCGACGGGTTCTGGGGATCGAAGCCTGGCGTTTGCTCTTCAACGAGAAGTGGAAGCCAGCAGGAACACTCTACACATTATTTGTCACAACATACTGCTCCACTTAGAGGCGAGAGAACCTTTCCTCTCTTATTTCGCTGAACTATTACATAGGAACGAGCACAGAGTCCGGTTCCGTACTGACGAGAGGTCTCTTGCCGGTAAGTGTCAATAATACTCATTAATTAAAAAAAAAATACAAAAAGGTTCAGTAATATTTTTTATAACTTTCGTTAAAGATTTAGACTAATTTTTTTTATTATTTGAAACCTAAACTATCTCTTTATATTTATAGAACCTTCATATGTAATACCCGTTCTTCGATAGAAATTTTACTTTTGGGGATGTTTAACTTTATTTGTTTCATTCTACAACCAGCTGTTGATTTTAACTTATGTCTATAAGAGATTTTAAATAATGAAACGTAAAACAAAGTTCAATTATCACAAAAATCTGTCTACCGTAAATATGGTAGTACTTTTCTTGTCGGTTTCGCTCAAAAGAGACTTGATAAGTACAATTTAAATTTTGTACGTATAAATGTATAATGTATATAAGCTCCGTGGCGCAGCGGTTGACCGATTGCCTATTTACCCTACGATCCCTGGTTAGATTTCCAGACCACAGTGGTGGAATCTGGATGACAGCGGCGTTATTTAATTTACTGTATTTGTTGTAAAATATCTACTACTTTTCACTGTTACTTTTACTGTATTTAATTTCATATAGATAATATTGTTTTAAGTTAAAAAGTTTTTTTTTTACGTATTAAAATATAGATTATTTGAAAATGTGTTTGTGACCGCAATCTTTTACATCATACGTGAAAATACAAAAGGTTTAAAAGTTCTTCTTTGTTGTCTGTATCATAACGTGTTTCTCGTGTCAGTTTTTTATTGAGGTTGAGAATGAGTTCAGTGGCTTCCCTCACTGCGCCTTTATCTTCCCTCTCATGTATAAAACAAAATGAATCGCGTTAATGCATAATGTTTACGTACTTGTGCACAGTATCAACGAAACAGTAAATATTTCGATTTTGCGTATTTCCTTTAAACTTTACAATGTGCATATTTTTTAAATACTGAATAATAACGAGGTTATAGACATAGCACAACTTTAACATTAAACTTCACTTATGTGTAGTTTAAACATTTAATTTTTTTTTTATCGAAAAGTAACATTGAAAATTTCAAGTGCCAATTACTTAAAAAAATTGTATGTTTATACTAAATTAATTGCGTGAACTTACAAAACAGTATATATTGTGAAGTGGACCAAAGATTTTAAATTATTTATTAAAGCTACGATACGAGAAGGCTAGTTAGAATGTTCATACAACACCATAATGCTGTGCTCGCCTTGAGTCGTTTAAATTGTTGCTCTTTAAGGCCCAGTCTTGTGTTTGCTCATATAACATTGGAACCATAGAATTTAGTAATATTTTTACATTCGACTTTTTATGAATATTAAAAAAAATTATAATGAGAAATATGCATGATCTGTAATACGTTTTACTGTATGTCACAAACCATAGGAACCATAACTCATAATTTACAAATTTTCCAAGATGTTATCGATAGCTGGTGATTATAACTTTGTGACTGTCGGGCGTATGTTTAATGACTGGCGAAAATAAACTTTATATATTCCATTGGATGTCGCTCACCTCGTCCACTACACTAATTTCAATTGGCTTTACTCCAACTTATTTATTTTTCGCGATGCTTGTATCCGTCCGCTTGTTTAGTAAGAAACGTTTGTTTACTGTTTGCCCGTTTTGTATGATGTCGTCTAACGAACGATAAACAAATTGGCTAATGCGCATTTCACATCGACTCTGTGCGATCTCATGCTCAATAATAACTCATATTAAGAAGTATGGGTGGCCAAAGGAAAACGAAACTGGAAAATATATATTTTGTTATACTAATAAAAGCTAATTATTAAATAATCGTAATGTTATATTATTAAATTTTAAATTATATAATTGTACTGGTTTCTTACTCTTATCGATTGTTAACTTTTTATTATACAAATAATGTGTTAGTTTAATAAACATTTGCTGTATCAATCAAGACAAATCAAACTCTGAACTTTTCTCTTTTTCTTATTGTTACAACTATCACTACTTGATAATAATTAGATAAAATTAATATCGGATTGACAATAATATAGAAAAGAAAAAAAAATCTGTTAAATCTTTTACGAAACCGCTTCTATGATATGTAAGACGAAGAATACCTCGATTGCCAATCTGGCTTGGGTGTCGTAAAAAATAACTAAAAGGGGTTAACTTAAGGCAAGGCCTTTCGTACGACCAATATACGTGATTTTTTATAGTTATAATGATAATTTAAAAGATTCTAAATGAAGCCATTGAGGCAACGGTTTTCTCTACGCGAGAGAAACCCTTCATCAGTAGAGATATTGAACAGTCATTTAATTGCTTTTCATATGAGTGCATGTAACGTATTTTCACTATGTTTACAGGTGACGGGTTCATGCTAAACGTCTGCTCAGTGCTCCAGCTGTTGTCGGTCCGCATCAAGTTGGAACGGGTAAATCCATTTTACACCTTCCAGCCCAACACCTGGGTGGACGTGCGCGACGACACGCGGCTCTACTTCACGTCGCAAGAAGCGCAAGAGTGGCTCGATGCTCTTAGTGAGTATTATTTTTAGCACATTGTTTTTCTTTGTACAACAAAGCGACTAGACGAGCTGGTCATTCAACTTCTGCCGCCAACTGGTAACTAAACTATGTTACAATTTAAAAGAAAAGGGTGGATTGGGCTATAAATAATAACATTTCTAATAAGGCGATAAACACTATGGATGCAATGTAAAATATTCTAATTAGCATCACTTATCATCTAATGAAAGTTTTGCTCGTCGCGTTGTTAAATAGAAAAAAGTTTACGACTTATTGATTCATCACGTTATGAAATATCATAATATGTGTAGTTTCTAATATATCAAAAAACATTGATTTTAGATTTTAAGACTATGTAGCCTAAAGTTTTTATTCGTTAATTTTCAGTAAACCTTGAATTCATTTGTCTATACATTGACACTATTTTAAAACGTTACCAGAACATTCAATGTGTCTAACTGGGCGACCCGCGCGACAATTAAATTAATCAGTAATTCGAACTTTGAGATCTTCTAGCTGTTTAAATAGTGTACGAATTAAATGTTCTCCCAACTGTGTTTTCAAGATATCCTGTTCTAGCTCATGGCCTCGTGGATATAGAGCTAATATAATAACTTAAAGAACGAATTGGCTCACCAACTTTAGCAGAAATAAATAAAAATCGACCTACTTCAGGGGAACTAAAACTGCATTAGCATTATCTTTTAAAAACATGTTGTATGTATTTAATTTGAGAGAGTTGTCCGTAATGCGATTCGTCGTTTTCCCAACCTTATGCAACTAAGTGACGTAACGTAAATATGTAGGGGGATGAACCGCGGTAACAAAAGAGTGTTCGCATTATGATTCTCCCTGTCGTTTGCTGTCCATTTATATTTTGTAGCGGAGACAAACACCAGACCCATAACAAGAGGAAGGCTTGAACTTTCGAATTTATGCAATCTTAACCCATGCTGTGTAATAGGTGTACAACGATTGAGGATTGAAAGCTCAGTAGGATTATTACGGCCAAGATGGAACATTATGAGGGTTTCAGTAGGTACGAGTCCATTATAACTTGCCCATGCTCTTACGAGGACATATGCAAAAGCACTAAGCTCGCGTAAAACAAAAAAAAAGCTAGAATTATCGAGATGCCTTTATAACATCATTTAGAAAAATTACAGTTTTTTTATTTTATATAACCAGACAAAGATCCAAACTATAAATGGCCAGAGGCGAGGTTCCAGACGGTGTGCTGGTTCCTCACTCTACACATGCATCATGTCGCTTTGATACCCGCTCTGCAAACCCACCAGCGTCGTATAAGGTAATATATATATATATGTACATTACTAACATTTCCGTTTTTTTCTCAACTCAGTTCGTATCTATGATGATAATTTATGATATTAATTAACTATAACAAACCAAACAACGTATTATTCGATTTGTTCCAAAAAATACCTTACATATAAAAATAGATAATGCATTACGAAATGCAATCTACAGTAAAGTCATTTAGTACAAATTTTTCTTAAAATATATACTTAACAATATTTCAAAAAAGTTTTATGTAAAATGAGCTGCCATTGATCTCAATTTAATATGTACTGTAGCTAGCCAGACCTCAACAAAGCGATCATCCAAACTCCACAATGCCCCGGAATCGAAGCAGGGACCCTTGTGTTAAAAGACATACCACTGCTCTACAGAAGCAGATAAAATAGTGAAAACTGACCATGTATTTTACCACCAAACCATTTATCAAAATAAGTTTTTTTTTTTAAATGAACCATTACGACATTCCTAAGTATTTTTCATTCTGTATTAATTTTGAACGAAACTACTAGTCATAGGTAATTTCATTGAAACTAAGACTACATATTGCAATAGTTATGGTCTATTACGAGTCCACATTAGAGAGCTTCTTCTCTGTAAGCCGGGACTTAATTTGTTCCAATATATAGTATCAGGCATACATGTATAATAATCGATCCATTCTAACGTGGTGAAGAAGTGGGAAGGGGGAGCATTTAATTATTGCAAACGCGAATATGTATATCAATATGTATATTTCCTCGTTTGTTATTCATAGCAATATAACGTTACTTGCTGATATCTTCGGCTTGTTTACGAGAATGATTCGCATCATTATTCGTGCCATTGTAATGAAATCTCTTACATAATAAAGCAAACTTGCTTCTAATGTGAACTTGTGAATATTAAAAATTTTATAACGAAGTAAACATCTACAACTTTAAATAACATTACATTCGACGAAGTGAAGAAACGAGCATAATGCTAGATAAATTGATAAATTACAGAAACAAGTGCATTGTCTACATAGACTCTCTGTAAAGTGTCCCACTACTACATATAATTATATAATTTTATATATTGGTATATATGTAAAATATTCTGAAATTTATTTTTATAGGGTGACATAGGTTGAAATGCATTTTGATAGATAGCATTGCTTAAAATTAAACAATCGGATCATTTTATGTCAAAGTTTAATTGTAACAATTAAATGTAATAGACCTTTATATATATACAAATATCTCTGTTCATAAATCTTATTATAATTTAACGTTAAGTGTGAATATTTATTTATTGTTCCCACAGAGCATTTCGGGATCTGCAAAAGGTGATAGAGGAGTTAGTGGCAACAGAGCCTCAGTGGCGTAACAATTATACAGCGCGGCGTAATCGCGAATTGCTGCGCAGGTGGCGCCGGCAAATAAAACGTCTACAGAGGTCAGATAGCCCTTACATGATATTTTTATTGATCACCATTATCACTTAGCTTGACCTTATCTATGTTGTCTTGCAAAGATCGTTACTTTATTTGATCCAAGGGCTTCTCACGCCGGCGTCGGCTAAGGTTCGACAGGACTCCAACCTAGTACACATAATGTAAATATAATATACCGTTTCTGCCGGGTTGTCATTAATTCTTTGAATTCGTACAGGTCTAAACAGTGCGCGGAAACGGCGCTGCTAGACGGAGACTTGATGCGCCGCAGCCTGCAGTTCTATTCGTCGGTGTGCGTGCTGCTTACTCAACAGTTAGAAGCAGCGCGAGATGCAGGTCGCGTGCTTAGCCCCGATGGCGGCAGTGGCAGTGGCAGCGGCAACGAGAGCGGCGGTGAGGGCGGCCACAGGAGTGGCAGTGAAGGCGGCCATAGGAGCGGCGCGCTGGCGGACGCCTTCCGCGCTACCCCCGAGTGGTACGTCGAAGACATAGCGGACTTCATGCTCTTCGCTGTACAGTAAGTTAAATTAAAACTAAATTTTTTGTACTTACATTAAGCTAAAAGAATACTTCGATTATCACATAATGTTAAATTAAAGTAAATGTGAAAATTATCAACACAATGCCGTTTTAAAATAAGATAGTTACTTAGTTTTGCACCGTCCCTACGATAAAATATCAATGTCAACAATATTTATTTATTTATTTCTGTAGCTAATAGTGTGTGTCCTGGGGGATAAAGTTTTAATATAATATCAGTAGGACTGAAATCAATTAAAAAAAACGCGATCATGTGGCTTTGTACGGTGCTAAAAGGCTTAAGAATAGCTCACACTTAGCAACGATGTTATAGTAATGAAAATATAATTAAAAAGACCTTCAAAAATTCAAACTATATTTAAATAAAAAAATTAGAGAAATGCACACAGTGTTTATTTCATTAATGAGAACATTACCATCTTTAAATAACATGCCTTACATTTTTCTCGCAGATACGTACCGCAAATAGTAGCGGATTACATCGAGGACCCGATAATAACCTGGCTGTTGACCGCCATCTGCCACTCTCGGCTTATAAAGAACCCTTACTTGATGGCAAAGATCGTCGAGGTGTTGTTTGTGATCAACCTTTCGATATCGTTGAAGCTTAAGAATGTCTATGAAAGGTATTACTTTGACATACAAAGCTAATATCGACATACAAACTTATTGAAACTTTTAAATATGAATATAAGATTTGAGCGTAATTTATAGTGTACTTATAATTTTTTTTTTTTTGACGGCACGTTGAGACGAGAGAAACGATCATCTGATGATTAGTGATGCCTGTTCATAACGCGGTATCGCAGGTCAGGATAATACATACTACATCATATTGTGGTTGTCGCCTTGGAAAACATTTAAAATTTCATTACCCCAATAATTCTAAGTTATGTTTGCACACCACTGTTTGGCGGCAGAAATAGGCTCTGCGATGGGACATTTTTTTTTTTCATTATTTTGTTCTACATAGGGGAAATGCCTTTGTATACTAACTCTCACGAGTGGGGGCGGGGGGCGTTATACGGCCACGAAGGATAGGAAGAGCGATGAAACGCAATACCGATACTCTTCCCCCACGACCCCATCGTCACCGCATAACCGGTGCGCCACCGCTTGATCGCGCTGGGTAGAGAAAGAGGCGACTCGCAATACCCACACTCCTCTACTTCCACGACCCCACCGGTTGCGAAGGCCAGTGCTAACCTACCCCCGCAGGCTACCAGCACACATCCGAGCGGTCATTTCGCGATTTTCCTATTCCTCGGGCCGGCCGGGTAGGTTTCTCTTAGCTTCACCGTAAGTGACGCAGCCACGGCTACTACGCCTCACCACTACGACAAGGCGGGAATCTATTCGGGGGGGCTGCCACGGTACCTACCTAATCCATCTTTGGTAACAGAAACATATCAATCACCGTTATGTTTAATCATTATATCTAAGACTTAAATATTCCAAATGCAAATGGTTGTTAAATATTGGTGTTATTTTTTTATTCATTGCGTGATTTGATTAAAAACAATTACATAAATAAATCGACTTTTTTTAATTAGACAATATTTTGTGTAAGGATCATGGACCACCCGATGTCGCAAACGGCGTTACCAAGCGCCCTGATGAAGTTCTACACAGATATTGAGACAACGGGACAGAGCACGGAGTTCTATGACAAGTTCACCATTCGCTTCCACATCAGCATCATACTGAAGGGCATGTGGGAGAGGCCTATACACAAGCAGGTATTTCTAAAAGCGGTTGATTGTATAAGCACGTCTTGCCCTACTAATGATGTAACTAATAAATCATGTCTTTATTTCTTCTTTCATTCTCATTTGTAAATAACTACTTTGTATTTTTTAAAACATAGTAATTAATGTCCACTGATATTTTATAATTACGCAAATATCGCCTTTATTTACTATTTGTCCCCTTGATGTCTTGATTTCTTTTCAACGCGGGGGGGCCAACGGAGTTATCATAGATTACCTACAGTTTTTAAATTGATTTCTAAATATATACAGGCTAAAAGGTAATAGATGTAAAAGATTTGGAATGGCTAAAGTATAGCTCTTATCCAATCTATCTATGTTTGAAATAACCCATCTAAAAGCAATGGTTTTGGAGTTACTAATTTTTTAAATATTTAAAAAAAAATTCCGATTTTCTAGGAAAAAATTCGATGATTTTATTTCTTACTTATTTGTATACAAATTTTAATGTAATAATTATTGTTTAATCATTGCTTTATTCAATTAAATTAATAATCATCACTTAGAGGCTAAAACTTTTAAATTAGGTTCTTCGAGTCGTGACAGTGAAAAATAAGGCGTCATACTTACATTTTTATTTAATCTTAAAATAAAATTTTATTTATAGAAAATACGTGTAAGGTACGTAAATAAGTACCCGACTTCAATACCTATCCAACAAGGTATAAAAAAGTACATAAAGTTTCTAACATTTAGAAAAAAAACACTTGTAATAAAACCAAGTACCATGAAATATCAAACTGTAGACTTATAAAAGTAGACGCCGCGCCGGCCCTTAATTTGACCCTTTTGTTTTTGTTGTAACACGTGCGAGTTTATTGTTGTCATATTAGATATTGAGTTCAGAGTAAATGTTTAAAGTAACAATTAATTTAAATTTTACTCTAATTGACGGCCACGGTTCCTGATACAAACACGAAGCCTTTTTCTTAAGTCAGATCGAATGACTCGCCCTGTGAACTGTTCTCTAATTTTGTCAGTAGCAACAATGATGCGTTAAATCTTTTAACGAGTGTGTTGTATACCCTAAAGTTTCCATGTGACCCCATAAGTAATAATCGCAAGGTGTCCTGAATAATAAATTCATCTAAATTTTTGCTAAAAACTCGGTAATATTTTGAAAAATATTTAAAAAATTAATAACTCCAGAACTATTGATTTTGGATGGGGTATTCCATACATAGACAGATAAGATCTTTTTACCCTATCACCTTTCACCCCTGTATAATGAAAATGAGGGTATTTTCGTTCACTGTTCACGCGAAAACTAGTGAACGTATCGACATGGGGTCATGACCATTCGACAGAATGATTTGTGGATGGTTATAAGCTATTTATTTTTTAAATTCGTAGACTCTTCATGATTTTGCTTCTAATTAACATTTATAAACATTTTCATTCCGTATTATTTTTACGGTTGCTATAGAAAGTCATTTGAGGTTGCGGTTGCTCTCAAGAAATATTTCAGAAAAATTTCAAGTCTAATTCTATATTACGGCCTGCGAAGCAGGCTTGGACGGCTAGTATAACATATAATAAAAATATCATGACAACTTCTCAAAGATTTTCTATTTAATTAGTTTTTACTCGTTCAATGATATTAGGTCGACTTAAGGTTTAGAAATAATGTTTTAAATTTATTGCAGGCAATTGTGAAAGAGTCACGCTCGGGGCGTCAGTTCGTCAAGTTCATCAATATGTTGATGAATGACACAACATTCCTGCTGGATGAGTGTCTTACGGTTAGTGCAAAATTTATGGCAATAAACTTTTAATTTATTAATTATAACCTCTCAAACTTAAAGGACATTAATTTTTAAATATACATAAAAAATTGTCATTAAAGTTCTAAAGATAAATCCTCTTAAGATGAGAACATATTTCTGCTTTCTGGTAAAAACGGCTAAGCTAAAGATATTATTGCTATAAAGAACTTTACGTCATAGGTTTTAGTTCGTCGCGCAGTGTGATATTGTGATTTTCTAACAGACGAAATACTTATTTGTTATATATATTTATTTCAAAACTAATACAACATGCGTCAAGACGCTTACACTGGCTTACTTCCTAGTTGCATTCTCTAACAGTCAAATAACCCGGGATAATGGAGAAGTCGTTGCCAGGAGTAATAAGTAGGTGCATGTGATTCATTGTTGCAGTACTTGAAGCGAATTCACGAGGCGCAAGAAGGTGGTCCCAGTAACGAAACTCGTGCTAGGGCACTCGCTCAAGATGAACGCCAGTGCCGCTCATACCTCACCCTAGCCAGGTACATAGTTTAGTTGAAATACATACCACCTTTTTTACACGACACAGGTATCAAACGAACCTATGTATCAGTCACCTTATTCAGTGTGAGAATTCAAGATACGCTTCAATAGAGTAGACTGATAATACCAGACGCATCACAAGCGCGTTGGTGACTCTGGAGAAAGCACATCAATGACTTTTATTTGAAAAACCTCTTACAGTAACTGCTTCCGAAATTTCGTAAGAACCACCAGTGAAGAGATCTTTCTAAGCCTATGTCCCGTTGTGTACGTCATCCCACTGATAATAATGACATTGTAACTTTTTGTTTTTATTTTAGGGAGACGGTGGATATGTTAGAATATCTGACGGTTGAAATAAAGGAGCCATTTTTACGCGCTGAGCTGGTTGACAGACTCGCGTCCATGCTCAATTTTAACTTACAACAACTGTGCGGGTCTAAGTGTAAAAATCTTAAGGTATGTTTTAGAATATTAATAAAGATAAGTTATTTTTATGGAATTTTTTTGTTCTGCTTTGTACAAAAATACTATTCCTTTCGTAACGGCAGATACGTTAACATTACGCTGCTGAATTGACTTTTGAGACAGTACGCTGCTAACTTCTTACCCTGTAACAGTAAGGATACTGGATGCATTTCATATCCACAAAAGTATTACAATTTGGATAATTGCTATCTTTATTACTTCAGTCTGCCATCATAACGGCCATGTGGTCTAATGTTCATATATTTTCAAACTGTTCTGGGCGAGCATGTTTTACTATCTACAGCTTCATTAACATTTAACACCATGTGAAGTCATATATTAGCTAGTATCTACTTTAGCTTTACGGTTAGCTTCAGTTTATACTACTTATATCACTGAAACAAACCGGTCAGACATTGTATTTTTTTTTCTATTTATTTAAGGATCTCTAACGAAGGACACACGACTTAACAAACATCATAGCGTAACATTTTTATGAAGTACATAGCGACGCGTTCTCCACTTATGAGAGACCACAGCATGAAAATTAAAATGTTTATATGACAACACGAATTAATATCTTTTGGTATTTTAGGAATTTTGAACAAACTAATGAAATACAGTCACAAATGTCGACAAACAGGGAATGAGTAAACCGAATAAACTGAACGTTATATAATTTAGTGATGATATAATATATTTATAGTACCTATGTATAACTGAAAATTAAAATTACATCACAGTCTTCATCTTAATTAGTTTTACTGCTTCCGTTGCGCAATGACTTACTGCTTCGTTTGTTAAACAAAGATCGCTAATTAAATTCTGAGCTAGATTTTACGGAATTTGGTTTGTGGTAGAATATTTTCGAGCCCACTTCACTAGCACTCTCATAATATAAATTTGTCACTGTCACAGCATTAATGTTTTCTGCAATTTATGAGAGGCAGAGTAATAGTTAAAAATATTTAAAGCTTAAACTTCATATGCTACAGTGTCATCAAATGGCAAATCACAAGACAGATTTACCTAATTGTTGTGCAAATTAATAATATAATTGTTCTAAAAAAAATTGTTTGTATTCGGTTCAGAAAATTTTAAGTGACTCCTATGTACCATTATTAAAAACCTTTTTTTAATACTTGATTTCAGGTCCGTCGCCCGGAGAAGTATGGATGGGAGCCACGTCGCCTGCTGAGTCAACTCGTGGATATCTACTTGCACCTCGACACGCCACAGTTCCACGCCGCTCTCGCCGCCGACGAGGTAACGATGCCAGTTCTGATTTGTTTAAATGAACCGCCTCATAACCCGGACTTCCACTATACCTATTCTTTAAAGTCAAAAATATTAGTGTTTAACCACAATTACGCCCTGTGTGAAGTGGTAGATGTAATCTACAATGGTAAAGCACACAAGTTCTATTATTGCAGCAAACTCCGTCGCCTTAACATAAAAGGGTTGTTTCATTAACCGGGTTATTTTATAAGATACAATACCGTTTAAACTAGAACACAGTAATATTAGCAAACTATAATTCAACGGCAGAAGTAAGCACTGCGCTGGTGCCTATCATCGCCTACTGAACGTCATATTCAACTCTTTGTTTCATAGAAAAATTCAAATATAAAATTTTATTTGTAGCGATCATTCCGCAAAGCTTTATTTGAAGAAGCAGCTGTGAGATTGGCAAAATCTTGTATCAAGACACCTTCCGAAATAGAGCGTTTTAAGGCTCTAGCTGATAACGCATATCAAATCGCCCGTAAGTAGTAAACTTATAATAAAATTTTATTATACAACTAATAAACTATCAAATTAGGTTTTCTTTTAGATTGACTGTAATATATCAACAAAAATCTCTCAAAGGCAATTTAATTTGTAGACCAGCATAAATATAATATTTTTTAATCTACAACGGGCTAAAACTTAACGTCGATTTACATGGTGTCCTTTGACAATGAGTCGTAATGCGTGCTCGTCCAAAATACCCTGACTTTTATATATTGGCCGTCAAAACAAAGTATACTGTTATAGCACCACATTTACATAATGAGGGTGGTAACTAGCCTGGCGGGTCCAAAAAAATGTACTATCAACTAAACTCTACAATAAAACTAGGGACCTCTGTTACCTGGCAAGGTTATCTACTTTACCACCGCGGCAGTAAAAAATTTTTTAAGGACAATATATTTTCTTTCAGTCTCCAACCAACAGAAGAGCGATGAATTCGCGGACGCGCCTGAAGAGTTCAGGGATCCGCTTATGGACACCCTAATGACTGATCCCGTCCTATTACCTTCTGGAAAGGTAATAAAACAGTATAATCTATCTTTGAAAAATAACAAACTTTAATGTAACCCTTTTTACAATATGGTCTCTAACACAACACCAGTACTGTTGTCGAAGAGTCATCTCACGGCAGTGGATGACGGCATCATATTTCAAATAAACATTATTAGCAATAAAGTTTTATCATCATCATAACCGTTGGATGTCCTCTGCCGTACATTTTTAAACTTTCCGCAAAACAGCTTTAAGCCATTTAGATTTTTTTTTCTTAAATGAGCTAACACGTGACCTTACTTTTACAACGTTGTTGAGTGAAAATGAGGCGGTGGATGAAACGTACACACTGAATATTCTCGCTCTCCAGCATTACCGTTACGGCGGCAGATTTACGATGTGAGGCTAATAGCTAGCAAAAGATAGATTTTAAAAAACTGCCGCCCAACAAAGTATACTTGTGTTCTCGAAATCGAAACGGAGACCTTCGTGTTACAAAGCACGCTTTTAGCTTCAATGCTACTGATGCAGTTTAATTTATAATATTTTTGGTTAAATTTTCCACCATTTATAATCTGTCGGCGCATAAAATTATTTTGGAAACATGATAAATAAATAAAAAAAAGTTAACGTATTAGCGCGCATGTAAGGTGACGTCACTATTCATTATCTTCTTTCCTTTTCCAAATCAAATCGACCATTATCCCATACACGTATAATTGTATGTAATATGAATAGTACATTAAATAATATTTTGTCATAGGTGATGGATAGATCCGTGATATTACGGCATCTACTCAACAGTGCGACCGACCCCTTCAACAGGCAACCGCTTACTGAAGATCAATTGCGTCCAGGTAGCTTCAAATATACCTAATTAAATATTAAATCGGTAAAAATTGAAAATAGAATAGAAGTGATATTTTCCCAGACTTAAAAATTACAGTTAAAAGTTCTTTTCCCAAAAAATTTATCTAACAGCCTGTTATTGTCTACTGATGACCATGGCATAAAATAATGAAACAGCACAATGCATTTTACGACAGTCTATTTCTGTCGTAAACAATTATAGCCAAACAGTATTGTTTAGCAATTTGAAAAATGTATCTAGATAAAATTAATGAGCTTATGTCTTATGGTAACGGGCATAACGTGGTAGAGTGTATGACATACAATGATATGGATGTCGTTCTGGTATCAACGCTTCATCAAATGAAAAAATATACAACAATATATAAATGTTATAATAATGCGCAAAAAAATTGCACAAAATAAAAATCCGAAAAGTTTTATTTCCGCATAATGGTCTATCTTTAATCCACTCCATATTTTGCAGCATCCGAACTCAAAGAAAAGATTATTAAATGGCAACGCGAGAAGAAATCTTTGTAAGTGTTTCAAACTTACAATTTTGATGTATATAAAAATAATTATATGTAAAGACTAGAAGCTGATTACCCATCTGTCAATAGACTATTGTCTACAAACAAGAATGTGAGATTATTGTAAGTGAGGTATTCTAGTTGATGTGTTAAGGAGCTGTAAAACTGGTTATACCACCATAACAGATGCTGCTACACAACAAGTATTATTTGTGTCAAAATCATTGTGTAGTTAAGAAAAAATAAAGGTTTTAAATGCATAATTAGACAAATATAACCATTGAGTTAATTAATAATAAATATATCATATTTCATGACATACCAATTTTCTTAAAAAAAATAAATACACCCTTGTGTTATTCTTATCAAACATCACAGGTAGAGTTTTCATAAGCCTTTACTACATTTAGAAATTTAATGTAGCCATATACATTATACCTATCCAGATAGGTTAAATATTAACATTTTTAAACCATTGTATAGATAAACATTACTATGAAAATAGTACTAGACTGTAATTCCATATAATATGCATTACTCAAGATTATGTTGATAATATATTTAATCAAAGGCTAAATTGTTCTGGATCCCTATGCTTGAGATGTCTTGAACAATTTTATTGAAGCCAAAAATTTTTAAAATACTATTTGTAACATGGTCGAAGCAAATAATGCTCGATTCATTAAATTATATATTCCACCAATATGAAAGACCAATGGCTAACTCGCAATTAGTTTTAAATGGATTATTTTATGATTTAGAAGATACTGTTAGCTGTGCTTGATAGTGAGTGTTGGTAGTCATTATTTGTGATTTATATTTTGAAGTAGCATATCCCAAGTGCTTTTCATCAGAAATCTTATAATTAACATCACTTTTGGATGTTGTAAAGGCCTAATTGAGCTGATGATAAACAGCACAAGTATCAAATGAAAAATGAAGATCGGCAGCGAGTCCCATTACTGGTCGGTTTTGCACATTTTAATGTTTATGATTGTATGTTATGTCAATATCTAAGTCGATTAGTCTCTCATCTGTTAGTTTAATGTATAACATTATAATTCATCATACCTGTATTTGGTGTTGTGGAAAGTTTGAGTTATTTTATTTTGCATAAAGGCTAGATAAATAATTTTATTTTATTGATTCTATGATATGCAGTGTTGTATTTTTTGTTAACTGCAATAATTTTAGATATTTAATTGAATTTTGTTCCTTTGTTACTACTGTGAATTGGATTTTGTGACAACATATTATTAAAACAACTAGAACATTATCACTGCCAAGTGAATCAAACATATAGGGCATTCCTTAATAAAAACCCATTTAATTAAATTTTTTTGGTCTCAATTGTATAATAATTTTCTTTGTATTTATAAAGATGAAGAACTTATTATAAAGGTCTCTTATGTTATTTCAGTAAACTATATATAATTAAAGCTGCCTTGTTTTATTTACAATTTACCCTGTAGGATATCAATGAAAAAGATAATAAATTGTTAATACAATATAATTAAGAAATTGATATAAAATGTTAATAAATACCATATTGTCAACAGATGATTTAACTTTTAGTCAACCTACAACATCATCAAACAACAATGCAACATTAGGAATAGAATTTATATTTTGTCAAATTAAATATTTTAGGCATCTTAATAAACTAGTTTCTATAGAGAAGTGTATATAATAAGATTATGGTTGTCCAAATTCAGAAATTATTGCTAACATGCAGAACATAGCCACTGTAATACATTTGAAGATATTTATTTAGATGAAAACAATTGTACAGTGATGAAACTTTTGCATACTAAAAACCATCTTTTTTTCTATATAATTTTTTTGTCATGTTATTTGTCTAATATTGCACAGAAAAACATGGATTCTTTACATTAAATTTAGTTCTGAGTTTCTATAACACAAATATTAAACAGACAAACATTAGGAGCCATATTTATAAATATACAACTTATTTTAGTCACAAGTTAGCTGCTTTACATATGTATAGCCTTAAGATATGTTATCAACAGCATCAATTTAACATTCTCATCATCCGCTTACCACTAAAATGTCTGTTGAGCATTGAAATTTATTAACAAACAGATTTATATAGTATGACAATAGACTAAGCAAAAATTATATTACTACAAAGAGTTCTATTTAAAGTACAATGACATATTCATTTAATTATTTTGTTATACTTTATATTCATTTATTTGACAAATCATAAATGTTTACTATCTACATTTGAACTTTTTGCAATGCTAGCTACCATTAAAAACCACAGAAACTCATTTGTTAAAATATGAATTCATTAACAAATAAATATACAATTACTATAAGAAACAAAATAAAATATTGATGTAGAAACAGATCTTTATAGTGAATTAAAAGTTCAGAAGACATAAAAGAAGGGTAGGTGTCTATACTAACTGTAAATAAATAACAGTCAAGTAGATGTAATTAAAGATTATTTAGACACATTTATGAATTATATCGTATTTTTGGTCCAACATAATTTACAATATTCTTAATGTAAGATTAAATTTTTTAAGCACATAAGAGACATATACATACTTATTACCAAACCCTATTATTACAGATGCTCAAACATACAGATTGCATGGATTGAACATCTGTTGACTGTGGCTATACCAATATAATAATTTATATGTCACGATGGATAAATAGATAATATTTTTGAAAATAAATATTAGCCGTTTTCTTCTAAAATCTAGTGTTCAGTCAGAAAAATTCCCTCAAAGGCTTACCAGTCATGTAATAATTAAATTAGAGACAAATATCTATATATTAAAGAAAGTAATATAAAGTTTAATTTAATATAAAAAGTTATAATTTAACTTACATGAAGCATATTGTGTCCTGTGACATCTGAATTATCAACAACATATTCAGATCTGCCAATAATATAGAGAATTTAAAATCTAATTAAGTAATTTCATGATTGGTTACAATTGTACTATTAAAAAAAACTCAACAATCCATTATTTCTCTTTAAGAGATATTTAAACAATTCATTTGCTGGACTGATTCGAGTGGGAAATAATTAAAATAGATGAACCACTTTGTGTGTGATTAATAGCTACTCTAGGTATTTGTTAATGTCAATACCAATTTAGTCAATAAAATGTTCGACCAATACTAAACAATTGTTTGAGTATCCACAATAACAGGCTCTATTTATTACTTTAAAATAATTATTCTATGTAACAAAGAGAATTTAAACCTACTTCAAAGCATGTAAATTGCTTGGAAAACATTTTGTAAAGACAGTCTATATGCATTATCAATTTCCATAAGCTCAATAAGTACAACTTTATGTTATACTTTTTCTATTACTTCAAAAGAAATGGCAGTTTATGTGCAAACAAACAAGACATAATATAAAGCATGCCAAAGTAAAAATTCAATCTTGCTGTCTGCCGTGGTACATATTGCATTGTTTCCAGACATCTAAATCGTCTTTCAATATCAAATGCCCTGGGTAAAGTTAATATTGGTAATAGGTACCAAAAGGAACATCTAACAGATGCAACCACAAACATTATATATGGTGTAAAAAGCAAAAATGCATACAACAAATATGAAGCCGTTTTACCAACTAAAATTGCTAAAGTAACAATTTCTGCCTTACTGTCTATTTCAAGATCGCGTGTATTATTACTGTGTAGTATGGCTTCAGTGTTAAGAGCAAGGGGAATAGCATAATAAATAATGGGCCAATCCACTCTACCCGTTTGTGCCAAAAAGGAGAACACAACTGCCACAGGACCAAAAATGACTAGAACTACAATATCACCTAAGGCAATATATTTTAGACCAATGCCACCCGTATAAAGAAATGAGGATGATAGACCACCGAAGTAAACCAGGGCCAAATGTTCCATCCTGGCTGGTGAGAATATAACTAGAAGTAAAAAAAACGCACAACCTGCCATATACAATATAGCTCCTAAAGAGACCACTTCATCGATACTTAATATGCGATCTACAAGAGTTCTATCGTCAGATTTACGGTTGTCTATTCCTTTGACAAAGTCAAAATAAGTATTCACTACATTACCAGCGCCATGCACAGGAATTACAGTGCAAAGAGTTAGAAGTAATGTCACCCAGCTGAATCCGCTTTCTCCTGGAAGTCTGTATGAGAGTGCTGCCCCTAATAAGGTGGGTAATAAACTTCCACTTAAAGACCACGGCCGCAACGCAAGTATGTATGTTCTGACTTTCATTAACGGATTTCTCGACGATAACATTTCTTCAGTCGGTGGTTGCAGGAGATTTCCATCGGCCGCAATCATGTCATCGTCATGTTTTTCATTAGAATTCATTGCTTCAAATTCTTTTAAAATACCAATGAACCAAATAACCTTCAAATTTGTTTCGATTCTAGATAACGATATGAAGAATCAAAAATATGCTTCAATTCATTTTGTTATTTGAATTCTCGTAATAAACACAGGAATGATTAAAAGAAAAAAGTTCATATAAACATCCGAAATTCTAACCACAACCGTTATTCAGTGCACAGATTACCGTATTAAAATTGATTAACGACTGGAAGAAACAGAAACATACTACGCAATATACAATTATAGACAATAAAGTCATTCTCTAAAATTATAGAATAATGCCATCTATTAATATAGTTTAAGAGCTTTATATAAAAATTCTGATTGAAAAATACTAACTCCAAATTAACATTTAACGTAGAAATAAATATTTTTTCAAAACGATTAAAAAAGACTATAAACGATAAGCATGAAAATATTTACAGAGCAAAAAGGTAAAAAATCCTCTGCGCCAAAACACTTTTTTATATTTGCAAGTGTTTATTATTCATGTTCATTTTTGAATTTCATAGTAAATTATACACAGGGTTAGTAGAAATTCGTTATTTATGTGTAAAATATTAATATAATTAATATTATTACTGACACACTTGGTCAGCGTGATGGATAAACGCCATTGAATCTTTTGTATGAAAAGGCTTTGAGTCACTGCAGAGGAAACGTTAAGTGGACTGTTTATTGTTTTTATTTTATGTAAGTAGTCACTATCATATTAAGAACAATACATATCTATGTTAAAAAAAAAATGACTAGGTTACCTAGACTCGTACTTCTTCATGTGTAAAGTCCGTTACGAAAATAGTAGTTTTTTACATTGTCAATATTTTAATATATTTTTTTAATACGCTACTTTCACTAAGACCGGTCAAATTTTTTATTTACAAAAGAATCAATTAATAATGATCATAACATCTTAAGCTTATTTAAAAACATTTGCTATTGTCTGCTTCATTTTAATGCTCTTTTTTTTAACGATGTAGGTAATTAACAAATATATAAATATTTTTTTTTTTATAAATTTGTAAATTAACGTCATTTAAAATTATAGATAATAATGTACAATAAATCATAATAATAGATATCAATCGGTAACTATCAATAACTTTACGTCCTTATCGATAATAAAAGTAAAAAATTGTTTTAATGTAAGTCAGTAAGTAATTTTAATTTCTTAAAATAAGAAGCTCGAATCTAAAGTGTAGTGTGTCTGTTGTTGGTTAATTGGTATTCTTTACACTAAAAATAAAATTGCCGAAAATAATTTAAATACACATTAGGTTAGTACATGCATGATATTGGATTATTATCCTACTTTTCACAAAAAAAATCAATGTTACAGAAAATAAATCTAATAATTGGAATACATGATTTTTTTCATGTTTTTAATGTAATTATTACAAAATATAAAGTAATTTCACAAATTTTAATATACTATTTTAGATTGAAGCTAACATACATTATTGAATAGAATATATTAAATCCCATTTCAGTACTTTCGTATAATTCAGATGACAACAATTTGTTGTTTCTAAAGATTAGCATTTCTTTATTCGAACAAGTGTCGAACGAAATATTCACCCTATGATAAGTGATACGCCTGTCCATAACGTGGCGCTAGTTCACATGATCTAAGTAACACTACTTTATCAAGATGTTAAGTCTCATTACCTTAGTAGTTTTACTAGCTACAGAGGTCTTCAAACTGGAACACAGCAATATTTGTACACTACTTTTGTGCGGAAATACAAGCTGCTATGGTACCTATTTATACAGTCTTACTACTAGTAAAAGTTGTGTACTAAACAATTATTTCCAAAAAAGTTGGTTATTATATTATCCATTTTGTGTAAAGGATTTTATTTTAATTAAAAAAAATAAATAAACGAAGAGTATTTTACTGTAGGAAACATTATTATAGTTTTGTATAAATACCAACGATCAGGATAGGTTACCATATTAATTTTTGTTTGATTAATTTTTAAATTTAACATGTTTTACAGATTTAGTTTATTTAAATAAAACATTATTTATTCAACATTAATATTATTGAGTCAAAGTTAAGCAATACCTAACACAGCTATGGCTGCTCCTTTTGCTGCATCTCCGCCAGATGTGAATTCTAATGGCAAATTGTAATAATGTTCTACTGCTCTTTGTAAAACAGCATTCCTAGATAGTCCAGAACCATTCCCAACAATCCTCTTAATGTTTGCATTTTGTAAAATATGTTTTGGCATCATGATATGTAAGTTGTCTATTAAACTGTCACATAAAGATCTAAATACTTGACCTAATTGGATGTTTGATAGGTCTATGTTATCAACTGCAGCCTTTGAGGCAGGTGCATGTCTTTCTCCAAGTAAATGAGGACATATTTTCATTGTAGATGTGGTAGGGACTTCCAAGCCAAGAGTAATAAGCCTTTCCCAGACCTTAGACTGTGGTATAGGAAATCCAAATTCAAGCATCCATTGTTGCAACATTTTTACAAATGTTGCTAAAACATTTCCTCCATTTAGTGAGGCTGCCACTACCAAGTATGTATTATTAAAATATGGCAAGTGTTCTACAGTTTTACATCCTAAATCTTCGATACTGTTTACAACAAAAGCAAGTTGGGCAGATGTTGAAATATTTAAAACAGCATCCTCTTTTTGTTCTAATGTTGCAATAATAGAACATTGTAAGTCACCCATTGCTACTCCTACTGGAATCCCCTGTGGAATGCCAT
Organism: Ornithoptera alexandrae; assembly: GCA_029030555.1. NCBI lineage: Eukaryota > Metazoa > Arthropoda > Insecta > Lepidoptera > Papilionidae > Ornithoptera > Ornithoptera alexandrae. The sequence goes on along the minus strand of JARDVY010000064.1, from coordinate 4,561,794 downwards.
TCCAGGACACATTCAACACTCCTGATATTTCTCCACTTTTAACAACTTTAGGCAAAAGGTTAACAGGAAAGTTGATAGATTTAAGAATGTCATAATTCCATTCATTTTTTTCTGTGTTATAATAACCCCAACTTGCAGCATTTTGATCTGACATTACAGGATTCTCTAAATCACAAAGCATAGCTACAACAAAATCTTGTACTGTCCCAGAGTAGGTAAAGTTCTTCAATTTTTCTGGCTTATTTTTGAGTATCCATAATAATGTTGCACATCCATATCCAGAGTAACAATTTAAATGTGAATTAGGTTTTGGAAGTGATTGTAAAAATTCTGGTTTACATCTACTGTCTTGCCATGTATATAAAGCAGTCATTTTTTCTCTTATTGCTTCATAACGCATCACCACTCCATCCTTTTCAACTTTTTCCCAAGCTCTGCAAAGAAAGAACAATTTATGATACTATAACAATAAATAATAATAAAATTGTTTTACATATAATATGTGTTCACCCATTTTTCCATAATACAACACCGTGCATCTGACCGCAGACGCCAATCTTTGTGACATGTCGTAAAACGTCTCTCGGCAGCCGGGACACGCAGTAGTGAACAGCTGATACTATTTTAGGTACATCCTGTTTATTCCCCTCTATGCCTTGATCACTTGGGATATTTGCGGCCGTGTCCTTACTCTGTTTCGCGACTAGCTCTTTTGTTTCGGGATCGTAGACACACACTTTGACCGATGTCGTTCCAATATCCATGCCTAAAACGTACTGTTTATCTGACATTTTTCGATCATTCATTTCACACTGTTTTGAATACACTTAGTCTACGTAGTGCCGGACACGATTTCTATGTGTAAATAATTTTTAGTGTGCGAGAACTTGCGGCACGGCCGCAGCGCACCGCGAGCCGAGTAGAAATGTTCGCTCGCGCGTCTCTAGTTACGTAAATTTATACAACTACATACACATATGACAGCAATAATCAAGTGGCTGATATTTTTTTATCGCTCTGTACTGCGCTTCAGGGGCTCGACGCTAATGAAAAGCAATGAATAAATTCTTGTATATTTATTACCAGATAAGCTATTATCTCCGCGATAAAACTCATATTGTTTTCTTTTAAAGGGTTCATACTTTACTAAAGCTACAGAATAAAAATTTCGTTATATTCCTCATTCTTATAGGACATAGCCTTTTAGAAATATATAACAAACGTTATAATCTTGTCGATCTATTAAATAAATTTTTTTTTGTTTCTTTTATAATTATCAGACGTCCCAAATTACATTAACGTTGCCTCTCATATTTGAACAATTCTTTATTAGTATTTTTAGGCCTACATTTGTATAATGCCTTTTTATTTCAGAATTCAGTTTGATGTTTCTGTAAGTAATACGTAAATATAGATAAATAAAAAGCAGTTTGATGCTTTTATTTATATATGATAATATGGAACAGGACATATAAAAAAGTTAATATTATTGTAAAGAACTAAAAAGTTCCGTATCAAAACTCTCTAATTCCAATTTAGTTTAATATTTTACTAACAATTATTCTAAATGTTATAAACACTCCAGGTTTTTTCGGTTAAATAAAATAAACATAAAAGCAGTACAAAATACATCAGGATCAACTAGTATATGAATTAGTTCGTAAAAAAAAAGATTTGTTTTATAAGAGATTTTACGATACTATTTTTTTTTTTTCAAAATATTTGAGGCCGCCTTGTGTAATTTTTATACATTTTTATATTGCTTTCAACAATAATACCGTAGTATACAAATATGTCGATATTTTTAAAGAATACAATTCCGCATTTCAATAAAGTTTTCATGGCTCTTTTTATACTACGGTATCGTTATACATAATAATTCTTTCAGGTGTTTGCGGAACCACCATAGTTAGTGAAAATGTAAAATCGTCTATGAAATAATATTGCTTCGTTTCTATATTTCAGCTCACCGGATGGCTATTTGTTTATAGTTTGATTAAATGATCGCAAACGTCAATATATCTTATATTTTTACTGATATAAATATTGCTGCAATCTGCTTCTAATAAATTGTATGTAGCAAGCTTTACTATAAAACTGATCATGCTAAATAGTTTTACGAGTTTTTTAAACAGAAATTCCAAATTTTTTCTTAAAAAATAGTTAATGTAATGTGTTATATCTTAAGGTATAGGCCAGTAAGTCTTTTCAAATTTGATCCAAGTATTTTAAAGATGATCCGGTACAAACGGACAGTTTTGTTTAAATATTGCATTTTTATTACAAACGTTTTGTTAACAAAAGTTTAAAATTTCATTTTTTTTTCGGTAATTATTTTTGTATCCTCCATCCTCTTTTGTTTGTATCCGTCGATTCCCCTTGTTTTTAATCCACACCGTTCGCAAACCGCAAAAACAAGATTATTCTGTTTTTCTGTTTGTTTCTATAGTTTTTCGTTTACATAAAATGTCTATAAAAAAAATTTATTATAAGCGTGCAGCGTTAACACTTGCAGTTGAGTTGTATGATTTTATTTGCGGAGTGTTAAATAAACAAATTGTAGTTAAAACTCGACGCTGTTATCGCACGAGAGCGGTACATTTTGAGATAAAGAATTGGCAATATAATATTTACTCTCAGTAAATGTAAATACAAAAAAAAAGGTGAACAAAATTGCATAAGTTACCAATAAATTTGTCAAATTACTGTTCATCATCATCATCATCATCAGGCGATAGACGTCCACTGCTGGACATAGGTCTACCCCATAAATTCCCAAGTCAATCGAGTAGGGATTCATATTAGGGGATTTGGTTCATTTTCCACCACGCTGGCACAGTGCGGGTTGGTGGGAGCCAGAACCTCGTTTGTTGATTAGCAGGGTGCACCACGAGCAGGTGAAGTTGGTTTGGATTCCGTGAGTTGTTGTGCGGGAACACTTACATCCCCTAATTACTGTTAATGAATTGAAATTGTTGCTGTAATTGACTTTGATTAACATTAATAATTTTGACACTTAATAAAATCCCGTTATCTTTCATTTGAAATCGTCTCTAAGTATTAGTTTTATCAATTAGTTTATTGTAGTTAAATATCAGAAACTACAAAGAAGTAGAATTTTTTTTGGAATAAATTTTTTTATGTCGCTATTTATTTCTTATTATTTTCGGGAAGATGCCTTACGTAAAGTTAGTTTTTATTAACGTAGGATTAATTTTTATTGTGAGTTAAAGCAAATCTTCTAACAATTTTATCTAACAGTTAGTTTTTGGTTTAAATTTAAACTAAGTTATTGTATTTCATAAGCAATCTTGTTTTTAGATAATGGGTAAGAAAAGGAAAGCTCAAAACAAGCTTGATAGTAATGAAGAAAAGAAAGGTAAAATTAAAACAGTAAATGATAATGCAGTAGTTGATAACAATTTGGATACGGATAACAATATAAATAGTTCCACAAGTGAACAGCCTATAAGAAACTTCAGAGAAACAAGTAACAGTAGAAAACCTAAAAAAATAATATTTGTAGACGATGAACCACATGAGGTTCAAGTGACTACATCAAATTCAAAGAAAATTAGATCAAAAGCAAAACCTAAAATACAGCACCAGTTTGATGATATTCTAAAAGAAGAAGATGTAAAAGATGAAGACATTGATAAATTTTGCGATGAATTAAATGAGGAAGATAATAAACAGTATGAAAATTGGTTACAGCTAATAGAAGCTAATTTGAATTCAAATAAAAAGAAACGAAAATATTTGTTTGAGTTTTATTTTTAAAATACACAATTTTTTTTTAAATTACCTAAATTCTTAGAATGTTTTCGTCGTGTTACGACAATACAGAACAATTCGTGTAATTTTTTTTAATATATTATGTCGCTAATGATTATTTTTATATTTTGCTTAGCGCTAAAGCGAAGCGAATCTCTATAAAGGATTAAATAAAAACCAGTTCTATAATTTCGAGTATTACCATTGGAATATTTAGTAAATGTTCATTGATTGATTAGTTCTTCTCTGGAAAATTATGATTATAATAAAAAAATGGCATAAAGCCAAAAAATAACTATCTTATAACTAATACAAGACACTTAGCTATGTCAAATGCCACAACATGTCATCGCCGAGGTAATTTCTCATTGGTTACGTAAACGCTTTAAACATAATTTATCATGAAAGTATTAGCGTACAATTTTATTTATGATACGGACTGAATACAAAGTGGTATCACCTGTCAGTTTACAGAGTTTAATCTTCAGGATTGAGCATTGTATCAAAATTATAAGATTTTTAGTGGCAACAGTTATAATGTCTGAACTTATTGTGTACCGTCAGTGTTTACTAAAAAAATATAAATAGTGGCAGTGTGACCGAACATTTATGTATTCTTTTGAAAATAATTTATCTCGTTTAAATACGCAGTCTAGGATTATAATTAATGACTTTTTCTCTAATGTTCATTACAGAGTTAGTTCTCAGAATTATAGAAATAGTTATAAATTTGTTAGAGTAAGAGTCAACGAGTTATTTTTAATGTATAATGGCAAAGATACTTTAGAAATGACTTTGTCTTGTTGAAAGATATATTCAGGTCCAGTATACGCGATAAATATAACCCTGTCGAATTCGCAAGTCAAACGACGTAAAAATACATAAACATTTGCTTTTGCTTAAAGCGTAAAATTTTTAATTGTTTATATTTTATTTCAAGAAATTTTTGTTACAGCAAGTACAAAGATTGAATTTATTATTTTCAGAACATTGTGCTATATGCACAGTCGTGAAACATGAAGCCGGTCATTTCTTTTTAATTTACCTGGGTAAAATGTTTTCCCATACTAGCCCTTGCAGGAACAAAGACAGGTTATGATGTACTTGTACCGACTAAAATCCCCACGTTGTTCCATCATCGTTGCTTTATACAGTAGCGTGGGAACGCTTTTGCATACATCTGCGACCTCGCCAGCGCCAGCTGCGACATAAAATGTTTGCACACTGCCGTTTTGGCGGCAGAAATATGAGCTGCGGTGATGCCTACCTTTTGTTTTATCTGGGGAAAATGCCTTCGCAAACCTGCTCTCGCACGGCAAAAGACGGGTTATGTCGGACTGCATTAATACCCCCACAGTGTTTCACCATCTTTACTTTACAACGCTGCCACGGAAACGCTTTCGTATTCAAGGTCTTTAAGTAAAAATTTGCATTTATTGCTCCTTTTAAAAGAAATTCCTTTATTACTTTTCATATTGATTATTGTTACTCATGTTTATTTACCTACCTTCATGATTTGATTATTTTTAAATTGTCACCAAATCGTGCTTTTTTTTTTTTTTTGTTTTACGTGGGGGAAATGCTCGTCCATACTCGTCCTCGCGGGGGCAAGGACGAGTTATGTCGGACTTGCACCGACTAAAACCCCCACGATGTTCCGCCTCATCGCCATGATGGCAGGGTCACGGGAACGCATGCACTCAACCGCGACCCTGCCGGCGCTGGCCGCTTGCGCAGCCCCACCTCGGGAGGGAGGAATGAATCCTCCCTTTCCAGGGCGCGCCGGAACATGCAGCGCGCCCTCTCCTCGACCTCATGCGTGTGCGGGCGACCGGTTCCCCCGAACCTGTCGCCCAGAGGCCATGGGAGCCACTGGAGAAAACCTCTCCCGGCTCCCCGCGGCGGAGAGATGTTAGGCCCGCCGCTACCTGTCAACGGCCGCGGAGGATAGGGAGAGCGGCGCATCTCAATACCGGCACTCCTCTTCCCCCGCGGCCCCACCGCCGCCGCATCGCCGGTGCGACACCGGTTGGCCGCAGAGGGTACTCCCTCCGCGACCCCACCTCGGCTGCGAGGGGCGGTATGAAACCGCCCCTGCAGCCGGCCGCTAGGGCAGCACACAGCCGCCCCTGCGGCCCCCGGCCGCTCCGGTGAGCTCCAGTTACCCCAACCGGTGCTCGAACCTGGAGCGGCCGCTTCGGCCAGCCCTTCGCCGCGGGCCGGCCGGGTGGGTTCCACTTGGCTTCACCGTGTACCGGACCACGGTTACTAAGCCCCTCCGCCATGACAAGGCGAGAACCCGTTGGAGGGGACCAAATCGTGCTGAATATTTGACGTGCAGATACAATTATTCTACCAATAAAGGCATATGAACCCAGATGTAACTAGTAGTTGTATCTTAATTATTCACAGACCTAAACACTATTATGAGCGAAACCTACGATTGTAATTGAATAGAGTTTAAAGATAGACAGACATCTACATCATGTAGTGTGGTATACAGGCGGTAGGTCTCTGTTGCCAAAGACCGTCTAGGTACTACCGCAGCACCTATTTTTGCCGTTATCCAGCAGTGTGCAAACATTACTGTATTCCAGTTTGGAGGGCACTATAGCGACTGCAATTACAGTGGTAACGAGACTTGATATCTCAGGCGTCGAGAGCATTATTGTGCAGCATATATCATCCAAACTAGCGCTACATTTTTATAGGCGGGCGTATCACTTACCATCAGATGACGACCCGCAAATCTTGTCGCTTAATCGTATAAAAAAAAATAATCTTCTTGCATGTTAAATTAATCGATTGGATAATGTGGTCCAAAAGAAAAACTGGAGTTGTAGTATACTGTATGTGAATGACTAATATCTTTGACATGTTTAGCCAATATCAAAGAATATCACTGTGATGATACGAGAATAAATAACATGCACAAAAAATTTACTGGTACAAAATAATTTCAGGTGTTTTTTTTATATATTGCGTTGGCACACAAAGGTGCATTTAATTTCGCCCTCTCGCATCCTCTTTCAATGTTATATAATAATTCATATAATTCGTCACGTAAAATTATTATTCACATCTTTAGTTAATGTAATTCTTCGTTCAAAATTATTATTGACAACACTAAATAAGATTGCCAGACAAGTCATTACAGACATTATCTAAACCATAGACAAATATATAGTGTATTCTGCTCGTAAGAATAGAAATGAAGAATACTTTTAGGAATATCACATGTATATAGTAAATAATAATACATCTATTTTTATAAACGTGAATGTTTTAGAAACATTCACAAAAATAAACAATCTTAATAGCTATAGTCATGACCAGATTTGCAAGAGCAAAAGGTTCTAAATCTTCTAACCTAAAAGTCCCAGAAGATAGCACACCATGGGAAGTAATGAAAGAACAAATTATTCAGTCAAAAAAAGAAACCGAAGAAGCAAAGCTGCGACTAGAAGTGAGAATTTACTAAAGCTTGTCTCATTATATACATCATATCTTATTCATTTCGACTAGCACTTACACATACAAACAAAAATACTTTATTAAAAGGAAATAGGTATACAAAATTTTTTTTCTGTTAATCTTTAGAGTAACCTAACTGGAATCTGTATTATAAAGACCGGATTTTTAATTACTTTTTGTTGGTTTTTACCCTTATGTAAATGATATCATATAATGTTAAGCGACGATCAAGCATTGATGTTAAAGTGCTTTAATCTAAAGATAGCCCTATTCACTCTTAAGATTCCTACATTATAAATTGACAGAAACACTGATACAGGTGGATAATTTCAAACTTTTGCTGTTCACTTATTTTATTATTGTTCTGATAATTTTAAATTATGGTTATATTATAATTACAGGCAGAACAGCAGAGAATAGAAAACTATAATAATTTTCTTAAAGACCAGAAGATACAAAAGCGAAAAGCTACTTGGTGTGACTTCCCAAAAGTTGACACAAATAAGAATCAAGATCTAAGTACAAATCAATATAGTGAAACACATATTAAAAAGAAAAAGAAAAACAAGCAGAAAAATGTTGACAATGCACAGTGCCAGTTAAAAGATGATGCTGAATTGTCAACAAATGAGAGCAATATTTCAAAAAAACACAATAAAAAGAAAGAAAACAAGAAGTCTTCAATACAAATGCCATCCAATGAAAAAGACAATATTATTGATCCAGTAAAGAACACAATGGAAAGCGTTTTTGTAAATACTTCTGAGGAAACACAAAATAATGATAATCAAAAAAATAAAAAAAAGAAAAATTCTCAACAATTTCATAACAATATTGATGATAAAAAAGAGAATACAGAATTATACAATAACCAATTGAACACAAAGTCTATTAATGAACAATACAAAAATAAAAAGCTTAACAAGAAAAAAAATAAAGAGCAAAGGCCAATGTGCAAAAAAGAAGTTAATGACCGAAGTTTCCAACTTATAATTAATGGTAATGAAATTGAATTAGTTAGGTTTGATGGTTTTCCTATTATGAAGAAAGATGCTGAACGTCTGGAAGAGCTAAAGAATAGTATGATTAAAAAAGGCATACCAAAAAGTGAAGTGCAAAGGAATATGAAACTAGAGAGAAGACGAGCAGAAAAAGCTTTAACTAGGTTGAAAAGACAGGTTTGCTATAATTGCAGGAAAGGCGGCCATAACCTTTCAGATTGTCCCGACTTAAAATCCAAAATACCAGGAGTTGACAACAGTGCTGAAGGAGTCTGTTTCAAATGTGGCTCCACAGAGCATAGACAATTTGAGTGTAAAGTGCAACGAGATAAAGAGTTCAGATTTGCAACATGCTTTATCTGTAAAGAAGCTGTAAGTGAAAATTAAATAATTTAAAGTACAACACTCCATCTCCTCTTATTTAGTTCAGTTGGAATTATGGCCAAGAACTTTTTTATCATAAAATATAACACAAAGCAATTACTGATATTTTTTAGTTGTTGCTATATGATAATATTCCATTGTTAATTATTTGCTTAATATATATTATCATCAATATACTCTATTTGAGTATATTGATGTATATACACCAGAATTAATGATTTTTTTTTGCATTATTCAATGAAACTGTTACGTTATAGAAAATCCTGTTTTATTTATATAAATTCACAACTTAATATTGTTCATTATTAATTGTTTCATAGGCCCTATATAGGTAACATGTAGCTTCAGTGTTCCTTTGGAATGGTATTTGAATTCAAAATACTTAAGTGTTATAAATTGTATCCTCATAATAGAAAGTGCAGTGCATCAGTAAGAAATAAATAATTTTATAAAAGCATCAGTACAAATGTAGACGTTTATTGTTTTTTGTAGTATGCTAATTGTTTATTATTCTAATCTTTGTTTTATATAACAAATATTTATATTAGCACAATTTTTTTTTTTAGGGACATATAGCACGACAATGTCCTGATAATCCTAAAGGATTATACCCTAATGGCGGTTGTTGTAAACTATGTGGTGATGTCACACACTTGAAGAAAGACTGTCCGACTGTAAGTAAAGAAGATTAATTTTAGCAAATTTTGGTTTCCTTAAGGTGTGTTAAGGCTTGCTAAAAGCTTACAATAAAATTGAATTTTGCTAAATCAAAAACTTATACAGAGAAATAATAAAACAGTTTAATCAACTGTCACATAAAATCGCAATAAGAGTTATGTTTGTAATGATGAACCATGGTTTGTGGTCTTTTGGTTAATGGTATGATTGTTCATATCCATCACCTGTGTATTTGCAACCATAATAGCAGTGATTATGCAAATTTGTTTACATCTCCAAAAAGTGATATATAATTTTTCATACTTGATAACTAGTTAATTAAAAGAGTTTTAAATGTAAATATTAATGAATGTTGAATGTTAAAATATAAAAACTGGTTACCATATTCCCTTCAAAAATTTGTCTGTTGTTTTATATTAGGTCCTTACATATGAAATTAGGGTTTTGTTGTACTGACCACTTTGATCTGAAATGTCTCCTTTTTAGTTAAGAATTCCAAATTCAAATTTATAAATTCATTTAGCTGGTACATTTGAGTTTTGAAAACAGTCACTCATTTGTTTTTTTCCTCATAATTTTTTTTTGGCGTTGCTTATTATCGCACAATGGAAAACATGAAATATCGGTATATTTACGAGTACGAGTACTACCGTGGCACCAGTGCTGCAGAAACAGCTCGAAGGATTAATGATATGTACGGCGCTGGTGTCGCAAAAGAAAGCACATTACGTTTTTGGTTTCAACGTTTTCGTTTTGGAAATTTTGACTTTATGAACCAATCCCGTGGACGGCTAGAGACCAAAGTGGAAAATGAAGTATTAAAGGCTTTTGTGAAAGCAGATCCATCACAAAGCACTTCAGAGATAGCTGCAAGCTTCGGAGTAAGTGACAAAACTGTGAACTGTGTGTGTGTTTTGTGTCCACTTAAAGTAAATCGGGAAAGTAAAAACTTGAGCGATGCATACCTCACGAATTGAGTGAATCGAACTTGCAAACATGCTTTGACTGCTGTTTGCTCAACCGACACAATAATGAAGGGATTTTAAATCGAATCATTACTTGTGATGAAACGTGGGTACTGTACGATAACCGGAAGCGCTCGTCGCAATAGCTGAACCCTGGAGACCCAGCCAAATTCTGCCCTAAACGAAAATTGATTCAGAAAAAGTTACTTGTGAGTGTTTGGTGGACTAGCGCCAGTGTCGTTCACTACAGCTTTCTAAAATCTGACCAAACGATTACGGCAGATATCTATTGTGAGCAACTGCAAACCATGAAGGAAGAACTAGCTGCTAAACAACCGAGGTTGGTCTATCGCTCTAGGCCACTGCTGCTTCACGACAACGCAAATCCATACACTACACAACAAACAACCACTAAGTTAGATGAGCTACAATTGGAATGTCTGCGACGTCCACCGTACTGCGGAACCATGCCTCAATAGATTACCATTTTTTCTGGAATTTGGACAACTTTTTAGAAGGAAAATAATTCAACTCCGACGCGGCAGTCCAAACCGCCTTCAAAGAGTTTATTGATTCTCGCCTTTATGGTTTTTTAGTAGAGGGGTCAATAAACTACCTATGAGATGGCAAAAGTGCATAGATAACAACGGTGCATACTTTAATTAAATATATTTTACAAAAAAAAAAATCACTATATTCCTCCCGTATAAAACGCCAATTTCATATGTAAGGACCTAATATTATCTACTACATAGTTGCAAACTTTCACAGAGTATCTCTATTTCCATGTTAATGTTATTTTTTAAATAAAATATGCTCTTCATTTTTCAGACGAAGGATAAAAAAGAGGAATCATCATTTAAACTTCAAATATTGGATGGAACTGGAAATGTTGAAGATATAAGTCAGAAGGACGAAAATGTTAAAGAAGTAATGAAAAAGAAAAAAAAAATCAAATTCTAGTGTTTAACAAGTTTGTTTACAAAAGTAATAAAACCACTATTGCTATGAAGAGTTTTTATTTAGCACCTATTTATTGCTATTTTTAACTTTCCTATTGGTTCTGTTTTTCTTTTTTTTTATTCTGCTAACTATAAAATTTATATAGTGACAGTCTCAGTCTCCTCTCTTAATTTATAACGCCTCCAGACTCGCCATTAGTCGAATCAAACATTGTGATGAAATTTGGCCAATTATGCCTTCTGGAACATGGGAGTCCTCTCTGCTTAAAATTCTTGCTGCTTCAGATAAGCACTGAATAGGTTCTTTCAGTCGTTCTTTTAGTTTTTCCTTAGTTATAAGTCCAGCTCTAAACTCGCTCTTTGCTAAATACATTAGAGGAGCATGTAATTCATATAATATCATTCCTGCAAAAGATCGTTTTACTCCAAAGAATTGCCAATATCTATTAGAAAAATAAAAAGCATTCGCTCTGCTGAAGCATACAGTCCTCTTAATTGTTTTTATAATAATGATGATTCAAATATAGCCTATTAAACAATTATTTTAAATAAATTTATCGCCAGTACTAGATTACAGTTCAAAATAATATCAAATAGAACACTTGAACTCCTTAGTAACATCATTTCGTTGTGCAAAAGGACTTTTTCATACAGATGTGAAAAATCTTTTTTTATATTGAGTATGCCAAATTATAATAATAAAAATTCAATACATCTAGCCATCTATACGAATAATATAATTAGCTCAAAGTTGTAATAAAATAAAAGCAATTTCACTTACAATTTAATTGAAAAAAAAATAGAAAGGCTAATAAAAAACAAAATTCAACAGGTATAAATTAAATGAGTAAAAAATCAACTACTGTATTCTTACCCTAAAGTTAAAATTCTTTTTCATACTCTATCCGTATCCGTTATGGTTGATTAAAAATTTTAAGTAGAGGTTTAAGGTTATTTTTTTGTTTTACGTAGGGGAAATGCCTTCGCATATTCGTCCTCGCGGGAGCAAGGACGAGTTATGTCGGACTTGCATCGACTAAAACCACCGCGATGTACCGCCTCATCGCCTGATGGCTGGCAGGGTCAAGGGAACGCTTTCGCTCGCAACCGCGATCCTGCCGGCACTGGACGCTTTTGCAGCCCCACCTCGAGAATGAGGGATGAATGCTCCCTGTCCAGGGCACGCCGGAACATACAGCGCGCCCCCTCCTCAGCCTTCTGCAGTCACGCGGGCGACGGATTCCCCCGAACCTGTCGGCCAGAGGCCATGGAAGCCACAAGAGAAAACCTCTCCCGGCTCCCTGCGGCGCAAAGATGTTGGGCCCGCCGCTACCCGTTAACGGCTCCAGTTATCCAACCGGTGTTCGAGCGGCCGCTTCGGTTGGCCCTTCGCCGCGGGTGGGCCGGGTCGGTTCCACTTCGCGTCACCGTGTGTTGGTCCACGGTTACTAAGCCCCTCCGGCACGACAAGGCGGGAACTCGTTGTGGGGAGAGGATCAAGGGTTCCTGCACATCACGAGATCCATGCCAACTTCGCCTGCTCGTGGTGCACCTTGCTAATCAACAAACGAGGCTTTGGCTCCCACCACCACACATTGGGCTAACATGGTGGGTATTAGTTCAAATATCTCGATATGAATCCCTACCTGATCGATGTGGGAATCTCTGGGTTAGGCCTATGTGCAGTAGTGGACGTCTACAAGTTGATGATAATGATGAAAAATTTTTAATTGTTTCCGTTTATTTTTTGATATGGTCGATTAAAAACTTTACCTCTCATACGGCTGTCTCCCGGTGTGATAACGTCGAGTGTCTTTAACACGAGCTGACAAACTTCAGCTTTTCGTTTCATCATGAAGTCGGATAAATCGTCGATGCGGTAACCCTCCACACGCCCATAGAGCTGTGCCAGTGTGTTTTTGATGGATAAAAGGATCGAATGACTTGCGTGGAATGCTGACTTGTGCTAAAATAATAAAAATCTAGGATTTTTAAGATTCTAATACGGTTCCATTATTTTATTTTAAAGTATACATTTATGCTATCTCTTATGAGGCGCCTTATATTTTTCCTTTCCCAATATTTAATTATAGAACAAATTTAGTCTACTTAGGTTCACCGCAGAACATGGTCTATCTAAAAGAAAGTAATTATCGTACTCATTTTACCCTGCGTACGTGTCGCGAAGCATAATTTTCTGGTGGTTATAAAAGAAGCTGCTTCCCTTTTCTATACATTTATTTGATTACAACTTGTTGTGGCGATGGAAATAATTTAACTCATCTTTTCGTGATGAAAACAGATTAGACAGACAATTATAACAGTTGTAGAAATATGCCATATTCATAAAGAACTAGATAAATATGATATTTAACAATTGCATAGAATTAAAAATATTTGCACTAGTACCTTATTAATCATGGCCTCCCTCTGCTCTATGGCTTGGGGGCCGGCCACTAGGACATCCAGCTGATCGACTTCAGCTTGCACAACCGCTAACGTTTTGCGTACCGCGCCACTGGGTGTTTTAAAGCCACATGCCCTTTCTGAGCATAACCATTGCGCGTCGTTATCTAAACAGTAGTTCCAAATTGTTTAACGAATACAAAGGTACAAAATATGTATATTCTTTATCATCTAAAATCTTTTAATATATATAAAATTGTCTATTCTGTTTGTATAGGATAATTTTTGTCTAAGTCGGCACTTTTTGACAATTTTTAATGCTTGGGGTAGCTGCACAGAGGTTTAGTAACGTTACTCACCTAGTGGATTTGTTGATAGAATGAAGCCGTTATCACACTTGTGACATTTGAGCGTGCTCATGTCGGTACCCAACTCTCTGGGATCGGAACAACGGGGACAATCGCAATGGAAGAATTTGGATTGAAGTAAGTATTCCCGACGCACTAAAGTTGGCGAAAGGACATGCGTATAACATAAATGTAAAGAATCTCCTTTCTTTAATGATACGGCTGCTCGGACTTCAACCCTGCAAATATAACTGTCTGATTGAAGGCACATTTATATCTCGATTTCTGTTACTCTGATTTAAACTAATCAGGAAGATACAAGATTTTGGAATTATTTTTGAACTCCTCTACTTTTCATATATGTTAATGTCATTGGACTAATGTAATTAAAATAAATAAAAAATTATTATTTTGCTTGAAACATAAAACAATATTGCAAAAAAAAAATGGTTCGCAATTTGATACTAAGATTTTGTTTTTTTTTTTTTTTTAGTTTTTTACTCTTATTTTCTTTTATCGTACTTGGAAATCATAAAATCCCCGAGCTAAAAATTGGGTGGTCACGAAAATTTATTCGAACTGATAGAAGTTTTACTTTTCAATCCACTTGGAAGAGAAAAAATTTAATTGAATGAAGAGCTTCTGTCAGTTATGTTTTATGTTTAATTAGAATTATAGCAAAAGTTAAAAGCGTGAGTTGAACGAGGTAAAGAAGTTCACATATTTTAACATAGATTTCTCCTTTTAATAATATATTTAATAAAGTAAAGAACATACAATATACATAAAAGTTTTAGTAAAAATCCCGTTTAAATTTCAATTAAGTCAATAACATGAACAATCGGTGTTTATAATGCAGATTGTTATAACTCTGATTTAAGAATTAATAGTATTTTTTTTTTCTATACTGATTGTTAAGGAAGGTTTTAGATTTTTTATTTTGTAAATGTATTGAATCATAAACTATCGCCACTGATACAAAATAGACAACGCTAACAATAGAGCTAAGAATAAATGAACAGTCGACTATGGTTTATTTTAAGCTAACAGTTAGACAACACAGATGTATTTAATGTTTGAAGTAATCAAATACTATCAACAAATAAACTGGGTTAAATAGCTTGTATTGCGGTTTAGTTAAAAGGTCACTCAGCACATATTCGGCGTCAATTTAATAAAACAAATTTAATAAATACAGAACATTACCTGTGTATAAGAATTGCCTTCTTAGCTGTAAGAGTAAATAAATGTAATAAAAAACTCTATTTAATATCTGTGTATTTGTGTTGTAACGCTGTACCTGGTTATCCTAGCCACTTTATAGATACATGACCAAAGAGTATAAAAGGTACTTTCTGTGCATATTACGTTAATAAGTCTTGCGTATAAAGAAGTTACTTTGAAAAGCGTTGAATTAATATAATTTTTCACTTTAAATTTTTATAATAATTTGATCAAGCACGTATCATCATAAGCCCATAGAAGCCCACTTCTGGTCATAGGTCACCCCCAAATATCTCCACATCAAAGGTTTGTGCGCTGTCCGCATCCAACGGTATTCCGCGATCATTACCAGATCGTCGTATTTGATGCCAAAAATAATCAGAATATCTAAAGCTTGAATGGCTATTCAGCACAATAAATAATTAACAATAAAAAACGTCGGGTTAAAAATAGATAATTAAAGTGAAAGAGAAACTAATCCCGATGATAGTTTGGCAACGTACCATCATTGATTTCTGCATAAAATAAAGACAAATTTTAAAACGGATACATAACACAAAGAGGTAATAATACTTTTGCATGGTTATAATATACATACTTGTAATAATTTTGAAGAATAGTATGAACGACATTGGGGACACAATTATGCGCTGCGATCGCCAGCCTCGGGTATATTGCCCGTATACTGAATCCACCTCGGGACGGTATTTCAACAGCATTTATCTAAATAGAGAATGAAAATCATAAATACATACACCAAGGTTGGTTAATGGTTGATAGATAATCTTTACCAAAAATATATCTATATATTTGGTATAAAAGACGATTGTTTAGGTGGTAAATACACAATTTTAAATACATAGGAGTATTCAAAACAATGAATAACGGCATGAGCCATCACAATAAAAAACGGGATGCTTACTTTGAAACGAATGACAGAGCAAAGATTTAAATTAAAGCATTTAACATTATATTTTGTTAAGTATTATCTTTAGGTAACGCTTAATAATTAATAACTGCCCAATTAATTGGCCTGCCTGTAGAAATAGCAATAAGAAAAGTTACGCTAGTTACATTGAGATTATATGTCAAATGTTGCATTTGATATTGTTCACAGCTGCAAGATTTTACACAGTTTAAAATTTGTTATGACGATAAACAATATTACATAAAAATGAATTTTGAATATATGCCAAATTATTTAAGGCATTCATAGTAGATTTCTGTTTTGAATTTTTATAGCGTTTAACTTACTAATTGTTTCTTTTATATCAGAACAGACTAAGGACAATACCACGCCTCTTTCGATCTTTTTTTAATGGCAATATAGTAAAAAATTGCTGCAATGTAGAGTAATAAACGATCTACGACATCTATATATTTATGTGCTACATTCATTTATATGAATTAAATAGTAACAAATAATCAATAATCGGACCAACTTCAAAAACGGTAACATTAATTTTGGCTGATGAAAACGTTTACGCAAAGGACACTTTATGCTTCCATATTATTACATTTTTAATATATTGTTAACAATAGAAAGGTTACAAAACGTATAACATCTTAAAATCCTTGTCTTTCATATCTATTTCATCCCACTATAAATAAACAAGATGTAATTTTTTTTTGCCGACATGCAATACTCACGTCCAAAATTCCGCAAGCATTTCGCACTTCTTCCTTACCGAATCGACTTTCGAGTTTGCAGTGGTCGGTCAGAAAGTTTACAATGTTTATTTCATCGATTCGCCACGTAGGCTGTTGTCGACGAGCTTGCGTATGAACTTCCATGACAGCCACTTCCTGCTCCCATCTCAAAACGTCCTTTTCCTTTGCTAAAAGTAACCTGACATTTTTGCAACAAAATTTATTTATTATTGTTTCACTGATATAAAATTGCTGATACTAATAATGTTATTTATTTATCATGGTCTATTTACAAGAATGCTTGTATTTGTTTCTTCTATTTAATTTTTAATTGATCCAGGCAATTGGCAACATATAGCTTCAATTACAGACAAAAATTGTTTTTTTTGCGCATTGGACCGCAAACACAAAATTTGTTGTAGCATAGCGAGGACTCTATGATGAGCCCCTATCTTGCACGTGCCTAGGTATTGTGTTAAGCAGCACGCAAGAAATCCTAGCGCCCCTTTTAATGCTTTTAACAAGATCACAAGTTTTAATGGGTTGAAACACCATATCACTCTAACATCTGCTCTAAAAGCACCGTATCTATAGATGATGGCTCCCCCTGTACCAAAAAAAGGTTTAGTCTAGTGAGTACACGTACAGTGTACACTATTGGATATCGCGTTATGACTTGTAAAAATACCTTAATGGCGTGATACAGTCGAGTTGGGGGGCACTAACAGTCCAGTCTTCCACACGCTGGAACCGCACTTTAGCATTCCAAAAAACTTCACATTCTCCAACATGCTGTGACGATTGTTCGCATTCAGCGTTGCAGACTGGCCAACCACAGCGGGAGCACAACGTATTATCTACAGGACAGTAGCAGCCCAAACACAGCGGCGGAGTATCTGTTAGGAATAATCTTAAATAAATACCTAATATTGTCGATGTAGTAAAGATCGTGTCTCAGGGAATAACATGTCCGATAATTGATCCATAGTTATGTTAGGCAATTTGCTTGTTATTGTTCTGACGATACTTTGAATTTTTTTTTTAATTGAATTTTTCACAGTTTTATACAATTGAATATTAGGGAAAGTAGGTACATAATGATAATAATGAAGCTCCTAAATGTTTCAAGTAAAAAAGTTTTAAATTAATTTTGGCAATAATTAATAAAAAATTAAGTAGAGTGGATTACTGAGGAAAAGATTTTCGGTTCGTTATCATAAATTATCATTGAGAAAAAAAAAATTACAGTTAATATTTTTGGTGGTAAACAGATAACCCATTTTGCATAATACCTTTCAGAAATTAGATACGTTTTTCTATAATTTACCTCTGCTATGCTTTGCGTTGTATAGAAAAAAAATTTACTTGCCTGGTTTCGGTCCGACGGCAAATGGTAAATCGGTAAATATTAGTTCCCCACAATCTATGTTCTTTTTTGCGACCAAATAGCGACCGTACTTTTCGTTACGTAGTACGTCATAATGTGAAGTGTCCATAGTAATATACCGTATAAGAACCGGCCGGGCTGAAGAGTGAAGATTGAAGCGACTGAAACCGTTTGCACAATGAATAGTAGCGGCTAAAATAAACTCGCTATTACTCGAGAATGGGAACGATCGAAAATTTGAGTACATACACGTACGTAACTAAGTTTTGGTTCATATTTCAAAAGAAGCGCAGAAGATCTTTATTTTTGGGTCCAATTTAATAAAATGATAACATTATGTTAGAATAATAATTTTTTGTAAAATAAAATCATACATAAACATTGGCAGGGTCTCCCTCCTTAGAGCTCGTCTATCATTGTGTAGCATACTGCTCTGAAGTAGAGGGTTTTTTTCGTCAACAATAAGTTAGCCATAGATCTTAATTTCATGAAGTCGTTAAATGTTCAATGGCCGGAAGTTGGTGAATTGCACTTTCCCATGAAAGAAAAAAGATTGTTAAAAGTTAAATGTCATAAGGTACTGTGTAAGTATCCTAACCAGCTTTTTGATGTTATAGAGACTTATTAATCTTTTTAGCTTTTACTTAATAATTATTGTTCTTGTCAGTTAATGTTCTATAAAAAAAACCATTTAGTAGCCATGTTATGTTAACCGAACTTATTTTATAATAAGTAAAATAATTTAAGGGTACACAGTTACATAAATTGAAATAAAATCGATGTAATTAATAAAAATGTGAAATAGTGTAAATCTTATCGTACTGTGTAAACATGATGAATTTTATTTAACTAAATTATTTTTTATCGGAACTACAATACGACTAAGATATAATCTTAAGTTCCTTGTTGTCCTTGTATTAAAATGTCATATGCGGAAGTAAAAACCTAATAGAAATATTTAATTCAAAATTTTAAGTGATCTAGATACCCCGAATTGTCAAATAGTATATGGAAATAATAGCATTTTTACATTATTTATTGATTTTTTTCACAATCATGTCATTCTTTGAGTTTTTATTTCATATTATTAGCGAAACAGGTAGTATCGCTTTTCTCAAAAATTTTAAGCTACCAAAAATTGTCGCCGTAGTTACAAAAGAAACTGTTCCATGTATACACGAAGTGAGTGTACTTTTCTTGTTAATTTTTTTTATTTGGGTTCCTGGTTGTTAAATATATAGAATTTCATAAAAAAATTCGCTAAGCCAATATTTTATATCAAATTCTATATATTTTTATAAAGAACTTGTTGAATTTTGAAGGACAATAAGCATTGAGGAAGAGACATTGCTTAACTCAATTACTACAAATTTAATCAACCCGCCTTGACCTACGGTGTAGATAAATGACCTTGACTCTTTTTGTGGGAGAAGCGTTAGAATACCTGTAGTGGAAAATTAAGCGGGTAGTTCATTTATTATTAATAAAACTATTATCATAATCAATAAAATTTGTATTTGTATGCAGGATGGCTCACTGGGAGAAAAGATCGTATGTAAAGACGAAAATAACGAAAGAATTGAATGTCCTTTTAATGGCGAAGATTATGAAACGAGTGACGTGAATAATGTAAGCGTAAAATCTAAAATATTTTATTATACGATAGTTCATACGTCAGATTACCCTAGTCCATATTTTATTCTAAACATGAAGTTAAAATGCAGAAAATAAGCAGCTTTAAAAAGGGCTACGAGAATAAAAGTTTCATCTCTAAAAAGCCCTTACCAATACCAATGATTCGACTTTACAGCTTATTAACAAGGATGTAAACAAAAATCACACCTTGCAACATTATTTTAAACTTACGCGCGTTGAAGATAAAACGTATGTGATAATTTTCTTACTCATGAAAAAAATTTACATAAATTAGAATTAAAAAATTTCATTCTTATAATTATGTAATTCGTTTTTTGTATATAATGTTATTAAACAATATTTAATTCAAAACCTTTATTAATTATAATACCTATTTCTTCTCGTGAGCTAACTGAAGTCAAATGAATACTTTTAAATTATACAAAGTCCTATCTCATTGAAGTTTTTAATAGTGTATGACTAATAAAATTCTATAAATAACCTTAGCTTTTAATTAATTAAGAATTTCATATTTCAATAATTTTTTTCTACATCTATGAAATGTCAATATCGATATTTCCGGTTCAATACGCCCTCTATCTGAATTATTAAGAGACTAGACTTGACTTGTGATAGGTGCTGGAGGCGAAGTTATTGCTAGGAATTCGCACTATTCGGGTTATTTAGCTGGAGTAAGTGATATAATCTAACACATAGTAAGTAATACATCGCATATTTTTCTATTGTTTTATTCTATAAAATCTTTTTTTCTCGTATTATAATAACTACTGTAATGCCGGGAAACTATTGACGTCATACACGTGATTATTGCAATTTCGTATGTTTTTAAGGATAATATCCTATCATTTCATTATTAATTTTGTGGGTTGCAATAGTTTTACCATAAATAATTACATGTATAAGACATTATTATTATTTAAATAATATGATCGATAATTTGCAAATGTAACCATAAAATTTTCTAATGACAACGTAAAACATTTTGGCTGTAAGTCAAGTTTATGGTCACAATGAACAAACTTACTAATTTTAATTTATGCGATAGTTAGTATTAGCGTCTATCTCGGTAAGAATGCAACGGGTCCTGTTATACCTGCGTGTTATGTAATACCGTTATTGAGTGACACTTATAAATTCGCGAA
Source organism: Ornithoptera alexandrae (assembly GCA_029030555.1). Lineage (NCBI taxonomy): Eukaryota > Metazoa > Arthropoda > Insecta > Lepidoptera > Papilionidae > Ornithoptera > Ornithoptera alexandrae. The sequence continues at coordinate 4,540,744 of JARDVY010000064.1, read as the reverse complement.
GCCGACCCTGACACAACTGGCGCAGACCGCTATTTTATAATATGGTTCCTTAAATTACAATTATCTTAATTTATACGCGCCTTTCCATTTAATATATTGATTATCAATTTTAAGTCTATTTTGCTTTTATATAAGTATATGTTATATTTATTAAATATTATCCAATTACAGTTGTTTCCATGAAATTAAATGTAACTGCCATAATTATTGTAATTATACTATTTTAATTTGTAGAAAATGGCACCTCCGTACTATGCAGATCTTGGTAAGAAAGCCAATGATGTCTTCAGTAAAGGATATCACTTTGGTGTGTTTAAATTGGACTTGAAGACCAAGAGCGAATCTGGTGTAGAGTTTAGCAGTGGCATCATTTCCAACCAGGAGAGTGGCAAGGTATTTTCATGGCAGATACAGAACACTCGATAAATTTTGGTTTTACACTTGAATTTCTAGAGAAACTTTTTAATACACTAATAGTGAACATGTATGTAAAACTATATTTTTAATTCAACTTCTTTACAGGTGTTTGGTAGCCTATCATCCAAATATGCAGTGAAAGACTATGGTCTAACATTCACAGAAAAATGGAACACAGACAACACACTTGCTGCTGATATTACCATTGCAGATAAAATTGCTGCAGGCCTCAAAATAACCCTTGAAGGCACCTTTGCACCACAAACAGGGTATAGGGATTTTAATGATATTAATTTGACATTTATTTGTTGTTATAATACTTAAATTAAAATCTTTTTTTTTTCTAATAGGAGTAAGACGGGCAAACTGAAGTCCTCATTTGCCAATGAAACAGTTGCTCTTAATACTCACTTAGATCTAGATATGGCTGGGCCAATCGTTGATGTGGCTGCTGTTCTTAAGTACCAAGGTTGGCTTGCTGGTGCTAACAACCAGTTTGACACACAGAAGGGCAAATTTAGCAAGAACAACTTTGCTTTTGGTTACCACACCAATGATTTTGCTCTACACACCAATGTGTAAGTATTTTACAAATAATATGTGAATGGATGATTCAGTGATAACATAGAAGTATTAAACTTAAAAAATATTTATATGAGCCTTAGATTAGGTAACAAATTATAATAACTGCATTAAGCCTAAAAGACAAATGGAAAAATAGATCATGTAAGATAATGACATTGACTTAACAATATTATATAACAATTATTAACCACTGGTACAACTTTGACTAAAACCATATTCATTTAAAATCTTGACTTTGAAAAGAATGTGCCATTGTATTTAATTTAACAAAATATGCTGATTGCACTTTTTTTTGTAAAATTGCACTACATTGAGATTATTGTATGATGTACATTTTTCTAACAAATCTTTATATGTTAATAAGGTAGCTTAATTTGCGAGAACCTTTTGTTAACAAATTCAAATAAATAATTTGTTTCAAATGTGTTTAAGTTATGTATACATAAAAAGTAAAGTGCTTCACCAGAATAATGCATAATGAGAGAATGTCAAAAGTACTTGCTTTCTAAATCTGTATCCCTGTTTCAACTCCAGAGCCTCATTGAAGATTTGGAATTATAGACATGGTTTTTTGACATTAGCCTCTCATAATGTTAATCTGATCTAACAAATGTTTCTGTTTTATGTGAAAAAGTAATAGCCAGAGTGTTTTGAGTGAACACTCTTCACCATCCACACCTATATTTATACTTAACAATAAGTGAAATTATGTTATGGGTTAGTCCATTATACGAAAAACAATTTTTCTTTGATACTTAATTTTTAAAAGGAAACAAACAAAAAGTTATATATCCTGTAAGATAATCATGTTTATTTTTTCATATTGTGTGTACAAAAATAATAAATAAATAAAAATTATCTTGTACATAAATTTTCTTTACACTATTTTCTGTTGTCATATTTTTCTTTGTTTAAAATTGATTGAAATATTTGAAAATCCACAGTGACAATGGTAAAGACTTTGGTGGTTCTATCTATCAGAAAGTGTCTGAGAAGATTGACTGTGGTATCAGCATGAAATGGACAGCGGGATCTGCCGACACACTGTTTGGCGTTGGTGCTAAATTTGCTCTTGACGCCGATGCCTCCTTGCATGCTAAGATCAATAACAAGTCTCTTATTGGTCTCGGTTATCAGCAGAAACTTCGCCCTGGTAAGTAATACTCATTAAAATTTTTAAATATGTAGCCACCGAAAGTTGTCTTAAATAAGAAGAAAAAATAAAGAGCAAAATTTGCAGTTGATAATAATAATGTTTGGAATGGAAAGGTGCAGTAGCAAAATTGGGTGTAATGTGGTTTAGTGTACATCTTCCCTAACTTGCTTGTCATTGTCATGGGTTTGCACATTGTTACTCAACAATAATTCTATTATTTAAAAGCAACATCTGAATGATTTTTATATCCATTGAAAGTTTGTTTAAGTAGTTTAATTTTCAGACAGGAAATGTGAATGATTTTTTTATAATAGTTTGCTAGTTTTTTTTCTTTATTTTTATGTATCAATTGTTATCACTCTTGTTATCTAATCTGATTAAGAAATCGCGTGATTTTGTGAAACTGTTATATAAGGCTACTACACGTTAGTACAGTTGGTACTTTTTGAGTACCAAAAATGTACTATTTATGAATTAGACATCTTGTCGTTAGTTCCCTTATTTGAATAAAATGATTATTAATAATTAAAAAAATGGTTATGGACAAAGTATTACGAAATAAGACTAATACTTTTTCTTTAACATTAACACTATCGGGACCTGGGGCTTTCATGCATTGACAATATGTCGAAGCCATTTCCTATTTTGTTGGCTAATATTTTCTTTCCATGTTATGACTACTGCTTCTTGTTCAAATGATATTGTGTTATATTAATTTGATTTTTTGAGTATGAATTTTTCTTCTTTTAGGTGTGACCCTGACATTGTCGGCCGCCATCGACGGTCAGAACTTCAACGCTGGTGGCCACAAGGTCGGCATCGCGTTCGATCTGGAGCCCTAGGCATTTATTCAAGCCAATGGAGCTTTAGTCTTGTAGATAATACATAAAGCCACATAAACTATTATCATATTTAATGGAAAAAAAGAATGCTTAGTTGAATCAATTCAAGTGTCCCAGTCTCCTGTGAAAAGTCAATGTACACCACAACATTGTGCAATATGCCAGAGACATATTTAAATGCTGTCAAACAGATACAATTTTTATGGTGGATGCCAGCTTTCTCTCAATGTACTTGATTCATATTATCTATTCTGACCACATGTTGCCATGCATCCTGTATCACTTATAATTATTCACTACTGTCAGTATATAATGCCTTGTAAATAAGCACCTATGGTGTGTTCTTTATTGATTGAGAATAAAACAAATAGTCTGTTGTAATCAAGAGTTTTTTTGTTTTATTTATTTACCTTTTTTAGTCTGGGGCAGAAGGAGAAAGAATCAACTAAAGATTTCTCCTTTTTGGAAGAAGTCAAGATTATATGAGATTTCATCATACTCGTTAGGAAGGAGCTTTAGATCTCCATCAGAATATACTGGTACTCATAAGTACTTTCACTTGGCAAACCTCCAAAAAGGATAAGGCCTCATTAGGCTACAGTTAGAGAAGTCCACATTATATTTGTCACCTTATCAGACTTATAAAGAGGTCCCTAACTTCAAGACCCCGCGAATACAGGTTTGGAATGTCGAGGAGTCGTGAATAAATTGCAGCACATTTTTATTCACAAGACCTACCATTTGATAATACTCGTGCTATTCTCGTAGTATGGTATTGAAGACTACAAGATGATGGTAAATGTGCTTAACAAAACTACTATGGATTGATGCCGATGGCCAGAACAGACTAGCCCTTATTTTTTTAATTCGACGATGAGCAGGACGTTCACGCAATTTATACGTATACTCATAACAATGTGACGCTACCAACAATAATACACATATCACGATAGTATAGTCTCGTTCCCTTGATAACATTACTATTTACATCACAATATTTATGACGGCAAATTGACTAGTTAATTTTCAGTACCAAAGACGGATTAATTTCTTGAGGCATGTACAATAATGTTTTAACAAAGATTAAAGACATTACTAGATTAAAATAGTGGTTTATTCAAAAACCTTTGTTTTATTTATTTTTTAAATCAATACAGTTTCTAAACAGTCTACTGGATCATTTCTTCTTCCATGATCTTTGCCATCCATTCAGGCTCCGCTGCAGCTATCTTCTCGATCAAACTGTTCACTTGGTAGCACAAACTTTGTATCTGTTTGTCCCATTGTGGTAGTATTTCTCGGGCTAAAATTAACATTATGCACATTACAAATGTGTGAAATGAACACCATCAAGCAATAGAAATCGACTGCTTGATAGATCTTCTCCAATGACAAGATGTCCAAAAATTCTTTTTTTAAGATGACTCAAGATTATACAAATTATTATTTTTCATCTATACAGTTGTAATCTTACGCATGAAATTTTCGGACGATTATTTTTTTAAATTTCAATTTGATATAGTGATATATTCACCAATGGATAATAATATGAAACGGTGATGATGATTGTCGTAAATGTAAATATTTAAATAAATTAGTTACTTTCAAAATGAACAACGGAGCTTATTTGATCGATATATCCGTTCATTCGACCCTCACTTATCATGTGACTGGCGATTCGCTCTGCTTTAGCGGGCGGTGTCTCTAATAACGCGCCCAACTCCTCGAACGTTATATTGTTGTATAGTTTACTAGCCGACAATAGATTGTGCTCGAAAACAGCGCGGTCGAGTATCGTAGTACCGTCTGATGTTGTCGCCTGTAACCAAGATATTATGTAAATTTGTATTTAGGTTTCTGAATATCTTAAAATATTGCTGTTAAAAATGAAGCAGAATTTCATGTGAAATAATACACTACAATAAGCTGTTACCTAATAAAGCAGTAGCAGCAGTAGTGCTTCGTTACATTATACAGGTTTCTTCAAAACTATACCAGCTCCTAAGTTGATAGATGTTTTGAGAAAACCAACATGTTTTAGGGCAGCTGTTGTAGACATGTAACCTTCACCAACCTGCACTTTGGCAGCACAGTAAATACATCTATTCGAGAAAGAGTTGAGGCCATCATTGACTTGACTCTATTTTTATATGAGAAGGCCAGCAAAGTGAAGATTAAGTAGCCTGGTTATGTATACAAGTGTATTTGTAAAAGTAATAATTTCATTGACTATGCAATGTCGATATGTGAACAATAGGTTGAAAAGGTGGTGAAATTGTTATTTCTGTCATTTCTACATAATAGTTTTTTAGGTTTTTGTTTTATGTAAGAAGTACAGTTTATTTGACTTTATCATATTTACTTGAAATTTATTTGAAACTTTATTTACAATATGAAAATAAAATTTATGAACCAAGTCTTTATCCTTTGAAAAAAGAAGACTGGTTACTAGATTCTCATTTAGTTCTAATATACACGAGAAGTAGTCTTACCTTTTGGTGGCTTTGCATTAAAGCTTCAAATTCGTGCAGTTCCGAGCGGCGTATAATGCGGTCTAGGTACATTTTCTCTAAAATCGAATAAGCAGGTAGTTGTTGACAGCGCTCATCTTTAAACAAGGTAGCCAACATTCTAGACCTCTGTTGACCTAAAATGAAGGTTTATTAGATTTTGATACGACTTCAATAAGTATTAAGGATATTTATTATGTTGGCAACTATTGAACACTTTTTTGTTATCTACAATGTAACACTTGAACTTAATTTCATATGGTGTTAAACGCCAATAAGGCTATGGATGGTGAAGTATGGACTCCAAAATTAATCTGACTCTTATATATTGACAGCTGAAAGATAGTATTGGTAATGTTGTGGCAGATATATAGTATGTCGAGTAGGTTAGCTAGATGGGTTAAAAACCAATCAAATTTACCAATAAGTGGTTTAATGGGTTGCTAAGAATCTAGTGACGGATCTTTATATCACCTATCAGGAGTTCATTATTAATAACATAATAGCAAGTTATTACCATGTCTTATGTTAATTGTTTACCTGCAGATGCAAGTACTGTACATATGAGTGCATTTCTAAGGCAGGTCATTCTCTCATCTTCATGAATGATGTTGCGGTAGGACAATTCATTATACCTTTGTGCAGCTTCTATAAATTTCCTGGAAACGGACATAATTAAATTATGTTTATTAATATTTATACTTAAAAATATATGAGTGTACCTTAATTAACAATGTTCTAAATCAAGGACATTCATCACCATTTTTGTTACAATTTATTTGTGCAGTGAATTTTTTAAGAATTAGATAATAAGGAAATTGTTATCACTAGCCATCAGGTTATAGAAAAAACTGCTTCCTGAGATTTTATCAAGAAGTTATCAAATAGGGTCTCCAAAAAGAGTGTGGTATATTTGTTTGCTACTTTGGTGTATATGAAGTTACATTAAAAATAACAATTATTTTTGGAATACAGATATTTTTAGCAACTAGTAGTGCAATTATGTAAGTTTTCATTGCTACTGGAATATAGTTTATGATATTCTGAAACTTATGTTTGAGCACTTATAATGCATAAAAAAACATACAAACCTTCTGTAATCCAATACCCTAGCATAGCATACTTTATAATATATTTGTAGCTGTTCATTTGTGGTCTCTGCTTGCAGCAATGAGGCACGGTTTACAAATGCTTCAGCTTGTACAGGATCATCAACTTCCAGATATAGTCTAGCAATCTTTAAGTAGGTCTCTAATTTGTAGTCTACTGAGTATTGCCTAAAACCAAGTTAAATAAAAGGATAGACAAAAAAAAGAATAACAGTAAACAAATGTTTAAATTTAAGTTAAAAAATAGAGTAGAGCGTTTTAGTTTTATGTGTAGTATAATGATTTATTTTACATCATATTAATAAATGTTAAATTTTGTCAGCATATTTCATTTTAATTCATACACTTTGTAAAAATAAGTAATCATATGTATTAATAGATATATAAATAATGTCAACATTTAATGATATAACAATTGACCAATAAGAAAATACACTTACTTTTGACCAGTTTCAAGAGGTATTCCAACCAGTACATTGGCAGCTTCTTTCCAATTCTGATGCCTTTCATAAATGTCTGCCAAATGCTGTCTAATACTTGCAACCTAATAAATTAACATTCATGTAAGATATATTACACAAAGAATAATCAATACCATTGTTCAACATATAAATTTTTTAAGACATGACATTCAAGCTGTAAAGAGCAAGTGTTCTAGTATTTTATTTTAGGATTAACACAAATGCATTATGTTATTGAACTTAAACATAAATGTATGTAATAAACATAAATGACACTGAACTTTATTAACCTAAAACAAGTCTTATTTCTTTTCATATAAGAAAAAGGCAAAGTAAGTCACATAAGGTTAAATAGAGTAGGGAACTTACAAAAATATCTACAAATTTTTTTTTAATTTTCATGTGTAACATCTAATATGAATCATTTTTACATACCTGCTCTTCAAATGAGATAACACGTGGCTGTATTACATCTAAAGCAAAATGTGACACCTCTTGTGACACTGCATCAGGCAGTAAAGCCAAGTGAGTGCTTACATCAGTTAGCAACTGACGGGATATTACCAGGCTTACATTTTCATTTACAACTGTAGAAAAATTTACATTATCAATTATAATGCTTGTGACACATCGTTCGAAGGACTAAAAGCCGATGGAGCACCAAGGTTTTCAAATGTTGACTGCATACCAGAAGACAGTGTTGGCAGGTTGCTCACTAGGTGGTCCTACGATATGGTGAAAGTTGCGGGGAGCCGCTGGATGTGGGCAGCACAAGATCGATTGATGTGGAGATCTTTGGAGAGGTCTATGTATAGTAGTGGACGTCAGTCGGCTGTTAATAATGATTCTTGTAATTCTAAATAGGGTAAATCTATTACATATATCAGCTATACATACTTGCTTCAACAAATGCTTTCAGCGATTCAGCTAATTCTGTCGGACTTTGCAGAATTTCTAGTAGAACGTTGCGGTATCTGCAAAAAAAAAGGATCGACCTACATAGTTTATTCATTTTATTTGTATGCATATTTTACGATCAATACACTAACTTTTCAGCTTGATCTTTATGTAAACCACCAGAATTTCGCAGTTCACTCAAAAATTGACGCACACCTTGCAAAGTTATAGGCATTGTATTGCTAATAGAAAACGAAATATATTGTAATAAGCTGTGATAAACTAAGTTGTTTAAAATGCAATACACATAAAACTTTATTGAATAATTTTGATATATCCGACAAGTAAAAATCGTCTATTTAATTAAATAAACAATATAGAAGAAAATTATGCACCCTCAACGTAAATGACATTTTTTGACGATTGAAATATCAAATCAATTCTAGTGACGTTCATTCAAAAATAAATATGAATGCCTATATTTTACAAATACTTTAAATCTTGCATTAAATTAGCACACAAAGTAAAAGTTTTAACTAAAAATTATGATTACAAGCATCTAGTAGCATATATTAATAGATTCTTTAATATGTGATAAAAATTTTAAGTGATGATTGGTAGGTAAGTGCCTACTATTTCTTATAAACAAAAATCGATATAAGGTATGAATTTTTGTAAATAGAATATCATTAATTACAAAATTATTCACGAACCATATATTTGTTATATTTTCATGTTACCAAACGTTTGACACGAACAATTAGATTATTTTAAATTCGGATATTAATTGTATTCTTGACAACTTCTTCAAGTGATTAAAAATTTTAACATTCTGTGTCGATTGTTTATACTTTTTTTCCGCGATGTTGGCTATATTTGACATCTTTACAAAATTGAAAGAAGCGCCATCAGAATATTTGTCCTATAATGTTATTTTATTTATAAGGTTTACTTTCGATTGGAGTAAAAAACAGTCCAAAATTTATTATTATATTTGATATTACTTCTCTAAAGCAAATTATGTGATTAATGGCCCGGTTCACAAAAATATAAGTGTTTGTGATTGACAATTTGTGTTCAACCGTGGCTATTTGTATGGGGGGATGGAGAGTTTTGACATCTTAAAATGGCGGCCTCTTTTGAACTCAAAAATGTTTTTGATTTTTCGCGCTATTTAGTGTCGAACGTGGAAATTCGATTCGAGTAAATTTAATGACGAACCTTGTTTTATAATTCTTAAAAGATGGATCGCAATTTGAGGAACGCTCTTAATTTGGATAGTTCTATGGGAGTGAGTAATTAAGAATTGTTTTTTTTTATTATTTAAGAGCCTTTTTTATATTCAATTTTAATAGATTTTTAATTTCTTTTCTCTTTTTTTAATAGAATTACATTGATTTTGTTTATTAGAATTGTCATTTCAATTACTTTGTATCATTAAAAACAGTTATTGTTTACAATATTATATTTTAGTTAATAATCATTTATCATTGACTGCATTATATTGTGACGTTTTAGGTTGACTTTGAACATCCAGAGGATGCAGTTGTTGATGAGACAGATATTACACTGGATGATAGTGCCCATGATCAAGGAATCCCAATGGAATTTGAGCACATAGAAGAGCAACCTATTTTAATGGATACAGGTGGTGAAGAAATTATTGGTATTGCATATCTAATCTTATTTGTAAATTTTAAAACTATCTCTAAAATTTATTTTCAATAAGTTTTTCCTCATATATGCATAATAAAACCTTTTTGATTTTTATTGATTTACAGATTTCATTGGGGAACAGTTTACTTTACAAGAATATGCTGAACAGGAAGATCAAACTAGTGTTTTAACAACTTCTATGGATTCAGCTGTAAGTATAATTTCAATAGCTTTATTTTATTTCCTTGTTAAATATTTTTTTTTTACATACTTTTATTTTTTTTTCTTACTTCCAATACTGTTTAAAAATTTACTTTAATATAAAGTTTTCTTTTCAGGCCCACAATATTCTTACTACACCAACAGATACTATGATAAAGATTGAGGCGTCACCACATGTAAATACAACTAAACAAGATCATACATTAACAAAGGTGGTCACAGTAAAGGTAATTAAGTTATTTAATCACTATATACTTTGAATTATGGCAGATGATTAATATACAATATAAAAGTGTAACAAAGTTGGACAAGAATTAATTATGAAAAAAAAGTAAAAATTTTATTCAATATTTTTACCATATAATGTCCAAATTAAACAGTTTAAAGTATGTTAGACTATTCATATCCCATTTGTAAAAATTACAGACACCATTTTCACCACCACGTGCAAACGAAGTTAAAAAGAATGAAACAGCCGTTCACACTTCAGCACCACGCCAAGTACCAATAGCTCCGAAGCCCCCATCTATACCACAAGGATCTAAATCATATATGCAAGGAAAACAGTTTGCAATAGCACCAAAACCCATAGCTCTCCTAACTGGTCAGAATAATAGCTTTTTGAAGAAAGTAACACTGGCGGGTGTCATGCAGGGTAATACTAAAGGGAATCCAGTTTTAAGTAAGTGAAGTAAATTCTTTAACTAACTTTATAAAAACAAATTTGATTTACTCTAAAATTAAAAAAAAAAGTATTTTGTTTTTGAAAACTGTTTAAAATTCTTTTTTTTATGGCTGCTATTCAATAATTGTTACCTAGTACATAACTGGTTAGTTTAAAAAAAAATTGCTTCTTAATAATATGTCTGTTATATAAGAGTTAACATATTGCTGTTGTATTTACATTTGAATTCAAAAATCCTATCATCATAAACACTACAATCTATGGTTCTGGAATCTTACTGAAACCCATGTTATAAAGCCGTATGCTTAGCCAAAACACCAAAGCGGCAATTAATATAGCACCTATATATTAATAAAGCTCATAAATGTATGTTACTGACATACTTTTTTTTAATTCAGCTCAAATTGGCAAACAACTATTAATGATGCCTACTACAGGGCCACAGAAATTGAAACTATTGACTACAGGAACTGTGATGCCTACTGTGCAATATTTAAGAACTAGTACTGGAGAACAAGTATGTAGTAATATTATTAAAATCTTGTAGTAGGTATATGTTAAAAACCATCTATGTAGGTAGTATCTCTGGTTTTATAGTTTGGGGCTATTAAGAATAGGACTAAAGTACACCCTGCTTGTCATAGAAGGCGACTAAAACAATTTTCGGGTTTGTGGGCTTTGAAGGTGGGGTGCCCTCATTGTCAAATAAGCGAGCTTGGGATGGACGACAAGTACAAGGTGACTTCAAGCTGAGGGCTACAGACCTCCCAAGGATGTGCTTTAGTTGTAGTGCCTGAAGGCATTAGTTTGTTCCGTAGATCTTGGATTCTCCCACAATGCACTGACGAGGTTTTAATGGGTAAAAACTCACAAAAATTTGTCTTCCCTCTGATAACAAAAAAAAAGGTAATTACCCCCTCAATGCCTATTTTTACCCTCAAAGAGTAGTAATTAGTGAAAATACCCAGGTATCGAAATTCAATATATTGTTTCTAGGCGACGACCGTAAAGAGGTGCAGTATATACCTTCATTGCTGTATATGTTTATGTGTGTACTTATTTAGAGGATATTGTAAGGAGCATAATTAATTAGGTAGCCAGACCTTTTGGTGTGGTGTATGTCATTCTAACCAGCTCAATGTTTATATGGATGTGCATATTGTGACACTAGTTGCAAATTACGTGTATAACCATTAAAAGTAATTAATTTGATATATTCACCAAAATTTAAAATAATAAATTAAATATCGATTTTTCCAGATATTTATGTTTTTTTGGTTAATGTAAATATTTAATTACATTTTAGGCTCAGATGATCCAAACAAAAAATGTTGCTGCAACACACAATAAACCTGTTATAACAAAATTATTACTTCCAGGTATTTCTATTGTTTCAATCAATTTTTTTTCTATACACATTAATAATATGAATTTAATCTAAGGTTTTGAATGACAAATTTTAGGACAACAGAATGTGGAGGTCAACACTCCGCAAACTATTCTCACAAAGGTAACTCCCATGTCAAGTGTCAAACAACCAACTGCTCAATTTCTCACAATGCAACCAAAAACTCTGCCTCTAAGTTTAGGAAATAAGGTAATTATTTTTATTCATATAAACTTTTTTTTTCTGTGCTTATGTTAAGTTTCTCTTCTTGTGTTGTCACAAAGTGTAGGTGTCAATATTTCAAAGCCAGAGTATTCAGGGTGTAGAGATTGTGGAATCTTTTTGGTAGTACTCAAAATAGCAATAATAATTAAAAATGTTATTATTGCAATGATAAAAATAGATCAACATCTATATTTTCACCTTAATATGTTGTATTAATATAAATTAGTTTTCATGATTATCATCGCATAATCCTATATTGCTTATTGCAATTGATTTAGTGTAATAGTGTTTTTATTATTTTTATCTATCTTGAGTCCAATTCTTTGGTGGATTGCTTTTTACAGGTTTTATTAGCTACTCCAACAAAATGTGGTGTAAAATTTGCTAAAAAACAGCAAATAATTTCCTTCAAGTCACCTGAAAAAGTCTCCCAAACTACTCAAGGTAAAAGTTTATTACAGTCCGATCAAATATTAGGTTGGTGAAAAAGAAATTCATTATTTTTGTGTTAAATTAATGACATTATTTAATATGTTTCGGATTGTCCCATTTGGGTCAAATATGCACCATTTTGTTGTATAATTTGTTGCCATTTTAAAGCTAACTTCATAAGGCGTTTTCGTAGAAGTTGTGGTCCTTATTGGCAAAAAACTCAAGTAATCAATTTTCACAATCTTCCCTTGATCCCGATTTATTATCACACAGGAAGTTTTGTAATGTGAGAAAAAAGTAGTAGTTGCTTAGTTCCAGGTTCGGACTATATAGTGGATGCATTAAAACTACCCAACCAAACTCTCTGAGTTTCTGGAAAGTCACTACAGAGGTGTGTGGCCTGGCATTGACTTGATGGAACTCAACAGCTCTTCTGTTGGCCAATTTTGGTCGTTTCTGGTCAATCGCTAGCTTCAAACATTCTAGTTGTAGACAGTAGAAATCTGAATTTAGTGTTTGGCCATATGGAAGCAACTTATACTATATGATTCTCTTCCAGTCCCACCAAATACATAGTAGAATCTTCCTGGCCGTTAGTTCTGGTTTGGCCACCGTTAATTAGTGTGGCACTCAAACATCGAGCTTCTTTTTGAATCCAATTTTGCGCAAATAGGTTAATACTGTTTATGGTCGATCTTTGGCTTCTGAGCGATGTTACGACTACTAACATGCCGGTCAACTTCGATCATTCTTGTGATTTTATCGACATTTTCGACGGCGGGCTTGCCTGTGCGAGGTGCATCTTTTACATCAAAAATGCCTGAACGGAATCGATGAAACCAAAAATGCACGTAATTAGTTACAGTATGGGTACAATACACACCATTCACAATTCCTTTTTTTTAATAGAAGAACTAAGCAAACGAGCGAACAGTTCACCAGTTGGAAAGTGATCACTGACGCCCATGGACAGTCGCAACACTAGATGGGTGTCGGCTGCGTTACCATTCGCCTGGCTTATATTTTCACCTTTATCAAAGAAAAACTGAAATGTACCAAATTTTCTCTTGGTTGACTTCCATTTCTAACACCCTCTGTAACTGACTACTGACTGGACCAAACAAAATACAGTGTAAAAAATTTTTTTGTGTGAAATGTCACCTTGACTACGAGCATAAATTTGAAATTGTTTGTTCGATACTTTACGAGATATCGAACCCTACAACCATCTACCAAAAAAAAAAATAGATTTCTTTTTCCCCAAGCTATTATATTAATATATTTATTACAACTACATTAAAATTAAACTTATTATTACTTCTTTAAAAATGTATATCATCAATTTATTCTGTTTACAAAATAATACATTAATAAATACATATATCAAAATGAAAATTATAAAATATTATTGTGAAATATTTTTGGTAATATTATTTCGAACTAACGGTTGTAATAATATTTATTACATCAATCAAGCAAAGGTTATAATGTAAAAATATATATAAACAAATATTAAATCGTAAAACACGGTTGATATCGCTATAACACCTATTTCTATCGTCAAACAGTAGTGTGCAAATATTACTGTGTTCTAGTTTGCAAAGTGCTGTAGTTTATAAAGATAATTCTGGCAGTGATGAGACGACTTGTATCTCAAGGCAACACAAGCAATGTGTATGTACTCTTCATCATCTTAATCAGGACCATATTATTATAGGCGGGTATATTACCATCAATTTAACATCCTTCTCGTGTCGCTATTTCGTTCAACAAAAAAAAGAAAAACCTTATAGAATTACAAATAAACTGATGATTCTGGATGTTCCATGTTATTACTAGGGTGATATTTGATACTTAAACTGGGCCTGAATGTGCAACGTCCCTATCTCTTTCAAAACTGTCGTAAGATGACGTCATATTGCACGTGTGAATGAAGACTCGGCACCGAGTTAATGTTCTAATGACTTTAATGTTTTGCACTTAGGTCCTGCTACAAAGAAAGTTTTGATTACATCAAATCCCTCACAAAATGTCATACTTAAAACCACGGCGCCGCCAAAAGCACAGGTAAATAAATTTAATATTTTTTTATTCTACGAAACAGACGAGACATCATGTGGTGATAAGTGATAAGTCTGTACATAACAATGCTGGGTTAGTTAAGATACACTGCATCACATTAGCACATTACCGTTTGGCAGCAGAAATAGGAGCTGCGGTGGTACTTATCTAGACAGTATCCGGTAATAGAGACTTACCACCAGTAATGCATAAAATAATAATTATTTAATGAACTAAGTTCTGTAAAAGTAGTCGTTAAATACTTAAATAAATAATGAAAAAAAAATGGTTAAGCTTTTCTCTACTATTTTGTATTCATTGTCATTCCGTGTCCATGAGTACTGTAAAGCACTCCAAACGGCAGGCAATAAATAGTAAAAGTTATCCGGAAATTTTAATGAAATGTTTACGACAATATAAGGAATCAGGTAAAAGAAGTGAAAGAATTATTTTAAACTCCTCATTAGTTTTAGCTTTATCTTGGATACTATTATTTTCTTATTGTTGTAAGCAAATAAACATATCCAAAAAAAAAATAAAAAATATATCTTTGAATTTCAGATCACTAAAGATGGTAACATCATTGTAGAGAGTCCACGGACGCAGTTACATCAGATCAATGTTCCTGGGAAAGGGGTAAGCATTGTTAATAAAAAAAATAACTGCGTTGGACGTTTAGTGGTTACCAAGTTATATAATTTAAATATACTACTAGTTATACTTCGTACATATATAATTTTCTAATATTAGCATTCGTTACTGACACTTGCAGATACAGTACATTCGTCTAGTCACGAATTCCAACCCGGTTCCCGTCAAACCGAAGATGCAACCGCAGACTATAAATATTCCCGCTAAAACATTTTTGTTGACGGATACTAAGGGTATTTTTTATATTCAACATATTTATTCTATAAATCAAGATGGTTATATATATGTAAATATGTGATTGTTGATATATATTTGTAGGTACATATATATATATATAGCGCTGCAGTATGTAATTTTAGGAAGGGTACCATACATTTTCGACAAAATACATATATAAATCTGTATTTGCTGAAAATGTATCTTAGTTATATAAATACATCCTAGTTGTTCCGCGCCCACTTTTCGAGTCGTAATATTAACAAAAATATCTCTAACCCTCCCGCAACCCACTTTGGGGAAGGAATTTTGTAAAATCTGTTCTTATCTAACCTCGAAATGGCAGAAGCAATATCTCAAATTTTGAGTATTTACGTCTACCAGTTTCGGACATCTCGTGACGAATCAATGAATCTGGAAATTTTCTAAATATTAATCGGATATATTCAGAGATTTACTCTTAAATGGAGTCGCGAAGGTGTTACGGCCAGTAAAGCGGACAGGGAACAGCTAATAGATGTATATATTATAAAAGTTGTGTTATCATATATGCAATTGGTATTCTATGAGGTAGGCCTATGTACAGTTGTGGACTGTCGCGAGCTGATGATGTTGATACGTGTCTGTTGTAAAGTGATGAGTACTTATAAAGATAATTTATATACAAAAAGATTGAACAGTGTTTGCGGGATTAAGATGATTTTGTTCGTGACCGACCATTCAGCTTACAATGAAACATAATGTATTGTTAGTGTTCTTTATTCCGTTGTATCATTCATATTACTGAATGATTCATTATAAGATCATCATATATTATATGTAGGATAACTAGGAATATCTATATTATATCATTATAAAATAAAAGGTAGAGTTCATCAACTTGTTCTTGCCAGGAATAATAATACGGTGTAGTGTTTTGCTAGTGGCAAGTCTGTCTAGGTGGGTACCACCATGGGACTATTATTATTATCCGAGTTTAAGGGCGTTGTAGCTAGCAAAATTGCTGGGTAACGAGACTTACCATGTGTTCAAAAACGATGGGCATAATGTGGTACAGTGTTCTCTTAACTAATGCCGCATTGTTACGGGCGGGCGTATAAATAACTACAAGTTTAACATCTTGTTACGCTTTATCGAATGAAAAATAATATAGTATAAATATATCATCATAATGTAAAAATTGTAGGTAATTTAATCCAGATGGCAGCGGAGAAGCCGACCAACAGCGGCCAACCGCCGCCTATGGTTATACTGGGCAACAATACCGGAACACTCAACCAACGTACGTATTATCTATGGTTCGATTAAAACTATTCTCTGTTTGAATGAGTTAACTCTGAGAAGTTTGAGGTTCAACTTAGATGCAGTTTCGCATAATTTTTTTATTAACCTTTTCAAGCTAAAACATTGTGTTAAATTAAAGTTTGGATATGCGCTTTTATTTTATTATATTGGAAAGATAAGAACAAAAATTTGTTCTTAATTTTTTTTTTATCTCCAAACCATTAATGAATTTTGTTACATTCAATCTGTTTTTTTAATCGAGATTTATTTATTTTTTACTTTAGATTCGTAAAGTGCTAGCTGCTTATATTTATGAAATATTTCCATTTTAGCGTTAATTATTTAAAATAACGTTTTATAAATATTTTACTATATATGTGTTTGTCTATAACTTCGTTACATTTTTTTGATTTATTTACAATGGGCTAATGCTCTACCTCAAATTCACATTGTGAAAAATGTTAATCAGTTCACAGATGATGAATGATGCTTGCTCAGAATAATCTTATTTTTTAATCATAGTTCAGCAACGCTGTTATGGCCGTAGATTTTAAGATGAGAATGATAGCTATTCGGTTGCAGTCGAAACCCCTTTCTTAAGACAGAGTCAGGGTCCTCCACATCACAAAACAAGCGTTTAGCCACAAGGTTATATTAACATTTCAAAGAGTTCGTCATCATTCCTTAATTTCTTTGCAAAGCGAATTATTTTAACAAATGTTTGTTAGCAAAACTAGTAAATTTTTTTTTTTCAATTTTGATGTTATTTTATTAGATAGTATTTTTTTTACTTCTATTCCTCAGGCATATGTCAGCTCCCTAACATATCACCAAATTGTACTTTATTTAAAGTTATTAATAAAAAGCGCTTTAGGTAAAAAATTACAGCCGTTGTCAGCATTAAACATTAAATACAGGTAATTATTTCTTTTTTCCAATATTGTAAACGACGCCATCTATTTGCCTAGGGTGACGGGTAGTGATTACATCTACTGAATGTGACAATCAAAAGAATTATATTAATTTTGGAAATTGGAAAAATTTTGAAACATTGACACTAAAAAAATCGTTTAACGATTTTTTTCTCTGTTCGAAAATTGTAATAAAATTTAAATTTGAATTATATCGAAAAGTCATTTGAAAAATATCTGTCAAGTGGGTTAGTTGGTGTAGTGAACTAAAATAATTTTTTTACAAGTAATTGTTAACATTTTCAGTGAGCACGTCAAAGCCCCAGCAGAAGTTGGTGAGGATAGCTCCATTGGTCACAAAACCGACGCAGCCACTATCGGTGTGTTGTTGTTACTGTATAATTATTGTAAAACTTTTGCGAAGTTTTTTTAATGAGATTTATGTGAATTAAAATTGCCTGCTTTCATGTGTAAAGTCTGCAAAATATTGTTTATTAAATAAGTTTGGAATTAATTATAGAACTGAGAGTTCTTGGCTAGCCTGTGACTGTAAATAGTTTTCAATTAAAATTCTATCTTTGACCAAAGTTTGAATTTCTTTCGGTATGCGTAATTATTTTTGCATTAAACTTTATTTACATACATCATTTTTTAATCATGATCACTGATTAATGTTGAACACATTCCATTCAATAAATTATCATCTGTGCGTGTTAAGTAAAGCCGTGGTAATTTTTATTAATTTGTTAAACAGATTAACAGATCATCTCAAAGTCTTCTGGCACCACTGTCACCAATGTCGGAAGTTCCACAAAGCGCGAATGACTTTGCATCTGAAATACACGTGGGTGCTGATTCCAAATCTTCATTAAGTGCGCTTGTTGCGGACGCTTTGCGCGGTGAAGGTACATCGGATGAGCAATCCGATGTGCTGAGTGAAATCGACATCCATACTAAAATGCATGACACAAATGATCCTATTACCGAAGTGGAAGTGGAATTTAAGCGGGATTCCGTAAGTATTTTTCTATTTTGTATTTCATAAATTTTGCCTCTGGCCGCTTGCCTGTTAACACGGAAGTCTCTGGTTTGATTGCGCTATGTTACGAAATTTATTTTGTGACAGTTTTTTTTTTAATTTGTCTATCTTGCTTAATCATCCTAATGTTTTTAATCTGCTCCTATATCAGCATTGCATTGTTATAAAATATTGCTTGATACCTGAGATGTTTGTCAGAATGACATGTAATGAGTATGGGACGTCTTTCCTATTTTATCGATATTCGTACCGAAATGAGTTTATTTAAAAAAAATACATTTTAACGACATTGAAAGAAAGAGCATGAAAATTAAAAATAATTGGAAGGTATTTAAAAATTTTATTGTTGAAAGGTGTGCAGCCGAGATCAACATCAAAGTCAGATTCAAATTCATCACTGGAGCAGTCCTGTAGATTAATAATTAATTATTGGAGCGGGGTCAGTCGTCAATTTCGGTGACGGGCAAAACTATCTTCCTTCTTTTATTAGGAATCGATAATATTTTATCTGCCTCATCTTCGGCCGCCATCTCCGTTGATAATTCTCCGTACTTTTATTTGCTAACTTGAGACTGTAGCTCGTCCGATACTAAGAGCGTCAGCAACTTTATTACTCACTTGCTGCAATGGTAGTAGCGGTCCGCCATTTTGATTCTTGCGCTCAAAATACTTGCGCAAACGTATCACAAACTCGCGACTTTCACTATGCAAAACAGATTTTTTTTATTCTTTTCGACATCGTGGTGCAAAAAAACAAATAAGAAAAAAAAACATTACTTAACAAAGTAACGGCAATAACGACAAAACAATAATCACGTAGTAGTAGCGTATACTAGGTGTCGCGACTCAAAAAGATGGCGCCCCCTTGTTCGCTGCACGCGAAAGCAGTACGTATTACTACAGACTAGACTACAGACTAAAAAAATAAGAACCTGTTGTGAAAACATTATTATATTTAATCATTTGCACATTTTATAATAATTAATTTTTTATACATTTATTTTGTCGATATTCGCCCGTCAGTCATTTACACATTCCTACCAGGCTGCGAAAAGCGTTAATGAAGTAAGCTAGCATAAAAGTAATAAATAATAAAATAAAATAAATAATTTAAATTACCTTTGGTATTACTAGTATCTCTTTCATAACATGTTCTTTTTTAAAAAAAGTGTTCTAGATTTATATACAAATGTCTTATTAATATTTAAAAACTTGAACTTCTTCAACAAGAAATTTATTGTAGCTGTCTATAAAACGAAGTCTCTAACGTCCAGGTATCAATCAATACTTTATGAACTATAAGCACTTTTAAGGTTTCCACTGCAGTGTACTGCTAGACAGATCTCATCCAACGAGCACCAAAATATGAAATAATTTACTAACTTTAAATTAAAAATAGATGAAATTTGCTAGATTGCCGGTAGGTGGCGGCAGGCAGCGCGATCGCTGTGGAGTTCTTTTGGGAAAGTGTACATCAAACTGTAAACCCTGTTTTGGATGATGATTTAGTTTCTGCAATTTTTTTTAATAAGTGACATAACTTATATCTTCTAAGTTATTATAATTTAAAGACTATATGTAAGTTATGTTTTAAAATTTTTACCCAGTATTCAGATTGTGAAGATGACAACAGTATGGACCGGCACGACGAGAGCGGCAGACCAGAGGAACACCCGCTCATTGTAATCCCGTCCAACTTCATTAAGGAAACCGATAGCATGAACACTAGTGACAGTCAATCTGGTCATGTGAGTCATTTACATGGTTATAATGAAATAACAATATAACGTAAACTGCTCTGATAACGTCCTAATTACTGTGACTATGAGGTTTCTCTTAGACGGAGAACGGCCATTTATTCAGCAAGCTGACCAAGTTCGAACTGGTGGATGACTATCCATTCCATTTTACATAATGCATTCCTTTATCGGAAGCTTAAGCTCATTAAAGTACAAACCGGCGCCTCTTCGAGACGTAGAGCGCGTACGATCCTCTTATAAACTGAACTATCATTGCTTGGATGTAATAATGTCAAATGGATATTTAAAAGTTTCCTCACTAAAACAAAAAATCTATTAGAAATAGTTTTATAGAAAACTACTAAAAATCTTCGCACTTGACACTGACAAAACACTTGTGCTTGCTTATTTTCTAAAAATAATCAGAGACAAACTTAGGTATTCGTGCATTATACTTTAAGGATCGCCAAACGTCAGTTTGAAGAAGGCATTTCATGATGATGATTTATAGAACCCCGTTTTTGTATCGCTGGACAAAAAACTTTGTTCATAATATTTGGTATTTGTAAATTGAACTCTGATGTAGAAATGGGCCATACCATAGAAAAAAGTGATGTTACCAAGGTGTGTTAATTCTATTACTATTCAACACCATTGAAACCAGTTACCTGTCTGCTTTTCATTCCATAGGATGACCCACAAAGATTGAACAGTATTTTAAACATAGATACGGAAGTATTAAATGTTTACCAGTCACCGAGAACACCGCAAGCACTCTCTGATTCAGGTTAGAATTTAAATTATATTATTAGTTTTTTTGATTTAAAAACTAAAAAAAAAAACAAAAAATATTAAATGCAACTGTAGCAATTTTTTATGTACTACTACATTTGACCTCAATTTCACATGCTGGTTAGTAATAATGGCGTTATTGTGGTGGCATATTAAAAGTATGAAGGTGGTAACTGGATAATCCTGGAAATCAATCATACCATCAACCTAACTGCATAATATGTGGCTCTCGAATTGAAGCACAGTTAGTGCAGGCAGTTGTTTTTATCTCGTACATGCTATCTTGTTTAAAGTTATGACCAACTGCCTTCGCGGCGCTAATCCGTATGCCGTGTAACACTGAAATCCCTGGTTCGATTCTGGGGTCACACCAGAGTTTTGATCATTGTATAATTTTTCGAACTTATCACTGTTCCAGTCCAATACAAATGAGAACCAGAATATTATAGACGACCTTTGGTTCCATTGTCACATAATGTGAAATCAAAACCAAGTGTTATCCCATTGTAAATAAAAATATATAATTATATCTTGTTTTCAGATATTGTGTCAACAGAACTAGGTTTGAGACCTAGGAAAGCCTGTAACTGCACAAAGTCCCAATGCCTTAAACTGTACTGCGAATGCTTTGCGAACGGCGAGTTCTGCAACCGGTGCAACTGCACCAACTGCCATAATAACCTGGAGAATGAGGAGCGGAGACAGAAGGCTATTAGGGGTTGTCTTGACAGAAATCCAAATGCATTCCGGTAATAAACTTGCTTTTCATAAATTTGTTTCATCTGTTTGCGTTGTGCGCAATGTCTAAGCGCTTGCTTGCCTTGCAACACGAAAGTTCCTGCTGCGAATCCACATGTCTATAGCTACCGTAAATACCATTACCCATATAATAACCCCACATTGTAAATTTGCCTCTATTACAGCCTTAGCTGACAACATGTGAGAGCTGTTTTATGACTAGTATAAAAAAATTGTGTTTATTTTTTTCAGACCTAAAATTGGGAAAGCAAAAGTCGGAGGTCCAGAGACAATTCGTAGGCACAACAAAGGTTGTAATTGTAAAAGAAGTGGCTGCCTTAAAAATTATTGCGAATGTTACGAAGTAAGTACGTTATCTTAAGAAAAAATACTGTTTTATTAATAATATTATGAAACGTAATAGTTTTTTTGTTGCTCTGTTTTTGGTTATCTTGAAAATGTTCCATGGAAATACTTAAAAGATAAGTAATCTATTTTTAAATTACTTGAAATATTTCTGGCATAGTACGTGTTTTAGGCGTAAGCGTTTCTTACGTTTAGTTTTCACGAGGTAAATCAGTATGAAAATCACAATTAGTAAGTAGTACAATAAAAAAAGACATCAAATATTTAGCCTGGTTAATCTAGTAATTTCACTAGTTACAATGATTTTCAAAGCAGAAAACCTTGGGAATACAATGTTACCGGCAACAGACCACCAGTTTCTTCTGTACACAACAAATATAACTAGAATTCATATAACATAGGTCCATTCTGTGTTAACAGGCGAAAATAGCTTGCACGTCGATATGCAAGTGCGTTGGCTGCCGCAACGTGGAGGAAACTATGGAGCGCGCGCGGCGCCGGGCGCCCTACGTTCCGTCCGGGCACGCGCTCTACCGGCCGCCCCCGCTGCTACCGCTCAAGTCAGTATTCACCGCAACGTTGCTCATAATGCAAGAAGTGCTCATAAGGATGACCGCAATACATAGACGTTTTAACAGACCGGTGTATCGTTAATAAACATTAATGTCTTGTCGTCTATAGTAAATTTCTTTTTTTCTAAATTTTTAAAGAATAATAATTTCTTTTTATAAGATATATCTTCATACTTGACTTAACATTTTTTCCTCGTGATGCCACATTGAACGATTTCTCAGAGATGTTAACCAGATCGCCTATTTACATAGCGATCAGATATATGCACACGCCACGAGCAGGACATTATCCTTTTAGGTATTTGACAGATCCGCCAATCGTTTATTTTTCACATCGCAGGCAGCCGTGCAGCTTCATAACTACGGAGGTGATCGAGGCGGTGTGCCAGTGCCTCCTGGCGGCGGGCAGCGAATCTGTAGCCGGTAGTGACGGCGGGGGAGCTGAGGGAGGTGAAGACGCAGACCCGGTCCGAGATGTCATCGACGAGTTCGCCCGCTGTCTCCAAGATATCATCAGCGCGTCGCACCAATCCTCACCTCTTGCGCTGCTCGAGGATGTATAATAAGTTGTAATAGTTCGTATTTTACCTATTTTGTTATGTTTATTACGTTCACTTGATGGTAAGTAATACATTTAGCCATTAGAATTATTAGGATGTAAACACTACACTTAATTTTATTTGTTATTTAAGACAAGATGAAAGCTTGTTTCTCTAGTAAATTTACTAGCTACAGTGCATCTAAAACAAAAGTGCCCTGCCAGTAAGGGGGGCTGCGGTGATACCTACTTAGATGATTGTCTCAGCCTGGGAACCAACCACTACTAATAAAGCTGTCAGTAATCGCATAATTTTTTTTGTAATATATACTTTGTTCTTGTTTCAGAGCCCTCCTGTATATTCGTCACAATATAAAAGGAAATTTTAATAATATAATGTATAGAGAAATGTGATAGTTAATATATATGATCTATTAAAATAATTAGTAGAATCAAAACAGGTGCAATCATTTTATTATGCTTAACAATATTAATTTAAATATCATATATCTTAATATAATAGTAGTGATAATATTTTTACAAAGAAAAAATATTTGGCGTAATGAGAAAGACTGTTGATATTATTTGACATTAAATCGTATATAATAAATATTATTCTACATATATATATGCATTGAATGAGATTGGTTGTAAGTCTGTTTTTTGGTTTATTTGACAGCTGGTGTATATGGAGAAATTGTATAGAAAATATGTAAATATTTACTAGTCATAAGATACCTTGTGTTCAAGGTAAGAGTGTATATATTAATATAATAAATGCAATGGTTGTTTCTGTCCGTTCGTTTGATTTCATTATTCTTGCCTAAAATCGCGAAAAACAGGTTTTTAAAGCAGCTCAGTGCCTTCATGACGGATTACTATTTTTTTACTACCATCACAAAGTGAGTGTTCATCAATGAAAAAAAAATTATTTATATCAGAAAATTATACAGACATTTCATATACATTTTTATGTATGTAGTTGTAACTAGGTTGTAAACAATGTTATTTCGATTGGTATTAATTTCTGGATTCCTCCCTAGGCGATGCCTGTATCGAAGAAACCGAGGACACAAAATTTCCTGTAACATTTTTTATTTATTTAGCAGTATATGTTAGCTCATTAGTCTGAAGTGTTGTACTAGATTTATAGATATTTATTTGTTTATATATATTATATATACAACATACATATATAACATAGCTCCTAGCTTCTTAATAGTTGGACTAATTTTAATCGTTATTCCGATAGAATATTAATTTGTCGTTATATGCAATTTGTTGAATCTGAAATTTATTTACTTAACACTAATTAAACCTGGACGATACGTACATTTAATTATAGGCGCCTAAAAACCTGAAGTAATAAATTTAACGATTTCTTTGACAATATCAAACAATCGAAATTGTTTGTTAAGTATTTGTTTCTTTTTTTTTTTTGTGGTGAGGACCATAGATTACGTTTTCGTTTAATTTTCAGTTGGGAGCGTTCCATTAGAAACGATCAAACTATTTGCAATAATTTTGAAGAGACCGCTTACATTTTAAAAGTTTTTTCGGTGCTTTACTAAAATTAATAATAAAAGAGTTTTTTTATGATTAACCAGGCGGAAACGTTAACAAAGTCATTAACAGCGTTCTTTTATTTAACCGAGCACAACATACTTTTAATTTAAGCAAAATAGAGAAGCACGTTGACTAATAACGGAAATATTAAATCGATCTTAATTTTTATTGTGACTATTAATTTAATAAAGTTTAAATACGCTACTTTTGATTATTTAATAACTTTTCTTTTATAACTGGATGTTACACTAAAAAATAAAATTAATGTTATGCACGGACAGTGGTCCTAGAGCTTCGTGTCTATTGAATGTTGTATTATGTTTTGTTACATGTTTATTCAATATAACTTATATTTCTGTTAGAAATTAAAACAGGGTTACAAAGTGAAAGACACTTCCTGTAACGTACTATATTTAACGCTCGACCTGCTTTGCTAAAAATAATTTCAGTTCACCGTTGCCGTGTGCTAAATGCAATTCTGTTCTTATATTTAATATTTGCTAATTACAAATACAACAAAATGAATGAAAAATATATAGTGAAAGTTTCTGAAAAATTAGGGAGGTTTGATTTTTTTTTTAAATATTAAAGGTTGTGACGTGGACAAAAATAATAACATCAAAAATTATTAAATAAGTAGCTTGTAAAGCACGGTCAACAAAAATTAATCACATAAAATATTACAATTCCATAATAGTATATAAATTTTAAAATTATAGTTTTTTTCTTTATAATTAGGTTATTTCAATTTATTTATAATTGATATTATATTTATAGTATATATTAAATTGATAATTTCAAGGTATTTGGTGGCTGCTAAAGACTTAAAAGCAGGCGAAAATATACTAAGCGAAAAGCCTTTCGTGTTGGGGCCCTCTTCATCGTTGCTGTGCTTCAACTGTTACCTGCCTTTAATCAACAAGTTCTTAGTCTGTAAGAATTGCGCTGTTGCTCCCATATGCTCGGGCGACGGGTGTTCTCTATTACTTTCTAGTAATATTTTTTTTAATAGTTCAAGGGTTTTCCTACAGGATTTTATACTTTTTTTTAAAGAATAACATCGTTTTAGAATGGCACAACGAATTGGAATGTGACTTCTTCAGAAATCTTAAATTAACGAAAGGCGTGAGCCCTATGACTATGGTGCAAAACATTGCTTCCCTGCTAGTGCTAAGAGTGATCTTAAGGAGAGATGTGGACAAAATGGGCTGGAGGGAATTTATGGAACTTGAAACTCATTTAAGCGAAAGAAAAGATACAAGTGTTTGGCAAAACTGCGAAGATACCGTTAAGGTATTGCTCAGATATTTCATATCTGTTTTTTATACTATAATTATGAATGTTTTATTAAATGTACATATTCAAACCAAACCGTCGGTGACGAAGACCTATTGTGTAATGGCCTCGAACCATTTCATATCGGAGGTTTTTATTGCTTTTACAGCATATTATATATATACACATATCTGTAGTAATTATAGCAATTTTGTTTAAAATATGTTTTTGTTTTGCAGTGTTTCTGCTTACATTTTTAATTTGACTGTATTAAGCATAAAATAAATGAGTTTATAAGTATTGATTTTTCACCGCCTATAAACGTCATAAATTATTTATGTAAATCAATATGTGTTTCATAAATATATTAATGATTCTTATTAAATTTCAGACGAAAATTTAGAGTGGAGATAAAAAACACACATTTTGCGGTATGGTTTTAACATGAGAGTAATTCCTGTCAATCTAATTTCTTTTATTATTTCATTTTACTTTTCTGGTCTCTATTGTTAGGATATAACGAAATTAATACACATTTATTTCATTATTCTAAAACATCTTCACGTAATACACAATCTGTCTCTCAAAAAATCTTCTGCACGTATTGATTTAAAAACAGTTTTTATGAATTTTATACTTCTTTTTGATTTAAAATTATCCTAATGTATTTTTATTATTTTAAGATTTATCACTGCTAAATTTGTCATCAACATTTAACTTAGATTTTTTTTAAATTAATCTGTTACAGTTTATTCAATCCCTGGGTCTCTTAGATGCTATTGTTGATGATGATTTTGTGCAAAAAATATGTGCAGCGATTGATGTAAACAGTTTTGAAGTAAGAGGGCCTGCTGTGCCTGTGATTGGTTGTTCGGAGTTACTCCGAGGAGTGTACCTAAAGGCTGCTTTAATGGCCCACGATTGTGTGGGTAACACACATATAGCTATAAACGATAATAATGTTTTGGTTTGCCATGTGACCATTAATATTAAAAAAGGGGAAACTATATATTACAATTATACAGATCATTTAAAGGTAAGTTTTATTATTTTAGTGGCCTGTTTCAGATCTTTGAATTTCGAATGATCTGTCATAAGGCCGAATTTAGCAATCGGTAAATTAATTGAATTGATATCAATTTAGCAACGTTGAGGCCCTACCATTTAACTTTTAGCGTTTAAATCACAAATATTAACGTATTGTTAGTTGATCTGGTGAAAGTTTCTGTCACTCTAGCAGGTGACTGTAGCATATAATTTTAACCAGTACTTTGCTAACCGTTACAATTATTCTGAAGAACCTGCTATGTATGGCTTTTTTAGATTTATGAGATAGTTTATTAAAAAATTTCTAACCTAAATATACTACTAGTAATACTGTTGTCTTTATTTAAATTTTTTATTGAAGGGTACAGCAGTAAGACAGCAACATTTATTACTCGGGAAATACTTTAAATGCACATGCGACAGATGTGAAGATCGGACAGAAATGGGCACCTACATGAGTTCTACTCTTTGTCCGGCATGTAAAACGGGATTCTTATCCCAAACAAGTGATGAAGTGTGGACATGCCACAGTTGCGATTCTAAACATGAACATTCTCTAATCGGTTATAAAGTTGAATGTTGTACGAAAAAATTGGCCACCATAAGTAAGTATTTAATAGATTCAATAAAATTTTATAGTAGTCGATTTTTATTAAGATTAAAATCGTTTTTATATTGTTATTAAGCCTAAGTCTTCTTCTTCTTCCTCTTGCCCTTTTTCCATTCTATGTGGGGTCGGCACAGTATGTACTTCTCTTCCACATCTCTCTATCAGCCGCCATATCTAAATTCACACTCTTCTTACACATGTCATCTTTCACACAATCTATCCACACTTTCTTCGGTCTTCCTCTACCCTTATAACCATCCACATTCATTCTCATTACTTTCTTTGTTATATGTCCTCCGCACAACATGCCCGTACCACACTAACCTCTTGCTCCTCAACTTCTCTGTCACTGGCGCAACTTTCAGGCTTCCTCTAATATACTCATTCTTAATTTTATTTATCCTCGTCACACCACACATCCATCTTAACATTCGCATCTCGGCCACATGTAATCTCCTTTCATCCGAACCCTTGGTGGCCCAACACTCAGATCCATACAATACGACAGGTCTAACGACCGACTTGTAGATCTGTCCCTTAAGTTTGAGGGGCATTCGTGGATCACAAGTCGTTTCAGTGACAAGTTAAGCCTAAGTCTTAAGATCAAAATAAGTTTAAAGAGTTCAATTTATAACATATTTGTTAAGTAATATGAAATTGTAATTTAAAAAAGGGTAAAAAAAAACTGAACTTAACAGACATGTGTGTATATGTGTATTTGTCTTATGAAGTTTTTTCACGTTGGTTAATAATTATTTGATAAATTTGATCGATAGTAATGCGATGTTCCGCTACTTCACTGTTATTCAAGTTTAAAATTTATTAATTTTTTATATGTCATATAAAAATTTTAAGGTTTAGTAATGTTTTATAGATAAAACAGATATAAAGGAGCTAGAAGAGTATATTAAAAATGTATCCCTTGTACTTGCGCCAAATCATTATTTGCTGTTGGATGCTAAACAACATCTAGCGGGGTTGTTAAGGGATACAATTAGTCGTGAACCCCGGTCATCCAAGAAAGTAATGCGACGTAAAATAAATCTATGCAACGAACTGTTGCACGTACTCGAAAAGATTAGCCCAGGAATATGTAGGATCAAAGGTGAAACAACGAACCCTTTATATTTATTGATGTTATTATTAAAATGAAATATTTTACATGTGTAACATTTGAAAAGGAATTTAATTCGTAATAATTTGTTGAACTATTACATAATGTTACATGTCATTGTCATTGTGGGGTAGGTAATATTTTCTTATAACTACCCAACAAATTAATGATAGCGAATTATAGTTTGTAGGATATTATTTCTGTTGTTAATTTGATGAAAAAATAAAAATTGATTTTAGTTTGTTATTTAAATTTGGTCCGGTAGTAACTAATAAACTAATATTAAGATCGAAAATGATTGTAATACAAAGATGTGCAGCACCGAGATAAACCCACACGGTTTACCAGAGTGTAGCAACGTTAAAAAAAAAAACACTAACGTTTATAGATAATAAATAAATGTAACATTTTATAAATAATGAGTTTTGGTGAAAACTTGCTCTTTTGTTCTGCTTTGTTTATTTTATATTATATTCATTGAGTTTAACTGTTTCGAATTTCTTCATCCAGCCTATTCTTGTTTATTAATGATCTTATTACTTTGATTGACTTCGCATGAATTTCTGCCTACTTTCGTATTAACCGGAAAATCATACATGTTTATCGTTTCTATTGCAGCTATTACTTTATATGAGCTGCACGCGACAATAGTTCAATTGGCAAAAAAACTATTTGAAGGCAAAGAAATAAACATTACCGATTATTTAGTGAGTGGATGTATTTTAGTAACGAAG
Organism: Ornithoptera alexandrae; assembly: GCA_029030555.1. NCBI lineage: Eukaryota > Metazoa > Arthropoda > Insecta > Lepidoptera > Papilionidae > Ornithoptera > Ornithoptera alexandrae. The sequence goes on along the minus strand of JARDVY010000064.1, from coordinate 4,510,907 downwards.
AATATTTTAGTAGTAAACAAATGAAAGTAGTAAAAAAATTTTCGTTTTGCTATTGGTTTTTTTCACAGGTCGAATTACAAAGTGCAGAAAAGTGTTTGAAGAAATCCTTGGAAATGCTGCTTATAGAACCTGGAAATTCACCTGAAGGTGAATTATGCGCAAAGGCGCTCGAAGAATACAGAGCTTTAAAAGCTTTAATGTCAGGAGTTTTATTGGAAACTCATAGCGAAAATAAAACTTCTATCAAAAGTTAAAATGTTTTCTATTTCTAATAAAATTATCTATTAAAAAATCGTTCCTATTCTTTTACTTTTAATTACATCCTTGCCGAGCCGCGCAATTATTTGCATCATATTTCTTTTTCACCTATAAAACACTACCTCTGAAAATGTTCTTAACCATATTTTGACTGATACGCTCATAAAACAGTTGTTTTAAAACACCTTTACCTTTATAAAAAAAAATAAAAAGGTTTTAACTTTGTAATGATCTCTATTTCTCTTCTAGAGCTGAGACTTAGGAATTGTGATCAATGATAAAAATCATTTATTAAATAATCTTTCTAATAACTTTTTTCTTAAGTTATTGAAACGACGAGACAAGTGGGACGTTCCGATGATGGTAAGTGTATCACCATCAGATGAACGCCTATTCATAGGAACGTGGTGCTAATTAGGATAGTTATACAATGTGCTCGTCGCCTGAGACATAAGATGTTGGGTCTCGTTACCTCAGTAATTATACTAGTTAAAATTCTCTTCAATCCGGAACAGTAATATTTGCACTCTATTATTTGGCGGCAGAAATAGAAGCTGCAGCGGTTGGTAGGTAGAAGTCGTCTAGATAGACGTTCATCGGCATCAAAAACCTTAAAGAAGCTTTAAATTTGTAATTATCAGATTTTCTGTAAAGATTTAGAAATAAATAAATAAATAAAAACATAAACAAGAGAAGTCGAAGTGTTACAAGAATAAACTTTGGGCTATCGAAAATTAAACAGCAATATTATACTTAATGTCAGTGTCAGAAAAGTACATAAATAACGATAACAAGAGTTAATTAAATTTTAATTATCTAATTGTTTTTGTAACATATTATATTATTATTTACTTAAATATACTAGACATTTATACTTCTGTTTTATTTTCACTTTGTTATAAAATTGACCGTCATCATACCGTTAACGTTCAGCATAACTTTCTGGAGGTAAAAAACTTGTATTCAAACTATTTTTAGTATTTATAAAACGGAAACACAATTATTTTTATATATATTTTCAGTCCAGCTATGGCGGATCAATCGTCATTATTAGCGTTAGTAATATTAGCAGTGGGTATAACGGTGCATTTTTCCTTGCATAAGGTAGAAGAGGGCCATTTAGGAGTTTATTATAGAGTAAGTATTATCATAGCAATGTAGTAGCCATCAGTTTTAAACATATCAGATTTTATACATGTGTATTCGGATTAGGTAGCTAAGCATTCTGAAATGTAGATTTAATATATCATCATTTGTAAAACTTATGTTGTAACTATTGCAAACACATCATGAATGCTGGTTTAAAAAGAAATATTGAAAACGACATCAATACCCTGTTTGTTTTAGTATTAATTCTGTTAAAATTTTCAGGGTGGTGCATTACTGCCTTTAACAAGTCAACCTGGTTTTCATATGATGATACCTCTTCTTACTTCCTACAAATCTATTCAGGTATGGAGATTTATGTTGATAATTTATATTGTGAAATTATCATCACTTACACTATAAGCTTTGTAAAAATGTGTTTTTTCTTTTAAATATATCTAGACAACTCTACAGACTGATGAAGTAAAGAATGTACCTTGTGGTACAAGTGGAGGAGTCATGATTTATTTTGAAAGAATCGAGGTTGTTAACAAATTGGAACCTAACAGTGGTAAGTGTTTGTATAGTTTATATAGCTGTAATAAAGATTTTTTTAATTTGGAAAGTTAAAAAGGTATCACATATTTGTATAGCTTAAAATAATATCAAGAATTCATTTGAAAATATTTTCAATAGAATTTGTTTAAAAATAAAGTTTCATTTCAGTATTAGATGTTATTCGTAATTTTACTGCTGATTATGACAAGACATTGATATTTAACAAAGTGCATCATGAGCTGAACCAGTTCTGTAGTGCACACACACTTCATGAAGTTTATATTGATCTATTTGACCAGATAGATGAGAACTTGAGAACAGTGAGTGTGAAGTATTTTATATTTATTATTACATTTTTGGTTAGGGTTGTTTTAAAAATATTTTTATGTTTATATGTATAAATACTTTTTCTATTATATTAATAGTTAGTTATAAATATTTTGTTTTGTTGTTATTTTTAGGCATTACAAAAAGATCTGAATGAAATGGCTCCAGGTTTAAGAGTACAAGCTGTTAGAGTCACTAAACCAAAAATTCCTGAGGTAATAAGGAAAAATTATGAACTTATGGAGTCAGAAAAATCTAAACTTCTTATAGCAGCTCAGTATCAGAAGGTAAACAACACTCACTGGTTAAGATAAATCACTGTGTATCATCTGTTTGTTCATCATTAAAGTGATGGATTTTTGTAACAAACATTTCAAAATTAATGAGTAGTTTGTATTTGTAAATAATTAAATTTATGTAAAAATTACATGTTTACAATTACAATTAATGTGTGTTAAAAATTTACAAATGTAATTTTAGTGCCAAATGTATTTACAATTTAGAAAACAGAAACAAAATTTATTTACACAGAGCAAAATATATCATATATATCATTCCAGTTTTAAATATCAAAACTGGAGAGATGGTTAGTTATATATTATAAAATAGTCTTGAGTTTAAAGAATTCTGTAAAAAGTGAATTTTTTGTTATTCATCATAAAATAGTAATTTTAAAAAAGGCTTCTCAATCATATTAATTACCCACTTCTGTATTTCATTATCAGGTAGTAGAGAAAGAGGCAGAGACTGCACGTCGTAAGGCTATTATTGAAGCGGAGAAAGAGGCTCAAGTCGCCAAAATCCATTATGAACAAAAAATAATGGAGAAAGAATCTCTACAAAAGATTGAATTAATTGAAGATAATATTCACAGAGCAAAACAGCAGACTAAAGCGGAGGCAGACTTTTACCATTTGAAAAAACAAGCGGAAGCAAACAAACTGCTGTTGACTCAAGAATATTTAGAATTGAAAAAATATGAAGCACTAGCCTTGAATAATAAGATCTATTTTGGTAGTGACATTCCCAATATGTTTTTGCAAGCGAATGTTGGTGACATCCCAAAAACTGTTCAGGTTGAATGAGTAATATTTATTTTGTCAGAACTATTGCTTGTCGTCAAGTAAATTGTGCTAAGTAATCATAATGATATGGTGTGTTATACCAAGTGTTTAGTAGTGGTGGTTTTGTGTGATACTTTGATAGACAATACAGACCCTTTGATATTATTTAAGGATTCTTACAGAAATAAGAGAACAGGTTGTAAATAGCTTTTATATGTGTAAAATAAAACTAATATATAGAAAGGTGTGATTTTATTGAACTTATAATTACAATGGCCTCATTTAAATCTTGTTGAATGCTGCAATATCTACAGATTGGACAAAGTCTTCGAACTCCTGGATTTTCTCAGTTAGTAGATCAACTGATACTTTGTCATCTTCAATAACACACATTATCTGCAGTTTATTGATACCATATCCAACAGGGACAAGTTTAGAAGCACCCCACAAAAGGCCTTCCATTTCAATGGTGCGAACTTGGTTTTCCATTTCTTTCATGTCAGTTTCATCATCCCATGGTTTTACATCAAGGATTATAGATGACTTGGCTATAAGTGCTGGCTTTTTAGCCTTCTTGTCAGCATAGGCTTTTAATCGTTCTTCGCGAATTTTAGCTGCTTCGGCATCCTAAAATATAATAAATATTATTAAAACCAAAAATTTTATTAATACACATAAAATAAAGTTTGGATATTATGAGCAATAAATAAAAGAAAAAAAAAACAAAAGTAACAAATACAGATTGTGTGAATAAAATAAATTTTTCCATTGTCTTAATGATTCAACTTGAAATTTTATATTGCCCTTTCAATAAAAGCAGTAGAAAAAATTAAGAAATTATAAAATCATACAAACCTCTTCCTCATCACCCGATCCGAAGAGATCCACATCGTCGTCATCTTCTTCATCTTTTTTGTTAGACGTGGATGGTGCAGTGGTGGTTGAAGCACCGGCACTGAGTGGGCTTACTCCCTCGGCAAAAGTATTGCGTTCTGCTGCCGAGTAAGAGGCGATATGATTGTACCAACGTAGTGCGTGAGGGAGACTTGCAGCCGGTGCCTTACCGACTTGCTCGTATACTTTGACATCGGCTTGGGTTGGTGTATATCTATAAAAAGTAGATTGCTTTTAACCATACAATAGTTACAACGATTAATTCGGCACTTATTTATAAAATCTGTTGTGTATGTAAAAATTATCACGCCCAAATATAGAGGTTACAAAGTTGAGGTTGACGTGGTTAACTTTAGAAACTAAAGATGTCTTTATAAAATAATTACCCTGATATATAACTTTTGTCAGCCAAAAATGTGTTCAACTCATTTAAGCCTTGTTCGGTTTTTACATCTCCGAATGCCATTTTAGTTATAAAATATAAAAATTTGTTCGAGCAAGTGCCACACGACCGGCCACTTGATAAGACGAGAGGTAAAAAAGGACGAAAAGAGAACGATATAGATGTACAATATGGGAATAATCATAGACACGTAAGATTTAATCTAATTGGACTAACGAATTGGTCGTACATTTGTGTAAACATTCGATTAAATATTTTTTTATATTATTTAAAAAACGCTTTACATGTAAGAAATATTAATTGTAATTTGATAAATTAAAGTATTTCAAAGTCACCTCATAATATAGCATAGCTGTTCCTGTTTCATATTCTTATAAAAATATTTTATTATAATATTATTGTGCATTTAATTATATTTTGTATATCGCATTTGTAATTTCATGCATATAATAATATTTAAAAGTAAGTTACAATTATCTTTTAATGATCAAAGCGTAACAAGAAAAAACTTGATGTGGATATGTATGACATTTCTCACAGCTGTCATTGTATTTTGTTAAATTCAGTAACAGTGCATAGGTATAGTTTATTTTTATTTTAATGCGCAAATAGAAACTGTAGATACACTGTTCATTACTATATCGTTCTTGTTAACCATTCATAGTACCTAGCAAAAGTATTTCATTAATTAGGTTAGGTTTTCCAACTTATGTAACAATAACAGTCGTTTTGCGTATAAAAAAATAATTTATTGTTATTAATATTTATAACAATTAACACTTAAAAGACTACTTCTTTTACATAATATCGAAAATAAATTTTGGTTAATGTGTTAAGTGATTAAATCAGTAGTTAAAGTTGGGTTGTTCATTATCGATTATTTTTTAGTACAGAGGATGCTGCGCCAGCCGCTGACAAGGGCGCTTGCGCTTAGCTCCACATCCCGTTCTGCTCCGTTGGCTGTCCGTCGATATGCCGAGGTTGTACCTCAACCTGACAAAGTAGAAGTGTTCATTGATGATAAACCAGTGTATGTCCCTCCTGGTACTACAGTATTGCAGGTAATTTGCCTTTAATCTGCAAACCATAACAATTAAGTTTTTTTATAAGGAATTAGAAAGAGCAGTATTTTATTTAATTTAGTGTAGGATATATGTTATATGCATTAACATTAGTGTGTTATGGTAGTATATTACATTTATATTCACAGCTACTCGTGCTAAACGAATGTGTTACAATCTCAAAATAGTTTGTTTTCTACTACTACTCTCATATTATCTAAGTGTGTTACATGTAATAAAAATATAATAAGAAAGTTTCCCGGGCTTAACTGCAAGAAATATGAAAAGATAGTTAATTTAACACCCCAATGTGCCTACCTCACAGATAAACAAATAGCAACTTTACAATCTTCGGAAAGTTTTGACTGGATCTGTCAGGATTGTGTAAATAAGATTGCAAAATGGAGATCTGTTATTATCCCAGAAGTTGATTCGAAAAATGATGAGGAATTCGAAACAATGCTTGGAAAACTGTCTATCAAGTTATTGCTAAAAAGTGTGGAGAAAACAGTTAAAAAAGAAATGAAAACCATTAGTAATTCACTGGATTTCTTCAGTGAAAAAATAGTTGAATTTGGTGAATGTCTGGAAGCATGTATGCAAAAATTAAAAAATTGAGGAAGAAAAATGCACACTTGAGTAACTTAAATATATATTTAGAGACTAAACTAATTGTTGTAGAACAAAGAATGCAAGAATTAGAACAAAAGCAACTGTCTAACCGTATAGAAATAGACGGTATAGCATATGCTGTAAAAGAAGAACCTATAGCTGTAACAAAACTTGTGGCCAAAAAACTTGATCTTCCTGAAACATTGATAGTTTCAGCTAGACGTGTGAACCAGCGAGGAGAAAAGACCTGGCTCCTTTTGGTGGAAATAGAAGACGGGAAGCGTAATCTGTGGTTTGAACAAGCAAAAGAGAAAAAACCAGTAATCGAAGATTTAAAAAGTACCAATTCCATGAAAAAATATAAAAACAAAATATACATGAAACCCTATCCTCATACTATGAAAGTTTACTGTGGAAAACAAAACAAGAATTATCACAAACTATAAAATTCGTCTGGTTGAAGAATGGAGTAATTCGCGTAAGAAAAGACGAAAAAGCTAAAGTATTTGTCATCAAAAATGTAGAAGATATTAAAAAGATGACACATTTTTAATAGCTGCAGACAGAAATGCCGCTACAAATCAGAAAGCACTAATACGATATGAAGCTATTAAATCAGTGGTTCCATGATATGGGTCTTCACTTAAATGCTCAAAAAACTAAATTAATTCACATCCATTCAAGCCATAACATAACATTTCATAAGGTGAAATTAATAGTGCACACTCAGTTGTATGCATGATACAATTAAGACATGTGACTGCAAACCCATAGCACAAGTCAAACAACATAAGTATTTAGGATTCATTATAGATGATAGATTTAATTGGGGCCCACATATTGAATATATTTGAAACAAACAGAGTCATATTAGCCAAACTTTATATAATAAAACCGAAAATACCATACACTATATTAATGAATTTGTATAAAACAAACAACGATTTGCTTTACAATTATGGCATTTCAGGTTATGGTCATACCCATAAAACATATTTAGACAAAATTTATAATCTTCAGCTATGAATACTTAAAATAATAGTAGGTAAAAATACTAAAGAGAAGTTTAAATACAACTATAAAGACTTGTTTAAGTGCAAAATATATCCCATACACGAAAAAGTACACTACTCAATATTAAAAGAAAATAGACATATTCTAAATATATTACCTGCTACTAAATATATTCAGTACACAAGATGTGCAAACGATATAAGACTAATCGGTGAACAATCTAACAACATTTACAGGGCACTATAAACATGCAACATGTTACCTAAAATATATAACAATTTACCTGCAAACTGCCAGGAAGTTTTAAAACAAAAATTCTCTAAAAAGAAACTAATGGCTTATTTTTTAGATAAGGAGAACAGTAATAATAAAAAAATTTTTGTAAAATAATATGTACACACGCATGTGTTCGTGAGTAATGTAGATGAATATAAGAAATAATAATAAAGGTAAATAATTTAAAAATAACAAGTAATGAAATGATGCATCCCTGTCTAACACACCATAAATGTAATTGTGGGTTAGGTGAAGTTTTCATAAAACTATCCAACAAAATAATGATGTACAAATAGTTTGTACAATATTATTTCTGTTGTTGATTTTGGTTTGTCATCCAAATTTGGTCAGGTAGTAACTAATAGACTAGTATTAGAAATAGAAATGATTGTAACACAAAGATGTGCAGCGCTGAGACAAACCCACATAGTTTACAGGCATAGAAAAAGAATATATGTAAACCTTTATAGATAATAAATAAATATATTTAGTAATTTAAGGATAAAAAAAATGGAACTAGTTTAATGTCTCCATTAAAGATTATAATTTTCTTAGTATTTATTAAAAATATTGTTAATAGTTATTAATAATTTTTACCAGGCTGCAGCACAGGTTGGAGTAGAAATACCAAGATTTTGCTACCATGAGAGATTAGCAGTTGCAGGCAATTGTAGAATGTGTCTTGTTGAAGTTGAGAAGTCTCCTAAGCCTGTTGCTGCATGTGCTATGCCTGTTATGAAAGGAATGAGAGTGAAAACCAATTCAGATTTGACAAGGAAAGCTCGTGAGGGTGTGATGGAATTTCTTCTTGTAAACCATCCATTGGATTGTCCAATTTGTGATCAAGGTGGCGAATGTGATTTGCAGGATCAATCTATGGCATTTGGTTCTGACAAAAGTCGTTTCACTGATATTCACTTCTCAGGAAAAAGGTTAACCAATTTGTTTTTTTTTAAATCTACTAGTGTATATATTTTACTATTTCATTTAATTTATATTCAAGTGCCAAAAGCGAGAGAGAACATCAAAGAATATTTATGATCCCAATTTGTTTAAGATATAAAATGTTGATAGTTGGAAGACTCCTACTATAAATTTATTTATAATGGGCATGTGAACAGGGCCGTTGAAGATAAGGATGTGGGACCTCTTATCAAGACCATCATGACACGCTGTATTCACTGCACCCGATGTATACGGTTTGCTTCTGAAGTTGCTGGTGTTGATGACTTAGGAACAACTGGCAGAGGCTCTGACATGCAGGCAAGTATTTACAATATAATGAAAGTACATAAGAAAGATATTTTTTCATATCTCTGTCTAGTGTTTAAATAAAGTTTTGTCATAGGTGGGAACATATGTGGAGAAAATGTTTTTGTCGGAACTCTCTGGGAACATAATTGATCTGTGCCCTGTTGGTGCCCTAACGTCAAAACCATACAGCTTTGTAGCTCGACCCTGGGAGACAAGAAGGGTAAGAGCATTTTAGAAAATATTTGGAACAGTTATTCAAAACAAGTATGTTTAACACTTTTGTCTATTTGCAGATTGATTCGGTTGATGTTTTGGACCCCTTGGGTAGCAATATCGTAGTCACGACGCGAACTAACGAAGTTTTGCGTATTCTCCCTAGGACAAATGAGGTAATTATTTGTGGCTAAAGACGAATTAAAAAAAATAGTTCTAATTATGTGCACCAACTTTAATAATTATTATATCATTAGCCTGGACTGTATTAATATAATTTGCAAATAAGAAAATGAATAATTTATGAATTGTGATATTATTACACAGCAGCGCAGGATTGATCAATGTGGAGATTTTTGGGAGAGGTGATGTCCAGGAGTGGATATCTATCGGATAATGATGATGATATTATTACTGTTGGTAGTTCTCTGTTAATAAAGACCCGTGTAACCATCACCTCTGAGCCTACTTCTGCTGACAAATAGCCATTGACAAACGGATCATTACGATGATTTGGTTTGAAGAGGGTTTTTACTAGTAAATTATTGGGTTAACGAAACAGAGCATTGTAGAGTCAAGGCGAGGGAGCTTGTTGTGATGCAGTGTATATCATCCTAAATAGCACCATATAAAATCAAATAGGTTAACTGTTTGCTGGCCTCACTTTCGTAGAGTAAAAAGAATATTAACTTATATATGCCTTTTTTTATCCAGGAGATCAATGAAGAGTGGCTTTCGGATAAGTCACGGTTTGCATGCGACGGTTTGAAACGACAAAGGCTAGTGTCCCCCCTGATGACTGACAGCCGTGGTAACCTCACGCCTGTGGAGTGGGAGGACGCCATTGTGGCAGCTGCTCGGTCTCTTCGTGACTGCCCACCTGATAAGGTACCATACTATAGATTCGGATAATAAATGTATATAAGCAACTTTTTATTCTATGCAAAATTTCTATTAGCAGGTGTATCTTTTAAGTGCACATAATACTTGGAACATGTAAGAAGGTACAGATATTATTAATCTTATATATTAACACGTTACTGTAAATTATAGACGCAAAAAAAAAAAGAAACCGCATAGTAAATAGTGAACATGTTTTGGTAGCTGTTGGCGGTGGCTGGAGACTTGGCTGACGCTGAATCGCTGGTGGCGCTGAAAGATTTGGTGAACCGGCTCGGCTCCGAGAACGCGTGCACCGAGCAATACTTCCCACTGGAGGGCGCCGGCATCGATCTTCGTTCAAACTATCTCTTGAATACGGGAATCGCTAGTAATTATTTTTTCGTCCCTTCTCTCTACTTTAATTATTTTTTCCTTTTTAAATATTTCACACAATATTTAATGAATAAAACAATTTAAGGCTATCGGTTAACAACAAAGAAGAATCTTTACCTAGGTTCTTTAGTCCTCTAATTTTTAGAAATTAAACATATTGATGTGATCTTATTGTCTACAAAAAAATGACCGTTTTGAAAATTTGATGCAGATGTAGAAGAAGCGGACTTTGTACTCCTGATCGGCGCTAACGTACGTTTTGAAGCGCCTCTCCTCAACACCCGGATACGGAAGGCTTTTATACATAATGAGACTGATGTCGCATTTGTTGGCCCAAAGGTCGATCTCACTTATGATTATATGGTAGGTATTCCTGTTTTCTGAAGATCTCGGCTCGTGGACACGAATCCACGACCTGTTTTTTTTTAAAAAAAGTGTACTACTTGCAGTGTAGTTATCAGACGGCGGATTTTCATATTGTCCGGATTTTTGATTTCTTTCGATTGTACTCGGTCGTCGAAGACGGGCTCGGGTCTGTTCTCCGACCACCTTCGCCTGTGTTGGAAACTCAGGGCGTGGTAGGTATTATAAAATAGTAACGAAGGTATTTTATTTAAAAAACAGTGATCATTATATAAATATACTCTTGACATTGACTGGATCAGCTAGACAGATTGAGTGGATGAGAATGTATTGACCTCTTTTTTTAATTATTTTATTCTATCTGTATTGTATTTTTCTCACATGTTTTGCTTATTGTGCAAAACTGTGTAAATATACAAAAATACACTTGATTGGGAACAAAGCACATGGTAAATATTTTGATTACTTTTTGTGACAGAAAACATTCTTCTTCAATGTTTTTATTAATAAATTTCAGATTATTTTAATTTCTCCGCTTCCGTGGCGCAAGAGTTAAACGCTTACGATCAGCAAAGCGGGCGGAGAACAGCTACTCCATAATATATAAGCAAGTATTGTTTTGCAGCATGTAGGCGATTCGGCGTCAATCGTGAAAGACTTAGCTTTAGGAACGTCCTCTCATGAAGTTCAACGCAGGCTGGAACAGGCCAAGCGGCCTGTTGTAATACTTGGTGCAGATCAATTTAAAACGCAGGAAGGAGCTGCGTTATTGGCCTACACACAGGAACTGGCCATGCGCTTACAAGATAAACTGGCTGATAAGAACTGGAAGGTATTGCTTTTTATTTTTGTTCTATGTATAGAAAAATTTGTAGTAAAGTTTCTATTGATAATGCATGTTTACAATTTTTTTCACTTTAACTAACGTACATTTTTTCAAGCTTTATCTAATCTAATCATTAGTGTAGAAGAAAGTATCTTCGAACAGAAAAATAAAATTTAATCCTATAGGTGATCCTTTACAAAATTGAACCAATACCAAAATACAAATATTAAATTATTTATTGTCATGTGCAGGTACTTAACGTTCTGCAGCGCACTGCCTCGCAAGTAGCGGCGCTGGATATTGGATACCAGCCGGGTGTAGGCGCGCAGCTCACTGCCGGTCCTCAAGTTGTCTACTTGCTTGGCGCTGATAGTGGAGTCATTAGTCGCGAAAGCTTACCGAAAGACGCTGTAGTCATCTACCAAGGTTTGTTATGTCGATGTTTAAGTTTTTTTTTTACATGTGGATGTCAATATGATCGGTCTACTCTTGATACTTCATCGCTATCATTATCAGCCAGATAATGTTTAATGTTAGTCAAAACTGTGCCTGATCGGTCATGTCATCCAGTGGCTTGCGCCATCTTAACCAAAATCATTAGTCTACCTTGTTGGTACACTTCATCTATTGGTAGCCTGTCTAAAGTCGAGGATCTTGTCGTCCTATTGGTAGTCAGTTTGTGTGGTTAGATAATATATGTATATATATATATATTAGTAATCTTTTACTATACTTACATACCAACTATCGAGTTTGTACTTCACTATGCATACGAACGAAAAAAAAAGAATGAAATAAAAAGATAAATACATAAATTTGGATACTTCAATAGGACATCATGGTGATGTGGGCGCGTCAATCGCTGACATCGTGCTGCCGGGCGTGGCGTACACGGAGAAACGCGCTACGTACGTGAATGCGGAGGGTCGCGCGCAGCAGACCCTCCCTGCCGTCACGCCGCCAGGGAAGGCACGCGAGGACTGGAAGATCATCAGGTAACACATTGAATTTTTTCTTTTATTTCACTAGTGGTAGATTCCAATGGGCATGGGGATCTTTAAGAGAGGCCAATGTCCAGTTGTGGTGGTCTCTCTCATGATAATATCGAGCTCTCTGTTGTTGTAGCACGTCTACGTACGTATCTAGTACATGTGAACAGCTTGGAGAGTTATCGAGGACGAAAGTCCTTGTAGTATTTTATTAATCCTAGTATTGTTTTTATAGTTTAATATATGTACGACTGTAACAGGGCCCTTTCGGAAGTAATAGGTGTGCGGCTTCCGTACGACAACTTGGATGAAGTGCGAAACCGTCTCGGTGAGATAAGCCCCGCTCTCGTTACTTACGGAGATGTCCAGAACAACAACTACTTCGCTCAGGCCAGGGCGCTAGGGCAGGTTTGTACATTCGAACGTTGTATGTTATGGTTTTTATTTTTCGGTGCAATAGAGGGATGTAATAATTTTAACACGACATTATAGCTCTAAAGCTTGCCTTGCCATCGACGTTTGTTTTATAAGACGCAAGTCACTCCACCAACTTTGGGTCCTCCTGTGGAGTTTACTTAGTAAGTACCCTTATATTGGGTGATAGGTCTTTGTTGCCGCGGACCGTCTAAGTAGGTACCACCGCAGCTTATTTCTGCCGCCATACAGTAGTGTGCAAACATTGCTGTTTTCCGCTTTGAAGGGCGCTGTAGCTGGTGTACTCACGGGTGATGAGACTCAATATCTTATGTTTTGGGACGAGTGTAATATAGTGCGGTATATATCATCTATCACCTATCACCACATTGTCATGTGTAGGCGTATCACTTATTATCAGGTAAATGATTCGTTTGTCGCGTCGCTTAGTTAAATAAAAAAAGAAAAATTGTAAGTCAGCCACCGTTTCTGTGTTCTGGCTGGCGGCATGTCAGTGCCCGAGTATTTTGGATGAGCACGCTTCACCATACACGTTTTTCATTGTTTGCCGTAGTCTTTTTATAAAAGTTAGACGAATGAGCTGTACGAAAAATATGGACTTCAATTAGAAATGTTTAAATTTGTAACAAGTTATTTTTTTATCACTTAAGGTTCTATTTTCTACTACGGTAACAACTAAGTAATGTTTTACTTTTCATCATTTAGAGTTTGCAGAAACCTGTTTCCGGCAAGGTGGATGTCCAAATGAAGACTCTCGAAGACTACTTCATGACCGACGCTATAAGCCGGGCTTCCCCGACCATGGCCAAATGCGTACAAGCCGTTCTCAAACAGAAACAGTCCGTGTACTAGGTCATACAGCTATTTAGTTCAACGCACTAGTCCTATTTCCATAGACAAAATGTTTAAAATAGAAAATCATTTGTAGACTTTATGCTATGATCAAAGTTGATGTTGTCTTATTAAATATATAGAATCATTTCATTAACCATCAAGGTGATCTGTGCACTCAATTTCTTGACTTAAACATTTTTGCACGTATATTCAAGCTTAAACTATGTATTAGTGTGTTGTTAAAATAATTGAATTTCGATTTCTCTTGTTTAAGCGTTTATGTATGATTAGCATACAGCCAACTTATTATTTCCACAACTGGGCACTCGGGGATAGAAATTGCGGGAACGTCGCACCCATTTACGCACGGCTGTTTTCTTTACCGTTGATGTTAATGGCCACTGTTTCGTCGTTTAAAATTGTTGCAAAATCAAAATTTGAATAAAGAACGTAACTTTTAAACACTGTTCGAACGCTTGGACAAAAGCAATCCTTTATTAGTATAGGTAAAAAAATGGCCTTTTTGCAATCATTTTTACGATGAAAATACTTCAGAAATGCATCCCGTACAGTCGACAGCGCATTCCTTTGCTATTAATTTATCTAGTAAACCAATTTTTAGCTGCCGACTGTACTTGTACGTTGTTGCTTGAAGTTATTTATTTTATACATTAGATTAAGTGTAACAGTGTTACCGACTAATCACCATAATTAACCATTTATTCAAAAATGTATTATTCAGCAGTTTTCAAACAGGAATGTATAAGAGGCGACTAAAGATATTGGAGTGAGTTCTGTAACGACAAACAGTATGTAAATAAATACTTCTTTAGAATAATAAAAATGTATAATGATTGTAGAAATTGCATATTTTTATTACGAAAAACGATACCCACATTACCTAAAAGTTAGTTGACGAGCTGTCGGCGACTAACAGATGATCCCTTCTGTAGTTCTGAAAATAATTATTTAAAATTTTGAATTACTTTATTATAACCAAAAGAGGCTTGATAGGTCAGGTTTTAAGACGCTAGTGGAGTAATCGTGGGATCGATTCCCATTGAACTCAAGTTTCGATATGGACCAAGAAAAGAAAGCTTTCGTAGATATGTAACAGAAATGGCCTTCACATTCGATTTGGGAATGTTTCGAGCTCCAGCAGTGGAAACCTTTTATAAGGTGACCTGGACAGATTAGGATACATAACTCCAAAGGATGGGGACTTATTCTAGATAATCATTGACAAATATTATTAGCTAAATAATAAAGGAAATGGTCTTTTTTATTGATGTAGTTCTGTAGTTTTGTTAATGCTTTGTAACAATTTAATTAAAAGGATTATGCTTTTCATTCAATGAAGCAACGAGATGAGCGCAACGTTTACATAATGGTAAGGGATATGCCTACCCATAACAACGTGGCGTTAGTTAGGATGGTATATACAGCATCACAATGCGCTAGTCACCTGAATACATACGATGTTGAATCTCGTTACCAGAGTGATTACACTAGCAAATTTACTTTTCGCCAATTTATCGACTTGACATTCTCACCGTTGAATCAAAAATTTCATTACCTGCTATTGAGAAGAGAGTATATGATATATATAACAATTTTTAAAAGTTAAAACTTACATCTATGACTTTAAGCGTCATTCTTTTATATCGGCATTCTTCAAGTGTTCTACCTGCATACTTTGCAAATTGTTGATGGGCTAGCTTTGTTCCGCTCCACGGCGATGGTTCCTCTTCGCGACGTCTTAAATCTTTCACTAAAGACTTCGAACAAGGTAAAAGTTCTAAAGACCGTTGATCTGTGAATGTAATGCTTTGTAAGATCAAATTTAAATTATAGGTAAGGTATTAACGTATCGGGGAGGAACGTTGGCGGATAATAGCAGCATATAGATGTGTTGGTAATTGAGTATTTTATGCAAGTTTTTATACAAAGAGAAAAGATGAGCAAAATATTCTTTGTCAATATACCAGTAGGCGGTTCGGGCCACCTACTGGTAAAAGTAAAAATGGTCCCGTTAGTACTGCTTTCAGACATTGCAGCAATTGAAATTACACAGAAAAAGAAATATCCTGTGTATTTTTGTTTATCACCAACAAGTATACTGAAAATAGAATTTCATACAATTACCTTTTTGTTTAACATAACATTTTTGTTTTTTTACCGATGATTTGCATATTAACGTTTGTCTATCACTAATGCAAAATTTAGGACATTTTTCAGGTTTTTCATTTGATTCTAGTTTGATTTTCTTTGAAACGACGAAATCTTTGTTATTTGCATTCGTTTGATTTGAATTGAAGAATTCTTGTCCTTGTGTCTGTTTACTTTTCGTTAATTCCGCTTCTTTATCCAATACACTATTTGATTTATTAATGTTAAATTTGAAGACTAATTAAATGTTAACACTTAATGTTTAAGACTAGTTAAATTTTATAAAATGAGTTATATTATAGATTACGGGATATATTTAAAAACTTGAATTGAAATAAAAAACTTCGATCGGTCCATATATATATATTGGAATATTATAAAGGGATATTATTATTATATCTATATTGTTTATCTATCATAATTTTTATTTTGCTGTTTGCTTATCCTTATAATTAATTATTGTTTAAATCTGTTAACGTTACAAGTAACTAAGCAAAATAGTTTAAAAATGATAATCAATTAAATTTTCTTGAAAATTATTATTAATAAAAGTATCTTAATAACGAGATAAAGATGACCGATACTAACTTTTTTTCAAGTTTTTTTATCCCTTTTTCAATAAATTCATTGTATTTACTATTTTCATATTTCTTTATCTTTTCCAGTTTATTGTAAATCTTTTGTTTTTTCAAAGATTCATCAGTTTCTCTCTGTTTTATAAAAAGTTATTAGAAGTACAGTTTAATTTCAACTCTTGTTATTAAATTCATTATTTTATTTGCGACATGTAATCTAAAAAAAAAATTATAGATTTTATCTATCCAGACTGATGGTTCTGATTGCTTAACATAATACGAGCCGCTTACTACATGCTTCAATAGAAAAAAAACATGGTACATTTTTGATGAATTATTTGTTTCCTTATTATCTTTTTTAATTAGTGCAAAAAAAATCTTAATGGTTTACTTTTACCTTTTCCTGCATCAATTTAATTTTACAAGCCACTCGGTCGTTGTAGTTCCGCCAGACTTGTTCGATTTGTTCAACTTTTTCTTGTTCTCTATTTCTTCTTTCCCGTATTTTGTTTTTTAATTCATTGTTCTTGATATTTTCTTGGCAAACGTACTTATTGCTATTCTTCAAGGGATTAATTTTGCATCTATTAAACTGTCCGAAACATAATGTATTTTTTGCAAATGTAATAATATATTAACTTACAAATTTATCTTCAATTTCATATTGTTTTTCATTCTTTAATATTTTTTTAATTACATATAAATTTTCTAGTTCTTGTCTTTTCTGTAATTCCTGACTGTGCGTGCTTTTCTTAATTAGCATTTCATGCCTAAAAAAAGTTCTGTGTATTATTTACTTTCATAAATATCATATAACATCGTAAAATATTTAATTACATCAACTTACATTGCCTTGTTAATTTCAGCAATTTTTTTAATATGTTTTTTTTTCTCTTCTATCCTTTTTTGTTCAATTATCTCTGCTTCTTCAATCTGTTGTTTTTGTTTAGTAATAATTTCGTTTTCATTTAAGATGGCTTCGATATTTAATTTATTTTTAAATTTCACTTGCGCATCTCTTTCCTCTAAAGTTTTTGACTCTATGAGGCAACTGAAAATAAATGTATTAAAAATTCTTTTTATTGAGTACCTACTACTGAATGAAATATTTATTTACCTTATTAGTTGCCTGCCGTAACAACTATCATTAAAAAGTTGTTGCCGCGCCCTTTCCACAACAACAGCAGAGTCATCTTTTTGCTTTCTTAAAGCATATCTTTTTATTTCAGCAAGGTGCTTTTTACGATTTAGTATTTCATTTTTATTAAATAGCATCACGTGACCCTGAAGAAGAAATATAAAAATTACTATAAATAAGAAAATATTTAGTGTTAAAGTTTTTTAAATATTTATTAAAATTTAAAGGTTTATCAAACAACAGGAAATTCGTGATAGAAATCGATTACAATAATTATTAGTAAGCCACCAAATAATTCTTAAACCTCTATAGTATCCGGCCAAGATTTTATCCACTTTTGCGATAGTTCATGCAAAGGTTTCAAATGTTCATAATTATAAATAACTTCATCGCGAGATTGCCGAGGTTTCTTAATTCTCTCCCATTCGCTTCTATGAATAATTAGATATTTTTGTAGCCCCATAAAATAAAATTAAGTAAATTTCATAAAATGTATAGTTATCTCAAAAATAATTCAGTGTGGTTATGCATTTCATTGTCGATTTAACAAAATACTCTTTTTGTAAATGTCGAATTGAATAATAACATTTCACGTATGCGCTTGGTATTGTACAAAAAAATATTTGACATTGCCTTTAAAAAGTCTATAAAAAACTGTCTCGGAAGAGTAGAGTATCCTTTTATATGTTTAATGTAATAGCTTTAGTGTTTATTTTCTATCAATTACTTTTAATATGCAAAATTAGATCTTTGCATTCATAACATATTCTGTTGTAGTAAGAAATATACAATTCTATTTACCTTTAAGGTCTTACATAAACCAGTTCCTTTCTAGATCAGAATAAAATTAAAGGAAAGTTAGTATCTTAAAATATCGACTACAATGTAATAAGCAAAAGAGAACAGTTTTAATCTCTTCTTGATCGCTTTGTTTTATACATTTGGTTGAGTGTGGTGCGACATAGGAAAGGAAGCAAGCCAACGGACGCGGCCCGCTTCGCTTCGCCCCTACGGCTCCATGACTTCATCCATCAATGTCGCCTTGCTCTCGATTTTTGCATCAAAATAACAGATAGCGCTTATTTTTCTTGATTCAGTTTCAACGAAGTTATTTCATAGAAAAAAAAATTGTGTTATTATGTATTTTAACTTTTTTATTGTAGAAGGTAAAAATGTAGTACCTTGTTATATTCGTGTTTTGTGGTAAGCATTACAAGAGACCTATGTCCAGCAGTAGACAAGCTTCGGTTGAGGTGATGATGACACATTTATAACATTACACAAATACAATTCTGATTCCTGTTACGTTCTGTATTGATACAGGAAATTACATTTTACGAAAATTTCATTAAATGTTTAATATAACTGTATCAAAGATAAAACGATGAGATGATGATATTTTATATACATTTATTTATAAAATATTATTGATTATTGATTATTATTAATGTCTCATCATTATTTATAAAATCAATGGGACTATAAATCGCAAATCGTATTTGTATTAAAAAAAAATTAACTAACTTGTTCAAAAACGGGTTGGAAAATAGTAAAAAATGTTATAATTACTTTTTTACCCTCAATGAGCTAACACTTAATTTTACATGATGTCAAGTGATAAGTCCGTGGACGGTAAAGCATGTTCATCAAAAATACTCTGGCTTTTGCGATTCCAGACACAATAAAGCTGTCATGGCGGTAGATTTACAATTAATAAGGGTGGTTTCGAAAAATCCCTAACAATCACCTAAATGCCACCGTGGCTCCACAAACGTACCAAGAACTGTTGAAATTTAAAAAATTTAAGAATTGGTGTCATATTTTCGTCAGTTTTAGGATAAAAGCTTTTTATTTACTCTCTACGACTATCGATCTGAGATTTTCCTTCTGTTCTAAGTATATTATTATAATAACTGCCTATAATTTGTGTGAACGTTTATTTAAATGGACGAATGTCATTTTTTACTACAAACACTTAAAATAGAATCATATCTTTATTGTGGCTCGTTATTATTATTGTAAATGAAAATAACAGTATATGATAATAAATAAAAATCCTACTACTATGCTATGTCTTTTAACTGTCTGTACGTAAAATGTTATCAATTTGTTGCATATATTTTTTTTTTATCCAATATATAATTTTAAAGATCTTGAAGACTCGATAAAATTTTTGTAGAAAAATGTATGTTGATTATAAGTCACACCCTAAATTAAGAAAAAATTCAAATTGTCCAAGGACAGCAAAATAAGAAACACTGGTGGTAGGTCTTTGTTGCCGGAGACTATCTAGCTGGGTACCACAGCAGTGTAAACATAATGTGTTCCGGTTTGATTGGCGTTGTAGCTAAAGTAATTACTGGGGTAATGAGAATTAACATCGTATGTCTCAGGCGACGATTACAGTGTGGTGCAGTATCATATCATCCTAATTAGCAGCAGTTGTTATGGCAGGCGTATCACTTACCATTAGGTGAACGTTCCGCTCGTCTCGTATAATCGAATAAGAAAAAACAATATTCTATTTATTACCGGCAAATTTTAGTAAACAATAATCATTATAAGTAATCGGTAAGAAAGTATAATTTATGTTTGAAGCGGTTTAACTGCGTAGCAGCAGACAACGAGAGTAGCGCAGGTGGGGCTAACAAGATTGTGGGCTCAGGGTGCTCGTAAATTTTGGTGGTAAACAATACGATACTCCTTTGTTTACATTGGTTTATAATGAATTATTAAAAACGGCGCTTGAAATTTTAATTCAGTGATGTTTTTATTTATTCTAAAAAAGTATCTAAGGGAAACTTCATAACATATTTAATACTAGAATAATCTGAAGTATCTAATTGTAATTATTAAGGTTAGTCTAGTTATATATATAGGGTGGTGCAAAAATAATCTTATAAAAAGTACCTTATAACACAGGTAATAAGGTACTTTTTATAAGGTTATTTTTGAGCCACCCTATATAATGAAAATGGGTTCTGCTTGTTTCTGCACCTGAAAACTAGTGAAGGTATCGCGAACATGACCATTCGACGCCTAAGGATTTGTAGATAATTATAGATATTATATATTTATTTTTCGAATTTCATATATCCTTTATAATTTTATTTCTAATTAACTTATATAAACATTTTCATTTCGTATTACTTATGCGGTTGCTATAATAACGGTTGCCATAGAAAGTCATTTGCGTTTGCGGTTGCTCTCAAGAAACATTTCAGACAAATTTTATATTACGGCCAGCAAAGTGGGCGGGGAACAGGTAGTTATGTTATATGTTTAAATTTTAAAAAATAGATTTTACAAATGATGTGTTTTCACTGCAATAAAATATTTTTTTAATTTTGAAAACTGATTAATAAATCACATAAAACAATACCATCAATTCGATTGAATAGCTTTTTTAAAATCTAACAACTACCCAAAGAAAAAATCGATAAATCGAATCGATTTTTTCGTGGTCATTGCTGTTAGATTTAGAAACTTTGCTGATTAGTACATATGCCTCAATCGAGCAACCATTTGTTTCCACACGCAGATTTTCATCTCCAATTACTTTTCCAAGGACCCATTTATTTTTAAAAAAATCATGAAGATTGGTTCGTAGGTTCAGACGCGAAAACATTATATACAAAGCTCATTTTCGTTTTTATAATAACAATATTTTACTTTTAATATACATTAAAAATAAAAAGTTGTGTTTGAATGATGAACTGTGATGTTTTTTTATATTTTAATCTTTCTCTGTAGTATTAAGATTAGTATGATAGTCATATATGACTCTTTGTTTTATTATAAACATATAACAAAAGATTTTTTCGTTTCGTCGGAATCGGAGTGGAAAAACTAGATGTGACGGGAGACTGGTTTTTATAAACTGTAGTGCTTCTCTTTTCACGGGAATGCGAATCACGAAAATTTATTCATAGAACTGCTTTCTATGCATTGCTACGAATCCCTCCAGCTAACAAAATCAGCTCATATTATTAGTTTCTTTATATCCACTGTCGTTTAGAATTACCTTTTGTACCTGTGTACTGGTACGTTAGACAATTCTAGAATCTCCTTGTTGTTTTTCGATGACGTACTAAGTAACATTTTAAAAGACATGATGCCTTTGAAGTCCTCTATGCAACTTCTTTTCTTATCTTCCTTATGGTGTTAAGTCTATAAATGGCGTAGCGTGGTCACCTAGAATACACAGGTTGTCATGTTTCAGCAGTTAATTATTGGGTGGGTTTATAATGTCTCGCTAGTTAGCTACCATCGGTAGTTAAAGTACCTGCTCATGCCTATTATTCTATCTAGCAGTAGGCACCTGGAATTACCATTTTGTCAATTTAATGGCTGAGGTAGGTAGTTCAATGCCGTCCCTTTACCAGAGTTTAATATCATATTTCGTAAGATGACAAGTGCAACATTATGTAGTGAAATTATGTTTAACTATAATAACAACTTATTGTTAGGGACAGATGTACCTATTAACACCCAGTAGACGTTTTGCTCTGTTTAATTACTTTGTATAAAAAAGAAATATTAGTAGTTTTAAAAAAAAATTATAAGTTTGTGTAAGACAAGCAGATCTATCTCGACAGTCGAGTGGCTGCGGGAGACGCTGTTCAAGTGTGTCCCATGCGTGTACACTCGAGCTTTTAGCGGCTACCTGATAACCACTAACAAGCAGTCCCTTGCCTAAAATACACACCTACATAATAAAATTTATAACTTGTTATCTTATAACCTTTTAATCTCTCTGTCATCTATAAACATTGTTTGATTATAGTTCATTAATTTTAGACAATATTATTGCTTTGGTAACGTACTTTGAGGTTTTAGGCTTGTATGGTTACTGCCATCACTAAACAACGTATACTTTTTAGTTGAAATTTTCAATACATTTAAAAAATTATTGCACAGTAACGTAATTTGGACTTTCAATTTTGTTTAAAATGTATACAAATTTGTGACGATTTCGTTTCATGTAGCTTTTTCAATATGTACAAAAATATTAACTCTTTATTTCTCTTATAAGTTTGTGTTACATCTATATGGTCGGAAATCACAGCGTGGAACTTTTTCTTTAGTCTCTTCTGTTCATGGCAATCTAATTATTAAATAATAAGAAAAAAACTTGTGAAAATTCAAAAGTTATAAAAGCTTGGTATATTTTTGTAAATTATAGTTTGAAGTATACCTTGTATACAAAGTGGCGCAAAAATAACCTTCCTATGTTTTTTGGCTGTAATTTAAAAAAAAATATGAAAAACTTTGATTCTTCTTGTGGATTATTTTTATTTGGTCTTTTAATTTTTTTACATCAAGGCAAAATTTATAGCATTTTCTGATAGGAGGATTACTTTTGCGCCACCCTATATAATAAATACACTGGTCTATTATTGTGATAATATAATATTGTTGTAAGTATTTTAGATATTGTGTCAGAACAATTAAGAGATTCTATATTAGTGTATATATTCTTAAGCCTAAGTACTACACCAATTATTGATAGGTGAACTCTACGTAAAAAAAATGGTCGAAATGTGCTAGATGCATGCTTTATTTTATATTATATATTTAAAAAAGTATCCACATTTTTCAAGTAAGAGTTATTACTGGGATCGTGTATAACCATTGCGAATATATTGGGCATTAAGTTTTATTTGTTATTTTTATGCCGTTGTAAAAGCAACGTTTAGTTTTAATGTTACGTGCTTTGAAACGTAAGGTACTTAATGTTGGAACCTTACATAACGATTACTATTTACATATTACCTCACCTGTTTATGGTAATTAAAACTGATCAGACTTTAAGCACGTAGAAGTAAAATACTTGCCAAAATATGAAAAAAACATTATACAAGTAGAAAAAGTATTTAAATGAAAAGATGGGTTACTAAACTATCATATGGAATTTTATCTTAAACATGGGTTATATGAACGTAGCCCGAGTGACAAGTTGGTAGTGGGTTCTTACTGGTGGTAGGTCTTTGTTGTCGCGCATAATTTCGTTGTTAAACAGTAGTGTATAGACAAGTCTGTGTTCCTATTTGAAGGGTGATGTAGTTAATATAATTACTTGGATAACGAGATTCAACATCCTATCTCTCAAGGCAACGAGCGTAACGTGGTGCTGTGTATGTCATTCTAACTAGCGCCACGTTGTTATGAGCAGGCATATCACTTACCACCAGGTGAACGTCCCGCTCGTCCCGTCGCTTTATTGCATAAAACAATATATGCATTTATACTTTGATCTTTCTTCGTGACGAAAGACACCAAGTCTCAGCTGGAACAAGAGGACAGTTTATTATACTCTGTATAATACTAGTGATAGGGCTCTGTACAAGTAGTAAAATTATGTTGTCCCAGAACGTCTAGGTAACTTTACCTACCTTGGTACCTTGGTAATTATTTGTATGTAAACTTAACTGTGTTCCTGCAGCTTTCAAACCGGAAAACAGTACGGAATGAAACTTTAACATCTATGCCTCAAGACGACGAGCACAATATTGTGCAGTGTTCATTATCCTAACAGGCACTGTATTATTATGGTCTAGCATATAACTTACCATTAGATGACCGTCAGTATTGTCGCTTAGTCGAACAAAGTTCGAGTTAGTCGTTAAAAACATTCAAATACTCAAGTGATGTCCTCATCACTTCTTTGTAGTTAGTAGTTAGTGCTTAGTAATATCAAACAAGTTTTTGATTTTACTACATTTCAGTTTCGACGTATTTAACTATTAGTTCGTTAGTCACTTTGTTAGGACGCAATTTTGTGAGCCAATATTGACTTGCGCATATATTTACGACAATGTTATCGTCATTGGATAGATTTTTGTTAAAGTTAAATTAAATTTAGTATAAAAAACATACTTTGAAGTTTCGTATTCGACAAATTGTTCTGCAATTTTTAAGCAGTCTAACGAAGACTTTGTCTTCTTATTAGTAAATAGACTATCAGTCCCAATAATTTACCAAGAAATACAACAGTGGTATATGTATAAATTTAAACCTTCAAACCCAAAACGCAGTAACAAAAAAAGTATTTTACAAATTTTTATAACCCTTAATAATATTCTAATATCTAGATTTATATCACTTCTGTAATATTTCAGCTATTCATCCTCATTCTATATATTTACGCGTAATGAGAAAATATGAACAGAGCAATTCTCGCGCGCTCCTAAAAGCTTTCCAAGTTCCAAAACCATAAATTCCACTTTGCTTTCGAAAAGTTTCAATTTTATTATCGTTGTGCGAAATCGAAATTTGCTATTTTGTAACTGTAAAATAATGCATTTAAAAGTTTAAAATACTTTTCAAGGGGAAAGTTATAATTAAATTGTAAAATTTATGAGTTAGAAAATACCTAAAAATAACTTAAAATTTTTATTACAGCAGTCTATCTACAGGAGCCTTGCTCGGAAACAACATCAACAATAAAATTTTGGGGGTAAGAGCAACTGAAAATATTTCAGGTGAAAGGAAATCATAGTGCCAAGATATTTAGTGAAAACCAAACAATATTGCAGGAACACATAACAGACAATTAATAATAATATATTTAAACAGTTAATAAAAGATTTAAATAATACCTGCCTATAGATTACAAAATAATGCAAAAGAAATTAAGTAAATATAATTAATTAAAAATTTACTAAGATTGTAGTGAGATATGAATATTTTACAGAAACAGGCAATCATACCACATATTGATTAAAATAATTTCATACATGATATACATATATAATACGAGCACAAACAATATATTAGAAACTATACACTAAGCAAATAATTTATGGGTACCAGTAGTTTATGTAATTATTTATCATGACAATTATGGTTATCATACACAGTGTAAGATAATAGGTGTAAAAGATCTGGAGGGCCTAAAGTATAGCTCGTATCCTATCTATCTATGTATGGAATACCCCATCCAAAAACAATGGTTCTGAAGTTATTAATTTTTTTAATATTTTTCAAAAAATTTCCGGTTTTCGAGGAAAAAATTCGATGACTTTATTTCTTACTTATTTCTACATAAATTTTAATGTAATAATTTTTGTTTAATCATAGTTTTAAATTACATTCTTTAAAAGTCGCGACAGTAAAATATAAGGCGTCACTCTTACATTTTCATTTAATTTAAAAATAAAATTGTATTGATAAAAAATACGTATAAAGCATATAAATAAGTACCTGACTTCAATACCTATCTGACAAGGTATAGGAAGTTTCTAAAATTTAGAAAAAAAAAACCTTTTTAGGTAGTCAGTACGACAGTTAAAATTTGACTAGTTTCGTGGGCGAACGTACATTATCGTTGTCTTCTTAATTCTGAATAGTTTTTCTTTTCCGTACCAAATAAATTTCATTTCAATGGCGGATTACGGTAATGAAGAATACGCTGACATTTTTTACTGTTAAGTATTATATATATATTCATTTTCGTATTTTGCCTTATTTACTTAGTGATGAAATTCTTTACAAGCACGAAGAGCTACGTTTTCCAAATCGTCACCTACTATATTAAATATTGATTGGTAAGTGCAATTCCTTTTCTTGAATGTTTAATATTGATTAGAGCAACCGGAACCATAATATTATTATTTATAAAAAAATACATGGTATTAATATAGAAATAAATAAAATAAAAATGGTTAACTTTATTGTGATTATTATATTATGACAAGGAATCACATCCGACTATTAATTCGTCAAATGCGCTCTGATGTTAATTTGTAAAATTTTTGCTGTTTCAAATTATCTTCCATCGTCGGCTTGCTACATTAGATGTATTCATTGTATCTCAGTGTAATATTTTGTACACTCGTAACATTTGTTTATTTCATTTGTTAATAATATTCTTAAACCTCAAAAACTCTCCGTCAGCCCGCCCAAGAGGTAAATATAAATGGACCGTGTAGTAGTGTTTCACTTGCTTCAGCCTCGGTCACATCTGTGTACCGTTTAAATTAAAAGTAATTTTCTTATGCAGAATTAATTAATGACTAACGAGCTCAATAGGGTTCATCAAGCGGAAGCGCGTAACAAGGATAACAACATCCAGGAAAATATTTGAAAGAAGAGGATGGCTACTCTACTCGTGAAGTTGAATGAATTTATGCCGGTCTATTTAGTAACGCGTCAATTTGGCGCGAGAAAGGTTGTGAGTTGGGTTGTTTTTTTCACCGATGAAAAAAAGCGCGCGAGTTCAATAGACGCACGAAATAAATATTATTTCTAATAGTTAAATAACCTAAAAACTTTTAGACGAACCATTATTTGAAGGTCATAATGATTTTATTCAAAGTTTATTTCTAAGAATGTAGTGTTTGAAATTGACCTAGTGTTGTGCACACTTGTTATCGTTACTAAGAGGGAGTATTACGTACACATTATAAAGATAAGAGATGTCTGGTAGTACGTTTTGAAGTGATATATGAAATATGAACGCTGCCAAAAGTAACGAAAATAAAGTGAGCAAAGGAATAACGAATACTTCGGGTATGTATCAAAAAACAAATTAAGAATTATAAACCGACAAAAAGAACCACAACAAACATACTTACCAATTTATTTTTTCTCTTTAGATTTTTATAATAGATTATAGAGATTTTAATATATTATTATTTAGTTATTTACTTAATTATTAGCACAAAATTTTAGGATATCCTGAAATACCGCAGTAAATGTGCATTTTGGAAACTTTCCATTAAGTTATATATTCATATTAGTGACATCAAATTGAAAGTGAAAAAAGTGGCATGTAAAATGTGTAGAAAAGAATATATTTTTTTTAAGCATAAACAGTTTTCTATAGTAATTTTTTTTTGAAAATTAACATGTCTATTAAATTTTCGTTAACATTAAAAAAAATTTAATACCATTAAATCGTATCTCCTATTCAAGTTACAAAATATAATGTTTAGGAAATATTATTTCTAGAAAATAAGTCAAAAAGTTAACATTTTAACTATTTTTATTTGACCGGTGGTAGATAAAATTAAAAAATTATATCTTGAAAAACAGTTTAATTCAAGTTTTTAACTACTTGTTCGGGCTTCCTTTTAATATCAGACTTCTCATTATTGTTGTCGCTAATGAAATTACTAGCGAGATGTAAGTGCTGGAGATGAAGGGAACGTACAGCAGGAAAACTAGTATGTAATCGATACTATATTATTTAAAGACAAATGAAATTTGGTAAACTGCAAATTTTTACAACTTTTATACATACTAATGCTGTATATAACATTAAATGTTTATTGTTTGATAAATCACCAAAAGAATTATAAATATAAGAAATTATTACGTTGTTATATATCCATTAGATGGTGAA
This sequence comes from Ornithoptera alexandrae, assembly GCA_029030555.1. Classification (NCBI taxonomy): domain Eukaryota; kingdom Metazoa; phylum Arthropoda; class Insecta; order Lepidoptera; family Papilionidae; genus Ornithoptera; species Ornithoptera alexandrae. The sequence continues at coordinate 4,482,935 of JARDVY010000064.1, read as the reverse complement.
ATATTTTACATAAAATCTTCGATTTTTTAGTATTGATTACTGTTTTTTTTTAATGTAAAATATAAAAATCAGTGGTTAATATTATCTAGGCTCAATTCCTCTGAATCTATTAAACTGTTAATGAATTAATATACCGCATTTATAAAGATCGTAGATACTGTGTAGCATAAACTGCTCGCTTTAACCGTTGTATTATTTATCAAAGAAAAGTATATACTCACAATTATATGTTACACGTTATTATTGTTAACTAACCTAATTTAGCATTATTAAAGTTTATTTTAATGGGGTTTATTTAAAAAAAATTGGTGCGAACCACTTTGAAATACTATAGGGCGTCAGAAAGCTTGAGAAAAAATAATACTGCATAAAAATACATCACAATGTAATGATTAACAATAAGAATGTTTCATTGGATGACGGTCAAAGCTATAAGTGGCAAGCTATTATTAAAAATGATTAACCATTTATCAATTTGTCTGAGTAATTTATTTCATTCAGCTATAATCAGGCTTTCGTTGATAAAGTCACAATACAACCGTACAAAGCTCTTCCTATCATTAAAGCAATGGCTTCCCATTTTACCGCGCTATCGAGACTATTGTTTGAAATAGTGATGAACTGCTTTTTATATTAGTGATATGACGATTTTTTTTTATTTAATTACGCGACGGAATGGGCGAAACGTTCATCTGATGATGAGTGATACGCCTGCTCATAACAACGTGGCGCCAGTTAGGATGATATATATTGCACTAGATTGCGCTTGTCGTTTAAGAGAAAATATTGAGTCTCGTTACCGTAGTAATTCCACTAGCTACAGCGCCCTTGAAACCGTAACACAGTAATGATTGCAGACTACTGTTTGGCGGCAGAAATAGGAGCTGCGGTGATACCTACCTAGACGGTCACAGAGTGGACTTCCTACCTCCAGTAAAAAAAATCAGTAAAAAAGTATAGTAGCCATGGTTGAATAAAAATTAAACAAATATAGAAATTAAAAAAAAAATTATATTTGTTTGGTGATTTTTAAATACTTTATTAAGTTTTTGTATTTCTTATTTGACGAAGCGTCTAAATAATAATACACTATACTTACCTGAAAGAGAGTGAAGCTACTACAATAACACAATACGAATGTAGTATTAAATTGTGAAATTCGATACTGGTGGTAGGTCTCCATAGTCGGAACCAGTCTAGGTAGGTACCACCACAGCGCCTATTTCTGCACCCAAACTGTAGTGTGCAAATATTACTGTGTTCCTGTTTGAAAGGCGCTGTAGCTAGTGAATTATTGGAGTAACGAGACTTAATATGTTGTCTAAGGCCACGAGCGCAATATGGTGTTATATATTGACATATATATAGATTTATAAATATAGATAGGATTATATCCTAACTAGCGCCAGATTGTTATGGGCAAGCGTATTACTTACCATCAGCTTTTGCTTGTTAGGTACCACCGCAGCGCCTTTTTCCATCACCGAACATGACTGTGTAAACTTTACAGTGTTGTAGTAAGAATGGAGTAATATTACTGTGGTAACGGGATTTAGCTTCTTGTGTCTTAAGCTCATGGGCACAAATGTTTATCGTCCATAATAGCGCTACATTGTTACATTACTTACCATGAGGAGCACATCCAGCTTATCAAGTAAACTGTAAGGAATAAAAAAAACTTTAAGGGCTATATTTGTTCTATGAAGAACAGTTTTATTACCTTTATAAAACATTTTGAATTGCTTTATGATAAGATACCGTGATTTTGCATAGTGATCATTACTCTTACATATTATGTGAGATATTTCCTAAAATGCTTAACCTTTTTTTTTGTATTGTATTAAACTTACTAATGTTTTAAATAATTCATAAGTATTATTAGAGAAGCGCCAAATGTATGTTAGTACTAGTATATTAGTATTGTCGCGGATAGGTGAGTGTAAGTGGAATCTCGAGAGGCAGAACCTGAAACTGTGTGACGGAAATTTATTATTATATACGGAGAAAAAGTATCCTTTTTATCAAGTGATTACTATCTATAAGGATAATAAATTAATTCCTACCAATCAATTTTATTGTTACGTGTCATCTCAATGTTATTCATAAATATGTTGTAAGAGGAGTTATAAAGACAGAATTATTATTATAGTATATTACCGATACTACTGTACCTATAATTTCCTGAATTAATATTTCGCTACTGGTATTATTTGATAGATGGTGGTATCTGGTCGGATCATGTACTTCTTTATTTTAAATTGTTGGTGCAATATTTCTGTACCGAAGCTGGTTCCGGCGTATATTAACATTAAAGATGACTACAGAGGATTACAGTGAGAATTTCCCTTTAACTTTCATTTCTCTTTGATAAAAAAGGTTATTTTGTTGAATGTTTATTGTTACATATAATGAATTATCTATATGTAAAATTGGTTAGAAGGCGACTGGTGTACGTGTATGAAAACTAGCGTTATTTACTGAAAGAGCCTTTACGCATTGTTTTACTTTTTGTAATAATTTATTCTTTAATTTTAAGTACTACGTATTTGTGTAGTGTCTAAACATGTTGTTATTATATTCCTTGTATTTGAATGTATTGACTTCGATCTATATGCAACGTAATTCTAATTTACGTCTAAATCAAGGTGTGGAATTTTTTTATTTTAATGCATTTTCTTTTCCTGTGGATTTTCATCATTAGTATGCTTTATTCGCCCTGTCCACCACACGAACGCTGCCGCATCGATTTCACAGAGACGTCTTATTTAATAGCCCGTCTGGTCGTTCGTGTAAAAGGAATTGCGTTGGATTTAAAGAATATCAAATACCAGAAGTAAAAGTAGATTCCAGTATTTTAAAAGTCAACTTATTTCTGTATTATAATACATTAACGAATAAGTTTTCGCTTGCTTTATTTAAGTGAAGATAAAAAAAGTACTGACGGTATGGGGACGCCCATAGAACAAACATTGTAATATTTATCTGTGTAACAGTTCTTGTATAGTTTTTCGAAATAATATCCTATGATCTATTTTACAATGTTTATGGTATGAGATAATAAATTGTGAAGAAGTATGAAGAATTTTCTTTACATTTTTTAATGTTTTAGAACAGCATGTAATTTAGGTGAACTTCGAATCTGATTTTGTGCTGAATTAATATTTGGACTTTAATTTGTATAACAACGAAAAACATGATTTAATATGTCATTCACAGACTGCATTGGTATAATATAAAATCGAGAAAACGTCAAATAGAATGCCAGTACTTGACTTTTGTATAGAAATCAATCACAAAGGGAAGCGTAAGTGACTAGAGATGGCATAAATATAAATTCATAACGAAATTTATAAAACTCTTATAGACATACTGAGATTATAATAAAATTTGTTTTTCATCTGACTAATGCAATTTCCAGTCTGCTTTATTAAGAAATAAGTAGCAAAGTTATTCTCTTTGTATGACTATTGAAGTAATGAGTTTCAATTGATCTAGTATCTGAGGTCATTGACATCGATTTGATAATAAGAAATTGAATGCAGTTTCTATATTATCATCCATATGCACATTCATATATTATATTATTTGAAATAAAATACTACTGCCCTAGTTATATTTAACATATTATAGATTTGCTTTGCCGTTTATATACATAAAGAATAAAAGTTTGTCAAATTATGTATGTTCTAAACCTAGATGTAATTACGCAGGTTTTATAACTTCTCTATCTAGGCAATTCCACAATATTATATCAAAGTGTTGTTCCAAAATTCTAAATCCTAATCATTTTGTAGTGTAGTTTCTTTAAACATTATTTGAAATGCCGTCTAGTTTTGCGAAGTTACAACCACAAGGCTAGAGATATAATTGTAATAATGGATTTTAAACTATCACTTTAGATAAAATGTTATATAAAACTTTTTAACTTACGCTACGTGGATGTTAGCTACCTTTGAGTACCTATTGTATAGTCGATAAGGGAGCATTGTTTCAATACGTGGAAAGTTTTTCAGACACGGTTTCAATAGTTCTACGCTTAGTCGTTCGGAAGTTTCCTCCGCTGAGTACAATAAAGTATTTTTATATACGCCAGTTCCGCTTCTCGGTGATTTGTGCTGAAACTTTCCTCTGCGAACAGAAGCGAGGTGTTTCCCGCGTGACCAATCCAAGTCGCAAAGTGTTACAAGTACATTGTGAAAGTACAGAGTTTAATACAAAGCGTTATTTAACTACTATTATAAGTTTTACAACTGTAACTCTAAAGTAAAGAAATGCAGGCTGTAATTTACAGGTAAACATCTCGTTATCAGTAATTAGGTATGCAGTACTAAAACTGCCATGGGCGGGCGAGAAGGAGATGGAAAAGTTGTAACTGTGGAGATGAGCATTTCATGTGCAGTTCATCCGGCAGCTTAAAATAGAAACACGAGAAAGCTTTTACGTATAAACTCAAAACGTCGTTTTATAATGACATATCAAGACAATTCTGGCTTCAATATCGCATTTGTATCTTCAAAGATCCGTACACATATGCACAATCCTTTCCATAGCTTATCATGATATAAAACACAACAAGGGGATACTACACTAATATTGATTGTTTATATATATTTTTGTAAGCTCATTATAAAAAAGACATAGTTATAAACTTACATGTATTTAGTTACTAATGTAAATTTTTTTTTAACAAACGTATAAATATAATAAAACGTACATCTTTAGTTATAATATGGAATAATTAAATCATTAGTCTTTTTTTTAATTCTCCACGTAAAAACAATGTAGATGTATAGTATATTTGGCGATATTCACGCAGAACCCGTTTAAATTGCAATAATTCATGAGGCGTTTTCTTTAGCTGTAACTCTCTCGGAAAGCTTAACGCTGGCAGAAGGGATGCGGGCAAGTCCTCGCACCCTTGGAGATTTATGTCCTGACAGGAACAAGACAGGTGGCCCACTGCTGTAAAATATTAGGCAAAGATAGGATTACACTTTCGCCCGTCTCAATTTTTATATTATGTATAAATTAATGACCACCTATATCGTTAGAATATATAGTAACGATGTAATGTTTATTAATAATTTATTTATTTTTACAATACAAATTTAATTTAGAATAATGAGCAAAAATTTAAAATAGTACTAACAACATGTTTATCATATATTTTGTACATATTACATAACAGATTTCTACCTATGTAGAGACTTATCACGATATTTCTATAACTATGAGGGCTAGAGACTTGAAATTGGGTAAAAATATTCCTTTTGCGAGTATAGGTCAGCTGTGACCTGATGTAACCCTCAATTAGGGGTTGCGGTGGTGTTAAGAAGCTCGAGAGGCCATAGCTGCAGCCGGACGGGAATTTTTCTGACAAATTTCAAATCTAATTCTATATTACGGCCAGCAAAGTGGGCGAGGAACAGCTAGTTATTTATATAATAGTGAAGTTTGCAGTCTTAAAAAAATTTACATGTTTCTGAAATTAATTTGTATTTAAGTCCATAAAGTTTTAGTTGGCAAGACGCAATACATTAGTAGAAACGACGTCGCAATTTGCTACCAACGCCAGTAAGTAAGGAAACGCGTTGTAATAAGTACTGGAGGAACGATAAAAAGCAGTAATACGATATATTAACGACCACCGTCCGACTGTCCGACTTTGATATCAAACGGCTTTAAATAGGGGGCGAGCTATGAAAGACGTATGTTTATGAATCTTAAATGAAAACAGAAAAAAAAATTGTTACAGAGTATTTCGAAATCCGAGGAAGCTTCAGGACGGAGGGATGCGTAAATATGGCTAACAAAACGCAAAAACTGAAACAAAATGAGTGTGTTTGGTGGATGAAGTTCATCTTCGCTAGTTTCACTCTAGCCTTCGCTGAGTCTCAAGGTAAGTAATAAAATTATTATTAATGTTTGTATGCGATTTTTATTAATGCATTAAGATACAAGCTGTAGCATAGACCACCTCGTGAAATTAAAAAATTAAATCTGACTTCATTAGTCTGAGTATAGTTTTTATTTACATATAAAACAAAGTGAAAAAAAATCATTATTTAATGCACATTTAGAATACAATCGAAGTTTATAAACTAGTGGACATTTTGTATTGTTTCTATTAGTAGAAATATATCTAATGGAATAAAAAATACTAACACTGAAATTATCAAAAAACTGTAACGTAAATAACCGTGTAATTTTCCCTCCCCGAACACTTAAACCCATTCATCGCAGTAAACGTGGTGAAACATATTTTTCTCTAAACTCAAGTGGTGTAAAGGTCTCCTCAACGCTAAACACGTAAAGCTGGTTGTTGTACGAAATACTATAGTTTTTAGTACTCTATGTAAGTTAACTTGTAATATTGTAAAATACGATGTATTTATATGTAATAATAAAGGACGTAATAAAACAGTAAATAAGCTAGTAAAATACTCAGTATGCAGGTGATCGAGCTTCATGTGTTACAAGTTGATAGCATATCAATTTCTATGCAGTATTGGTATGTACGACGGGTGATTCATCGAAGTAAACGTGCAGATGCGATGCAGTGGCGTAAGACGATCGGTCTATACATAAATTAAATATATCCACTTGTACTTGCTAGACTTTTTGTCGAGGAGGCTCTCACGATTTATAGGAAGTAGGAAGTTGTAATAGATTTGCGAAAAGTTGAATTCAATGTAACAAAGGTACATAACCAAAAATTTAAAACATCTTATATATATAGCATGGCAACGTTTTAGGGATATGTAATACTTATTTAGTTTTTTGTGTGTATGTGTACACATTGTTTTATAAATTATAATATTAACGAACGTTGTTCTTCTGCGCATTGAACATTATATTGTACTAGCTTTTCTCTGCCCGCATGGCTGGCTGTAATACTCCCAAAACGCCTTTTGGAGGATAACATTTCATAAAATTCTTAGCTAAAGTTCAAGTCTCTGGGCCTTAATGTTCCAGAGATGTGATGACTCTCTATATAGGTGGAAATCTTTTATACATAATTAGCAGTTTTCTCCCGTTTCGCCGGTTGTAACATAAAATGAGACTTGAAATTTGTCTGAAATATTCATTGAGAGCAACCGCAGCCGCAACTGCAAATGACTTTCTATACCAACCGCATAAATAATACGAAATGAAAATGTTTATATAGGTCAATTAAAAAGAAAATAGTAATGGATGTATGAAATTAAAAAAATAAATAGCCTATAACCATCTACAAATCATTTCGCGTCGAATGGTCATGTTTCCGGGACGATACGTTCACTAGTTTTTGCGTGATTTGTGAACAAACTAAACCCATTTTCACTATATATATCTAGTGTGGCTATAAATACTGTTACATAAAAATTTTCTTTTTTTCAACTTTTTAATTATTTTAAATTTGACACACGTATATTATTTTAAAAAGTTCTTTCGATTTTGCGCTATTTTACATATTTTTTCGTGCTCATTATCAAATTACGATATGGAATGAGGTGTTAAGAAAATAGGGTTGCAGTGATCGCCTTGCATAAAGGAGCCGTCGGTCATTTTCCAGACACTTCAAAAGCTTGGTATCAGCTGTACATTTATATATCGTACTACTAACAGATACAACAACACTTTCTCTGTCGAAGACCATTAAAGATCGGGGTGGCTGCGTGCGGCAAGAACTACTAAGGCTGTTAATACTGTTAAAGCCAGAATTCGTCGAAACCCCGTCAGGAAGCAAAAAATCTTATCGCAAAAAATGAAGATTCCCGCTAGGACTCTGTCGCGTATTATAAAACAAGACCTGAAGCTGGGTGCTTATCGTCGATATATAAGACATGCCTTAAATCAATTTTTACAATTAAAGAGAGTGGATCGATCAAAACGCTTTTTGTCGCGATATGCAGGTCAAAGGCACAGAAATATCCAGTTTACCGATGAAAAAATTTTCACGATTAAAGAACACTACAATAAGCAAAATGATAGTGTGCGCTCACAGTTCTAAAGAAGCTGCTCAAGTGGTCGGAAAGGTACAACGTGGTCATCACTCTGCGTCAGTGATGGTTTAGTGAGGTGTGTCTTATTAAGAAGTCACAAAACTACATTTTTGTGAAAAAGGAGTGAAAACTTCAGCTAAAGTGTATCAAGATACAATTTGGATCATGTGAAAGCTTTCAGCAATACAATTTTTAAAAATATACCGTGGGCTTTCCAGCAGGACTCTGCACCTGGTTACAAGGCACGAACTACACAAGCCTGGCTTGAAATCAACGTTCCGGACTTTATAAGAGCTGAATACTAGCCCTCAACCCTTTAGTCATCAAATTATAGATAATTTTAGAGGACATGGCCTGCTCTAAACGACATGGGCACATTGAGTCTCTTAAAAAATCTTTGGAGTGAACAGTGACGGTGGTAGAAATTTCCCTTGGAAACAGTGCGTAAATGCATAGATTCCTAGCCAAACAGATTAAAGGCCTGCATAAAAGCCAAAGGTGGCCAATTCGAACATATTTTTTTTCTTTTTTGCCGAGACTAATAAATATGTAGGAATAATTTTTAATAATATTACATTGCTTCTTTAAAAAAAATGCATTTTCATTTGTAACAGAACTTATGGCCACACTAGGTATATATATGGTACAGTTTGAATGCTTAATACATTGATCATAAATTACTACAACATGACATTTTTCAATTAAAACAACGCTTCCAATCCAGGATGGAGACACGCAAGCCAAAATCAGGTATTCTTTGCACGGATCCCACCAAATTGCTAATTTATTTACCGGATGTACTGAATGCTTAATTCGAAATCCGCTCTGTTAAAATTTTATTCTCATTGTTGTGCGACCGTTAATCTGTGTTGGATCCGAAATTTATAGGATTTTTATTTTATTGTTTTGATTACCTTTTGACGTTGTTTTTTTTTATAAATATGTTGTACTTTAATTTGTTTTTATTATATAGTATATTGATTTATAATAAAAAATTACTTCATCTTAAATAAAATTCTGTTTTTACTTAGTACTCGTTTTCATTGTATCACATTTTTTTTTATACAAAGAAGCGACGAGACGAAAGGGTGTCCAGCTGATGGTAAGTGATACCTCCTCATAGCAACGTGGCGCTAGTTGGTATGGTATAAACTGCACCATAGTGTGCCCGTCGCTTTGAGACAAGAAGTTAAATTTCGTTACTCCAGTAATTTCACTGGCTACGACCCCTTTCAACCCGGAACAGAGTTGTTTGTTTATGTTTGCACAGTACTGTTTGGCGGCAGAAATAGGAGTTGCGGTGGTACCTACCCACCTAGACCATCTTCGGCAACAGAGATTAGATTAGAACTCGTCTGTTGATACTGGAATCTCTCACTTGTTACCTCTGTCATTTTAGTGCATATAACATCCTTCACACAGAAATATGTTTCTGTACAAATTAGTGCTATGGTGGTTATTCTAGGAGGCTAGAGCTCTTTTGGAGCTGGTACTTATCGCTAAAATATAAAAGTTATTAACAAATTACAGTTTCTGATAATCATTAAATTTCTCTTTAAAAATAGTTTACCATCGAATTTTATTATTTCCCACCACCCTGCCCTAATGCGGGTTGGTGGGAGACAGAGCCTCGTCTGTTGATTAGCAGGGTGCACTACGAGTAGATGAGGCTGGTTTGGGTCCCGTGAGTGGTTGTGCGGAAACCCTTACTATTGTGAACATACATACATATATATCACACCTCGTTCCCAGTGGGGTAGGCAGAGACCACTTCTCTCCACTTGCTACGGTTCTGGCACACCTCTCTCGATTCCCCCAGTTATACTTCTCAGGTTTGTCATCTCCACAGCATTAATCCTACTTTCATGTTTTTTCTGCCATACCCAACATTCACTACCATACACAGTGTGGAGATCAATCCGCCTCTATGCACAGCCAGTCGTGCTCTTTGTGATACGTTCCGGCTATTCATAAAGTTATGAAGTGCCCCATTCACTTTCAAAACTCTTTTTTCAAAATCAACATCACACTTGCCATCTCTCGTAAACTGTGAATCCAGATACACAAATTCTTTCACTTGTTCCACTTTTTGTCCCTCAATCATAATATCACAGTTTGTCATACATTCTTCTCTTACAAAAACCATTACTTTTGTCTTGCTTTACATTCACTTTAATTTCTTTATTTGTTAAAGCACCATGCACCATGTCTACCATCGCTTGCAACTCCCTCTCCGATGATGATAATAAAACTTGATCATCGGCGTTTAGGAGGCATTTTACGGTCAATTCATTCATTCTCAGTCCATACTCACTATCTTTCAAATCTTTCCAGCAATTGTCTATAAATAGGTTAAACAACCACGGCGAGGCCACATATCCCTATCTAAGACCGTTCTGGATGCTAAACCAGTCTGAGTAAGCCTCGTTTAGCCTTACACAAGCATGGGAACCCTCATAAAGTGATTTCAGTGCTCGTAACAGCGTGCTGTTTACCCCATAAACAGACAATATGGACCACAATTCATTCCCCATCATCTGTCATCGGCCTTTTCCAAACCTACGAAAACGCAAGAGAACTTTTAGCTATGTGCCAAATACTTTTCGGTTATGCTACGTAAGGAAAAGACCTGATCCATGCATTCCATTCCACTCCTAAATCTTGTTTGTACATCCCAAATCTTCTCTTCCGTTTCATTCGTCACTCTTTTAATCAGAGTCTTTGCATATAGTTTGCGGACGAGGCTCAGTAAGCTAATGCCGCGGTAGTTCTTGCAGTCTTGCTGTGCCCTTCCCTTATATAACGGAACGATTAGATTGGCTTTGCACCAGTCATCTGTTGTGAACATGACATATAATTTCGATTTCAATTAGTTTAAGCCGCATGTGAAAACTGCTTATTTATTTACATCCTTAGCTATGACGGGTCCATAATTTACAGCTAATAGTTTGTCATTATTCACATTACCCTAATGGATAGATTGATTAATAAGATTATCTTAGTACTTGTTGCTCAAGGGAATTACTTTCATAAGGAAATGCAAGCACATCTCAAGAGTTGACTGTATCAGACATTTTGCATAAACAGATGTTGCTAAGAGATACCTTTGCTTTAAATCATACGTATTATGAGTTAATAATATTCTTCAATTAACCTCTTTTTCACTGTAATTGTTTTTATAGGTTAGACAGTATTTCTATTTATTTCCTATTTTTGTGACTCAACGCGATATCCATATTCTATTCCGATACCATTTTATTTGTATAATTATTCTTCTGTTGTTACTGATATTGACAAAGGAACAGATGTTCCGTTTGTAGTTATATTCCCATATCCAATGAAAGAAACATAAAAATTACCATCTTTATTTTATTAATGATATGAGTTAAATGTTGTGCTATTAACATTGGTACTATATAGTACTTAAAAATGTTGCGATCTGTTTCTTTTTTATTAAGTGATAAATTCGTGAATACAATAAAAAATAAATTCGTTTTTATACTCCTATAATAGAATTTCTTGTACAGATCCGGTTGTCAGGACTGAACAGCCAATGTCGGTTAGTTATCCTCAACTCTTACGTAGCCGCGTCTGGCTTCCTATAATTTGCCGGACCAAGCTCCGGGGAAAAGCGCATTGAACAGGTTGTTGGAAATTAGTTATAAAGCGTAAGCTTTCTCTAATCCCGGTATTAAGCAATGTATTTATATAATTAATCGATTATATCTGCATCGTTCAAAGTCGATGGATTACAGCTTTTGATAAGCAGTAGATAATTACAAGCCCCGCGTTGCCTGTAGCCGATACTTCTACAACATCCCGGTTGAATTTCTTCCATTAACGTGGACATTTTGCATAGACTTCATTATTATCTTAGCAGATTTAATATGAATCTGGTATTGATGATATGTTTTTTTTTTCTATACTTTAATGTAACGGGTAATTAATATTCTTCTTGATTTGTATTTCCGAAATTTTATTATATGAAACTGTCACTATGATCATAGTGCTTATTATAAAACAAAAAAGAATTTTCTCTGACACCAAACATTATAGTATAAAACTGTTAGTTCTTGTTTGTTCCGTTTTAAATTATGTGAAATGTGAAATAAGTTTACTTACCTTTTCATTTTATTCAAGCGTTTAGTCTACAGCAAAGTAACATAAAAGTAATGTAAAATAAAGTTGTACTCTTATCACTTTGTAATATAATAAGAATAATGTGTAGGATAATAAGAAAAAAAGCATATTTTTTTTCTTTTAACATTACGTAATAAACACATGAGTAAGGTGAATTCGGTTATAATAATGTTCATTCTATCTTTAACGACAACTTAACTATATATCAAAAAGACTAATGTAAGTTAGGAAATGGTTTGTCAAAGTTATTCGAAGGTATCCTAACGTTTATTGTATGCGACTAGTATTCGTGAACAATATCTCAGAGGCAAGCTGTAGCTATGAGAAATAGATCAAAAGCTTTATAGCGTCATCTGTAACTGTCGCAGTCACTTTATTGTGGTGTGGGCCCAGCTGTTCGCTCCCGTTGACATATCCAGCCGACTGGTTCCTTTACTTACATCTTGTGTGTTTTAACCCCCGAAATAAGATGAAACGTATTGTAATATGTGTTATATAAAAAAACTTGTATAGTTAATAGATTATATTTTTTTTAGTTTCTGTGTTCATATATTATTGATTCCGCCACGGTTGATCTAAAAACTTTAATTTGTTTTTGTACTATTGCAGAGCTATCCGCGTGCTGTAGTAAGGCTGAAGGTACCTGTCGAAATGTGTGTGAGAAGGTATGTTAATTTTTTTTTCAAGCCGTTCTTCTGATGGTGTGATACATCTGCTTATTGCTATAAGTTATAATATATATGGTTGCTATAATGTGGTGCTAGTTGGGATGATATACAGAGCAGCACATTGTATTCCTCACCTTAAGATAATAAGATGTTAAGTTCCGTTACCTCAGAAATTTCACTATCCAGATTTACCTTCAAACCGGAACACTATTGTTTGGCGGCAGTAACAGGAGCTGCGAAGTTACCTACAAATAACAAGACTGTCTCCGCCAATAGAGATGTTTGACCAGTAAAAATTTTTTTGTTACAAGGTTGACTGATTTTGAAAATAAAACTTGTTGAAACATTTCAGCTCGCCTCGCAGATAAATGCCCTAAACACTTTTCTCTGTTAGAGAAGACCTAAGTCCTGGCAGTAGGAATATTCAATAGTTTATATCATATATAAAGGAATCGTTATAAAGTTTAATTTTTATTACATTTAGTTTAAAGTGCTGTCAGATGCCATGGGTTCCCATATTTTATAGAAAATAATTTTCTGTTTATTTTTAAAGTTTAAATTTTTTGTTTTCCAATCATACCTTGTTATTAATTCCGTGAATTTTACTATTATTCTAACTGTATCTATAATATGTTTATAAAGGACGTTAAGGACTTAGCTGGATAAAAAATATTCGAGTTCCAGTTAGCGTCCTTAAACTCATCAATTGTATCTGCAATGATACATAATCAAACTTTTCGGAAAACAAAATTGACTAATTAAGGCGATTTATTACTTCCGCTTAACTTTTCTCGCGTGTTTATTTTTGATGCTCCGGTACATATTAAGGTCATCCGACTTTTTTAATGTCACTACACTGCAGACCGTTCAAAGCTCTTCGATTCTTAGAATCCACTATGATTGTCCTTTGAACTAGCTCAATAAGTGAATAAGAGAAAGGAAGTTAAGATTAAAGGTTACACTGTAGACGCAATCGCCGTGCTAGTAAGAGAATTTGATTTCGTTTATTGCATTTCAGTCTTATCTATTACCTTAGTATTCAGGAAAGGTTTGTTATTAACCCGTCTTAAAATAAAGATTAAATAAATAATTTATATCGTCTTACAATTATCAGTTTTAAGAAATTCTAAAAATGAGTGGGATGAAGCTGCTACGAAACATTGACGAATTGCATATTGCATTTCCAGCGGCTTTGAATAATCTCTATTATTTATTAGTGTTGTGTTGTATCGTACAGTAAACTGTATTTTTCAGCCTATCAGGGAAATAGATACTCTTGTTATGTACTACAACAGTGCACACTGTTGACTGAATATCTTGGTTCATGAGATCCTATTACGATGTTTCTTAAAGTAATGAGCACAGTGTGACAGTGAAACCAATCCAATGCAGTTATTTTATAACGTTTTCGTCATTTCAATAGTTTTATATATACAGAATATATAAAAATACAATTCGTATGCAAGTTGTGGCGCGTTTGTATTAAAAAACAACGCACGTTGTATTCTTCACGCGATTTCATTTTTGATGCCATTGTTTTAATGTTATGTGCACTATACTATAATATGTTACAGTAGATCAATTGTTGAAACACCATTGTTATACAATCGAATTATAAATCAAATCATTGTCATTGAATTTAATGCAAATATTAGCAGTTTCTTTATATTACACCGGCAGTAATCAAGCATCACATCACTCATTAGTTCGTGTTTTTTTAATCTGCTATTAGGCTTATATTTAAACTCAGTTTCACGTGATGTTAAGTAACAAATCCGTCGTGGATAATGAAGTATTCTCGCACAGAATACTCTGGCACTCTTGAATTGACCGCCGGACTAAAGCTATGTTGTTATGGTGGCAGATTCAAAATATTAATAGGTATGCAGGGGGAAAACCCAACCATGACATGTGACTCGGGAACCGATGCAGAGACTTCATTACAAGGCAATCCGCCGTTGCGCTATGGAGGTAGTCGTAAAAAAATATTAAATAGTGTTAGCCCTGGCCTCCCAAACTGGGTGCTGTTTATAATAATCAGAAAAAGTAGGTTAAAGATTTTGACATTTTTAAAGTAAAATAGTGTTGTGTGCATGTTTTTTGATTGAAAATTAATTAAACTTGTCATAAATATAAAAGAAGTAATAATAAAATCTTCTAAACAGTCAATCTTCATTCATTGTAGTTAAAAATAACCTTAGTAGTAAACTTTCAGTGTTTTTTTTATTAAATATTCTAATAGGCTTGTAGTACCATACACATATATATAGTAGCGTCAAGTAAATCTAGACGGAACCAATAAGAGACTTAAATAATACTTTTACTAATTACGAATATTATAATTACACTAATTTGAAAAACGTTTGGGAAACAATGGTGTAAGCGAATACGATCGCCGCGGACTGTACATTCTTATTTAATTCCGTCTCGTTAGGGAGCGGAGCGTGATGGCCACTTCCTCCGCTACGACACTCTTTGAATATCTCACAATCGACTGCCTCACTCGATGCTCGATTTAGTATCGATTATAATCGACACGCTGACGGATAAATACAGCTGTTGAAGTAAATAAACGATCGAGCGGAAGTCCTGTGTCATCATGGATTACAGAGCTGCATCTATTGAATATAGATCAATGCATCACTTTGCATATAAAGTTAGTCGAGGTAGATAAGGTTTTTCCTATCGTTAATGACCATAGGTATGCGTCTAAAACTGTATCTCATAAGAATTACATTGATAACTTTAAATAGAGGGGGAGATTTTTTACTGGTGTTTCAGTCTCTGTTGCCGAAGACCGTCTAGGTAGGTACCACCACAACGCCTATTTCTACTGCCAATCAGAAGTGTGCACATATTAATATTCTGGTATGATGGACGCTATAGCTAGTGAAATTACTGGGGTAATGAGACTTAACGTGTTATGTCTCAAGGCGACGAGCGCTATGTAGTGGTATATATAACATCCTAACAAGTGCCAGATTGTTATGGGCGGGCGTATCGCTTACCATCAGGTGAACGTCCCTCATGTTTCGTCCCTTCGTAGAAAGGAAAAAGATATAATTTAAATTAAGTGGTTGGTCAAGTGTCCTATACATTTACTTCAACAGTTTTTTTGTATTTGGAGTATTTAACAAAAAAAATTACGTTCAAAGTTTTCAATCGATCGGGAAATACCTGTAGTGAAATAAAATTTATAGGATACACCTAATGATAGATAATTTGAAGGGTAATTGTGAGAGCAACCTGTCGGGACGAGCTGGTTGGTGTAATGACATAATGGCCATGTCAGCCATGTTGCACACGGGACAAAGGGTAATGACACTGGAAAGTCGTTATTTTAATGGGAGTTTCATTGGACATTTCATTGGGGTTTCCTGATGGGGAAAACGCTTTTCGAAAGGATTAGAGCGATCTATTAATATTATAATCAGTAAATGTCATTGAATAATTGATTAAACAATAAATAAGGATTGTTATTTGTGCTTCTGTTACCAGTACTCATTTCAACCAGTTTCATAAGAGTTCGATGCTAATGTTTATAATTTTCTTACACGAACTAATGATTAGAGCAAGATGTGTTATATATTTTGGCTTTTTTGATTACTCGAAATATCCAAATTAAACGTTCTAAAAGCACTTTTATTTATATGACATATTCTATTAATTCTATTAATTTATATAGTAAGAGGATTCCGAGCAAGCACGCTCCTGAAAATGATCTCATGTTCGAGTCCATTTTGTTGAAAAATTAAAGCGGTTTTGAATCATGTAGGTATTACAAGAACAGAACATTAAGTATACAATGCTGGTTAATTTATATTGTGGTTGATGGACCGAGTGACAACCCTCGGTTTGCAAGAAATATGGACTGAACACTGATAACTAGATCAGCGGTGTGCATATAACACAGCTGCCTCCTGCAATGTGGTGCGAACATGTGTTTATTGAGAATACGAACTGAGATCTTGTTAGATGGGACACATTGAATGTGAATCACTTCGCGAGTATGTACTAGTCAATGAGAATCAAGTGAATTGTCATTAATTTCTTGAAAATTTTATAGTAAAATAAATTTTGTTGGTCTATAGAGAAATAACTATACGCTGGAAATGTTTATAAAAATAGTTAATTTAATAATTTCTCCAATAGCCCTAAGAATATTTTTAATATATTGTAGTTGATACTATTATAAGTTTATCATTATAATGTGAATATTATAATTTTTCACGTTTTTTCCTTACTTTTCTTTTCAAGAATATAGTATTTTAAATCAATGATGATTCAGATACTAAACGCTTTAGTGCACCCAATATCCAAACTCAGGATAGACATGGTGTCTGTGGTCTATGACCTGCAGTGGACTGCCGCAGGCTATTGATGATGATGTCTGTAGCGAATTTAAAATAGGTTAGAATAACATTAATTTTTGTCATTTTTATATTACTGTAATATTACAATGTATAAGTTACGATAGGATTGACATGTCCCTTAGGAGCTAAAATCCTTAATATTAAAAATAAACAGAAAAAAAATGATGATTCATAAGTTAACAGGATAAGTAAAAAAAAAATAATTACGTATATGCTTCAGTTAAAAACCAGATGTTACTCTATTGCTTAAAGTAAAGCATTTGACATTATTGACGCCAGATGTTGCAAAGTGCCATAAAATAAGAAGGACATATTAAATGAAGAACAATTGATTTTATTATGTAGTTACTTTACTGCTTCTTGAGGAGATGAAGTGTGTTACAGAAATTTTATTACGTAAATAATAGTCTTTTATATATTATTAATTTATAATGCATTTTATATTCTGTGACAGACATCGCACCTAGCAAAGATTTAGGGACGATTATACAGTGTGTGTCTTTTTTTCATCTCCAGTTGTTACTCATTTTGCTCTAAAATACCTGAATGTATGTGCGAAGAATCTTTAAATATTTTAAATTATTCAATTTTAGTTATATGTAGTTTTGTGCCAATGGAGGTAACGTGACCCCGAGGGAATTTTCTCTTCTGATTTTTACGGATATTATCCCGAAATTAATCACATTTTAATAACTATTAGAAATGATGTATGCCCATTTGTTTTAGCATTATTTGGACAGATAATCTCATGTAGTCTTTGATTATAGATGCACCATTTGAAACCGTTGTTTATGGTTTAATACAATTGTTACAAAAATAATTAAAAAATACATTTAATAACGATATGACAGGCCAATTTCAGTAACAAAATCATCCGACAGTTGCAATGGGAGCTGCAGTGACATATATTAATTAGCGTAGCAGGTGCATTTGAAATGAAAATATTTGCGGAGTACACAAGCGAGTGAAAATAATTGTTGGATATTTTTTTATTATATTATATCAAAACTGATAGACATTACCGTTATATTCCGATACACGTCTAATGCTGCTGGGCATCTCTCAGTGATCTTCACACCGATCGGTCGCCTCTAGAAAACCCCATCAGCATTTTGATATTTAAACCATGATAGACGCATTTTATAAAAATATCTTTTTTACCTGTTCTCACGAAAAATTATTATTATTTTAAAAATTATTAATAGATAAGAAAGAGATTATGATCTTTGTAAGATTGTAAAGATGTTTAGAATCTGGTAATCACTTTGAGATAAAAGATGCTAAATCACTTATGCAAAAATAAGTACATGGATGGCACCTAGATGAACGGTCTATCGTCACAGTAACATACAATCTGTAAATATCGCATATCCATATTTAAGATTTAATAAAGGCAACGTAAATTTTTTTATTTGACCTATGAACGTTTGTTCACTTATTGAACGTCAAATGCTACTATCCATTCGCAAAAGAAATCCTTCGGACCTGAGAACAGGCGCAAGAAACTTAGCGAGCTATATACATATATATTCTTTTTTTATTTCCATACACAACATACATACATTATTACCATTCAATAGCTTATCAACGTAAGTAAGTATGCTTAAGTAGCAAAGCATACAATGTAACAACTTAAGTATGCTTTGCTAATTAATACATTTTTGATAATATCTTTCATTTATCTAACGGAGCAATGAAACGAGCGGGACGTTCACCTGATGATAAGTGATACGCCTGCCCATAACAATATGGTGCTAGTTGGGATGGTATACACTGCTCCACAGAGTAGTCGTCGCCTTGAGACATAAAACATTAAGTCTCGTTACGCCAGTAATTTTACCAGCTAAAGCGCCCTTCATATTGTAACACAATAATGTTTGCAAATAGGAGTAGCCTTGGTACCTACCTAGATGATCTCCGTTAACAGAGAGCACCAGATATAAATATATGAAATGATGTGACATTTACTAATATGACATGAAAATCTAATTTTCGACCTAGTTAAGCTAAACGTAAGTTTATATAAATAATTACATATGCTATCTATCGATTAGATTCACTTCTTAGTTTGTTTAGATTCCTTAGCCACATTTTTTAAACAGTGTTGGCGTAATCGGCTATGGATTCTAAGTTTATCTATTAATGTTTCAGTTAAGTACGTCAGAGTGCGTTTCAGGCGACTAGATCAAAGATTGCGGCGCCTTTGATGTATCTACGTATGACCCAACTTGTCGCGGCCGGACCAGCTGCTACTATGTTTATTTACGTCGGTGTTTATTTGTAGTTCGCCAAACTGTAATTCACACGTTTCATAAATTTACATAAAAGAAAAATACATCTTTTTTTTCATTTTTATTGAGTACTATAATACTTTATTTATAAATTATTATTTTAATGATTATTTTTTGTCGCACAAAAATATATTTTTCAGAAACTAGTTAATTTATAGTAATTTGAAGTTTATCAAGTTATATCTATTCGACAAAGTGACGTGAAGATGTTATACTGATTGTAAGTTTGCTGTAACAATGTGACGCTAGTTGAGATGATATACATAGCTCCATATTGATCTTAGCACCTAAACCTGATGTTAAGCCTCGTTGTTCCAATGGAATTTTTAAAAATATTTAAAAGTTCTACCTTACGTACCATTGCATCTCCATACATTCTTGGTTGATTGGTACAGAATGCCTATAGGCGTGAAGTCTGCTCATTGTAACCTAATGTATTTTAATAAAGATTTTAAATTAAAATCCAATGAAATAATTTCACTAGCTACAACGTACTCGAACCCGAAACAGTATTGTGCAAACAATACTGTTTGACTTTTTACAATTTTTTTGATATTTTTATATTTATTAATTTATTTATTTTTATTCTCTGCCATCAACTTTTGGAGGGAAGAGATATTATAGGTAGTTGTAAGAATAATATGAAAGAGCAGTTAACCGGCCGTGGACCCGGATCCACGAGCCCAGTATCATTTAAACTGTAAGACTCAAAAAGCACTAAACATTACCAGAGAATATAGGGAAGAGCAGACCTAATACTTATATTTTTTATATATAATACTCTAGACTGTTTCTGTAGTGTTGGTAAAAAGTGGTTGAAACCTGCACATAAACTACGTCTGAGTTATTTACATATGAACCACAAAAAATTTATAATTCTACCCCGCCCACATTTCAGTATTGCTGATCCCTTATCCGGTGTCCGGATTTATTATAATTCAACGTGGTGACGGTGGACGCAACGTGACAATCTCGTCATGGTCCGCGGCGCCTCGTACCGGGAATTCGGCAGCGTGATCGGTATGCCGATGGCGTGCCATTCATCGGAGTCCTATCACGTAGCGTACAACTTTAGCGGCGTTTACCCGACGTCCACGATTTTGCTGCCTCGCACCAATAAATTGTACCAATATTGATGTTAGAGTTATTGCTTGGCAGATGGTGGACGAGTTATCTAATATTGAACGTTTGTTTTGATTCATATTGGAACAAAATAAAAAGACTTTGAAAAGGCTAGATACTAACTTGATATATATACTTATATATAATATCGTAAGTAATTGAAACAAATGAATTTTTGTAAATTATGATTTCATTAATTATAAATTCTTTACTAAATAAATAGTTTTCAGAGCCACTACCGTTCTTTGATGGCCATGTTTCAAAAAAGGCCTGTAAGTTTGAGTACTGTCATACATAGCTTTAGGTTTGTACTCTAATTTCCTTATGAACCCAGGAATTTTTTTATAATATTATGTTCATGATTTTAGCACATCACCTTTAATTTCCTTAATATCATTATCAAACGTTTTAATATTAAAATATTTTAGTTATACTTACTTTTATTGGAGAAGTGTAATGTAATAAGGCATAAATCAGGGAAAACATCTTAACGTTAGATGGTATGGTTATTTATTTTGTAAAGATTTTTGTCTACGTCCGGTCGTTAAAAAGTTTTAATATATATGTTAGTGTATACAGAATGTTGTGCGTAATATAATTGTATCCATCCACTTTGAGTTTGGCACATATTGGCGAGTGTTGCGTGGGACGGCCTCCTGCCAGATGGACGGGCGACCTAGTAAAGGCGTGAATAAAAAAAGCTTGACGGTTATGCCTCCGTCGTTTTACTTTCGTTTTGTTTACTCTAATCACTGAAATAAATAAAAAAGTGTGTCTTATCATAAATTAAAGCCATAAATCAATAAGCCCTAAATTTATTTAATGGTACAAAAAACGTCATAGACAATAACATGCCACCCAGACTTAAACAGTTTCCTTACATAAAGCGGCATTAATTCCCCAACTGGAGAAGGCAAGGAAAGAATAATAGCTTTCGTTATTTCACTTCATACAGACCAGCTCGAGTCAATCGTTCAAAAGGCCCGGCAATTAGACAAAGCTCATACAAACTAATAATAGAGTAATCTCTTACTAACACAAATGTTTCATTCCCCTTCAACTTGAAAGTTGCGAAAGCAAACAAACTAATGCGCCGGGGACGCTCAAAGCGGGTGAAAATAGACTCATCTGAAATCCTTTCATGTCTGTCCGCCCGACCGGCCCACGTCCGCGACACCGTGAGACGCTGAAGAGCGATTGGCTTAGTATCCACACAGTCATTATTTTCCCGGATGTGCCCTCCAATACGTTTTTAACCGACAACGCAAAGGAGAGAAATGAAGTGTTTCTGTGGTTACTTTCAAACTGCTAAACCAGTTTAGTGTTTTTGTTTAAAAGTTTTGCTACACGTGATTTTTAAATTACAATTAAATATATATATATATACATATATACATTTTTATTTTATATATATATATGTATATATATATACATATATATATATTATATTTAATTAATAATAAAAAAAGTTGATGTACGATTAAATAACAAGTTATTGTTTATTCATACTGTTTCTGTAGTACAATTTTTTTTTATACAATATAAACCACTGCTTGACCACGATACGATACATTATAAGCTGTATCGGTCATAGTAAATTTCATCATCATCAGACAATAGACGTCCACTACTGGACATTGGCCTGCCCCAAAGATCTTCACATCGATCGGTTCTAAGATGTTCGAATCCAGTGAGTTCTGACAACTCTCACCAGATCGTCGGTCCTCCTTGTGGGAGGCCTCCCAATACTACATCTACCGATACGCGGCCGCCTTTGGAGGACCTTACTGCCAGTTGTAAGTACGCAAGTACTTACTATAGTAAAGTTGTGGTATTTAAATTAGCAGCCTGAAAATTTCTACTCGACAATAGGTTTAAAGTTAGGTCTTATATTGTCAAGTTTACATTATTTAATAACATATCCTGTATCATTGTAATAATGTATAGTAATCGTATGTATATCTGATATGATATTTCCGGAATTACGAGCGCGAAAGTGGAACTTGGGGACATTAGTCGTCACAATATAATAATAAGAGAGTAGAAGTGGACGGACGCTTCAGTGACACCTTGCGGCAAGGCTAGGTGTGATATGAAGTATTTTTGTACGAGCGTAGAGCCGCGCGAAATATAACTTCAAAGAAACCGTCCAAGATATAATGTAATGAATTTTGCTCGTTTATTTACGAGAGGAATGAAGATCAAACAGTAATTGAAGGCTATGTGATATTTTTCATCTCACCATTTATATTTTTCTAATGGCGGATATAGAGCACCGGAGTGATTGAAATAAATATTTTTTTTTTATTTTATAAAATATTATATTTTTTGAGATCCATCGTATCTTTTAAATAGTTACAAAAAATTAAGTTCTTCAAAGCTACAGTAAATTAATATATACTATTGTCATTCATAATAGTCAAAGATATGAAGTATTTTTCTGAACTTCGACTGGTCGGCTATGCACTTTGAATCAGACCGACGTTCATGATGATGACCAGAGTTAATGGTGCATTGTAATTTTTTCTTTAGCTGTAGCTGTAACTTTTATTATATAATGATGTATGAATAAAAGTTTTATTTTCAATCGATCACACTTAACCGCATAACTCTTAGTCGTATAACGTAACTCAATTGAATGTTAATTTACATGTGTCTTTTTGAATTTTTTGATTTAACAATAACCCACATTCTGTTTAGTTTTAAAATGCGGGTACTCTTTTTTAAATTTATCAGCAATTTTCTTAATATCTAACAGATATTAATAAAGGAAAACGTTACAATGTTGTGGCAAGTTGCGGTTTTTTGGAAATCGCAAATCTTGCACACGAGTTAATCGCTTCTGAAAACTTAGAAAAGCATGGGGGTGAAGGTTGAAGTTGGCGGAGGGAGAATATCACTCCCGCTCGTTAATCACAACGCCTGTCAACGTCGCTGTGATGTCTTGAATGCCTCTCCTAAACTTTATTACTCCACCGACAAGAGTTTAGTAAACATCGGCTCGTAAACGTCCGCGTTTGTTTTAAATGAAGACTTACGTATAACAACTGCGGTGATATATTGGATAAATTCGCTTATTTAGAGTCAACGGGCACCGTCGCCGCGCCGGCAATAACTCAACTTCATTTTACGCATTCGCTCAGATTGTTTTTGCAATGCGATACACTCGTAAATCATTGTTAATGCGCAATTATTATGACTGGACTGTTAATGTCGACAATATTATATTATTTATAAAATTTTAACATCTATAATTTCTTTACAGATGACAAAGTTAACAAACCCAATCTTATACTCAACAATCAAATATTGTGTGTCTTGTGATCTGCTTACTGTGATTTTTTTTGTATTAGGAATTTTAATAATAAAGTAACAACAGGAAACAAGTCTCTATATATTTAATAATTATCAATACAATTTGATTAGTCCAAACATTATTAAAACAAAGAAACATTAAGGTATCTCTTGCCATTAGTCGTACGAGTATAAGTAGGTCTACCGCTGCGCCTATTGAAAAATAAATAAATTTGTAAATGGGTAAAAATCACCGATTTCTGATTGCAAGGTTATAAATTATTGTGCTAAGGAAGAGTTTTAGAGTTTCAGGCGATGAACCATATATGGTGCGCAAAGATGACAGAGGATTATTTTCATTGTAACATTAACTACCGTATAATAATTCTTCTTCTGAAGGTTAATTTTATTAAAAATCAATATTTTTATTGCAAAGTATGAATATTATGTAAATGTTTGTAACATGTATAAATTAAAAAGAAAACATAGACATGTGTGTTAACGTGTTTGGAGGGACAAAGAACTAAGTAAAACAATTGGCAAAGCAAACTCATGTTAATTGCGGAGTACAGTGTGGGAGCAGCGAGCGTATGTAAAATGAAGCGGAATGTTTTCCGACGCGACGAACTCGCAAAGAAACATCAAAGAGACGCAGCCGGCTATTTGATTCTGTCCTTTGATTACCGGGCCCCTACCGCACTTGCTATTTTCGACCCGTCACTATGTTCAAGTGACTGGTGTAGGGCTATCAAACCTGCTGATTTATGACTACATCTTAGATCGCGAAGTGGTTCACTTTTAACAATCATAAAATCCAAAAAGAAGAAAATTTTGTTACATTTGGACGATGTGATCTGATAGTATAAGTAGATGAACATGACTATAATTTATTTTACGTTAATCGAAAAGACTTTTGTGGTTTTTTTCGTTAATTTAATTAGCATCATGTATATAAGTTACCACCGGTATTGCATAATTAATTTTTATGTTTAGATATAAATAGATACATTAAATGTAAAAGGTTTCTGGTTCCGGATATCGTTCCACTGATGAACCAATTTCGAGTCAGTAATATGTCAAAATTTCTGTTTCGGTTTGAAGTACGCTGTAATTAGAATTACTGAGATAACTAGACACTATCTCAAGGCGACGATCACAATGTGAGATAGGGTATATTGTCCTAATTAAACCATTGTTGTGGATAGGTGTATCCAATAGGTGAACGTCCAGATTGTTTCGTATCTTCTTCGTACAACATATAGTTGTAACACTGGTCTTAACTTAATTTATCAGGCGCGGATGATGATTATGCATTAAAGCATCTGATGGCCGAGTGCAAGTTGCAACCCTGCCTGCAAACACCACGCTGCCGCAAGTGGTTGGTTTCCCCGCGGCAATAATTAAAGGCGTCCAGTTGCAAAACTATTTAGGGCACGCGCTGGAGTACAGTGTTTTATTGTGTCAACCAAATGTCCTTTGTGTTTTAATTAGCGTCAAACGGAACCAGCACTTTGTTGGGCTTTACAGTACTAACAAACAATGGCTCTAATAGCACTTATTGTGTGCTAAGAGTACTTTACCTCGAGCTCTATAATTAACTATTTTGATGCTTTCTTTCCTTTAACAAAACAATTTGATTAGAAAAGTCTATATCATCAGTTCTTCACTCGAGACAATTGATAGGTTCGTAATATAAAACTTTGTTAGACAAATTGTTTGCAATTTCTTCGAAACGGTACAGGAAATTGTATTATTCGATTTCAAACAGTTACAGCAGCAAGAGAAACTTTTTCCTTAATACACAAAGAAGCAATGTTCACCTTTCAATTTTCACGCCTGCCTCTAAGTAAATCGCAATCGACGTAGCCGGTTAAACCTTTTGGTTTCTAAAAGTAAAGTTTCAAATTGAATCTTCAGGCAAAGTCGGATATTAATTTTCTTTCTTCTATAAGTTCCTCATATTTTATACAAATTTGTGTAATTATATAATTTAAACAGTTATATTATAATTTAAAAAGTTAAATTTCTCACACTAAAATATCGTTATATCTACATTTCTTTACATTCATAAACATTGTTTGTAGCGTATTACAGATTTGAATTTTTCTGTTTGAAGTGAAATATATTCATAATGTTTGAGTATAGGGTGGCGCAAAAGTAATCCTCCTATCAGAAAATGCTATAAATTTTGCCTTGATGTAAAAAAATTAAAAGACCAAATAAAAATAATCCACAAGAAGAATCAAAGTTTTTCATTTTTGTATCCTTTCTCCTCTCATTTCACCTTGTATACAAGGTGGCGCAAAAATAACCTTCCGATGTTTTTTGGCTATAATTTAAAAAAAAATATGAAAAACTTTGATTCTTCTTGTGGATTATTTTTATTTGGTCTTTTAATTTTTTTACATTAAGGCAAAATTTATAGCATTTTCTGATTGGAGGATTACTTTTGCGCCACACTATAGAATAAAAACCATTGAGGAATTCCTAGACCTATTTCTATTTGACAGTATTTTAAATTTATTTTGTTATATAAAATTTATAATATATGTTTTGCAAATTTAACAAATTGTGACATTAACATATATAGTGGATTATGATCTATTAATATAAATCAAAGTATATCTATAATTTGTAGGAATATATAGAAGCTTTCATAATATTGAAAATACAGAATCGCTGTTGGATAACTTGTGTGTTTATTTCCTGTTTTGAACTACACTATATTTGTGGATGATGCAGAGTAGAAATTCTGACCAACACAAACCAAACCATTTTAATTTTTTTTTTATTATTCGACGCAGCGACAGAGGGAGCGGGACGTTCACCTGGTGGTAAGTCATACGTCCGTCCATAACAACGTGGCCCTAGTTAGGATGATTTACACAGCACCACATTGTGCACATCGCCTTGAGACATAAGATGTTAAATATCTTAACGCCAGTAATTTTACCAGTTACTACGCCTATCATATTGTGACATAATAATAGAAAGATACACAGCAGAAATAGAAGCTGCGGTGATACCTACTTAGACGGTCTCCGGCAGCAGAGACCTACCAGCAATTTCATTAGCCTCACCGCCCTTCAAACCAGAACACAGCAATGTTTTCACACTATTCTTTGGCGACAAATATAGGAGTTGCGTTACCTGCTTAGTTAGTATGCCGTGACTGAAACCTATCACCAGTAGTATTTTTACTCAAAGCAGACCTTTACTTTGTTATAAAAGAAGTTTTATATTAATATCACGGAGATTAATATTTGAAAATAAATAATTTGATTATGGCTCTAAGCAGACCATGTTATGCTTATATTATGATATGAAAGTATTTCCAGGAAGCATACGTAAAACGGGCTATGGATTCGTGGCACGTTCCACACAGGATGTGTTGGCTGTCGAGGCGTCAATGCCAATGATGTCAACATCCCTCCCCGATTGTCTCCATGCTAATATCCTGGGAGACCACCTCCTATAACGCGACGATACCGCGGAACACTTTTTATTCTGTCGCCATTGACAAATGGCCGCCGCGGATTGAATAATAAGATACGTTTCCGAATGCCGGTGACATATGAATAAAAATAAACTCATGCTCACTCCTACTGCGCGGGGCTCTGCCCATATTGGAATATTAAATGCAATCTTCTATAATAATATTCATATATAAGGTAAACACCTGGTATGATATCAATAAAATATTTTTTTCGCGATATTATTGTTTATTGTTGTCTATCATAAAGAGTATTTTTCACATCATACTAACTTAGGAATTGTTTTGAACGTTTTGGCTTTATTAATCATGATATTATATTATATTATATTTTTATTTTTGTTTTAAATTGGTGTTTTATCAACATATATTCATATTTTTTATAAATATAATATATACAGTAGTATCATTATTGTGTCGACCTTTTTAATCAAATATCAGCGCAGCCTACTTACAATTTCATTTCAGTTTTTCCTTTATCGAGAACCCTGTTCACGTCAATGGTTTATTCAAGAAAACGTCTATTCGTTTTGTACGATATCAGGTACACGAGGAATGAGGTTTTTTTTTAAAGAGAATTGTATCCAAATGTATTTTAAGTATTCTATCGACCTCATGTAGATTAAGAATTTCACTTTTAATTAATGTTATCGATTTAACTCAACTGTAAATTCTAATACAGCAATATTATTACTTATATGTTGGCTCGGTAGCTATTATCACATAGCTAGTGATATTGCAAAACTACCGAGAGTTATGTCTTTGTAACTAAAGGTTACATAGTACACCTCATAGTTAGTGGCATCATTAAGATTATATGTCAATTGCTTCCCTTAAGGAAGCCGATTATATTCCTTATTGTTACTTTCTTCTGCGTAACAAACGAATGTGCATATGTTTAAATAAATAAAGTTAGTCTAGATTCGCCCTTGAAGCGGTCCACATGTCTGTATAGTATTTTTAAAAACACCTTTGGCTCCATCCGCATCCTAACTCGAATAGTTGTATTTTATATATCGCGGCGATGAGCGTTACATCTGTGAACTCCTAACCCAATGTTTTTGTTGACAAGGCAAAACACTAATTAGTTTGTGAACATCGTAACTGATATGCAAAGATGAATTGAGAATCATATTTAGTTGCCTTCCTGTAAATCAATTAGGATGAGATTATCGTATGTGCATAGTTACTATAAAGAGGTTATAGTTTATAATTAGGAAGTCGTGATAGCACAATTTGTAAAGCAATTGAGAGAGAGAGAGCAGGGTTGATCCCATCTACGCTATATTTTCCGGTGAAGGAAAACACCGTAAAAACAAGCGTGGTGAATAAATGGCATTGACTTTCCTTGTGAGGAAAGACTCCGAGTCTCCAAGTTCCAATTATGAGAGCATTAAGGAGGCAGTTTAATTATAGTTAATCTTTTTTCTAATCGTCTTTTGAATTTTCGATGATGATCGACGTGGTTGTTAATATGCAGTCATTGCATTTCTCGTTTTGCAAGTAGTCTAGATGCGTTCGAACAGATTGCTTTCTACATGTGGACAGCATAATATATTTTATTATCGCCACACAATCATCCGGCCGGAGAGGCGGGAACACATGGTGCGATTCCGTCGTCAGATTCACACGAACTTGTGCTTAGAATATTCAGTTAGATGTAAAGGTGTGTTGTATAATAATAAAACGTATATTACTTAATATAAAAGTAGAAATTAATAATGATAAGTTAATCACTTTCGGTTAAAATATCATTGCCTTTACCTACTCTTTAAATAATTTATCTATTTTTATATTTTCTATGATTTTATATCTATTTCATCGTTAATAAGAATATTTCGAAATTGAGATCAGTGATGGCCTAATAGCTTAAATGTATATAAAAAAATATTAGTTACTCCGACAGAATACGCTTTTGTCTTGGTACAATTAGTTATTGATCTATTTAATGTGTTTCATAAATAATTGTATTAAACATCATAATGTTCGTTAAAGGAAAACACTTAATAATGTCGCTTGTACTTTCAATATGAAGGTGTATGTTAAAAAAATCAATATCCAATAATGGTGCTCACCACCATCGCATTGCGCTATAATGTGTTAATTTTGCAATATGAACAAGAGCACAAACAATGTTCGCTGATGGTGTGGGCCGAATTAGACTTGTTTTAACGACGTCTAATTTGTATACAATGATCATTGTTCCGACAATTTCTAGAGTAAGGCCTTCTATTGGCTACGCTGGTAAAAGATATAAAAAAATACTATGCAATACCTTTTTTGGGTTAATGTAATCTACAAAAAAAAAACACCTTAATAACCAAGGTCCATATTAGTGTTTGTGCTAATGGTTAATAAATTTATAATAACTATTATTAATATTAACTGAAAATCAGTTTTGTGAGTGGACGCCACACATATCAGGAGTTGACCGTTTTTGTCCATTTTTTATTGAATATATTTTAAAATCCATTAGAGCTTATTGGAAAATGAATCAGTATTGGTATCACCTTAATTTCCGCTAAAAACGAAACAATAACCTGTTTCTATGTTGTCTATAACATTAATATAAATGAAACGAAATCATGCAATTAATATTTTTATGGCACTACTTACTTTAAAATACAATTATTTTTACGAATTTGCTTTTTTAAATAAAAGTTGGAAGAATCGAAAAAAAATTTGTTATATAATTAAAGTCTTAACGTATATCTCAATTCATTTGAATATTGCCAGTTAAAAAAGGAGTGCAAAAAAACTTTTTGGGGTAATATTCTGTATAATCACTTTAGTGTTCGCTCACCCTATTGTCCGGAAACGCGACGGAAGGTTAATCGGCGATGTGTTTCGAGCATGATTGAACTTAATATTCACATGGGATCTTATTCTGTCAGCGCCCGAGGGACAATAGGTTGAATAGCAGGTATCAATGTTTCATCTAGTTGCCTTTTTAGTTTTATATGTGTTGCAATCAATTATACTACGTGCGGTATTATATGTACAAGAAAAAATTAAATTGGAAATCTCTCCTTGCTATTAAGTCTACATTATATGAAATATAGCTGTTACCCGTTCGCGTTGCTGGCCGTAACATCCCCGCAACTATCTTTGTATAAGGAATTTTCTAAAATCCATTCTTAGCTGATCTTTAACGGCAGAAGCAATATATCTACCAAATTTTGAATGTTTACATCTAATAGTTTCAGATCTCCCGATGAGTTAACGAATCTTTGGATGTCTCTTATATATATAGAAGAAGATGAAAGAGGATGGTGTACATTAAAAAATAGAGCAAATTTAATATCGACGTTCTGATAAAATTTGATCCCAAATAAACAACTAATTTATATACGTTCGTTCTACTTTATTCGTGTTATAGAAAAATTCTTGTTCAACGTGCCAGTATATTATCGAAATAGTATAAAGTTATTGTAAATATTTCCTAGTCATTTCCGCTTTCACTTAGATAAAAGGTCGTATTTCGAAACTAATACAATATTGCCATACTTCATCTTATCAGTATGTAGAACAGCGGAGTGCGATAACCTTTTTTACACTTCTGATAACGTGCTTTGATAATAGAACCAAATAATGCAATATAACAAAAATATTAAAATTATAACAATACGTTACTATGTTAACAAAAATATAATGAATTTTATGATTTATTATTGCAATGTTGATCTTCTACAAGTAAACATATAATAGTCAACCTTCTTAAAGAATTTTTGATTGGTTGTTTCCAATGACTTCAATGCACACTAGTAATATTATATATAAAACTAGTGAACTAATATTTATCTTAAACGATTAACTTCATTTCGTTTATAAAGGCTATTATTTTGGACTTTACTACCACTGATTTGACAATGTTCACATCACGATAATCCAATTAGACTGTTAGATATAACAAACCTATCTTTTGTTTAAAATCATGAAAACAGCGTTTTTATAAACTCCTCTTCCATAAAAGGTTAATCTTAAAATTATGAAGAAATTACATTTAAAATAAAAAAAAAACATGAAATATGTATAGGGGTAGTGTAACGTCTACTCACTTTTAACTAATTTATAAATAAACTTGTATATTTAACATTTGTCTATGACCAACAGTGGACGTCTATCGGCTGATGATGATGATGATTTAACATTTGTGATTCTATTGTAATGGGTTTAAAAAAGCTGCGCTTTTAACACAATAGTCCGTTTATTTTATATATTATTGTTTTATTTATATTATATATATCTTTAAAATTTCTGCTGGAAACTGGTGACTTCCAATAATGAAGAGGCATTGATGGAGAAGAATAGTCGGCTACTGAACACAGACCGCATAATAATAATTTATAACACATATATTACACTTTTTTTTTATTTCTATATCTTTTATAATTATTCTTATGTAAGGGAAAATAGCTAAAACTGGACGAGACCGTGTAGGTAGGTACCACCGCAGCTTTTACTTCTGCCCCCAAAACGTACTGTGGAAGCATTACCGTGTTCCAGTTTGAAGGGAGTTGCTGCTAGCGAAATTACTGGGATAACGAGACTCACCAACCTATGTCTTAGTGATAAGCGCAATGTGGTGCAGTGTATACCATCCTAACTAGCGCCACGTCGTCATGGGCAGGCGTATCATTTACCATCAGGTGAACGTCCTGCTCGTCTTGTCACTTCATTGAACAAAAAAAAAGTGTTACAAAAGGAAGCAAAAAGTTTACGTATTTGTAACATGGTATGTGCGGAGGTTGGAGTTAATTATAGGATCTCTCTCACATAATGAAACACAAATTTAGACGCGCACAGTAATTAGAAACTCGAGAAGGGGAACCAGAAGTCTTTTTGTATCAATTAATTTCATTGGACAATTCTAATGTACCCGAATAACACATGTCCTGTACGATACTTAAATTCCATAGCTCCGATTTAAAGAACTTAAAATATATCTTTTTGTCCACATGTTCGTTATTGTAAACAAATATAATAAATTGTGGACTAACGTAAACAAAATAATAATGTTTACATTTTCCGTCATCGTTTATACGCTTAATTTAAAATGGTAGTGAATTATAAGCGGGTGTCATAAAGTGATTTATGTGTTGTTGCTACTTAAAACGCATCAAAGTAGAATTTTATTCTTTGATGAGTACGGGGACTGGTGATAAATTATTGGGTCAAATAAACGCCGTCGCATTATACGGCCTTTTTAACCATTTTTGTTTTTATTACAGATGTCGGTCGGGTCGACCGTTCGAGAGGAGAGAATACAAAATATTTACAAGTTTTGTACTCCAGATTTAGTAAGTTGGCTATGAAATGATTTAGAAGACAATCTTCTAAACTATTTTTAGTTATGCGCCTTAGAACTTAAGACCGAATGATCGTTAGGTTCACGTTTTATACACTAGGTTATAATTGGATATGGGTAATGGTATGTAATCCAATCATATGGCAATCAACGATGTTTTAAAACCTTTTCATTAATTTTTTTTTACTCAATTCAGAATCCGGTAATTGCAATGAATTTAGACAATTGTGTGCCATCGAGGAGGGAACTTGTAAGACGATACTTACCATTCATTTCATTGAGCTCACTTTAACAGTGCAATGGCTTTTTTTCAATCGTCAATAAACCGCCTATCGGTATTGTATTGTAATTGGGGATGTCTTTACATCGGTCTTGGGTTACTTATGGGGCCGTGTTATCGGGTTACCGCTGCGTAATAGGCAACTACAAAATATAAATCTGAGAATAAATCCTACTATCTTTCTATTATTACGTTTTTTTCAGATCGAGTTCTGGATATGTATGAATCAAACAATTCAGGGTAAGCAAAGAACCTTTCTAACTAAGTAAGCGTGTTTTATAATTCATCTTAAAACTTTATTTTAGACATTTACTTCATTTTATAGAGTAACGCCGTCATTTTTCAATTAGTTAACAATATTAGTTTACGAAACTGTGGTAAATGCTGTTTTATATAAACTATATAAAAATAATACTAGTTCTTATAAAAATATATATAAATATAGATTTTATGTGTATTAACTTTGTAGTATTAAAAACACTTATTGTTACAAAAATCTTATCACAATCTAATTCTATATCTATATCTTATAATTATCTAATTCTAACATGTACACCCCTAACGATCTGCTGAGAATCGCAGGAATCCACTGGATGCGAGCAACAAGGCACCGATCGATGTGGAGATCTTTGGGGGAGGCCTGTATCCAGCTGTGGACGTCTATTAGCTGACGATGATGATGATGATAATGACACTCCTATAATTTATAATATATTATAAAAACACAAATAGAACAAAACAATAATAAGTCATAGCTGTAATAACAACACAAACGATTATAGATGAAATATATGAAAAGGAATAAAAGGAATATATATATGATCGGTTATACTTATGTATTAAATATATGAGAGATTAGATAATATTTTACCCATTTTTTGTTTATAAAGAAGTGGTATCCGGGTCGGGGTGGTGGGGTAAAACGTGTTGCGGGCTCGCTCACAGCGGACAGTGTAGGCTCGCATGCGCAACCGCTGCCGACGCGCGCGCCCTCTCGCCCGTCTGCCGGCGCTCCGACGAGATCGCCTTCTTCGACTGTGTCCAGAGGCAGCAGGAGGCGCAGTGGTGTTGTTGTGAGTGCATACCGTTACTTTGTAATTATTACATTGTATCAAATATTTACTTTTACTGGTGGCAGGTCTCTGTTGCCGGAGGCCGTCTAGATAGGTACCACCGCACAGCCCATTCCTACCAACAAACAATAGTGTGCAAATATTACTGCTTTCCTCTTTGAAGGGTGCTGTAGCTAGTGTAACCACTGGGGTAAGGCGATTCAACATCTTTTGTTTTAAGGCGACGAGTGCAATGTGATGCAGTATATATCATCCTAATTAGTGTTATATTGTTCACACATCATCAGGTCAACGTACAGCTCGTCTCTCCGCTTAGTAAGAGAAAAAAAATCTATTTGTTCTAAGTCTCACATGCGATTGTTTCGGAAATTATCACTATAAACATAACCATCTAAGACGACCAAGACCAACTAGATCTGTAACGTTATCTTTCAATGGGATGTAAATTGTAATATTTCGTAAAAAATTAAAAAAACATAATATTGTTGTTCAAAATCGCAACACATTAAGCGTTAATATGTTTTTAGTTAATCTTGTGATAAAAAGTAATATCTTCAAAAATGTGCGATGTTTGCAGCGCAGACTGTTTCGCTGAGCTGCCACGAGGCTTGCGAGCGCGTTGTGTGGCGCGTGGGGCTGGGCCGCTTCGACTCGTCCTTGACCGACCATGCGGCGGAGTTGTGCGACGGCTCTCCAGCCCTCCTGCGCTGTCTGTACGACCTCACCGCCTCCACAGTACATACTGACACTTCCAAATGTAAGGAGTACTGAATTGATAATTTTTAAAACCAGCAGGTGTATTATTGATGAACGTTTTACTTTTTTCGACGGTTTATTGCGTAGAAACATTAAAAAAACAGTTTTATAATATGCACTATTATATTGCATAGATCTGCCGTGTTGCCAAGAGTCGGCCAGTCCGGAATGCCGCAAGAACTGCGAGGAAGTGCTGCGTCGAACTGGCGAATCGCAGGAGATCGCGGACGCGCTGGCGCTGAACTGCGGGGCCCCGGCCATACACGACGAACTCTGGCAGTGCTTCCTCAGGAAAGACGCTCCGGTCAATACAAAAAACTTTGTACCTTACGATGCCGCCAAGTTACATTGCTGTGAAAAGGTACATATTTATCCAAAATCTGTTGTTTAATTTTAAGAAAATTTATGTTAGAAGTACAGGCACCTTTTTGTTTGTTACTCTTTCTGGGTTCTTAAAAGATTAGACAATATTTTAAAAATTATAGGGTATGTAAAGGCTTTTTTTAATTGTAAACAAATTTAATGTTTACGGCTTTTATAACAGTTAAATATTTATTTCCTATTATTTTTGAACCAGTATAAAATTATAAAAATCTTTAAAAAATTAGGAACATTTGCACGATATTTCTTTTCTACAGGCTGTGACAATAAACTGCAAGAAGCTTTGCTTCGAAACTTTCAACATTGGGTGGCCGACCAATGGTCAAAAGTTTTACAGTGATTGCCTCGTCGACCCACAAGAGATGAAGCTGATTGAGTGCATTGAAGAAGGTGAATATGGAATCTCTTTTTTTTGTTTCATTAAACCTTAACATGAAATGAAATGAACAGAACTGAACTTATAACTCTTGACTATAAAGAAGTTTGTTGTAGATTTTGTTAATATGAAGTGTTTTTTTTTTTATTTTTTATGTGAACGGGTGATTAAAATTAGTTTTATTGTTCTCGACGTACCTCCGCAGTGGAAGCACCGTGTTCACTGGGTTGTGCGGGGTTGACCTACTGTAGCCAGCTCAACAATCGACCCACGACGCTGTTCCGTGCGTGTACCGCTCAGGCAGACCTCAACGCTCACGTCGCCGTAGCTGAGCGTAGAGACAAAGGGTATTCCACTGAAATTCATATTCCTTTAGTTAAGCCATAGATTATCCTGCAAGTGTATATTTATTTCTTATCTTCGTATCTGAAGAAGTATACTTGGAACATTCCACTGGTCATTGTCGTGTAAATTTATTGAATGCTTAAATTTAAGTTTTAAATGTTATATAATTTCTAGCCGTTGTGTTGAACCCAGGTCTCCTCCAAAAATCTCCTTACCAATTGATCCTGCCCTGCTCATGCACAGCAGCTTCCCGCAACCAACACATTGGATCACCGTATGAAAGGTCTATTAGCACACATTTACCGATGTCCTGCTACAATTTACGGATCTTACCGTCCCGTTCCAACTAACTTAAATTTCCTATGTTAGTATAAATTAATGTTCAAACTTTTAGTTACATTTTTTAATTCACAACTTAAGTTATTTCAAACGAATTCGTCATACTATTATTTACATTTTCCTTAAATATTAAAAAATACTTATATTAACAAGAATAAAAAAAGGCGTCTAAGTTTATTAAAAGAACATAACCTTAATTTATCTGCTTTTCAGGTCTGTACTCATATCGGGTCTGAATTTGCCTCTCAAAAACTCCTCTCAATGTCCTACGGATCTGTGGAAGAGTGTCGCATGTACACTGCATGTGAAACCTTGCAGCAATCAAGTTAGAAATTAAAATTTTTAAATGATAATAAATCAAGTTATAATACAAAAAGCCTTACATTTATCACAACGGGATAAATATATCTTATATTGTTAAATTCAATTTTCACAACAATTCAAATTGATAATAATTAAAAGATTTTAATGTAAAACAGCTATTCATGTACACATACATTTTCATTGATTTTCACAACAAATAATAATAATTACAATTTGAATTAGCAGATACCTTTGCACAGATATTCTTAATCACGATTCATAATATCTAGAACAGCAGTCAATTTTGTTGACTACTGGGCTTTTACTAGTATAACATAACCACTTAAGGCAGCTACATTAATATGACAGGAATGCTAAGATATTTTGTGTGATAAATCAGGGTAATAAGATACGAATGCTATGAATAATTATTTATTGTATATAGACCATGTGTTTATATACATAAATAAATATTCAGTACATTAAATATTACAAAAGGAAATAAAATTGTACAAAGGCGAACTGCTTAAGATGAAAAAGACGTTATAATAAAATTTAGAATCAACTAGATCTTTATTTTAACTTTTATCCGTTGTAATCATTGTGGTAAGTGGTGGTGTTTTTTCTATGGTGATGATACGGTTCGGTTTTCTGCAGGGTCACAGTAGCTTGCTGTGCGTGGAGGATTGCATCCGCGTGGTGTCATCGTGCGTGGAGTGGTCGCGCGTGAAGGTGACCGCGGCTGCACTGTGCGCCCGCCTTGCTCGCCGCTCCGCCCCTTGCGTATCCCTACAAGACTTTATGAATCCCAGTTGGTACCTTTTATACTCCAAACATATCCACCCAACAACTCTCACCCACAATATGTTAACGTCATAAATCTTTAAGGTTTTTTAGAGTTTATATGTTGAACAGTTTTCTCCCGATCGGTAAATAAATACTGTTCTATTAAGGCACTGAACCAGCGCTACTATCAGCGCGGGAGGTAGTGACGTCACCTTGCGCGGGATCTCCGTGCAACGCAAGCCAACTGTGCGTCGTGAACAGGAACTGTGCGTACGGAGCCGATTGTGCGCGATACGCTTGCCTCGACGGATGTCCACTCGGTGAGTGCATCGTACATATATAAAAGTACAGCAGCTTACCACCTTGCCTTGGAACATAATGCTCTCCAAAATATATGAGCTCAGAGCAATTTTGACGCTTTACCACATTCGCCCCCAATATCACTATCAACATCGTGTGAAATTGAGGTTAGATGTTAGACCATTGTGAATAAAATAAGAGTAGATAAGATTCCGAAGACACATGTGGTGAAGCTTGAATGGTGGTATGGTTTTTAGAGCCTAATTGATCAGCTGCTAATCTCGTTGTCAACCAGCCGCCTTAATAGCATTGCTTTATTCCGGCCTATGTATGGAAGCCAGAGTATTCTGGTCGAATGCGCTTCGGCATCTACGGCTTTGTAGTCGCTTATTATCTTATGAAATTAAAATCCAGTAAATTATAATTTTTTTTTTTTATCTATTTTTGTACATTACGAAAAAGGTGAATGAATTTGTGGGTGCTTCTTTATCATGAAATGCATTATTGTCAATTGTATATATACTCTAGCGATGGATCCCTGAATGGGAATCTAATAGTCTTCATGGTATTATATTTATCGGTAACAGGCGACGGAAGTTCATATATGGTTCCATCCGGATCCTGGGTTCGAGTGCCAGTCCCGTGCTACGGGAATGATTTGTGCTACAAAGTGTGTCGATGTGAGGGTCATAGTCTAGCCCACTGTCAACAGTTACCGCCTATATATCCCGATTCCACAAACTGCAGACTTCACGATAAGATTGTTAAAGATGGTAAGAAAAACGTTTATAAATTTATTACATCTAATGTTTAATTAAAAGCTAGGGCTCTTTTCCAGAAGTTTACACGTTCGTAAGAGTTCTTGCTTCTAGCAAGTTATCTTTTTTATTATATTGGGTATGGTATGATATTTTTTACAAGAGATAATTGACAACAAGATTTTAATGTCTTTAAACATGTTATTAATATACATAATTTTTGATAACTTGTGAAAGTGTTGATTGTACTGTTACCAAATATGTTTTATAAATTAGGTGAGAAATATTACATGGAGTGTAACCCGTGTAAATGCGTGTTGGGTGAGCGAGTGTGTGCGAGGCGAGCCTGCGGGCGCGCAGCGCTGCTCACGGGGTTGCCGTGCAACTGTCCGCCCCACCATTTGCCCGTCACCGCGGCCGCTCGCCACCACCCAAACGCATGCCTTGCCAAGTGGGTAATCTATGGTGTATCCTACTACGGCGTTACTCTACAAATTACTAAAAATATTAAATAAAGTCAAATAGTATATCTTTATTGCCGCAATGTTTATTTCTACTGTTTAGTTCTTTCACAAACAAATTTACGGAAGTGTCGAGAAATAATGTCTTGAGTCGGCGAGCGGATTATGGCGTTGTATACACACTCTAACAAAATAAATGACTTGTTCAATTTAGAAATAATTTAGTGTTAAAAAACGATAAGTGGATAGATGCGAGAAGCTGAGGATCGCATTTGGCGGTAAACATTAGGAAAGGCCTACATCCAGAAGTGGATAAACAAAGGCCGATAATGATGATGTTAAAAAAACCAGCGTTTTTGCGTGTTCGACCTAAGTCTTAACTCTTATCGCCATCAGGCCTCACGTCTGCAAGTCTCTTGGGTCTCAGAGCTTTCTTCGTTGAAATGTGTGTGTACCGCAGGTGCGCGGGCGTGCCAGATGCGCTGATCGAGTTCGGCGCGACGTCAGCGTGCGCGCGCGCTTCCTGCCCCCGCCGCCATGTTTGTTTGCCACGCCCAGCCCTTTGCCTCTCGCAGCTCACCGACACCTGTCTGCAGTACATATGCGGTAAAAGCTTTTACATATTTATATAGAATAATGTTTAGTTAAAAAATTCTGATATTAATAGAAACAGAGCATCTAAACGTTTCAAGGAAAAAGTAGAAAATAGTATTTTTTTTATATTTATTGTTTTCAACTCAGACGTACATTTTTTTCATCCAAATAATTAACAAGGTTGAACAAATTTGCTAATATAAAAAAGGTACTGAAAATTTAATAAATCGTTCCTTCAATAATTTGATTCTAGTTTTCGTATTTACAATCTTATCTTAGACTGTTTAAAAATACCTTCAACCGAAGAGGTCAATAAGACAAAATATTATTAATGATTTAATATCGCGATTAAGTGTAGTTGTGTCTTGTATTATTAGTTTCAATTAAAGATTACACAAAAAAACTTCATCGATTACGAGGATAGGACCTTGAAATACCTTTATATTTCATTGTTTAGACTAAAAAATACTTGGTAATCAATACGATTTTAACTATAAGACAAATGAAACTGATATCTTTAGATCAACTGTGAGTCACTGACTTTAAGTTTAAATTATTTATCTTTTAGTAAACACGACGAATTGTAAGTCGCAACCTGCGATGCCGGTGTGTGATACAGAGGGCAGGACCCACATCAGCCCGTGCCACCTCGTCATGAGCCACGCCAGTGTAGCATATTGGGGGTACTGCCTCAAGGGTTGCGCTACGGTATGAAATATAAGTAACCTTTATGACAACTTTTTGGTGCTAATGTTATTACCGCTTACTGGGATAGCGACATTGCTGCGATGACAAGATTTAACCTTTTATATTTTAATTTATAGCATTGTTGTGGACAGGCGGTGTCATTTACCACTAACTGAACATTCATTTCAGTGTGTCGCTTCGATTCATATACAACGGTATAAAAAATAAACTATTAAATATCTCATTATATCAAGTACTATAACTTTGAAGGTGTCCATCATATTGCGCGATTAGAAGGACATATTACTATTACATTTTCGTCTTTTTTTTTTCAGGTAGGAACTGTCTGCGGCGTAAACGGTGTTACGTACGCGTCGGAGTGTGCTGCCTGGGCTGAGTATGTTAGCGTGGACTATCTAGGGCCGTGCTTTGCCGTTGGACCTATAACAGACCTCATGGAAACGAAATGCGGTTTCGACAGAATTGTGTGTCCACCTTTAAAAAGTTCAAAATGCCTCGGTTTCACCGCGCCCGGCGCCTGCTGCCCAAAATGCGGCGGCGCTTTAAGAATTCTGTACGCGAGGAAACAATTCGACAGGGCGTTATACGGTACCAACATATCGGATAACGTCGTTCATTTGAACAATATATTGAAAACTTTAGAGGGACATGTGAAAATAGCCGAGTGTGCTTTAAGAGGTTACTTGACTGTTGAAATGGAACTGTTCATATCAATCGAGACTGTTCTAGATAACCCTACAGAATTACAGCTGAACGTATGCGTTCTTGAGGCTGAAAAACTAGGAGACTTGATAAATAGAGGTAGTGCTTTGATAAACAGTGACGTAGCATTAAGTGCATTGTCGTACGCCATTCCCGTGCACACACATCCGACACAAGGCGTGGGAGGTATCCGCTTCTCAATAGTGACGTTGATGATCTCTTACTTAACAGCAACAATTTTCAGATAAACGTAGGATCAGGTTAAGGAAATGAAAAGCAATCTCAATCGTCTCATTTTGTAAGAATCTGTATAATATAAGTAAACATTCTTAACTAATTTTTTAATATAAGACGAGTCAGACATGTACCTAGAAACTTTGGCTCAAAAGAATGTGGTGCTGGTTGGGATATTTTCACAGCACCAAATTGCGTGATACATCTTGTTACCCCATTAAAGACACTAGTTACACCGCTCCTCAAACTGGAACACATTAGTGTTTTTACTTACTATTGGTTATTGACTGAAGAAGATGTTGCAATGGTTTTTATATTTTCTCGGTCACGCGGTATTTACCACTTGAAATACTGTAGTGTTTATAAAGACTGACCAAATTAGCGGTGAGTATTATTGTTTGGTCAGCGGTAATTCAATACTGCTGTATGTAATGATATTTAACAAATGCTTTGTAAATAGCTTTTGTAAATATAAATGAAGTTTACAAACCAAATACACGTGCCATCGTAAGAAATTTAAAGACACCACAGAAATACGCTTTACTAAGCTTTATGTTAGCGGCAATGCGAGATCGTATGTAACTTTTACTCATGTTAACTTTTATTGCTGTGAGTTCGTTGTGTCATCTTTTAGATGTTGATTTGTCTTAGATAAATATATATTTTATTAAACTCAGGCTTGTTATGTTTTATAGGAAAGAACAAAAAGGTCAATATTGAAAATATTAACGTTATCTAATGAAATGTTGAGATGTTTTCAAGTAGAATTTTAATGGCAAATTTAACAGCAATTTAAATAAAAAAAAAATTTCAAAGACTTCAACAAATTGAGGAATGTGTTTAATGTTATAAATTTAGTTTGAAATAAAAAAAAAATGTTTCCTCACGTTTCCGCATTTCTTGAAGCAAACATGTATAATAGACTGTAGACTACTGAAGACTGTAGACTGTAAACACTCATTACAAATGTATAAAAGACAAAGACAAACGTGTAGTGTATAAATACCAAATAGTGTATTGCGATTTTATGATTTGTTATATTTTGTTGATGAATATTTTTAGATATATCGTAGAAGAAAGTATATTTACCTGCTAAAAGCTAAATAATATGAACATTAAAACAAATTGTAACCACGATACTATTGTTTTATTTCGAGGATAACACTGGGTGAATAAAGTTACAT
Organism: Ornithoptera alexandrae; assembly: GCA_029030555.1. Lineage (NCBI taxonomy): Eukaryota > Metazoa > Arthropoda > Insecta > Lepidoptera > Papilionidae > Ornithoptera > Ornithoptera alexandrae. The sequence goes on along the minus strand of JARDVY010000064.1, from coordinate 4,440,681 downwards.
AGTTGTAATTATACCGGCAATTAAACTATCATAAATTGATTACTTATAATTAAATTCAGTTAAATCTTGTTTGTCAAAAAATATATTTATCCTTTCCAATATTTGCGGCTCGGTGACCGTTTTGGCGAGCACGAGGAACCCATTGCTAAGGACAGGGTTAATCTGCTGGAATCTTTCTAACGGGAACGTCAGAACCAACTCTAAATATGCCATCAATATACTCTGTAGGCAAGCGCGACGCACCTCTACGTCCTGGAAATAATAAATCCTATTATATTAATGGGCATTTGATAATGTATAATTTCTTTTAGTAAGTAAACATCGAAACCGTCTGTTTTCACTTGTGATTCTTCATAATTTACAAACGTTGGTTTTTAACGTGCTGCCTCTGTTTCGTAAAATATTATGATGTTTAAGACAATGGCCAAATAACTTTAATAGCAAAGGTATATTAGATGTAACTTTTATTCGTTTATAATTTATATTGCAAAATAAGATTGCACGATTGACAACGTCAAAATTCCCGAAAATATTTAATATCAAATATTCTTTATTAATTGTATCTACTTAAGTGGCCCATAGACCAGGCCCATTAAGAGGGAACATATATTTAAACATACTTTGTTCATGCTTAGCGTCCTTTGTTGTTCGATTTCCGGTGGCACTGGCTGCGGTGGTATAATCGGTTCTGAAGTTTTGGTCTTTTCGTACGTCGGCCCGTCACAGATGGTGATATTAACTTTACGTTCAGAATTATTAAGTACATTCGAGGTATTTCCAATTTTACTTTCAAATGTACCCTGGCCATTATCAGGATTACTATTAAGCGATCGATGCGTAGTTCCTTCAATAAGTTCACGTTTACTTTTCATACTGTCAGTATTAATTTTGCTTGGTAAAATATTGTTTATTTCAACTTCCGATGTCATGTCATTACAATCACTCTTCATATCTTCATAATTTTTTATTACTGTTTCCATTGTATTTGTATTACAATCAGCTTTAAAGTCTGCAAAAGTAAACGGTTTTGGATTATCCGAGATTTCTTCTATATTCTCATAATTAATATTTTCAATATCCGAACTATTCCGGGATGGTTCAGGGCCTTCCGTTTCCTGTGCGTAATATTGCTCGTAATTGTTTGATGACGATTCGCTTTCAACCGAACTGCAGGATAATCGATCTTTGATGTTATCTACATCATCGAAGTCAGATACGTTTATTGTTTGTTTCATAAAATTATTACAAAGTAACTCCCATGTTGTTTTCAAGTCAAAAATTTTTCTCACGAATCTGTCATATTCAAGAGTAAGGTTTAAGGAAGATGTGTAATTATTCAAAATTATCGATACATCATTAGATTTTAGCTTATACGTATAGACACCGCTAAAGAATATTTCTGTGAGCGCGATAATTTTAATTAACCAAGATGATGTGGTTTGCTTGTAGAGATTGGCTGCGTGTTCCAAATTAGAAACTTTCTGAACCAAAAATTTTAATCCCGGTCGCAAGTCGAATTGCATGGCGCGCATATAAGACATTTCCAGGCTTTTCAATAGTAAATCGGTGTTATCTTTATTTAAGAAAAATTTATAATTGCAAACATTGGAGCCACTCTTCAAGCTTTCTAACAGTATATTGTTAATTCCTTGGAAGACGTCTGACGAAGCTTGTATAAGAACGGTTGCAATGATCTGTACCAATATTTGATGAGCCAACAGTCCAACCACCAACCCACGGTAAGGTATCCTGATCGTGTACAACTCAGGGTTTAACGAGTTAATAGATTCTTGAAGATAAATAAGAAAAATGTAACTACGATCGTCAATCAGCATTTGGTTTTGATTAGCTATTTTTGAGTTAACTTTTCCATTATTATCTCCTTTTAGATGTTCAGTAAAGAACACTTGCTGTGCCATGGCATGTAATCTCACGTTATCGTTGATGGAACAGTCGCGTCTCGCCGCCACTTTCACCATAGCTAAGTCACCATAGAAGCTATTTGAATTTTCTTTAAACGCGTATGTTATTTGTTTCAATGGGCTTAAACTAACATTGCATGCTCGGTGCAGGCTAGTGCATACAATCTCCCATTGTTTATCTGTTAACAAATGTCCCGACGTTAGTATTATATGTCTTATACAAGATGCTCCCAGCCTCGCGATCGGTTCTTGCGGCTGCGCTATACATTCCACTAATATTAACATTACTTGTTTCAAAGCAAATGTGGCTTCTGTATTTTCAATTGGTTCGATTTCTATCACATCGTTATTCTCATCGACAGTGGACCGTTCAATGTTGACTTGTTGCAACTGATGCAAGAATACAACTATAGTGTCAGTCGTCATACCACAACACTGTTTAAAATTTGGCATAATCGTATCCCAGTGTGTATTAACATTAGCTATTTGTCGAAGCCAATTTTGTACCATCGGCAACAATAGATGATTGATACAATGCAAACCGAAATGGGCACCAGGCACATCAGTGGTATTTTTTAACAACTTAAATAAGGTTTCCATCGCAGCTGGCTGATTTTTCTTTGAGCATACCACAGTAGCTGATATGAGGCCCTCGATTAGTACGTACCAAACTTTGAGAATATTACTTGGTTTATCTAATTTTAATAAACAATTATTTGTTGTATTCGATGGGTGCAAGCTAGTAGATAATTTTCTATACGATATTAGTTCTTCTTCAAAATTTTCATTTGTAATAAATTTGGTGATATCGAGAGATGCACTCGGTATAATAGGATCAACAACCGATAGTGGTATATTTCCTTTGATTCTATTTCCGGTGTTGAATATGGGACATTTGGGCATATTGTACATCATAGTAAGAATATCGGCACAACTTTCCAAATGAAATAGCGCTTCCCTGCACATGTCAATTATAATTTTTTCAGATTTTTCTTCACTAAGTGGTATAAATCTACTGTTTTTTGAGAATTTAAGACTCAAACTTGGTTTTGGTTGTGTTGGGGTGGAAACTTTTTTCGGTTTAACATCTGTCGCGGTTATGTCTTCAAAGTGTAAACCTTTTATGTGACTGAGAAGACATAGTATGCAGTCTAGGGCAGCGTTGGCAAAGACTAGCGTATTATCAGTATTAAGAAAAACCTTGAAGATTTCTAAAATTGCTGAATATTGATTTGAATTATTTGCCGCCCTTAAAGTATTGAAAAGAGGACGCCACCCAGATCTTATTTCCATACGATTTGTCTCAACGAATTCGCATATACATGAAATAATCTGCTCCTGAAAATAAGACGATGAATATTATAATATGGATAAAGTAATAAGTGGTTATAATTATTATTCCTTGGTAGTCGCGCAATACCTGTATATCATCATCACACAGTTCCAAACATAGCAAATTTTCGAAAGGTTTAAGCAGAGCTTCGTTAAAATGAAAGTGAGGAAGCTCTACTTGTTGATTTAGTAACGTTGTCGCGCAGTCGTGCAAGCACTGTATAGCCAGACTTGATATTTGAATGTCTTTGTGACACGCCGCCTGTAACAAAGTCTTGATCAATTTAAATGTTACTCACATTATATTACGGTATGAAGTATAAGAAAAGTATTTACGTTGTCTGCTTTGTAAGTGAAATAGTAAAGCAGCGAATAGTTAAGAGAGATTTAAATCGCAGCGAAATGTTCTGGCTTTACAATTAACGTGTTTATGTGCCTAAGCTAGATGGTGATATATAATACTTTTTTTCGAAAAGCTGTTTATCCTATAAGTAATATTAACGACTTTTACAACTCCATCTAACTCAAGGCTGGATTCTTACAATATGAAATATTTAATCCATCCATTTTCATATAAACAATCGTTCATATACAATTATGATCTATTACGACTGTAGGTAAAGACATTTTGTTATCAACAATAAACACAGAAATTGTTGTGCGTATGTATCTGACCCCAGAGACTATCTAAGCAGGTACCACCACAGCACTTATTTCTGTCGTTAAATAGTACTGTGAAATTATTACTATTATCCTGTTTGAATATTGTTGTTGCTAGTAAAATTACTGCTGTAACCATGTTTAACATTCCATCTCAGTGAGTTTAGTACTTTGTGATGCACTATAAATATTTTTATAAGCGCTTGTTATGCGAAATGTCTACTTATCATGTGAATGTTTTGTACGTCCCGTTGCTGTGTCGAATAAAAGACAAAGAAATGAGATGAATAAAGTAACCTGCATAAAGTGGGGTCCGACGACGGTCCATATGGTCATGCGATGCGCCAGTGGGCGAGCGGCGCGCAGGCAACGTAAAGCGACATCGCCCGCGCGGCACAGTGCGCGCGCCGCTTCCGCACCGCCACCCGCGCCGCCCGCCGCGCGTCCCCCGCGACGCCACCATGCCGAGTTGTTGTTCGCAACATCGTGCTCCCATGTACAGAACAGCTGTGCGATGCACAATCGAAGTTACAACAAATTATATATACAATGCCTGATTAAAAAAAAGGATAAAGAAAAATAAAAAAGGGTTCCTGATGAACAATACTATTATGTTGCGTAAAGAAGTATTTCATGTAATATTACTATAAATGATCTACAATACACGACTATGTACTGGTACATAGAAAAATATTTGTAACAGTTGTTTGCTGTATAATATTTCACAGGGTATGTAAAGCCGATATTTTAGATATCTTACGAAGGGAATTACCACTTAGAACTTATAAAGATTGGAGTAAAGCATGCAGTATTTCATTATATTGACTATCATTATTCTATAATGTATATATATCTCTCACCAGACGGTGCTGGTGCGCAACTAGACGGCGCAGCGCAGCGCGTAGAGTGGGCAGCGTGGTGGTGGCCGCAAGTCGCGTGAAGAGCGCATCCGCAGCCGAAGATAGCGCACAACACACCCGCGCGGCCCCGGATCCGGATATGACGTTACCACTCTTTATAAAGAATAAAATACAATTTCTGGAGTTACCAGTATCAATACTAACGTATTAAAATTTTCTGTCAAATTATGGATTCCGATTATATCCTACACACAGTACTGTGTTCCAGTTCAAGCAACGACATCATTAGTCAAAGAAATAGATTTCAGATTTTATATATTTCTGAGCAGCAATAATACTTCTATAACATAAAGCGTATCATTGAAGTTACTCCGATTAAATATGCTTCGACTATTGTATAATAATTATTTATTCTTTCTGACCTCCTATTTTTATGTGTAGTTTTATATCTTGCTTACCTCCTGTCGACAAGTTTCAACGATTTTAGCAACGGACATGTCGGTGTTTAAGTTGTTTTCCATCACTGGTTGCAAGAAATTAAAAACGTCGACACTGAAAAAAATAATTATTATATTATAAAAGGTCATGAATATTTTCTGACCAAAGATGCTGAAAGGATCAATCAGAACTATATACGAGGACACATTGAAAAGTTTTGAGCCTAAGGTTGACATTTAAATCAAAAGAAAAAATAATACTGGCACGTAATAGCCATTTCTTTTTTAATTATAATCTGCTGTCTTTTGTTTTTCTTCTGTCAAAATTGCGAAATTTGTGATCGATTTAACAAACTAACTTCGCGGTTTCCGTAGAAATTGAGGTGCGAAAGAATTGAGCACCGTTCCGTCATAAAATTTTTGCAAAAAAAGTATTAACGCCAAAACAAATTTATGAAGGTATGTACGAGACTTTGGGGGAATCTGCTCCATCATATGCCACTGGCAAAAGATAGGTGGCGGATTTCAAACGTGGCAGTGAGGTAGTGCAAGATGACCCTAGGAGTGGTAGGCCGCCGACGGCTACCACAAACGAAAATACCAATAAAATATTAGCCCTGATTTTGAATGACAGGAGATTGACGATTGCAGAAATAGCAGAAGCAATAGGCATTTTCAATGAACGGGCACAAAACATATTTTCCAACGATCTTGGATTTTCTAAGGTCTCTGCTAGATGGGTACCTATAGTGGTAGAGGGTTGTGCTTTCAGCCAAAAATAAACACACCCGCCAAACAGTATCACAGGATTGTTTGGATCTGTTCCAAAATAATCCTCAAGATTTTCTTAGCCGTTTCGTAACTATGGACGAAACTTAGGTTCGCCACAATACACCAGAGTCCAAAGTACAATCCAAGCAATGAAAAAAAGCAGGGTCACCGCCCCCTAAAAAAGCTCGAGCCGTTTTGTCAACCAAGAAGGTAATGGCTTAAGTTTTTTAGGACCGTAGAGGGATCATTATGGTTGATTACCTTGAAAAAGGTAAAACCATAAATGCAGACACAATAGCACTCTTACAACGTTTGTAATATATGACCCTTTTTCACTAGATACCATGTCTCATCGTCTTTCCCGTCGAGGCCGAGCTTGGCGTCCGCCTGCAGTATGGATACGGTTTTATTCCTGCCAGTCTGCATAGTTATGATCGGGGTCGCATTGTTCCCTTGCTGCCCAAAGAGCGAATGTTCAAGACTGGATACGTAGTGGCACGCACTGAATATATGCTCCCAGCACTCGGGCGCTTTGGAGCCTAATTCTAAACCACCTGAAATTAAATTAAAAAATGTCCATTAGATCTATTTGTTGTGAATATTTCCTAAGCAAGTGGACAAGATTTTTATTTTTTGTTTTACTTTTAATTGTTTTTTATGGTATTTATTGTTATACTAATAAATACTACCTGTGATAAGTATATCCAGTGACAAAGCATGTGTGGCCAAAATTTTTCCATTAGGTGGCTGAGATATTGCGGAGTTGGCGAGTAAAGCCAAAATGCTGCTGCATCGGTTCTGAAGGCTCAAAGTGTTGCTGATCCTGGCTGCCTGGAAAGTATAAACAAATTTTACAACATTTAATTTTTTTACTTATAATTTAAAGCTACTATGTAAGTTATATGTGATGTATGATAATAACATTTGCTTGAATTATTTTATTTACTTTGTGCAGCCCTTCCAGACATTGTATTGTTAATCCTTCCCATGCAATCCTCTTCTTCTTGCCGAATGTATTGATTTTCTTCGATATGATCCCTTGCAGCTTATATTTTTTGTTTCTGTAGCCGGTTAGCGGTACACTCAAAACCGTTACCATTGAGTCCCAGATGCAAGTTAGTATCCTGCATACAAAAATTGTTAAAATTATTATAATTTTTATCATATTTATTATCATATTTTTCAGATTCATAATGAGATCAACCAAGCACTAGGAGTACTCGTAGTTGTTGTATCTATATTTACCGTCGAGCCCATCGCAAGCTTGCCTGATGCTGTGGTGAATCGTCAGTGTTACAGTACAGCCTTGACACCTCCTTAAGCTTTTGCCAGTCTGACATTACGGGGTTTTGATCCAAGCCTCCAAGATCTATACATGTCAGAAATTTTTATCTATTTATTATAATAAAATAAGTTAGTTATTTTATGACAATCTATTTTAGCTTCAAAAATAAATACAAGTCTTCATCTTTATGTAAAATTTATTTTGTATAAATTCATTGACATCTAAAGTTTTATGATTATAAAGATCTGTACAAACAACACACTGAAAACATTTTATAATTGTAACGTGTAGGTTAAAAATTTACAAATATGTGAATCATAAAAAGGGTTTTAAAGAAGTAGAATCGCTCCTGGTTATAGAAAAAAAAATGTTCGTAGGAATTAAGCTCGACCAAGATAGAGAACGGTAGTTGGCGAGATCGATACAATATTCAAATTGTGAAACTGGTTGGCGAACTGAACATCATGGAATAAACCAAAGCTCACAGACTTCGCTGGATAGGCCACCTTCTAAGGATCGGAGACGACCGCAGTGTCAAACAAGCGTTCCGAGGAACTACAATTGGCCGTTGTTGGCTCAGATATCGCTGGAAGGATGCCGTAGAGCACGACTTACGCGAGTACCAAGCAGTAGACTGGAAAGAAGCAGTGTGAGACAGACTACGCTGGCGTTCTCTTGTGTCGGAGGCCAAGACTCTATTTAGGTCGCTGTCATTCGAGTGAGTAGTAGTATGAAAAAGCTTTGTTTCTTAAGTTTAAGTTAATACAAACTGTGATAGCATAATTAGAAAGGCACACTGTATACGTCTCAGGGAGGAGAGAGTTTGATCCCCATGAAGCTTGATTTTTCAGCGAACAAATAAATCATGTAGGACATGTGCCTTTCATCAACCTGCACTTGGCTAATCTGGTGGATAAATGACACTTACTCTCTCCTTGTGATAGAAAATCCCGAGTTCCAGCAACGGGAACATAATGAATCTTAAAGTTACTTCAAAATGCTAGATATCAATTCGTTGTCTCTTATAATTTAGGAAATTGGAAACAGTTAATCTTGTACACCTGGTACACTTACCAGACAGCAGATGTATAAGTGGATGGTCAGACGTTGGTACATCCTTTAGTAAATCATTTGCCAAAACTTGCTGGTACAGTTCTCGAAGCCACGTAGCGGACAGATATACTAGCACACCGCTCCCTTGAACTTCTTCTACGAACTCATCTTCTGTTAGAGGAACTTGAATTTTCTGTTGGGAGGTTGCATATAATTTTTAAATTTTCCCCGTGTAGTATAGTTAACAGCGATTATGCACATTTTACTCATATAAAAATTATATACATTGCAACTTACATTAGGTTCGTTGTAATTCTTAGTGCGCTTTTGTTTCAGAGTAAGCAAAAGTGCAGCGTATGTTGCTAGATAGACGCCATCCGCGTTCATGATGCAGGAGGTGGCGGGTGGCTGTGATGCATTGTGTTGGCAACACTTCGACGCGAAGTCTTGCATGGCCTCGTCCACCTAATAAGGTGGAAAAAAGAAGAATTAAAGTAACTTTTTTGTATTTATTATGTGATTTTTATTTAAGTACACAAATTGTTAGTTACCTCTATACAGGTCCTCAAGTTTATTAGTTTCGGTAATAAAGAGTTTTGTAATGTCTTAACAAATTGCCTCGCATTGTGTCTCTCAAGATCAACATTGCATTCAGTTATTGTGCATCTGAAAAAAACTAATTTAATTAATTATCGTAGAGTGACAGATCTCGTTTAATAACGGCGATAAATCACCTTGCGAACGTGTATTAGTGGCTTTTACTAACATTACAGTATTTTTATTAAAACTAAATTTTTAATTGACAAGAGTTAACGAAAGGAATTAAGTTGCTTTAATCAACTTATGCTAAGCTAATTAGGAATGGTGTTTGAAAATAATATTTGATTATATAGACGAATTATTTAAAGGAATTTATTTATTATAAAACAACTGTTTAAATTGCATGTCTTTGAGACTAAAACTATTAGAAGTGTGTTATCAACGCACAAAACTTAAAATTATTATGAGAATTTTAGATTAAATACTTTTAAAGAGAATAAACAATTAGAAATATTATCACCGGCCAAGATTGAGTGTCTTTGGCACAGCCCTCGCCTTGTCGCTGAAATCGTTGTGCGTGTTTTTCGGGGCAGGGTCGCTCGCTCGCGATGGTAAGAACACATTATCGGCGTCAGAGTCCACTTCAGCATCGCTCCCCGAACTTATGTTCTCCGGCCCAGATGTATCTGAGTACATTCAGAATATTATATGATTATATTGGGAAACGGTAGCTGTTAGTTATAGTATATAGATAAATATATAGTGGTTGGGCGTGTGATATACCGCGGAACAGCAGTTTGTAAATACCGCGTTACACTAAAAACTTGCAATAATTTTATTTCACGAATAGTTTCGTAGCGCTGATTCGCTTATATTATTTTCTTCTTATTTAATTTATTTAATATTAATTTTTAACGTAACACCTAATGCTAAGAGTACAGAGGGCGCCTTAAGGCCACAAAGGCATTTTCTGCCAGTCTATTCAGGGGAAGAAGTAAATATTGTATGTAGGTGTTAAAAATTAAAATAGATAAACGAAATACATTTATATACATATTTATATACTATCCACTATCCACTATCCACTATCCACTATCCACTATCCACTATCCACTATCCACTATCCACTATCCACTATCCACTACCCACTATCTACTATCCACTATCCACTATCCACTATCCACTAACCACTACCCACTATCCACTACCCACTATCCACTATCCACTACCCACTACCCACTACCCACTACCCACTAATCACTATCCACTACCCACTAACCACTAGCCACTAACCACTATCCACTATCCACTATCCATTTCCACTCTGTACTCTGCACTCTGCACTATGCATTATCCATTTTCCTAATTTTCATTTGCCTATTTATTTATCTTTTATTGTACACAAGTTACAAGACATAAAATACATTATATATATACATAAATGTACGATGGGCGGTCTTATTGCTCAAAAAGCAATTTCTTCCAGACAACCCATTGGAAAGGAAGACGTGAACTAAAAGCAAAAAAAAAATAGTGGTGCACTAAGTAATTAAAAACTACAACACTTGATCAAAGACGCAAGCAATAGCATAATTAGACAGAATTTCAATTTTATGATTATAGTTACTAAGTGTCTTATATTATCCAGGTATTACACGGTATTTACTAAATACTCTTCCGCGGTTTTGCATGCACAACGACCATTTTATATCGATTTCATGTAAATTAATTACATTATCTTCTCATCATCATCATTATCACCAGATGCCTACTGTTGAATTATATCTCTCTTGTAATGTATTCCACAAAAACTTGTCTTAAGACAACCAATTAGGTTTAGAGGATAGAAGTTCTATTTGTTAATATTTCATTACCTGAAGAATCGTGTTCCTTTTCTTCATTGCTTTGTAAAACTGCCACTACGTCCCTGAAACAAACACTTCCTATTGCAACAATGAAATAAATCCACAATCCATGGTTTTTATTATGTTCATAAAGTCAATCTCGGCTATACACCTGACCTCATTTTCATAAGGAAAAAGATAAGATTTCCTTTACCTGTATGGACTAGGTAGTCGAGCTAAAGTCTGATAGGTAAGTGGTCCGGTATAATCAGCATCTTGTAATTTTGGCCAGTGCTTCAATATTAGCATAGCAACATCAGGAGATAGATAGTTGTCGGAAGTAGAGCAAAGTTTCTCCAGAGCGTCGAGCAATGAAACCACGCATTCAACTGCAGCCGCAACCACTTCCGGATTACCGCTGCGTCCGCAGTCTTCGATGCCATCCATAATTCTATAACAAAATATTTATAACCGAAATAAAAATTTAAGTATTAGGTCCTTACATATGAAATTAGCGTTTTGTCGTACTGACCACTTTGATCTGAAATATCTCTTCTTTGGTTAAGAATTCCAAATTCAAATTCATAAATTCATTTAGCTGGTACATTTGAGTTTTGAGTCATTCATTTGGTTTTTCCTTATTATTTTTTTCTTTGGCGTCGCTTATTACCGCACAATGGAAAATATGGTACAACACAAAAATATCGGTATATTAACGAGTACGAGTTCTACCGTGGCACCAGTGCTGTAGAAACAGCTCGAAGGATTAATGATGTGTACGGCGCTGGTGTCGCAAAAGAAAGCACGGTACGTTTTTGGTTCAGGAAATTTCGAGTTTCAGGACCAACGCCTTGGACAGCCGGGCGACCAAAGAGGAAAATGAAGAATTAAAGGCTATTATGGAAGCAGATCCATCAGAAAGCAATTTAGAGATAGCTGCAGGCTTCGAGGTAAGTGACAAACCTGTATTAATCCACTTGAAGCAAATCGGGAAAGTAAAAGAACTTGAACGATGAGTGAACATGAATGGAGTGAATCGAATTTGCAAACGCGCGTCGACTGCTGCTGGTGTGCTACTTTGCTCAACCGACATAATAATGAAGGGATTTTAAATCGAATCATTACTTGCGATGAAAAGTGGATATTGTACGATAATCGGAAGCGCTCGTCGCCATGGCTGAACCCTGGACACCCAGCCAAATCCGGCCATAAACGAAAATTGACTCAGAAAAAGATACTTGCGAGTGTTTGGTCGATTAGCGCCGGTGTCCTACACTATAGCTTTCTAAAATCTGGCCAAACGATTACGACAGATATATATTGTCAGCAACTGCAATCCATGAAGAAAGAACTAGTTGCTAAACAACCGAGGTTGATCTATCGCTCTAGGCCACTGCTGCTTCACGACAACGTAAGTCCACACACTGCACAACAAACAACGACTGAGTTAGATGACCTACAATTGGAATGTCTGCGACATCAACCGTACTCCTCTTCCCGGACCTTGCCCGAACAGATTACCATTTTTTTTGGAATTTGGACAACTTCTTACAAGGAAAAAAATTCAACTCCAATGCGGCAGTCCAAACCGCCTTCAAAGACTTTATTGATTCTTGCCCCCATGGTTTTTTTAATAAAGAGATCAATGAAATACCTATGAGATAGCAAAAGTGTATAGATAACAACGGTGCATACTTTGATTAATTAAATATATTTTACAAAAAAAAAATTTTCTTTATATTCCTCCCGCACAAAACACCAATTTCATATGTAAGGACCTAATATTATTGTTCCTTTAAATTTATTGATAATTGATTTAAAAAAATATATTATACGTAATTGAAGTATGAGAAATATTTATAAAAAAGCTACTATTTTTTGAAACTTACAATCTAATAATTGCCATGTCGTCGCTGTGCCTCTCCAGGTGATCTGTTTTCTTAAGTAGAACTAATTGGCACAACCTCTTCGGATGCTGTAGCAGTTCTCTTGTACTCCGCAACGGCTCTACGCGGTGCGTCGCTGGCGGATACAGCAGCATCCTATGGTATAGCGCCTCTAACACGGGACGAAGATTTGAGATCGATCCCACTAACCTCACCAGCTGGTTTGCTATGCTACAATTATATTAAAATGCAAATTTAAAAGTATTATCGACATCTTCAAAAAGATTCTGTTTGTTCTATTAGAAACAGAAATTCTTATCGATCACAGTTAAACGTATATACTACAGTCTTTTAAACCACATAAAAACGAATTCAGATCAACCATTTGAATGCTGTGATGACGTAGATAGATGCATTAAATACTGGGATGTAACCATATATGTACAAACATTCTACGGACACGTCTCTCTTTGTGACGTATAGTACAATAATAATATACCCAAGAGGTTTCAGTTATCATACCTTACAAATTACAATCTAAACATGAAATCAATGTCTGTAACTTTACAAAATAACTTACCTGTAAATAGCTTTAGCTTGTTTACTATTGAAACTTGGCGCGCACACTAACGCACCAGAACCTCGGCCTGAATCATCCACCAAGTGTCCCTCGTGTTCTCTAATAGTTAAAATGTAATTATATAAGCATTTTTTTCTTTTTAGCTGAAATGTACTCATACATTCAAGTTATCAATCAAAACCCCAAGATAAACAAAATCCCGACTCTTTAAAACAGGTGAAGTGGATTTTTTTTTATCGATTTTACACTTTGTTTTAATGATCAAAATGTTTAACGTGGGTTTGCATACCTAGCCTTGATATTTTTGTCAACCCGTGGCGTTCCAAGGAAGCAGATTAGAGACGGACAGAACTTCTGCCACAGGAATGTAGTAAAGTGTGTATTGCCACACACCCGCTCCGAAAGACTTGACATGAGGGTCAGTAGGCAGTCCAAAAAGAACAGCGCCAAGGGGTTCTGTTTTGGTATTCTGAAAGTTTCAACATGTGTATTTACGGTTTTCCTACTTGTATTTCACGTGCACAATAGTATTGTAAAATTTACAACAAAATATTATCCTTACAGTTGGGTTTCCGATAGTCGACTGCACAAATATTGAATGACCGGTATCACTTCACTGTAGCATCCTACTGCCACGATATGATTTCTGCCCACTGGAGACCCTTCTGATAGCTCTTGGCATTCTTCGTCTATAGATACAGAAGATAATTTATACGAGGGACATTTATTGTGAGGTTTTAAGTATGTGACACTAATAACGATTTCGACATAACACTACATTGGCACTCTACTGGTTGGCAACGGAGATAGGTGTTGCGATGGTACCTAAAGTACCTTATAACACAGGTAATAAGGTACTTTTTATAAGGTTATTTTTGCGCCACCCTATAGATGGTTTCTGGCCAATTATCTGATAACTGACTAAGATGGCAAATAAATATTTGCCAAGTGGCAAACGTATAGAAATAGTTTTTTGGCTGACATGAGGTTACACCTCAAGTTTAAATGCTCGCAGAACACATTAGCTATCATATTTTGATACACGGAACACAACAATGCTGTTGTAGGGGCGTACTATGTGATGTTGCTAATTAGTCCAACAGGTTCAGAAAAACCCAGATTCCACCACGTGTGGTTCTGAAGGTAAAATGGTAAGGAGGTCCTCCATTGTGAGTGACAAGTGGTCAACCGCTGCTCCATGAAGGTTATCAAAACTTGATGGAAAGAAAGTACCCAGTTGCATGCAGTAAGCACGGAGCGCCTGTGCGGCGGCGGCGCGTGCGGCTGCTGCGACTTGAGGCGCCGCTCCGGCCGCCTCGCCGCACCGCCCACACGACCACACGCATAAGCGCCCATTAAGTGTACGTCGCGGCGAGAGCGCCAGCGAAAGATACATGCGAAATATTTGCACCTACAACACAGGTTATTTATCATCGTCATCATCATTATCAGGCTATAGACGTGCACTGCTCCACATAGATCTCTCCCATAGATCTCCACATCGATAAGTTCTGTGCTGCTCACATCCTTACGGTCAGCATGGCTTCTGGTACTGGCGGAAACAAGGCACCGTTGTTTGTAGGGGTTTTTATGGGGGAATTTGGGCATATCCCACCACGCTGACCCAATGCGGGTTAGAGGGAGCCAGAGCCTTGTTTTTCATTATTTGTCCCGTGAGTTGTTGTGCAGAACCCCTTACACCCCTGAGATTATACATACAATTACCTATATGCTAGTAATCACTTAATCAAGACTGTTTACTTACGTACCACTGCTACACAGTGAATTTACTGCGACGAGTTATAGCTCCATGTATCTTAAAATGTGATGAGTTCAATGTGAATGGTGCTTCGAGGCATCTTAACTAGTGCGTTGTTATTATGAGCAAGCACATACTATTTCTATAACAACCTGTTTATTTCGTGATTGTATCGTGTATATGCAAAAGTATGTACACGGCAGGGATAAAAATAATGTGTATGAAAAATTTTAAACTAAAATGTTTCACATATTCAA
Organism: Ornithoptera alexandrae; assembly: GCA_029030555.1. Taxonomy (NCBI): domain Eukaryota; kingdom Metazoa; phylum Arthropoda; class Insecta; order Lepidoptera; family Papilionidae; genus Ornithoptera; species Ornithoptera alexandrae. The sequence continues at coordinate 4,425,495 of JARDVY010000064.1, read as the reverse complement.
ACAATTAGTGATATTGCGAAAACCTGTAGAAAAATTATTATCGTCGTCACCTGTGTGTCTGGTAGATGGTACGTAACAGAGGCAGTAGCGCACAGAAGTTGGGACGGCATCCATAGTGAATCGTCCTCTGGTTCTATACCTCTGTGAAATCGGTCGTCACGAAGGATTTTCTGAAAGTATAGTTTCGTTAATGTTATCAACATTTTAGCTTACAAGTTAGTCTAGCGAATACAATTGAATATAGGCCACTCCAAAAAGTAATATTTCTATATTCTCTACGCTTTGCTTATGTTTTTTTTATTTTTTATTAACATGTGTAACAAAATGCTAACGGAACGCACATCCCGGAACCAAGGGCCGGTAACGGGGTAGTGTCGGACTCCAACCGACTAAAAAGCTTCACACGGTATTTCAATCACTACCGACATTATGCACGAGGTCACGAAATAACATCGAGCAGTTCTTCCGCGACCACGCTTTGCTTATGGTTGCCGAAAGCGTGATACTGGTAAAGTTTATATGACAAGCTATTCTTCCTTGTCTTTAACCTTACCTTGTCTATACCTTCATTAAACGCTTTTTAGTACAATCCGAGTTTAGAGTAAAGATTATTCAAATTTGTCTTTCATAGTATATCACGTGTTCTAATATCGACAATTTGAGTCTAAACAGAAGCATGGATGAGGCCACGTAAGTATACTCCGTAGTAATAGTCTTTTTAGCAACGCTCTTATCGAGAGAACTTATTCAAAATTGATACAACTTTTTATGCTTTCGGAGGAATTTCAGTAATGTAGAAACAAGCGCCGAAGTTTCAGTAATTCCTGTGGCTTAAGTTTAAACTGACTAGCTTTATGAATGTCTCGTTATATATCAAAAATCAATGTTGACAATTTGCAGAAAGACCCATCTCCTTTAAACGCCAGAGGTAATACGTCAATAAAAGTCTACTTCTCACATGAAATCCCTGGAGAGCGTATGTTACGAGGCGGGGTCGTTTGGTCTCGAGCGCCAGCTGCAGGGGCAGGAAGCACACGCGCCGCACCTCGTACGAGGGACGTCGGCCGCTGCTTTCTTGTATACAGAGCAGTTCTGCAAAATATTTGTCATTTATAAAAAAAAAAACTATCCAGCGTATATACACATTCAATTACTGGGTCCGCTTCGGGTATGACATATTAGTAGACCATTGAAAATTAATTATAATCTATTTTGATGAAATTAGTAAAATTTTAAGTTCATAAATCAGTAGTAATATCTATTGCCTTGTTCACCTTATTTTTTAAATAATAACGAAAGAAACATTAAAGAAGTCATTTTAGGGCAGACTAGTAGCCACACTATAGTATACTTTTTAGTAATTTGGTTAATTATCCATTAACATAGGTACTTTAAAAAAAATTTATTGTGTACTGTAAAAGAAGATATGTTTTATATTACACGTTAAAATCAGAATGTAGATTTATGTATATACACTGTGATTATAATAAATTTATTTTTTACAACTGTTTGTTTCTTCTACAATTTAAGGCGATAAGGCTTTGATAGTGCAGAACAGAATTTTTCTGTTTGTCTCCAGTGTCTACTAGTAAATATAGATCGTTAAATTAAGAAAAATATATAGTTATGGGTGATTTATGTGGGAAAATAGATAAAATGAATGCAGAAAATACAGAAGAAATAATCGCTGCGGTAATAAAAAACAAATTGATTGCTTCAAAAAGTACCTAGGATCAGTTAGAGATGAATGTCTTGCTAACTGCTCATCACTGTGTACGCTAAAGCTTTCTAAGCAATAAATATTAACAGCACAGAAAAGTAATTCAATGTGGTCAGTATAATATAATACTATTAGTATTATAATCTTACATTATGGTGGTGATAGTGCATCGTCATTCTTAGCGGATAGTTAATATCAGCACATAATTTAGTAGTGACATCTAATCTCCTCATATATTATTCATTAGTATATACTATTTTTATATAATAGCCACGAATTACGGCGGTACTACTTACCTAATGCATCCTGACATGATTTCTTGAGTGTAGATAACTTAGGTCCAGTAGCTTCTTTGAAAATCTCTTGTAAGAGTTCCTCCATATCAAACGCGAAGACCTAACATAATGAGTAGCACTTTCCATAAGAAAGAGGAACTAACAAAAAACATAAACAATTGTTTTGCGTTTATACATAATTCTAAATATTTCAATAAAATTTTTATTTTCTGTGTTAAGCCAATATCTCTTATACTTTTGTCAAACGCGTGGGTGTTTGCTGCGCACTTATCACTAGTAAAATTTACAGTATGCATTTGTGAGCATGCTCACTGGAAAAATCAATACCTTTATTCTTTGAACTTGGGTTTATTTTTAAATTGAATCAACAAGTTGTATATATCATAATGTCTATGTTTTATCAAATATTATAATATTTACAACCTTGTTTATTTATAATACGATTTATCTTGTACATATATTTAATAATTGTATTATTATTAAAACAGTTATAACTAAGCAATCAATGCTCACATGGTTATTTCAAATGTAATATGATCAAATTTGACAATTATTGATGCCTAATTTATTACGAATATTATCATTATCATTACAGCTATGGAATCAATGTGAATAAAGGTTTATAATCGGTTTTTTTTTCGATACTTTTAAAATTGCTTTATAATATTGTAATTAATCGGATATTGAAAACTTAAAGATGCTACTCAACGAATTAATATTTTAACTTCGAAATTTTAGATGTCTGAGGTTAATTGAAGAATTACGTGAATGGTTTACTGTTTTTGAGATGTGTAATGATAGTATTTTTTAAAATTTCGATTAAAAAAAGAAACGTAATAAAATTTAAAGAATATAATGAATTGAGTACAAAAAATTATAATAATTATATCACAGAATATTTTTTATAGTACTATTATTTAATTCTTTATTATTTTAATTTTCAGTTATTACTATCCGATTATATTAGCCATAAACAATTTTTTTTTGTATATTTTTATTTAGAAATCAACACATTAAAAAACATACGTATATCTCATAATCGATATTGTTTCTGATCGATTATTCGTACTCTTAGGCCACCACTCACCACTAACTGTCATTTAAAATATCATAATAGAAAAATGGTTTCCTGGAGTGCTTTAGGTCGATCTTTCGGTATTAATTTATTAAAAAACCGAACAAAAACAGCAGCCAAAGTACAAAATGTACCTTTTTCTACTAGCAAAATACTTAACGGCGACCATGGCCATAGGGTAATGGCACTACAACCATCGAGGTACGACGTTTTTTGCGACCCGTGATTACCTAACCAATTGTTAAATATAATTTTATTTAATATATTTATATCGAATAATTTTTTTAAATAGTTAAATATTTTTGTAGGTGGCAATGGCACAAATTCAAGGATATGTTCCATTTCTATACCATACTCGGATTGATTCCTGTAGGAGCAATAATTTTTTACACTAATGTGTACATTGGTCCTGCTCAATTGGAGCCCATCCCTGAAGGTTATACTCCGAAGTATTGGGAATACTATCGTCATCCAATAACAAGGTTCATTGCTCGCTATATTCACAATGATCCTCAGCAGGTAATTTTCTTACAATTTGTCTCTTATCACACAACCTGTAACTGTGTTACAAATGATTTAAATTTTTGTTATCAATAAAAAAGTGATAAAAATACTTAAAATAAAAAATATGCCATCAGAAAAATTTCTAATTATGTATATTACAAATATGTTTTCATTAACTTGTGGGAAAAAAACAGGATGATAAGAAAAATATGGTAGATATAGATATACCATATTGTCAATTAATTTGGAGTTCAAAAATCATAATCCATTAGTAAAGCATGCAACCCATAGATATAAGTAACATCTTTACATATGGTGATGAGTTGCAGTACTCTTATCAAAATGTTCAACAAGAAAATAATGAGGATGTAAAGAAAGAGTGCATCACAAATCTTATGTTTATAGCTAGATATAAGTATTAAATCTCTGAAACCATAAGGTCTAGAGAATTTGCTAGGTATATTTCTTTTACTGAGTACAGGTCAGTTAAGAGTGGATGTTATGAAACATACCCCGAACAGGTGTTGCAGGGATGTTAATATTGGAAAAAGAGATGTGTTGGGGCTGGGAGTATTTCTGACAAATTTCTAATAAAACTATATTTAGCCAGCAAAGCGGACAGAAACAGCTAGAATGTAATATATTAAGTAAATCATTTTAATAAGTATTAAAATGTATTAAGTACTAATACATTTTAAAACTTATTTAACATCTATTTTATAAGATTAATTAAAGTCATAAAAATAGTAATAGGTTACAAAAGTTATTCATATATTTATTGTATAATGTTTTATTTTTTTTCTTATTATCTGAGACATAAAAGTTGTTATGGATGATCATAGACTTACTTGTACAAATCTTTATTTATTTATTCTTAATGTAACACCTTAAGTGTACAGAGGATGGACCTAATGTAAGGAGCAAGTGTAAAATTCATCAATGTAATTTATATAAATGTTTACAGGAATATGAGAAGTTTATGCACTTCCTTGATGAAGAACATCAAAAAGCAAAACTCTGTGCATTGGAAAAGGAAATAATTAAAAAGATGTCAGAGCGCCAGGATTATAAGGCCTATTATTATAGACCAATGGTTAACAAATATTTGCGCATTGGCAAGCAAGTCGGTGACGACATCTACAACCGTGTTGGTGATGATTATAAGGATTAAAATGGTTTGGAGCTAATCCTGGTGTAGATGTATTTAGTGATCAAGTGTATCATGATGCAATATGCTCTTGTAGATAAATAAAACATTTATTGTTAATTTATATTTATTCTAAATACCTTAGTATTTGTTTATATTATTGAATATAAAAATAAATTGTCTTGGTACCTTTTTCTTATTATCATTAGCTCAATTAGTAATGGATTCTCTGTTACTAAATACTTGTAAATTTTTGTTTCTACTGTAAATGGACTATTTAGTGGCAGAACAATTAAGTATGCACACCACTAGGCAGAGAATGTATACAGCCTTATTGTTCTAAATATTTGGAATTTAAGGCCATTCACAAATAATCAAAATTGTTCATCAACAAAATTGACCACATGTAGTGTCTCACATGTCATTGAAAGCTGACAGTTCTTATAACATGTTGATTTCCCTACTTAAGGTTATTTATTTATTGGTAGCTCAAGCTGCGAGAGGATTAAACCTGCATCTTAACAAGACATATAAAGTCTAAAATAAATACTGTAAAGGTACTACTACATATATTAAAATGGCACTGTTAAGCTTGAACTCATTGTTTTAATATTGAAACATAATGTATTTATTATAGTAAGGATGCTAGGGAAATAAGATTTGCGGTGATACCAATAAATGTCTTATTGATTGTAAGACTAATTACTTATTCTGTTATGTAAAAGAAAAATAAGGCGAAAGTTACGTAAAAATTAGGTAGCATGTTATTCTTTTCAATATCTATTAAATGAAACACTTTAAAATATGGTAACATTGTTATTTAATTTACAGGAATTACTAATGTTTGACAATATTCCGACATGTAGTAACCTTACAAAATTAATGTCAACGCTTAACTAGTAGTAATGTGACTTGATATGACTCTACATTTCAACCTTGTTACCAGTTAGGTTATTGATTGACAGGTCTGGATAGCTAAATAAAATTAGACTGTATTCATTGATAAACATTTTGATATAGTATACATTATTAATCATATCGTCAGAATGAGGTCATTTTACATATATTTGAATGGTTGCCAGCTATCATTTCTGTCTATGAATATAATATAAGTTCGATCATTCGCATAAAAACAATATTGTTAATTATTAAAACTTTGCCTCTAGATAACGTTCCTTTATTTTTTCAATTTATTACAAATGTTCTGGCAACACTGAAACACAAATCGCTGTCAAAAGTAACTAAATTAACGTCGTTCCAGCGATACATGAAGCTCTTAACAATATTGTTACATAAGTAAAATACAAAACGATATGATTTCAATGTCCCGTTCGTTTCAGTCTTCGCATTTTGTATATTTCGAACTATGACCCAACTACGTGTTTAGATTTAGATTGCTTTTCTCTTTAACGTCCATGTTTACAACTATTTACAACGCTCTAAATAGATAATAACAATTCGAAATGGAAATACTGCAAATCAGCTAAACTTTGTAACAACAGAATTTGTTTCGTATGATTTTTTTTTTATTAATCAATTAAGCGACGAGAAGAGCGGAACGTTCATCCGATGATATGTGATACGCCTGCCCATAATAACGTGGCGCTAGTCAGGATGATAAACACTGCACCACACAGCGCTCGACGCCTGAGACATATGTTGGGTCTCGTTACCACAGTTATGACACTAGCTATAACGCTCTTCAAACCGGAGCACAGTAATGTTTACACAGTACTGTTTGTGGGCAGAAATGGCACTACCACAGTAGACGGTCTCCGGCAACAGAGACCTACCACCAGTAAATTCTATGATGATTTATTACTATTTGTATGGAATTAAAAAATTATAATCATCATAATACTGCTAACTAAAATCTTTACGTTATTATTGTGAATTGAAATTTACGGCCTTCCGAAAACTCTTAAATACTCTATTTTCTTCATAACGATTTTAAATCTAAAACCTAAAGACGGCTACGATTTTCTACGACGTAAATGGTAAAACCGTATCTTCATTTTGCTTTTTCTTTTTCAGCTTGGGCCGCTAGTTTTGCTTCTTTCTTAGCTTTCTTCTTTTCTTCTTTAGCCAACAATTTCGCTTGCCTTTCCTCTTCTTTGGCTAACAACTTTGCCTGTCTTTCCTCTTCTTTTGCTTGAAGCTTAGCCTCTTTTTTGGCTTCCTTTTCAGCTTTTAGTCTTAATTTCTCTTCTTTCTTCCTTTCCGCAAGTTCATTCTTTTTGTTGTCGCTATTTTCATCCTTCTTATTTTTCTCACCTGGCTTTGTATTTTCTTCATCTTTCTTTTTTTTTTCATCTTTTTTGGGCTTTGATTTGGGGTTATCTTTTTTCTTATCAGTCTCTTTGCTATGATCTCTAGATTTCGCTGAGTTATCGTTATTAGAAGTTTTAAAAGGTCGGAAGAAATGTTGTTTATCCTTCTGCGGAGAAGTCTCTAGCTGTGTAACTATTTTTTGGGCACATCTGTAAGTTAAATATAAATTTTTATAGCATGTTGTCAACTAAACAATAAATAAAAAGAGAAGGAAAAGACGCCACGTTACTAGTAATATTATCAATATACACACATTTCATTGACTTTAAACTAACATTATTAATGTTAAGAATGTTTTGCTATTGTATTGCTATAGGTAATATTTAAGCGTAATAAGACTTTGCGTACAATATTAATTTTATAATAATTGCAATTCTGCGTCCTTGTAAATAGCCATTGTTTAAGTTTAATTTGTATAAATAATCTTATTATACAATCAGTGTTAAATGGCGAATTAACTGAGGTTTTGTGAAAGTTGTTTATTTAATGTTCCTTTTTTAATCTAAAGATTTCGAATTGAAATATAACCTTATTCTAGTAGAGGCACAGGAAGCTGCCGCGCTTACACGCCGCCCTTCGCGGAACTCTCTCTGGAATTCTCTGATTGGAGGAAGCCTACCGGAAGGTTCACCTGCAGGCCCGCCCGTGTAACTGTGCATTTGGTATTCTTGAAGGCGAACCTGAAATGAAAAATAGATACATTTTTATTTATTTATGTAGTGTTTATCCGTATTAAGTGTATCTGTTCTTTTATCGTAGGCGCATCAAAACACTCGTTCTCAGTTTGTTTTAAAAAATAGAATGTTTGTTATTAATATGTATATTTTTTTTTAATTAATGAAGCTACGAGACGAGCGGAATGTTCACCTGATGGTGAGTGATACTCCTGCCCATAACAATGTGGCGCTAGTGAATTTGGTAAACACAACACCACTTTGTGCTCATCGCTCTGAGATATGTTAAGTCTCGTGACCCTAGTAGTTTCACTAACTACAATTCCCTTCAAATGGGAACATAGTAATATTTGCACACTATTGTTTCGGGGCAGAAATTGGAGCTGCGGTGGTACCTTCCTAGACGGTCTGCGGCACCAGACTCCATCGTCAAATACACGAACCTACTTGAGTAATATGATAATACAGTTCCTGTGAATTATATTCTCGTAAATGTTTTTTGGGGCATGTTTTTTTTTCGAAACGATAATCGATTCAAAATTTCAGCAAATTGTACTGTAGTATGTTAACTTCTCCATATTTTAACAAATTTTTAATAACTAAGTCAAATTAACTAATTTTGTATTTATGAAATAAAGTTAAGCTATGGCAGGAATTCTGCTGATAATCAGTTAGTTGTTATAAGAGAATGTGAGTCAGTAAGTAGACAAAGTTGTAAGCATAGAAAAGGTTTTTTTTTAAAAAATATTAAAAGTACATATTGTGTTGAAAGGAAACAAGGTTCCATTATCGAAAGACATTTTATAACAAAGAGATAATGTATATACACGACGGGTTCCATTACGCATGTTCCATTTATACGGATATTGCGTTATATCACGTTAACTGGATACCGCTGTTGAAGTGTCGTTGAGAGATTTTACAATGTCATATGTAGCTATGTATATACATATAGCTTGAACTGTAACATAATTCACTTATTTATAATAACAGGCCGTGGGCCCAGGTCGACGAGCCCTTTGTCAGGTGAGCTGGAAGAGTCAAAATAACTAGTAAGCGACACATCATCAGAGAATAGGTACTTATTTATAATATAAATACAGTATTGTGACTGGTGGTAGGTCTCACCGCGAGACCTTCTCGGTAGGTATCACCGCAGCAGCTTTTTCTACTGCCAAATAGTAGTGTGCAAACATTACTGTGTTCCGATTTGAAGTGCGTTGTGGCTAGTGAAATTACTGGGGTAACGAGACTGAAGATGTTAATCTTGTCTCAGGGCGATGAGCACTGTAGTGCTGTTTATGATATCCTATCTAGTGCCACGTTATTTTCAGCGGGCGTATCACTTACCATCACGTGAACGTCCAGCTCGTCTTGTAGCTCAATTTTGAATAAAAAAAAATCACTTTATCAACGGACGTAAAAACACACCGCAGGCATTCATACCTCCTTTGTCAAAGAGCCACGCATTAAGATAAATCGTTTTTCTTCGACCTTTTTGATACGAACAGTGAAGGATTCGAACAGAGAAGAGAGCAACTTTTGTACTAGTGCGCTTTATCACCAAATACTACATCGATGCTTACCGTTAGTAGGAATCGCAGTCAAGCGCTAATATGTATATAGTATATATGTGGTAATACCAACAATAACAACACCCAGAATATTCTAAACTCTGATATGTTGTAGCCGGTGTACAGGAATGTTTATGTTGCGACATATGCAATTTTAAGATAACTATATCTTTTTTTTTCTCTTAGATAACAATCAAAACCATACACCCCCATGGTCATGTAAAACACTACACACACCACGAACCAGGACCTTATAAGAAATGATCTATGTTGGATAAAAACAGAAAAAGTATCCTCATGACATGATATATTTTTTGTTCACGTACTTGAACAAGCTGAAAAATTTACCTTCATGCTATGATGTTGGGATCGTCTCAAAGAGTTGGAGGCTGGCTGGCGAGGTTTAGGCGGCACTACAGCTGGTGGCGGGCGAGGTACAGCTCCCAGGCACGCACCACCACACTTTGCCCCGCCGCACAATTTAGTGGTACAAGTATTACTTACATTGCCACCACTATTGGACGAGACAGAAGACACTCCTGGATGAAAGAGATAACATAATATTTGATAAAAAAAAGTTTTTTGCAGTTACTGAATTAGCCGTTGAAGGTAACGCAACATTGTTACGGGTATCATTTACCATTAGATGAACGCCTCGCTCGAATCTCCGCTTTCTTGAATAAAAAAAGCTAGCAAAGAAATATTAATGTGCGTACTACTATGTCCCAAATCAATCATGCGACATTAGTCCACTGGTGGACATAAGCCTAGGTACTGCGTTATTCGCGTCCAGCGGTTCCCCACAGACAGACCCATATAGAGATATTGATGATAGACTGCCGTTAAACTTTATATGAGTACAAATAGACGCAATTTTGTCATTTATATGAATTGACGTATTTATATAAATTGAGACGTATTATCTTCACGAGATTTAACTGTTACTGTGGCTCAGCGGCTAGCTGCTTTCCTTGTAACATGATGGTCCCTGAATCGTTTGTGAGCCCATTTGTAAGACGGTGACAAAGTTTCATCAAATTCCTGGCTGTCTTATAATACCATAATAGAATTGTTGTGTTCCATTTTCTCTTTACCATTCACCACTTTGTCATTTAATATTGTAAGGATTGCATTGTAAGGATGGATGGGTATTAAGTTATTATTATTAAAAAAAAAATTATTGTTGTGAATCGCTAATATCAATATGGATCTTTACAGTCAAAGGTCAATAGAAAGGTCAATTACTGCTCGTAATTATAGTACGTGCATGGATATAATTGTGCTATTGTTAATTAAATATTATTATACTTTGTTAACTTCCGCTTTGTTAGTGTACTGTTACGGTTTTTAGAATTTTTTATTTGAAACATTACGACAGTTTTGAATAGTATCTCATACCGGTCAGTATTACTGGAAAAGGATACCTCCTAGGTATAAAGCGTTTTGTTAACTCTTTTTTGATAATAAATTTATAACTAAAGGCTTTAAATATATACACGTCTTATTGGGACGGGGTTAAAAAGGCTAGTTACCGGAAATGGAAGATTCACCGCTGGTGACGGAGTACAGGGACGCCGAAGCGGGAACAGAGCGGGCCCCAACAGAGTAACTCGACACGGACCCGGGTACGCCCCATGACTTACTACCCGTACTAGAAACCTGACGTATAGAAAAAAAATATGAAATATAAATTGAAACACCCCTTAAAACTATAAGAATATATATATATATATATATATATATTAATTAGGATATTCACACAGCACCACATTATGCTCGTCACCTTAAGATGATAAGTTGTACTCTTTGTCACTTATAATTTCAATACAACACCAATTAAATTGGAACACAAGAAAATTTGCACAGTATTTAACGGAACTTATCTAAGAGGACTTATTACCGGTAACATATTAGAACATCTCTAAAATTTAAACCGCAAAACCGATTAGGCATACACACGCGTTAAACTAATAAAAACCATACAATATTCTAGAGTAAGGGTGTAAAGGGTCCCGCACAACTTACCAGACCCGAGCCAGTCTCACCTGTTGGTGACGCACCCTGTTAATCAACAAACGAGGCTCTGACTCCCATCAATTCGCATTGAGCTAGCGTGGTGAGAAATGGCTCAAATCCCTCCATATGAACCCCTACAAACGACAACCCCTAGTGTCCGGCGATGCGGGCAGTGCAGGACCGATCGATGTCTATTGGCCGAGGATGATAACGATATACAAATCATTCCGAGTCTAATACTCATGTTTCCATGTTGATAAGTTCACCAGTAGTCACGTGATTGGCGAACAAAGGAAACCCATTTTCATACATACATATATATCACGCCGCGTTCCCAATGGGGTAGGCAGAGACCACCTCTCCCCACTTGCTATGATCCTGGCACACCCGTCTCACTTCCCACACTTTCATGAGCGTCTTCATGCATGCTCGTCGGTTGCGAGTACTCTTGAGCCGATCTTTCTTTAGGACATCTTAGATTTTATAAAAATATGTCCGCCTAGGTCGACCTGCACCGATTTTTCCAATCATTGTTACCATGTATACCCCGTTCGTTAAACTTTTTACATCCATTCTTTCTACATGGCCGAACCATCTTAGCATCCCTTTTTTTATCTTTGTCACTACATCTTCAACCACGCCGCACCGCTCGCTTATCACACTGTTCCTCACTTTGTCCATCAGCTTCACTCCAGTTATACTTCTCAAGCTTCTTATCTCCACAGCATTAATCCTACTTTCATGTTTCTTCTGCCATACCCAACATTCACTACCATACATCAGTGTGGGGATCAACACGCTTCTATGCACAGTCAGTCGTGCTCTTTGTGATACGTTCCGGCTATTCATAAAGTTATGAAGTGCCCCATTTAATTGATTCCCTTTCAAAACTCTTCTTTCTATATCACCATCACACTTGCCATCTCTCGTAAAGTGTAAAAACCCAGATATACAAATTCTTTCACTTGTTCCACTTTTTGTCCTTCAATCATAATGTCACAGTTTGCCATACATTCTTCGCTTTCAGAAATCATTACTTTCGTCTGGCTTACATTCACTTTTATTCCTTACATGCATTTTCATTATTACCCGTGTTATAAGGTACTTTTTATAAGGTTATTTTTGCGCCACTCTATATATATAAATTACTGCTTAAAAAGTTTGTATATTCATTGCTTTTAAATAGTTTATTATATATTTTGTTAATTTGAACGGATGAAGTTGCAACAGTCTCCGTCTCGGAGTCGAGAGAAATTTTCTAGTAGACAAAGCGTAATGTTTAATTCTCTGTTAACATCGACAAGGTCTCTTGGCATTGTCCGTGACATAGATTTTTTTTTTTTCTGTAAGACGATCTGTAGAATTATTTGTATTTGTATTTGTGTTATCTGTTATTTCAGCATTACTCTGCATATGGTAATATACATAAATAATTACTCGATGTTGGAGTTTAAATACATTTGTATGAACAAATGTAACAAAATTGAACGCGAAGTCGTAATTTTAAAAACGTTTTAATCTAAACATGATAACGCCTCACCTTACGCGAAATATTTGAAATGTAGTTGAGTGGTTAACCAAGGAGGTCTTTCGTTTGACTGACAATTAGTGGAGTATGGTTTATGAGCTTCGAACCCGTTTGATTCGTCATATATATCAGAGTCAAAGAACACTTTATCATGTACCCATTTTTGCCGCAAAACAGTAGTGTGCAAACATTACTGTATCCCGGTTGGTGGGGGTTATAGCATTAGAAATTACCGGAGTAACAAAACTTAACACCTTATCTTCCTTGGCGAGGAGCAGATTGTGCTGTTGTGTATATCATCCTAACTAGATCCACAATGTTACGGGCAGGCGTATTATTTACAATCATATAAACATCTGCCACGTTTTGAAGTATAGTTTTTTTTTTTTTAAAAAAATGTTATAATTGTAAAAGAATTTTAAATATATTTTATAGTAAATGATTATAGAACAAAAGTAATCGTGTTATTACAGTATAAAATGGAAAACATTGATAAAGTAAGTAAAGAAGATATTTGTCACTAAACGGAAAGCCAAAGTGAATTTTAGGCAGTTGGACCTCGTTGAATGTTTTGCGCTTCGTCATGGAACTCACTTGCCAACTCTTGCTGGTGACCAGTCGCGGCGCCTGGCGCAGGCGTAATATCTTGGCTCGGCAGATAACGCAGCGGAGCGGCAGCTGGCGCTGGCTAACCGCCATCTGGATGGTTTTCACGAAGCACCGCCTGCAGACCACGCGGTGCCCGCACGGCGAGGTCTGCATCGTCGCTTTTGCATTTACGCAGATTACACACTGCAATACGAATATTGATACACTGCAGTAATTGAATTCGAAGACTCGATATCGAAAGATTTTTTTATGTTACAAAAGTTCGTGGCAAGCAGGACCGTTCACTTGATAGTAAGTGATACACCTGCCCATAACAACGTGACGTTAGTTAGAATGGTATACGCTGCACCACATTAAGCTTGTCGCCTTGAGACATGAGATATTAAGTCTCGTTACCCCGGTAATAACACTGACTATAGAATGTTTGCCCACAACTATTCGACGGGAGAAATAGAAGCTGAGCTGGTACCTACCTAGACGGTCTCTTGCAATAGAGACCTATCATCAGTAAACTTCCTACAGAATCCTTACAACGCTTTATCATTTGAGAGGCGTTGTAGTTACTATAATAAGTAATGTCTTCATATTACTGCTCGGCAAAAGAAATTAGTTCTGCAGTGGTGGCAGGTGGATATCGAAGTGTGCAAACATTACCGTATTCCGGTTTGAATGCCGCTGTAGCTAATGTAATTACTGGGGTAACGAGACTCGGCATGTTGTCTCACGCGACTAGTGCAATGTAATTCAATATATGTCATTCTAACTAGCACCACATTGTTATCGTCAAGCGTATCACTTACCATCAGGTGAATGTCTCACTCGTCTTGTCGCTTAATTGTATATAAAAGGTGCTATAGACGGTCTTCGGAAACGGACATATAAATTATAAAAGAGATTACTAACTTCCTCCTCCGGGCACGAGGCTAGTTCGGGCTCATTTTCTTCTAGTTTATTGAGCAATTTGTCCTGTAACAAAGAAAAACTAAATTATTATATATGACCTGATACATTTTTAGTTTAATATCATCAATATGTTAGTCAAGCAATATCATCATAGATCATCAGCCGATAGACGTCCACAGCTTTGACCTTGAGGACTAATTTTTCATCTTCCCCGGACTAATCTCTTGAACCAAAAAGGGATAGTTATCTAAATATCGTCAGTCGATATACGCCCACAGCTGGACATAAGCCTCCCCCAAAGATCTCCAAATCGATCGGTCTTGCGCTGTCCGCATCCAACGGCTTCCCGCAACCTTCAAACAGTAAGCATAGCCTTCGGTAGCGCCAGGCATCAGAGGACATCGTTTGTCGTTTGTCGGTTCATATGGGGGAATTTGAGCCATTTACCACTACGCTGAGAGCCTCGTTTATTAATTAGCAGGGTGCACCACAGGCAGGTGAGGTTGGCTTGGATCCCGTGAGTTGTTACACCACAGAAAAGATAGCTAGCGTAAATAATTCTCTTCATATTCTTTTTACTCTTGATGTAATACTGTATAACCGGTATTTCGTAATTTGTAATATTCCTGTTCTAGCATTTGCTACAAAATTGTCCCATGGTTAAACATCACGGTGCAAGTAAATTAATTCTTCAGGTGCATCATTATAAGATATCAATGGCTTCTCTATTGATAATCAGTAAATTAGTATAGTAATAATTAAAAAGATGGTTAATTATGACTTAAACTTTTTATACATTTATAATCCACTAAAAATGGAAATCCGGTTAAACTGTAAAAAAATGGTAAATGAATCATCATTAAAGTATCATTTAAGAAATAAGAGGTAATACCATGATATGATGGTAATTCGGTTATGTTTAAAACGTTGCTAGTATTAAATGGGCCTGGCGACAAAATTTGATGCAGTTAGGCATCTTAAATATCTCCGCAGCCTCCAATAACCGGCTCACCGAAGCTGCTCAGTTACCGGATTTAATAAGAAGGCGGATCAGCGGCTCTAATCAAGTTTTAATTAATTTTCAACATTGTTATTAGATAAATTATGTTCCACAATATTTATATATAATGGTATGCCTCTGTTGCCGGAGACCGTCTAGGTACGTATCATCACAGCTCCTATTCCTGCCACAAAATAGTACTGTGTAAACAATACTGAGTTCCGGTTTGATGGCCGTTGCAGCTAGTGAAATTACTGCAGTAACGAGAGTTTATATCTTACGTATTCAAGCGACAAGCACAATGCGGTGCAGTGTATACCATCCCAATTATCAACATTTTGTTAGGCAGGCGAATAACTTACCATCAGGTGAACGTCCCGTTCGCCTTGTCGCTTAGTTCAATAAAAAAAAAATCCATTTCATTATTATTTCCGCGATTAAACACACAATTACAGGTTAAAAAGTACCTTTCTATTAAAGAGAAACAATACATTATATTGATAAATGATGGAGGTAGCATGTGGGAGGAAGACCCCTATAATAAATGTTTATCGGTTTTCTTAGTACCGTTACAGATACAAAAAATATTATCTATATCCGAAATGGTATATATGTATATTTTAAGTAAGTAAGTTAAAGTTAGTCTCCGTAATAATTGACCGAGATATTTGGATGTTTGTACGTACTTAATTACTGGTGAACTGATGGTAGGTCTCTGTTGTCAGAGACCGTCTAGGTAAACCTAAGTACCACCGCCAAACAATAGCGTGCAAACGCAAATTACTGGGGTAACGAGACTTAACATCCTATATCTCAAGACGAGTGCAATGTGGTGCTATGTATCCTAAGTTACTTAACTTACTTAACTAGTAGTTATGGGTAGGAGTGTCACTTACTCGTACCATCAGGTGAATGTCTCGCTCGTCTCATCGCCTCGTA
Source organism: Ornithoptera alexandrae (assembly GCA_029030555.1). Lineage (NCBI taxonomy): Eukaryota > Metazoa > Arthropoda > Insecta > Lepidoptera > Papilionidae > Ornithoptera > Ornithoptera alexandrae. The sequence continues at coordinate 4,409,179 of JARDVY010000064.1, read as the reverse complement.
AAATAAAAAAAAACTGTATTATAATTTGCACCGGATGTTGATACAACAATACAACTTTATTATAATATAAGCATGCGCTACTAAAATAGTTTGAAAATTAATATATTTACGCTTTTTGATGATAACGTTTAGCACCGTTAAACTTTTACGGATCCATTGAACTTGGGTGTTGAGGAACCGGAAGCTCCGAATCCGTGCTAATAATCCAACTCTTTACAAATCATCCTCTTAATGTCGGAGGATTTACTTGATAATTTATTATAAGTTAGTCTTGAAAATTTATTAAACGATTTTTCATGGCGATGTCTGGTATAAATGAACCAGACATCAATTTCAAAATTAAACTCAACCGAGACGATTTCTGCAAGATCAAGAAACTTTATGTTCTTTGACCATAGTCAACTTTAAGAAAAAAAGATACAATGGCGAATAATGAAAAGGGGTATAGCAGAGTAATTATGCAAATTTATTCGGTGCGTATATTAATTACGTTTGCAGTTTTTACGCCTATATTTATTCCTGTAAATAACCTTCTTTAAAAATACATTTCAATGTCAGTGTAAAATAGCATTCGTTTGGTTCTGCGCTTTAAAGCAGTCACAGTTTTTTTTTATTTATTTATCATTGTCACATAATAATAACATTTGACAAAAATAACATATAAAGTACTGAAAAACCACAACAATGCTACTACGATCTGAATCATCAGCCGATAGACGTCCACTGCTAGATATAATTTTCCCTCAAACATCCCCTATAGATCGAGTAGGGGGATGGGGGGCGATGGGGGAATTTAGGCAATTTCCCACCACCTTTATCCAATGCGGGTTGGTGGGAGTCTCGTTTGTTGATTAGCAGTGTGCACTACGATCATATGAGGTCTGCTTGGATTCCGTGAGTTGTGCGGGAACTCTTATACCCCACACAAAATATATCTAACAACAATACGTTTGTTGATAATAAAATATGTCTAAATTTTTTTTTCACATTATATAAAGGTCACGTAAAAATAGAGCCTTACATTACTCATAAATAAGATGATTGGTCCAAAAAATTATTAGTTATCAGTCAATATCAATCAAATTATATCTTGTTCATAAATATATACTTTAAATATATTCAAGGTTTAATATGATGTTTTTTTTATGTAAGACTATTTCCGGTTCAACACGTATTGCTTTGCGGTGTAAGGGACGGACTGTTACTCCAAACATGTTGGTTTGAATCCGTCATAACAATGATTCAAAGGTTTCCTTTACCTAAAAAGAAAAGTTTATTTAAAATATTTTATATAGCAGAATTTTGAAAAAAATTAGAATTATACTCGTAACATAAAATCTTTTTTTTAAGTCGCTATTTACTGTAATTACTTATTTACATTTATTTTTCAGGAAGTAGATAATGTATATAGGAGAAGCAGAAACGTGTAATTGCAAAAAAAAAAATACTTTTAACCTATTAAAACAATACCAAGGTAAGAATGACATAAAAGTGGCGAAAAAATCGAGCAGGTATGTTTTTTTTTACATAAAAAAAATTATAACGATTGTAGTCTATGTACAAGGTTGATGTGATAAACGTAGGAGTACATGTAGATCCTCATTAAAAATGCAAATAACATTCACGAAAGGTTATTAGAGGTATACCAACGAAGGTGTATTAATACATTTTTTTTTTATTTATTTAATAAAACTTAATGCGTTTGGCATTATCTTCCTGTCTACCTTGGGTCATGTAATGCAATAATAATTATATTCAACATCGTTCTTTAGTTTTTTTTTTTTATACAATTAAGCGACGAGACGAGCGCGATGTTCCCATGGTGATATGTGATACGTCCACCCTTAACAACGTGGCGCTAGTTAGGACGTTATGCACTACATTGCGCTCGACTGAGACTTAAGACATCGAGTCCCGTTACTACAGTAACTACACTAGCCACCTTCAAACCGGAACATAGTAATGTACGCACAGTACTCTTCGGAGGTAGAAATAGCTGTGGTGGTACCTACCTCTACCTCCGGCAACAGAGACCTACCGTCAGTTAGTCTTAACAACAAAAATTGTTTAAATTATTAAGAAACATTACATTGGCGGTGTTTTTTTGTTCACTTAGCCTACGCAATCGATTCGCTACAATTTCGCATAGTTTCAATTGTTCTTATAGATAATATCAATAGTTGCGTTTCTTTACTTATTACATTAGGATAATAAATAGCCAAAATAGTGAAGTAATAATAACAATATAGCTTAATGTAATCAAATGTTACCTTTCACTTGACGTGTGCAATATGTTCGATAGAAATAAAAGTACAAACATTAACTATTGCGTACATCTGTCTTGGCGGTAATCTTATAGCCTTTTACGTAATAGCTTTAGATATCAAGTACGTAGATATGTACTAGTCGTATCCGTTTACCAGGTGATAGTAATAATTTTATAAAACATTAAAGCTTTGAATATGTTTTTTTTTTATACAATTTAGTGAGGAGACGGAACTCGACGTTCGCTTGATAGTAAGTGAGCGCCATATTGCGCTCGTCGCCTCAGTCATACGATGTTTAGTCTCGTTACCTGAGTAATTACACTAGCTACAGCGCCCTTGAAATCGGAACACAGTAATGTTTGCACACTACTGTTTAGCGGTAGAAATGGGCGCTGCGGTGGTATAACCTATACGGTATCCGGCAACGTAGACCTACTACCAGTAAATATATTATTATATAATGTATTATATACTAGTGTATTATACATACTATATATTATATAGTATATATAATACACTAGCTCGCTTGTCTAATGGTTAGAGCGTGCGACTTTCATTCCGAAGGTCGCAGGTTCGAATCTCGGCATGTACCGATGATTTAATATTTAAGTTATGTACATTTGTGAACTTAAGTAACAATAGCGAAATACAAACGGCGAAGGAATACATCGTGAGGAAACCTGTACACTGAAATTATCTTTGTGTGTGTGGTGGTCCCAATAAAGTGGCAACAGGCTCGCCCCCTGTTATATGGGACTTAATCTGACCACATATGGCGAAAACTGGGTGTTTATTCGCCTCTGCTTACTCCTACTGAGAAAAAGCGTTATAATAAAAAAAAGTATTTAATACCTTATATACATAATGGTAAGTGAGCTAGTAAACCAGAAAGTATATTTATTATATTAAACACATATTTAAGGCTTAGTACAAATGTCAGTTTACGTTTTTAATGTGTAAATGTAACGTTGTAAAAAACATATTTTGCTAGTGTCAGATCTTCATAAGTTTTACAGCTATCAATTTAAATTTAACAATACTAGAATATTATAAATTCTTTTTTTTTGTTCGATGAAGTGAGTGAAACGAGCGGAAGAATCATCTGGTGGTAAATGATACCCCGGACCATAACAATATAGCGATAGATACAGATGTACACAGTACCGAAGATAAAATGTTTAGTTTGATTACCTCAGTAATTTCACTAGCTACAATTCCCTTCAAACTGGAACACAGGAATGTTTGAGCACTATAGGTATTAAACAACACGTCAATATTTTTATATATAGAAGCCTATATCCAGCATTGTATAAACAAAGGCTGATAATGACAAATACTGATCATATATTCACTTAAAGTACATAGCTATGTTTTGTTAAGCGATTAAGCCTGTTCTGCTACCAAGAACTTCAACTGCTAACGTAGTAACGAAGTAATGCAATTAAACGTTTAATATTTACGGCTGCCGGTTTAAATAGTTGTTTTAACGCCTCTGGCAATAAACAAATTGAGCAACAATGGTCTAAGCAAAATTTTTGTAGCGAAATTGCGCAAACCAATTACCATTCAACTAGACAGCGGTTTGTGTTTAGAAAAATAGACAGCAGTCGTCGCAGGTATCTCGTCCGGCAACCATTAACGCAGCATCAGACCCACGTGGTTTGAAATTATAATTAATAAATTGTTTAAAGCTTACCTTGTCGTTATAAAAACTACGAAGCAAACTGACGTCAATAAGGTCGTTCCTCGCGTGGATGTAGTGAACATATGCTAATAAGATATATGTAATAGACGCGTTTAAACATCAGCTGGAGGTGGAAGAAAAAAGTTTTTAATGAGTTTAGGTGCCTTGCGGAGGCGGCATTGTGAAAATTTCCGCGTCGGAGCTCGTTAGGCGGGAACATGTGGAGTTTGCGCGCTCTGACATGATTTTCCGGCGCGCGCTGAAGAGTTTTCTTGTTTCATATTTATGTTTGTGTTTGCAACATGAAAGCCCCGGCGTGCCAGATAATGACCCTAATCATAGGTGAGTTACAAAGCTTCGTTGATTTTTGTGTATTGGAATAATGGCAATATACTTGGACTATGAGTCCGCAAACCTAATATTCGATATGCTCAAGAATTTTTCATGTCTGTAGTTATTTTCAACCGAAATGTTTTAATTTGATACTGTAGCATACATTGGCCTTAAAATGCGTATTATACACACACACATGATATTACACTACCCCTTGCACAGTTATTCGTTTATTACCGTCACCGCGCGTGTTTGTGTCGGTACCCCGTAAACGAACGACGCACCCCATACTTCCGTTAGTCAATTTCTGTTCGTTCAGTCACAGAACCTAATAAAATGTGGTGGGCCTGATTCATTAAACATAGTTTGATTATAATTTTTAATTATATTTTTTCTAATAATCACACCAATTTATATACATTCGGATTTAGTTACAATTTTAACAAGCACTAGGTAAAAATTGATTTAGCGTTTACGCATCTGAGACTTCAGTTATCGCAGATAGTATTATATAAAAACAATTTATACTTTAAAAACTACATATAGGAATAATTTAGATAACTTACATATGGTGAAGATTTATTTTTATTTAATTAAGGGACGAAACGAGCCGGACTTTCACCTGGTAGTAAGTGATACGCTTGCCCATAACATGGCGCTAGTTAGGATGGTATACACCGCATTGTGCTTGTCGTCCGGGATATAAGACGTTAAGTCTCGTTACCCAAGTAATTACACTAGCTACAAGGCCCTTCAAATCGGAACACAGTAATGTTTGCACACTAATGTTTAGCGGCAGAAATAGGCGCTGTGGTGGTACCCACCTAGACAGTCTCCGGCAACAGAGATCTACCGCCAGTGAAGAAGATTGATTATTTATGTCATTTCGTTTGTTTATCGGATAATAATTTACTCTGAAATATTGTTAACCTGAAGGTTGTTTCATAGTGCCTCTACTCAGTAATAAGGTGCGAATTATAAATTATTACTTTTAATATTATCCTATTGTATTAAATTTATATATGTGATAATTGTGATGTTTGTGTGAGTATATTTAATTTATTCAAGATTATTTAAATTGGAAGTGTGATATGACATATTTCATATGAGGACTAAAGCAATTCAAACGAAAATATTATTTATAGTACTTATTTTATAAGTACTTATATTTATTTGTGATATTTATTTATGATTTAGACACTAACCGATTACATATTTGTTCTGTGTCAAGGAGATAATACTTAAAGTTTAATAATTATATCTATATTCAAAATATATTATCCCCGCTAAAAAAGTTTTTTTTAGCACGTAATAAATTATAATATAATAATGTGTATATAGTATCAGCACCATAAATGTTAAGATAGACGTTCATTTCCTCCGTGGCGCATTGACCTTCCTCGTAACACATGACTCTCGGTGAGGTTGGTTAGTGAATAGGTTTTTCGAAATGAATCCTCCATAGCAATATTACTTAGATCCTGTTGTCAACATATCAAAGCCAGAGTATTCTGGGCGACCACATTCTCTGTCTTTGACCTCATTGTCACTTAACATCATTTAAAATCAAGGTCGAGATCAAGCAATCAGTTATACTTGATGTAATAATTTAATAATCTATTTGATTACTTGTGTAATGGCAATAATATTCTACGTTTACTTACCTGTTTTGTGAGTGGTAATAAGTGGAACATAAAATTTAAAAATACGCCAATGCAGAAAATGTAACAGTTTAAAAAAAATTTTTACTGCACTAACTTAGACATGAGGTTGTGTCATCGAGATAAACAATGGGTTTTGCAGAAAGTATTCCAGTTATGTGATAAAGCTGTTTCGTGTTACTATGACGGAGGAAGAATGGTATTTTTCTGTCTTTTTGACTACTTTAAGGTAGATAAATTATTTAAAATTTGTAATAATAATAACAACTCTGTAATAATATATACGTAAACATTTCCGTCAACAAACACACGAGATTTGCTACTAATTCATTATGTTTATGATTAATAAATTATTATTAGTTTTGCTTCTTGTGTCGTATAAAACATGTGGTAATAAAAATAAATGTTTAATACGGAAACATCATTTTTTTCATGTGTTTGTATTATGGTATCTTAATTAAAAAACGGTTCTACCGATTTTGATAAATTACTTTAGTAGCCACTCGGTATTATTATTAATGTAACGTCTTTGATAAATTTATGAAATGTTACGACTAATTAAGTTCTGTTGTAAATTTATATATAATATAATAAAATAAGGAAGTTATAATTTTTTAAGATCAAAGCCATTACTTAATCATTATTTTTATTATCTGCGATGGGCTAAAATTCGAACTTTATTCCACATGGTATTAAGTGTCAATGAAGCTTGGATAGCCGGAATATGAGGATGATGCTATGGCGACAGATTTAAATATAAATGGTGATTGCTAGCTAGTAAAGCTTGAAGAATCTTTACCAGCAAAAAATTCCAAGACATGGGACCACGGAATCGAACCAGGTTCCTCTCTAGTACAAGGCAAGTTTAGCCATCGACTCACGGTAACAGTTAATGTCTTCGTACAAAGAGTTTTAGAACAGATAATGTATGTGGGTATGTGTATGTGTATAAGTACTGAGCCGTAGATACTACGGAGTAAGAAGTACGACAAATGATTACATGCACGACATACAAGCCGATGAATTATGCTGCGTGTATTGGAAATAGTGTACTTATGCACTTATGGTGAACATCATAATTGTATAATGCACTGTAAATGATGTTTAAACACACTATTTACCTATTAAATTGAAAATGAACGGTGCATCGCAATGACTTGAGTATTGCAACATTGGCGGTCAAAGGTTAATTTGGTATTTCTTATTTATTATCTTTATAAGGTTATATAAGAAATCCCGGAAGTAACTAACTTCTTATATATGATTCTTGAGGAATATATATTCTTAATAAAATAATAACCGTTTCCTATCACATCACTAACATGAATTGCAAATGGCAAAAATCTCTCGTCGGAGACCATCTTTGCCTCCATGTCTCTCTCCGTCACCAAGCAACAGTGAGATATTAACTTCCTGATTGAATAGCGTTGTAATAGTGAGCCGTGTAAACATCCTACTAACTCGCTGTTTAGGTAGGCGTTTTATTTACCATCAGGTCCTATATGCAACATTATTCATTCTTATTATTTCAACTCATCCATTGCTGGAAATAGGCCTACATATGCGCATGCGGTTCGGCGAATAGTCTACCTGAAACATACGATCGAAAAGTACACATGCCCTGGAATTATTCTCTCCTTAGTCGCGATTTAAAGAACACTGGGGTTAGAGCAGTGGTGGGTATAGTTATATTCCATCTCACATAAAATTCCTTCGTGTTTATACAGGTGCGGCGGAAGTATGTTTCATGCCGTATCCGATAGGCGACTGCGAATCGTGCTGCCAAAGAGATGACGCCGTTGACATTCAGTATAAAATTGCAACAAGGTATGAGGAAGTGAATGTGAGGATAAGTAATTTCTTCATCGTTTCAGACGGCACTCTGATAACGTCGTATCTTAACGTATCAAATACGACGTTGTTCAGGATTCGCCTTCATTATTCACTATATTGCGCTCGTCGCTTTGAAACCTTAAAATTTTCAACTGCAGTGCTCTTTATACCGGAGTACTGAAGAACACAGAAGTGATGCAGTACCAGATAGATTTTGTACTTTCATGTAGGATCTGTACCAAAGTACCAGCACCCTAATGCATACAAAACTACTTTAACATCAACATAAACTGGGAACATTTGATGAGAATGTCATGATTGCCTTTCAGAGCTCACCCGACAACATTCCTGACGGTACCTTCGAATAACTTCGGCGAGTTGTTGCGAACCGATTTTAACGCATCGAAGTCGACAGTAATATACCTGATGGGTTTTTCGGAGGCCACCAGTGGACCGAGCACCACGGCTTTACGATCTGGTGAGTGTTATTAGCGGTGTGATTGAAATTTCGTACGATTCCAGGTTAAAACAATCGGAAATAGATATTTTAGCGGTTAAGTCGTTAAATTTATGCGGAATTTATGCAAATTACGTTGATGATCATATCTTTGCTTTATATATTCTGATAGGATAATAAAATATATAAATTATTCATCTCTGATTTTTAACTCCACAAAAGATAGCAAGCGTGGTGCTTCTCTAATCAAAGTAACTCTTTAATACACGTAGTAATGAACATATCGGTACTGATTTGAAAAGATTTCTTCGAAGAACACTGGTTTCATCCCTGGGCTACACATCAGTGAAGATGGTACGTCTCAGAAATGCTGCCTGTTTAACTACCATTACTCACATTGTCATACTGCTGCTATAATATATGGCATTGATGTGCTTCAATGTGATATTAACTTTATTTTTTACAGAAGAAGACAGCTTGGTAGAAGCACATATAATATTTTATCTATAATTCTGCTTCTCATCATAGGATGATTAATAGAAATGAAACACATCTTCGAAGGTAAAAATTTGAAGTTATATTTGAAGTAAAACATTGCCAAAATTTTATCAGATCTTAAGCAGTGTTAGCAAAGTTTGTAAGTTGAAAAGTTAATTTGTCAATATTCAAAAAGTTACGATTGGTTTTATATTGTTTTATTTTTCTTGAGATGAAATGAAGTATTGGCTCGTAGCTTATGTACTACGGATCTGTTTTGTATAACATATGGTTAATATATTGTGAATGATTTCATGAATAAATTAAGATAATGTATATGAAAAATCTTGTTAAAAAAGTTTAAGAGTTAGTATTTCTACACACTGTAACCTCCTCGGTGGTGTCTTGTGAGGAACGCTAAGATCTCCGACGAATTACGCCGATTGCTTTCTGCACTACACAAAAAGATCCCAGGGAGGAACATAATCCTCCTGAAGACCTAAGCACAGTCCTTTTGCGGAACCTGAGGCGACTTCGTGTATGTCGTCACATACCTTAGAACCTTAAAATTTTCTAACATCAAAATCCTTTTCAAGCGTTACCTATTTTTAATAACCCAAGACTAAAGAGCAGGCAAGATGTGAAACCTTAGAGTCATAAACAGGCACATTTTAAATACGTAATAATAAATAGTAATATTTGTGTAAGTATTATTTGTGTATGAATATTTACATATATTACATTATGAATATAAATAGCCGTTTACAATTGCAAAAACATTCTGTAGAAGATTATTATAATTTTACGTGTTTAAGCTACCGCAACTTCAAGTACCGGAAATCCCTTTAGTGTGTGATAATTAAGTATTTTTTGTTCTTTAACTTGGAATGAGATTAAATTTTGATATTGTAAACCTGCCAAGTTGCCATTGACACTGACTGTATAAACGAGCTTGGTAAACTTTATCTTAGTAATATTGAAAGGACTTTATCTTAGAAATTTCTTTACACAAATATTGTAGTTAATATTGTTTGAAGACATCATTACAATTGGTCTTGTTTTCATTGATAATATGTAGAAATGAAGTAGATATAGTACAAAGACGAGGCTCCTCGGCTCTAGATGTTAATTTATAAAACAGTTCAAGTAGAATAGTATAGGGTGGCGCAAGAATAACCTTATAAAAAGTACCTTATTACCTGTGTTATAAGGTTATTTTTGCGCCACCCTATATGTACATACTGTTTTATTAATGCTAGAATATTTGCTTCAACATACTTCGATCTCTATCAATTTGATTTTAAAGGAATTGTAGTTAAAGGTTATGGACATTGTGTAAAGTAAAAAAAAAAAAACAAAACATAGCCACAATGTATTTTCTTTTTGGTGCATACGAACAGACATAAAAGGATGTTTGATCTGAATTTGTTTGTAGCAGTTTTGTGAGTGAAATTGATTTTTGTGAAGTGAAGATGATTTTTTTTTATATTTAAAAGTTCTTTTAGTTCTACAAATATGTACGAAACCCTTGTATATATATTTCAGTAAATTTTTTCCACATTGTTTCTGTTGAGTCGGTTGTTATTTTAAGTTTAATTGCTACTAGTTAAACCAGTATATTTTTAAGATTTAATCTTCCGTTAAGCTTTGATAAGTAAGAAGGTCTTATTACGTTGCAAAGGTTTTTTTTAAGTATCAGTTTTAAATTATGTATAAACTTTAGGCTTTCCGCAAGTCTAGTCCGCAATTCTATTACTGCTATTATAATACTTTTTTTTTCATTTAAGCGTACCTCGATACTATAGACTGTAACTTCATTGCCGTGGACTGGTCGCGTCTCATCGTGTTTCCGTGGTGAGTACAATACATAATTTATTTTTAATATACTCCCACATTTTCATATCACCTTAAACTCATTTTTTGTATCCTCTTCCATACAATAAGTTTTATTGAGCCATAGTTTGTTATTTAAGTTATTTTGCAACGCGCCCTTAAAGGAAAAGGATTGTCATAGGATTGACTGTATAGGACTAGTTTATCTTCGTTTCTGAATTTTGGCTAAAGTATTTGAGTAGAATTCAATTAAAATTATGAGATAATTATAAACTACCTCGTCGATGTCACGGTTTTAATTTGTATAAATTTTAATTACTGGTAGATTTCTGTTAGTGAAGATCGCCTACGTAGATACCATTAAAAAGTTTATTTCTATCGCCAAACGGAACTGTGCCTACATGACTATAGATGTATGTACCATGTAAGAGTATTAGATAGTAACTTAAGCCAAATTAATTAGGTAACGCGACTTAACATCCTTTATCTCAAGCCTTTGAGGATACCGTGGTGTTATATACATACAGCACCACATTATTATGAGCGGACGTACTTGTATCATGTACAATCAGGCGCCGTTACATTTTTATTTTTTCTTACTTTGAGAATTAAATAAACATTTTTTCTTTTTAATTACGTAAGCTGATAAATACCAACAAAAAAGGAAAGATTGTTTTTTTTTTTCGATTTCTTCAAAGAGGATTCCTTTATTAGTTTTCAAATTTGATGCTGGGAGGCATAATTTTCTAAAAGGTGTTCCTAGATATAGGAAGATATGATTTGACGTTATGTAGTAGTGAACCGGTATTAAATATAATAGTACCAAGAACTAAGTATTTGAAGACATTCTAATAGTTTTCTCAATCTGAACGCCAAACTTAATTTTGAAGAGAGCCATGACGATGTTGATGCAAATAAAATGTTCTCATCTGGCAATGAATGTGTAATTATAGAGCTTCGTTTGCATAAATACGAAAAACATTTTAATCCATTGAGGATTAAAAACGGAAACAGAATGTATAAAAAGATACATAAAGTGATAATTATATCAGCAAAATACAAATTAAAAGAAGTCTTCCTTGAACCAAATACTAATATAAAGCAAAATATTCGAAGAAGCCAAAAACGGTCGTGTTTTTAAAAATCTTTCGTGTAAACTTTTAGCTAATTTCCCTCTGGTTTTGTTTTTTACATAAAAATCTTCCGTTCATATTCTTAGCACGAGAATTTTCCTCCATTTTTTAACTTAAAAATATTTATCAAACATGTTAATTAGAATGTAGTATGATTTTAATAAGTTCACAGCTTGTATGATCGTCTTTCTGTGCATGGTAAATGAAAAACGGCTGAACCGTTTTTTATTATATTCTCTGTTGGAAAAGTAACTCGGTGGGTAATGCTATCCATCGAAAAACTAAATTAAAATATTGTTCAAATTTTTACCTCAACTTTTATCATCCTCATCTCTTCACTTTTCTAGTATAATAAATACTTCTAAGAGATTTCTTTTACGGTAGATATTTAAAAATATAATTATACCATTATTTGTAAATATTTTCACGTCACTAAGATTAAGATTTGTTTCTTCAATTCTAAAGCGAAATTTCGGTAACATAATTAGGAATATAGATCAAACACACGATACAGTTGGACACAGCGTTGTTGATAATAGACAATTATACAAATTATCAGTAAATGTTGATTTTTCTTTATTCGACAGATCATCCCAATCTCTTTTTAATAACTATTTACATAATTTTTACAAATGGAGAAGATTCAAATTATTTATTTATTCTGTTTAAGACATTTAGCAAGTACGGCCATTCCACAAAAATACATTAGAATTATTCGTACACGATGTTGGTGATATAGTGAAGAGGATAACGTGATATTCATGTTATCTCCAGGTATATTACTGCAGTTCGCAACACGCGGTACATGGGGACTAAGCTCGCAGAATTCATCCAGTATTTGGATTCAGTTGGTGTGAGAGCGTCCTCGTTGCACGTCGTAGGATTCTCTTTGGGTGCTGAAGCAGCAGGATTCGCGGGGAAAATATTGAAGACAAGGGGCCTGCAAATAGGCAGGATTACTGGTGAGCCACGAATCTTGTTAATTTTAAAATAGTGCTATAAATATAATAATTAGTTCTGATTCGAATGAACCCTTTCCATAAATGGTGCTTCTGTTATTACATAGGCTGTTGACATTATTGTATACTCAATACAACTTAAAATTTATCACCAGTGGTTTATTCTGCTAAATAGCAGCGCCTATACGGTACTGTGCATTTCGCAGGGCTAGTAAAATTACTGGAATAGGGTAATATCGAGACCTCTCGAACCAGTACGAGATGGGCGCCTTCACGAAAAAAGCATATCATTCCCTTAAAGGTCGGCCACGCAGCCGCGATCCCTTTGGTGTTGCAACTGTCTATAGACATCAGTGTTCACTTTCCACCAGGTGAAGTGTTCGCTTGTTTGCCTACCTTCCTATAAAACTAAAAACAAGAGGGTGAAAGAAATTTAGTGTTTCTTACTAGCTGTTCATTCATGTCTGACTAGGGCTAGGTCTGCCCTTGCCATAAAAAATAGAATATCATTAAAACACGTTAAGGTTAAATATGTTAGGTTTTTGATTTTTTTTTATTTGAAAATCTAGCATAAGCTTACGTTGTCTTTCGCTACGCTTAATACACGGGATTAATGTAACCGGTGGATTTATTATAACCCTTTAAAGGTTATGTACCAATTTGAATAGAAAACTTTAGAGCTTATAAAGTACGTTACATTGTTATTGAATTAAAACACTAACAGTTAAAGCTTTAAAGTTTTAGAAAGAGCTGATATATTTTATTAATAAAATAGTCAATTACTATTTAAACTATTCATCAACATTATCATCATTCATAGTTTTACACTATTCAAATGCAGTTCATTGTGTTTTTTTTTTTTTTTTTAAGCGTTCATCCCTGCGTATGGTGGGTCAGGGCCTATTTTTACCATTCTCTTTCCATCACAATTGTTATTTGTCTTATATCTATACATTTCTCGTACTCTTCTGTTATCCTTTCCTATCTATCTTACCCTTCTTATCTTTCATACCATTACTTATCTTGCGTACTCCATCCCAATTCCTTCTTTCATACATTTACTCTAATCGAAGTGCAGACTGCCTCTTCCTTATATTTCTGGAGGGGGGAAGGCCTGAAACAAGCAATCCTTGTAGCATTATTTTTCAGGCTTGTCTTCTCTCTTCTTCTTCTTCTTCTTCTATATCTATTTATTTACACATTTTATTTATCTCTTTATTTATTTATATTAATTTCCTTATACTCTATTTTACATTTTTCTTAATTACTTTACTAATTACTCCCCTACAATATTCCAGAAATATGGCACAACTTCCGTCTTCACCCATCAGAGAGGCGATGACTCCAGCTTCAATCTTCTTACCAATCTCCACCTCGCAATCATTCCTCTCCCTTCCAAAAAAGGGACAGGAAGCGAGGATGTGCACCACGGTCTGGTCTACCGCTGGTTCACAGAGGCACGCGGGACTCTCCTTGAGCTTGAACCTGTGAAGGTACTCGGAGAATCCCCCGTGCCCCGTGAACATCTGGACCAAGACCGTGTCGAGATCTAATCGGCGAAGGGTCCGGTAGGCTGACACAACGTCTGGGAAGAAAATCCTCGTTGTTGAAGCCGTCGTACCTTGCACATACCTCCTGTTCCATTCGTCAAGCGTCCTCAGCCTGAGGTGACGCTTGACGAAGGAAATGACGCAATCCTCGTACTCCGGTCTTCTTTTACTCTTCAGGGCCGCCTCCTTGGCCAGTTCGTCCGCCCTTTCATTTCCCTCCATCCCCACGTGCGCCTTCACCCAATACAATCTGACATTCGTCCCTTTTGCCCGCGCTTTCATGATGTTCTCTTTTACTCGAAGCGCCAGAGGGTGGAGAGTGTCCGATCTTGCGACTGTTTCAAGGGCGGACCTCGAGTCGCTGAGCACGGCGTATGACTGCGCCGATCCGCTGGCCACGTACCCTGTCGCTCCCACCAATGCCAGCAGCTCTGCCTGGTATACGGTGCAGAAGTTGCCCAACTTGAGTTTCTTATTAGTAACCTCTGCGGCGTTCCGCATGACGCTGAACGCCGCACCCACCTTGTCGTCGATGCGGCTGCCGTCGGTGTAAATGGCCGAATCGGCAGCCGAGGTGGCAAGTTGGACCTCCTCTGCACTTTCCCCCAAGCAGGAGAACTCCACACCAATCTGTTCAGACGGGTGTGGTACTCTCAAGTGGCTGACTGGAACCTCCAGCTCTCGGTCACCCAGCACTTCCCGGGAGTGGCCGCGCTTTACCTCAAATAAAGTGGCCGCTTCTTGGACCCGAAGGTCCAGAGGAAGCAGCCCGGCAAGTACTAGGGCCGAGTGCAGCGACGCGGTTCGGTGAGTTCGCGCAATTTTCTGCGCGAAGCCACGCTGAACCGCATCGAGCTGCTTTCGGACCAGCAGCTTCTTAACCGCCGGCGCCCATGCACTCGCTGCATACAGAATAATCGGCTCCAACAAATAAGATTGTGTGTTATTTCTAAATAGCTGAAACGAGATTTCTTTTATATTTAGATTCATCTAAATAAATTTCAGGTTTGGACCCAGCTTACCCGGGCTATTCCTTTACCGACAAGACCGGTCACTTATCTAGCGGTGACGCCGCGTTCGTCGATGTGGTTCACACAAATCCTGGTCTCTTCGGCTTCCTGACACCGATAGGCGACGTTGACTTCTACCCAAACTACGGGTTTTGGATACAACCCGGCTGCTGGTTTGATCAACTTCTTAAGAATATGGAGATAAGATATTTTTGTAAGTGAATTTAAGAAATCTGGCTGCATCAATCAGTACATTAACTCGGTGTAAATTAGTTTTAAGGAAATTTGAGTTTTAAGTAACTTATAAGAATGTAAAACTCCTTTGCATTATTCTCCAGTTAGTTGTAAAGCCGCCTCTTCTGCTTTCTTTCTTTTAATGGAAAGACATGTCTGCAGGAAATATATATTAGCCTTTTCTCATTATTTATAAACAAAGTACTTTTGAATCTACTAGCTTAATCAAACGTATATTGTCTTATATTTCCAAAATATATCGGAACGTAATAATTTATTTTCATGGCTGTCGGTTTGAATCATATTGAAGTTGAGATACTTCAGCGGCTCGTGATGGCGAGTTAAAACAAAGGTGATGTCGCGAACACAGTTTCCTTATTTGAATAAATATGTATATCGATTATCCACTGCAATATATTTAAATATATATGTAGACATATGATGATTGTTTTGCCACCAATTGAATCAGCGACGATAGTTTAGGAGATATATTAGCTTTAAATTAGAATTCGTTTGCAAGATAAAACGCTCGAATCTGACCGTAAAAACCATATTCTAGCTATTCGAAAAGCAGCACACGGAAGCTATGTTATTATTAGAGTCACTGTATAATTATATATTTATTTATATTATCCATATTATTAAAAAAAAAGAGCAAACGCTAAATATATGTAATTTATTCCAGACGTCGGTGTTACAGATTTAGGACAAAGACGATTTGAGTTGCGCACCCATCATTACCCTAGTACGAGATAAAACTGTCGTAACAGTGTTTCGGCTGCGATCGATCGATTCTATGACGTCACAGCGCGGATGCTGCGGGGCAGTGTAGGGGGAGGCGGCTCACAGTACGGAACGGGGGCCCACTACAAGCAACGCCAAATGCGATTATATGTGCTGAAGGAGCTATTACTATAACGTTTTATGCTCCCTATTGCTGACACAACTTATTTAATGGTTTATTAACTTACTATGACTTGTGTGTAACGTGTCATCTTTGTTAACGAGGCGTCGTTCAAGAGTATAGTCTTCCCGTGACGAATGTTTCAGTAGTGTTTTCATAACAAATACTTTATCCACATAATACTTCTCATACAAGAGACTTGGTTATGATCAATTTAGTATTTCCATAGTGGATGTTTTGTATTACCTGTGTTGAAATTTAGCTTTAAATGACGCGGTCTAGTTATATAATATAACATATTAGTTAGCCGTCTTTTCGTCTCAGATACCGCAGAGTCTGAAGACAAAAGTCTTCGACTCGTGCATGTTGCCAGTGTTGACATATGTAACCGAGATGTGGCAAAGTCACCTAAAGGGCAATGGAGAAGGCTATGCTCAGAATTTCTTTACGCGATCGAACCGGATATGAGGAGATTCGCAGAACTAAAGCCATTGATATAGCCCAAAAGTTTGCTAGACTTAAGTGGGCAGAGTACATTGCTCAAAGGACTGACGGCTGATGAGGCAGTAAGGTTCTCGAGTGGCGGCCGCGTACTAGTAAACGTAGTTTTGCGAGGCTCCCACGTAAGATGGACCGATAATCTGGTGAAGATTGCGGAAAACCGTTGGATTAGTTAATCAAAAAAAATCTAATCAAAATGTTTTATTTCTTTAACTAAAAATTTTACTGTACAGTAGTAAATTGTGCTGATGTTCTCCCAATGTTAGTTTTATTCCAGCATAATTATTAATCGGTTGTTAAGTATAAGCTCTAATGTTTACGAAGAATAATGATTTACTACTTAAAACATAATATAAATTTTTACATACATAACACATTTTTTTTAATAAAAGTAGCCTAAGTTAAGTTTCATATTAGCGACTACCCTCGTGAATATTTTAGGTTATAGGTTCAGTCGGAAATTACCCTAAAAAAGATAAATTGTATTTTTTTTTTAATTAAGTTTAAGCTGTTATTTTAATGAAAACGAACACTTAATTTTTTTCAAATGTTAAGTTTTACAATAGTAGTCACAGCGGAACATCTCTAAGAAGTATCTTAGAGATGTTCCGCTTATTTTATGGAGAATAATTGTTTATTCAGTTTGACTTTGTCATAACGTACTGTGCAGTCGACAGCGACTTCCACTCCAAACAGCGTGACGTGACCTACTCCGTAATGCAAGCGTTACTCGTAAAGCACCTTTGAGGGTAGCGCTGCAGCTCGCATGCTCCGCTTGGGAGCCGGCCAAACACCGTACGGGGTCCAAATGTCAATAGTGGATTAGTTATCGCACATTCCGATTCAGCAAACCTAACAATATAAGATATACTATTTCTGCCAAAAATATTTAGTTTCAGGCATTACGCCAGAATTATGTAATACTGGTGGTAGGTGTCTGTTCCCGGAGAGCGTCTGGGTAGGTACCATCGCAGCGTCTATTTCTTCCATACAAACAGTACTGTGCAAGCATTACTGTGTTCCGTTTTGAAGAGCGCTGTAGCTAGTGAAATTACTGGGGTAACGAGAGTATACATCTTATGTCTCAAGGCGACGAGCACAATAGGATGCTGTGTATATTAAGTTAACTTGCACTATGTTTTATGGACAGGCTTTGATCATTTACGATCAGGTGAACGTCTTGCTCATCTCGATGCTTTGTAGAATAAAAAAAATGACAGAAGTTATAATCAAAAAAAGGTTTTTTGTAATGGATGTCATGGAAATTTAATTTATTGTAAGTAGCGTTGCCTTTTTACTTGTATACTCATTAGTTCATTTGCCGTTTTCGATTTAAGTTGTTTTTTTTATATTCAATCAAGCGATGAAATGAACGGATCGTTCGCCTGATGGTAAGTGACAGCGTCAACTGGGCACTAGCTCAGACGGTGTATATTATTACACCACATAGTGCTCGTCGCCTTGAGGCATAAGATGTTGAATTTCGTTACCTAAGTAATTACACTAGCTACAGTGCTCTTGAAATCGGAACACAGTAATGTTAGCACAGTATTGTTTTGCGGCAGAAATAGGCGCTACCTTGGTACCTACTTAGACGGTCTCTGGCAACAGAAACCTACCCCCAGTGAATATTCAGGGTGTGTGAACACAGAGTTTACTCGTAATTTTTACTAAATTATTCGTTGATGAAGCGAAAATAATGTAACTCAAATTTCCATTAACTGAGTTTCATTTACGAAGTATTGGTTAACCTTCAGATGGCTGCAGCCATATTCGTGCTTGGCGGTACTACGCCGAGTCCGTACGGAACCCTCTCGGATTCCCTGCGACCTTATGCAAGGAATGGAAGAGTCCGGCAAGGAGTTGTAGTTTTACGATAGACGGGTATATGGGGGTAGGAGCTCAACCGCCGTAAGTACTGTTTTTTTGTAATACATATCATTTATATCCATGTAAATAATATAAGAATAACATACATATGAAATAAGTAAAAGCATTTTATATGTATTCTTACTTTTTTTTGTTTGAAACATTATGCTATGATTTGCATGTGTAAATTTCTATCAAAACTTAATTTCTCTTTTAGGTCTTTGAAAAGGAGTTTTAAGTATTTTTTTCATTGCTATTACAATACAATATCTGACATTGTGATACTACCTCACCTACCAATATATCTCTCACATCCCAGGTTGACAAGTAGATAATGCCTATAGGCATTAAATCTGTTTATTGTAACATACATTAAGATGTATAAGAAGACAATAAATAAAATAAAAAATAAAATAAACTTGTAAAGTATGTCTACATATGTATCAATTGTATCTTCTTCGCAGGATTAGAGGGATCATGTATTTGGAGACAAATATGAAGTCGCCGTTTGCAAAAAATGGACCTTGACATTATATATTTGTAAATTAAATTGTTTTTGTTAATTAAAGCAAATCGTTAACTAATTTGTGTTATTTCCTTGCAGATACATTTAGTATAATCGAAATAGGTTAATTGTTTGAAAATAGTGCAATTTTCGTTAAATTTAAATCAATTTTATAAATGTTTATTTAAGAATTTCGTTGAATATTATTATTTTACACTGTTACTAGTTTTTTTACAAATCTATAATATATCTACGATAACTTGGAAAAGTTTCGCGAATATTTTTTCGCAAAGACTATGAAGGTCATTACTAGCATGTCCTGGGACCTGTTAAGATGTAGAACAGAGAGGCCTCAGTGCGTTCCGCAGTAAGATTTTATTTTTTTGGTTCTGCTTTCTCTGTCTTACTACTCGTACAAGTACTCTCTCTTTCTCTCTCCAATGTAGGTAATGAAATTACTAGATTTCGATTTCAATGTAAGATGATAAGAAAGGCGATAAGCGTTCTGTGGTGCCAAATATTAGGTCCTTACATATGAAATTACCGTTTTGTCGTACTGACCACTTTGATCTGAAATATCTCCTCTTTGCTTAAGAATTCCAAATTCAAATTTATAAATTCATTTAGCTGGTACATTTGAGTTTTGAAAACAGTCATTCATTTGTTTTTTCCTTATTATTTTTTTCTTTGGCGTCGCTTATTACCGCACAATAGACAACATGAAATATCGGCATATTTACGAGTACGAGTTCTACCGTGGCACCAGTGCTGCAGAAACAGCTCGAAGGATTAATGATGTGTACGGCGCTGGTGTCGCAAAAGAAAGCGCGGTACTTTTCTGGTTTCATCGTTTTCGTTCTGGAAATTTCGACCTTCAGAACCAACCCCGTGGACGGCCGGAGACCAAAGTGGAAAATGAAGAATTAAGGGCTATTGTGAAAGCGGATCCATCACAAACCACTTCAGAGATAGCTGCAGGCTTCGGAGTAAGTGACAAAACTCTATTAATCCACTTGAAGCAAATCGGGAAATTAAAAAAACTTGAACGATGAGTACCTCATGAATTGAGTGAATCGAACTTGAAAACACGCTCCGACTGCTGTTACTTTGCTCAACCGACACAATAATGAAGGGATTTTAAATCGAATCATATATTATAATCGAAAGCGCTCGTCGCAATGGCTGAACTCTGGAGATCCAGCCAAATCCTGCTCTAAACGAAAATTAACTCAGAAAAAGTTACTTGTAGATGTTTGA
This sequence comes from Ornithoptera alexandrae, assembly GCA_029030555.1. Classification (NCBI taxonomy): domain Eukaryota; kingdom Metazoa; phylum Arthropoda; class Insecta; order Lepidoptera; family Papilionidae; genus Ornithoptera; species Ornithoptera alexandrae. The sequence continues at coordinate 4,388,712 of JARDVY010000064.1, read as the reverse complement.
TGGACTAGCGCCAGTGTCGTTCACTACAGCTTTCTAAAATCTGACCAAACGATTACGGCAGATATCTATTGTCAGCAACTGTAAACCATGAAGGAAGAACTAGCTGCTAAACAACCGAGATTGGTCAATCGCTCTAGGCCACTGCTGCTTCACGACAACGCAACACCACACACAGCACAACAAACAACCACTAAGTTAGAGGAGCTACAATTGGAATATCTGCGACATCCACCGTACTCCCCGGACCTTGCCCCAACAGATTACTGTTTTTTCCAAAATTTGGACAATTTCTTACAAGGAAAAAAAATTCAACTGCGATGCGGCAGTCCAAACCGCCTTTAAAGAGTTTATTGATTCTTGCCCCTATGGTTTTTTTAGTAAAGGGATCAATGAACTACCTATGAGATGGCAAAAGTGCTTAGAAAAAAACGGTGCATACTTTGATTAAGTATATTTTACAAAAAAAAAATTGATTTTATATTCCTCCCGTACAAAACGCCAACTTCATATGTAAGGACCTAATATTTCAAGTTACACCATATTGTGATGGAGAAGAAAAATCACTATCACTTAAACACTCGTGTAGTCGTTTCTGGGTGTTGAAAGAGAATAAATTAAGTAACTAACATTAACAATACATGTTTTATTTATAAATTACATCAAAACTTAGAAATTTAACTTATATTTGTCGACGCACAAAATTGTGAAAAGAACAGCTTCCTCGTTACATATTGGCGTAAGCGCAGTCATCAAATCTGTCATAGTGTTTCGGGGTGAAAAATTGCAGCTGGTATGCGTCCAGCCTGCACGTCGAGCTGCAGTACTTGGCGTACCAGTTCGCGACCATATTTTGTTTATAGCATAGTTCTTTCAAAGCTATACTCATCAGAGTGGTTTCCGTGTCCGACATTTTGGGTAGACAGAAATTCTTCGTGATTCCAGATCCATTAATTTCCACGCAATTTGCCAGAAAACTAAAATAAGAGTTTAAAATTTGTTCAAGTATCTTATTCACGAATGTTGTTTATTTTAGTTACTTGTAGGCATTTTAAACTTTTTCCAAAACGTGGATTCTTACGTACATCGCCGCTTTATTTCATAGCAAAAAAAACTGGGATGTTACTAATTTTTGAATTACCTAATAAAATAATATTCTATGTGGATACTCGAACAAGACGAGTATGTACAGTAAAAACATAATTATTTTATATAACAGATTGTGCTACGTCACCTAGATAAAAGCACATCCATTTAAACCGGGAACGTCAAAATATTCAAGGACCATATAACGTAAAAATCTGCTGTGTTAAGGTTACATTGTCAATATTGATCATGGGGCTTTGTTTCGCTTTCTTATCACAGATTTATATAATTAAATTAAATTTTGTACCGGATAGTTTAGAGAGAAAAATGGGTTTGTTACTTCTCTTATAAACTTGCCTAGTAAAAGTTTTCGGCTGTTGATAGTCAAAAATAGATATGAATAAGTACGATCATTACATTATTTACCTGGAGGGGAATAAACCTTGACTAGGATCCAACTGACAGAATCCAGTGAGGTGTGGTATGTCCTTACATATCAGTGCATTGGATATCTTCGCTACCAATCCAGCGATGGCGTGGGCCTCGCTCAGCTCCGCCGCCTTTATACACACATCGGCGCATCGAGTTATTGCAACGGAAGTTGACCGGACAGTATTTGTCAACATTTCCGCGTTTGGCTGAAACGCGAAGAAGGTTGAAAGCTTTTTTTTGAACGAAAAATATTATTTGTTAACTAGAATAATAGTACTAATAATTTCATTTAAATATTTTGTTAGGTTATTGTCGTGGATTAGCAAAAAGAGGAGTATTGGTTTGAGTAGTCGAGAAGTCTATTTCCTCTTGTCTTCTGAGTACTATTGTAGAAAATTGTATCTATGTTACTATGAAATATGATGTAAATTAAACTTGATAATAGTTTTTTTTTTGTATTGTACGCTTAATGTTATTGGGTGTAAACTATGGTTTTTTTTTTATTTGAAATCGGTTGTACAAATTTTAAAAACTATTTATTTACACGCACAAACTTTTACCAAAAATTTGTTAGTAAATAATAACTTCAAATATTAATAAATTACCCTTGTGAAATCAAAATATTCAACCGCTTTTGAGAACAATGGTACTAAGGACTCTCCTTCGGTACCGCCCACGCATGGGACCTTGGTGTAACTCGGATCCAAGCAGAGGGCTTTAGCGGCCAAGCTGCTTGCTCGCATCTCCGGTACCGCAAGTGACCCTAAAAGTCTCCGAGGATTGTACCAACCAAGGTCTGATAGAGTCTAGAGAAAACAGATTAACGATATAAGAAATATAATTACTTCTTTTATTAAAAGTAATGTATTCATTACGTTATGGATGAAAGTTCTTTTGCTATATTCGGATAAATTATTTGATGTGATTAAATCTTTTGAAGTATAGTAACTAAGGGAACAAACAAAAAAAAAATATATTTTATAATAGATGATTTTACATTTATTTTTATTTAAATCATTACTAGGTACTTGATGTTTTTTTGGTTCAGTCATTTAAAATGACTACGTAAATAATACTAATAATAAGAGCCGTAATGTAGCAATACGCAGTATGCTTTGCGACTTCATTCGATTAAACTAGTACTAGTTATACTAGTAGTAATAATAATAATACTATTACAATTCTGAAACATGTGAATTCCCTGGTTCCTGAACCAGGGATTTATCCTGTATCTTTATAGGAATCAGCACCCTCATTCATTCATAGTAATCTAATCACAATATAAAAAAAATAACGAAACCCTGATTATTTTATTACAAAAATATTGAAGTACCGCCAAGTGGTTGGTAGTAAGTAGTAAATATACTATTTATTTAGTAATATTTATAATGGAAAATTTTAACAAGTGTAATAGATTCTACTTTCTATCTTTAGTAATTTGTAAAAATAATCAATGTATGCTTTTTTTATTTTTAAGTTGTTTTGTATATTTATTATTTTTATTTCATTTACTTTGTAATGGATATAGCATATTCTAACTTACTAGAATTTTGTTACTAGACTAGCAGGGAATAAAATATTTTTTTCATTTATTTATTTTTCTAACTTGTACTTTATACAAAAAATTATGGTTATTTTATATTAACTTATATATTTTGGAAAACGCAATATCAACCCAATGAAATATTGCTAGATTAACATTTACAGTACAACAATTACCAACCTAAATTTAACAGAATAAAATAGGGTATATATGGTAAGTTCAAAATGTTGATAGTAGTTTGAATGCCTTATTGCTATTTGTAAAAAAAAATTAATACTAATTCCCTTAAAAAAAATACTTTGTTTATAAATATCACGTAGTACTAAATTTCATGATCATAACAGAATCAGATCATACTGCTTTTCCATTATTGTAGTTTTTCATTATACAATAATACATAACCTCGTTTGGTAGCTATGGTTTGGATCCCGGCCTTGTTGGCTAATATTTTAGGACCGGAAATATGTTTTATTGCTTTACCTAAACGTTCAACCATTCACAGTTCATTAGCGCATTGCCGTGGGCATACAACCACGATACGAATACCCAAAATGTCATAATCCTAGTCGCTGGGCTTTCTTTGAACTGTGCGATAGATTTTTTTTTTAAATTTACTGTACGGTAGTTTCTGCTGTTATAGTGGAAACAATCAATTCCTATGTTATTTGACAATTCCTGAAAAATGCTAAGCGCCTTCAAAGGTCACCAGATTTCTTGTTCGGCTCGGTGGTGACATGGCGTTTAGTTGATGATAAGATGTTTTCATACCCGGCTAGCCCTTATATTGTAAATCTGCCCCCAAATTGGCATTACTGTATTCCCACTTAACATATAAGAGCCAAAGTGTTATAGGCGAATACACTTCATCATCCAGGGCCTCGTGGTCATTTAAAATGACTTGAAATTGAGATCAAATGATAGCTCATTGAAGATAGAAAAGATGATATAATGTGAAGCACTATAGGCAAGTTAAAACCACTGTATTAGTTTTAGATAATATGAATGATGATAAGGATTCCTCTTCCTGCTAACGCGAAATTTTCTATTTTTTTTACGAAACCTGTTATCCGTACGTACAAAATAAATTTTAGAAAATCCTGGTCTTCTTTAAGGAAATTTTAGATGAATTTTGTCTTATTTGCAAAAAGGTTAACAAAAATTTTGCTCAAAAAGAATGTTTGTGTTGTTGTTATTTATTTCGCCCCATTCCTCATCTTCATTCAATTCAATTTCCAAAAAAATCAATATCCTGATCCTCACAACTATTTCTTCACCAATTCTAATAAGAACGTAAATTAATTCTATCACCACAAACAATATTATGTTCCCATTTAACAGCGGTTTTCCACCGCGGTTCAAGAAGATATCGTCGTAAGAAAAATGTCAAAAAAGGAGGTTGTCACAAAAGTACTCATTCTCGTATTAACACGAACGAAATAAGTTAATCGCTTAAGCAAACACAGTCAAACCCGATGGCCATATAAAGTAGATTGGCTTTGAGAACAAACGTCTTCACTTCAAATGCGTCACCACAACAAGCTCTACTCCGGGATTACAGGAATAAGGCTTTGCTTATTCTACCGGAACGCTGACGTCATTGAAAGGATTAAAGGAAGACGGAGCTTTTATTTTTGGACGGCTCTTACCCAGGAATAAATATGAGAACATCCAAATTTTAATATTGAACAATTCTATTGATATAACAAACGATGAAAAACAAGGAATATTTATTAGAAACGATATGTATTATGTTTATTAATTTGATATAAAAAAAAAACGTAAGTTGCGTTTTTAAGTTAATACGATTTTAATTCTCGAATATTAATCTTATTAAATATATATACATGTACTCGTATAATCATTAAACCACCCTTATTTTTTTTCTCCGGTCAACAGATTGAAAGAACCCTTTGGTATTAAATCCGCCTTTTTGTGTGTTTATTAAAAGTTAAAAAAAAAAATATCTATATAATTTCAATAAATTAAATAAACTAATTCATACAATAAATTAATATTTTTTATTAACAATAAAAGAAAAGCCACAAAGCAATTAAAGAATGTTGCATAAATAGTTTAATGGTAAATATTAGGTTTTTTTTTTTTTTTTCTTTAAATAGAAATTCAGTGTTATAAATACATTCTATTAACATTATTGTATATGCCATGTGATTAAGTAATATAAATGTAATGAAATAACTTTGAATACTTTTATAATTTGGTCAATGTAATTAGCAAATTAATTCTCCCTTTCCACGCGGCATTACGTTTCACGATCTCGTGAGTGCCTCGCTCTGGAGTGCTGGAGTGCCTACCGATAAGTTACGTAGCTTTCCACTACACTTAACCATGTACCAACAATAATATTTACTGACCTAATTTAATGTATTTTTATTGGCTTTCATCAATGCCAATACATTATATCTAGCATATATATATCATAAGCCACATATAAAAAACGATTACCGGCAAACACAATTTGATCTTATCTTTAAATTCAATAGATACTAAATCTAACACCGTAATAAGGGTCTAAAGCAGGAGTTAGCAACCTACGGCTCATGAGCCACTTGCGGCTCTTTGGATGGAAAGGTGCGGCTATTTAGTTCCATACGCAATTATGAATTTTTTAAAAAAATAATTTTAAATCAGGTACTCTTACTCACTTTTCTGGACCCCCTCTCTCCGCGACACGAGTCGTCACTGTCGTCATTACTTCGGAAGATATTTTCCGTATGAATAATTTTTTTTTTTTTTTTGTCAAAAAACTTTATGCAAGTACTATTTATTGTCATCACGATAATTTTTTGTAGCTTTTTAAACACTTTGAAATTTTTTAAATAGTAATTTTTAACTTTTCCGACTTAAATCGTTACCGACCTCTGATCTAGAGACAAGTACCAAAGTTACGACCATAAAAAGATTTTTTGGTAAAAAAAATTTTTACCAAACTCGATACTGTTAGGAGGTGATTACAAGCATGATGTGGAAAATTGATGTACTTGTCAATCGGCCTAATGATGACAAGAACGGGGATATTTCGAGTAAAGATGAAAGAGCATTGTGAGGAAAAGGAAAATCAATGGAGTAAACGACAAAAGGCTTTATCACTTTAAATGAGTTCTTTCGTAGATTCACAATACGTCCAGCTCTCCTCGTCGCTTAATTGAATAAAAAAAATACAACTTTTTTTATTTTTATACCATTAAGCGAGGAGATGAACTGGACGTTTACGTGATGATAAGTGATACGCTCATAATAACGTAGCGCTAGTTAGGATGTTATACAATGCACAACTATGAGCTAGTCGCCTGAGACATAAGTAGAGTCTCGTTACACTAGCTACATCATCATTTCAACTGATGGATGTTCACGGCTGGACATGTCTCTTGTTGTGTTCCATAAAGCACGGCCTTGCGCTGTTTGAATCCAACGGCTCCCAGCGATTCCCTTGATATCCTCTATCCACCTAATGGAGGGGATGTTGGACACTGGGGTCTTAAGGTGCTGGAATGGCGACCCCGCACAGAAAAGCATAGCGTTGGCAAACACTAGCTAGAATGCTTTTCAAACCGGAACACAGTAATGTTTGTATGTTACTGTTTGGCAGCGAAATTAACGATGCGGTGGTAGCTACCTAGACGGTCTCCGGCAAGAGACCTACCACCAGTGAGACAAATATAACTCGTCGGACATTTCATTATGATGATGATGAACCTTTCAATATTAAAGCGTGGATTGCAGTGAGCGCGATACATAATCGCAATAACAGCTTTTGTCCGTTCCGCTGCGGAACGCAATCCCGCGCCCGCAATGAAAACGTTTGGAGCGAGATCCATAACCACAGATTACAACCGCCAACAATACGGTTTGCGAACCTCAGTGTTTCACAATATCTTTTTTTTTATCACATCTATTACCTGTAAACAAATACATCAAGGAATTTATAGAAAGTAGTTTATTTTTTTTGTAAAATTTCCTTATAATATTATTGTTGGTAGATCTCCGTTACCGACAGTCCTGTAGTGTAGTCTCGGGCTAGTAAGAATAGGAATAAGGTAAGCCCTGCCTGTCGTAGAAGGCGACTAAAAGGGTCTAGGAGTTTCGCGGGCCTTGAAGGTGGGGCCCTTATCGCTCAATAAGCGAACCTGCGTGGGACAGCATATCGCTCAGCGATGGTGCTTAGAAGATTCAGGCACCTCCTCAGAGATGTGTAACAGAAAGTGAAGAAAACAACCGGTGTGTTCTATAAGTGATCCCGGAGCCACTCAGAATGCACTGATGCAAACCACCGAAGGCGTTTTAGTGAGTAAGAATCTCACAACTCTGACTTACCTCCCAGAATTAGGGTATCTTTCGCCGATTGCCTCCCCCGAAATAAAAAAAAAAGGTTTTCGTTTCCTAAGACCGTCTACGTAGGTACGATCGTAGCGTCTAATTCTGCCACCAAACAGAACTTGTGCAATAATTCAATGTTGTGTTATTACCTGGGTAACGAGACTCGAAGTCGTACATCCTAGGTGAAGAGCACAATGTGAAGCATTATATATTATCCTAACTAGCGCTAAATTATAATAGGAGGGCGCATCACCTACCATCAGGTGAACGTCGTGATTGTCTCGTCGCTTAATTTAACAAAAAAAAAACATGGAAAATCAACGGGCCACAACTACACACGGGATCCAAGCCAACATTACCTGCTCGCGGTGCACCCTGCTAATCAACAAACGAGGCTCTGGCTCCCACCAACCAGCTTCGGGTCAGGGTGATGCGAAATGGCCCAAGTCTCCACATGAATCCCTACTCGATCGATGTGTAAATCAAAACTCCACAGAATTAACGTTCCATTTTCAAATTTTTGTTGTCAGAAGTTTATCGATAATAAAATATGTCGTAACTATTATTTATATTTATAAGTTTGTAAACACAAACTTATCTTCATTATATATATAACAATGTTGAATTTGACTAAAAAAAAATATGACGGCCTGAATTAAAAAATTATAATATTAAAAGTATAAACTTGAAGTAAATCAAAAAAAGGTTATTTATTAACAATATTATTTTATCTATGTAATGAAGTTACCATTTCTTCGAGATAACGAAGTTAGGAGACGAAAAGGACTTTCACCCGATATTTAGTGAAAACACGGCTCATAATGAGCCGTTGAGTATGATTTCCGAGAAAAATAATATTTCGTTATTATATCTTATTAAATTCATCAGCTCCAGCGCAGTTCACACCCTATAATATTAACAAAGGGCTTGGCGGTACATTTGTAGGGATAGTACACGACCAGTATTTCACATGTGCTGTGATGAACAAATAAAAAAAATAATAAATTTACTAATACTAGATCTCATAGGAACTGGTTCTGAATTTGTATCGTTTTATTATAAGAAAATAACTGAATCGCGATTCGTTTATACTTCGTGCAAATTTAATAGAAGTAGTCTAAATGAAACAATCATATAATCGAACAGGCGCGCGCTCCCGGGCTGTATTCATAACCGCTGATTACGTCCACATCCAGGAATTAACGACTCATTGCCCCGTGATAAATTTCTAATGGCTAGATATTATTAGTTCGTAAAACTTCACTACCTAGACTAACGACACTACTGGGGTTAGTAACACTCGTTTATGAATTGATTTGTTTGTATATTTAATGCTATGAGCAAGTAGGGATGGCACTTACAGTGTAAATTTTATTTATCTCTATATGTATTTCTCTAAATTGATAGTTAATGTTCGCAAATTACCTCTATGGAAAATTATTTAAACATAAACCAAAATATTATGTGGTAGATACTCACGTTGACGAGGACACAACAAGAACTACTGGCGGTAGGTCTCTGTTACCGGAGACCGTCTAAGTAAGTACCACCGCAGCTACTATCACACCTGCCAAACAGTACTGTGCAACCATTGCCGTGTTCTGAATTGAACAGAGCTGTAGCTAGTGTAATTACTGGGGTAACGATACTCAATATCTTATGTCTCACACGACGAGCACAATGCGGTTCAGTATATATCATATCTATTCCAGATAACTTTTAAAAAGAGCTATGTGACATTGAAGACTGCTTATAACAGTATTCATTTAGTGTCCACTCAATAAAGTTTTTTTTTTTAAAATGATAATGCAATACAACCTGAGCTACTAGGTTAACCATGCAGTCTACGGGCGTGGTACACACTATGATGAAAGCCTTGGGGCACTCGCTGGCGATAACGTCGGCGTATCGCTTCACCATCGGTGCTTGATCGTAGAAACGCTTTTCGAACGGATCCTTAGCGCAGCTGTCGTCCATCATAAGTACTACATCCGTATTCTAAGAAGAAAATATTATTATTATGGATAATTTGATAGGTTAGTATGGTCAGGGCTCAGCCGTCTATCCGGCACTATTTTGAGTAACGGGTAAGCGACCCTGGCTTTCCGAGCTACGACTGTCTCCTTTCTGCTCTTTCCGAGTTAGTAGTATCCCCTAGTATTGTTAATACCTTTCCAAAGTTCGCATTCCTTTACTTTACACATTTCCCTACCTAATCCTTCCTATTTCCCTTCCGTCAAGCCAGTAGTAAGTCGTGGCCAAGTGCTGCGTGCCCAGAGGTGAGTCTGGGATTAGCGTGCCATTGCCCTGGGACCGGGTGACCCCAGAACAAGGTTAACCTTGCCCAAACATGCGGGGCTCTGTTTGGGTCGACAATTTTTTTTCCCTTGTTACTCGTGGGAGCGCAATGGAAGAATACGTTATTTCGTACCAGAATGGCGGCGACGAGGTTCGAAACCGGACATGTCTCGTTTCCCGTGGGAGTGAAAAGTGAGTTGCGCATAACCACTTTCCTACTTTGAATATCAGAGTAGGCATGAAAGATAATATTGATGAAGTATGTGAAATGATGAAGGAAAGAAGAATTAATGTTCTGTGTGTGAATGAAACCAAGCGGGAAGGATGTGACACCACCGCATATAGACCTTACACAGCCTACTGTTCAGCAGTCCCTGAAACCAACAGAGGCTCAGGGAGTTGGTGTGCTGTTTTTTGCTAGAATGAACGAATGTGTCACCGACTTTGTTTACGTGAGTCCTGACTCATCTGGGTGAGGTTAAAACTTGGCCTTACCTATATCTTCATTCTAGGGGTGTATGATTAACAAAATTCGGGATGGAACCAGTCCTCGAGAGCCCAAACTAAAAGATGGGTTGGAGTGCAGCATAATGGATATGAAACTATGTTAGAGAAAAAAATTAAAGAATGAATGAAAATGGAAAGAGTCTGCTTGAGATCTACTTGGAGTGGAATCATGTGGTAACAATGTTTGACAACAAAAAGATTCACATGTATACAAGAAAAGAAGGATATTAGGAAAGTATGATTGATTTTTTAATGGTCCATAAGAGATTGGGAAAGAAAGTGCTAGACACTAGGTCATACCGCGGCACTGCCATCGACACTGATCACTTCCTGTTGATGTGCCGAATAAAGGGGATCTTTAGGCAATGGCGGCATCGTGTTCGAGAACCCATTAGTATACTAGAAAGAGTGAAAGTCGAGGTTTTGCAAGATAATGAATGCGTCGTCCGCAAACTGTATGCAAAGATACTGATTAAAAGAGTGAGGAATGAAACTGAAGAGAAGATTTGGGATGTACAAGCAGGATTTAGAAGAGGAATGGGATACATGGACCAGGTCTTTTCCCTACGTAGCATAGCCGAAAAATGTTGACACATAGGCAAAAGGTCTATTGCGTTTTCATGGATTTGGAAAAGGCCTATGATACAGTGGTGAGGAATGAATTGTGGTCCATATTGTCTGTTTATGGGGTAAACAGCACACTGATACGAGCACTGAAATCATTTTATGAGCGTTCTAGTGCTTGTGTCAGAATAAACGGGGCTTACTAAGACTGGTTTAACATCCAGAAGGGTGTTAGACAGGGCTATGTGGCTTCGCCGTAGCTGTTTAACCTATTTATAGACAATTGCTTAAAAGATTTGGAAGATAGTGAGTATGGACTAAGAATGAATGAGTTGATCGTCAAATGCGTCCTATACGTCGATGATCAAGATTTATTATCATTGTCGGAGAGGGAGTTGCAAGCGATGGTAGACATGGTGCATGGTGCTTTATCAAGCAAAGGAATGAAAGTGAATGTAAAGCAAGACAAAATTAATGGTTTTTAAAAGAGAAGAATGTATGACAAACTGACATTATGATTGAGGGACAAAAACTGGAACAAGTGAATGAATTTGTATATCTAGGTTCACACTTTACGAAAGATGGCAGATGTGATGGTGATATTGAAAGAAGAGTTTTGAATGAGAATCAAGTGATTGGGGCACTTCATAACTTTATGAATAGCCGGAACGTAGCACAAAGAGCAGGACTCGCTGTGCATAGAGGCGGGTTGATCCCCACACTGTGTATGGTAGTGAATGTTGGGTATGGCAGAAGCAACATGAAAGTAGGATTAATGCTGCAGAGATGAGAAGCTTGAGAAGTGAACCTAATGGACAAAGCGAAGAACAGCATGATAAGGGAGCGGTGCGGCGTGGTTGAAGATGAAGTGTTAAAGATAGAGAAAGGGATGCTTAGATGGTTCGGCCACGTTGAAAGAATTATTGAAAGAAGTTTAACAAAAGAGGTATACAAGGTAAGAATAATTGGATAAATCGGTTCAGGTCAACCTAGGCGGACATACATCAATACAGAATTAAACTAAACACATGGATAAAAATTTAAAAATCTAAGCAAATAAAGTCTCTGATTATGTCAGAGGACGAACTTGTAGGTGTAAATTTTACACCGCTGCCAGGACAAACCTGGCAGTAATAAAAAAAAAAAAAAAACCTAGGCGGACATATTCTGATCAAATCGAATATGTCCAAAAGAAAGCCTGTATCAAGAGTACTCGCAAACGAGGAGCATGCATGAAGACGCTCATGAAAGTGGAGGAAGCGAGAGAGGTATGCCAGGATCGTAGCAAGTGGAGAAAGGTGGTCTCTGCCTACGCCATTGGGAACGCGGCGTGATATATATGTATGTAGTATGAAAATCGATTATTGTTGGAAGAGTCAATTTATTTATTTTTTAAACAGCTTGCATATCGTGACCGACAATAACAACATTGCAAAGCTGATTATAGCTTTTGAAAAATGCTGAGGTTATCCGTTCCCAGACTGAATTAAAAATTAACTTCAAATCTTATTTACATTTTTTAAGAAGCTGATCATCTATAAGTTCCAGTATTAAGTGTACGTTAATACGTAAGATTGTGACGAATACAAACAAATTCTAAACAAATTCCGTAATAGAAATTAATGGAAGGGAAGCAAATGAAAGTAATTGTCGCCTGCCACGAAGTAATGGATTTGTATATACAAAAAAGGTGGTTGAACCTAACGGAACGGCGAAATAGGGGCGCGACTGGGTGGCGATTGTTGCCTAACTAGCGCCCAATAACTAGCACGCTGTTAATCAGTTGCGCGTCCACATTGACCGGGGTCACGCGATAGCAGGCCACTTCTGATCACTATCTGGCATCTTGGTCAAACATTTCGATACAGATGGCCAAATTCCAAACGGGAAAGGGATAATGCTAGTTTTATGTTACTACTATCCATTTCTTCCTAATGTTAATTTATATCAACCTTACAATTATAATTTTTTTATATAAAACAGTAACTGCCACCAAACAGAATTTAAAAGTTATTGTACTTTTATTGTTGGGGGTTTAAGGGTTCCTGCACAACAGCTCACGGAATCCAAGCCAATCGCACCCTGCTAATCAATAAACGAAAATGGCTCCTATGAACCCGCATTGGGGCCAGCGTGGTGGGAAATGCCCTAGTTCGCCCATATGCATCCCTGCCCGATTGAAATGGTAATCTTTAGGGGAGGCCTATGCCGAGCAGTGGACGATTATCGGCTGATGATGATGGTGATGATGTCTTTTTATTCACCGAGACGAGCGAGACGTTCACGTGATGGGAAGTAATAATGCCCATGACAACGTGGTGCTAGTTGGATGATACACACTGCACTACATTGTGCTCGTCGCCTTGAGACGTAAGATGTTAAATTTCGTTACCTAAGTAATTTTACAAACTGCTTTGCCTTTCAAACAGGAACACTGTTTGCATACTACTGTTTGGCGACAGAAATAGGAGCTACGGTTGTAACTACATAAACGGTCTCCGACGACAGAGACGCACGAGTACCATGTCTGGGTTTCTCATCTCATCTTATAAGGTATCACTTTGTATATGAAATTCTCTTAACTATTGCCAGTCTAACCAGTTTATAACGATTTTATCTACAAGTATGTGTACATGAAAATGGATGGTTTATTAATTTTCACAGCGATCAGTTGAAAGGTGTTTAAGTTGAAAACCTAGGAGCGGGGGAGCGACCACGATGTGGTTAATTTAAAAACATTCTCCGTGAATAAATTTTACAGTGATTAGTAGAATATTTCAGAGAATAGATATCTCAAAGTGATTGTAACATATTTTTATGTAAAGTATGAAAAAACGCGAAACAATTTTAAAGTCATTTCACAATTTCCCTTGTAGGTGGCTAATGAATGTAGCGATTGGTTAGAACTTCTTAATACGGCAAAAGAAGTGAAGAACTTTACTTTCTACCCATTAAATGAAAATTGTTCGCGTCATATTCACTGGTGCCAATCTGTCTGCGGTGATGATATAAATCACCATTGTACGCCGACTTCCATAATTGATAATGGCCCTTTCAATACATTCGAGCGGTTCGAACTATTTTTCTACGTATTCCGACATTTTTCTTCGCTATACTTTCACGAAAATAATAGAGAGGTTTATGAAAAATTACTTGATTTGTAGATCGTTTGTTATATTTTTTTTATTAGCTGACACAAGACATTTTTTTATACATGTAGGAGTCATCCAGAGATTTATTGACTCATTACGAGAACTTTGAAACTATTAGATGAAATGATTTAAAATTTGGAAGAGATTGATTCCGCTATTTAGAAGTTAGATTTGATTTTATGAAATTCTTTCCCCAAGAGGGTAGCGGAGATGTTACGGCTGGCAAAGCGGGAAGGGAACAGCTAGTGTATTTATATACACAGAATTAAAAATTGTGTGACTACCCGATAGAATATATATCACTAAAACAAATGTATTTGCAATTTAATATTATTAAGAGATAGAAATTTTACATTATTTGAAATAACTTCAGCGATGAGGTTTTTAATGATACAATGGTGCCATTACAAGATTTAGATAAGTTCATCGATTTGTACCAAGTTCACTCGCATATTTGTATTTCGCGGTCGGGGCTCGTTTGTTGTATTGATTGGCAGCCGTTGGGGTCGCCACCCTCGGCTGCAAACTCTTTGCATGACCAATGAAAGAAATCAAGCGTAAAAAGTCACATTCAATAGCCTTTGTTGGCGACATTTCTTTCGCCCCTTGTTCATTTCATTGACATTCATTATTAACAAATACCAATGTAATGGTTTTTGAAATTATTTAAATTAGGTATAATACTTTCTTTAAAAGGTTGGCTTTATAAGAATTATAAAAAAAATCTCAGGTTGATGTAATCCGAAATATGCATTATGAATCTTTAAACAATTTCTAAAGAAAGTTTTGTTTTGTTCACTTTCTATTAACCGTCAGTAAAATTTGTTGTAAAAAAAGTTTTGTGCTATTTGTTTTATAGTTTACTTTATTATACTAGTTGAGTTTTAGAGTTAGTTAAATATAGTCGAGCACTACTACGACCTCGATAGTAAAGTTGAGGAGAAGTTGAGTGAAACTTCGGCGCGATTCAGCCTGGGAGGGACGTGAAAATAGCAACCAACAAATAATATTATGGAGGTGAAATGAATTATGGGACCTACTTTGAAAATCTAGTCTGGTTTGAAAGATGATATATTACTTGCAGAGCGCGTAATTGTTTGCTGTAGTTTTTTATCTCATAAAGTAACTGTTTTCTATAAGAATACTAAGACAACGCTAAAATAAAGTTCGAAATATTTAAAGCACCTGTAAACATCTCTCCAGATCACAGCATGAGCAACTGAATGCTTGTACGTGACAGTTTGTGTTTATGTGCTGCAAGTCCTGCACAATCCTGCACAGGTCGCGCTGACAATGCGGGTCCGGACATCTCGCTTCATACAGACGTAATCTGAAATGGAATCCCAGACTTTTCGAGTCGGCGAAATAATACAAGCGGGATAACTATTGTAATGTTTATATAAAAAGTTTACAAATACAATTGAATCGTACATAAAACTAGTACCCTTATCACAGAGCTAATAACTTTAACTGATCAATACGGGTTACATAGATTTAGACGACATAACATGAAATAACTTAACAGTACGTTGCGTCAAAAATAACTTTTAAATATATAAACATTTAAATGTTATACCAATCGTTGTTTGCATTGGTATAGTATATATAGTTGTCTAGGGAAACCTTTCTAATTGTCCTTGTTTACGATATATCAAACGAAAACGTTTAAAATACTTCTTAATGAGATTTTTTTTACATTCACCATGATAACTGCCATATCTTACACAAATATATAAGTTTAAAATCAAATCCTTTTGATAGATGTCTCTGTAACTTATAATAAAACTTGCTTGAATATGATAAGAGTTATATGAATATAGTTAAATAAAAACCGTTACATTCCTTTAAAAATGTGTACGATGAAAAATGATGATAAAAATTGTCAAAAGAATAACAATTTCCTTGGGAAGGATAACATACGATGCAGAATGGGAAATGGAGAAATCATATATATAGGGTGGCGCAAAAGTAATGCTCCTATCAGAAAATGCTAATAACCTTCCGATGTTTTTTGGCTGTAATTTAAAAAAAAAATATGAAAAACTGATTCTTCTTGTGGATTATTTTTATTTAGTCTTTTAATTTTTTTACATCAAGGCAAAATTTATAGCATTTTCTGATAGGAGCATGACTTTTGCGCCACCCTATATAATAAGTTATAGTATTACTGTAGAGTGATAATTTTATATTCAGTTCTTCTAGACAAAGATGTTCTACATTCAGATATCCGTTTGATGACGTATGAGATTAATAATTAATAGACATTTGAGTGCAGCGGCCATAAAGTAGTAGGCTTCGCCGCAGTACTACGGTCTGAAGGCACTTGACATGGAAATGAGAACAGTTAAGAACGCTTTCCAAGTCTCTATCTGGATAATTAAACGTGTCCATGAAAAAACATTTTCCTTTCATTCGTGTTAACTTATTAAATATTTGGTTTATAAATATACTCTAGGTGTAATAAATTATGAAATTCATTGGGCATTGTATCTTTAGTCCTTGTAACGTAAATATTGAATCCAAGTAGCTTTTCCTTTTTAAGAAACTAAAGTTGATGGTAAATGTTG
Organism: Ornithoptera alexandrae; assembly: GCA_029030555.1. Classification (NCBI taxonomy): domain Eukaryota; kingdom Metazoa; phylum Arthropoda; class Insecta; order Lepidoptera; family Papilionidae; genus Ornithoptera; species Ornithoptera alexandrae. The sequence goes on along the minus strand of JARDVY010000064.1, from coordinate 4,372,231 downwards.
AATGTCAGACCATAACAGTCGACGCCATCGTTATGTACAAACCTGCTTGTGTTTTGGTTTAAAGGATGCTGTAGCTAATGAAATCACTAGAGTTACGAGATTGTTCTTGTCTCAAGAAGACGAGCTCAAATGCAGTGTAAATCATTTTAACTAATACTCCTTTATTATGGAGAAGACAACATGCCACCAGATAAACTTCCTCCTAACCTTTTAACTTCGTTAAAAATTAAAAACTTTAGGTTAGTAAAGAACAGTTACAGTGAATGACCTAGTAGGAAATACACAAGAGAAGACTGAAGACACTTTTATAGCAAGCGAGGAACAGACAAAATATTCTGCTAGTATGAAGTACTGATATAATTAAATCTCAACTCATCGGTATACGATAACATGGAATAAAAAATTTAATCAATGAAATGCTGTGCATGTAATGTACTGTATTATCACTTGGGGTCCAATAAAAAGCATGATAAACAGCGACGGTCGCGGCAGTCACGGCGGTGCTCGTAAAATCTTTGCTTCTTTTATTAAGTTCGCTGAACGATCACTATCACAGTGAATGTAAGGTTCGTGTAAATCTTTGATGTGCGCCTATTCCATGTCTTACTGCTCCGACGCGCAAGGAATCAGCAATGGCTGGTTTTATCTCCCGGTCTTACTGTATAAAATGTGATTTAATGGTTTTATACAAAATTTTATTAAATTACAACGACAGTATTACATATTTAGAGATATTTTTTTTTTGTATATAGGTAATACTGACGATTTAAGTATTTTAAAAAAAAATATATACTTTATGCTATGTTACTACTACAACGGACTAATAATTGAGATCAATTTCACATGATGTTAGGTGATAATGAAGCTGTGAATGTTGAAACTCGCTGAACACACTCTGGCTCCCTATATTGACAGCCACATAATGTGGTTATGGATGGAACTAGCGACGCGGACAGACACTTGAAAAACTACATAGGAGAAATGAAATGTAGTGATTTGTCTGTACCAGGCGCTGTACCCCATCATAACGAGTCGGTAAACACAGTAACAATACAAAGGAATCAAAGGTTCAACCATACAATAATAATTAGGGGCCCGCGAATCCTTTGTAAATGAAGTCACTGGAATACGTTTTCCGACTAGTGCCGGGGTTGATTTCATAAAAATAAAAATTTTAGAGCGGTAACTACGTCAGAAAATATTTGAGTTTTCAGTCGTGAATAAAGTAGTAAACAAATGGTGGAACCAGTTTTCTAAAACCTATTATAAATTCCATTATGGTACCTTAACATTTTGACCTTTTTGAAGTGTTTTAAAAGTAAACGAAATTAATTTCCCACAAGGCTGCACAGTCTTTTAATTCTTTGGTAAATTCACCTCATACTAAAGTTCTCTTCTACGCTGTCTTATTATTACAAGTAATTAATTATAAGCAACCTATTAATAAAAAAAAATGAAAAAACTTATTGGCTTTACAGTAATCCCTAATTATTTAAACCTCATTTCAGATTTATAACGATGATAGTTTCATTACATTCAGAATAAATTTCAGAAGTCTCTAGAATAAACAGGACATTCAAACGGCCTTGTAATGGATTTCCCCGTGCGGATCGTAATAAATTTTAAGCTTTGCTGGATATACTATCCATGTTGCGACACCCTTGTCACTTGGTATGAGCCGAAAGCTCTCCAGGGACACAAGCGAGCGACTTTATGAGCCGCGTCTTCAACGAATGACGTCGCAAACCTCTGACAATTTCTGCTTATGAAATACAATCATACAATCTTTAGAGCGTAGTAAATCATGAGATGCATGCCAAGGGTATCGAGAAGGTATCAATAAAAACAGTGTCAAAATAGTTCATGATTACCGTTTGAATTCTAGAGAAATCCACTGTGATACTTATATGCCAAGCAAGTCAGACATTTCCTTTCGTTGCAGGGATGTTTTACACCCTATAACGTATCTTAATTAATGAATTAATTTTCAATTGGTAATAAATAGTAGTGTAGTGCCCTTGTACTCTATATCCTTATTGTCAAGTTTATCCTAACAGCTGTGTGTACAAAAATATATTAAATAAAAATAAATAAATAAATATCCATTAAATCATAACATATATTAATATTTTAAATCTAGATCAAAAGCTTTTTATATCATATTTTGATCGACAATTGTGAAGAATTAATCTGAACTTAGAGTACAGCCTATTTTTATATCAAAAGCAAAATCTTATAGTCGCTTATCTAGGTTACGCTTCGTCGTCGCTTTAATAGAATACATATATATATATATATATATTCTATTAAAGCGACGGGACGAGCGGGACGTTCACCTAATGGTACGCCTGTCTATAACAACGTGGCGCAAGTTAGGATGATAAATACTGCATCACATCGCGCCCCTCGCCCGAGACAAGATGTCGAGTCTCGTTACTACAGTAATTACACTAGCTACAGCGTTCTTTAAACCGGAACAGTGTAATGTTTATATACTGCTGTTTGGCGACAGAAGTAGAAGAACTACCACTAGTATATTAATAAATATACAATCAGAACGTATTAATTGCAATCCGACTCAATTATTACGTGTAGTAAACAATATTTCTATCTTCTATTCTATCTAATCTACTAATATTCTCATGAATTGCATCATTATGTGTACTAAACTGATGGATGGTAGGTACCACCGCAGCGCCTATTTCTACCGCTAAACAGTAGTATACGAACATTACTGTTTCGGATTATAGCTGGTGTAATTACTGAGATAAAGAGATTCAACAACTTATCTCTCAGGACATGAGCGCAATGTGGTGCAGTGTAGACTATCCTAACTAGGGACTCGTTGTTATGGGCTGGCATCGCTTACCATCAGGCGAACGTCCGACTCCTATCGTCGCTTAATTGAGTTAAAAAAAAAAAACATTTAGGATGTGTTGTGTTATAGGAATTGATTGAAGAATAGCCTGCTAAAAATTTGTACTAGCGTCTCATTTGAAGGACCGAAGTGCAAATTATCATGATATATTAATTGCATAACAACTTACTTTTTGACAGTTGGACATTGTTTCAGCAATAAGGCAACGTACTGTCCTACGGTTGTTTCAGCGCCAAGCACTGATAGCTGGATCCCGGCCCGAACGGGAGGTAAGGGTAGGATCTTACGCTTGGGTGCCGGAAGAGCCTTCTGCAATATAATCTCCTGCTTCTGTTGCACAGTAGCTTTCTCTGACGTCTCCGTTTTCTCACAGCGCAAAAAATGAAATGGCGCTGGTCGGTGTGCAAAAAAAAAATACTTGAGTAAAATTAAGGTAACTTCATAAATCTTAGACAAGTTTAGTTTAATACTCATCTTTCATATAATTTCGGTATTACTACTGTGATCATGTTTACATATAGGAATATATAATAAAACAAATCTATCTTATGTATATCTAATGAAAATGGGTTTCATTTGTTCGACAATCACGTGAAAACTAGTGAAAGTATAGACATGAGAACATAACTATGAATATGCTTATAGGTTATTTATATTTTTAATTAACTTTTATAAACATTATCATTTCATATTACATACAAAGCAAACGACCAACGCGGGACCGATCGATGTGGAGATCTTTGGAGGAGGCCCATGTCCAGCAGTGGACGCTGATGATGATAATGGTTATTATTATTTACGCGGTTGCTATAGAAATTAATTTGCGGTTGCGGTTGCACACAAGGAATATTTCTGACAAATTTGGAGTCTAATTTTATATTAAGGCCAGCAAAGGGGGAGAGGGGGAAACAGCTAGTACACGATAAAAACAAACAACAGAACATACTGCCAAAGTTAGTGCCGCCTTCTATAATTTTTAACTTAATTTTGTGGAGAATCCCTTTCTTTTCTCGCCCTCTTCTTTCGCACGGTTGAGGACATACTTCATCCTTCGCTGGAGGAATATCCACGATAGCTCTTTGGCAGCCTTTGTCATCTTTAAATTTTGCATAAAAGCGAGTGAATTTGTCACTCTTTATATTTAATAGATTCGCCCATAAACATTTAGATTTTGAAATTAAATTAGACGAAAACATTGAGGAATTTGGATAAGAAATTATTAAATTTTAAAAATAGATTATAGTGTTGTGGCTAATGTCATTGTTTTGACATAATGAAAGATTTCCATGTTCGAGGATCGAACGTTACAGACTTTCCTCAGAGTATTCATTGACAGTAATAAATCGTTCGCTTAATTTGCGTTAAAATTAATATCTAATTAATTTCGTAGGTAATCTATAAAGGTAGCTGTGTGTTTTTGAATTGATGTTCATTATCAATGTAACGAACATCGATTTGTTACCGATTTATTGAGATTGTTCGATAGCTTCCGATGTATTTATAGTCTGTGAACAATGGACCGGGTCGAGAGGGAAAGCGCTCCGGGCAACGGTTTACCTTGGCACTGACGTAATAATAGTGCACTCTGAACTATCATAGACGATTTCGCTTAGTATTTGAGATTCTTGTGTAACGTAAATAGAAAATTGTAGAAGTGAAATAAAAAAAAATATATAAAAATTAATTAGCACAAAATATAATTTATTTTTAGCTTATTTATAGTGATAACTAAAATTGGTCTTGCAGTCTTATACACGAGTAAGACCAAGACCGAATGAACGACGTCAAGATCTATTATGCGTGACCATGAGCAAATGTGCAACTAACTGACTAAATGAAAAACTAAAAATTCCGTTGAAATGACGGGTGAAAATATTTTTCATAATTTTTTTATATTTTTCATTAGTTAAATATTCATCATCATCAACAGCCGACATTCTACTGCTAGATATAGGCCTCCCGCAAAGAACTCCACTTCGATCAGTCCCGCGTTGCTCGCATCTAGTGGCTTCCTGCAACTCTCACCAGATCGTCGAACCACCTTATGGGGGGCCTCCTAACACTTCGTTTACCGGTACGTGGTCGCCACACGAGACCCTTACTACCCCATCGCCGTCAGTCCTTCGAGCAATGCGCCCCGCCCACTGCCACTTGAGTTTAGCAATATTTTGGGCTATGTCGGTGTGTAGTTAAATATTGATTATGTATAATTACCAATCTATACTTTAAAAAATTGTTATTATGCATTTTAAAAAAAACCCTAGTACCAGATCAAATGTGTGAAACGAAGACTAATTACGTAGGACTAAGACCAAGAAGAAACAGATAAGACCAAAACCAATACCAAGTTTGTCCAAGTTTTGGTCTTGTTCTCGCTTTGCTCGTTACTACTTGTTTAATGTTTTTATGTCGGAAATTTGTTCCCTACTGTTTTTAAAACGATTCTAATGTAGAAAACATCTATATTATTAATTTATTGAAAACTCTCTTGCCTACTGAGAACAAAGGACAAGGGGTATATTTTTAAAATAATAATTCTGTAAATAACACTTTCAGTTACATTAAGTGATGATATTTATAAAATAAGAAAAAAAATTAATTTGTAAACTCATGGTAAACTGTGGAGAGAAATATATTCGATATTTCTCTTCGTATTCGGAACATGAATGATGAAATCCTTAGGAACGTAGTTCAGCGGATTAGTAAGCGAAAATTACGTAGGGTGAAGATCGAAAGACCAAGGCGGAGACTGGAGAACACTGGTTTAATGCAAATATCCTGACCCTCATCAGGGAACTCTAAAGCACACATAAAGCAAGCATCACATACCCGCTATCAGAACATCCCGTTCGTCTGTTCACTACAATGAAAAACAAAGTTTCCAACAAAGATTACCATGCAAAATGTAACTATGATGTTTACATTACCAAATGTTAATTTATTTCCTAAAAAGGAAAACTGAGATAATGTATAAACGTGATCGATCATATCGTCCGACACCGGAAATGGTGTGACGGACACGCGATGCTTTGAATTTACCGAACTAAATCCTCCGAACGTATAACTGCCGATAAGAGGTGAAACAACAGTACTTCGATAACAACAATCTTATAAAGCTTGCTTTAACTTCTAACATTTACTTCATTAAACGTTATAAACCGCGGTTTTAATCAAAATTGTAACATTACTGTGTATTGATCGAATATATATCATTTTATCGGAATCATACTTTCGTTATAACAAGTAAAAGATCACAGTAGGATTAACTAAACAAAAAGGTATGAAAGCGTTTCCGATATTACGATCATACAGACACTGGGATTTTTAGCCGGTAAGGGTACGGAAAAACCCTTATTTTCTTTCTTATGATATGGAATGTTTAATAATAAAAGGTTTCTCTGCAAAAAAAGGTTTACTATATGAGATAACAGGATAGCATCATAAAATCATACCATTGTCATATAAACAAACGCTTATATCGATTACCGAGATCGTATATAGGTTACTGGAATATTTCGAATAATTAGTGATTTCACAATCTTCTTATATAAATTATTGCGGTGTTCATGTTTTACTTTATAGAAATACAAATGTAGCAAACCATTTTTTTTTTGGTAATACCGTAACTTGTCGTTGCTTCAAGTTATGGTGAAATTTAGAGCGTAAAAATCAATGGTTTCGTTTCGCCCGCCTTCGTTGTGTAATGATTGAACTAAAAATGTTACGAGGGATTCTTTTAAAAAGTGAATGTAAAAAGAAATTGCATTTACGCTCTTTTTACTTTAATATTAATTTATAATATTATCACTGTTTGTGTGACACTGTGTGAATGACATTAAATGCAAGTTAAATTCCTAGTTTAAGAACCGGAGGCTTTAAGTATCGAAGATATAAAATAATGCAATAAATTATTTTTTATCTTTATCTCTTTATCGTTACTGTAGTATTACATCACATTTGTTACCGCCTGTTGTTGTCCATTGGTCCGATGCTACTTGCAACAATTCCTTCCGTTTTTTATCAGGACGTTGGTCCATCTGACCGAGGTTCATTCCACACTGCGTTTGTATGGCCTTTATTCAAGAAAATTCCCGCAACATCAGGCGTCTGATCCTTGAACTATATTGTTTTACTTAATTTATTTTAGCTTACTAATCCGCCCGACTTTAGTATTTAGGACGCGTTTATATGTTAGTACGAAGACGAAATCTGCATTACATAATTTAGTAACTGCATTAAAGAAATAAAATTTTAAAAGAAAATCTTTAGAAATTTTCTGCAAACAACTGTTAGTATATATAAAAAAATTTACTCGTAATATAATGCACTTAATATTTTCGCTTTAACCATGCTAACTTTTATCGAACCATGTCTTAACAAGTCAATAGTAGTATAGAAGTAATGAAAACTGAGGTCTTATTAAATCCACACAAAGAGCGATTAGGTTAGCCGTTTATTTTCAGATTTTCGATGTTTCATCGCACAGCGTATCGAATGTTTTTCGTGTTTCTATTGAAAAGCTGTGAGTCACATTACAGTAGTATACGACATCGCGTGCCGGCCGCGCCCACCAGCGGCCTACGCAAAAATGCCCGTTATGGTTTTTGCGTGTTATTTGTTTAAGGTCCCGCTTATGGGTCGTAATCGTGTTCCAGCGGAATGTAGCTGAGATTTATACACACACGTCCATGTAAACAAAATCAATCACAATAATTGTTTCAGTACGTAATACTCACCATAAAAATTGACATGCAAATTTTCATTAAAAATTTTTTTGTTTATTCGCTTTCATGCAACTTGCATATAGTAACGAGACGCGTGTGTGTTTGATTTTTAAAGAATGTATAAAAGTGATTGTGAATAAAGTGAAAAAAGAATCTCTTCAACTTCTAAAATGTTTACAAATAAGATTAGTTGGACGTGATAGCATTAGATTAGCGATGCGATTAATCCAATAGTTTAACTATGCTCTACCCTCAGCGGCTGTAGGCTAGCACATGGAGCGGTTTATGCAATTATGCTGATAAACGGCTCCGACTCTCCTATCTTCACTGACATGAATTGTAACATAAACTTTTTAGGGATATAATACCACACATTATATGATATTAAAATAAACCAGACATTAAACAACTTTTTTTAAAAAAAATTTAACTACCCGCAGAACAAACCAGAAAAGGGAATAAATGTTATGATTGTATCGATTGTTTATAAATACAATGATTTTTCTCATAACAATATAAGCAAAACAATCAAAATCGTTACTCTTGTTTAAATGTCGATGTAAATATTACTTACGATCTTTGTGTTGAGGTGCATCAGCTCCCGCTCGGTGACCCGTCGCCGCGCGGTCTCCATTTGCTGCTGCCTATACTGGTTGTACTTGTACAGCAAATACATCCCGGGCAGGGCCAAAACCACGAAAGGTCGCATTAAGCTGGACGAAGAGGACGCGCGTTGTGGCATCTTCGTATTATCATTATCCTCGAGACCGCACTACGCATAATCATCACCAACCGGCATCGACTCTGAACAACAACCCAAATGCATTCGAACCGAAATGAACTTTAATGCATATACGACTGCAATCATTTTTCACTCTCAACGTCTTTGCTACTAACGAAATAATATGGAAGATTTTTTTGTACGCACTATGACTACTTTTAGCACTTATATTAGCGTCACTAATCTACGGGGTTTCTACGTTAAATGGCTTATTGCTTTTATAATAGACCTAGATTTACATTGCGTTCCTAATGTTATTCAACGTGCCCACATCTGAAACAAAAAAAATATTTTATTAACAGCAGGTAAAATTAAGCAATATCTTTTAGCAATTCGGATGATAGTCTAATTCGTAAAACGACCCAGGTGGAACATCGTAGAGGTTTTAGTCGGTTTAAGTCCAACTTAATCTGTCTGTGCCCCCGCTAGGGCACTCTCCCCACGATAAATAAAAATAATGGTCTACTGTCTACGCTTTGATGTCTCATCTTATTGTCTATGATTCACGATTTTAAAGTTTTAGTTTCGTTATAATTATCTAAGTATAATGTTCCCAGAATATATGTAACTTTTTTGAATACGCTATCAATATAGATGATTTCTATAAAGTTATATTTAAGCTTCCCCTTGGACACGACCTATATTTAAATTAGGCCCTGAAAACTTAGAGACTAGTAAAGAAATCTTGAGATAATTTACATGTAATAAAAGAAGGTAATATGAAAGATATATCGTAGTAAAACTGCCTTAAAATGTAATCATTTTCATTTCCGTTTAACAGCATATACTTACTGTAGAGTTAATAAACTTTATATATTACAGTAGATATATTACACAAGTATTGGGTCTGTCATACTTGTGTCAATATAAAAGTTGAAGGTAGTGTAATTACTGGAGTAATAAGACTCTACATCTTGTCTCAGGAGACGAGCCCATTGTTGTGGTGTGTATACCATTCTAACTAGCGCCACGTTATAATGGGCGGGCGTATCACTTACCATTAGGTGAACGTTCCGCTCGTCTCGTCGCTTAATTTGCAAAAGAGATGGAACTACGTTTATTTTTCAAATATTACAGTATTTCTATAATGTTTTTTTTTTTTATTAAACTTAATCTAATCTTCTTCTTCTTAAGGTGCCTCTCCAACAAATGAAGTTTGGCGATCAGCGTGCTACGAGTACTGTTGTAATCTAATACGCCAAAAAATCTCACCACAACAAAATATAAGAAAAATACATCGTCAACAAGCAAAGTACACATCTTGCGATATTTGTGAGAAATGTATCTTTTCATCGTAATTCCAATTTAGCCGACGTTCCTCCATCAGATATCGATGGATTGTCGTAGAATATCAAGTTTTAACAAAGTTGCTGTTCCAACGTCAAAGTTAATTTTCGAAAATTCAAAATAAAGGCACGAGCGAGTGCCGACAGTAAGTTGATCCATAGCTCTCTCTGAAAATTTGAAAGCGAATAATTTTCTCATAAATCTTCCGTTTTTATCCAATAAATCTGCATTATATATATTTTAATTATGCTCAGAAGCTCGAATTAATTGATACTACACTTGGCAATCGGTCCGGATTATTTGAGTACGAATTTCACCACTGCGAAACGATTGAATTGATAATTAAAAACAAACACTTTAAAATATCTATATTAGTATTAAAAAAAATAAAACACAGTTTATGAATTATATATAAAAAGAAAAAAAATATTGAAAAGAACAATAGGTAAACTAAACTTTCGGATTTTGTGGAAAATAAATTTAATAATATGAGAAATTATCCATACCTCTGTTTTATTAATAAAGCTTATAACTTAAATAAAAAAAAACAGTACGATAATAATATAGGTGAGTCGTAAGCCATAATTATTTCTTCTTCTGAAAGAAAGCCTGCTGTACCTGTGGTGGGAACGTTAACAGTGTAGTTGAAAAGAGTTATATTGACCTCTAAATTTAATAAACATTGAAACTTTGATTAAAAGTAATCGTGTTAAATTCTGGACACTCATTAGCTCAGAGATCTTTAACGAAACGAAGCAGGGCCGGATTTTTCTCTCCCCAACGAAAATCGTCATCGTTAAAACTGCTAATCGAAGTTGTTCTGCTGCTTCAATTAACTGCCGACGTAAATACTTTTTACTTAACTTCGTTGGAGCAAGTTTTTTTAGAAGAGTATTTAGAGTGGTTATACTTAGCTGCGTGACGTTAAAACTGGGAGCAATTTCGCAGTCACAATTAAATTTAAAATTCAGCGAAGTCTAGGAATTTTGCTAGGAGATTTTTTTTAAATAATTTCAAATAGTTTTTAACAATTGAAAACATCAATGATAAGTTAAAAAAAAACTAGTAGTCACTGTTATTTCAGTTACTGCAACCACGTTTATAAAAGAGTGTTGGGAATGTTTTTATTTGAACAAGAGCATCACATACATTGTATGAAAAATTAATTTTTATGTATTTATGAATATCTATATATACGTATATTGTGTTATATATAGACGTTTTTAAAAATATTTGAAATGTATTTACACTCACCGTATGAGTTAAAAACTCTGATCCCGGGGAGTAGTCTAGAAAATACTTGTAGGCATTAACTCCTCCCATTGTAGTAGTCTTAGCGTATTTTATAAAGTACTAAATTAAAATCAAATAAATACTATTGGATAGACAAATTGTATATTAACTATACTATTCGTTTATCAAAAACGATAGCAACGTTAACACGGTTGTCAATGAGAAAGTTGATTATACTTCGTATACAGTTGGTGCTCGCGCGGATATGAAAGCAGAACGTTTGCCTTTGAAAAATATTGATGTTTGCGCAGCAAGCGAAGATCTAGCCGGAACTAATATTTGTCGTACGGTATTAGCCCGTGCCAGTCGGCGGGCAGATCCATCGCTTCGGCACAATCGACGCCGGTCACGAGCTCTACCAGCACTAGTACGCTCAATAGCTGTTTGATCGACAGCGATTGCGTTTGTAGCTTTTACAAGGGTTTTGTGTTTATTGTCCTTCGCATCGATTTTGACAATAGCCTTTTAAGTCGCTTACCTATTTTCTAATAAGTTTCCATAATATGTTTAATGGAAGTAACTTATTAAATGTCGAAGGGTTCAAGACTGCATGTCTTTCCTCACAACATTTCTCTTAGTTTATGTAACAACTATGTATTTATATGACCATATATCTTTCAGTCGTTTAAAAATTTTTTTTTGTTTCTCCTTCGTTACATTAATAAACCAGGGATACAAGAGCTTACGCAGCCCAATTTAACCTCATTTACACGCGGTGGATACTGCTAGACAAAAGACGAAGCTCTGACCAGCCTTCAATCCGTGCTGGGCCAGCGTGGTGGGGCTAAGGCCTAATTCTTCCTCAAGGAGGATTTTTCAGGGAGGCCCATGCCCAGCAGTGGACATTATCCAGCTAGTATGACAAGGTAAGAAGATCATAAACCACTTCTAAATTCAAACCCAAATCAAAATTTCTGATTGTTTCTTTCTTAAGCCTACATCTCGAAATTTTTGTACATAGTTAATACACTTCAATAAATTGCAAAGTCTGACAAAACGACATAATATTCAAAAAGTTTACGGATAGAAAAAAAATATTTTCAGTACTTGAAATAGACGGGGATGGATGTTTACTGCAGTATATAGTAGACGGTTTGCTCCCACGCCCCAGGCGAGGCGCCCACGAGATGAAATGACTTTCTCTTGATTGCGTCGTTGAACGACAGGTATAGACTTCAGATAGCTGCGTCTAGGTATTACACATTTCTATGCAAACATTTAACACTTTGTTATATAAATTTTAATCTCCTAACGAAATTTGATTTACATTTCAGTTAAAATAATATACATAATCCTTTTGAGTTGCAATCATATCATAAGATGTTTTACTTTAAAAATCGTTGAATTTCGGATTTTCTTTATATTGTAAATAAAACAAACTGTACAGAGTATATTTCAGTGTACTTACGTTTATATAAAATACAATAAGGTATCGTCGAGCATTTTTTTCAAAGATCCTTATACTAAATATGTCAACCGGCAATAATGAGAAACTGTTGTTCTCCAGCGCCTGTCAATGTTAAAGTTTACTACACGGGCCGATCTTTCTGAACCTTTTTATGACCTTCAAAGGCCACCGTCGCCCACTTTGTGTAACATTGTTTAAAACTTTAAATACAGTCTGCTGAATTCTGCATAGATTTGAATATTTTATAAATTCTAATTAGCCATTGGTTGTGAAGTACTATCGAATAAGTCCGCAATAACCCAGAATTTAATTTGATTTCACTATAATGAGCTTTTCTTATAACTATGAATCTACACTTTAACATTTTATAATAGGGAAAGAAAAGTAAGTTTTTTTCGTTTGTGGTTTTCGATGAAAGTTTGTTCTTTATTAATTTCTTGTTTAGTTTAATTACAGCGTAAGGTACTGTAACGAATTAGAAACAGAAATGAAAAGTGATTAAAAACAGACAACGAGTCCACATTACAGCATAACACTGAACTACAGCGAACATCTCTGGTAGTCTTTATGATTCGCTCACGCGAGAAATGACGAGCGGACTCGCTGACATCGCACAGGGATTTTTTAATATTCGCTGCCTCCAAGAGCTTTCGTTTTGTTGCGCCTATTTATTCTTGCTGTAGTCACTTTCATCTGTAAGTCAAATCTTTTTATGTCATACTCCCTGTTTTATACCAATTTTCCTTTCGAATGAAAGTAATTATCATTACGATCGCGATGAAATTCAACTGAGACTCTGTGAATTTCACACAAACAATTTAAACAAAAAGACTGTTTTCATAACACCGTATGTATCTGGGTAAGGTCCTCTAGTGCTGGATGCCTAGTACCGGTAGACGCAGTGTCCAGTTCTGCTACTACCTTCCACAGTGTAGATGGATTATCTAGTGAAAGCCGTACGATATTGTTTTTAATCAGGTTAGTATGTCTATATCTCGCTTAAATTTGATATGTTCAAAATGTAAAAAAAAATACTAAGCACTAGGGGTGTTATTTATGCAGAAACTTTACAAATCAAAAACGTTCGTAGCCCCGCTCTGAAAACGAGGGGTTAAAGTGTTATTATATCCGACGTACCGGGAGTTATTTCTCTATATTAAACAAACAAAAAACCTGCTTTTGAAATTAGTTACCTTGACGCATATGTACTTCTCTTTTAATATAACCGTGCCCCTGTTGTTCATTTTTGCAAAGCCGTTTTGTGAGGTTTTGTTTAAAGTACTGTTCATACAATCGAATTTAAGCGAACGATAGAAAGGAAATTGGTAGTTTTTAATGGATAATAACTATGATGAAATAAATAACCAAACTATGTCTTCCCAATGCTGGGATACGGAGCAATCGCTCACGAGAGGGAATCAAGGCAATAGACAGCCTAGATGATATCGTTTGTTCTCGTAGGTTGCTGTTATTAAAACTGAAGCATAATACGCTAGTAATATATTTATATATTTTGCAATGTCTTGTATAAAAGTTTACACCTACATATACAACAAAATTGATAAAAACAAATCTCTTCATCATAATCATAAGCTTAAATTGATTCATCAATGAATGCAGGCGTCTCCCTAGAAACGATACTTAATCCGATCTTTGGCAATACGTTTCCAGTTACATTCAGACGGCTAAAAAAATATTCTTAGTCCATAAGAAAAGAAATACTTTAAAAGCAAATACCTAATTTATGAATCTATTATTTAGCACTATTATAATTAAATTTGTATAAATATGTTCATGTATAACAATATAATGGTAAGCAATGATTTTTTTATCCGTGTTATATTGTTAACAAATAATAGAAAAAACTAATAATATTGCTAGTAAATATTTCTAATTACAGAATGAGCTAAATGATTTTCAGCACTCCAACAGTCAACAGTTCTTAGTATTCTTAGCTGTATTCGTTTTCTAGACAGTCCTCTTATATTATGTAAAAGGATACATTCCACACAAGACCTTTAATTTTAACAGAAAGCTTTAATTAAAGGTCGTAAAGAAAAGTAAATGTTAAAAATTATTAACAAAAGACGTAATTCTAGAGTTTATTCCACCTTTTTAATTAAGGTCTTTTGTTGTACTTTTTACGTGAAAAGCTCAAAGGCGGGTCATGTACGTACCTAACAAACATACAGTTTACATTCTCATAGAAAGGAATACATTTAACAACATTTCATTCTTAGTATAATGAATAGTTTTATCTACAGAAGCGACAAGAGCAGAAGCAATAACATACATTTTGTTGATGGTAAGAATATTTATCTTTATATACAATATTATATAATGTTGATTAGGGTGGCGCAAAAGTAATCCTCCTATCAGAAAATGCTATAAATTTTGCCTTTAAGGTAAAAAATTAAAAGACCAAATAAAAATAATCCACAAGAAGAATCAAAGTTTTTCATATTTTTTTTAAATTACAGCCAAAAAACATCGGAAGGTTATTTTTGCGCCACATTGTATACCTTGTATACAAGGTGTTACATTGTGTACATTGTATACCTTGTATACAAGGTGGCGCAAAAATAACCTTCCGATGTTTTTTGGCTGTAATTTAAAAAAAATATGAAAAACTTTGATTCTTCTTGTGGATTATTTTTATTTAGTCTTTTAATTTTTTACTTTAAAGGCAAAATTTATAGCATTTTCTGATAGGAGGATTACTTTTGCGCCACGCTATAGATACGCTGAGAACACTGCCTATTATACTATGTTTTAAACCACAAAAATGCGAGTGGATAGGCTTTGGTTGGTAGCTTGCCAGGTGGATTTAAAAAACCACTCAAGTTCCTTATTCGATGTCAAGCTCCACCAACTAGGGTCCTCTGAGTTACAAGGCCAGCCTTTAAGCACCATGAAGGTAAACGTTAAATTCTAAAGTGTAGTCTCTATAGCCCAGAAATTTTCAAAGTCAATCAAAGTATTGTTTGGTGGTAAAAATGTCCGTTAATGAACAGATTAAGATGACCTTAAGCAACAAATTCTTATCATCTTCTAAAGTATTCTTCCAATACAAATTTAAAATTTGCTATGCTTAGTGAATCCATATTTTATTCATGTATATTTTTGCATTCAGGCTTCTACAAATAGTAATAACATTATAGACATTCTATTTGCAATGACAAAAGCTAACAAAATGCAGGAAGGAGTATAAAACGTGAGCGGCTACACCGGAAACTGCTGCATTTCCGACGCTGGTCATGCAAAATGGCGTATATATTTATTTTAAACGTTGCCATAAATTCGTAGAATTCATGTCCGAACAAAATTTATACGCGTATTGTAATGTAGTAAACATTTCAATAAAAGCTACAATGTATTATACATAAAAGCTAATGGATATATTTTTCTACACCCAGGGTTAAATTGAGAGAAAATAAATGTACTTCACTTAACATAAACTATAAAACTCGAATTATTTACTCAACTTATAAATTTGTATAAACACAATAACATTTTATACTATCCATAGATATATACTGTCATGAATAGTGGAAATGATATTAGATTTGAAATTCATTCAGAGACATAGCACCATTAAAAAATGTAGGATATTCTAGGAATTTCTCCGCCAACAATAGACAAGGTAAACCCTATATGATGTGCACATCCGTTCCACAGATAATAAATACGTGAACACTGTGTAGACTTCAGTTCGAAAGTTTTAATATTTGAATTGACGAAAAGGATGTTGGTGAATAGTTAATAATTACTGGGGTAACGAGACTCAACATGTTTCAGACGACGAGCGCAATGTGGTGCAGTGCAGTATATCTTAACTAGCACCGCGTTTTTATGGGCAAGCGTATCATTTACCACTAGGTGAGCGCATTGCTAGTCCCATCGCTTCGAATAAACACAATTATAATTTTTCTCTTTAAGTGTACTTTAAAAATACATTTTTGTAACATTTATAAAAAATTTACAACATACACAAGGTGCCCCTAATTTCCATGTGTAGTTTTTAAACTATATAGATTGCTGTTCTTGGTGCAAAAAAAATTTTAAGTATTTCTCCCAATTGCCAACCTTTTATTATTACAAGCGAACCATTTTTTTTTTTCAATAAAAGTATAATCTTTTTTTATTGAATTAAGCGGCGAAACAAGCGGGACTTTCATCTGATGGTAAGTGATACTCCTGCACATAACAACGTGCCGCTAGTTAGTACGGTATATACTGCACTACATTGCGCTCGTCTTCTGAGACATAAGATGTCGAGTCTCGTTACCACAGTAATTACACTAGCAACAATGCCCTTCAACCACGGAACACAGTAATATTTGCACACTATTACTTGTCGGCTGCAATAGGCGCTGTAGCGTTACGTACCTAGACGGTCTCCGGTATCAGAGACCAGCCACCAGTGTTAGTTTCTACTTTAAACTATCGGTTATACAAAAATGGAAATTCTCGTTAAAATAAGTCCAGCTACGTTGGAAATGGAAGAGATGTAACGGATCCCGCACAACAACTCACGGGACCCAAGACAACCCCGTCTGCTTGTGGTGCACCCTGCTAATTAACAAACGAGCATGGTGGTGGGAAATGGCCCAAATCCTCCCATATGAATCCGTACATACAACAACTCCTAGTGCCCAGCGATACCAGAGGTCATGCTGACTATAAGTGGAAATCGTTGGAAGGCCTGCGTCCAGCTGTGGTCGTCTATCGGCTGATGATGATGATCATGACATTGGAAATTAATCGCAACTTACATATAGACAATTTTGTTATCGTATTTAATTTTGTATCGTCACAAGGACAAACTAATTTCCTTTTACAATATATGTACGTAAATCACAAACATTCATAACGACATGAAATAACATCTCTTGATGATCTGAAGAACGGTTCAAAGGGCGCTGTACAAAGGAACTTGTTAGTTGATTGTGACCCAAATGTCACTCTCTACTTTGATATTACATCTATAATTCAGCCTCATTATATCCTAATTATATTACTTAAAAAAAAATAATTTTAAAATTAATATTGCAAGCGCCAGAAGTCTCTGCAACTCATTTCTCGCGCCATGAATGACTTAATTCCAGTACTTCAGTAAAGCAGTTACAATTTTAGCGGGAAAAGTTAAATATCTAAGTTACTATGCAACTAAAGTGCTGATATGGTCGTAGGTCACTGTTGTCGGAGTCCGTCTAGGTAGGTGGTACCAGCGCCTAATTCTGCCGCCAAACAGTAGTGTGCAAACATTACTGTGTTCCGATTTGAACCGCGCTGTCCCTAGTGAAATTACTGGGGTAACGAGAACATCTTATTTATTAAGGCGCCAAGCATAATGTGGTGCAGTGTATATCACTCTAACTAGTGCCACGCTTTTAAGGGCAGGCGTATCGCTTACCAGCAGATCATCGTCTCGTTTGTCTCGTCGCTTCGTAGAACAAAAGAAATATTTTATGTAATCAGATCTTTAACTAAATCTGCATAATATCTAATTATTACTATGATATTATATTCACCCAGAGTCAAAGATTGTTCTCAGTTAGAGATGTCGGATGATGTTAGCGATTCATCAGTGCTAGGACACAGTCAAACAGGATCAAGTTATTATAATTAAAAAAAGAACATAAACTTTGCCGCTGTTTGTGCTTCAAGTGGTAAGTGAAAAAATGCTGAAATACGAAACTCACTATTACTATTTTTTTTCATTCAAATCAATATTAATACGATACGGATCTCTAATTTAAATGAAGAGATCCGCAGAAGAACTAGAGTCACTGACATAGCCTTACGAGTAGCGAGGATAAAATGGCAATGGGCGGGGCACATAGCGCGTAGAACCGATGGCCGTTGGGGTCTTTAAGTGCTGGAATGGCGACCCTGCATCGGAAAGCGTAGCGTTGGCAGACCCCCCACTAGTTGAACAGAGCACATGAAAAAATCGCTGAGAGTCACTGGATTCAAACAGCTCAAGACTGTGGTTTGTATATATAATAGGTCCTAAATCACCACACTTCCCTGCTACTTATAGTTTTCCAACAAATATTCTCTATGAAGAAAAAAAAAAAACTATAAAATTCGTTCACAATTTGGAATAAATCCTTGCCTTCTATCGAGGCGCGATTGTGTTAAAAGATCGTGTAATTCTTCCATCATCGTTTCCTTCAGTAATGGCATCCATGTAACTAAATATTAGTAGCATCAACTTCCAGCCTGAACGAGTAACTAAATTACCTGACCTTGTAATAAAATGGGTCACTTCATTTTCAGCAATATTCACTGCGGTAAATACGGAAAAACACATTTTGTTATAGATAAATGAGAACGAAGATATTTTGATGATTTTTACCTTCACGTAACACTCGTAAACATTTTTTTTTTACGGAATAAAATAGGCTAACACTTGACCTCGATTTCAGACGATTAGTTACAATGAGGTCGAAAATGAGGAAGCTTGCGCGCACAATACTTTATCTCAACGAGTTTTACTCCTGTTAGGTCTCTGTTACTGAAAACTGTATAGGCACCACCGCAGCTCCTGTTTCTGCTGCTAAACAATAGTGCGCAAACATTACTGCGTTCCGAGGATAACGAGATCCATCATCCTATTTCTCAACGCGACGAGCACAACGTGGAGCTGTATATATCATCCTAACTAGCGTCACGTTGTTATGGGCACGCGTATCTCTTACCATCATGTGAACATCCCATCCGTCTCGTCGTTGTCTTGAATAAAAAAAAAACTGACTTAAGCATAATAATGCTGTTATTGTACAACAGATAACGATTTATAATTTGTCAAAGATGTAATCTTTTATTTTATTATTGTTGTAACATAATTATAAATATATATATATATATATATATATATTATATTCATATATATTATAATACTATATTAGAACATATATGTAACATTGTCTGCAAATCAAATATCAATTTTTCTACTAAAGAAAGAAAGTAAATGAAGGATTGTGCGAGAATAAATTTTTACGAATTTTTAACAAATATTAAACATATACATTTATTTATTTTTTTTACTTTTGGAGTCTGTTTCACTTAGCAGCTATCATTGAACTTATCAACAGAATTCGCCAAAACACTATTAAATACACATATCCTATAATACTGTATAAATCTGATTATCGTTTCACCGACTGATGCAGCTCATCTCTTACTAGGTTCCCGGTCTTACGAGTCCATGGTCTAAACCGTAAGTTTGACGAAATATTTTAAGGTATTTTATTAACGGTAATTGAAAGAAATGGTGTCACATCGCGCGGAGGCGTAGTTTATACAAAGACTAACACGTCATTCACTCGCGAATACCAGCTACGATGAGACGGGAATGAGATGAATCTCGCTTGATTGCTTCGTCGGATAAAATTATGTAAAGTCGTCGGAGCCGTGTTACAGAAGTAGAGATTTTGAACACGTTTATCAAAGAGTTATATTGTTAAACATAAAAATAAATAGTAGTAAACAGTTAATGCTATTCTTAGGTTTTAACAAAAAAAAAAACAATCTCACCTTCTAATTTTTTTATGAAACCATATTTGAGGCTTTTTTTACCATTACAAAACTATCATAAATAAATGGGATGTCTGTGTATAATCATACGTGGCCATAAGTAATAGAAAAAGGGCGTGGACGTGGAAGGATAGAACTTTTTCTTCCTCCTCGGTTTTAAACAAAATAAAAAGGAGAGGCCTATGTCCAGCAGTGGACGTCTATGGGTTGATGATGATGATGATGAAATCTCCATTTCATATTAATGAATAACTCAATATCGTCTCTCGCGTTGATGCTCGTTTTAAAAATGTGTAGCCCTGCTAAGCAATTACAAGATTTTTATCGCCTGGAACCAGCGCCAGAGTATATAACTGCAGATAAATGAACTTAAAACAATGATTTAATAATGTCGTTTGCTTCTGAACTGTAAAATAAATAAGCCTTCTTAATGTTTCCACAATTTGGACGAGGGCCTTCTCTCATAACGCTCTCCTTGTCAGGCCATCTACTATGCTGGCTGAGTGCGGTTGGTGAATGTCACAAGTCCTCGAAAGTTATCGTTCTTGGAACATTTTCGTTCGCTCACATTGGTTTCCTTCATCGGAAACTCAAGCTCAGTGGGAAAACAGCCCATACCACATCAAGACGTGCAGCGACTACCACCGTCTTACAGATGAACGAACAGCTTCATTTGCATTGTAAAATAGATTACAAAATATCTTTTAAATAAAACTGTAGCAACGTTAACGAGAAATCGAAAAAAAAATAAAGAAAAATCAAATCCACAACCTAAAACTACGGTTCAACTTTTTCTTTCCTGTTTTGGAATCTATACAACTGAGGTTAGGTCTTGAGAATCTAACATCTGCGAGCAACAGCAACAATTGTATACATTTCAAACGTTTTAGCTGTACTTCTAAATGACGGCACGAATACGAGTTGTTTCACAGTGAAATATAAACAAAAACTTATATTTTTAAAAATGAAAAACCAAAAATAACTACACGATTTCTATGCAGAAGTAAGCTGTGAACACAAAACGTGTCGTCAAAGGGTACCGTGATAAAAAGCTCTCACTCTGCACTTTTCAGGCGGGAATTTTCTAAATGCAAAAGCGCAAAATATAGACAATAGAGAGTACGACGGCTAAAAGGTAATAGGTACGTGTTGATTGAAAGTAGCTTCCGTGAAATAAAGAGCACGGATCAAAATTACTTTTTCGGGAGTAGAACGAGGGATGGCATTGATACTTAGTATTTCGTGAAAATGGAAGATACCTTTATTTGCTTTTCATTGTTTCCTGTGTTTAAATAAAATGGGATACTAAAGTGATGGCGAAAGGAATGGAAATGTATTCAACTTTTATTACCCTATTTAAAGTAGAAGAAAAAATAGAATGAAGGTGTTTTCGTTACGAGTATAAGAGAAACCCGTATTTAAATTGGGAGCGCGTTGTAAATTCTATTAGCAGCCATTTACATAACAAACAGCTACACAATAGGAGGCAAACTTAACGACAAACAAAATAGTTAGTTTTGTTTGTTAAATCGCTAATTGTTAAACGTTATGGTTAAATATATTAGTTCATAAATTATTTGGTATGATTTCATAAAATTCATTAGTCTTTACATGTTATTACAATATGATCTATTTGGATTTTGGAATGGGTTGGCTCGTATTGTGGCAGGAAACAGCATCGACTTGATATGATACTAATATAAGCTGCAGGAAAATCTGTACTCAATTATACATACAATATATTGTTGTGCTATAAGATATCATTAATCGGAAGTAACAGATTTTAATTGATGATATATGTGTATAAAAATTAAACATACCCTTTCTTGAGCTTTCATCTATGTTGTCAGAATGATGCGTTACAATTCTCTCGTCCCCCTTTTACTACTGGATAAAATCGCATCGACCATGCTTTTGCGGTAAACATCCCAAGTTTGCGAACGAAGAGGTTTAGCTCCACCTTTTTGAAAAGAACGGCAAATGAGGTGGAAAAACTTAACAACAACAACAACTTAGTAAAATAACAGCGTTAGTGTTCCCGTTCAAATGTGACGTGGTAGTCTTCAAAAAAAAAAAACAGTGAATTGGCTGTTACTAAATTAGTATGATTTTCCATTACAGACCACATCACTATTTAACACCAGGTGGGATCGAGGTCAAGCACTAACCTTTTCAATTAAAAAAAAAATATAGTTATTATCACCTTCGATAAGCGCCCACCAACCACAAATATTAAGTTATAATATTTATATATATTATAACTTAATATTTGTTATAGATTTAATCTTATTCATACCAGTCTAGTGACAATCAGTAAATTACCGTAATCCTATCAATAGTAGTGGCCGGTCTGTGGACAGCGGCCAAGGGGTGGGGGTGCGATGACGTCACTGCGCACCGCCCCTGGCCTGCCGCAGCGCGCCAAACTACCGCGGACATTACACATGACCGATTAATGGTGGTATACCAAAACCACAAGAGGATAGTTGATATATATAAAAAAAAACTATATGACAGTCATATTTTAGTCCATTCTTGAATACTATCATCATAAAAAAGCACATCTCTGTACCGTAACAATCTTACTTCCCCCACCCTTAAATTTCAAAGTTTCTTAAACATTCTCTAAACACCTTAATAAGCTATCCTAATTTGATTTATTGTATTTATGTTAGTGTATGTTAGTAGGCCCATGTCCAGCAGTGGACATCTATCGGCTGATGATAATGTTAGTATGTACTGTCAATACGTTACATTAAAATTTTAGATTAATTTTCACTTAGTCTTTTGTCTTCTTCTTCTTCGTCACTATACTCTTGGCAGAATAATCATGGTCGTCATATTGTTATTGGTGTTCTCTTTTGTGTATTTTAATAATTTTATGTTAAGTTTTCAACCCTTTGTTGGTTTTATATGGTTATCTCGGTTGATAGTAGTAAGTAAACAAATCGTCGCCACATCCATCAATTGTTTGTCTTTAAGATGTTTCGCCATCTCGTTATATTTTCGGTTACAACAATTTTGCTTATAGTGAGAGAAATATAGAAAAGGCATTCTGCTGTTGCCAATATGAATATATTACATTGTTTACTATCTCTCTGTAGTTGGTCTCTGTGTCGAGACATCCAGGAAGTTACCATCACAGCCTCTATTACTACACAGTTAAGTATAAGACAAGTGTGTGTATGAGCAGAATAGACTCATTATTTACTAATTTGTTGATAAGATCCTCATTATGATTACTCGTGTTTATAGCCCTAAAGTTTATAGTATGATTGGTGGTTAAATATGTAGGGGTAGTCTTTTTACAAGTAACCGGAAGTGTGCGTAGCGACGGCGCTGCAATCATAACGAAATTTAGAGAACGTAACACTATTATATTTGTTTTGTGTTGTGCCAAAGTTTAATTTTAGATACTTTGTATGGATACGCTGTAGCAATCGATAATTAAAACAATTGGTTTATACAGGGTGGCGCAAAAGTAATCCTCCTATCAGAAAACCCTATAAATTTTGCCTTGATGTAAAAAAATTAAAAGACCAAATAAAAATAATCCACAAGAAGAATCAAAGTTTTTCATTTTTTTTTTAAATTACAGCCAAAAAACATCGGAAGGTTATTTTTGCGCCACCTTGTATACAAGGTATATATATATATATATATATATACCTTGTATATTTCTAACGCGTAACATTGGAAATGAATAAAATGGACTAAAGCAAATACCACTTTCTTAGCAGAGGCCGTTTTCTTGTTCACTGTTTCTTGAACAAGATCGAATATAATAATACATTGTGGATAATAAACACATCGTCTAGAAGACACTACAGATAGTTCCAACTGAAATGCAATTTCGTTAAATACATTTTATGTTTTACAAGAATTCAAAAGTCTTTACTAAAGTTAAGTTTAAAGTTTATGCAAATTTTGTGAACCGGCGTGATGTCGCATATAAATTCAATAACACGGAGTTGGGTTAATATTTTCTTAATTATTCATGATTTCGCATGCATAAACACTGTATTTAACTAAATTTGTAAAATTTCCAATAAGGGTTATAATGTTAGGACACTGTTGATGGCATTATCTACCAGCGTATCATATTTATATGTTAATTTTAGTTTTACTAACACTCCGTATATATCATTAAGTGGAATAAGAAAATAATGTTAAAACATTCTATCATCATCATCATTATACCTTCTTCAAAGGAGTCCACACCAATCGATCCTGCGATGGCAGCATCCAGCGGCTCCTTGCGACCTTTACCGACCATTCGACTAAAATATTCCATATCACCACAATCCAATGCGAATAGAGTAGATATTGTTTTATTTAAAAAAATTGTTCATGAGTAAGTTTTTCATTTCATTTCAATCAAGAATTTATTTCATTGGGAAACGATACGCACCAACTACCTCGCTAGAAAGTTAATCTTTGTTTATTTGCTATCGATTTCTTACGTACATTGAACATAAAGTTAGCTTTATTTAAACATTAAATAAATACATTTAAGTATGACGCCATTAATTTTGTTCATAAGTCAAATAAAAAAGAGATTATATTTCGTATACGTCATGAACAGAAACGTTCGGAAAGTTGTAAAGCTCCACATTTATTGTATAACACCCTCATAACCTTAATAACTCGTACGAATATCAAAGGTTATTTGTGAACACATCGGGAACAGTTATTAAACGACGGCTTCGCGCACAATGGAAATGTTAAACTGACGAACGATTCCGTTCTGAATTAACCTTTCTACTTGAATGGAGTATTTATATTGAATGGAGTATTTATATTCTGAACGGGAGTTACCAGTAATAAGGACGAGTAAATGTAGAACCTTCTTTTTTATCCAGAGCTGTGTAAGCGTGTATTGTTTATAGACACGATTGGAAAACTAATAAGTGATTCACTTTGTAAGTGGTCACAGTTATCCGGGGACAGTTAGAGATGAAGAGTAACAGTTGCTTTAACGATTCTCCTCTCCACTTATTTTTTTAATTTTTAACTATAATTCCCAAGCAGCGATTTGATTGGAATTAGCAAGGGAAACGTAAACGCAGCCGCTCCAAACAGACGTGGCGCCACACAGTAGCAGACAAGGCGAAGAAGATCGAAAAGACGTGGAACGAGAAAAAAGGTGAAGCTCAAGACTCAACGCGATGAAGGATTATGGGAGACGACCTGTGGGGCCATAGAATATTATTGAATAAATAAATGAACGAGGTACATAGTTTGTAGAACCGATGAACGTTGGGGACAAAGTGCTGGTATGATGACCTCGCACCGGAAAGCGCAGCGTTGGCAGACCCTCTAGGCGGACAGAGGGCATAAAAAAATCGCTGGGAGTCACTAGATTCAAAAAGCGGAATACCGTGCTTTGTGGAACGCATTACAAGAGATCGTTTAGCAGCGGACGTCCTTCGGTTGAAATTATGATGATGATGAAAAATGATTGAACTACAATTAAAAAAAACTCGGTGCAATTGTAATATCATAATTACAGATCCCATAACGTCTCTGAAGTTAAACCAACAGAACAGAAACGTTATCATATATTTTACATAATATTCATTAGTTTTTATTTAGACAATGAGTTATTATAATGATTAATAACTTTATATGCTTACTATAGAAAAATCAGTTAATTTATGGTTACTTATATATATAATATTTAAATGCGAACATAATTCAAAAGGGAGATTTTACATTAAAACGTTATAAATTAACAGAATTGAGTTTTCGCTTCGTCGTAGAGGATTTCGTCAAACGAAGTATTGATGGAGTAAATGATTAGAAATTCCATTTACATAACACTTAACCAACTTCACCTGCACGTGGTGCACCCTTCTAATCGACAAACGAGGCTTTGGCTCCTACCAACTCGCACTGTGCCAGCGTGGTGGGGAATAGCCCAAATCCCCCGCTTAATAACCACTACAAATGACGGCTCCTGCCTTGCGATACCGGAGGCCATGCTGACTGTAACGTCGCGGGAAACAGCTGGATGCTGGGGGCGCAGTAACAATTGATATGGGAATCTTTCGAGAAAGCTGTGGAGGTCTATCAGCTGATGATACCGAAAGGGTGATTTTTAGTATCGCTTTGTTCGCACTTTCTGTTTGTGTTTTGCTGCGATTGTTACGTGTTTGTTATGTGCATATAAAGGTTTCAAAATGTTCAAGATAGAATGGCTCAGTGTTTCTGTGTAGCTACCCTATAACTAGGATAACCTCAAAAGTCGATTAAAATTTCGCATAAAAAAAATTTTTAGATACCATTGAAATCAAATTTTTCATTGCTATTATGTCATCAACTTTTTTATGACAAGATATCTATAGATATATATTTTCACAAAATTTTATTATAACCGAAGTCTACCGATAAGATTTTGTTGAAGTTGATAGAGATGTCTATAAAATATCATCAACTTAAAATTATTAGATTTGTTCTTCAACAGATAAAGCAGATTATTCCCTTACAGTTTCTTAGATTCTTTCAAAGAAAAAGTATCAAAGTAGCCCATAATCCGCAATATTAACTTTATTATGTTCAGCGAGATAAACGGATCAAAACTGAATTGTAACTCTACGCCATAGTGTTAAAGATTATATTTCATTAATCCCTGATGGTAAACTTTTGGAAGTTTTATAATCTCTAATTTTTTTAAAAATCCTACAGATACGTCACGCAAATGGATTAATGATTTAACTTCCTATGTGACGCCGTAGCTAAGAGCTGGCCTTATAACAGGTCCCTGGACCAATTCCAGAGCCTCGTTCTGGAGTTGGGTGGTGATAGGGTTATTCCTAATCTGTTGAGGTTCATCCTCAGTTCGGTATTGTAAATCTGTAATGTTTAGTTGTAAATCAAAATACAAGAACCGGTGTATTTTTTGCGTGTATTTTGATGTACAGCCGCGTACTCACATAAGACCACGTGGAATCGAGTATGAGTCATTGACTATATTATATATGGTATATTTTTAATCTAGTTTTGAGAAAGATATTAATGTCAACATTATAATTATTGTTAAGAGATCATGGCAAGTACAAGCTACACATAGTAAAATAATTTTTCTGGTTACCATAGACACAAGAATAAATCTTGGTCTGTGTTCAAATTCAATGTATACACAAACACATATTTTTTTTTCATAGACCGCTTGCGCTGAAAGCGATAACGAAGGTCTATTTTCAACAGTGGACAACCTGAGACTGAAAAGATGATTATTGTTTATTCGTTTTTCAGTCAGTTTTCTTAATCTAGTTTCAATTGTATTTAAAATATGTGCGAAATCAATATATCTATAATCAGGTATTTATTCAAATGTTTATTATATTATTACATTATTTATATGCACTATAATAATATTAACATTATTATCTTACTATTAAACACTTTTCTGTAAAGTGGTGAGTTATATTACATTGCAAATGCTTACTGTTAATGTAAGATACAACATTCCCTTACTAATTCTCATGAGGTCTGTTACAAAGAGTTTTTATTTTGCGGCTCATAAAATCGATAATGATATACGGGTCTTTAATTTACATGAGAGGTGAGCGATAAAAATTTGAGAACCATTACGAACCTCTTAACACAAGCCTTAAGAAGGTACTTAATCCAACAACAATGAAAATTGTTTACGATACGTATCAGGTTTTAGTAAAAAGGTAGAAGGCGAAAAAAGGCTTTATTGGTCTCTATTCAAACGTATAAAGTGGAATTTCATCTTGAATCGCCTAATGTTAATGTTATAAAAGAAAGTGCAAACATAATTCCAGCTTTTTTCCCTCTTTAGAAAAACTACTTTTATCTTTTTTCAGTCTTTTTGCAGTGGAGTATTCCCGGAATATATACAGCGTTTTTAAAGAAAATTTCGTTAAGAAATCTGTGAAGATGTGATGCATAACAATCAGTTACTTAAAGACAAAGATTCAATTACCCATTTTAATGTGACACTTTGCTAAAAACGTAAAATTACAACCTAATTCTGATAGAGTTTGATTAATTGAACTGATTAGTAAGAATTTTTGATAAGTACTATAATTATCAATTCAGTGTAATAATAATAGTAAAACTAATAGACATGGTTAGTATGTGCATTAATTGTGATATATAAGTAACGATCTAACAAAACCAGCGATTATAAAGTACCAAACGATCGATTTAAACTTCCACAGAGGTTTCATTCAGGAGGCAGACTAATCAACCTGACCTTCTGTTAACTTTACTATCCGATAAAGTTACCAATATTCCTTACACGAACAAGAGATTAAACAGGTTTTACTTAGCGCTGTATTATTTATATCTGAAATAGATAAAATTTAGACTTTTATAGTGAAATTCATGAAGGAAATTTTTCATACTAATTGTGAACAAGCAAAGTTAGAAAAAGATTCTGGTCGATCTCTTATTATTGTTAACTATTTGCCAGGTTCAATATTTGCCTCAGTTCTCGATTTTTTTTAATAGAAGGAATACTACAATAGTTTCTAGTACAATATTCTTCGTACTTTTCAATATTATGCTTTTAATAACGTTGAAGATGGGCATCCTTTGCCGCAGATCATCGATGTAGATAACATTGTAGCTTTTATATCTGTCGTTAAACAGAAGTGTGCAAATATTTCAACAGAAACGCGTGTTTGCTAATAAAATTACCGGAATAACGTAATATAAAACATTTTTTATAGCACCTCATTGATACGCACAGAGATTTTAAACATCCTACTAATATAGATCTTTATTGGTGGGAGGTATCTGTTGCCGGAGATCATCTATGTAGTTACTACCGCAACGCCTATATCTTCCGCCAAACAAAAGTGTGCAAACACTACTGTGTACCGGCTTAAAGATCACTATATGTAGTATAATTACTGGGGTAATAGGACTCAACATCTTATGTCTTAGGCAACGAGTGCAATGTAGTGCTGTGTGTATCATTCTAACTGGCGCCACGTTGTTACGGGCGTGCGTATCACTTAGCCTAAGATGAATATACCGCTTCTCTTGTTGCTTTCTAGAATAAAAAGTGTGTTTAAAAACAAGATGAAAATACGTAACCTAAATAGGGTATCCTTCGACCCAACTCAACAACAAGCATGGCAGATGGCAATAACGTTTGACCCTTTTCTTGAATTACTTAAAATTACGAAAGGGTTTAACCTAGAAGGCTGGGAAAAAAAATCTATCGCAAAACACAACGCACGTCATATTTATAACAATAGTTTACTCAAGAGGTTCAATTACATACAGAACGAAAAAATTAGAAAATAGGTATCAACATTAAAAAATCAGTTATCTCGGCATATAATCAAATTAAACAATATTCTGAGAGATAATTTTTAATCGCAGCAATCTTATGTTAAACGTCGTATGTTATTGTTCTCAAAGTTTAAAGCTTTACACAAAACAAACAAACGCCTCTGTAATATAGATTATAGAGACATTAACTCGCTACATATGTATGATGATTATGAGATGTTTGCGAACCTGTCTGGCTACCTACCTCTCATTGCTAATCTGCCAACAGTATTGTTGTGTTCCGTTACTCTTACAAATGAGAACAAAAATCTTTCGCTGCATTACGTTAAGATATTACCATGCTGTCTCCATACCACCATAGTTATTGCAAATAAGTTTTGTTGTATAGAATTAAACCTCTTACATAATTTTTTATGTCATATTTCTCTTTTTAAACAGGTGAAAATCAAAAACTTGCAAGTTTAAGTTTGATTGTACAATTGTAATAAAAATCTAATACCTATTCAAGCACAGGTTCTTTCAAAAGAATTACTAAGTGGCTGTTAATAGAAATTATTATGAATAGAATTATTTTCACATAGTTTCAATTATGAATAATTTAGCAGCATGCAATTATTTATGATTCCTAAATAAAACAGCAATTATAGTGTAAAAATGTTATCTTCTTGAATGCGACAAAAGGGAATACCATCAAAGCAATGCAATGATTTGTCGATAATAAGTCACGCGATGTAATTTGCCACACGTGACCATAAGCCGTGATGTCTTAACTCGCCATTGTCCAAGGACGACCTTGGGCCTTAAACTTAATACGTACCTCATCAAAACAATCGGTGCACGCTATAGCGTGGCCAGTTATAACCGGCCAATCGCGAAACATACAAAGGAAGACACGACCCCTGCAACGCGCTCACATACAAAATAAAGGACACGGAACAATTGACATGTTGATCTGTCATAGGATTTTAGTCAGCACTTTGGTATACATTATATTTTATTAATGTATCATGTTATTGTATGCGACCGGCGAGCTGCAGCCGTACGGCGGGCGAGCGCGCTAGTCGGCGCGCCGCCTCACTTTGACCGAATACGCGCTCTTGTCCGCTTGTCCGCACATGCGCGGCACGACGCAGGATCGGCCAAAATCCACTCAATCTTGCTTTTAATAAACGACACAACTCATAATTTATACTCACACAAAACTAACACTTACACATATACATATATAGGAACATAAACAGAGTAACACATTTGGGACCGTTGTGGCAAAATCTGAAATTAATTTCGCGTGCCGCACTGCACACGTTGGTAATTAAATATGTTTTTGACAAAAGCACAGGCTTTGGCGGTTGTGCTGTGATGCTGATGACGTCAATCAACCTCAGTGGTGTTTTGCAGCAGATATAATTGTATACAACTTTTTTGTTTTGAAAGGTTACGCAAATTAGTAGTAAAGTTCTGTTAAGAACGACTTTTTAACTGGAAATAGATTTATATTCGAATGATTAATTTAATTGTATTACGTTATATATTTTCAATACCAAAGAATATAGTTTTAATCATAACAGCTAGTTTATCGTAATGGTGATAAGTTCTTTTAAATCTAAATACTGGTGTATTCCACTGGAGCATCTTTTTTCATTTCTAAACTATATTTTACTAACAATATTGTGATGGGTTAAATCTTTTTTGTAAAGAATTAACTTAATTAAGTAATGATAATATTTATTTCCACAGTTTAACGAAGTAAAATGTATGGCAAGTAAACTAAAGAGATCTCCCGATAACCATTAATATATATTTGGTTGTAGTATTCATTGTAGTAAGATATTTTCGGCGAGTGTTTGCATACTCGCCGGTCAGCGCTCCAATGCTCATTCAGCTAAATACAACCAGGTGGAAATAGATCGAACAGAAATAGATGCTACCAAAGTAAATTATATCCACTGAATCAAAATATTCTATGCAGTTCGGAAATAATGAATATCTTTTTCGAACAATGAATATGACTAGGCGCATCCTTATAGGTTATTTGGAGAAGTCCAAAGAGCGAATGACTATGCATTTTATTTTACAAATACGTTCAATTACATCAAAATATTCATTGTTTATTCAGCTGTGATGAGCCAATTAGATACTCCGGTTAATAAAGCTTTGGACAAATTGCGACAAAAGCAAGAATCACATGAGGAGGAAAGTTTGTAAAAGTAAATGTTAAGTATAGATATTTAATTTTATATATATTTGTTATGTATCTTTGAAATTTTGTAGTTTTCTTTAAAGCTTTTCTTGAGGCCGTAAGTCCCAATACAGCCGATTCTGATAGAGTATAAACGTCTTCGCAACTTTTCCTTAAAGCTCTGAAGATAAATACTCGCAGTGGTTTCAATTGGCGGGAGTTCTATATATTTACTCCTTTGCCTCCATGAGTCAATACAAAGACATAAAAAATCAAAACGTATATATGATGCGCCTACCTATTTTATTTAGCAATAGCTCACGACTGTTGTTAAATTTAAATTTCAAAGGCGATAGAATATTTTTAACAATTAATTTTATATTTATTTGTTTCTTGTTATATGAACATTATATTGAAATATTCATTACATATACATGAATTCGATTGTCTTAAATAAAATTTGTTGATACAAATTGTGCTAATAACCGTAATTTGTACAAAAATTTTATTTAGTAATACATTATGATATATAATAGATTTTAAAGAGACGTAGGTACGCTACAAATGCTCTAAGTTAAAGTTAAACTAAGCTGAACATGTGCGTAATAATAAACAGTGCTTTTAATTCCATTTATAACAAAATTAACACTACAGACAGGTAGTTAGAAATTGTTTATAATACACAATCATAAAACTATATATATTTTGAGCCACCTCGTTAAGAGATTAAAAGTTTGAGAGGAAACAGCCGAGTTAAACGGTTTAACAGTTATTAACATTTTACATTATTAAATAACTTCTTCTATGTGCCTCATGACTGAGGGACGTGACTATGGCGCGTTGCCCTGGCTACCATTTCTTTCCAGACATTTCTGTCTTGCTCCATTTGGATAGATGATTGTAGGGTAGCTCCCGTAGCGTCCTGAGTTGTGTGTGTCCATCTTGTAGGATACCGCCCTCTCGCTCTCTTTCCTTCCACACAACCAGTTACTTTCTAGACTGTCTGACTCTCGCCTGACTGTGTGTCCGAAGAATTTGAGGACTCTCTGCCTACAAATTGTTGAGAGCCGTGTTGTTATGTTCAACTGTTTAAGGATTGACTCGTTTGTGCGACGTTCCGTCCAGGATATCCTCAGCATTCTGCGCCAGCACCACATTTCGAACGCGTCAATCCTCTATCTCACTCTCGCTTTTAGTGTCCAGGTTTCAGAAGCATATAGAAAGATAGAAAATATGAGCGTCTGCATTAGCTTCTTTTTGGTGTTGGGGCTAATACCCCTGTTCCGCCATAATCGCTCCAATCTCTTTACCGCATTTTTCGACATTTGGGCTCTCCTAATAACTTCCTGTTCGCAATCACCGTCGTCACTGATCTGCGATCTTAGTATTATTAAATAACTAGGCGCCGTCAATTATATATTCATATTTTTTAAATATCTTGTAACTTACAAGTGACAGATTTATAGTTTCGTTTGCTGCTTAACAATGCTCAACAATTATTTTCTAGCTTTTTTATACATATAATCAAAAACAAGTTGGAACAAGTACTTTAATATAACTTTTGATATATTTTTTTTTAATATTATATGTTGAAGAAAAATTTAATTTCGAAATATGATTTTATACAGTAACCTATATAGCAAGAATATTTCATTTTTATAAGACAATCATTTATTTATTGTTACGAAATGTTATAATATAATTTATTTTTGTATCTCTTTTTATGACATAATAATATTATAAAAAGAAATATTGTTCGTATTTTAAAAAAACTTTATTTGAGTATTTATTACAACATTATTATAAAAATATTACTTCATTATATACTTAACTCAGTATTTTGATTTCACTTCACAATACTAACCTTCGATAGCTCAGTTGGTAGAGCGGTGGACTGTAGAGTGCTATATATGATTGATATCCATAGGTCGCTGGTTCAAATCCGGCTCGAAGGAGTTCTTTTTATTAAAGTAATTTTAAAAAGTTATATTTAATATAAACGCGCATTGATTAATTAAAAACATTATTTTAGTAGTCCCTTAAAAAATTATGGTTTATTGAAATAGTTGTTTTTCTAATTCGAATTTGGCTGTCATTCGATTAATCATTGAAAATCTTTAATTTAGTAAATTTGTAAATGAATTTCAAAATGTGAAATAAAGTTTTTTCTACATTGAATTCGATAGATATTTTGTTTTTGAATTAAGTCGAAAAACTTTTTTATAAAATAAAAAAAGTCGCTGCGGACAGGATTCGAACCTGTGCGGGTAGAACCCAATGGATTTCAAGTCCATCTCCTTAACCACTCGGACACCGCAGCTACGTAAGAGCAAGCTAAAATTAGAGTCAGTTTAGAAATATTTAGATAAAGACTATGTCACAATGATTAAAATATTAACAATTTTATTATTGTTCAATAACGCTACAATTCTAAAATTTACAAAAGGTATCAATTTAATAATTTCAATAATAATATGTGATAATATATCTAGCGAACGACAAAAGTTTTTTACTAAACGCAAAAAAGAGCTATTAGTAAAAATAATAGTAGTTTTATAATAAAAATACTTTATTTTTTTTAATTATATACTTTTACTATATTTTTTAATTATTTTTGTTAATAGAGATTCCTATTGTTGAGTAGTTATATGAAAATTAAATAAATAATTAACCAATAGAGGGCGCTGTTTTAAATTATTTTTCTACAAGACTATTTGACGACAGATGGCAGTATAAAACATGTGCTTCTTTAAATTGAATTAGGCGGTCAGTGAGAGAACATGCGATTATATACCGTTTGTTTCAATTAATATATATTAATTAGACCCTATACACGCTATTATGGCATTGATATACTTTTTTAATTGTCTTTCTAATGTTTATTTTCCTGAGATTGTGCCTTCAAGAATCATATTTGTAAAAGTTGAAGAGATATTCTCTGTTGCTAAAATCAATATTTTTTACTACCTACCCTGTTGAATATTTTTATAAAACATGACCAAATAAGCATACGCTTCACATTCACTCATTCCGTCATTGCCACCTCGGTACCGCTGCACCACTTTCATATAGGTTGTCGGCTTTTAAAATAAAGTAAGTTCTTTTGTTTCAGGACCCAATCGTGACGAACGGGCGGAGTTAACAACAAATAAAACAACAGGTCATTCTTCAATACAGTACTGAGCGATACGGTAAAGAACGTTTTCAAGTATTATTTTTAATTTTTATTTTTACTTATATTTCAGGTGAATAAAATTACAATTAAGTTTTAAAATTTTTACTATTTGTAGATCTTAGTTACCAGAGACCGTCTAAGTAGATACCACCGCGGTTCTTATTTTTGCCGTCAAATAGTATTGTGTAAATATTGATTTGTTCCGGTTTAAAAGGGGCTGTTGCTAGTGTAATTAAGGTTCAAGGCGACGGGTAGATGTTGTGCAGTGTATATCATCCTGAATCTACGTAGTTATGAGTAAGCGTAGCACTTACCATCAGATGAATATCTCGATCGTTTCGTCGCTTCGTAAAATAAAATTTTATGAAGCGTGAACAAACTAGCATACGGTTGGCATTCTGAATTGCTTTTTACTTATAAGTTAGTAAAATTCAAAATAATAAAAAAAAATATAGCTTCTTTGGAAATGAAAACCCTCTTCTGCAAGGAGAAACAGTTGTTTATGCGTGGTTGCCATAATTAAAAGTAGATGTGTCTATAAAAAGTCAAGCATCGACAACGTGCAACGTGCACTTTCATTGCACTTTTTAAATTTTAATAAGGCTACACGCCATGATTAAATCAACAGCAATTTAACTACTACTTTTATAACAAATTTGTATATTCGGCGAAGCGACGAGACCACCACGACGTTTACCTGATGGTAAGTGTTACGCCTGCCCATAACAACGTGGCGCTAGTTAAAATGATATACACAGCACCAAATTGCGCTCGTCGCTTTGAGATATAAGATATTGTGTCTCGTTACCCCAGTAATTTCACTAGCTACAACGTTATTGAAATCCGGCACACAGTAATCTTTGCACAGTGCTTTTTGTCAGCTACAACAGGCGTCTCCGGCAACAGAGACCTACCATCAGTAAAACATATATCTGTTTCTATTTAAGTAGTTATATATAAACTTATGTATTACGTTTAATTGCAACTTGTTTTAGAAAGTTTGCTTAATTTCAATATGTCTAAGAGATGATAAGTTTTAAAGTTAATAATGATACTTATCGCGGAACAATAGGAATGTTTACTAGGAATATTCTAATCTAATCTCTATAATGTTAGACAAAAGCTATTTACCCAAACCATACATACTTAAACATTTTTAACAATACATTATTGCTTTCAGTGTAATTGTAAAGTAACGACTGAAATTATTATGTAATTAACGACTGATTAACATTTGGCAGGCGCTGAGTAAATATGTTTTAACGTCCTGAGAAAATCTACATCGATTAATGCTAATTTACGTTTTATCGTAGTGTATTATTGTAGCTAATTGATCATTTAAGTTAATCAGTAAGAAGTAAGTATTAAGGTTCTCTA
The DNA here is from genome assembly GCA_029030555.1 of Ornithoptera alexandrae. Classification (NCBI taxonomy): domain Eukaryota; kingdom Metazoa; phylum Arthropoda; class Insecta; order Lepidoptera; family Papilionidae; genus Ornithoptera; species Ornithoptera alexandrae. Next base: position 4,336,308 of record JARDVY010000064.1, on the reverse strand, counting down.
ATCGACGTCTTTAAAAGTTTCTCTGATCAGTTTCATATATATGTAACTGATCAGATCAATCAGATCAATAATAATGAAAATTATTGAAAATATTATAAAAACTAAACTAACGATAAATGCATAGGTAAGTTAATTTATTAAGAAAATTTAGAAGTAAACTACTTTATCAGTTGTTTCAAGTACTCGTCTTTTATTCAATTAATCGGCGAGATGTTCAGGACTTTCATCTGATGGTACGCCTGTCATAAGGTGGCATTAGTAAACATGGTATATACTGCACCACATTATATTCGAGTCTCGTTACACCAGTAATTTCGCTAGCTACAGCGCCCTTCAAACCGGAACACAGTAATGTTTGTACACTACTATTTGGCGGCAGAAATAGATGCTGCGGTGGTAGATATCTGCCTAGACGATCTCCGGCAGCAGAGAACTACCACCAATAATTTCTTTAGTAATTACTTAAAGACGTATAAAAAATATTTGTAAACAAGTGGTACTTGAAAAAACTTAATCAGGAAACTGTCCGACCTTCCCCTTTTTGTTATTGTACAGAATTTTTTTTCAAGAACTTTATCCATTGTATTCTAAGTTCTATACAATGTATTGTATTTATTCCAAAGTATAAGTCTATAAAGCAATTTAAAAAGATAAGTGACAATAACAATAGTAGAGAAGGGACCCCTTACACTCCTTTAATTCAATTTGTATTATTTTTTAAAAAAAAGAGCTTTAAAACCATGCAAATGTCAGTAAACTTGTCACAAACAAGTTTATCGATAAGTTAAGTTGTTAATTCTTTGTAGGATTTACTTATGTAGTAAAAAAGTTATGTAAAATGAATCCTAGAAATGTTAAAGGGACTATTTTTTTTATACAAATACCTTAATATTTTTTTAACACAATCTTAACTAATTGTATAGGTATTGCTAATAGTAACAGATAAAACATTAGATTTAAAACAGAAAAGAATGTTATCGGAGATCGTTTTGAGATGACTCCGAGAGCGCATCAACAAACAGTTATAATCCAATTTAAATTTCAACCCGGGCCCATCTCGTCGGGACGAAACCTTTTACGGTATGAAAGGGGTCGTTAATACGCCACCGGGTTAGTAATAAAAACCATGAGCATAAAGTTTACTACGTCTCAGTTAAGTCCGGACAGGCGCGAGGACGTAAAAACAAAAGTGTATAGGGATACATCGTAAAACTTGCATTAGACAACGTTTACTAAAATGTAAACAGTACAGACGCATACGGAAACATTTATATATTAATATAAGATTATAAGGTAGGCTGAAGCATTTGGAGATTACCATCAGGTCTTCTCCATAACACGAATTGACGCTTTGGATACCAACGCATAGTACTTATCACATTACACATATCACATTTAATAATTTAATTACCTACATATTATTTATAATAGAATATATGCACATATATATGTATTACTTTAGTCGACATCCAGTAAACAGTGTTTACTAGTAATTAATAATATTTAGCACGTGGAAACTTTCCCTCGTAACCAGTATATTAAAAATATTGAAGCGAAATGTTGAATGAAGATATTTGATGTAATTATAAACTCTTCTCTTCCTCCTGCCCTTTTCCAGCTATGTGGGGTCGGCACAGTATATACTTCTCTTCCACATCCCTCTATCAGCTGCCATATCTGATTTCAGACTTTTCTTATACATATCATCTTTCACACAATCCATCCGCACTTTCTGCGGTCTTCCTCTACCCTTACAACCATCCACGTTCATTCTCATTACTTTCTTTGTTATATGTCTTTCATCCCTCCGCATAACATGCCCGTACCACGCTAACCTCTTGCTACTCCACTTCTCTGTCACTGGAGCAACTTTCAGACTTCCTCTAATATCATTGTCGTTATAAATAATATCGGAAATATTTATCTCCTGTTATATAAATACAACCAGCTGTTGACTGTTTCATATATACGTTGTATAAAACATAAAACCTTTGTAAATATATTTTGGTTAAAGAAAGTAAAGGTTAATTGTGAATGTTTACATAAATCGTAATTTAGATATATAAATATATATATATATGTACGTAAATAATTCGTTTTGTACAGACGTATACAACTTTGTAAACGTCCGTACGAATATTCAATAGGAAACGTACAAGAAATTTAAGGATAGGTGAGGTGATTAAATCTTCCATACAAGCGTTCCTTCTCTCTAACATTTTATAGTTATTGGATTTTACAAGAGTCCACAGGGTAAAATAGGTTTCTACTTAAAGAGTGAAGTAAACGTGAGGCAGAGGTCCCTCGCGACAAACAAAAGTATTTTAAAACGCTTTGTTAATTTCTCAAGAGATGGTAAATAGTTTTATTGGTGGTAAACCTCTCTGTGGATATCGTTCACATAGGGACTGCGGTGGTAGATTTTACTGGTGGTAGGTCACTGTTGTCTGAGACCGTCTAGGTAAATACCACCGCAGACAACATCTTATGTCTAAGACGATGAGCGCAATGTGGTACAGTATATATCCTTGTAACTAGCGCCACGTTGAGTTCACATTGAGCAGGCGTATCAAATACCATCAAGTGAAAGTCTCGTCACTCAATTATATAAAAAAAGTCCGGTAACGGTGCACGGTCTTGCGCTGTTTGACTCCTGCGGGGGATCGCTGGGAGCCATTAGACTCAAACAGCACAAGATTTATATTACAAAATAATAATTATTGAAATATAGTATTCATTATCGGAAACGACTCAGGTCTACATGGTACTGTAGGTCAGTCATAACAGGATTTCTGGCGCCTGTCTCATTATCATATTTTGTTTTTGGACTGACCATACGGAGACATGTTTGCAGAGGACTGCGATAGTATAATTTACTCAACTAATATTTGTAATACGTACTCGTGACGTCAAAAAGTCTGAAGAGCCAAGATATTTTTAGTTAATTTTGATGTATTCGTTGAATGGGTTTTCATTGTAACTGAATATCCGTCATCTATCTGTTTATCGGCGCGTGCGCGTATGTAAACATTCAAGTTGGTACCAACCTACGCATGGCTCCGTGGAAATGTGACAAACGGCGATCAGGTATCCATTGGTCCATTGATACATTGACGTAATGCTTGTTATAGTTGCGACAACTTTGAACTTAATTTTTTTATGTGATTAAGCAAAGAAACGTAAATCAATAACAATACACCAAAAAACGCGTTTCATTAAATGGTTACGGGCAGAACATGTATGTGGATCAAACAACAGCAGGTGGACTAAGAAAGCAAGCATATGGCTACCGAGAGGGAGTAGGAGAAAGCAAGGATGGAGAAACATATTCGTGAAAAGACAAGAACCGGAAAGGATGAGAAAGGCTAGAGACCGAGAGCAATGGTGATAACTTGGGGAGACCTACGCCGCAGAGGCAACTACTGCAATGAAAACTTAAAAAAAAATCTGTCAGTTTTGTAGTAGTTAAGGCATGAATAGAGATAAAGATTTAATTATTTATTAAGTGACGAAACTAGTATGTCAAACATCTGATCTGCCTGCCCCAGTTCAGCACCACGTTGTGGTCGGAGTTAACCTTGGGACACAACGTTAAGTTTGCACAACACACAACATTACAGTTTGTCCGGATGTAAATATCTTTTTTGTCTTTTGTAAATGTTCCAAACGCTTTGAAGGGAAACACCGATGAAATTTTAGTTGACTAAAATCACTAATAACTTTCATTTTCCCCTACTAGTTCATCTTAAAAGATTACTCCCCGAGCGATACGAGACCGAGACCTACCACCACTTTTGTTGTAAGTTATTATTTCTTCTTTTCTCCCTTTATCATTGGATTTTCCTGCTTAGCGAAGTGGATAGACGAGTCCCAGCACTTGGAACATTAAGAGGCATGTTAATTATTTTTTTTGTTGTAAGCACTACTCCACAAACTGTTGGTAAGTCAAGCTATTGAGTCAATCTCCAATGTCTACATAGAGAAAAATATTTTTGTGAACAAAAAGATTTTAATTAGTATGTTTGTTCAGAGTTACATATTTTAAGGTGTTGGGCGTTACGTAGGAATGTTTTGAAATGGATTTCGGGGTGGTATTCACATTGAGGTTCTTCATCACTTCTTAATCGAGTGTTAAAGTATCTGTAATTATATTTAGCACCCATTTATTGTTTGAACTCACCGAGTACCTAGGCAATTAAATGTTGAAAGAAACGTATATTAAAACATGAAGTTATTTGGATTCGCTACAAAAGAATGTATATCTTACCTTGACATTTAGCAAATGGGGTAAATACCCTAACGAGTACTATATGTACAATTTGTTTCAACAAAACATACAAGAAAAGAAGGAATATGATCATCCCAAACCACTCAAGGCGGGTCTGGGAATCATCTAGGTCTGTTATTCCATGTTTCCATAATCATATAAAATTAAGCGTTTCATTTCCATACCTTAAGGACTAAAAATACCATACAGATGAAGTCTTTTTTAAGTACATTGCTTTTTATCCTTTTACCACTTCAGAGTTTTATTCGTGTTGGTTGATTTTATCTGAATGAACACAGCCTTGTGTAAGGATAATAGCTGTAATTCATCGGATTATTTGTTTGTATTTTTATACTTGTATCTACATTCCCTTTTTTGATGCTCTTAAATATTTTAAAAAGGATCAGTAACTATATATAAATTTTTAACGTCTTATCTAAATATGAAATGTGTTACAAAAATATCAGTTATATTTTAATTAATATAACACTTATAAGTATTAGTTAGTTATGTCAGTTAAGTTTTGAACGTTTGATTTTGTAATTGTTAAACGTTGTAAGTCGACGAGACATTTTTAAAAAACATTAGATAACGTTAGCATGCATCCAGACCTGACTAAAGCGATCTGATAAACCCGGCAGATAAGATTATTGAAGTGAAAGGTCCAGATAAACTTTTTGTTTCGGCGATAGCACTTTTAGGTTATAACCAGTGTTGCGACAAGGTGCTTTGTTAATGGCGAAACAACTCCGTTGAAGAGACTCATTTGAAATATTCGTTTTATTTTTGTATTTTACTAGCTGTTTGCCGTAACACCCTTACAATTCTTTTTGGGGAAGAAAATCTATCGTGACCTCTATAAGGCAGATGAAACTCACTCTACCGAATTTTAAGTGTTTACGTCTAATGGTTTCGGATTTAGATCTTATGACGAGCCAATCAATCATTGAATATCATATGAAGATTCGTTGGCTCATCAAGAGATATATAGATTACGGAAACACCAACAAGCGTTTTTTTTCAAGATCTCAATTTCACATGACATTAACGTACATGTTTAAAATAGTTTAGCGTTCTTCCAAAGATAGTTTTTCTGCTATAGTCTAGTCTGAATTTTGTTGCAGTCATATACTTACGATGGCAGGTTTACAATACGTGGATGGCACCTAGCCAAGTCTCTTATAAACCTTACCACCAACAAAACTCCCCCCACATATGGCCGATATTATAAGGCAAGCGATTTATTTATCGCCGACTTCTTCATATATCACTTATTATTATAATATAATTAATATAATACATTACAATTAATTATAATATATATATATGTATATACATATATCACTTATTTAAAATTAAACTTTATTACTCATGATCACCGAGTATTTTGAGTGGTATTTAATTTTTTTCAAGTTTAATGAGGTTAATGAACTGTCGATTAAATAACGAATGCAGTCGTCAGCAGAACTCGAAACATTATGCGGTGAAGTCGAATAACATATATATATATATTTAACAAAAACAAGAAATCGAAATTAAAATACCCACGCTTCGTACATGAATGGGGCGGGTAGTATGGAAATAATGCAAGCTGATAAATTAAAAATGGATTAAAACGAATTCAAACAAATTTACACCTTACTGCATACATATTAGGAACTAAATTTTAATTATACAGGATAAAATACTTAAAGTCGGTTTCACTTGAATCGTTGTTATTAAATTTGGGTAATTAAAGGTAACGTAACAAGCTTGTTATGAAGTAAACGGAAACAATTCATTGGCATTTAAGCATCGACAACTTACTGATACTCCTTGTATATAATTAACATACTTTCGAAAACAATATTAATAATATGTGTTCTTTGATATTCATGTATAGAACATTAATACAGTTAATAGCTAATGCACTTATTGCATAAAACATGGTTATCTGTGCATTTAATTTTTTTTCATATATATTTAAAAATCTTACGAAAATAGATTCGCTCGATTCAGAGTTAACAGTAACAGAAATCGTTAAACAAGATAAATTTCTTCGTCATCATCCTCCTCATAACTTCAGACTACAGTCATCCACAGATTGACATGCATTTTCACAATTGATTATCAGAGAGACCGGTCTGACGCTTGCATCCTTCCATTCCATGCAATCTTTATCAGAAAGTCTTCCCATGCTGCGCCTACCAATGCGAGGTCTTTAGTCAAGAATCTTCCTGTCCCTATGGATATCAAATCTTTACACTATATTAATATACTTAGGTAATACTTAGGCACCGGATCAGTTCAAATCGCACCTTAAACATTATTGTACCTTAATATAATGGTAGGCGAGGGTCATTTTCACTTCGTTTGAGGGGGCCCGTAATCTCCCACGGAACACACCGCTGCCTACCTGTAAACCTCTTAAGCACAGCCATGGGAGGGCCATAACTTTCTCCATCACTCTCTACGAATACGAGACCACCTCGTATCTGTCGTTTATCTTAGGCTCTTTAATGGACAATGAGGGATCTCACTTTTAAAACCCACGAACACGAAAACCCTTTAAGAACTTACTTATATATATACAGTAACCTTTTATACAAACATATATTAATAATAATTATTATTATAAAAAGTAATTAAAGGACAGTGCTTTATTTATCTGCATGCATTTAATAAATATCACGTTGCACTCACAACTGCACGCGTTCAGGATGTTGATGTGAGTCATAAGGTCACATCTCGCCTGTGCCATCGGCCATTAACAATCTCAACGCTAATTACATGGCATATCCTTTGTACAGTCAACAGCCTCACATAAAATAATATATTAAACGATGTATGACTTAACGGTGCTGCTATTTTTGAACGAGACCTAGACTTGATCTAGACTACAGATAAAAAAGAGCCTAAATATAGATCGACGACGAAAGTATCGGCTTTTCCACTATGGATATAAAACAATTAGATAAGTTTTTTTTAAATCTAGACAGTGATGAGATTACCGCGACGTTCACCTGATGGTAAGACACGCTCATAACAACGTGGAGATAGTGAGGAATGTATTCACCACATTGTGGTCGTAGCATTGAGACAAGATTTCGAGTGTCGTTATCTTAGTAATTACATAAGCCATGGCACCCTTCGAATCGGATAGCGTTTGCACACTACTATTTGGCGGCTGAAATAAGAGCTGTGGTTGTTGCTACAATTTTTTATCGCGGGAGGAAATATTTTTAAATGATACCCTGCATCTGGGAGGAAGACAAGGTTACGTGGGGCTTCTACCCAATAAAACCCCCTCGGTGGTCTCCTTCAGTGCATTAGGAGACCCATCAAGATTTCCTACGAAACGCACCGGTGCCCCCCTGCACTCTGGCTAAAATATCCCACGGAAGGGCAAAGCCCTCCTTAGCACCCACTTTGTGCTATGGCAAATACAAGACCACCATGTATTTACCGTCCTAAGACTCGCTTATTGAGCTCTGACGGCCCCCACTCTCAAGGCTCACGAACCCGAGGACCCTTTTAGTGGCCTTGTACGATAGGCAGGGAATACCTTAGTTCTATTCTTAATATCCTGAGACTACAAGGTTAACGGGGTGGGTAGTCCGTTGCCATCGCTATGACGGCTTCATCTATAAACGGAGTGGCGGGTGCTACCTAGACTGTCTCCGACAACAGAGACCTACCACCATAATGGATTTCTACATTAGGTAAAAAATTTTACTTTGACTTTATACATAGACTAGTTTAATTAGTGTGTATTGTATTTATACTAGATATCTATTTACAGTTACCTATCTATCTATATATATAGATACCTGGAGACTAAATTTGGTAAGAATATTCTTTTTAGCGAGTATAGGTCCTCTAAGAATGATTTAACGAAATGTTACCCCTAAAAGGGTTATGTGCCCGGCGGGAATATTTCTGATATGTTTCAAGTGTAATTAAATATTACAGTCAGCAACGCGGGCAGGGAATAGCTAGTAAACCTAGTTATCTGTTTGTCCTGGTGTTTAAGCGGTTTTTAGATTTATCTAGGTATACAACAAGCAATGACAATTCAATCCACTGACATTCGCATAACCTTGAGAGGCCGAACGCTTCGCGCAGTAACCAGCGTGAAATGTTCAATGATTAATTACTCATTGAGAGTTAAACTCATTCGCGTCCGCCCACAGCACGAGCTCAGCTCCATGTGTTTAGTTGTGAATGATTATTGGCTTATTGTCGTCCCACCTGGTGCATCGACCCGAGCTTCCATTGTCTCACAATCCACTCAGCTTACCTAAGTTAGCTAATTGGATACGTAATTCGAGACGCCGTTGAGGGACGCACTCCTGCGACAGTCCGTCGAGGACACTGGGTATCCTGGCAACATTCAAATTATTAAAACTATGAAAGTAATAAATTATGATGAGTAGTTATATTTGTGCTCTTTTTATTTTCATACTGTACAACATATGAATTAAGTATCCACCACCTTCTTCATCAGCCGCAAGATACCCACTCTAGGATACAGGCTTCTTTATAAAGTATATCGTCATCATCAACCGATAGACGTTCACTGTTGGACATAGGCGTACTCCAAAGATCCTCCATGTTTGTAGGGGTTCATATGGAGGGATATGGGTCATTTTCCACCATGTTGACCCAATACTGGTTGGCGGGAGCCAAAGCCTCGTTTGTTGATTAGCAGGGTGCACCACGAGCAGGTGAGGTTGGCTTGGGTTTTGTGAGTTGTTATGCGGGACTTCTTACACCCCATAAAGGATATATTATACAAATATTAAACATAATAAAACTGTTAGGATACTGTTATTTAGATGATACTATTTATTAGTTAAGTCTTAATGTACACGGTTAGACCAAAGGGCGGACTTAGATTCTGCTGGTCAACCCCGGGGGGCAAGAGATACGAGTACTGTATATGTATAATAAAGAGATATATATATATAATACTTTGATATTTAACAATTAGGAAGTGTCAAGAGATTAGTAAGTATAAAGTTAATTTAAAATATATGCTCCCTCTCTCTATCTAATGAATGGATACAATACTAATTTAGATCTTGAAACAATATATCCTTACATTGACATTTCTATCGAATTATTGGCAACAGTCATTATCACAATATCTAAAATGTTATACAATTAATATTGACTACATTCATGTTACCGATCATTAAATATTAATTAATGATTGATGAGGATGATTTCGATCGCACGAACCATCAATCATTAATTATACCATTAATTCTCATCACTGTTCATTAGGGACGAATAATGTAATACGGTGTTTGACACCGACTAAAACAATACTGTAAAACAAACAAGAAAACAATTTAAAACTTAAAAAAAAAATCTAAAATTTTATGCTAAAGGTTTGTTTATAAGATTATATAACTTGTAATTTTTTTTTCTGTTCTATGAAGCGATGAGACGAGCGGAACTTTTACCTAATGGTAAGTGATACGCTTGCATATAACAAAGTAGCGCTAGCTAGGATGTTATACACAGCACCACATTGCCATCGTCTGTCTTGTGAGGTAAGATGTCGAGTCTCGGTATCCAAGTAATTACACAAGCTATAGCACCCTTCGAATCGGATAATGTTTGCACAGTAGTGTTTGGCGGCAGAAATAGGCAGTGGGGTGGTACCTACCTAGACGGTCTCGCGCAACAGAGACATACCACCAGTCCCTACATAAATAATGTTTGTACGTATAAATGTCGGTTTTTTAATCATCATGGTTGTATATGTATCTGGTTGTAAGGTTTAATTGCTTTTGAATTTCTATAATAATAAATGTTTGCGCCTACAATTCTTTATAGAATTCACAACTGTAGGTAGCAACATAATGGAATAAGGATTGATTGATTGATTGATGGAATTGTTCAAGGATCGCAATGCATTCTTCACTACGCGTAGGCTCTTTGTATATTCCAATTACGGTGCCCGTTAAAGAAAAACCATGCTATTTGTTTTAAAGTTTAACAATAATCATTATTAAGTATAATGTTTTTGTTCAATTAAGACACTTATGTTATTGGAACCTGTTAAATATGCAATGACTGATGGTGTTTAACTGATATTTACTGTTTAAAATACAGTTAACATTGTTGTTTACAATTAATTTGTATTTGTACTTGTATAATCTATTTTTTTTATTGATAATAAGGAGCCGTATGTTTATTAAAAATAAACAGTAATGACAAAAGTACAATCAATAATACTTAAATTAGATGTATGGATAAATGTTAGACATTAAACAGATATGATTTCTACGTATATTAAAGACTACATAAATCTTAAATATAATATTAGGTAAAATAATCTTCTACCCTTTCTTCTGAACCACTTCTTATTTTTACTATTTCTTTTAATTTAGATAACTAAATGACAGAATTGTTCTAGGTTCGAGAACTAGCATATCATCAAACGAACCAATTATCCTTTCGTTACGTTTTCTATCAAAATACCAATTGAATGATCGGAAATGATAACAAGAAAAATTTTTTTTGTACGTTAACAGATTTGTCATACAAATACAATATTTGTCATTAACATAAATACTTCTGCGAAATCGTTTTATAATGGTTGTGCTTTACCAAAAGAAACATTTCAGTGAGCTGCAGGAAGACGTCGATTTGCATAACATGACCATTACAATCGATGCAAAAAGTTTCCTGTTACTTCATCGTTTAATGTTGAATTTGAATAAGCGCAACAACATAACAGCGCACTTGTTTATACCTGTTATATTTAGCATGTTACATATTGAATGTTACTCAGCGGCGCCACCTGTAGTAATAGGTAAAAATACCGGTTCAGAAATATAAAAAAAAATTCCTAGGTTATAACCCAACGAAAGAATAAGTTTAGTCAAACCCTTATATTTTAAATGGAAACAATATTTTTTTATATTTATTTTATGCTTTCTACGGCTTACGATAACAAAAAAATCCTGTAATAACATATTTTTCTATGGTCGGTCAGTCAACTCTGCATCGTGGTGGTAGGTCTCTGTCGCCGGAGACTGTCTAGGTAGGTACCACCGCATCGACTATTGTACTGTGCAAAAATTACTGTGCTCCAGTTCTGAGGGCGCTGTAAGTAGGGAAATTACTGGGGTACCGAGACTCAACATCTCATGCCTCAAAGCGACGAGGGGTAACAATGTGTTACTATAAGTACCATCTTAATTAACGTTGTTATGAGTAGGCGTTGTTAAGTTTAAATGTTTCCCGTATTACAATTATAAGGAATAATTGATCTAATATATATTTTAACCTTTGATAATATTCTTTTTGTTTCTGAGTTTTAAATAAGTATTAAACAATACTATGGAAACGTTTCCACACATGGTTAGTATATATAAATAGGTGTATAAGAGCCGCCATAGTCGGCAAGTCGGTGACCGACAAACACAAAGAGGATGTAATTGTATACTGTTTACGTATCGTGAAAATATTTACATAACAAACTCTTCCGTATTCGTGTGCACCTCGTGTATACACTGTTTCGTATCCATAACCCCGAATGGTGTACATAGCATATTATATAAGTTAATTTTTACTAAGTACTGGTCAAAGAAAATTTCTGGTTTCCGGCTAATTGGAGCTATAATCTTGCAGAAGCAAAGTCAGATGATACAGTGAAATTACAATTTTCTTTATTTTTTCTCTCCTAATGTTTTAAATCTTGAATTTAATTTCACGCGATGCCAAGTTACAATTAGATCGATGGTGGCAAAGCTAGTGCGCCTAGAATACTTTGTCAAGTGCATCAACTCAATCGAAAACATTTAAACTTAATTTAGTAATTTTTAACTTGCCGTTAGTAGATCTCTGTTGTAGGAGACCACCGCAGTTTCTATTCCTGCCAATAAACAGTAGTGAGCAAACGTTACTGTGTTCTGGTTTGAAGAGCGTTGTAGCTAGTGAAATTATTAGGGTAATGGGACTTACGTTTTATATATCAAGGCGACGGGTACAATGTGGTGCAATTTATATCTATTTAACTGGCGAGATGTCATGGGCAGCGTATCACTTACCATCAGGTGAACGTCCGTCTAGTCTCATTACTTCGTATAATAAAAACAATTTAAATGCCTGCACCTACTCCAATACATCTCTGCATAACATGAGGTGTAACGTAATATAATAATACAGTATACATAAAGTATATAAAGATAAATAAATAAATAACCTGAAAATGTAAAATTCCATGAAGAATTAAAAGTAACCTTTCTTTTTCTTGGAAACTAGTCTTAATCCTTGTCTTGGACGGTATCAAAACATTTTTGATATTTGCACGCGTGACGTAAGAGACAGTCGCAGTTTTTTTTTTATCGCGCCAATTGCTGGGAAGCAAAAGCGGAAATTCAAAATGACGGACAAAGGCTAGCGGTCGCAAAAAGGCGACGTCGTGTCGATGAACCGCAAAGGAAATTGGGCTTTGTCATTAAATTATACGTAATGTACCGTAAATAACAGCGGGTGGGTGAGAAAATTAAAACAATTACAGTAATAACGCGACTGCTATGTATTGTACCGTTCCCAAAACTATGACCTAAAAGATATCTTATTTTAAACGTTCTAAATGTATTTACCGTTGAAACAATAAACTTTTCCGTTATCCTTTCTACAAATAGCTCTTTATATGCGATTGTCTGTCATCCGGTGTAAATTGTCTAAAATTACTGAAATCTAATAAATTTTATTTTTAATTACTAACTTCTTTGGACCTTTAACGGATTTAATTGTTAGTGATTTTTAATTTATTTTATTAATTGTTATTTCCTGTATAGAAGACAGGTTATCATATTCCTTCCTAGTATGGATAAAGGCAATTGTGTAGGTAGTAATATGAGAGAAACAACAGCAACTGGTCTACAAAATGGTGAAACGTTAATATTGTGATTATGGATTTTTACACATCCTGAAATAATGTTGATTGTATTTACACTAGAAGGTAAATACCAAAGTACCAGCAAGCAATCACCGGTATCATAATATGCTGATGAGATAACTGTTCCCATATAAAAGAGATAAATAATAACAGTTGAGAGTATTTGATGATTCTATTCTGTACAGCGTATTTATTTGTAATATAGCAATGTTTTTTCTTTGTTGATTTTAGAGGTAGATAAGAAAATATGATGCGATCATTGCCAGTTGCTTTAAAGGGGTAGCAGCTCTTGGAGAGAAGAGTATTACTCTCCTTTAAACTTGCTTTCAAAATTAATTACGCCTGCTATAAGGTTTACTAGTAGTTAATTAAAGCACCAGCACCAAACACAACGACTTCAGTGTTGCCGTATAATACCATAGATATTATCTTCATGCTTCGTCTCCGACCTAATTTTTTCAGTAACTCAATACTCGGAATAACAAATTGTCGGGTCAACACGATGTTTTGGAACGTTGGAAAGATAAATGGCTTTAGGATCGTTGATCATCAGTATCTCGCGATTCTCGGAAGTCGTTGCCTTCTGACCGTTGACGTAAATAGGTTGCTCTCGTTGGGATGAGCTGCTCTCGTCGTCGCCATGTGTACTAGCCGCGCGGTTGGGGTCCGAAATACGATAGGCCTAGCGCTACACCCCGGGTTCAAAATAAACAATCGTGTGTGGTGCCTTATAACTTTTGTTACCACTTAACCTTTTAAGTATATATTTTTAATTATTACTTTTTTACTGGTGAATAATGCATGTGTATATTCTGATTCGTAAATTGGACGCTGTATCCTTGATGCGTCTTACTGGAAGAGGATCTGAATTTTCTTTCTCTATACGACTAGCGCAGATGAAACCATTTTATTGATGTTTCCGTTTCTCTGTTGTAAAGCGTCAACAAAGCAACATTGTGGAAATTTTATTTTGGTGCAAGTCCGAGTGTACAATCTTATTATCAATCCGTTATGATAACCGTTGTCATAACGCCAGTTATGAGGACTGGAATATTCTGTGTGAAAACCCTTCACTACCATTGCTTAGTAATATCACGGGAAAATGGCATCAAATGTTAGATAAAAAAGTTTAATTAAATGATAATCTTTCAGTTATCTTACACCTATCGTAAAACGGAGTAATGTGGTTATATTTCTATTCGTGATAGTATTCTCTTCCCACGATACGGCTGTCACATGGTCAGGAAGTGTTTATCGGCGACCTTCATGGTGCGCGGGCACTAATCTAACGCCAGCTTCCTGGTCAGCTAGTGCTGCTGCGGATTTTGTCGCCATTTGATACACAATGAGATCTGACTGCCGTCGATGTTAACTTCTTTTTATCTGAATACAATGTTTTTAACGGTGACTATTGTCGAAAAGATCTTTTAAATGACAGTCTATTCTTTTATATAAATAAATATTAATCACGCCTTTTGTTTGTGTTCTTATATTTTTTAGGTTACTGACGCACCTTCCGCTGCAGGGTCAACCAAGATCATTTATCATGACTTTTATGGACTAAAACTTTTTCTTTCGTCTCTCGAGCTCATTGAATATTCGGAAACAACTTCGGACCCTGCTGTTACTCAAAGAAAAAGCAATACATTTGCTTGCATTTACTTATAAGTAACAAATTGGATAATAACCCAATCTGATCGACATTATAACTAATATGTAAGAACTGCCAATCATCATTTGCGACCAAATAGTATAAATGAAATTAATACTTATAAAAAATTATAAAAATTCCGTTAATTACAACAGTAAATAAGGAAGTTTTGCAATAGATCACCATATTTATTCACTATTAAGTTGTTTAGTTAATGTATGAACATTATATATGTGTTTGTATGTAATAAACCAATGGAATTTTTCCTCTAATGAATAACTATACAAATACTACAGAAAATAGCAGTCGTGTTATAAGATTTAATTTGTAATAGAGTATTGTTGTTATGAAATGTGTTTTTATACAATATAACTGTTTAGTTCTCTCTTATCAAGTTTCACTGTTAGTGACTAAAATCCGCAATTTTTCGTTATCGCTTGCGTGGGTGACTTATTTGGAGTCCTGTACGTAAATAGACTGTTGGGTAAAGATATTATAAACAAATTGTTTGATATTTTCATTTATTTCGTCGAATGAGGAAAAGTATTAATTCATTAAATTTATCCTGAACTTGTTGTTTGATATTTACTATTATTAATGGCCGGCCGCCTTACTTAATGATTGATGATATATTTTTTGATGACAGTCCTCTAATATTGAAATGAATATACTTTATTGAAGGAAACCTTTCAATATATATTATTTAATATAGTTTATGGCACTAAACTGCTTACTTTAAAAGAGTAAATATTGGAAAATGATATTTTAAACTTTTTACGGAATTACACTACTTGTTATAGATTTACTCTCAGTAGGGAATACAGAAAAACAAACAAGGTGATATAGAGGTGACTTCAAAAAGTTGACAGCTTCCCTATAGACAAATACGAGAGAGAGACAAGAGAAAGCCTAAGTATAAGCAGCTGAGATAGTAGATTAACAAATTAAACATAAGATAACATTAATTAATTGCACAGGTTTTACAAAATTTATACATATTGCTATAGTAAAAACAAAGTCATAGTTATTATACAAAATCTGTAGGACAAGTAAATATTCATTCTAGACTTCCCCAAACAGACAAAATAATTGTATTATCGCGAAGTTTTAATTGTGTTAAATAATTCGGATTCCGTTTCCGGTGTTGTCAATAATAAAATTATGACAATTCCATTGACATTGTGCGATTGTTCGCAGATTTGCAACACAATTGATAAAAGTATTGTATTAGTTTTTTAACCATATGTAGGTAACCGGTAGCAAAGGTGAGTTTGGACAAAAGTCGATAAAGTTTTATAGTTTCTAATTTACAATTTTTTATAAAGAAAATAACAATATATCTTTCACTCTGTCGGGGGCAGTCAAGGAAGGTTCACTGTATGGCCTATTCCTGCGTCGAACGGCAAAGTGCAAACATTAATGTATTTCGGTTTGGAAAGTACTAAAGCTATGGTGATTACAGGAGTTGGGATCATTTTATCATTACCATATTTGTTATAAGCATCATATTATTATAAGTAGGTATTATCATTTACTTGAATAAAAAAATTTTTACAGAGAGAAGTCATTCATCATACTGCAGCGCTCAAATGGTCACGACACCTTTCACCTCTGGTGCTGTTTTGTGTTAACTAGGCACTTCGGCTCATTAGTTGTTGTCACACTTTCGCGGCACACTTCCGCCATTCTAAGTAGATATGCGTCAAATTAAGATGCATTAGCGATTGGGTAAGGACACTGCAGGTTAATTGTTTTCCATAAGGAAACATTGACTACTCGACCTAAAACAAGATATCATTCAAAAACCTTTTACGTACAAATCATTCTGCGTCGAATGGTTATCTTCCCATGTCGATACGTTCACTAGTTTTCAGGTGATACGTGATCAAAGGACCCCTTTTTAATTATGTTTGTGTACTCCAACGCGTTTTTATATAATATTATACTATTAATAAATTTTGTAATTCTATTCACACTGTCAAATCATAATTATCATCAGCCTGCGGCAGGTCAGTGTTGTACAAATCTTGTTCCCAAAGTATGCTATTTAGCCATCTTCAACTACATGCATCCGGATGCAGCCCGCCGTCAAAGGGACGTCTATTCCAACAAAGTGTTTACAATAAACTTAAACGTGATATAACATTGGTCCTTTACGAAATATGCGTAATCCTACGTGACGAGGATAGTGCCAAAATCAATAGTAATAAATACGTTTTATAAACAATATGTCTACGTCCTTCTTAGAAGCCTGCATTGTTGTAACGGAACATGGGAAGTGGTGCATTTGTTCTTTTATTTGTTTCTTGCACAATACTGATTGATCGTCAATGGAAATATAAAAAAGCAAACAGTAAATCAAAACTTGATCGCTTTCAAACATTGCTTAAAATCTATCTAGATCCAGTATTTTATAAGAATTAGATTTAAATATTTTATAATGATCTTGTAGTTATCGAACATAATTCTTGTGCAATGGCAGCACAATGAAAGTAATTTTTTGAAGTGAAGGTCTTGCCCTATATTTTTTATGTTTGTAAAATACAGTCCTTCTACTTCTCCATTAACCGTGTTTGATTTTTTATTACAATCACTTATAACTTATTTTTGCTTAATATTATTACTATATTTCATTATTAAAATATATAATTTTTTACCCACAATTACGTATATATTCTCAGCATTTATAATAAAGGAGTAAAAATAAATAATTGTTAAGTCAAACATGTTGTTATCGATCATGCTATAATAAATGGATATTTTGGCTCTACCCATAGCTACTTCTCTAACTTAAGTTTTGAATGTGTTTTCACGAGATTCAAGTTGGGTCTGTGACAAGATTGATGGTCTGATAAATAGTTTGTTGTTGTGCTTGTCTAACTGTAGTGGGGTTTGCCGTTGATTTATAAGTGCCATTTTAGGGTCAAAACGCTGCGAGAATTTCCGGTGAAATTATACGAATTCGGAAAATATAACAATAATGATTAATAGAATATATCAGATTCGAATAACCAACCGCTGCTGGGCTTGTAATGTACTAATATAAGCTAAGGTATCATTCACAATTTATCTAGTAAAAAAATATTCAAAAAAAATTGTTTCTGTAGTAAATTGACCTAAAATTCCGTAACATGAAGTAAGTATGAATAAGGAACTAAAACTTTTTCAACGGCTGACACTTTTTTTATTATCTAATAAACAAATTGTAAAACTGAATAAAAAGAAGGTCACTTGTTCGAATAAACTACTTGGTATCAAATTGAATAACAAAAACTTCAAGTATAGACCTTACGTACAGAATTAAAATTCTTTTTTATTTGTGTCGGTTAAACGCTAACACAATGGGTATCGAGTTGACCGGACCCTTAACAGCTGATTTCGACAAAGGGATAGTCACATCTGTTCGAAACCAAGTTGCGAGTCACCCATAGCGAACCGGTAGTGCAGAAGATAGTCTCCACTTCACGCGAGACTTTCCATGATTTTTTTGTAAGTAGTAAGTTCACTTTTTAGTAAATTTTATTTCTGCAGTTAAATTATTTGTCAGTTAACCATTTATATGTATATTATGTTCGTTATGATCAAAACACAAACATGCATCTATATTATTATGACTAAATTTGAGTAATATCTAGTTTTTAATAGCATTTCCAATGTTATATCTTCTGTTATATACATATTTGTTTTATTGCTTATATATTAATATAGATTGTCTTTAATATTACGTTTTTATTATTCCATACAAACAGAAATCTCTAGATTGTTAGATAGTTCTTATAATCTACACAAGGTGTATGTTTTTAATCATAGCTAAGTAAAGTACTAAATCAAAATCTGTTCGGTATGGTAATTTGGACTGGTACGATGTCGCAGCCAGACAAATATCCTAAAAATAGACTTAATTGCAAACAAATAAGAAAAACTAATAGTATTAAACGATATGCTTACAGTACATTGGCAGATTTTAATGCCAAGTGCTTATTTAAAGTTACATATTGACATATTAGTTACGACGCACGGGAGTGAGAAAATAAGAGTTAAATGTAGAAAGAAACTTAGTTATCAAATCCTTTACTATATTTATTATTTTTGACAACAAAATGATCTGTGTGGAGGAATTTGTTTAGCTGTAGAAACCTATCGGTCTATGATAAGACTGATAATTTCACCAATGGAATAGTTTGTTCAGAGTCCGATACTCGTTATAAACGTTCTCAAAATTAATAACTTTATTTATGGTCAATGTAGTGTTGTATAACAGCGCGTCATGCGACTCCTGTGTATTTATAAGTCGACACGTGGTCGGTCACCTTCAGAGGACACCACACGCAACTTGAAAACACCACAACTTACGTCTTAAGGTGACTACACACGGAACGATTTTTGTGCTTCAAAGTATCTTAAGTTAGGGATGGACGTTTTTACGCGACTAGGATTTAAAATCAGGTATATTCTTCCGTCTGCTGATAATGATGATGATATGCTTCCGAGTCCAAGCACGTGTTGACTGAGCAAAAATCTTTTAAGAACTTAACATTATAAAGTTTTTTACACTGTATTACAAGACATGGTCATTTTTGAATGATTTTTACCTACGTTAACATATGTCTTAATTTATAACATACCTATAATCGTTATTGTTAAAAAAACAAGGCTCCAAGTAAATCAAACTACTAGATCTCAAGAGGTTCTGTATCGAAAGGCAGTAAAGCAATTTAATGGAATTACTACTTACATGGTTTAAATTATGCCTCTTGGTAAAAAAGTCTTATAAAGTGTCTTACTCTTTAAGTACGATTTCGCTCTTTATGTAATTTTGATCAGGTTTAATGAGAATACTTTATAGTATTTTGAATTTTAGTTTCTATACCAAGTATTTAAAAAAACTTGTTCCATTCTTGTGTTGACTTTTTCTAGAACTACTCAAGCCTAATGCTAAGTGTGTAGGAGGAGAGTTGCTACTTATAAATCTACTGCGTCAAATGCTTCGTGTGTAAATCTAGTAATAGGCAAAGGCTCGTCACGTGTGCCTAGACTTATAGATCACATGTTTTTGCTTCAAGTTTACAGTCTAAGTAGAACATGAGTGGGACGTTCATCCTATAATAAAATAATAGTCTATGACAAAGAAACTTGTTAAATTAATTACGTCCATTTTTCTTACCGAGTCAAACGTGAATTTATCTATGAAAAAAATCCAATGTTGATGTCTGTTTTTTTTCTCAACCATCATTATATATCTGAACCAAAAAAAAATACACCTAAAGATAGATCAACAGATAAATTTTTTGTGACATTTCTATTGAACACTTTTTTACAAGTGACTATGTTTTTAAACATAACGTTACTGATGTTCAAAAAAATATCAACAGTATATGTTTTTCTTTATAAAATATCATTATGCGAAACATCGTGAGTATTATAATTGTGATGTTATAAATCAATATATGTTTAAAATAAAAATAGATTTTCGTGTGTTAACAACCATTACATTTATTTATTAGTATAATTTATACCATAGTTAATGCAACAATAAAGTGTATTATACGAAATCTATACTTTTGAAAATATAACATTAACCCTGGTATATAAATATAAATTCTCATCGATTTCACATTTGCATACCACGATTAAATTACCTTCGTAGTGTAGCGGCTTGCCTTATAACATGAAAGAGGTTCCAGGTTTTTTTTTTTGATTAACGTGGGGGAAATGCCTGCGTACCGTCTTCGCGGGGGCAAGGACAGGTCATGTCGAACTTGCACGGACTAAAACCTTCTCGATGTTCCAACTCGTCGCCTAATGGCAGGGTTACGGGAACGTTTTTGCACCAGCCGTGACTTCGCCGGCGTTGGTCGCTTGTGCAGCCTCACCTCGGGAGGGAGGGTTGAACCCTCTCTCTCTACCTCCGTGGGGGCACGCCGGGACATGCAGCGCGCTCACTCCTCGGCCTCCTGCTGTCGCGCGGGCAACGGATTCATCCGAACCCGTCTCCCAGAGACCATGGGAGCCAAGAGAGAAAACTCTTCCGGCTCCCTGCGGCGGATCCGATGTTGGGCCCGCCGCCAAGAAGTTCCTGGTTAGATTCCAGAGCTACATCTAATTGAGATTAAATTATAGTATAGTTATTTCAAACCTCCTGGCTAACTTCATATCTTATATCATATCACCCTCAACGTCATTTTCAACTAACATTACGTGCAATTGAGGCAACTTTTTCATAGTTCCACATAAATAAATTGCAATATTAAACGTTTACTTTGGCAGAGATCAAATTTTTTCCCTAACTACCATACGTTTAACTATCATACGTTTGACTTTACCATTCAAGGCTGGGTAAGCGTCATTGTAATTGAAAGTAAGTTCGTTTCGTCGATTGATTGGGTTGGTTACTGTGTAATCGATGGTCTTAACCTTGGAGCAATCCAATGCCGGTGTTTATTAGAATCAATTTTGGGGTTCGAACAATGTAACTGTAGTTGAGGATGGCTCCTACTTTGAAATAATGAAACAAAGAGCAAATGACAAGTGAAGAAATCAAAATGTTACCAGAATTTCTAATTATTGTAGTTTATTAATTATTCAAACTATTGTTTTTATTTCGATTTCTTAATAACAAAAACCTCTAATAAAAATCACAGCAGCTTAATATACTATGAATCGGTTATAATGGCGATAATCAGAATGTACGTACTACAAATTTTTTGCTATTTTTTGAAGCAGGATATTTTCCTGATGATACGCAATACGCCTATTTATAACAATACGTTGCTAGTTAGGATTATATACATTGCACCATATCGTGCTCGTCGTCCTTGTTTTATTACCTTTGTAACACCAATATCTCTATAAAAAGGGACCTACCACCATTTTCAGATATTGATATGAAATAAAACATGAAGACCGCAAACATTGCACTTTTTGACATTGTCGTCCCCTGTAACAAAGATAAATGAAAAGGACATACGACACCTGCCTGTCATTCTGTCACTATGCATATCTAAGATATGAAGACATTATCGCTGCTCACCCCGCTGCACAATTTTAGCGACATCCAACCCTTCTTTTTCGGTTAGTTCACACACCAAATCAATCAACGTCTTCGAGCCGAACGAGTCCTGTTCCCCGGGATAATTTTTGCTTCAATTCGTGCTTGCGTAAGCGTAAATTCATGAATAATAAGCGAACATTCGTTGATATGGATTATATTATATGAGCGGTCAGTTGGAGCGGTCGGTAAGCCGACAAGTGCTACGAGATTATGTTTACCATGTCCACTGTCCACTTTTGGGATTTGTCTATCGAAATCTACAACGCTAATTTTCTCTTTCCATGTGTCGGCGTCGGGCACTTGAGTTGTTCGGTGATATTGCCAGAAAAAGGAAACGACTTGGAAAAACTTGTAATTACGGGTAACATTGATGGTAAGCGGCCGCGTGCTTGGAACCCAAGACTCTAGATTGACCAGGTTAACGAAGCCATTGAAATGCCTGTATACAACGGTTTACATAAAACTGAAGTAACTTTCGTAACCCTCGGCACTACGGAATATATAAAATACTTAAAATAAACTTTATAAAGTAAAAAAAAATATGATTACTAAGATTTTAAACAAGTATTATCATAGGTCAATTTTATGAGTAAAACCATTATACAAATAATTAAATCAGCTATTATATAAATCTTCATCTCTTTATGAGCTCTATTTAAATGTCCAGTAATAAACATTTTTAATGTAACACTGTCGGTAAATGATTGTCCGTAGAACCATTTAGATCTTCAGTTATCCGATGTTTTATGATACGTGGCCACCACAACTACTGGTGGTACAAACCCAACGTATCAATTTACCCGACCTTGACGTTTCGTAACAACAATCACGTCGAATTGTCATTACACGTTTTTATCTATACGAAGTGGAATTATGCTAAAACGAATTGAAACTATTTGTAATAAATAACATATACGAAAAAGGCAAAATATTGGCTATACGCCTGGTTGCTTGGGCAATGTAATTCTGCAATTAACACATAAAGCTCATAAACTTTAAATACATACACGCATGTTACATTACGAAACTTTGCATTACAAAGTTAATTTAACACGCGAATGGAAACAGTTTGCGAAATCGCGGAGGTTATTTGTGATATAGTTTAAAATTTGGTACAGTGTGATGATCTTGAAGTGTGCAGATTTTGTTCTGCAAATCTATATATTGGCAGAACTAAATCTGCATGTATACAATAATTTGTGTAGTTCGCTGGCCTAATGGTTAAAGCGAGCGGCCATGATTCCGGAGGTCGCGGGTTCGAATCTCGGCATGTACCGATGACTTTAATATTTAAGTTATGTACATTTGTCAACTTTAGTTACAACAGAGAAATACAAACGGTGAAGGAAAACATCGTGAGGAAACCTGCACATGAATTAGAATTTATTCTAAAGTATGTGTGAAGTCATTAATCTGCATTGGGCCCGGGTAGTGACTATATCCCATCGCCCTCATTTTGAGGGTAGGCCTGTGCCCCAACAATGGGGACGTAAATTGGCTGTTATCCAATTTATATTAATTTTATCCCTTCATCATCATCATCATTAGGTGTCCTTTTCAAAATGAAGTTTGGCGATTAGATTGAGAAAACCAATTAGATCCTCAGCTATTCTTTTAAACTGATGCTATTTAAACCCGGTCCATTCCTTCATGTCGTCAAACCTTTTCTTGCGCTGTCTACCAGGTGCACTCATAAAGAGATCCTCTTTGAAGGTGTCCGAAAAATGCAATCTTTCTTTGTATGACGGTTGTCATCAGGCTGCGTTTGAAGTTAGCTCTCTCAAGGACTAAGCATTAGAGACAAACTGTTTCCACGTGATCTTAAACATTCGACGGAGTCCCCACATCTCAAATGCTTGTGTTCGACGACAACATTCCTTTCTTAAAGTCCACGTCTCACAACCATATAAGAAAACGGACCAAACATAACATTGGAAGACGCGGTATCGTGTGAAAAACGGTATTTTTGGGTCACATAATACTTTGAATATTCTATTAAAAACATTTTTACCTTGTCCGACTCTACATTTTATTTCTTCGTTATGATCTAAATCCGATGTGAAATAACAGCCTAGATATTTAAATGAAGTTACTGCTTTAATTCTTGTTTAACGTTGGTATATTTCAGGAGCAGGCATCGCAGTTCTGGATATTACCATTGGTCTCGTCTTATTCATAATGATGTTCAAACCCATTACATCACTACCAAATGCCACATCCTCCAATAATCTCTGCAGCTCGCTTTCAGAACCCGACACAAGCACGGTTTCATCAGCGTATTTGATATTATTGATCCGTTTTCCATTAACTTTAACTCCCTCTCGATGACTTAATAGGAGGTCCGTTAGAATAGCCTCCGAATAAACATTAAAGCGTAAGGGGGACGGTATGCATCCTTGTCGGACACCTCTCCAAATTGATTTTCACTCTAATAGTTTACCTGCACCTTTTACAGCAGCGTCCTGAGACCATAGACTCCCGATTATTCTACGGCCCTTCTCATACAACCCTTTACCTCTGAGAATCTCCATCATTTTGTAATGTTCTTATTCTTCTTCTTAAAGTGCCTCTCCAACTAGTGAAGGTTGGCGATCAGCGTAGCACAATCCTTTCTGTTTCTGGTTCGGCGGAACAATTGCGACGCCTCAGATTTGCCAGTCCATTCCTTCACCTTCCATTGATATTTCTCAACCATGACTTTTTTCTTCTCCCCACCTTTCGTTTTCCATAAACTTTACCCATTATAATTGTAATGTTGAACACGATTAAATGTATTCTTATAATCCTTGAAGCATAAATAGACGCACTGTTGTTATTCAATTGCTCGCTCTGCTAAGGAGTTAAGAGAGAAAATGGCTTCTCTAATTCTTGTCCTCGGTCTAAACCCAAACTGTTGAGAACATAAGTCTTCTGAGCATTTCATTATTATGTGATTATAAACAATTTTAAGCAGCACCTTCATGATGTGGCCTATTAGGTTTATGGTACGATAGTCTTCACATTTTATTGCCTTAGGCTTTTTCGGGATAGTCGTAAAAACAGAGCGAAGAAGGTCTTTTGGAATAATCCCGGTGTCGTAAATCTTATTAAACAGTATTACTATTTCGTTCCTGGTGGTGTTCCCCGTGTACTTCAAAAGTTCTGTGGGTACCCCATCCTCTCCTGCCGCTTTGCCATTTTTCATATTAGCAAGAGCATATTGGAGCTCTTCTAATAGTATAGGTGGTCCTGTCATCTGCGTATGATATATTTTCTTCCCATTATTTTATTCCTTACAATATATACAAAGTTTATCTGTGTACTTTAAATAGATTGTACGAAGTTTCATTGATCACCCACCAACCCGTACGGAGCCAGCGCGGTCCAATTCCTCCTCAATGAGGATCCTTAAGAGAGGCCCATGCCCAGCAGTAAGCGTTTTCCGACTGATAAGAAATTTTATTGAAATCGATTAAACTATGAAGAAAGTAGACAAACTACTAAAATACTTAAAAACTCTTTCCATGAAAAATACATATAGTTGACAGTTTTTATTGTGTAACATCATCAGCCAATAGACGTCCACTGCTGGACATAAGCTTCCTCTAATGTGGGATGATTAGGGCCATTTCCCACCACGCTGGCCCAATGCGGGATGGTGGCAGCCAGAGTTTCCTTTAATGTTTAGCAGTGTGCACCACGAGCTTGTGCTGTTGGCTTGGGTCTCGTGAGTTATTGTGCGATATCTCTTACATCTCCTTTATTGCGTAATAATCCATTAATTATACTATTACTGGTGGTAGGTCTCTGTTGCCGGAGACCGTCTAGGTAGGTACCACCGCAGCGCCAATTTCTACCGCAAAACCGTAGTGTGCGAACATTATTGTGTTCTGGTTTGAAGGTCGCTGTACCTAATGTAATTACTGGGGTAACGCGACTCAACATCTTAAGTCTCAGGCGATGTATGCAATGTGGTCCAGTGTATAACATCCTGAATAGCGCGACGTTGTTAAAGAGAGTCTCGTTACCCCAGTAATTACACTAACTACAGCGCCTTTCAAACCGGAACACATTAATGTTTACAACACAGTTTGTTTGCTTGGCGGAAGAAAATATGCATTGTGCTGGTACTTACCTAGACGGTCACCGGCAGCAGAGACCTACCACCAGTTAATACAACAAATGAACAATTGTTCGCAGCTTTGATATGAACTGAGACGCTAACCAATCTGATGTAAGCAAGCTTTGAAAACCAGGCGGTTGGTTTTTAGAGGCCCAGTTTCCTTTAACGGACGTTAATGATGTAATAATGTTTCGTAGGAACAGACAACGATATCAGTTCAATAGATAACATCGTTTGGATTCCGTTACAAATTATAAGCAAATAGTAAATATGAATTATCTGTTTGGCGGCGTATTATCAGAGCAACCATTGATGCGAACTGTAAATGTGAAAACAAATAAAACATTTAGATTAATGTGAACCATTAATCATTGTTTATTATATGTTTAAACCTTTTGTATATTAATATCAATAAGATTATAAAGAAACGAAAATTTTACAACACAATTATGAAGGAATACTCTTTGGATGTCTAATAAATAAAATATTCAAATTTCCAATAAAACTTGTATAATAATAAGCACTCAGTAATGTGGAGACCGGCAGAAGAACTAAGGTCACCGACATAGCCCAAAAGATTGCTGGACTTAAGTGGCAGTAGGCAGGGCACATTGTTCAAAGAACTGACGGCCGATGGGGCAGTAAGGTTCAGCGACGGCCGCGCACCAGTAGACGTAGTGGTAGATAGATGGCTCCTCACAAGCTGGACTCACGATCTGGTGAGAGTTGCGGGAACATACTGGATGTGAGCAGCGCGGGACCGATCGATGTTGAGATCGTTGGGGGAGGCCTGTGTGCAACAGTGGACGTCTATCGGCTGATGATGATGAAGCACTCAGTAGACTATTTAAGTGAAATAATGTATAACTGAAAACTTAATTTCGTGAAATCATCAATTATGATATGCTGTAGGAGAAAACTAAGTAAAGAATTAAAAAAAGTCATTTACAAGAGATAAAACTTTACCATTGATAGGTCTATAAATTTTTTTTTAAGCTCCTTCTTCGGTAGGTCTATGTCGGACACCATCTAGGTAGGTACTACAGCCGGTTCTATTTCTGCCGCCAAACAGTAGTGTGCAAACGTTATTGTGTTCCGGTTTGAAAGGCGTTGAAGCGTTGAAGCTAATGTAAATATGGGAGTAAGGAGACTCAACATCTTGTCTCAGAATATCGAGCGCAATGTGGTGCTGTATAAAAGCCTAATTAGACTCTTTGTTATGGGCGGCGTATCACTTACCATCAGGTGAACGTCCCGCTTGTCTAAAGCCGAAGCGGTACAGGTTTATTATCGACCAATGAGCGTCATGTTACGCAATATGGCGTCTCTGTCACCGAAGCGAGATTAAATAGATTTAAAACGTGATAGTTTTTAAATTGTGAGAGAAAGTCTGTGTGTTGCGTGCGTGCGGTCACGTCGCGCACGGAAACTGTTTCGAAAGAGATGAAAACAAAATCGAACTTATCTGGCATGTCTACACTGATCCCATAACATCTTCATCCATAGCAGCAATAACGGAATGCTGCAGTTAATTTATTGAGATTACTACAAAAAAAATTTAATATGAGCTTCTATAAAACTTATACGAAGTTCCCCTTACTATCTATATGTTTAATAAAAATGCGTTTTTGTCTTCGCTAATAACATGAAAATTAATATCGCGGAATGTTTCTTAGATGGTTCTAGGTTATTTATTTTTTGAATTTCATAGATCCTTCATCATTTTATTTCTAATTAACTTTTATAAACATGTTAATTTTGTTTTATTTGTGTGGTTGTTATAGAAAGTAATTTGCTGTTACGGTTGCTCTTAAGGAATATTTCAGACAAATTTCAAGTCTAATTTTATATTACAGCCAGCAAAGTGGGCTGGGAACAGTTAGTATATATATGTAGATATATATATTTATATATATAAATATATATATATTTCCCACCAATTGGCCCAATGCGGGTTGATGGAAGCTAGAGCCGCATTTATTGATTAGCAGGGTCCACTACGAGCAGGTGAGGTTGATTTGGATCCCATAAGTTATCGTGCAGGATATAAATACATATAAATATATTTATATTACCTATATAAGTAATATGATATTTAGTAGATAAAGATAGCGTTGGAAATAATGCAGGCTGAAAAGCAGAATGATAACTAATTGGTCTGCCAACAATAAATAAAAGTTAAAATCAAGTAAAATTTTAACCATACCTACTGTTTTTAATATTTTCATGTATGTATTATAATTATGTTATAACTATAATATTATACGTATACTTAGATATTCAAGATTTTTTTTTATTACTTATTCGACGATCTTGGTTCTAGTAAACATCAGAACTATACGTTCGGAGTCTTAAGACATGAGGTATAAAGATTCGGTAAATTACTGGCTACAGCGACTCAAAATGAATAACAGATACTTTTGGTCACTATAATATGACATTGTGATGCTTATGAGAAGACTCATACGACTGGTGATAGGTTTCTCCTGCCGTTGACCGTCTACGTAAGTACCACCATCGATTCTATTTCTCATTCATCGACTAGAACAACAATACACTACTAAAAGATAAAAAGCTGTATAAAAGAACACCACCATTAGATGGTAATCAAATACTTCATGATAATGTTGGCTTAATATTTAACATACATATAGCTTAGCTATCGACATGTCTAATTCTCTGACCAAATAATAGAAGACAAACACCACAATTACGATTAGAATACTAATGGTAGGTTTCTGTTGCTGTAAACGATCTGTTTACGTTCTTCACATTTACTAATTTTGCAGCCAAATAGTAGTGTTCAAACTGTTCCGCTTTAACGGATAACGCTACAGCGAAAGGAATTACTGTGGTAACATCAGCACAGCAGACAGCACAGTGTAGTGCTGTGTATACCATTCTAAATATCACCATATTGTTACGGTAAGGCGTTTCACTTACCATGATGTAAATGCATCACTCGTACCGTCGATTCAATAAAAAAATATCCACGTTGGTAACACTGTATATCCAATAAAATCATCTAACAACATAATCAATATGTCATTATAAGAAATTAATTATGTATCATGCATGCCATATAAATGATAGCACGCACAAGTAATCTGATTATAATACATATTTATAAACTTTGTAATTTATGTACGTACTTACTCTGTTTTAGGATCAAATGATATGATAGCGTGTTTACCAATGTCTATTCGTAGCTACTTCATTATGCTACCAATGTTTTTTTTTTTTTTGTATTTGCAACGAGTTGAAAAATTACCTTAATTGCACATTATAAACAATGACTCTGAATATACATCGTGCTTACCTTGATAGATCACGCAGGATCTCATATATTGATAGCAGGATAATTAAATCCCAGATATTACTAATATTCCATTGCATGATGCCCCGGAATAGAATAAGGCACTTCCGTGTTACAAGGACAGACAAGAGTAGCAGATATGCGTGCAACTGTATATTTATTAAACCCTTATTTTTTATTCGAATTTAAAAATACTTGTTAGTATATACCAGGTCAAGATTAAATAACTACGGAATTGTCAATCCGACAACCTAGTATAGCCATGGCAGGAAATCCTCTCTATGGAGATAGTATTGTCCGGCCGAGATAAGGCGTTTATTATTATTATACTATTTAATAATTTTTTGTAGTTGATCATTAAAATGTTTCTAGATCTTTGTGGTGTTATATGTGATCTAAGAAATTCGAGTAAAACAATTGAAATTAGGACCCAAGTTGTATAGTATTTATTTGTATATGACATGGATTTCAAATAAAACGATCATAATTCATCGGAAATACTAAATAATAATAATTCAGGATATCTTTCATTAAAAACTGTGTTCCGACTTTATAATAAAAAAGTAGGAAAGGTAACTAAGAATCTTTGATCGTAGAAAATTGAGTTTTACAAATTCGACACGATTTCACAGCTTGCCTTTGTTTGTTGTGATTTAGAAAAAGGGAAAGTGAAAATAAGTTGTTTGAAAGCTCTGGTGTCGATGTTATAACGATTTCGCATGTCAATGTTGAAGACAATTTTGTGACATCGTTATTTCTCTATTACAAGAACAGTTTTCATTACTTTGTAAAATATAACATGATCATTTTGAACCAGAAGTTCTGTTTATATTGTCGGTTAGTTACTAAACTTATCATACTTCATGAAAGGTTACCGCTTATTTCATTAGATGACAAGCGTAACGATCAGACTACAGACTATCAATAATAGCTTTAGAAATAAAATAACTCGATAATTTAAAATATAAATTTTAGGTAAAGTTATATTATTTATTTGTAAAGATTTAAGATTTTAATTAAGCAACAAGACGAGCGGAACGTTTACATGATGGTAAGTAATACGCTAGCTCATAATAAAGTAGCGCTAGTTAGGATGATATATACTGCATAATATTGCACGCTTTGCCTGAGACATAAGATGTACTCGTTAAGCTAGTAATTAGGTGTAATTGTGTAGCTAGTGAACTACAGCGCCTTTCAAACCGGAACACGGTAATGTTTGCACAGTATTGTTTGGCGACAGAAATAGGCGCTGCGTTGGTACCTACTTAGGCGGTCTCCGGCAACAGAGAGCTACCACCAGTGAAATAGAATGCTCCACACTGATGCTTAGTGCAAGAATTAATTCATCTAAATAAAATAATTAGAAATTATACTTTGAACATACAACATAATTATGTAACTATCGATAACAAGTTCTATCAGAATAATAATCGATTACTTTTAATAACGATAAATACTTTTAATACTCTCATGCTTACTATGACCTGTCAAAATTATCAATTTATATTTCACAAGGAATAGCTGATTCTGATTAATATTTTAGCTTATTAAGGATAAAGTTGTTGTAATATGTAGTTATCTAATTTTGCAGTAAGTCTGTTGATGATTGTAACTTCATTTGTTGTAAATATCGAAGATATTTAAATCATTCATACAAATAGATTCGTTAGGCAAATCTGAGGAAGCTTTAACACGAGTAGATAGTTATCAGTAATCTTGTAGACACGTCCAATTTGTCCTTGAGGGCCTCGCCCCCGTCGACATGCTTTCAATTACAATGAGAGACACAATCGGGCGGTAATTTTTTTTTAACTCTTGGCAAAGGAATGCAAAGCAAAAACGACACTGTCATACACGTGGCATCAGGATGCCAAACACATGCCTTATTGAATATGCCGCCAGTATAATTTTGAATTTTATGATAAAGCCTAGATGTTCATTTTGTATTTTATTGAAAATGGTATTCGTGGTAGGTATTTAATTATTTTACAAATAAGAAGTCTCAGTTAACCCAGTATATGTTGAAATTATTTTCTACTAAGAAATATGTAAGAAAAGTAAAACGAGTAATAACCGCTCGGTTATTAAGCTGCGAGAAGAGCGGAACGTTCACCTAATGGTAGGTGATACGTCTCACCTATTACAACGTGGGGCTAGTTGGGATGATATACTGCACTATATTACGCTCGTCGCCTGAGATATAAGATGTTCGTTCTCGTTACTCTGGTAATTACACTAGCTACAAGCGTTCTACAATTAATAATGTTTGGTGGCAGAAATAGGCGCTGCGGTGGTACCTACCTAGACGGTCTCTGGCAAAATAGACCTACCTTCAGTAAGTGGTAGGTCTCATGAGGTAATGAGCAAACATTGTTATATAATTGCTTGAATAGCACAATAGTTATTGGAATATAGAAGTTACGAGACTTAATATCATATACCCTAGGGAGAATACCAGAATGTGACGCTGAGTTAACACAAGACAATTTGTTTTTAAAACGAAAACAGAAATTTCAAAAGGAAAAACTCTTTATTACTTTTTAAACAGAAAAAATAGTAAACTCTGTATACTAGAAAAACACAGTGGGAATTTTAGTTTAGATTAAAAATAGTATCCAACTCAGGATTTTTCTAAGAAAAAAGTGCTAACAAAACATAGTACATATTAAATATTAATCGTAAAGAAAGTATTTTTTCTATTTATTTATATTATATATATTGTACAGCAATAGCAAGATATAGAATACATTATATATAGTAGTAGTATACAATTATTTTTGTTTTATTAGTTCATTTCTAATTTATGACACAGGTCATAGAATAGCTTGATCTATACGATTACAATCTATAGTCCTTGATCTACAGAGCGGAACCTTTCTGTGCCTAGGTAATCTACTTACGTGTGTTACGCCGCGGTCATATAATAGTGCAAATATAGTTTTCATAATTAGTTATAAATAGTGTAATGGGTCATGTATCTATTGCGAATACAAAACAGCGATACCGGATAGTTTTACGTGATTAGGTTATATCTTTAGTTCTGTATATAAGAAAACATTTGTAGGTATTTGTGGAACTGGTGAGTGGTGAACCACCAAATCCCGATTATGAAGAGTACACAAACATTGACAATGAAAATTGGAAATACTTCACGTAACATTTTGTAAAAGTAATATTAGGTCCTTACATATGAAATTAGCGTTTTGTCGTACTGACCACTTTGATCTGAAATATATCCTCTTTGGTTAAGAATTCCAAATTCAAATTTATAAATTCATTTAGCTGGTACATTTGAGTTTTGAAAACATTTGTTTTTTCTTCATTATTTTTTTCTTTGGCGTCGCTTATTACCGCACTATGGAAAACATGAAATATTGGTATATTTACGAGCACGAGTTCTACCGTGGCACCGGTTCTACAGAAACAGCTCCAAGGATTAATGATGGGTACGGCGCTGGTGTCACAAAAGAAAACACGGTACGTTTTTGGTTTCAACGTTTTCGTTTCCTCATTTTCACCTCCCTTTATGTGGTTCATTAATTGAGCTATGGACTGTGTTATAAGCAGTTATCCGCTGCCTCACAGAGCCAACCTTGTCATTGGATCTATCTTATTAAGTATACTCTTATCAGGAAGCCCTACTCTTTATAATCCTTGTACCATACACATGAATAGTAATGAAAGAGAAAAATTATGATTTGTTAGTTTAAATACAATTACATAGTTCAGCATCGATTAATAAGGAAATTTTCGTAATACCAAGTCCAGCTGTGGGATTATCATATTACATTTTAGTATACACAAATTCACAAATTTATAGACAAAAGTGAAATAAGTTATTGTCCTGGCCTTAAGTTTTTAGAATTGAGTGAACGTTGTAAGAAGAATTAAATAACGTAAACTATTCTTAGGGATCCTAAGTTAAAATTTAACAGAACGAAATCTTTATCTCAAGAAATTAAATAATATGGAAAGTTATTAAGATATGAATAAGAAAAGTTTAAAAAAATTTGTATAGATTGTTTTTTTTTTGAATATTAAAAGTCAACAGTTTTTGATAGAAAACTAATACCAACTCTCATAGTGGGAGAAATTATATAAACAAAAACAATAGGGTTATGGGTTTATTTAAAGTGCACAAACACGCGCAAGGAGCAACAATTGTATTTTATGTTATCTGTGAACATGTGTTCACTTACGAGACCAACGGCAATTAGAACATCGATTACAATGTTCCTTTAACTTGACATTACGATAGGGTTAACAGCGAGCGTTTAACTTTTATCCATTGTAAACTGACGATACGACATTTTAAGTTGACGAAAGAGGTCCACCTTATTTGTTCAATAATATATTATATAAAAAAATAAACAGCCCCTATAACGCAGCCAGTAGTGGAAATACAGGTACATTTGTCATATACATATTTATGTACGCGAAATTAACATTCTACTCTTCAACAGAGGCGGGATGTTAGTTTAAAATGTCCTCCTGGCTTCAAGGGAAATGTTTTTAACCAGAGGTGTGATGTTAAATTAAATACATATCATGTGTACATATTTGGCAATTGTTTTATATATTGAATTTTATAAAAGAAAGGAATGGGAAATGTATAACCTCCGATGATAAAAAATAAACGATATCACGCACTAGAAATTCTGACTTTAGATCATAATATTTAGTTCTTATATATCTAACCCTAAAATATTAGTATATAACCAAAAATCTATTTATAATTCTTTAGAAAATGAAAATATAATGTTGTTTATGGTATCTTCAACTGTTGTAAAGTAAGTTTGTGAAGATAATATAAATGTACCTTTTAAAGTACAAATAGTAATACATTATCGTTAGCTGAAGTTGTTATTATTTAGGCAAATATCAAAACATGATATCCGAACATTAATTGTTAATACTTTTTCCATCATAAAAATTACAAGCGATCAATAAATAAACGATGTTTTAACAGACAATTAAGTTGAAGAAAAACAATGTTTCCAGTATTAGAAGAAATTCAATAGATTCTTATTTGATAATTTCTAATAATGTATATCTCATTCAGTATATGAAAATCAATTATTTTGTGATAATATTTCGTGGCGCGAGGATCGAATGGATATGCGTTTGGATTGAACCGGCAATTGACATGACAGACAAGTGCACAAACAAGTCAAGAAGCCAGACAGAATAAGACAACTGTTCGTGCGGTCCGATGCGTTGGCGGTTGATTAAATGCAGATGTGCAGCTTAGTAAATATTAGCAGAGAGCTTCTATAATTAAGTTTATGTTATGATTGATAAGTACAGTTGCTGTTGTTAAACTCGTTATGTTGCCTAATTAATAAAAAATACTCCACCAATACTTTTCATCATCAGCCGATCAGAGCTCCATTGCTAGACATAGGTCTCCTCCAAATATCCCTGTATCGATCGGACCTGCACTGCCCGCATCACTGAGTACTAGGAGCCGTCGTTTGTAGGGGTTCATATGGAACGATGTGGGCCTTTTCCCACCACGCTGTTCCAATACAGGTTGACGGGAGCGAGGGCCTCGTCTGTTGATTAGCAGGGTGCATCACGAGCAGGTGAGGTTGCCTTGAGTCTCGTGAGTTGTGCGGGACCCCTTACACCTTTCGAATACTTTTAACTATTACTATTGAATCACCTCACGACACAAGCAGAAAATTAACAAAAATGCGATTCGAATCTGTAACTTTAGACATGAGAGTTGTAATTTGTACTAAGACCATCGATTTTAAAAACACCCATTCATACATCATTTTATAAATTTAGTAAAACATTGATATTACACAGAACGTAGAGCTTTGATAAATGTTAGTTTAACTAATTGGACGAGAGGTCCACCTAATTGTAAATGATCTACTCCTGTCCATAACAACACTGTGCTAATTAGGATGATAAACACAGCACAACATTTTGCTCATCTTTAGATATAAGAGGTTAAGTCTCGTTACTCCAGTCATTTCACTAGCTATAGCACTCTTCAGATTGAAACACAGTAATGTTTGCACACTGCTTTGGAGCAGAAATAGTCGGTCGGTGATACCTACCTAGACAGTCTCTGGCAACAGGAACCAGTGAATCTTTATAATGTCTAAGACTATAGTTGTGCTTAGTTATTTCTGTAGCTTTACCAGTATTTTGATTACTGTGTATGCAGTCGTTGTAAGTACTGGCTTAAATTAATGGAGTAACGAGACATCTTCTCAAGGCGACAAATTTGTCGTTGTGTTTTGTGAAGAATAGCTTTCACAGAGCACCAAGTGAAAGTATTTCTAATCTCCACGCTTGATTATACTGTCTGTGAAAAAACGTCGATATTTACTTTATAAACTAATTTACAGATTGATTTAACGAAAACCTTTAAGATACCTTCAAAATCACTTATACATTACACACCCAAAAGATTTGATATAGTGTATTTTTATAACGGTTGGAATCTCCCACGCGTCGCCGTATCTGGATGGGTCATTGGCATGCAGCTGTAATTCGCATTGCTACAGCATAACCAGATGCAGATTAACACAGAGATGCAATTCGCAGAACTCAACAACCGCAGTGTTATTAATTGCATAATACTAAACAGGATGTAGACGTAGAGCATACAATCATCCTTTTCCATGTGTGGTAAACGGGTTAGATTATTCCCACCGCCATTTCATCTTAGGCTTAAAAGGAGACTAAAAGAGAACAATTTTAATGAAAAAAAAACTAAAGCTTTTATGTGAGGTTTTAATATCTTTTGCATTATATCCTAATGTACTTTGGATGAAGCAGATAAAAAATATGGTAGATATTTATAATCTAAAAAAGAATCTAAAAAGTTTACATAGTAAGTTTCTAATAAAATATATAATTTATGAACTTACTTCAAGAGTACGAACACGAATCCAAATGCAGGTTTAATTAATACCCATGAAATATTGTTTGTTAATGTAAGCGACATTAAACCCATCAGGGATACGTAGTTTATAATAAAATGTTGAATTTATTTAATGTAACGAATAATGAACAACAGCTGCAATAGTAAATGAGTAATAGCGCGATACGAATCCTAAAAATACGTCTCCGCGTGGTGCAGTCCCCTGCAACGAAGAGCTTCGTACAATCGCTAACACTGATCTTTTATCCCGACCATCGCTCCTTTACATTTATAAAATACTTAATGATTCTACATTGAACGGCAATGTACGTGGAGAGAAACGAAGAGTACGACGCGATGCAGCGGTTCTATTTAAGGACACCTTCATGGTATCGGTGATGGCCCAAATGTGTCACATAGTGAGTCAAGCGGGATGTACAGAGCAAATCGCAAAACCGCACATGTTCTGAAAGATATTGAAATTGTATACTTATTTTAATATTTAAGTAATTCTGCAAGAGGTGATGTAAAATTTACCCTTGACAACATCAGCTTGATGAAAACTATATCGTTACATTGTGTCGTCACACAATTGATAATTTATTGAATACTTTTGCTGTATTCGTTAGGAATCAAATCTAAAACCCTTCGCCACGAAATAGTTAATAAATCTAAATGATGTTAAGACGGATATCGAGAATACAAATCCAAGTTTTTATCACATTAGATGTTATTAAATGCCACACTGAAACACCATTAATAAAAACCCATGCGTTAAACAGAACGATCGTAATATTGTTTATTAAATGTATTTTTTGTTAATAACAAAATTTAATTGAATAGGTTTTTTATTTGTCCTATTATAACCTACCGTTAAGGGATGCTGATGCAGATGGGATAATGAGATAACACGTTGAAATTAATTCAAATATGGGACGATAAAAAGTTATTTAGATCGATTTCTATAGCGTTATTATAAATTAATAGTAATTAATACACGGTAATATAGAACTGAAGGAGTTGAAAAAAATGAGAAAGAAAAGATGTTGTTTTCCGTGCTAAGTAGAAGAAATTAATATTTTTAGGATAAAGCTATTAAATAAAACTTTATATCGTACCAAACTACGGAATGTTCTTATATATATAAATTAACCATCTAGTAACGTTCCCAGTATTGAGACTTAAACTTTTTATAGCGCTAGCGAAGATTGGTGGATAACATATATCCATAAAAACTATCACTCTTGAGACTTGCGGGCTTCCTCATAATGTTTTCTTTTACAGGAACTTAGGGACAGTGGAAATCCCGTGATTATTGAACAAACTGACCTATCGTAGCTTCTTCATATATATATATATACGTTAGAAATTGTGGATGACGAAAGGCAGAACGATAACTAAATAGCAATAATAAATAGAAATAATAATGAAGTTAAATCTTAATCGTAGCATAATATTTTTATGGATAATAATTTTATTGTAACTTATAACTATTGTGTTACATATAAGTTAACTTACGTATTCAAGTTAAAAAAAAATATATATTTAGCACATGATTAACGTTTCATCGTTTCAATATGCAATGAGAACAAATTGATTATTAAGACATATAAGAAATTAACAAATATTCGAAAGTTTCAGAAGATACGGACAAATGTTCGTGTATTGAACCGATAACACTAGTCGTTGACCATTCGTTACGGTTTCCCCGGTCTGTCTCAATGTTCAATATATAACATGGAATGGCCAATAAATTTCGGTTTGTAGTACGCACCCACCTGTGTGTGATCTTTACGGACCCCAGCCCTGTTACTAACTTGTACAAGCACAATTACATTTAGGGTGGTCGCAGCATGATTTTTAATATAACAAATTTTTAATAATTTAATTTTACATGTCTATCTTTTTTCATTAAATCTTGAGAATCTATTATGTTTATAAGAAATTACGACCACCGCAAACAAGCACTGGTGGTAGGTCTCTGTTGTTAGAGACCGTCCAGTTAAGTACCAACCGTGGCGCCTATTTCTACCGCCAAACAGTAACAAGTACAGTGCAAACATTACTGTGTTCCGAGGACTGTTCTGTGTTTCGAAGGACGCTGTAGATAGTGTAATTACTGGAGTAACGAAACTCAACATCTTATAACGCAAGGTGACGAGCACTATGTGCAGTTTACACCATCCTCACTAGTTGTTATGAGCACTTACCATCATGTGAACGTTCCGTTCGTCTCGTTACTTCTTTGAAAAAAAAACAATCAGTTCTGTTTATTAAAAATGAGGAACACCGCAAACAAATGTAAAGGAAGAAGGCACTTAACTCATAGAATCAAGCAACGTTGGGGTACGGAATAGAAGCCTCTCACTAGAAAGCACACTGTGTGCTACAATTGTAAGACTTGGCAGCTTTCCTTCATTCACCATACTCACCAGCCCTTCCGCCTACCGACTATTACTTTTGATTAAATTTGGACAACAAAGTAAAAAAAACTTTTACTTCGCACAAAACTCTTGACCCTTGACTAGACATTCTATCATGTTACTATGCTGAAAAATTATAACAATCTTATTACAATCCAAAAAAAAGTTGGTTTTTTAACTTCTAAAATTATTTTGTTTGTGGAAGCCCTGTGGGGAAATATTTTATCTAGTCTATTTTACCAATTTCCAAACATTTTTTGGGGACAATAAGGCGATGGTTGATGTTCATTTCTATACGCTCTATATGCAGATATGAGTCAAATAGTTTGTGATATATAAATAATAAGTTTCTCGATTTCAGAAGTAGAGCAGATAGTAGAAGTACCCCCATAAAATTCAGATTTTAAAACTATCAAATA
Source organism: Ornithoptera alexandrae (assembly GCA_029030555.1). Lineage (NCBI taxonomy): Eukaryota > Metazoa > Arthropoda > Insecta > Lepidoptera > Papilionidae > Ornithoptera > Ornithoptera alexandrae. The sequence goes on along the minus strand of JARDVY010000064.1, from coordinate 4,297,288 downwards.
AACTATATATGCGTCTATATTATTTCAAAATGAACTAAATGGCATTGTTAAAAAATCCCATGAAGTTCAAGAAACAGGACGTCCACCTGATGACAAGAAATACGCCTTCCTAGAACAACGGGGTGCCAGTTAAAACCACGTATACAGTACCACATTATGCTCGTCACCCTAAGATATATGATAAGTTTCGATACCTCACTAATTTCTCTAGCTACAACGCCTTTCAAACCGGAATACTATAACGTTTGCACACTACTGTTAGTAATCGAAATACATAAGTTCCACGTATTGGATGCAAAAATAGACACTGGTGATTTTACTCAGTTGGTCTCAGTAAATAGAGACCTACCACCTGCCACCAAAAACTCTTATAAATAAATAATAAGTTAACAAACAGACAATTGATAAATAAATGATGAAACTAATCATGCTCTTGAAATGTATTATTAAATAAAATTTTAATTATTTAACAACATTTTGCATACATATCCGAACAGTTTAAAACGAGTTACAGCCGTTGCTCTTTATTTTTCGGGGGTAACTTTAACAAATACACCCCTCTTGTGTACAACTTTTACTTTAATCTGCCATAATCCTTATTTATGGATCGAGGGGAGGCATCTGAATAAGCAACTGGAATAAGTGTGGTAAAGGACAAAACGAACGAGTTATTTTTGCTGTAGACGTTAACGATATTTATGCCAACTTGAATCGTAAAGAACGTACATAAAGACTGTTGGTATTTTCTAATCAGTAAAAACTAAATTTTAGTACTATAGAGATATTTATCACTGTTGAAATAGGACGCTGCGGTGGCTGGATAACCCTTCCTTTGATATTTCTGTTCTCGTTCTAATTAATATTCATCAAGCATCAAAGGTTTAAATGTGATGAGACTGATCGTTCTTGTGCCTTCAGTCTTATACTTACATGAGGTTATGATTTACATCCAAAACTAGTATTATATTAGAAATATTGCATAATTGGAATAGCTTTAAATGAATTTCGTCTAATTGCTTACACTGATAAATAATTTGGCAACATAATTTTAACTGCATGATCTCTATAATTAAAAAAAAAATTAGTAAACTAACGATGTCTCTTACGTATACATTACGAGTACTCATATAAATATTAGGAAAAGATTTTTTAGTATTTAACAATTCTTATTATTTATTTTAATTATATATAATTTTCATAATAACTAAAATAATATTAATTGTAAGTAAAAGTAAGTAAATTTATATCAAAAATAAATTAAAGTAAAGAGTATATATTTAAAAGAAGCTATATACGTATTGTGTTATATAAAAAAGGATTTATACTGAATATATTAAAAGTATGTTTATTTAAAGAATTAGCCCCTATCTACCGTTGGGGGTGACAAATCACGTATGCGTCTAACTTTTTTAATTTGAACATAAATAGTAATGTTAAACTTTATGATTATAGCCTTAAAGTTTAATTTGTAATATCTACAAGTTATCGTTGCTGTGAACATTCGGTGCACATGTTGGTGATCGATTCCTTCCCAGAAATCAGTGAATCTCTAGATTATTTATAAAAACACAAGATTGATGACATTTGAAGTGTGAAGTCTTCTATCATCTAATCTTCGAAACTGTCAACACGTAGACAGTGGGCGCATGTTGTTATTGTGATGATTTACTTTATTTTTTTTTGTAGTGATATTTTTTGAGCATTCAAATGTAGGTAGGTTATGCTGTTAGTTTTGTTTTTAACGAAACGAACTGGTGGTAAAAGAAACGCTTGCTCATAACATAAATATTGTTGTTTCAGGTTCTGTCAACAGCACTAAATTGCAAATCTTTATTAGTGCATGAAGAGACCGTAAGGGATGACTCTTGTTCTTTGGATGAGTGGGGCGGGCTCCTGTATAGCTACTTGCGTTAATACACTTGCTCCGTCCTACGTCCAGAACATTTTGAGTATTGCTGGTGCAGCTGCAAACCACGCGGAGTACCTCAAGCGGAGCAAGTATTACCCATAACGCCCATTTCATATTTAAACCGTTTGGGATGGAAATTAGGGTATCGGGGTCCAGGTGCGGTTAAACTTTTTTGCAGTTATTTTCATAAAACTAACGGATGCCACCCGAGCTGACAACTACATGGTACAAAGAATAAGCCTCGCCATCCAGCGCAGCAATGTTATTAATTTGCTCAGCACAGTGCCGGACCGGATTGACCTAGGGCAGTGGTTGGCAAACTTATTAGCCAAATGGGATAAATATGCAAATTAAAACGATTAAAAAAAATTGAGAGCCAATTTTGTTTGTAAATGTAGTAAACATTCATCATAATTTTAAAGATACATTAAATGGCCCATGGCAAGCCTGTAGGAATCTTGTGCTAGAGCCACACTCAAGAGTCCAAAGAGCCGCATGCGGCTCCGGAGCCGCACTTTGCCCGCCTCTGACCTAGGGGTTTTCTTTTATTGTTAGTATATATAAGTATAATTTAATTTAGTATTAATGGTATTGTTAACAAAATTCAATATCTCATGTATGAAGCAATATAATAAAAGTAAATCTGTTGCGCAGCGACATATTTTATATAACAGTATCGTGAGATTGTCCAACAATTATAACTTGTACAATCAATGTTAATTTACATTAATAGTTTATATAAGACATCTGCCCGTAATTTCTAACGGGTGGCCAATATTTTACGACATTGGTAATGGCCTTTCTTACTTTAGGATCGTTTAAAATTTTAACGACTTGAGATGTTTATAACTGATCATATTTTATGCTATTATGCTGACGTCAGTCGGCTTATTTTCGAAATTTTTACTATCACAAAAAATGAAGAAGTTAATTTATTGCCATTTGACAAAATTTTAGAGAATTCGTTAATTTCTCTTTTATATCTTTAATACGATTTATTTCTCAGGTGTATAGGTGGACAATATAATAATATCGTTTGTACGTATTTCTTAAATACAAAAGTTTATAGCAGTGTGTAGTGAACGACAATTTAACGTACAGTTTCATGTAGGTTTGTTTTTTCTACCTATATCGATGTTACCGTGAGAGACCGAAATCAGAGAATGTCGACATTCACCGGCGAATGTCAACAAACACCAATACTTTGGTGAAAGATCGAATATTTCATTACATTCTTGTACATTCGGACCCTCACCGGTGTATGTCGACAGTCACAGATATGCTCTGGTGGAGGTCGAAAAGAGAGAAGCCGACAAAAGGCAAGTGACTGTTAGGTTAGGTTAGTAAGTTTTTTCCACCAATAATTTTCCTTCTCATTTTGAAAGTACTGTGTGTTTTAAGTTCTTAGTTATTCCTCTCAGAAAGAGAGGCGTAAAATTTATCGCGACTAAATTACGGAGAAAAAAATATAAATCTCGGATATGTTCAACATTCACTTTTAGTGCATGCTGAATTATGAATTATGAATAGAAACATTCACCGGTGAAAGTCATAAATAAGGGTATTTAGGTAATATTTCGGACGTACAGTAAGCGACTATGTGAATGTTGACATTCACCGGTGAACGTCAACATTCTCCAGATTTTGGTGTTTCACCGTAACATCGATACAAAATGGCATCATATTACATGCAACTGATACTGTATGCGATTAAAGTGTTTGATTGATTTCATATAAACAATTGGTTTTCAAATATAATGGATAATACATTGGTATGACAACAATGTGACATTTATCTAGTTACTGTGTAAAACCGATCGGTTTGGAGATCTTTGGAGAAGGCCTATGTCCAGTAGTAAACATCTATCGGCTGATGATGATGATGATTGTATAATAATGACATATACTCCCATTTTATGACAACGAAGTCATAGTCTATGTTCTGGTGTGGTTGGAACGCCTAAAAAAATATTACCAACGTTGACTTCATTAAAAATACATTTCTGCAACTAGATTACTATCCGAAAGGCAACTTGCTCTATGCAATTTCTTTCATTACATTTATTTCTATAAAATGCTTTATCTAACGCTGTTAGGTATTTTATATACCTAGCATATAGAAACAGTTAAGAAGAAACTGAATCTCCGAGAATCTAGAAAACCGATACTATGAAATGAGAGTTAAAATTCATTAACAGTATATTTGATTTGATATGATAGCATCGTTACATTCGTAAATAATTTATTAATTATGTAAATAGAGTTATCTAAAATAAATTCGTTATAATGAGAACAAACCAATACAAATGTATTTAAACATATAATCGTATTTTTTTAATATGAACTTTTATATAAAACGTTATGTGATCTTCAATAATCCATTTAACTACACACTGTTACTTATATCATGTGGTATCGATAGGTAATAAATATTAAACAAAATATATCCTTCTAATATAAATATATCATCTTTATTTCCTCTTTTAGTTAACCTCCTTTACTTCTACCACAACATAGCAAATTTACCCTATTCCCATTTGAAGAATCATTTATTACTAAGGTAAAAACAGGTACTATCTTATGTCAAAAGGTGACGTCCGCAATGTGAAGTGAAACCAAACTTACCAGTTGGTGACAACTATTGTCGGTTAAAATTATTAAATTTTTTTGTTATATACCACGAAGCGATCAGACGAGCAAGACGTTCACCTGATGGTAACAGATATGCTTGCCCATAACAATGTAGCGCTAATTAGGATGATAAAGACAGAACCACATTGCGCTCGACGCCTTGAGACATAAAATCTTTAGTCTCGTTACCGTAGTAATTTCACTAACTACAGCGCCATTCATACTGGAACATAGTAATGTTTGCACAGTACTGTTAGACGGCAGAAATAGGCGCTACGTTGCTACCTACCACTTATAGAATAGTAATAAATATACTTATAGGCAATCTATCACATAGAGGAGTTTAAGGGGTTCCACCCATCCTACGGAGATCAAGTCAACCTCACCTGCACACGGTTCACCCTACTGAATGACAAACGAGGCTCTGACCACCCACCAACGCGCACTGGACCAGCGCAGTGGGAACCCAATTCCACTCAAAGAACTCTGTGGAGATCTTTGGAGGAGGCCAGTAGTAGAAGTCTACCGGCTGATATTGATAATGAAGAAACTTATAACCCATAAAAGAAAACACTTAGACATTGAACCGAGGTTAAAGGTAGCGCATACAAAACATAACACAGGCAATGTTATTAATTATTGATCACACCGATTAAAGTAACCAGTTATTAACGAATACATCTAAATCGATATTATAAAAATCGTAAGTAGATATCGATTTATTTTAAATAATGTTTTAGAATTTTATAATTCCTTCCCACTAGTATACAACATAATAAAATACTGGCCGTAAAAAATGAAGATAACAATATATAAATCATCTTCGGATTAAAAAAAAAAAACAGCTTCGGCCGCTGTAATCGGTTTAATACATTACGAAGGCTACCTGTTTTCTATCGATGAAATTGAAAAAGTATAACTTTTTTTATGATAATCGTAAGAAGCATGAACATCGCTTTTGAAAGGTTCTTCTAGGTTGAAATTAATTAAAAATTTATATTATTTTTGATTTACATTTGAAAGTCATATTAAATACAACAATGCAGTTAATTATAATATGTAGTGTATGATAAAAATTATAAATGTGTCGGTATAGAGAGAAGTTATTAGAATGTCTGTGCTTAACTTTCTGAAAGTATATAATTTATTTTTATTCAATTAAGTGACGAGACGAGCGGGACGTTCACTTGCTCATAAGTGATATGCCTACCCATAACAACGCGGCGCTAAATATACACAGCACCACATTGCGCTTGTCGCCTTGAGACATAAGATCTTGTCTCGTTTACACCAGTACTTTTACTAGCACATTATCATCTTTAGGTGCCCTCTTCAATCTCAAGTTTGGCGATCAGATTGAGAAAACCAATTCGATCCTCAGCTAATATTTTTAACTGATGCTGTTTAAACCCTGTCCCCTCCTTTATGTCATTAAACCATTTCTACCTCTGTCTACTAGGTGCACGTTTTCCAGGATTTGCTCTCCAGGATCAACCTTGGGAACTCATAAGGGGATCCACTTTAAAAGTCTGGCAACAGAGTCCTACCACCAGTATATCTTTAATAAAGTAAAAAGTTAATTTAAGGAATACATTGCAGAAATAGCGGTAAGTAAACATACATTAATTTGTACTATTTTATAATTTAAAGGAACGGGCATAACTTAGGAATAATAATAAGTGTACTTGGTTTTTATTAATATTTCTAACAGTACTACTGTTTACATGGTCGAAAAGATTTTATTGATTATGGATTTGTATATATAAAACAAAGTACATACAACATACAAAACTATATATTTATTAATAGTACCGTAATACTGTTCCGTCTACGTAACGTTTACAAAAACTTTACATTCTCTATACCTTACCCTTTTAGCTAAGGGTTAAGTATAATTATGTCGGTGAAAAGGGGGTAGTAAAGTTTTTATCGAGATATAAACAATGTTCTCGAATTAGATAATGCATCAAAGAAAAAGACTACCGCCGAAATGGCAGCGAATCCTGAACATAAACGCCAAGCAGGCGCCATTGCTTCCAGATAAAGACCTTTTTGTTTTTAAACGTGGTCCGGTGGGCCTCAGTGTGATGTGTCACTTGTAGACGGAATCTCTATATAAAGAAAAGTTGTCCTGATTGTTTGTAATATAAAAAAATAATTATAAAACATTTATAAACCTATAGTACATTATAGTTATATAATTTTACAATATTATATATATGAATAACGATGAATCGATTCGTTAATTATATATGATATGATCATACCTAAATAAGCATTAAATTAGAATTGAAGATAATCACAGACTTCTAAATATATAGCGAGAGAGCTAATGTCTCTGCATATTTATTAGGACATTATCATTATCAGCCTTTGTTTATTCACTGCTGGATATAGGTCTTCCCCAATAACTTCCACTAAATGCGATCCTCAGCTTTTCGCATTTACCTACTTGCGACCGCCCTGATAATGTCGTTGGTCCATCTGGAAGGAAGGCGTCCTACATTTTTGCGCCGTGTACCTCCACTCCAAGACTTTTCTCCTCCAAGACCTTTCTTCTTTAAAGCCATTTTGCATAAATCGTCTTATCAGAACAATGACCGATTATGTAAAGGTTTATTGATTTATTAATATTAAATTAGTTATAATAATATATTTAAAAGGAGTGAATCCGCAGGAGGAGTATAGTCTGCCTTTGCGCAAACCCCATCGGCGCCGCGAGCTAAAAGGCGACGCCTTTTTTAATCACAATACTGATTCACAATGAGTGTTTCGAGTTACATTTCAATACTTTCTATTGTAAGTACATTTCAAATGAAGTAAGGAGACCCGGTTTCCGGTCCCTTTGAATAAGGAACGCCGAAGTTATATCTGGATTTATGACTAAGATTTATAACATATTCTGTTCAATGTGTCCGCACTGTCGTTAGAATGTGACGCCAAAAATTACTAATATGAATATTTTTAGATAACTATAATGAAACTTAAAGACATATTTTGTACATAAAGATAAGTTAAAGTGATGTACATCTTAATGAAAATAGTAGTTAAATTGATATTTCTTCGACAACGATATATAATAAGTAAATAGAATATAATGTTACTTTTAAGTTTTGTAATTAAATACGTTTTCAGTAGACTTATCATTTTGTTTTGCTCTATCAGGTTTATATTGGTCGTCAAATCATAGATTGAATACATTAACTTTTAACTCAATATCTTATTTAGTAGTATTAAACAAGTTTAATTATTTTATTGTAGCTATTTTTTAACTTTATCGTTAAGATCTTGATTCATAAGAAACTTGTGTAAAAATTTTGATAAAATAAATTAAACAATAACTAGCAAGCGGTATACATCATCAGAGTCGTGTCATGTGTTCGAAAACATTGTTGTGGATTTCTTGTGGCTTCCCTATCGATAATTAGTTCAATATTTGTATGGAATCCTATTTCGAAAACTATACGTAATAATCTGTAGAAATCATAGTCTTGTAGATATTGACCACGACCTTGCGATCTATCGGAATCAGGTGTCAGTGCAACTATTGTATAACTCATACGCATTAATTATTTATAGTGAATAAAAACATCATCTCAATCTCTTCGGTAACGAGACAGACTCAAATATTAATGGTATCATAATTCTGTACTAGATTGTGTTCATCGTAACAAAGCCATGTACTTGAAATTAATTTACCATCACTCTTATCGTGCATTAACACATTTACTATGCGTCTCAGAATATGTGATACTGTTAAGATTGCCGATATATATTATTACGAGTCTATAGTATAGTTATGATGCAAGAATAATTTTACTTGAACCCATGGTAAGCAATGTGCAGTCAGAGGAATCGATGCGCGTATCTTTGTTCGGCGGTAAGTGTCTATGTCAAATGTCAGGTTCCTCTACACATTGTAATTCAAGTGAACCAAGTTCTGGCTTATTATTTTTTTATATTTAATGAAGCAGCGAGACCAGCGTTCAATGGTGATGATGAAAGTAATTCGCCCGCTCATAACTACGTATCCCTTGTTAGAATGATGTGTCTATCATCATAACTAGCGCATCACATTCTGTTCGTCGCTTTGAGATGACAAGTTGTATGTTCAGTAACTTCACTAGCTACAGACCTCTTACTCTACTACTCACAGAGATTTGCCGTCAGAAATAGGAACTGTAATGATACCGAACCAAACGATATCCGGCAACAAAAACCTGCGTTCCGTATATTCTGTTATTATTTTTTAATAAGTAATTTAGTTGCTAATAGTTAATATCTTTGATTCCTGAAAGGGTTGTAAGGGGTCCCGCACAGCAATTCTCAGGACCAACTAGGCCAACTTCGCCTGCCCGTGATGCACCCTGTTAATCAACAAACGAGGTTCTAGCTCACCAATCCGCATTGGGCCCCCGTGGCGTGAAACGGCTCAAACCCTCCCACATGAACCCCTACAAACGTGAAGATCTTTGGGGGAGACTTATATCCAGCAGTGGACGTCTATCGGCTGATGACGATGACGATGATGAATATTCCTGATTAGTAATAATTTTTCACATTATTTATAAAAAAAAACAATCACTTTGATACTTGGAATGCCAAACAAAAAAAAGCAAGTAGAAGAGAACTATGTTTACCTAATAGTAATAAAAAGAGTCAGTAACAAAAAATCACTACTAAAAATAGTAAATGCTGCCCTGTACTCCCCGAAGAGGTTCCGCCTTGTCGTGACGGTGGGGCCCAGTAGCCGTGACTTGGTCATCCACAGTGAAGCTAAGAGGAACCTACCCGCCCGGCTTGACGTGGCCGCACCAAGTGAGCTCCGTGAGCTCGCTTCGGACGTGTGCCGGTGGGCTGCGGGGGCAGGCTGGCGGTGCCTTTTGCAGCCGTGGTGGAGTCGCGGAGGGAGAGACACTAACGCCTGTCGGTATTAAAATCTGCTGTATATCGATAGTTACCGGCAGAAGAAAACTAATTGGATCAAAGGTGCTTTTCTTAATAATTGGTTATTTTATTTGCACGAAGTTATTATATCTTTATGAAATTAAATATATTCCAATTCTTGTGTCGACAATTAAGATAAACGTTCCGCTGCATCTACCACCAACACCACAATCCCTAATGGAAGCAGACTACTCGCTACCGACCTTGGTCTTTCTTTTAGACAAATTGATTAATCCGACATTCATTCGACGTTGATCTCGCAAGGTCTTTGAAGTAGCGAAGCGGAAGATTAAAGCGTTTAAAAAAATTACCTCCAGTAGCACGGATAAGAATTCACTTAAATTAATTTATAAATTGAACTAATAGAGTAAATAGTGGATTTTAATTTTCATGGTGTAAATTTATTAATTACTCTTTCTTTATCGAATCTAGTGTGCCTAAATAACTTTACATAACATAATATTACATATAATTATTGCTGTGCAAGTTTTTTAGTAGTAAATATTTTGCCACTGACTCTCAGGGCAGGTCTCATCTCAGCTCCAATTTCAGCCAGCAAAGTGTTAGCACACATATATATTCCGGTTTAAAGTGTGCCGTAGTTAAATTGCTATACCAAGACTTGAGATCTTATATCATAAATCGGCGAACATAGTTAAGTGCAAGAGTTTTGCTTTCTGTCAGGGTAAAACCTGCATGCCTAGGATCTGAAAAGAAATAATAAAGATTATTAAAACTTTCGGAACATGTAATAAATAATACAAATATACGTAATATTTATATAAAATTTCTAAATATTAATCAACTAATAGAAAAAGTGACTTTAATATGTCAAATATTAAGATTGTTTCTTAATATACGCAGTTTTAATACAAAGTGAGTATAAACCATTGCGTTATGATAAGTTTTGTTCACAACTCGGTAAATGAATATGACCATGGAGTTTACTTATTCAACTGTAATAATACTAAGACTTATTTTGTGTGTAATAAGTAAGTCAAGGAATAAACGTGAGCAGAATTAAAGTTGTTAAAAGATAATAGACCTATCATCAAAAAGGTAGAAACACGATGGTGTGTTTTATTTAATATTCGTGTAACATTACCAGCAAATAGTTTGTCTGTTGATTATATTAAGAAAATAACAATAGTGTTGACGTTTTTAAAATTATTTTGTTAACCACTTCAAATAAGCTTCTTATTTTTTTGTTCATTTATTTGATACGAAGCCATGATATGTACATTAAAATATAATGACAATATAATTATAATAAAATAGTTTAAGTACAAATCATACTTAAAGGCTAACTCATCTTATTTATACTATAATTAAATAAATCCGTTAAAGTGATTTAAAAACAATTAATAAATGCGCTTAAACCATAACGCATGAGATGATTACATAGATAAAGTTATATTAGAGCAAAAGTGTTTTTTGATCTTATTCTTGCACAGTTGAAACGAGTCGTTTTGTATATCGATATTAACCAATTTAGATATTGTATTGTATTGTTTTGAAATTCTATTTATTGGAGCCATTAGTCCAGTGTTAGTTTTATAGAAATCTATCTTCCTAACGCCAGGATTCGCTTCCATTTGTGGAAATAGTCAAACAAGTTATAAACCTTCTATATCTACATAGTTAAATAAATAGACCTTATGTAAATTGGTTATTCAACACTATTGATAATGATTCTATAATCATCATTAGAAAGAATAACAGAGATATTACAATCTCAATACAATGTAGATCTAAGGTTTTTTGGTGAGTTTTTTTTACTACAATAAGCTAATTATCCACGTAACAAACCAAGCGCTTAGTTACTTTAGCTACGAATTCCTTTTCAGTACAGAAGTAAAAATGTATGTAAAGTTGATAATTTCTTCTTCAACTAAAATGTAAGAACATGAATCGATATTTCATTGAAATTCAGTATCAGAATATAAAATTTGGTTATAATGAATTTGTAATACAGAATGTAAATTTTTTGGCACAAGAAATTGTCGATATTGAAATTAAGGTCACGCCCGCCTACTCCACAATTTCTATATAACAACACGTTGTGGGATGCGTAAGGTCGCATCAATTTATGTAATTAATTGGCACTAAACATTGCGTGATACCTTTGTAGGCGTGCCGGGTGTGCGTCATCACTAGGCGTACCATCTCCAACAAACAACTACAGATTTGTCTTTTTACTGATATAAATATTATTGCCTTTTGCTTTCACGTAATAACATAACAATCAATTACCTAGACTGATACTTCTCTCAATCTATTAGTGGAGCTTACTCCTGAGCTTTGTGAAGCTATTCTTTGCTATTACTTATAGATCTAATTCTGCAGCTAAGCTTTAGTTAGATAATACTTTTCCTTCTGTTTCAAACGGTTCGTTGTTATGGTCAGTTGAATCATTTAATGCCAGATAAACATCTTGTCTTAAGTAAAAAAATTACAATGATGAATCTTTATTAGTAATAGAGTAGTTTAATCATGAAAGGATGGAAATCACTATTATTTACTTGCAATTTGTTAACATTTATCTTGAATTTTATATGATTTCTAATGACAATTGGGAATAACAATAAGAAGTGCTTGTTTAGAATATTATTGGTTCTCATACATTCTTGAGCAATCTATAATGTAAGGAGCAATAAAAAGTAAAAAAAAAACCTCTTATCGACCACTCCATTCCTGATAAAATGTACTGGCTTCGGAACTCAAGTATGGGCTTCTTTCTTACAATGTAAACAGCTAGCCACTTCGTCACCCAGGCAGTTAACTAAATAACCGCAAGTTCAATAACTACCTATTTGTTACTTCTGTGTTTTCTTTCTGCAAACTGTATACCAATTTACTGGAAAAGAATCCACGTATTGATTTCGTCTTAAACGAATAGTTGCTTGTGTGTTGTCCAATGAAATTAGTCAATGACCTCGATTGTAATTTCTACAATACGTTACAGGTAATACAACAATTCACTTCTACGTAGTTAATATAACGTCAATAATTTATGACGTAAACTTTTACGCCGAACTGTACTTATGATTTACGGAAAACCATTAAGCTTGATATTACTGACATACTAAAACATATTGCATACATATATTTATACATATGAATATAATATTTTAACATAGACATTTATTTTATGACAATTTGTATGTTAATGACATGAGGATTCTGTTAATGTACAAAACGCATCTGAAGGTAAATCCCGTTTTAGTTACTAGGCAAAATGAGTGTTTTTTAATATGACGCGGGTATATGTCATCATTTTCAACCTATATACGTCAGATAGGTCACAAACAGTAATTTTTTTATTCGAAATAGCATTTTATTAAGTGTCCCTTTTAATTTAAAAAATCTATTCGATCTGGATACTTATTACAATCTCCAACATATTTGTTTAGCCTGCAAACATTACTCTGTGCCGCTTTGCAGCGCATTGCAGCTAGTGTAATTACTGGAGTAATGAGACTCAACATCTTATGTGTCAGGCGACGAGCACAATGTGGTGCAGTATCATCTTAACTAACACCACACAGTTATGGGCGAGCGTATCATCGCTGAATTATATAAAAAAAAACATTATTACAAGATTTAAAGACGGCATAAGTAAGTTCCTCGTAATGTGATAATAAGATGTGGTGGTAAGCAGTGTCCTCTTATCCACCTAATTCCAATAGTCACAACGTCGTTTAAGGCAAAACAAAGCACATTTAACATATAACCACTTAGCGGCAAAGAGGCGTTACTGTCATATTACTACTAACATAGTTTTTAACAAAGGGGTTTTACCACCAGAAATTTATAATGAATAATAAAAGTTATTGTTCCTGACTAACGTCAGGGAAATGTTTGAAATTGTATGACGTTATAACTCTAAAACGTTACGCAAACACAGTAAATGCGATCAAAATGTGTGGGATCCCTACATATAATACGGCAATATCATTGTCGCAAAGCAATTGGAGCGCTGTTAATCATTAAAGATAACCAATTAAACCGATCTGACTGCGCACCGATCGGGAGCAATGAACTTTCGCTAACACACCAACATGTTTAACTTAACTACAGTTTATTTGTTGTAAACGTTCTTAACTGTATCGTTGCGGTTTCCAATTGTCCTAAATAACAAGAGGCTAGACAATGTACCTGTGGTTTTTGATACTTATTCATGTTTATGATATTTTTCTTATTAGTAATATATTTACTAGAAGATGTAGTTCTATGGGGCTTTATTGTTTTGATCTTGTAAATACATCACGTGTGCTTCAAACAGTACACATATATTCTCTTAAAATTAATTTACAATCATAAAAGAAAATTAACATTAGCATGTCCAGCTTACTCCGCTATCATAGGAATGTAAGTGATTTCTACTAAATGACATCTTTATAGTTAATAGATTTTTATGGAAGGATTACTCAACATCGCGATCTGATTTTCATCCACTTATTGAATTATTAAACAAATGAATAGCACTACATTTGTTTATAAATATGAGCGTCAGATTCGGTTGTTTAGTTTGCGAATGTCAGGTGAGAGGAGGACGACGGAATAATAAAGAACGTCTGTCCAAAGCGGCGTCGCGACGGTACTCTTTTGGCGTTGGATACACCTCAGTTCTAATATTTGTTCAAAATACAATAGTATTAATACTAGTTATCATGTGATATGCATACAAATAATTATTGAGGAATATTTAAATATTTAAGACATTTACAGTTACAACGTGCAATTTCTTTTCACCCCGTATTTTTTATGTAGTAATATATAATTATTTTTATGAGGCACAAGTTCTTTGGAGTAAACTAAAAGAATGAATAATAAATATAAAGTATGTATAACGTATCGTTGTTTTTAACTTTTTGCATTAAAGTAACATTAAATGTTTGTAAACAGGGCGTAATTTTTCACTAGCGATAACGCTAGAACGAACGTTTATATCTTAAAGTAATATAACAAGAATTTTCACTTTAATATCTATGGGTATGGCCATCGTTAGATAATGCTTATCGAATCAATCATGGAGAGTTTGCTTTTATGAAACATATATCGCAGTAGTTTTTTTTATCCATTTAAGCTACGAGACGAGCGGAACGTTCACCTGTTGGTATTTGATACGCGCTTGCCCATCATAATGTGGTGTTGGTTAGGATGATATATACTGCACCAAATTGCCCTCCTCGCCTGATACGTAAGATTTTGAGTCTTATTACCCCAGTAATTTTCACTAACTGTAGCAACTTTCAAACCAAAGCAGAGTCAGGTCTGTACCCTACTATCTGGCGGCAGAAATAAACATTGCGGTCTCTACCTAGAAGGTGTATCTACCACAAGTAAATTTTCCAAATTAACATAAACCTAAAATTATTTTAATATAATTTTTTATAAAACAAAATCTCTGGCAGAATTTAACAGGCAACTAATAAACATTTGTTAAAATATGGTTATTAAAAAGTTTGTTTATATTTAACAAGATGGCGGCATGTCAGACGGCATGGCGCCGCACCTGCACGTCAGTGAGCCACCGCGCCATCGTAAACTGGTTCCCGCGTGTGTTACGTAACGTAAAGACCATTAAGCTTAACTGTATGCTGTTAGATTATATCACAAGATGTGTTATGTTTGTTCATTGAAGTGTTCCTTTGTTTATGTTCTTTTTCTACATCACGGCCTCGAGGATTTCTTCGCTGGAACAAAATAAGCGACATTTATTGGTAAAATTTACACTTACATATTTTTAAATAGTGAGATTGATATGAAACTTAAAGGATTTTAATGCCAGTTGTAATTATATTACGTACAAGCTAAAACGATGTTATTCGAAAAAAAAGTAGTCGATAAAATTTAAATGGAGGTTTAAGAGTAAGTGTTGTACTGTCCGTAACTCAGACTGAGATAATAAGCCATAAAGTTTTAATCTCTTAATTGAAGGTCCATTAGTGAAGTCAGGTTTAATATCGGTTACCCGCAACCAAGTCATAATATGTAAAGCTTTCACTTCCTTCTTTATTTATTTCATTAGTAACCTATCACACTGATTGATTTTAAAAGAAAGTGTTTCTCTGAATTCGTATAATGGTTCTGAGTCATAAGATTTACCAAATTTAATTCCCTCTGTTCTCTTTTTAATTCTCAGATATATTTCTAACATTTAATTAACAAATTGTTGTCAACTTTATGTTGAACCATATTAGTAGTCGTCAGAACTATTTTAGGCAAAGATTACACGACTAGCGGTTCTATATTATCAGCATAATACTACGCTCTTGGATCCGTATGTCAAACGTTTCTAATAGGCCATGTTTTTTCGAGTTGCGTATCTTCAACTATGAACTTTAGTATGCAGAAATAGTTTATGACAAAAAATATCAACCGATGTAGAACTTTAAACGCCCGTTTTTAATATACATTTACAATGACGTCACAACAAAACATTCACCGGTAGTCGATTTTGTTTAGAAGAAATTTTACATCACCCTTGCTCTGTTTTATGACGAGGTCAATAAAATTTTGAATTTTTCACATTTTAAAAAAGTATTTATTGCACAGAAACAACTTAAAATTACTTTGATGGATGAAATGCTCATTCAAAAAATCGCCCTTATTTGAATCTTAGGCATATTCTTCATTGAGATTATAAATTATAGAGATCGATCAATCACGGTGTAGGTTAAGTCGGAATTCGAAAACTTAACAGGATTTATCTTGTGTATCTGAACCGATACATTTACGTCGATGATACAGATAAGTTTTATATAATTCGATTATAGTTTACATTTAAGTAACACTTCTGTAGACAGTCTAAGAATTTAAAGAAATAAAAAACACAACCTAAAAGAAGTCTGTTTCTTTTTTTTAAATGTGACTGAATCTCTAGTCTTTAATATTATTGAATATCTAAATCAGAAAGAAACAAAAGTTTGGTGTTATTCATACATTTATGTTTGTATTGAATGTATGATTTAACAAAATAAAACTGTTATGCATGCAAAAGAAGGACAGGCGCTTGTATTATGGAAGTGACATGAAATACTGCATCGCCATGTTTCATGAGAAGTGTAGGTGTCTTTTTCTTTAATCTTTTTAAATCAAATATGGTAAATGGGGTAACTCGATTTATTATTCTGTACACACTTTGAATCTCTTCGATTTCTCAATCTTGATACATACTATATATATTCTAGCTAGTAAATTACTGGGGTATAGAGATTAAACATTTTATGCCTAAAGGCAACGAGTACAATCTAGTGCAGTGTACGCCATCCTATCTAGCGCCACATTGTCATGGCTCAAAGAATAGAAAAAAAAATTATTAAGTACTTTTTTTTAATTCAACGAAGCAACGTTATGAGCCCGTAACCATGTGGTGGTAATTAGTTTGCTAATGCACCACTTGCTACATCTCCCTGTAAATTTAATGTTGTTCTACACTATAAGGATTTATTTAATTATAAACAACATTATTTTCTTTAAGCGCTGTGTGGATCAAACATTTTAAAACCAAACAAAACTAAATGGCCAAAGATAATGCTTTTAAATTCACAAACATCTACCGTTCAAGCATTCTCTTTAAGTCTTGCTTAAAATAACCGTGAGTCATTTATTTCACAGTAAATGTGTAATATTTTACTTAACTAAAAGAAAGTTTAAATGTATAGGAGTCCACCATACTGTTCTATTTTAGTTAACTCCCAAAGTCTTCTACTTCCTAGTATACATAAACATTAATACTAATGGCTCTTAGGAAATTTTCTTTCTTTAGATATCCACGTAAGAGTTACAATAGATTTATTATGTTTTTCATTTACCGATAATTGGATCATCTGTTGCTTTTTCACTGTAAATTGTTTTATCGTAATTTTAGACCACTGATGATAGAGGTCTCTGTTGCCGAAAACTTTCTAGGTGGGTACCAACGCAGCTACTGTCTCTGTCGCTAAATATAGTGTGAAGATATTACTGTGTTCCAGTTTGAAGGGCGTTGTAGCTAGTGAAATGACTGAAGTTACGATGCTTGATATCTTTAGTCTTCTGATGACGAGTTCAATGTGATACAGTGTATGTAATCCTAACTAATGCTACGTTTTCATAGGCAGAGGTATCTATCGCTTACCTTGTATTGAATGTCTCACTTGTCCCCTCAATTCATGGATTAAAATAAAGACTAATTTATCTTTTGAAAAGAGGCGAAGGAGACTTATTGCAAGAACAACAGTTTCTAG
The DNA here is from genome assembly GCA_029030555.1 of Ornithoptera alexandrae. Classification (NCBI taxonomy): domain Eukaryota; kingdom Metazoa; phylum Arthropoda; class Insecta; order Lepidoptera; family Papilionidae; genus Ornithoptera; species Ornithoptera alexandrae. The sequence goes on along the minus strand of JARDVY010000064.1, from coordinate 4,279,567 downwards.
ATAACTGTTTTTCTTGGATTTCGGACCTTCACCAACCCTCATTTGGCCAGCGTGGCTATAATAGTCTTGACTCTTTCCTTGTCACAGAAGGCTGAACTGCCACCAATAAGAAAATATTGTGTGGGAATATAAATTTGTAAGTAGAACTAAGTTACTTCTATTAGTAAATTAAAAGTCATAATCATCATCATCAGAATTTCAACTGACGGACGTCCTGCTGAACATAGCGTAGCGTTGGCAGTCTCTCCACTAGATGGATAGAGGGCATAAAAAGAATCGCTGGTAGCCATGGGATTCAAACAACGGAAGACCGTGCTTCGCGGGAGACATTACAAGAGACCTAAAGTCAGTATATTATTCATAAATAAATTTATTCAGTAATATATGTACTACATTATCGACATGTTTTTAGCGAAGGTTACATCCTCTAACCAATAATTTTCTATTTAATTGATATATTTTTCAGACGACTATTTATGCCATAAGCAAATTTGTATTATATCCTAACACTGTCCTAAAGTTTATATAGGTATTATATAATAAAAATAATGATTACAGTCTACATATATATCAGAGTAAATGTTTACATATATTATTTGTTCGTGACAATGTATTTCACCGCAATATCTTAATTTCACTAAGTCGCAAATCACGCGACCACGAACCGTATATTTAAGCAAATTTTAATATCACGATTGTGGTGATTTAAGAAATAGTCGACAATTTTACCTGTTTACATTTAAATTGACTGTATCACAGTTAGAAATACATATACCTTTCAAAACTGTAAACAATATTTACACAAGAAAGTACAATAAACTGTAAAAGTAAGCATTTGTTATAACAACGTATACAGAGCATACTTATTTTTAAAGTTTTGATGATAAAAGATTGATTTTATTTTAAGAGTTTATACAGTACAATTTATACATCTATATAAACTTATAATGGATACTTTTTTCATTATATAGTGATATAGTTATGTTTCAAAAGTAGACAATGTAGAAAGAAAATTATGGAAGCAATATTTCAACGTCAATATCAATCATACGCGCGTTTTCAAAAAATTATAAAATAACTTATACATAGAGGATAAGTTTTAATTGGTATGGCAATAAAACATACTTAATTTATCCTTTACTGATGGTAGGTCTCTGTTGCCGGACACCGTCTGGGTAGGTACCATCGCAGCGCCTATTTCTGCCACCAAACAGTGGTGTGCAAACATTACTAGGTTCCGGTTTGAAAAGCGGTGCAGCTAGTGAAATTACTGAGTTAACGAGATATCTAGTATGTTATTCAGCCTCTCAATAGCGATGAGCACTGTGATGTAAATATCACCTTAACTGGTAGCACATTGTTTTTGGTAGGATCATTTGCCATCAGGATAACAATCTGCTGGTCTCGTTACTTTGACAAGTAAAATCAATGTTAGTAAAATAACGTAAGATTGGCGTACGATGGGGTTAACACATGAGAAAAGGACAAACGCCCGTAAATAAATTAAGATATAAAAATACCTTTAAAAATGCAAGCAAAAAAAATATTTAAGTGGGTTGTATCGATAAATGAAAACATGTATGGAGGAGCGGCACGTAAGAGCCGAAGTATCGGTAATGGGAACGAATGTCTTCATTGTTCTGATATTGATTACTGATGCTGCGCCAACGATCCAATGATGCTAAACACTTAAACGCGACCTCGAAGGTCGTTGTCATCATTTTTCTTTCAGTAATAAATACATACAACTGTATATAAAATAATGAATGATTTAAAATATACACCATATTTTATTCTCTTTTATTCCCTCAAGATATAAAATCTCATCACCCTAGTAAATTCACTAGCAAAACGCACTGCAAATCGGAACATGGTAATCATCGTCAGCCGATTGTCGTCCACAACTAGACATAGGCCTCTCCAAAGATCTCCACATCGATCGCTCCTGCGTTGCTTGCATCCAGTGGCTTCCTGCGACCCTCACGCAGTCACCATAGCCTCCGGTACCGTCGGGCAAAAGGGTTCGTCGTTTTTTGGAGATCTTATGTGAGGATGTCCATTCATTTTCCAACACGTTAGTCCAATATGGGTTGCTGGGAGCCAGAGCCTCGTTTGTTGATTAGCAGAGTGCACCACGAGCAGGTAAAGTTGGCTTGGGTCCTGTGAGTCATTGTGCAGGACCTTTTACACCGGTAACACGGTAATGTTTGCTCACCATTGTTTAGCGACAGATAGTGGAGCTGAGGTGGTATCTATGTAGGCGGTCTACAGCAAGAAACCGCGTTTTTGTCGAGGAGGAAATCCTCAAGAGACACCTTGCTTCTGGGGGTAAGACAGATTTATATGAGATTTGTAGTCACTAAAACTCTCTCGACGGTCATATTTAGTGCTTTGCAAGAGGTTCGAGATCCCCTACGGAACATACTGATGCCGCACTGCACTGCAGCAAAGCTCATCCATAATTCTACCCAGATTTCTCTGTTTGGTACGACAAGCACGAGACCACCTCGTAATTGTCGTTCACCCCGGATGCGTTTTCGGCAATAACGGCTTCCATCTTCAAACTTCTACGATAGGTAAGGCTTATTGTAGTTCTATTTTTAATAGCCAGAGATTACAGAGCCGTCCTGCAAGAGGACTACCATTAGTGTTATCATTACATATGTATTAATTTCCAATGAAAAAAATACTGAACAACTGTACGTTATAGAGGTTTTGTTTTTTTTTAAAAGTAAACCTTGAACAAAATGAAGACAGAGTACGATAAATTTTATAGCGAACTTTGAAAACTTGTTTTTGCAATTTTGTACAAGGCCGGTCGTTATCAATTGTCTTAAGTAGAAAGTGAATGTTTCACGTCAGCAGGGTGTTTGGTTATTGATACCGATACGAGTTTGTTCAGTGTTCTTAATGAGGACAAGCATCCGCTTTAATATTTTACTCGATTCTTCTTCCGCATTTACTGAAATGATCTTAGTAGTGTTATTCTTAACAAATGCATTATTTATACCTTATTTTAGGTTAGTCCCTTATACTTTTATCTAAAAACGTCAAAGCGTCATCAGACGAGTTATAATAATTCATTAAAATAATCGTATATGTAAACTGGCCACAAAACGTTCCTACAGGTGAGACTAGGAACTCACACTAAGAAGGTCAAAGTCAGGGTATTTATCATGTTGGAGATGATGCAGGTCTATCAATATTGTTATTTCTGAAATATGACGTTTTTTTTCCACCTGTAGCTCAACCCTAATGGTGACCGAACCACGGGCTTTTTGACACGTATAGTTTGTAACTGCTAAACAGTCATCAACGCTTTGTTATAATAATACAATTGGGTGATATTTACAGGTTGTTCTGGGCAAGAGTATCATTTATCATCTCGTCGGTTCATTGAATAAAAAAAAAAGTGTTTTCGGTTACAAAATATTTGTAAGATATTGTCTAAAACTTGATCAAGGTGGACTTTGATTATCCTACGAAAGTAAGGTAAGTACTGAGTAAGAGAATTATTTCCAATTCTTTTCAATAAGATTTAATTCCTTTCAAGTGTCGGTCTATTGTAACATTATAGAAAAATACACTATCAAAGTCTTTATTATTGTTGGGCTTTCCGATGACAGGTCTCTGTTATTGTCTAGGAAGGTTTGTTTAATTTGCGCAAGCTAGTGTTTGGCAGCTATTTCTGCTGTCAAACACTAGCTTCCATAAATTACTGTGTTCCGGTTTGAATCACGTTATAGCTAATGATATTAATGGTATAATTATACTTAACACTACATGTAAGTGGAGAGAACATTTTTAAAATTTATAACAAAATCGCTACATTAGCCTTCGTCTAGTTCCATCTGTCCCATTATTAACCACACGAGGGGTGTAAGAGTTTTCGTACAACAACTTACCTGCTCGTGGTGCACCCTGCTAATCATCAAACGAGGCTTTGGGTCTCACAAACCCGCATTGGACCAGCGTGGTAGGAAATGGTTCAAATCCCCCATTAGAACCCCTACAAACGACGGTCCTTGCCCGGCGGTCCCGGAGGCCATGCGAAATGTGGACCGATAGTTGTGTATGTCTTTGGTGGAGACCTATGTCCAGCAGTGGACGTCAATCGGCTGATGATGATGAAGATATGTCTAATCGTCGCTTTTTCACTATTATCTCAAATATGGTATATTTCAATATAACAATACACTTGTAATTAAACTTAGACATGGTTGCTTTATTCGTATGACTTATTTAATAACTCATGAGAAACAGTAGTATAATTTAAAAGTTAATTTGTTGCTAACAAACAGATTATAAAATAGCTATCGGTTCCCTGCTTGCTTTGTTGTAACACACCGCAACTCCTTTTCAGGGAGGAATTTAGTCAAATCCGTTCTTAGCTGACCTATACTGGGATAAAGGATTATTCCTACCAAATATCAAATCTCTAGGCATTATGGTTCCAGAGGTACCGTGATGAATCTCTACATAGGTATAAATCCCTTATATATATAGGTTGTAAAAATATCATTATAACCATTCAAAACGTTTCTTTCAGTTGAAATAAATTATGTATTTGTAATGTTACATTTACTAAAAGTATGTCGTAACCACAAGTATATGTGACATAAAAAACATAAAATGAGTAAGAGATGTTACATCGCCGCGGTTTACTGAGCGGACTACTTGCTGATAGTATTATTTAATACTGTACATATTTCATTAATTTAATTTCGTTGAAGCAGTATAAAAAATACATTCTCAATTTTCCACATTTGTTTCCTCTATATTAATATATATTTTTTTATTTTGGTATAAGTAAACATACTTATGTTAAAAATTTGCTTTACTGTTCTATGTCCGTATAATGGATTTTGGGCTAAATGAAGTCATTCATATTTTTGTTATATCTCATTACATAATCAAAGTAATGTAAGTTCTATCAATATATTTTAATAAGCATTTCCTATTCCATTTTTATCGTTTGCAATATTAACTTACATTTTAAAGGTCAATTTATCAGCTTCAAAGTCAAGTGCACCATAGTTCAAAATATGCGCAGCTTAGATGTAAAGTGAACAGCGACAAGTTCATATATCTCCTTGAGTCGTATCGCTCATGTCTGAGGGTCGCAACAACTTCTATTTGTAAGTTTGCTTTTCATGTACAATCTACATATATTATAAGTGAGAAAACATTAAAATATTCAATCATAATTCTATTGATGTTAATAGCTAAATGTTTACTAGTGGTAGGTCTCCCTGGCCAGAGACTCTCGAGCTAGCTACCACTGCCTATAGCCCTGTAGTCTCGGGCTAGTAAGAATAGGACTAAGATAAACCCTGCCAGTCGTAGAAGGCGACTAAAAGCAAGGTATGTTTCAAAGATTTCTCCTCCGAAACAAAAAAAATACCACTGCAGCGCCTATTTCTGTCGCCAAACAGTAATGTACAAATATTACTGTGTTCCTGTTTGAAATGCGCTGTAGCTAGTGTAATTACCGGGGTAACGGGACTCCACATCTTACGTCTTAGAGCAACGAACGCGTTGTGGTGCAGTGTATACCGTCAAGGGGTGTAAGGGATCCCGCACGACAGCTCACGGGTCCCAAGCCAACTTTATGTGCTCGCGATGCACCCTGCTAATCAACAAACGAGGTTCTGGCTCCCACCAATTCGCATTAGGCCAGCGTGGTGGGAAGTGACCCAAATCCCCCCATATCAAACCTTACAAACAACGCCCACTGGTGCCCGGCGATGCGTGTAGCACAGTACCGATTGATGTGAGGATCTTTGATGAAGGCCTATATCCAATGGATGTCAATCGGTTGATGGTGAATGTGGTGGTATACCATCTTATCTAGCGCCAACTTGTTAAAGGCGGAATGTCCCGCTCGTCTCGTTGCTTCTTTGAACAAAATAAAAATTACGGTTAATTTTAAGGTCCACCAGCATGTATTACGCTTACAATGTTGCTTAGCTTAGTGTACTATTACGTACGTATCCTGTCTTCGAAACGAATTAAGCAGACAACTAAGGAATATTGATCGAGGTTAAATCATTGTTAGTTGCGGACCGTAGGACACGAGTGGTAGATACATTATGATATGAACACAATAAACAATCGCAAAGATGTATTGTACAATCCGTCGGCAAATAACCGCCGTCCGGCGTTGTTCTGTCAATAAGATAATAATATTCCGAGGGCGTTGCTGCACCAAGCCCATAGTCCTGGAGCTAGACCTTTTCAAATTTATCAAAACGACTGCCAACAACATCGAAACAAGCTTATATTTCGGCGCAGAGTGAGCTGTTTGGAATCGCTCGGATATGCAGCGTGATGTCATAATATGAAGTCGTGTTTTTTTATTCGAGAGAACGACGGGTGAAGTCAAAGGTTCTCCTCATGGTATATGATACGCCTGATTATAACGACGTGACGATTGTGAGGATAACACAGCACTGGATTGTGCTTGCCGTTTTGTGACATAGATGGTAATTCTTATTATCACAGTGATTTCACTAGCTAGAATTCCCTTCAAACCGAAACTATATCAACAGCCAATTTAGGTCCCCACTGTTGGAGCACAGGCCTGCCCTCAATATGACCGCGATGGGCCGTAGTCACCACGTGGGCCCAATGCGGATTGGTGACTCCACACACACCTTAGAATAAATTCTAATTCATGTGCAGGTTTCCTCACGATGTTTTCCTTCACCGTTTGTATTTCGCTGTTGTAACTAAAGTTCACAAATGTACATAACTTAAATATTAAAGTCATTGGTACTTGCCAAGATTCGAACCTGCGACCTTCGGAATGCACGCCGCACGTTCAACCATTAGGCCAGCTATTCCAACCAAAATTAAGTAATGTCCAATTTAGGCATACCCTGAATGTTATAAGAATATTATTTTATTATTTGTGATATGTATAGACATTACCTGTAAGTAGTATTGAGATAAAATTTTGAAAAATATTTGTACATATACCTCCTCTTTTTGAATAATGCAATATTATTACTCTCGGAGATAATTACAGATTACATTAAAGTAAAAAACAAAGGATGCTTAAAATGTATAAAGTAACGTTTTAATGTTTGAATTATTTCTAATATTATCATTTATCTAAAATCGTCAATAGATCTTTGACTATTCGGTAGTAATACGTTGTAGGTAAACTAAATTCCTCCGCGCAGTCAGCACATGAATTAACCATAAAGTTACGTAACTAGACCTTGGGTGACCACAGCCGATGTATCAGATAAGCACAACAATCTGGATCTTACTGCCCAAATTAACAACAAATATAAAACAACAACCATGCTCGTAATAGGCGCTGGGAATGTTTTCATATTTATTATATTAATTTATTTCATCATTCTCAGCTGTTAGACGTCGACTGTTGGACATAGGCCTCCCTCAAAGATCTCCACATCGATCAGTCCCGCGTTGTTCGCATCCAGTGGTTTCCCGCGATTCTCACCAAGTCGTCGGTCTATCTTATGCGAGGCCTCCCAACACTACGTCTACCGTTACGCAGGTACCAATCGAGGATGTCACTGCCCCATCGGCCAGCGGTCTTTCGAGCAATATGCTCTTCCCACTGCCACTTAAGTCTAGCAATCTTTTGGGCTATTTATTAATTTATTTAATTTTTATTTATTCTACGCAGCAACGAGACGTGCGGGATGAAGCGGACGTTCACCTGATGGTAAGTGATACTTCTGCCCATAACGCCGTGGCGGTAGTTAGGATGATATACACAGCACCATATTGTGCTCGTCGCCTTGAGACATCAGATTTTATGTCTCGTTGCTGCAGTAATTTAATTAGGTACAACGCCCTTTAAATCGAAACAGTGATGTTGGCACAGTACTGTTTGGCGGTAAAAAAAGCAGCTGCAATGGCAGCTCCGTAGATGATCTCTATATATAGCTAATCATGGTTTCAATCTTAGGCTACCGAGAGCTATGACTATACTGATAATATAGTTATAAGATGTGTGAAAAAAAGTTGATTCTCGATAATATAAAGCTATTGTCCCGAACGATGTAACAAAATGTTAGATTTATTACCTTTCCGACGAGATTCGTAGTTAAATTAACTAAAATTCGATAAAAACGACTAGTTACGTTGATTCTGTTATTACCTTTAATGACCGATTTTGATTGAAAGCGATGAAACCACTAAAAAATTTAATTTACGGCATCAACCCTGGTGCATACGAGAATAAAGCTTTCACCGCTGTTAACTACTAAGGAGTCCTTGGACTAAACGTCTAATGTTATACCTTTTCTATAAAGTCTTCGTGAGCTTGTTAATGAACAACGTTTAAAATCTTCCAAGAGGTCATTGAACCTGATTGATCAGTTTTCGTTATTATTGCATAATAATAATAATAAAAAACACTGTTACTAATATCACGTATAAATATTACACGATACGATGTTCAGAAAAATAACTTGAAACTACTTTACAAAAGAAGCTGAATTAGAGATGAGTAGGAACTGAATAAATACATAATTTCAAAATAAAACTTTTCCTTTCCCACCATTGGGCATGAACAATTATGTTAATAGCTATGAAGGTTATACGTGAAGAAGCTTTCTTGTCATTCGATAATATAATTAAAATAGAAGATTGAAACTAATAAGCACAACTTAAGCAGATGTTTAGTCAAAAGCTGGTGCAATATCTACATAGCTTTAACGTTTAAAGCAGTTAATGAAATCTTCATGCCACTAATTAACAATAGATTAAAATAAGTACTAATTTGTAAAAACGATCGATGTGGAGATCCTTTGATGAATATCTATGCTGTAATATTTGTTTCTATCAAATTATCTTAACTGAAGAATTTGTAACTTAATAACATCGTTATTATGAAGCTATTTAACTATAAGCTATTTAAAATAACGAATGCTAAATGTGTTATTGATATGCAGCAGCGATTGCTCAATAATTATAGCAATGCATTGACCTCACGATAACCTCTATATATAGATAAATTCACACTAACAATGCACGAATAAGGATTTAGGTGGTAGTGTTTTGACTTGCGTTTAAGATATTCGTTAATTAAGCATATTAAAATACAATAAGAGTGTTAAAACCATAGATATTTAATAGTTATAATTCTATGTTGAATAAGTTAGTCTGGTTGAACGCTATCAGCATCTTTTATTCCAACCAAACATCAGTATGTGAACAATATATAGATTGTATTGTCTCTGTGGAGCAACAGCTAACCACTTGCCTTGTAACATGTTGGTATCAGGTTTGAATCTGGTGCCAGTGGAGTTCATCCGCCTGGCTTGTAAGACTAGCTAACATTTCTATAATCTAGCATAAGATAGTCTAGCTCGAAATCATTGGCATTTGTTGCTCAGCCGAACATCATTATGTTAACAATAATACACAAATTTAACTGCTCTTATGGTGCAACGTCGAACTGTCAGCCTTTTAACATGGAGGTATCAGGTTTGAATAAGGTGTCAACGGAGTTCATCCGCCTGGCTAGCAAGACTTAGCTAGTGCTGTGTTTAGTTATTACTCCGTGTATTGCGGAAAAGCACGCTTCATTTACTTCGTCATGGTAATCACTTAATATTATGTGAGATTAAGGTAAAATTTTTCCACACTGTGTAAAAATCAACATGGTGTGAGCTCAGCCTTACCTTACAAGGTGTAAAGTCGTTATCGCAGTAATTTCAATAGTTACATGGCCATATCAATGTTGACTTAAATATATTCGAGTGGACAACGTAACGAATACTTTCTCAATGGATAGAAATTTTAATTCAATGGATATTTTTTTTATAAGGGTGTTTAAAAGCGTTATGCTAGACTCTTACCCGATAAAACTCCGTACTATCCCTTTCGACACTATTCACCGGAACTACAAAACACATATTCGGAATTAAAATGAATAATATTATTTTTTAATCTATTTATTTTTAAACTAACCTATATCCGGATTGTAAAATCATAAATTTGTACCTTTACGATATTTTACTTGCAAAATCAAAACGTCACAGAATTTAAACATCACCCTGAGTCCAATGAAGTTGTAATAGTTCTCAATAATATTTGCGGCGCAAACGACAACATAAAAAAATAAATAAAAAAAAAAAAACTAGAATTCACGTTCTATTTTTAAATCATCGCTCTCAAAATGTTTCGCGCGTTTAAAAGAAAATATGGCGCATGGCTAAATTAGTTTTTTACTGATGGTAGGTCTCTATTGCCGGCGAACGTCTAAGTATCCACCGCTGCGCCTATTTCTGCCACCAAATAGTACTGTACAAAAATTACTGTGTTCCGGTTTAAATAGCGCTGTAGCTAGTGAAATTACATGGGTAACGAGACTTAATATCATATATCGCAAGGTGACGAGTACAACGTGGTGCTGTGTATATAATTTTAACCAGCGCCACGTTGTTATGGGCGAGCGTATCATATACCATCAGGTGAACGCTAAACTCGTCGGTTCGTTGAATATTTTTTTTATATAAAGGTTAGACAAAAAGAAGGAGAGAGGGAGAAAGAGTGAGGGAACGACATGTTGTTATATACTTTCAAATACATTAGTGTTAAATATGATTTTTAATAAGGCTTATGCGATACAAATGTTTTGGAATAAATTACACTATATTAACTGTATGTTGCACTCGTCCGTATCGTGTTAGTAACGTTTTCTTCAAACCGGTTCACCGATAAAAACTGGTACATTAATTTTATTTGCTAAATTTAACGTGTTCTGGTTTTTATTCAGGCAAATTACATAAGTACTTTATAAAATTAAAGTTAATGTAATAATAAAATTTATAAACACAAACAATTTATATAAATATGAAATGTATATACCTTCTGGGGTGTAAGGGGTCTCGCACAACATCTCACGGGACCCAAGCCACCCTCATCTGCTCGTGGTGCATCCTGCTTATCAACAAACGAGGCTCTGACTCCTACCAACCCGCATTGAGCCAGCGTGGTGGGGAATGGCCCGAATCCCTCCAATATGAACCCCTACAGACGCGAGGATGAACTTTGAGGGAGGTCTATGTCTATCGGTTGATGGTTATGATACATATATACCTTGTGAGAGATGTATAGTCTATATATTTATATAAGTGAATGTTTGATATATACAAATAACAATTTTTTAAAAATTTCTTAGTCAATTATAAACTAACAGCTGACTTCAATTTCATATGATGTTATGAGGCTGGAAATAGAGGAGTATGTTTGTCTCAAACATTTTGACTCTAATATGTTTGCCGCTGTTACAGTAATACTGAATACAAACTTCACAGTACACGTTACCACCACCAGGAACCTCCTCAAAGGCATGCGATTAACATCAGCACCACGAAGACGAGTAGATAACGCATTGTCATGTAAATATGTTGAACAATATTGTAGTAGACATTTTTGTATTCTCCTTGCTTACGATAGAATTTTCACTCTAATTCATACTTTTACAAAAGAGTATAAATTATGTATACATACAGTTTGAAACAATTTAATAATTATATAAAAACCATATTTAAAAAGAAGTATCTCTCTATAAGAACAAATTCACAGACTACTTTAAAAGAATAGTTGAGAGCCACTAGATTTTGAATCTTGCAGCCTAGGACGGTGTTTTGTGTAATCTATATCCAAAACTAGACGTCCGTCGGTTGAGATGATGATGATGGTGACAGCAAATAAATAGTATAATACAAATCAGCTTAAACAAGTTGATTTTTCATGAGATAACTTCTCCGTTTACGTGACTTGAGTATTCAAAAGATATTGATTTCAGATAAAGCGCGCCAGTCTACCGTCTTGCATGTTTGTTTCAGCTTATGTAATACTTAAGTCACGAAGAGGAATCGCACACAGCCTTGTAATGCACACAACAAATATTACCATTGTAATCTTGGACGTATTCACTGCAAATTTTTTTTTTTTATTAGACAAAGCGGCGAGGCGGACATGACCTTTACATGATTGTTAGTGATACGTCTGACCACAACAATGTAGATCCTATCTAGCGTTAGGACTACTACACCACGTTGTGCTCGTCGCCTTTATAATAAAATGATCAGTCTGGTTACCTAATTAATTATACAAGCTACAACGCCCTTCAAATTAGAACATAATAATGTTTGCATACTACTGTTTAACAGTAGAAATAAGAGCTGAGGTGGTACCTTAGATGGTCTCCGGAAACATACGCCTACCACCAGATATAGTTTAAAATAAAATATGTATTAATATATATATAATATTATATATGTATATACTAAATAATTTAACAATTTAGCTAATTCCTCTGATAAAATTAAACAGTGACAAATAATTTTTTCTGATAAGGTTTCTACTGTTAGTCTTTTTGATTACTTTTACACCTTGCCAAGTCAAATACCTTTTGAATGAACTCGATATTAAGTAAAAACTTAATTAATCTACCTGAGGCATTTATTTTATAATATTAAAGTATTCAAAAGCGGAAGTCGATACCGATTTATCAAACACCTCTAACGTTTTGTGAATACTTTTTTTTACTATAAATTTGTATTGTTAGAAAATTTTTTTTCATCAAACGTATATGCAAATAAAGTATCTATGTTTAGACCTGATGCCAAAGCAATCCATCTGACTCAACATACAGGGATTTTCGTGTTCAGCGTGGGATATGTTACAAGGTTGTCGATATGTTTGCGTTTGCCGGTAATAATCAATTTGTTTGAAACTTTTGCATATATAACATAACAAAGATGTAAATAAATCTTTAACACTTGCTCGAATAGCCAACATGTCGATTTACTTAAATATTCTGATAAGATATCAAATGATTTATGATCGCATAGATAAGGTAAACCTAGTACTTTACAATAAATATCAAATTTATTTTGAGGTTATATACATACGTGTAATAATTTAAAGTATTTATTTGATTAACATACCTAATATTAGGTCATTGCAAAGGTACCACATTTTTCCAATTTAACCTCTGCCTTCTACAATACAAGTACTAAACTTGATAGCTTGAGTCACCGGCGTAGGATAGCGAGCCTCTCGGTGTGTTACCGATTGCATTTCGATGAGTGTGCTCAGGAATTATATCATTTGATTCCACCTTCGCTATTTTACCATTGGATGTACAGACACACCGCAGGCATTTATCCCAACGTTGTAGACGTCCCGCGTATTAAGTCGAAGCGTTTCTTCGATCTTCTTAATGCGAAGAGCAAAGGATTGGAACAGTCTGCTGAAGTCAATGTTTCTGCCCAGATATGACGTGGGGATCGTTAAGAGAATAGTGAATAGGCTACCTCTATATTAGTGCGCTTTACCACCAAATACTACATCGCCGCTTACCATCAGGTGTGATCGTAGTCAAGCGGTAGTCCATACGATTAAAAGAACATGTTCAAGCTTATATGAATGTAATATTAATATGCAGTAGAATGTTGGAAATTAACCTAATAGATCTATAGGAAAATAATATATCTGATCAATTTACAGCAATCGGATTCTACGACTTGTTGATTACATTGTCAATATATTACATTATAATTATCACCAGTTACGTCTGCGAGTTGACTTGAATGAGAACAGCTTTTTTATGAAAGTTAGTTATGTAATGTACAGGCTTTCGTCTTCAAATAGAATATATTATTTTTCTACACTGACATATTAAAACAAGATAAGGCTTTAATTCTAAAACATATTGTTATTTGTAATACAGCAACAACTTAAATTATTTTCTATCGTAGCACTGTACAACTATATATAACGTATTGGTTAATATATAAAATGTAAAGAACTAATACAATAAAAAATAATAACTTCTATTTTCAACTATTTCTTTTATATCAGTATTACATATAAAGTCATAAAATGTGTAGAGATATTACTTTTTAAACTTATTATAAAAAATTGTAGATACCCTTGTGCATTAATATAACTTTTTTTACAACATATTACAATGCCATTAAATGTTATTACTAAATTTTGCAACAAAAAAATTATTCATTTACAATACAAAAAAATATATATAATCCTTGTAACGTTAACAGATGTTTTCATAGGTTTGTGTACTTCATCCATAATAACTATTATAAAAAAAATTAAACCACCATCACAGACAAAGTGGATATTTATTTCCTCAATATATCCATACAGACAACACTAACAAGACTATGGTTAGATAATAGAACCGATTTGAATTATTAATAACTTCTTTGAATTGCAACATTTCACTTCAGCAAGTTTCATGCGCCGTCATTGAAGCAAATCGACTTCGTAATTACGAATGTTCGTTTTCACAGTTTCAGTAATTGGAATTAGGAATAAATCATGCTTTCAAGGAATACTCGTTTAATTTTCGAAACAAGGTAATTTTCGCATCCTCGGAGTTTAGAGGAGCTCAAAATGTTATTAAATATTAAATACATAATACTATAGGCAATTAAATCTATGTACGTATGTAACAAGTTTTCGGTAAGAAAGATATCACTTGCGCCAACTTATTATAAATATTCTGGCTGCGAAATATAAGGGAGGGGACCGGTATCACCAGTGTTGGACAACTATTCCACATGTCTCAAAACGGGCACACATTCGCAAATCTGACGGCCAACCTTCGGTAACGGAGAGGGTGACTGTAAGAGAGAAGTGCTAAGAGAAAAAATAAATGTATCACAAAATCACTCTTCGGGTGTTTAAATCAAATTGGACCTTATGTTTGGTTGTTCGAGCTTACTATATAATACTGACATAACTCTACATGTGACATATGACGTTCTCTTTGTATTTGTGATAATAGATGGAGACGAAATGAGTGACATACAAATTTAAGGATCAAAAAGCGAAAATATAATTATTAAACTAAACATAGGTTTAATAGTGATAATTAACAGTAACGGCGTAACAGATATAATGATAACAAAGCATACTAATATAAATACTAAATTCGGATATTTCATTAAGATGCCTAGAGATTCTGCGAGAAATGTTACTCAATAAGTCTTAGTCTGCCAATTTGCTGACGTCGGTACTTGTATTATACTATGTTATAGATTACACACAAATAGATCACTAAAATGTTAACTATACTAATAGCAGTTACTATTACAATATTAATTTGTTACTAATTTAGTAATTTCACTAGCTATATCGCCCTTCAAATCAGAACACAGTGATGTTTGCATATCACTATTTGGCGGCAGAAATAGGCGCTGTGGTGGTACCTAGCTAGACGGTCTCCGGCAACAGAGACCTACCACCAGTATCGTAATAAAAGTTAATATCACTATTTATCTATTATCGATTGAACGAGCAATTGCTTCATTAATGACCTCTGAATAAAAACTTTAATGGTATTCAGAAGCAGCTAAGGCGGGTGGTTTCCCGCAGAGTTATTATACTTGTTCAGAATCGAATCTCGTCGGAGGACGTATTGGGTCTCGCTACCCGCTGAGCTATTACATCTTGCGGACTTGTTTACTGTCGTAGAAAGCGTAAACATATTGACCGACAGATGTTCATCGCCGTAATGTTTTTACACCTATACGCGAAATCGTTACGTGAATTGTGACCTTTTATTTCCCTATCGCTCACCCGTATATCCGTGCCATCGTACAGCCCACATTTCTATTTAAAGTTCTCTAAAGGTGTTACGTTTAAATATTCGATTATAATATTTAATGTTATTCACATACAATTCATAATACTATGACATTGATAGTAGATTGGATAACGCTTATGCAAGCTTATTGTTTGATTAGACAGACGTCGATACTGCAAGCGGTTTAAAAAAAAATGAATAATGTCTAATGTTCCGAATGGTGACGTAAAACCATTTGGGTAACGCCATCTGCTTGCGATAATAAATATTGATAAGTAATTTAAACCGATTGTCCTTAATATTACACAGTAAAATAATGTATCAGTTACAACAAGCCATGTATACAAAAGAGATACATATAATCTTTAAATAGAGCTAGACTTAGATGTAAATAGTAAAAATATATGTTAATTAATAGAAGATATGGAGCGTAGATTTTTTTGTAATAAGAGTACGTAGGGTTAGTTGATAAATAAGATGAATCGTATATAGAAGAAACAAGATTTAATAGAAACATAAGAACTGTGATATTAAACGACTCTGATATGCAGTTCTGAGGAATACGTAATAACAAAAAAAAATTTACACATTACACTTTGACAAAATCTAAATTGTATATACGAATGGAAAATATGATAAATCATATATAAAATAAAAAAAAATTGGTGTTGAACACATAAGACGACAAAAAGCATTTAATTGGGTACCGTATACCAAAAGAAATGTATTGGGAGCTCAATAAAATTCCCAACCTGTGAGAAAAACACTCACGTATTGAGTTGATTGGTTCATTATAAAAAAGCGTTAATAAATGCGAGTCCTTTCACACTGAGTAAAGATCAATCCCATTGACGAGATATAATCCCGTAGCACAAAATTCTCCATCGGCCTTAATTTTTTATTTTGTTTATATTGCTGGTCTAGCTTAAAATATTTAGGTCCCATCAAATCCTTTAATAAGTCACAAAACTATTCTAACCCAAATAAGTTTTGATTAAATTCAAATATTCAATTTTAATCTAAATTTTTTCTTGGCTTATACAAACTTTAAACGTATGGAGAGTAAATAACAAAAGATAACTATATAAAAAATGAACTCAAAGATTTATCATTGATATTCTTTACTCATTACGTTGCCATGACATTGAAATGCCATTGGTATACACACAATATATGATTCACACAAAATAAAAATATCTTTAGCGTTAATCAATCGGACGAGTAATAGTAAGTACAATATCAATTGCCCATAAATATAATTAAAGACCACCCATGACACACCTGCATTTATTATAAGGGATATATACACTGTTACTGAGATGATAGAATTCATGCGATTGAGATCTTTTGGGATACATTTTGTTTCATATGTTCAAAACAATGCTTCAAATTACATCGAACTCCAAAACCTACATTGATCTAGTTCAGATTCATCATTATCATTCACCATTATCAGCCTTTGTTTATCCACTGCTGGATATAGGTTTTTCCCAATGTCTTCCATCCGTGTGGGAGACGGGTTAGAATATCCCCACCGCTATACTACCTTTGGCGTGTCGTAAAAGGCGACTAAAAAAGTTACAATTCAGAAAAAGGTCATCATAATATTTCTGCGATCATTACTAGAATACCCTAGAGGGTTCATCTGTCCGATGAATACGTATTCGCGCCCCCGAAGACCATAGCTGTTACTATTCTTCTCCCAACATTATCCAAATAGTGAAATCCTACATTACCTGTTATTCCGGTGTATTTCGGAACATTCCTCTCAAAAGTCTGCATTCGTTCCACATCTCCCTGTTCCTACCAATATCTTACAGTCGCCAACAGATATTTCTAGCGTGGTGACTCATGGGCAATACTTACCAATGGACAGGAAATACTAGTTTAGATAAATTTTTTATAAATTTTACAATGTTTTAAGGTTTAAATAAATCCTTTACAGTATTTATTCCAACACTCAATTTTTTATCGCTTAAAAATTCGACCCCAGCTTTCACACGATTGGTACATAATCATAAAGTACAAATTAATAGCAAACCGATGACTGCGTAATTCAGGAGGACCACCCGTGGTCTAAATTGCCACGTCATCAGCTGCTTTTGGAGTGATGTGGGAACCGATAACCCTTCGTCATATCCGAAACAATGGATTACTTTTGTCGTGAAGTACGGCGACCGTTAAGTGCACTAGGTATTCAGAAGTTTAGTTGAATTTTTAAAAAAGTAGCTTAGATGACGTTTTTTGAAATATATTTTTAAATCTAAATCCAAGAGAAAGGACATGTACTATGTAGATTTTGTTCTTGATCAATTTACTTATATATCTTAAAACTGCACTCGTTATTCTGCAATTTAGTACATAATAGTAGTACTAAGCTTTAGAAATATAATATGCAGTGATACCTAGCTATGACGTCGCGACCATACGAGAAGTTTATGCTTTTCTTTTGTGCTTTTTTTCTAAGAAAGAAAAATTAATATATGTTAACAGTACTTGAGTTTATTTCATTTCATTCTGCAGTTTTGCTTATATAATAAAAACGACACAAATGAAAAGATAATGTTTATATCGTTGCACAAACAGTTTCGAAAATAATTTAAAAAATTTTTTTACGAAATCGCGTACAAAACTTAAGTCACAGTTTTGACCGTGTTCCGAACGTTTTGAAGTTCAATTGTTTGGAAACAGGCCTTTGTGTGACTAAGTGTTTGTGAAATGTCTCGTTACGGAATCTCAGAGTCGTTATGAGTGATTATTTGGGGGGAGCGTATTGCTTGTCCCAGAGAACAATAACAAGGGATTATACTATATATAAAATGTAACGTTAAGAAACTTAAAATCTCCTACCTCGGTCATGTACTCCGTCCTCAACGATATGATTATCTGCAGCTGATTATAATGGGTAAAGTTTCTGGAAAACGAAAGGTGGGGAGAAAGAAAAAGTCATAGTTGAGGAATATCAGGGAATGGACTGGTTTCCGACTTTTGCGCCGAACCAGAGACAGAAAGGACAGTACCACGTTGATCGCCAACCCTGACTAGTCGGAGAGGCACTTTAAGAAGAAGAAGATACTATATATTTTAAGCGGTTAATAGAAATATTATTTTGTTCTAACAAATTACATGGAACATCAAACCGAATGCTAAAATTAATGCTTACGCATCGTTCTTCGGAAACGATCAAGTATGCAGGAGCTGCGACAAATATGCAAAGTCTTGCAAAGACATGCTTAGAAAGATACAGCGGTAATCTTTAATCTTTGAGATGAAGATAAATTCGATCTGTAGTTAGCACAGTGCGTCAATGTCCCGGGTATTGTCCTTTTACATTGTTGTGAAAACATAACACTCGAAATTTGATAAACACAAGACGTTTCACTCCCATGAACGATACCAGTAAAAGGTAAAACAAGAGTATTGATATCATTTATAGTGTTAAAGTCGAAGAATTATGAATATTTAATGATATAACAAAGTCAAATGTTATAGATATTCATTGACAAGTATAAATTTATACTTCTTTAAAAATCTAGAGTAAATCGAATTTCGTTTTCTCTATTTATACTCTCAACAAAAAGAAAACATAAGCTTTTATAATTTCATGAATTCTTTGGATTGTGTCACAAAATTTTTTATTACAATTTATACAAATTTATACAATATTTATACAAATTGACAATAACTTTTAAAAAACTCCAAATATTTAGGCTTGCTAGCGGTATTCAAATATTTTCTCATTGACCTCTTTTTAAGTATGAACATTAATGAAAATTACTTAAAAACATAATGTCAAAAAAAAATTCAATTAATTTTATTATTTACTATTCAAAATATATAAAAAATTTGATTGTTTGAGAACCATTTTAAAAATTTCTCTTTATTTTATTAATATACATTTCGAATGTCTTGTCACAACAATATCAACGACAAACGATAATTTAGATTATGACATGCAAGTCAGGATCGATAACGTGTATCTATCATAAAATGAAGGCAACGAAACGTCTGGAATGCCTGGACGTAAATTTAAACGTCCAGACAGCATTTCCTGAGCATGACAGTTACATATTCGTCATCGGTGACCATTCCAACTGCTTCAAACCCTCCAGGAACATAAACTGTTGCACGATCAGTTCGCATTACGACGCCCGAATAGCTTTTGCAATCGAACGATACAATTTTATCGCTGAAAGTAATCGCCGTAAGATAATCGATAGTAATCGTTTTTTATATGCAGTGTCGGTCACTATTTATTTTATTCTTGTAACGAATAATTGCCACACAAGTTCTAGTAACCATAATAATAAAGTTATCAATGTTTACTATGCAGAAAAATGCTTTCATAAGAAAAGAGCATGACAATAAAAAAATTTTGTTAATAGCAAAATCTCACTTCTACTTCTTCTCACTAGACCTTGTCCCATCTTTACTTGGGGTCGGCTCTCCTTATCATTCTTCTAAATCCATCTCTATTTATCAAAATCTCACTATTATAAGAAAATGTAAGACATTAAATTTGTGATGGAGATGTACGAAAATCTCTTTCTCATTGATAGTCTAATAGTGGAATAGTTTTATAAGCAATGTTATCGTTATTAATATAACTTATTCGTATAGTACGAATAGATAGACGGCTTTGTGGGGATTATTCCCGTCTCGCCCTGCTGAGGGATCACCGCCCCTCCGCGTGAGGTACATCGCTACGGAATGGGTATACGTGACCCCGACCACGTTCCGATTTAGGATAAACACGAACTAATATGGCGTTCTTATCAAAGCTTATATAATATTGTCTTGAACTTTTTTGATTATTAACTCTACAAGGGAAAATATTGCAGTGGTTACCTGTTGCCTTCTGCAACAGACGTTTTAAGAATCATATGCTTTTTAAGCCGATGAAACCTTTCCGAATCCGTTGTCAAAATACGGATCTGATTATACGACCACTATATTCGATCTCCAGTTCAGTGGCAGACATAAGTAGCTGTGAATACAAAAAACGCGGGATTGAACCGGCATCACATCCGTGAAATTTTTCAACTTATCCAAGACACTAGACTATTTTCAAAGTTAACAACCAACTTCCAATCATGAAAACCCACAAACAGAAAAAGATGGTGTAGAATTAAAAAAAATTAAATTATATAACCGATTTTTTTTTTTACAATTGAACTATATGTTTTTAATATCAAAAATTATTTACTCCTGTGATGT
The DNA here is from genome assembly GCA_029030555.1 of Ornithoptera alexandrae. Classification (NCBI taxonomy): domain Eukaryota; kingdom Metazoa; phylum Arthropoda; class Insecta; order Lepidoptera; family Papilionidae; genus Ornithoptera; species Ornithoptera alexandrae. Next base: position 4,258,737 of record JARDVY010000064.1, on the reverse strand, counting down.
CGCTTATTCTAATGACATATGTATATATGAAACAAGTAACTCTATGTGAGAACAAGTAAGTTTACACTTTAAAGTAATGAAGATTTAGAAGTTAGAGACAAATAATTTTAGATATTACTCACGATAATAAATGTTAAGAGTTAAGGAATTGGGGAATGCGCACATACTTTTATATCATAAATTTTGATTAAATACAAACGTTATATTTAACAATTGTCTAACACGGACCGATTACTAATATTGGAACAGGTCAATAGAAGAGTTTATCAAGCAGACGTGTATGCGTGAAAGATACAAAATGTGGCCAAGTACAAGGCTCGTGCTGGCTGTTTGCCCTGCATAACGATTAGCACCCATAAATAGAGTAAATGTTTACTTAAGGGCGAAAACATATTGTGCTATTAAAAGGCATAAACACGCTTCAACTACACACTTAGATTTACAACTAAAACGTTTATTAGGTAGTTGAGAACATTAAACTCTTACTTGATCGTGATGTCTTTATGGATCATCCGATGTCTTACTGTAATTTCTATCTGCTTCCATGCGCTGGTACATATATAACTGATCGCATTTACAGGGCGTGATAGCTAATCAATTCCAAACAATAACATAGTCTGTTTATTTCTTATTAATAATGGACTAACACTACCTAAATTTCACATGATGATAAGTGACAAATTTGGTGAAGACGATTAAGTGCGCTAATCCAAAATTGTCTAGCTCTCAAATCTTAATAAGAAGAACGCAGCAAAAACCATAAAATTCATTAATTTAAAACAAAGTTGTTTTTCACTAATTCAATTTCCTATGCACATAAATTTATGTACCATTAGCTGTTCTCAGCTCGCTTGGTTGGCCGTAACTCCGTCTGCTAATAAGCCCACGGTATATTTTTAAAAAGTGTATTAATAGAGGTTTCAAAACATGATCCATTACTTTATATTGATAAACTTTGGCTGAAGTTATCATTTGTATTTTCGACACACGCGCCACCAAACCATCACTGATACAGGATGATGACCACGTTGTACCTTTCCGACCTCTTGAGCAGCTTCTTTAGAACTGTGAGCGTACACTTTATCATTTTGCTTATTGTAGTGTTCTTCAATCATGAAAATTTTTTTATCGGTAAACAGGATATTTTTGTGCCTTTCACCCGCGTATCGCGACTGAAAGCATTTTGATCGATCCACTCTCTTTTATTGTAAAGATCAATTTAGGGCATGTCCTGTATATGGACGATAAGCACCGAGATTCAGGTCTTGTTTTATAATACGCGACAGAGTCCTAGCGGGAGTCTTCATTTCTCGCCATTAGATTTTTGCTTTGGAATGGGGTTTCGACGAATTCTGGCTTTACCAGCATTAACAGCCTTTGTAGTTCTAACAGCACGCCGCCGCCCCGATCTTTTCTGGTCTACGACAGAGGAAGTGTTGTTGTATCTGTTGATAGTACGATATACGAACATACGGCTGATTCCAAGCTATTGTAGTATCTGGAGTATGACCAACGGCTCCATACCCATTTTATGCAAGGTGATCACTGCAATCCTATTTCCTTTACGACTCATTCATATTCATATTGTAATTTGATAATGAAGACGAAAAAATATGTGAAATGGCGCAAATCGAAAGAAGTTTTTAAAATAATATACGTGTCCGAAATTCAAAATAATTAAAAAGTTGAAAAAAAAGAAGTTTTTATGTAACAGTATTTAAGGCCAGACCAGTTATATATATATATATATATATATATATATATATATGTATATATATATGTATATATATATATATGTATATATATATATATATTACCGGTAACTCAGTAACTATGTATTTAATTACTTAGTAATTATAAAAAATCTGTAAAATTATTTGTTACTAGTGATGGCGAATGTTTAAACTGTAGCCTTTATAGAACAATGACAACACTAGTTCTAGGCATTAGCAAGTAGATAACATAGCTGGTTAATGCAATACTGGAAGAGCTACGTTGCGAAATGATTGCAGGAAATCGATCCATTACATCGTAAACGACGTTAAATCTGTGTTTTTGTTGTGTTCGCTCGATGGTGAAATGGAAAACGTACGATTATCCACAATCTACACGTTACTCTATTATTTATCATAAATACACACTACATATTGGTAGTGGTCATGGGAAATAAGATTTCTTTTACGAACACTGTTAGTGAAATTATTGACCTCATTGCTACACCTTGAATAAATGGCAAATATAAACTCCAAATATATCACATTGAAATGGATGTAGAAAAAAATTGTGAGCTTCTAAATTCATACCACAAAAATCGTTGAGATACCCAAAAACGATATTAAGTCAAAACTTATCACATTTAAAGAAACTTTTACGTTTAAAAAAGAGCACAATATCATTTTCTCTTAACAGTATACTGTTTTATGTGTGTAGTTGCTATAGCAAACAGTGTTACTATTAAACTAGAGATTAGTAATGTAGTATCCAATTTATATCATCTATTTTATATTAACAGTATAGTCATTATTTTAACAGAAAATTTGCTATATACTAGAGTATACAAAAAAAGTACGTCATATACACTAATGGAGAAGTAACATTACACAAGCACCTGTTATTATAGATAAAAGCGTTCCAAAACGTTTTTTCATAGTTAAGTTGACTAAGCTAATCTTTGTCATTATAAGATTGTACAACAATATAATCGGAGACAACGCACACAAATACAATAGGATTGCAACGATTACTTGATATTTAAAAGTTAATGTTGTAATTTACTACATAATTTTACTTCGTGAAAGTAAGAGAAAGTGGTCAGGATCTGTTATTACAGAAGCATGACATTCAATTATAATTTTTTGTCTAAATTTAAGCGAGGTATGTATTATAAAATTAAATTAAGACTAAGTAATAAAGTGCTAGCCTCAAGTGGCAATGGGCAGGAGACATCGCTTGTAGAACTGACAGCCGATGGGGCATCGAGGTCCTCGAATGACAACCGCGTGCCGGAAGGTGTACTGTTGGCAGGCCTTTCACCAGGTGATCTGACGAACTGGTGAAGATTGCGGGAAGCAGCTGGATGCGGACAGCGCAGGATCAATAGATGTGGAGATTTTTGGTAGAAGGCTTCTATATGTATGAAAGCTTCTATGTGTGTTAATATGTCCAGTACTGGACGTCCATCGGCTGATAATGATGATAATGACGAGGAAGAAATAAAGTAAGAATTTCTGTAATATACTAAAATATCAATTAGAAGCGGTGATAAATTAGTTTACATGTGTGAACGATCGTACATAGAATACGTCTCGAAGAAGTGCCTTCTTCGAGTTTGGGCCTCATTGAGCTTAATCTTCCGGAGAAAGAAAATATTGCGGAGAAATCAACGTGCTATGGAATCACCATCTTGTTATATACATGTGGCCATAGTTTTTTTTTTATTTGGGAAACGACGAGTCGAGATGTTCATCTGATGGATAGTGATACGCTTGCTCATAACCAAGTAGCGCTAATTGGATTAATATATAAACCAATATGTGCTTGTGCCTTGAGACTTACGATGTTGAGTCTCGTTACTCCTGTAATTACACTAGCTACAGCGCCCTTCAAACCGAAACATAGTAATGTTGGCATACTACTGTTTGGCCGTAGTAATAGATGCTGCGGTGGTACCTAATTAGACGATCTTCGACAATAGAGACCTACAACCAGTGTAGTGAATAAATGACTTCCTCTCCTTGTCGGGAAATGGCATTCAGAATATTAAATGACCTATCTATTATGGCTCATTATTCATAATTCCTCTATGGCTTTTTTTGATGAACCTAACATATTTTTAGGTTTACGTTTAACCTTAATAGCCAAAACATAACTCTGTTTAATTAGCTCGCTAGCAATTAAACGATTAATTTTAAACATTTTAGTACAAGATTGTCTTCATAATAATATCAGTCCACTAACTTTCATTTAGGTTTCTTCCTGTATTATATGCTAATGTCTTAAATGCGTCGGATTTCACGGTGGTGCACTTAAAAAGTTTATGAACCAGACGTTGTTATGATTCTGTTTAAATCATCGCGGCATATATGGCGGTCCTTGCGACAGTACAAGGATTGACGGACGGGTGAGCCCATAGTACAATGGCCCATGGGTCCATTATACGAATGCTCCATTATCCCTTAATGCGGGTCGGGTTACGGGTTACATTTAATAAAGGTACGTCTTTAAGATGAATTGATTCGGATGAGGAATGCGTGAGTTGTGATCGAGCGGGGCAGCGGGAACACTCGGACGATCTATATTTTGATTATGATAAATTCATAAAAAATCTGTTGATCCTACTCATACATAAAAAAAGTTTTAATTGTTTACTACCATGTTAATAACGGTAGCACCTCTATGTCTTTTTTTAATGTTACGTTGTCTCGTCACCAACTTTTCAGCATAGATCTACCAATGAAATCACCAATAGTATTAGTAATACATATATATTTGTTTCAAGATAACTCTAAAAGATTTGCTCTATTTATTTCCTATCACGTATTATTTATATCATAGGCTGTCCAAAATTCATAAAAGTCAGGATAATTTCTTCACTTAACACTTGTTATACAAGAGAAGAAAAAATTCAGTTTTGTAGTACCAAAATTGCAAAAAAGTCAATTTTATAGACCTAACATATAGAAATCAAAATATTGACAATTTAATAAACTACGAGATTTTTAATTTTATGTACGATCAAATTGTATATAACCCAAGGCCAACGTGATAATAATCAAATCTAGGTATCGTTCAAGACTAACCACATTTATAAGGTCTGTAAGAACTCGATACGAATATAGTGGCTGTTTTAAATAGATAGAAGAATATTAAATATCTATTAACAGATTATCTAGAGCGCCTTGCTTATAAATAGCAAATAGGTGTCTATTAAATAATATACTTCCTAAAGGATATCTTGTGTCAAATAAAAAACATTTAAGTTCCTTATCGTTTTACTATGTATGACTAGATCACGACCACTGAACTTTTCTCCCGTTAAATACTGCTATAAAGATACAAATGTTAATGTATTCGTTATTTATAGGAAATTCTTCACTTTCGAATACGGTATCCACAATTTTCAAAGAAAGCTAGCTAATCCTTCAATAATAGAGATGAACATGATTGAACAATTGTCGAGTAACATCACCCCTGTAAATTCAGAAAGACATAGATAACAGTTATAAGTAAACATGAAGCAAAAACGGAGGTCATTAAAACGCCAAGTCGCGGTAAAAAAAAACATTCAAATAGATCCGACAAAGGGAGCTTATAAAGAAGGGAATAGAGTGCGGAACCCTTCTTAATTCATGATCATTCGAGTATTCGTGGGAATGGCCGCTGCTGGTACATTTGCATCTACAATTTCTTTTAATATGATTCATGTAGTAGCAGAATAACGGCGGTCGCTACTAGGAAGTAATGAGCCGGAAATGTCTCTTTGTTTGTATTGTTCGGGCATTTCATCGCATTCTGTCATCCAAATTTGTTTATACACTACTGCTATTTTAATAATTTTTTTATTTGAATATTTAATTTTTTACGACGCAATCAACTAGATCCATTGTTGTATAGTCTTTTTCCAGTCAGTTTTTTTATGTATACCGTTAAGAAAAAGCGTTAACGATTAATACAAATATCTGCGAAGGTAAGTGCTTGCAATCGTAATTTTTAAAAGTTAACAACGTATAATAAATTAAAAAGGTTTATTATTTTAATATAGCAAACCTTTAAACGGAAATTGGATATATCCGTTAAAAAATTTCCGGTTTTATGTAAAAACATAAAAATTATATATTTTTTTTGTCTTAGTAATAAGTTTACTAGTAATAACTAACTAATAAGTAGTTACTAAAAATATCCAATTGACCCAAGGCTTTATGGTATAGTAAAACTGTTGAAAATTATTAATGTATGAAATATATACGCATAACAATTTTTATTATATAATAGTAATATTATTAAATTTTCTGTTAACTAAATTTACCTTCGGACAGCTAAGTTTGTAAAGCGATCGTTCGCGCTATACTAATCGAAAAGGCACAGACTCTAAGTTGATCCTGAGCTTCCGGTGAAGAAAAATATTGTAAGGTAACCCGCGAAATCTAAGTACAGAAGTATAAAATGGACCTTGACTTTCTCGTATAAAAAATCTTGTTTCCGAGTAATGGAAACAATAAAAAGGATATATATATATCCGTATATCTACGAAACTATTGGATGTAAACAAAATTTGGTGGAGATATTCCGTTCTACCATTTAGATGTCAATTAAGAATAGATTTTACTTCCTCAAAAGGGGTGGAGGGTGTTACGACGAAAAGCTGGCGGGGAACAGCTAGTACTTATATAAGACCTATCCGAGGTACGCTTGAAATGGTAAAGATGAATATATAAATCGACAGATTTAAAAACAAATGCGAATAGGACATGAAACAAAACAAAACAAATTTCTAGCGTTAATCAGAGCATCGCTCGCTCTTTAATAACCAGACGATGCTCCGTTATGCCCCAATTAAAGCGATTAGCTTGAATCAACGCGGTTAATTACAAGCTTACTTAAGCATGGCCCAACTCGGGTTCGGGCCGCAAGAGTTACGAACCGTTCTCATAAATAAAAATGTTGTAACTCAGCAAAAATGTACGCAATCATAACAATAGTGTGTAATTTTTTAACTGTATAGCCATATATATATATATATATATTGTTGTTTGTTCGTTCGTCTCTTACTGAAGATTGTTCAATTGTTGTGTTTAAAGTTTGATGTATATAACAGCTAGTGTAGCTGAAGTTACCGGGATAACGACGTCTACTATCTCATCAGGTACTGTGCCTCCTGGAGACGCAATAAGTATGACAGGCCCATTACCTATAGTTGTCCATTCTACTCCTAGGGTTATATAGACACATAATAAAACAATAAAAATTATCATTACCGGACAATTTGTAGAAACATTAGGAACATGAGGGAAGGTTAAAAAGTTTTTTTTTATTCTACGAGCGGAATCAGCACCTGATGATAAATCATACCTCTGCCCATAACAACGTGGTGTTAGTTAGGATGGTATGGTATACACAGTAACACATTGCGTTCGTCGTGTAGAGATAAGACTAAGTCTCACAGCCCCCGTAATTTCACTAGCTAGAACATCTTCAAACCGGAACACAGTAATGTTTGCACACTACTGTTTATCAGCAGAAATAGAAGCTGTAGTGATAGCTGTACAGACGATCTTTGGCAACAGAGATCTACCACCAGCAAATTATATTTTCTGGGAATTATACGATAATTATAATACGCAAAACTTAAAATGCTATTGATGTCGGACAAGACTTGACATATTTATGCAACTATGTAGTGCAATGTTGTTCAATCTGATTTAGAATTTAGAAACTACATTGTAATATTAATAAAATTAAAAAATTACAGCTCAATCCCCAAAACTTTGGAAACACGTCACTGATAATAATATAGCACCACGACCACTCTATCAAGAGTGTAATGAAGAATAAGAAAGTAATTAGTTCGTAATCTTTATTAATGGCGTTTATTTAGGTTATTTTGCTTTAGTCCCGAAAGTAAAAGTGCTTTAGCGGCGAAGGTTGCCTTTATAATGTATTAACCGTTCAATAATTATTGTTGTTGGAGCTCACGATGCGATGCGCCGAGCTCCATGTGCTCAGTCATCCCGTCACTCTCACTTTTCAACATAAGCGCATAGAGTTAAGAATCAAATTCAAAAATATTTATTGCTGAAAAATTTTTACATCACTCAAATATAGGATCTCTTCCTTATGCTTTAGCTTACGGTGTGATATATAAGGCAGTGTCTTGACAAAACCGACCTGATCTGAAGAGAATTAAATACATGTATATATCAATAATAAATCTAAAAGTTGTTCCAGTGACAGAGAAGTTAAGGAGCAAGAGGTTAGCGTGGTACGGGCATGTTATGCGGAGGGATGAAGGACATATAACCAAGAAAGTAATGAGAATGAATGTAGATGGTTATAAGGGTAGAGGAAGACCGAAGAAAGTGTGGATGGATTGTGTGAAAAATGACATGTGTAAGAAGAGTCTGAATTCAGATATGGCGGCTGATAGAGGGATGTGGAAGAGAAGTACATACTGTGCCGACCCCACATAGCTGGAAAAGGGCAGGAGGAAGAAGAAGATCAATAATAAAAAAAATCTTAAAGGAATTTAAATTACCTTCAAAATGCAGCGTGTGTTGTTGATTATTATTCATAGGTAGCATGATTAGTATCTGTGTGTGAATGTAGGTGTACATCATCATGATCATTTCAACCGATGGACGTTCACTGCTGGGCATAGGTCTCTTGTGTTCCACAATGTTCCAGCCTTGAGCTATTTGAATCCAGTTACTGAACAGGCTAATATTACCACTCCTAGGACCATAATGCTTTTTGTAGTAAGAGTGTGAAAGTAATTTATCCTTCTTTACTCTGGTCAAGTGCGAAAGCTTTTGAAGGAGCTTCTCATGGAATCCGCCAATTTTCTCAAGACGTCTTTCTTCACCTTCCTCTGTCTGTATTCATTTTATATAATTATAATTCTATTGCAGTAATGTACCTATTTATAATATTTAATAATGTGAAATTTTTGTAGTGTGCAAATAAAATATCCCATTTGTTGAGAAAGAAAAATTTTATATATTATAAAAACTTTTATAGATCTTTCAGCATCATCATCATCAGCCGATAGACGTCCACTACTGGATATAGGTCTCCTCCAAAGATCTCTACATATAGTCGGTATGGCCGCCGGTACCGCTGGGCACCAGAGACCGACGTTCGTAGCGGTTCATATGGAGATTTGGGCCATTTTCCACCACGCTGGCCCAATGAGGGTTGGTGGGAGCCAGAGCCTAGTTTATTGTTTAGCAGGGTGCACCACGAGCAGGTGAGATTTGCTTGGGTCCCGTCAGTTTTTGCACGGGGCTCCTTAACGGTAGAAAATAGGTAAATGGTACAAAAATATGCAGATAAAAGCCTTCAAATATAAGTTAGTTTTTAAGTTAAGGCCTTTACTAAATATTTATATTTGTTGTCTTTATATTTATGCCATGTCTTCGATTCTCTTTTTCTTCGCTTCTCATTGCACGAAGGCCTGCGGTCCCCTTTGTTTGCCGCCGCGGCCGAGACTTGCTCTGAAGCTGCACTTTCACGACTTTGTAACTAATTACCGGCTTTGAGGCTATTCTTACTTATCTTAAAGTTTTTATAAACAAAAATAAATTTATATCCACATACAATCAAGTTACACCAAAAAAAACCTATTTTAAGTTATTTTGTTCTGTTTGTTTTATCGGAACTTTCACTTCTAAAAAATGTTCTCATTAAAACAACATAAAAGACGAACAAAACCATAAACTGTTGTCATATATACGTATAAAATGATTCTTTTACTTTTATCGTGTATAAAAATATACCATTTTTTTTAAACATCACTTAAAAAAGTCCTTTATTTCAATATAAACAATCCTTATGTTACGAATGTCACATCCTTTCGCATATCAAATTGCATTATATTTCGTCAGAGATACATAAGTGTCTATGCTGTTTTCCTTGATCAGCTGTTGTGAATAAGTATACCCACTCACTCACTTTATATCAGAGAAGGACATCAAAGGTTTTAAGCGGATTATAACACCGCACCTAATAAAGGTGACCACTTAAGGTCTCAAACATATTAAGCAAGTGTCCCAATACTTTAAATACGCTTAACAACAACCTTTTCTATAGTCGGCATATTTTGTTCAAGTAATCAATTTGTTATGACAATATCCAATAACAATTATAAAGTACAAAGAATTTTGTTTATATTGATAACATTATAAATATTTTTTTTGTAGTAAAGTAAAGGAAACTCTCAGGTTCAATTTCGTAATCCATGTACGAAGTGCAGCTTGGGTAATTTTAAGGTTTTACTTCCTTGTTTTGTTAATCTACCGCCGTAATAACATTGCTATTTACCACCTATCAATATTTGGGAAATTATAAAGAAGAACATTTCACCATCATCATTACTTTTCATCGCGTGAATACCTCTGATTATGGGGACAGATTATTGTATCAATGGAGAAGAGAGAAAGAAATATAATATAAACATTACGTGAAGTTAAGATCATATTTTCATTCACATGTAGTTAACTTATTTTTAATGAACTTAAAAATTTTTTTACTTTACTGAATCAAAATTTTTGAAAAGAATTTAAGTTCAAACAATTCGACAAAGCATTCAAGCAATCATATCATTGTAGTACTGTAATTTTTTTTTTGTATCCCTGTCTTTTTAAAATTAATGTTACTATACAATTTGAATATTATGTGGGACTAAAGATATCACAAGTAATGAGCAGTGAAATAGAAAAGTAACTTTATTACACGCTGTTGACCGACTGACCTCGCTCCTATCCATTACCAAGCCTTCCAATCTCAGAGCCACTCTATATTAATTCTAAGTCCAGTTATACAACATTTTATTACTTAGTAATATTACAAGTAAAGTTCATAAATTGAACTTATAGTAGTGAGTTCAATGTATAAACTTTATTGATTCTTTATACAAAGATACTATCACCTGATTTTGAGAATCCTGGCCAAAACATTGAGGCATTAGTTATGATAGTTTAGATCATGATTATTTACCTGTTGTTCACATATATCAATTAGCCCTACTACTTTAAAAACAACTCATCATCACCATACAGTATTCATTAGGTAATTTGCTATAAAAATCTAGTCTATTTTAAATATGAGATAGTGGAAACCATTTTTGTAAATCATTAAATTTTTTTGTTGATCTGACAATATTTAAGACAACCACATCGTATATGAATAATTTGTATTTTTATATGAACTAAAATATAATAGTTATAAGGGATATTTAGACAAACCGCGAGTAAGTTAGATAGCAGATTATCTGATCTATAATATCTCACTTCAAATTATCTGTTACGAAATTTCTTTTTTAACTTGACAGCTAGCCTTGCAATTCCATTCTTATCGCATCACTTACAGATAACCTGTCTGTATTTCATACCGATGTGACAGCGCAAAAATGACAAGTTAACATACTGAGAAAAATCGTTTCCTAATCAATCAAGATAAACCGTTAGTTTTATTATATAAATACTTTAACATTCAATTCTTTTATATTATCATCGGTACGTTTAAAAACTCTACAAAAATACTGCTGATCTCTAGCGATTACTATTTACTACAAATACATAAATGTTTATTAGAAAAAAAAATAAATACAGTAATTTTATCACTGGTCCTTAGCTAGACATCATAGCTGTACTATGACGTGTTTTACGCCAATCATTTAAATTTAACCAAATTACGGCCAATATTGACCATATAATTGCAGTACTTAAAATTTAAACTATGCAATATATTAGGCTTTAAAGTACCAATGTTATCTGTCTCCAATAAACATTAAGACTATTATTACTGTTTAAGCAATTAATAACAACCAACCTAATAAATATACTTGTTATACTTTCTAATATTTAATGGTAAATACTTGAAATTTAAATAATTTTTATTAGTCTATAATATTTACCACTATATCATCCTCGATGTTATCTATCTCCATAGGCATATTTAACATAGAAAAATTGTAACAAATTTTGAATTAAACTATTTGAGGCATATCTGTAAACTTTCATATTTTAAGTCCTTATTCAACTTTGAGTATCTAAATAACACTGTATATAAATAGAAAATAATATATACCATAAGAAGATGAAACACATCAATCGATTTTAAAACACAGTCGCTCGTTTGTTACTTAAAAAGTAAGTAATGAGTAATGAACCGCCTTCGCTGGCGGCGGGTCATCTATCGCCTGTCGCTCGGGATTAATTTATACCATCTGACTCATCTAAAAATATTCTTTACGAAACCACCTAAATTGGACTGGTACGAGTCAAGCTGAGGCAGTAACCAAAGCTCCCACACGAACCGTAATTACCACCGTCAACTATTGTCCGTGATTCTGGAATTGAATAACATTTTTTTTGCTTAATAATTGTTTTTAGATTATCTCGATTGAGATAACTGTGAATTAATATCGTAATGCGCATATAATTACGCAGTAATTGTTCCAGAAAAGATTTAAGAAGCATATAAGAAATAGTTTTTATAACATAAAGTGTAAACGCGGAACGGTCAACTTATTATCATCAACAGCCCGCCGCAGTCATCTGCTGGACATAGTCCTTTAACAAGGAACGCCACTTACTCTGAACTTCAGCTATCAGCATGTTATATTATCACAAAAAGTACTTATAATACGTATCATTTCAACGTCTTAATGTCCACTGTTAACATAATTTCCCAATTGTAGGATAATAGCCAAAATCGCCACACGTATATATTAACACACTGAGAGAGAAAGCTTCTATCCTTTTTCTGGTGATAGGTCTCTGATGCTAGGTCGTCTAGGTAGATACTACCGCAGTTTCTATTTCTGCCTCCAAATAGTAGTGTGTGGTTTAAAGGGCGCTGAAACTAGTGTAGCTTCTGAGGTAACGAGACTCAATATCTTATATACTTCTGAAGACGATGAGAACAACGTGCTTCATTGTATAACATCCTAAGTAGCATCACGTTCTTATAGGCAGGCGCATCACTTAACACCAGGTAGACGTCCCGCTCATCTCGGCGCTTATTCCGTTGAATAAAAAAAAAATTGTTTCGTCTTAATAGCATTTAATAAAAAGCGAGAGTAGACTGATCATGGGGATATAACAGTTCGTCTTAAAATGGAGTATATATTCATAATCCTGGTACGTGACACGTTATGTTTATAACTATCCTCACCCGTACACGGAGCAAGGGGTGTAAGGGGTCCCGCACAACAACTCATGGGACACAAACTAATGTCACCTGCTCGTGGTGCACCCTGTTAATCAACAAACGAAGCTCTGAATCCCGCCAACCCGCATTAAGCCAGCGTGGTAGGAAATGGCCATGGCCAAACGCCCATATGAACCTCTACAAACTTCGGCCTCTGGTGCCCGGCGATAGCGGAGGCCATGCTGACTGTATGTGGGGAGGCCTATCCCCAACAGTGGACGTCTATCAGCTGATGACGACGTACACTAAGCAAAACAAATACAGAGTTATGAATGAAATACAAATAATAACGGCTAATACAGCTGCCCAGATAATTCCGTACTATCTATTGGTTAACATCAACCGGGTTAAAAACTTGACCCCTCACATCCAACGCTATTACAAAGCAGTAAACGTTAAAATGGAACAGATGTATGCACACACATGTATATATATTTATATAGATGGATCGGAAACGCAACGTTATAGTATCGTTAACGCATCATTCAAAAAGATAAGAGTGTACGTAAATAAAATTATGATTTTTCAAACATCCACTTCCGAAAGTAGCGTAACAGTTTAAACGTATAGTTTATTAGGTGCGTTTGAATTTATGGTGGTCGAAATTAGTTTTGAGAGTGCTGAACCATTTTCGGACGGTCATTTCTAATGCTTTGTTGTATTAGATGAAGTAATGTCATATTTATAATAAATTATATGATTCATAATGTTTAGAATACGGTATATATACAGAGGAAATTGTTTTTTTTGTTTATTCGCCAATCACAAGAAACCTAGTTAACGTATCAACATGGGAACATGAACATTCGACGCGAAATGATTTATATATGGTTATAGGTTATTTATTTTTTGAATTTCATAAATTCTTCATCATTTTATTTCAAATCAACCATAAACATTTTTATTTCGTATTATTTATGCGGCTGCTATAGTAACGGTTGCTATAGAAACTCATTTGCGGTTGTGGTCACTCTCAAGGAATGTTTCAGACACATTTCAAGTTTAATCCTATATTAGGGCCAGCAAAGCGGCCTGGGAACAGCTAGTTAGAAAATAAAAAAAAATTGTAAATGCATCGTAATCCAGACTATCACTAAAGATACTTTATTTTGGACATTTTATATTTTATGGTTGAGAAAGAAAAAAAAAATATGTTGAGAAAGCGCTGAGGTTAATGTTTTCTATCACCAGTGCAGTGTATCTACCAGATAGGCAATCGCTCCATTCCTCTATTGTCCCAATCCCTGGACGGTGTAAAAGTATAAAGCCTGTTTAATGTTTATACTCCTATCAATTTTCTTGTCTACAATAATATAAGAAGCCGTAACATGATTATTGAATGTGACACGAATACTTTCTTTATCGAATACTCGCCTCGTAACAGCTGATGTTGTATGTAGGTCCGAGATATACTATATATCCTATTATATGACAAGTTGAAGAAAGTGGTCCTATCACTACCGGACGTTTCGCTAACTCATCGATATACCGCAACCTATTTGCATATCGTTAAAATATTTATCAACAATGTATGGCGTTGGAGATTTGATTTTTTTTTTCTTGTTAATATCTTTACGGCTCGCCCACATATCTATTCATAAAAGTACAATAGATTAAGGCTCATTTGCAGCGGAACTTTTCTTTGATACCGTTACATATCAACATTACAATTTCGTTTACAGTTCAGAGCTTGTTATTGTTTTTTATCCACTTTATAAACAAATGTTATTAACATTCTGAACAAAGGACCAACTTATATTAGCAATCAGTTTTTTATAACGTTATAACCAGTTATTAAATATCATTTAAAAAATAACGTGTTAGATACTACGGATGAGATTTTTGATACAAATGACATGTAATGGTTAATTTATCATGATGCTGATAAACTAAAAATACAAAATGATTATTATCATAATTCAAAGCTAATATGTATCATACGGGACAGTAGCTTAACATTGTAATAAAGGATATACAATGACGCTAAAATTTCTTGTTTTTAAGGTATTACATATTATTTAGGATGTGACATTCCATCAACAGTGTAGAGACGTCCATGGGTTACGATAACGATTTATTTATTTAATACCTTTATGTAAACGTATACTGAAACATACAAACAATATTATAAAAATATAACTTGAGTAGTGCTTAACTCTAAAAAGAGTTCTCTTTCACCAAACTCTGGCTGAGGATAAATAATTATAAGAATGTTGATTATAATGATGATGATGAAAAGAAAACTCTTACATCGTAGTCATCGTGTAGTAAAGGATATAAAAAATGTTGGACTGTCTCTGTCAAAGGTCACATGTCTATAATGACCGCCCATTGAGTCACTACAAAGATCATTGTTCCCGAACTTGCTCCCTTTATCCGACGCTTATTGGGAGCTAAGAACCAGTTAAATGACGTTTTGAAGTTATAAGAATAATTCAATTATGTCTTCCCAACTTTTTCACGCGTACCCTTTCGCCGATTGTTAGTGGACTACTCGGAATTAATCCCCGCATAGAAACTTCTTTCTCATAGTCGTAGAATACTTTTTCTTTTGAACGGTCGTGTACTCTATTTTACCGGTTTTGTCTGAAGGACAGACTCAAACAGTACCCACGGAATCGGTAACGGGTTTCTCCGTTTACAACGTAAAACTTGACGCGATTAAAAACAAATAAAAAAATCTATGTATCTGCTATGGCATAAACATTAAAAGATCAAATAAATCGTTTTTTATTAATTATGTGATGAGACGAGCAGGTCGTTCAGCTAATGGTAAGTGATACATACGCCTGCGCATAACAAAGTGGCGCTAGATAAGATGATGTACATAGCACTACATTGTGCTCGTCGCTTGGGACAAAATGTTGAGTCTCGTTACCCCAGTAATTTCAATAGCTACAACGCCATTCAAACCAGAACAAAGTAATCTTTGCACACTACTATTTGGCTGCAGAAATAGGCGCTGTGGTGATATTATTTTTTATTTCATCTGATGGGAAATCTTTTAAGAAGATACCCTGCTTCTGCAGAGAAGGCAAGGTCGTGTGGGATTTTTACCCACTATGGCCTCCTCGGCGGTCATCCTCAGTGCGTTGCGGGAAGCCCCGGAATCTCCTATGGAACGCAGCGGTGCCTCACGGCACTACGTCCAAAGCACCTTCCCGGGAAGGTAGGCCTGCTCGGCATCCGCGCTTTGGTATGACAAGCACTTGACCGTACCGTTCATCCTGGGCTCACTTAGTAGACAATTAGGGCCCATCTTCGAAGCTCACGAATTCGAAAACCCTTTTAGTCGCTTTCTACTAAAAGCAAGATTTACCTTAGTCCTATTTTTAATAGCCCGAGAATACAGAACAAACATGGGTAACCTACCTAGACAGTCTCCGGCAACAGACACCAGAAATTACTATTATTCTTATAGCTTCTCTTGTTTCTCAATAGTTTAAACATTTTGAATTATTATATGGAATACAATTCTCCATCTTCTTTGTGCTATCATGTATATAGAACAATATCGGGTCCGGGAACACCTTAAGCATATACAGACATCTTAATGTTATTTATATAGGTATATATTTATTTATATATATTATTCACATGTATATATATATGTACGCGTATATGTTGGATCTATGTATGTATGTTGTTACTATATTAATATAGTTTAAGTCAGTTATTAAGTTACTATCTAAAATAATATCTCACCTAACCGATGATTGGCTGGTAAAGAATACCAACAGGCAATAAGCTCCCCGCCTTTTATTTACTTCGCTGTAAGGTTTTATAATAAAGAGAGAAAAAAAAAAAACAATACTAATCACATTTTACTGGTGGTAGGTCTCTGTTGCCGGAGACCGTCTAAGTAGGTACTACCGCAACGCCTATTTCTATCGCCAAACAGTACTGTACAAATATTATTATGTTCCGGTTAGAAAGACGCTGTAACTAGTAAAATTACTGAGGTAACGAGACATAACTTCTTAAGTCTCAAGGCGACGAGCGCAATGTGGTGCTGTGTATAAAATCCCAAATAGCGCCACGTTGTTATGGGCGGGTGCATCGCTTGCTAGGTGAATGTCCTGCTCAACTCATCGCTTCGTAGTATAAAAAAAAAAACAATAAATACTACAGTTATAAAGTTTTTGAGCTTTTTTGCAATTGTTTTGTTTTATATTTGGCAGTGTTATAATTAAATTCGACATTATAATGGAAAATTCATTCATTGCACTAGTGAACTTTAATCGGCATGTCTTCCACTCCGCTATAAACAATAGCTTTATATCGGCAGTCACATTTTATGGCTGCAAATGTCAGGGCAGTGTGAACTCTGTTCTTAAAAACTTCAGTACAAGCAGTAAACGATTTGTACGCAGTTTGTAGTGTATATTGCTTAAGTATGTCATACATAAGTACATCTATTGCGAAAACTTTCTAATTACATTTTTTTAAGTTTGCAATATCTGACATCGTTTTCAGAGGTAAGCTAGGTTAATGTTAACAATCTATATGCTAAAGTGATTAAACCTAATACTTTCTATTGAATTGACAAAAATATGAACGTAAGTTGATTTAATAACTTATTATACACAACCTGTTTATGTCTGTGGCTTGATAACTTTCAATATATGTTGATTATATTCACTTTTCTGTAGTAATAAGTCTAGAAAATGTTTGACCATACAAACTTAGAATACTTGAATTTTAATTTCACAATGTTTCGTTTGTTCAGATTATAATATATATAATACGTGGAGGTTTTATTGTTTAAAATATAAGAAAAAATATTAATATAATTTACTGGTGGGTAGGTCTCTGTTGCCTGAGACCGTCTAGGTAGGTACCATTGCAGCGCCTACTTCTACCTCCAAACAGTACTGTGTAAATATTACGGTGTTCCGGTTTGAAGGGCGCTGTAGCTAGTGAAATTACTGGAGTAACGACACTCTACAACTTATGTTTCAGGACGAGGAGCACAATGTGGTGCTGTGTACAACACCTTAACAAGCGCAACCTTGGTATGGGCGTGCGTAACAATCACCATCTGGCGAATTTTTCGCTTGTCTTGTCGCTTCTTAGAATTAAAAAAAAAATCTATACCAACGTTCCTTTGTTGTTTACTTTATTACGATATGGAGTAATTGCTTTTTGAAGTCAGTCTTACAATTTTTAAACAGTTTGTGCTATTTTTATAAACTCTTAGTTTGTTTCATTTTTCTAAACGAGCTATGCCTCCTATGATAAACAAGTCCACATTTTAGCTATATAAAAGGATATTATCCTTTCCTTAATAAGTAACCGTTGAAGTTTAACGCCGTGAAGGTTGAGTTAAAATTAAACTAAGAGTAATCAACATTTCAAGTTAATATGAACCATAGTGCGTATGACATACAGTTGGATATTATCTGAAATATTTTCAGAGTGGAAAAGATTGGCTGGACATTTAACGTGTTTTGCATCGTTGTACATACAATGTAATATATTTTACTTTCATCTGTTCACCTACAATGCGGAAACGGGACAGATAATATCAGTTAGCGTTTTTTTTTTGTTTAATACTCCATTTTTTCCTTACTTTTATGACAACACGATTATATTTTTATCGCTTCAACCAAGAAGGTTAAATGATGCACTTTGAAATGTTTCAATGCTGTTTGCGCAAAATTACGACCGTTAAATACAATGTATAAGCTGTCACATAAAGTATATATTATATGTAGACCTAAGTACATAGGTTATAATAAATCATAAATAATATAGTTTCTGTGCTCACGTGTTTTGCTTGCCGGAAAACGCAAGCCTTTTATAGCAAAATTAACAGTATCAGAGTAGTAGTTAGTTCTGGTTTAAATAAACTGTACCACCATCACCACCACATGAGGCAGAATCGAACCACGGACTTTCGTGACTGTTTCATTTTTATTATATTGAATAGCGTTTGTCTACAATCCCACATGAAGTTTATTAGCTTTAATATATATTTTTTGTCATTATTGTTAATCGTTCATATTATACCTTTTTTTTGTTCGACAAATCGGCGAAACGACCAAAACCTGATAATAAGTATAACAAATTATACATAATAACTCATAATAACCTGGTGCTGTGTAGAATGATATACGGCACCATATTGTGCTCGTTAAATCAGATCTTAAGTCTCATCAGCCCCTAGTAATTTAACTAAGGACATGGCCTTTCAAATCGGAACACTAATGTTTCCGTATTACTGTTTAGCCCAGGAAATAGAACCTGCTGTGGTGTCGACCTAGACCTCTTGCAACAGAGATTTACAGTAACAGACTCTTATTCTATTATTGTTTTTCCTCTGTCATGGCTTTATTGGTTGATATCCTTTATACTACTCTCCATTTATGGTAATATTAATCGGACCCTTTAGCACAATACTACAATAAATTTTTCTTTTATAATACTCACTCTCGATTAGAGGCGTTCTCTCTATACAGGCAAATAAGCACTACATACCCTGGCTCCCTAAACGTATCTAAATAACAACCTCTCAACTTACACAACAGGTACAGAACTATGCTTTGACTATTGCCAATTTGGTAAGTTTCTTTTTATGTATAGACAAGCACAGAGATTACGGACGTGGTATGCATCTGCTCTCATTTGCTCTCAACAGTGTATCTCTCTAGTGAAACACGTTCGATGTAAGTACGCATTTATACTTATCCTGTATTAAACCGACTCCGTTCATCCATATTTTTACTAATTGTTAATAAATATGATTACGTGGTATGGCGAGATGTTTGCTTAATGAACATCAACCTTGCGTCCGTTTCGTAGTGTACGTAAAAACTTAAGTCATGTTCAAGGGCGTGGCACTCGCTGACCGAGTTATCTGCTCAACGATTGTATTTGTTTTGATGCTGACCAGCCGATTCAAGCTTGCCGCACGAATGCTCGTTCTACATGTCCGCTGGCTGCAGCGGCTTTGACTAGAACTGTTATATAATTATGCTCAACGCTTTGTTACTTATTCACCAATTATATAGTATGAACTATTCCTCGCTCGCTTTGTAGCTCTTAATATAAAATTAGACTTGAAATTTGTCTGAAATATTCCTTGAAAGCGCCACCGCATAAATTAATTTTTATAAAAGTTAATCGGAAATAGAATGATGAAAGGTCTATGAAATTAAAAAAATAAATAGCCTATAACCAACTACAAATCATTCCGCGCCGAATAGTTATGTTCCCATGTCTATACGTTCACTAGTTTTCACGTGATTGGCGAACAAATGAAACCTATTTTCATTATATACACATAGATAAATTTCATCTATATTTAAATAGTGTATGATATGAATACTTTATGTTGCGCATGTATTATTCTTTTCTAGTCTTTTTTTTAATTTTGTTAGTATCTTGAGGTAGTTAGACTTGGTGGACTCCGATAATAATGACCAATATTCAGAAACGTATTAATTTGTCCGGTATTTTCTAAAATTATAGTTATCAATATACTCATCAAATATTAGATGTCGTTCGAAGGAAAAGTAAATATAAATGGAAAACTAAAAATTAAGCAATAATTGAGTTTTGCTTTCCTAACATCACCCCAAGTCTCCTCTGGTCGTCCCTTCTACTGCAGCTTGATAAAATTCTCTCGGGTTGGTTTTTGGGAGAGTTGGCTATCCTGTACACTCATCACCATGAATAGTGACAAGATTTAGAAGACTAATTACTTTTATATATATTTGTATTATTCTACGGTTACACGATGGATAGTGCTACGAAGAGTGTAGTGCGGTTTTATATGTATAGGTATAATATAGCATTAGTTATTAAATATAACATGTTATTTATTTAAAAATTTAAGCAAAAAATATAACGCGTTATTATAGGTTAGTTTTGATTTTCTAATAACGCATTTAATTAGTCGTTGTTTTCGTACAAATCTAATCTGATTTATACACTAATTACTTAACACTTGCTTGTATTTGAGTTATAATATATATATGTTTATGAGTACTATAAAGATTTATGTATACATACTAATAAACATTTCTAGTGTAATAAAAGATCCTTAAGACTACCTGTAACGTAATGAATAGCTGTTGTAATAGAAATTAAACCAGTAGGACAGTGGTTTAATTTTTAAAAATAAATTTAACTGTCAGTTCTAACCCAAATTATAAATTTGGTGAAGCACAAAGATCTCCTTCTCAAGTTTCAATCAGATTCCCGCTCTGGTTGGTTTTTAAAATAAAAGGTATAATAATTTAACTGTCTCTATGGTCTAAATTGTATGTAGTAGTTCAGTGGATTGGACATAAATTAAATTTCTTTCGACTTTAATTTGAGCTACCCACATTAAAAATAGGTAGGTGTCGTAATTCATTGGTTCTAAGTATCTCCATCGATTATTGGGTCTATTTTCTTAATATAGAATAAAGTGCAAGAATATATCATAATTAAAATTTATATAAATATTTGTCTGTAATGTGAAAATCAATATTATATACAATAAGTCCTTTTTAACAAATTTTGATATCCCTTCACAGGACACAAATCATAACGGCAAATGCACATACTGACGTGGTGTCCAAACCGACGTTTGATCCACGCTACCTGTCTCATCCCTCGGCACCCTTTGCGCTTATTTCTCTCTACTATCTCTTTGTTAGATATTTTTTGTTAGATTGAATTACGGGTTGTGAGGTTGTAGCCACCATTCTATTCGGCCGCATTCCAGCTGCTAATTTGAACGTATTAAACACGGTATTCTGATGTTAGAGAGAGATAGTGCTGTCCGTTAGATTTACGGGGTCGTATTTCTTTTCATTCAATATTTGTTGTTCGGAACGTCACATGCGGGTTCTCATATGCGTAGTTCCGATTGAAGACTGCGTTTGAGTTTGTCTTCAAACAAACTTACATTGACGTCCATCATTTTTGTTATAACAACGATTTTATCTTTACGTGAACTACATATCATAAATCAATGTAATTTATGTGGGTCTCAAAATAAAAAAAAACACAAGTGATGCATACGTATAATGAGTAATCCGTTATAAATAATTACAGCAAAAAAAAAAAAAGAAATTCTGGCGATTTGTATATAATAATTAAAAAATAGAGAAGTTTCCAATCATTCATATGACATAAGTTTATTTAAAAATGTCTTCTAAGTTATAGAAATAAGTGAATAATAATAAGTGTCATTTCCTGTGTTAAGTAACAACAATTATTATTATTATTTAATAATAATAATGAATGTAACGAATAAAAAAGTTTATGATCTTCACAAATATTATACAATGCTTTTTATCTGAAATACATACATATACACAATAATTACACAAAAAGCCAATTTATAAAATTTTTATCTACTTTTTTCTGGACTCTTTTCTATTTATGTAAGCTTTACAAGTTCTAATTATGAGAAACATCAATAACTTAACTGTACTGTAATGTTGTCCTCTATACTTCCCCTAACACTAATAATTATAGTATAGGGTGGCCGCAAAAGTAATCCTCCTATCAGAAAATGCTATAAATTTTGCCTTGATGTAAAAAAATTAAAAGACCAAATAAAAATAATCCACAAGAAGAATCAAAGTTTTTCATATTTTTTTTTAAATTACAGCCAAAAAAATCGGAAGGTTATTTATTTATATAGGGTGGCGCAAAAGTAATCTTTTGCGCCACCCTATATAAATAAAATAAGTATACACATACTAGATTCGTGGTGGTGTTAACACTGCAAGCCAAATCGACTCTTATAACTTATCTGATACTGGTCTCGTGGACCCGGATCCACGGCCTATTAGTGTACACAGACATGTTCTGTTCCCCGGTTGCTTTATTGGCCGTAACATCCCCGCTACTGTCTTCCAAAATTTCTAAATTATTTCCCAAGGGGAACGAATTTTGTAAAATCCATTCTTATCTGACCACTAAATGGCAGAAGCAATATCTCTATCAAATTTTTGAGCCTACGTCTAATAGTTACGGATAACTCGTGATGAGTCAATGGAAACCTGAATATCGCCTTTATAATTTAATGGAATAAGCTATGTGATTATTGTTACACAACAAATATGGATGTCATCATTAGCAGCCTGCAGCAGACCACTGCTCGTCCAAGGAACGCCACTTAACCCTGTCTTCAACTATACGCATTCAGTTTCTGTCAGCGGCCTTGCGCAGATCATCTCTCCATCTGGTCAGTAGGCCTCCCGTGCTATATTTTCCTAAACGAGTTCTCCACTTTAGGACACGTCTACTCCAACGGTAGGCGCTTCTGTATAATAATATAAATATTAACATTGATGGATATAATTATAATATTTCTTTTTACGACTAGAGACAAATTATTTTAAATTATATCCTTTGACATGGGAAAACTTAGAAGACAAATACTTATTTAAATTTTGCGGATGAGGACCTAATTCAGCTAAACGTTCTATCATCATGTTTGCTTAATAATCTCGTGTTAAAGTAATAGCTTGTTTCAATTGCTACGAATTTAAAACATTGTTATATCAATTAGGGCCGATGTACGTCTTTGCTTGTATATTAATTAGCGTTCATAACATCGTCTACCAGACGATCGCGGCTCACACTTGTCTACATTCATATTGACTTAGAATTATGCACCTTATATGGTAAACGTTTTTACCCCGTGTCATTACCATAACTAGTCTGCTGTCCACTGTGCTTCTTGCCGATACAAACCGTTGTTCCTGCTCGACAAGGGTCAGGAATGTTTCTTGAGAAAAGCAACAGCCTGGATAATGATTCACATTGTCCGCGCGTTTCATTGCAACTTACTCAATTAGTTATCAAATGACACATCCCCTTATCATTGGCGGAAGTCCAGTCGAAAATCTTATCAGTAATCACGTGGGTCGTTAGGCCCGCCACCTCCGACATTCCGTCGCTCTGAACAATGGGAATTATAAACAATGAGCCTAGACATTAGATATGCGATCTTTCTGTGAAACGGTGACTGAACGCGCTTTTTGCTACCAAAATACCAAAACGCTTTTAGGTACCAACGAAGAAAATTTATAACAATACTCATTAGATTTGTATTCATTTATCTCATAAATTATTTAAGGGAACAGTAAAATTTGCTGCGTTTACTCTTAAAAATTAATTTCACTGGTGGTAGATCTCTGTAACGTTCTATTTCATCCGCGAAACAGTCCTGTGCAAACACTACTGTGTTCCGATTTAAAGGGCATCGTAGCTTGTGAAATTACCGAGATAATGATACGTCTTACATCTTAAGGCGACGAGCACAATGTAGTGCTTTAAAGATCGCGAGGTATTAGAGTCAGATTCCAGCGGAAATCTTACGTTTGTCCTCGCACTGTAAAAGTATCCAATATTTTCCAACAAATATAAAAATAGTTTATTACCTTTATGTCACGTACTGCACGTCAGCTCTTATACGAGTTCTATTGGACATATTTGTCACGTAAACATAGATAAACATTATTTCTCAATACTTTGCACTATTAACGTTTGCAATATTAACGTGTATAAGCCACGATTAGTGAACACTTCGCAGGAGAAGGTTTTAAGACAACGCAACACAAAGCGAAGGACATCCGCAAGGCTCCCGACTCGACCTTTGCATCACTAGGCTACTGACATTTTCATATCTATTTAACTATTTAGATGTCGGCTATAATAGTTATTGATATTTTTTTTCTTTATACGAAACGACGACACGAGCGAGACATTCACCTGATGGTAATTTATAAGCCTGCGCATAACATCAACTTACCGTTAATAAGGATGATATTCACTGCAAGTTGTGTTTGTCGCCTTGAGACATGAATAATAAGTTTCGTTACCTCAGTAATTTTACTAGCTACAACGACCTCAGACCGGAACATAGTAACGTTTGCACACTATTGTCTGGCAGCAGAAATAGGGGGTAGAATGGTACCTACCTAGATGATCTCCGACAACAGAGACATCAGTAAGATTACGGAGTAAATATTTTAAATATTCATTAACAATGACGAGTTCTTAAAATTTTAATAGGGGCGATTGGTATTGTTTAATTATAATTATTTTGACCTCCTGTCTTTTGCATTTTACTCTTCAATACAACGCTACTAGTGAGCTATGGTTAGTATTCTTTCATATATTTGACTTTTTCTTTCAGATTATAGTTTGATGATGGGCTGCTCAATTATTGATATTTTTGTAAGATTTAAAAATAAAAGACAAAAATCAATAGATATTATGTTTCATTTATATTAGATACATCTATAACAATACTTTTAACAGTCTTAAAACGAACGACTTAGTTAGATAGGTGGCGGTTAACGCCGTATCTACAATATTTACAAGAGGTCAGCTACGCGCAAGTGAGTGAGGCGAAGGCGCGCGGTATAGGGCTCGGAGGGACGCCGTGATGCACGCCGCAGGAACCGGCACCGCGAGCCACCGCCTCGAAGAACTGACGCAAGTCGCTGACGGATCTCGTCGGTGGCGCTTGAAGATCATGCATAGAAGCGGCGCGTCTCGGTGTTGCAGCGGTTACTATCGGCCTAGCTAGCTGTTCGCTGCTTCGCGCTAAACTACCCCCGGTCTTCGACAGCGACTCGAACAGCGCCCGCCGCTCGCGAACGGGGACGTACTTTGACACCGCCTCGTGTGTGTTAGGGGAACACGATCTCGCTCTGCTCTCCAACGACGCTGTCTTTCGTCTGGCCGCTTCCAGCGCATAGCGACCTCTTTCCGCGCCGCCCGCCGTGCCCTCCCAACGTTTGAGATATCTGTGCCGCCTCTTCTCCGCCTCGCCCGTCCTCGACACGCGCGGCAATGTGTGATGCTGTTGGTTTGAGTTCAATTTGCTGCAATTGTCACATTTGATGATTTTCGCCTTCCTAATCGGTGCGTCGATCACGTCTATCGACTTAAGAGCGTCAAGCGAGAGGGAGAGGTCAAGGCTGCGATCGGACGATGAGTCGTAGTCGTCGTCTTCGACGACGATGCCCTCGTCCGTGGCAGCCGGAGAGTGGTCACGCCTTGGCAACTGTGTCTCCGAAGTTAGTAGCCTTCGTCTAGCTCTCGGGGGCGGTCTGGGGGGACATGATGGCGTCTCATGTTGCTGTATTTCTTTCTTTGGTTCACGACCGGTGTCCGCTGCCGGCAATACGTCGAGGAAGCGGACCTGTGGAAGCGGCGTCTGACCAAGTATTTCGACGCACAGTGCACGTACCCAGCGGGCGTATTCCGTCTCGTTGCAAGCCTGTAACAAAATTAATTTAATTAATAACAAAAATAAGATTTTTGAAAACAAATTTTAATTTTTTTCATCAACATCATACACTGTACACAGATCAAATACCATGTACATGTATTTTGTATAATTACAATAAATTTCTCTAACTGCTTATAAATGCGTTTAATTCAAAAGCTAACAAACATTAAGGGTCGCATTTAAACAAGTATTCTTACGTCGACACCTTCGCGATCTAGCCCTTCATATGTTAAATACGGCCATCAAAAGGTCACCGCACAGACGGCAGGCACTATGATTTACGTCCGCACCGTTACAGCGAGGTCTATTAAACGCGCGAACCGTGAGAAAGGTGCGCTGTGAGAGGGGATCAGAACGTCTTTGAAGACGTTTGCCCCCTGCGACTAGTTTTAAACGCCAAATATTTTATATAAAAAACGGATCTATTCACAGATAAGCTGACACTCTCCCGGCTTATAACGGTGTTCTAATACAAGGTAGAAATTATCATGTTTTGTTACTTAATGAATGCAAACTTATGAGAGAAGTCATATCTAAAAATCAACGGGTTGGACGCGAATGGTAATATCGGCTTAAAAATCTGTCAGATTATGTTTTCTTACAATATCACTGCTGAGGCATATATGCAGTATTATTTACTATGTTCTGTAATGTATGCAGTATAATTTACTACAATTTACTATGTACTTTAGTTATTGCATCTGTCTAGTCTTGCATCATTTGTAACAGAACAAACTACATTTTAGGTTTTCTATCGTAATATAATCGTGAATACTTTTGCATTTTCTTCTTCTTCTTAAAGTGCCTCTCCAAATAGTGAATGAAGGTTGGCGATCAGCGTGGTATAGTCCTTTCTGTCTCTGGTTCGGCGGAACAATACTTAATATACTTTTCCATGTTATAGTTATATATTTTCTCTCATTTTACAATGTAAGTTAAAATAGTATATTTTTAATTAGAAATAAATATATTTATTAGATATATGTTTAAAAACTGAAGTATTAACCGAATTTATTTCTGAAATGTTAATTGAATCTGTTATAGTTAATTATTTCATCACCATGTATAGTTTCTACAGAGTTGCCAGATTTATGATTACTGTTAATATGAAGAGTTTGTGTGCTTCAAAGTCCCCGTAAATATTTGAAAACAAATTATCTCTATAGATGAAACAGGAAAACGGGAATGAAAGATGTTGAACTTCTTATTATTTAGTTCTTAAGGAATTTTGTTTGAGATTCCATTAAGTATTGATAAATTTTATTGTGGAAAAGTATTATTATTTTAACTTAGTCAATATGATAAGTTACTTACAATAATTCAATGCGCTTCTAGACAAACCGAGTTTGCACCTTATGTATGATAATATACGGGCCGCGTGCTATTGTGTTTAGACAATGCTTTCATAAATTCGCAATAGTTAACGATGAGACGCTCGTGTGGCGCGAATACAATAGTGACAATGGCAATTATTTATAATTTATAGAAAAAAAACAACACGATCGCGAAATAGTCAAACGAGAAATTCAGACACTATAATGAGTTTGACATGATCGAGTCTGAAAGTTTTCGCGTGGTGAGATATTGATTGTAGCGTAATAAATTTATTACACATACAATAAAAATCGTGACGAAGACGTGAATAGCATTTCGGTATTACAGCAAAACAGGAAACACAACGGCAACCTTCAAACCGAAACACAGTGATGTTTACTCATTGCTATTTAGCCGTAAAAATAGGAGCTACAGTGGTACTTAACCTATTTGGTCTTCGACAAAAGACTTCTTTTTTTAGTGTCGAGGGAAGTTTCTAAAAGATAAACTACTTCTGGGAGGAGCACAGAGTTAGGTGACAGGTTTACTTTCCATCAATCCATTCTGAGGGTCACCTTTAGAACGCACCGGTTCTCCTCTACACTTTTGCTTAGCACGTCTCAAAATAGAGCTAAACAAATACATGAGCAAAAATAAGTAACTAAGTTGTATTTGCTGTCCTAAACGGGTTCGCTTATAGAAACGCGTAGACTCTTTCAGTCGTCTTCTACGACAGACTGGGCTTATCTTACTCCTATTTTTACTAGCCTGTATTCATCATCATCTTCAGCAGCCGATACACGTCCACTGCTGAACATAGCATGTATTCATACCAGTGAAATGTGGCGAATTGTGTCATATTAATTTGTTCGTGCTGACCTGAAACGTAGCGACGGACGCGTCGTCCCGTAAGCGCGACAGTTGAAACGCGTTGGGCAGCTTCGCGGCGGCGCGCAGGTGCAGGTGTCGCAGGGGCAGGCGGGCTGCGGGGCGACGGGGCAGTGTGCCATCGCGCCACGCCAGCAAGCACCCGCTG
The DNA here is from genome assembly GCA_029030555.1 of Ornithoptera alexandrae. NCBI lineage: Eukaryota > Metazoa > Arthropoda > Insecta > Lepidoptera > Papilionidae > Ornithoptera > Ornithoptera alexandrae. The sequence continues at coordinate 4,230,208 of JARDVY010000064.1, read as the reverse complement.
CGTACTGCCGCACGCACCCACGCCCACGACTCCTCATCATTATTGTAATACTGTCGGAGGACACCTGCGGAAGGAGGTAACTCTTTAAACCCTATATTTCTTTATCGCGAGAGTCGTGAAGCGTACATCATCATAACAGCCAATTTACGTCTCCACTGTTGGGGCACAGGCTTACCCTCAACGCAAAGCGTACAACCTGATAGTAAATGATACACCTGCCCATAACAATGGCTTGGTTACACATTATGCTCTTCGCCTTGAATCATAAAATTAGAAGTATCATTAAATCAGTAGTTGCACAAGCTCTGATTTCTTTAAAATCAGAACACAGTAATGTTTGCTTACTACTGTTATCAAAGCCGCAGGAGTAGAAGCTGCGGCAGAATAGAACCTAGACGGTCTCCGGCAACAGAGTCCTACCACCAGCATAGAACAAAGGCTGATAAACAAAGATGTATGGTACGTAACGGCTTAATATACATGGCTAAATCTGGTTAATCGAAAGCTGTTTTCCGGTTTGAACGACCGTTGTATCCTAGTGAAATTACTGCGGTAACGAGACAACATCTTATCTCTTAAGGCGACGAGCACAATGTGATGCTGTGTATATCATTCTAACTAGCACCACATTAAGTGCCCACACTTACCATCAGGTGAACGTCTCGTCAGGCTCGTTGTCTAGACATATTAGATGTTCTATCTCGTTACTCAAGTAATTTCATTAGGTAAAACTCCTTTCAAACTGGAAGTATTAATGCGTGAAAACTTGAGTTTGCCGTATGAACGGGAACAGAAATCTACCACCAGTATTAGACATATAGGTTTCAATAACAGGATTTATAATACCGGCTATTATTTTTTTTATGGTGAAGATTAAATTATTCATTATTTTTCTGTATGAAGGGAAAAATATACACAAATGTGATATAAAGCATACATTCCGCCAGATGGTAAACAATTACATCAGCATATGAACCCTCGGAGTACCAAACACTGGCTCACCCTGGTTTTAACATTATCACACGCTTTCTGAATAACCTTATAATGAAACACCTTGGTATAACCTTGACGGGAAGGTCATTCTACAAACAGCATATCTGCATATAACTCTTATTAGGAACGGATGTACATTTCAAAGGGTCACAGGAGTTACTCATCACCATGTTTACAATGGAACTTGTAAGTTGCATTTAACTTAAGTTAAAAAGAATTTAAATGACAATTGAATAGACATTTGATATATCCAACAAGTAGCTATAGAACAAAGTCGTAAAGAAAGCTACGATCAAAGCCTAATTGTTTTTTCCTATTGATATATATATTGTCAGATTGTATTTTTTTAACCTTGCCATCCATCAAGGTCATCTAGCGTACCCTTACACCCACAAACAAGATTATAAAGAACCGCTACAGTGTTGACATTAAATATAGACTAGGAGTTACGTACATATTCTGTAAGCAATGTTGTCAAGTTATAGATTCTTATACATGCTAATTTACAAATTTGTATTTCAAAAGGCTTCAGCACGAATAATTGTTACAGATTATTTTACAAAATTCCTTCCCGGAAGCCAGTTGCGGGGTGTTAATGCCAGCAAAGTGGTTGGGGAACAGCTAGTATGATAGTAAACTAGCTATCGGCTTGACTGCTTGTACTGTCTGATATGGTATTGTTTAATGACAATTACATATTTAATGAGTAAAAGGTTAGAGTGCGTTTCTCTAGTAGATCAATCAATCAGCCGATAGATATCCACAGCTGGACATATGCCTCGCCCAAAGATCACATCGATACTACCCACAGGTACCGTTCAGTACAGGTACCCGTAGGGACGATCGATACTATAAGGTCTCTGATATCGCGTTAGATGCTGTCGTATAGAGACCCCTAACACTTCTCTAGTAGAATATTATCTATTATTTAAATATATATTTTTTATCGTAATTATATTATTTGTGGAATTTGCTACTATTGCGATTATAATTACTTGATACGGCAAATTCAAAACATTCGGATAGAGTCTACTACAGAAGAGTTCAAAAGTATTCGAAAAACATAACACAAATTGTCATGGCTAGTGACCTACATGGATTTTGAATTTTAGACTACTGCATCTGTAACTAATGATTAATATATTATATTGTATACTTTATCAGTAGATCTACGAGCATAAAGGAATATCAGGGATAAGGGCCTTGCTTCATTGATTCCATCTAAAAAAAGTTGGTTTACGTTAATCTCTTTAAAATATTTAGTAATATTTGTATTTAAATATTTAGCAATATAACATATGTGGGGTGTAAGGGTATCCGCTCAACAACTCACGGGTTCCTAGCCAACGTCACCTGTTCGTGGTGCTCCCTTCTAATTAACAAATGAGGCTCTTGCTCCCACCAACCCGAACTAGGCCAGCGTGTTAGAAAATGGCCCTAATTCCCCCATATGAATCTCTACCGGATAGATGTGGAAATCTTTGAGAGAGGCTTACGTTCAGCAGTGAACGTCTATCGGCTGACAATGATGATAATATACTAGGCAACGGAACTTTCAATATCAATAGAGAAAAGACATTCTAAACGAAAGTGACAGTGTTGGTGAAAGTTAAATGTAAGGGCCGTTGTGAGAAACCCGTACCCGGTGTTTTATTGTTCTTTGTGTCAATTGTATACTGAACTTTTTTCTCGTGGACATCTTAAAACTCTACATAAAGATTTTTATTTACTTCATAATTTTCCTGACGATTGTAATTCAACAGTTCTAAAGCGATATTTATACCACTACTGTATAAACTATTGCTCAAAATATTCTCCCATTGTAAATTATATAGAAGTTTACGCTTAAGCTGATATATGCTATACATTTCGATCATTCGCAATCTCTTGATCGATTACGAGATAAGATTAACATTTTTTAATCACTGACTGTAACTAATAATTGGCAGAAAAAAATTACAATGTTATGAGACCTACGAATCCATTTCACTTTACTTTTGTTTACTCTTACACACCGCGAACTGTCCGTACAATAGCGTAGTGTTATCAAAATAATGATAACTGAAGACGCCTTCTTTTATTATACTGTAGACGAAATATACATTTATATATGTCTACTGCAACAGAGTATATGAAAAAGAGATAACGCTAAAGTGTTGTCTCCTTCAACTAATACTAACTACGTTTACTTACTATTATTTTGAGTGAATGAAATCAATGATACATTTTTATAATAACGTTAAAAGCTTTTTTTTACATACCTTGGGTTGTGATCGGTAATATCTTAATTTATTAATATAATAACAGGTAATGGCTACAACTGTACATTCCCTGATATTTTGTCGATATCAAAAGAATTCTCCGACTCTTTTTTCCACAGAGAGGGACGTGGATGACTCTTTTGCGGTGGACATCTCCTGTAGATGATATTCTACCCAGCCTAAGCTGCTTTGCATCAGCGTGAAATTATAGAATATGGAGGAGTAGTTTCCCAATGATTCCACTTTTTTGGTAGACATTAAGGTACTTGATGAAGCTTTCCACCTCATGTTTCTCCACTTATATGTTACTATACGGATTGCTCGTTTTCAAATGAACGAAGCTCCTTGAAATGTCATTTTTTTTATAAAAATTTTTCTCAAATAGAGGACTAAAGTCCATAATTTTTTTTTGTGATTTTATAAACACTCGATAATCATTACTATTTGATTACCCTTTGTAGGTTAATATTTGTTCTCAATTACACGTGTAGATAGTAAGGAAGGGGGTGATAAAACAAACTCGAAGAGGATAGTCGGGTTTTCATATGTCCACAGCTTGAACACGATGCTTTTATGCTGGAATTATTCCAATTTGGGGTTGATATCTTGCTAGGGTTGAAAAAAAAACCCAAACTGCATCAAAATTTTACTACACGTGAAGATAATATTCGTGGTAGACAGCAAGCGGTTAATCGCTGTCCCAGGGATGCTGTTTAAACAATTAATGGCGACGTATTTCGGTACGACTACAATGTTTTTAACCTTGACATATCTCCCAGTCAAAGAAGCACATCATGTCATTTACTATTACCGTCTCGCCGATCGCCGTTATCGAAGGCTGACCACGGGACGGGTCAATATTGATTCGTAGCGTCATGTCTCTTTGACTGTCAACGATACGGGTATCTAGAGCAAACACGCATCAAATCTGGATGTAACTTTATGGCGCTATATTTCTGTGTATAAGTTTTTACTTCTCGGTCTTACAGATTCATACCGCAGCGAAAACCAATTGTAGTGGAAATGTCACAGGCTTCTAACATAACATTCGACTATTAGCGTTAAAAATTATCTAACTCTACTATTGTGCCAACATTACTGTTTTGTGGTTTAACTGATTAGCTGCTGGTTGTAACTAAAACGTTTGAGGCAAACACTAAAACCTTTAAAAGCGACCATTCTACTCAACTCGCATAGTTTTATTAAAAATGTTGATATTTATTTAAGAAACAACATGTTTGAATAGGGGACACGAGAATTTACATCAAATGCACTGTTCTCTTAACCTTGAGACATGAGATGGCACGCCTAATTACTCTTGTAATTTAACTTGCCACGGCTGCTTCAGTCTGAAAAACAATAACGTTACATTCTCGGTGGGCACGTTGAAACAACTACTTGTTATTACATCTCCATTGCCAGAGAAGTTTTATCTGAATATATCGATTCAAGTATCATAGTTAAAAATAACAGTTAACGAATAAACATATTTTCCAAAGAGCCTAAGTTCGATGAAAAGAAAACTACCAATATTGATTATCATTTGAGATGCAGAATATATTTAATTCTTCTACTACTACTAATTCTTCTATTTCTATTTTTTTTTATTCAAGCAAACGACGAGACGAACATCTGGTGGTAAATGATACGCCTGCCCTTAACAACGTGGCGCTAGTTAGGATGTTACACACTGGACCGCATTGTGCTCGTCACTTTGAGACAAGATTTTAAGTAGCTAGAGCGCGTTTCAAACCGTAACACAGTACTGTTTGCTCGCTACTGTTCGGCGGCAGAAATAGGAGCTGCGGTGGTACCTACCCAAACGGTCTCCGGTAACCGAGCTACCACTAGTTACTATTCATTTTTATACTTAATTTCTTCCTTGAAGTTTACAGTTCTTAAAAAAATCTTTTAGGTTTCCTCATAGTCGTCGCCATATCCAGATCAGGACAAATAGTTTTACAATTTGATAATCTAATAAATACGATTGTATTGTTTTTATTCTATTCATCATCATCATCAGCCTTTGTTTATCCATTGCTGGCTATGGGCCTTCCCCAATGTTTTCCACCAAATGCGAACCCTCACCTTCAGCTTTAATAAAAATGATTGATATGACCCAAAGAACAATTTTATAGAGATGAACAATGTTATAGAGATGAAGAAGATAATATATATATCATAAATATAAACAATTTATCACGAATAATATCATATAAGCAAAATTTTTATTTATAGTTTCCATATCTTGATTCTTGAAGATTTTTATTTCCCTAATATGTTATTCTAGTATTGAATGCTACATTTTCACTCAAGCAGATAAACTACAATAGGGTATGTCTTATTACTAGATTTTTTAAGATTTTAAGTATTTCTTGTACAATAAAAACTATAAGTTTGCCTCTAACAAGGAGCAATTTGCTGAATGCTCGAATTGTGTAAATACTCACGGAGCGATTATTTTAAATAATATGCATTAGGAAACAGGTATTTTTACTGAGTATAATTATAACAAATATGTTTTCAGACTACCTGGGACGTTGTTATATCGCCTATAGACTAATAACTCCTTCAGTTTAAGCACATCTCTTTGCCAGAAAACTATGAAATAAATACTAAGGTTAACATCATCATCATGATCATTTCAGCTGATGGACGTCCACTGCTGGATATAGGTCTCTTGTAATACGTTCCACAAACTACAGTCTTGCGCTGTTTGAATCCAGTGGCTCCCAGCGATTTTTTTTTTGTCCTCCGTCCACCTAGTGGGGGGTCTGCCAACGCTGCGTTTTCCGGTGCGGAGACGCCATTCCAGCATTTTAAGGTTATAGTGTCTTTCAATGTCATTTCTAGGTGGTAGATCTCTGTTGCCGGAGACCGACTAGGTAGGTACAGCCGCTACTCCTATTGCAACCGATAAACAGTAGCGTGCATACATTACCGTAGTCCGGATTGAAGGGAGTTATAACTAATGAAATTACTGAGGCAACGAAACTTAACATCTATGTCTCAAGGCACCAAGAATGACTTGTTGCAGTGGATATCACCTTAAGTAACGGTGACATGAAGTTATGTGCAGGCGTATATAGCGTATACGGCGTGGTTGAAGATGTAGTGATAAAGATAGAGACAGGGATGCTTAGGTGGTTCGGTCATGTTGAAAGAATGGATAAAAGAAGATTAACGAAAGAGGTATACAAGATAAGAATGATTGGAAAAATCGGTGCAGGTCGACCTCGGCGGACAAATTTTGATCAAGTCGGAGATGTCCTAAAGAAAGGCTGGGTCAAAAGTATTCGCAACCGACGAGCATGCATGAAGACGCTCATGAAAGTGAAGGAAGCGAGAGTGTGCCAGGATCGAAGCAAGTGGAGAGAGGTGGTCTCTGCCTACCCCACTGGGAACGAGGCGTGATATATCATATATATATGTTTAGATTACCATCAGATGATCGTCTAGATTGTCTCCACGCTTCGTTTAAAAAAAATCATCAAAAACTATTAGCTCACATCTAAATAGTTAAGTAGATTCGTAATATGAAAATGTCAGTAACTTGTGATACAAAGGTCGAGTCGGGAGCATTGTGGATGTCCGTCTTGAAGGGTGTTGTAGCTAGTGAAATTAATCAGGTAACCAGTCAACATCTTATGCCAAGGCGACGAGCGCAATGTGGTGCAATGTATATCATCCTAACTAACGCCACTTTGTTATAGGCGGGCGTATCACTTAACATCACGTGAACGTCCCGTTAGTTTCGTAGAATTTAAAAAAAAACTAAACATTATGAGACTGAAGCTTATGACATGCATTATCACTTAAATTCTTGTGGTAGAAGATTAGTAAGACCTAGTTAGAGTAAAAATATGTACTAAGAAACGATTCAGGATTTGTTTGGTTAAGCTTTAATTTGCTCTCTCAAATTCAAAGGATCGGGGAACCGGAGCTGACCAGTTTTTTTAACGAGAGCGAAGTAGAGCATGTCATACTTTATAACTAAGATATAAGTTAGTAAATCAATATTAGGACGTAATCTATTCAATCGACCTTAAAAATAGCCTATGCTTTTATATTCAAGGGAGAGGTATTGATGAGTCGGATGTTCACCAACCGAATGGATAGGGTATAAGGTAAATGTTAATATTGAGAAGCTAGTCAAGATATTTACACAACACCGCACTGTAATCGAGGTGTTAAGGCTAGCTGTTAAACCTAGTTATCTCTGTATTAACAGCTACAGCGTCCTTCAAAACAGACAAAGTTAAAATTAATATATTTTATATATAAATCTTGAAGTATAAAAAGTAGTAAAATATCTATCGGTAAGAAAAGAGAATTATTATTGTCAGGTAAGCTGGCGAAAATTGTAAAGTCATGAGCTAGATATTTTGTATACTAAGCGGGTTTATGACTAGATGACGTGCAGCCGGTACACTCGGTGACTTTTTATTATTACTTTCCATTCTAAACGAACAATCGATCACAATCTCACGATTTGTGGAACATGCACACACACAATTAACGATACACTAGTAAAATAGATATTTCTCTATTCGACTAAGTTACGAGATCAGCCATACACAGAACCACATTGTGCTCGTCGCCTTAAGATATGTATTAAATCTCATTACCTCAGTAATTTAATTAGCTACAACGCCCTTCAAATCGGAACACAGTAATGTTTGCACACGGCTGTTTGCCGGTAGAAATAGGAGCTGCGGTGGTAACCTAGACGGTCTACAACAGAGACCTACCACCACTGACTAAATAAAAGTACTAACTAACAGTCGCGAAACTATCTACAATTATTACTGATATTAAGTATAGAATATAAAAACAAGTAATCAGGTCTTACTGTACATATGTTGTATTTAATGAAGTCATTGATAATTATCCTATATTAATTATTGCAATATATTAGTTTTTTTTATAAGAAACAAAGATTACTGAGCTACACAGCGACCGATGAAGTTCCGCAGGAAAATTAGGGTTACCGACACTTCCGGTGAACCTCGAGGCTGACGTACCAAAGGTCAGGGCATATAGCTCGTAGAACCGCTCGATACCGTGTTTTGTGGAATAAAATATAAGAGACCCATGTCCATCAGTGGTCATCCATCGTTCGAGATGATGATTAACAAATTGGCACTAATAAATTTCCGGTTCTCTATGGAGATTAGAAACCATTCGAAAATTACGAATGCGGTACACATTTGCTACTATTGTCGAAAGGAAAAAAAATTTACAACAAATTCAGATGTCGGTTTCAACAATAAATGGCCGTAGCCAAAGGATACTAAAGTTCATAGTTTTAAAATTTTTAAATAACATCACCAACATCTGTGCGAAATATAATAAATAGTACTCTTACATAGAGCATTGACAATTGTAACTGCCTCCGTGTCCCGGGAGTTAACTGTAGCTCTTGCAGGACAGAGGTCGTCAATGCGATCTTAAAGCCGCATCCAATCTAGTTCAGATGATGATGCAGTTACTTCGTCCCCGCCTAGAGAGCTACCACCCTCATCTACAGTTCATAACATGACCGTCGTAGTATTTTAGGTGAGCACATCATCGGCTACATTGTTACTTAACGTCATATGAAATAAATACGACAAAACAACACAGCTTCATCATCCTCTGATTAAGAAAAGAACTTATAATTGTATTCAATTTATTTCGCCTCCCAAGAGACGAGCGTTATATGGTGCAGTGTGCATCGGCATGCATATCACTTACCATCAGGTGAACTTCCCGCTGGTCTAGTCACTTAAACTTGGTCTGATGATGGTATTAAAAATAACTGGTCTCTTTAATATAGTGACTTATAGAATGCATTGTTTACATGGTGAAGTTAAATCAACACCAGAACATACTCTCCAGGAAGTTTTTTTTTTTTAAGAATATATACTATCTAAAAATAAAAACATACTTTTTATTATTTAAAACGAATATGAAAAATAATAACAGATCGATGACCACAAAGGTTTCTGCTTTTCGTCCTACTGACTACTCAAAACTGCATCAGATTCAGAATCTTAATATAAATACACCCATATAAATACGGGTCTTTCACCTATCGATACAAGAGTCATCAGTCCTGTCCTTAATAGACGAAAGAGGTGTAATGCTTCTTCATCAGAATTTACGTATTTATTTTATAAATGTCGTTAAATACCTAAAATGGAAATGTTAATGTGTGAACGGACCGTCTTTGATTACGTAAATTAAATAAATCTAAATGTAACTTATATATTGTTTTTAGGAATGAAATATAGTGTTGATATAAAAACTGTATAAAAAAAGCACGAGTGCATTGATATGTTAATTTTCATTTTCACACAAACACGTAAGAGACCTGTTGCACAGTTAATTTCATTGTTTTAATGTTAATTATAGTCGATTTTAAAAACTTGTACATGCTTTTTTCCTTACATACATATGAAGAAAATAATACTATTATTATATACCCATTGCAATTTAGGTCAATACATTTCAGATATCTCTATAGGACACGTTCAAATTATTAATTCTGAATATTTACATTCGAAATGCTTTTTGAATTAATTGAGAACTTAAAAACATTGTGTTAATGGTTGATAACCTACTAATTAATTAGAACGTTTGCAAAGTATTCTATGAGTGAAATTATGCAGAATATTGAAGGGAGTTGTGAACTATTACAATATCCTAATAATATGTAGTATGTGTTTATTATTTTCAATTTCACTCTACTGACCTGATATCCTAAAGTCGGGGTTAGCAGGCGTCAGGACAGGTCCAGGGGTCAGCTCGGGGCGTAATTTTCGCAAGCCGGCCACCACTCGCGGTGCCGGCGAATGTTCTCCAACAAGCATCGCCCGCTTCAAGGCAAATTTACGGGATAAACACACATATCACAACACTAAAACACACACATTATCCACTAAAAATATCCATTAATAAATATATCAGTGTAACAATTGATGAATTAAACGTCAAATTTGACAGATCGCATTTTTAAAATTCAAAATTGTTCGTTGCATATTCCGAGTAACGCATTTTTGCCTTGCACGAGCAAACGTCTGTGATTATCTAGCAACAGTCACCAACTCCTCGCTCGACTGGCCTATCAATGAATAAGCGTGCGTAATGTTGATTTGTACTCCCCACCACTACCACTCCTCAACAATAACAAACAACTTCGGAACGTTTCTACGACATAGCGCGCCATCTCGTGACGAATAGCTACTGACAATTTTTAAAATTAATTATTATACATTTAACAAAATCTGTATTTTACTACTATAAATAATAATTGAAGGCTGTAACAATAACATTAGCACAGATATCATCATAGTTCTTCGGAGTCAGAGTTATATTGGAGTCAATACAATAAATATAATTACATTAAATTTATTAAATAATTTTCTTCATAAATTTTTTTATATATTTTTAGGGCAAGAGGAAGAAGGAAGAAAATAAAATTTTTTGCAATTAGAACTTCATATAAAATGTACATAGCGGAAATTACGACCAGTAGTTCATAATGCTGCCACCTATACTCAATTCTAAAACAAAAACTATCGGTGTACTTGTTACATGATTACATAGATGGCGCTGTCCTACATAATAAAGCATTTGTTACAAATGTTGCCATAAGTTATACATTAGAAATAATAGATGTCGCTAATAAATATCAGTATATTTTCTTAGTTTGTACATCAGATGTCGTTAAACGTTCATAAAAATAGTAAGAGTATATTTTTTAACATTGATGATTAATGTAATCTAGGTAGGTAATTGCGCTAAAACCGGCTCTAAAATTAAATATTGACTTAAAGGGTATAAAAAATAGCTGCATTAAAAAATTTATAGTTATTCGAAACATGTATACGTTAATCAATTAGGCTTTGAAATAAAAGTATTCATTACACATGAAGTGTACTATTTTTATGTGTTTGGCAATCGATCTTACATTTTAATAATATGAATATATTAAATGAACCTAAATAACAAGGTTCTTCCCTTTTCACACAGCATCGGAGAAAGTGTAGAAGATGATTATTTATTAAAAGATCATTTACCAAATCAGACTTTATACTTGTAACATAGTAAAAAATGTGACAAAATATGGACATAGAATACAAAACAATTTATTTTAATATAATCTTTAATTTCTCAATGAAATAATCACATCATTTTATAAATAGTCGTTTACCATTAATAATAATAAGGCACGGGGGCGTATAACTTATTTTTAATAAACATGTCAATCCATTTTAATTTTAATCATAATGACCATAATAAAAATTAGTTTGTCGGAAGACGAGATCAAACAAATGGCACATAACAAAGTGTGACATGTTGGTTTAAAGTTAAATTAATAAGGCACGCGAACGAAGTTATCTTAAAACATAACTTTATATAGTATAAACTAAAACAAATTAAAGCTTTATCGTGGAAGAGATAATATCACAATGTTTTTACGACACAGTGCGGGGCGGTCGGCGGCTACCACGGGCGCCACTTGTTCACGTCTACATCGAGGCCCGCCGATGGTCCTTCCCGAAGGTGATCTTTTTTCGCCGCGTAAAAAGCGTCCAGCCGACGTTTAGCCTCCTCTTGCTTTTTGTACTCCTGGTACTCGATTAGTTTCCTTTTCTTTTTAGGTGGCAAGTTGCTGTAATCCATCGGCGATTCGCACTGTTCCGGAACAATTGGCGCCGCATTGGATCTGCTTTGAGCGGATATCGCTTCCAATTCATTAGCGTTGCGGTTTTTCGTCGACTGATCGACCTCGGCCGCTGTTTCGGACGGTGATTTGATCTTTCTCAAGTCCAGGGTGTCGTTGTTGCCGGTATACTGCATTTGGTAGTCATATTCGCTCCTGTATATTTCTTCTTTTGGTGCATATCTCTGTTCGTGGTGCTCGTTGAAGTCCGCGTTGGCACCGTTTTCGTTACCCCTTTTGTCCATTATGTGCTGCCTAATTTTCTGCAGAATAACATCTTTAGCTTCTACAGGGACTCTGTTTAAGTAACCGTTAAGCTGTCCATTTTTGCTGTGGTCTTGAACGGGGTGTTGGAGTTTATCAACTGTTGTGAGTAACCCGGCAATAGGATATGGTTTGGGCGGCGCTCGTACTGGTCTGGAATATACCCACTGTTTTGCACCATCGCCTGAATAGACAGAGTCTTCTGCGTCCGAAGAAGATCGCTCGTGATCGCTGTAGTAGTTATGCCTGTCTGATACAACCGAGGACGGTGAGGTAGGCGGCGAGAAAGGGGGTCTTTCCGGCACTTGTATGCTCAGAGGCTGTGCTGTTATTAGCCTGGACAAATGACTGATCAGATTCTGACTAACTTTCTCGTCCAAGTCCGGCACGGACATGATGAACCTGCAAGCTTCCGCCGCGCACTGTCCGAATCCAGCTTGGAACTTTTTCGCTTCCAACACGGGGTCTTTGGGACTGTGAAGTTTCGTGAGATGGTTGACGGTCAGCTCAAGGATGTCCGCCTTCTCCAATTTGCTGAGGTTGTCGTCATCGATCTGTGAAAGAGTGAACTTATTGAAGTTGACAGGTGAAAAAGTTTCTCACGTTAAGCGGAGGGTAAACGTAGCATTAATATAACTGTACCGCGGGACGAGCGGCGCGGCCGCTTTATTAATGGGCAGTACTTTTGTATTCCAGTTTTGCGCCGACCGTACATGTCCGAGTAACAAGAAGGACGACCAGTCGCCGATAAAAATAAAACGACTTGTGAATGGAAGATGAATTACATTTTGATTATTATTTCAAAAAAAACTTAGTAAATAAACGTTCGATAAGACTATTAATCATCTTGATAGATTAACGCGATAATTGTACACAAGACGTTGTAATATACTTTATATAATTAATCTAACGGTTCTATCGTTGCAGACTATCTCCTCATATTAGGTATAATTGTGAACAAGCACTAAAAAACATATTAAAAAAGCTACTTTCGCACCATAACGATCAGATTAATTTAAATCGGAGTAAAGTATATAAAAACATATATATAAAAGAAACTACAATGTTTTATCTAAATGTTTAAGACATTAGCATTCGGGCATTAAACAAAATTCTCTAACGAATCTCACAATACATAAGATTATAGTAAACGTCTAAATTTATAAAATTAAACGCTAAATTTAAATGCAAATGAAGTAAAAAAAAGTGAATCTTTTAATACAACACTATAATGTATTCAAAATAAAGAGAAAGATTCGCATCTATCATAGTTTGGTAGATAAAAAAAATTATGTATAAGTTACAAAATTAGCATACCTCTAAAGCTCCCACCATGAGGTCCTTAAGTTCATCTAAGCATCGGTTTATACGGGCCCGCCGCTTCCTCTCTAAAAGCGGCTTTGTGATTTTCTTATACTTAGCCGTCTTGGACAGCGGCGCAGGCTCCGACGACATCTCGCTATTAGCTATTCAATAACACATAAAAGATGAATATTTTTACATTTAATCTGCATGTAAATAAATTCAAAAACTGAAGCTTGTGCACGGGTTTATGCTTAAATGATACGTGAAAACGAAATTCGCGTGGGGGAAACAAAATATCGGGCGCAGCAACAATGTTGATGGGAGCTAACCTTTTGTATAACTGGAATACGAGAGCTACGGCAATTTGTTTTTTTTTTTACAAATAAATCGTTGGTGCCCGTTAAGTCGGGACACCCGCGTTCGCCCGTGGCCCGTAATGCACTGCCTGAAAAAAGCCTTCTCCCCGCCGCGTCCCCCGTCGGCACCGCTCCCTCCGGCGCGCCACCCCCGCGCCGCGCCCATTCATAGCACGAGCACGTGTGGCCCAACGATCGGGTTTCCAGCATGCGTAACATACTTTCCCAGGGTTCAAAATGCAAGGCTACGTTGTAAAATATGCTGACGCAGGCAACTCTCAATGATTTTATGGTTATCAAAAAAAAAAATATTTATATTACTATCTATTTATGTATGTACTATTTATGTTTATCTATAAATACATTTTTTATTACAACATTCGGTGTCTCCCAAGGTGGACTGGCAGAGAATGCCACTTAAGCATTAAGTTCACCAACTGTAGCATGTACGACAAAATAAAGTAAATAATGCATAATTTTTGTAATGTAGATTATCTAATTAATTACTTGATAAAGAATATTGTATTTCAGCGGATAAAATTAGTTACTTGCGATGAAACGGAAACTGTCTTCTCCATAAAGATACAATATATGCAGACATACAGAAATACATACATAAGCATGTAAAGGGCGGCAATTTAAAAAACCTGTCAAATAGCTCGTAAGTTCTAAGACTACACAGAATGCACAAATTGGTATGGATGGACCCCTTTTCTCTTCTTCAGCAACACTTGTAGCACCCGTGTTCTTGGAATATTTGCCCCTTAAACGGGTGAAACAAAATATATACACAATAATATACTAAATGTTCTCCGCCCGCTATGCCTGCCGTCATATAGAATTGAGATTTGTCATAAATATTCCCGCCCATCAGCAACTCGTCACACCCCCGGACTTTTGCCGTTATTAACCCTCTGCATCGCCTTTTACGGATAACATTTCGTAAAATCTGCTTTTAATTGATCTGTATTCGGTAAAAGGAAGGTTACTATCAAATCTCAAGTCTTTAGGCATTATGGTTCCAGAGGTACCGTGATGAGTCTCTACATAGGTAGTAATCATATATATACGTGTGTGTGTGTGTGTATATATATATAATGATAATTAAGCTTCTACGTTCGTAATTAATTTATCAAAATAAACCAATATTAGAGTTAATGAAGAATATGTAATCTTATAACGAAAATCCTTTGTGATATAAAATTTTACAGTTCTCTTACATATCATGGTCGGGATGACAATGATATCCTTTAATTTAACAGTTTTACAGCATTTTTTAATATATCTTTTAGTGCTTGTCCTTAGACGTGAGTCAAATGTCCTTACATAAAAAGAGTACTTGTCCACGACCACACGCGGACTCAGTTAGTACAGTGTACTAGCTTAGTGTATGTACTGAACCCTTCCGTTAGTATACCCAGTATAGTATATATAGGTTTAAGTTCGTGAAGATTCTGAGGCTAGGAGCCTTGGATAGATTACTTTGTTGTTGCATCAGAAGCTTTCTTAATCTGATTACATTAAGCACTTCGTCACATTTAAATCATAGAATAGACGTTCCTGTTAAAACGTTAAAGTCTAAGGACTTTATTCATTAATACTGAGGTAAGTCCTAGTGTTAATGAATAGCGAAAATAATTACATTATCTATTACGCATTAAAAGTACTTGAAACAAATACTATAGCATTTTAGTTTTTTTTTTTTATTACAATTTTCTCCTTGACATTTATTGAGGTCAAACATTGAGTATCCTACTTACAGCAGTTTCATACATATTATTATAATTATTCTCTTCTTACTAACTTATCTTTATAATGTCTGGCTTTTCTAATTAATATTTTTATCTATTTTATTAATGTTACAAGTGATAATACCCTTAATGTTCATTTTTAATTTTTTTTTATTACCTTATTTGCATATTTTTTACAATAATGAAGAAACTTACGTCTTACTGCCTTATTGCTTATTAATTCATATATTTTTTTCTACAACTTAATTCATTATTTATTTTTTTTCCTAAATCTCTTCTATAGCCTATATATTGGTACGGTGCATTCCGTTACTATGAGCATAATAGACTCTAAAATGTCCAGTTTAAGTTGTTGCTGATAATATAAACAAGCGTAATCTAAAACACCGTTAATATTTACGATTGTATTTTTTATATCTACAAGCGGCTTTCCGTTTACTACTTTGTAGTCGCACGCAAAGTAATCAAGACAAAAGATTTCTTTGAATAAACTATACAATAAATAAATGATCCACGTTCTAAGACAGTTCGTTTGGTTTGGTGATTTTTTTTTTCTGACCCAGGTAGTTATTTGGCGCGAGCTGCTGCCCAAAGTCGTTGAATACATTCCATTGTCATTAAAAACCTTTTGTCGGTAGTTAAATAATAAAATTACTTTCTGGACTGTTTATGAGCAGTCTGAAACTATTTGTAGCAAATTAACCACTATAAAAGGTTCAGATTACAGAGGTTTCTTTTTAATTAGTATAATGAGGTAACGAAATAAAAATACGCAAGAAGAAACTTAAATGTGTATTTGATATTATTTGGTGACTTCTATCTGGATAAGGGCTTAATGTTATGGCTAAACTCAAATGCTTGATTAGAGGCTTATGTTACAAGTCCAGACTAAACAAATTAAAAGCAAATTCAGAACTCCATTTTTTATCAATACACGAACGCTCGCGCTCCGTATATTTAAAATGCGCGTGAAAGAAGAGAGGACTAACTAGTAAGTATAAACTATACCAATTTTAAGTTAGACTAGATAAAATTAAGTAATTATTATCTTAATTAACACTACTAATGTCGTTGTAATTATAATAATACATAAATTATGTTTAGTCGGCGCCAACCACTCTATATATATAAATATATATATATATATGTTGGAATGCTTATATTATATTACAGAACTGTACGTAATTTTAGATTATTAAGAGCGAAGTTCCATGATCTGTTTACATTACATTCACTGGTGATAGGTCTCTATTGCCGGAGACCGTCTAAGTAGGAACCATCGCAACGCCTAATAATAATATGAAAACTTTACCGAGTTCCGGTTTTAAGGGCGCTATAGTTTGTGAAATCATTGGGGTGACAAGACTTAACATCTTATATCACAAGGCGACGACCGCAATCTAGTGCAGTATATACCATCCTAACTAGTGCCATATTTTTATGGACGGGCGTATTACTTACCATCAGGTGAACGTCCCGCTAGTCTGATCGTTTATTTGAAAAAAAAAGATAGCGCACTTTGAGCAATACGCAGACAAACCATCTCAATAACATAATGTTACTGAACACACTTTTTTTTAATCAACGAAACAATGAGACGATGGATCTGTTCACCTAATAGTAAGTGATACGCCTACCCATGACAACATGGCGCTAGTTATAATAGAATGGTATACACAGTAAAACGTTGTGCTCGTCGCTTTGAGACATAAGATGTTAGGTCTCATCAGCACAGTAATTTCACTAGCTTCAACGTCCTTCAAACTGGAACACAGTAATGTTTGCACACTGGTTCAACGACGGAGATAGGCGCTGCAGTGATACCAGTACACTGTGGCAGTGGTTTTTATTAATTATTGTACTCAAAGTATTTTCGTCAAAAAACTAATTTATGTAAGTTAACTGTTAAGTTGTGCTTGTAAAGTTATTAAAAAATTTAACGAGAGTTGTTTGTAATTTTACGTAACTATAAGTGAATTAGACGATAATTTTCTACGGAATAACTTGTTGTAACTTAAGTACATGAGAAATGTGACGCAAAAGCGCGCCGAAGATTAAAGGACAATAGAGAATAGATAGCGGTCTATTTAATATTCATCTTTACCTGTTTACTTCCTTCGTTTCTTTGTGAAGGATTTGCGCTCGGAGACAATGCCGAGTCGTGTGCTTCGGAACAATTGTTCACTGTGCGAAAAAAAAAAGAAGAAATATGTAACTGTCGGTTAATATATAATAGTTCATTGTAATGCGTAATAATCCAAGTTATATGTATAATAAAAAACATTCTCTGTATAAAAGTATTACTACATACATACTTACGCCGATTCAATTAAGGCTTTTGAATATTAGCTTTGAAACGATGGTAACCATTTTGATATATAGATAAACGTCCAATGCTGAACATAGGGCTCCTCGAAAGATCTTCACATCGATCGATCCCGCGTTGCTCGCATCCAGTGAGTTCCCGCGATTCTCACCAGATCGTCGCTCCCCTTGTGGGAGGCCACCCAACACTATCTCTACCGGTACACGTGCGCCACTCGAGGACGGTACTGCCCTATAGGCCGTCGGTCCTTCGAGCCATGCAGCAAGCAGCAAACTTTTGGACTGTCGGTGACCTTAGTTCTTAATAGAATTACATAAGTAATCTCTCATCATCATCATCAGCATCATTTTAACCAATGGACGTCCACTGCTGGACATAGGTCTTTTGTAATGTGTTTCACAAAGCACGGTCTTGCGCTGTTTGAATCCAGTGGTACCCAGCGATTTTTTTATGTCCTCTGTCCTCCTAGTGAGGGGTCTGCCAACGCTGCGCTTTCCGATAGGGGGTTGCCATTTTAGCACTTAAAGACCTCAACATCTATCGGTTCTACGAGCTATGTGCCCCGCCCATTGCCATTTTAGCCTCACGACTTGTAGGGCTAGATCGGTAACTCTAGTTCTTCTGCGGATCTTCTCATTTTCGATTTGATCACGCAGAGATTATCCAAGCATCGCCCTCTCCATCGCCTGCTGCGTGACTCTGAACTTTCTTATAAGGCTCATAGTTAATGATCCAGTTTCGGAGCCATAGGTTATCACTGGCAACACGCACAGTTCGAAGACTTTGGCCTTCAAACACAGAGGGGTTTTGGAGGAAAATACCTTGAGAAGTTTCCCGAACGCTGCCCATCCCAGTTGGATTCGGCGGGTTATTTCTTTTTCAATTCAACGGTAAATAGCTTAGGAGAGATTACATCTCCTTGCCGCACTCTTCGCCTCAATCGGTACCCTGGTATACGGATTGACATGGTGGCGGTTTCGTACAAGCTCTTCAACAATTGAATATACCGATAGTTGATCTGGCATCTCTGAAGTGCCCTCAATACTGCCCAGGTTTCCACCGAATTAAAAACTTTCTCATAGTCTACAAAGGCTAGGCAAAGTGGCCGGTTATACTTCTCGGTCTTCTGTGTAACCTCCCGCAGCGTGTGGATGTGGTCTATGGCACTAAAGCCTTTACGGAAACCGGCTTCTTCGGGAGGTTGGAAGTCATCAAAACCGACCAGCGAGACGATTCGTAATGACTCTCGAGAACAACTTCGGGTGTCTTGTCCTCGTGAATAATGAAATTGATCAATCACTGAAAGATTTTCAGTATCGGTGTTCCACCTGCTTTCAGGAGTTCTGTCGTAATTCTGTCATCCCCAGGTGATTTGTTGTTTTTAAGTTGTCTAAGAGTCCATACTAATCGCACTCAGGCTGACGTCCGGGATATCTTGAAAAAATATGAAAGGACTACTCATTCTGTTTCCTGATGATGTTAAGCGCTTGAAAATTATATTGATTCTTACAGCCCATCCGATACTGGGCTGTTGGACCCGGGTCCACGGCCGTTTGCTACTCGTTACTTGATACACCTCCGCTTATAAACCAACTACCCTTTACAGTTACCACACTAACCCATTAAAACATTAAGTATAGTCTAAAAACGTATTTTCTTCAAAACCTAATACCCTCCTCTGAACTTAGTCCTTACCTCCTCTCCTTCTTTTGGAACATAATTTATGACGCTTACCTAGCTCTTGTGTCCTATACATAATTATATATTGTCTGTGCTGCGTTGACAAACCTTCATAGTTTTTTTAATGCCTACTATGTTACTTTTATTGAACTTGGTTAATAAGTAAACTAGATAATTAAATAAATAAATAACTGGCTTTGTGTATATTTCCTAAGGCCGTTGTACAAATACTAATAATGGACGAACTATAATTATCAATTAGCATAGGTAGGTTCTATCGGACTTTATTCGTAATGGGTCACAACGCCGACGCCTACACAATACTATAGAAACAAATTTTGTAAACGTTGTTTACGTGTGAAGAGATCGTATTAAATTTCATGGGTGAATATGAATTAAGTTAAAATAAGTTACCGCCGCTCTTAAACACCTACGGGATAATAAAATGCGGCAAATTAAAAAGGGCAATGTAATTTCTTAGCAAAGTTAAATTGAGTGTTGAAATAGATTTCTAATTAAATAACAAAACTATGCGAAGATCATGACCCTTCCTAGTGGGTTTTGGTAATTTATCTGATGATTACGAAGTATTTTTTTCTCTTTTATTAAACGGATTATATAGCATTAGCACCAACTAAAGCCCTTATGAATTTCTATCTTCGGCGCTACACGTCAGGACGATGAGAACGCCTACACATGTACCCATGATTTTCCGGCATTGGTCTCGTTTCCGAGCAGATACTCCGTTAGTGTCCTTTTTTGGGTAGACGAGCTGGAACATAGAACCAAAACACACAATTTCTCGTGTCTCTTTGTAGTTGGGACTGAAGAAAACGGAAAGGGAAGGATAAAAAAGAAAGAGACAATTCTTTGCCTCCGCGATTCCGTTTCAATATTAGTGGAGGTCATAGTTTGCCAATAATCGAAGTATGAAAAAAAAATAAGAAATAATATAGTTCATGCTCTACTCTACTACATATATTCAGCTCTCATTTCATCTACACACCTATTCGACGACTTGAACATCACATTTTATATTCGAGGAATCCAATAATAGTAAATCCAATTTAATATACTAGAAACCAACCACAGCATGGCTTTGTTACATAAACGCCATCGTTAGCAACATTTATGAGGTTTTCGCAGCTTTCGTTTTTAATTTGATTTTATAATTAAATGTTTATGTCGTTATCAAATGCGATCCGACAACAGCTTGACACTATTGCATGTATTATGCATCACTTCGCTTCATTAACAGTGGACGCCGGTGGATACAGAGGCGTGGGCGTCTTTGTTTATGGCAGACAGGGTGGCCATCAAACACATTACCTTAGGAGAATATTTAATTTTTAAAAATGTGAAATAAATGACAAGTAGAATACTTAAAAAGTTTGGTTTATCAAGGTTTTCCATCGGGAAGAATCTCATTTAATTACGTTTCATACAGGACAGCAAAAAAATCATACTAAGCTCCAATAGGACAATAGGTTAGGTCGATTCAAATTAAATAAATATATTGATCTTGTTTCTTAAAGTTATACCCCATGTAAAAAGGAGTTATAATATTCCCTCTGCAACTCTAATCTCGATGAGACAAAAACTTCATAAAAAAGTGTACTTAAAAGGACAAAAAGGTGTTGTAACACCTTTTTGTCCTTTTAATAAAGTTGTTGTCTTAGGATATTCATAAAGTTGATGTCTATGTTCAAACGCGGACATTAATAGGTTAAAATTGTGATTGAAGATGGACCGATTTTAAAAAAATTGATAAAAATAGTATTTGCGCATAATTTTATTAAATATGTCAATTATGTAATGTAGATATTTTATGTAAAATTAGTATTTTAAACAATATATAAGTGATCAGAAATTGTGGCATCCCTATCATGGCAGTACCGTGGCACGCGTGGGAAATGGTCTCTCTGATCCGTTCTCACATAGAACTCTTGTCATACCACGTCTTAAGTTCACGCACTTGAACGAAAACCGTTCCAGAGATACTGAACCTTGCTGCATACACAATAAGCTACAATATTGCTCGATCGGATGCGACCGTTGTGTGTTGTTCTGTCGTCCGGCGTACCCTCAGTGGACATGATGACTTCGCGTCGAAGTGGCATATGTGAATAACGATTTATTGTTTTATTATGTTAACGAACCGGAATAGTTCAGCTATCCTTATCGCTTTTAAGAGAAATTCTGTTATTTATATTTTAAGTCGTTAAATAATGTTGGAGGAATAGAATAAGGAATACAATAAAGGAAAAGAAAAATAGTCGCATATTCATGAGGAAAACGGAGACATCAGAGCACATAACTATCCGCGAAGCTGACCAGTTAAAATCACTGACATAGTGATATAGAGTTTTGTAACTATTTATGTTAATTTAGTTTTCTTTTATTTATTTATTTTTATTCCACTTTTTCTCTTTTGTTTTGTAAGTATTATGGACTGCTTGGAAATTTACTATCAGAATGTTAGAGGTCTGCGCAGTAAAAGCCGAGAAGTCATCTTGAATAATAATTATGATATTTATATACTAACTGAAAGTTGGCTGAACGATAGCATTTACGATGTAGAAATTTTTGACAAAACATATACGTTGTGTACAGGAGGGATAGAGAAATAATAAATGGAGGTGAGGTCTTAATAGCAGTTAATAATGATAGTGTATCGCATCGTATGACGGTGTGGGAAAGTAGTTGCGAAGATCTGTGGGTGACAATTTATGTAATAATTTCAGGTAAATCAACTCGTATTGCAATCTGTACTGTATATCTGCTATCCCCAGTTGCTAAGGATAAATTAGAAGATTTTATTTCCTTTGCGAATTTCGTAATTAATGAGAATGATTATGTATTATTGGTAGGTGATTAATCTTAGTAACCTTAAGTGGTCTCCACTACCGGGCATATCGTATTTGCGTCCTACTGGTAATCTCAGTAGTACTGTCAACGCAATGTTTGTCGATTTTATTGAGGAAAACGCCCTTAAACAGCTCAACTGCGATGTCAACAAAAACCAACGGATGTTAGATCTAATTTTCTGCAACACAATTGAACTTACAATTATAGAGAGCAATTACTCCATTAGTACCGTTGATAGTCACCACCCACCACTAAATATTACAGTAATCTCAAACAAAAATCAATTAGTCAAAGAAAATTTTAATGAGAAATATAATTATTACTAAGGGGACTATGACAATATAATCTCGGACCTAAATAATATATCATGGGTAGATATCTTTTCAAAGTGCAATGATGTAAATACAATACTAATGATCTTTTATTACGAATTAGGAAAAGTGATAAAAAAACATGTACCCAAATCTAAACCTAGTAACAGTAAATATCCACCGTGATATACTAAATATCTTATAAATTTATTAAAATTAAAACATAAAGCTAGACAAATACAAAAAGTACAAAATCCATCTTGACAGTTTTGAATTTGCCGATCTACGTGAACGATGTAACAAATTACTTAAAAAAGATTACAAGCGCTACGTTGAAAAGATTCAATCTAATATTTCGAAAAATCCAAAATATTTTTGGATTCATTTAAAAAACTTAAAAAATTTCCGAACACTATAGCCATCTAAAATGATCTTAGAAGACCAAATAGCATCAAATGGAGTTCACATTTGCAACTTATTTGCAAATCATTTTTCGTCAGTTTACGATGTCAACTACTCAAGAAGCGGAGGCGCAATAAATAAGGGTTCTAGCATTTCTCTTTGTTATACCCAATTTACCCAATTCAAAGTATTCAAGAAATTAAAAATATTTGAGTTAACCAAACGTACCGGCCCTGAGATTTACCTCCTCAAGACTGGGGCCGATTTTATTTAATATTTACATTAATGATGTCCTAAAATGTATCCATGAGTCGAATTGTTATATCTTTGCTGACGACCTAAAGATTGCGAAAGAAATAAGATTGGCTAGTGATAGTAAGGCTCTTCAAGAGGATTTGGATAGGTTAGCTGATTGGTCTCGTCGAAATTATGTGGTCAGAATCCTCAGAAATGCTCTATTAAAAGATTTACACCTAATAGCAATTCTTTCCAATCAATATACGACGTCAACGCCGAAGTGCTAACTGAACAAGTAGTTCGTGATCTAGGTGTTTAGGTTACATTCAATACTAAATTGAGTTTTAATCAGCATTTTGAAAACATATGTAAATCTGCAAGGCGAATGTTGGGTTTTGTGTTTAGAAATTGCAAGGATTTCAAAAACTTAAGAACTAAAAAACTTTTGTTCATTACACTCGTGAGAAACAAGCTTCAATATTTCTCAGTAGTATGGAACCCAAACTATCAGGTTCACAAAGACCGTATCAAGTTTATACAAAGGCGATTCACTTATTTCTATTTTAATGGACCAAATAAAAGAGTTCTGTACTCTGACCGACTTAGAGTTCTTAACCTTATGAAGTTATCCGATAGACGCAGGTTATAGGACATGTTATTTTTATACGAGCTATTAAACAATCTATTGGATAATTCTGATCAGCTTAGTCGTTTTTCCTTTGATGCTCGCTTGTCACGCCACCCGAGATCCACCCTCACTCACAGAACGTATAAATGAAATTTGGGTCATCATTCCTTGGTTCCCAGGTTGTGCAGACTGCTGCAGTATATCATGAACAAAGATAGCTCCATCGATAAATTTCACGATAAATTACCAATGTTCAAATCCAAAATCGTCAGAATATTGAATACCAGTACAGTCGCAGAGATCTAATATTTTTTTTTGCCATATCAATTTTTTTGGCAACCTTGTCAAAATTGTCAATATATAGTTCTTACATAATTAGTTTAATTTAAAGGTTAACTTAATATATTTTTTCCTATTCCCTAGTTTAAAATTGCACTGTAGTTTTGTAATTTGTTTTTATACACTTAGTGCTTATGCACAGTTACTTAACGCAAGATGTGTCTATCTTTAAGTGTAGTTACATGTTGCTATTTTTAACTTGATTTTCGATGTTAAGTTACGAAACCAATTATATTGATAAGCACTAATAAATAAATAAATAGAAAAAAAGTTAACCTTTGGCTTTATGTACATGGTGTTAAGTGATAATGAAACCATGGAGCCAAGATATGATTTCGAGCAGGAAATGTGGTTGAGGATAAATAGAGATAGTATACACAGACTAATAGAAAATAAATAATAAGTAACTTTAAAATGTTGCTTAAAAATGTATGATATACATTATAGATGTTTATTACATAAAGTAAATATTACACACATATAAACAGTGTAAATTAGTAATGAATATATAAATGGTGTAAGTAATAGGATAAAGAAAATAAGGCCTTCAACAATAACATCAGGGAGAAACAGGATAAACGTGAAGGTGGATGGTGGCGTGCTGCAACAGAATGCTCCGGCTCTCATAAGCTAATGGACGAAACACAGCGATGTTGAAATGGCTGCATATTAACCAAATGGTGCTAGTAACTAGTTAACTAGACTTGTCCGAAAAAAATCTATCATTTACTAAACTCTACAATATGTGGCCCGGAGTCATACCAAGGATGTCCGTGTTACTTGATAGCCGACTAGACTGATTCTGCAGCTATTTGAGCTGACAGCACTTTTCGCTCATTTAGTGAGAGGACAGCAAAGGCGAGGCATAGGAATTGTGCTAAGGAGGCCTTTGCATTTATTTCGGATGTGCTGCCCAAATATGCCCTGCTCTGCTCTGTTCTGCTCTGTTAATGGGAGGAGCTTAATGTGGTTGTGTGTATTACACATCATAGTGAAAAGGCGTATCACATACCATCATAGAAACTTCCGTCCATCTGGTTGCCTCATTGTTATAATCAGAAACTTTATTTGATAGTTTCTTTTGTGATGTGGTATTGGAAAATATTAAATGCGGATGTTTTTTTTTTTTAATAATTAACTATTAATTGTTTCAGATGTACTTCGTGATTATAAATTATTTATATAATAAATGGTCATTAATCTTATTTTTCTTTAAACAGTTTTCTACAAGAACCCGGCGAGACGGGGCGTGGCGCGATCGAATTGGAAATCAGCCATGTCGGCGTTTATCCGATCGATCAATGATTTAATCATTGTTTCATAAGCTTTTTACTGTATAAACTCTACTCGCAAGAAAAATCGGAAATCAGCATCGATGTATAACACGTAATTTTCTTCTACTAAAATATACCTATGTACTGTCTAAGATTGAATGGTCTTCCTGTAGTCCCGGGCTGTTGAGAACAGGATCAATAACCCCTGTCTGACTTAAATGGTTTCTTTGTGTTTGCGGGTTTTAGAAATTGCGGGCTGGACCTCTGTTGCCCATTAAGCTAGTTAGAAAAGACCAAAAAACAAAGGATAAATTCATGTTTAAGCATAACGAGGGAACGCTTCTGAGGGATGCTTTAGCATAGTGCATAGGGATAACAGGTTGGAAGCTATCATTAAGAGAGTTTTATTTCGAGAAAATCCTAGCTGACAATGAATTTCCTTACTTAAAGATGTTAGGATATTCAGCAACACATTTGTTGCTTTGGATCGTAAGATATTTGGTCTTGTTACTGCAGTAATTCACTGCTCACAACGTTAGGTACATCTTGGATTTGGAGCGCACTGAAGCTAATGAGGTTTTTGCTTATATATTTATATGTTATATACTCTGTTACATATATAAATATATATTATAAAAAGGTTTAAAATTAACCTGCTTCGTATAATTTTATTAATATAAAAAGTGGAACAAGAGTTTTGATATATCTCTAGCCATTAATCCATTAGGACGTGAATATAGTATTGTATATCAAGACATAAATAATTACTGTTAGCTCGATTCGCGAGCACTATCAGATCACGTATACGTAGATTGAAGGCTCTCAAAGTAACGAATTAGATTGATAGTTCTATTACTTTAAAAAAAAAAAACAATACATCTGACCTTAATAACTGCGTTAAGAATTAATTTTAATAATAGGGTTAGTTTTTTAGTTTATTGCCAATTAATTGCGTTAATATTGGTACTAATTCAACTCGTACTTTTGGAAGTTGCGGAAGAACTGCTCGATGTTAACCTGTGACCCTCGGGCGTACCTCCCAGACGTCACTGTGGAATTTTGATCTTGGTACATCTATTTGGAATTGGCTTAGTTAACTTCTAACCTTATATCTAAAATCGGCTGTTATAACAGCATATATATATATATATATATATATATATATATATTCTGGCTGTTAACATCTAAAAACCAGTTTATTCCGTTTGAGCATGCTTTAGTACCTACGGCCTCATTGTAACATTGTCCCATTTTTTTTAATTGTTTCCCTGCATATGGTGTGTCAGGGCCTTTACTTTTCCAATCATCTCCTGAGCGAAAACCGTTGTCTCACGGGTGTTTTTCAATCTGACAAAAACCTGAAACTCATAAAATTTTCTGCAACCATTCTTGACATTTTCTTTTCTTATTTAGATTAATAATACCCTTTCTCTTTACTTACAGTTTTAGTATTCTTACTTCGCTATAGTTGCACTAATAACACAGATATGATCGATTTTGGTTTTTATTTCTTGTGATTATTTCAGCTATAGCTCCTCTACAGAATTTCAGAAACACTTGATGATTGTCGTCTTCACTCATCAAAGGGGCAATGGCTTCCTCGTTTAGCTGCCTTCCTAACTCTGTCTCATTGTCACTTAACATTATATGAAATCGAGTTCAAACGTTAGACCATTGTCAATAATAAAATCTTTTACAATGTACGATCTTTTAAATGTCAGTTCAACACATGAAAGTCTCGTCCAGCTCCTTTTAGTCCAAATATTTATGTGTCTGGTGTTTGAGAGACCACAATGGTTTTATGTAAAAATTTTACAAAAGGAAGAAAACTAAATGTATTTTCTTAGTTGTAAATTTAAAAAAGAGCCATTGATAAATTGATATATATTTTATTTAGATAACGTAAACCGTAATGTATAAAACTTTAAGTTAATTTAACTATATGACGTATATACTTGGATAATCTTTTATATATGTATAATGAAAGCTATTGTTAGTGTGCGATATTTATCATTATTATTAAAATTTTTATTTTAAAAGATCATTAATTCAATAGTGCTATTATAGGAGCGGATGTTACAATTCTATAAATATAACAAAATGTAAAAAGATAAAAAAAAAATTATATTCATCATACATTATTCATCGATTGTAAAGTATAATTTTAAGATTACAAATTGTGACTAGATGTTTAAGTGGACCGGATAATATATTAAAGATTTCTCGCAAATCTCAACTTCATATGATCTAAATGACCACGAAGCTGTAGATGATGAAGCTATTCGCACGAGTATTCTGGCTATATTCCTTTTAGAACGGACTCGGAAACTACCCTGTGTAAAAACGACTTTTATTTATTTATATTTCCTACTTTTTTCATTATTTATATTTCCTTTCTTTGAATTAAAAAAAATATTTATTTATGATCTACCTATCCATCGGGCACAGGGTAGACAAGAAAACTCTCCCTCCATTACCACTACCAATTTTTAACCTATATAAATTAACTGCATTTTAAAACTATTAGCTTCTGATTACACCCACATATAGATATGTGGACTGACTTGACGAAACCCTAAACGATACTTCTCGACTTTTACTGGACAATGGATGTCCAAGTATTTAATAATTTTAATGTTGAAAGTTTCAATTTATGTTAATAGCCCATTTGTAATTCATTACCTGTTTAAAAATCTGCTTTACGATTAAATATAAATCTAGTTTTAAAAGAATGACATAATATCAAAAAATATGTTATTACTTGGCTAACACTAATTCACCACCCTACTTTTCTCCATCGGGAGAAGAAAGATTGGTTCGAGAACTCAAACAGATCACATTTACTTTACTTTCTGCTTGTTTCCTTTACCTTTATACGAGAAGAAGCTGTTACTGCTGTCACTCAAGTGTATAAGAGGGACGATAAGAAAGCCCGTGCAAGCAGCCCAGCTTACGATGTTTTAGCACTTAGCGTTTGACTCAGTAATCGTTGGGTTAAATCAAATCAATTAAAAAAAAAAAAACGGAAACAAAAAATCGTTGTCGATGAAGATAATAAAACGAGTATCCGTGGATAGTTTACAGAACTAGTTCGGCGCCCGCGCATCTAATCGCCGCTCATTCTACTCGATCGGGACGGACAACACAAGAATTGAAAATTCTAACGAATTATTTCGAATTATGATTCTTTTTTTAAAAAAAATAACGGATGTTGAAGTTAAATGTCAAAAAAAAGAAAAAAGCTTCAACGGAAATTAAGGTTTGTAAAATGAATCATTTAAATTTTGCCAACGCAAGCCCAGTTTTTTTTTTTTAATTATTATGGAACCTCTTTCGAAGTACTGATAGCCCTCATACAACACTGCTTTCTGTAATACTGATTTGTTATTTTTTATTCGATAACGCAACTTGACGGGTGCGACGTTCACCTGATGGTAAGTGATACGCCTGACCATGAAAACGTAGCGCCAGTTACGATAATTTACACAGCACTACATTGTGTTCGTTGCCTTGAAACGTAAGGGTTTCATTTTTGTTGCTCCAGTAATTTCACTAGCTACAGCGTCCTTCGCACACGAATAGAGTAATGTTTGCACATTACTGTTTTCCAACAGAAATAGATGCTGCGGTTGCACCTACCTAGACGATCTCTAACAATATAGACTCACAACAAGTAAAATGCTATGAGAAATTTATAGCTTTAGAGAACCTCCTGCAATACGACAACTAAAACAACAAGGCTTTACTTTTATCATGATGAGAAAATTGCTGAAAACTTTGGACTGTGGAATTTAGAATGTTGATATACTCATTTCAGTGATAATAAAGTATCATTGAAATTGGACCACTCGGTTAAACATAAGCTGTTCATCTTAATCATATATTTCTAACGGAGAAGTCGTGGTCATGGATCATTTCGTACTCGCAGCAGTTAATACATTCGTTAAGTAAACATTTTGTAGATCACTTAAATCCTATCTACAGTAGTATAGCAACAGATTAAAGGAAACTAATAAAGATCAGTAATCTTCGAGTAAATTACTCGATGTATCTAGAACCGCCTTTATGCGGTCGGTTAAAAATCCCGATATCATTTAATTAAACAGGAGTAAAACATCATTGCTTGTATGTTTTGCATATAAACAATATTAACTTGTTCGGAATGAAATTCATTAGACAAACGTAACTTAATTAAAATGCTAACCGCGTATATACTTTATTAACACAAATTTTGTGTAGTCGTAGGTCAGCGACGTGAATTTGAATTAGTTGAATTTTATATTGCCAATTAAAGATATTTCTTATTTAAATTTACATTTGAAAAGAAGGGAAGAGAACAGCGAGAGTTTCATTTGATTATATGTCCTCCCATAAAAAAGTAGCGTTAGTTAGGACGATATATGCTACACTATATTCGTACTTTTCGCCTTGAGACATAGATATCAAATCTTGTTACTCAAGTAATTTCACTAGCTACAAAGTTCTTCAATCGGGAACCAAGTAATATTTGCACATTGCTGTTGGGCGACAGAAATAGGACTTGCGGTGATACCTACCTAGGCGGTCTGCAGCAGTTATTTTTGAAATATTATTAACAAACGGTTATACATATTTAAAATGATTATATTTATTAATATTACTTTGAAAAAGATACGGTTTTGAAGATTTTTGTTAATGTCTATAGTTGTGCCACTAGATTTCCTAATAAATAAATATTTTAAAGTTTATTTCGATCGATGATCTAATATGAATAGTACGAGTTTCACACAGGTATATCTTGTATGTAACCCATAAACACGTGGATATAAATATTTAAAATGTTAGCTGCTGATATTAGCCATAGATTAGGTTTAAATTATTTAAATACAAAATTATCTACTTAGATAAAATTTAACTTGCTTATAAATAAATATTTAAATATTAAGTAGGTAAGTATAGACGATACGTGAGATTTCTATGTAACATTATTACTTCTATATAAAACGTTCAAGTGATACGCCTGCCCATAACAAAATGGCTTTATTTAGGATACACGGCACCTTATTATCCTCGTCGCCTTTAGATATTTGAGATTAACTTCTTACCTCTGTAATTTCACTGGTTACAGTACCTTTGAAACCGAAACACAGGAATGTTTACATAGTACTGTTTGCCGGCTGAAATAGGTCCTGTAGTGGTACCTAGACAGTCTCCGTCAACAGAGACGTATCACCAATGTTTTACTGCAACCATTTGTTTATAACAAAATGTTTATAAATTACAATAGGAGCTTTCAGTTTATAATATGGCACAAAAGCAATGCAGTCACAGGTTAGAAAAAAATATGTGTATGACCTTTTATCATTGACAACTTGAACTGTTTCCATCCGCTGTTGTCTATTATAAAAATATAAGATAACAGTATAAATGTAGTTTATTGTTAATGATTTTACTATCTGTACCGAGGCTGTTAGTGATTCTTTAGTTATCTGTCAAAATTCGCTTCGGCCGGAAACTGGCCGTGGGAACGGGAGGCGAACGCTCTTCTCAATAAATCGCAAATTATAAATATAGTCTAAGAGGACGACAGCTTCTTGTCATCCTCACTGCTACCAACGATCACGAATCAGACTAGTACATTTCCAAGTTGTAAATAATTATTGTTTAATACTTTTTAATTTTTGGGCTCTGTAAGGTTATCATTATCTAAACTAGATTTTTTAATACTGTTATACATATTTACAAGGCTTATGTTGAAATGAAACACATATTGTCTCTAATTTGGAAGTGTATAATGAAATGACTTTTAAGAAGTCATTAAAGTAACCATTCATGATTTTAAAAATACCCATTAATTTGGAGCTGTATGAGGCAGTGAAGGGAATTGGATGGGCGGCACGAGACACTGATTATAGTGCTTAGTGTGCAGTCGCTTCTTTCGTTTAGATATTAGGTTCCGAAGGATTTTGAGTAATTTCGTCACAGATCAGTGAATAGAAGAAATGATGGATTTAGATATGTGGTGTTTCTTGCTAGAGCTTAAATTTAATACTAGATTGCCGCACGGTGATGATGGAAGTGATATATTCATGTACGTAATTAAATTGCTCGAGCGGCATCCGCGGTATAGAAATCTTTGTTCAGACAGATTGGCTGATGATGAGTATTTGAAAAAATAACATTTTAAGATAATGAGTAAGTTGAAGTTATACGTCCAAGATATTGTTTAACGAGAGAATTACAGAAATAACTTTTTAATTTGGTGTCTATGATCATTTTGATAGTGTAAATCTTATGAATAAAATTTAGTTCAAGAATTCATGTTGATTTGTTATAACATATTGTTATGTTTATTAGTCATTGTAATTGTGGCGATAAATCCTAAATCTTTGTAGGTATCTGTTTGTTTTTAAAACTTTATGATAATATTGAAGCTTAAAATATACTTAAATATTACCCAGATTCATTTTATATCATCATCATCAGCCGATAGATGTTCACAGCTGGACATAGGCCTCTCTCAAAGATTCCCACCTCGATCAGGTAGGGATTTATATGGAAGGATTTGAGCCATTTCCCACCACGCTGTCTCAGTGCGGGAGCCAGAGCCTCGTTTGTTGATTAGCAGAGTGCATCACGAGCAGATGAGTTTGACTTGGATTCCGTGAGTTGTTGTGCGAAAACCCTTACATCCCATTCTTTTTATATACGGATATAAAATTAGTGTATATAATGCAATATTATTCCTCCCCAAAAATATGTAAAAGTTTAATCATGTTATAGATCGTTTTCGTATTTAAAAAAAAATGTTAATAACAAATATATTTTTGTTGTATGTAAAAAAATTTAAAATACTTTCCTCTTCTAATCTATGAAGACGTTTCATTTTATAACCGATTGGATGTTGTGGGACAGACCCTTTTTAGGGATGAATGATGTATAGTTGTAATTTAGGCGAAACTAATTCAGATAAATTTTATAAATTAGGCAAATTCTTTTTCACTGTCAGAACTATAATATATATTAAAAACTTCTTTAATTAACTCGGAGGTTAACTTTATTAAGTAAGATTTTTACAAAAAAAACGTGGGCTGAATGAAATCTACCAATAATTTTTTTTTAAAGTCTTTCAAGTTCCTCATTAATTTATTTCTTAAATTAAAACAATTAAAAACTATGTTAGTCCTAACCAAACTTTTTTTTAATTTCTGGATATAATATCAATCTCTACACTATAAAACATAATTAAGTACTTAGTTGTTCGCTCACTCAATGGTTAGAGCGTGCGGCCTTCATTCCGAAGGTCGCGGGTTCGAATCTCGGCATGTACCGATGACTTTAATATTTAAGTTATGTACGTTTGTGACCTTTAGTTACAACAGCGAAATACAAACGGTGAAGGAAAACCTCGTGAGGAAACCTACACATGAATTAGAATTTATTCCAAGGTGTGTGTGAAGTCACCAATCCGCATTGGGCCCGCGTGGTGACTATGGCCCATCGGACTTAGGATAGGACTGTTCCCCAACAGTAGGGAGAAAATTGGCTGTAGAAAAAAAAAGTATTTAGTAACGTATGAAATTTTAGTTAAAAAGTTAGCTTTGTTCTGAGAATGAGTAAGGAAAACAGGATTAGTCCACTTAACCTTATTTTCAAGATCAAAGTACTCGTAAATGTCAACGATGTCTGCGGTAATAACTTTAAGACGCCCGAGTACTTTGACTTGCTTTGTTTAAAATTGTTTCTCTGTTTCTAATAACATATGTGTAGTTTAAGTTACACTAACATACAAATTGAACAATGTACAGTGGAAGCTTAAGTGTTTAATATTCATTTTTTATAAGCATATTTATAAAGACTGCTGTAACGCCTGTTTTGCTGTCCGTAACATTCCCGTACCTCTCTTTGGGACAGAAATTTTGTTAAATTCATTGTTAACTAATCTCTTAATGGCAGAACCAACACTTGTACCAAATTTTGAGTCTTTACATGTATATGTTTTGGAGATCTCGTGATGAGCCAATGAATCTTTGAATACCTCCTATATATATATACTAGCTGTTACCTCACTTTGCTGGCCGTAACACTCTCAACTCCCTTTGGGGTCGGAATTTTGTTAAATCCGTTCTTAGGTGACCTATACTCAGTAAATGGAATATTCCTACCAAATTTCAATTCTCTAGACCTTACGGTTCCAGATATATCGACATGAGTCTCTTTATAGGAGGAAATCTGTTATGATATATATTAGGTCTTCATATTAAATTTCATATAATTTTTTTTTTTTATTACAGACAAAGGAATGTCACAAATCGCTTCATACTTACTTTTCTGTAACGAGTTTACTCATTAAATTACCTTCACCATCATGCACTACGTACTTATTAACTAATTAATATAATTTTTTATTGTCATTACATAACAAAAATGATGTTTTGACACCTGTGTTCGTACGTTGTTATAGTGTCAGTTCTCGGTTATTATACGGCCGAGTGCATAGAGCACTTAGGTTTATACTGTGAGCTCTATAGCCGTGCTCATGGTATGTTGATTGTGTAATACGGTAGTGGGGGCATGTAAATGGCAGTGCTGTTGGCCGCGGAGCGTTCGCGACCGTGGGAAAACTATCGCCCGTGGCGAGCAAAACTCAGGGCCGCACTAGGTCGGACGACTTTTTTTTTTAATTTTGATCTTGCAGAGAAAAAGAAATATAATAGTTAACCTCATTAAATGAAGAAAAAACAGTCATTTATTTCGCTGTATCTCTACTTCTATTTCAGTAATTATGAATGCTAACAAAGCAATATAGTCTAATGAATATAACATACAAATTGAACGCAAGGTCTGGAAAAGTTACTCCATACACCAAATCTCTGACATGTTATGTCAAAGGATGGTATGGAATAATAAAAAAAAAACATACAAATTGAAACAATTCTTAATTTTATATTTTTTTATTCGACAAAGCGACGAGACGAGCGGGACGGTCAATTGTTGGCAAATGATATGCCTGCCTATAACAATGCGGCGCTAGTTATGATGACTTTCACTGCACCACATATCGCTTGTCGTCTTAAACATAACATGTTGAGTATTGTCACCTCAGTAATTATACTAACTACAGCGTCGTTCGAACCGGAACACAGTAACGTTTTCACATTAATATTTGGCTGCAGAAATAGGCGCTGCGGTTTTACCTATCTATACCTTTTTTTTGTTACGAGGGAGTGGAGAATTCTTTTTAAAAAAATACTCTGCTTCTGGAGGGAAGTCAAGGTCCTCAGTACTTACGTACTTACGTACTGCGAGAGACTCCTTTATCTCCCATAGAACGCACCGATGCCTCTCGGTACTACACTTAAACTGTGTCTTAGAGAGGGCTGTAGCCCTTCTCAGCATCCTCGCTTTCGTACGACAAGCACTAGACCACCTCGTACTTGTCGTACATGCCGAGATCGCTTAATGGACAATGAGGGTCCCCACCTTCAAAGTCCACGAAGCCGAAAACCCTTTTAATCGCATCCTATGACATACAGGGCTTACCTTAGTCCTATTCTTAATAGCCCGAGACTAAATGACAATGGTGACTTACCACCGGTAAAGTTAATGATGAACGTAATTTTACGTGTTCCGATTACAGTGTGTTAATACGTGTATATTGACGATTTAGTGAGTGCAGTCCGGCCCCGAGCGCTCGTGCAGCGACCACGGGCGCGTGACGGCGGCGGCGCGCGCCGCAATCACGAGCCCCGACGTGCGACTTGACGTAACCGCTCGCCGGCCGCGCCGCGACGGCCCACTGTGGGACCGGCGCTTTGATTTATTCCATCATTCGACACCCACCAGATCCGATAACGAAATGTCGGGACAAACATTTCCATTACATAACCAGCAATCATTGGACAGATCTTACTTTTAGATGTACTAGGTAGGTCTCAGTTGCCGGAGACCGTCTAGGTAGGACCGCAGCGCGTGTTTCTACCGCCAAACAGTCGTGTGCAAACATTATTTTGTCCCGGTTTGAAAGATGCTGTAATTAGTGAAATTATTGAGGTAATGATGCTCAACGTATTATGCCTCAATATAATATCCTAACTAGCACCACGTTGTCATAGGGCGTATCACTTGCCGTCTGGTGAATCTCCCGTTCGTCTCGTCGCTTCGTAGAATAGAAAAAAATTACCAAAAATATTGTAAAACAGGTAAAGAATGCTACATCGAAACAGCTGTTAAACTCGAACTTAAATTAGTTACGCAACATTTTCACTTTAGCTTGCAAAACAAATATTGGATCAACTTAAAGCCAGTACATCAAGGACACTTGTCTGATCTGGGATATAGGAGAGTTTTTTATTCCCTTTAACACTTTATTCATTGAAATGTAGGGCAAAATCTGTAGTGGTCATCGGCTGCAAATACACGGGTATAATATCTTTTTTTATAGTAGAGTCATTTTATAGCTACCTGCGTTTCCTCGTTAGGACCTCTAGATCGCATGAAAGTTCTACAGAATTAGGTACAAATGATAAGG
This sequence comes from Ornithoptera alexandrae, assembly GCA_029030555.1. Taxonomy (NCBI): domain Eukaryota; kingdom Metazoa; phylum Arthropoda; class Insecta; order Lepidoptera; family Papilionidae; genus Ornithoptera; species Ornithoptera alexandrae. The sequence goes on along the minus strand of JARDVY010000064.1, from coordinate 4,193,993 downwards.
AAATTTATATGAGTCATCATATAGGCCTTGTCTGGGGATAAATATACATGTGTATATATGATGGATGAAATATCTATTGTTCATAAAAATACAGTTTACGGGCTGATCTCAGCATATGATGTCTGCGAGCCTGTATATGTCATTGTCACTACAATTTTATTCCCGTTATATTTATATATTACACTGTTACTATTTATCAATTGCTTCTTATTTCACCGTTTAGTTGGATAATACAGCAATGCGTTTTTTTTTTGCTGCCAATATGTTTATAGTATATAACGCTTCTGTAACTAATGAAATAACGCGTACTCTTAACCATCTTAGACCTTAATATCATTTAATTTCTTGTGTCATAGTGAGCCCATTGCCAATAAATTTATAACTTTCATAGATAGAGTAAGGGAAGACTTTTCGATATTCTACATATTTTATTATGATTATTACTAAAATCCAACCGTATTATTTTTAAAATACTATCCGATCCGCATCGAAGCGAACCCAACGATATTTAGATCGCAAACCCGATACTTGATATGAAACTGGATTCATTCGTATGCCAAATGCCACGGATTCATTTTAATCGTTTAATGAATCTCTTTTAGCGATAAAATCGGCAAAAATATTATAATATCCATAAGTTTTACTACATATATTCTCATTAATAAAAACTAATGTCTTTGTTTTATGTTTTTTATATCGTATTAGCTGTGCTGTTTTATTGCCATACACCTTTATTTTACATTAATTTAATGATAAAACGTTTCCATCAACTGATTCTAAATGTCCAAATGATGTATAAACATTTAAAACCGGATATTACGGAAAAGTTCGATCTGTTCCTCTGAATGTAAAGTATTTAAGACCGTTTTAATCTGATTAAATTAATAATTAATCGTATCGCATTGTTATAAATCTACTTAAACTCGATCTATGAAATGATACACTAGCATTAAGAAGTTATAAATAGGGAACAGTAAGAACAATGATTATTAAAAGTTGAACTGCACTTAAAGTTGAGAACGTAGACTTCACAGGCGTTATAAAATAAAAAATATAATCTCCGTCCATCACCCAGCATCCCATCAGCTCTTCTCAATAACGCAATATTTTTTTTTCTGCAATCAATTAGCTCCGTTGCCTCGCCTAGGCGGAGGCCATCACGTTTCTAATTACTCCGGCGTTACTTTGTTTTTACACTTGCACGCCCCATTAAAGTTTAAAACTTTTTAAACGCGACGTATGATAATAAAAAAAAAATAATTTCCCGGATACACTGTCTATCTGCTACAGGATTCCAGCACCAACCCGCATTGGGCTAGCGTAATGGAAAATGGCTCAAATCCCCCATATAAATCCCTACCGGATCATGTGGATATCATTGGGGAGTGCTATGTTCAGCAGTGGACATTTATCAGCTGATCATGATGATGAATGTGTGCTTTATGGAACACATTACAAAAGACCTATGTCAGGCTGTGAATGTTTAATGAACCATTATGTGAAAGGTTAGGACTAGGCTTATGTTAGGTTAGGCGGTAATTATAATAAGTAACCCTTGTTTGTCGTTAATTTAAAATGTTTAAATCTGTAAGAGCACGACACAACTCTCAACTTTTAGTCACATCAATCCACTGCTGGATATAGGCCCTCCCTATTGTCTTTCACCAGATACAATCCTCAGCTTTTTGCATCCACGCTCTTATGATCTCGTCTTTCCATCTCGAGAAGGGCGTCTTAAACCCCAGCGTCCTGTACGCGGCCTCCACATTACGACTTTCCTCTCACACTGACCGTCATTGACACGACAGATATGGCCAGCCGACTGCTCCTTCAGCTAATACTATCAGCTCATACAACCCTACTTTTCGATTGGAAATGAATAAATAGATGTAATTACTGCTCCTTTACGAGTACAAGACACATGGCTGAGTAGACGGCTGAGCAGTATTGATGGTAAATTTATTGTTCATTATGATTTACAGCAGCAGCGTCTGGGTTATGCTGCTACTACGGACAATACTTGCGAAGACGTGAACTTATCGTATCCAACTTGCTTTTAGATACTGTTCTCACTTTCACTTTATCCTAAATAGTTTTAGACGACTTACTACACAGGTAATTTTCCACTAACTTTAAAAATACACATTAAGTAGATACTAAATGATTGAAAATTAAAGAGAAAGAGAACGTGTACTACAGCATCAGATATTCACGCCACCTGCCTTGCTAACAACACTTAACAGGTATTAAAATTTAATTAATTTCTTCTTCTTCTTCTTAATTGGTCATCTTTTGAAGCTCTGTGACTATTGATCTGGACTTTCGATATTGTGGCGCTAAAAAACCAACGGGTCCTCTTTTACAAGTGGTGTAGGTAGGTAGGTAGGTATCTAAGATATTCTTCTTCAGGCCTCATTTTTTCTTTGAATCTTCAAACGATGAGCTGTCTTTTTTATATATATAATAATAAAATATTGTTATATTACAAAGATAATATAATTTATATATATATTGAGCCGTACACAATAAGTAAGCCTTTTCATAATATCAGTGTTTACAAATACGTTCGGAGAATATAAGAAAGAACAGCGGTGAAAAGTACATATACACATATGTTCCTCTGAACTTCATATACAAGTGGAACCACAACATTATCGCTCGCACAATGAGGTTTTCTCATAACTTCCTCTTGTCATTTCTTTTGTCAGGTCTTAAAAAATACGTGAAAGTACTAGGTTTTTCAAACTTTACACAGCTCCGTGCCTTTGGGTACATAAACCAATGACTCCAATTCGAATATGAGTTAGAAAGTAAGTGATACGCCTGCTCATAATAACGTAGCGCTAGTTAGAATGGTATACACTGCATCATATTGCGCTCGTCGCCTTGAAACAATACACGTTGAATCGCGTTACCCTAGTAATTTCACACAACTATATTCAAACCGGAACACAGTAATGTTTGCACACTGTTTGGCGGTAGAAATAGGCGCTGTGGTGATATATATCCATACGGTCTCCGGCAACAGAAACCTACCACGAGTAAATGTCCTCGGTGTCGTAAAAGGCGACTAAAGAGAGGATAAGTCCTGGGTAAGAGCAGCAGCTTTTTATGCTACTGTTATATGTGTACTGTCCTCGTCAACCTGCAAGTGGCTAATATGGAAATCTACCCTTTATCGGAAGATTTAAATTATTTACTGATGGTAAGTCTCTACTGCCGGACACTGTATAAGTAACTAGTATAATTACTAGGGTAACGAGACTCGACATCTGTCAACTCAATGTTTCAGGCCACGAGCGCAATGTGGTGCAGTGTATATCATAATAACTAGTGCTACTTAACGAGCAGGCGTGTCACTTACCATCAGGTAAAAAAAATTTAGATACTTTTTTAAGCAAATCTCAGATTCTGCATTATCAAGGTCTGTTTGAATCAAATTGGTTTAGTGCCTGTGTTAAACCTTTCCCTGAATTGAAGAATGAAGGTTATGAAATATAATAATCTCGCCAGTCTAAAATAATCGCGTCGGGTTACCAGACGGTGTAACTTAAAAAAAAAAGTAAAAGTTTAAGGTATCAATTCGCGCTGCTACGAATTCGCTGTTGAAGTTGCGTAAGACTTTTCGATAGAATTAAACTTAGTTTTAATTCGTTGTATTAAAAAAAAAAAACTTAATATATATTTTAATTATTTGTATGAAAAATTACAAGCTTAGGAAATCCAGTTGAACGTCCATTCTTGAATACTACTCTTTCGTTCTTCTTGAAATGGTATAAAGAGACCCGCACAACAGCTCACCGCGCCCAAGCCAACCTCACCTGCTGTGCTGCACCTCGCATTGGGCTAGCGCAGTAAGAAATGGCCCAATTTCCCCCATATGTATGCCTTCCTTGTGGTAGGTCCTTGTTACCGGAAACCGTCTAGGTCGATGCCGCCAAACAACAGTGTGCAAACATGACTGCTTTTTGGAACGTTCACCTGATGGTAAGTAATATGCCCGGCAATAACAACGTGCGCTGGTTAATATGGTATACGATCCACTACATTGCGCTTGTCTCCTTGAGACATTAGATGTTAAGTCTCGTTACTCCAGTAATTTCAACTCCTATCAAACCGCAACACAGTAATGTTTGCATACTACTGTTTGTCAGCCGTAATAGAAACTGCGGTGGTACCTACCTAGACGGTCTTCAGCAACAGAGATCTAGCACCAGCACCTACCTAAACGGTTTCCGGCAGCAGCGACTTACAACTGGATTCCGGTTCGAAGTAGCTAATGTAATTACTGAAACAACTACATTTAACATCTTAAGTCAAAGCGACGAGAACAATGTGGTGCGTAGCCACTTATTATCAGGTGAACGTCGTGCCCCTCTCGAGACTTTGTTGAAAAGTAAAAAAAAAATCATTATAGTTATCCGCTTTTAAATACAGGTCTACTCGAGAGAAGGCATTGGCTGTATTCGTCAATTTGCAGGTTAACGGTCACATGAAAACCTATTTGACCTTCACTTATAATTTCCTCCTCCATCCTTACATATAAAATTACATAAACTTGAATTGGTTACTTAAATAACCATTGTTTCATACTCTGCTTTCTTTCGTAACTTGTATATGGTATACTTTGTGACTCATACGATTCTACAATACAAAAGATCAAAACTCTTAAACTCCAAGACAAAGTTAAAATTACTTTATTGAATATGAATTATTCAGATTAATTAAAAACAGGTTATTATTCAGGATATTAAATTTGTTAACATATTATTAAATCAATTTATACATATATACTGTTTTATAAATATATAAAGTAATATTTATTTATCCTTAATAGTAGCAATATTTTAAAATACTTCTAATTTATTTCCTATTGGCTCGTGTATACTAATCTCTATCTATCCTTAACCCCATCATAATCTCATCTCCACATATTAGTTATAACAAAATTGATTAAAAAATCAGTTTAAGGAAGTAATGAAATTTCCAAAGGCACATTACAGGAATATAACTTGCTCATTATATATATATAGGAAACTACGATAGTATTGATTTGGTGATGATGAAATCAAGGCAGATGACTAATTTTATTTAAACTGATCGCGTCGTTGTATTTATTATTCATATCACGTTACATTGGATTTGTCATTTTTGGATTCTAACTCTAAATCCGTATGAATTCGTAGACACAACAACAACGACAAAATCGAAGTTAACATTAAACAGTCAATGAAAAAAAAGGAAAGAGAGGTGAGTATTTGTTATGTATGTTACTATCGTTGTCTCGACTACATAACAGATATATTATATATACTTTATTGCTAAAACATATTCGGATTCGCGAATATTGTATGTACGGGGAAAATTTATACATAAATATCTACAATTGATACAAATCTCTACGATGAGAACTTATGTTAAGAAAAAATTGAAATTATCTAAAAACAAAGCAGTTGTATGATTAAATTAGTAATAAATTATAATAAAAAATAGATAAATTATGTGCATATATATTATTAAATGTTCCCCGCCCGCTGTGCTGGCCGTAATATGAAGTTAGACTTGGAATTTGTCTGAAATATTCCTTGAGAGCAACCGCAGCCGCGAATGAAGATGTTTATAAAAGTTAATTCGCAGTAAAATGATGAATTGATCTAAGAAGTACTAAAAATAAATAGCCCATAACCATATACAAATCATTTCGCGTCGTATGGTCATGTTCTCATGTCGATACGTTCATTAGTTGTCACGCGATTGGCGAAGAAATAAAACCTATTTACATATATATATACATATATATATGTGTATATATATATATATTTATAATTGACGAAAAACTTTTCAGTACATATATTTGTATTGTATAGTTCATGACCGAAATCGTCCGTTCACATACACGATATAAAAACGAATGCATTGCTATTTTTAAATCGAATATCTCACGGTCATAACCGAGCCCAAATTGCCAGTGAGCATGTTATTTTCACCGGAGCTTCCCACGGTGTGGCCGCACGCAACCGCAAGACCCAATTAGACTGGATCGAACTAATTTCTAAGTACCCTCGCGCCTGTACAGCATCGCCATGCTGTTTACGCGGGAACGGTTGTGGGAAACGGACGCAAAGCTTAGAAGCGTTTAGATTCGGATTAGTAGTTGAACGGTACAAATAAACTGTGGTTCATGTAGAGATTTAACTACCGGTAACTAGACCATTAATCACATGACCTTGTTAAAGCAGAAGGTTTTAACCAAACAGGTACCACCGCAGCTATTATCCTTCGGTTTGAAGGCAACTGTAGTAAGTGAATTTACTGTAGTAAGGGAACTCTATATCTTATGACTCAAGGCGTCGAGCACAATGTAGTGCGACGTACATCATCCTAACTAGCGCCACGTTGTAATGAGCAGGCGTACGACTAACCATCGGGTGAACATCCATCTCTCCTCGTCGCTTCGTAGATATAACAGGCGACGGATGATCATTTGACGGTAATACATCTTCCTGTAAAAATGTGGCGTGTTAGGATGATATACATTAGATTGGCTTAATAATTTTAACTAGATGCAATCCTCTTCAAACCAGAACACAGTAACATTTGCACACTACTATTTGACGGCAGATGAGTTCTGTGGTAATACGATCTACATATTTTCCAGCATCAAAGACCTATCACAAGACAAAAGCTCAAATCTTCTTTTTTTATTCGATGAAGCGTCGAAATGAGCGGGACGTGATACGCCTGCTCATAACAACATGGCTTTAGTTAGGATGATATACACAGTATCACATTGCGTCCGTTGCCTTAAGACATAAGATGTTAAATCTCATTACCTGAGTAATTTCACTGTCTACAACACCCACCAAGATGGACCATGGTAATATTGGAACAGTATGGTTTTGGGGTAGAAATAGGAATTGCGGAGGTACCTAGACGGTGTTCGGCAGCAGAAACCTACCACCACCAGTATGTTTATAACTACGTACTGAAGACTTGAGCTGTTAATATAATTATTTTAGTTCAATATCAAGGTGGATAATATTAGGTCCTTACATATGAAATTAGCGTTTTGTCGTACTGATCACTTTGATCTGAAATATCTCCTCTTTGCTTAAAAATTCCAAATTCAAATTTATAAATTCATTTAGCTGGTACATTTGAGTTTTGAAAACAGTCATTCATTTGTTTTTTCCTTATTATTTTTTTCTTTGGCGTCGCTTATTACCGCACAATAGAAAACATTAAATATCGGCATATTTACGAGTACGTGTTCTACCGTGGCACCAGTGCTGCAGAAACAGTTCGAAGGATTAATGATGTGTACGGCGCTGGTGTCGCAAAAGAAAGCACGGTACTTTTTTGGTTTCATCGTTTTCGTTCTGGAAATTTTGACCTTCAGAACCAACCCCGTGGACGGCCGGAGACCAAAGTGGAAAATGAAGAATTAAAGCCTATTGTGGAAGCGGATCCATCACAAAGCACTTCAGAGATAGCTGCAGGCTTCGGGGTAAGTGTTAAAACTTTATTAATCTATTTGAAGCAAATCGGGAAAATAAAAAAACTTGAACAATGGATACCTCATGAATTAAGTGAATCAACTTGCAAACACGCGTCGACTGCTGCTGCTGTTACTTTGCTCAACCGACACAATAATGAAGAGATTTTAAATCGAACATTACTTGTGATGAAAAGTGGTTACTGTACGATAATCGGAAGCGCTCGTCGCAATGGCTGAACCCTGGACACCCAGCCAAATCCTGCTCTAAACGAAACTTGACCCAGAAAAAGTTACTTGTGAGTGTTTGATGGACTAGCGCCGGTGTCGTTCACTACAGCTTGCTAAAATCTGGCCAAACGATTACGGCAGATTGTCAGCAACTGTAAACCATGAAGGAAGAACTAGCTGCTAAACAACCGAAATTGGTCAATCGCTCTAGGCCACTGCTGCTTCACGACAACGCAACACCACACACAGCACAACAAACAACCACTAAGTTAGAGGAGCTAAATTTGGAATGTCTGCGACATCCACCGTACTCCCCGGACCTTGCCCCAAGAGAATACCATTTTTACCGGAATTTGGACAACTTCTTACAAGGATAAAAATTCAACTCTGATGCGGTAGTTTAAACCGCTTTCAAAGAGTTTATTGATTCTCGCTCCCATGGTTTTGTTAGTAAAGGGATCAATGAACTACCTATGAGATGGCAAATGTGCATAAATAACAACGGTTAATGAAGATTTATAACTTCATTCATAGTTTTGTTTGTATATAGAACAAAAAAGTAAGTTTCTTATACTTTATTAATTACCATAAATATGTATATTTCAGTAGTAAATAAATTGCATTATATCAGTGTTACCATCAAAATATACCTGTTAAACAAATGAAAAAAACAATATGCGAATGGGTTTTTTTTGTTTTACTTTTATTGGAGATCGTGTGCAAGCTCTTATATATAAATCCTTTAGACGTTCTTGAAAATAGTGCTTAGTTTTATCTCTTCAACTTGGTACCGGATTTTATCGTTAGTATACTTTGATGACAATTATGCTGATAGATTTTGCGCGTAGAAACGATACAGACAGTATATTTCTAGTGAATCCGTACTTTCAGATTTATGTCTTTAATTGAATCGCTACTTAGTTCTTATTTATATAGGGCGGCGCAAAAGTAATCCTCCTATCAGAAAATGCTATAAATTTTGCCTTGATGTAAAAAATTAAAAGGCCAAATAAAAATAATCCACAAGAAGAAAGAAAGAAAAAAAACATCGGAAGGTTATTTTTGCGCCACCTTGTATACAAGGTATAAATTTATACAAGGTATACAAGGTGACGCAAAAATAACCTTCTGATGTTTTTTGGCTGTAATTTAAAAAAAATATGAAAAACTTTGGTTCTTCTTGTGGATTATTTTTATTTGGTCTTTTAATTTTTTTACATCAAGGCAAAATTTATAGCATTTTCTGATAGGAGGATTACTTTTGCGCCACCCTATATATACTCGTAAATAATTTCTGAAATCCATCTACTTGGTAGTAATAAATAATTCCGAGGGTTTATATAAAACAAAATCTACATTAAAAAAAAACAGTTTATTATCTTTTGACCTACCGCTAAGTATTAAACTTAAATTAATTTTTTTATATTTGAGCTATTTAACTCACTTGAGTTACAGATATCACAGATTAACCTTAACAGCTACAGTACTTCAAAAGTTTAAACAAGTGTTAAGTATGTACCGACGCGGAAGACGTTGAAGTCAGGTTTACAATAACAACAGAATTGAAAACAAAAACCTTACTTTATTAAATTAAAAACAAAACTTCAACAAGCAAAGCGAGCGGAAACAATATCCGATTTTCAACACACATCGGTTCTAGGAACGTTAACTGGGTTAAACAACATAACTATATCACACGTCCGGTCACACAGTCCTGGATGGGCAGCATGCGAGATCAAAGGTGCGCTGGCGACCAGCTCGGTCACCAGGGCCTCCACATAGACTGGGCGGAGTCCGCCTCGGAGGCGGGGCTGTGCGGCGGCGAGGGAGGCGCGTACGCGCGTTTCGGGGTCACCTCTTCGTGGACCGCCTCCGCTGGCCTCTTCGTACATCTGTCGTGCAAGGGCCTTTGGAAATTTTGCGGTGGAGGTGCCGTAATCGGCTGCAAGGGTGTAGGCCTCGCAATACCGCTAGGGGCAATCGGCTGCGGTTGAACCACTTGAGGGCTCTCCAACCTCCGTATGCAGTTGGTCAAGTGCTGCAAGAGCCTCGCCCCGGCCTGCGGGTCTACTGGTCCCTGTCTCTGCATTGCATTCGCCGCTAGCGTCGCGTTTGTGATGAACTGTGATACTTCCGTAGCGCACTGTGTGAAACCAGCCTTGAATCGTTCCACGTATGACATTTCAGGTTTCAACACCAGCTGTCCCCTTCGTTTCAAGCTGTGAAGATGTCGCACTGTAAGTTCGAGGATGTCAGCTTTCTCCAGTTTAGAAACATTCTCGCCTTCCGCTTGAAGCGCTGTAACCATAAGGTCCTTGAGTTCGTCGAGGCAGCGGTTAATGCGGGCGCGCCTCTTCCTTTCCAGCATAGGTTTCATTACTTTCCTATACTGGTAGGTTCTGGAAACTGGTTCCTCGTCGTGCGGCGGCGCGGTATATGCGCCGTGCGGCGGTGACATGGCTCTCGCGGGTAAGATCATTGGTACTGCGCGCGCGACGATCTGTCAACGAATGAGGCGCGCGCCGACGCTTCGACGCTTTTATGCGCCCTACACCGATTGTGGCAAAACGCCCGTGATAAAAATAGGGGTGGCGATCAACTGTTCCTTTTTCTTAATTTTCACAATATTCTTTGATTAATGCATCATGAATTTATATATATTAAAAATTAAGTGCATATAACAATATTTTAACATGAAAATATAATGTATTCTTGGGGCTTATAACTTACATACTATCTTTATTAAAATAATACTTAATGTTTCGATTTTTTTATACAACCTAAAAATTATGTTATTGCTAAAATAATAAAATTTATTACGTTCTATCCATAACAAAAAATATTTGTGATAGTTTGGAATTCGCACCGGAATACTGGAAAAATGTAAATATACTTTAGAGAGCAAAATTTTTTTTTTATTCTTTAAATTAATAATATCAATATTCTTCGCAAGGTTGGCAGCTGTTTGGTGTGATGTCGAGGGAATCAGCAGACGGCACCTGGCCAGCACGCGTTCTCACGCGCACCCTCCGGTCTTATAGACACGCAAGTAAGCAAGCTTCCCTACCTTTGACTCACACAATAACGGCGCTGCACAGAAGAAGACTCGTGGCAATTTAGAACAGCTGTCAATGTAAAGACTTTTAAATTGCAAATATACAATGAAACAGTTTTACGCATTTGAAATAAAAAAAAAATCTTAATCCAGAAGCTAGTTCTCAGTAAGTAGTTTCTTGTTACTGATTAATTTTTGACAAATGCCAATCAAAGAAAGATATATAATATGTTGAATAGCAGCAGTATGAAACTGAGAAAGCATTATTATAATAATGTAGAATATAATTGTACTGAAAAAAAAAATATACTTTTTTAAATTTGCGAAAATGAAAATTTATTATAAAAATTGAGTGCAGCAACCCTGCCCGAAGCTGCCGCAGCGGCGGCGGTTCGCGCTGTGCGTTATCGCCTCCGACGCGCACTAACCGACCGACCGACGGATAGAAATTACTGTACACACTTTTTACTAACTACTCAGTTAAAATTATTTCCGACCTGAATGTTAACGCGCAATCATACATGCTATACACCTGAAAGATAACTGAAATATATTACTCGCTTTTAAACGTTTAGTGAAAGACGTTAATATAATAAAGCTGCCGCCATTACACAAAGGTAAGTAAACATTGATTTAATTGGTGAAGACGATCGTACTGCGGAGGTGCGAGGGAGCTCTCGGCACCGCTAGTCGACACAGCGGCGACCTATTGTGCGGTCGGAACCTCCGTGACGCTACATACTCTAATTCTGTCCCGAGGAGCCAGACAACGGAACGTCTCAAGCGCCGACACGCGCCTTTCTTGTCGAAGCAGAGTACCGTTTCTCGCGATTCACTCGTCGCTTGCGCCCTTTTGACATTGAGACGCTGTTGGATGTTTAAGACGGAAGGTATTAAGCGACTGCCGGCACGCTTGCGACCGGGACGTTCTTCTCCTGCCTCGCTCGTCGTGGGAAAGGCCGTTTCGCTCGTGTTCCCACACACTCGGCCGGCACAAGCCAACCGATAAATTATCATAATACCATTGTGAGTGAGACGATACTAAGAAATTTTATACTTCATCAATCGCCGCGCTGAATATATTAGCGCGTGGTACCGCTTTGTTGGCGCTGCTGCCCGAGCGCCCCGGGTTCGGACCCGGACCCGTCCGTCTTCACTCCTCGCTTCTTCAACCACGCGACTATTTTATTGGTAGTTAATTTCAATTGACGTTTATGCAAATTACCACTTACAATATACATACTTACGCGTTGCTTTTTTTCTTTTCAAATAATTTCTTAGCTTTTTGGATAATAAACAATTTTGTTGCCATTTGGCAAATTTCACTTACATTTTAATAATTCTCATAACAAAACGAGCCAGACGTTTATCTGATGGTAAGTAATACGCTTGCCAATAATAACATGGCGCGAGTTAGGACGATATGAACTACACCAAATTGCGCTCGTCGCATTGAAACTTAGGATGTTGAGTCTCGTTACCGCTGTAATTTTTTTTGTTTTTCGTGGGGAAAATGCCTCCGTATACCTACCTGCTCTCGCGGGAGCAAAGGCAGGTTATGTCGGACTTGCACCGACTAAAACCCCCAAGATGTTCCACCTCGTCGCATTATGGCAGGGCCACTGGAACGCTTTCGTTCACCTCCGCGATCCGGCAGCGCCGGCTGCACAATGCAGCCCCACCTTGGTAGGGAGGGAAGAACCTCTCCTTTCCACCTCTGTAAGGGCACGCTGGAACACACAGTGCGCCCTCTTCTCGGCCTCTCACACTAAGGCACTACTCTTCTCCCGCGGCCCCGCCGCCGCCGCATCAACGGTGCGGCACAGCTTAGCCGCGGAGGGTAGGGAGAGCGGCACATCGCAAAACCGACACTCCTCTACTTCCGCGACTCCACCGCGTTTGCAAAAGGCAATATAAACTCAAGGTGAGCTCACGGAGCTCACCTGGACCGGCACTACATTTCGAGCCGGCCGGGCAGGTCCCTCTTCGCTTCACCGTGGGGGACCAAGTCACGGCTACTGAGCCCCACCGCCACGACAATGCGGGAACCTGTTCGGGGGGGAACGCACCGGTGCCCCCTTGCACTCTAACTAAAACATCCCACGGAACCGGCAACAGACATCTACCACCAGTATATATACTAATAGTATAATTAAACAAATAATTTTAAATAAAAAACGTAGGTGTACAGAAAAAAATTTTTAAACATAATTTTGAAACAAAAATTAACAAATCGTCTATTTTAAATCTGATCAAGACAATGAGCCACTTCAAAATACAGTATGCAAAGTTAACGATCTCATCCTATTTTTGGAGTCGCGACCTTCGAGAAACTGGTAGATCTAAGTTTAACTAATGATCTTGATGTTTAATTTATTCTAATTATTAACGTTTTATCTTCAATATTGTGTCTGTGTTATGTTATTTATTATTAGCTTGTATAACCAGTAATATCTATAAATATCTGTTATAAAATTAAAAATGAAAACGTTCATCCATGTTTCCAACTAAGAACATTTAATCACTACTTTAAATGACTACATTCACTGGTGGTAGATCTCTGTTGCCGGATACCGTCTAGGTAGTTACCACCTCAGTACTTATTTCTCCCGCCAAATAGAAGTGTGCAAAAATAACTGTGTTCCGGTTTGAAGTGTGTTGTAGCTATTGTAATAACTGGGGTAATGAGGTTTAACATGTTATGTCTCAGGCGACGAGCACAATGTAGTGCTATGTGCTTAACTTTCGCCTAGCTGTTATGGGCGGGCGTATCACTTACCATCACGCGAAAGTTTTGCTCGTCTCGTCGCTTTGAAAAATAAAAAAAACATTTATTCAACTGATATTTTTTTTTTACTAACCAATTAAATCGCTAAGGTTTTCTAGTCGCCGTAAATATTATTTTTTCTAAAACTCACTAATATTGAATATCTATATTTTTTGACAAATAATTGTTAAACTTATAAAAACTTGAAACGGAAAAAATATAAGTATTAGTTTTCATCCCTTATTTTTTTTATAAAATTTTAATGATTCTTTTGAATTTATCCCATACAATAAAGCACGTCGAATTTTATATTAATGGAACCTTTTTATAGCATGAGGTTAAAATAAACTGGATTGTATTGGCTACGTTGCAACCATGGCACAACGACGAAATTGATGGTAAGTCTCTATTGTCGGAGAACGTCCAAGCAGGTACCACTCCAGCTCCTATTTCTGTCACCAAACAGTAGTGTGTTCCAGTATAAAGGCCGTCGTAACTTGTGTGATCACTGGACTAACGAGACTGAACATCTTGTCTTAACACGGGCACAATGTGGTTCACTGTATATCATCCAAACTAGCGCCACGTTGTTATGAACAGGTGTATCACTTACTATCAGAATCAATTATTTAACATGTAACCCCGTATTTATTCAAACGATGAATCTTGATATCTACCACTATTATTCTAGGTATCTTAATTTTATTTATTTTTTTATATATAAGCGAGGAAACGATCGGGTTGTCCACTTGATGGTTAGTAATACTCTCGCCCATAACAACGTGGCACTAGCAAATATGTTTTACACTGCACCACATTGCGCTCGTCGCCTGAAACAGAAGATGTTAACTATCGTTACCCCAGTAATTACACTAGCTACAACGCCCTTCAAACCGGGACACAGTAATGTTTGCTCACTACTGTTTAGCGGCAGAAATAGGCGCTGCAGTGGTACCCACCTAGACGGTCTCCAGCAACAGAGACCTATCACCTGTAAATTTGCGGTCAACAAAAAGTAGCACAGTATTCAAGTTGGATATGTTATAGCATCCGCAGTCTGGTTGTCACTTAAAGTAATACGTTACTAAGGTCAATTATTATATAACGATTGATAAAAAATTACTTAAAGTTAGGGTCAAGGACCTAAATAATTATATTACAATATGACTTCTTAATACACAGCATCAAAAAGACTGTTTCTCAATAGATCTATGATCTACGGAATGACCACATACAAGTAATATAATTGAATTCTATTAATAAAGATTTTGTATTAGTAGACACGATAATTGCTATATATTAACGATGGGTTTTCCTTTCAATATTGAGGGTAATAGCTGCTTTTGCCATCCTGGCGAATGCTATATATTGTTCGCTGGAGAAGCTGCTTCTACCATAGTAGTCAGGTAGTTCGCTTGTTAGTGTTCCTGTTGAATTAACCGCATAATCTAATAGAATTGGACATTAAACTTTTATTATAATATCTATTTTCATCAAAATATACATAAGCAATCATTTTATCTTCTTTAAGAATACCTTGAAGTGAATACCTTTAAGAATATCTTCTTTGAGAACCTTGAACTTAAAGTCAAGTTTTATTATAACTATTTCCGATACATCCAACTGTATTATTTTAGTATTAATACATATTTATAACTTATCATCGATTTAACCATTAAGCATTTTTTTTACTTTATTCAATTAAGCGACGAAACGAGCGGAACGCTCACCTGATAGTAAGTGATACGCCTACCCATAACAACGTGGCGCTAGTTGGATTATATAAACAGCACCACATTGCACTCTTCGCCAGATACATGAGATATTGAGTCTCGTTGCCCTAGTGATAACACCAGATACCGCGGTCTTCAAACTGGAGCACAGTAATGTTTGCACACCACTGTTTATAGGTAAAAATAGGCGTTCCGGTGACACCTAATTAGACGGTCTCTGGCAACAGAGACCTAGCACCAGTGATCACCATTTACTAATAGTAACTAAAAGGTAGTTACTGTTAGTAAATATATTAATTTATAATGTTTTATCAAATTTATTCCGCTTTGTACTCACTCACAAAATTAAAACGATCATATAAATATTAACAAAAAAAAATGTTTTAAGGTTTGAAAAAAAAATGCGATATTTTCGTTCAATTTCAAAGAGTATTGAACTCGATACGGGCGGCGTTGTTTACATTGACCATAGTATCAATACTTAATCTCTTTAAAATCAACACGGTACCAATGTTTGTACAGAGCACTTGATGTAAAAAAAAACGGCGTTTTATCGCCACCGCACTGAAATAAACAGGTTGCTACACCTTGTTATGCTACGGGTCCCTAATCCTCTATAAATCGTCAATAACTCTTATCAAAGACGATGTGACCTGCGCCAAAATATAAGCGGCAATAGTAACTTGAGATTGAAATAAGGTTACAGCCAATTTTGTTTATAATTATTTAAAGTAAATTATTATTTTACCACCGATCCGCTGATATGATGGTGATGTGGCAATAGAGTCTTACAACCAATAAATATAACGCATATTTACTGGTTGTAAGACTCCATTGCCGAAGGCCGTCTAGGTAGTTAGCACCACAGCGCTTATTTCTGCCGCCAAACACTACTGTGCAAGCATTACTGTATATCGGTTTGAAGGATTCTGTAGCTACTGTAATTACTGGGGTAACGAGACTCAATATTTCGTATCTCAAGGTGACGACCACAATGTAGTGTAGTATATAATATTTCAACTTGCGTCACGTTGTTAGGGGCGGGCGTATCACTTACCATCAGGTGAACGTCCCGGTTCGTTGAATAAAATAAAGGTATTTAAGATAAATTTTGAATGATGTCGAATTATATTTAATGTGTTTATTGAGTCAAAGTTAAGAAGCATGTGTGCTTGGAATACTTCGGTATATGTTGACATCAGGAACCAACTACAGGTAACTGCAACTAATTTACAATATAGAGGTGGTATAAAACCCTGGGACTATCACTGGGGACATACGAAGCAAGTGGTTAAACTACTGAGACAATAAAGTTTTATTGGTATTAAATAGTTGAATGACTACTGAGATTGAGAAGATCATTGATACTGAAAAGACTACTTTATTAATTCTTATTGAAGAAGAAGCAGAAGTAATTACCAAAAAAATTGTCAAGGAAGACCTATGTATAGTACGGACTAATTTTAGATATGGTTACTATTACTGATGTTTTTGTGGTTCATGTTCATGTGACGTAACTAAGTTTATTCAAACATATTTATTCTCTCTAAGGGTACATAGTTCGGTTCCTAAAGTGTAAAGACTACTCAAACGCCGACAGATTAAACAAAAGCTCCTTTTTAGGGCTCCCCTCCACGTTGATGAACATTTTTTTATTCACTGACAACCCTGGACGACGTGTACGTCGTTTCGCGCACGCCTACCGCCACGCCTGTGCCGTCTCCGTACAAACACGGATAAAGTTGTGCAAACAATGTCGCACCGGCGCAGGCGCAGCGCCATCGACACTCATAACTGTTTACAGATACCGACGACTACTATATATACGTACCGCGATTACGCTCGCGCCGAAACATCAAGTCTGAATTGTCCGAAACCATAGATAAGCTAAACGCCTGAACACGAGGACTAAAGATAACTTAAAACGTTTCATTAAGAGCTTACGGATATCGTGCGAAATCCCCAATAATCCCTAATACTGACGTGGATATAGAAGAAACTCATAACGTTTTGAAAAGACTGCGACTTTTATATTTATCATCTTTTTTTTTATTCTACGAAGCGACGGGACCGGCAAGACTTTCACCTGATGGTAAGTGACAGTCTTCGGCAACAGAGACCTACCACCAATAAATTATGATTATATACTATTTACTTTTAGAATTCCATAGATACTCCATTTCCATTTTTTCCATTTCGTATTATTTGTACGGTTGCCATAGTAACGGTTGTTATTGAAAGACATTTGCGAGCTAATTCTATATTACGGCCGGCAAAGCGGGCGGAGAACAGCTAGTACAATATAAATTATTGTTTAACTTATTTATTGTTCGGGTCGTAATTTTAGCAGAATTAACTTTTTTTTTTTAAATGTCAATCTCCGGCCACAAGAGGCGTTCGCACGCTTTGGGCGGTTGCGCGAAATTCGAAACTTGACAAAAACATCAGGTGAGCGGTTGTTCTTACGGTGTCAAATTGTTAAATCGGAAGCTACTTCGTTCTGCTGTTAGTCATTTATACTGCACACTGATGAAACACAAAAATACACTTAACTAATTACTAACATAGAGTTTAAATTCTAAATACCTTTCTGTTTGTGCTATCGCTTGCTTCACTCATCAAACGCTTTAGTTTCAAATTATTTAAAGCACCACTATCCTTTCTTTGCTTTCAATCAATGTCTTCTTTACCAGTACCTTGTCTGGATGAGATCGCTTTCGGAGCAATGAGATTGCACATTTTTTTAATTAATGTATTCCTTGTTTGTGTAATTGGTATACAATAGCAACGTGATGCTAGTTACGAATGATATATTCTACACCACATTGTGCTCGTCGAAACACAATGATGTTTCATCACTACAGTTGGTCGACTGAAATAAGAGGTGTGGTACCTAGATAGTATCCGGCAACAGAACTACCACCAGTTTTCAAATATACAATAGAGAGACGAGATGAACACATCATTCCTTCCTTTGGATGAACTAGTTAGATATTTTTACTATCACTATACTTCCAGTGTATTGTAATATAATACTAAAGGAAAAATTTAAAAAGCAGTTCTCATGCCAAGTGCAGGTTATAAGAAACATACTTTCCTTCTCGCACTTGACTTTCAGGTAGATATAAAAGGATTGGTGAATGATGATGATAACATTAAATTATTTGTTTATCTTATGTCTGTTCTAGAAATATACATCATTACTTGTGGCAGTATATTTGTTTCCTTGAGACATACATTGTTAATTTTTTTTTTAACGAGGTAAATTCAAAACTCTGATCACTCTTCATATCCAATAGATATTCTTAAACCTGTCTCTGTATTTTAATTTTATTAATGGTACTGATAATTTTTTAATTTTTTAGTGATTAATATATGAAATTTATAGCAAATAGAAATTATCTATTTTTACTTATAACTTAAAAATGCTATGGATGTAATATCTGTAATAGTTTAAATAGGATGAATTTTTTAAACACTCTGTGTTTAATCTACTAGTCAATACATGACGTGGTGGAAGGTATAGATAGGTGAGGTAGTAAAGTAAGTAGAATTTAAATTAGAGGTATAAAATAGAGATAGAGTGAAAAATTAATGCAACTCTCGTAAACAAGAACCGGACCGGTACAATGACCCCGATACAAAAAAGTAGTGAAACATTTTGAGCACAATTAGCTCATTAAAGATCACAATTTACGATAGTGCGAAAAACGATAACAGCATCTTAATTAAGTCCACGGGCGATTCGACATGTCACTCGGACAAGAGTGCAGGACAAGAAAGAAATCCTTAACGATGCCTATCTCGTGGGGCCACTATTTGCGCATTACTTGCGACCGCTAATGGCGAGCCCTTTATTGGACAAATTGCCCCTGAGAGCCGCAGAACCAGCACTAACATTTAAATCAAGCTTAATGGGCCCCATTTCCATAATGCTGAAACGCGCTGTAGTGAGAAAGAGCTAAGAACATTTAGAGCCCTTTTCAACCTAATAATGTACTAGAATTCAAGTTTAATTGATGTCTAAAATATTTTTTTTTTCTAAAGATAGACTTTTTGCTTGTAAATCTATGTATCTTAATATTACAGAAAAAAAAACATTTAATCACGAATCAGATTATTACACAATATTTGTATGCGTTACGAAATTTACTGTATTCTATGCTCGTTTGGTTTCGTGTTATAAATTTAAAGATTAGTATCATTCTGCCAGCAAACATCCATCGTTTCAGAACACAAAAAGTAATACTTTTTTATACAATTTATTTAAACAATAAATTATATTTCAATTCATGCGTCTAGTATATAAAAACCGATTCATTGAAATAATGAGCTTATTTGAATATGAAAAGTCACATAGCGCATATTTTAAATTCCCCGGTCTCCAATGTTTACGTTTGAGTTGTATATATCATTAGAATTAATCAGATATGTTATATAAATATATTATGGGCTTACATCTTAGCGTAGTACGAGTATTATTGATGTACCATGATCGATGCGTTGGTTATCATAGAGGTAAATTAATAATGATTATAAGTACCAACTTGACAGGCGATTATTTGTGAGATCTGTAATTGAGAGGTTTATGTTTGGACGGTGTATACCAACAAAAATTCCGTGGTTTATTACAAGGGTTATGATAATTAATAAAAAAAATCAACCAATGTTATATTCATCCAAGTAGATTAAAACAGATAATGTATTTCTTCCAAATAACATCATGTATATGTACGTGAGGGATCGAGTTGTAAAGGAGCTTGTTTGTTTTTTTCTTTAAATAATCAAATAACTAGCGAAGATGTATGTATGGACAATGGTAATATAGTTTCAAGAGTTTATTTTTAGATTTATATGTTACAATACTCGTTGAAAACCGAAGTGGACCAATGGCCAATTGTGGCGGCGGAGCACACGACGGTTTCCAAGCTCTGCAACTCGTTTCGTCTTCAATTGAGATGTCATCGTAATGCGATTTAAATTGGCTCACAGCTCTTCGACACCTGTACACTAGATCTGTGGGAATACACACAAGAAACTTCGTGTAGTATGATAGTATGTGTGACTTATTGTGCCCGGTGCCCGCTACGGTAATGACGTCGACGTAAACAGATTCAGGTTTTTTGCCTTCATTTACCTACAAAACACATTCGTCTAAAAGATGGCGTGGACAATCGTTTCTGTATCGGTACGCTAGAAGCTGTGATTTAAATTAGTTTTGTTCTGTTTTTGATTTGTATAATATTGCCCGAGCGATGCTGATGGAAAACAAGTGAAAAAGACAAAAAGACAGCGTAAAGGAGAAGTAAGAAGAATTTAGATTAATGCATTGTCTCACCATAGCAAAACAATTCAAATACTAAATGTATTTGGTACGAAATAATTGACATCGTATTTATATATTACTTCTTACCGTTTTGAAAGTGACTACTACTTATTTAAACTTGCCAGTTTCTAATATAAGAAAAGTTTAAGGATTTCTTCTATCGGACTACCGACAATAATTGAGTCACCTAACCTTTAAACATAGCCATTATATGCATTTAGTTCAACCTAATCATTCGCGCTGAAGCCGAACATTCGAGCTGTATCTTCATCTTCATTTAGTACGAACACAACTATAAGCTTATCTACGTAATAACACACAACTGTATTAGCACGTACTCACACATACGCAAAGGTAGAATTTTAGTTCATTAGCGATGTAACGGTACCCGGTTCGGCGGTGCGAGGTAACGGGTTGATATCCGTTGGCTTTCAGCCGCATATCATATACTCGCTCTACTATCAATTTCCTTCCAAGATTCGCACACAATTCGATCATTATATTTACTTCAATGTCTCCCCGGTTAAGGTTTCCTTCCGGCGTCAAGTTATAAACACGACATCTAAGAAAAAGTAAATAACGACAATCTAAATAACTGAAAAATTATAAATGTATATTTATTCCATAAAACAACTAACGTTGACATATATACATATATGATAACATAAGAAAATTCTCTATCATTATAGTAAGGTTTCACTACAGTGTAAAAATCTTATATTAAACAAATAATGAAAGGAAAACGAGAAGATCACTATTAAGAAAGTTGATGATGATCTTACAGTTTACTAGTTATAATTCTATGCTTCCGGAGGCCGACTAGGTAGGTGTCATCGCAGCTCCTACTTCTGCCGCGAACCAGCAGTGTGCAAACACTATAGCGTTCCGGTTTGAAAGGAGTAACTAAAGTAATTACTCGAGTAACGATATTAATCGTCTTATGTCTCACGGCGATGAACACAATGTAGTGTAGTGTGCACTGTACTGTATATGTATACTGTGTTCCTTGTGTTGTTTGGAAAGTGGTGTACTTAATGGAATTGCTGGAGGAACCAGATTTAACATTCAAGGAGATGAACTCAATCCTATCGTCAAGTATAATCGCTTCATTAAGTTATAAGTTGATAGAGTATATTGTGTAGCGTTTATGTTGTTCATCATTTCCTCCGTTCAGCAATATCCTGGCAATTTACAATGACACTATTGAATATTGTGCCACGGTACAAGACGGTGTCCCTTTCCCCCAATAGACGACCCGTCTTAAACAATTTATCGTCGATTTAACGACGCCCAACTGCCTGCTTTACGACGTTTCATTTATTTCAATGCACAAACCATCCAGCGGCTGTTGACGGCCGTCGAGATTGCAGGATGGTGACTAAGAATGAGCTAATTCAATCAGCGTCCACATATCGCGACAATTGTAATGTTATTGTAATTACAATTATATTGATGTGTTCGTTGAACAACACTTTCAGGGTACGAATCCACGAGAAGGAATCGGTGCGAGATGCACCCTGTTACGTTTATTAAAGCTTAATGTTTAAAATACCTAAATACTTTATTATCAATACATCTGGGATTACAACGCCTAGGAGATAAATGCTATAAATATTATTTACATCGCAAACAGATATCTTATATAAAAAAAGGTATAAAAATTGCAGAACAAGGTTTCCATTTACTTTAATATACCTTTAAAATTTAAGAAACTTCTTTTAAAATATATATTATGCAGACCTCCATGTGATAAATAACGAGTTCATTAAGCAATATATTTAATGGAAGAATTAAGATCTCGCGACAGGAAATTGTTAGCGACGTCTTCCGGCTTGCATGCTGGAAAAAATTAATACTTCGTATACACGGGCCGTTGCTGGAAGCTTTTTCATACAAATGTTTTGTTGGTTTAATTAAATTTTTTAATAGGCGATTCAATCGAAGTTAAAATTTTAATATCTGACAGCTGCCTTTAGGTAGATAACTTATTGTATTTATGTAAACATATATTTATATATATAGCAAGCTTAATATTTAAAAATCACTATTATATGAACTTTATTATATACTTTATAAAATATAATTAATTTTAATCGTCTCTAAAACATATCTGCGAGCATAAAAACGTTCAAGAAAAGCGGAAACAGCAAATATTATATTCCTACTGCTGGAACATAGTCTTCGATCATAAATTCAATATTCATCGAGTTATAACACATAAGTATGGTCATGTCTGGTTGTTATAGTACTGTGCATTTACTAGACTAGGAAGCCGCTCTCCGTATTTTGGATTCCTGATTTTTAAATCTAAATTACAAAGGTTTAATTGTAAGGTAAGGTCATGTTCAGCAGTGGACATTCGATACCTAGAAATAGCCATTCTTCACTTGCTAGCCATTGAATATTTTCGTCTAGTATTACGAAAATGGAAGTGTCCAGAAACTCACCTCATGGAAATAGTGCCTTTGTTTTCTACACCGTTTTTAATAAAATATAATACAAACACTTCCTTTTGCCTATTTACATAAACTAACAGTAGTTTTGTTAGAATATCATTGAAACGATTTCTAGCAAACTGCGAACGCATCGATTTTGATTTAACATCGAATTGATTCGCGATTTCACAGCGAAAAGGAAACGGGAAATTGATTTAACAACGCACTAATGGTATCCCAATTTTATTTCTTACTTACGATTAAAAACAGCCAAAGGAAATTAAATTTTATGAACAGGCACGAAGCATTTACGAAATTGCAAAAGAGTTATATGGATGTAAATGAAATTATGAAAGCTGGCGTTGGTTGTTTCGAAGAGAGCAAACTCAGTCCCGTAACGAGGCTGTTGTCGACTAATTAATGATCTTATCCCGACGGATGTGGTCAATAGCTCATTATTTATCGCCCACAGACGCAGTAAAGCATCGCTTGTAATATTGATTTGTCGCAACCGTCCACCGCTCCTTCATGGTTATTTATTATATTTACATGAAAAATATTACTTTTAATTTACTTCGATCGTTTGAGATATCGAGGAATTCATTTACTCATCATGGGATCTCCAAAACTATTAGACGTAAACAATCAAAATAATGAACATATATTTTTGATAATGGCGTTGAATATAGAAGCCGAAGATGTTTCTTTTGATAAACCACACTACGCCGAACTGATCCATGTGGAGATCTTTGGGGGAGGCATATGTTCAGTAGTGGACGTCAACCGGCTGATGATTTTGAAAACTTCTCTGTTGATGCATATCGCTTGTTATTAATTTTTGACTAAGACAACTCGTGTGGTACTGGACTCGCGGACCCCAAGTCCTCAGCCTAATATGCTAAAACAAAGATAAAAACTATCATTAATAAATCATAACATGTACAATGATTTAAAAGTACGACGAATATGCAAACAGTAAAAATCACATTTTATAACTTTTTTGTACGTGTTTGGGATTATAGGATACTATAAAAGTTATTAGCTGTTTCCCCCCCCCCCTCCTTTTATCAGCAGTAATACATTTTTTTTATTCAATTAAGTGATGAGATCAGCTGGACGTTCATCTGATAATAGGTGATACGCTTGCTCATAACAACCAGACGCTAGTTAAGATGATATATACTGCACCACATTGCACTCATCGCCTGAATTATATTTGAAATTTAGATTCGAAATTAGTCAGAAATATACCGTCGTGCCGACAGGTCACCGCCCCATAGACCTCTTTCTGTAATTAACATCCCCTCAACTCGGTTTGGGGAAAAAACTGTCTAAAATTATTTCTTAGCTGATCTCCAAATAGCAGAAACAATATCTCATCCAAATTTTGAATGTTCAAGTCTGATAGTTTTAGAGATCTTGTGATAATGAATGAATCTCTGGATATCTCCTATAGATACATAATTACTAGCTGTTTCCCGCCCGCTTTGTTGCCTTGATTTTAAATCGCAAATTGGATACTGTACGATAATCGAAAGCACTCGTCGCATTGGCTGAACCCTGGAGACCCAGCCAAATCCTGCCCTAAACGAAAATTGACTCAGAAAAAGTTACTTGCAAATGTTTGGTAGATTAGCGCCGGTGTCGTTCACTACAGCTTTCTAAAATCTGGCCAAACGATTACGGCAGATATCTATTGTCAGCAACTGCGGACCATGAAGGAAGAACTAGCTGCTAAACAACCTAGATTGGTCAATCGCTCTAGGCCACTGCTGCTTCACGACAACGCAACACCACCACCACCACGCACTGCACAACAAACAATCACTAAGTTAGATGAGCTACAATTGAAATGTCTGCAACATCCACCGTACTCCCCGGACCTTGCCCCACCAGAATACCATTTTTTCCGGAATTTGGACAACTTTTTAATAGGAAAAAAATTCAACTCCGATGCGGCAGTCCAAACCGCCTTCAAAGAGTTTATTGATTCTCGATCCAATGGTTTTTTTAGTAAAGCGATCAATGAACTACCTATGACATGGCAAAAGTGCATACTTCGATTATTTAAATATATTTTACAAAAAAAAAAATGACTTTATATTCCTCTCGTACAAAACGCCAATTTTATATGTAAGGACCTAATATAATGCTTTTTCTTAACAAAGAAGAAACGTAATTTATTTAACTGCTCGCTTCTTCCGTTATTGTGCGCTCGATAACTATGTCATTACCATTTACAATACTTGCAAGTATCGGTCTTATGATAGATACTGCAGTAAGACCAAAGCATCGTAAGGTGATAAGTGCCACCTGTCTACTTTCCCACCGGTGAGCGGATGTAACACGTCGCGTTATCTGTTAACCCATAATAAAATCCGACGAGCGCACGCGATAGGGAAGTTGAATTTATTATGTTTAATTTCACAGTTTGCATCTTAAGATTAGACGTTTCAAAATATTCCATATTAGAGATATTGATGCAGTTTATCTTTTTTTTTTCTTTATTGTAAAACCTTATAGCGAGGTATAAAAAGGCGGGCTTAATGCCTGTTGGCATTCTTTACCAGCTAACCTTCGATGAGGTGAGATGTTGTGGTAGGTGATAATTATTAACTTAAACTATTTAACATATATATTTATATATATAGATAACATATATATACATACATATAAATAGTACAAATATATATATATATATATATATATATATATATATATATATTCTAATTTTTTTTTATTCGACAAATCGACTGGATGAGCGATACGTACATCTGATTTAAAAATATACTGCTAGTTAGGACTGTGTTAGACGCCTTGAGACAAATCAATAAGTATTATTACCCCAATCATTTCATAAGCCATAACGCCGTTCAAACCGGAACATTGTAATGAAATAGGAGCTGATACCCAGCGGTCTCTAGCAACAGACTTGCCACTAGTACATAATTTTTTTTTTTAATATTGATATCCTATTTAGTGGTAAGTCACTGCTTTAAAGGAGTACCATCATGGCGCCCATTTGACGGCAAATTTATACTAGTGGTAAGTCTCTGTTTCCGGAGACCGCCTAGGTAGCTACCAGCGGTGCCCCTGTTTCTGCCGCAAAACAGTAGTTTGCAAATATTACTGCGTTCCGGTTTGAATGGTGCTGTAGCTAGTAGAATTACTGGAGTAACGAGACTCAATATCTTATGGATAAGACGACAAGCGCTATATGATGCAGTATATATTATTCTATATTAGCGCCACGTTGTAATGTATCACTTAACATCCGGTGAACGCATCACTTAACCCGCTCGTCTCATCGCTTTGAATTCGCATTGAATAAAAAAAAATTCAATCGGCCTCAGTATTTTTAAACTATTTATTACAAACGAAATTAGTACATGTCTGTTAAATGATTAAGAATACTTTTTTCCAAAACCCAATTACAAAGTACTAATCGTACAGACAAAAGTAATTTCTGATGTATAAAAAATACCATCTAGGATATTCCTTCATCTTCCTGCGACATGCTGAGATGAACTGACTTATCACGAGGTCTCCCAAATTGTTGACTTAAACACAAACATTTGGCAGAAATATTGGTTCTGTAATTTTTTTCTTCTCGTTCCCCAGGCATTTTTGGGCCTGGGCTTATATTTCTATTCTTGCATTTCTTATTTGTTTATTGCTTTCTTTCTTATTTTTCTTTCCATTCTTTTTTCTCTTTCTTTCTCCATTGTGTTTCTTTCTTTCATACATCGCGTGCTAAATGAAGAGAGACAGCCGTTCTTTATATTTATTTTTCCTTATACTCATTTCGTTTGCTTATTTTTAGTTCATTTACATTTCTACGTTTTTACATTTTAACATTCCTTTCTATAATTTGCTATACATTTGTTTTTACTTAATTTTCTATACTTATACTACACATTTGTTTCTTCCTCTACTTGGTTTACTTTGGTCCTGTCATTTAGAGGTCAGCTAAAAATAAATTAATTACGGTAAAGGGCGCGGGGGCGGCTAATTGCCGGCAGGCGGAAATATTTCTGACAAATATCAAATCTGATTCTTCAATACGGCAGGCAAAGCTGGCGGAGAACAGTTACTTCTTTCATATTCCAGCGATACCTTCCGGAATCTAAAACATATGAACGATTTTGTCAAACACACCGTGAGAATGAAGCCGTATGAAAAGATTAATGTCTTCACCACTTCCAGTTTTTTGTGTTGACCATCAAATCTTTCCAAGATTGATGGAAAAAACTGCATAGTATAAAATTACGCAAAGCCAAATAAATGCAGTCAAGCTTTGACTTTTTTTTTCGTATACATATATGCGACTTTAACCCTACGAATTTGTATCATAAAATCTTAAACGTTTTTATACTTATTTAATTTATTAAGTACTGATATACATATTTAAAATGTGATCTGTTGAATATATGATAATAATATGTGTTACGTATATATCTACTTTTGTATTCATTTGATACGTTTCATATAATTATAGATTTGGCTCTCGCCTTGTAGAAAAAAGCCTCAGAGACAGTAGTTGAAACAATAAGAAAGTTGTTAATTTATTTATTTATATTGCACTGTAGATTAGCGGTAGCTAATGTAGTGGTTAATGTACTATTAGTAGTCTTTAAAGGTTTCGTTAGTCCCCAAAAATATATAGAATATACTCATCGCGTTGTTATAAGATACATTGAAAAATGATTCATAACTCTACTTCTTTTTATAGTTTATTAATAAACCTTACATAATTTGGTAATATTTAATAGTTTCACTTGATTATTTTATGATGACAGATGAATGAATAATTATTTAAGATTAATTCACTGAGCCGTTAGGTCAATAAGTTTGGTGACAGCTACAGTAATATCTAATGAAAATTTAGTTATTTCTTTGGGTAAATTAGTTGATTACCAAAAAGATTTGCAAAAAGTGAATCTTTTTTTTTGTAAATTGAACACGTGAGCTACATAAAGAATAGGGGGAGAGCGTGGGAATCGAGCTCCCTCGGGAGATCTTGCCTTACACACGAGTAGGGATATTGTTTCTTGAGCACATGCCAGCCCGGAGACAGTGCTAGTATTGACATACCTCATTTAATTATTTTTTTATATATTTGCAGTACAAAGTACGGACTAAATGCCTAGGTGGTATTATTTATCAGTTAAACCAAGGAGACAGAAATTTTGAATGCTGTTGTTATAAAAAGTTATAATAAAGATATATACAATGACTTCATATAAAATACGTCATACTTCATCAGATTTACATACATTTCCTAATTTCTTTACAATGTACAAAAACATGTTATCCATCAATAATTTTTGTGGTTTTTTTATTTGTTTATTAATCATAAATCGCGTTTCGCCAAAGTATTACTTTTTATCTATAATAAATGCAGACCAAAATCATCTATATTAATATAGTTTTTCTATACGTTATATTCGTAACATATCTTACTTTTAGTTTTGTCCCAAATCTCTAAAAAGAGATACTATAATTGCATTTAATACAGTTTAAAGTATCTAGGAATATTGAGACTGGTGAATTACTGTGTAAATCAAGGACATGAAAACATTTACTGAGCCAAATAAAAGTGTAATATATCACTTAAGGTATTAGGAACATAGACATAATATATTCATAAATATCGCTATATAAATTAGCATAGCATGTTTAATAAAATATCAATTAATAAGATAAACCAACATAAGTAATGGATGATATAAACTTCAAATTAGTGAAGAAACCAAAATTAGTTATAATAAGAGAAAATTTATAAGTTGTTGTCGCGATACAAACGCCGATCTTTGTACTAAAAATATGTATGAATCTTATATGTTAGGATTTATTAGTTTTCGAGTTTGTGTTGTTGGAATAAACTGTTGTCGTATCCATGTGTCGTAGACGTGGCTCCCGTTTGATTGAATACGCGTCCCGCATAAAGGGAAGATTCGCCATCTGCCTCGCGTCGCCGCCTCGCCTCGCTCTCGTACACTGAATCATAAATAACAAGAGATTGGGACCGTGTAAACACATTTTGGTAACAGCCAATTATTTTCCGATGTCCCAATTTGACTAAATCCCTATTCAAAACGGACATATTCATTGCTGTAACAATAACGACTACATCCGCCATAACGCAATAAGTTATAGAAATTATACAATTTTAAAACTGTATAATGCTCTCTCTCTTAATGAGATTAACCTCTTTAATAGTTTCATTACATATTTTTACTTAATTGTATGTTTACTATTTTTTACGTGTTCCACACATTTATTAATGTGACTTAATATATATCAATGCAGCTCCAATTTCTGTTGTCAAATAGTACTATGCTAACATTACTATTTATTAGTTTGAAAGGCGTTGTAGTTAGTGAAATAACCGGAGTATCGTGTCTTAACATTTTATGTCGTGCAGTGTATATCATCCTAAGTAGCGCAAAATTTTTATGAGCATTCGTATTATTTACCAACAGGCAAACGTTTTACACTTCTCGTCGCTTGATCGAATAAAAAAAAATCTTGTTCTACTAAATAATCAAACGTTATTGTCATATAAAATGTTTTGAACAAGTTATTGAACGATTTCGTATGGTGCAAAAATAGATTTTAATATTAAAACGTACCCTGTTTATGTATAAAAATTACCAGAATATCACATCATCATCATTATGAGCTAAAGAGAGATCTTCCTAAATATCTTCCAAAAAAAGCCGCATCTTTACTCTCTATGTTCATATTTTAACTTCAGAGTCGCAAACCAACTTTCCCAGCCTGACGACGTGTAACACATCCCGATCAAAACTATACTCCACGCTATGTATATATTATGAAAAAGTATACAGCTATATAAAAAATATAGGTGCAAAAGGCATACATAAGATATCCAGCAATAATATTTTGAGTTAACTTCACAGCTAAATTAAGGCTTAATTTGCTAAAAATTTAAAAACACTCAAACATATCGAAAGATATATAAAAAAACCTCAACTTGAAATAAGACGCAATTGGCAGATAGTGTATACCTGTATACCTAAAAACTCCTTTTAACTGCTCGATAATTATTCGGAGCGTGCGTAATTTGGCTGGATATGTATCAAACCGCGGCGCGCGTCCGGACGACCACGCGTCCTTCACAAAGAGCCTATTATTATCAAGTCGAGTAGGTAGCGGCGTGCGCGCTCATAATTGTATTAATCATTCAGCGCGACCGGCAGACGTCGATTTTCTTCAACAGAAGTGCTCTTGTTTGTTTTTTTCGTAAGGAAGTCGGCCGAAGGTGAACCGTGGGAACGTCGGGCGGGTGCACTTCCCAAAACATCGACGCGCGGCAGCGGCACGACGCGCGCCAGCCAGAGAGAGCGCCTCCGCCGGACAGGGACGGGTGCCGTGACGTGTGCGCGCGCGCCGGCCCGCCCGGCGACAGCTCACAATCGCGTGATCATCCACAAGAAATAATAAAACGGCAACGAAAGGAGCACGAGACGGCGGTAACGGAGCCGCCGCGCGTGCGACAGAGACGGGGATCGGTCGCCGAAGGCGCGCGCCGCTCGAGTTACCGCATTCGAATTTTTTTATGTTATTTCATTCAACGAAGCGACGGGACGAGCAAGACCGTTCACTTAATATTAAGTGATACACCCACTTATAACAATTTGGCACTGGTTAGGATGATATACAATGCATCATATTTTGTGTTAATACATGTATTACAATTAATAATCAAGTTAATTTCATAATACATTTTTTTATTTCACAAATTAACATATAAGATGCTAGTTAGGATAATATACACTACACTATATTTTCATCATTGACACACGATATTGTCTCGTAATTTCACATCATCCAAAACAGAAACAGTAATGTTTATACTCTTCTCTTTGGCGGCAGAATAATTTTAAAGATCAATGATCGATACGATAAGACAGAGACGCGCGACGGCATTTTAGTAAAGCGAAGAAAAGGAGAGCCTCATATGAGTATGTACAAGAGGAAATGAGCCAGATGTATTGGCTCGTGTCAAGAGTACAGTTTTAGCTGAATTTTAAGAGATGGCGCTGTACAAGTTTCGCCTGATAAATTTTTCCATAAAAATATTTCACAATTTTATTTATTGTATATTGTAACAATAACTATACAAATAAGGAATATACTAATAAAAAAAAAAATTCAATGGGCGGTTTTATTTCTTACAAAGCAATTTCTTTCAGACAACACAATATTATAGTATAATGAATAAAAAACAAAAAAAATGTTTTTATTAACGTAATTATTAGTTTTATAAATGTAACAAAATTTCTACAAAAATAACATAAAAAATATTTAAAAATTTAGTTTCACTAATTTGTTTATAGAAATGTTATT
This sequence comes from Ornithoptera alexandrae, assembly GCA_029030555.1. Classification (NCBI taxonomy): domain Eukaryota; kingdom Metazoa; phylum Arthropoda; class Insecta; order Lepidoptera; family Papilionidae; genus Ornithoptera; species Ornithoptera alexandrae. Next base: position 4,162,575 of record JARDVY010000064.1, on the reverse strand, counting down.
TAAAACATTAAAAATTCTCTATTATTGATATTATTACAATAGTTGTTATTAAACTTACTATATTTTGTAAGCTTTACATTCTTGAGTATTTCTAATACAAATAATGTTAGCGATAAAAGCTTTTCGTAAACCCGCCAAAAGCTTGCGGAAGCGACATCAGCGCTCAGTAAATACAGAAAAACCTTTTTAGTTCCAAACAGGCCATCTAGATGTCGTTATAAATACCTAATTTGCCAGCATACAATCAGAAAATAACTAACAATAAAAAAATCTATATATGAAGAAAAGTTTCAAAATGGTTTTTAGAGATGTTTAAAATGGAAAACGTGTAAGCAATTAAAGTGAATTTAAGAGTAATATTTAAAATTCATCGTCAGAAAATTGGTGGAATATGAAAGAAATATATTCATGTAAATAAAAAAACGAATGTTTAATTGGCATCGGTAATCATCAATAATAAACTAATAGTTTAGAAGTATTTAACTGGTGATAGGCGTATGTTTTCAGATACCGTCTAGATAGGTCACCGCAGCGTCTATTGCAGCCGACAAACAGTAATCTGCAAATATTTCTGTGTTACAGTTTGAAGGGCGTTATAGCTAGTATAATTACTGGGGTAACGAGACTCAACATCTTACGTCTCAGGCGACTAGCGCAATGTGGAGCGGAGTATATCATCCTAACTAGCGCCTCGTTAATATGGGCAACCATATCACTTACCATTAAGTGAAGGTATCGCTCGTCTCGTCGCCTAATTGAATTAAAAAAATATATATTATCAGTTCCTACATCTTAACGTGTCTTCGGATAAAGTCAATTTCCGCTTCATGACCAATATCGAGCATCGTGTAGATTATCTATTTATAATAATGAGATAAACGTGGAGATATAACTCTATTAAGAAGTTAGTTAAATTATAATAAAAATTCTTCGTATTATATATTATACTTTGTTAAGATTAATATAATTCTGGTAACTAAAAATTAAACTGAAATTAGTCTTTCGACTATTTATCATAATTACTATAGTGCGCATTCGGTTTAACAATGTCAAACTTTTATGGTGATGATTTAGATGAATAACGGAATTCTTAAAACTAAGAAGTCCAGTTGTTAACATCTGTGGTCAATATACACCAGTTATATGATATTTGTTTTTTTTTAATTAAGCGATGAGACGAGCGGGACGTTCACCAGATTATAAGTGATACGCCTGCCTATAAAAACACGGCACTAGTTAGGATGATATTTACTGCATCATATTGCGATCGTTGCCCGAGACGTAATATATTGAGTTTCCTTACCTCAATAATAACACTAACTACAGCACTCTTTACCGGAACCCAGTAATGTTTGCTGACTACTGTTTGGCTAGAGAAATAGGAGCTGCGGTTCTACCTATCAGAACCGGGTATTCTGAGCGTGGCATGCTTTACTATGTACTAGTAATGAGTAAAATTGATTTTAATTTTGGTCTTGCGAAATAGCATGACCAAGACCAAAACCAAGGCATCCCTGTTATGAAAGACCAAAGGGAAAAAATATTTTTTTCTTTAAAGTGATAAGTTCAAATATTTATCACAACTTGATCATATGCCGTTCTTCTGTAAAAAAATATATTTAATATACTATAAGAATATGCAATACTAAGACTGAACTGACATGACCAAGACCAAGATTGTCCAAATTTTGGTCTTGTTCTTGCTGTGTTTATCACATGCTTTGGTAATCTACGTCATTGGTATCTCATCAAATGATGCCAAATCTTAGATATTCCATTAAAAAAATTTTAGTTATAATAAAAATTATGATGTAGTATGTTATTCGTTTTATCGGTATTAGATTTCTCTTTCTTAGAGCCATTAAGATGGATAACACCACATCATCCATTATCGCCTCCTGCAGAAGCCTGTTATTGACTTATCAAGATTTATTATTACCTAGTTACTGTGCTATGAAAGTAAGTGTAGTTGTATTTGTATGGACAGAGCTCATCATTTATTATGAGATTACTTAAAAATTACAAAATTTTAACGTATTTTATAAACCAGGTTTAAAACAAATATTATTAACGAACAGGGCGTACCCACTAGTGATAAGAAAAACGTTTTACCCACTCAGTCCATCAGTTTATTATGATATAAAATTTGTTGTTAGATTCTAATCAGGGAGATAAACTCTAAATTCATATTTCTGTATGCGTTATTAGTCTACTTTGTAATTTAAGATACAATGATAGAACTTGTTCACTGATAATTGAACCGTTTCATTTTATAAACCTTAATTTCTTTTCATACTTTAATAAAATATCTTTGCTATCATTTCGTATATTATTATAGATCTATATAATTTTTAAATCGCTTAGTTGTTATTTAGGTTTATCCGCCAACCCGTACTTGACTAGCGTGACAGATAAATGCTTTCACTCTCTTGTTATGAGAGAAGGCAGCCCCAACAACGAAAATATTTAAGTATTTTCCTATTTCATTATTATATGTTTTATAATATTTATTTTCGTGTTTGTAATTGTACTATTGTTTATTTGTATTTCGTTTTTCTTTATTCACCCCATTGCATTTTTCTCGCTATACAACCCGAAGGGTTGTCTGGATGAGGAGAACGCCGTGTGGTATTATGTCCGTCTTTTTGATTTTTGATCTCAATTGTATTTTTGTCCTATGTCTTTATTTTGCAAAAAAGTTTAAATTAAATGTAATAAATAAAATATTAACAGGCATATTTTTATAACACTTCATCATCATCATCATCATTAGCCTTTTTCAATCCGTGGCTGGGTGGCAGGCCTACCTCATCACCTTTAAACACTTAAAAGGATTTCTTGTTAGAGACCCATAAACATTAAAAAGTGCAAAAGAAAAAAAAACAAAGGCAGCCTAACGATGAAGCAACAATAAATCGATAATAGTAACGAAGAATCGATTTCAGAACGCAATTGGATTGTATTCAAATTCAAAAATAGAATTTAGGTAGGCGTGCGCGTTGGAACGCGACGCGCGCTAAGTTTACCATTGGCTGTGCCGCCGCCAATGGCGTCGGTAGGCCGAGCCTAAGCCAATACATTTTCCACCTTATCCGATGCGGAAAAACTGAGGATAATCGATTTATTCTGTATTACTTTCGCTGCGAAAGGGATTTAATAGTCACTGTCCTATACCTATTTTATTAATTTAATAATTTAAACTCTATTATACAGTAAACAAACCAATATCTTGCAATCAACATTTAGGCTAGTAAAAAAAATAATAATTCTTAATAAATACTTTAATGGAACTTCGATAGTGAATATTGTGAATAATCTTCGATTAATACATAACCTATATATATAATGAATATTGGTTTTGTTTGTTCGCCAATCACGTGAAAACTTGTGAACGTATCGACATGGGAACATGACCATTCGACGCGGAATGATTTTTAGATTGTTATAAGCTATTTATTTTTTTAATTTCAAAGGACTTTCATTTTATTCCTAAATAACTTTTATAAACATTTTCATTTCGTATTATTTATGCGGTTGTTTATAATAACGCTTGCATTTGCGAGTGCGGTTTTTCTCAAAGAATATATCAAACAAATTTCCGGTCTAGGTCAGGAAAGCCGCCTGGGAACATCAAGTTCGTATATATACTCTGCCTTCATCTAAATAAATTTATATCATCTATCTATATAATACTATATTATATATCTTTTCTACTTTAATGTCGTAGTTGCTGTCTATTGCGGAATGAAGTTAGATTATTTTATTTTATTAATATCTCTACAACAGCTGTTATTATTTTTTATTTCCTTGTATATTATTACAAACTTATCAGTAGTCTGTATAATGTAATTAGCAGGTTACCCATTAAACGAGACATTGTAGATACTCCTCTAAGCAAGCACAAGTAAGGAGCGGAATAACTTTTTTTAATTTCTCCAGTGGAATATTGTTTTAGAATATAATGCCTTATTATTCTGTCCTAAAGTATTCCAACTGCTACTTATTATATTCACAATATATTCCATTTAATTTGTACAACTATGGAAATAACAAATTAGTTTTTTTTTTGTTTAAAGAGTGTAATCTAACGTTTATAGAAATAAGAAAAAACATGAAAGAATAATCCTGGCAATTATTTTACATAGATAACTTAATACAGAGAGATATTTTTTTTTTTATATAGATTTACTGGTAGGAAGTCTGCCTGTGTTCATATCAATCATCAGTAGGCGGAAAGGATAATTAAACTGAGAATTTTTCTTAACATTACAGACGATTTAAAATTACTTGGCATGGAATTTCCTTATGTATTGCTGAAAAACTAAATTTGGCTTTAATAGAGATTTAAAAACCCTTTTTTAAAATGGTTGCAAATAAAATCGTTTACATTGTCGTGTAGTCTCGGGCTAGTAAGAATAGGACTAAGGTAAGCACTGCCTGTCGTAGAAGGAGACTAAAAGGATCTAGGAGTTTCGCGGGCCTTGAGGGTGGGGGGTCCTTATTGCTCAACAAGCCAACCCGCGTTGTTGAGGGTTAGGCCCCTCCTGAGTCGTGTTAATACAAAGTGTAGATGGGCACTGGTGTATTCTATAAGAGATCCTGAGGCCCCTGCGAATGCACTGATGCATACCACCGAGGAGTTTTAGTGAGTAAGAATCTGCCATATCTCTGACTTTCCCCCAGAAGCAGGGTATCTTTTGAAGATTCCCTCCCGAAAGAAAGAAAAAAGAAAGATTTATCCTGTCTTACATATACTGTGTCATAAATGTGTTACATTATTTCTGTTATTGTCATCCGTTATCAGATTATCTGTTAGACAAAAAAGTAGATTTTTTTCGAATCAGGTGCATTACGATAAGTTTTTTGCATTCATCACATTGAATAAATTTCACGCATGAGAATTAGACCCCTGGAACAAAAAAAAAACACAAAAGTAGTGGCCAAAATCTAAATAAGGCTTTGCCCTAATGCCCTAGCGACACAATAGCTTATAAAAATATGATGCCCATGCATATTTCACAAATAACAATAGAACACCTGTGTAAGGTTTTTTTTTGATATAACGAATGTTACCATTTAATTTTTTGTGCTATGACTGGACCTTAATGCTCCTATTGTATGTGGGAATAAATCAAAAAATAAAATATATATTTTTTTCCCCATCACCCCTTTTGATATTTAATATATCAAGTTGCTCTTATTTAGGGACAGAATAAGAATAAGAATCTAATTTAGAAACCTATCGAGATATATATGTAAAAAATAATAGAGCTGTAGTTTTTTACCGCCAAGTTATGAGTTAAGTAAGTCTTGGAGTGGAGGCCGCGTACAGAGCGGCCGGAGGAGGGTGTGTGCGAAACGCTGAGGACCGCATTTGGAGAAAGACATTGGAGATAGACTATATCATGTAGTGTATCAATAAAGGCTGATGATGATGATGATGTGAGCTAAGAATGTCCATATTAGGATTATTTTTATTAAACCACGATTTATGTTATACGATATTTTTTTCCCACTAAAAGGGATTGTATATGACGTAGGCGAAAACTGTAGGTAAATTACTGTTTGGATTAGTACTACCATCAGATGCATTTTAAACTAGCAACACCGACTAAAAATAGCGCTGAATGATCAGAATACTATTTTAAACACAATTATCTGTTTCATATAACAATTTTAAGTAAATCATTACTTCGATAAATAATATCATAATACTCTGCCGCGAAACGTAAAGTTCAGGTTGTCAGGCGCCACGACGGACGAAAATTGCAAAATTGGAAGGAAAGTGGTTGGTTTAAATGCAAAACAGTTGCAAAAAATGCAATGAAGGAAAAAAAAACGGAGTTACACCGTGGGAGAAGCGAGCAGGTGGACTCGCACTGCTCACTACGCTAGGATGGCAACACTTTTATTACATTATTTAGAATCAAATTTTGTAAACTATCATTATCATTACCGTCAACCGATAGACGTCCACTGCTGGACATAGGTCTAACCGAAGATAACCACATTGAACGGGGAGGGATTCCTATAGAAGGATATGGGCTATTTTCCACCACGCTAGTCCAATGCGGATAAGTGGGAGCCAGAGCCTCGTTTGTTGATTAGAAGGGTGCCCTAAGAGTTGTTGTGCGAGAACCCTTACACCCTAGTAAAAGTATAAAATTAATTTAAGAGCAGGGTCGTAATATTCATCATCATCATCAGCAGATAGACTTCCACTGCTGAACATAAGTCACCTCTAAAGGAATCCATACCGATCGTTGCTTTATTGCATCCTGCGACCTCCACCAGATCGTCGATCCACCTTGTACGTCATAATATTAACGACAGTCAATATTTATTTTTTATATAGATCGTCAATGTTTCTGTCCTTTTTGAAGAATCACTTACCATCAGGCGAACGTCCGGCTTGTCTCGTCACTTAATAAAATAAAAAAAAATCTTCTCATACATATACGTAAAATGACGGTAATATAGAATTATCTCTTGCTATATATATATAATATAGAAGCCGGTGGTAGGTCTTTGTTGCCGGATACTGTGTAGTACCAAACAGTAGTTTGTAATTATTACTGTGTTCCGGATTGAAGAGAATTGTAGCTACTGAAATTACTAAGGTAACGAGACTTAACATCTTATGTTCCAAGGCGATGAACACAATGTGATGCAGTGTATACCATTCTAACTAGCACTACGTTTTTATGAACAGGTGTATTATTTACCATAAATTTAACGTCCCGTTTGTCTTATCGCTTGGTTGATTAAAAAAAAATAAGGAAAAATCCTTACAAGCTTGTAACGTATGGTGCGCGCATGCGCGAGAGAGGCATCGCTGCGCGACGTACAATACAAAGAGTTGTTTTTGTCGCGGCCGTATTGATTTTTAATTAACTCCGGCCGACGTAAATTGCAAAAAAGAACCATCATAGGAAGCGTAGTAACTGTTGTTTATCACGAAACTCGATACACGAACCACACGGCCCCCCACCACACCAACTACTGTATTATTTATTAAACGTTTAACCCTTTTTTATCTGCGTGGCGTTGATGAATGATCAAATTATAATGGACGCCTCTTTATATTAAATTCACTACAACCGATTCCATATCTGTAGTGAGTATTTATTGCAACTGATCGAACGGAACCTACGTCTATATATACATATGTATGTAATGAAAAAGGGTTTTGTTTGTTTGTCAATCACTTGAAAACTGGTGATCGTATTAACATAGGAACATGGTCATTCAACGCAGAATGATTTGTAATTGGTTGTAGGTTATTTGTTTTGTTAAATTTCATATCATTTTATTTCTAATTAACTTTTATAAACATTCTCGTTTGGTATTATTGACGCCGTTGCTATAGTAACGGTTGCCATAGAGAGTCATTTGCGGTTGCGTTTGCGGAACAGCTAGTTATATAATAAATATAATAAATATTAGTTCAAACTGATCTATTACTATAATAACACTGGTGGTAGGACTCTGTTGCCACAGACCGCCTAGGTTACTAGTGCAGCGCACATTTCTGTCGCCAAACAGTGAGCAAAAATTACTGTTCCGATTTGAAGGATGCTTTAACTAGTAAAATACTAGAATAACAATGTTAGTATATTTGTTTTTAGCGATGAGCACAATGTGATGCTGTATCGTTTTAACTAGCGCCACGTTGTTATGGACAGGCGTATCATTTACCATCAGGTGAACGTCCTGTTCATCTCTTCGCTTCGTAGAGGAAAAAAACAGTTATATTTGGTGAGAAGATTAGATAAAGGTAATCATTGAAAAGATGACTTTATACCTGTTAACAATTCATCATCATCCTCATTATCAGCCGACAGACGTCCACTGCTGGACATAGGCCTCCTCCAAAGATCTCCAGATGTTAACAATTATTTGACAGTAATTACACATTATTTGTTATTCGTATATGAGTTTCTTTTAATCGGTGGTTAAATGGTCAGGTCGGGTTACTAGGGGAATGCCCTTCACCACCACATTTCATATCACTACTTAACACTAGGTGTCATCGCTGTCAAGCACTGAACTTTACAAAAAAAAAATTGTGAAATATTACATTTTTGTCGTATTTAGAGATTTTTATTTTTGTCGTCTGTCTATTTCAGTATATTAAATTTAGATTATATAGATCATTGCTTAATTTAAATCAAATGCTCAATTAACTTTTATGTGACAATAAAGATTAACAATTAACTGAACCAGCTTATAACAATAATCCCAATTAACGCAGCGTTTAAACCACTAGTTAATTTGATGGTTTTATCACTATCAATAAATACCGTCAATATTTTTTTTATGATTGCTGATTAAAATAAGTGTAGAAAGATTAGGGAGTTAAATTTTGTTTTACTTAAGATGTATACATTACACTTTTCTATCACCTATTTGCGAATGAAGGCAATAAAAATTTAACTATTCATTGGTACACCAATCGTGTAATTAGTACATAACATATGAGTTGGGTGTAAAGCTAAACTGACATTTCAATTGTATTTAGATGCTGCAGATGCTAAATGAATTGTACTCCAAAGGAGACAAACAACAACAATTACAATAGAACAGGACTGTGTGGTCTGTAGATTATCCCGCTGCATCACGGCCACAACACCGGCAGGACCTTATATTACCGTGACAGGTTCCAGTAACGGTACAAAGTCTATTTAATTGTTTTATGCTCAACTAAAATACAGTAGAATAATCCTAACTAGCAGTTAGGCCTGTTCTTGTTCAATTATACCCTCTTTTTATTTTCTTTTTCCAGTGCCGTTGGTTGTTCGTAAACTCATGAGTGTTTTTTCTACCTTTTACTATAACGGGGTGGTTCTATAAATACGACAATGTTTATTTTACTTATATCCTTGGCGGGAACGACAGGTTACTGGACCTTCTATTTTAAAACCTGTAGATGTTTATTTTTATTTTGCACAATGCCTTATTATTTTTCATGATATTCAATGTTTATGAATAGTTATCCGTAACTTTATTAATGTACTGTAAAAATATATAAGTTATCAATATATGCAAAAGTTTACTGAAGCTTGTTTAAATTAATTCTTAAAATTACATATTTAGAAAAACATGTGCTTGTTTATTTAGGTTGCGGTTTAATTATTATCCTATTAATTAGATGGTAAAGAGCACTAGTGGAAGAAACACATCATACCTGGACAAAAATTCTGTCTTAAACAACGATTTCAAGAATAAGTCTTTTTTATACAATTAAGCGAAGACACGGACGGGACGTTTATTCATCATCTTCAGCGTATGGACGCCCACTGCTGGACATAGCCTCCCTCAAAGATCACATCGATCGGTCCTGCGCTGCCCTGGTTCCAGCGCCTTGCCAACGTCCATCACAGTCAGCATGGCCTCCGCTACAGCCGGGCACTAGGGACCATCATTTGTAGGGAATCATATGAGGGGACGTTCATCTGATAATAAATGATACGCCCGTCCATAACAACGTGGTGCTAGTTGGGATGATATTTACTGCACAACATTGCGGTCATCTCCTGAGACAAGATGTTAAGCGTTGAGCTAGTGTTTAAGTGCACTAGCTACAAGGCCTTTCAAACAGGACACAGTAATTTTGACGGCTGCAATAGGCGCCGCGATGGTACCCACCTAAACGAATCCGGCTACAGAGCCCTATTACCATTAAATGTTATAATGTCTTATAATATTTTTACTTGACTAATTTTATATCGGATTAGTAATAAAAGATGCGTATTACTTATGAATAAATTAAAAGTATAAACAAATATTTCATAGGAGGCATTGGTGCGTCGTATCGCGTATAGTTGAAAGCGCTAGCTAGGGTCGTGCCGCGGGCGTGCGCGTGACGCCGATAAGAGAATGCTGTTCCTATCTGTCATTTTGTAAATAATTTGTATGCGGGGGAAGCGCCCGCGGGTGCGCCGGAGAGGGGGCGGGGAGCCGAGGAGAAGCGTGCGGCGCAGGCGCGGGCGAGCGCGTCCGAGCGGCGCCGAAGACTCTCGAACGGCGGCGTGGGAAAACGCGGCAGGTGTTACCGATCCGAAGCACTTCTTACTGAGTAAACACTCGCCGTATACAAAATTATAACCGCTCCGAAGCGTTTGTGTAAATGGAAAACATATTTTGTGTGCTTAATGATTCTGCTAACTTTTTTTTCTGGTTAGGTGCGTTTATCACGCGACAGTTTGTTGGTCTCTTTTTTGCGACCCTTTAGAGGTACCGTTTTACTTCGTTATTGAGTCATCCTTTATTAGAGCTGGTTAATGATGTTGCTTGACCTTTTCATCTCTTCTTATGTATGCATATTTCTTTAGTAGTTGCTTTTAATGGACTGTTATTAATAACACGAGCGTGCGTTATCTATCTTATCGTAGTACGTGTATCGCAATTTTACACCGATTTATAAATCGTATTTCACGGTTGAGAATTTAATATATTTTATATTTAATTCACGAACCGGCTCATCATTGTCACCATTATCATCAGCCGACAGACGTCACGAACTGGTTCAACGTTTACCTAATAGTAAATTATGCGACTACTCATAACAACGTGGCTCTAGCTAGGATGTCATACACTAACATCACTTTGTGCCCAACGTAAAATATTAATACTCTTTACTCTCAATTGTTTGAAAACTTCTTGTTAGTCTCCCTCTCTATCTCCGATAACGCCCCGACGAAGAAGACAGAAACTACGTTTCTACTTGGTTTATAACGAATGCTTGCGTGGGCGACCGCTCTTACGCGTGACCTGTGCCGGTGCAGACACTTGTACACTAACGACCTCTATTGCTTTTAATAAACGGCTGGCTTATTATACGGGATGTATCTCCATCTCCTCTTGGCCTAAAACAATCTTTTTGCTTTTTTGGACTTGAAGACAGGACCGGAAATTAAATATCAAACTCTTCTTTCATTGACAAACATAGTAGAGTTAAATATTACGTAATCGTAACCGCGATTTGAGCGTCACTGTAGAAGTCTTGAATTACGGAAGTCGAGAAAGACCCAGTTGATGAATATAATTTAATACTCCGTAATGAAATATTGGCCGAAGGCAATGTACACAAAAATATGATCCTTATAAGAATTTGCGCTATGATAAACAATAGCGTGATCTATTGTCCACGGTGGCGCTCTCTGTTGAGTAGTTTGAAAACTCCTTGTTACAATATAAAAAAATATATTAATAATATAATATAACAGTGAAGGCTTAGCCTTTGTTACGATAGTGTATAATACATTTTTCAAAACAGAATTTCAAACTTGAGGATAACCACTGAATTTTCTTATTTAATTTAGATAAGTACAATTACTGCTAATAACTAAAAAATCGGTTAAGAGTTAAAATTATTTTACAATAACAAGTTTTATCTTTATGTACATCGACAGAGACGCAACGGCGATATATTTTTAATTCCATAGTATCTCTACGATCGTCTGTAAAATGCTTCATCACTAATGTTCTGTATAATTACATATTTAATCAACTGCTTATCAGTAATATAAATAAAAAACTAAAGAAAATACATCGCACCTAAATTGATAATTAAGGTTACACATTTATAATTTATTTGATTTATTTAGTCATTATAATTAGTTCTTAACTATTAGTCTCTTAAAAATATTGTCACCTTGATTGCCAAATTATACAAACTGCAGCATCCGATGTATATTAAAAAAAATTACTTAATTTATTCGTAAGTTAATTAAGGGATAATATGTAGATAATTAAGTGAAGATGATAATTAGTACTTGCGTATTGTTTTTGCTATTCTCCGCACGCTTTGCTGCCCGTAACATCCCCACAACTCCGTTTGGGGAAGGAATTTTGTAAAATTCATTCGTAGTTGGCTTTTAAATGGCTGAAGCAATATCTTTACCAAATTTTGAGTGTTTACCTATAATGGCTATGGAGACCTCGTGATCAAATAATGAAATTCAGGCAGAATATTTATATACCTAGTCCTGCCATAAGTTGTGTTACAAATGAAAACGCATTTTTTTTTTAATGAAGTAATGTAATATTACTAAAATTTATACCTACATATTTATTAGTCTCAGCAAAAAAAAATATTCTATTCAAAATGGCCACCTTTGGCTTTTACACAGACCTTTAGTAGTTCTAACAGCACGCGGCCGCCCCGATCTTTTCTGGTCTTCGACAGGGGAAGTGTTGTTGTATCTGTTGATAGTACGATATAAGAACATACGGCTGATAGCAAGCTTTGGAAGTGTCTGGAATATGGCCGACGGCTCCATACCTACTTTGTACAAGGCGACCTGACCATAGTTTAGCCAATCCAGACATTTTGAACTTTTCATAGTGTCGTATCTGCTTTCATATGTATAATTTAAGAAGGAAAAGATGCAAATCTTGTGAACTTCTTGTCTCTCGATGGTATGAAGAAACATTAACATGGAGTGCTGATCAGCTAAATGTAATATTTAAATCTAATGTCCACTACCCATCCATGGATCCAGATAAATTTACTTCATTTTATTAAAAAATTACCAATTTTTTTAAAAACAATGCGCTCACATTTGACTTATATTTCACATGGTATTAAGTGACAATAAAGTGACCGTTAAGGGTGATTGCCCAGAATACCCTTGCTCTCTTATATTGATATACAGAAAATAACGATACCTATACTGAAAGCTGATTTCAGAGTTGTTAACTTGCTAGGCAAGTTCAAGAACAACTCGACCACGCGTGACCCAGGAATCGAACCAGAGACCTTGTTACAAGGTAAGAGCTTAGGTACTACAACATGCAGCTAGTTATATTTATAATTCGTAATTTAAAACAACCACTACAATTAGTAAATATGGGAAACTATACAAAAATTACTATCCGGGTTGAAAGGCGTTGTAGCTCGTGAAATTACTAGGGTATAAACTTAACATTTTCTATTATATGGCGACGAGGAGAATGTGGTGCAGTGTACACAATCCTAACTAACACCACTTTGTTATAGGCAGGCGTATCACTTACCATCAGGTGAAGGTCCCGCCCGTCACGTCGCTTCGTAGAATAAAATAAATACATATGATGTTTTAAGGATCAAGATTTCTAGCAAATATTGTGTACTTTTTTAAAAAAAAAACTTCTTCGGGCGAATTGTTCGCGAATTTATATATGTACTTGAAACCGCTCAACTCATCACCACCAGGTGTTCGTCGTAATGATAACGTATTATCTACTTGCCTGTACTTACGCTACTAGTGCAGTATACGCAAATTACACATTGCCGCATTGATGGAAATAAAATCTATGTATGTATGAGGGAATTTTTTTTGTTATATACTTTAGTAAAACAAAGAATTTAATACGAATTATTTGTAAAAAGTTAAAAGCATATATATAAAAACTATCTGTTCCCCGTCCGCTTATAAAAAATTAAACTTAAAGTTTGACTGAAATATTCATTGAGAGCAACCGCAACCGTAGATGATTTTCTATACCAACCATTACTATCATCATCATCACCAGCCGATAGACGTCCACTGCTGAACATAGGCCTTACCCAAAGATTCCCACATCGATCGGGTAGGGATTCATATAGGAGGATTTGGGCCAATTTCCCACAACGCTGGCTCAATGCGGGTTGGTGAGAGCCAGAGCTTCGTTTGTTCATTAGCAGACTGCACTACAGGTGAAGTTGGCTTGGATCCCGTGAGTTGTGGTGCGGGAACCCTTACACCCCTACTCACTATAACAACCGCATAAAGAATACGTAATGAAAATGTTAATGAAAGTTAATTAGTAATCAAATGATGAAGGTTCTATGAAACTGAAAAAGTAAATAATCTATAATTATCTACAAATCATTCCGCGTCGAATGCTCATGTTCCCATGTCGATACGTTCAATAGTTTCCACGTGATCGAAGAACAAGGAATAACCAGTTTCATTCATATATATATATAATGGATCAAATGCAGCCATATTATAAAAAGATATGTATTTAATTTTTCATATAAATAATACAAACATTATTATGTTCCGGTTTGAAGAGAGTTATAGCCGGTGAAATTACAGGGGTAATATGGCTTAACATCTTATTTCTCAAGGCGACGAGGACAGTCTGTTCTGTGTATCATCCTGAGTAGCGCGGCGTTGTTATAGGCAGACGCATCGGATACCATCAGGTAAATAATCAGAGAGTCGTCTTGTTTCTTGTCTGTCCTGGACCATAACGTTTTTTTTTTGAGAAAATATATTTTTTTTACTGATATAATATAATATAGCTTTACTGACGTTGCATTGGCAGTTAGTTATTATATAGAATAAATATTAATGTCAGTCTATGTAGACTATATGACTATGTAGTCATTCACATTTTTAGTTCACTGAATTTTTATTTTATGGGCATTGCTACAATGTAGCATCGAGTGATCAGAATAATGAATATAAACATGCAGGTACTTAATGGAAGTCTTCGAAAAACCCTAGTAAGAAGCTTAATGACTACTTTTTAGGTCTATTAAGGGTCATGCAATAAAAAATGATGGTTTGTAATTGTCGTACACAAATGCAAAACGTGTATTTACAGCGAAACCCGAGCACTGCGGCAATAAGTTTTTTCTCCAAATAGACAAAGTACAAAATTATGGTCCTCTGAAATGAGATGCAGGCGTTTTATAACTTGGAGACTATTCTCTACTCTCTTATCGTTTTCTTTGTATACAAGACTGTACACTTTATAATACCTAAATTTATATTAAACCTATTTGTTTATTAACCTTCGTACATGTAATATAATCGAAAGTAGTCTTTTTAATATTTAATTAAGCGAAGAGATGAGCGGGACAGAACATGATAGTAAGTGATGCGCCTGCCCATAACAACGCGGCGATAGTAAGGATATGTATTGAACCAAATTCCGCTCGTCATATGGGACGTAAGATATTGAGTTTCGTTGCTCCAGTAATTACACTAGCTACAGCACCGTTCGTACCGGGACACAGTAATGCTTGCACAGTTTGGCGGCAGAATTAGGCGCTGCAGTGGTACCTACCTAGACGGTCTCCAGCAACAGAGACCTATCACCAGTACTACTAGTCTTTTTATTTCATAGTTACGTTAAAAGGAACATTACTCAGTTTTCGCTTCTGTTTTTTTTTAGTACGTATGTATATAACGGACCTTATTTTTAATAGGATATTCAAAGTATTATGTGACTCAAAGATACCGTTTTCGACACGATACCGCGTCTTAAAATGTTATGTTTGGTCCGTTTTCTTATTGGTTGTGCGATGTGGAATTTAAAAAAGGATTTTTTGTCGTCGAATGCAAGCATTTGAGATGTGGGGACACTGTCGAATGTTTAAGATCACGTGGAAGCAGTTTGGCTCCAATGCTCAAGTCCTTGAGAGAGCTAACTGCAAATGCAGGCTGATGACAACCGTCATGCAAAGAAAGATTGCATATTTCGGACACCTTCAAAGAGGATCCCTTTATGAGTCCCCAAGCTTGATTCTGGAGGGCAAAATTTCGGGAAAACGTGCACGTGGTAGACAGCACAAGAAATGCTTTAACTACATAAAGAAATGGACCGGGTTTAAATAGCATCAGCTAAAAAGAATAGCTGAGGATCGAATTGGTTTTCTCAATCTGATCGCCAAACTTCAGTTTGAACAGGGCACCTAATGATAATGATGATGATATAACGGACTAACACTTGACCTTAGGTTCACACGATATTAGATGATAAAAAAGCTGACGATGGTAAAGCTTTCTATCTCAAAATACTCTATTATGTAAACTATGTAAATAATATAATATCGTTTTGACGGCAGATTAATAATCCTCAAGTGGAAGCTAGGTAAAAGGGTATGATCGCCCTGTAGTCTCTAGCTAGTAAGAACAGGACTAAGATAAGCCCTGCCAGTCGTAGAAGGCGACTAAAATGGTGTAGGACTTTCGCGGGTCTTGAGGGTGGGGCCGTTATTGCTTAACAAGCGAATCTGCATGGGACAGCGAATGAATAAGCGATGGTGTCTATGAGGGTTTGTCCTTTTCTCAGAGACGTGCTAACATAACGTGAAGAGGAGCACCAGTACGTTCTGTAAGAGATCCCGAGGCCTCTCCGAATGCCTCTGATGGTTTTAGTGAGTAAGAATCTCACATAACCCGTATACCATACAAAATCTATTAGGAGGCACGAAAATTTAACCATACATTTTCACGGCACCACACTGGAATAAAGTATATCTAACTTTAAAATATCACCACTTAGTTTTTTTTCTTTCCTTTATCATACATTAAATACAGAAATCATACATTTAATTCCAATGTAGCGGTTAAACAACCGTTAAATAGCTGTTAAGAAATTAATTACATAACCGCCGCAAGTGACCTACGGTCAAGTAAGGCACGCGGCGGCATGCAACCCACCGACCCGAGGGAAACGCCGCTAAAGGTCCATAAATACTGAACTGATGTGGGTCCGTTAACCGGAACTATTTATACGAAGATCGCGCCGAAGTTTTGACCCATGTTCAGTTATAATTTTAGCGAGTTTATTTTATTTGCATACCTGAAAACATGAGCTGTAAATTCGTCAAAGAAACCTGCTTCTTAGCTTTTCACTATTTATGAAAATATATATTTAATGCTTTTTCTATATACTGATAAAGATTTTCCGCGGTCTTTCAAATTGTATTTCAAAACGCAATATACCTTTTCAGATATAACCGTCGATTCATAGTTGGACTTAACCTTTACTTATACTATTACTTTTTAAAGCGAAAAAAATATATATATTTACAAAGTTTTTCAAAAAACATTTACAAGTATAAAAAGTTAATTAGACATGTGTAAATTAACTTAAGTAAATTTGTATTCCTTAAACGTGATAACATGTACTCTGTACAACTGTGCACACAGGTACAGGTAAGCTGTATCTTTACAATGCGAATTGTAAGCATGAAGCTCTGCGGAAATGAATTGTATTCACTGAATAATTAGTAACTCGTATGGATACACTGTAATTAAATTATAGAGATTAATTGGTTTTCAATCATAATAGTGTTTCCCTGCAAAATGTCTATGACTAATTAAATTTCTCAGTGAATGCAGCGGACAGGGAGCGTATCGCGTGGTGGATTTATCGTGCGATTACTGATTGCGTTTCTGTGCAGTAGACCGACGCACTCTGCAAATATAAGTAAGCAATTACACTATTGTCGCGCTGGCAAGTCTTAAATATCTCCTCCTCATACATTGTTATAATCGATTAGCATCGAGAAATCGATCAACGCACCTCGATACATCTCCAATGAGGCATCGGTGTCATTAAGATAAAGTTAATTGGGCCCCACCGGTCTTCCGCGTCTCCGAGATGTGAATAAAAAAAAAACTTACACACGTGGTCACTACCGTTCATTTACGAGCGCGAATAATGCGTAGTACGGCAGGTGGCAGGTGGCGGCGATCATGGGAACTTGGGGTTGAGTCGAGTTCCCACGGCAGCGTCATTCACCAAGCAACACCTGCGCCCCTTAACGGGGATGCTACACACACGCCTGCCACGCGAAGGAAAGCGCCGATTAGAAGCGTGCGTGTGTGCCCGCGCCGGGCTGCGCGTATGTGGGCGCCGCAGCACGCGTCCGTACACGCGGTGCCCGCGCCTGCGTGTGCGTGCGCGCCTGCGTACAGACACGGCGCTGGTGCGGTGTGCGCCGCGCGACGCGTGTATGTGGAAGGGAGTCTCTGGTTACAGGATTTACTGAAGTAAGTGTCCGTAAAAGGGCTGTTTACGTTTTGGTTTGCGTTCACGCTGACATGTCTTAACAGATGGTGAACGTTAGAGTAGGTATGGTTCACGACCGTTTGGAAACGTGCATCGAGTCTTGATAATAAATTAAAAAAAAAAAACTTTGATCAGATTCTAATACGTTTAACGCATTAAACATAAATAACTTGAAATGGTATAATACGATAAATAATTTCTTTTATTAGACAAAGCAATCGATGAGCGAGACGTTCACCTGATGATAAGCGATACGCGTTAACAACGTGACGTTAGGATGATATACACTGCACCACGTTATGTTAAACGCCTTGAGAGGTGAGATGTTGATCTCCTTGCTCCAATAATTTTAGTAGCTACCTGCTTCACACCGTAATAGAGTATTGGTTACACACTACTATTTGGCAGCAGAAACACTAGTTGGGATGGTACCTATCTAGACAGTCTTCGGCAACAGAATATACATAAACATTTCATAACAAGATACAGTGAAACAAAAGAGATTCGAATGTCTTCAACTCATTCTCTACCTATACTCATTGTTTTGGCTAAGCACTTAAACAGGCAATCAATCATTTATGTCTACTGTAGGCTGCATATAAACCAGCGGCACACGTCCCGTGTGTACACAATGCGTGTTATCTAAATGAGGGACGCGCGCTGGCTGCGCGTGCGGCCCCAGTGTGCGCCCTAAATATTTTTAATGGAAACATTGCTTTGGTTATATAAATTCTAAATACATGGACAACAAGCATTCTTTGTGCTCAGCAGTGAACTTCTTCGTATTGTTGATCATAAATTACAAAAATATTTAATATATAATTTAGATCCATCAATGCATCAATTATCATTTCAAACGATGGCTCTCCAATGCTGGATGTATCAATATTTTTTTTAACCAATATCTTTATCTTAGAAAGTAAAGTTGGAAAACTGATATTAGAAGGCATAGAATAATTAATTTAAATATTTTTTCATTATAAGCGATGCATAGGGTACTCGATTAGGGGCCCTCGGGGAATGACCCGCATGACAGGGGGCGCGCGTCGGAATGCATTGTTAGCGAAGGGCGTCGCGTGGCCGAGCGCGTGATTGTTTTACAGACTACCCACAGTTATGTGATTTGATAAATAAATAGGCAATCGAAAAAGGGAGAATCGACTATAAAATGATTCTACTATCAATGTGATTTGCGATTTACTTTCTATCGGTAAGAAGACCGTTCGCAATCAGTGTAAGTATCGATGATATATTTTTCGGCGCCGATGATCGTCATTAGTTTTACATCGGAAAATTATATATCAGCATAAAAAAGCGAGAGTCTATTTACTTGTATTATTAAAAAATATTTTTTTTATTTTCATATCTATCTGAAGCTTATTAACATTCAAATTGAACAAATGAATTTCCTAAAGCCGTAACAGAATCTTATTGGCTGTAAAACAATGGGGGGTACATTGTGTTTACGGAGTGTCGAACATTCAAAAAGCACAATAAATTCCAACACACGAACATAATAAACGCACAAAATCCCCTAAACCGAAGTCAACAATACGGGGAGGGTTCCGGGCGTGTGTTGTGCACACTTCGCTCACACTAACGCACTAGTGTGTTCATACGTACACACATAAAAATTAACTTTGACAGTTCATTTGACATTACTTAATTTATTAAATAAGTAATTTTCATTACTGCAAAACTATTAAAATAAATTAAATAAGTGCTCGAAAGGTTTGACCTCCATCTATAACTATTTATAAATATATTTTATTTATATGCAGATAATACTTTATGTTTATATTAAGAGACACATAGATAATAGTTTAGTATAATGTTAGCTCTTAATAACAATAATTAGATAATAATTGTTTAGGTTATAATGAAGCTGGCACAGTCTTCATAGTTTCAGAGCCCCAAAAAATTGTATGATTAAAAAAAAGTTTGACTTCTCTCTATACAAGGCGTAAAGTTTTTCGGTTCGTTTAAATATCACCTTCTCATATGACTTTTAATAATAATAAAATTCCTATGAATGAACATTTTCATCAACCTGGTGGTAGGTATCAGTTGTCAGATACCATCTAGATAAGTACCAACGCAACGTATATTTTTACCGCCAAATTGAAGTGTGCAAACTTTACCATGTTCCAGTTGGAATAGGTTGTAACTAGTGAAATTACTGAGGTAACGAGACGTATCATCTTATGTCACAAGCCGTGGCAATGCCGAGCAAAATGTGGTGCTGTCTGTATCCTAACAAGCATTCTGTTGTTGGCAGGCGTTAACTTACCATCAGGTGAACGACTTGCACGTCTAGACGTTACGTTGAACAAAAAAAAAAACTTTTATGAAGTATTACTTGCATTTAAATATTTATTCAAACCGAACAGTCGGTGACTGTGTCCGTTAGTGTTAAAAGCTTTGACGTTAACTATAGAATACAAAGTTCCATTTGTTGTAACCCTACCCTATGTGGGGACGGAGCAACAAAAAAAGTTAAGACTTCGTTCTCCTTTTTTCAACAGCCAAAGGCTGCACGTGGTCGGGTTGTGGTCTAACTGTTTTTTTTTTCTTGCACCGAAAGTATTATGTTATGAAAAATTCTTCGGAGAGTGCTCGGGGATCGATTACTACAACTTTCGTTGCCCACCATCATTATGTAGCGAATCAATACACCCTTATTAAAATTGAAATATTAAATAGTCATTTTCTAATATTTAGAATGTTACTATGAATAAAAACACGAAGAATGTGTTTAATTCTTATTTTTTTTTGCTTCTTTAATATAATGCAAAGAATTACACAGGGATGGAAAATTACTTGAATCACATTTACTAAGCTTAAATCACATTGAGTTTTGTACTAGTCAAACTTAGTACAAGAGTAAACTCATATAGGCAATCAAAAGTATAAAATAGATAAAAAAAAATGTAATATATAAGTACACACACAACATAATTTTATATAAAATAATAATCTTAACATTAAACTTATCTTGTCTCATCATAATGATGTTGAAACGTGCTATGTAAATATCTTACAAACGCTTAAAAATGGCCAACATTGTAAACTTACAAAATAAGTTTTTACGATCAATCACAACGTTACCCAATTAAAGACACTGTCATTAAGATAACCTTAAAATTAATTTACGTACAGAAAGTATTTTATAGTTAACATCTGTCATAAATCACTTTGACAGCGTAAAATGTCACTTTGGCGTTGAACATGTATCTGTTAAAAGACTCCATTATCTACGTACATAAAAAACATGCTAAATTGAAATATATATTAATGGACCCCTATATTTCTCTTAATAAATTGCGGATGTTGAAAAATTAAAGCACTACCGATTATTCTCCTTTGAAACAGGTTTTGGTATTCATTTATACGTTAAAGTAACAAAAAAAACCAAGTACGTTCATTACATTATGTACAAAAGTATAAATCATGTTATTAAAATCGATCAAAGTATTTCTTATATGGAAATTACAATTTTTTTTAATATCGAGTATAAGTTTCTTATAATAACAAATATGAAGTTTAATAAGTAGAGTTAGCTACGGCCAATGTAAATTTTCAAGTAGTAATAACTATTGAAAACATTTTATTTATTTAAAAAAAGAAAACAGGAAGTAACGTCTATGTTATTACTGAATAAAAAACAGATAATAATATATTCATTTTCAAAAACACTTCGTAGTTTTTAAAAGACTACAATATTCCTCAAATGGAATAGTGGAGTTAATACCCATATTAGTACTATTATAGTCCTCAGCCTAATTCGTTTTTTAAAAAAAATGTACACATGTAACTATTTTAGTAAAAAATTATAAAACTATAAACAATATATCTTTTCTGTAAAAAGATAACGTCTACGAAAGGGCTACGAACGCGTAGCACCTTGTTATATATTTACGCAATTAAATTAACGTCTCTTACCTACTCCATATATATTTCTAGTTAATAAATTAGTTCTCATTACCAATATATGTAATTAATCAGCGTGATGTTAATTAACATAATACATAAATTAAGTTTATGCAATTGAACTAGTAAAAGTTACATGTGTGTAAAGGCCGTATAAAATTGCCTGGAGCTATTAAAATAATTGTTTGTGCATCCTCGGTGTGATCGAAGGAAATGATTTATCAGAACGCTGCACGTGATTTGCGAGCGCTGCGCCGCAGTATAAAGACGATTTAATCGCAGGAAGCGACACAGGCATGCTATGATAAATCTGCAACGGAACTTATCTATCCAACCGCCAGCTGGCCATGATTCATAATATTGCGATAGTCATTCCATTCACTATATGCAATACAACGCCGACAGCAAACGAATAGCTTACGAAGAATGTATGCAAAACATGTCCCTATTGTATTGTATTACAATCATGAAATCGCTGCATAATAATAATTCATAGAAATATTTAACCTTATGCATACTAAGAAGGCTATTTCGAATGGGAGAAAATAAAGATTTGTTTAAAAAAAAAACTAATTTACTTAACACTCCTTCCAGCTAGTGGTCATCAATAAAGATTTAAAAACAAGCCAGACGACGACTAATCCAAGTAGCGGCGCGTCAAAGCCCCTATTCGTAGTAGTTCTTGGTAAAAACCAGTCGGCGGGCGCGCGCCAACGCTCGCGTGCTGCGCGCGCGCCGCCCCGCTCCCGGCGCACGCGCTAAGAGGGGACCCACTATATAAACCTGCCGCCCTTCCTGATTCGATCATTCTCATCAGACGCTCCGTGCGTGCGTGTCGCTCTTTCTAACCTTCCTGTAAATACGTAGTCGTAATCGTTTACAGTAAATTTATTTTAGACATAGCTTTTAATATGTGTTTCGCTAAGGATGGATCACCTTCGCCGAAGAAAGAGGCAGCCTCGCCTCGTTCTCCTTGGAAAAAGCTTTTAAATTACCAGGTAAATAGATAAAACCATTATATACATATTTTTATAAATATCTTTAATCGACTACTTTAATCCATCTCAAATTTATATTATGTTATGTATAGTGTACTTAAAATATACTTTTGTATCGTAGAGCATCAAGCCGAAGCTTCCGCGGGAAGTTAAGACTTCAACGCGAGTAAATCTTAACAAGTGCTGGTCGAAACTCGGAGAACTGATCTCCAATACGTCTCCACGCATTGATCTCCCATCGCAAAAGACTACATATACTGAAGAACCTGTTTTAGTACCATTCTCTGAATACTTCTTCCCTATCGATCCGGTAAAACCGGTAGCTGTCGAAGACAACGATAATGCTGAAAATCAAAACGTCCTCAACTCGAATCGATTCGAGCTAATCGACGAGGACTTGGAAATCAACGATAATATGGCTAATGAAGTTCGCGAGATCTGCTACACAGCAAACAAGAGCTGCTGCTTCGTATGTAAATTCTGTTATTAATGTATCTCTACCGCTTAATTCTTTTTAATAATCTTTCTCTTACTTCTCTTTCAATTCAATCGATATAAACTTCGGTACTATTAGCGCAGTGAAAACAAAATCATGTCTTCCAACATCTAGATTAAGTGCGTATCCTGTTCCTCTTGCAGAGGACGTTGACGTCTTCCATTAGCGTTAGTCAATTAGATTGTTGGTGCAGCATCTCCCTTCCAATTGTTTACATTGTGATTGTTTTGTTAATAACATATATTCGAACCTGTGATTAGCCGTATATGCAATGCAACTTGGAAGCTTAGTGAGGCATCACCAATCTGTATAAATTAATTGTTTGATATATATATTTTAACAGTGTAAATTGTACCAGCGTTTTGGTAGACAGCTTTAAAGCACCCACTGCACTGTAATTATGAACGCACCAATAACCGGTTAGCCATTGCATTTTCTATTCCCGTTTTAATCTGTATTTGTTAATGTTAAATAATCAACGTCTTCCATTAGTATGTAAGGATATGTCTGTGATTTTTTTTTTAAAGAAAATAACACTTGATTGAAAGCTTTAATTAGCTGTAAGAGAATTTATATTATTAGCTTATAATGCAAATTATAAAGAATATCGTATTATGACTCACTGTAGTTATTTTTAATGAATTTATAATATGCGACATAAATATTTTAAACATATATGACGCATATTATATATGTAGCTGCCTTTTTAATTTTTATTTAGAATATTCCGTTTCTAAATAACTACAGCGAGCATTTAGGTAAGAGTGAAACATTTCTTTCAAAAGCTTTAAGTAGTTTTAAGTTTGTAGTTTATAAGTGTAGCTGTAATGGTTTTTAAAAGTAATTACTAAGTTTATTCCTTCACTTTTTTTTGATATTTCGATTATATTTTGATGTAGGCCGAACGTGCCAATCTTAACTTTTAGAAATATTACTTTAGCAAATTTTCTTTGCATGTATGATTTAAGTTTAAACTATGATGATTTTTTTTTCTTTAAAATTTTTAGTTAAGGTTATGTATTCTTCCAATGTGTCAATGTATAAAATAGTTTTACTTTTAATCATTACTTTTATTATTAATTTAGATAACTAAGCCATCTGTAGTAGACTGATATCAATAAGAACTTTAAAGACTTTCGTTTGATCTCTGAATCTTAATAAAGATTATATTAAACATATTTTGTTTCCTTTTGACAATATTATAATACACAATGTATTATAAGCATGATATACAACACTTTTATAAATACCAGAAACAACATGTTAACTTATGAAATTATAAAAATCAACTTCAATATTTTCTTAAGCAATATTTATCTATCTATCAAATCATGGATCTTACAAACTAATCAGATATTAATAGTGGTCTTACTATAACTGTTTAGTTAATCTCCTTCATAAAACTTAATCTAACTTCAAACAGGTAAATTATTACTTTATAACTAAACTAGTCATACTCCACCCGCTATGTCTGTAGCACCCTTGCAGCTACCTTTAGGGAAGAAATTATGTAAAATCGATTCTTAACTGACATCTAAATGACAAAAGCAATATCTCTACCAATAGTTTGAGAGTTCCGGTCAAACAGTTTCATAGGTCTCGTGATGAGTAAATGAATCTCTGGATATCTCCTATATATACTCGTATATACTTGGAACCTGCAAGGAGACACAAAATGTAATATATGTGATTGTTTTCTATTGCTATCCTCAATCAAATTAGTCAACTAAAACTCGTTTTTTTTTTATCTGATGGTAAACGATATGCCTGCCCATAACAACGAGACGCTGATATACACTGCACCACATTGTGCTCGTCGTCTTGAAAATTAAATGTAGTCTCGTTACCCCAGTAATTTTACTAGCTATAACGCCTTTCAACCCGGAACACAGTAATACCCGCTGCGTAAATACCGACCTGCATGGTTCCAGATCCGCCGAAATTATAGTAATAATACATATAAAAAGTTTATAAATAGTTTTTTATTATTAATATACTTGAAAAGAATATTTTTTTTTTAAATTACGGTTTCTTCAGACTAAAATCAAAGTACTTGAGTATCTGTTCTTATGTTTCTCTAAACTTTCTCTTAAATACTTATGATATATACTAGGTATTCTTCTACAACTTTTTTTACAATATTTTAAAAATCTTTGTCTACTCTTCTTCATCATAATCATCGTCAACAACAACTTGCGGCAGTACACTACTGGGCATAGGCTTGTCCCAAAGCACGCCAAGAGCGTCTCTACACATCTTATTTTCTATTATTACCTCCTCTGGAACAGACCAAAGTGGGCCTTGACCTGACACTAGACAACGCCAGTGTTGTCTGTCTCTCAATGCTTCTTGCCAGTCCACAGCTTAGAACTTGCGTAGAACGTGCTATAGAGCATCCTTCCGGCAATATCTGGGTTGGCCGACAAGTCGACAGCTAATTGGGCTTCCGAGGAAGGCTTTTTTGACTCTACGATCGTCTCTCATCCTTAGCAGGTGGCCCATCAAGCGAAGTCTGTAGGCTTTGGCATCTCCCATAATATCTGATTTGCCAACTAACTTCTCGATTTTAATATTGTGGTCGTGGTCGCCGCCTACCGCCCTCTCTCTGGTCCCGACCGAGATCTTCCGCATGATTTGTTTTTTATTAATTCACATATATTATTACTACTTAGTTCTACTTATAATTCACATATTGATTATATTATAAACGTATACTATTAATTATAATAAAAACAAGTCTTTGTATTGAACTTATAAAGCTTTAATTAAACTTTATTGCCCGTTCTATGATGTTTATGTTAAATAAACGCGTCCAGTTCCGAACCACCAGTTACTGGTAAGAAATTATTACCAAAAGGTTTGTTATTAACGCTGCCATAAAGAAATTATTATCTTATTTAAATAATTACGTATAATAATGACGGATGAGTTATAAAGTCATGTTAAGTCATAAACTTTTAAATTACGGTTTGTTTACTCCGTTATAGTCAACTATTACGTTCGAGTAATAAAATTGATTAGTCTAAAACTTAAACAGATGTAGAACGGATAGCCGGCAATAATATAATGGATGATGAAGATATTAATTATATAACTAGTGGTAGATCTCTGATGTCGATGACCTAGGTTGGTACATAGACGGTAGGTATACCAAACTGCAGCTCCCATTCCTGCTGCAAAACAGTAGTGTGCAAAAAGTATTGGTTTCCGGTGTGAAGGGCGTTGTGATTACTTAAATTATTAGGGGTAAAGAAAATTTAAAACTTATGCCTCAAGGCGACGAGCACAATGCGGTGCTGGGTATACCATCTGAACTAGTGCCCTTTTGTTATGAAAAGGCGTTCTACTTACGATCAGGTGAATGTGTCGCTCATCTCATTTCGTCGAAAACCAATAAAAAGAATTATACAGTTATTAAAATTTACTAAACTTCGTAAAAAAAAACTTATTTTTATCTTATTTATGTTTAACTTACTTGCATATTTTACAGAAAGCAAAGGAAAGGAACAGCTCACAGGCGTCGGTGTTCCCATTCAAATATGACGTAGGCGTCTTCAAGAAAACAGTGAATAGTTTACCACATTATCACTTAACATCAGGTACGATCGTGGTCAAGAGCTGTTCATGTCGATTTAAAAAAAAGCCTAGCTGCAACAGGCAGGAACTATGACA
Organism: Ornithoptera alexandrae; assembly: GCA_029030555.1. Classification (NCBI taxonomy): domain Eukaryota; kingdom Metazoa; phylum Arthropoda; class Insecta; order Lepidoptera; family Papilionidae; genus Ornithoptera; species Ornithoptera alexandrae. The sequence continues at coordinate 4,135,698 of JARDVY010000064.1, read as the reverse complement.
ACTAGGTAGTCGGACTACAGTTGAAGCACGAATGTCATTAAGGGCAGAAGTGAAAATTTTGAGTGCTAGAAGATGTGATCTCATAAAATACCGAGCAGCTGTGACGGAAGATAAGTCAACATCAATGTAACGCGTCGCATACCGTGAAATCGCACGCGAAAACGAAAAGCCGTCGCGAACCGCCCAATGAGGTACATGGCCATACAAAAGGCACATGTTTGTAATGCTGACACCCGTTTCAGCGTAACCAATCGCCGAAGAAAGCCCGTACAAATCTCTAAGAAATAACCGAAAAACCGAAATTTTTCTGCGATTCGTCACAGCGCAGCGATTTCACGGTGCCCTATTACCGCGTCCCACTAAGGTGGGACTCGGATCCTGGCGGCTGGTGCGACGTGGTCGTACTCCTTTGTGCTGTCCTATATCGCGGGATTGGAACGAATCGAGTATAGAAATATCGTGCGATTTATCATTCTTAAACGTTCGCCCGCACCGAGCATTATGCCTGTTAAATGGACGTCCACCACTTTTGTCAAATGTCACGACTCCAGACCATTTTATGACACGATGGAATTGATATTCCTTATTATGCTACACTGCCATGATACCTTCAAAGCTATTGCATCCTTTATGTGCCTCAAGTTTATTGTACTACGAAATCATAAATATTTATGAAGTCTCATCTAAATCTAGAGCTGGAGACAGTCTACATAGGTACCACCGCAGCGCCTATTTCTACCGCCATACTGTACTGTGCAAACATTACCATTTTCCGGTTTAGAGGGCGCTGTACTTACGGAAATAACTGGGGTAATGAAACTTAAAACCTTGTGTTACAAAGCGTCGAGCACAATGTAGTGCAGTGTATATCATCCTAACTAACGCCTCATTGGACAAGCGTATCACTTACCATTAGAAAAACTTATAAAACTTCATCATCTGAATTAGAATAGATCACAAAAATAAATTTAAAAAATTAACTCCTCTAAATATTTAAAGGAATATTCCTTTCATATCAAGATTTATTTTTTGTACTACTTTCAAGCACTCCTGGTTCTTCATCATCTCATCCGGTGAACTTCTAATGCTAGACTTACATAGGTATGTTCACTTTTCCAAGTATATTTCCTAGATACCGGTGATTCCTGTTTAATTTGTTATTATTCTACATCATCATCAGCCGGTAAACATCCAGCGGCTCCTCGCGACTTTCACCACACCGTCGGTACACCTTGTGAGGGGCCTCCCAGCACTACATATATCATTCTACATATTATAACAAAAACGTGTTTTATTACTATAAAGATATCACTATATCCTGTTGCTCTACATCATATAACTCTTTGAAACGATGGATATATAATTGTTGATAAATGACCGAATTTCAAAAACGCTGTTTTGATATTGTTTAAACAAAATAGACAGTTGCATGTTCTTCAGATATATTATTATTATTATACTTAGATATACATATATACGTCATTATTATTTTTAATAAAGCCCTTATTAGTCTTTTTCTCGTTTTTATTATTTAATTATTTAAACATTCTAATTTTAACTTAATATAGTTACCTAATTATACTTTAGTACCTAAGTTATATAAAAACAGCTGGAACTCTATTTAAATAAATAAGTAAATGAAAACTTTGTGACTTATGCAATAGCGTCCATTGGGCTGGTCCACCGATTCAAAGTATCACAACGAGTGATGGAGGAAACTATGCTTGACATTTCTCTAAGGGAAAAATCCTAAACGAAGAAATTCGATGGAGAACTAAAGGTGTCGACGTAACCCTCAAAATCTGCGAGCTGAAGCTGGGCCGGCCTTGTCTGACCTGTTAGTGACGGCCGGTGGGAGAGAAAAGTGTTGGAGTAGAGGCCGCGTAGAGATCACAGAACGGTAGAACGCCCTCTCTACCGATGGACCAACGACATCATCAGGGGATCGAAATTGGGTGGATGCGATGGAAGCATTGGGGAAGGCCTATATCCAGCAGTGGATAAACAAAGGCTGATAATGATGATGATGCTATAGTTAATATAAAACGTAACACAAAATTTCTTAATATATGTAATAAAAATAACAAAATTAGATTTGTAGAAAAGGAAGCTGTAATATCTCGATAGCCACGTTATTATAGCGTACGAGATAATAACAGTTAATTTATTACATTGCTACTAGATACCACAGCGTTATCTACAATAATAATCTCTCGAACTCCCCTGTCATCTAAGTTATTGAGTACTTCCGTCCCAATACCTGTTGTAAGAGCGGCAGCGATTCGTTTTGTGTAATTAAAATAACAAATAATAACTCACTAATGTAGCATGTTGACCAAGGGCTGACTATATAGGGTTGGAGGAATAATTGGAAACTATTTAAGCGACTTTTTTTTTTCACTAATAATAAATAAAATGAAGCATAAAGTATTTCAAATCAACCCTAAGGTTTGCTCCAAAAGTATCTAAAAGTATATTCTAATTTAATCATGTTTTTTTCTATTATACAAAAATAATAAATAAATAAAATAAATAAATAGCCAAACACAGTGTTATATCGCTTTAATTATTTTTAGTTAAGAATTAATTGACTATATATTAATGAAGCTTAACAGAAACTAATTACTCTTATAGGGTACGTAAAATAGACTTTTTACCATATATCTTTGATATGTTAAAATCAGTTAAAATTTTCGTAAATTCTGAAAAGAATTTTGTTCCCTTTGTGAATATCTTTAAAAAAAATCCTTTACACCGCACCATATTAACATCGACACGCGAATTAACAATTTAAATAAACTCCACCGGCTTACTTTAACACAATGTAACATAAAAACCGACTTTATCTCATAGGAGTCCAAGAACCTGTGAAAATAAGAGGCCCGCCTTGTTAAAATTCACAGCGAATGTGTTTTGTGCAAACCAGCACGTAAAACAAGCAAGTCTTCCGTAAAATTCACTTTTTTTTTATACACGATCCGACCAGCAACTGGCAACACTATTTTACGTAGATATTTAACAACCAAACTTAACCTTACTATGTTAGTTTAGTAACTATAATCGTTTGAAACTATTTTAATAAATGTCAATACAGTTTATATTGTGTGTGTGAACTAGGGGTGTAAGGGGTTCCAGCCGACAACTTACTGAGCCCAAGTCAACTTCACCTGCATGCGGTGCACCCTGCTGAAACACAGACGAGGCTCTGACCATCCACCAACCCGCACTGGACCAGTATGGTCGGCTAATGCCCGATTCCCCTCAATGAAGTGTGGAGATTTTTGGAGGAGGCCTATGACTAGCTATGGACATCTATCAGCTGATAATGATGATGTGTGCACTAGAAATTTAAACTCGCCCGTGCCTCTGTTAGTGATGCGAATTATTTCATACAAATACTACCTGTTCCCCAACCCTGCCGTAAAATAAAATTAGACTTGAAATTTGTCTGAAATATTCCTTGATCGCACCCGCAACCGCAAATGGCTTTCTATAACAACCGTAACTATAGCAACCGCATAAATAATACAAAATTGAATTGTTTATATAAGTCAATTAGAAATAAAATAATGAAGGATCTATGAAATTCAAAAAATGAATATCCTATAACCATCAACAAATCGTTCTGCGTCGAAACGTTCACTACTTTTTACGTGATTAGTCAACAGAGGAAACCTATTTTCAATATATAGATAAATATATATTGATCAAATGAGGCCACATCACATTTGGTGAACCAAAATAGTTTTAAGAAAACGTGTTCTCAAAAACGGAAGTGGTCATCCGCCAAACAACTTTATCCAACTTACGCAAAAAACCCAATCATTTTACGGCAGGAAGAAGAAAATTTTTAGGAAACACTTAGAAATTGGAGACTAACCACCGGAACATCTATTTCTGCCGCTAAACAGAAGTATACCAACATTAATGTACTCCGGTTTGAAAGGCGCTATGGTAAGTGAATTTATTGAAGTAACTAAACTGAACACTATGTATCAAAGCGATAACCAAAATATAGTGTAGTGTATACCATCCTAACTAGCGCTACGTTGTTATGAGCAGGCGTATCACTTACCATCAGGTGAAGGTCTCGCTCGTGTCGTCGCTTCGTAGAATAAAAAAAATTCGCAATATTTAGAAAAAGGGATTCACTTAAACAGCAGGATGTAGCGATTAGGTTTATAGGTTAATGCGTTTCACCATCACAGACCACCACTTAACATAAGGTGGTATCGTGGTCAAGCGCTAAACTATTTGATTAAAAAAAGAGGTATTATCATCATCAGCCGACAGACGTCCACTGCTGCGTTGCTCGCATCCAGGGGATTCCCGCGGTTCTCACCAGATCGTCAGTCGGCGCCACTCGAGGACCTTACTGCCCCATTGGCCGTCGGTCCTTCGGACTGTGTGCCCTGCCCACTACCTCTTAAGTCTAGCAATCTTTTGGACTATGTCGGTGACTTTAGTTCTTCTGCCGATCTCCACATTTCTGATTCAATCGCCCAGGGAAACTCCGAGCATAGCCCTCTCCATTGTTCCTTGGTTGACTTTAAGCCTTTTTATAAGGCGGATAGTAAAGGGCCACGTCTTGGTTCCGTATATCAACACTGGCAATAAAAAGTTGAAGTATTCAGATACTGCGGTATGTGAGACGAACAGATGCTGCGTAGCCTCTCGAGTTGGATTCGTCGATTGACCTTTTCCTAGATATTGGACTTACCTAGCTGAACTGTTTGTCCCAGGTAGAGGTATTCGTCAACAACTTCCAGTATAGAGCCGTGAACCATTATTGGCGTGAAAAAAATTAAGTGAATTTAGTCAAACTTAATATTTAAGTGGCTGTCGCTTGGTACACGTAAATGCATTTAGCAGTCAGCGTGCACCACACTTGTCACGGGATTTTGTCATAAGTCTGCTTTCGCGGGGTTCTGTTAAGTGCAGGAAATGATTACTAAGTAGTAGATAATTAGGTGCACTTGTGCAACACTTTGTTACTTCCGATTGGCTACAATGTGCACATCATTTTTATTTATAGCGGACTAGTTCCGAATTCATTATAAATGGTGACTTTTAGTTGATAAATTCTCTTTATAATTAATTTATGTCATAAACCACAGTTTATTCACCACAGTTCCTAAGAATTCGTATAATACGTGAACCTGTATAGAAGACCGGTTTTTTTTTATAAATCTTGTTTATAACATCAAAATTCAACTAAAATTAAAAATAATACCCTACGTCCTTACTTCATCCTCATCATCATCAGCCGATAGAGACGTCTTGTTGGAAGTAGGCCTCTCTAAAAAATTCCCACATCGATCGGGTCGGGATTCATATGAGTGGATTTGGGCCATTTCTAACCACGCTGGCCCAATACGCCTTGGTGGGATCATCCTTACTGAAATGTTACGAATGATAAATTTTTAACATAGATTTAATGTTTATTTTTAATGTTAGTAACACATTATGTTTTATTATATTAGCGTTAAGTAAGCCTTTACTAGTGGCAGGTCGATGTTGTCGGACACCGTCTAGGTAGGTACCACCGCAACGCCTATTTCTACGGCCAAACTGTAGTATACAAACATTACTGTGTTCCAGTTTTAACGGCGTTGTAGTTAGTGTAATTACTGGGGCAACGAGACAAAACTTCATGGCGACGAGTGCAATGTTGTGCAGTATATATCATCCTAACTAGCGACACGTTTTTATGGACGGGTGTATCACTTACCATTAGGTTAACGTAACGCTCGTCCCGATGCTTCGTCGAATAAAAAAAAATATCCGTATTTTTTAAAAAATGCGTGGTTACCACAAGTAGTGTGCGAAATAAAGCCGCCGACCAACCTGTAACATTTGACGCAATCAGCGGAGGGAAGCGCTTCGCACGCATTAGCTGCCTGCACAGATCACGAGCACGTGACGACTGCACGACCAAACGTTCAAACGTACTCCTTACCTAAGGGTGTGGACACACCAAAAACATAAATATGTACATTATTACTTTAATAACTTTAATGGTAGTACGAACTTTAAAAAAACGGATAGGGAACAGTGGGATGAGAAACAGAGATTAAAATGTAGATATTGATAAGAATGGCATAAATAAAAAAAAAGGATATTTACATAAGCATAAGGACGTTGATATTATTATCTCATCAATTATAATAAATAATTTACCCCATGAAAATTAGTAAAAAAATCTAATGGAGGTATAATCTCATTCACCCACTATTTGCGACACCTCAGGTAGAATCTAGACCATAAACGCGGTTTATAGTAAATTTTTACATATTTTATGTTACATTACCATTATGAAATGCGTGTGTATATATATAAAAACCTGTATATATATATCCAGATCTAAAAATATTTATATATATATATATAGGAGATATCCAGAGATTGATTGCCTAATCGTGAAGATTTCGAAACTATTAAAGGTAAACATTAAAATCTTGGTAGAGAAGTTATTTCTGCCATATAGCGGTCAGTTAAAATTTCTTATCCAATCGGGATTGCGGGGGTGATACAGCCAGCAAAAACAGCTAGTAATACTAAACACGACAATGCCTAATTACATGTAACCTTTTCGTTAAGATATCGTATTAAATAAAACTACATTTATTATTTCACACTTTTAAAATTAAACAACATGATAATGGTTATATGATTGATATTATTAATGTTATTAATAGAGTAATGAAAAAACTTCAAACCAAACTTTCATATTGCAAAATAGTATGAAACAAATTACATTACATTGCAATAAATATACATGAACTCAAAAGATTCAAGTTCTACAACTCATCATCATCAGCCGATAAGTCCACTGGTGGACATAGGTGTCCCCTAAAGAACTCCACATCGGTCCTGCACTACGCGCATCCATCTGCTTCCCGCGACCTTCACCAGATCTAAGATTCTAGGTGGTCTACAACTCGTGTGATGTATGTATTAAATATAATTTTAAATGCATATATTTACACAAATATTCATGTGGCGACCTCCTAACTTTGCTATTTTGTTTAAAAAAAAAAACGGTTACAAGTGTGGGGAAAAAAACTAACTGCATATGTATAGCGGGTGCAATTTTGTGCGGTCTTAAATTACCAAAGGATTTCTTTTTAAAACGGAAACGGCACATTTTTCAGTGTTGACAAAAACGTCGGTCGTGTGGCTGTGGCGGATGCTTTGCCAAAATTATCTACCTTTTTTTAATTGTAACTAATTTTTTTAAAAAAAAAAACAAAAAACACTGGCTTCGAAATTTTTAGATATATTCTAAAGGCAGGTATTAGTATGTGTTATATAATTGTAAAGTGTTTTCTTTATTGTTTTTTTTTTATTTTATTCTACGAAACGAGGAGACGAGCGGGACGTTCAAATGATGGTAAGTTATACGATCGTCCATAACAACGTGGCGATAATTAGGATGATATACATAGCACCACATTGTATTCGACGAGGAGATATAAGATGATAGATTTCCTTACCCCAGTACACACAACGTCCTTCAAACGGAAATAAAGTAATGTTTGCAGACAACTGTATGGCGGTAGAAACAGGAGCTGCTGCGGTATCAACCTAGACGGTCTCCGGCAATAGAGACCTACCACCAGTAAACCTAACTTAACTTCAAATTATGAATACGAACTTATATCTTTATAATGCTAGTTCGTTAAAATTATAATTATTGTGTGAATATTTTCAAACAAAAAATTAAGTTGACGTTGAGCCGTCTTTATACATGCATTGCACTAGTAGGTACTATTACTTACTAATATGGTCATATCTTTTACCAGTACACTTTAAAGAAATTCATGTTATGTGAATTTAACCATCAATACAAGGTTTTTTTTTATCATGATATACTTATCTCCAAAGGTGGACGTTAGTAAAAAAAATTGCCAAAGCAATAAACACGCCGACCGCCTAAGCTATAGAGTAACAACCTAATCGAAAATTCAGAAAAAAAAATAGTGCAGTTTTTACACAATCCCTCAAAAAACGCCGACTGGCCGAAAAAGAAAAAAAATTGAAAAATTTTAATTGTACCCACGCAAAAATCCGGGCAAAACGGCCCGAGGGGACAGGAAATGACGGAGCGGCAAAAAGCTTCATAGAGAAGCCTACGAAACGTCTACGGATTGATGGATCGCCGTAACACAATCATTCGGTACAAGGCTGCCTTAAAGTGCCCCTTAAGAATCAAGTGATATTCTTCAATTTCATGCCTCCGCATACGATGAGTATCGCACGAGTTCAAAACAAACGAATCTCAACTTTATTTACTTAAAAATAATGCTTAAAATTACAATAGCATCTCTCCAAATTGTCTTCTCTTTCAAAATATTCTTAACGAATTTTATAAACAAAAATATGCTTTATATATATTTAAGGTTAAAGTTTAGATTACATTAATTTGTGGAGCGCTTATATGACGTCTTCTATATATAATACTACTGTAACCATATAGCTGAACACGTGTTAGACGGCCACTAGAGGGTCATTCGAGCTTGTTTACGAATATCTGCGATAATGGTGGCTTTATGTTGAACATGGTAGCGCTGCGATTCTTCACGTATTAATTTTTATTTTATATTTTTTTTATTTATCAATACAGTGTTATTCGAGTAAAATTAAATTAGATTAAATATTATAATTATTCGATTTTATAACAATTTAAATTAAAAAATATTTATAGTATATATACTTTGAAACACAAAATTAAAGAAATATTTTTTTTAACTAAAATTATAACTTATAGATATAAATATATCAAACTTTTTTAAAAAAAATGGCATTAATATTATGTGAGTATTAATAATAAATATTTTTATTCAGTCAACCTCTCACACGTGGCGAAGCCTCCGTACCTTTATTCGCCCGCCTTATTCTATAATCTTTAAAAACTTTTGAAGACGCGCACAAAAAGATTTAAAAAAGTGGGCGTTACTTTAACTGTCATTCAGGTTCAAAGGCATAATGGCCGGCGGCATCATCTCGCGCCGAACTATTATCTGCTTTGGAAGAAATAAAAAAAATCCTACCCCACCTAACAATCGAAATCTCAAAAGAAGCGTAGCCTTTGCGAATCTGGGCAATAAATTTCTATTGATTGTATTTCGGACTCACGCTGCGCCATAGGGGCTCATTATGGCCCCGATAATTTTGGGAGTTTTTGTTGCAGTGTAACCACTTTTTACTTTGCAGAAAATTGACGCAAATTACGTCGAATCGATCACTTACACTTTTTTTTACAAACCAATGTATTAAATACATTTCATTATTTAAATGTAAAGTCTATTCAAAACTTAGATGTAACTTACTTTTGTTATTGCATGACCGCTGCATTTTTCGGATTAAATTTATCACATTATTTATATACATTGTAGTGCTGGCATCATAAAATATATGATGTATTAGTAAAATTAGATTTGGAAGAAAATATGAGATAAATGAAAACTAATAGTCACCTTACCATTCATCGAGATACGATACGCAAACTTCGGACCAACTTAATTTTGAATGACTGCTAAGTAACAGAACTAGAACAGAGGTTCTGCTACACTATAATCATCATTACTTAAACTGTGCTTGGAAAGCATTCCTTAAGCATAGATCTCAACTGTAAATAAAACCATAAGTTATGGTACATTATCTTGAAACGGTGATAATGGTAGAATTTATATAGCCACCGTGGTGTAATTAGCTTAATAAATAATATTCGCTGGTAGCAGGTCTCTGTTGCTGGAGACTGTATGGATTGGTACCGGTAAATACCACCGCAGCTCCTATTTCTGTCGCTAAACAGTAGTATGCAAACATTACTGTGTTCCGGTTTGAAGGGTTCTGTAGCTAATGAAATTGTTGGGGCAACGAGACTTAACATCACAAGTCTTCACGTGACGAGCATAATATGGCGCAGTGTATTTTAACTAGCGCCATTATATTATAAGCAGGCACATCACTTACCATGAGGTGAATGTTTCGATAATATCATCAAATAAAAAAAATTCTATGTGATTAATTTTGTAATGTAGAATTAAATTTTTATATATTGCAATAGGTTGTTCAAAGATATTTAAAGATTACTCTCGTAGATCGTATAATACTTAACTAGTAAGTATTACAACTCATTAACTTCACAAGGACTTTTCGTCCAAAATCCTTCAGTGCCTGATGACCTACCGATTCGAAACTTGGTCGCTAACTATGGGCCTTATAAAAAAGCTCAGTCACACAGCGGACGATATGTGACTCTGTGTGATCAAATAAGAAATAAGTAGATCCTCAGAACCAAAGTCACCAACATAGACTTACGGGTCGCGAGGCTGACGTGGCAAAGAGCGAGGTACATAGCTCATCGAACCGATGGATGTTGGGGTTTTAAGTGCTGGAATGGCGACACCGCACCAGAAAGCGTATCACTGGCAGACCTCCTGCTAGGTGAACATACGACATCAAAAGAATTACTGAGAGCCATAGGAATCAAACAGCAAAGACCGTACGTTGTGCAACACATTACAAGAGATCTGTGTCCAGCAGTGGACATCCGTCATGAAACAATATTTTTTGTATATATACTATATTTTTCATAGTTGATAAATTTGTGGCGAAATTCCCTAAGCATTCCTTTCCAGCAATTACTAACGGCTTCATATGAATGGACGGCAGTTCATTTCACAAGTGTGAATGGAGCGCAATGTATGGTTTCCCGTTAAGTAGCGTGAAGTACACAATTCTTTACTCACTGAATAATTCTTACTTCCTTATTATCAGCGAAACCTTCCAGGGTTATGCGTGTAGTAATCGTGAATGGGACAACTCCAAGCGTCAATTTGTTACGCGCCGTGATACGAATCGAGTACACATTGAAAGACTTTCTTTTGTTGTGTACAACTAGTAGCAGTAGCTCGCTGGCCTAATGGTTAGAGCGTGCGGCCTTCATTCCGAAGGTTGCGGGTTCGTAGCTCGGCACGTATTAATGACTTCAATATTTAAGTTATGTACATTTGTGAACCTTAGTCACAACAGCGAAATACAAACGGTGAAGGAAAACATCGCGAGGAAACCTGCACGTGGATTAGAATTTATTCTAAGGTGTGTGTGAAGTCAACAATTTGCATTGGGCCCACGTGGTGACTACGCCCCATCGCCCTCATATTGAGGGTAGGCCTGTGTCCCAACAGTGGGGACGTAAATTGGCTATTATTAATGAATTGTATTCAATGATATTTCGGCTATCTAATCATGTGAAAAGTAGTAAACGTATCGACATTGAAACATACCCATTCGACGCGGAATGATCTGTAAATGGTCATAGGCTATGGTTTTTTGAATTTCATAGATCCTTTATCATTTTATTTCTAATTAACTATTATAAACATTTTCAGTTCATATTATTTATGCGGTTGCTATAGTAACGGCAGAGCTAGCTTGGCATTTCTCGAAGGGAAAAAATCCGGAACGAAGGAATTCGACGGAGAACTAAAGTTGTCGACGTAACCCTCAAAATCTGCAAACTGAAGCTGGGCTGGCTTTGTCTGTCGTGTCAGTGACGGCCGATGGGGAAGAAAAATCTTGAAGTGGAGGCCGCGTACGGGTCGCAGAAATATAGGACGCATCCCTCCAGATGGACCGACGACATCATCAAGGCGGTCGGAAATGGATGGATGCGACAAACTGTGGATCGAAATTGATAGAAGACATTGGTGAAGGCTTATATCCAGCAGTGGATTAACATAGGCTGATAATGATGATGATGATAGTAACAGTTGCTATAGTATATTTAATATTACGGCCAGCAAAGCGAGCGGGGAGCAACAAGTATAATATATACTTAATATATTAATAATAATAATATACTCCAAGAAGCAACTATACTTCCTCTTTCACCGTTGACGCAAAGAGAAAGGTTGTTACAAATGTAACACGTTTAGGTCTGTTTATATATCTTCCAAAATCTAAGTGTAATTTTTTGGATTAATTTCCAACAAGTTCAAGTGTTCCTAACAATTTTTTTTTAATTTAATCACGTGGAGAGACGAGCATGACGTTCACCTGATGGTAAGTGATACGTCCGCCCATGACAGCATGAAGCTAGTTATTATAATATGATATGTACTGCACCGCATTGCACTTATCAGACATAAGATGTTGGGTCTCATTTCCCCAGTAATTACACTAGACTTGCGCGACAATCATCTAATGGTAAGTGTTTCTCCACAACGTGACACTTAAAACATCAAAAGTTGAGTTTTATTACTCTAGCAATTTCACTAATTACAACATGCTTCAAACCGGAACACAGCAATCTTTGCACACTAGTGTTCGACGGCAGGTATAAGCGCTGCGGGATCTATCTAGATGATCTTCGGCAATAGTGATGAGCAAAGCAAGAACATAACCAAGACTTGGTCAATCATGGTATGAGTGTTGTATATTCGGTCTTATAATATATTAAATATTTTCTTTTCAGAAGAAAAGCACGTGTTTAAGTTATGATAAATATTTTAACTCATCATTACAACGGAATTTTTATTTTTTCGTTTAGTCTTGAACATTTGGTCTTGATTTTGCATAACAGGTCTGTCTTGATTTTGGTCTTGGTCTTGTTCATTCGGTCTTAGTCTTAGTTCTATTTTATCGCAAGACCAAGACCAATTTCACTCATCACTATCCGGAAACAGAGACATATAAACATTTCGACCTACTTGAATCGTATTCCCCATGTTAATAAATTATTATATTAAATTGTTTTACACGAGTCAAAATAGCGTAGAATATTCATCCAGCTCTGTAATGTAACAAGTTTTATTTATTTTAAGTTGCCGAAAATCCGGGTAATCTAAACTAAGCATGCCAACAAGATGCGTCATTATTTGCCAACTTGGCGCGCTCGGCGGCCATTTTATGCCCGATAAATAAACAGGGCGCGCTCTTGTTTGCAAAGATAACATCCAAGTCAATCCCTAAAGCTTCAGGCAAAACAAATATATGCCTTGCTCTCAAGGACAACGCTTTGTTTACATTAAACTTTGTGTGATACGCCCAACAAAAGGTTGGCCTGCCCCTTGCTCCTTTCAAACTTTAAGGAGTTCCTGCTTCATCATTGAAATTAAAAAAAAAACATTATTAATACCGTTCAAATGTTTAAAATAACATAAACTAATGTCGTCGAAATATTTTCTTAATAAATTTTATACATGAAAAAAAAATCTTTTTGTCCAACACTTATAACTGTACTTCGTACTTTGAAAATGGTATTCTATATTATATTACTCTGTGAATAATAATTAATATTTATTAATTAACTATGAATCGTAATCCACAATCAATGGTTTACGAAACATACCATTAAACCTCTTAAAGAGCTTAGGTCCGTGTATCGTCGTAATTCATTTAGAGGTCCGACATAAGCAGTGCTGTCGCCTCATCTAAGGGCTCATTCAGAGCACACGTGTTCCAACAATTGAGGGTACCATCTCCGCGGGTCACCGAGGGCCGGCACCGAAGCATTGAGTCTCGGTGTGACATATCACGAACATAATGGCACAGTGGGATATTGTCCGCTTTGTGTCCCACCTTATTATAACTCATCGAAACCATTTACTTTCGGTTACGATTAATTAATGTTGGGTGTTATTGCATCGAGAAATATCGATGCAGATCATAAAGTCACATATGGTGAAGTTAAGACAGAAATGATAAGTTATTCAAGCATATTTGATGTTTTTTATTTGTACACAAAATTAACCGTATCACTAAAACATACATAAGTTTTAAGCATATTAACACATTAGAAATAATATCGAAATTTCATGACAGTTTTTTCTACTTTGTTTTTTTTTTAGTATGATATTTTAATTAAAATATAATATTAAAATTAGGATCGTCTTATAAACTGCATAACATCATTCCTTTAATCCCTTTAAAACTCCGGTCCTACCACAACCGGCCACAGTGTAAGCAAATTTATCTACACAGGATGCGGCGTGTTACCTCCTGCTCTAAGTAGCTCGTGAGCTTAACTTTTTTATTATCTTTAGAATTGTACTTGATAGCTTTTTTTACGGAACTTTAGTTTACTTTTTTCAAACCATCCAAATAAATTTTATTAGTCCTTTCCTATCAATCTCGTGTAATAGGTTATGACAAGCGACCTTAAATTATCTAAATTAGAAATTAAGTAAACCGATATGTACATATTTTGTGATGAACAATTTATAAATTATTTTAGCTTTGTAATAACGTTATACAAAAAAAAATGCTATATGTAATGAATTACGCTCCAATCTACTTTGAATATAAAAAAATATTTTCAAGAAGGTACAAAACAAAAAATAAACCTGTCTCAAATCCACACGTTCCACACATCAATTATGTTGGACAGCAACATAGATGTCACAGTAATTGTACTAGTCAAGTTAAATCTTCAGGACACTTCCTTAAATAAATCTGCTTTTATAAGAATTAAAATTTGGGGCGACATTTAAATATATAACAATAAATGCGTGCGGTGGGCGCCTCCCGCGGTGCGCGCGCACTCCTGCGGACATGGTTGCCAACATCACCGCTAAAATCAAAAAAAGGGAACTTTCACTGGCGACTAAAAATAAAGTTTAAATAACTGGCAGAAAATAAATAATCTGTACATGCAAAACAAACAACATAATTTAAAATGGTGTATGGAAAAAAACGGCAAAAAAATTCATTAAATAATAAAAATAGTATTATTACAAAAATTAAAGAGTAGCCGCATTAATGTTGAGTAGAAAAAATAACACATTTAATATACAAAATATAATGGTCTATTCGCTAATAAAATTAAAAAAGTATTATTGTATCACACAAAATATTTAAACTAGTAAGTAACACTCGCTACGAAGAAACTCAACCTTAACATTGTCCTCGTGACTCGCAAGAAAATGCTAACTGTCCCAACGGTGGCATTGTTTCGTTCATTCGTAAGGCAAATATTGGGCCAGGCCCATTCAGGCCGTTTGCAAACACTGCCCTACTGGGTGGCGGCAGACAATGTGCTTCTCGGAAGAATCGTGACAGCACTCCAAATATAGTGATTATACCCTAATTGTCTACTGGCACCTGGACCATTATTTAGTTTTCAACTGGAACGATATATTTTAGCGCGTCAGCGTCCAAACCGTTGGTGGTCACTTCGCTGGTTTGTCTTACAAGTCGTGAACAGCTTCATGCAACTCGTGGACATCTGCCTTGAATGCCACTTTGTCATGTTATCTAATCAGTACTCCCTTTTAAACGAGGACAGGACAATATAGAAAAAGTGGGGAACAGTTGGTCTGTGTTCCGTTTGTTTTCTAAGTTATCAATTCGATGTTGTGGGTTAAAAAAAGATTTGCGTTAACATCTGTAGAGAAATCGTTAAGTGTATCATTTAAGGCTACGTACACTTGATTTGTTACATAAAAACCTGTCTGTTTAGCTACCGCCGTGTGAGAGACAGTGCTGTAGACGAGCTGGTTGATAATCATTTTCACCACATTTGATAATAATGGTGAAAATTAGGGGAAAGTAATTACCACACTATGAAATATATTGTCAAATACCAGGTCATCGTGAATAAAATAGTTTGAAGGTTTTAATTGATGCAGAAACAAAATAACACATCTCCCTCCCCTATTTTCTCAATGTAAAACAAAACGATTAGCAGAGGAAAGACTGGTCTGGTGGTATATTTATATCTATATTCCTCTGTAAATCCTTATGACCTGACCTATCTATCCAATGCCTGTAGGCATTTCCTACTGAACGATTTTCGATAAGAAGATATGTTAATAGTATCTATCCATAATATTTGATAAAAAAAAAAGTTATTAAACACAACAAACTGTATCAAAATTTTGATTTTTCATATAATTCAATTCTAACATATTTGTTGGCGTACACCACAATGAATACAAACCATTCGGATGTCATTCAGGGCATCGTCTTATAGCTGAACGGAGGATACCTTTTGTACAGTTAAACATTACAACAATGACATCGGGAGATCCCTTCTGGCCAATGTTTGGTTAGCTGCGCCGGCGCATTGTCGACGCGGAAATCAATTTACGATAATTGTCGTTTATTATGAAATAAATATGATGCTTTATCCAGTTCCCCTTTGTTCACAGCGTTGCCTCCAAAAGACGATCACGTTGCAAAGGTTTGCCCATGGGATTTAGTGCGTTGGCCGTAAATAATTTCTATATTCCGCGAAGAAATGCAACTGGGCGTGCATGCAACTCGAATATGCATTAGGTAGACATTTGACAATAATTATATCAATGGGGTCCATATTTCGGAGGATATTACGCGTAACGAGATCTATTGACGTGGACGTAGGATTATTAAGTGGACTATGGAATGTTATCTCAGCTTTAAGACAGCTGTCTTATACATCGTGTTTTGTAAACATTTTGATGCATTGGAAAAATTCTAAAAAATATACTACTGGTCTTTACTAGGTAGATGTTTTTTTCTTTTTATCATTCCCTTGCGTGGGTGCCTTTATTTGCCATACATTTACCATCAGTCCTTTATTACTTCATTTTCAACTCGTACTCATCATTCTTTCTATCTTATCTATCATACTCAGATCTACTTTCACACTTCGTTACTACTTTCATTGTGCACCCTAATTCCTTCTTCCATACCTTTCGCAAGTGAAGACAGCCGCCTTATATTTATTCATGTCTCTTGAAAAGGAACCCGAAACAGATGAACAACATTAAATTTTCATCTCTTTTGACGTTATCAGTATTTCTTATTCTTGTTTCTTTATTGTTGTTTACTTACATAGAATATGTATCACATTTCGTTATCTCTTATCTCTAGTTTGTTTTTTTTTATATTAATTGTTTTGGCTATAATTACTAGACAAATTCTCAATAATATTTGGCGATTTTAGTCGTCACTCGTCAGAGAACCAATAACTTCTCTATTTATCCTTTTTTTCCAGATCCAATTCCACAATCTACTAGTTCTCTCTCGTACAAGGGACAGGCGGTAACAATATGCATCACAGTCTGGTAACCGCGGGGTCACAAAGGCACGAGGTAGATATTACCGTCTTATTGCAGACTGAGGCTATTAAGAATGGTAATGCCTGTCATAGAAGGAGACTAAAAAAGTTTTTAAAACAGAGCTATGAAGATGGAGGCCTTCATTGCTTACTAAGCAAGCTCGCAAGCACTGGACTATAAATACAAGGTGGTCTCCTGTTTGTCATACCAAAGCAAGATATTCGAGGAGGGCTACGGCGCACTGGGATGTGCTTAGGCGTAGAGCAGGGAAGCACTGGTGCGCTACGTAGGAGATCCTGGGGCTCCCAGCAACGTGACCATTGAAGGAATTTTATTGCTATCTAGGGTAGCTAACCAATCTCGCAGAGGCGAAACATTTACCGGTTAAAATTTTAATACATAAATTGTAGACGAAAGTGTTGATAATGCAATCGGATGTTTAATAAGGAATATTAGAACGAGGATGTTACGTAAAATCAAGTGCGTTTAGTTTCTTCACATCCTGCACGCTTCCAACGGTTTTATGCATATACGATGCGTTCGCTAGTTTCACTCCATAAAAGCTTTTCGTATCATAACCACATACCTGTATACGATTAAGTAGGTATTCATATTACTAAGTCAGTTTAATGAAGGATGTTTATCACAATTCCTGAGATCTCTTTCCGCTTATAGACTGAGCGTCAGAAACTATCGAATTTTACTACATATAACATTAATATGGTCACCGACCACTCGGTTTTCACAAGACTTGCTTAATAACGCATCCGTTATGATGAATTGCATACAATTCATCATAACGGTGTATTCATCATAACAACACATCATAATGTGCTGATGATGATGATATATTATAGATAGAAAAATATAAAAAAATTTTGTTCATAAACTCTGTTAGTTTGTTAAGTTATAAAATGTACAGTGATTCCCAAAATTTTTAATTTTACCGCTCCTTTTTCTGGAAAAACCATTTCTTAGAGTCCCTCCTTTTTTTATTTTAATTTAAGGGTGGTGCAAAAATAACCTTCCGATGTTTTTTGGCTGTAATTTAAAAAAAAAATATGAAAAACTTTGATTTTTCTTGTGGATTATTTTTATTTGGTCTTTTAATTTTTTTACATCAAGGCAAAATTTATAGAATTTTCTGATAGGATTACTTTTGCGCCACCCCATATATAATATATATAAGAAATGTCTACTTCGTTGTTCAAAGAAAAGTTAAGAGTTATGAGCGGAATTTATAACAAAATTTTTCTAAATCTACTTTTCATTTATTCATACTATCATTGAGCCTCTAGTTCTTCATGGACCTCCAAATGCACTTGTGGTCACTCCCCCCTGACTCGCCAAAGAATCCACAAGGAAGTGGTGCCGCTTACTTTGGAGATTACTGATATAGAAGGATGTTAAGGCTTTCTTCAAAGCCACACCCTTGCGTATGTTTAAAACGCTTGATAATTATATACTTCATTTAATTCAGGACATGTTAATATATTTATTTAAAAATGTTTGTAAGTTATTACAAAAACTAATCCTACATATATATAGTGTATAAACCTTAAGCAGTTGTATATGTATGATATAACACTGTCTCATATATAATAGCTATGTACACTTCGTGACAATAACAAACGATATGTGAACACAAAGGATGAAAGGGATCCATTACCATCAATAACGCGGTACATTGTGACGTTATACGCGTCGATGAATCCTTTTCGTTTATGATATTTAGCGTGAAAAGGACCCTTAGTCCTACTCTATCAGCAAATAATGACTTCACTCCACCACCTCAAGAACATCTTGCGACGATACAATAGATCTTTTAAAATCATTTAATTGGATACTTCGAGCTTTATTACTTTCATTATGAGACATTTTACCATATCTATATTCACAAATAATATTATCTATATAATAAATATATATTAGAATTTAAAAACTGATCTCATGTTTCATCTAAATGGTCAATATAGACCATTTAAATACTTCATTTCATCAAACGGATAACTAGAATACTTTTTTATTAATAAACTTTCAGGAGAAGATATTTATCTGTGGGATATATTTTCTATATATCATTCAAGATTTCAACTTTAAATATGTTTATATCAGCATAATAGTCAAATATTTTCGTACATTCGAGTTTCAGCATGTTAACTTAAAAATAAAACATGTCGTATTACTGTAATATTTACTATGCAAGCTGATAAAGATTTAGTATTAATATTTCTAGTAATTTGTCGTAACAAACATAATCTAACAAGGATAACAAATCGATATTACAACACAAATTCATGAGTACTAATTTTTTTTTTTAAGAGACGTCCACGTGTCTGGTTATAATTGTTTAGGACCCGTATAAAATTATGGACCCATCGGGCTTAAGATTGAACCCCGATAACATCTCGAGCCTATTCAAACTGGCGACTTAAGATCATGTAGATAAGCACATTGTACGCGCCATTGTTAGGGAGACGTGAGGAGCGAATTTTGAAAAATTGGAAGATGGTGACGGTGAAAAAATTTAACTGACTGCGGAGCCTAAATGTCAATCAAGGTTTTTGTGTATAACGGTACTCGTAAATTCTATGGTTATTTTATATAAATAAGTTAGGAAACCCCATTGAGACACGAGATTCCACTTCTATAACAAATGCGATTACAAAAACTAATAGCATTGTTAGAATCATCATTTCAGTTTATTATCATCCACCAAGGGCTCAAAATATAGTATAGACCATGCTAATAACCTACACCATCCAAACCACAGAGAAAGCTACTGCTTTTTTTCCTGGTATAGTGTAAAAATGGATTTTCAGTTTCCATAAAAATAATTCAGTACCTATCTAGTAAAGAAACGATATCTTAATAAACTTTAAATGCAAACAAAAAAACTTTAGACATAACTAAATAAAAAACAAGGAAGTGAAACCTCATACTAAGGATATTCAAAACAGTTCCTCGTTTGCTGTCGGACTGTCTTATTCATAGAATGTTTAAAAAAAATATGTAGCATACGAAACTATAGAAATAAGGATACACTATTCTTTGATGATGTTGAACGCTTGGTAATCATTTTGGCTCTTACAGCTCACCTGATACTAGGACCGTGGACCCACCCGACCTGTTTACGTAATGATAAGTAAATAATACTTTATGTATACGTCTGTATACAAAAGTATTAGATTTTTTACATTTCAACGAAGCTACGAAACAATCGAGATATTCATCTGATTAATACCTTTGCCATTTACAACTTGGCGCTACTTACCATGACATACAGTGCATCATATACTAGTCACTTTGAGACATAAGATGATAAATGTTATGACCACAGTACTTTTACTAGCTACAACGTTCTTCAAACCGGAGCACAGTAATGTAACACCACTTTTTGACTGCAGAAATGAGATATAACCAGCAGTAATTATGATAATACTTGTAGGTAATAAGACAGTATAAGCAAAATAACGGATATATGTAAGAGCTACTAAAGGTGGTGTAAGAACAAATGTAGATAGTGTAAATTAATAATAAATATGTATAAATTTATTAATAGGATCACCACTATCATCATTATCAACCGATAGACGTCCACTGCTAGACATAATAAGAGGATAAAAAGAATTAATACACACCTTAATTAATTATCGTAGTAACAAAGGGATGGAAGTCTTGCCCAAACAATCTACATGTAACATATTTAATTGTGTTACCGCCTTTGTAAACGGCGAGTGGCACTCCAGGCGTGATGAGGCGGGGTATTGCGGACCCTGGGCGTTGCTCTATACAACTATTTGACTAGTGCATCGCTAACATGCTGCCAATTTGTTCAAAATTAATAACGTGGGCGGACATCTTACAACGCAAGCTGCACGATTCTCCTCTCAAGTTAGCAAACTCATTATAATTTACTAAAACGATTATTCTCTTAATATCTATATATAAATGCAAAAGCTAAAATCTCAATAATGTGAATAAGTTGTTTACAGGAATATGGAAATATTTTTCTGTAAACAATTTATAAATAAAGGACCTACTTTTTTTCCTTTCACCTAACAGTGTTACTTCTGCCCATAACAACGTGGCGCTAGTTAAGATGATATACATAAGATGTTAAGGCGCATTACCTCAGTAATTTCACTAGCTATAGCCCCCTTCAAACCGGAACACAGTAATGTTTGCACATAACTGTTTGGCTTCAGAAACAGGCGCTGGGATGGTATCTACCTAGACAGTCTCCGGCAACCGAGATCTACCAGCAGTAAAGTATGAGTCTCAAACATTCGCGGATTCGATCTCCACAAACCTTGACCTTCTAAAGAAAAAAATCGTAATGAGGATACGGACCTGTTATTTCCGTAAACCTGCTCGACTCTTATCCAGCGTGATTAATATATTGCATTAATTGCCATCCTGTAAAAAAGCCCAATGATCCAATAGTAGGAACACTAAACCAAATTGTAGACATCTATCGTAAACTAAATACTTATATCAGGTCAAGTCGGACAAATAACTTGCATGTTATTGCTTTAACTTGAGTATAATTATTCTAAATATAAGATTAAATATAAAGGTTTGTAAGGAGAATATAGTAGCATTATCTGTATATATATCCAAAGGTTCATTGACTCGTCAAAGGTCTTCGAAACCATTAAACACTAAAAATGTACCATTTAGAGCTCGGCTAAGTATGGATTTTACAAAATTCTTTCCTCAAAAGAAGTTGTGGGGGTGTAAATAACGAGAAAGGACCGAGAGCGAGGAGTTGCCGGCGAGCAGGAATATTTATGTTAAATTCCCATTTTAATTCTATATTCATCAATGCGGGCAGGAGGGAACAGCTATTTAAGTATAAAAATTAACGAATTTCATAATAATAATTCACCCCCTTTATCTCTCCCTCTGTAGCAATGTCCATCTCTTCAACCCTTCCGCATCCAATATTTTCTCGCCTTGCTCCTCCCCCTTTTACATACAACTTTATCTATATA
This sequence comes from Ornithoptera alexandrae, assembly GCA_029030555.1. Classification (NCBI taxonomy): domain Eukaryota; kingdom Metazoa; phylum Arthropoda; class Insecta; order Lepidoptera; family Papilionidae; genus Ornithoptera; species Ornithoptera alexandrae. The sequence continues at coordinate 4,113,650 of JARDVY010000064.1, read as the reverse complement.
TAGTATAGAGTTAGTTTTTGTGTTTTAGTTTACACGCGGATACCAGATCCGCGAGCCCTGACTTCGATGAAGCTGCAATAATTGTCAATAAAACTTGCGGCGCAAACTTCATCATTATAAAAAAATAATAAATCAAACTTTTAATCCCATCCGCAACATCACAAAGCCTACAAATATAACAACAAATAGCATCTCAATATAAAAATGTTTAACAAAAAATTTAATAAGAAGAACGCTAATCGCATTTCTCAGCAGCAAAAATGGCGTTGTTTATGGGCGGAATCAAATCTTTCATTTAGTATTTCTATATTTTTGAGCTTATATATCTCACGTCGGGGCAGGTGATATAGATTGTCTTAACAGTCATTATCTCCTACAGGGCGTGGTCCTCGCAGCTGAGCCTAATAATAGTGTAAAATAAGCTTATTGATTATTTTTTCCTCGCACACCCCGCGCCCTTTCTTAATCATATTCGTATATTAATTTCACACACGCATTAATCATGTTCTTGTAAAGATATGCGACGGCAAAATGACTAAAGGTATATTTCAATGACAGCGTGTCCTTTACCGGTAAATTAATTTTTGCAACTAGTTACTTATTAAGTAATGAGACAAATGAATAAAAACATAACAAAGTTATAAAGGACCTCTCAAATAACATACACAGTTTTATTATTCATCATCGATATCTTAAAATATACTTGAAGAGGAAACTAGAATTTCAGTCAGTTTAACCGTAATAGATTCATCATCATCAGCCGATAGACGTTCACTCCTGAACACAGGCCTCCCCTAAAGATCTCCACATCAATCGTTCGCATCCGTAAAGATTATTCCTATTAAACACATGGTTCAATTTATGAACTCTTTAATAACATAACTAGTCGCTGCTGATATAGGCCTAAACAAAGAATACCAGCGTACCTATTTCTGTCATCAAACAGTAGTATTCACAAAATACTGCATCCTAATTTGAATGGCGCAATACTTAATGAAATTACTGATCTTGTACTGTGTGAACATCCTAACAACCACCTCATTAATACAAAAAGGCGACTTGCTATCTACTAAAAGTTTTATATGCGCTGTCGTTAACTTAACTCATTATAAACTAAGTATGAAAGCAATAGTATCGATGATGTATATTTTTAGTTTACGGATTAGACAAAATAATCAGAGAGATGTACAAACGAAACTCGTACAAATTTAACAAAATCCTTAACTTGCTAACTTAACCAAGTGCACTCATAACTCATCGTCCAAATATTGAAATAGTATTAGATGCATTATTTTCATTCAATAAGCCCGACACAAAATAGGAAACTCGTGCACAATACAACCTATTTATCGTTGCCGGCATTATAAATGTGTAAAACCATTTAAACGGCGAGGAATCAATACACGAATGTTTCTTTATGTTATGGTGAACCAACTTGGCCGTGATGTTTCACGCACATTTTATTTTAACAGTGAAATTCAACGAACATTACAATATACTTACTATTTCCAAAATGAACTCAATATGTATATACATAAATTTCAAATTACCTTGTACACATCTCAATAGAATTTGCAGTAGCTGTCAATTCAAAATGAACTTTATTACACAGCAACAAGATTCAAATTAGCTTTTTATGGTAATGACGGATGTGACGTTATGGTTTTACGATGTAAGAAGGCTCCGACAGGACTGCTAAGGTTGGCATTGTCGATAATCATTGAAGCAAACACTTGTTATTTTAAGAGATCATCCATCCTTAAAGCTTTACATTGAGATTGTTAACAATGAGGTGTGTAATGTATTATTTATAGGGCACACTTGGAAGGCGCACTCGGGGCCAATGGATTCGCTTTGTCATCAAAACGAATAATGCCACGGCACCAAATTGTACTTCCAGTTGCATTTCGTATGAGTCCGTATTGATCGTCTTACGGTCAGTCCATTGTTGCTGTGGACTTTAATGTTTTCATATGTTCTTAACAAAGCACACAAATATACGTACACACAGAATGCTCACAATCGTGTTAAAATTCAAATTATTAAAATAGCTCTAATTCATCAATAAGCCGTTAATCATCATCAGCCTTTATTAATCCATTGCTAGTTAGCCTTCCCAATGTCTTTCCACCGAATGCGGTCCACAGCCACAGCTCGACCGCTCTTAATCTCAAAGTTATTAATCAACAAAATAAATATTCTATAACTTACGTACTTCAAGGAAACGCTGATTTCAACATTGTAAATTTTTTTTTAATTCTCAACAAATCACCATCTTATAACAATATCAGTTCCTTCAACAATAGATACGTAAGATACGATTTTCTTTCCTATTACATTACTCATTTATTAATAGTCACGGCTTCACAACAAAAAACTGTTGCTGAACCAAAAAAAAAACACACACACAAAACGTATCTAATCCTCCAGGTCCGCGATCCCTTTGCGTGAAACGAAAAAGGTCCAATAAATATAGTAACCATTAAATAAATTCGAACAAAAAAAACGTTTGCTTAAAAAAGGACAAAAAAAGATGTCCGCAGGCGCACACCCCTTACAAATATTTGTGCGCATATGGTTTCCGGCTACTTCGAGTGGGTTACGCTAAAAATGCTAAATGTGAAACCCGTTTTTTTTTTTCGCTAAGCACACAATGTGAAATCAATTCTGATTGATGATAAGCCCTCAATAACTCTAAACTTGAAGAACTTAGATTCAAATCTCAACTAACTTATGTTTTTTTTAACAACATATTAATTTTTACTACTGCTGTTAGGTCTCTGTTGCCGGTGACCGTCTAGTTACCACCGCAGTAATTATTCCTACTGACAAACAGTAGTGTGCAAACAATACTATGTTCCGGTTTGACAGGCGTTGTAACTAGTGCAATTACTGTTTATGCGGTGCAGTGTATACCATTATAACTAGCCCCACATTGTTAGGGACAGGCGTACTTACAATCAGTTGAACGTCGCACTTGTCTCGTCGCTTCGTATAATAAAAAAAAAACACATACAGTAGTGTTAAAACTACTGTGTTCCTGTTTCAAGGATGCTGTAGGTAATAAAGTTACTCGGTAATGAGACCTATCTTACATTAAATATTTTATGTAAGAATTGGTAACTACCATTTTTCCTTTATATAGCGTGGCGCAAAAATAACCTTATAAAAAGTACCTTATTACCTGTGTTATAAGGTACTTTTTATAAGGTTATTTTTGCGTCACCCTATACAACGATCGACTAGACAAGTAGGACGTTCACTTGATAATAAGTGATACGTCTGCTCATAACATCGTGGCGCTTATTGGGATGATATATACAGTTACTTCAGTAATTTCACTAGCTACAACGCTATTCAAACCGGAACACAGTAATGTTTGCACATTACTGTTTGGCGGCAGAAATAGGCGCTGCAGTGGTAACTACTTAGGTGGTCTCCGGCAAACACAGACCTTCCACCAGTAAGTTTTGATACTGCGGGGATAAGCTTCGCCGACCTACCGCTAAATTTCAACGGAACCCGCTATTGACACGTTGCACACTTAAAACATTTATTACACGCTAACGAAGGTAGTGAAAAATGTTGCGCACCCCTGCGAATCGCCGGTAGCAAACAACCTTATCGGAGGGTCGCTGGAGTACATGTAGTGTAAGGTTTCTCGCACAACTCACGAGATACAAGCCAACCTCACCTGCTCGTGGTGCAACCTGCTAATCAACAAACCAGCCTCTGGCTCGCATAAACTCGCATTGGCCCAGCGTGGTAGGAACAGGCCTGAACCCCCCATATGAATACCTATCTGATCGAAGGAGGAATCTTTGGGAGAAACTACTAAACTATATCACTACGATCCACCACCGCAGAAAACATCACCACTAAACACCTATAGAAATAGGAGATAAGCAATAAGCTTATAATAATATAAAAAAAAAACATTTTGACCTCAATCATTTTTATATCTCTGGTTCCATTGAAATAAGCGACAAAACGAGCAGGACGTTCACCTGATGGTAATTTATACGCGCCTGCTCATTATAACGAGGTGCTAATTAGGATGACATATACTACACCACTTTCTTCGTCTGAAATGTAAGATATCGAGTCTCGTTACCCCAGTGATTGCATTAGCTACAGCACACTTCAAACCGGAACACAGTAATGTTTGCATACTAATGTTTGACGGCAGAAATAGGAGCAGGTCACCAGCAACAGAGACTTACCACCGGTGAAGTTGTTGCGGCATAAGATGTTGACTCTCAATAACCCAAGAATTAGATCTCTAGTTATATTTTTCGGGAGGGGTGCTTCACATCCCTCCCCGAGGCGGGCCTGTTCGATCCGCACGCCGATCAGGGGTTGCGGAAGAACTGCTCGACGTTATCCCGTGACCCTCGTGCATATCTTCGGAAGTGATTGGAATACCGTGTGAAGCTATTTAGTCGGTTGGAGTCCGACACTATCCCGTTACCGGTCCTTCTGGTTTCGGGGTGGGCGACCATTAGCATTTTATTACACACGTTAATAAAAAAAATCAAGTTATATTTACTTATGTATGTAAAATAATGTAGTGTACTTTCATTTATGATTTAATATCTATAAACATTTATTATTGTATTGTTAAGAGACTTTAAACCAGACTTTTCTGGTGGTAGGTCTCTATTGCTGGAGACCATGTAGGTACCACCGTAACGTCTAATTCTGAACCTAATTAATAATATTTAAATATTAGCGTGTTCCTGTTTAAAGTGTTGTAACTAGTAGAATTAAATATAGTACAAGCACAACATAATGCAGTGTATATCATCCTAACCAGTGCTATTTTGAGCAGGTGTATCGTTTACCTATCAAATGAACGGCTCGTCGTTTCGTCAAATAAAAAAAAACACAGTAACTATTAGTGTATACTATTCAAATGCTAGCGCTGGTGGTATATCTCGGTTGTGGGAGACCGTCTGGGTCTGACCACTGCAGCGCCTATTTCTACCGCCAAAGAGTACTGTGAAAATATTACTGTGTTCCGGCTTGAAGAGCACTGCAGTTAGTGTAATTACTGGGGTAACGAGTCTCAGGCGACGTATGCAACGTGGTGCAGTGTATATCATCCTAACTAGCGCCACGTTGTTATGGGCAAACGTATCATTTACCATCATGTGAACATCCAGCTCGTATCGTCACTACGTAGAATAAAAAAAAACAGTTAACCATATCGCACCTACGTGGCCTAAACAAATGCATTCAGCTGCCGATTGCACTGAAAGAGTTGCATACAATGAATGTAAGGACATTCCCGCTTCTCCATTGAAAGCCTGAGCATGAAACAGAAACAAGTCCATTGAAGGCCACGTAGCGCGCGCCTCAAAGGACGCGAAGGACCATTCAACAAGCGTAAAACGTTCCCCCAATAGTGCCGTCACAAATCGCCGGCACGCATTATGTTATCCTTAGACTCCTCGTGATTCGCGAAACCGACAAAGGGTTCCCGTAAGCTGTAAAAACAATCCTCACGAAAAGGTTTCCCGGAGCTCCTAATCCTTCTCAAAGTGCACCGACCGCATCGAACGGGCAATATTTTGAAAACAGAAGGAAATCCCTTTCGATATCAATTTAACGCGTGAACGGAACTATTTGATGCCCCTTTTAGCGATCCGAACGCGTTTTAAGACAATTTTTTTTTTTAGACAAAAGTGCAAACAATACCGAGGATCTCAAAGGAATATAATAGATGAATGCACGGCACATGTTATTGCATGTTATCCTTTAACAGGAGATCGTCATATACTCCCGATAAGCTTAAAAGCTATCTTGCATTTATTACTACATATATTATCTAATGGTAGTAGGTCTTTGTTGCCGGAGTCCGTCCAGGTAAGTACCGCCGCAGCTCCTATTTCTGCCGTCAAACAGTACTATGCCAATACTCCCATGTTCCGGTTTGAAAGGCGTTGTAGCTAGTGAAATTGCTTTTATAACGAGACTTAAGAACTTCAGTCTGCGACTAGTACAACATGGTGCTGTGTATATCATCGTAACTATCGCCACGCTGTTATGAGCAAGCGTATCACTTACCATCAAGTGAACGTCTCATCCGTCTCGTCGCCTTATAAATTAAAAAAAAAAATCCAAATCTTTTTGTAAATTTTAATATTTACATAATTCAATAAGTAACTTTGCCAGCGTCTGTGATACTGCCGGAACCGAATAAAACAAGAGGGTTCATGGGGCTACACCATATTGTACTCATCGTAGATTAAAGATGTTAAGTGTCCTTACCATACGTTTCACTGGCTTCAACGCCCTTCAAACCAGAATATAGTGATGTTTTCTAGCTACTGTTTAGCGGTAGAAATACGAGCTTCGATGGTACATTCCTAGACGGTTACGACCAGTAAAGGATATATTAATGATAGATCTTTGTCTGAATTTTTTTTAATAAAATTTAATCATATTATAACGTACCGGAAATACCGTTTTAAAAGCCAACTTTTAGTATATTACTCTGTATAACAAGTTGCAAGTCCACCTATATGATATGATAAAAACTACTTATATTTAAAAATCATAAAGCGTCTAAACTCTGAAGTGTACACGAGTGACAATAAAATAACCGAAACCACTTTCCGCCCGCCATTACTATTTCATTATGCGACAACAGACCGAATAATAAACCACTTCCGCTCATAAAACAAAGATAAAATCACACCAACCATGTCTATGCTCATGATCAGAATTTAACATAAACTTACAGCGAAATATCTAAATCTTTCCTAAAAATTTAACGACTTGGTAATCTTCAGAATTCCTCGTAAATTCAGATGTTCAATCTTGTATTATCTAAAGGCATTTCCTTAAGAGATAATTTTATTCCGAAATCCATCTAAAAACTATAAAACGAGATGTGCTCTTATTTATGGAGATGTAATGTCCTCCGATCCGGACAACTGATGCCGCAGTTTTGGTTATCAAATGTATGTAAGCACAGTATAAAGCGCCCACAGTTATAAAAAAAAAATATTAAGAGATTGATTAATTAAAAATTTAAATCTAAATAGGTTTCATTTTAAGATTCAACTCCTTTTTTTTAATCTTAAGTAGACCTGATTACGGAAGTCATCATTATTATTATCGTCATCTCAACCGATAGACGTCCACTGTTAGGTATTGATGGTAGGTCTCTATTACCAAACACCGTCTAGGTAGGTAACACCACAGAGCCTATTTCTGCCGACAGACAGCGTGCAAATATTACTGTGTTCCGGTTTAAAGGGCGTTATAGCTAGTGTAACGAGACAAGATCTTATGTGTAAAGACAACGAGCGCAATGTGCTGCTATGAATACCACCTTAATCAGCATCACGTTATGGGAGAGCGTATCACTTAACATCAGGTGAAAGTCCCACTTGTCTCGAAAATTCATTGTTAAAAAAAAAACATTGGTCTCCTAAAAAAAAAGCATATTGGATAACAAAAAGTAACTAAATAGGTTCAGACCTGTTTTATAAGGGAAGGAAGATACACGGGGAAACAGCATCCATGATGGCCCATCGTATAAACAACAGAAACACCACAGAATAGCAATTACGTTGCCAACATTTTTTTTATTTAATTGTACCATAACACGAGCGGAACGTTCACCTGATTGTAAGTGACGCGCATGCCCATAACAACGTGGCGCTAGTTAGGATGATATATACTACACCACATTGCGTTCTTCGCCTGAGACGTAAGATTTCAATTCTCGTTACCCCAGTGATTACACTAGTCACAGTACACTTCAAACCGGAACACAGTACTGTTTGGGGGTAGAAATAGGCGCTGAGATGGTACCTACCTAGACGGTCTCCGGCAACAGAGACTTACCACCAGTGGAAACCTTCTACCGTTCGCAAGCAGCCACGCCCCATACACACATACAAAGGTTGTAATTTATGACCTCACTTTAGGATGGTAATTAAAGAGGGGTACTTTTATGATTCTCTTAGAAGACTTAGCAGCTACGAATCAAACCCAGAACCGTTGACATTACAACCTAACTGCTGAACAATGTAAACAAATATTTATTTATTTATTTACAAAGTATATTTGTATAAATAAAAAAATATTGTACAAAAAGAAAGAGTTACTGCCAAACAGTAAGCTAAACATCGCAGTATATTGGAAGTATATAGGATATCGTTACATATAAAAAGATATAAATCACAATAAATGTGGTGCATATAAAAATGAGTAAATTTATTTATTTTATTTATAACTACCACTACTTTATGGAAAACCTAAAACTAGGCCACAATTGGCGGACTTAATACCTATCGGCATTCTCTGACAGTTAAGCTAGGAAGTGGAGAGATGCTGTGGTATATCTTGTAACATAAATATTGTAAGAGAGACTGTATATATCATTATAAGTATGTATCCGTAATATATATGTATAGAGTAGCACAGATAACAGAAATTCCTAAACGCAGTAAAGAAACGTTAGATCTAACAGAACCATAGAAACCGAATGCACAATCGGACCACGCCCACAGCGGTGCATTCAGCGCCTAACAATTACTTACAGTACAACGACTGGAGGTATTTCGCATCTGGCGGATCTACAATGAGCTTCCTGTTCGGATTATGAGATACGGATCTAGTGTTACGTTTTGCGATATCATCGGATCCGTCGCGGAATCGTATCGCAAACGTGTCTGATTGATAGCGTTCCCTTCAATGTTACAATGTTTGACATTCACATACGCTCCGTGTCGAATTATGTTTATAACAAAACATTTTGTATACATTGTGATAAACATATATATATATATGTATATATAATAAATATGTTTAATATTATACTAAAAATTAAAATTATATATGATTACTTTAATATTAATTATTAACAAATGGATAATAACTATAATTATTAACGAGTCTTATTGATTTTCTACACATCCGAATATAACCAGTGTAAAAATGTAAATGAAAGTTGTTATTATTTTATAAATATTATTTCTTATAGTTTACCTTAAAGTTAATTATATTATAAAGAAATTTAAAAGGATTTTTTTTATATAACGTAAAGCTTTAAATGATTTCATATGTCACAAATACAACGTTCACCAACATTCTTCCGCTGACTAAAACCGAAACGACGTTTCACGGACTAATTATGAAAAATAAGGACTCATTTCACCAAAAAACTACCGCTCTCAACACGTGCTGTACCATTTACCGAAAATGGTGAATTCCTGTAAATATTAATTCCGAGCGAAATAGTAGCGTAAAAAAAAAACGCTAATTGCTTTTTGTATAGCGTCGTAAGGTTAAGTTTTTGCGTCAGTCCGTAAGGTCTGTCTGCGTCGAGTAAATGTGGGCTTTGTCAGTGAAAAGTGTCAAATTACGTGGCTCGAGATGCCAGATAAAGAATAGGGTTGGCACATACAATAAATAATTTACCGATTTAATATATACGTTATTTAAAACCGTAAAAAGCTAAGAGAAAATGGTCTTGTATCACATTAAGATCGAATGACTGAATAGTTTAGTTATTCTCGCTTCTAGTTTTATATCAATATGGTGTTGGAGTCGGGTTTTATTGTTTTCCTCTCCTATTTACTACTGTTCTCGACAGTTTTATCTAGATCTTCGAACGGAGAAAGAAAACTTCATTTTTACAATGTAATTATAACCATACTATCACAGGTTACTTTGTCTTGTAGACGATGTTAAGCACTCTCAAAGTGGACTATTTCTATAATTATTTCTTGATGATTAAACAGTTATATATCAAAATTTACTATGTTATATATATTTAAAATATGTTTTGTTAAATTAAGACGAGAACATAAATCCATTTTTTCTCATATCATAAATATTTCTTCTCACTTTAAGAATACAATAAATAAGCAATTATACCCTAAGTTTAATAAATTGATCATTATTAAATTATCATAAATTGAATAATTGGACATCCCTATTCCCTTGTCGGGGGTCGTGCTTTTTTGCGCGTAACCATTTTTAGTTTCTCGTAAAGATTTTGCTGTTAGATAACAAACTGTTTCCACTTCCTAAATGACTTATTTTCGTCTGTTTAAGAATGGAATTAAAGTATTGATGGTTTACAAATATAGTCGATATTCGAACAGCAATAGTAGATAGTTACGACAGGAGTGTATGATGGATGAGGAACGATGCAATAGACTAAACGGGAAGAAGCGGTAGATGAAACGCCGACAAGTTGGAGAAATATTTCCAAAATATTTGTAAGTGAGGCCACGGGGTGGCACGGGGCGGGCGGGGGTTGGCTTTGGAATTCACTACAATATGATTAACTTGAAACCATCGCATTCCGAATACATCAATAAAGAGAAATAAGTTCACCAAACGGAAGCTATAAATTCCTAATATTTTTAATATATTAAAAGATATTTGAATATTTATAATAAAAGTATGTCAGATTATTTAATAATACTAATACATTTCCATCCATTTTTTACAATATCATTTTTGTTTATAACTTACAGGTTTCTGTTGCCGGAGACTATCTAAGTAGGTACTACCGCAGCGCCTATTTTTAATGCAAAAGAACAATGTGCAAACATTACTGAGTTCCGGTTTAAAGGAACTTGTACCTAGTGAAATTACTGAGGAATTAATTAAGAAGACTTCTTATGACGACGTCTTATGTCTCAAGGGGACGAACACAATGTAATGTAATGTATTTTACTAACGCCTGGTTGTTATGGACAGGCATATTATTTACTTTAAAAAGCATGGTATAAAGGATTTCCTAATAGATATGCTAATAAACAATAATGAAATATTTTCTATTTGTACTAAAGAACAGTTTTTTAAAATAACTAAAACATCTTTTTTATAAGTTTATAAAGAAATTCCAACAAAACTCTTGTGTTTATTTTACAGTATAGTTAAGCTATGGATGAATTCAATTTTGCGAAACACCCTGTGAAAGGAATAAGGGATTTATGGTAGGTAATTACTCGGGCGTGAATTTACCCACACGAGGGTCAAACTGGGGGTTTGTTAAGGCTTACATTGAATTCATTTTCTCGGTAGTTTTGTGTCTTATTGTAACTCTACACCGCGCCCAGCGCTGATCGTCTCTATGAGATAAGGAAGGATTTAGGGCTCGGCCCATTTGGGAGCCCCGACGCTGCGCTCCGACACCGCATTATCTCCCCGGACCGCGTATAAATGTTTATATTATTCATTGTGAGATAACAATAAAGACTTTTTTCTAAACTCTCGTGCAAGTTTGTGTCGCTTACATAAATTACTTTATACAGAAATCGAAGAGATATTCCTTGTTTATTTTCGATGGCGGGAGATAAAGCGAGATTGTTTTTAATTCGTTAATAGCAACTCCAAATCAGTGTGGGCTTAACCAACAAACTATTTTGACAAATCAACGTTTATAGAAATTGGAATTAATAGTATAAATTCTAACATTATTTAATATTTATTGTAAATGATTGCATCTCATGAGATTGTAATGTGAAATGCCAAAATATTAAAATTTTTTTCATATAACTCAGATGATAATCTCGCATACAAATCCATCTGATTCTAATAGTCACCACAGTCTGTAAACTCCAGTAACAATAGAGATACCATCCGAAGTCATTTTTGTGAAACACAACATTGTAGCTCCTAAGAAAAACCTAGGCAAGGAGCGCATCATAACAAATATCAAATAATGTAAAGCTACAAACAAACATTTGCAACGCATCTAAAATTGCACAATAGAGTGATTTCTTCAGATAATCTCGCCAACAATGCAAAATATTATGTCGTCATTGTCACGGGAGGAAAGCGAGCATGGTCGACCCTGAATTCGCATGGTAATATCGATAAACATCACATCACCAGTAATCCTTAGTGAATGCATCGACATATTGGTGTCAAGTGTGGCGTGAAGAGATTATAATGTTATACAAATGTTTATATGAAAACGTGAACATATACTTTTTGTTATTACAAAAATAGCTTTTGTTAACATTGTTGTTACAACTTGGGCATGTTTGATGAAGACAGCCCAGTCCTACACATCTCATAACACGTGTAATACTGATAATCTTTAAGAGACGTTTTCAGGATTGATACGTTTATATTCAGTATGTTTAACACTGAACGCTGTCAAAGCCACAATATGCTTCATTATCATCATCAGATCATCACAAAGACTTGCACTCCATACGGAATACCAAGCATCCAGCGGCTTCGGTAGGATCTCCCAAAACAGATTAAGCTTTACAGTATTCTGTGTAAATATAAAAAAAATCTCGGGAATAGATCAAAAATTTTACAGTATAACAAAAGTATAGATTTACTTGACTGACTTTGAGCTCTAATTAAATTATATCAATAGCAGATCGTAGTAATACAGTTAAAGGACAAAGCATTGATTTCCAAATTTTTTTTAAGAAAACAAGATCTGACGGGCACGTCTCTTACTATAAGTTGTCGACAAACCGACTGTTGATCAGATAACTGAGCGATAGCTATCACCGTTCCCATAGCGCCATATCCCATTGGCTCAATCTCACCTCCTGAATGTAACCAACACCACAGAACTTTAACGAAGATCTTAGATAACAAAAAAAAGTGTAACACAAATATCCCATTTGTTACGTTTAATTATCTTTAAACCAATTCTGATGTATTATACTCTTTATCTTTAGATATACATACATAGATACTTTACGTATTTGTTGTCGTTAACTTTTTTTTGTATCAATGGTATAAGCACAAAAATGAAAAACCTTTTTAAATAAATATACAGTAACTTAAAAATAATGTCTGTAAAGACAATTTTAAATGTAAAATCTTGATTAGTATCTTCTAGTTAGCATCTTACTACTTTGCTTAGATCTGATCATCAACGTACATTATTCATCTTAACATAAAGCACAAATAGCCTACTCTACATTTCCACTGTCGGCATCAGAAGCTTTATCTCACAAGAAGACAGTCGAAGGCATCGTCTACATTGGCCAAATGTGGCACAGATCCTCGTATTGGATATTATCGAAGACTTGATTTCTATACGACGATTTCTTTTCCCGAAAGCTCAAACCAGATCCAAAAAAATTATTCATTATCACTATACTTGTTATTTCATATCAGTCATTATTTTCAATACTATGTGAAAACTTATTATCATAATCCTAACTTTACCCAAAACTAATTTCGAATACATATAATGTGCTTATATAATATTAACTGATTTGAATATAGAGCTTTAACAGACGTAAGTTGATAGACATTATTTACAGAGCTTCCACAAAAAATTCAAGCTCTTTCGAAAGAAATCTCTCACACGTCCCACGTCCCACGTCCCACGTCCCTGCAGTGATCAAATAAAACTTAGCAGTCTGGTGTATCTGTCAACGTTGTACACGTCGACTCCCCCGCGTCGCGTGATATATCGACGATCGGGAACAGGAAATAGGGGCTTTGGGGGCACCGAGTTATTAATAAAAATCACACACTGTAATAAATCTTAACACAATCAACGACAAATATTTGTTATATTAAATAGAGTATGTGATGCTTCAAATTTTACATGGTATTAAAGATTTTTCGTATACTCAAGTAACACCTTTTTAATTTTTTTTGACGTTCACTTGATGCTAAGTGATACGTCTGCCCATAACAAAGGCAATAGTTAGGATGTTATGCAAAGTACCACAATCGATTCCTCCTCTGAGATATAAGATCTCGTCTCGTTTCCTTAGTAATTACACTAGCTAAAGCGCCCAAGCGGAACACAGTAATCTTTGGACACTACTCTTTGGCGGCAGAAAAAACCTACCACCAGTGAATTTGCTGAACCGAGTTGACACGGTTCAAATTAAGATATAACCTATACCAAAAAAAACCACAACATCCTTTTCCTAATATGTATATAACAAATGAAACTTTTTGTTACTGTTAGGTCTCTGTTGCCGGAGACCGTCTAGATAGGTACCACCGCAGCTCCTATTGCGGCCGCCAAACAGTGGTGTGCGAATATTACTGTGTTCCGGTTTGAAAGGAGTTGTAGCCAGTGAAATTACTGGTGTAACGAGTTTTAACTTCCTATGTCTGAAAGCGACGAGGACAATTACATCTTTACTAGAGCCTCGTTGTTACAGGCAGGCGTATCACTTACCATTAGGTGAACGTCCCGCTCGTCTCGTCCATTCGTTGAATAAAAAGAAATTATTATTTTAATACGCGAACAGTCACAAACAGTAATAAAAATGGATGATTGTTCCCGGCGCACGCGTCGATGTTTAGATAACATTGTTTTTTGATGATTCCTGGAAGAATACGTTTCATATTCAATCCAGTCGAGGTCCCGGATTCGAATATAATTGATTAATATTAATAAGTCGTTTGTTTTTTACAGGGGAAACGGAGAATCCTTTAGGAATCCCTAAAGACTATATCTTGATCGCAATAAATGTTTTATAACTTTCTAAAACAATTATAAATATATTATCAAGGATTTTATTTTTATTTTAACATGAAACTTTAACAATATATTAAAAGAAGAGAATAATTTAAAATACGTTCACTTAAAATATTTTGAACACTATATATACATATTATATATTTAACAGCTTGTTCATGTCTCCACTTTACAGGGACAGGGCACACACCTATGGTCACTCAGTGCGGATTGGTGACTTCACACACACCTTAGAATAAATTCTAATTCATGTGCAGGTTTCCCGCACGATGTTTTCCTTCACCGTTTGTATTTCCCTGTTGTAACTAAGTTCACAAATCTACATAACTTAAATCTTAAAGTCATCGGTACATGCCGAGATTCGAACCCACGAACTTAGGAATGAAGGCCGCATGCATTAACCATTAGACCAGCGAGCTACTGCTATATATATATTATATTACTACTAGATATTCTACTTCCTAATGAAAATGTTAAATGCCTGGTGATTGACAATATATTAGTAATACTAGGCTAGCCTAGAGCTAGGCTGTTTATAAAAAATCATGCAGCCATCTCAATCGAAGCTAAATATCTGAGTTAATACTGTATGGCTATCCACTGAGAGAGGCCTATGTCCAGCAGTGGACTGATGATGATGAATACTGTATATACTTTATTATCTTTTATGAAATAAATTAACTATACAAAACCACATTCTAACTGGTTTGAGTAAAAACTATTACTATTAGAGTGTCCTGTTCGAGGGACGACCACAGAAATCAAATCAAACTAACACGCAATATCTAAAGGCAGTATTATCTCGAAGCGGTCGAAAAAGGGCTGGATAAAAAATGGTGGTAAGGAACCCCGGGTCGGCTATTATCTTTGAACACCGAAGTCATTTTAGCCATAATAAGATAACATTAAGGGAAGGCGACTCCACTGATCCTCAAACTATAACTGACGATGCACCAACACAAACTATTTATTATTTCATAGAAAGGGTGGTAGGTCTCTGTGGCCGGAGACTATTTAGGTTGGTGCCATCGCAGTTCCTATTTCTGCCGACTAACGGTACTGAGCAAACATTGCAATGTTCCGGTGTAAAGGACGCTCTGTAGCTAGTGAATTTATTATGTTAACTAAATTTAACATCCAATATCTTAAGATGATTAGCACGATGTGGTAATGTGGTACAGTTTATATCATCCTAATTAGTACCACATTGTTATGAACAGGCGTATCACTTACTATTGAGTGAAAGTCTCGTTTGTCTCGTCGGTTAATTGTATAAAATTATCATATTTCACACTCACATTATTTCTAGTTATTTTACCAATACTTACAATGGAGTCTAAGGGATCCCGACCAACACCTTACGGAGTCCAAGTCAAGCTCACCTCCATACGGAGCACCCTATTAAACAGACGAAGCTTGAACTACCCACAAACCCGAATTGGGCCAGCATGGTGGAGTTATGACCCAATTACCTCTCAATGAGGAACCTTGAGCGAGCCCTAAGCCGAACAGCGGGCGTTATCAGGCCGATAAGAAGACTTACAATGTTATTGTATATATAAAGTATTATTTATTTGCCGTTATTGTTATTTAAGATTTATCTTAAACTGCTTAGGTAATTATGGAAAGTTTGAAAGCCACACGTTCTGAAGAGCATGTCAGCGGACCTGTCGCACTCGAGAGGGGAACAGGTATATAGTTTTTTTCTCTCATTCGTTTTTGCGCATGCGCACGTGTGCTGGCCGCCCCTTAATTACCGGCGCATACCATAAACAGATCTTTACGCTCCCTTAAATAAATCTTCTGAATGTTCTCTTTTTTTTTTCTCTCCCCTTGTTTTCTTAGGCCGATAATTTCGGAGCGCGGCTCTTCGGTTTACGGACACGCGGACCATTTCCCGTGATGATCGATGATGACTCTTTGTTTTCACAGGTTGATTGTCAGGAGATTTTGAATGTTTACAAACTTTAACTACAACACGAATTATAAGTTCAAACTTTTTTTTTTAACATTTAAGGTAAACGCATCTAATATTTTAGAATAAAATTTAAGAACCATACACTACTTGTATATAAACGAAAGGTTTTGGGTTACAAATTCAAATTTTCCATTATTCTAATCATGAGCAAATAGCTTATTTTTTTATGATGGAAAATATGATAATGACACTTTATTATTAAACTAAAAAAAAAGTTGCATTCTACACAATCAGGCTTACTGTATCGTATAAAGATTACACATATAACAATGATATGAAAAGGTTAGCAGGATATTTCGTTCACGTCTATCTTTTGGAAACATTTTCTTCTGTATTACTCATAAACCGTACTATAATTGCAGCAGTAAAACAACTGCTTACAGCTTATCTCCTAACTCTAAAGTCCCAGGTTTTATTCTAAGATCACAGCATAATTCAGCATTGCTTAGTTCCTGTTATAAAGATATATGATCCAAAGTATTCTCGCCTTACTACCATCGGTCTCATTCTTACCTAATATATAAATATGTGGAAGTTTTGAGAAAATAATAAAGGAAGAGGAGTTCAGTTTTTGTAACAAAAAAACGCGCTTTTTTTTTGGGAGTAAAAAAACCTTCGTTCACTACCACCACCTCTGCATCAGCAGAAAAGACTAAGTGATTAAATTTTGTGTTGATCCCGATTATTAAAACTGACTCCAACATTTAAATCGAGACAACATCGCTTTGATATCGTAGTTAAAAGTCAATTAGCAAAGTAAACGCACCGTGAAACGATGTCCTGTACTCTTAACGGCATGGTTAGCTGTTTCAAAGCTGCTTATCAGCAGAACAGGTACCGAGGCCCCCCTCGAAGTCAGATATCCGCGCCGGTTTTATTGTGCTGCTAAGCGATGTTTTATTATCAAAACGATAAACTCCTCCATGACGCATTATATTTATCTTTCCTACCTTATCGGCTTTTTTTTATTTGGCACCTTATCACTATTATTTAGTGAGAAGATAAACCGTCACCGTGTCCTTGCTTATATTTTTAAGCCTCTCATTAAGGTTACGAAACTGTTTGCTCGGACAAACACTTTTGTTGTTTAAAAGGGTTTCAAATTGAATTTCATAATTATCAAGGAGACGGGGCAAAAATGTTTGTTATAGGGTACAAAAGGTATAATATTAATTATCTCAAAAAAAATATAAATCAAACATAAAGAACATACCTGTCCATGACCGCCTAGCTAGGTACAACCGCAGTGCCTATCTGTACCGCCAAACAGTAGTGGGCGGGCATTGCTGTGTTCCGGTTTGAATAACGTTGTACCTAGTGAAATTACTGGGGTAACGAAACTCAACATCTTATATCATAACGAAGAGATCAATTTGGTGCAGTATATTTCGTCCTACCTAGCGCCACGTTCTTATTGGCGGGCGTATCATTTATCATCAGGTGAACGTCTTGCTCGTCTCGTACCTTCGTCGAATAAAAAAAAAGTCTTATGTCTCAAGGTAATGAGAGCATAGTGTTAGGGAGTATACCATGCTAACTAGTGCTAGGTTGTTATGGGCGGGCGTATCACTTATTATCACGTAAACGTCGAGTACGTCTCCGTTTTCGTAGAATTAAAAAAAAAATCTTGATTTGGTGTTGCGTTATATCCGAACATCCTAGACTAATTTTAACAAAACCTATGACAGGCAGAAAACAGAAGATATGAGATATAATATATAAATACATTTATTGTTCTGATTTATTCATCATCATCATCATCATCGTCGTCGTCATCATCAGCCGATAGACTTCCACTGCTGAACATAGGCCTCCGCCAGAGATTCATACATCGATCTGGTAGGGATTCATATGGAGGTTTTTGAGCCATTTTCCACCATGCAGGCTGGGGTGAACCAAAGCCTCGTTTGTTGATTAGCAGGGTGCACCACAAGCCGGTGAAGTTGGCTTTGAACTGTGAAATGTTGTGCAGAAAACCTTACACCCCTTATTTTTATTTTAAGTTCATGTTAAGTATTTTATTTGTATGTACATTGTTTATTCATTCCATTTTACTGAGTTTATACTACATTACGGTAATTAATACTCTTCTTATTCCTGCTATATAGGGTCGGCACAGTATGTACTGCTCTTCCATATCCCTCTATCAGCCGTCATATCTGAATTCATATTCTTCTTACACAGGTCGTCTTTCACACAATCCATCCAAACTTTCACAGTAATTAATACTATTCACTAATAATTCTGGAGTCATGCCGATATAAAGTATCTGATACTAAAGCATTTTTTGGGTGTAATCTCAACACAAACGGGAATGTTCTTTTATTACCATAATAAGGAAATATGAAGGATTTTAAATGAAAAATTAACGAAATAAAACGTACAATTGGTTCCAGGAAATAATAAAGTATATACACAACGTACCTCCTGCAAAATATTTAATGTCCTGATATTTATTATTAACTGTACATTGTAATGTACACGGTCCGAACTGGAGGCGTGCACTGTAGCAATTTTCAATCATTAAGGCGAACCAGTAAGGCCGATTGACGATAATTACTTGTTGTGTTGCCCACATTACCTCAAAAAAGGTGTTACTGTAATGACGGTATCACCCGACGGTGCACCTTAATCTCATATATGTAGTCCCCAAGTTGTGGGTCATGTTATTTGCTGGGCAAATTAAGTACCGTAATACGATGCTGCGTAAAAGTTTCAAGATGGACAGACCGTTAAGTGTAATCAAAAATAATCATTAAAATAATTTACTGATTACAGTAGTGATACTGCAGGGTGTATTTCTACCCCTTAAACCACGTGTGTACGTTACCGTTGAAAATAGGACTGTAGTTACTGGAATTACCACGATAATGAGACTTAATATCCTATATTTCTAATTGGAGGGTGTACTTACCATCAAGTGGTACTTCTACTCGTTATAACACTACATCACACGAAAATAGGTGGTATGTTCTATTCGGATTTGTTTCGGGTCTATTGCCGGTGACTGCCTAGGTAGATACCCTATTATGTCATTAAACAGTAGTGTGCAAATATTACCGTGGTCTGGTTTTAAAAGCTTCTAGTGAAGTTACTGGGGTAACGAAATATAGCATATTATATCTTATATCTCATTTATTATGTCTCGAGGCGTCGAACGCAATGTGGTGCAATGTATATCGTCCCAACTAGCGCCACGTTGTTATGGGCGGCCGTATTACATACCATCGTGTGAACGTCTTGGTTGTCTCGTTGTTTCTGCGAATAAAAAAATTTTTTTTAGCCTGATTTATTTATTTACTTAACGCCTATACTTGCAAAAAATTCTAAAACATTAGTTTGACTATTTATCCTAATAACTAATTATAATAAATAATAAGTTAAGCTCGCCTCTACTATTCCTTGTTGTTTGTCTTTGTATATTTGTATATACACTGTGGTAAAATAAATAAAAAAAAAATAATAAAAGTGAAAAAAAAAACAGAAAATATCTTAATATGGCATTTAACTAACTAGGTGTCCCCGCTCGTTTTGCTGGCCGTAACACCCCCCCAACTCCCTTTGAGAAAAGAATTTTATAAAATCCATTCTTACCAGACCTCTAAATGGCAGAAGCAATATCTCTACCAAATTTTGATTATTTACACATCTATAAGTTTCGGTGATCTCGTAATGAGTAAGGGAATCTTTGTATATCTCCTATATGTTATATATAAATAGATAACAAATCTACCCTCTCTCTCAGATTCGGTAAAAAACAATTTTTTGGCAACTTGACGATGATGAAAGGAATTAATATGTTAAACTTGCTAATCAGCATTACAATGAAAACCTAACAATCATATACTTAACACCATATCCATGTTTTCAGTTTTTTTTATTAGAAGCAAGAAAAATTAAAAAATCCTCTTGTAATATAATTAAAATAACCACCTACCCTCACACCGTAAGTAACCAGTAGGCGATATTACTAACAATCAGGGGTCCCTCTCCACCTGATTGATTGCGGGTTAAGGTGATCGTGAAGGGTTAAATTGCTATTTTACCACAACAAAAGGGTTAGTTTTTTACTCAATCAACTAACTACAGACCCTGACTGACGTGTTAATAACGTAATAAATAATTTCGTGGATGAAAACCTGTTGATTATGGTTACTTCAATTACGGAAGCATTCAGTCAAGAAAAGAAAATAATAAAAAATATATTGATGTAATGAGATATTACAGTTTTTTATATAAGATTGGCAAACATACGTTACAGCCATAACCTTCGTATGATAGACATTGAGATGTTGTGTAAATATCCTATGTAGAGCTTAATTACCATGTCCTTCGCCTCATATCAATGCCCAATAAAAACAAAAATATAGGCTTCATGTTAAATACTATAGACTATTTAACTTTTTGAGATAAAAAGGGGATATATATTTACTTAGGTAATATCTCTTTAATTTTTTTTTATAGACGACGAAGAGAAGGAAGACTAAGAAGGGACGACGTAAGTGATACACTTACCCATAACAACGTGGCACCAGTTAGAATGATGCACGTCACATTGCATTTGTCACTTTGAGACTTGATCTTGAGTCTCGTTACCCCATTAATACCACTAGTTACAACGCTCTTCAAACCGGAATACCATAATGCACACTACTGTTTGCTGGCAGAAGTAGAAGTTACCTATCACCAGTAAAATAATGTATTAAAATTGAAGAACACAGATAAAAAATTTTGTATTATCTGTGTACATTTTTATATGTATCGAAGCCATGACAGATTTGTTTATAAGGCGGTCGGCTGTACATCTTGGAGAGGTGCGAATTCGATTTCCACTAAACTTAAGCTTCCGGTGAAGGAGAATATCGTGAGGAGTGTTAATATAGTAGCTTTCTTAGGGACGTGAAATCCATCAATACTAACATGGCTAACGTTTTTAATAAATGGCCTTTTCTCCTCGTGAGGGAAGGCCCCGAGTACCAGACTTAAGTGGAATATAAATTATTGTTATATTTGATCTGTATACATATTTTATCTGTGTATATATATACAGTAGATGATATGTCAATGCTCGGACAATTATCGGGTGCCTTCACGCAACGTTGATTACAGTCATTCATTTAATTCGATCAGGTAGAAATGAAATCATCTAAGACATCCCGCTCCTCTTCTTCTAATGGCTGATCATTAGTTCGCATTTACAGCCAAGCGATTTTAAGTTTTTCAACTCAGCGCCAAATGCAGTTAACCGGCGATTATTCCCTTTTGATATTTAACGAAGTATTCGGTATTTAAGTGGCCGGAAAGCGAGAGATTACAGTTTTTTTAGATCTTAACTTTTTTAAATATTGTAACTTCTCTTTCCCACAATTTTGTAAACTCTCGGGAAAATGGCTTTTGAGCGGAGTTATAATAATCCTAGATCAAATAAAATAAAGGACCCAGAGGTATATGATTGACATAAGCTATATCGTTACAACGATGATGATAATGATGATGAGAAAATAAATAAAACCTTATATGTTTTTTATAAAAACACAATCAGATACAATCTTTATTTCTTCAGTTTGTATCTTAGATTATTGCAGATTTACCTACTATAACAAGTAACTTAAAAATACATAAGTGCTTTCTTATACTTGCATGAGATCAAATTTACTGCTTGCTTTTAAAGATTTTCTCTTCATTTAACAACTCCGCGGACGCTATCAAAAGAAATTGAACGCATTCCTGTACACATTTCAAATCACATCCACGATGAAACTAAGATAACGTCGGAGAGCATCAAGGAGCTCGTCATAGAACATGTTACCACATTTTATTGGAACCCGCGGGGCGAGACGAACCATTAATTAAAACCTCAAAAGTGAAACGGGCCCCAACAATGTGAACTAGTTACGAAACAGTTCATGGCATTCACATAAAAACAATATTACGATTCCTCAAGAGATTAATTGCCTCCGTGACGCAACAGTTAACCGCTTTACTTAAAACTTGGCCCCAGGTTCGAATCGGAAGCGACAGGTAATCAAGTTTAGATTGTTGAAGAGTTATATCGTTACCAACCTCATATTGTTAATATACCTACAGACTTCAATGTAATTAACTAATAGTTCTTATCAGCCGGATAACTCCCACAGCTGGGCATGGGCTTCACTCAAGGATACTCATTTAAGGGGAATTGGGCTTTAACTCCACCACGCTAACCCAGTGCGTGTTTGTGGTTGATGAGAGCCTCCTCTTTTCTTTATCAGGGTGCACCGAGTGCAGGTGCAGGTGCAGGGAGATTGACTAAGACTCCGTAAGACGTCAGGCGTAACCCCTTACACCCCAATTACTATGTGAATATTGTCAACCTGTTTGTATTTAACATTTTGTAATGGTTTTATCAGAACTGGTGTTCAATCTTCATTAATTGGAGGGGCACAAGAAGAAAAAGAAGAATGGTCTTATGAAGGTAGCGTATTAATAATAAAACCCTTTATACGATTAAAAAAAATAGCAGTTACCGCTAAATAAAGCCAAAATATAACATTACCTTTTTATCCTGTTTCCTCTATACAGTCATCCCCAAGTGGTTAGTACCAAAAATTTGATGTATATGAAAATTTAATAAATGTAAATTTTCACAAATAAGTATAATTTTCATATACATATTTTTTAATAAATTCGCTGTCTCATATATATCCAAGAAGTCAAGAAGCAAGTATTTTCAGCAAGCACACTACATCTCCAGCCTCATTACCAAGTTACATCATTTAAGATCAAGACTTAATCCAATAAAAAATTATTACTATATATAGAACATATATATTGAATAAATATTTTTTATCAAATTAATATACAAATAATTTTTCATTCTAGTAAATTCCATTTTTTTTATTATTATAATACGTCTGCACATAATTTAGTGCTAGTTATGATGATATCCACAGCATCACATAGTACTTGGAGCTTTAGGACATTAAATGTTAAGCCTTGTTATTCCAGTAATTACTAGCTACAACGTCCTTCAAACCGAATAACAGTACTGTTTGGCGGCTGATGTATAAGCTGCAGTGTTACCTACCTAGGTCTCCGACAATAGAGACCTACCAATAGTAAATTGCTTATATATTCCTGAATATAGGGTGAATGTTTACAATTAAAATAATATTTCTGGAATAAAGTTGTAATTGGACATAAGGATGGTGATGATGAATACGAATGAACTCTAACATCCATTGCGTGGACCCGTAATCAAACCAGAGATAGAACAACCTTAACGAGAAGTACCAAAATTGGAGGGAGAGTATTTATCACTTCCCTACTATATGGTCGTTAATAGCTCGACATTAAACCTCTCGTTATTAACAGTTATTTAGAAATAAAACAAATGACGTGTAACCAGCGATTAACGAAAATTGAGGAAGCCATTGCACTGGTTCAGAGCAATGGTTATGTGGTAGATATGGATATTAAGGTTTTACTTTGATCCGAAGCAATTAGTTATATGAGGAGATTTTTTAAACCCCTTTTTGGATCAAACAAAAATTTTATTAGCGATTCAATATTCTTTTACTAGTGGTAGGTCTCTGTGGTAATGGTGCTATGAATACCATCCTAAATACCGCTATGTTGATATCGGACAGCGTATCGCTTACCATTAGGTGAACGTCCCTCTCGTTCCTTCGCTTCGCCGAATAAAAAAAATATAAAAATATGGTACAACAAAAAAACCAGCTCAATTTTCAAATCTTATGGGGTAATTAATGTAAATTTAGGCTTTTAATTTCAAATGTAATAAGTAATATTTATACTATATATTACACATAAGGTTTTAAAGAAGAAAATAAATAATTGAAAGTCAAAGTATTATTAATTATTTATTAAACAAAAACAATTATTATTGCATAATTAATACATAACTAATGTCGTAAATCATACAAATGGAAAGATCCCTAAAGTTTTCACGAATACAATATAACTATACCTGTGATTCAATTAATTGTTCAATAACCCCTGAAATTTCCGACCCTCTTCTTTACAGCAAATTTAAAACTTATCTTTAGAAAGTAACTTACTCTTCTATAGTAGAAATTATTACTAACGTAATATAGTACATATTCCTATATATTAAACATCCAGAACTGCATTTCTCTATTGAATCACAACCTCATAACGTGTCGGTGACGCAACAAGTGCGAAGCAAAAAAGAAATAACGATTAGGGGGTGATTTATACATCGCCCTTTATTTTCCACCCCCAACATTATACACTCGAATCTCGTAACTGAAATTCCCACACAACGTATACAATGGGGTCGTTATAAGAAATAGATTTACCTTTTAGGTCGGATAAGATTAAAATAAATTTATCTTTCGATAATATTTTAAAAAGCAAGTAAAAGAAAAAATAATCATCTTTATTTTAACTTACCTAAGAGTAATCTGATGAATGATGATAATGAAGTTTTAAAGTCAAGTTGACTTAAAGGTAGAGAAATAAACAAGCAGCTTTTTAATTAAATTTAGTAAAAAAAAAAAACTTTGAAAAGACATTTATTTTAATACATATAAAATTTTTTTTTTATTCGACGAAGTAATGTAACGAGTAAGACATTCACCTGATGTTAAGTAAAACGCTTGTCTATAAAAATGTGGTCGCCTTGATACATATGATGTTGAGCCTCGTTACTTCAGTAATTTCACTAGCTACAGCGCCCTTTAAACAGGAACACAGCAATGTTTGCGCGCTACTGCTTGGCGAGAGAAATAAACGCTACAGTGGTACCTCGACGGCCTCTGACAATTAATACTATAAACCCCAAACATATCCAAATATAAAAAGTTATTATTAACATTGCTCCTAATTATTAACTAAATCCTCCCCCTTTACAAACATACAAATTTATACAATAAGACACTTGTTAATTTATGAGTAATACATTAAACATTGTCACTTAAAATACATGTCACATAACTTTAATAAACTAAGTCTTTAATATATTATTACTAAATAACTTTTTCTTAATTAATAACCCTAATATTCTTATCAATATTAAACTTTCATCACCATCGTTGTTTGACGTACATTGCTGATATCAGACGTCTTCAGTTTTCCCGCTGATACTGCATCAAACTTGCAATCTTTATCAGCTCCTCAATCCATCCCGTAAGGAGTAGATTTACTCTTCGTTTACCCAAACTTTTACTTCTCCATCATCTTTCTAGTCCAACAGCCAACAGATCTTCGGACTACGATTCCCGCCAATTTCCTCACGATACATTAATCGAATTATATACATAAAACGTTTCAGTTAAGAAATTAAATCACAATCACCTTACTGAATCGCGATTATTCAAATTGTATTATAATTTCACCCTTAAATTCCCCTTCCGTTAAGTGACACAAGTGCAAACGCAAACAATACGGATAATGCAGGGGTGCGGAGATACTTGCAGTGGTAAACTATAAACAACTTTTGAAAGGCATTTGTCACTGCGAAAAAAATTAACATACAAAGGTAGTTTTTTGCTTTTATTTAATTATGATTAAATGAATGCATATATTATATAAGTAAATAAGTATATAACTTGAAAATTTCTTTAGTTTATAAAATGCAAATTGCTCTTAAGTTTGAAGAAAAATCAATTGCAGTGGAAGTATAGATTGGTACTATAAAAACATTCATAAACAGCTTATAAAACGCCATTATACACGTGAAGTCGTTCGTGCGGCCATATCAGGATTCATTAATTGGTATAATTATAAAAAAAAGGAATACAAAAATTGTTCGAGGGCCTCTAAACAATCTGGCCTAATAATCTTAAAACGCCTCTAATAGACATTTAATTACAGTCCCCGCCGAGTCCCACTGACCCCTTTTACACTTGTTTACATCTTCATCCCCCTGCCACCCCTAGCCCGGCGTACGCGATGAGCCATCAAAATGGAATGTTTAATTCCAATACCCCATACGATTTATTATACAATAGCAGAGCCTCCGCCCGCTTGCCATCTGTCGTGCCGAAACTCGCGACGCCGAAAAAAAGCTAAATGTGCGAGCAACCCTGGGAACCTCGGAGCGGAGAGCATTCCCACGAACAACCCCTCAATTTTCAATAACCAAATTAGCCTTTGCGTTACCCTATTTCGGATATGAAGGAGTCGTGAATCTATTCATACCGATAAAAAAATGTGTTTCGTCTCTCTCCCGCCGCGCGCGCCGCCGTACGCGCGTCCCCCTCGGATGCACGTGTTCGGCGATCGTACATTTAAACTGGGATCGAATGTGTGCGCGGCGGGCGCGGCGGGCGCGGCGGACGCGAACACCTGCCGCCGCCCGCGCGCTCCATTGGCCCGCCGCGCTATCACCGCTACACTGATTTCTTTTAAACTCCATTTTTTTTGTAATACTTCGGACGTACAGCGGAAAAAAATATCTTACACGTTCGAACCGGTACGAGCCCAAACATTTTGTGCGTAGGTGGCATCCTAAATGTAATCTTTCTTTTTGTAAACATAACACTAATGAACACCCACTCGAACAGCTTAAATACCCGATTTAAAGATTGTCCATAGTATACTTAATAAAAGGATTCATACGAAAAATAAAATTTTAATGAAATAATTGTAATGCAAACACATATAATGATACAACACGTACGGCACACGTCAAACGCGTGAACGACCTGGGGTCAAAATAATGGGGTCGTTACGCCCCATGACTTGACTCGGTGACCCTAAATGGGGCGCGAGCGATTACAATCGCATTGTATGAACTCACTCCTCTTACACGGACGAGGGCTAATAAGCAACATGCGATGTTTACCCACGGCCCGGCTCGACGCGGCGCGTGCACACCTCGTGGACGAATAGACTTTCATATCACTAAAGTGGATTACCGTACACTTGTTGATACAACATGTTTTACTTACAATACTCACTTTATAAAATGTATACACCGTAACAATTTACTATATGAATATACTAGGTTATTTGATATGATAAATGTACAAAAAGTGCAATACAATGGGAAAAAAAATGTCCACCATTGCTCTTTGCTATAAGACTCATACGAGAATCTCATTAAACATTATACATGAATTTTAATTTCTTATAAAATCTCTGAAACCTATAAATGTATCTACATAAATCAATAAAAAAAATGTTTAGGAAAACTAATAAAAACCGATAAACTAAGAAGTAATAAAGTAACTTATCCCACTTACCTCATTAAACATAAACTTCAAATGCTATTAAAAATGTTTCCCTACCGACACAATAACCTCATTATGAATAATTATAAAAAGGATAATGTTTATGAAAAGCATAATAAAATGTCCGATATAACTTACCACTTGAGTTACGCAGGCGCACACATACACAGCAAAAGCTTTTCACGTATACGAAGCTTTTGTGCTGGGGGCGGCGAGCGTTGTATAAAAAGGCGAGCCCGCAGAGCAGCCCCACATTCCCGCTTCTACTCTCACAAGCAACACACGCTCTATCGAAACTGATAAAACTCTCAAAATGTCTTACTACGCTAACAACGAATACATTATCGCGACCAACAACTCCATCAACGAGAACAAATACAACAGTGATAAGGTGAAGAATAGCGGCTTGAAGGCTCTATTGAAGCCGCTAATGAAGATAA
Source organism: Ornithoptera alexandrae (assembly GCA_029030555.1). Classification (NCBI taxonomy): domain Eukaryota; kingdom Metazoa; phylum Arthropoda; class Insecta; order Lepidoptera; family Papilionidae; genus Ornithoptera; species Ornithoptera alexandrae. The sequence continues at coordinate 4,085,576 of JARDVY010000064.1, read as the reverse complement.
TTAAGAAAACAACGAAACGCTCGCCGGCGAAAGCATGCGACACGTGCTACGAGAGCGAACAGAACAACAGCAACGAGCTCTTGGAGCGAAAGATCTACGAGGAAATGGACAGTTGCCAATCCGGTGCTGCGTTCCTCGTCTGCAATCAAGACGAGAGCTACGACCTTGTGCCCGTAGCCCGTGAAGATTTCTACATCCCGGTGCACTTTGCCCGGACCGACGCCGGAACTTTCTTTTGGACGACCGTAACTAAAAACGAAGGCGACTTCGCAGCGGCATCATGTTACACCGAGTGCCAGACCGCGGAGCAGCAATACCCAATCTTCCAAGACCGCTGGGTTCAAGCCTAATACCAACCAATAATTCACGACAACAATCAGTGTCTTCCGTGAAACCAGTGACTGCTCCGTTGGTTTCAGCAACCGTCTGTGATGTTAGCTTTAAATATAGATCTATTGTGCCATATGTAATTAGATTAGGGATCTCGTGATAACTCCAGTAAAGCTTTAGTAGTCGTTTCCATCGATTGTGATATTTTTTTTTTGTATTGTATAATGTTAGAGTTAAGCTTATTGTGATCCAATTATGAGCTTTAATTGTTTTTAGGTTTAATAATTTATTTATATTTTTCTTTAAAATCTGATTACAATAAAATATGAATTAAGCGAAATTACTATCTTTTAATTATGCAACCTTGATACAAGATGTCCTGTACGGATGTTTAAGTAACCACTGTACAATAATGAAGTGGCGGTTCGTTGTCGGCGTAAGTGGTCTTGAGAGTCGCTCAGGGACCTGTATCAAAAAGTGGTCAAACGGGATGTGAAGCGGGCGCGCGCTGCACTTATCTCCGGCGGAGAGCAGCGGACCTGGCGGACCGCATTGCCGGCGCCCGCGCGTGCTCGGCGCTACTGAATACATAAACAGCTTTTTAAATCCCGAGCTCTTTCTTTCACATTCCTAGAATTCTACGAACAATAACAATTTAAGCGACGAGACGAGCATAACCTTCACCTGATGGTAAGTGATTAGGATGATATATACTACACCACAATGCGCTCGACGCCTTAAGATGCATGATGTTAAGTCTCATTACTCCAGTAATTTCACAAGCTACAACGCTCTTCAATCCGGAATACAGTAATGTTAGCACACTACTGTATTCCGGATTTACTACTATATACTGTTTGTTATAATAAATGTAATATATACTGTTTGTTTCATTAAGAAAAAAATAATATCATATTCACAATGTCGATTGTGTAATAGTGTTTTAACTACTTCTAAGTAATACAACATTTTTAGCGGGAGATATCACATCACTTTGACATCTTTTTAAATCGAAACTTTTCATACAAAAACATAGTTTTATCTTCATATAACTTTTTTAATAATTTTTCAATGAATATTGCATAAATTTGATACTAATAAAGTTAACAATATTGTAAAAATCGCTTTATTAACTCTGAAGATTATGAATATTAAAACAAATCCTTGAAGTATGATTAACTTGTTGTACTCGGGAATTAGTTCTATATACAATATTATTCAGTAACATAAATAAAAAAGTTAACGAGTTATACAAATAAAAAATAAAGAATTTTTTTCATTAAAAGAGTGTTTTCCAAAATAATATTAATATTAAAGTGTAACAAGAATTTTACTAAGACTTATTAGATAGCACCATTGAAGAAAAATAAAAAGGTCCTATTTACTTGTAAACCACACGAGTGTATGATTACGTATACAAATTCAAGTTTGATTATTTTTTTTAATTAATTAAAAAAATATATTACATATGTCTAAAATCTACATTTAATAAGAAGGTGTTCGTTTTGTTTATTAATGAATTAATTATATCCTAATTATGAACATTTCAATTGATATCACATTTATAATATTAGTATACTTTATCATAATACTTTAATTCAAATTATTTTATCAATTAATAAAACTGTACTTAATACATTTAAAGCTCTTTGAACTACCCCAATGATGCAAGTCGGAACCTGTCTCAAAAAATTAAACACGTTCCGACATGACTTTCAGAGTCAAACAAGAAGCTTTTATGCAATTCATGAATAGCTAGATATAATGGACATTAATCTATTGTAAACATTCAAGTTTCTTTGGAATAAAATAAAAAATTTGCACATACGTGTTTCCACAATAATCTGAATAAGTGGCAAAAATAAATTATTAATAATGACTGTGTACATTATAACATGTGAGTACGCAGTATATACAAAAAATTGCACGTTATCGTAAAACTATCCCAATGGAGCAAGTTACAACCTGTTCCAAAATCTTATAAACACGTTCCAACATGCAACCACCGACCTTCGTTTAGAAAGCTTTTGTGCAATTCGTGAATATAAAGGACGTGAATTATTTCTTTACACTGAAAGCCCCTCGTGTCAAAATTATTGATCCACGTGTTTCGAAAAATATAAATACGTTGAAGAAAGCTTTTAATATTCTTCTTTTTTTTAGCTCGCAATCACCGGATTCGCAAGCCTTGAAGCTACTATAGTTGACAAAAAAATTAGCACCGCAAACACCTGAAAAAAAATTTTTTTTTTTAATAAATTCATAACACAAAAAACCTCTGATACGGTTATAAATTAATGGCAATACTATATGTCAAGCCATTATTAATCTGTGTACCGTATTTTGTAATTAACTGGCCGTTGAGAAAGATAACGCGCGAATACCGGATATGCTAATTAAACGCTGTTGATTATAACCGCTAGACGGCCAGTTGTCATAATCACTGCTACCCGCGGCCCCGAGATCTATACGTGGGCCGATAGCGAAGTGGTCCGGCATAATAATACCATGCGCGGCGAAGCCGTGAGAAATTTCGGCAGATGTACAATTCCTTGACGCGGTACGACGAGTGAGCGCTTATCTTGTTTTTTTTTCTTAATAATGCGCGGGGCTTTGGCATGGACGAAGTTGGAGCCACGCTCGTGAGTCATCGGCGCATTGTTACTCTATGCACGTGTGTACCGACTCGGACGTTCGGGTTAGAAAGGATTTTTTTTTTGCAACCCTTATTTCTAATTCCGTAACTCTTACGAAATTTGGGTTATTTCTTTTCTTTTTTTTTGTTTTGGAAGCAAAATTTGGAAATGGAACGACTCACGTGCAGCTCAATTGTTGTTTGTAACTATTATAAGTGGAAATACACGTGCAATTGAATAACGAGGACCGACGTGCTGATGGAACGCCTATTTCTACTGCCAGACATTAGTGTGCAAAATAACTGTGTTACGGTTTCAAGGACACTAGCTAGTGCAATTACTTGGGTATCGAGACAACATCTTATGTCTCAAAGCGACAAGTACAATATGGTCCAGTGTATAAGTAGCGCCACGTTGATAGCAATGTATTTTTTTTTTAAATGCGTTCCCTCCACTTATGTTAGGCTTGGGCCCTGTAAATAAGGGCAGCTCATACTAATTTTATTTCGATTTCTAGGTTACAATTTTTTTTTCGCTTATTTCTAGTACAGTTTGTTTATCGTTATTTTACACTATTTTTAACATTATTCTCCTTTGGTTTACATGTTTCTTATTTCCTATTTCCTATTTACAGTCTTTCTTATTCTCTATCACAGATCCTTCTAGTACATTATATACGTTCTACTGTTCCTCTGTGTCTACATTCTATTTTTCCAACTTCTCCAATCTTGCTACTGTACTTTATTCTTATTTATTATTTTAATTATAACATTTTTACTAAATTCTAGAAATGTATGCCGACTGTTGTCCTCGCTCATCAGAGAGGCGATACTACCAGCGCTTATTTCTTTTCCTAACTCGATCTAGCAACGTATTATTTACCATCAGGTGGTGGTCGCTTTGAAGAAAAAAAAAGAATGCGGGAAACTGCTAAAGGCGATAAGGACAAAAGGTGGATCTTTTAGGAGAAGGGTATGTCCAGCAGTGGACATCTATCGGCTAATGTTGATGATAGATGTATGCAATTATATTTAATTTGGAACGTGCCAGGGTTGAAAATCGGAATTTTTGATTAATAGAAGATAAACGACGGCGCCGCTTTAATAAGCAATTATAATTGCAATTGAAACGGCCATGACGCGGATACAATAAATCAATTAGAGTCACATTAACCACTAAGACTGTATGAAATGTTTTTATATCCATTATTAGACAGTACTTGGAATTCTATATATGTCTAAGATTCCGTTAAGTTAACGACTCAACTTTATTCCACATTTTTAACTTCCTATGATTTTGTTAGAAAATCGCAAAACGTATTTAGTTTAATATTTAACCGTCTAAGCAGCATCGCAGCTCCTATCTCTGCTGCCGAACCGTAGTGTGCGAACATTACTGTGTTCCGGTTTGAACAGTGCTGTAACTAGAGTATTTACTGGGGTAACGAGACTCGATATCTTACCTCTCAGGCGACGAACTCAATGTGGTGCATCATCTTAACGCCACGTATATTATAGGTAGATGTATCACTAATCACCAGGTGAACATCCCGCTCATATCCTAATTGTATCTTAATTGAATAAAAAAAATATTGTTTTCACATTTAATACTTTCTTTTATTTAATTTTTTTTTTATTTCATGTACGCGTAATTAATTATTTAACCTTACGACTCTAAGTTATAAATGAAAACTTACTTTTTTATATAGCGTTAAGATCATGAAAGGACGCGATATGTATAAAGTTTATTTGTAGTTTTCGTGTGGTAGTTATACATCTGTAGCTTTCTGTTATGTATACTAACTATAGGAATTTCAAGTCGTTTCGGGCAATTGTTTATGTACGATTAAACCACAAATCTAATCGGATTTTTATCAAGCCACAACCTCTATTTTTTTATTCTCTTATTTATTATTATTCATTATATTCATTATTTAATATCAGTTTATCCACTGACTAATTGTTACGTTAAACTTCAATTGAGTCCTTTGTCTAGTTAATGCGCTTATTTACTAACAGCCGCTGCATTTTAATTTAATAGAAGTGATGTCATGCAGCACAATTACGGCTTGCTTCATAAACGCACAGTTAAAACTTGCTCTCAATTTAATTACCAACTTAGCAACCTAATAAGCCATTCAAATAGCCTATATTTATTATTTTAATCCCGACGATCATTAAAAGCAGTATTTCATGTTCAGTTATAGATTGGATGCTTGCTTAGGAAACACATTTTTAAAGCAAGTTGTAATTTAGTTCCTAAGTTAATGGCTATCTAATTAGCTGTCTTCTACATTTAATTTAATTTTATATGTATAAAAAAATCAACGTCTTCGTATTAAAGCAAAATAGTCAATATTATATTTATCATGTTTAATCAAATGGTAGAAATATACCATTTAAAAGTTAAGGTTTTTCATAGTATCATCTACAAGTATAAAATTTTATTTAATTCAATCTTCAATAAGAAAATAATGTTATAACACTTCACGGAAGTTAAATGCCTTGTTGGTAATGAATAATAACTTAAATTATAATCTGTTTAAAAACTAATTTAAATTCAGACATCTCATGGTATTTTTTGAACTACATCCATCTGAAAAGAAACTACATAAACAATTTGTTACTTTTAACGTGACAATATCGTGGGTAAGTTTCCGATTTAAGGTACATCCAAGTGAACGTTACCGCGGCATACGGTTGCTCTTGTAAAAACCGACAAACAATTGTAGCATTTACCACCTGTGCAATCCTATTGCTCCGGGCTTGGTGGTGATATCATCATAATGTTTGTTCAGATGTCGACGGTCAACACGCGCTCTGCGTCAAGAGCTGCTGCTCTGACGTGATAGCTTTTAAAACCAACATATGTTATGTTCCAAATATTCTTCTTTCACTCGAGATCAGATTAAATATGTTTTAATTCGATCATTGACGCAAACCGGAAATACGGAAGTTGAGACATGCTAATACCAACGAATTTTAATCACATTTGTAAAATCATTAATACGCAGAATTGTATTTGTCATAGACATTAATTCTTTAAATCTAATTCTAGTAAATATAGTTTACGACCAGTCACTACCATTTTTTTGTGGATGTTAATAGGTAAGTGTGCCTAACCGCCGCAGACTACATCACCACTTAACATCAAGAGTTTAAGCACTAATCTTGTCGATTTAAAAAAAAACGTATTTATTTATTCCATATCGAAATTCCTCACGGGCATATACGTTTTCTTAAAACATTTCTTTCTAATTTTTTTTATTCGATGAACCGATATGTTTGTCGCGACTTTCACTCGATAGTAAGTGATACGCCAGCCTACAACAACGTGGCGCTAAGTCTAGTTACCTTAGTCATTTCACTAGCTATACCGCCCTTCTACACTAAACACCCTAATGTCTGCACAATACTGTGCAACGAAAGGAATAGGCACTGCGATGATACCTACCTAGACAGTCTCCAGCACCAGAGACCTGCCACCAGTAAATATGTTATATTTGAATTTTTTTTAATTATAATTAAATTATATATATAGTGCTTGGCATTAAGAAAAGACGTCAAAGCGTGAATCACCATAAACAAATATGTTGACAATTGCCGCACTTTTGACAACTGACAAAAAATTTTATTCAAACAAAACTTTATAGTAATAAAATTTCATGCGAATAACTACCTTTTTAACACCGGTAACGGGGTAATTAAGGACACTGTAGTGTAGTTAAAACTACTTACAAATGACATCTTGCCACAAGTCACAATCAAGGATATTTATTATGACTTTATCTTTTTTCCCGTAAATATCTTTCTTATATAAATTTAATTTCGATACTACTCACTTAATAATTGAACACTGAACTAATTAAGAAAGCCGCATTTTAAAGGATGGGAATTAAAAAATTTTATATACCTTTAGATCGACAACTAAATAATTTTAGAATCACAGTGTAAATGGTTTCAAGCACATCTTACGTTACGAAACACTGCACGAAATAAATACACAAAAACGATATTTTAATATAAACTAATATAGATAGCAAAAAGATTATTAACGCGGAAGATCATTGAAGAATGTATTATATTTATGTAAACAGTTTCCAGTCAATAAATAATTACTATGTTTATATAAAACTATTTCCTGGCTAGCGTTAAATCATTATACGTGTAATTGTTTTAAAATAAATGCACAACAATTGGTAAAACAAAGATTTACGCAGTTTCATGATACAAAACTACTGTTTATTCAATCACTGAATACCGTTACTTCCAGGTTGGAATCACGAAAATAACTAAACATGAAGTCGTTACGTGAACAAATTATATACAGGAATCACCCTCGTATTGCAAATAACACTTCTCACGATTCATCGTACACTTTGACCCGAGACCCTATTGTCTGCGAAATTATTGTTTTGCGAACGTCAAGATCCCTTATTTTTCTTTTAATAGGGAGCGACTGTCCTTAAGATATATACAGATGTTATCGATAGATGGCACTGAAATTACTATCTTTGATGCAGGGTAAAATAAATATTTAAAAAATCTATAGCTGCATTTAAATAATTAGCTCATTTGCATTATATGTTAAAGCGAAAAACTTATTCGTATGATCAAAATTGTCCCTGAATTTAAAAAAAATTATGTAAGTAAGAAAATTTTATTTCTATGTAGATTAAAGATGACAAGAGAAATAAGATTTTGCACAAAATGATTTTGTTCGAAATATTCACACAAACTTTTGTGAGGTGCTGAGATGTGTGCATGTGCACATTTCTAACTTACAAATACTTAAAATCTATTAAAGTATAACCATTAAATAGACCAGTTCATGATATAATGATAGTAATGATGATAGATTAGTACACCAGCAACAGAAACTTAATATATAACGTTCATATTAATTGCGCAATGAACAATAGCGGGCGTTCCCGCGCGCCACGCGCCTTTGACATTTCACAACAATGTCACAAGCAGTATCGTAATTGCTCAATGTTTCTATTCATCTCCCAGCAACCACTCCTTTGAGTGGAAGCTGTTATTCAGACCATCAATCTTAACCTTTTACATTTGTTTCACTAACATTTCTCGCTTTTCAACAGGCCGACTTTTCAAAGTTTACGTGTAATTTTCTATAATTGACGTGATCGAGAAAATAAATTTAAATAACTTTATTGTTAGTAAAATCTAGCACATAAAGTCAAGATGAAGATACTCATCAATTTAACTATGAGAGACTAAATAAATGAATTAGCAGCCGAAAAACATTGTATGACATGACTCATTAAATCCGTGGTAAAAGATAAGATTTGCTTGATATTGCAAGTGTAACAACAATAATTTTGTAATTAGCGAAGTTGAGACAGTTGAGTCAGTCGTATGCGAGCGGGCGCCGCCGCGGTACCCAGAGCTGGCGGCCCGGTGCTCGGGCCGTGGGAACGACAACAGTTGTCAGCACGCTCCTCACGCCACCTGCCCCGTGCCATAAACTATACGAAACTCTTACTTGGAACAATTCATGAAACCTTTCTTTTTTTATTATTAATACTATTGCACATCAATGCGTTGATAACTCACGGATTGTACACGTAGGAAATGTGGTATTTTAAAATAACAGATCTTTTGTTCCTTTGGATGGAGTAATGATGAAAAGATACTCTGTCTTCTTATGTGGAGATTTTTACCTACTAAAACATCTCGATGGTCATCATCAGTATATGGGGCGGTCACGGGATCTCCGTTCGGAATGCAACCGCGACAGATCTTATCTTAATCTGGCCCCTATCCTTCCTCCAAATCTCAAAAAGTATCTTATTTGTATATTTTTTAAAAAAAAATTTTGTATACCTTAAATAAAAAGAAATTATTACGATTTTGTTGCGTTTATTTAATTATATATTACTAACTCTGCTTCGAAACATCGACGTTCTAGGAAGTCTACAATCTGTGATCATGTTGTAGATCATTCCTACCATTCTGATCTCATATATGAGATTTGATAAACCACAAATCCTTCAAAAGAACGCCGAATCCTATCAAGGATAATCAGCGAGGCAAGAGATTAGATAACTAAATAATTTTAATATGATTGCTATGAAGATTGGTAAATATTAACAACGGTTTAGGATCACATTATTAATAAAATTAAATCAAACACTAAGCATATAAATAGAAAACTTCAAATCATGTAAATCGGACTATAAATATTGTTTAAAAACCTTTATGTAAACCATGATGACTATGACGGATGGAGAACATTCATCCCGTGATTATAGCTGCTGCAAAGCACTACGAACGGCGAGACAGTAACAAAATAAATCAACGTGGTGAATCCATATAAATTTTGTTTTATTAACAGTGTTATAGTGACATGGAGAATTGCATTAAATATATTTTTTTTATTATTCAATTAAGCGACCAGACGAGCGGAGCGATCACTTGATGGTAAGTGATACGCCCGCCTACAACAAAGTGGCGCTGTTTAGGATTATATACACACCACCACGCTCGTCGCCTGACACATAACACGTTCAGTCTCAATGTATCCTACTGGTACCTACCAAGACAGTCTCTGGCAATAGATACCGTTTTTATTGTTATCGGGAAGAAAGGTTCCAAAAAAGATACCTTGCTTTTGGGGGGAAGACAAGATCATGTAGGATTTTTACTCACTAAAACCCCCTCGATGGTCATTTTCAGTACTTTGCAGGAGGCCCGGGGATCTCCTACGGAACGCACGGGTCTACGTCTATACCACCCGAAACTACGCCTACAGCACGTGCCAGCGAGGCAACACTCGAAACCTTCGCTCTGGTACGTCAAGAATTACACCACCTCGTACTTGTTTTTCATCCCGGGCTCGCTAAGTGAACAATGAGAGCCTGCACCTTCAAAGGCCATAAACCCAAAAACCTTTTTAGTCGTCTTCTACGGCACGCAGAGCTTTCCTAACCTTCTTAATAGACCAAGACTACAACGCATGGCAATAGAAACCTACCATCAGTAAACTCCTGGTTTAATAAAATTATTCACGAAGCGTCACCCATAGATCGGATAAGTCGGGCGGGCTTTTTGTCCACGCGTCACCGTTGATCGCGCGTCAGCACGCAGCGCGCGCGCGCCATGTGTCGCGTGGACCGTGGGAACGCATCCCGCCGCGTAATGGCGACCCCTGCTTTTTTATCCAACAGTCATCAGCGGCCACGTCCCATTCAAACGTCAACACTAACTCATTGACATAAAGTCGCTATTCAAAGCACAGCATTTTTGTACATATTATATCGATGATAAATAACCTAATTCCGATACTTTTTTGTTCTTTATTTATCTGCAACATGCTAACATTTGATCTTAGTTTCTTATGATCGTAAGTGGCTTGTTTGATGGCAGGTCTCTACTGCTAGAGACCATCTAGGTAGATACCACCACAGCTTCTATTTCTACCAACAAACATTACTAAGTTCCAGTTTTTGCTACTGAAATCGCTGAGTTAATGAGAATTAACATCTTACGTTTTAAGGCGAGGAGCATTATGTAATATATCTGCAGGTGTATCACTTACCATCAGGTGAACGTCTCGCTTGTGTCGTCGCTTCGTCAAAATATAAAAAAGTGACAATGGGGCCGTGGGTTTAAGCATCCTCACCCAGTACACCCTCAGTTCTTATATGTTGACAGCCCAAACACAGCACGAGTTTGAAATAACCTGATCTACATGCAATCAAACGGAAAGAACATTTCACTTTATTCAGGCTGTGGTATTTGTTAAAATGAAACCTTAACATGTTTTTTAAGAATATTAACAATTCATATCACTATAAACTAATAAAAATTTCAATATTTCGAAATAAAACATAAACTTCTATAAGGTTAAAGTGAATAATTAAGATAGCGTATATTTATCAAGCGTTATAATGGTATTGGCAATAAATTTTTAGAGAAGTACAAAAAAACCGGGCAGACGCAACTGGCGCAAGCGGTCGTGGGAACGCAGCGAGCTTTCAAATGCACAGTGACGCCTTAGGAAAGGTGCAATTCAATTTTTTTTGTTAATCACTTTTTATCTACATAACTAGTTCACGCTAGAGGTTACGCTTGAATATACAATCTAAAAAACTAACGTTAATAACAAGTTAATTCCACATGAAACTTAAAATGTACTTTATAAGATTTGCAGAGAAATGTTAACCTTTAACAAATTGCATTGTAATTTGTAATAACCATGGAAAATGTTTAAATCTTAGAAACAGCATAATTTTATAGTTAATTTGAATGTCTTCAAGATCACAATTATAATATCTGATAACCTTAAACTTTATTTATTTAATGCGTATCTATTATAAGATTGGATAATATCATTGTAACAAGAAATCCATCATCAAAAATTTATCTACAGCATAATGTTTTTAAATATTATTATTGACAATTCAATAATTATTACGAAAGTCACAAAAAAAATTAAAGTTGTTATATCCCATTAATCAATATAATTTCACAATTCCACACGTAACCCTAGACTTGGCGTGCATCTGCCACCGCTAAAGAAACCCCCGCATTATACTGGCACGTATTTTTTCTTGACCCCGATCGCCCTTTATGCCCATGGGGAGCACCGTGGGAAAGATCTTGCACAATCCACCGTTTCCTTGGCCATATGCGACAGAAAAAAGTGCAATTATTTATTCCCCCTCGAAGAATAAGGGGAGTTGTGAGAACGTGACCTAACAATGTGCTTCCTGGCTTTCGATACATAATCTCACTTCAGCTTTGATATCAAATATTCACCCTTAAAGTTATACAAAATAAGTATCATATTTCATTGAAACAAAACTGTATTGACGTTTTACAGATAGTTCAAATAAATCTATTATAATTTGAAACATAAACTTTATCTGTTTGAACTTTAGGTTCATATTATTGATTTACTATTGATACAATGAACTAATAGTTTCTTTGGCTTACAATTCAGTTTTATGAATAGCATTACGAATGACCTTTAGTCAATTGTTAAAGAAAATCGTACCGCTGCACCGGTCCATTTCTTTATAACATAAAGAATAGAGCACGCGTTTATTTTAGATGTTAAATCACTAATATTGTATACAATTATTTCTTATCACCATCTTAAATCAATTGTTAAGATTTAAGTAATTGAACACTATAAATATTACTTTTTGAGTTAATACTTATATATAGATACATGTGGAACCGTTTAGTGGTTGCCGATTTAAGATATCTCAAGAAGAGAGCAGTTACGAGTGAAGACGAGTAGCATAGATGGGTCATGAGCAGGCATGCGTAGGGTTATTAAAACTTATCAATACAGCATCTTACACGAAATTTTCCCTCAAATAGTTCAATTAACAGTCAAGTTTTGATCTTGGATTAAAGTTAGTTAAATTTATTACATCAAAATTTTAGACCAAACATTTTTACCGAAATCTGAAATTCTGTAATCTTCATTACTTAATTATAAGGGCGTTTTAGATACAGCAACCTTTTCAATATTTCTTTCTACTTTTCAAATGACAATAAAATTTTAACTACTAACACCTAGTTTAGTAACGATAGGTCTCTCCGAAAACATGGTAGGTACAACCGCAGAGCCTATTACTGTTACAACAGTTAATTTAATTAGTGTAGTCAGTACAAATGTTACTATATTCCGATTTCACGTGTGTTCTAGTTAATGAAATTATTAAGGTATGACCACAACTTAAAGCAATTTATATTATTCTAAACTAGCGCTACGTTGTTGTGTGCGGGATCTTATCATCAAATAAACGTACTGATGTTCTGTTTCCGAATGAAAAAAAAAAAGTAAATATAATAATTTATTAACCTTTAGTTTGTCAGTCAATAACCGCATTGAATAACGGTGATTACCTAATAAAAGAAACAATCTGACACATTCGTTGCTTCGAAATTATCAAATAGCATTTTGCAATCGGAACGCGCTGTCAGGGCACTTTATTTCATTGGCACGAGTGACCGAATCACGCCCGCGGGCGACTGCGGGGAGTGCAGCGCGCGCGCGGCCGGCGGCGGCGGAGCGGGCGGGCGTCTGGCTCGAGCCCGCGACCGTGGGAACGCTCTGCCTTTAACGCGTCGCACGTGCTCGAGACGCTACCACAACCGCAACGGGGGCGAGGGGGACGGCGAATGCAGCAACAACACGCGAGACAAGGACGCAAGAGCTAAATAAAGAAAAACAAAATCAAGACGACAATAAAATAAGGAGAACCAACAGTAATTTGTGAACGTTCGAATTCGGTTGCATGAACCGTGAAAGGGACGATAATGAAAATATTTTGTAAAGTTTTTTCAATCCGATGTAATATTAAGAAATAGTACCATCTTGTGATCTCATCGCAACGAAAAATATGGCGTAGTGTATGTTATTCTAACTAGCGCCACTTAAATATGGGCGGGTGTAATACTTACCTATCCTTCACTAAACGCCTATCAGGCGACCGCCCCGCTCATCTAGGAAGTTTGTCGTATAAAAAAAAAATCATTTTCTTAAAACTTAAGATCAATCGTCAAGAAGTCTTAATTTTACTTTAACATGTTTAATTAAAAATGTTAATTTGAAGTTTAAAGCTTCAATTATAAGCGGCAGCAAGTTTACGCCAACTACTAAATAATAACTATAGTATGTTGTATTGGAAAATTATAGAAAGATGCAATTAAATAGAAAAAGATCTGTGTTTTTACCGATGGATGAGAATATTTTAAGAAATATATAATACAATATATTGAACGTAAGTAAATAGTGAGATAAGAGATAGAAAAGATTTTAAGGCAATATGGTACAACGACATAGACAACACAGAAAAAAAAAGTTTGTGTAGATTTAGGTGTGATTAAATGGTCTCTTTCACTATAATTTTATGTCTTTACTTTTTACTTCTACCTAGGTTAGTTGAGACCAAAACCTACTAACCTATACAACGAGACAGAACTAGTGAACATATTGAGCTAAGGACAAAATGAGACGTCTAAGATTTTTTTACATTACACAATCATCGACATTACAGCGGTTTTTAACCAAACAGGTATTAATTAAATATCTCTGCAAATCATTCAAGCTTCTTCGAGCATGTGGACTTTCAGTTTAATATAACTACAGACCCGTTATTTTTAATTTAGATCAATAAATTCTATAAGGCCGTGAAATTATATCTTTCTTGTATAGCTTAATGTAAACATCGTTAGACATTAATTTCTTATTATTTAATTAAAAGTTATTATTAATAACGTGCAAAAACAGTTAGGCGACCGTTAATTTTGTCTCCGGTTTTTTTCTAAAGTGAATGTTTTTTTAATGAATCTCTCGTTGGCCAAGCTTCAGGTTGCCATGTGCGGAGGCATATGACGTGAATCTCGGCGAAAGATATCGACTTTCGCAGATCGAGTTACTTGACCAACGGACACATTTGGCGGCCACACCGACCGTACTCCGGCCAAATGTTGCAAAAACGTCTTCATTGAGGGTCCGATGTTAATTAACCGTGAAGCCTACATGGAAACTTTTATCGTACGCTTTGATTGACTGTAAATACTACAATGAGTAGTAAAATTCATATAAACATGAGCAATGGGAAATGTTGCCATTAGTCAGGGGCATACATAAAAATGTGTATTAAAACTATTAAACATTACGACTTAGAGATTAAGTTAAACATTACTCATCGGATGGCGATGTGTTTCATTTTTAAAATAACTCCGATGATTCATTAATTACTAACGACACGCTTTAATATCTATTTTTAACTCTCCATTACAAACGATCACTATAAAACTACTTTGATATTAGCATAGTTACATAATAACTCGAATACACCATCTCGAGTGGCACTAATTTTTTGTTTAGTTAAAATCTGTGAAACTTAATCGTCGCATCCGGTTTGTGACAACCCGATTTAATAAACTGACCTACATGGTAGACGATGTCCAAGAGTGGAGAGTTAAATGTGATATTTTGTTATTTGTAATATAGCATCTGTTTCTAAAGTGTTAAGGTAGAAATCAGCCGAACAAAGAAAATATAAGTTAAAGGCACGGGATGAGCAATTTTTATTGTTAATTCAACTATGGTTGTATTCATTGGGTTGAACGAAACTAAATTGCGAACATCCGGGGTGCCTATTGAAGTAGCGGCTATTGCAATGCATTATCTCTTGTGTTATAGACATCAACTATAAGAGGAAAATTGCATCGTCTTCTATGTCTACTTGCAAAAGGATGTGTGCTTAACTAACTTCTTAAGCAAACTTTTGTAATTTGATATTGCATAAACGTAATATTAGTCTCGCATTTTCTTTTCAATGCCGACAAATAAATTGTTTTCTTGTCGTTTACTGAGTTTGCTGTATAAAAAATACTATTGGTTTGACAGATCGTGTTTAAACGTACAGATAACAAAAACCACAGACAATATTGTGAAAATTTATATTTTTTTTTATCTAACAGGCCGTGGATCCAGGTCCACGTGCCCAGTGTCAGAAAAGCTGTAACAGTCGAATGGCTTGCAGCGCTGACATCATCCAGAATCCTAATTTTTTTATTGATGAATTAACTGTTAAATGGGAAATGTCTACAATTTAATGAGTATTTTTTAATTTAATAATATCAGCGTAAAGATAACTGTGTTGAAGTGTTGTTATTTAAATATGATAACAAAAAAAAATGGTAACTACGGGATCGCTTAATCATAAAATAAAGAATAAGTATAGGTTTTTATACACTTTATCTATTAAAAATCGCCTTTATACAAAGTACATATTTTTCGACCTGCATTGCTGCAGATACACATTTTCGCTCAAGAATACTAAGAACCTGTTAATTTACATTATAAATTACAGACTTTGCGAAAAGATTCTTATTATACTGTTATCATAACCTGTTTTGCAACATAACCTTGACGAGAATTATCCTCTGAAAGGGTAATTATACTTTTGTTTTTATCTACTTACTGATTATAGATTATAATCTAACTAGTTCCCGTCTCTTCATGTATATGTTAATTTTATCAATGTATATATTAAACATTTTACTTTGCTTTATATATTTTAACTATATTCTTCTATAAAAATTGTTTTGATTTGTGACTATAATTTCTAATACTCTTTTTTTTAAATTAGGAAACTGTTGTTGATTATCAAATTGATATAGCTTATAAGTATTAAGGCTTCTTCGACTTATGTAATATTTTTTTTATGTGCTCCAGAAAACTGTTCTTAATCACAATAATAAAAGAAATCAAAAATTTTAATTAATTAAAATTTTTATTCTTAACTTTGCTGTATTTTTATAAATAAACCTTTTCAAAATAAAATAATTTTTCTTTTTATTTTAGGTACTTCAATGAAGTATTGTTTAATTATACCAGAACATAATTTACATTAAAATTGAAATGTTTTCATTGTTAAAACTAAAAATTTAAATAAAACATATAGAAAGGATGATATTTATAAATTTTTGCAATATTTTGATAAAATTAATTTTAAAGAAACTGTCCCATAAAAACAGTCTTGCCCAAACGGCCATATCTGTTCCATCCATTATGTCCAATTCTCGCGCGTGTACTGCACGCGAGCAGTGCGTCCCTCTCGCACTCGCGCACACCGCGCGCACACCGCCGCGCTCGCCCCGCGCGCGCCTCGCCCGCGCCTCGCCCGCGCTCGACTGTGGGAAAAGACGGCAGGTGTTATGCGGGATCGTGAACAACCGCGCATTACCATTCACGTTATTCAACAATAAATAATAATAATAAGAAGCCGTGGAGCGAGCGGCGAGCACGCGCAGTGTGCACATACTAATGGACGGCGTGCGTGTGTGTGAGTGAGGCGCGTTATTTTGTGTGCGTGCCTTTTACAACGTATAGTGGCTAGTGGCCGTAGTTTTTTTTTCTTGCCTCGTGTGGGCGGGCGCGCGTCGCGGATTGACTTACATTATTTGTTCTTTTGGTTATTCTTTATGTTTCGACAGCTAATTGATTTCACGTATTAGGTGACTAATAGCGATATTCATTGAATTAAGTACTTGTTTGCATAACAAGCGCGCCTAACGCAGTGGTAAAGCGATCGTGCGCGTTCTACGACTTAAAGACGCGCGGGTTCGATTCCCGCTGAGCTTGAGCTTCCGGGTAACAAAATCATGAGGAAACCAATATATTCTAAGAGTGAAAGCTTTCAAATAAATGAGACATCCATCAGCGTGATTGATAAACGGTTTGACTGTCTCTTTGCGGGAGTAGACTTGGAGTACCAGTACTATGAAAAATAATAAGACTTAGTGTATTTAATAAAATGTCTACTACTTTACTTTGGTAATATTAGCTTATTACAACGGTCAAGTTTTATTTACATACGAATAGTTTTACTATTTATAAAGATATACCTATTCAGTATTATTTCCTTACTGCCAACTTCCGTTATAGCGATCCTGGGTAAGTGTGAAAGATGTAGCTAATTTAAATAATCATAAAGTACTTATTCTTGCACGCCATTATAGGTGAGATAATTGATCGTTTACTACATGAAGCTCCGAGTACTTACAAGTGCTAATTACTTCAGCAGACTATTCATTAAATTTTACGTTATAATAAAAAAAAACATTAACACTCTTAATGACTTTGGGCGCTTTCAAGAAGGTAGAAGTTAATTTTATTTCTTATCGTGTAAATTGTCGTGACTTAAAAGTTAACGGTTTTTTTACTAATTAGCGTCTATACGAATATTTAAAGTTATATAGAGGTGTTTTGATTACGTTTTTAATAACTTATGTTATAAAATAGACGATATATCAAAATAGACGAATTTCAGATATACACGACAAGTAGCGATCCGTTTTTGTTTTCCGTCTAGCTTTTTAAATAAAAAAAAAATTACAGTTTTCTTCTTAATAGTGAATGATAATCAAAGCGTTTACAATAAGCTGAAATTTTCTTTTCATAATCATATATTTTTAATATTTCTTACTGCCGAGACTAAGTTCATCAAGTACAGATTGGAGTACTTTATGTATGGTATACTGTATTTCTATTATTAAATAACTTATAATTAAATTTTTTTTTTTTGGTGCAAGTACAATAATTTATTTTTACGTACCGAATATTATCAGTGACGTCCAACAGTTAAGATGATGATGATGATGAATAGCGTGAATAAGATCAGGTTGGTGGGTATCCACGAAAGGAATTATTAAATTTAATATATAAGTAAATTGAAATAAATTTATAATTCAACAAGCTGTTGTGGTAAATAAATCTAAACGGCATGATATGCTTGGAAACCATCTTATGGAGTTATAGGGAATTTGTATTGAATATATTAAAAGGAACTTGTGATGAATTAGTTGGAAAGCCACACGGTACAATGCGATCGTGACGTGAAGTAAAACCACAATTAGTCATAGATGAATGTATCCGGTCATTAAATATTATCTGTGGCTACTTGTAATGGCTATCAGTTACAATTAATTTTATAGATTATTTATGTACTATACACTGGACTGGTGGTAGGTCTCCGTTGCCGGAAACCGCCTTAGTACCACCGCAGCTCCTATATCTGCCGCAAAATAGTAGTGTACAAATATTACTGTATTCCGGTTTGAAAGGCTTTGTAGCTAGTAAAATTACAGTGACAACGAGACTTAAGAACTTCAATCTGCGATAGGTACAACATGATGCTGTGTATATCACTTACCATCAGGTGAACGTTTCGTCCGTCTCGTCGATTCGTATAATGATAAGAAAATACACCTGACCACACTATATTTTAGCGTTGAAGAATGTATTTGAAAACATCGATTTAAGATTTTTTTTTATTCTACTTATTAGTTTCAAGTTCATACTTTTCTTCATCTCCGTCTTATTTCAATTGTTAATTTTATGTATATATCTTAACATCTTAGATCTCTAGGCGATGAGCCAAATATCACTTACTATGATATGAAAATATTGCTCGTTTCATCTGTAAGAAGTTTATAAAAAGTTCTTAGCTTAAAAATATTAAGCTACGATTAGATTAGTATGGACATAACTGTCTTATAGTTTTTTTATTTTTTTTCCGTCATCACAGGAAATGGGAAAAATGATGTACACGCTCTCATCATTACATCTAGGCTCCGACCCGCAAATGGCCTGTATGATACCCTTTTTATATCCCTTTTTACGCAAAACTTGATGAGTTTTAAATATAAGTTATAACTAGATAGATTAACACTGGGCGATAACGTAATGGCGACTCGGTAGTAGTAATATTTATATATAACATAGAAGCTGTGCCCCGTCCGTCATTAACACACCCGCAACTCTCCCTTTGAAGAAAAAATTTTGTAAAATCCATTCTTAGCTGACCTCTAAATAGCAGAAGCAATATATAATAGTTTCGGAGATCTTTTCATTAGTCAAGGAATCTCTGGATATCTCCCATTTACATATATATATATATATATATATATATATATATATATATATATATAACCAGTCTGGCCTTAAATACTGTTACATAAAATCTTTTCTTTTTTTCAACTTTTAAGTTGTTTTGAATTTCGGACACGTATATTATTTTAAAAACTTCTTTCGATTTTGCGCCATTTCAGTTATTTTTTCGTGTTCATTATCAAATTACAATGTGGAATGGGGTGTTAAAGAAAAAAGAGTTGCAGTGATCGCCTTGCACAAAGTGGGTCAAAGCCGTCGGTCATATTCCAGACACTTCTAAAGCTTGGTATCAGCCGTATGTTCTTATATCGTACTATCAACAGATACAAGAACACTTCCCCTGTCGAAGACCAGAAATGATTGGAGCGTACGCGTGCTGTTAGAACTACAAAGGCTGTTAATGCTGTTAAAGCCAGAATTCGACGAAACCCCGTTAGGAAGCAAAAAATCTTATCGCAAAAAAATGAAGATTCACGCTAGAACTCAGTCGCGTATTATAAAACAAGACCTGAAGCTGGGTGCTTATCGTCGATATACAGGACATGCCTTAAATCAATCTTTAAAATTAAAGAGAGTGGATCGATCGAAACGCCTTCTGTCTCGATCCGCACAGGCACAGAAATTTTACCAATGAATATTTATATATAATTACCAATGAAAAAATTTTCACGATTGGACATTTCACAATAAGCAAAATGATAAAGTGTACGCTCACAGTTCTAAACAATCTGCTCAAGTGGTCGGAAAGGTACAACGTGGTCATCATCCTGCGTCAGAGATGGTTTGGTCGGGCGTGTTACGAAGGCGTCACAAAACTACATTTTTGTGAAAAAGGAGTGAAAACTTCAGCCAAAGTATATCAAGATACAGTCTTAGATTATGTTGTGAAACCTCTCAGTGATTCCATTTTTAAAAATATACCGTGGACTTTCCAGCAGGATTCCGCACCTGGTCACAAGGCACGAACTACACAAGCCTGGCTTGAAATCAACGTTCCGGACTTTATAACAACTGAAGACTGACTCTCATCTAGCGCAGACCTCATCCCTTTAAACTTTAAATTATGGTCAGTGTTAGATAAAATGGCCTGCTCTAAACGACACGGTAACCATTGAGTCTCTTAAAAAATCTTTGATGCAAGCAGTGGCGGTGGTGGAAACTTCTCTTGGAAACAGTGCGTAAATCAATAGCTCTGTGGCCAAACATATTAAAGACCTGTGTAAAAGCCAAATAGGGCCATTATGGATAGAATATATTTTTTTATTTTTTGCTGAGACTAATAAATATGTAGGTATAAATTTTAATAATATTACTTTATTTTAAAAAAAATGCGTTTTCATTTGTAACACAACTTATGGCCGGACTAGGTATATATAGGTTTATGTCCAGCAGTGGACGTCTATCGGCTGATGAAGATGATGTTGATATATATAGAAATTTCACGAAAATAATTTACATATAATTTTTTTTATATTGATTTCAACTTTAAAATTAAGATGATACCTTCAGTAACCGGTTGATAGTTTCCGATGTATTATCCAATTGAACCGTTAAGCATATCACACCCACGCAACCATCGAATCAGCTTGACTGTTTGATGACAGGCGAAGACTATTTACACAATTGAGGTTGACTTCGTAACTATTTTCATATAAAAAAAAAATACAAACTGTTATTTCAGAGAACATCTAAGACAGGCAGTGGCAAAAATAATGATTACCACTATTGTGTTTCCGTCCGAGTATGACGTGGGAATCTTTAAGAGAAGAGTGAATAGGCTACTTCTAGACTAGTGCGCTTTCTCGCCAAAGACCACATTGCCCTTACTGTCAGGTGGGATCGTAGTCAAACGCTAATCTATGCAATTAAAAAAAAATTTTACATATAGTATATTATAGTCATACTGTTATATATTTAGCTAACGCTTGTCAAATCATGATGGTGATGATGTTATTTAAATATAAGATTTTATTACTTTTCCAAACATAACAAATAGTTAATAAAGAATCTGATTATCTTGTGAGACTAATACAATTTTAGAAACATAATTATACATAAGTTTCTATTAAAATCCACATAAGTTAACGTTCATGTGGAGCATGTTAAATTTATAAAACGATCAAGCCATAACTTATTATAAACGAAATTTGTTATAAGCGATGCGTTACTGCTACCGTTTCTTAATTAATTCTAAAGGAACCGAAAGTTATGTTCGATGTACAATAAATAATTTTTCGATTTTATCAAACCGACGATCAGATAATGAAGCAATTAAAGCAAAGTATACAAATTATATTTATACCGTTACATAGAGCTGGATTTGAATCAGAAATCTAATAGACCAGTCGTATGCTAATATATTGCTAATCGAAATTGTAATACTGCAATCTTTTTAGTGATGTTGTTATTTATGTATATGTTATTACTTAAATTAGTTAATTATATCAACTTCGCCCTTTCTTAACTTGTTTCATAATTTTAAAATGAATTAAGTCTCTAATACGATTAACTATTACTAGCGAATTTTTTATTGTATAAACTTATTACTTTAATTTTGCCTAATTATTTAAAAAAAAAATATTGATAATTTTCTTATTTATCTTATATAAAACATCCAAGATAACCTTTACTACATCTCAATAATTGCTTGTTATAAAAATTCCTCATAAAAAAGCTATTAACATAGTACATTTAAGAAGTCGAATAATTTTTTTCATAACTTATAAGTAAGCACTTGACTAAACTCAACTTGTTATTGAATAACGTATGCTGTAGTAAATTCAACTAACTTATAAATTGCTTTTTTTTTCTGCCTCTTTTGACTCTTTTCTAAATAAGATACATAAGTCACTGTTAGATTTAAACTTGAATAACAGCAAATTGTCCCCAGTGACGTTATCATCATATCATCAGTGAACTAAGATGTTCAATTTAATATAGAAGATCAAAAGGGTAGAAGAATGACATTTTAATTTTTATTACGTGACCATGTATACAAGTGTTCCGGCTCGTGGTATAGATCCACCAGTTGTCCCATACCCTTGTTATTCAAATTAAAAATTTATTCAACCACTTCGTACAAAAGATAAGAACATACAGCGTAAACATATAAACTCATCATGAATCTAGATTTTCGAAAAAAACTAATTAGTACTCAACTGTATTTAAACTTTGTACAATATCTCCGAAACACAAAACCTAGACTGTAACTTAAGGCCGCATAAGGTGCTGATGCTACCGCTATCTCGATATCACTAACCCTACTAGCAAGTGATAGCATCTTTGAAGATTATATTGCTTATTTTCTGTATAAATTACCTATTTATTTATTTTTTATTTTTTTAAAAAAAAATACAATAGAGATAGCATAATGAAAAAGACAGACTAAAGCCACTAAAGCCCTTCCAGTAAACCTTTCGGATGGTGAAGAGAAACATCATACAACCGTGTCAAAAATTAATAACAAAATATAAAATTATTAACAATACTATTGCAAACATGAACATAGTTTTAAGTCATATGTACATTTATATAAAGTAGGTACTTTATATACTCCAGATGTAGTATATTATAATGATTATATGTTATCACTCTTGTAATAATAGAACAGGCAGTGCTATCGTTAATTCATCTTAAACCGACAAAGCATTCCAGTCTCGGTCTCTCAATCAAATCTAATATGCTCGAGAAAAATAAAATAAAAACGAAATGCCCAGTAGTCATTAGATAGATGTAAAGATAGGTGTTTGGTCAGGCCGGGGGGAGAGACGTAAGCATCCGGTTGATTGTAGTGAATTAATATCGGCCTCGTAAATGCGCCAGGTCTGGGCGCCATAACGGGCCACAAAGCCGATGGTAATCACCATCGCACGACGCAACCACCCGACAACCGAAGGTGTTCAATCTCGTTTCCCGAGCCGTTATGTCTTTACTTGGATTTAAACGTATCGAGAATTAATAATAACTCCTTTAGTTCCAATTACTGGAGTGGGTGCTATAAGAATTCGGAGATTTGGTAAAACTACGTTCATTAAGTAGAAATAATGATGAAGTCTTTATCGAGCTTTATCGTTAATCTCGTAGAAAATATTTCGGGAATCAATAATAAATCATTTAGATCTAAATACTTAAGTAAATTTTAAAAAACCTTATACTTTCACAATATCTTGTATATACATCTAGGAGTATAACTTTTTGATTTAACTTTAATTATCTGTAGAAGCACCATTATCTTAAAAAAAGGTGCTTCTAGCACCATTATCTTAAAAAAAAACAGTATAAAGCTTCCTGTAAAAGAATTATTATTAATTAGTTATATTTTGAATAATACGACACTAATCTTAAAATTAAAATTAGTTCTAATCTTATTATATTACTTTTAGCAGTACTTTCAGATAAAATCGGCAACAAAATAGCAATTTATGTGAAATTAATGCAGCTTCCGTTCGCCTCCGGCGCTGAATCAATTACAATGTTCATTTAACTATACCTCCTCATTGAATTATGAAAACCATTAACTTAATGAACGTTGGAGTCAAGTCTTCATAGCAGTTAGGATTCTAAAGGTACCACAATGCAGTTTCATTACTAAAACTAGAAAAACTTTGACAAAATATCTTTCGCATAAAATACATAAATAACTATTCAAGTAATAAATCATTCATCAGTTGAATTAATTATAAAGTGTTAGTTTGTATATCAAACCCGATTTATGTATCTTACCACCAAAATAAAACGATATAAATTTATTCTTATTAAAAACCTAGACGTCGTAAAAAAGAAATACAAGGATAAACCAGCTAATTAACCTTTAATTTCTAAGACCAGTCTTAACGTTCTACGGGTAATAAATATTCAAGATCAACAAGATTCTACTTGAATTTACATTATTAACATAATCCGCACTAATCTGGACAGAAACAAAAAATCAATGGATTGAACATTACTTAAATTACAAAAACTCTTCTGTTTAACACGATTATAATAATTTTAACTCTTTGGCTGATGTACTGGGTACCAGCATGACAGTATAAATTGCACATCATGATCCAGCCGCGCTACTGGTCAATAACTTATCATTACTTACAGACTTGCTCACTTACTTGAAACATTTTTTTATACCCACTTAACGCGATAATATTTATTAAACACTACCTACAATACAGCGCATGTAAAATTTATTACACTTATCATAAATGCATCGTGAGTGTTTCTTCGAACCTGACTAGCTACCATCCTCATTTTGTATATCTGATCACCACAACAGCGTTACTTTATTCCGCCTGTCAACTTAAAAGAACCGTAGTATTCTGTGCGAACAAGCATCTCCATCTTCGACCTCATTGTTACTTAATGTGAAACAGAGTCCAGTGTCAGAATTGTTCGTAAAAAAAAGTTATATGTAAGTCCTCTTTGGAAAGTAATACAATGCATTAAAAGAATCGTTGGAAGCCACTGTACTAAAACAGAGCAAGGCTGTGGTTTATGGAAAACTTTACAACAGACTTATGTCCAATAATGGACCTCAATCGGTTAAGATGATAATGATGATGACAATGCAGAAAATGGTACCAAAACATCCTAACAAAATGTAAAATAATAAAGCCTAATAATAATCATCGTGTTTCCTTCTCAATTCGAGTCAAAATTTGACGAACAGAAAAAGAAACAAAAGAGGAACAGTTACAAAGTCTAATTAAAGGTGTTTTCATAAAATCTTAGTATTGGTATATAATTAAGTATCATAAAATAAATAAAAGTATTAACACCGCATCCACTCGTACCCAATAAAAGTACAGTTAAACTATCCATAAAATAATGTCCATACAACAATACATTTCAAAAGGTGTAGTAAAGTTTGTAATCGTCCAAAAGTCATAAAATTAAAGCTCGAGTGTAATAAACAATATGATTTAAAAGTCGCAGATCATTTATGCTGTACAAAAGCGGCTTTTTTGAAGGCTCTCGAAGAGTTTTATGATTTCTGAAATCCTTCAAAATGTTCAATAGAATCGGGACAACAGCGTTTCGTTTGTCGGTTGGAGCACGTGGTGCAAACCCACAACACAAACTAAAAGGGTTTCCAATTTTTACAATCTTCTACGAATTCTCAAGTGTCTAAACAAAAAAAAAAACAATATAACTTTTGTATCGACTGTTAAGTTTAATTTCAACATGGTCACGGATCTGTTTACTGACTTTTGAATTAAATCTTTCTTTAGTATAACAATTTCCGCTTAGAAACTAACCGTTAAACTAGTTGCGAATGTAGAAAACTTCACGCATGTATACATCACAACAATCGATATAACAATCGATATAATAATCGATCCTTTGTAAGTACGGCAGCGATGTTATAAAACTTAACGGGATGAATGATTTGAATTTCATTGCTTAACAAATTTTCTATTGTATTCTTTACTTTCAACAGAATATAATTATAATAGAATAACAAGAAAATCGCATTTATGCAGATTGGAATAGCAACTGTAATATTTTTACTCGTTGACTCAAATATTAAAAGGTAGCCTCACAACTGACAATTCATTGCCACATGGAAGAAAAGCTTGTTCTCAGATCTTTGTATTGAAACATCACTATCTAGATTTATAGTTAATACAATATTTTAAACGTTTTAGGAATGTTATTTAAATTTAGAAAAATTGTATACTATCAGTTGAAGTGAACAGTTAAAGACGGAATTAGTTTTCTCTATGTGATCAAATATCAATTTGAAAAATGCATTCGATGATTATGATGAGAAACGATGATGACGTTTTGTAACGGACGGGAAGATTCGAATAATCAATATCTCGGTTTCAAGAGCAGATAATATTTATAATAATTTAATAGTGATAATGTTGGAACATTACACAAACAACATTTTAGTTTCCTTTAATTCTCCGTTTTCTTTAATTCGCGTGAGTTTTGTGTAAATAACTCTAAGAAAAGTTATTATTAACAATAATAAGGTCAACAGAGTCAGTACTCCGATAATTTAAAAATAATTTATGTATTTGAGTAATAAAGATAAAACCTAGAAAATTTATTATTGCGCCACTTCAATAACATTACAAAATATTATTAACTTCATTATCATGTTGAGGTCTAAGTGTTTAGTAACTTGGTCCTTTAAATATTTAGGAGTATTACTAATAAGTATTTATCGTGTTATTAATTTTATCTACTATATACTTTGATAGATAGGGCTTCACAAGTTGACAGGGATTTTCAAGCGTTTAGATATAAAACAGGCGGTTTAAGTATATTATAACTATACATCTCAAATTCATTTCATTTTATATGTATTTCAATATTATATTTCCTAGATTATTAATAAGCATATTAATAATAAATTATTAATATTACAATTGTAAGAGATACGGTGGATAAGTACCGGTAGAGGCACATCGTACACTCCAGACAGTAACCCTAGATCTGACCACGATACTCAGGAATGAGTGAAAGACACTGGAGACATTAATAATACAATGACGCCAAATTCACACAAGAGCCAGACTATTTTTGAAAGTATGTTATTAGCAGTTACCCGACTTCAAGTGCGCTGTCTCCATCCTGACACTTGTCAGCTAATACAAAAGCCAGACATTTCACGTCATTTGTACCGACACCTCCGAACGTCTGTCTAATGTAATCCCTAGAGCAACAAGTGGTTAAAAAAAATTGGCGCCGCATTGTGTTATACCGACCCCCTGGGACCCGCAACTGTCTCAAGTATGAGCGGTCTTTGTTTATTCCGACTGCACTTGCCTCTGTACCTGTTCATAACCCCCGCTTGTCATTGTTTACGGTTCCGGGAAGAATTAGGCATGAACACGTGTCTTGTAGTAGCAGTTTTTGTAGCATCTGGTTGTAGTCATTTTGTATACGTTAGGAACTGCCGACTTATACGCGTGGAAAGTACTGAAAATTGGCTCAATGTCGTCATTACCACACATCCTTGCGTTTGCTATTTAGAGCAATCAACACAGAACAGCCGCAAGATAATCTGATCTTTTCGTGAACATGTTCTAATTAGTGCATTTTTATATTTACCTGAATACATTACTTTACACGTCCAAAAATCTTAATATGTTTAGTAAAACGAATATAAAAAACTATACCTTATCTCTTGGTGCATGCGAAGTGCGATTCAGAAAAAAACAAGTCGCACATGTATGTCATTAGTCAGGGCTGGCGTCTTCAGCTCAAATATTTGGCGACGCTTGCCAACCCGGCGCCACTTTGATCCTGCCGACAAAGCAAGAAGCCTTTAAGCGGCAGCTATGATAATATTTAGCGAGACGGTCGGTGAACACAAATGACCATGGGATTGGATATCAGAAGCGAATTATCATCGTCCCTCGAAATGGGATAAACTAATACCGTCGGAAAAAAGCAAATTAATCTTTAAATATACCTTAACACGTAAATATAAGTATCTATATATAGTTTAGCAAAAATAACCCAATAAATAGTCTTTTTTGAGTATTTTAGTTTTAAAGTTTGAATGACGACTATAATGATATCAAACTTTATGTGGCTTGATACCGATCGTTGAAAAGTGTACCCTATCTTTTTTTTTACACTGGATCTTTTTTACTGTATAAAAGATCCAATCGTTAGGACCTCTATACTATTCACATCTAATTTTTTTACCTATAATGTGGATTCTGTCATGCTAAACTACGTCCATTTATATATAGTATAAGCAAATTTAAGTCCGCTGATGTAAAACTACATGTTTGTTGATCATAATTGTTAAGTCTTTGATATCATTTCTTAATATATATTATATATATCATATAATAAAACAAGCACACGCGTCACAACGCAGTCATATCAATAAACATTATCTTAATACGATGTAATAACGTTTCCACACGATTACATTGAACTTTTTTGTGCATAATTTCACGATACTCCCGTGTGGTTGTATTAATGCGATGATTACGTACATTGAACGATAAACGATCGTGATTATCACGAAATGATTGTTTTCAACTAACTCGTTCCATTGCGGAAGCCGCAACCATTAGTTTCACTGGGATCCTTCCAAAAACATACTTTTTATATTAGGCAAACAATTACTGAACTCCACGGAACAATAAATTATGCAAATGACACACTATACAATAATAACTACTGGTGGTGGGTCCTTGTTGGTGGAAACCGTGTAGGTAAGTACAACTGCAGCTCCTTATTAAGAATACCTAATAAATATATAAATGGGACACACCGTCAGCAAACGAGGAATCGTTTCCTCCACTGCGTCATCACGTATACGCGACGGGTTCTCCCGCCACTTGAAACGGTTCAAGTATTGGGGTCAAGGTTTACTGGTGGTAAGTCTCTATTGCCAGAGACCGTTTAGGTAAATATCACCGCAGCTCCTATTTCTACCGCTAAACAGTAGTATGAAAACTGCTCTATTCCGGTTTGAAAGGCGCTGTGGGTAATGTAATTACTGGAGTAATGGGACTCAATATCTTATGTCTCAATGCGACGAGCACAAGGAGATGTAGTGTATAACATACTAACTAGCGCCACATTGTTATGGGCTGGCGTATCAATTACCATCAAGTGAATGTCTCGCTCATGTTAAAAAAAAAAACAAATACTATTTAAAAACAAAACAAAACTGTAAACCAAGTCACTGTTAAGGCCACAATTGGCCACACGAGCGAGACGTTGACCTGATAGTGAGTGATACGCCTGCTCTAACATCGCGGCGTAAGTTAATATGATATACACAGCACCATAGATGTGGATATCTTTGGAGGAGGGCTATGTCCAGCAGTGGACATCACTCATCAATAAGAATGAGTCAGCACCACGTTGTGCACGTTGGCATGAGACGTAAGATATTAAGTTTCACTACCCCAGTAATTTCACTAGCTAGAACGCCCTTCAAACCGGAACACAGTACTGCTTGTATGGAGGAAATAAGAGCTGCGGTCGGTATCTACCTAAACGGTCTCCGGCAACAGATACCTACCACCAGTAAAATGATGAAATAATCTGTCACTAAATACTTGAGTACCTAGTACTAAAATGAATAGTAATAAAATATTATTAGTGCTTATTTATTATACCTAGGTACCAGAAAATGTCTATACAACGTATTTAAGACAGAAAAAACAACCATATAAAATAGTTTTCACCTACAACGCAAACTATTTGCACTTTATAATGGAACCGTGTATTTCCCGCATCGCGTGCCGTCGTATGGAATTTTCTGCGCCTCGAGATCACGGATTTCTTTGATAATCATCTGACGCCACTACCGGATCTTGGCGTTGTATTCAAAGGAACCTGGAACCGGTTACCTCTGGCGCAGCACGTGAGTCATGACGCGAAGAATAACCTGACCCCCGGAGTCACACGTAGTTGCCGCTGACGTCACCGGCTTTATCTCGCCGTTTGATCGTGACTAAACCTCCATAACTTACTCTTACGTGGTTTTATTGTGTGTATACTCAGTTACGCTCTCAGTTTACTTAGATTAAATAAATTGCATGACAATATGACGGCTACAAAACAAGTCGAGTACTTTCCTGAATATTTACATTATACTAAAATATCTTTAGATTAAAGATGACATCAACCGGAAAGACCATAGCGAAATTTAAAGTTATATAACCTCTATAAATAATGAAAATGGGTCTTCTTTCTTCGTCAATCACGTGATAACAAGTGAACGCATCGACATGAGAACATGACCGTTCGACGCGGAATGATTTGTAGATGGTTCTAGGATATTTATTTTTTGAATTTTATAGATCCTTCCTTCATCATTTTATTTCTAATTAACTTTTATAAATATTTTAATTTCGTATTATTTATACGGTTGCTATAGAAAGTGATTTATTTGTGTTATATGTACAAAACAGAAACAATTTCAACTGAACATCTCCAAGTCCTGGAATAGCAATATTACTACATTCTACCTCCTTATCAATAATCAAGTTGAACTCTTTAAACTAATTAAATGATCCGCTTTTTGTTAAACAACAATGTCACTAATTACGTCAAAGTTAACCTCATAAAGATATAATCGCAGTAATTTACTGGAAATCTGTGAATTACAACTTAATACTTTGTTTCAAGTAATACAAATAAATTACAAAATATATACTCGGCGGCAAGGAATGCGGGTAACCTAAAGAAACCTATAAATCTTGGAAACTAAGAATGCTAGCTTAATAAAATAAACGGTGTTTAATAGACAATCTAATACCTCTTAAATCAAAGTAATAAAATTTATAAGTCACTACAATTTATTTAATAAAAATTACATAAAAAAAACTGGTGATCTCGCATTAGAACGAAAATAGGAAATATGGCATTTTTGTACAATATGATTTTCTTGTATTTTAATACTTTGTATTGCCTCCTCGTGCTTCCATTACTACGTTTACGCGGTTTGGCATGCTGTACCCCAAGATTCTTATACGATTTTGGTAAATATTCTCCCATTCCTCTGTGAGAGCAATTTTAAGCTCATGAAGCGTGATTGGGGAGTTTCGTTGTTTTACGCATCTCCCTAGCTCGTCCCATGCCCGTGCATGCTCGATCTGATAACTAAGCTGCGGCTGCGTGCTAACCACTCCATACGAGTAATGTTCATCTCTTATAGGTAGTCATTCACAAGGACGTGAGGTCGGCCATTCTCATGCATAAAAAAAGCATCCTCTCCCAAATTGATCATAAATGGCCCAATGTGCTCCTAAGGAGTATTAAATAGTCTACTAAACACAAGTTATTTCATTAAGCTAGCATTCTTAGTTTCCGAGATTTATAGGTTTTTTAAGTGACCCGGATTCATTGCTCTCGTGTGTATATAGTTTAATATAAGCCGATGCTTAAAATCACTTATCATTAGGGTCTAACCCCTCTGCGGATGTATGTACTACAAGTACCCATTAACCATTAGTTTCTCTTTTACGGCTACTCCTTGATAATTTTGTTCAGGGCTTTATTTTTTTATTTCATTAACTAAACTATTTAAATATTTATTACTAATTTACATTATTTACATTTGTTTTTACGCTATTTCTATTTTTTCTAACATATATATGTGCTTTGT
Organism: Ornithoptera alexandrae; assembly: GCA_029030555.1. Lineage (NCBI taxonomy): Eukaryota > Metazoa > Arthropoda > Insecta > Lepidoptera > Papilionidae > Ornithoptera > Ornithoptera alexandrae. The sequence continues at coordinate 4,054,073 of JARDVY010000064.1, read as the reverse complement.
ATTTTATGTTTTGTACATATTGATATTTACTTGTTCGTATTTCTATTGTTTACTATCACACATATTTTTAGACAATATTTTCATAAACCTTTTTTTATTTATTTTTTATAATAATCCTTAACCCTGTTTCCTATTTATTAGCCTAAACTTATAATGCAATAATACCTTAAATTTCTACAAATGGGACACTCCGTCAGTAAATAAGGAACCGTTTCTTCGGCAACGTCATTACATAATCGCGACGAGTTCTCCCAATAATTAAACGGTTCAAAGATTACTGTGGTGGTGGTGTGGAGGTGGTAAGTCTGTAGCCGGAAACCGTCTATCGTTGCAGCGTCTATTTCTGCGACCAAACAGTAGTGTGCAAACATTACTGTATTCCGCCTCAAAAGGCGCTGTAGCTAGTGAAATGACTGTGGTAACGAGAAATCTTATCTCTCAAGGCGACGAATGTATTATGGTCACATGGTCACATCATCCAAACTTGCACCCCCACATTGATCGGGTAGATATTCATATGGTGGCATTTGAGCCATTTTTCACCACGCTGGCTCAATGCGGTGTTCCCGCACAATAACTCACGATATCCAAGCTTCACCTGCTCGTGGTGTACTCTGCTATAGCAAACAAGGCTATGGCTCCCACCAACTATATTAACATATAGATTAAAATTTATTATGTATTAAAAGGCGTCAAATCGGCGCGACAAAGTGTGTACGTCAATTAGATGTAGGCGCGCGGTCGGCGGGAGCGGTGCGCGTGCGCCGCCGGCGGCTCGCACGCGCTCCACTTTTGTAACATCACATATAGTGTCACCAAAATTATATCGGGCCAAATTGAAATATAAACAATGAAAAGGTTATTACCTTTTCACTGGTAGAAGATTGCTGATCCCCGAATCGTTACGTCATTAATCTTAATTATGCACCAAAAAGCGAGCGGTTAACATCCAAGTCTTATCATTACAATTCAGTCATAAATATCCTGATAATATGCGCTTGATGTTACAATAAGTCACAATAATATACTGATTATTGGTCTCTTGATAGAGTTTAGGAATATATCACCGCACTTCTTGTTACTATCGCCATTTTTGACAGGGAGGTTTATTTTAAAAGATACCTTATTTTTGGCGGGAAAAGATGGTTATGTGGGATTTGTACCTATTAAGACCCCCTCGGTAGTCATTCTTAGAGAACAATACAGTGCCTCCTCGCACTGCACCTAGGGACGTCTCAGGTAGTATTGTAACCCTCCGTAGAACGTTCTCTTTGATTCAACAAACCAGAAAACCATTTTAGATGTGTTTTACGACAGGCAGAACTTTCCTTAGTCCTATTGTCACTAGCCGGAAACTGCAGAGCAGAAGGGCGTTGTACCTAATACTGGGACAATGATTTTATAATATCTCTCCAAGCGACGAGTACAATTTGGCGCAGTGTATATGATCCTAACTAGCGTCATATTGTAATAAGCGGATGGATCACCTATTTTTATGTTCGTCTCGACTATATTTTGAATATAAAAAAAAATGGTAACCAAGGGAGAGTCCGTGTATATTGGAATAGATGGTCAACATATAAGTAAATAGTGTCGCGTGGCAATCGCTGGCTGCGCGCAACGGCTCGCCGATCACGTACGCACTTGAGAGGCGCACAGCGCACTCGTAAATACGTGCCTTCTTACCCATGTCAGCGCACGAGGAAAACCAGCTAGTTTACTATGTTGACGCCCACCATTAACAACCGCCGCTGGTCACCTACCAAGCCCCGGAATAAACTAGGAAAAAAATACCGTACCGGTCCTATTAGCCTGAGCGGAACGTGATGCCATTTCTTTTTTAGTTTTTCCTCTTTTTCATGACGATTATTGATAGCTCTCTGTGGCCGGAGAAAGTCTATAAGTAGGCATCACCGCAGTCAATATTTCTGCCGCTAAATAGTAGTGTAGAAATATTGTTCTCTTCCATATTGATGGGAGTTGTTGCTAGTGAAATTACTAGAGTATCGAGATTTAACATTTTATGTCTCAAGGCGTCAAGCACAATGCGGTATACACCTATCTAACTAGCGCCAAGTTGTTATGGACAGGCGTATAACTTACCATTGAGTGAACTTCTCGTCTTATCGCTTCATCAAATAAAAAAAGCCTGTAAATTTCCACTGCCGGGCACGGGTCTTCCCAAAAGATCTACGCATCTATCAATCTTGCGCTGCCCATGGGTTTCCCACGACTTTCATCAGTTTGGTCCACCTTGCAGAGTGCCTTTAAGCATCAAATACATCATATTATTGTACATAATCTTACCGTACATAGATACTGTTTCAAAATAAATCATGTAGATCTATGATACTCCGAATTATACATACATATATTACTTTTAAAGATGACAATCTGCAGTTCACTAAAATAGTCGACTAAGTAAATTTCTTTGTTTCTATATACATATATATTCTATATAGAAAAATAGAAATACTGTGTGTTGTGTACTATTATAGCACAGATGTACTATAATTACATTTTTTAAGAACTTATTTTTTATTTTCAATGAACTAAGACTTCATTTATATTTCACACAGTACTAAATAACAATGAAACTCAAGATGGTGTAGTGTGCTTGTCTAGAGTCATCATTAACAGCGTTGCTGTGGTGGCAGCATATCTTACATGTTGACTCATCATGAGATCTCCGAAACTATTAGACGTAAACACTGAAAATTGGGTAGAGAAATTGCTTCTACCACTTAAAGGTCTTCTGCTGTTTAGAGAAGAGAATGAATTTTACAAAATTCCTTCCCCAAAGGAAGTTCTGAGTGTTAATAATGGGAGGAGCCCGGGAAGCAGCGCGTACCCGCCGGACGGGAATTTTTTTAACAAATTTCAAGTCTAAAGTTCAAATCTAATTCTATATCTAATCTTCTAACAGTGAAGAATAGTTACTTTACAATATGAAAATTTAAACTAGCCGCTCTGAAAAAACATGTAACAAAGGGATTGGTGAAGGTGAGTTACTACGTCGAGGAGCCAGACTCAGTCACTACTAATCAGACACTACTAGAACTACAACACAGACGCCAATTAAACGTTGGTAATCAGATTAACTGCCACAAATAGTACCAGCAGGCAATTGTGTGCGCGTGCTTACAGTGAACGCATCGAACAACGGACAAGTATCGTTTAGTATAGGAAAATTCCTATAATTACAATCAAGTGCAAGCAAATGTGAACAGTACGAGACAGAGATCGTTAACCCGAATACATTACTGATAAAACGATAGCAAATGGTGTTTAAATGTCTTCATTCATTAGGATACGATAATCAAAAGGAAAATTTAGCGTTACTTTTTTGGTGATATTAAAAATATTCCGAACAATAACCGACTAGCTAAATAACAATCTTAAAATCACAATCTGCGGAATTGATCGACATAATTAATATATAATATAATATCTACTAAACGTTATATTTCAATAAAAAAAACGTTACTATGATAAACTACTATTTAAAGTGTTAACTGCACTTGTACAAAATAACGTTTCAATTTTAGTTACTACTGTGTTTGCAGTTATATCAGAAGGTTTAACTACTTAATTTTTAGTCTAATTCTTATAAAAAAATTGATGATGCGATATGATGAGCAGGTCGTTCATCTGACGGTAAATGACAAGCAGGGACGCCCGCCAAAATAATGTGACACTAGTTGTAAATGTATAAGACGAGAAGAAAATCTCGTAAATGCAGTTATTTGTTTAGAGAGAGAGAACACAGTAGTTTTTACACAGTACTGTCTAGCTGTCGTAAAAGGACCAAGACAGTCTCCGACAATAGAGGCTTACCGCCAGAATACTGATTCTTATCTTTTTAATATTTTATTTGCAAGATCCTTTAAATCCGAGTAATAATTTGTTAGAATAAAGTTATCATTATGTTGAAAATGTAAAAGCCAAAATACTACAAAAATATTGCAAGAATTTCCTAATGATTCAAATGATAAAGTATAATGGCTTATATTCACGGAAATGGGGTGGTAATTATCGTAAGAGTCTAACCGCATAATTACCTGAAATTTATAACGTTGTGGCAAACAGACGGCGTGATTCACATCACATCACATTTCAATTCATCGGAAAATACACAGGCTCGTCACTGATGAGGTGCGCAGGAGACGCCGCACCGACGTCATGACGTCACCAGCCACGAACTTGATGACGAACGAAAAGCATTTCATACCTATGATGTAATAATAATCATCACTAAAAATCATTTCATTCATATGTTACAGTTTACTAGTGGCAGGTCTCAGTTGCCGGAAACTATCTATATAGGTAACATCAACGACTATTTTTACTGCCAAATAGTAGAGTGCAAACATTACTGTGATGTATGAAAGGCGCTGTAGTTTGTATAATTACTATAGTAACGAGACTCGACATTTTATGTGTCAGGCGACAACTGCATTTTAGTATTACGTATATCATCTTAACTAGCGCCACATTATTATGAACAGGTGTATCACTTACCATCAGCTAAACGTGCCGCTCGTCTCCTCAATAATAAACAGCCAATTAAAATTGTCTCCACAGTGTAGCAACACTCAAACAATTTGCAATAATATAAATATCTATATGTACAATTTAAGACCTATACACTATGTGTTCCTATCTCCTTGATTTCCTGATACAGTAGAATATCCGTTTTCTTTTATTTATATATGTATTTTCCGCGACTTGTCCTTTTATCGTTCTACCTTTCTTGCCATGATAATCAAGTGTATAATATCGATTCCTTGAATGTTAGTGAACACTTAAATTAACTTGTTAAACAATATAATTACATATTAAATATAAAACTACAATAAAGTTTCAGAAAAATATTGTGTCTCGTTCCGCCGTTTAGAGATGTTGTGTACCGATCATTGGTAGTCGATAAAAATTCCGTTACCCCAATATGGATTCGGAGATGAAGAACACCGCCTCCGTTCTTATCTTGAATCATAATTTGGTTAACTTAAGCAAATAATCAATTTATCTGCCCCAGTAAGCGTATACTTAGTTTATATCGAATTTGATCCTCAATTTTTACAACATTCATCTTGTGCTCATGTAGAAATTCATTTAGCAAAGTGAGCTAGACCTAAATTAAAAATTATCATCGTTCATTTAGAAGTGTACTAATAAAACAAGTATTTCATGAATATTTTTCCCTGTAAATAAGTAAAAATACAGGTAAACTTAGTAAAATAACAAGAGTATAAGCAATATAATAGATATTAATTATGTTTTACAGTAGCATGAACTTGCATAAACTTTGTCAAGTGGTTGTTTGTTTGAGTTATCTTTAAAAACTGTTAAATACCGCCCCTTATCAAATAATAACCTTTTGATAAATTTTAAGGAATAAAAAAACAATGTAAAATTCTTATTAATACTAAACATCTAAAAAATATTATGCAAAATAAATATAATATATATAACCACACAACCCTTCGACTATTTGAATCAAATATAAAGTAGTATTGAAGTTATTGCGTTAATTTAAGAGACATAGTTTGACATGTATATACTTATTTTTTTAATGATAGTGACATTCGACTTTTTTTATCATTATTGCACGAAATTATCATAATTAACCTTACGATAACGAGCCAAATTGATAAGGCAATCATATTTCAAATTGCCATTACTAAATTTTTTATAAATATTCAATATGAAACACCCTTCTTTCTTAATAAAATGTATATTTTTAACATTTACGATTACCAATCGGTAATCAAATTATAACGCAGTTACTAACTAGTAACAGTGCGATTGAGAAATTATTCGGAATTTATACGAAGTATTGGAAATTATCTATTAGTGTTAGGTCTCTGTCGCCGGAGACCGTCTAGGTAGGTACCACCGCAGCACCTATTTCTGCCACCAGACAGTAGCGTGCAAACATTACTGTGTACAGGTTCGAAGGGACGCTGTAGCTAGTGTAATTACTGGGGTAACGAGGCTGAACATGTCATGTCTTAAGGCAACGAGCATAATGTGATAGCGTGTAACATCCTAAGTAGTGCCACGTTGTGATGGGTATCACTAACCACCAGGTGAACGTCCCGCTCCTCGCTTGCTTAGTTAAATAAAAAAAAAGTATTTAAAACTTAAATCTAAATTTAGAGTTAAAACTTGTGTCTAGCAGATTGTCATTATAAAATGAGAACTTACTGTTGTATGAGTGCACGTCAGACGGGTTACACTTTTTTTTCCCCGTAAGCGTGTGAACCGACAAAGCGACAATAAAGATAATTCCAGTGGGTGTACGGGAGAAAGTGGGTGTGCGGAGATACTTAAGCGGGGCATTACGGGCCCCAATACCGGTCGCATGCGGTCATTTTCTCACCCGGGTCTGCGTAGGCGACCGCCTACTCGACCATCACCCGTGTAATGCCTGCACCGATCAGCTACCGGACGATAAAGCAAACAGAAAATCATAACCGATGACGTCAGAGATAAAGTTAATATCATCAATATAACACAGTAAACAAATTTCCCTAACGCTTAGTCACCATTTAAATAATCAAATCGGAAGTCTAATTGTGTTAGTTAAAAATTAATAACTAGTTCCGCTTTTACGGTGTAATAATTTAACATCCTTCAATTCCTTTCTAGTGTGTAAAAGATAGATTAGTCTTAATTACATTAAGTAATCTAAATAAGAGATTTAGTTTGTTATACGGTTGGTGGGATAACTTTAATGCGCGACGATGGCGATCCACATGTCCACGACGTCGCCGCTGACTGTAATTTTATCTGTCAATAATTATTACAGAGCGTAATCCATGATTGATGATCAGAAACAGTAGCGGCGAGCTTATAATTGACGGCCACCATTGTGCCCGGCGCCGGGCACTTGATTGATCGCTGCGCTGCCTTTACGTTGCGACACTCCACACTACTCCAGTACACTGCTCTTAATTATATGTAATTATAATAGAGGCCTCTATATAATAAAGCCTCAATCGTAAAAATTGATTAAGTTTCCATTAAATAAAATATTTACATATATCACTCCAAAAACAACATTAATTAACTAATAATTAATTTTGAAGTCGCTATCCGCGGCAGTTAGATAGTATCGTGAATGTTGCTCCTGTTTCAATTTTTAATTTTTAATAAAGATTAGTTTAACAAAATTTTACTAAATAAGTATTTTGGCTAAGTTTAAGTAAAGATATCAAAGGATTAAATGTCCGATTCCGCGTATATAAGTCGCGAAGCATGATCTAACTAGATATCGTAGTGGCACTCGTCGCCGGCCGCGCGAACAATTACCGAGCGTCGCGGCGTGCGCGCCGACGATTGTTTACGGCGCGCACGCGCGGCGAGCGCGTGGCCCCCCGCGCCCCGCCGGCAGCTGCTCCGCACAGGTGGCGCGTGTGGGAACTCGACGGCTCCGTGCGTTCCCACGATCGCGCGCCCTCACCTCCCTATATAAGCCCCCGCTCGGGCCGGCCGAGCGCATTCCGCGTTCACCGCTCGACGCTAACGCACGCTCGCTATTCAGCTAACACAAACATGTCTTACGAAATCGCGTATTCTCTCGCGGACGACGGCCCGCAGCCCGTCTCGCGCACTTATCAATACCGCAAAGTGATGAAACCGATGCTTGAGCGCAAGAGGCGCGCTCGCATCAATCGTTGCCTCGACGAACTCAAGGAGCTGATGGTCAGCGCTCTCCAGTCGGAGGGCGAGAACGTCGCCAAATTGGAGAAGGCCGATATTTTGGAATTGACTGTGCGTCATTTGCACAAACTCCGCCGTCAGCGCAGGCTGTCCCTCAACCCTACAGTTGACGCCGACCGTTTCCGTGCTGGATTTACACATGCTGCGAACGAAGTGTCCCGGTGTTTGGCTTCCATTCCCGGTGTGGACGTGAGGCTCGGCACACAGCTGATGACCCACCTTGGACACAGATTAAACGATATGCAACGCGCTGCCGCCGGTACCGACACCCCACCAGCGAGTCCTCCTAGCCCCGCACTCTCTACTGTGTCTTCCTCATCTGGTTACGTGACTCCATCACCGCCTGCATCTCCAGTTCCTGTGCACACTGCTGTACCTCTGGATTGCACTACGAACGCCAACATGAAAACTCCTGCTTCAGTGTGGCGGCCGTGGTAAACCGCGATGCTAGGAGCTCGCGGACTCGGCTCCACGGTCACATCTGTTCCAGCACCGCTTGGAGTCGCACGCGCTCCCAAGTGTCCGCCTGATCCATAAGTTTAGTGATATCATGTGTATTCATGAAGACTCTAGATCTCACAGTTATATAGTGCTAGGCTTTAAAACCCTTAGTTCGTAAGTTCAACTTGAAAGCTTTAAATGAAAATAGTTTATAAGTATAACTTTGTGATATTAAAAAAGAGTTAATATTATTGTTTAAAATAATAGAGTTGTATCGAGCCTTGCCCGACTTTGAGTGGGTTCGGATTGTTATTTTTTTTATCGTTTTAAAGATTTCACATTTATGTGAACTACGAGACAGTAAATTAATAAAAAAATTATTACTTGAATATATTTATGAATTTTATTTCATATACCCCATGTGACTATTTTTAACGAATCATTTGATTTTACACAATGGTAAATACGTCGTTACTGGTGATTGTAGATCGTGCAATTTGCATAGAGAGACGGGCGGGGTGCATGCACGTACAAAAACAATGACATTGTAGACAATACGATAAATATTAAAAGGGGTTAAGGGCGCAGACCTATGACAGCGCGGCATCGCGTGTTCAGTAACTTTCCTATTTACAGGGCACGGGCGCACCACTCACTTTTAACATGGCAAATTGTGATAACGAGGTATATAACCTCAACACCAAAATTTCAATACAAAACATATCGGGATCCCGATTTAGACTTAATTATATTCTGCTAAACCATTCATATTACCAATCAAAACGAAATAACTTTAAAATTATGAACAACCATACTTTATCGGTAGCACCACGTAATATAAATTAAAAAGTAGTTTTTTATAAAACCCACGTCATGCTTTTTAAGGTTACTTATTAAACTTCTGATTTCATTAATTTCAACTATCGCACTATTACTTATAATGAATGCTATTAAGATTAGCTTGCGTTTTATTATTAATTTAACTATCAAAGTGCAAACACAAAGATTCTACTATCGGACATATATACGCATTGGAATTTCACGTTTCGAATCAAATTACATTTCAGAGAAGAAATAAGATTACTTTCTTTATTTCCGAAGTATTATTTGGTATATAAATCACAACAGATTTTTTCTTTACTCATCAAAATATTATTACTGTTAAATATAAAAGAGAAATTCGAGAAAATTCTATTAGTACATAACATGGTTCAATAACATTTTAATATCTTTTCTTGTTTTCCCGCTTAAATTTTCTGTATAATTATACAGCAAATAAATACTTAAAAACTACCCGTGATGCCCTCTGTTGAAATATATAACAAACTTCGAGCTTTAAAAAGCTCCGACCCACGTGGCGCCATCTATCAGATAACTTAAAACCCATTGCAAAGCTCAATGCAAAGTATGACTTTAAGCGTTGGTGTGAAAGCTTTCAACTTTAAAATGGTCGCCGATATTTTTCGATGGCCTTTGGATTAAAATGTAATTTATGGAGTTTAATGAAAATTTTCTATTAAAGCACATAAATTAGAAAGTGATTTTGTTATGTGGAGGCAGAAGGTGTTAATCACACTAAAAGAGTTTCGTTGTGACTAAATGATAATTATCGATAATTAATCAACCTTCTTCACATCGAGCGCGTAATTTACCTGAATATTGTGAATAATTTATTAATCCTTATCTTAGCATTAATCTTGGGAACATTAACTATATTTTGCATACACTTTAATCAGTCAATGGACAAACAAATTATGTCATATAATGACTGTGAAGTCAGTTTACAACCAGTAACACCCAAATATGCTTAAATTTTATTAAAATCTAACAGTAATCTAATACATATTAACTGTTTCCCATTGCTGGGCAACATAAAATTACAAATTCATTTAATGTTTTAGGTGTTCCTTTCATCATTTACTAAGCAGAGGAGAAAGCTATGGTAGGAATATCTCTGGATCATCGAATCAGATATGAGGAGGTACGTGGAAGAACTAGGGTTACCAAAATGGCCATAAGGACTGCTAGGCTTAATTGATAATGGGCAGACCTCAATACGCAAAAAACTGACAGCCGATGGGATAGTAAGTTGAAAGATCTCCATGTTGTAGATCAATGACCTGGTCACAATTGAAACCGTTGAATGCCGACAAGGCAAGATTGATTATAACAGCGATATTTGGGAAACGACTAGGTCCAGCGATGAACGTCTATCAGCTGATGATGAGGATGTATTTGCTTCTACAATAAAGTACTAAACCATATGCTATATTTGTCAATAAATGAACTGAAATATTTTGTATAGCATAAAAGGTTATTATTATCTAGATTATACAAGACTTGAAAACTGAAAATGAATCTATATCGGAAACGTATTATTATATATTAGTATGTAAAATAAGATCATAAATCCTCAATTTTTTGCCAGCTCTGAAAATAAATTTTCAGCTGTAAGATGTCCACATATTTCTGGCTTTTAATTAAGGGAGAAATTACAGTATCATTTATTAAACTATTTCTATTTATATGGAAAAAGTTATATCTTACCGTAAAAAGTAATTTTTATGTTGTTTACAAAGTATATATAAAGTTTACTAGTGGATACAGAACCCCGTGCCTCTGATATTTAAACAAGATTTTCTTACTTCATCATAGTAATGATGATGTGAAATATTTGATAACAGTTTTCTGATAACGAGTAATAATTATATAAGATTAAGATCTTTCACGATCAAGGCTAAAATATTGTAACGTTGAATGTGAACGTGTTTATTCAGAAGATTTTTTTTTCCACGAAGCGACAAAAGGAGCGAGACGTTCACCTGATGGTAAGTGATACGCTTGCCCATAATATCGTGGCGCTAGTTAGGATGATATATACTGCACCATATTGCGCTTTTCGCTTTGAGACATAAGATATTAAGACTCGTTGCCCATGTAATTCCAATAGCTAATTTTTCAAACCGGAACACAGTAATGTTTAGCGGCGAAAATAAGCACTGCGGTAGTAACTACCTAGACGGTTTCCGGCGACAGAAACCAACTACCAGTAAATTAGTATTTGAATTATTTTTATATCCAAATATTATTACCATCTTAACTTGAAAGTGTGAACCAGTGTTGTGGCTCTCCATGGGCGTCAGTGATCACTTTCCACCAGGTGAACTGTTTGCTCGTTTGCCCACCCTACCCACAAAAAAAAATTAAAAATACTAAAGTCCTTGATTTGTCTCATTTTAATGTAATAATGATGCAACCCAAACTATACTTCTCTATATATACATACTAGCTCTTCCGAGCCCGCTCTTTTGGTTGTAATATAGAATTAGACCGCAAATTATTTTCTATAGCAACCGTTACTATAGCAACCGCATAAATAATAAGAAATGAAACCATTTATAAAAGTTATTTAAAAATAAAATGATGAAGGGTTTTATAGAATTCAAAAAATAAATAGTCTATGTACAAACCTGTTCGCGTCGCAATGATCATGTTCCTATGTCAATACGTTCACTAGTTTTCACGTGATTGGCGTACGAAAGAAACCCATTTCCATTACACACACACACACACACATATATATATATATATATATATTGCGTATTGATTTAGAAAACAATATATATATATATATTGTTTACTAAATTCACGTGACTCTGGTATGCTTTCGTAATGTTTGCATTGGAAATGTGTAATAGTAACAGACACATAATATATATGTATGTATATATACATATATATATATATATATATATATATATGTCATGCAAACGTTGAAGGAAATTGATAACATGTTATTTTTAGATGTATAACATTAAACGATAAAGCGTCTATCAATGGAAAGTTTCTCACTGCGATGTGGTTCACAAACAACAAGTTTTACTTTAAGAAATTTCCGCTGTTTTCGTTTATTAAAATATTTTTTTTTTTAACATTTAAAAACACCCGTGACGTCTACACATAGTTCACGTAAATAAGAAATCCGTGTGAAATAAATATAGAGAGGGTACAGAATCCTTACCTAAAGGTTACATTTCTAGATCAGGAACCCGCGGCTTCAATAGTCGATAACTTACGTATGATGCTATAAATTACCTTTTGGTTTGAAATTGATTAAGTGACTTAACAGGATTGGTTTATTAATAAGTAGGAGCAATCACCAAAATAATTACTTAATTTATCACATAAAACGGATGTTCGGTTCGTTCCTACGTCAGAGTTAACGGTTTTTTTAAACAGTTGTTATTTTCACCTGTAGAGAATGACTTGTGTGCGTCATATATATAATTATTAATAATAGCAGTTTTGCGTCTCATTTACTGCGAAGCATAAATGAAATTATCTCGGAAAAGATTCAATATACGTGTACCACACGATGAATAATCCTTCTCTATATAGTAAGATGTAAAATTAGTTACAAATATACTAACAAAATATATTGTTTTATTAGCGACGTGTACAAGAATATCAATGTATGAGAGATTGAAAGGAAAGTCTCAAATATTAATCTAATTAAAAACAATTTGGTTACTTTGTTTAATAAGAGATCACGAAGAGAATTATTATCATACTTCTTTATAAAGAACACATGCTAAAAAGTTCTTACCAGTAACGAGGTATCATTGAGACGTTTGTCATTTTCCTATAGATTGGTTTGCAGCCCGTTTAAAAAAATTCAAATATTATAGGATAATCCATATCTAAGAAGAAATATTTTTTTTTTATTATTCAAAGTAATCAATCGATCTCCGGTAACTTGGTAAGCGGGGAAAACCCGATTCACAGAAATAAGTGTTTATGCACACATACTTAGATCAACTTACTTTATCATTGAACGACTCTTATTGAGACTAATGTAGGCAATTTATTTGTAAAAGACACAAGTTTCGTGATAGGCTTATCTTGGCAGGAGAATGGAAACTGCCGATGATACTACGAGTGTATCATACAACACGGTTTCATATAATTCAGATCTAGACCGCTTCGACAGATCGACAAATGGTGGAGCATTCCACTGTTGGATCAGAGGTTCGATTCCAGTTTACATACATGGAGCGCAAAATTTATTTTAACACTTAAAACTGTTGCTTTTCTGTTTCTAGGTAAAAAACATTTATTTTTTAGGTACACTATATCAAATATTATTCACACTATTATTTCCTACAACGTAGATTTATAAAATTACTTAACTGCATAGTTCGAGTATTTATCATTTATCAGAACAATTGATAATTCTAATATGTTCATATTTTTTTATTCTTACAGCCTAATAAAAATAATACTTGTTATAATTTTTTTTTTTATCTATTATAGATTATAACTTGACATAGAGTAATACTACATAACAAGTTTAGGAAATGATTTCACTAAAACTGAGTCATTTAACTACGACACTAGAATTTCTATACATACAAAATTATACAGATCCGTTGATCTTTACTGTATTGTACTGTAGTATAATTGTATACGTGTACATATATATTCACAGTTATATTTCCTTATCGCGAATGAGTTGCATTTATTTTCCATTATCAGCATCCGAAAATACGAACTTTAAATAATTCACCGGCTCGTGCCGCCCGTGTGATTGCTGTTATCTCTCATCCAAACACTTGAAGATATGACGTGAATAGTTTCTGTTACCAACCAAGGTCCTTTCCAGAAATTTCTATAACATAATCATTATTTTTATTATTTAAATTTAAAAAAGAATCATTAGTTACTTCGTATTTAAAATTTCTAGGACATACAGAAAATATAATGATTTTTTTCTTATCGAGCCATAATCTTTTGAAACTGGCGTATTTTCTAAAAAACTAAAAATAGTGACTTGCGTAAACTAATACACTTTTTTTTATACTAATCATTTTATTTGATGTGTACAATTTTTTTAGTCTCATTAAATAATATCTAATTATCTTACAGTGAACATAACGCAACATTTCATAGGTTTTTAGGAGCATGATGATATTAAGATTTAGAAAAACATCGTATTTTTATGAAAATGGTTAAAAACATTATAAAATCTCCTAAAACTATGAAGTGATAAATATTTACTTTAACTCCTACCCGTTTTCATCGATTCCATTGTTTATTCTTAATATACAATAGTAAATCGGACTTAAGTATCTACAGATTTTATACACATATACTTTACACAACATATACGTATAATACAGCGTTTGCTATGCATTTTTACTGATAACTGAATAGCAGATGATTTCATAAATTTACGTCAAGTTTACAAGAAGACGTCTATAGAGTGTTGGTTTGATCATCCGATTATTTAGATTTTGTTCAAAATACAATTTTAAAATGTAAAATATGCAAAATATTTCTTGAAGACATTTCAGCTCCGTATGAATAGCTTTTTTTCAAACATCATTAAAAATCATATTAATATATCATCATCATAATAGTAAAACAAAAATTGTTCTCGGTGTAAAATTTGGCCAATCGTCTGTCTTACGTCTTCAATCTTGGTCTTGTGAAAAAGCAAGACCATAACCAAAACCAAGATAGACCCAGTATGCAAGACCAAGATTAAATGTGCAAGACTAAACGAAATAATAAAGATTCCGTTCAAACGATGAGTTAAAATATTTATCATTACCTGAACATGGTCTTCTCTCCTGGAAACAAAATATTTAATATATTATAAGATTAAATACGCAAGACTAAGACCGAACAGATAAGACCAAAGCTAATACCAAGGTTATCCAAATCTTGGTGTTGTCCTTGTATTGCTCATCACTAGTTGTCAATTTAGCACTAGGGCAACGAAGAGGTTTGTCCTCTAGGCTCAGGCTATTAAAAATAGAACTAACCTTGTTTGACATAGAAAGCGACTAAAAGCGTTTTCGGGTTTGTGGGCTTTGAAGGTGGAGCCCCTATTCTTCACTAAACGAGCCCGGGATGTACCAGTACGAGGTGGTTTAGTACTCGTCGTATTAAAGCGGTGATGCCAGAGAGGGCTACAGCTCTCCTGAGGTGTGCTTTAGGCGTAGTTCCGAGAGGCACCAACGCATTCTGTAAGACATCCTGAAGCCTCACTCAACGCATTTAAGATGACCACCGAGGTTTCAGTGGGTAAAAATCTCATATAACATTGTCCTCATCCAGAAGCAGGGTATCTTTTTAGAAGATTTCCCCCTATATGGACATTTATACAAGAATTCGTAATTGTTAGCTTAATCAAAAGAGTACGAAAACAGAGCATCACATAAATCGGTCATGCGCCTTGATGTATGTGACACCGCGTTTGTCCTCTTATATCCGTTATTTCATATACTGTTACTTAGTTTTAAACGTGGCGCAATATTTCATCAAACTACATATATAACATACTGCTTCCTTTTAACATATATCGTACATATTTACGTATATCATCAAACGTACGGTAATAGTTCTGAGTGGCTTGATTTTTTCCTGCTATGGAATTTACTGATAGTAACACTTAATTGTCGAGGTAAGTACCACCGCAGCTCCTGTTTCCGGCGCCAAACAGTAAAGCGCCAAAAAGTGCAAACATTAATGTTCCGGTGTAACGGGCGGTATAGCTAATGAAATTACTATAGTAACGAGACTCATTGTCTCAAGGTGACAAGCAGAATGTGTTGCTGTGTATACCATCCTAACTAGTGCCACGTTGTTATGGGCAGGCGTGTCACTCACTATTATGTTATCGTTCCGTTCGTCTCCCTGAACCAAAAGAAGGATATCAATGGTTTTAAGATTTTGTGAGGTATATCTAAAAGTGTATAACGCCTTGCCAAAATTTTGATTCTGATTCTGAAATTTTACTCAGAGTTTATAATAATTTAAAACATCAATTCAAACATTTGACAATAATTTTGTAGTATTTCTGTGGCGCGTCACATTGGCGCGAATCCGCATAGCGACATCAACTTCGTGATGTTTGTAATATACCGCGTCGTCATCAATAACGTCATTAGAAAACCCACACGTTAAATAAACTGTCAATGAAAAAACATAACCCGTTAAATTAAAATCACAAAACACAAAATACAATACAAATCTCACTTTTCATAAAATCCTGTATAGACAAATATTTCCGATATAGGATTGATACAATCAAGGATGTCCTAGCAGCAAGAAAAACAAAATTTTAATGAATGCTATATCTTAGATGCTCAGGTACCTTACATCATTTCATAGCATGATGATAACCCTATCTTGGCTACATAGATATAGTAGGTCTCTGTGGCGGTCTCCTTCAGTCCAAGTGGGTAAAACCGCAGCGCCTATTTCGACCGCTCAATAGTAGTGAGCAAACATTACTGTGTTCCGGTTTGAAAGGAGTTGTTGCTATTGAAGTTACACAGACATCTTATGTCTCAAGGCGACGAGCACACTGTGTTGCTATGTGTAACATCCTAGCTAGTGCCACATGGTTTAGGGTAGGCGTGGCCCTTAACATCAGGTTATCGTCCCGCCCGTCTCATCTCTTCGTTGAATGAAAAAAAAAGAAATGCTAGAAATAAATTCGAGATAAAATTACTTCCATCCGTTGTATACTAATATTCCTATAAACAGGCCTGGCTATTCTTTGGATATACTTATATATAGTCACGATTCGATCTAATGGTCTATTTGAACCTAAGACTACAGTTCATTATAAAATGATACAAGTCGTACTACTTTCCGATACCTTGGGCTAAATTAACAAATTCCATTGTCCAAACTAAATTTCGGCATTGTCTTACTATTATGGACACTAAAGCTGAACAACATGGACAGTTATAATAATTAATTAGTGCCGGCATTGTGACTGATGGATATCATGTCCAATAGGATTGGTAGGTATTTTTTTATTTACTTACTTCAAACATGGGACTCTTTCACCTTGATATCAAATTGATAAACTGTGCTGTGATATTGATAGTCAAATAAGGTGCAAATAAGATTCACCTTCTAAGCCTCAGTTATGCAATGTAAGCTTAATATCTTCTTAAAGAATACTCGTATATCAGTTTTCATAAGTTAATAGCAGCAACTAAGTTATTTGTACCAACACCGTGTAACCTCACAATGGAACAAAAGTCTTCATTGTTCTCATATCCGGATCCTCATGCTTATTTTATATTAAATTCTAAACTTACCTAATCATCTTCAACTGAGAGAAATGTGTTGGGAAAGAACCGGCGTCGTTCTTCAAAAACTTGGTATTTTTAATAATTATTTCATTTCGTACAAAACACAGCAGGCGGGAAAAACTGATTCTTGTTTTTTGCTGTGCCTTCTGTGTGTATATAAATACGTTGCAAAAAATAAATATTAGCTATTAAGGCCTTATTTATAACGTTAAACTCAATGAATACTGATTTAGACATTATTTATCTTCATACGAGAATCATGCAAAATTATTAGAATATCGCGAATATATTATTAGAATATGTGCGGTGGAAAACTACTTAAATAATCGAAGATCTCTTTGTTAATCTATATAATTGGAAAGGTTACTGTGGTATGTTATGTACCGTCACATGTGTCTTACCGTCTGCTTTAAAGTAATCTTATTCAATTTCTGCTATATATATTAAATATTAAAAAGACATACATTTCACAAAATATGCTAGCATATTTTATTCATGTGTTCATCTTAATTTGTTCGGACCTTAATACCTAAATATATAAGCCTACATCTCTTTCTCTATCTTTGTAACAAATTTTACGCCATTTTTAAAATATCTTTAAACTTTTCTTTGATTACTATAAACAATACTGATACTAGATTTTTTTAATTTTAAAATATTAGTATATTATATGTATGTTTGTATATTCTTTTCTTCTTTATTATGAAGGTACGGTTAGGTTCAATAACTAGAGGCTCTATGATATATAAAGATACAGTGACTGTAATTTCTAAAACTTACAGGTACAAAGTCTTATAACACAGTACCAATATATTGATTGGTACTCTTCTTGTATTTGTTTCTATGAAATACTAACTTTAGTTCATACTTGTTATTTAATGGATCATGAAACACAATATTTAATAATAAAAGTGTTTTTGCAGTAGTTCGCAGCTGAGTAAATCACCTGCTTTATCCACGTGTAACAACAGTGAACTAATTTAAAACTGTGCTATCACAAACTGTGACGTCACAGTACGGTCGTGATCATGACTCACTGTTCAATATTCCATAACATAAAGGCAAGGTTATATTATTTTATTTCATGCTTAAGATTAAGGCTTAACAATTATTAAGATTTCAGTATATATGTTGTGATATAAATAATAATTAATTCAATTAATCAGTAAACAGTAAGTTCATAGCCAAACTGTTGCATAATCTATTCCATTACAATACAGTATTATAAAATAATCTTAATTAGTCGCGAATGTTTGTATAGTATAGGATGTGCTGGTAGTCATTTGAAAAATTTCTTATATTATTTTACAATTTCGAGTCCTTATTTCTAGATCTAGATTGGTTATATAATATATTCAAATTACCGGCAACATTATCAGAGAACATAACAGGAAGGTCGCAAGCCTTTATTTTGACATGGACAATACTATAACATGTTTAAAATATTTAAATACTAATCATCATCATCATTTCAACCGATGGACATAGGTCTCTTGTAATATGTTCCACAAACAACGGTCTTGCGCTATTTGAATCCATTGGCTCCCAGTGATTTTTTTATGTGCTCTGTCCACTTAGTGGGGGTCTGCCAACGCTACGCTTTCCAATGCGGGATCGCCATTCTAGCACTTTAACACACCAACTTCCATCAGTTCTACAAGGGCTATGTTGGTGGCTCTAGTTCTTCTGCGGATCTCCTCATTTTTGATTTGATCACGCAGAGACACTTCAAGCATCACCCTCTCCATCGCCCGCTGTGTGACTCTGAGCTTTCTTATAAGACGGAATTTCGAAGCCGTAGGTCATCACTGGCAACACGCACTGTTCGAAGACTTTGGTCTTCAAGCACTGAGGGATTTTGGACAAAAAGACCTTTCGGTTTCCTGAACGCTGCCCATCCCAGTTAGATTTGGCGGTTTATCTTTTTCTTAAAATGGGATCTACCTAATTGGATCGTATGCCCCAGGTACATGTAATCGTCAACAATTTCGAGTGCTGAGTTCTGAACTATCATTGGGTGGCGCTGAACATGAGTTGTGGACATGATTTTCATCTTGCTCATATTCGTATGAAGGCCTACCTGTTGAGAGACTCTGCTGAGTTCACCGAGCATTATATTGAAGTCTTCTAGAGTCTCCGCCATGACGACTATATCATTGGCAAACCGTAGATGAGTGATGTACTCGCCATTGATGTTGATAACAAACCCGTTGCAATCCAAAAGCTTAAAGACGTCCTCCAGTACGGCGGTAAATAGATTACGAGAGATTATATCTCCCTACCAGCGAGACGATTCGTAAGGACTCTCAAGAACAACTTATAAACATGACTCAGCAGCGAGATGGGTCTGTACTTCTTCAGCAAAGTGTTATCACCTTTTTTGAAGAAAAGAACCACCACACCTGGGCGATGCTTCAGGCGTCGTGACCTTATGAATGACGGAATTGAACAATCGCTGAAAGATTTTCAATATCGGTGTCCCACCTGCTTTCAGAAGTTCTGCCATAATTCCGTCATTCCCAGGTGATTTCTTTTTTTTTAAGATGTCTAAGAGTCATTCTAATCTCGCTCAAACTGACGTCCGGGATATCTTGGGTGTAATGTCGGGTCAATGTAGCTCTGGGATCTTTAGCCAATTCAACAGATGGTATCATCGACGTGTATAATTGTCTGTAAAACTCTTCAACCTCTCTCAAAATCTCACGTTTTGAGGAAATGATACTGCCACTGGCCGTTTTCAGTCGCCTCAGCTGGCTCTGTCCTATAGACAGATCTCTCGCGAAGATCATCGAACCTTCATTTTGTTCAATGGTGTTTATTACTTCAAATATAACTGAATAAATCAGACCTGTATTAAAATATATCTTCAATGAATTTATTTAATACGAACACAACAACAATTGATAGTATACTTGAATATGTTTTTGCGTTTATCTGTGACCTTGCTTTAGACAATTCTCTGCGTAATTAGTGCTTACTTTATTTTTAGGGAGAATAACAAAATGTTACGTCAGATAATATTAACTAAACGTTTATAGACTAGCTAAAGGAGTAAAAAATATAGAAAGAATATTAAATAAAGTTACTTATATTGTATATTTCACAATTGTCTTTTTTTAATATCATATATTTGTTTGGTATTCGTTCTTCAACTAAGCTATGAGAAGCGCGAGATGACTTTACCTCATGATAAGCCACGCAAAATGTTTTAAAAGTTGCATCAACCAAGTAATACTATTTATAACTAAAAATTTAGGATCTCTTTTTAACTGTTACTTGTAGATTTAAAGATTAAAACGGCAATACAATATAATATATAAATATAGGGTGGCGCAAAAGTAATCCTCCTATCAGAAAATGCTAAAAATTTTGCCTTGATGTATTGTATTGTATAGCATTTTCTGATAGGAGGATTACTTTTGCGCCACCTGTATAAGATATTTTCACCTATATAGAGACTCAACGATATCTCTGGAACCATAACGTCTAGAGACTTGAGATTTGGTGGGAATATTCCTGTTACTGTGTCATAGGACAGCCAAGAACGGATTTTACGAAATGTTATCTTGAAAAGGTTGCAAGGGTGTTACGGCCAGCAAAGCAGGCAGGGAGCAGCTAGTAAAGTATTACACAGGGTGAAAGATAATAGGTGTAAAAGATCTGGAGGGGCTAAAGTATAGTTCGTATCCTATCTATGTATGGAATACTCCATACAAAAACAATGCTTCTGGAGTTATTAATTTTTATAACTTTATATTTTTAAACTTGCATTATTGCGATATTGTGTATGGCCCACGTTTATTTAAGAAGACCTCTGCGGCGATACAGCGTGTTCAGAACGCGTGCATGCGCTACTGTTACTCAATACCACGGCAACACCACGTATCACCTTATATGATAAAAAAAAGATGTGCTTAAAATGGAGAACGTGAGAACTATGAAGCTAGCGTGCTTTTTACACTCACTGACAAAATTTGAGATGCCATCATATCTTTGTAATAAGCTTAGTTGGTCCGCAGACTGAGACTACACGTTCGTTCTCTTACTTTACCAAAACACTCCTTGGAGCAAACCGGAGGTAGTTTCAAATCTGCTGCATCAGAATGGTGCAACGACTGCCCACGTCCGCTGCATCGTATTGTATCTCGGTTCACCTTTAAGCGCAACTGTCGCAGATGGCTTTTGATGCAGCAATCACTCGGCACAAACAGTTCTGATTGATTCGTGTGTGTTCGCTGTTCGTCATCACGCTGTTTCCGTAACTTAATTAATCAAGCATTTATACAAATAAGTGTTCACGTGTTTCAATAATGTCAGGCCAGCGCAGAATACCAGGACTCGGCACCAGAGCCAATGTACTGAGTCCTGGACCTATTTGTCTAATGTATTTATTTTTGTTGTGTTTTAATCTTATATACATAGACTTAAGTTGTGTTGTTTTTTTAGACAAATAAATAGCTTATTATTATTAATTTTTTAAATATTTTTCAAAAAATTCCCGATTTTCTAAGAAAAAATTCTATGATTTTATTGTTTACTCGTTTCTACACAAATTTTAATGTAATAATTATTATTTAATCATTGTTTTATTAAATTAAATTAATAATCATCACTTAGAGGCTAAACCATTTTAAATTAGGTTCTTTGAAAGTTGTGACAGCAAGGCGTCATACAATTTATTTGGTACGGAATAGAAAAACTATTCAGAATTAAGAAGACAACGATAATGTACATCCGCCTACGAAACTAGTTAAAATTTAACTATCGTACTGACTCATTACCTAAAAAGTTTTTTTTTTCCTAAATTTTCGTAACTTTTTGTACTTTCTTATACCTTGTCGGATAGGTATTCAAGTCAGGTACTTATTTATGTGCTTTATACGTATTTTTTATAAATAAAATTTTATTTTAAGATTTAATGAACATGTAAGTATGAGTGCTTATTTTTTACAGTCACGAGTTTCAAATAACCTAATTTAAAAGTTTTAGCCTCTAAGTGATGGTTATTAACTTAATTTAATAAAACAATAATTATTACATTAAAATTTGTGTAGAAATAAGTAAGAAATAAAATCATCGAATTTTTTTCTAGAAAATCGGAAATATTTTGAAAAATATTTAAAAGATTAATAACTCCAGAACCATTGTTTTTGGGTGGGGTACTCCATACATAGGTAGATAGGACACGAGCTATACTTTAGCCCCTCCAGATCTTTTACACCTATCACCTTTCACCCTGTATATAAAAATGCGTAATTACATATTAGTTGTCAGAGAATATACAATAATCATTATTAGTAGAGTATACCTAAAGTTAACAAAGCGAGAAAATATTAAAAAAAAAGTTGAAATTATTATACAGTTTACACGTTGTTGGAATAGACATGAATTGATTTTTTAAGTATAACATGTTAATCGTATGACATACTTAAAATATTGTCTCAGTACTCCAGTAATTAAACTGATTACATCGCCTTTTGCTGTAGAACAGACGCTGTAGCTATAGACCGTCTCCGGCAACTAGTTTTGGTTAAAAACATTTTAACAATCATTGTGATAGAGCCTTCAATCTTGTAATAAACCTTTTATAGTATGTTATATAGATTGTGATGTAAAGGTAGGAAGGCAAGCCATGACCTTCATATAAACCCGTAACAAGTCACCGTCTTATTGAATTTAGGACTAGAAGAGAATATCGTAAAAACGTATTCGTATTCGAATATCGTAATAACGTATAAGAGAGATCTTGAAGTGATACTTGTACTTATAAACACTCGCCTGTTATTCTTTGTATGAATAATGAATAAAATTCTCTACAAAACTTTTCCGCGTCAATTTCCAAAGTTGAAGTTATCGGTAAAACATAGAAAATACTCGATAAAAAATCGGGAATAATAATTAACAGTTCGTGTTATCGTGTGTGTCTCGTGTTATAAGTTATCATTTCACAAAAATCACTTCATTTCTTCACCCACATGATAACAGCTTGTTAAAAGATTGATAATTGCGCTATGCGTACTATATAGTTATGATTACAGGATCAAGAAGGTGACTTGGCGACGACCGTGACAACTATCTTTCGAATACGCAAGTAAATAAAAGTGTTTTATGATAATAATACAAGTAAAAAAAAAAACGATATGTTGCGAAATGACGTAACTGTATGTTGAAATTGTATCATACAGCTAAATCATTAACAACGGCTTAGATTAAAGTTAAGAGTTTATAACACTAATATTACTACAAGTAAATCTTGTTACGAACGAAACAAACGTTTAAACTTGATCGGAAAATAAAACTTTACGTTATTTTTTTTTTTATATTTCACACTTCAACACAAAAATACTGTAAATTGTAGGAATACGTTTTATACTGGTGGTAACTGTTACCGGAGACCGTCTAGGTAGCTATCACCGCAACGCCTATTTCTACCGCCCAACAGTAGTATGTAAACATTACTATGCTCCGGTTTGAAGTAGCTAGCGTAATTACTGAAGTAACGAGACTCAACATTTTGTCTCAAACGATGAACGCAATATGGTGCAGTATATATCATCCTAAGTAGCATCACGTTGTTTTGAGCAGGCGTATCACTTATCATCAGTTGAAGGTCCCGCTCCTCACGAAGCTTCCTTGTATAAAAAAAAATGTCTGGATTAACCATTCCACACATACGCATTAACTATATAACTTTTAGTTAAGTTGCTAACGTTACTAGAAAATTATTATATTAAAAAAAAACTATGCATGTACATGTAAGTTATTTTTTTAACGAAACTAAGCGACGAGACAAACAGAACTTTAACTGGATATAGTATTCGTGGTACCCCACGTGGTAACCCAATGTGACGCCAGCTATGATGATAAACACAGCATGACATTATGCTCGCTGCATTGAGACAAGATGTTAACTTTCATTACCTCAATAATTTCGCTAGTTACTAGCACAACGCCCTTCAAACAGGAGCACACTACTGCTCCGCGGCCTAAATAGGAGTTGCGGTGGAATGTATGTACAGTCCGCGACATGTATTTGTTTCGTGTAATACAACCTATTGTCATGTAGTCTAAGAATAAAATAATGATTTTTTTTTATATCAAACGGAAGCACATTGTAAGTTATACTTAAGTTAATCCTGTATGCTTATATTACAGATGTCCTAATACTTCTATCTTCTTTATGTATGAGATATTTTATAAAAAAATTAAAGAAGAATTTATTATTAAGTTCACTAACTGATGGTAGGTCTCTGTCAGGCTGTTAAGAATAGGACTAAGATAACCGCTGCCTGTCGTAGAAAAACTAAATGGCTTTTCGGGTTCATGGGCTTTGAAGGTGGAGGCCCTCATTGTCCACTAAGCGACTGGTCTACTTCTTGTCGTATCAAAGCGAGGGTATCGAGAAGGGCTATATCCCTCTCTAGAGTATGCTTTAGGCGTAGAGCCGAGAGGTACCGGTGCGTTACGTAGGAGATTCTGGGGACTCTCACAATGCACTGACGATGACTACTGAAGGCGTTTTAGTTGGTAAAAATCCCATATAACCTTGTCTTCTTCCCAAAAGCAGGGAATCTGTTTAGAAGTTTTTCCCTCGATAGCAAAAAAAAGTCTCTAATGCTACCGTGTATGTAAGTACGAAGAGCTGCGGTGGCTCTTCTTTCTGACGCCAAACAGTAATGTTACTGTGTTCTGCTTTGGATGGCAACAATGCTTTGGATGGCGATCTATCTCATTGCGACAAGCACAAAGTGGTGCTGTGCGTATTATCATATTCGGTGAAAACTTCACTTGTCTAGTTATTTCATAGAATAAAAAAAGTACATAGTATATATAGAATAATTAATGACAATGAAATAGTTATGAACATTAGTTTAGACGTTCAAGTACTTAATCTAACATTCATCAAAAGTCCTGCTTGATCGTGGTAATTAGTTGAATAAAGTAATAATCAATATATTGTATAAAAACTCAGGAAATATGTTTATGCAACTTAGTAGTACGTCCTTTGACATGTGCTCTAAATTAATTCTATTTTTAGTACACTCATAAGCGATTACGAATGTTATTAATACGAATCATATGTTAACACAAAGTCGCTTTCGCCTTGGCCTCAATGATAGCAGAAAAATTAAATAAAGCAATTAAAGGAAATAAAGATGTAATAGGGATGGAAGGGGTCCCGCACAACTCATGAGACCCATGCCAACCTCACCTGGTAGTGCACCCTGTTAATCAACAAACGAGATTCTGACTTACCCAAACCTGTATTGGCCAGCGCGGTGGCAAATAACCCAAATCCCTCCATATGAACCCCTAGAAACGAAGGTTCCATAGTGCCCCGCGGTACCTGAGACCCTGTTGACTGTGTGATGAAGGTCGCGAGAAGCCGCTGGATGCGGGCAGCGCAGGACAATATATTAATAATTTTTACTCAATTATTTTGAATATTGTACTAGATCAATGTTGTTGTGTTTGTGTCTATAATAATATCTGTTGTTAATATTGTAATATAAATAATTGCTAATTTCGTACTTTCCTAGAATAAAAATGAATAAATTTTGTGTCATTGTTAATGTATTATTTAAACCTATTTTATTATAAATAAAAAGCCTGTTAATTTCCTAACCAAAAAAATGTATCTATTAATTCCCATTGCACAGAGAATATTAATTATCTTAAAGCTGATATTATTACATTTAACGTAGGGCCAGATGTTTCTATCGAGCGATTAACGAAGTAACGCTGACATCACGCCCTATTGCGCATGAGCCGCAGGGGCAGCTCTTCCGTGTTGAGACTTCCTGCATAAATGAAGTAACACGAGCCGATAGAGGAGTCGCAGCCCTGCCCGTTGTTTGCGTTGGAATGTTCCCGCAGCGCGCGATAACCCCGCGATACCGGCGCGACGTCGCGCGGCGCCCGCGCGCGAGACGGCGTTTGTTCACCGAGCTATTTTTAATCGAAAGGATGTTACAGTTATTGACACACGCTATCGCGGCTTCCCAGAACACGTGCTCCGATGCCTCAATCGGCCTGCTTATCTGCTCGGAATTCTCCGCTCGGAATGTTATTGTCACAGCGCAATTTCACTTAATGATTTATTTATACGAAACTCAAAGACAGGGCAACTGTACACGCTCGATGTAAACATATCTCATATCTACTGGTGATAGGTCTTTGTGGCCGGGGCCGTCTAGGTAGGTACCACTGCAGTCCTCCCGAACAGGTTCCCGCCTGGTCGTGGCGATGGGGTTCAGTCGCCGTGGCTTGGTCACCCACGGTGAAGCGAAGAGGAACCTACCCGGCCGGCGCGAGGCGGCCGCTTCAGGCGAGCTCCGTGAGCTCACCTCGGATGTGTGCCAATGGGTTGCGGGGACGGGTTTATACTGCCTTTTGCAAGCGAGGTGGAGTGGTAAAGGGAGAGGAATGTCGGTATTGCGTTTCATCACTCTCCCTTTCCTCCGCGGCCGTATAACAGTTGGCGACGGAACCCAAGATCAGATCCGCCGCAGTGAGTCGGGAGAGCTTTCTCTCTTGGCTCCCATGAGTGACGGATTAAGGGGAATCTCTTGCTCAGGTGATTATAAGAGGCCGAGGAAAGGTCGCGCTGTGTGTTCCAGCGTGCCTTTACAGAGGTGGAAAGGGAGCGTTCTTCGCTCCCTCCCGAGGTGGGGCTGCATTGTGCAGCCGGCGCTGGCCGGGTCACGGATGCGTGCGAGAGCGTTCCCGTGACTCTGCTATAAAACGACGAGGTGAATCACCGTGGGGGTTTTAGTCGGTGCAAGTCCGACATAAGCTGTCTGCCCCCGCGATTGTAGGTATGCGCAGGCATTTCCCCCACGTAAAACAAAAAAAATGTACCACCGCAATGCCTATTGCACCAGCCAAACAGAAATGTACAAACATTACTGTGTTCCCGTTTGAAGAGCGCTGCAGCTAGTGAAATTATTGTGGTAACGAGACATCTTATATATGCGACAAGTGCAATATGGTGCATTACATCATCCTAACTTGCGCTATATTGTTGTGGACAAACGTAATACTTACCATTAGGTGAACACCCTACTCGTTTAATATAATAGACAAATCGCGTGATGCGCCTTATACAAAATTAATAGCAATATTTAGTTCCCGTAATTATACATCAAATAAATCAAAGTTTTGTATTTTTTTCCGTGATTAGATCACTAACCTTGTCGGCCATCATACATACACCCTGTATAATAAGCATAATAGCGATAACTCAGTTTTTTTACTAAAAAGATTTAAATTAAAGAAAGGTAATAGCGCTTTCATAGTAATCTTCAAATAAGAAATAATTACTGTTCAATGTAAATTTTCGACAACAACGTACTTATTAGGTTATAGACCATATTTTTTACCGTAGACACAATAATAGAGTGCTACAGATTATTACATTATCCATAACTTATGTATAACTTGAATGTGACTATCTACCGTAAAAGGATAATGCTTTCTTGTGCGGATGTGACACTAAGTAGATAAAGGAAAACATGGATTTGTATTACAGTTTGGAAAATTTGAAGCTTTTAAAACCCCGTACTAGGGTCTTTGCACACAACAAGGCAACCCTGCATCAACATGAAACAATTCTGTGTATGATCTACAAATATTTCTATTTGGACGAGAGACATCCGTTCATTTTCTTATAACATCACACAGAAGACGTAAAATCTTAGTGATCTAAAAAAAAAAAATAATGACCTACATGACAATAACAACACGCAAATATTAAACTTTTTATTATAATTTAAAAAGGTAAAATTTAAATTCGTCCCATGAAATAAAATAAACAATTAAGGTTTAACGGTAGTTCAGATAATTTAATACTTCGTAATAAGTACAAATGTAGTAAACAATGTACAAACTTTTCTATTATCTTAACTTTACTTAAACTTAACTATTTTTGTCATAAAGCCTAAACCTAGTCGATGTTTTGATTTAAAGCTATAATATTTTTCCACGCAGCAAATATTGAGTTAACACTGATGATGCTATCACGTGGTGTGAGTGAAATCGAGGGTTATTTTATTAATTAGGTTATTGCTGGCCCACAATCCATCTGGTGAACAGGTAATGAGAAAGTACGCTCGCCTAGAATATCCTGGTTCTTATATATTGACAACCGAAACACCAGGTTAGTCCGAAAGAATTGATAACTTTACTTAACCATTTCATATATATCAAATCATATAAATATTAACAACACAAAATAAAAATTACAAATGGAATAGTATTTATTTCTGACGTCACTTACAATAGCAAACACTAAATACACTGAAATAAAACAAAAAAACGGAGGCGCATTTTATTCGTCAATGATGGGGGAATGCTACTGCTATATGACTTTGTATCTCGCTTTGTTGATCATGTGATGGGCAGAGGTTTGCAGTTTGAGGAGTTCTTCTTTGATGAGGCGAGTTATTTCTGACTTCGCCTTAGCGACAGCCAGCTCCTGAGAGCTCTCTATCGCGAGGTACAGCTTCCTCTCGCCCTCCGGCGGTGCTTTCCCGGGCGGTACGTATGTTCCGCGCACCGTTATTCCAGCCTCCGAATATTCGCTAATCAACGCTAGCGCCTCCTGTTGAAATAATGCAAATAGATTATAATTATTTTATTTCTTTATACCGTTTTAAGTTTTTATAATGTCTATCTTCAAGTGCTTTTAAAATTGTACCTTCAACTAATACATACTGATACTTAAGTAAAGTAATAAAATAATATTTTTTAATTGGTTTCAAGTTCAGCTCTAGGGTACATGATGTTTGCTGGTTTGATTTTCTAAACCTGCCTGCCCAGGTGTACCGATGGTTTATTATAAACCTGTCGCCATAACAGCATTGATATGATAGTGAGCATGCTTCAACATCCACGGTCTTATTGGTCACATCATAACACTATATAAAATTGGAGATAAGCAATACAACATTGTAAATAAAATAATATCGGTAAAATTGAAATAAAAAAAAAATCAAAATAGATCTCTGTTTCACATATTTCCTGACCACATACTCAAAATTTAATTACAGTACTAACTATTTATATATACAATCAAAAATTTTGTATATCTGTGAAATAATTATAATACCTCCATGTGATAGCTTGTTAATGAAAATAATAGCATCGCCTGTGCTTCATCAGCTTGACGCATAGAAATATAAGAGCACCGATAATCGCCAGTTTGAGCAACATCCTGACTGCAATACAACTGCACAGGCACTGAACGGACCGCTTGGGACGTTGCGAATAAATATGCAAGGGTTATCATATCCACTTGACCCCAACATTAATATATATAGAAATAGACAAGGGTATTAGGTTGTAGACACGAACAAACAAACAAAATAAAATATTTTATGTGCCAATAGCCGTAACAAAGTTATCGAAGTATGCGAAAGCAACAATGTTTTGCTTTATTCTCATATGTATCGTTATTCGGATAATAATTCGCTTACAATATTTAATAACATTGTGAAATAGTTCATTATTAATTGTTTATTTATTATTGAACATTTATTGCAAAAGAATAATACTGTAGTTTTACAGCGTTATTGCGCAAGTTGTCTTTAAAAAGGTTTGCAATTTATTTTATATTTTTTTATTAGAGAAACAGTGGAGTGAGATATATTCAAAAACCTGTTTCTAGCATAAATCAGGGTCATGTGGGAAATCCTAGGGCGACCCGCCAAAATTATCTCTCAGATTGCTGACGGCATCCAAAAATTTCACCAGACTTTTGGTCAATAGTCAACACATTTTAAACCTACTACGTCTACAACTCCTAGCCACCTAATCAGGTTCTAGTCCTTTGATTACATGTCCGGCCTTATAAGCCCATAGTAGATGTTAAAAAAACTCATTTATCGTATAAAGGAAATATATGTTACCTTGCTAGTAACGCGCCACCTGGCTTGTTGCGGGAAGTCGTTGATCTCGAGTTCGGTCTCATACTTGCGGAACACCTCCTCGGCGGGCTCCGAGTTGCTCTCGTCGCGCGGCTGGTAGTTCAGCCGCGTGTTCAGCTTAGCCGCTAGCTGTTCAGCTACTGTCTTCGCCTGTGTGGACAGATCTCTTTATTATATGTGATTATAGAATTTATAAGACCAGAACAGGTGATTGAATTATAGAAGCGTTAATTAATTTGGCTGAATGAATAAATCAATATATAGTTGCTTACAGTAATGAGTGTATGGGTGGATGGTGCACCCTTTAATATCGCTTCGGCGGCCTGCTGCGTTGCACCCTTTTGCTCGACGCCCAGGCCCTTGGCCAGGTTGATGCGGGACGCCAGTCGGCGCGCGAGCTCCAGCTTACCGTCGGCGCTGGCAGTAGTCGCGGGGACACCGGCAGCCGCCACGCCCGGCTGGAATAAACAAACATAAGTCAAACATGATGTTAATGTTATCTCACTTGTAACATAATTTCTAATAATAATTCTATAGTATATATAAATGTCTTGAAATAAACACCTTAATTTCCTTTACGATTTTCTTAGCAGCAAGCATGGTCTCAATCTGCTGATCTAAATCTCCTTCCACGTCCTCATCGTCCGAATCCTGCAAACCCAGTGCAGCTTTTTGATATTTCTTCTTTTCAGATGCCGCCTGTGCTTCAGATTCGTCAAATTTGAAACCTTGCAAAAAATATTTAGTTAAAAATTATGCTATACACCAAATAGCAAATAGCCTTTTAGATATTAGAGGCTTATCTGCACTTGTGATTAGCCCTTAATTCAACTGTAGGATTTTGGAGCTACATAAGTGGTGTGTTTTGGTTAGTGCTAGAGTGTCATTACTATGTTCCTACAGTCCTACATAACTGAAACTTTAATTGAAAAGAAATTAATCACTTTCTACGTTTTAAAGCATACCCTTTCCACTGAAACCACCTCCCGTGTGCACTTTCTTGCCCTCCTTCTCTTGTGCCTCTTTGTAGCGGTCCCACAGCTGTCTGAGTTCCGGTGTCGGGTTGGCGCCGGCGAGCTCGAACGCTCTCAACACATCGCCGGCGTACCTACCCTGCTCTGGTGTGAGGAAAGTCCAAGCGTAACCTTTGTTCCCCGCCCGACCAGTGCGACCGCATCTGCATGAGGAATCTTTAGTTTAGAAAATACAACATAACTGGACTCATGCCGAAAACATGGATTAATCTTGTATATGATGCTTCTACATTGCTAAATAATCTTAATATATTATAAACTTTAGAATAGAATATAAATTCAAAAAAAAAATTGTCAAAGTCTTTATTTGCTATTACTTTCACTATATTTAATATCATCTATTCTAAATCAATTGTCCTGCAAGGAATAATTGAATTGAAATAAGCTTGAAGTTACGGAGAAGAAAAGCATCACCAGGAAACTGATATATTTCAAGAACGGAAGGACATCTAAACATCATGTGATATCCCCCAACTTGCACTTGGTCGGGGACGTACGTAAACCTTGACCATCTCCTTATGAAAGAAGGTTTCGAATCCCAATAAAGGAAATAATAAACTTATGCGCATAGAAAATTATCAACATCTATAAAAAAACAAATAAAATAAAAAAAATTGTATTCTTTGCTAGAAGTATTTATGGTAAAAATGACCTGTGAACATAATCCTCGTAGTGATTGGGGCAGTCGTAGTTGACGACTAGTACCAGTTGCTTAACGTCGAGTCCGCGCGCCGCCACGCTTGTGGCGACCAGCAGCCTCACCTTCCCGGACTTGAAGTCCACTATCGTAGAGTCCCTGTCAAATTGATCAATGCCTGTGACAGGCGAGTATTAGGACAATATGGAAGCGGGGTGACGCGGCTGCTTATCGTTCACATGTTGGTCGCCCTTACGACCATCCCCATACCATTGCGACACGAGCACATCTCACTCCAGTCTTTATAAATTGTATGAATAAAAACTTCACCTCAGATTTGTGTTGAAGCAAAAATGAAGTTGTTGGCTATGAATCGTGCTCCCTCGGAATACTCCGGATCTCATCTGTTGTACGACGGAAAACGGCTTTGCTGTTATGGCGGAAACTTCATCATATGGATGTGGCAGCTAGTCAGGCCGATTTAAAACACCCACCACAGTCCAACTAAACCGACACTAGGACCTATGTTTAACAATGCAAACGCTTAGCCATTAGGCCATGGCACATTGATGAGAAATATCAGATAAATGGAGGACTAGTCACCACTAAAGGCAAAACTTAAGTTATAACGCTAGCGGCATACATTTCTTTTTTTTAATTACTTTAGTGTACGATATAAAGACTTTTTGCAAGTCGTTCATCTTAACCTAGTTGCTTACCTCCATGCAAGCTCATACAAGAATACGAAGCCTTCATGAGGTCCTTCAATAGGCTATCAGCATTCTCCTGTTTGTCCACAAAGACTATAATGCTGCCCATCTGACTGTATAGGCCGAGCAGTTCCAGTAACTTGAAGAACTTTGCATCTTCTTCAAGTATAGCTACGTGCTGCTCCACTTCTTTACACACTACACTTCTACCGCCAACCTGAGATAACCATTACGTTTTTAGATCTACTATAAAAAGTAAGATGGAATGAGGGAAAAGAAATTCTATTGCTAATTAATTTTATTTCTATTACAAGAACATTTTACTCCATAGGGAAAGCAAAGAATAGAAGAAAAAAAATAAGAATAGTCGAGGATCATCATCCCTATAGTTTTTTTTACTTACTCTTTTGACTCTAGGCCTTTTTACATATTCTGGTCCAATGAGAGGTTTTACTTATCTCCTCTGGCCCTACAGAGTTTTTTATACTGCTGTGGTATTAATGTTCGTTGATTAATTAAAAATACACCATACCTGGATTTCAATAGGTTTCTGCAATATACGACGAGCGAGTGCTTCCATTTGTCGGGGGAATGTTGCGCTGAACATTACAGTTTGCCGGTCCGGCCGTATGTTGTCTATGATCTTCATAACCTGAACATATATTTAAAAAATTGTGAAGACTGAGAAAGCTCAGTGTATTCAGGTTTGAACCCCGTTTAAATCGAACTTATAATGAAAGAAAATATCGTGATGAATTCGAGTTTTAAAAACAACTTGTATAGTGGAGATGAGTCATCCGCCAAACTGTACTGGATGAGTGTTGTTGTTAAATGGCATTGATTCTCTCTCTCTAAGATGACTTCAGAGTGCCGACAGTGGAAATATTAACAGGGCTTTTTATCAATATTATTCATTTACATGGCATATATTATCTATACGCTTCTTCTAAAATACTCACCTGCGGTTCAAATCCCATGTCGAACATGCGGTCCGCCTCGTCCAGTACCACATAGGTGACGCGCCGCAGATTCGTGACCCTCCCCGAGTTAGCCGCCAACATGTCGATCATGCGACCCGGCGTGCATACGATCATTTCCGCGCCACGTTTCAACTCCGCTATCTGAACAAATTATAGTCGACTATTTAATGTTTACAAATAGTTTTTTTTAATACTAGGTGGTGATAGTTACAATGATATACACTGCACCAAATTACGCTCGTTGCCTTGAGACATGATGTTAAGTCTATAACGCCATTCAAACCAGAACACAGTAATGTTTGCACAGTAGTGTTTAAGGGCAGAGCGTAATATGCTGCGGTGCTACTAATCTCGACGGTCTCAGGCAACCAAGATCATCAGTGCAGAGTTTGTTAAATTTTAGTACCAATGAACTAACCTGTTCTGATATACCAGTTCCACCATAAACACAAACAACTCTCAGTCCCAAAGACTTAGCAAACTTCTTAATGTCTTTTCCGATTTGCATGCATAGTTCCCTGGTAGGTGTCATTATGAGAGACACAGGACCATCTGTGTCTTCTAAAGGAGGTTGGTCCAAGACGTGCCGGAACATAGGTAAGATGAATGCTAAAGTTTTACCAGAACCGGTTTTAGCTATGCCTATTAAATCCCTGTGAATTAAAAAAATTAAAAAACTACTTAAAATTGCCTTCATAAACGAAATTAAGTTTTGGGTTTTTTAGCCATTACTCTTTTAACAACTGATAACAAAATTTATCAATAACTTACCGTCCGGACATGATTGCTGGTATTGCTTGTGCCTGTATGGGCGTGGGTTTCTCAAAGTTCAATTTCTTCAATATATCCATCTCTTTCTTACTGATACCACAATGCGCCCATGATTTTATCGGTTTCGGGCATCCCTTTCCTTTTACTCGGATACCTTCCAACTCAGTTCTGTAAGCTTCCACATCTTCAGGAGTCATCCGAGATAATTCATTAACCTTAAAGAAATCATTAAAAAATATTAAAAACTTTAATAATAAAAATTGATGATTCCCAAAGCCAGACCGTCATTATATTACACATAAAACTAATCCAAATATAACACTTTCCTGCTGGTGAACTCCAACCATCATCCACCATAAGGTTTATTGAGTACTTAAGTCAATGGGTGTGTCAAATAGTAGACCCACTTTATCATTAACAAATATAGTAGGTTTTGGGAAAAAAATAAAATCCAATTAACACTATTATATTTTACCTCTGTGTAAAATGCTTTTCTAAAAGCCATATATTGTAATGCGGCATGATCCACTTTCGCCAACTCCTTCCTTTGCTTCGACGCGAAGGTCGCCGCTGCATCTTTGATATCCTCAGTTTCCTCCTCAGATGAATATTCCAGTCCGTCCTGGTTCTGTTCAATTAATTCACCTATGGATAATCTCAGATTCAATTATTAAACATTTGTATTTATTAACTTTGAGGCAATGAAAGCTGTTTGTACAGAGGTGGTACGTGCTGTATGTCTTCAAGGACAGGTTTGCTCCCTACCGAGCTTGAAATAACAGTAGCCCAACAGATTTCATTTTAAGTGACATCCACCAACCTGAACTTGGACAGTGTAATCGATAAATGTCTTTGACTCACTCTTGATAAAAAGAAACGCTTATGTCCCAGCAATGGGAAAATTAAAAAGGCTGTATATTGTTTATGATACTTTACTGATCGCAACATTGAATGTCTCTGTCCTAATTAATCTTTATTTATTTTTGTAAATAGATTAAATAAAATTTGATTCAACCTACCTTTATTCTTTTGTTCTGTAACTTTCTTTTTAGCAGTTCCAGTTAGAATAACCACACCTGTGCCACCACCTACAGAAGGTACACTTAAAAGTCCGCGTGACTGGTCTATTTGATTTACTTTACGGACTTCCTGAAATAAGAAGAAATTAAAACTAGTTTTCTATTTAATAAAAATATCCAATAAAAATTACATGATTATCTAACATGAAAGAGCTTTCAGGGTTACCATAGATAAAGCAATACACACCTGTTGTACCTCTTGCATATAAGCATCTAAAGGATCAATTTCATCTTCTTCTTTTTTCTCTTCAACAGTTTGTTTTTCTTTGGCCTCGCCATCTTCACCTGCAAGTATTCTCTCAATTAAAGTTGGAAAAAACATTTGGCTGATTGGATGCCCATCCACAAATTTGTTTACCAACGTATTGCCTTGTACTCGAGACAAGGATACCCTTGCACTCGAGACCCTTTCCGCGCGTATCTATCAGCAACTAGAAACATTTTGCAGCGATTTTGATGAATTTCTTACCTCTAACTTAAAATTATTTCACATATAAAACTTTTATATTTTAATATTTAATGTATCTATATGGTTAGGAAGATAATTTCTTAAACATTAGTCTTTCCCTAAACCAAACTTATCTTAACACATTGTAATAGGGATAAGAAATTTCAATTTTTCTATTGTTTCGGCCAAGGTTGTCAAGTTTGAAGTGATGCTGAAAATGCAGTAAGTTAATACCGCGTTAATATCAGATAAGAAAATGTTGCGTAGTTTGAAAGGGACATTACGTCGCCTTTGTACGATTATATACGCAGTTCTTAGGACGATATCAGAAACATAAACAAGATATCATAAATCACCAAATAAAGAAACATAAATAATTTAAACAACATAATGAAATTCATCACCAAAGCAAGTGGTGAGCGAGAGTCACCTCTCGAGTGCAAAGCGTTATTACTGTAACATATAAGTAAAGATGAACAAAAAATTGATATCATAAATTGCAAAAACTATTTTTTTTTTTTTGTAACTGACAGTAATGGGCCTTTGAGAGAGATAAAGGGCAGGCTTTACCACACTCCTCTCGAACAGGTTTTTGCCTCGTTGGGGCGGTGGCGCTCAGTAACCGTCGCTTCGTCACCCACGGTGAAGCTCGGAAGAAACTATCCGGTCGGCTCACGGTGGCCACTCTAAGTGAACTCAATCAGCACCACGGTAGAGCCGTGGGAGAAAAGGAGTGTTGGTACTGCGTTTCACCGCTCTCACTATCCTTCGCGGCTGTATAACGGTTCGCGGCGGAGCTCGAGACCAGATCCGCCGCAAGAAGCCGGGAAAGGAAAACTCTGTGAACTCCTATGGCCTCTGGGTGACAAATTCGGGGGGATCCGTTGTCTTGGTGATGATAAGAGGCCGAAAAGAGGGCGCGCCATATGTTCTGGTGCGCTCTTACAGAGATGGATGGGGTAGGAGTTTTGTCTCCGAGATAGAGTTGCGCGGTGCAGCCGGCGCTGGCGTGGTCGCAAAGGTGTGGAAAAGCTGTGCCGTGACCTAGCCGTAAAGCGACAAAGGTGGATCATCGTAGGAGTTTTAGATGGAGCAAGTCCGACATAACCTGTCTGCTCCCGCGAGGGCATTTCCCCCACATAAAACAAAAAAAAGGCTCCAACACACTCTCTGCAATATCGTACTCTATGAGTGCATAAGAGTGCTAGGAAGAGAAAAATATTATTATTCAATATTTATATCTTTAATACCTTCATCGCCGGAATCATCTTCCAAAGACCATTTCTTTGTTGTTGGCGCTTGAATATTTGTTACCAAGCTGCCCTTTTGTACTTCCTTTTTAGCTGATTCCAGTTCTTTACGTTTCCTTTCCGCGCGCCAACGCTCGATCCGATCACGTCGTTTCTGCATTTCGGCTTCCAGACGACTTTGCTCTTCTTCCTTACGATTGAAAAATTTTTTATATAGAAATATCAACAATTTTTTTTACAGTATTCATACTGTTTAGCAAATACATGATACCATCAAAAACTTTTTTTTCTACTCATTTTTATTCATCATCATTATCAGCCTTTGTTTATCCACTGCTGGATATAGGCCTTCCCCAATGTCATCCACCAAATGCGATCCTCAGCTTCTCGCATCCACCCATTTCCAACCGCCTTGATGATACAGTCGATTTATCTGGAGGGAGGGCATCGTACACTCCTGCGACCTGCATGCAGCCTCCACTCCAAGACTTCTCCCCCATCGGCCATCACTGACACGACAGACATGGACAGCCCACTGCCATTTCAACTTGCAGATTATGAGAGCTACATCAACACTACAACAACTTTAGTTCTCTGTCGAATTTCTTCATTCTAGGTTTTGTCCCTTAGAGAAATGAATGGTCCCTTAGAAAATCTAGTATGTTTAAATTGTGACTATATGAATCCATTCCAGTCACCCTCTTTGAACTTAGTAGATGTACTCACATTCTTCATCTTAGGATGTATTAAATGTTTTATAATAGTTACAAGACAGTTACATATAAAAAAGAATACTTTGATATATTGCATGTAACTCAATTTTAAAAATATACAAACTTTGTCAACTGAACCCAAGTCATATTCAGATGATTCCGTTTTAAGAGTTTTTTCTTTAGATTTTGACCTTTCCTTAGTTCTTTCTTTTTCAGGGGATTTTTTTCTTGAAGATTTACTGCTTGATCCATTTCTTTTGTCATCTCGTTTGTCACTAAAAGAAAGAGATATATTAAGTATCAAGACAATGATTATAATTTTCCTAGTACATTAAAATTTATAATAATTAGAATACAAGAATAATATGTTAAACTTGACAAATATCAAGCATTATGAAGATTGCATAGATGCATAAGATTCATATTATTTTTAACTTTTAAAATTTATGATGCAAAATGATAATAGAATATCATAATTAAATTAATTAACCTATTAACTTTTATTATCTGTTTCATGTGTAATATAAACTTACATTTCTAACTGAAATCTAATATTTACACTTGTACATAAAAAGTGCACATAATGCAAATAAACAAATTCTTTTATATCTATTTTTGCATTTATAGACATTTAATGAAAAAACTTATACTGAATACTTATGCCACTTAAATGTTTCTAGTAAATGAGGTGTAAATAAATATGTAAACATACCTCTTTCTCTCGCGATCTCTTTTAGAGTCTCTATCTCTGCTACGGCTTCGCTTTCTTTTAGAAGATTTAGAGCTACGATCTCTACTTCGCGAACGAGATCGTCTCCGTTTACGATCGGGGGAAACTGAACGGCTGTGGGAACGCCTCCGATCGCGCTCCCTATCTCGATCTCGGCTGTGGTTTAAACAAATGAGTGTTTTTATTCCGTGTAACTATTTGCCGAATTAACATAAAATATAAAATACACTTAGCACTTACCCACTGCGAACCATTATAGGTTAAACTATTTGGAAATCTATGAATTCTAATAACAAAATACATACAGAAAAACAAATTGAGGTTATAATAATGACAAAATAGTGCTAAATATCACAGAAACATTAACTAACGTAGCAGAAGTATAAAGATACTGACCATAGTTGTAAATAATAGATGTATATATTTTGTTACAGTTAAAAACTTTAATTCAATATATTTTCGTACCTTCATTTATTTAAAATTTTTCTGATATACAAGTGAAACAAAATAATATTTCAAAAACTTATCTCTGATATAAACCCATTATTGTTTATAAAAAATAAATATTCTTTTTTAAATTCAGATATGTTGTTTTAATTAATTCATTTTATAAAATTAATTGAAGACAAAAAGCTTAATTACGAATGTTAAAAAGCAAAGACACGACACACAAGAAACCATAAACAATAGCTTTTGTTTTCAACATGGTATTTCTAATAAAAACATAACCCCAACTGTCAATGAACTGAAATATCATATTTGTATTTAACTTTTACTAACATATTTTACAAAGCACAATTATGGCGGATGATAGCGAAAATGTAAATATTATTAACAACATCACGACGGAAATTGGTTAGGTGATTATATTTTAAAATTGTTTTTTTGTTTAGGTAGCTGTTATGACCGTTAAGGAACCCTTAGATCTTATAAGGCTAAGTTTAGATGAGAGAATTTATGTGAAGATGCGAAATGAAAGGGAACTACGCGGGAAACTGCATGTAAGTTATAGATACTGTTATAATTAGTCCTTATTATAACTGAAGGTGTTTGCTAATGTTAATTTAATGCAATACTATGTAAATATTTATTTACTTATAATCATAACTTTTAATCAATTGAAGAGGATCATTGTCTGCAATTGATCCAATAAAAGATAAATAGGTGCTGAAATTATTAAGTATTGCATCCTTGTAATGCCTGTTTTTTTTTTAATACTGTTCATTTTTTTATAAAGAATACTGTATTGGAAATAAAAATGGAATAAGCATAAGAATAGGAATGATAAAATATGTTGTATTTATAATTGCCAACTCTAATATTTTTTATCTTGTAGGCTTACGATCAACATTTGAATATGGTATTGGGAGATGCAGAAGAAACAATAACAACAGTGGAAATTGATGAAGAAACTTATGAAGAAGTTTACAGGACAACAAAAAGAAACATTCCAATGTTATTTGTAAGAGGTGATGGAGTTATACTTGTGTCACCTCCAGTAAGAGTTGGTGTTTAATATAAGAAATAATGTAGTACTTAATAAAATTTGTTTTATTTCTTTGCTAACAATTTGATAATAGATTCATTATTAAACCTTTGATTTTTAGGAATAAGTAATTCATCTTCATCCATTGGTTCAATGATAGCACCTGCTTTAGTTACAACACTCGGACGAATAAGCTTCTTATGTGCTTTTTCAGGAATAAAAGTATTCCCAAGAGGAGCCCGTATAGACGCTTCATAGTCTTTGATACTATTAAATGGGAAAGGTATATCTGAAACTTTATGTGAAGCAAGTTTTGGATCTTTAAATTCTTTAATTATTATATCTCCCTTATTTTCATCACGGCGTGGTGTATTTGCAATAGCTTTTACTATAAATCTATTTCTCTTTCTTTTAGGAGCCTTAATACCTTTACCAGCCCATTGTCCCCAGCCTGGTAAACTTAAATCTATATTCTGAGGTATCTCTTTATTGACTTCTTCTTCTTTTTCTTGTCTAAAACTAGCAACAACATCATCTTCCTCAAAGACTTCTTCTATGTCTATTTTTGGAACAACCTGTTCGTCATCCAATTCATCATATTCATTCACATCTTTTGGTATGGAAGTATTCAAATATTTTGGCTTCACTTCAATAAACCTACTAGGATCAATATTTGTGTTAATATTCTCTTGTGTTTTATTTGAAACCACTAATTTAGATAGTGATTTGTTATCATTTTCTGTATTATTAATTTTCTGGCCTGTTTCTAATAATGGTTCATCTATGATAACTTTTTGATTTTGATTTTTGAATTTGAAATAATCTACTCCATATTTTTCATCCATTTTCTTTATTTCTTTATTATCAGATAATGGTATGTTTTCCATTCTGTCAATCTCCTTTTTCAGATTTTTTATTTTTTTAGCTACTTTGCCAGCAACTTCATCTTCAAAAGATTGGAATATATTTGAAATATCCTCTGCCACACTCACTGGCTTTAAATCGGTGTTAACTAAATCGACAATCCAATTTGTTGTAGCAATTATTTTAGTATTTTGTTCAGTATGGTCATTTATTATCTGTTGTCGCTTTTTAATTTTCTTATTCAATGATTCATCCGTTTCATCTTTTATATTTTTTATACTTTGCTCTTCATTTACATTTCCATTACAACATATTTTATCTGAACTGGCCTTTAACATGTTGAGTATATTATGATCTATTTTATTATTGTTCTCATTATCTATTGTTTCTTGCTCAGATTCTGAATCACTGTCCTCTTTATGTTTGAACATTCTATCTTTCAGATACTTTTTATAACCAAAATCAAACTCTGCATCAATATTCATTTTGTCTGATCTTCTCATCATCCATGGGTTCATAGGGTCTTGTGACAATGTCATGTCAGGAATTCCTTCACTAGGATCTTCATCATCATCTGTACTTTCAGTGTTTATTGTTTTATGAGACAGGGATTTACTCACTGCTAATTGTGCTGATAATTGCTGTCGGACCTAAAATAACAAATATTAAGAAGATTTTAATAGCATAGCACTTAAAAGCTTAAACATAACAAGTTTTTAGTCTGTGACATCATGATGCTAACCTACAATGTTGCACTGTTGAGAGTATATGTAGCATGACACTGACCATTTCCACTTAATAAGTAAGATTTAGTCTTATTAATTGATTATTTTTCCTAACAAAACCACCCTTCTTTCTTATAAAAAAAAATTTGTTATGGTGAAAATAATAATGTATAGTTAAATAAGTCCAATTTGGGAGTTTTCACAATATTACAATATGAAACATATGTAAATATGAATTTACAATATGTAATAACTGGTCTAGTAGATAAAACCTTGTTTATTATCTTGATAAACCAAACATAATATTTATCATTTACCTCTTTGTCATACTTTGCTCTAACTAATTTGCTTTTAGCCCACTTTCCAGTGTTTTTATGTCTTAATGTGTGTCTCTCTAAAGCTCTAGCTTTTTCAAGTTCATCCAGTTTCTTCAATGCCTCTTCAGGGTTCTTACTTTGCAATTCTTCAAATTCTTTCAGCTGTTGTTTGAGTCTATCTTTTTTCAAAATGCTGAAAGTAATTGTGTAATACTTACATTGATTTTAATATCATTAACAAGGAAATTTCTAAAAGTATTGTAGTAATTCATAAGACAACATTTAAATCTCAGTATAGAAATTTATCCTTATTCAATTTTAAAATGAAAAGTGAAAGATATTAAAAATCAAACAACGCAACACACAATATTCCTATGGAAGATAATCCATCTTTCATAAGAATATTTTTTCACTTTATTGCATATTAGACAAAAAAATTATAACAAATTAAAATTCATATATTTCATTAATCAACTAACCAAACATTGACAAATGTCCAAAATATTTGCAAATTATAAAGTGTGTTATGTAAAAAACATATCCTTATTACAATTTGCCTTACTATAAAATCTACTATATCTCTAAGTTTTTGTTAAGTCAAGGCCATAGTTTATTAGTTAAAAAAAATTCTGGTAATAACAAAAAGGCTTATTCTAATAATTAGAACATGCAGTACAAAATTATAGTGAGACAGAAGAGTAGTAGTAGATAAGATTAGAACTTCACTTAGCAATAATAATTTGGCATTTTGTATAATTATAAGGTAAATTCAATTGTGAATAACAAATTATAATATACTAAAATAAGAACCCACCGATGATATTTCTTGCTTTTAATTTTACTTTGTCTTTTAGCTTTTGCCTCCTTATAAGATTGCTGTGCCCGAATTTTAGCCAACTGTTGTCTGTGTTCAAGCATTTCTTCATAAGACATAGGATACAGTTGTTCTTCTTCCTCTTTTGGCTCCTCTAGTACAGGTGGATCTACTTCATCTAATTCTTTTTCTAACGACGATTTTAATTTTAATTTGGACAAGAAATCTTGAGTAGGTTGGAGCTTTGAACTAACATTTTTTATAGGGAATGTAACACAATCCACGGTACGATTCCTAGCAACAACTGGATCCCACCTTCCAATCTTTTTTTTCGTATCTTCATATCCAGTTGCTCTTTTTATTCGTTCTGCTTGCGGTTTTTCTAACGGTTTGGAAAGAATTTTAGAAGACTTTTGACTTTCCGTTAACTTTTTACTTATTTTCACATGATGTGCTGTATCTTTTAGTACTTTTACTACGTTATTTAAATCAAACTTATTT
Organism: Ornithoptera alexandrae; assembly: GCA_029030555.1. Classification (NCBI taxonomy): domain Eukaryota; kingdom Metazoa; phylum Arthropoda; class Insecta; order Lepidoptera; family Papilionidae; genus Ornithoptera; species Ornithoptera alexandrae. The sequence continues at coordinate 4,010,803 of JARDVY010000064.1, read as the reverse complement.
GATCTTTTAATTAAATTAAATTCCGAATTCGTGCTCGTGGGTTCATTTCGTGTGGGTGCAGTTATATGTTGAGTTTTATCCAATTTTGACACTGCACTTACTAAGCGATCATGTTCCGTTGATACAAAATCATCATCTAATTCGTTCATTGTTTTTATACGTATTAGTAATTCAAAAAAATATGTATATTTTACTAAGCATAACCTCTTGGCTATTCAACTAATCATGTGTTGTAAAAAAGGTGTCAACTGTCGACTGTCAACTAGGGTTGCTCGAAATACATTGAAATATAGAAGACATCGATATTTATTATTTGATGTTTAGAATCACTGCGATACATCTGTACATTTATATATAAACTAATAAAAAAAAGGTTTTGCTGCTGTTTCTGTTGAACTGTTTCTTCGAACTAATTTTTGCTACTCCATATTTTGATAATAGCATAATTTTTAGGTATTAATATTTATTACCATTAACATCATAAGGTCTCAGATGCATCAAGAGAAGCAGATCCAACAAAAATCACAGTTATTCTTTCTTTCTTGCTGTAGCGATATTAACAGACTCAGATAAAATTGAAAAGAAACAATTTGCTTAACAATCTATTGTTAATCAAAGACGACGGTGAGATAGAGAGGGAGCGCAGGCGTTGTCGGTGAGGGCCAACTCGATCGCTCGTAGGTTTGTTCGCTGCTCGAAGAAGGTTAAACTCACTCTATTCAAAGTTTACTTTCACGAGTTTCTTTGCGAACGGCCAGTGGGCGAGCTACACGCAAAAGTCCTACAACCTTTCGCGTTCAATAGAACAACGCATTCAGAGTGCTATTGGAGCTGCCTCCCTTCTGTAGCGCATCAGGGATGTTTGCTGAATCGCGCGTCGATTGCTTTTATGCCACGATGCCGAAAAAATGCGCATCCCTGGTGCGCAGGGTGCAAGCTAGTCCCAACACAATTCTGGAGATGATTGCCTGTACACTAGATTTTAAGTATGTCAATCATTGCCTTAGGTTGCATATGGCAGGAGATAATTAAATGTAGCATTTTAGATACGAAAATATCTATATGAATTATTACTAACATAGTTATTATCTTACTAACAAAATTATGAGCATAATTTTGAGCTCGAAGTAAAGTAATTATCATTATTTGAAAAGTGTTGCAGTTAATGAAAAAACCGCGGTTATCTCGCGAGAATTTCTTTTACGTGTGGGAAAAACCTTCGTATACCTGCTCTCGCGGGGACAAAGACCAGTTATATCGGACATGCACCGACTAAAACCACTTTCGTCGCTTTACGATAGAACCATGGGAACGCTTTCGCACACCTTCGCGAGCCTTCCAGCGCCGGCTGCATCGCTTAATTCCATCTCGAGACGAAATCCCCTCTTTTCATCTGTGTTAGGGTACACCGGAAAATACACCCGCTCACCTGGAACGGCCACCTCGGACCGGCCACGTGGGTTCCTCTTAGCTTCACTGTGGATGACCAGGCTACGACTAATAAGCCCCACCGCCACAACAAGGCGGGAACCTGTTCGGGGGAGCAGTTACGAGACCGAGTATGTTTGTCAAAAGGCGATGAGCACAATGATGTGCAGTGCAGTCGGTATATCACATTACATGAAGTGAATGTCTTGTCTAATTGCTTTGTCGAATAAACATTTGGAGAATCAATTGTATATATACACAAAATAATTTCCTTTGGCTCATATTATAAATATTTTTCATTTAATCTTAAAATATTAACAGTTTTCTTGTATCAAAAACCTAATTCATGTATTTCATATTTTATAAAAAAATAATAACAAGCGTATCTTAAAAATATTTATTTAAATAAAGAGTATAAATTGTCAAAAGCATTAATCAAAATCAGGGTGTGAATATAACTAACTGTTCACGTAGTATTTTCATATGTAATATAAAACCTAATATCCCTTATAAGTAATAAATTAGTACATGAAAGAAAACATTCTTTATTTGTTATTAATTTAATACAAAATAAAAAAAATTATTAAAATAGGTAAAATGGATGATGCTAAAAACACGGAAACATTATTTTATTATATTTAAGAAGTATTTGATGATTCAGACATCATTGAGTTTTCCTGATCCTCGCACAATTGACGCATGAGTTTGAATTGTTGACGATTTTTATACAGCTTAGCTTCATCGGTACACTTTGTAGTGATGCAGCTCCTGAAAGATTATTACAAATAAAAAGTTAAAATTTATAAATAATGAGAGGCCCGTAATATAGAAAGGATTCAGTAAGCACGCGCGGAATATTCCTTGTCGTGCTTACTAAATCCTTTTCATTGATTTTGTATATATTGCACCTGACTAATCTTTTATCAACACCGCACCGAGCTGAAACAGTTTCTACGATATCATCTACTATTTTAGGATCCAATCGTTTTTTTGGAGGTTTATTCGAGAAAGCCGGTGACTGTTTTCCTGATAGAGAATGGGTCGCCAGAACTCTGTAAAAAGAATAAATATCCTATTAAATTCAAAGTTTCGAATAAAAATTTAAATGTATGGAATATGTCATCTTAAAAATTCTCATTGAGTCTTTGACAGAAGTCAATTTATAAAAAGAGATAATAAACATTTACCGGCGAGGAAAAATTGCTTGTAGTAATTGTCTTGTAGCACTTGTATATGAAGCCCAGTCTAAATCTTCCAGTAATTTGCGAGGAACTAACACATTTCCAGTTCCGATAGATACCTAAAAATAAAACGGTAAACGTTACACATGTACATTTTAAATTAACAGTAAATAAAAGACACAACTGTATAAAGCTGTTACCGAAATTAAGACAGTTTTTCGTTGATTCACATTAAATAAAATTTCCGGAGTAATACTGAGCTAGACAGTATATTGACTTTAAGGTCTAAGATTCATGCTATCATATACTTAAAACATTTTTTTTTAAATGTACCGATTTATTTGAATGGTGATATAAAATTCTTACCATTTCTGTGTTATTATTAGGTGTTTGTTTGTCCGTTTCACCATTGTTTGTTGTATGCGCAGATGCGCGCCGCACTCGTAGTCTATCAGCTACCAAATGGTCCTTCATTTCGGGACTTGGTGTGCTAACGTTTCGGTTTAACCATTTACCTTTCATTATAGACAATTCAGTTGATAGGTTGTTCGGTAGAGTTTGTTCCCACGGAGGAGTGTCTGATAGCATAGAAATAGCATCATCAGTAGGTAGCTGAGATATTAATCCAAGAAATTGTATATAAAGCTGTTGAAGCGTATTTTCCATCCCTAGGATTACTTCTGATGGAGGATATTCATGACTAGCCTCGATTTGTGTCGTTTTGTCGCAAGTACGCTTAATGTTTTTCTTATTATATTGGTCTGATATTGAAGCGCGAGTGATGATTGATTCTGTGGATCCGCAGTTATTGCATCTTCTATCGTTCAACGTAAGAGAAGTTTCCCCATTTTTGTACTGACTGTTTTGTTTAACTGGCGATTTATTGAATAAGTAGTCATCTGTCTGTAAGGTACAAAAATTTTAGTTCACGTAATTAACTTAAGTAAACTATAACAAAAGTTATCATTGAATTATTATATTAATATGTGTTGTATATCATTGATTAAAATCCCTGGAAGGCAGTAAACTCAGAATTAATCATGTTCTATATTTACAGAAAGTAAAAAGAAATATACTATGTATAAATAATCTTAAAATTTAACAAATTTTATGTGAACTTTCAAACTCACTTCTTTGTCGGTATCTGTGGTTTCGTCTGTATCCAGATTAATGTGTTGACTCCGACGAGAAGTTGGATTATGTACCAACTGTCGACCGCTACTTCCTTCTTGAATCTATAAGAATAACTTTACTATATATAATATATTGATAGCATTACGTGACAAGAACAGCGTAAAAACAATTCTACTACCTCTTTATTCCAAACTTCATTACTTTTCTGTTTTTTGAAAGATGACTTACCAGATTACTGGGAAAAGTCTTCATTTCCTTTATTGTGTTCACGCATAATGAAACTACTTTCTTCACTTGCTGGTCTTGGCGTTCCATTAATATCTTTAGCTCCTTAACTTGTTTCTTGTTATCTAAAACAGATATTGCGTTTGTAATACGATCATGACCACTACCATAAATTTACATTTTAATATTAACTAATACAGTTTACTAAAATGTAAGCTAAGCAACGTTAACATAATAATAAATGTGTTCTATTCAAATAACTTGGACCATTTTCGATCTAGAACAAATATGTGGAGGCTGTATGTACATTAGTATTAATTGTGATTTTACTTTGTCATTAAAAGAATATGATTCGTTTAATTTTAACCAAATAATTTTTAAATATATTATGTATTTGCATATATATAATGGTCAACATTTAACCTAACTATATATCTATTATAAAATAGCTTACCGGATATCCTCAAAATTTGCGCCCGCCGGGCACCATGACCGTGTTTCTCCCTTATAAGCACTGTTTTACCTATATACACGTCATTTTCATTACTAACAACACAATCAGCTGATACAATAGCATACGATGAGAAAATAATCTCATCCGCCCACTCCACAAGCAGCCACAGACGGGACATTATAAAGATAACCTATAATATACGCAAATCGCTAAATGAATATGAACGTAGACTAAACTTGAACATATGACAGAACGTTTCGCAGGTAAAAATGCGATGGGTACAACTCCCTAGTCTCAACATTCGTACACCCCATATCATAAAAAAAACTATTACAATAGAATTCAGCTGCGTTCAAAGGATACGTAACGGAATCTTTATTAGAAATATAACAGGCATTTGTACGATATTGTTATACGAATTACTTTGGAGTCGTAAAATAAATAGGTAATTACAACGTATCACACAAATAAATGCAAAAGTTTTAATTTAAAATAATTACAAGTTTTTCATAAAAATTTTAAAGACATTTCACAAGAACAAACGACCAAACAGATTTCTTTAGATAATAATCGCGATCTTCTTACAATTTCACATATATAAATAATGAATTTTGTTATTAACATGTCTATTTGAATTCAACTCATTATTATTTACGAAGAATTTCAAAATATGACTCATTTATTTGGAATAAGAAAAAATTTAAATGTATTGTAATGTATATAGAATTTAGGTAACATGATTATCAGCAAAACCTTTATTTTACATTTATTATTCTCATTACAGTTCTGTTACAAAATTATACTTACGTTTAAGTTTCTGTAGAAAAATTACGACTATAAACTACTAAAATATGTCGAAGCGGTTTAAATCCTGAGTTAACTCTTATATTTAAAAATTTGGACTTCGTAGATTTGTTGAAATATAATATTTTCCTCCTGCCCTTTTCCCATTCTATGTGGGGTCGGCACAGTAAATACTTCTCTTCCACATCTCTCTATCAGCTGCCATATCTAAATTCATACTCTTCTTACACATGTCATCTTTCACATAATCTATCCACACTTTTTTCGGTCTTCCTCTACCCTTATAACCATCCACATTCATTCTCATGACTTTCTTTGTTATATGTCCTTCATCCCTCCACATAACATGCCCTTACCACGCTAACCTCTTGCTCCTAACTTCTCTGTCACTGGCGCAACTTTCAGGCTTCCTCTAATATACTCATTATTAATTTTATCCATCCTCGTCACACCACACATCCATCTTAACATTCGCATCTCGGCCACATGTAATCTCCTTTCATCCGAACCCTTGGTGGCCCAACACTCAGATCCATACAATACGACAGGTCTAACGACCGACTTGTAGATCTGTCCCTTAAGTTTGAGGGGCAATCGTGGATCACAAGTCGTTCCAGTGACCTGTCGCCATTTCATCCAACCTGCATTTTTGCGGCTTCTCACATCGCGATCAATTTCTTGAAATGTTGAAAGATCAATTGTTGAAATATAATATAACAATTATAAAGTAATGCAGACTTTTCTTAGCGCTTAAAGTTATTGAAAGATTTTCCGGTGTAATACGAGTATATATTTTTATATATTTGAATATTTCTAAAATTGTGATATATATCTAATCATACGAAAAAAAATATAAGAACTGTGGAAAATGTGTATGTTATAGAATATCTTCTAATTTCAATTTAACCTTATGAAATTCTAGTTTAAATTTTATTGTTTATACTGCTTGATTCTAATAATAAAAAATACATATGTAATTAATTTTAAGTAGCATTTATTTCTATGAAACATGTTTTTAAAATTCTAATAATTTCATTTGTACGAGCTTATTTTTAGTAATCAATAGGTAAACTGAAATTTTAACCGGAAAATAATACGGTTCTACTGCTTATGAAAACGTTCAAAATTAAGCAAGTAACAAATAGTATACCTAATCTTAACTTTTTTTCTGTGATGTGGGTAGAAAAAGTAGCTTAAAAATATTACTCGTATTTTTCTATTGTCACATTCGTTAGGTAGTATAAAGAGCCTTATCCGTATACTGTTCGGTTTATTTATAAAGTTGTGCAAAACTATTGGGTCGTATTACAAATATAAAGGTAATTTAATGTTGTTACTATTATATAAAGGTAATTATAATTAAAATAAACTATATTCATCAGTACTTAAAAATATTATTCAATCTTCACTAAAATAAAATTAAACCAAAACCGTATCTCAGTTTTCCTTTTTGATATTATTTACTTTAGAGTAAATAGATAAAACAAAAACATTAACTTTATAAATTATGACAAAATTTATTACTTTAATATCAATACTACATTGTAAAAATTATATATAACTAGGATATGGAAAAATGCTACACTATCAGCTATAATAATGTAACTTATTTTATTTAATTTGTAAAATAACATTTCCATACATAATTTTAATTCGTAGCAGTTCCTTACTTTAGTTGTTTAATTTGTATTTTTTTTCATAGCGTTATTATAAAGTATATTGCAAATCTACTGGATATATTAAGAAAGCCTGCGTCATGACCAAATGATCCAGTATTAAGGGTGCCTTTTTAATATTTTTACAGATAGTAGGTGCGGGTAGGTAGCACCGCAACTCTTATTTCTATCGCCAAACAAAGATGCAAACATTATTGTGTTTCGGTTCGAAGGGCGTGATTGTAGCTAGTAAACTTACTGGGGTAAAGGTAGTTTACATCTTATGTGCCAAACCGACGAACACAAGGCGGTGCAGTGTATGCTACTACTAGCACCACATTATTATCAGTACCACTTATCATCAGGTGACCTCTCTCAATGGTCTCGTCGCTTTGTTGAATAAAAAAAACTAATAAATATAATTTATCAAACGTAATAAATGAAATATTCAATTCGATTATAATAGCAGAAGTTGCCCACAAAGATGATAACCGCAGAAAATTTTAAGTAATGCATCCATATAACATCCGAGTTTATAATAGTAGATTAGGATCTATTGTACCTAATACTCTAATTCACGATGATGATGTTTGCAGAATTGATTAAAGCAAATATATTATTTAATATTTACAACATTAAAGCTATTGTAAAATTATACAAAACACAATAGAAATGAAATTTACCTGATTCATTTAAACCGGTATGTTATTACAAAAAAGTGGGTCTCATTGTTTTCTATTTCAAAGAAACAAATACATTGTTTCACATTTCTAAGTTGTAGTAAATCCTTTTTTAACAATGAAACTAATGGATTTTTGTGGAGGATATTTCGTACCTGAAGTAAACACGAAGTAGAGGTTTTATATTGGTATTATTTAGCGTTTCACTCTACAAAATGTACATAAATATAATACCTAAAGTTGTTGTTATTGAAAAAGCGGTTTTGCTTATTGATGAAAACTAACTTTATTGTCAAATAAAATCAAATTAAATAATATTTTTTTTCTTTTTATCATTGTGTTCTGATTTTAGATTAATATTAATTTTCGAAAGTTACATGACAAGAAATCAAGAAAGGAGTAACGTAGTAACGAATAAAAACATGAGTTTTTGATGAGTAATCTTCGATATCTATTATACACACATTATTATTTGTTTTTACAATTATGGTTATTGTATTTCGTTATCCTACCTTTTACCTTTTCTATGAGTTATTAAATTCAGTTCACACTTTTCTATGTTTGCGTCCTCAACCTAATTCACTCATTAAGCTTCATTTGCTTTGAGCCATAATAACTCCAACAATATAATTACAATTACGAACTACAACAATAAGGTTATTAAACAAAAATTAAAAGTTTAAACATTTTGGTTTAATTAATGAATTTGTTAATGTGTGTAATTGATTTTGTTCATAATAATCACAGTTAGTAACAAATATAATTAGACCTATAAATAATATGTTCGTTTAAAAAACCATATAAACAACACCAATATTGCCTTCATTAGTGTTATAATTAATTGTTAGTTAAAACTCTTAAACTTCATAGTATTAAATTTAATACGTTATAAATCTGCAGCTGTTATTCTGTCAATATATAGAACTATATGTATATCAAAGTTTTTTGTAAAATCATACTCTAACATGTTTAATATTCTATTTTATTAGTCATTAATACAAAAAAATGTGGAATAAGAGTCAAATATTAACGAAAAGGAAATTTCTTCTTTTCAATAAATCATTTTTATTTGATATATTATAGTAAATAATTAGAGATATCATTAGTAGTATGCAAAAAAGTATTTAAAAGTTAAGGCTATATCACTTTTTTAATTCTTTACAATACTGTTTCGTCCTTAAGTTAAAATGCGGTTTTACGTCCCTTTGTGATTTTTTTTTAATTACTAATATGACAATATTCACCCGTTTAAACTTCTGCTGACAAATAAGTAAATAACAAGAAAAATCTAAGTAAAAACAATTTAGGATGTAAATATTTCGCATTAAATCAATCTTCTACAAATAAATGAAATTCAAATATTGATCAAGTATATAATAATGTAATATCAAGATAAGAGCTTTTTTATTAATTCTTATGAATATGTACTTGTACTAAAAAATACTTTTTTAAGAACCGGCTAAACTTTGATGAGACTGAATCGACTTTCACAACATTATCAGTAGCAGCATTCTATAAGTAATATCGTATATTATTTTTATTAGGACAAAAGAAATAATGCTATAAATAATTAAAGAATCTATAAATAAATAATAATCCATAATTTTAATCAAACTTGTTTACAGGTATTTTAATTTGTAAGAAATAGGTTTCCTATAGCATCTAAAATAATAATGATATAAGTAAAAGTTTCAACTGATTTGAAATTCGCTGTATATTATTTAATTACTAATAAGAAATAGGATTAAATAAAAAAAATACGTATTTAATATTATGTTACAATCTTGCGCTTAACTATTTCCAGTAACTACTAAGTTAACATAAAATAAGCCGCTTCAAATGGTAATAACTTTTATTACTTTTTGTTTCGTTTAGCGGATTAACTTTACGTTAATGATTTTGGAAATGCTTAATGATCTTCGGCAAATAATTTAGACAATGGACTCAGGTAGTTTTCTAGTATGAACACTATTAAGTCGCCTTGCACTGATAACAAAGCTTAGTAACACATTTATTGCTATCCCGGGTGAGAAACAATTAGGCTTAGCGTTACGTTTACAACTTATTCCCTTACAGAGGTAACTTGTAAGGGTAAGTGGTTATGTCTAATCAGTATCCATCGAATATTTGCATAGTTCACAACTCCCGCATAGCATTCTCATTATAATATTATATTAGATTTTTCAGTGAGTTTCACGTCAGTGTTTTGTGAGATACGTTCTAATACATTTCCAAAATGTCTACTGTAAGTTTGAATATTTTAAGTTTTTGTAAAGATTCTTTTACAAAGATATTCATATTTGTTTCTTGAATATTAGAAAAATCTACATTGGTTTGCATCTATTGAAAAATGTATTTTTAATGCGGTAAATTTCGGTGTTTATTATTTGTTTTTTTTTTTTTTGTAATTTTCACTTATTTTACTTTTGTTCATCTAACGATGCAAAATGATTGTTACAAATATCACTCGTGTGGCCATTCATCCGTTGGTTTATGTTTTCTTTGTTAGTTGCATAGTTTTTTTTATATTTACCTTGCTAGACGTTTATGACGCCCTGCAAAAATTTTCTTCGTGGCTTTCCAGACATAGTTTACCTACGTATAGTAATATTTTCGAAATGTTCAAAGAAATAATTAGTATCTACATAATGTCTATGTAATAGATAAGTCTGGGTCTAGGACCCTGACCTAACTCTTGTAATAATTTCCCAATAAGAAAATCTTGTACGTCATTATACATAAATTTATACTAAGTGTACATAATACTAGTAGTAAGTCTTGAGACCGTCGAGGCAGGACTACCGTAACATCTAGTTTTACCTCCAAACATTAGTGTGCAAACATTACTGTGTTCCGGTATAAAAGGTGTTGTATCTGAGGTTACAAAACTTAATACATTTTTTGTCAAAGTGATTTTGGCAATTTGATGCAGTGTGCATCCTAACTATAGACTTTCTTCCAGGTTGGCGTTAGTACTAGCAAACAAACTCTTCAAGAAATTGATGCCGTTAACGCCCTTCTTGCTTTAAAAGGTGTACATATTGAAGAACAAACCACAGCAGGTATGGATATATAAACCTTTTAATAATACATAGGTTTATTAGGTAGAAATTTCATTCTATCCTTTGCCGATATTCTCCTAAATGTAATTTAATACTTGTTGTGGGTATTATAATATCCAAAGTTTGCTATTTAGTTTACTGGCATTATTGTGAGGTACAAAAAAAAAATTTAAACTAAGCTTCTGACCACTGTAGTGATTTTTTTTTATTTAGCTATGGCGATATTAAGGACAAAAATTTATTTTGTTCTAGGTAACGAATCGGCGACAAATGAAGAGAATGACGATATCGGATTAAATCTGTTCATAAAAGCCTTGATACTATTAAAAGTAAGTAATAGACAATTGTTTATTTAATAATTATTTTAGGTGGATGTTGTTGATTTCATTATTTATTTATATACATAGTAATATAGTTAAACTTCTTCGAAATGACATCTGCTTTATAAACGTTCTTGTTCCACTACCATAAATAAAGGTAAAATTAAATTTAATAATGATATCTATAGAACGTTATTAAAAGTTATTACATCCGCACATCTAATATCTTTAAGAGCTAATTATATTAAATTATTTTATTTTTCCTATTTCACACAAAAGATATCAAGCTTAAAATTTCTGATGAGTTTAGCAAGTGAATTATAAAGTATGGGTCAATTATTGCATGTTAGACCTTACTTACGTAGCAATTTAATTATGAACCATTTAAAGTATTTATCTTCTTATTACTTTCTCTAGTAATAATATTACACATGTTAATAACAATATATTCTTCCTCTTGTTCTTAAAGTACCTCTTCACTGTTAGAGGTTGGCCGTCCTATTTGCGAATTTGTTTTTTGCCTGTCTTAAACCATATGGAACCGTTGCCCAACAGTGGTGATATCACTCTCCTTCGCTTATGTTTCGCAGTCAGGATTTTTTTCGGCTTTCAAAGTGTCTTTTTTCTTCAACTTTGCCTGTCACAATAGACACGATAATATACACACGTAAAATAATAATCAAATGTAAAATTATTGGTAATTATCTCATTTTATTCATTGTATTATTCCAAAAATAATAAAGATTATTGTAACATTTAGAAACAGAAACAGGCCAGAACAGGCACCATGCCGAACACTCCTCAAGAGCCATCTAACGAGCCCTGTTCAGCTGACTATAACCAAGTAAGTCATATCTAACCTTAAATTTAAACAATTTTTACTGGTGAGGTCTCCGTTTCTAGGGACTAGGTAGGTCCCACTTCAGCTCCTATTGCTGCCGCCGAACAGTAGCGTGCAAAGAAAAAAAATTACATCCCAAGGCGACATGCCCAATATGCTGCAGCGAATATCATCATAGTGTTACGTTGTTATGGGCAGACGTATCACTTATTATCATATAAATGATAAAAAAACACATAGCAAAGTCTTTTATAACAACAAATTAATGATTGGTAATAATCGAAGAGTTCTCGTAAATAAACATCATTCTATATTAATTTAATTTGCCAGACGATTGTTAAATCACAACATATTTCTCCTGTTCTAATGTTACAAATCTTTTAGAATAAGGCATCATCATCAACCAGTGAGTCTACTAAAACACCACCTAATGCGCAACGTGCACCTTTGAACAATGCTGTAAGTCATCATTTATTTTGAATTTATTACATATTTATTCACTTAAAAAGTTGAAACGAATAAGATATTTTGGTTGTAAGATGTTTACACAATATAACATTGCTCTAAAACATGAGATATCCGTAGTATCTTCACTTGCTACTGTGGTAGTGGAAAAGCAATGTTTGCACAGTTCTGTTTGGCCATAGAAAGAGTGCACCTATTACTGTAAAACACATCGCGTTAAGCCAGCTGAAATTAAACTTAATGTTTTATAAGCTACACGCCTTTAAATGAAATTTCTGCCTATTTTATTAATTATTATATTTTTAGAACGACCCTGAATTGCCAACACCTAAATCAGATGTAAAACAGGAATTTCCTGTTGAGCAACATACATCAGATGATGATATAGTAAGTCGCCTGCTAATATCATTAAAAAAAAATTAGTTTATATAAAATCATTTTAATTTAAATAATTTTTGGTTTTTCAATTATCATTAATAATTTTATAGAACGAATCGGATTTACGAACTCCTGAATCAAGTGCTTCACTGTCTTCATGTATTGCACCGTTTACCTCAGACGATGACATAGTAAGTCACCATCAGGATTTAATTTTACTTATTTTAATAAAAAAGTCCTTTACTATACAATTCTTATTCGCATAGAATCGTATAAAATATATAACGTTTTTTAGAACAATTCTGGACTACCGACACCTGAAACGAGTGCTTCCCAAACTTCATCCGTCGCACTTCACACCTCGGAGGAAGATGTGGTAGGTCTACAATTTCAGTCTTCTATTGACATTTGAATAACCTTTTTTATTGAATGAGCCGAAATCCCCCATTCGTCTCAAGCATATACACCGTAAATTTGTATTTATGCAATTTAATTAGATATTAAAATGAACATATGCATTTTCTTTGTTTTCAATTGTTAAAATTTTTAGAACGATCCTGCATTACAATCTCCTCCAAATACTTCAAAGACACCGCCTAATCCGCTCTTTTTAGCAGAAGACCTTACAGTGGTAAGTTATTCATTTCAATTTATTGAAGATTTCATTGATTTAAAAGTCCTTGTTTAAGTCCAATCTATTTTGTTCCAGGCATGTCCACATTGCAACGAGCTATTCTCCTTAAAAAATGCCAAAATATCTCCGGATAAGAATGTGGTTGTAGCGAAAGAAGAGGATTTATCACAAGATAAGCAGGAAAGTGTAACTGAACCTATTACACCACTTACACCCATTGTTCAAATCGCTGATGCACCTGCAGTAGAACAATCAACGGTGAAACGTAAACGCAATTCTAGCTTTGGTAACAATTATTCGGTAAGTACATATAGAAAAAAAAAATCTTTGTTCAGCCTATACTGATATAATAGCACCATCGTTGGATTTATAATTTTAAGCTTTTTTAACTGAAGTTATATGAACTTAATTTCGTTTGAATAAAGCGAAAAGCATGTTGCCAGGAGAATTTTATTAATATTAAGCTTACCCATTGTTTAGTTCATAAATTAGTAAGTCCGTTGTTTTGAATATAACACTGATTACCACTTACACTTAGTCATTGTTTTGTAGACAATAATTTTTAGTAGATAAATATCACTATTTTTCCAGCTTTTGTAGTCTAGTGAATTTGACTATGTTTTTTTATTTCAGGAATCTCCTAAAAAAGCGAATAAAAACTTCACTGTTAATTACGTTCACATTAATCATAATAGACCTTTGAAAATTAAAAACAAAGCTAACATGAACGGTGACATGGTAAGTAATTAAATATATATCTTTTTAATATTTTTTCATATTTGTTGTTGATTTAATTAACAATATCAAATGAATTATTTAATCATTGTATTAAAAAGTCACGAAATTGAAATTTTATTTATAAATATATTTATAAATATTACAGGTACCTATTGGAAATGGTTATGCATCGGTCCCGATCCGTCTGTTAAAGTATATGGATTGGAGCTCTTACACAAATGCAACCAGAAAACTGTTGACGGCTGTATTTACGAGAAGGTAACAAAGCAAATGCCTAATATACACAAATCATTTAAATAATAATTTTCAAAGTTTTTTTTACTTTTATTTTTTTATTTTCAGTGTGCTGGCAACACATTCCTTAACAGGGAAACCATCCCCGGCCTTTCCTAACAAACCCGCGAAGAAACAATTAAATCCTGCACTTGTCAATGATATTGTACAGACTGTTGTTGATAACTGTCATGTTCCTGAGAGTGTTGTAAGGTATGACATATTTTATTGTTTATTATATTTAGATGTTTTATATAAATAACTTTATAAGATTAATCTTTTCACAGAACTAGCATTACAACTAAATGTGCTGATGAAAGTAAAATGATGCGAAGTCGTATGAAAACATCCAAACAAAAATCCAAGAGTAAAAATCAAGAAAATATTTCCCCGTCAAACAAGAAATCGGATGATTCGGATGACTCTAACTGAGTATCACTCTTGTCCTATTATGTACTACTGCGGGATAATAAAAAGCTCGTTACTGTATTTTTATTTGTTAACTATAGGTAAAACTTTTACAATTGTAAATCATTAAACCCAAAAAAAAGAATAAAAAAATTATGTCATTGGCAATGTATGCAATAAGTACATTTTTTGCATCTAATTTAATTTCTGTATATTCATTATAATTTCTTATTGTGCAATAATATTGTTTTAGTTTTTAAAAATATTACAATAGTTGTAAATAATTTTATTTCGATGCCAGATTTAACACAATTTAAGTTTTAACAAAATTTTTATCATATATAATGTTTTCGTAAATAACGAAACATATTAATTATTTGTGAACGTTACCTTCGAATCATAAAAGGTGCTGTGATTATGTGATCAAATAAATGCAATGATATATAATGAGATAATTTTAATATAATTAATGTATGCATTATAAATACCGTCGTTTCATTTTCACTCAACTTAAAAAAGTACTTTGTAATAAAATGTATTCATCAATTAGCTTCATTAAGTTTTTTGAACGTATTTACATCACTAGCAGATGTGTATTTTACGAAAATATATAATTTACTTTAAAACTGTTAATAATAAATAAAATTTTTCAATATCACTTATTACTTATAAGATTATTCTATTTAAATCTAAAAAAGTTATTCTAAAATAAATAGAAATGTCTTGTTCTTTTATCTCTTGATTCATACAAAAAGTAACGTTTAAACAATATAAGAATTAGAAAAAAAAACTACTTTTTAACCAACATTACAAAACACTACAGTTTTTTTTAAATAGCAATACCAATTAATCACACGGTATATTTCTTATGGCAATATCGTTTGTTATTGCGTCCAAGAACGAATGATAAATGAATAATTTTCTGAGTAGACGTCAAAGACGGATTTTGTCGTTCAATTAAAGAAAACGTCAAAAATGAATCTGTGTTGTGTTGAATCGGTGTTATAGTGAACAATTTAATTAGATATTACGAATTATGTGATTACATTACGATATCAGTGCATTAATTGATGTCGCGTCGTTCGTACAATAATGTCAAACGAAACAGATCTGTGCATATCGGTACCGCGTTCTTGTATAACCGAATTTTATAGCAAATATCTTAATTTAGTAGAAACTTTTTACTACGTTACGTTGACAGAGAGTAAAGTATCTACAGCTAAACAGAAACCAGAATGTGTGTTTTTTAATGTCATATTCAATTTAAATCCTGTGGATGGGAATTATAATCCGGCAGAACTGGTAGCACGAATTCAAGTAAGTGAAAAATTCTTTACTGTGAAATTGTTACATTTTCTCTCTATTAATTATTTATTACCAACAAAATTTAACTATGATACATTTTTGATTATTTAAATAAAATCATTATGATTAATTAACATACAATGGGTCCATATTTTTATTTATAATTATTATGATGAGTATGTATTTAGTTTAAGTTTTTAAATTTAATAGTATTACTGCAGTGGATACTAACAAATAAATTAAAAGAAAATAAACTAACTATGACTTTTAATGAATAACTTTTTTGTAAACTAAAATATTATTTTACAAAATTATTTCTCATTTAAATTAGGTGGAATATTTTTATTACACAAAAGCTGTTATAAAATATTGAAAATTTTGTTTGTTAAACAAGAATTTGTGGTTAAGTAAAAATTATACAAATTAGTCCTTAGAATTATTTCAGGTGTAATGTGTTTAATAATCAAATTACTTAGCTGAAAACAGGGATTTATATTATTTATTCTTTAAAAAATATATTTTATATATTTTAAAACCTATTATTTCTAACATAGAGTTGTTCAACTGTACTTAGTCTTTAAATAACTCAGATAAAATTTTATTTATAAATTTACCAAGATAATTTAGAAAGACTTTTAAATATTTTATAATTATTACATATAATTGAAAAAATATTTATTAAATCTTTACGGACAAATTAAAGTTTCAAACATATTAACAACATATTGTATATTGATTTTATACATATTTATAACCTTATTAATGTTATAGGAGTAACTGCTAATGTTGGTATATCTAAATTCGTTTTTAGATTTATAAAATAAATTTCATCATTATCAGCTTTTGTTTATTTACTGCTAAATATAGGCCTTCCCTAATGTAATTATATTATAAAATTAGATTAATCTGGAAGTGAATTTAAAGTACAAATGAAAACATTTCCAATACATAAATTGAACAAGATTTCAATCAATATTTTTAAATGTTTTTCTTTAATTTCCTGTTAATATCTTTTTTCTGATTTGATTATTTGAATGGGTTGTAGAGTGGGGTTGTAATGATGTCATGAACGTTTTCGCGAAGAGAACCGCTACAGAGGTTTTCTACTTTTCCGGATCTAACGTCGGATGCATCGTAACGCCGCCGAAGGCAGAGGTCAGCGGTGCGGGTTTGGTTTGTTTGGGGGCCGCACGTTGGTTGCAGTGGGCGCGCAACCCGGATCTCGTTGCCCCGCTCCCCTTCACTGCGCCGTGCGGTGTGTGTGCGTTGTTTGCGTGCGCGTACGGCGTGTGCGGGACGAGCGTGCCGGTGTGGTGTGGCCGCTAGTATCGCCGCGTAACACGACGCGTCCGCACATGCGATGGTCTCGCGCGCACACTAACACGCTCTCATAATGTTTACGATCGACGACATACAGGTGAGCGCGTAACACAATTGAAATATCTCCTGTCACGGATGTTAGGCTAGAGCCGCGAGTTTCACAAAGGCGGCGTTCGCGACGTTATAATGTTCATTCAAGTAACGAACCCGGAAGCGGAGCCGGTTCGTTAACGTCACGTATGTATGATAATTACTGTCGTCAGTGTTCAAATATTGTTATGCGATGCCGCGTTTATCGTCCTCGCCGTCTGCCGCAGTTGGTAAGAGTTTTTGTTGCTCGCTCGTTTTTAAAACATCGTGATGATAGCCGTAAGATAAACAAATAAGAGGCTGTTATGCAATCCTAAACTCGGTTCTGAGTTTTCCTTAACCGAACCAAAGTATGTGCGTCACAGATGAAGATTTAAGCTTAGGTTTATATCTTTATCAACTATTATAA
This sequence comes from Ornithoptera alexandrae, assembly GCA_029030555.1. Classification (NCBI taxonomy): domain Eukaryota; kingdom Metazoa; phylum Arthropoda; class Insecta; order Lepidoptera; family Papilionidae; genus Ornithoptera; species Ornithoptera alexandrae. The sequence continues at coordinate 3,992,999 of JARDVY010000064.1, read as the reverse complement.
TTAAATAATCCGAGTAATATAAACGAATCTGATGTAAGACGTTATTGGATGATCTAATAACTGGAAAAGATGATTCGCTTGGATGCAGAAGACGTTAACTGCTACCGAGATTCAGGAGAAAAACTCTTGTCCTGAATTATTATAAAAATCTAATTAAATTAATATGTTACCCTTTTCACTTCCGAATAACCAACTCACGTAACACCACAACGGTTACTAAATTTAAGATTAACCCGACGTATCGTTGATGCTGCAGATTGATGGAGATGTACGTCTATAGACCAAAATAAGGATAATGTACAACGTTATCGGGATCTCACATTTCATTTATGACACACGAATAAACCTAATCGCAGAGTATTTAACTTAAGAAAAGCTCGTATTAAAAGAAAAATATTTCTTATTTCTTTGAATAATAATTAATCTGTATGAAATATTTATTAATACAAATCCGCCGTTAATAAAACAAAAAATAACCGCAGTTGTAACAGAAATTAACAGATACTATAAATCTATCCCATTCTCACAGACTGGCTAAAAATATTGTTATGAAATTTTCATATGACTAGACAACAACACTGGGAATAGATATATAAAATTAGTTAAAAAAAAAAAAATGGAGCACCTATAGGTTAATATTCCAGAATTAGTCTCAGGACGGTGTTTACATTGTAAAGATCTTAACGAATATTCGCATAAAGTTTCGTTTGTTATACAGTTAAAGTAACGAACAAAGAATAATTTTGTCTTTGTCTTTATATTGTGAAGAATAATCATTATAAATTTTTTTGCTTAACAATTTTAAAACTGATTAATTGATAATATTCTGCCTCCCATGTCAAGGATACCGGATCCAAATTCCTTCACCAACTCGCGTTTGTTTGCGCGGGCCGTGTACGTCAATTGCTTAAAACGCTTTTGTCTAAGTTTGACGAAAATTTTCATGAAATTAATTATTATTCATTTGAAAATTCATACATACTGTTATTAATGAAGGTAAAAACGTTTTGAATCATCGAACAGATTTCGTCAGTAGGCATATTATTTAAAAATATTTATATCTAAAACGATTGCTAATATGATAGAATAACGTGGGACGTTTGTACGTAGCAAATTTACTTCCGGTAACAAGTTTACAATATCATAATATATTAACGTTACAAATAAGTTAAACGAACAATATAGATACAAAAAATAAACGATATCATTTTTTGGAGCGTGCAACCTGATACCTTACTTTCACCGTGTTAAGTTACGATGATAAAGATTTAGCGGTACAACAAGTTCCGATTACGGATTCGAATTTAGCAGGTAAATTTGACATAGTTATTTCTTTATACCTGACAAAGCTACCGGCTGAATGATAATGACCCCTGGATCCGCAGTTACGACTTTCGTTTATCCATAACTGTGATCACCGTATAAGAATAAAAATTAACTACATAAATTTCATAAATAATAAATATTGAGTACTCTTACTGTATGAAAGTAGACAAAAATGTAATAAAAGACTTATATCAAGACTTTTTTTTATGTTAAATCAAAATAAAATTTCGTTATGTACTTTTTTATCTACTGACAAAGATTGCATTTTACTCGGTTTCGGTGTGAAGGTGATGTAGTAAAGAGACGAACACGAAGTTCACCAGATGGCAAGTGCTTGCCCTTAACAATATCTCGCTAATTAAAATGATAAACACTACACCACATCGTAATCCCCGTTTTGAGACACGAGGTCTCAGGTTTCATTAATCCTAGCTACAACGCCCCTTAAATTAGGTAACAGTTTTTACTAATGTTTGACTGCAAAGCTTGCAGGTAATCACGATGGATAGATCGAGGGTCAATCCGCGGATCCCTGAAATTTACAAAAAGATATCGATATGTTTATTATAAAACCGTGTAGTTCAATGTGAGACGGCGAACAATCAAATGGACGTCTAATCGCCGAGCTGAAGTGCCAGCGATTGAGCCGATAAAAAGAGTGGCACGGCACGACAACCTTCTAATATTTGTTGGAACGTGTATCAAGAGTATCCGGTATGATTATTGCTCTGATGTAATGTTAATGGGCGACAGGCGGGGGGCCCCAGCGCTGGGGACGCCGCCTCTCGACCACGCTTGTACGACGTAACTGGATTGTATAAATCATTTATATTTTATATCGTTTGAACCCAGCACACGTTGTATAGTTGGCATAATAAATTCTATTTATTTTTCATTTTATACTGTAATTAGTACTTTTTCGTTACCAAAGCAAATCTAAATTGTCACATATACAAAAAAACTCACACATACTGGTAGGTCTCTGTTTCCGGAAACCGTCTAGATAGATACCAACACAGCTCCCTATTTCTATCGCCAAACATTATAGTGCAAACATTACTATATTCTCATTTGTAACTAGAAAAATGACTGGGGTAACGAGACTCGACATCTTATGTCTAAGAGCGACTGGAACAATGTGATGAAGTGTATACCATTCTAATTAGTCCTACTTTGTTATAGGCACGCGTATCACTTACCATCAGGCGAACGTCCCGCAATTCTCATCGCTTCGTATATTAAAAAATTTCTACTCAATGTTTTCTTTCAAGATTGCTTATGAATAAAACTAAATTTTACGGATTATATCACTATGGATTAATATTATAAATTATTTAATTACCCACGGATTAATTGTCTCGGAGATCTCCGAAACTATTACAAATAAAAATTCTAAATTTTGGTACAGATATTGCTTCTGCACTTTAGGGGTCAGCTAAGAATGGATTTTATGAAATTTCTTCCCCATACGTGGTTTCGAGTGTTTAATAACCGGAAGGGGCCCATATAAGTTGGCGAGTTGCCGTCGCCGGGCGGGAATATTTCTGACAAATTTCAGGTCTAAATTTGAAATCTAATTCTAGCTAGTAATAATAAATGCCGCTATTGGATTTTAACGACGGTTTCGCCAAGTACCGCTCTTCATAAATTAAATCAGTAATCTATGAATCTTATTACATATACTGAAGCTATACATCCTGCACTTTAAAATAAGGTCACCGATTTTTTTTATAATTATATAATATTTCCGCAATTATTTCCAATAAATTTGTTCTTCTAATGAATATTTAAACAACTTGATATATAAAAATAATGCGTTGTGACGTTGGTATCGTGTGAATGATTTGTTATTTCATCTGTGTTATAGATTTTCTTGTTCTCATATTGTAAAGAATCGTTTTTTATAGTATCGATAAATTGTCGAACTACCCTTTCCTGTCTAATTTGCAATCCTAGAGTACCGCGGCAATAATCAGAAAAAGGCTGTTAAACTACTTTTTTTTTAAAATTACATGAAGAGGTAGACGGATTAGCAATGTATAACACGTACTAACTCAGCAGGTATAATGATAATTATTCTTCCCATAAATGTAAAGGAAATAATGAACCATTCCTACAACAATTTCCATTGATCGCATTAAAGTCAACTAAGTATTAAATTTACACTGATTTTCTTTTATTCAAATCGCTTTAAAAGTACCTCTGCCGCAAATTACTTTTTAAATGGTAAAGGTTGGAAATCCATGGTCTAACTTACTATTACTTATTTTAAAACCTTCCCTAAATGTTAAAACAATAATTATTGAAACTGTATAATGAAAATAAGGTTAGATTTTTTTCTTTATAGGTATACAAGGGAAATCAAATTAATTATCTTTTGATTTGTGTTGCCAGAGGTTAATTTTTTTTTTTATTTCATTACGCGACCAGACGAGCGGGACGTTCATGGTTAGCGATACGCCTGGCGTTGCGGTAGTACTTATCTAGACGGTCTCCGGCAACAGAGACCTACCATATATATAGAATAATATATAAATATATAGAAGATTTATTCTTATACTGCATATGTTATATAATTTTGTTATTTTGCTAATAGTAATAAGTAATTTTTTTTTTTTTGTAATTAAAAAATGGAAGTTTTGTGATATATATATATAATATGAGCACGCTGGGAGAATTCTTTACCGCTTAACCAGTTTTTCAGTTAACATTTGAGCCTGGTATTGATTTGGTAGAACTAAATCATTGCTGAGTCGGCTACTATTATCATGTTGTGTGAATACACTAAACATATTCATGGTAATCGAATTCATATTTAAATATGCGCAACGTATATGGTATAACTGGATTGAAACCACTTGCCAAAAAAAAAATGTCAAGGTAATTAAAGATTGTACGTTCACTTCAAACATTGGTCAATCACTGTTGGCTATGTTCCTGTCACATAGGTGGACATGTATGCTTTTAAGTACGTTTGTTTGTAAGCTGTTTAGCAAAATTATTTTGGACAACTTTGGCCCATACAGAATGTAAAAAAAAAATTGCATTACCGTTATAAAAATCAACTATAATATAACGAATATGCATATGAATAAAGTAAATATAATTAATACATAAAATTATACATTAATTTTTAAATCTAATATCGCTAATATAGAGTAACAAAATATGTATATATATATGTGTGTTCATATTGAATAAATAGAAAATGGTAACGATCGGTTAAAATTTTGCGAAGGCCTGTTGAGATCCATTGTTGCCAAAAATAAAATAAAATAATGTATGCACTTTGTTTAATGGTAATGTAAAGATAAAATATATTTATTAGTTTATTCAACAGAAAAATTATGTATCTGCAAATATTTAATACTATATTTTAGTATTGAATATTTACCGCATGGTGATAGTTACCTATTAAAGAAATGTGTTGTAAAGTTTGATTTTGTCAAAAAGAAATGTTTTTGTGTCTCTTGAGACTTTAGTATTACTACAATCTATAGGTACAATAAGCTCATTATGTATATAGGCATTTACTTACACATGATATTAAGTGTCAGAGGTTGAAGAGCGTGTTTGTGCGAAATAGAATAGCCATCACTGTATGACAACAGATACAGTATATGTCTGCATTGAACCTGAAACCTCTTTGTCACTACGGAGGCAAATGATATTTTTCTATAATTTGTATGAGTAAAATTACATAAATTAAAAAAAAAATAGGTTCTCAGTTAGTGCCCTGATTCATTTATTTACCATTCGATATTGGATTATAATTAACAATTTATGACGTCATTAGTTGCAGAGATTTTAGATTATCTGTACTTTATGTGCGCAATGTGATATTAACCATCGGGTAGAACAGTTTTTTTTATTTGTTAGTGATGGCATGTGATACGCCTGTCCATAGCAATGTGATACTAGAGATGACGATACAAGCTACATCACATTGTGCTCGCCGCTTTAAGATACAGTAATGTTTGCACAGTACTGTTTGGAGCCAGAAATAGAAGCTGCGGCGGTGTCTAACTAGACCATCTCCGGCGAAAGAGATCTACCACCAGTACAACAGTAACATTTCTATCATTCGATCGTTTTGTACTGTTTACACATCATTTTCTACATCCACTGTTCTACGTGCGAGAACAGTAAATTTGTGCGTGTGTAAACTGTGTCGTTCGCGGCCGCATCCTGTTTCGCAGTGACGCCACATCGCACGAGCCGACGTCGCCAGAATAAACCCACACCATTGGTCGCTGTTATCTCTTCGCACCACGCGATAGAATTTCTCCAACGGGCAAACGGAACTAATCGCATCCGAAGTATAATATAGAACAGATACACCTATTTGCATCTCCGGGTAATACCAATACATCCGACAGTCGGCGCAGATTCCTTGCTGCAGTAATCTCCTGTCTTATAAAATTATTTTCTCAGTGCGACTAGCACAATGTGATGTGGTGCTAACTAACGCCGTGTTATTATGCGCACACGCAGTATACACATACCATCAGATGAACGTCTCGCTATTACCATCGATTATTAAAATTAAAAAAAATATCTTGTACTTTTTTATTCTTCGTAAGCGCAGTAATTTTACTAGCTAAAATAACTCTCACAATAGAACACGATAATGTTTTTACTGCTATTTGGCGCAAAAATAAGAGCTATGGTGTTAGCTACATAGACAGACGCCGGCAACAGAGATCTACCACCAGTAACAAGTAGATCAAGAGATTTCTAAGACTGAAAGTCAATACTAAACTGGTTTTAATACCCTTTCTGTTATATTTACTTTTTCAATAATTTTATTTATTGGTAATATAATAAATTTTGTGTATTAAATAAATAAATATATTGAAGAACTGGGGCGTGTATCTTCCTGTCAACAATCGTTACCTTAATAATATTTCACTAGGAAACTTAAAATACGACAAGATTTACGTTCTATTTTCAATTCGTCGCTGTCAAATTAGCACATTCTTTTTTTTCTATTCACCGAAACGATGAGATCAGTAAGACGATCACCTGATGGTAAGTGATACGGTTGCCCATAACAACGTGGCGCTAGTTATGATGATATACACAGCACCATATCACGCTCGTCGCCTTGAGACATAAGTACAAGAATCTCGTATCACAGTAATTTCACTAGTTACAGCGCCCCTCAAACCGGAATACATTAACTAGCACAGTACTGTTTGGCGGCAGAAATAGATGCTGCGGTGGTACCCAAATAGACTGTCTCCGGCACCAGAGACCTGCTACCAGTAAAAAATAAAATTTGGTGATTATAATTATTTTTATATAAGTATTAAAAATATTATTATGTTTTTATTAGTAACTAGGTGAGCACATTAATGGATCTCATAATTCGCTATTTCCGGTGGCGAGATAAATATCAATTTCTGTAAACATACTAATATTGTTTATGGACCTGGTGATTCATTGAACGCATAGGTCCTACAATTATACTCGTATACTAGATATTACGTGTAACAGTATTTTTAGCACACTGTATGAATTTATTACATAAACAATAATGAAAAAAAAATATTTTTAAAATTACATATAGTAACATTACATATGGAGTGTAAGGGGCCCGCACAACTCACCGGACCCAAGCCAACCTCACCTACTCGTGGTGCACCTTACTAATCAACAAACGAGGCTCTGGCCCCTACCAACACATATTGGCCCAGATTGATGGGAAATGGCTCAAATCTCTCCATATGAATTCCTACTAACGATGACCCCTGATATCTGGTGCTACCGAAGGATATACCTACTGAGACGTTGGCAAGGCACAGGATCTATCGATGTGAATATCTTTGGGGAAGGCCTATGTTCAGCAGGACGTTTATCGGCTGATGATGATGAACATTATATAACGTTCCAACGCCAATTAATTTACCATATATGAAAAATGTAAAACCAACTTAGATGTATAGCCTTTCGCTGACTCTTCACGGTCAAAAAGGTATTATCTTATGTTGTATTGACATAAGCGTTATAAATAGCGTGGTGACCGCGAGCAGTGAATACCGTGGCCATGTAGAATGCTGACCTGTTCAAGATAGATCTAAAATTTAAAAGTTAGCGGAACTCACGTGTGTCCTATGTTCGCGAACAGCTGATGCAATACTTAGCCTTCTACATCGCACGCAGTGTTGCCCATTGTCAAGACCTGTTCTTGTATTACACAGAAACAATTCTAATGAAACTGTGAAAGTTTTTATTATTAATAGTAAATCTGTTTTAAATTACATATTTAACAGTAAAATTTACTTATCTTCTAATACTACTTTTATAACTGGTTGTACGTTTCCGTTGTCGACGACCGTCTATCTGGACACCACCGCCGCTTCTATTCTTTCGTCAAACAAGGCTATGACAATATTGTGTTCCGATTTGAAAGGCGCTCTAGCTGGTGAATTAACTGGGATAACAGCAAAGAAGTGGAACAACTAGCCTCTGTAATTGGACGTGGGTGTGATCAAGAAAAGAGTGAATAAGATGTTACTAGGTCAGTGCGTCTTATCACAGACCACATCATCACTCAACATCAAGTTGGGTATCGTTATCAAGCGACTTGTCGATTAAAAAATAATGATGTTTAATATCTTACGTCTTAAAGAGTGTTCAGTGTATATGTATGAGCACAAATTGTATATCACCCTAACTAGTGCCATATCGTTATGAACAGGTGTATCACTTCATTTGTACGTCTTCGTCGAACTTGAATAAAAAAAGGTGAATTCGCAATATTTTGTATACGAAATGGGATTAATATCAAATGATTATCTCTATCAGTTTCCATCGGGTTAATTAAAGTCGAATTTGATATGTCGGTAGAATATTTTTTTTACTTGAATATACAATAACTAACAAATATAAAGAGAAATGTACAAATAAAAGAAATTTAGACTAAAAAATAGTTTTAATCTATGTCTTAGTTAATTAAAGAGTGATTATTTAAAAAAATTATCGCTATCACTAAACCTAAGTACTGAACAGATATTTTAACATTTCTAATAAAAATACAATTATTATATATAATACAATATTAATGAGCGATAAAAAACCTAGTTTTTATAAGACAAAACTATAATGACTGTGTTATTATTTAATTGTTGGAGTAAATTTTTTTTTTGATAAATATCCGTTATAAAAAAATCGTAGTAGGAGATTCAGTTATTAAAAATAACTATTTTCCTCTATTTACTTATTCTTCTGGCGCAGCAACCCAAAGTCAGTTTTGGCCTTCGACACAATGCTCACAACAACGTGGCGCTATTTAAGATGATATACACAGCAGCACATTGTGCTCGTTGTCTCGAGATGTAAGATTTTTAATCTCGTTACCACAGTAATTTCACTAATGTTTGCACATGAATGTTTGGAGGCAGAAATAGTCGTAGGAGCTGCGGTAGTATCCAGACGGTCTCCATCAACGAAGTCTTATCATCAGTAGTTAAAACTAATACAAATTGTCTTCTTATTGCTAGATAAATCCTATGTTAGATTTTAAAGTAGATATTGTTTAGTTCGATTTCCCAAAGAAACGTAACCGCAACGAAAATAGAAAATCTTTAAGTCGATGATAAGCATTCATAAAACGAGTGACATAAACAACTTTCAAGTGACGACGCCGATCTGCATACAAATCTCAAACACCTATTCAAGGTTCGTTCTGAGGAAATGTCCTTTCATCTCGTCTTACCGTTCCATTTGCGCATTGGTATGCCCAGCCTACTTCCCTGATACACAGCTACCTGTTCCATAAATATTGATCAACTGTTACAGTTCGCATCTGCACACAAATTACAATTGAGTCGCTTCATATTATAATAATTTATTATTCTTACAACATTGGTAGATCTCTGTTGCCGGAAATAGTCTATGTAAAAACCATGGCAACTCATATTTCTTCCAAACAGTAATATACAATCATTTCCGTGTTCCGATTTAAAGAGCGTTGTAGGTAGTGAAATTATTGGAGTAACTAAAGATAACATCTTATATATTATGTCTGAAAGCGACGAGTACAATGTGATACTGTGGTAGTGTTTATCATCCAAACTAGCGCACCGTTGTTATGTATATTTACCATCATGTGAACGTCTACTCTACTCGTCTCATCGCTTTGTCAAATAAAACAATATATACGAACATATGAGATCGCAACTAGCCTAAGAGGAAAAAGAGTTGATCGTAAGCCAGAAGATACTGGAAAAATTAATAGTAGTACAATTTACTTGTATATATATAAACACAGCATACACGCACGAACACGCACACGAACACACGCATACATATATACATAAATATAAGTATATTTAGAGGTCATATAAGAGAAATCTTTTTAATATCAGTAAATTGTTTCGTGGAAATACATTAAAATATATCCTATAGGTTTCTCGCGGTACGTATTTTTCTAAGAGATTTTTTGTTCTCTTAAAAATCCTCTGAAAAAAAAATATTCATGGCATTTGATTAATAAATAACTTAGTGAGAATAACCACAGACAAATGTAAAAATCACGAAGAAATAATAAATATATATTTTTTTAAAACCATTTCCCGTGCGATGTCAAAATACTTTTTTTTGTTGATTACTAATATTATAGATATTCACAAATTAAGATGTCTATAAATGATTAGATATCTATTAAAACCTCCTAATCTTAAAACATTGACATGTTGGTATATAAAGACATTTTTACATAATATACAATTTTTTATTAAATATTTTTTTTTTTTTATATTCAGCGAAGAGACTAGATAAGCAATATCATCATCTGTTGGTAAACGATATACCTGCTTATTATAACATAGTGCCAAGTAGGATGATATGCACTGCACCACATCGTGCTTGTTGTTTTGAAACATAACTTTTACTGGTGGTACGTCTCTCTTGCTGGTGACCGTCTAGGTAGGTACCATCGCAGTGTCTATTTCAGCCGTGAAATAGTAGTAGTGTTTAAACATTACTGTGTTCTGGTTTGAAGTCTGCTGTAACTAGTGTATCTTGTCTCAAAACGACGTGCGTAATATGGTTCTGTGAATACCATCCTAACTAGCACCACAGTGTTAGGGACAGGCGTATCACTCACTATTAGGTAAACGACTTGCTCGTTTCGTCGCTTCGTTGAATAAAAAATTATATAACTAAGTTGTCTTATTACTCCAGTAAAATCACTAGCTACAAAGACCTAGTATGTGAGTAACTGTATACACCCTGCTCCATTTAAAACGTCGTAGGTATGACATTGCGTAATCACAAAGCCGGAAAAAAAAAACGTAAACAAAAGTGCGGCAAATGTATCCGCGCGTGGTTCAAGCTGGAGAAACCAATGGTTTTTTTTTTTGTAACTGTAGTTTCTCGCGAGGATTGTCTTTGTTTTGAACGGCGAGGTTGTCTAGTTCTTTCTAATGGCTGAGTTAAATTGATGTCGTTCCATTCGTCATTAATTACAACGGATACGTAACTCTTCCTAGAAGTGTACTGGTGTTGTTGTAAGCGAAATTATTTAAGGATAATATATACGTAATTGTAATAGATTGGCAATAAAAATATAATTTTGATGTTTATATATAACATAACTTCTATATTTTCTATTCACGAAACTATGCAGATATTCAACTGGTGTTAATACGCTATTTTGTAACAGTGTTATGTTAATTATTGTAATAAACATAACACCATGTTTTGATCGTTTTGAGACATAAGCATCGTTACCATAGTAATAATATCATTACCTATAACGCCACTAGCTGATCTTTGTACAATACCGTTTCGCGGCAGAAATAAGCGCTACATACTCTTTATGCCCAATAAAACCCCGTCGGTGGTAACCTTCAGTGTGTGAGCAGTGACTTCAGGATCATCTACAGAAAGCATCGGTACTACAGAGGCCTACCACCAGCATTTTATTCAATAAAGTCACTAGTAGAAGTTTGTCCAATTCTTTATTGCATAGGAAGTAAATGAATATAGTTCAATGAATCAATCCTAGTAGTTTCTCGAAGAGTGAAATCGTCATGTACCAGAAATACAAATATAAAATTTCAAAATTACAGAACATTTAAATATAATGAGATACACTTTCAACTTAAATCCAGCGGTACTGATTTCTTAACTCCGCGGTCAGTTTTTTTTTAGAAAGTCGCATCCGGCTCGAGGGGCGATGCATATACCGTGTCAGCGCAAGTAACACCACCAATGTTAAACGATTACCACTACTATATAATACTAACAATCTTAGGTCCCTCAAAGACCTGATTTTTAAGTTCAGATCTTTTGCATAACACTTACAATTTTTTTTTTATTTCAATTTTTGTATACGTTTACAGAAAAGAAAAAACAATTATAGAGCCACGGTGCCTTCTAAACTTAAAGCTACTGAAATCTTAGTGTAATCTATATAATCTAATCTATCTGTTAATAAAAATGACGCAGCCACAGTAAATTTATCTGTATTGCGCAGAGATGAGTGGATGTAGTAGAAGCAATTGTTACCTTATTACATAACTCTAGTTTCCACAATACACTACACTAGCAGTTCCCTGCACTATCTGCTGGCCGAACACCACCGCAACTGCCTTATGGAAGGAATTTTGCAAAATCCATTCTTAGTTGACCTCAAGATGGCAGAAGCTATATTTCTACTAAATTATTAGTGTTTACATTTAATAGTTTGAGATCTCGTGATGAGTTAATAAATCTTTGAATATCTCCCATATATGTAGATATGATATTGGAGGCGATGTAATGTAATAAAAGAGTAGTTTTTTTCCTGAAATATAAAAAATTAAGCGATGATAGTTTAGTCGTACGTACGATCAGATTACGCGATAAACGAGTCCAAGAGGTGTCAGTTGGATCCTATGGAATTCTAACTCTTGGAATATTGCAAGAAAGTCGACATGCGCTAACAACAGATTTCAAAGGGCAGTTTTGAATTTCTTTTACTGACTGAAAAACCAGAGCCCCAGCACTGAGAACAAAAAGTAAGTTTTTTAAGTATAAAGCATTTAGATAATCTTGTTAGTTCTTTGTTTCATGGTAAACAATCTTGCATTTCCAAATTTAGGTAAATGAAAATATCCTAAATCTAATTTCAACACCGAAACGATTCCTCACTCAACTTATTATTATTCATCAAAAGTCTACTGTACAACGTATATTTCACGAAGTTATGTTTTAAAATATGTAAAAGAAAGAAATTTAAATTTAAGTACAACAGTAAGTTCCGAAGCTCCGTGATATGTGCTCTTGACCAAACTGACTGTACAAGTTTGCTAGGTCTTAGGCAATACACGTAGTGTCTAATATCTAAATACACGTAGTGAATACTCTCTACACTATACATTAATTTTAACCATTTACATCAGTGGACAGCAAATTAATTATATGAGATATTCCACACTTTATGACAAAATTGCTTAAGAAAATATCACTTTGATTGCTTTATAATGATTAACTTAGTATTCTCTTAAGCAAATCAACTTGTCTTTATTTTTTGATGTTACCGTAGAGAATTTTGAAGTTGTGAAAAGTAAAACTATTTGTAATTCAATAAATCAAAATCATAATAAATATTCACAAATTTATAGTAATTTTTTTTTTTACTTTACTAGTCAAAAATTGTTTTCTTTCACAACAGTTATTATATAAAATAGATTTTTTCTTAAAAAATAGAACGTTTATAATTCCATTCATTCATTAACATCCTATGGCCTCAACATGGGGCAATGGGTGTCCACAGTGATTCTCCATCGCGGTCGGTCTTGGGCTTCACCTTTAATCTCATTCCACGTCTTCCCGATCTTCTTCGCCTCATCTGTTCCTGTGCTGCGTCATGTATATCTGGGGCGACCAGTTTGCGTTTTCCTTGCACATTCCAATCATGTGCCTGCTTGGGATCTCTTCCTAGAGAATGGCCAATCTACTTCCATTTGCAACGCCTGATTTGTAAATCGATTAGAGATTCGCGGCAGAGATCCAGGAGATTTACATTGGAGATTCTCTCGGGCCAGTGAATACCGAGAACTCGGCGAAGACAGCGATTGATGAAGACCTGGAGCTGCTGCTCGGTGATCTTGGCGACCAACCGCGTCTCACAACCATATAGCAGTACGGATTTAACGTGCGCTATGTAACGTTTGTAAATGAAAAAAATTTAAACTCTGTCGCGACATTAAAATTTAACGATAATCATACGTTTCTATATCAACAGTATAATTTTTTATTCGTACATGAAAGATTAATGAATTTTACGACTTTTACACGTGTTAAAAGTATATGTTGTCGCTTAGAGAGACCGATATTTGATTAATTAAAAGACAACATTCCTTACTACCCATTGTATGTTAAAGACGACCTGCTTTGATAAGTGTTTATATTATAGAACCTGTTGCTAAAACCCGACATCAAGTCTGACGTTAAGTAAACAATTTTATCGACTTTTTCTCTATGGAAATCGTGGAGCTATATCCACAACTATGATCTCTCTTCTAGAATGTAAAACTGATATAATTCTCAACTAATATTAGATCTTTTTTATTAGACCTGCAAGACCTGTACCGGATGGTTAGGATGATACTCTACTCTACTCTACAATGTGCTCATCGCCTTGGGAAATACGATGTCTAGTCTCGTTACCCCAGTAGTTTCACTATCTACAACGCCCTTCAAACTGGAACGCAATAATATTTCCACACTACTGCTTGGATCTAAAAATTAGTACTGCGGTGGTCATCTAATTTTTTTTTTATATTTCGGGGGAGAAATCTAAGAAAAGATTCTCTGTCTTCTGTGGGAATGTCAGAGATATGTCGAAATTTTTATCCACTAAAATCCCTTCGGTGGTCACCTTCAGCGTTTGAAGAGGTCATAGGATCGGCGTTCTAAACACAAAGGCGGTGTCTCTAACGCTATGCTGGGAAAGCTCGTCCTGCTGTGATACTTACCTAAACGGTTTCTGGCAAAAGAGATCTAGTGGTAAATTTGCAGTGTTTTTAAGATTTGAAAATAATTGTTGAGATTATGCTAAATATAATATTTGTTTTCCCTTAACAGACTGTTGGTTGGTAAATAGACAGTGTTAATAATATTATCTAAATATATTATTTTGTTTGACAAAAATTGTAACGGAGAAAGTCTTTTATTATTTCACTCGGGCACATTCAGATAGAACAGCGACCGGATTTGCTGTTCGCCGCTCTAGCCGCCAGCTGAAGTGCGCGCGACACATAATCCGCAATCAGAATTTCGATCTCAGATTCTCGGCCAAGTTGAGTGAACGCTAGTCTCGACACGGATGTTGCAATGACTAAGAATTAATTTTAGTTTTGCTCAAGTAAAATCTATAACTGGTTTTAGCGTTAGAAACTCGGGGGCGATATAAGTCCATTCAATAATTATATTGCGCTGCGAGTGTGAAATTTGCGGATTTTGTTTTGTAACGAATTACAACCGGTACGCCCGTGAGTTTGAGCACACTGTAAAGGTCAATGATCATCTGGTAGATCCGCTTCGACGCCCTCGTGACCCTGTCCTACACAACCGCCGGGACACCGTTTGATGACGTTTGCTTATTGATTGCTGTTCAGTGGTGTGCACTTACGAGACATACGACACTCTGTGAAAAATAAATAAATAAAGGGTATTTACCAATTTGTTCTAAATTTTTTTTGTTTGACGAGAAAACGTGACGAGAAAGACATGCACCTGATGGTAAATTATACGCCTGCCCATAACAATGCTGCACTAGTTAGAATGACAAACACTGATCTACATAGTGCTCATCGCCTTGAAATATAAGATGTTGTCTAGTTACCCAAGTTATTTCACTAGCTACAGCGCCATTTAAACTGCAATATAGTAATGCAAATATTACTATATTACTACTGTTTAGCAATAGAAACAGCCGCTGCGGTAGTACCTTTGTAAAACGACCTTCATTAAGAGAGATAGACCACCAGTATTTTTTAACGAACTTCCTAAGTAAAAAAACATATAACGAAATAATAATTCTTATAGAAAGTATTCAAACATGAATGAATTTTATTAGTTTCTAGAATACAGGAAAAATACATTCTCTTCTTTCCTATGTTCTAGAAATAAAGGAAAAATGAGAGTTTGAAGAGAATATTTTCAGGAACAACGAAAATTAAAGATACATACAGAGATTACAGATATATTTCAGAATTTAAAGAAACACTTGGTTTTAAATTTTCAACCATAAAGGTTCACCAATAACTTGCATCAATATAATCGTCTGATAATAAACAAGTGTTTATGATCAATTAAGATAAACGTCTAAGGTAAAATTGTTCCATTTTGACTTAACTTAGTTATTTTTTTTTATTAGACGAGACGAGCGGGACATTCATTCACACCTGATCGTAAGTTATAAGCCCGCCCATAACATGGTGCTAGTTCCGTTGATATACACTGCGCCATATTGTGCTTGTCGCCTGAGACTTAAGATGTAGTCTCATTACTCGCAATGATTACAATAGGTATAAAACCTTTCAAACCGGAACACACTACTCTTTACTGGCAGAAATTGGCGCTGTGGTGGCAGCTACCTACCTTTTTTTTGCTTTTGAGAGGAAATCTTCGAAAGATATCTTGCTTCTGGAGAGAAGTCAGTCAGTTTTTAATGAGATTCTTACTCACTAAAAACTTCCTCGATGATCGGTATCAGTGCATTCGGAGAGGCCCCGGGATCTCTTATAGAACGCACCGGTGCTCCTCTACACTTTGTTTTAATATTTCTCTGAGGAGGAGCCAAACCCTCCTTGGCAGCATCGCTGAGCCATACGTTGTTCACGCAGGTTCGCTTGTTCAGTGATAAGGGACCGCGTAACTCCTAGACCCTTTTAGTCGCTTTCTACGACAGGCAGGGCTTGCCTTAATCCTATTCGTACTAGCCCAAGACTATAAGGCTGGCGGTGGCACCTATCTAGACGGTCTCCGCGGCAGTGGAGCCTACCACCATTATATTAGTAATTTTGCTTAGTCATAAATGTCAACGGAGAAAATATATTAATATATCCAAAATATAGAAACTTCTAATATAACCTTTGACATTTTATAGTTTTCTATAAAGCCTTTTGATCTTTCCTTTCCCATGTTACCTTTTGCAACATGGTGGGTTAGGTAATCAGATACTTAAGTTATCACTTGGGATTAATCTCTGTCAAGTTATTTATTTATTAAACTATAATGTTAACTTTAAGGAATTGACGTTGCGTTGACTGTAGTACCAGAGTTTAAATTTTGGAACAGCCCCTACGCTTTGTATTTCCCCACCCATAATCTTTGTGCTCATCTGTACTTAAAAATAAACTTAGCAATTTAGTTTATTTACCATCAATTTAATAGTTGAACTACCAGTTACTTTTCAGTAACTTGAATGATTAATATTTAGATAGATTTTTTGGTTCTCTGCTCGGGTATGCAGGGCTTGTCTTTATGGAACAAGAGCTCCTGATTGTAGCCTATGGATCATGGCATACGCTTTGACACCCTTACTTATAATTTCTTTACTATAAATTATTTTAATATTTTTTTTAGTCTTTCATTTCCAGTTGTAATCATCAATCTGTTGCAGTTGTTTAAGATTAAGCTCTATTTGGCTTATAATTGACATTTTTGACTTTGAATCGTTGGCATTGTAACTTAAGTATTAAGAATGCAGTGTAAAGTTTGTTAAAAATTTACATCGCAAGAAATTGTATTTTATTTATAGGTTTGTGGTTGGAGTAATCCATAAAGCCACTTCAATAACCCTCAGTGGAATTTTTGAATAAATTATGCTAATGGCGTATTGTTCACTGTAATTTCTTGAGTGATTTTTTATTTTATCTCTTGGTCTTTCGTGTTGAATATAATAACAATTATTACATGAATGTCAACGGTCTTACATGTAACACATACACACACACATACATATATATATATATATATATATAGAGGTAATTCAGCGGTTGCTGCAATGTGTACATAGGTATGTTTTGATTATGAGTCGAAGCTGGTGCTTTGTAATGAAATTGTAAGACTATATTATATTAAAATAAATTATTGTATTGGCCTAAATTTTGTAATATCTGTAGTTATGCATAATCAAATATTAAAAATTATTTTTAATGTACGTTTGTTACTTTTTCTTACTTAACACAAAACTTGTGTTATTATTTCCTAGTGTTTCTTTAAATGAATGCTTTCAGATACTACTATCAGTTGCTTGGTAGATTATGTCCCACGCTGCGAAAGCACGTACTAAAAAGTTTTTTTTTTTTTTTCAGAAATATGTGGAATCGTCGCTGGGATGGGCGGGCGAGCGCGGTGAAGACTCTAGCTACGATTCGGAGTACGAAGACGATGCTGGTCATAGGGCGGCTTCCCGTACACCTTCAGACACTCTCGCCGCTGAATTCGCCGAATATGTAACGCTGGCCCCACCGCCTCAGCCTAATCAAGTAATCCACGTTTCCATATTTCAATAAAATTGTAGTGGTCATAGGTCTCTGTTGCCAGAGATCGTTTAGATAGGTATTAACGCCGCTCCTGTTTCAACCGCCAAATAGTACTGCGTAGACATTACCGTGTTCCGGTTTGAAGGGCATTGTAGCTAATAAAATTACTGGGCTATCGGGACTTATTATGTATCAAGGCAACGAGCATAATGTAGTGCTGTGTATATTATTCTAACGCCACTTTGTTGTAAGCAAGCGCATTACTTAACAACAGGTGCACGTCTGACTCTTCCCATTCCTTCGATAAAAAAAAACTTTAGTTAAATTGTCAACTAATAGTTATTTTTATTATCTTAATTTTACATGCTGTTAAACGACAATGACCTTGGTATATGGTAAAGGGTGCCTGCCCTTAATACTCACACTTACATTTGGTTAAGGGCTCCGCAGCAATGCTACATTGGCGATAGATTTACAATATCAAAGTGATAGTTGGGAAGCAAGGCAAGTGGAAAAAAGCCAAATCACCATGGGGTTGATGACACAAGTTAAAGTGTACCAACCGTTATGCACTGCCGGCGTATTGTAAAAGTAGATTAAGGTATTATAACATCAGAAGAGCAGCAATTTTTCCAGTGATCTTAACCAGAAAAACAAAATAGAACACACGTTTAAATGTGTTAAAATACATATCGAAAAGTATGGAAATCCAATTGGCGAAATACCCAAATTGTTAAAATCGACACGATTATTTTTTTACTTCACCACATCGGACACGCAAATGATTCGGTTCCGCAGTTGTTTCTGGTATCAACCGGTTTCTGCGAAACCATCAATGAGCTGTTTTTGACACAGGCACGAATAAATCGGTTCATGGCATAGCAGATTACTAAATATTTGTCTTATTAGATTAACTATAAAAAGTATTGTATTCATTAATGTAACAATTTGTTTAGTTTTTTTTTTTTTAATACCACGCATTTGTTTAGTTATTATTCAGTGGTCCAGTTTTGGAGGTCCGTTTTTTTTTTGTTGGAAAGAGTATAGTCTGATGTTGATCATGTAAAACTAAAAACCAAGGATTCAACCCTTGGATAATTTTGAATCTTTTTAAGATTTCATTTTCAACGTAATTAATTTTTTTTTATCGTCGGTCCGTTTTTTTTTTAGAAAATGTTTTTATTGTGTACTAGAGTTAACATTGTTTTGTACGGAACTCATTACGTAGTCAATTGTATTCAGGCTGCATCGCTAATTGTCACGTCCTCGATTCACTTTGCGGAATTAGGAGAGATGGTAAATGTTAACTAAACCAATAACGAGTGTTAGGAGACCGCTTCCGAAAACGAAGACAGACGATAGTACTAATGACACCTTTGTTGATAGGGTAAAAAAAAATCAATCCTGTTTAAAAAAAATCATATTTTTAAAACGTTCTATTAGCATTATTTACGCTCCATCATGTTAGTACAGCTAAATGAAACGAAAGTTTCATAAATAATACATTACTAAAAAAAAAACAGCAATGGAACACAAAATCAAAACTCCCGGGCGCGCAATCTAAATGCTCCATGGCCCTATGAAATAAGATTCAAATTGAAACCAAATACATCTCGAGTTCCGGCCGCGTCCGTGCGTTCGTTGATCCCAGCATCAACTGTTTTTGATTTTGTTTCATTACTGGTTATTTTTTTTTTTAGTAAAGTAATGTATTTTTTTATTCCGTCTCATGATTAAAGGTCTCCTTAGTACTATCGTCTGTCTTGGTTTTCGGAAACGGTCTCCTAACAACCAGTACACATTCAAATCTTTAAGATAAACTGTTAATAACTAAGTTATATAGTTACAAAATTGCATACTTGTCGCTAGTAAACCATCTCTAGAAAATAACTTGTTTAAAGGATTAGTAGTCCATTGCTCAGAACTCACTTGGATTTAAGTGATGATTTCGTCTGCGGTGTTAAAATGCATTGGTTTATTTATTGCATATGTAATATTCTATGGAAAACACACTATTCGTGTTAGGACGGAAACTCTGACACCGGCAAGTCGTTCCACTACTTTCCTGTTCGTCTTCAGATGTTTACAATGTAAGGATGGTGACCCGCCGTTCGACTATTTGTCTGATGGGGAAAATCGGACGGAGGGACCGATTACAGTGCACATTCCACCAAATGTATCACGAAGAATAACTCGAGGTCTCGTCGCCCACGTTCAAGATGGTCCAGTACTTATTTTACTTCTACTATTGAGAAGTTAAAATATTGTATGTTTTGAGTTAAAGCGTTGTCTGCGGAGAAAGGCGAGCAGTGCCCCCGGCTTATCAAAGGCGATTAGTTGCAACCGGATATGAAGTACAGGAAAACCTTTCAAGTTGGGACCAATCCACGTCTCGGCGTCTCTGTAAGACTATTGCAAATACATGAGGTCGCTCTTAACACTTAATGTATAACATACTATGTTCAATATATTGTATCTATATACGCCCTTACAATGGAGTTGAAAGTATTCTTTAGCAAGGGGACCAAGGTTTTTTCTGTCAGGACTTAATCCTCGTTGCACCTTTTATGTCATCGTGCCTCCACAGTAGCATATTGTAGACCTTGGCTTTGTTGTATTACTTATTGTTAGGAAGACAATACCTATAGTTTTTTCTTTTATAAATTTTGGGTAACTTACTAGAAGTTTTTACTTTCTCCTTAATAGGGCAAGATGACATTAATAATACTCTTTATTGTACACCGATTATAAAAATAAGTAATAAATTAATTAAACAGAAATGTGCAATGCTCAGATTCCAATCCCTTCTGGAAACTAGAAAAGAAGACATTGATTGAAAGCAAAGAAAGGATAGTGGTGCTTTAAATAATTTGAAACTAAAGCGTTTGATGAGTGAAGCAAGCGATAGCACAAACAGAAAGGTATTTAGAATTTAAACTCTATGTTAGTAATTCTCGCTGGCCTAATGGTTAGAGCGTGCGGCTTTCATTCCGAAGGTCGCGGGCTCGAATCTCGGCAAGTACCCATGATTTAAGTTATGTACATTTGTGAACTTATGTAACAACAGCGAAATACAAACGGTGAAGGAAAACTTCGTGAGGAAACCCGCACACAGAAATCTTTGTGTATGTGTGGTGGTCCTAATAAAGTGGCAACAGGCTTCGCCCCCTGTTACATCGGACCTAATCTTAACCACATCTGGCGAAAAGTGGGGGTTTATTGGCCCTCTGCCTACTTCTACTAGGAAAAAAGGCGTGATAATAATATAAAAAAAATTTTAGTGATTACTTAAATGTGTTTTGAAAGAAAATTGCGATTTGGTAATTCGCGTATGGATTGTGGTAGAGTTCCATAAGCGAAACGTCGTAAGAAAAAACTACTTTTATAAGAATGAAAAGCACTGCTCGGGGTCAGGAAGAGAAGGAAGGAGCTAAGGTTATAATAGCTACGGAAGACGGAAATGACTTTGAATTACCAGTACGAAAGTTATCAGTGTGGTAATAAACGTTACAGAAAGAATTAATTTGCAATGCGTAGAACATTAGAGCTATTCGCTTTTGTGTCTTTAGTCCAATAATATACGAAGTTATCAGCTTGTTTATTACTGGCGTCGTGACGCACTTATAAGTCAAGTGTATACATCATCAACGACCACGTACAAACTGATTGCAAAATTGGTAGTGTGGATATGAATAGTAATGAACAGTACTTTTAATTTTTAACACTCTTACTGGGAATCAGGTTAGCGAGGAGAGAGCCAGGACTATTTATTCTCCATACTGACCAAATACGAGTGGTTGAATGCCGCATGTTCATGACAACTGTAATTCTTGAGGCATGTTGATTTTTCACGATGATTTCATTCACTGTAATTCAAGGGAGCGAAGCCTCGTTTCTATCAAGTATAGCGCGTATGTATTTACAAACTTAGTTGTCATATCATCACCATCATCGTCTCAATCGATGGACGTCTGCTGCTGGACATGTATTACTTGTAATGTATTACACAAAACACAGTATTGCGCTATTTGGATCCAGTGGCTCATAGCGTTTCACATTAGCGCATTAATACAGTCTGATCACCTTTTTTTTTGTCGCGGTGGAAATTTTAAAAGATATCTTGCTTCTGAGGGGAGGACTAGGTCATGTGGGTAGAAACCCGCTAAAACCCCTTGGGTCTCCTTCAGTGCATTAGTAGGGGCATCGTGTGATCACCTAGTAGAGGATCTATGATTATATCCTGCAATCTTGTTTTAGCAATTTTAACATAAATGTTAACTGTTCAATAGGCGAAGATCGATTTCGCGGTGAAACTTGGCTACTCGGAGCGTTTGGCGCGAAGTGCACTACAGCGGCTCGGACCCGATCCGCCAAGGAACGAATTGCTGGCAGAGTTAATCAAGCTAGCGTCTAAACAGCCGCCACGCGCCCGCTCCCCTCTGCTGCCGGTCGAGCCAGACCCGCCACCCGACCGCGCACCCCTCAGGCACATTGTCATCGATGGCAGCAACGTAGCAATGAGGTAACTATTTTTGTAATAGTCTGTTATCTAACACGACGTGTATGCTGATGACAAACTTCCAATTGTACTTATTGTATATGTCGAGTCATTCGCAAGGCTTGTCAGGCTGAGGCTCTGACCCGCGAAAAAATTGGAGCCTCGAGGTTCTTCCCTAATACCCAGGCTTATCACTCAACGAGTCACGCCCACTGTTACTTATCCGCCTCTAAGGATAAAACGGATGTACTTATTACGTATTTCTCAAGATACATTTGCATACTTACAATTTCTGCTAATATTGAATAATCGTGAGTTAAGAGTTGTTGCTTTTAGTTATACTCAAATCTTATATTTATTTCAGCCATGGCAATAAAGAAGTATTCTCGTGTCGCGGAATCGAGATCTGCGTGGATTGGTTCCGCGCTCGCGGCCACAAGGAAATAACTGTGTTTGTACCTAAATGGCGCAAAGAGGCGTCCCGACCTGATAATCCCGTGGCTGACAGAGACGCACTTGACCGCCTTGAAAAGGAAAGAGTGTTAGTGTACACACCAAGTAGACTTCTCGGCGGCAAACGGCTCATTTGTTATGACGACAGATACATATTGCGTCTCGCTGCCGAAACAGAGGGTATTGTTGTCTCCAATGACAACTATCGTGACCTCGCCGCTGAAAGTCCCGAATTTCGTAAAGTCGTCGAAGAACGCCTCCTAATGTTCTCGTTCGTGAATGACCGTTTCATGCCTCCAGACGATCCTCTCGGTAGGTCGGGCCCTACTTTAGAAGCGTTTCTTCGAGCGCCTCCATCTAAAACCGATCCCCCTCCTGCCTGTCCATACGGCCGTAAATGTACGTACGGGAACAAATGTAAATTTCATCATCCAGAACGCGCAGGCCGTCCTCACAAATCCGTCGCGGAGAAGCTATCGGAGCGAGCGGCTAAAGTTATGAAAGCGCGAGATTTACACACACTCAGCTTGCCTCCGAGCGGTCGGCCTACAGACAACAAACGCCCGCTGGCTCGAGCTCATTCAGCCACGCCGCGGCTAGCAGATGCGACCCTGGCGACTCACTTCGACCGCGCTCAAATCTTACCTGGTCCTTCACAACCGCAACAAGAAATTCACACCAATACTCACAGAAAACTAGCAAGACAACTGACATTAAACCCAGCCTGTGACCCGAGATTGCTACACACAGTGGCTGGGAGGGTCGCTTCGGCCCCGGCAGGTGCTGCCGCTTCGATCGGCAATGGGATGTCGCTCTCTCCATGCGCTTCCGAAGGTGCTTTGCAACATTGGGAAGCGCGACGTCGGATGCATTTCCACCTCGCCGGCATATTTCCCGAGGCGCAAGTTGCAGAAGCAATGGCCACTTACCCTGATGAAACCGACGCACAAACTATGTGCGCTATTATTCTAGATCGGTATAGACCAAGTGAGGCGCCATTGACACGTCTTTCGCCGCTCTAAATCATCATCAACTATATCTAATGCTTGAATTATACTCCATTTCATCTTGAAATAGAGATCATATATTCGCTGTAATTTAGATTTGCAGTCATCATCTCCCTTCTCTGTTCTAACTTAACTTGAGGTCTACACATGTCTACACTGGTATGTTGTAAAAAAGGATTTGGTACGTGCTAAGGATCGGCCACCTGCCTGTCGGCCCCTCTCCATAGGAATGCTGGTGATGGTGGAATCGTCACATTCGGTTAAGTACAGACTGGTAGCATAGTCGCCTTATACGACGCACACAAAAAAAGAAGTAGGGGGGGTTCAAAACAGCTTTGCCGGTGTCACACGGTTGTATTGTAAGCAGTGCCAACATTCAAAGTTTAATTGCAGAAAAAAATTACTTTGACCTTAAGGGCGGTACAGAGAGGTGATAGGTAGTCTATCAAGTTAAAATGACTGAGAATTCATCATTGTATTATATCATTTCTATTGCACGGCTCTTTTAACTTAATAACCAAACGAATTGCTGTAAAACGTTTACAATGTTCAACAACGATGGAAAACGTACCGTTTTTTTTTTCCTTTTACCATGTGCTTCTGAGAAGCATATGTTTATTTTTATTTAATCATAATATAAGTTTAGTTTTTAGGAATGTACAAATTTCAGAATTATGTATTAAACCTTCACGGCGCTTTTATATAAATATATATACATATATAATATATATAATATAAATATAATATATATATATATAATATAATATATATATATCATATGATATATATCGCTTCTTTCCAATTAATGGTAATAGTCCATTAATAAGTAACAGATATAACAAATTATGATTTAACTCACATGTTTGTATTCAAATGTTGATATTATAATAAAAACTAGATTTAGTAATGAACAATTTGTTTTAAACAATATTAGGAACGGGATTTATACCAGTTTGTCAAAAATTTTCGCAATAATTAACCAAGACTGTTTTATCCCATATTCTTTATTTGGTTTCTTTGAAATGAAATCGATTGAACATTTTCTCTGAAAACATGTACATAAGAAAATTAAGTACATTAGTGTGTAAAAACGATTGTGTACTCCTTGTGTTCAGAAATTTCATCAGAAATCATTATCTTTTTATAATAATTATATTTAAGCTAAAACAAATCTTTATAACATATTTACCTTTGTTATATTATATATAAAAAATATTTATGCTATTTTATATACATAGGGTAGTATATTAATATATTGTTTGTTTAAATAAAATTGCATAAATTTATTATAGAAAGTTGTATTTTTATAATAAACATATGCAAAGATGTAAATCATTATTGGTACTGTGTACTAAATAATTAATGTTAATATCCAAATATTTAAGAAAATAATTTTTGATACATAGAACTCTTACTCGTAATTTTTTTGTAAGCATATGGTATATTATAGTTGACTAAACTGGTTATGGATGAGGAGGGGAAGTTAGTTGAAGTGAGAATGGCTGGATGACATACAAGATCTTAAAAAGATATGCATTAAAAGCTAGAGGCAAAACACCGTAAAGTAGTAAGACTTAAAGAAATTTCCTGGACGAGTTCACCAGATCAGCTATGACAATAAGAATATTCAGTAAGCATACACATGATCGACCGATAGGCTTCCACTGTTGGGCACAGGCCTCTCCCAAAAATCTTCACACCAAATGGTTGGTTGTAGTGTTTAAGGCCAGATATATATATATATATATGTATATGTCATGGACATATTTTGTTTGATTTATAACAAATTGAACTGTTATTAAACTTTAAATGCAATGCATCGAATGAAAATGTAAGATAGATGTTATCTACTCGCTTACTGTGCTCCATGGGACAAATCATGTTTTGATTTAGTCGGTGGAGCGAGACCTTTTAGTCTAAGACTTAGAAATATCTCGAGAACTATGGTCAGTTGTTTTTCATCAAACTCCACTGTACTTCCATTTAAGTATTTCAATATATCCTTATTTTCTAGATAAAATGTTATATTTATAATGCAAATGTTAAAATGTCATAGTTCTTGATAAAATATATATAAATATTCTATACTTGGAAGATGTGATAGGAAAATTCTAAAAGTAGTATAAATATAGATAAATCCTGCAACATGTTTCTAGTAGGGTAAGTATACCATTTCTTAAGGGAAAATGTCCATATACATGTATTTTTACATAATAATTATTAAAATTTGAAATAAAACTTTTCTTATTTTTCATTGGCTTTTATTTAAAATATAATTCACTTTACTTTTACTCTATTGGGATTATTTGATATTCTTTTTACTACCATTTTTTTGTAGGCTTTACCAACTTTTTCTTTATTATTTTCTTTATCTGTGTTATTACAAACTTCAATGAAGTCTTGTCCCATAAATTGTTTGTTGATTGTGTCATGTTTCTCAATATTTGCTGGGACAAATATTCTTTTTTTGCTAGTTCTGTACAAATATGGACAGTTCGATGCAGTATTTGATGTAATTGGTGTATCTTTATGACAATCCTCATCACTTATCATTGGAACATCACTTAGATTTTTATTTATATTTTTGCTAAGATCATTACTTTGTATAGATACTTTATTGAAATTTTGTGGTTGATGATGTTTTGATATTTGCATAATCTTGTTTGCTAAGTCAGATAAAAGCTCTTTTTTTAATCCCAAACAGCTTGTTTTTATACCAAAGTTATCTACACTAATTTTCCTTAAACCAGTGATACATAAAACTGGTACTTGACTGCTATTACAAACTTCAAGCAATGGTAGCACAATTGCTTTCGGATTAATTGCACCATCCAAAATTAGAGCAGCTAACTGATTGATCTCTATTAAGTTTCGACATTGTGATAATCCAAATACAAGTCCCTCTACTTTCCTAAAAATAGAATATGCTCTATTAATTTACTTATACATTTCTATATCAACACAAGATTTTTGTTATAATATTATTACATGTGTAATGAAACAGCCCCACGATCAGACAATATCTATGAGGGCAACAAGTAAACAAAAAAAAAACCAGTGCAATAAAGATAAACCAGAGCTCTGACTGGTTTACTGCAATATCTTAATTCTATATCTGTTACTTATACTGTTCAAGTTTTAACTCTTCGTTACACTTAATTGCTGCTTTTAAAACAATTCTCGTAACATTGCCTCAAATGTGAGAAAAGCATACAACTTAAAATCTCTAATATTTAAGCTATACTATCAGAGTATTTGTTAATAACATACAATGGATGCTCACTGAACACAGTATTTCATTAAGAAGATTCATCCTTAAAATAGTTTCAAATAACTTACTCGATTGGAGGCCTCTTCGGTCTTTCACTTTTAGGTATACTTTTTAAATCATTCCAATGTGGTTTTATAAAGTCTGGTATATCTACTCTATATTTATTAAGTATTAATTCCAATTCCTTTCCTTCTTCATCTGAAATGATTGGCCTAAAAATATTTTTTGCTAAGTTAATTAAAATGGGGCAATATGGATTAAATAATATACGATTGTAAATTGCCATTAGCTTTACAATTGTACAAATTTTTTAATTAATACAAAAGAGGAAATATATAAAAAATATATGTTTTAATGCGATTGTTTCATATTTATTTATAATTACTATAAAATAATAACGAAAATTAATAGCAAAATATACTAACCAATATATTGGATCTGGTCTGCATATAACATTCTTTATAGTCTTTTTTATTTTGCCTTTGCTGATTGTGGTTTTTTTTCTTTTTAAAACTGATGCTTTCATATCTTTACTTGAAGAATACATATGTCACATTAACGTTAATATATTTTTAATTGTAAGCTTGAATTCAATAAATGTTTATTATATTTTTGCTTACAAAACAACAACCTAAAAACCTATTTTGATAGTCAAAGAAGGCAAAGGTTTAGGCCCATTCAACCTAAAAATAAGGTAAAAAGTTACCTTAAAATAAAATGTTCAAATATGAAGAGGCATGTATACAATTTTTTTTTCAATACTCCACGTACTAATTAATCATATTCACATGCCGGTTAATTTAAAAAAACGGTTTGTCAAATTTTATGATTTTATTTTGATGTATATTGAGATATTTTTTTTAATTAAATTTTTATTAGTTTCAGAATCATATTATTTAGTTTTTTATATTAACACCCTCACACAACCACAAAATTAATAATAATTGTATTAACTTTATTTTCTATCTTAGACTAGTATGCTGTTGGCTTAAAATTTATTTATTAAAAACGATATAAGATTCAGAAACAATTAACAAAGTTTTTATTTCATACTGAAATAAATTATATTGTTTGAGAACATACAAACACAAATTAAATTATACCCAATCATAATGGTACAGTTTTTGTACTTAATTACTTACATAAATAAGGTAATTATTTCCGTA
Organism: Ornithoptera alexandrae; assembly: GCA_029030555.1. NCBI lineage: Eukaryota > Metazoa > Arthropoda > Insecta > Lepidoptera > Papilionidae > Ornithoptera > Ornithoptera alexandrae. Next base: position 3,964,791 of record JARDVY010000064.1, on the reverse strand, counting down.
TGGGAGACGAATTATATAAAATTAACTTCAGCGTGTCTATAAAGGCTCCTGAGAAATAAATAACACCTAATAAATGGATGCAACCTATAAGCGCTACTGCGTCTTTGTATGCCTATCGTGACAAATAGATAATTGTGTTTCTATAAATCTGGTAATGTTAATAGATCCCGTACATTAACAGCAACTTTAATTGCTATTAAGATGCAGACACGTTACGTACTTAGCGGGTAGCTAGCGAAATTATTTGTCTAATACGTAGTAATTAGATATTAGTGGCAGTGATACATGCCTTTAGTGCCGGAAGTCCGTCTAGTTAGTTTTATAACTGTTCGCGCTGTAAGTATGAACATTATTGTTTTATAAAGATCGCAGTTTAATAATTAAAATTTAAATAACCCGTGAAAAGAAGCTTGACATGTTATGTTATGTAATGTTGTATGAACATCTTATAAGTATCTTAGAGTGTGTTATGTTTTAATTAAATTAAATTAATACTTGATTTCAATTTGATATGGTATTAAATGATAATAAGGCCGAAGATGGTTAGTGAAGACGGGTTGACCACATCACAGGCTCTGGTATATTGATAGGCGGAATAAAGCAATATTGTTAAGATAGAATATTTGCAATATAAGGGTAGGAGCTAGCCAGACGAGATAGAAATAAACTCTACCACAATGAAAACTAAACGGCATGGTGCTCCGGAATAGAATTAGGGATCATGTTACAAGCCCATTGGAGGTAGTGGAATTAAGTCATTAAATTATATTACTCACTATCAGGTCAATGCCACGTTTGTCTCGTCACTTCGTTATTTATTAAGTTATAAGAAAAAAGTTGAACGAAGCTAGAAAAAATAGTGAATAAAGCGCGGCATTATTGGTTGATGACACCAAGTGGTCGGGTTGACTGAAAAAGTTATAAATCAATCACAGATTAATCTTCAGAATAAAATATTCTATACTAACAGAGTAGTAAGTACAAGACATATCAACATGTATAATGTGAAAACTGCGGAATTAATGTAAATAATGCTTTGGAGAAAAAGTTGAAACCTTATAACAATTTTTTTTTTGTTTCCTCATATCTATTCTACATTGATGCAGTTTTAAGGTACTTAAGTTCGTATGTAAATGTTAATATTATAGCACTAGCGATTCCATAATAGCTAAGTTAGTAAATATTTAATTTAGATAACTTTCACTTATAAGTAAAATATGATCACATAAATTCATATTACCCTATTAATATTATCTTATAATAACTTATTTATTTACAATAGATTAAAATGTTGTATTAAAAAAAAAACAATATAAAAATTCCGTATGTTATTGTCTTGCAAGCATTTATAGACGCATAGCGCAGTTGACGATGGGTACAATAATATAAATCTCCGTTTGAAACTTACTTAGAAATGCTTTGCAAAAAAGACAAGTTTTTGTTATCGCCCCGGCCGTTGGCAAAACTTATTGTTCCGACGAAGATGGGGCGGGGGATGCAATAATAACGCAGTAAGGGTGCGTAATGAAACTTTTACCTGAGACCGAGGTAATGCACTTTTGGGAAGGGCCTCATTCTGTCGGAAATAGTTCGTTTGATATGATAGTTATAATATGTCCACGAAGGGAAAAATCGAAAAGTGGCTTATTGCGGAGTGGAGCAGTGGTCGTGTTGTAAACTCCAGGTCAATGGTGAAAGTGGAGCATGAAGTGTCGAAGGTGGAGGTGCCAGCTACTAGTGTAATCAATAATGAGGAGGACAAAACAGATTTACCTGGTGAGTTCATTACAATAAATTAATAAATTAAACATTGCTGAGATATATTAATTAAATATTTAAGTAAATGTAATATAAACACTTGTGCACACTTTCGTAAAGTATACTCATTATCGGCAATGTTCTTTGCATAATAATTATGAATATATTAAACAACAGTTTTTAATGCTTCAGGTAAATTCATATTTTAGTATTGAGAAAATATTTGGAAAATAACTTATGGTAAATCTTTCCACCGTCATTTATTTCCGCGCCTTAATCCTCAGACCTAACGGACAATATTAGACGGGTGCAAACAGGATGTTTCAAATGTTATTTCCGATGTATGGCATCGTGGAAGTGTTAAGGTTTTAAAAATTTATTGATTTCACGATTAAACACTTATTATTACTTTAAAAATAAATGAACACAAAAAGTTTATTCGTTACGATAATTTCGACTATAGGTATAGCTACGTTACTAGGTTTTGAGTGTGAAGTCTCTTTCATCCTAATAACCAAAATGACAACAAGCTGAGACAAGACAGTAGTTTTCTAACATTTTTACTAGTGTTTATAGCGTAATGAGCATAAACATTATCCATCGCTTGTACTGCCGATGGCTGATACCTCTTGCCGAGAATCATTAAGATACTATCTCACCTTTTATATTTATTTGCTCTCAAGCAATTGTGTACAAAGTTTGCAGTTTTCGGGTTTGTATAATGCAGTGAATCTAGTGATTCCTAGGGTAATACACAATATCCCAGGTCGTTAGCTGATCGCTATAGATCAACGTTATGTAGATATTAATCTATTATTCAGGTAATACGCTTTAGAGGCGTAATTCTTTTAATAACAAAATATGACCGCATGTTACAAGATTTACTTCATAGTATTTAATTAACAGACTTGCGAAACGGTGCTAACGAAGACCAGCTAGTTCAAAAAGCGGATGTGGGTGGACCGAGTGGACAACAGGAAAACTTAGACTACTCATCCAGTGCCTCGTCTTGGGAACCAAGTGATGAGGATATTTCTTCAGAAGAATCCGAGGTAAAAAAATGTGACTAAGGTTTAATATACAAAAAAATTCATAAAAGAAACCTAAGGCTTTCGTGGGAATTCATTTCCACCCACTAAATGCCTTTTTATTCGCCTTTAGTACATTGTAATAAGTCGCAAAATATTTATGAAAGGATCCGCTAACCAGAGACGTGCACTCTGAGAGGAGGACACATACGAGGTCTTCCATCTTCTCCGGGCTCCCTTTATGGGCAATGAGGGTTCTTCATCTCCTAAGAGTCCATAGACCGTTTTTGGCGCCTTTTAGGACAGTTAGCAGTGACCTTAGCCAATTCCTAAAAGATCTTGTATATAGATTATTATATCGTTTGTATACAAAGGCATTATTCCTGAATTAAATATGTACTTAATTAAAAAGTAGTTAACTCTTTTTCGAGTCCTAAGTAAATTCGTAACTTTCGTCAAAAATCTCGTTTAGTTACATAGAAGATATATATTTAGAGGAATTAATTCGAACTTGTTTGGCCAGCTATCCACCCTTATATAATTAATCTGTTACCATGGTTACACCGCCGTGTTGTAGCAATTACATAAATATGAATTAGACTCGTTCGTATATACGAGCGCGCTTTACGATCTCATTATCACATAACATAAGCAATGATTTAGCTCATTATCGATAAACCAAAAAACCTATTGATTGGAAGGTTTAAAATATAAGCTAAAACTAAATACAAATCATCCTTAATTAAACAAAACGCTCTAGCTTTTTTGTCCTTACATCCGTATTTAAAGACGAGACAGGTATAGAGCGCAGGTAATTGGGATTGTTCAGATGAGATTTTACATAATTAAAAGGGCTCGTATAGTAATATTTTTTGTATAATTGAGCATCAAAATCTATATTTAGATAGTCTATCGGCTGATGATGATGAAGCATCAAGATTAAACGGCAGGCGAATCTTTGGTCACAAATACGTTTACGATCTAATAAAACTGTGGTTGATAGTTTTTCCAGTAATTTAATGAAGAAAACTAAAAATTATTATCTGGAGAGATATATAATTAAAAATGTTTCTATAGTGTCTGTCAGGATTGTTCATAAAGAAAAAGTGACGGATCTATATTTGTGTAATGCGCAGAAGAACATTAAAAATAAACTGTGTGAAAAAAAAATACGTTTTTACTTCATTATGCTACATCTAATTAATATAATTATTATACGTAACCGTGTAACATAAATTATCATTAAATTAAAACTTTTAATTCACAGGACGAAGACAAAAAGACGAAAACGCCACAAACGATGAAGCAATATTGCAATAAGAAAAGCGCTAAAAAAGGTCCTGTACCTGTGCATAGACCTAATGCAGTCATACCGAATGTTTTGCAGTCGCGTCAAACAAACATTGCAGATAAGAAGCGACGTTGCAAGTATGTTGAACCGGCAATCAACAGACGATCAATAAAGAAATCGTTACCAGACTCTACTAGAAAGAACACTCCTCCCAATGAAACGGTTACAGTCAACAGGGGGAGTACAACAAAACAAATTTTAGAAATCAAAGCTACTTTTAAGAAACTATTCCAAATGATCATGGACCTCAAGGCGCAGACGGGAATACTTACGAGCGATGTTAAAGTAAATGATCAAAATACTTCCATGGCTAATAATAAAACCGTAGCCATGTCCGAAGACGAAGAAAGCGATAGAAGTCAGAACATGGAGTCCGATCGTTCAGACGACAACGTGCTCATCACGAATAAATATGATAAGGCTGTAGTTCGGGCTTGTAATAAAGAAAATAAAAAAGAAGAAGAATGGGTAAACCAATTTTGATAAATTATTTCACAAAACTAAAAGCTAAGTAGCACAAGGGCTAAGAGCTTGTCCTATGATACATTAGTCCCTAGTTTGATCCCGGGACCAAATTATATTCAGTTTCATTTATATTTGCAGTAACAATTGTCCCCGTAAGCTACCACCTTGTGATTGTAAATTCACCACCATAATTGTATTGGTGTGATTTGGAAATCGGTATATTAATTAAATGGCAAGAATATTCTGGTCTACCACAGTTTCCAACTCATAGCCAGATTGTTACTTAACATCATATGAAATCAAGTGTTACTTGACCTAAACGGGCACCGGTGGAGGATATGTTGAATGTTTTAATTCTAATTTGATGGGAAATTATTTTGTAGTTATTAAAATTATTATTAAGACATATCTTTTGTTGTTGAGTTGCATTATTGTACTAATTTTTTTTGTTGCTACTTTTAGTAAATTAAGTAATTGCGATTATTTTTAGATACCTATAGGCAGCGGGAAGACATTAATACATAAGGACAAATACAGAAAAGTGAATTGGAGGTCTTACACGATCGCAACAAGAACTCTGCTGCTTGCTACTTTCCCAAGGAGGTATTAACTTTGTATACCGAATTTTTTTCTATTAATCCTAGTCAAACTGTAGAAAACACCACATAATCCAAAAAACAAAGAATAAAAGTTATTTAGTCTTTATGATAAAATTAAGAACTCTTTATAAATATTTTTAACTAACTAAAATTTAAAAATACCGTTCTTGTGTAATGTTGCCATAATAAAAATGTTTTAACAATTGTATTTTTTCCTAGGATTCTGGCGACACATTCCCTCACTGGAAAACGTTCGCCGGCCTTTCAAAATAAACCGGCCAAAATGTGCCTCGATCCGAAAATCGTTTCTGACGTGATAATAGAGATTACATCTAGGTTCAAGGTCAAGGAGAATTTAGTCAGGTAATTTCATTAGCCATTGATAATGAACCTAAAACAGCCATTGATAATTAACTTAACACATTTAAGTGTGCAGAGTTCTGTTTGTATTTAATTCTTTCAAAGTGTTATTCATTAGGATAAAATTTAGCAAAGTATGTATAAAAATTTTTTTTTGTAAAATCCCTATAATGATATACTTTAAAAATAAAGAATAAATCGAGATAAATATATAACTCTTGGGTTAGGGCGACATCATCGCATTAGCGATGAAGCCCTGTAAATAAAGAGAAAAAAAAAACTCTTGGGTTCTCTGAACATTAGAATAACCAAATGAGACTTGTAACATTATCTGTTTGACGTAAATTGATTTTCATTTTGGATCTTTGTAATTTAGGGCCCCCGTTTATTAAAAAACCATAAAGTATATCGACGTGTTAATAAATAAAATATTAAAAATCAGTGAAATGAAAGGGTTATTGTTATCAATACGTTCATGGCTTGGCCATATATGAGGGATATATGAGATAGCAAATGAAAAAGTAGGAAGACATTAATTTTTAAATAGACCTGTCTTAACACGATCTCGCCTCATAATAAATTCACTGCGCTTTACCATCATGACTTATGAGAGGAGATATATGGTAAAGAACAGTAGTCTAGAAGTTTCTTAATAACGTCTGTTGTAAATATAGTAACGCTAAAACATGATAGATTCTTTATATGTAGAGTATTCTTTTTAATGTGTAAATTTGGCGCAACACAATATTTTACTTCATTTGTTTACGATTTTTTTTTGTAGAAGTATTATAACAACAAAATGTGCCGATGAATGTAAGATGTTCAAGCTGCGGATGAAACAAAAAGCGAAACAGGTGAAGAATCAGGAGAACGTACCGCCGATAGAAAACGCTGCCGAGTGAAATCCAAGTATATGCGATGAAGATATAAGATTTAAAATCTACAAATCCACACCTAAATTAGAATTACCATTTAGATTCTTGCGTACTATCTAGATCTTTATGAGCATGTGTGCAAATTTTTTAACCACACCTGGTTAGCTGCTGTGCTCATATTGTAAATCTGCCGCCGCAACAGCATTGCTGTGTTCCGGTTATCAACACACGAGATTCTGGGGAGTATGAGTGTGTACGCTTCCCCATCCACGGCCTCATTGTCACTTAACCATTATATGATGTTGAGGTCAAGGGTAAACCCGTCGCAGATAGAGAGCTCGTCACATTGGGTGACACGACCAACTGGGAATAAACCTCGTTGTGTTTAGGAATGATTTTAAGGTCTTAAAAGAACTGTAACTTTGTTATAAGTTTTTTTTATTTACATTGTATGACCAAAGCGTATTTGTAATGTTTTCAGTTATTAATGAAATTAATTATAATGATAGATGTTATTTTAATTGTCTACTTTTTTATTTATTTATGTCTAATGTATCACACCGATAAAATAAAGCATAAAATAGTAACAGTCAATTAATTAAATTTTACTAGAGGCAGGTCGCTACAGAAGACCAGATGGTCTTTGACCTAGATAGGTTAGTAACACCACAGCGCCAATTTTGGATCCCAAGTGGTAGTGCGCACACATTAACTGTATTCCTGTTAAGTGTTTTGAAGAACGTATCTAGGAAATTACCGGGGTGTCGAAATAACATCCTGTATCTAAGGTTTCCAGTATAATGTGATACAGTATTTACCTAATACGTCCCCGCTCCTAAAAGCCCTGCATTTTTAAAGGCGGTGAGCGTATCATCTTGTTAATCATGCGGGCAATACGGAACCGATCGATGTGGAGATCTTTGGGGGAGGCCTATGTCCAGCAGTGAATGTCTATCGGCTGGTGATAAAATTTAGAGTTTATAGTATATCATGGTTTTAACAATGAAATGGTAGTAGATCTGACGATAGGTCTCCTTTCCTAATACCCTCTGGGTACCACTGCACCGCCTATTTCTGCCGCCACACATTAGCGTGCAAAAATTACCGTTTTCCAACTTGAAGGGCGTAGCTAGTGAAATTACTGGGTTAAAGAGACTTAAAATTTTATGTCTCATAGCGACCAGCATAATGTGCTGCTGTACTATCAGATGAAAAACACGCTCATCTTGTCTCTTCGTAAAATAAAATAAAAAACTAAAAAAAAATTCAACCTTCATTTATTAAAACAACCTCGCATATGTAAAGGTAGAACTTATTGATGCGTACTTAAAATTAAAACAACTAACTGCCTTGCTGGAATATGCCTAGTGGCGACAGGATAATGTCCGTGTTAGTGCTTGCGTATATGGCACGCATCAGCATCATGTCGTCGGGTGTGAACCGCCAGCCGCTGAGCTGGCCGAGGCTCCGTAGTTTCGGGCAGCATTCGATTAGTAACTCAACGCTGTCGCGCGTCAGCCGCGGCGCGTTTGGGAACCATATCGCTTCTAAATTCGCGAACTTGTAACGGCGCAGCATTCTGGAAATTAATACAGATATAGCTAAATATAATAATTTTTTAATACGATAAAAGAAATCAACATGGTAATTTAAAATACTTAGATGAGACGTTGCAATAAAATTATAAACAGCCTCCCATATGATTTTCTTCAAGGACTCCGGGTTGTCTCACAAAATAAGTATTTGTGCGATCGCTAGATGCCGCGCCCAGGCGTTCGATGATCCCAGCATCAGCTGTTTTAGATTTTGTGTTTCATTGCTGGGTTTTTGTTAGTAAAGTAATGCATTTTTATTAAACTATTGTTTCATTTAGCTGTACTAACATGATGGAGCGTGAATAATGCTAATAAACATTTTAAAAATATAATTTTTTCTTAATCAGCATTGATTTTTTTCCGTCACATCATCGTAGGTGTCATTAGTATTATCGTCTGTCTTCGTTTTCGGAAGCGGTCTCCTAATACACAGTAAATGAAGTGATTTCTGAAAGCTATGTTCCGAGATACTTTATCCATATACTTAATGAACTATTACTGTTGTTCTTGTTTTTCACACACCATTGTTAAGAATTTTTGTAGTTTTTTAATGTATGAGTATGCTTGTATTTAACTTGTTAAGTCAAAGCTAATCCCAAATATCGAAACCGTTATATATATATAAATTTATCAGTTTCAAATTCTTTACTACAAAAACTTACCTTGATATGTCATTGTCATCAAAATGTATTTCGTCCCCTATGATTATTTTTTTCAATTTTGGACTCGATGTCATCAAATATTTTAAACATGGCGTTGAAAGGTTACCATGTATTATTTCAATATGCTCCAATTTATTAAACGGCACTTCCTCTTCGTGTGTTGCCGTTTGTATCTGATAAAACTCTAAACTTTCCAAATTGGTGCACGTTTCAGCTATCCTAGTGAAGTTGAACGAACCCAGAGACGCGGAAAGCATGAGGGTGATGATTTTGTAACCAATCTTATCCAACAGCTGATGTAGTTCGTGACATTGAAATTTATTTAGTTTTATTTTATTTAAATAACTCAAGTCCTTCATCAATTGCAATACGCCCTGCTCGGGCTCTTCCAAATAAATTGTTTCTAACATAGGACACAGCGCTACAATTGCCTTCATTGTCCTCAAATTAGTCCGTGCGTCGTGCATATACTGCAGTTTAGTTTTAAACCCCGGAGGGCAGTCATTATTATAAATGTAATAAATAGATTTCCCTACGAAGGAATAGCTCCCCAGATTCGTAAGGTTAGGCAGCAGTCGTATCAATAACGCAACGTCAGTGTGGTCTATGTTTTCCTCGCCGTACACTCCTATATTAACTACAGTTAAACTTTGAGCCAGTTGTCGGTTTCCAGTCAACATACTGTCGATACCGATCTCCGTAATGTCCGTCTCACCAGACACGTCAAGCAATTTGAGCACTTTGTTATGTTCACCAATGAATTTGAGCACTTCGTCATTTGCTATATACGGGATGTTGAGTGTAGTTAAATTAGAAAGATTTTTTATTAGTTCATAGAACAATGGTAGATGTTCGTCTTTAACCCAGACACCTTTCAAATTGAGCGCAGTTAAGTGCTGTCCCTGCTCGGCAATTAGTTCAAGGACTTTCCTGTAATACTGACAGGGAAAGATACCCGTTGTTAAGCTCTTGACATTCTCTTTTAGCAACAGTTTCATTGTGAGATACCGTACTGACGGATCCAAGTATTCAGAGCTCAGTATTAAGTTAAGTAGGTCCTGAAATATGTCGTTCGTAGCTCCCATGCTCTCGTAGTAAGAAGACACCATCGCAAAAGGTAAGGCGACATCTTCTTCGGAAGTAACGCGAGACAGAGCGTGTATCAATTGCCTACCAACTAAAGATAATGTTACGTCTTGTAGAGGGGGCACTGGGCACTTTGGTGACATTATCACTGCACGACACTCAATAAAAAAATCACTAACTACAGTAAAAAATATTACACATCCAGCATCACTATCGCCGTCGAAGCGAGTTTTACTTTCAGATTCGAAAGAAGTAAAAATTGGTGTAAGCTATTTATCGCGCATGCGCTACAAGCTGGCGCGCAGCCAGCGCACGCGCACAATTCAAACGCACAAACACGAGCATTATTTATAGAAGTTTTATTTGTAAAAGGTGTTTTTAGCTCTGCGCAGACACGATCTTTCATTTTGTGCATAAAAATAGTTGCAAAGAGAATGATCCCATGCTTTTCAATGTTTGTGGTTTTATATAAAATGGATGCCATCACTGTTTCATCGTCAGTATTGTAAAGCCGAGATTTTTAAAATGGTTGTTTTTAGGTGGTAGGTCTCTGTTGCCGGAGGCCGTCTAAGCAGGACGAACTACCGCAGCGCCTATTTCTGCCGCCAAACTGTGTTCCGGTCCATAAGTCATTGTAGCTAGTGTAATTACTGCGGTAAATGGGACTTAAGATCTTATGTCCTGGCGACTGTGTCTAAGGCGACGGCACAATGCGGTGCATTGTATGTTATGGTAAAAAATGTATCAAAATAATAAACATGGTGTGAAGAAGATGAAGAAGAAAAAAAGGGAGAAGTTGAAGTAGTATTTAGTGGATCTTTGGCAACAGATATCTACCACCAGTGATATATAATAACTTAGTCGTTTAATTTACAAAAGAAAAATTTGTTTCGGTGCATAGATTACATTCAAACATAAATAACCTTAAAATGATTTAAAGATACATTTTGATATTGTAATTAAAATGATATTTTATTTGTTACACGTATTTCTAATAACTAAATGTGTATTATCTCTTATCTAAAGTATACGGTTCTTATCCGAGAACTTAATTAAAATCACAATTACATGTAAATATTTTAATTTTTACAAATGTCTACGTCCATTGTTTGAATTTTGAAATTTTGTACTGAATTTTCCTTAAAACTAAATGACAGTTATACTATACGTTATTGGTTTAATCAATATGTATGATATATACATTTATCTACTTATTGTATCGCTAAAATACCACATTGCAGAAAAAAAATTACAAATTGGTTTATAATCATTATATGAAGTAACAATGTCTGATCTATTTCACCTATGTCCAGCAGTGGACACTATCGGCTGGTTATATAGATGACCAAATCCGATGCTTTGACAATGTACGGTTTAATGTACGGCTATGGGTAGATATCGACTACGTAGGTACGGGAAGGTTCTTAGCGACGAGCAGGAGTATCTGTTCCGTGCTGAAGCACCAGTTGGTGATGTCCTTGGAGACTCGGCACCAGTACTCGCCGTGATGGGGCTCAGCGGCCTTGCAGCGCGACTTTACCTCCTCCTGCTGCACTTCGTTGCCGTGTAGCAGTTCGAATTTGTAGAAGAAAGCCCAGGCGTCACCCAAGTCTGGATCTATTTTTACCTGCATACCCAATGAAACACAGATGTTACACTCCTAACATAATAGAGATTTTTTCCGTTTTGACATAATTGTTACGACTAAAATATTAATGTATATACAGGGTGAAAGGTGATAGTTGTAAAAGATCTGGAGGGACTAAAGTATAGTTCGTATCCTATCTACCTATGTATGCAATACCCCATCCAAAACCAATGCTTCTGGAGTTATTAATTTTTTAAATATTGTCCAAAAAATTTCCTATTTTCTAGGAAAAAATTCGATTTTATTTCTTACTCATTTTTACACAAATTTTAAAATACCTATCCGAAAAGGTATAAGAGAGTACATAAAAGTTCTTAAATTTAGAAAAAAAAGCACACTTGTAATAAAACCAAGTACCATGAAATATCCAAACAGTAGAGACTCATAAAAGTAGACACCGCGCTGGCCCTTAATTTGACCCTTTTGTTGTTGTTGTAACACGTGTGAGCTTATTGTTGTCGTATTAGATATTGAGTTCAGAGTAAAAGTTTAAAGTAACGATTAATTAAAATTTTGCTCAAACTGACAGCCACGGTTCCTGATACAAGCACGAAACCTTTTCCTTTTGTCAGATCGTCTACTGCAAGGTAAAGTTTACTGTATGGAAAAGTTTACTGCGAGGAAAAGTTTACTGTATGGAAAAGTTTACTGCAAGGAAAAGTTTACTGTATGGAAAAGTTTACTGCGAGGAAAAGTTTACTGCAAGGAAGTCTACAGCGAGGAAAAGTTTACTGTATGGAAAAGTTTATTGCGAGGAAGTCTACTGCAAGGAAAAGTCTACTGCGAGGAAAAGTTTACTGCGAGGAAAAGTTTACTGTATGGAAAAGTTTACTGCGAGGAAAAGTCTACTGCAAGGAAAAGTTTACTGTACGGAAAAGTTTACTGCGAGGAAAAGTTTACTATATGGAAAAGTTTACTGCGAGGAAAAGTCTAATGCAAGGAAAAATTTACTGCGAGGAAAAGTTTACTGTATGGAAAAGTTAACAGCGAGAAAAAGCTTACTGTATGGGAAATTTTACTGCGAGGAAAAGTTTACTGCGAGGGAAAGTCTACTGCAAGGAAAAGTCTACTGCGAGGAAAAGTTTACTGCGAGGAAAAGTTTACTGCGAGGAAAGTTTACTGTATGGAAAAGTTTACTGCGAGGAAAAGTTTACTGTATGGTAAAGTTTACTGCGAGGAAAAGTTTACTGTATGGAAAAGTTTATTGCGAGGAAGTCTACTGCAAGGAAAAGTCTACTGCGAGGAAAAGTTTACTGCGAGGAAAAGTTTACTGTATGGAAAAGTTTACTGCGAGGAAAAGTCTACTGCAAGGAAAAGTTTACTGTACGGAAAAGTTTACTGCGAGGAAAAGTTTACTATATGGAAAAGTTTACTGCGAGGAAAAGTCTAATGCAAGGAAAAATTTACTGCGAGGAAAAGTTTACTGTATGGAAAAGTTAACAGCGAGAAAAAGCTTACTGTATGGGAAATTTTACTGCGAGGAAAAGTTTACTGCGAGGGAAAGTCTACTGCAAGGAAAAGTCTACTGCGAGGAAAAGTTTACTGCGAGGAAAAGTTTACTGCGAGGAAAGTTTACTGTATGGAAAAGTTTACTGCGAGGAAAAGTTTACTGTATGGTAAAGTTTACTGCGAGGAAAAGTTTACTGCGAGGAAAAGTTTACTGCGAAGAAAAGTTTACTGCGAGGAAAAGTCTACAGCGAGGAAAAGTTTACTGCGAGGAAAAGTTTACTGTATGGAAAAGTTTACTGCAAGGAAAAGTCTACTGCAAGGAAAAGTTTACTGTATGGAAAAGTTTACTGCGAGGAAAAGGTTACTGTATGGAAAAGTTTACTGCAATGAAAATTTTACTGCGAGGAAAAGTCTACTGCAAGGAAAAGTCTACAGCGAGGAAAAGTTTACTGCGAGGAAAAATTTACTGCGAGGAAAAGTTTACTGTATGGAAAAGTAATTACTGCGAGGAAAAGTCTACTGCAAGGAAAAGTTTACTGCGAGGAAATTTACTGCGAGGAAAAGTTTACTGCGAAGAAAAGTTTCCTGTATGAAAAAGTTTACTGCCAGGAAAAGTTTACTGCGAGGAAAAGTCTACAGGAAGAAAGTTTACTGCGAGGAAAGTTTACTGCGAGGAAAAGTCTACTGCGAGGAAAAGTCACTACTTTCAAAGAACCTAATTTAAAAGTTTTAGCCTCTAAGTGATGATTATTCATTTAATTTAATAAAACAATATTTATTAGTGTAGAAATAAGTAAGAAATAAATTCATCGAATTTCTTCCAGAAAATCTAGAATTTTTTGGAAAATATTTGAAAAATTAATAACACCAGAAGCGTTGGTTCTGGATGGGGTATTGCATACATAGAAAGGATATGAGCTGTACATTAGCACCTCCTGATCTCTTACCCCTATTACTTTTCACCCCTGTAAAATTAATAAATATATTTCGGTATTAGGAAAAAATTTTAGAAGAATGCCTTCAATGAGGAGATGTTTAATTAAAATTTCTATTTCTAAAACGCCCGGTCGGGAACAGTGAAAGCGATTAGGACCTTCAACGTAACTCACTGGTTCGATCAATAAAAATATATATTCATTATGAAAACGATAACGCACCGTTCGGTTGAACCACTCGCGGCACTTGTTCAGCTTCCTCTCGGTCCAGAACAGCTGAGACACAGCCAATAGCACGTGCGCGTCGTGCTCGCACTTCTTTAACGCGTCCACCTAACACACAAACATATATTTTAGACAAGTATGAGAAATATAAGCAGAAACGTATTCCTCAAGAATACTGCTGCTCTTATATGTTGACAGGTGAAACACAGCAATGCTGTTAAGGTAAAACTTCATATTATATGGTAGGGTCAGAGAGAATCGAACTAGGTACCTCCTATTTACTAGACAAAGGGTTAACCACTACGGCAAGGGGATGCTTGACTGATATAAAATCAGTGTATCAGTCAAGCAGTCTCCGCTCACAAAATCACTTCATATTATATGTTATTATTATTATTAAATGAATATACATGTAATTAAATGGACAGCCTTCTTAGCAGCATACATGTTATTAAATAAACAGACAAGGTATGAGTTATGGCATTTTATCCACCTCTAAGTGCAGGTTCATTGACTGTTCTCCAAACTTGTTGGTTTCCTTGCGTTTTTGTTCATTGGAAACCGAAGCTCGGTAGGATCGCACCAGCACTTCGAGGCGTACATCGGTCATGATCGTCTTACAAATGGAGCTGTCATGGCCTTTCTCTTGCTTTCATATGTATGCTTCTTCTTCAAGTGCCTCTCCAACTAGTGAAGGTTGGCAATCAGGGTGGTACAATCCTCTCGGTCTCTGGTTCGGTGAAACCATTTGTACGCGCCAGATATGCCAGTCCATTTGCTGTTTTGTATGCTGAGACATAGCAATGCCATAATGGTGTTATTACTTACGCTTTTCGTTTTTCTCTGAGGCCTAGACTCCATGAATATGGCCTCCGCCCACAATCGCCCGGCATTAGGGCACTCCTGTAACGCTTTAGCCATCACAGCGTTTGCTATTTCCGCGCTTCCATTTCTTTTTTCTAATCTTACACTCTCTAACCTAAGAACAGAAGAAATGTTTATTTGTTAATTTTTTGTTTTAATAGATCTTTTATAAATTTAAATAAAGCTTAAATCTACTAAATATGAATTGATTAACATAGTACAAGTATGTCATAAAACCAGAGATATATTCCTTTTACAAGCATATCCTTTTCCATACAATCCATCTCTTCTTTGATCTTCTCCTGCTTTTCCGCCCATTTAAATGTATGAATGTAGATTGATGTATACTAACAATCCGTTTCATATATCACAAATAATTATATAAATGCTCACCATAATTCAGGATTTTTAGGGTTGCGTAAACGCGCCTTCTCCAGCACGGACCTGGCCTTTGTAACATGCTTTAGTGTCTCTTCTAATCTGGATAACAATATCCACATCGGGATGCTGGTCGAACATTTCTTTAGCTGAACAAAGCATGATGTTAAAGTCAAGAGAATATAATTTTATTGTCAAATTGTAGTCAACTGTTAACCTACTTTATTTAAAAGAAAAAAAATCTTTGTTCTCTTATATTAATAGGATCAAAGTAGTAGTAGTAAACACTTACTCCTTGTGTGTAGGTATTATGTGCATCGTCGTCCCTGCCCATCTGCTCCTCAATTTGTCCCTTCATCATATGCAGCTTAGCATAGTCTCCGAACACTTTAATAGCCTCTTCCAGTAACTTCAGTGCTTCCTCTAGGTTATTCAAGGCCCATTCTAGTTTAGCTGATTTTATCATGACCTAAGCAAAAAGCAGTTTTTTTTTATATTTTTTTGTATTTCTGTGCCATAAAGCTACACTCTCTTTTACAGATAATACTGTGTTTCGATTTGTAGAGCTATTTAGCTGGATAAATTTTTTTTAAAGTTAAAAGGTAAATTGTAAAAACCAGAAGAAGTACAATTCAAAATAGAAGGATCCTCCTAATTCAATGGACTCTCTGCAGTTAACGGTGACGCAAAGGTAAGTTTTTCTGACGGTAGAAGTCAGTTGCTGGAGAGTAATAAGGAGAAATTACTGTGGTTACCACTGTTAATATATTCTCTTTCAAAGCGCCTAATTAAGCATGATGATACAGTGTATATCATCCAAAGTAGCGCCACATTATTGTGATCGGGCGTAACAATTACATTGAATGAAGTTTCAGCCCATTTCGATTCTTTGTGAAAAAAAATTAAATAAATACATTTACTACAGGGACAAATTTTACGATAATAGACATAAAGCTCACTCTGGGTGTGGGTGCAGAAGCTCGGGCCTTTGCCAGCAAACGCCTTGCTCTGTCGTACTCTTTGTTTTCGCTTTCCAACTTCACAGCCGCCAACCAAATCTCTTCCGAATTAGGATTGGCTTGGAAGGCCAGTGATAATATTCCCCTAGCAGCCGGGACATCACCTGTACAAAGTTGTATAACATTAATCACTTCTGTACATCCAAAAATCCGCACTTATCTTGCCAGTTGGATCAATGTCCTTATGACAAAAACCTTCTAGCTCCAGTAATGCATACAATAAGAAGACAATTATTATTTATTAATATAAGCTTTAAAGGTAAAGGTTATTCTAAAAATTATTATCACATCCAGATCTAATATAAATTAGATAAAGAATAGAGATCCTTAGAAATAATGATCCAAAATATTCTATTTACATAAAAGCGAAACATGTTTAATATATATTTTCTAGAACTAATATGTTATATAAAATGTTACATGTTAAATATAATATAACTATACATAGTATAATTAAAGTAGCGTAAGAGTTACATATTAAATCTTTTGTGACTTACCAGCTAACCATTTTGACTTGGCACCCATTAGCCACAACACTTCCGACTTGGGACAATGCGCAACGGCCCTTTGCAGTAAAGACTCCAGACTGGCGCGTGTCCCGTGCTGCTTCTCTAGGTAGGCGGCGCGCAGCCATATTGATTTCTTCGAGGGGAATACAGACAGTGCGTACCCGTATACGGCGCGAGCGCATTCGTACGCACCTTCGTTCGCACACTGATCAAAGAAACAATCACAATAAAAAAAAAATCCTAACATATATTATAACGAAAGAATATGAAGTAAAGTAGCAACAGAAACCTTACGAACAATAAATCATATTAACCTTTATCGTACCAAGAGCAGTAGCTGAACATTAGTGTTCAACCTGCAGTGGGTGAATAATCCACCTAGCCTATGGTCTCTTGTGCCAATTTAATATGGCCGTACTTATATTGTACACCGAATGTATGTTGGTAAACACCAACATTCATAACGACCAACCGATGTCGCAAAAGGAGGTTGCGGAGAGAAAAAGAGAAAAGACTGAGACTTTCCCAATCTGAGGTTAGAGAATATGGTGTCTTAGGAGATTGTAGAATACTCCGTCTCCCATAACTAAGGCCTAGGCGGCGGATACAGGGATGATTCGTCATTTGTGCTAGTGGCCTGGTGGTAACGTTATTTCTCGTGTTTCAGTATATTTTAGTGGAGCGGAGTACCAGTTCCACCGCTACTCCTAATAATGTGCAAAAACATTTCCGTTATTCCAACTAACAGGAATATAAGGGTCACCGGAAGGAATATAGTCGCTATAACGTTTTATGGGTATCCCATGTAAATTATTTCCGCGAAAATGGGGTTGATCTATTAAGATCATTTACTAAAGAACTAACTAAGAACATTAACTAAATATTTTATAATAACAGTATATCTATTAAGATATACTGTTATTATAAAATATTTAGTTAATGCTATTTTTAAGTTTTACAAATTAAAACTATATTAATTACTAAAAGATACCACGTACAGCTTCAGCATCCTCCATCCATGTGTGTTTTTGGTCTTCAGGTTCAATTCCGTGTCCTATGACTGCTCGGATAATTGCCTGGAAACAAAATTTTATATGAATTTATATATTACATAATATTTGAATGGGATACTTAGTATTTACGCTAGGGTTAAATTTAACATAAAAGGAGAAACAGATATCGTTTTCTATCCAATAAATTTCAAAATTGCCTATTATTAGAAAATGTTATTTTGGTAATCATTCCACATTTTATTTTATTATAATCCTTTACATTTTTTTAATTATGTGTAGTTCTTTAAAATCAATATCTTATTTTTTATGTTATGTGTATTTGGTATAAATATAAATAGTAGAGTTTTTAGTAATTTTTTTTTTTATTTATATTCTGTTGTACATCGTTCGCTGTTAATATACCTGAAATAAATAAATTATTACCAGCACTACACAAAATAAACATTATTTATAAATAATGGTAAAGTTTACATTTTTAAGGAAGCTTTAGCTACCTGACAAGTGTTAACAGCTCCAGACTTTTCAGCTTCCATGGCTTCCTTGAACCAATGCTCCCGATTAATTTCGACTCCATTGGCACTGAGTGAAGTTATTGCACGATCGATGATCTTCTCCACCATGTGAGTGCTGCCTGTGATATGAGAAATGAACAATTAATAAGTTTACCTGTGATATGAAAAATGAACAATTAATCATTTTCTTTTAGAATAAAGCTATTTGATACTGATGATAGGTCTCTGTTGTTGTCATCCTCTAGGGATGTATAAATGCTGTGCATATTTCCGCCACCTATCAGTATTGTGTGTGAACTGTGTTCCAGTTTGAAGAGCACTGTACCTTGTGGGTTAATGAATTAAAATTTTAGTGCATCACAGCGACAAGCAACAGTCTTTATCATCATAAACATTTACCATGAAGTGATAGTGCTCTTTTCATTGCTGCGTTAAAAAAAAAGTTTGATTTAGTTTAGTTACACTTCAAGAAATTATTCTTAGTTTAGCTTTTAATTTGCAGATCTAATACAATTATTATTTTTAAATCATAATTATTTCAATGTGTTATTGTGTGTGACTACTTCTAAATAATTAGTTACAACCTAGTTGTCCACTGCAAGACATAATCCTCACCAACCAATTTCCAGCGCCACCAGTTCGAAAAATAATGCTTTAGCAATAAAGCCTTTACTCACCGTGAGCCTCTTCTAGCTTCGCAGCAGTTACCCAAATCTGCCTATCTGTAGGTATATTTTCGCGAGCTTTGTTTAAAACTTTCCTCGCGTTCTCATAGGTTTCTAATCTCGCTAACGCCAGCCAGAGCTCCACGCTGGTTGGGCAACACTCTACTGCTCTGGACAACAGGATGCGGGCATCCTCTGGGTTCTCCAGTTCAACAGCCGCTTTCCACAAACGCACCGAGTTTGGGATATGTTCCAAAGCTTTTCGGTAGACACGGCGTTTCGCCTTCGAAAAAATATACGAAATATTTTACAAACTTTAAAAACATATTTTATTATATTTTCAAATTGGTGTGGATTTTGTTTGTTACTACATTTTCACCTTTAAATTTTTTATTTAGATATAATTGTTGTTGTATAATTGTCTAAGTGTTGCTGTGCTGTTGCGGTGGCAAATTTACAGTAGCAGTACTACTGCAGCATTCATAGCTGCTGGAATACAGTAATGTTATATGGCGACCTACTGACAATGAAAATAGGACCAATATTTGAAAACTGTTATTTAATATATTCTTTGTAATGAATTAGACAAAGTGGTCAAACATAGTTACATTAAAAAATCAAAGAAACACCTTTAAATTGTGTGATTATAGGGAAAAATGAGGAGTTGAATCATACCTTAGTCTCTTGTTCTAAGTCTGCTGCTTTCACCCAAATTCTAACACTGTGAGGTAGGTTTCTCGCAGCGTGAGCGATAACAGCACGAGCGGTATCATTTGGCTGCAGTCTAGCCGCCTCCAGCCATAACTCCTCACTGCTAGGATTTACCTCGCAGCCCTTCATTATCAGGTTACGAGCTGACTGCACTTTGCCTATTGAAATTAATATTTATGTATAAGTGTTGCGCAACTATTAAGTAGGTATATCGGAAAAGAGTTACTTTATTTTGCAAGAAATGAAAAAAACAATTACTAACATAAAAAAATTGTCACTCATAAAAAACACTAAATATAACATCAAAAATATATAAAAGATATTACCAGTGACTTCCTCCAGTCTAGCACTAGCAATCCACGCAGGAGGATGGTTAGGGTTTGTTTCTCTGACTGACTTTAATAAAAGGCGAGCTTTCTTGATATCATTGATATCACCACCATAAGTAGGAATCATAGATTGCAAGTCAGTTAAGTATCCTTTAGGGTCAACAACTGTTTGACCAGTAACTGAATCAGAAACCTGGGATAATTTCACAGTCATAAGTGTATTCCTTGCTTGACCTATCTTTCTTAAATCCAAGTCACCTATAGAAATAACAATATACATTTGTGAGGGTTTGAAAATAATAAAGAAGAAACTTTCTTAAATACAGTACTCCATTGTTTGTATCGGACATCTATTTCTATATGCTATTACCAATCAACCTCAATAATGTGGCCATAGAAATAAATTAGAGACCTCCATGTTACTAGGCAAGCATTTACTAATTGTGCCATGATAGCAATTATTTAAAGATCACTGTAAATATTAATATATTTTATTACCTGATGGAGTAAGCATTCCTGGAGTTGTGACACCTGGCATCATAGAGGCAAGTCCAGATCCTGGGTCAATTGAAGAGCTGGACTCTCCTCCAAGATTCCTTGAAAGTACACTGTCAGGTAAAGGAGTGAATTTTTCAGCACGAGGATTTCTCTGTTTTCTATTTCTAGCATCACCCACTTCTGGTATAGCCGCCCACTCATCTTCAGTGACCACTTTGAGCTCTCTCTTTAAGTCTGAAAATTGCTGCTGGATTTTTGGCCTGTAAATAAAAAATTAGTTTCTTATCCATTCAAAGTTATTAAGATATCCTTGTCTTCTATGAATAACATTCATTTAAATTGGATATAATATGTATATACCACAAACCAAAACAATTAACAAAAAAGTTATAAAAATATAGAATGTTTTTGATTGACTAATTGTTACGTTTTAAACCATTTTGTAGAAAGAAAAACAATTGTTATTGCTAAAATTTTGTCTTTAAACAAATGTACCTCTCTTGACGATATCTTTCCAAGTCTTCTTTTAAACGTTTTTCTCTATATTCTTTTCTTTTTTCATCCATTCTCTTATCAATAGATTCATAAATAGCATCAGCTTCTGCGTCATCTTTATCATAGGGATCCTAGAAATTTTTAAATAACTATAATACACACAGAAAAGGTTGTCACAACTGTCAAACTGAATTTCTACAGAAAATATTAAAGCCAAGCAAGATATACAGATATTAATAATTTTTAATAAATATAACTAGTAATGTTATTTTAATTATGTAATAAATTTAGTGAGTTTTCAAATAATGCACTCAAAACTAACACTACATATATTTAAAATGTTAACACATGATAAATTTAAACTAGTTGCACTGGTTGTAAACTGGCGCAGTAACATATTTTTCATGTGAGAACAATATACCTTTCACTGATTCCAAGCTTTTGCTAAAGGCCAATTGTAACTAAAATTTTATTTCAGAAAATATGAACATGTGAAAAATTAAATTGAAGAAAAACAATAGCACATCTCGCTAATACAAGTTAACTCATTGTTCTTTTATTGTACAGATTTACATTATTAGAGTGAAATGACCTAGATGGTGCATATAATATTATTAATCCAGGAAAAGCAAATAATGATAATCATTGTTACTTTCGAAAACAATGAACCACTGTATCCAGAAAATTCATCATAATTGGAATCATTCAAATCCTCATCATCATCTTCCTCTTCTGTTTTTTTACGTTTAGCTGCAGGGGGAGCGTGCCGATCATCTCTGTAAAATATTCCAGTATTTATTTAATATCTTAGTTTTGTATTAATATCAAACAGTCATGTCAAATACTTACGAGACATCATTGGCATCTCGAGCAGGGCCAATATCAGATCGTGTGGTAAAACCCGTAGCGCTGTAAAATTAAGTAATATTATGAACTATTTGATATACAGTAATTGAATATGCTTATGAGACATATTTGGATATTTACCCTCGGCCAACACCAGCTACATAACCTAGAGGTGCAGGGATACCCAAGAAGTGTTTCTTATTTTTATTAACGAATGCTTGTGGTGGAACTGACATGTTGAAACACGATAATGCTCTATAAAAGAAATTATTTCACTGTGTCAATAAACAACTTTCTACTTCTTACAGTAATTACGGTGTAAATAATAATAAAATCCTGTCAAATTGACGTTTGTATAGTCTCTGAAATAATGTATTTTGTAAACGCATAATTGACATTTATTAAAATGTAATATTTTACAAGAAAACATTAAAATAAGGTTAAATGAAAAAACTAAAAAACAATAAACATTTGTTACTAATAGTATTTGCTGACGTAATCATCAATGTTAGAAATTTGCGACTTAGGTTAATCAGTTACCACGAATATAACAAATAACATTTGCCAAAAAAAGTACAATCAAGCTGCAGAAATTAATATGGATTAAATAAATAGGAAATAAATTACATAATATTATTTGTCCAGCGTTTGAAAAATATTTTACATAATAACTGTTATTACTTAACAAAAAAGGAAATTAGTAATAGTAGTTTTTTAACATTCCTTCAATATTTGACTGATGTTGTAATGTAACAATTATTTCAGTATTATGCTCTTCAATAATTTTTAACAAATTTTTTAAACATAATATTGGTAAATATCAAAATTTTTTACCTATAGGTAACAAATTTTGTTACCTTTATACATTTGTGCTGCCAGTAAAAAACATAATGAAAAAAACAAAGCGGTTGCTTAGCGACGGAAAGTTTGATAAAAATTATCGCGTTTTTCTCCGTGAAACTGATGTTTGAAACCAGTAATTTTTAATAAATATGGCTAATAATCGTACGACTACTAATGAGCCTGCTAGTGATGAGATTCTTAACCAGGAATTTCTATTAATTGAGAAATCTTGCGAATCGTTTAAGGATAGCGATGAAGAAATAAAAAATATATTTAACGAGATTAAAAAATTATCTTGTGGTAAGAGTAAAGATAATGAAATTGAAGATGATGTTGATGATGTAGAGTTGATTTTGAAAAGAGCAGAAGACATTGCACTAGAGACTGAAAATTTATTAAATAATAGTCCAGTTGTAGGTATAACAAATGGTTTTTTATCGGGAGGTGAAGACAAAATACCCCAAATTAAAGTCACAAAAGCAAGTACAATTGAAAATAAAAAGGATAATACAAACCACGGACCTCAAAAGGTAGGGTACAACTTATGATGATATGTTTATGTTATTCTAATATATGTATACCAAAATTATTGAACATTTCCCATAGTTCATATGTCATCAAGTTAATATCGATGTTGTGCTTGTTTTCTATAGTTACACTCAAAATTAAGTTTTAAATTTTGTGAGAATATTCTGTCATTCATGTTTACTAAGCATATTGTACATTTTATAGCACTTTTTTTTGTATCAAAAGGCTCTCCTATTATTTATTCCTTTTAGAAAACAGTACATGTGTGTAATAAGTATTTACAGTTTCTTGCTGGTATGCCCTTTATTTTTTAAGCTCTTGGTATGAGAGGCTATATAAGTATTTGATTTTTCAGTTTGGATACTAGTACTCTTTGTACATGGTCTATGTGTGCTTTGTTTTGTTTAAGTATTTGGCATGTTTTAAGGCAAAAATAATCTAATAAAACTTTTTCACATTCTTCAAATTCAAATCAAATCAATCTAATTTTAAATTGTCTGTAAATGAATGTCTTTTTTTTGGTATTTTTTTTAATAAATATCAAATTTATTCAAAATAGAATTATTTCAATTCTCAGAGACAAGCTTGAGTATAAATTTAAATATTTAAATTATCGTCATATATTAATTATAAATTTATGTTCTGGCATATAATACTATTATGTTATTATAACATAAATTATTTGACTTTTGAAAAAATAAAGGACCAATCACAGTGTATAATATGTTTATTATCAGATTTTTAAAGATACATTTCAATAAATAAGTACAAATTCTGAACTTACAATTTTATCTTCAGAATATTTTTTACTTAACTAATAAATGCTGCTTACAATTTAGAATATTCAAGTTATAATTTAGCCACTTGAGCAGCTAATACTCGTAGTCCATTCATAGATTCCCGTGCTACTGGCTCAATGTGAGAGGTGGGTAGTATGAAACCATAATTTCCAGTGTCACTAAGTTCAATAGTATAAGTATATTTAATGCCATGACCCTTAGCCCAGTCATCTGAACCACCTGAGGCTGGATACAGAAGCCCACTTGAGGAACCAACTCGATATGAGGAACCACGAGTTTGTCTTATAGCCTGAAATTTTAAATATTTTTTAATTAAACAATAATTGTTTTTTCCCAATACATTCGCAATATAATTAAGATTTTTATTTACTCACTGCCTCTATCTTTCTGCCTACATCTTCCAAGTCTTTATAGTCTGGTGGTACTGCGTTGTCATAGCCCCAAGGGTACAGAATATACTGACCATAGCTGTGATACGTTAAGTACGCCGAGAATTTTGCCGCACTATTTTTGATGAAATCCTGAAAAAAAAAATTGATTATTTAACAGGTAACTTTACAAACAGGAGTTTTGATCAAAAATGGTATGTAGTTAATGTACCAAATCTCTGTAACTTAAACACTGCGCAAAGTATTCTGAATATCGCGCTACGGTATGTGAGTTTAATATAGTAATTTTATTACCTTCGCAAATCGTCTCAAAAGCAAGCCTAATTACATCTAATCACTAATTTAGCGTATTATTATTTGTTTATCGTTATTATACAACGTAACATAAATGATGAATTTTAAGAGCACTTTGAATACATTACAAACAATTTGAAGACGTACTTCACAAGCTGAAGAAGCAGTTATTGTTTGTTACAGTACTCTATGACATTATATCAGTTAGCGTTAATCCTTTTTTAAGTACTGTCTGGACATTTGTTAATAATTACCGTTAAGCGAAGATTACTCAGCTTAATGGTAATTATTAGGTAATACTACACACGGACTATCGCTAAGTGGTAATGTAATTGTTAACCGATATTGCACTCACACAGCAACTTGTTCCATAATTTTCTATTGAATGAGGTTTGGATATTATATGTTAGACAATTACCTATAACAGAGCGATTGACAGAAATGAATGAAAAGATGATACTATTGCTATTATTTTCTGTGAGAATTTTGTTACAAAGCTTTATTACTGCATTCGTATCCATTAAAAATTTGATAAAGAAATCTATTGTGATTTCTAACAAATTTTTTATATCAATCGCCTCAGTTTCATTTGAAAATGATAATAGACAGATATCGTTTGTACGCGGTTAAATTATTCTTGGAACTAAATTTTGAATAACTATTTAAATATCAAAACTCACTGATAGTGCCTTCGATTCTGGCTCGGAGAAGGCGCTGCTGCCGCGGTAGATATCACTACAAGGGTTATTGGAAGAACCCTTTTCTCCCCACCGATATCTGTTAATATAATGTAATGTTCATAAAAAGTAGTACAATACACGAAAAGAACAAAATCAAATTATTATTTGTATTTCTGATTACTCTTGTCAGTAGAATAATAAGCGGAACTGACCCTAGAACATAGGTTTCCTACGGATGCGGTGTGGCTCCCTAGAGGGAGCTGAAGCTTTATCATAACATAATTATATTGAATTAAATTTTAATTTGTGTTTTTTAAGAGATAAAAGACTGACATATAGAATTGGTATGATTAACTATTATTTAAAACTTTTTTCCTTGTAAAGGGGCGGATGGTCATAAAAGGTTGAGGAGTCATGCTGCAGACTCCATTGTCTAGTCTTAATAGAAGTCTGTTACAATCACAGTGTATTATAATTACCATATAAACTGTTTATGTTGAAAGCTTAAAAAAACCGTACGTACCCGAAATTCCTGTTGAGGTCTGTGCCCATACAAGTACGTCCTACTACTCTGCTTGGTTTTCTATTCTTTCGCCAAAGTCGATCGGACACATGGGTATGTTCATAACCATCGGGATTCACAAGTGGCATAAAGTACCTACAAGTTGTACAAGAGTTTCGAGATAATAGTCCATAACTTTGCGTAGAACTCCCATAGTATTAACCACAATTGTCTGTTTCCAATGTTTGTATTTTTTGACACAATTGGATCGCTAATATATAATAACTAAGATGATCCATTACCCACTTTCAATGAGAAAAAAGATAGAGGTTTTAGTTATTTCCGTTACTAATGGTAATGAAGAAACAAGTATCTAATGTTCCATTTTATTTTAGTGTCACAGCATTTTCTGCAATATCACTCAACAAATGTATCAAATGCTAGGTAATAGTCTTATACGCACCAATCTATGTTTTTGATGTCATCAGTTTCTACGTCGAAGGTCTCGGCGAATTGATTTATGAAATATGTGACAGTTGCTGGACTTATCCATTCTCGCGCGTGTATACCACCGTCAATGAACACGGCTTTGTTCGTTGGTTTCCCGTTCGATATTCTTAATACCTAAAGAGATGTAATAGTAACATCTTACAAAAGTAATTTTTTTTACTATTTCAATCTGTGTTCAAAGCCAGGGACCGTTGCGTCAGTGTTTCTCGTTTAATACCTTCATAATCATTTTTTTTTTGTTGGTCGTGATGGAGGTGGCGGGGTGTTTGGTGTTATGTGGGATTTCAACACACTCACACACTTTAGAAATAACCGGTTACGAGGCATACATGCGCAATGCTGGTTAATTACATGTCCTAACATTGGGTTCTCTTTTTTATTATTCAAAAAATCTAGCCCACTGGAATGATAACGAAGGGTGACTATATCTGTTATTCTTTAACATGGGTAAGGTAGGATATTATTGTAATACTTTTATTATATAATTAACAAAACTCTAATTATTCCGTCAAATATTGCTGGGACACAAAATGGATGTATTTGTATGAATGCGGAAATTCCTATTCATAATTTATTACACAAACCTTTAAATCTCTTCCTTCATACGATTTCCCTATTGTATTAACGCTTACGATTTTTGGATAAGTTTTGGCCAAATAATCCAAGAAGCCGTGAATATCTTCAACTCTGTGATATTGCTTCCATGTCATACGATGACCTGTGATAAAATATATAATTTTATAACATTGTAATTATAGTTTAATGAAATTTAGTTCTTTGGTTTTCTGTAAGTCCGATGATCAGATTTATTCACATATTTACGTACAATTTGAAACATTGATAAAGTGGTAATAACAGTAGATGTGCTCGGAGTTAGTTACGAAGTAGTAAAGTAGGTAGAACATGCGATAAATTCCCACTTTCCGAAAAAATTAAAACATCTAAAATATAACACAGAAAATGAACGTTATGCCACACAAAAACCTTGCGATATTTTTTGACGAACCCCAATTCGCATTCGGCCAATACTCCATGGGTAGATCGATAGAATTGTAGGGCAAGTAGGCATCTACTATACTATGCCGTCGACAAAAACCCCTGTAACGCCAAAAATTGTAAGCTCTTGCTGTAACAAAATCATATGAACCCTTGGAATATTGTTCCCGATTTTTGTGTCACTAAGTGGGAATGTATCCATTATTACTAACAATATTATTAACGAACCTCTTCGGTCTTGAAGCTCTATTTCGTTAGGATTAAGAGGAGGATTTTCTTCATCGATTCTTTTTTGTAAATCATCTATCACCACCTCGATTGGTATTCTCTCTCTTCTGAAAACTCTTGTAACATTATTTACTGCATTAGATTTTACAAGTATGTCGATTGACGATTGATTTCCTCCCCACGTAGAAATGACTGCGAAAAATATGAATAGATTAAAATATTTTTTTTTTTTATTTTAGAATTGTTATTATGAAATCTCAATAATACTTACGATTTCTTCGACTCAGTCGATAAATGACTCCTCTAACGCCAGTTTTATTAGTAGGTACCTTCCAAACTTGTGCTCCGTTGTAGTTCACTTTATTTACTGCCGATTCCGCGCTTCTGGTAAACGGTGGAGAAGCATCAATAACAACTGCTTCAGGTTCGTCAATTTTTTCTACATGATCGGTGGTCAGGAGTGATGCTTCTTTATCGTTAAATGGTATTATTGATGAAGTTTCAATTTCATCATCAAAGGGTTGTTTCACCGAGTTTCTTTGGGGCCATTCTATGCAGCAAATATTGATGTTAAACATACATGCAATTTTTTATCGGTTAGCTTCGGACAGAAATGGAATAGTTATATTATGTTAATTTTATAATTTAGAGTTTTTGAAATTAAACTATTACTAGGTAAGTTTTTATATGGAATACGTCCAGTTAGATCCAACTGCATAGTGATTATATATAATAATTTATATATTTATTATAGATACATAGCGACTGAATCTAGTGTGTGATACATAGCTCAACTATTAACATTTTAATATATACTATTTTTTTTTTATTTTTAAAGTGCAAATGTATGAAAATCTGTAAATAATTTTTCACCGTTTGTCATCATCCGGTGTTAGTAATCAAGTGAATGTGATTTAAAATAGTTCTTTTGATTGATTTATTTCCGTGTATGCCGATCGGCCAAGTATTTGCGATTGGTACATGTGACGCATTCAATGTAGAAAATACTAATTAGAATTCATTGTTTGTTTCTCGCGACACGTTTAATGACTTTCTCCGGTCTATGCTTGTTTTCCATTGCTGTTTGACCTGATCTTGGGTTGACGACAGTAATAACGGTATACCATCGCAACAATATATTTTAGATTAAAAAAATATTTTCATATAACTTTTTCCTTTTAAAGTTTGATATCGTTGTTGTTGTTAACTGATAGATACGCTACTTTCCCAATGTAGGATACACCATTTATACTCAAATTTAATAACGATCGTTTTAATATAATTGTTGAACCAAAGTTACTCCCGTCATCACCGGAAGTTTATTAATATAATATAATTTTGTAGTTATCTTTTGTTTACGTTATTGATATAATTATACTACCTTATAATACATTGTAATATTTTTCTGATTACATATATATGCAGGTTTATGATATAATGACCTTTATATATTTGAAATTGAAGCTATTGTAAATACCGGATGTCACTCTTTATATTGCTTCCATCGAAGCTTGTGCATAGAAAAAATTTAGAAATGGAAAGTAAAAAGAAAAGAAAAGTACAATTACATCACGTAATACTTTTAAAAAGTTTTAAGGAAACTGAACGGTGTTAATCCGTTTCTTATGTACCGGGACAGAAAATATTTATCCTCAGTTTAAAGTGAACGGTACTTTATACCTTGTTCTTATTTACTACAACATCGCAATGAGCTGGTTGTATATTTGGCAACAATGAACAAATCTGATATATTATTTATTTTAAATATACCAAAATGCTAACATAATTGTTTGTATAAGAATTGATATCTTCTATTTATGTACTTGGGAAAGAAAGAGATGTAAGTTTATATACTTATTATTTAACAATTTAAAGTCATCCATTAGTATTTCATGTCAAGGATTTTGTAAAAAATATTTTCTGAACTTAATTACACTGGGGTGACGTTAGTAGGTCAGATAACAACACAATATATAGTTTGGACTTAATTTTAGAAAGCAGCAGCAAGTGATACAGTAAGAACTGTTATTAGTAAAATTTTAGTCGTCAAAATCAAAAAGTACGGAGGTTTTTGTAAGCGATATCCTTATAAGAGTACTAAATAATAAAGATCAGATACGTTTAACATAAATGTACTGAGCAGTATCAAAATATATACAATAGGTTATCATTTGTTAACATAAGGAATGAAGAAATCCTTTCGCAAAGAAAATATCATTTTATGAAAAAAAAATTGTCCAAAGGAGCATTTGAAAATAATCAGAGGAAGATCTAGGAAGAACTTCATTCTAAAACTGATAACAATTGGAGAATGGAAAAAAACAACTAATTATTAGTGAGACAAGAACTGTTATCTACAAAAATAAAAAAAAAATGCATTTGAAAATGTATACAACTTACACAATTTTCATTAAACTGTTTAGTATTATTTATAAAATCTTTCAATGATCGAACTAAAATGCTTGGCTGAAATCGATATTTATATAAATAGTATACTAAATATATAACTTGATACAAATAATTGAATTATTTTTTTATTTATTTAGGTAAAGGTTTACACATATACTCGTTATATTACTTAAACCTACTATATATACAAATCTATTATTAAATATAAAATTTCTTTAAGGCCTTTTAATCCCTACATGAGATTGAGACCTTTGACTCTATTTATGCGATATATTTAGACAAATATATCTTAAAATTGACTTGATGTGTATATTAAATACTTATTTTAATGTAGATCCTTTCTAACATTACTTTTATTTTGAATACGGATTATTTATGGTTTTCCCTAAACTTCACTTACTTTCAAGTTAAATGGAATGTAGCGACAAATATTTTATTGTAATGTATGTGAACGTAAAATAGATAATTTGTACTTTCAAAATACCTAATTTTAGGAAATGTATTATATATTGATATATTCACAATATTACCACGTGAAAGAGAAGTTATAAATATATATAACGTTAACTGAGAATTAACGTACCTTTACCGGGTTCAAGTTCGTTTATAAGCGGTGTGCAGTATACCGTTGTGGTTACCAGTAGGAGCACGACCATCCGCGACCACATTTTCATGGTTACTGATGTCGAACTAGCGGTGAACGCGTCGAAGCCGCTTTGATGCGCTTGCGCACCTTCTGCTCAACTTATAAGCTCTATTTCAATAATATCATGTTAAGGATAACACATGTATAATAACAAATGGTATCTATAGAGAGATACAGAGAAATTACATATTATTTTTCTGTTTATTGATAACAATATTTTATGTAATAAAAGTAATAGTTTACAAATTTTAAGGTAAATCTTCTTAATAGCCGTAATTACGTTTGAAATAAAATAAAAAAAAATTACATCACTCTAAAACTAAATCATTTAATGTACTAGAAATGTTAGTACTTATATTTACGACTACGCAGATTTGTGTGGAATTATTGTTGGTAGGAGAGATATTTTAACCCTTAATTACACGTCATCGCTCTTTTTATGTTTATTTCGGAACCAGAATGACAACCTTCTTACGAAGTAGTGAAGGCGCCACGACCGGTCATTGCCTCTAAGTTGCAGTTATTTCATAACATAAACAAAATGTGCGATAAATAGCGAATGTTCCTAGTGATTATTCGATATTGTTTCATTAGGTTTAAATGTTTCAAGATATACTGTGTAAATTCATTAACGACATTACAAATATATTATATTGGCTTAAAAATAAACCTCTAAAGTCAATGCCCCGTGCGTAAATAAAATGCAAATAAGATTATTGCCTGTAAGGGAAAGAATGGTAACACTAAGGCCCGCTTCGTCATGTGTTCTTTAATGAATATTTCAAATGGTTTTCTTATTTTTCTGATAATTATTTTAGGGCAATGAATCAAAAAAAGTTAATAGTAAGGAAAATACAGAAAATCGTAAGATCAAATCGAGGCCTTTCTCTGCTGGTATTATTGAATCCAAGAAAAAAGAAGTTGGTAAAGGAAAGTCGACAACGTATTCTCAGAAGCGTTTGTTATGTAGACATGAAAATATAGTAGAAGAGTTAAAAGATACAAACGAAAGAGCTAAATCGCTCGAGCTGATAAATGCGCAATTAACCGATGACAACAAATTACTGAAAAAAAAATTAGAACAAATCACGATTGAGAAACATAACGTTGATTTAAAATTAATTGAATGTGAAAAGTTTATGAATAGGCTTTCAAAGGAATATGAATATAGAAATTCCGAACTAAAAACAATAAAAGAAAATGAAAATGTTATTAAAACAGAATTAAGTAAAGAAAGACAAGAAAGAAGAAATTTAACATTACAACACGAGAAAGATGTTGTAGTCATCCACGACTTGCAAAGGCAGGTAAAAGAAATGGAAATGATTTTAAAACGAAAACATCCCGATTCTGTGTCTGCTTTAATAGGTAAATAAGGTTAAATATTTATTACGAGTTAAGAAGAGGTAAAATGTTTTATTAATAACTTAATTAATTTTTACAGTAGCTTCAAAGTCATCAACAGTAGAAGACAATAAAAAGAAGTTGTTAGAAGAACGTATTGCACGACTAGAGCAAGAATTGAGAGATAAAGAAAATCACTTTCAAAGTATACTTCTTACATTACAAGAAAAGTTTAGTGATATGAAACAAAAATACGAGAGTCACATCGTCGATGTAGAAAGACAATTAATGGAGGATCGTAAAGTTAATACGGAACTTAAAAATAGATTTAGTAAACAAAATATTAAAGATTCTACAGCTCAGACTGAATCTAAAATTCGACATAGTGTTGGAACTCAGACTTTTTTAAAACAAGATAGAGCTTCTTCCGCGGTAAGTAGAATTTCACAAAATTCGGCTCTATTTTTGCATAAGTTAAAAGAAGACAGTTATCTCGTGGCTACAATAAAGGGACTGCAAGCAGAGTTGACAGTAAAACAACGTACTATCAGCAAAATTAACAGAGAAACAGAGGAGTTAAAGAAAAATTTACGAAATTTGCAGAAAGAAAAAGAAGGTTAGTAACAGTCTGTAGACTAATTGATGCAAAAGCATCCTAAAGAGAATTAGCTCATATAATTTTGCGCCTCTGATACTTGAAGTTAATCTCATATGTTTCTTTCGTCTCTTATCTTTCCTTCTTTTGGTCACAACATTATTGTATTAAGTGATTCGGTTATAACTGTAACCTCATTCATAACCGTATCTTCTGTAATAATTTATTTCTGAATTTATTTATAATTTTAATTTGTGGTAAGTACTAGTTTTCAATAATGTTTATTATTATTACTAATTAAATAAACGGTTTTTTTATTATATTTTTGCATGTCTATTGCAGTGTTACTCAACTTACAACCACAAAAACGAACACCTTGCAAGCAAACCAAATCCGTAGAAAATCTACTAGCTAAAGTAACAAATGAATTCGAAGCAGAACTTTCTGATGCTAGAAAACAGAGAGAGACACTGGTACAAGAAAAGGTTGGCTTGCTCGATTCGCTAAAACGTGCAAACGAAGATTTTATCTTATTGAAAAAGAAGCGGATACAGGACGTAAGTTAAAACTAGGTTTACTTATTAACAATAAAAATTTAGGAATAGTACAAAATAACGTCTTTCTTCTTATAACATAAGATTCTCAACTATAGAGGACATGACCATGGGTAAGTTGACACCTGCGGTAACAGGAGGTGTTATCACCAACTTCAGATCTCATTATTAAAAAATTTAAATTATGTACCAAGCATACCAATGCAAGGTTTCATCTGCTGACATCATTCTCGTTGATTGGACTATAAACAATAATTAAAGGCTTCAAGTAAACCGTGATGACTATGATGTCAGGACATCAGTCACCTTTGTTCTCCTGTGACCACAGTACCTGATAAGCATACGTAACGTCTAGTTTCAGTAAATAAGAAACTACGTATATAAAATCAAATAAGAAATGTGCTAAGAATTGTTTTCGACGAAAGGAAAATTTCATAAATAGCTTCTTTTTTTTATACAGCTTCACACTTTGCAACTGGCGCATGAAAAGGAGCTGATGCAGATGAACATGCAGCTGTATCCATTGCAAGAAGAGATCAAATTGTTGAATCGTACGGTAGAAATATTACAGGAACGCATCCGAGCGACGGATGAGAAATTGAGGAGTAGCTCTGGTGTTAGAATTGGAGACGTTAGAGCTGGTGGTGATAATCCAAGTTCAAAAAATGTTCGTTGAATTAGATAGATAATTAATACATGTGAAAAATGCGATCTGTTTTCGCCATAATTTTGCTTTGTGCATTGTCTACATTTATTTACAAACGCTGTTTATTTGCTTTAAGGAGTATCTGTTGGATGTTTGCTTTGTTATTAATATTTTAACATTGGTCAAAACCAAAGGAATGATTTCACAAAGTGAAGGTTTCCAATATTAATAAATAGTCCTCAAGCCTCAAAGGATTTCAAAGCGTTCTGTCGCAATAAATAAAATCATTTTATTCACCACTGGCCAAGTGGCGGGTTGGTAGTCATGTCGTCGAAAGCTGTTGTTCTCGGAACAAATGAGTTTCCTTCTTCACCGGAAGCTCAAGCTGAGTGAGAATCGATAGTAGATAATTTTCCAGCGGTATAATAAAATAGTATTAGGCTTACTAAGTAAATTTGTTGGGACCACTGTTGTAAGAAAATAAAATAAAAAGGGTACGTTGATGAAATTTAAAGGGTTAAGGATATGCCGTTTTTGCTGTACTGTGATGTTTCTGTGTGATCTACGCACAATAATGATGCCTATTTTCTTTAAAGTCTGCTTAAGGTCGTCGGTATAAACGCTAACTGAGATTATTGTCTAGTCAGATATTTTCATGTGATTTTTATCTTAGCATTCGGGATAAGTAATTACTGTGGTGCCTTAGAATGTATTGAATAAATAGTCGTAATTAAATTTGTCTTTTATTTTATTACTCGAATGTGGCGACGATCGAAAAAGACGCCATTAAATGGTAAGTGAAACTCCCGCCAATAACGAGGCGCTAGTAAGTATGATGAACCCTACACCACATTGCCCCTGCCGGCTTGACTCACAAGATGTTAAGTCGTTTGCTCCAGTAATTTTACTAGCTACAGCGCCCATTAAAAAGGAATACATTAATGATTGTTAACTACTGTTTGGCGGCAGAAATTCTAACAATAAAAGTACCTAACGGTATCCAGCAGCAGACCCACCACAAGTGCCTGTCCTGTTTGATATTGTCACTTAATGTGTGTATTAAGATCACTACATAAAAATAAAAACAGTTGTATGTCATATGTAACTTATCTAATAATATTTTACGAATATCTTTTATTTGTATTCTTGGTATTTTATACGATTGGCTAAATTAAACGAAATCACTGGCAATAGTTCTCTTTACTGTAGATCTCTGTTGCCGGACACCGTCTATGTAGGTACAACCGCTGCTCCTATTTCTGCCGCCAAATAGTATTGTGTACACATTACTGTGTTCCGGTTTGAAGGGCGCTGTAGCTTGTGAAATTACTGGGGTAACGAATCGCAACATTTTATTGCTCAAGGGAACCAGCGCAATGTGGTCGAGTGTGTGCCGTCCTAACCAGTGTCATGTTTGTTGGGCTGGTGTATCACTTATCATCAGATGAACGTCCCGCCCGTCTCGTCGCTACGTAATAGAAAAAAACATTATAAATAACTAATTTGGTCAGTTAAATCGAAATAAAACATATCAAATTCGAGCTCTATATAAACGTAAAGAACATTTATTTAGTTATATACAGTTTGATTATATGTATGTGTTGTTACATTTTCCGTTTAAACTTGTTTCTTATATATGAGGCATATATGCGCATGAATTGTATGTTTGTCTTAAAGGCTTTAACACCGCGCAAGGTTCGACAACCTTCGTTAACCGGCATTTAAATTTGCTTTCTGATTTACTTGCATCAACGTTGTGGACCTAATTAGAATTTATTGATTATTTATTTTATAACTTACACAGCATTTTATATTTGAATTTATTTTGTGAAAATATTATTAATGTAGCTTTGTATAATGTCATCGTATGTATGTCATATTTGTATTCTCGTTTACCACAATTTCTCTCACGGCGTTAGTTTATCGAACATGTTACGGTAAAAGCTTGTTTAACAAGTCTTATATTTGTATAGGAATGATATCTGAAGATGTATTATCATTTTAATGTCATCCAATGAGTCACAAACGGGACTGCGCGAACAATGTCGCTAACAATCGAGAACGAAGAGGAGGCAAGTTAAAATGACTCAGTCGCAAATAAAAACTATTTGTAACATAAATTTTATATATAACATCATTTAAGAAATGGCGGTAATGATTTATTTCTAATTTCACATTATAAAAACCTATTTTCACAATATAAACGGAAAAATGATTTTGTGTATAATAGTTTATTCTTACCTTGTTAAGTAAAATTAAAATATTTCTTGCATGTCAATTCTTTTTAAAATTTAATGAATAAATTTGCAGTTTTTTTTAATTATACGGAT
The DNA here is from genome assembly GCA_029030555.1 of Ornithoptera alexandrae. NCBI lineage: Eukaryota > Metazoa > Arthropoda > Insecta > Lepidoptera > Papilionidae > Ornithoptera > Ornithoptera alexandrae. The sequence goes on along the minus strand of JARDVY010000064.1, from coordinate 3,928,622 downwards.
ATTGCAGGTGCATTTTTTTATTTTAATTAAGCGACGAGATGAGCGAGACGTACACCTTATGGTAAGTGATACGTCAGCCCATAACAACGTGGCGCTAGATATGATATACTGCACCACATTACGTCGCCTTGGGACATAAGATTTTGGATGTCGTTACCCTAGTAATTACACTAGCTATGGAACACAATAATGTTTGTACAGCACCGTTTGGCGGTAGAAATTGGCGCTGCGCTAGTACCTACTAAGACTGTCTCTGGCAACAGAGTCCTATAAATATATAAAAAGGTATATTCAATCCTAATTATTAGTAACGACAGAACTCAATTTAAAAATAATTTGAAATATGAAGTGACAACCAAAATAATGTGGTCTCGTTACCTCAGTAATTTCAATAGCTACAACTCCCTCCAGAATACAGCAATGTTTGCACACTACTGTTCGGTAGAAATAGGAACTGCAGCGGTACCTATCTAGACAGTCTCCAGCAATAGAGACTTACTACCTCTAACTGTATGGCATTAATATTATAAACTCAGCGGTATTCATTGAATGGTAAGAGCGATCAGATCTCTTTAAAATGAATGTTATACTCAATTTTATTATTTTGCAATAGAAATTGTCCAATGCTTGGTGTATCGTATCTTTATGATTATCCATCGCATTAACATAGTGATGGCTTTGTTTAAACAGTTACTTAACAATTAATTGAAATAAAATTAGCTACGGATCAAATTGGTCTGCTGTAACCGTCGGACCGTTGCATGTTCAATTCCGTTAGTTAAGTTTTTACGGGATAACGTTAAAAATAATATGCGATAAAGGCATTTTTTAATTGCAGTGAAATGTGCGATAAATTATTTTAACCTAGTTAGAACTATGTTAGCATAGATGAGGGCTTATCCTCCATATGATTTTTCTATGAACATGAGTAATACATAGGCATTTATCTTATATGACGGTATTTACCCTACTGTTAACTATGTAATTTGTATTCAGCCTTGAATAAAGTATATATAACATTACTTAGAGTACTGGCATAGACCATCTAACTGGAAAAATTATGCAATGTCTTATTTGTGGCAGGTTGTAGATTCTATGTCCCCACGAGATAGAGATGCGCAGTGCAGCCGGGGCTGGCGGGGTGTTCGAAACCTTTCCTGTGGCCTTGCCGTAAAGCGACAACCATGGAAGATCGTGGACGTTTTAGTCGGTGCAGGTCCGACATAACTTTAACATTATGCCCTTCCATACGTTTACGGAAAATCTTCGCTGATAAGCTCCTTCTCTAATCACGTGAGGATTTTCACCTCGCAGAGCCCAATAATGACTATTATGAACATTTGTTATGCCGTCTCTGTCAAACTTCGATTCATCAGTCCACAATACTTTGGTGAGAAAAATATTATTTTCTACGTCTGCATGCAGCATAAAACGGCAGAAGTTTAATCTCCTTGCAGGGTCTTCTTCCTCCAACGCCTGGACCGGTCTATAACATCTAGGTAGAGCCTTGCCGTATGCACAGAAAACCACACTTTCCATTGTGTTCACGCCAGCAATCTTGCCACGACCCTGGTTGACGTAGTCGGGTCTATAACAAAATGGTCTATGATTCCTTTTTCCTCTTCAGTATCGTAGATGCATGTCCTACCTGCGTCATGTCGCCTCTGTTGAACGCTGCCAGTTCCATGGCGCGTTGATACGCTGCAGCAAAGACTTTATGACCTGGTAGGTGACGATTTGAAAAACGTAGCTGATATTCTCTTCAGGCTTGTAAAGAATTTCCATCACTAAGTCCATAACAATAGAAAATGTCAGCGTATTCTTCATTACCCGCTATTGAAATTAAATTTATTTGGTATGCAAAAGAAAAACTTTTCAGAATTAAGAAGACAACGATAATGTACATCCGCCTACGAAACTAGTTAAAATTTAACTATCGTACTGACTCATTACCTAAAAAGTTTTTTTTTCCTAAATTTTCGTAACTGTTTGTACTTTCTTATACCTTGTCGGATAGGTATTCAAGTCAGGTCTTTATTTATGTGCTTTATATGTATTTTTTAAAAATAAAATTTTATTTTAAGATTAAATAAAAATGTAAGTATGACGCCGTATTTTTTACTGTCACGACTTTCAAAAAACCTAATTTATAAGTTTTAGCCTCTAAGTGATAATTAATAATTTAATTTAATAAAACAATGCTTAGACAATAATTATTACATTAAAATTTGTGTAGAAATAAAATCATCGAATTTTTTCCTAGAAAACCAGGAATTTTTTGAAAAATATTTAAAAAATTAATAACTCCAGAACCATTGTTTTTGTATGGGGTATTCCATACATAGGTAGATAGGATACGAGCTATACTTCAGCCCCTCCAGATCCTTTACACCTATTACCTTTCACCCTGTACACAAAGGATAAGTATTTCTATGTAATATTAAATTACAGCTTTTTATTTTCCGTTGTAAATGATGCTTGGACTAAAAAAGTGTTTTAATATCTTTGTCTACCTGTTTGTGTTTCAAGTAGTTTCCTTTTTGACATATAGCCGATCGTACAAGGCATAACATAAGCTATTTATATAAGAAACTAATTAGTTTATACTTTTTTAAATTGATAATCAACGATACTATCTCTGAGGATTATAAAACTTAGTACGTATGTGAACTTTTTCATTGAGAATAAGTTTATTTTATTCCCTTTGTTGTAACTCGTCACCAGATGACTTTGCACTTAATGATAGCTAATCTTCTTAATATTCCTATTTTATTACTCAAGTATACAAATGCAGATATTAGTATAACTGCGTATTTATAATTGTTAAGAACTCCTTCAGTTATATGTATATATGCTCCTCACTAGACGGATTCCCAATTACGTGGACTGAAAATCTGATGACGGTCGCGGGAAGCCACTGGAAGCGGGCAGCACAGGACCGATCGGCATGGAGATCCTTGAGGGCGGCTTATGTTCAGAAGTGTGTGTTATCCGGCTATTAAAATTTATATATAAAGAGAATTCTGAAATTAATATATATATATATAATGCCATGGCTAACATGAAGTTGTTTCAATATTTTTGTCCGTCGAAGCGATGCTGGTAACCAGAGCTGGTTGGGGTATTTAAGGAGTTTACCGCGAAATGTAAGAATTTTTTTTTTGATTAACGTGAAGGAAATGCCTGCGCATGCCTGTCCTTGTGAGGGCAAGGACGAGTTATGTAGGATTTGCACCGACTAAAATTTCCACGATGTTCCAATTCATCGCCTGATGGCAGGGTCACGGGAACGCTTTCGTACCATTCGCGACCTCGCCGGCGTCGGCCGCTCTCGCAGCCCCAACCCGAGTGGGAGGGATAAACCCTCTCATTCCACCTCCGCAGGGGCACGCCGGAATATGCAGCGCGCCCTCCTCGGCCTCCTGCTGTCGCGCGGGCAACAGATTCCCCCGAACCTGTCGCCCAAAGGCCATGGGACCCAAGAAAGAAAACTCTTCCGGCTCTCTGCGGTGGATCCGATGTTTGGCCCGCCGCCACTTGTTAGTCGCAGAGGGTACTCCCTCTGCGACTCCACCTCAGCTACAGAGGGCAGTTAAAAAACTGCCTGGCCGCAAAGGGCAGCATAAACCCGCCCCTGCCGCTCCGGCGAGCTCCAGTTATCCACCACAAGGCGGGAACCTGTTGGGGGGAAATGCAAGACAATGGCTTAACGTCAAACTAGTAATAATAACTCCTTTAAGGTTCTTGTTAGGCAACACAGTAGTAACTACATTATACACTTTTTATTGTTTCATTTCGTTCATTTTGTATTTGCAGCAGTCTAGCATCTACATTTACAACTTCTTTCTGTATTTATTAGGTGTTGATGAATTGGTTCGCGTTGTTCTTATAAGGCGTGTTAATTTGACAAAAAAATATCAATGTTAGGTTTATCGATGGCCTAAGATTATGCAGATTTTTTGATTAATCTACGTAATCTCTGTATCACCTATAACTTAGTAACATTTAAAAGCAGGTCTCAGATCTCTCTTTACTAAACTATCATCCTCTTTGAGCTTCCATTGAAGGCAAAACATAGTGAGTAAACTGTCATGATCCAAGAATAACAGCTTCTATGGTCATTTAAAATCCAACAATTTACACTTGCCAGCATTGTGGACAAATGGCCTTTTAGAGGGAACTTTAAGTGGGTTATTTTCCTTTCAAGCGAATGATAAACTAAAATCAGCTGTCAGTAATATGTTTATTAACATAGCACTATATACATTTATTGTAATTTCATAGAAACTTTTCACATAGAAATTCACATAAATTTATTCATAATAATAAAAAAAAACCTGGCATTTAAATACTATTAGGCTTGATATTATAACTACATTCATATTTAATTTCACTATTGGAAGGTGAACAAACATAACGGACATTCAGACAATGGAATTGGGCAATAAAGTATCTTTAATTTATTGCTCATATGGATTCAATATATCACAATTAAGTAACGCACATTATAAAATAAATTATCAAATTGTCAATTAAGTTTTTGTATCAATATATCATTTATAAGTATAAAAAAATTATGTCAAAAATGGTTCAACGTTAAATCGGATCACACGGTCCACTGTTGTGCTTAAAAACGTCAAACTGTAGTTTCATTATATACTTTGTCTCAACTTCACATCATAGGACACAATCATCACCAGTTCAATGTCAATAGAAAATACATGTGTGTGTCTGTTAAATTTTGTCTTCTAACAAAAGTACGTAGATAGTTTAATATCAACACCAATGTGGTAACAGAGGAGCGTTCACAACAGTTACATGAGTATGACACTGAACCTGCGTTCCACCTCAACAGTAATTTACAATTCACACACACAAATGTAATTCAGTGTAATATTTTTTTTTTTTTCCATAAAATGGTTAACAAGCGGTTCACAATTTTTCACTAGTTCATTGAGTAACGTGTTCGGTATGAGAACACAGAGGTCCTGGGCTAGTCGGCGTCGCCGTTGGTCACCGTCAACGGTTCCTCCTCTTCATTGTAGTCTAGAGAGAGAACAGAGGCTCGTCTTCTTTTGCCAACAGGTGTGTCGCTACACTCACTTCCGGAATAAGTCCGTTTATCCGCGGGGGAAGATGCGCGGTTTCCGTTCACGGCCGTGTGCGTCGCGCGCAACTCGCGTTGCAGGAACAACACTGTACTCTGCATACCCTCTACGTCTTCGTCCAACTCTTGCAGGAACTCATCCATCTCTGAAACAGAGAAAACCATTTGTCTTGGAATCTTCGCTATTATATCCATTTTTATCTTTACAATGGTGATCACTACTACCATGATAGATACCAACGCAGCAACTATTTGTTCTGCTAGAATATATTGTCAAACATTACTGTGTTCTGGTTTGAAAGGCATTATGGCTGATGAATTCTTGAAATTTACGATGTGATGGTGGCTGCTTGTCTGGGTGGGTTCTATATCAACTAATAGTTGGTATTCTTTTCATTATCATCATCATCAGCCGATAGACGTCCACTGCTGGACATAGGCCTGGACTGGTATTCTTTAAAGGAATAAAATTTTAAATACGTACCTGATTGTGATTTCTTTACTTCTTCGCTGAAGCTCTTCTGTAACGCCAAGTCACCCTCTAGTTTAGCTATTCTGCCGCTGGATGTCATTCTCCCGAGATCCTCATTCTCTTGGTGCAGCAGCCTGCATTTGGCCATAAGTTTTTTCCCTGTATTCGAATCAGGCGTGAATTTCCACGCCGACAGTTCGTTCTGCGTTTCCTCTAATCTCGCTTTCGTTGATGTTAGTTCTTGTTTCAACCTCAATATGAGCACATTAACAGCTGGATCTAGAAGTGTCGGTCGCCCTTGAAGACTTGCGTGTGACGACTTTAATTCATTTATTTGACTCTGGGAAACGCATGAATATGATTTATTAGTAGTTAGAATCTTATTTCTTTATTGCTGGAGACCTAAGTGCAATCGCGGTGTTGACCGCCAAACAGAGGAGGGTAAACATTACCGTGTCCCCGTTTGAATGGTGTCGTAGCTAGTGAAATTACAGGGATAACGAGACAACACCATAGATCTCAAGGAGACCAGAACAAAGTGATGCTACGTATATTATCATAACCAGCGCTACATTGTTATGGTAAGGCGCATAACTTACAATCTAATTTCATATGACGACATCGTCATTGGATAAAAAATTCCTGTTTTGGATGGTGGTAAGATTTTTTTAAATCCCTTTAGCAAGTTTCCAGACCGATTTATTTAATATTGGTTTTTTCCTGTTACTATGTTTAGAGAGCCAGAGTATTTTTGAGTGAGCAGTCTTTGCTTTGTCTTATCATTTAACACTATGGGAAAGTGAGATCTAATCTTAGCCCACATTGGATAAAAATTTAATGTATGTTAACTGGTAACAAATTAAAAACAATTTTATTTAATTTATTAGATATTTTTAGTCTAACTTATTTTCTTGTATAGATTTATTAATGGTTATATGTATTTATTAAATTTTGTGAGAAAATTATACAATTTGACTTACTACATAATCTTGAATCTCTTGCTCTTTTGCAGCGAGTCTCCTAACAAGTACCTTCTCTCTATGTTGTGATTCTGCATATTGTTGCTTGTTCCTATCTTCTATTTCTTTCGCTTTTTCCAAACTGCCTGCAGAAATTAATTGAAATGTTTGATGAATAAAACATTTAATTTGTCATTAAGAATACTATATATATTGTATGAATTTCACGGAGATATTGCTTATGGTAACAATATTATGGCCTCTTGCCTAGCAGTCGGCAAAGAAATTTAATTATATTGTATCCAATATTCACACACTAATAATAACTCAAATAGTTTTCTTTTATTCAGGTAATTTTTTAATGATGATTTTTTTAAAAAAAATTATAGGCAGTAGAAAGTAATATGCCTTAAAATAAAATCTTGCATTTCTTATGAATGTTTAGGCAAAAACAACTTACTTTTATAACTTACATACAGAAAAAATCGACAACACCTTAACTAAATACATATTTTCAAAGCACTACACAAGAATTATGTAGACATTATAACATGATTGTCTTAAACAAGAACTTAAAACTTAAACTTATGTAAATGTAAAGATCTTAAACTTAGAACTTGCTTACTTAAGTATGGAGTTTGTAAAGTTATTGTTTATATTACACACTGATTTTCCAATTTTTTGACCAAAAATGTTATATTATGTGACTAAAAAAAATTGAAGACCTTAATGAAGACTTATAAAAATTCTACATTTACAGAAAAAATTAAGTTTTTTTTAAATACAGAGTTACAAAATATTTTACAAGATATAAAAAGAACAAAGATATCTTTTAGCAGAATGTATATAATAATGGATTTTAAGCAAGGGTGTGTGCCTTAGATATCTTAAAACTATGTAAATATTAATTTCTTAAATCACTCAAAAGGTAGACCACTATGCTGTTTTGACCTTGTAATTTTATTTTTAACTAGAGATAAGCATAGAAATTTTGGGTATGTTATGAATATTCTATCTGAAATCTCTGTGCATGTCCTTGATCATAATATACATAATATTTTATTTTAGTATATTACTCTTAAAGATTATAGCCAGGTTATATTTTAAAATTTTTCTGTTAAAAGTAAAGATTTATTCAATACCAAATTTAATTGTATATAAAATTCTAACTATCTTCATACAATCAATCTTATCTCTTTCATACTTTTAGGAAGACTAATTGAAGTATCATTTTAAAGTGGTCATGAAAAAATACTAACCATTGCTGTGATAACAAACATTTTAAGAGAAAACTGTATTGTTTTTTGAAACATTAAAATTTGTAAGGTTTTGGGTGGTAGTAAATAAGATATGTGAACATACATATAGAAATACATGTTTATAAATATTGTTATACTTATAATCACTACTAATTATTTAGAATTTTTTAGTCTGTTTAAGAATATTCATTGTTGCAATCGTAAGATATGAAATCATTTTTTGTTTATACAACCAGTCTTGATGCCATGTTTTCATCAGGAAAAATATTTTTATAATTCTTTAAAGAAAAACATGCACTTTTTAATCAAATGTGAACGGGGCAGGTGTTTGCTTGGGTTTCATGTTTCTATGATGAATTATTATATATACATTTTTGCATGTATATTTTAATGTTTATTTTATATTATAATTATGAAAATTCAACAATAATCTGGTTTCTTTTTTCATAATAGAATACCTTTTATTTATTAATAATATTTTACTCTTTCACCATTAAAAATTATGACCTCATAGGAAATATTAAAAGTGACAACTATAAGGCTAAGAAAATAATCATTTTATTATATTTTTAAAGGTGTCATTTTAAATATTTTAGTTTTGTTTTAATATTACACAGCAATGAGATTTGTAGAATATCTACCTCATAATTTATGTCTACCTATAGCATTGCAGCACTAGTTACAACAGCAAACCCTGAACCACATTGTGCTCATCACTTTGAAACATAAGATGTCTTGTTGCCCCAGTAATTTCATTGGCTACAACACCTTTCAAAGTGGAATACAGTAATGTTTGTAAAAAACTTTTGAGCAGCATAAATAGGTACTGCAGTGGGAGCTACTCTTGAATAACAGTCTTACCATAAACATAGAAATATTTTATCAATACATTGATTCTTGTCTCTGTATATTGAATAGTTGTTTTTTTTTATTTATATCAAAATATTTATACCATAATTATATATATATATATTGTCCTAAATATTATTAGGAGAATCAAATATTTATAACATTAATTAATGAATAACATACAGTTAAAAGCATATATATTACACGAAATGAGAAGCATAAAGGAAGCATAGTAGTGGATATTGGAATGACCCTTGCACCTTCAAAGGTATATATAAAATGTTTATATAAGCTATATAAAATTGCAATTTACAAAACATTTCAACTGATGGACATATAAACTGCATCAAAACATTAATATTTTTAAAGGAATTAGCTTTATTTTATCACTTTTCACTATAATAACATGTATTGTTTATCTACAATGGGGCTAATATTTGACTTCAGTTTCACTTGACATTAGGTGCTAATTTAGGTTAAAGAACAGTACTCAATCAAGACATTAGTTCTCATATGTATGTCAACAGTTATGTTGTTATAGTGCCAGATTAAGAACATAAAAGTGATAGTTAACCACGTATACAGGTTTGAACATATTACAATCCAAACTACATTATTTCAAGTGGCTCTTGCATAAAATCAGGAATCTTAATGTCACAATGGGTTAGTGATGCATTACTGGTAAAAGTTAAATGAAGATTTCAATGTATTTGTAAAATAAGTTTTTATAAATTTTTAAAGAGGTTATTGTTTTACAATAGGGAACCAATAATTTAAATAAAACTGGTTCTAAACACGTTTAACATACAGATGCACTTTTTATGTTTATCAGTCATTATTTAGTATATAACAGATAATTGTTAGTTACTATAATATTGATAAAACTTAATTTCATAGACATATGACAATAGTGACTTGTTGACACATGCAATATGATAAAACATTGTAGTTATGTACTTTAAAATCTTCAGTATTATTACTAATTTTATTGTTTCTATTCACTTAAATGTTTTTAATAATTTTCAAGTATGATTCAATTGATGCAGTTTCCAAAATAAATCTTACAAAAAAGTGAATTAATATTATTGAATCGAATAAATTTTCAACATTAACTTTGTAACATAGTTACAAATTGCAGAGGCTAACAAGTTGATGAAGTAGTAAAAATAATACAATGTTTGTTACAATAATAAGTAAATACAAAATTAAAACCTTATAATAATAAATAAAGAAAAACATATTTACTTTCTCATGCTGGTAACTTGGAGCATTAATTTTATAATTCCTGTTAATTATAACTTTTCCTCCAAAAGCACTGTTGTCACAACAACATGTTAATGTGCAGTTTGCACATGACCCCGAGCCGTAAAAATACATTGCACTTCCACTGATCACTCCACTTGCACAGCTCTGACACAGCATTACACCTTTCTTCTGTGGTAACAACTATCATCTAAACCCCGCATCACATTTTTTTGTAAAACTAACAATTCAACATCACAGAAACAATTCAGGCATATTGTAACAGTATCACTAGATATTTTAGTTAAAGCATTGTCGATATAAGTAACTAAAAAAGTTTGCACAGATGAGGTCGCGTGTCGAACAGAGGCCGACCACGACGCTATCAAGCCGATGTAACCTTTTCGTAAATACCTTCCAGCTGCTTGTTCAAAGTTTCGAGGTGATCAATATACAAGTCCTGGTTTCTCCACGCGGTGCGGAGCGACTCAATGCTACCAGTGTCCAGTTGTTGGGGGGTCAACAACACCCGCGTAAGACTCGTGACGCCATCACTCGTCTCACCGTGCCGATCTGTCTCCTCGGACATTGCACTCTCACAATTACGTTAAGGTGATTTGTAACTGTAATTAAATGACTGCCATTAATTCCGTTATAGATATGCGACTTGTATTTATCCGTTATCAAAAACCTGCAACAATGACGCAAACAAAACTGACAATACCAACGAAGTATACTTACAGGTGTTACTTTTATAATTAATTGTATAACTATAAAACTGTACGTAAAATTATAAGTCAACAACACTTTGAACGGACACTAATACCATTATTTTTAACTAAATTCAATAACTTCTATACGCTAGACGCCATTTTATCACGTAGCACTTGTTAGGGTTGCCATCTTAATTTCGACGATATGTTGCTTTTTACTTTTAATGTATATGATGCCAATCCGAATAAAAGCATAAATATATTTTCTTATTTATATATTTTATTGTATCAATTGAAAAATTGTCGCTCATCTGGAATTCATCTTTATTTTTGATTTTTTACGATTATTTTTTAATTAATACATTGATGATAAGAAAACCTAATTTTTCAAATTTAGTTATTGGGAATATTTTTAATACTTATATAAATTGTTGAAACAAAGATGAAGTTTGTGTAAATATTATTAATTATTTTTTACTACAGAAATAGATGGCGTTGTTCATAAAAATTTTTGAAGTTTTTCCTAATAGTTATAACTGTAAACAATGTGACAACTATTCAATTTTTCTCATTTCACCTGATGGTAAGTGATACAGATATTTTACAATATTTGTGTTTTTTAATTCTTACTTAACCTTTTATAGCGCGCGATCAGAAAGAGAAAAAAAAACCTTTTATATATAGAAATGGAAACCCTTAGTTTTCCTTTATTCGCTGATCTGTCCATTTAGCCATGATAAAGTTCAGTAGTCTTTAGTACTAAACACTGATTTCGGATTTAATAATTACGCTTAAAAAGAGTAAAATAAATTTATAAACTTTTTAATTTTCACTTGTTAAGGATCTGCTTTGCATTACGAATTTGAATTTATTATTTGATATAAAATAGGTAGCAGAGTGATATATATTCTGATAATTTCAAACAGGCCAGCCTTAGTTTGCATGCTGTTTTTTAAAGTTAAATTTTTGGTTCGATTATTATCTATCACATTAGATATAAATTTGTCTCTTGTTTCTCCAAAAATGTTAATTACTAATTTGAATGATCAAAAATTTCGCACTCCAGCATCTGCAAGCAGTGTTTTATTTGTTACCGAGCACAAAATACACACGGATTTATTAGTATGCTACGAAGTAATTCTAAGTTAATTATTGTTTGTCATAGAAGGTTAAAAGTAAGAAAAAAAATATTTGGTAACTGATACACCAAAGAATAAATTTATGCAATGTAAATTAATGTTTAAAAAAATATTTTAAGAGATAAAAACTGATGTAATATTATACTATTGGTTCGATTAATTACGACGATTAGTAATATACTATTGGTACGATTAGCATATTTTTTTATATTTTGTAAACCATTATTTTTAAAAAGGATCCATTCGAGATCCGGCAAAAAAATTGCAGACACGGATACAGACTTCATTTACCTCTTGTACATACGCGGATACGGCTACGAATACGGATATCCCGCTTATCACTTATGAACAATATCGCTGCATGGAGTATTTAATTCGAAGATCTTCGTAATCTGTTACTTTTAATTTTTTGTTACTTGCTAGTTGAATAAGATGTAAGTTTACTCGTACCATTATATATGCAATTAAAAATAAGTACCTGGTTGTAAAAAGGTAATAAAACTAGATATCATTCGTAATTTTCTATTAGGTTTAACTTATGCTATTCAATTTATTAACACTTAACATCTAATTAATGTTTAACATTAATTGATTCTATAAAAAGAATTCAAATATACATTAAAAATCTATTAATGATTGCAATAGGAATAACTATATCACAATATGTACAATGGAATGTTTATATTCGTAACACTTATAATTAAACTGTCAATAGGGCCGCCATACTTCTTGATTGGCGGCACCATAGAGTCCATGTTTAACATCATCATTTCCTTCACACGTTTGCACAAGGCCACTCGCTTCCCCTGCACCCTGCAACTCCGTTGTTATAGAGATACCACCATCGATATCACTTATTTTTATTTCGCTAGGGATGTATTGTTCAATATGTTTATCGGTAGAGCTGTGCAAATGGACGTGAATTTGATTTTGGTTAACGGTTGAGTATAAATTAGGTAATATCATTTGTGGATTTGGACTGATATATGGCGTATGCGATTGTAGACAGGTTGGGTTATTGTTGATGTTGTTGTATTGATAATTGTTGTAATTGTAGGTGTTGGTGGGCCAGGAGTTGTAGTAGTTCGTTTCGCACCGGGCTTGTGCAGGCATTGCGGTAGCTGTATGACTAGCTAGTGGTGGCGCGTTTAGATCCGTTAATGCCGATCCAGATCCACTTGGGTTGTTCTTAAAACTCGTCGTTCCCGTTTGGAAACCGCTGTAGTCAGTGTGACATAGCGGCATTTCAGGTAATACTGAAAAAAAAGATTATTTTTATTATATTTCACCATGACTAAATTTTGAATTTATAGAAACAATATTATACGCTATCTCAGTTATCTCATATATTGTTTCCAAATATAATTGAAAGTTTTTTTTTTTTTAATAAAAATAGACCTATTACAAAATTTATCATAAATGTCTGTTTGTGGTAATTTTTTATTACCTGTTGGTATGTGGATAGTTGAATCCGGTTTATAATAAGGTGGTTGCAAGGGTACGCTGCCATAGGCCGGATAAACACTCGCTGTTGAAGGATACCCTGTGTTCCACTCGCTCGCTCCAAGGATGTTACCACTGGTCTCTAAAAAAAAAGTATGTTTATGTAGCGTCCAGAAACTGATTTTTAAATGTTCGTATAAGTAGAATTAATTAATGAATAAGTATTTTATAATTTTAAAATGTAAAGATATAGAATCATCATTATTTTTATTTAATTCTACGAAGCGACGAGACCAGCGGGACATTCACCTGATTATAAGTGATACGCCTGGCCATAACAACGTAGCGTTAGTTAGGATGTTATACAATGCACACATTACGCACTTCGCTTTGAGACATAAGATGTTAGGTCTCGTTACTTCAGTAATTTCACTAGCTACAATGCCTTCCAAATCGGAATACAATAATGTTTGCATACTACTGTTCGGCGGCAGAAATAGCCGCTGCGATGGTTCCTACCTAGATGATCATCGGTAATAGAGACTTACCACCAGTGAGATTATTTAAGATTACTACATTAAATTGTTTTGTTGTTAGACTGTACAATTGGTCAGATAACCGACTTTTAGGTCAGGACATTGATCATTAAAGATTTATGTATTATAATAATAGCGAGTAAAAGTGGTTGTAGTCCAAACCAGCCCGGGTAGAATCCCTTTAATGAAATCCGACACTTCATGCGAAGCCTTTCTTTATTGTAAACAAAAAATGTGCTTGAGTTTCATATAAGCTGGAATCATTCAATTAGCTAGACATATTGGGTCGCCGTGTCTACTGCCCATTGTCAATGGCGGCTGTTAAAATGGAGGTCACGTGTGCGGAACTACCGTCGCGCTTACGCTTCGGGATTGCCAGCTGATTCACGCTTTAACGCTCGCCTGTCAACGAAAGTGGGGTCAAGTATACGAAAAATTATGAATACAATCGAAGATGTTAAAGTTATTCGACCTTCATTATGGCTTCGTTATTTTATTGATGCCTGTTCATCGATGATAATAATTAAGAGGTCGTTGATTCTAATGGTAGTTTGTCGTAAAGTTATTTGATGATTTGATATGAAATAGCGTATGGTGGAGACACATCTGAAAATTGTAATCTAGATAATTGACTAATGAAATGAAAGATTTCCTTCGTCTCATTAAACAGTAAAATTATGTAGAGAGATACTTTACAGAATTTCACTGTTTTGTGAAACAAGGAAAATATTTAATTACTGAAACGTTAAACAAAATATATGTTGTTTTTAGTTAAATACTATGATATTTTAAAACTCGTAGAACAAAAGAGTGATTTTATATATTACATTCTAGATATTTTGAATAATGAAGAGATTATTAAATTAATTTAGTCACACACAATAGTAAGCAATACTAGGCTCAAAAGATTAAAACTCAATATTCTCTATTTATGGACCTCTTCATAATTTATAGACGGTAAGAGAAGAATTATACGAAACTATAGAATAAATTTGGATAAGAAATATTTTTTTTGTAGTATTTTTAAGCTTCTTAAGTTTTTTAATAGTATTTTGAGTTGTTAATACAGAGAAGTGTTTTTAAGCAATGAACTATGAACAATTTCAGAGAATTATAAATTTTTCCTGTTACTTTGTTCTGCGACAAACGTAAGAAAATGTAGATATATATTTTTAAGAATTTTATTAGAGGTTTTTATACTTGCGTGAAATGTTATAGTGTTTTCGTCTGCTTTTGTATCGTAAATTATAATGTTAACGAACTTTACGATCCTTGTGGATGCAATCGTGAATAAATTTTGAAATAATACATGTTTATATGCACGGCATGCATTTATAAGAATTTACGTGTTGGAAATAGCTCATATTAAGTATTTATTTCCAAAAAATATATTTTCATATCTGATAATAATATCATCTATGTAATTCTCAATCTAGACCGTATTGATCACAAAAAAATTTTGCTTGCAAATATCCATTGTAAGCTTAATATGTGAAAATATAAAAATGTCTACATAATTGAAATTTTTTTGAATATAATTCGTGTAATAGTTACATAGTTACATAGACATCAGTCGACGCTTATAGGGAAAATCTACCTAGTATTATACCTCAAATAGGCCTAGAATTTTTGTATGTTTCCGCTTAATAATATTGTTACTATTAAATAGTTTAACAATGGTGTGAGTCATTCCACGGGTCAATCACTAATGACGTTTCAGACCCTAGGGTGTGCGCTGTGTACGTGCCACACCTCGCGTGGACCCCACATATACATACAAAGCTTAAAATTTACAACTGTACGAATTAACATAATGATTTGTTTTATCAGTATTGACTCAGTCGGCTGCATACTAACTACACTCTTTACTTACCTAACTTTTATTTCCTATGTCGTAAGAACGAAAATATCAAAATTTCTATTATTAGATTTTTCTAAACATTTTTAATTAATCAACAAAGGGTTAACACTTGGTCCCATTTTACATGACGTTAAATAAGAAAGACGCTGAAAGCAGTAAAAATAGATTCAACTCCCCATGTCAGTATGAAAAGCAATCTGAAGAGAAAACTTTAATTATGTGAATAATTTTCGAAGCCATTTATTATTAATCATACTCGTTGTTTGATGAGAAATACAAAATATATCGAAGAGTTTTTTCCTGAAATATTAATATTGATTTCTAAATAAAAACCAATCACGTTTATGTTTTAGATCTGTGTTAAGTTATATGTTTAAAATAGTATCGGTGCAAAAAAGTTTATGGAATTTGTTTATGGCTTCTGACAACTCTTTGAGTGGACTACATTTTATTTCATTATATGTTTATTACTGTTCATAATAAAACTTGAACATAATACTAAATAAACACAAACCACCGTTTCCGATAGATGGCACTATTGGCGCTGTAGTTAAGAGGTCGCTCTACTAATAAGGCATCGAATGTTACGACTTGGATTCTGTAAAAGATAAATGTTTGTAAGATTCTGAGGAATTTATTTTGAGTCATATGCATATCGGTTAAATACGATTCTACAACAGATCAGGTTTTTATATCTTAAAGAAGCTTCATTCTCGAATAACGCGGTAAAAGTTTAGTTGTCTAATAACTTAACTACCACTGTAGTTAAGCGTTTGCCTTGTTACATACATGTCCCCCCTACATGTGTCGTAGAAGTTTGGTTGATACAAAGGATTTTCTCGAACCCACTTATATAACTACCAACTTCATTTTGTGAATGTGCTAACATATCAGCATCATTGTATACCGAGTATTAACATATGGGAGCTAGAGTATTCTAAGCGAGCACACTTTAGTAACTATAGCCTTATCATATGAAATTGAAGTTAACGGTCAGTACATTGCATATAAAAAAATTTTTTTACTCTCGCCAATCTTTGGAATTTTACCAAAATACATTGTAATACGAATTTGCGATATATTATTTGAATAACAGACAGTTGGCCGTTATCATTTTCATTTGTTGTTCATGTCGGATTTACATGAAATTAATTAAGAGAATTAACACTGTTGTCATTTACCTGCTGGAAGCTGACGCATACGAAAAGCAATGGTATTTCCCGCATTTTAATGAATCGCCCGTTCTAGTAATATAAAATGTTTCGATTGCTAACATTACAATTATAATTGTAATAATACATGAACACGTCACTTGTTATGTACGTAGGTTGTTACGCGCACGGTGCAACGGTATTTCCAATAATCATCTGAAAATTTTAATTTTTAATACGTTATTCTTGTTCGCTATATTTTATGAATAAATAACATTTATTTGTTTAAACTTTCTTATAACCATTATAGGTTATCCACCACCAGCTAGGAACTCTTAAGTTACTTTTACCATTTGCCCGGAGACAACTAGAAAAGTTGGATAAACTATTTCAAGTAGGAAAGATCTAGGAGAAAAGATCACAAGGTAAAATATCCACCAACTGGTCAAACCACGTGCAAGCCATATTAGGACTCAAAATCCGATAGCTTGAGAAGAGCGTGGTGTGGAGGCAATCCTGGAATCCCCATTTACTGGTGGAGTAGACAGTCTAGGTAGGTACCACCACAGCGCCTATTTCTGCTGCAAAATAGTAGTGCAAATGTTACTCTGTTCCGGTGTAAAGGGCGTTGTTGCTAGGTTATTACTGGTGTAACGAGAGTCAACATCTTATGTAGCGCCTCGTTGTTATGGGCAAGCATACCACTTACCATCAGGTAACCGCCCCGCTCGTCTTGTTGCTTAATTGAATAACAAAAAAATCAGTTGCCGCGTCAGTAAGGACATTTCAGAACAAGCATGACATTCAGCAATGGAAAGAGAGAGTCAGAAGCGAAGAGTAACCTTGATGTTTTTTTTAAATAACAATGAAATAATACTCAATTTCGCATGATGTTATATGGCAATAAGGCCGATGATGGTGAAGCGGGCTAACTTCGTAAAACTCTGGCTACATCACATGACTATGGGATATATAATTTGGCAGATGACTGATATGGTTGTCTGGTGTGGTCGAAAAAACCGCACCAACATTCAAATCCTAATTGACCATATGACCGTGGAAATTTAGCAGCGTCACTTTAGCTGCTGCGGAACGGAGGCGATTGTAATATTTTGTAATTATCGCAGCGTAATAATTACTGATAATTAGGTTATTTACAAAATTGTATTTTGAAGAAATGATGGGTATGAAGAGTGTGAATTCAGATATGACGACTGATAGAGGGATATGGAAGAGAAGTACATACTGAGATCACACATAGCTGGGACAAGAGCAGGAGGAAGAAGAAGAATGGGTATAAGAAAATTATTTATCATTTTGATGAAATATTGAGTTGCATGGTATGCAGGCGGTTAGAATTTAGACTGGAGCACACATTTTGATTTTCTTTAACCCTAAATTAAAAAGAAAGTAAAATGGCGTTAAAGAAAATATACAAAGACAATGTAAGTAGAAAGGAAGACCTAAATTGCAACTAGAAGTTGTCTTTAATTTATGTTTGTTATTGACTAACTATATGTCGGTGAGACCATCATCATTGGTAGATCCTATATCGTAATATTTATGACTCTTGAAGATAAACTACAGTTAAGTGTAATATTACTCACTATGGTTTATTGGAAAAATAGTCTATAAAAATTTTCTTCCTATTCAACGCAGTTTTGTAAATGAGTCATGTCGATAACACAAAATTATAGCTAAACTGCTCATTACTTATATTGGAATATTTGAAGAATTGTTTCACAGTTAGAGCGGAAATTCAATTCCAGAAAAATAAAAAAAAAACATTATTTTTTTTAAAATTTCTACTATCAAGTCATAATGTGTTTTGAATAATTGGAACCTTGACCTTTAAGACTAAAAAGTCATATATATATATATATAACAAACATATATACATTGAGTAGATATTATTTAACATTTATTTAATTTATTTATGTATACAAATTTCTAGTGGTAGCTCTGTTGCTTACGACCAGCTAAGTAGGTTTCGGTTTGAAGGGTAGTGTAGCTAGACGGAGCAAGCAGCACGGAACACAATGTAGTGTAGTATATATAATTTTAACTAGTGGCAGGCGTATCACTTACCACTAGTTAAACGTATCGCTCATCTCGTCGTAATGAAATAGTTCAATGATTTTTTTTGAGATATTTGACATTAAAGAATATATTTTAAAAGGAAAAGTCGAAAAAGATTTCTTTAGGTTATCTATGTGAAAGGTATGTTACGAAATCGATCATCATCATGAAATGAATGGAATTAGTCGTAACTAGATCGAAATGCGACAGTGTACCCGCTAATGATTTTCACCAGCGTCGATGGCGCACGAGCGGAGACCTCGAGTTCAAACGAATCCACTTCATTTTGCGGTGCAGCCGCTCACCGTTCCTAATTTAGTGCGCTCGTACATGAAATTAAAATCGGGTTAATGTATTAATGGGATACGCACTTAATAAATATTTAATTAGGTGTCTAAATAAAAGCGCCCCGTCCGCCCGCTGCTGCGGTTCCGGTGCGATTTTGTCATGTGAAATAATTTCGCGTTTGATACAGCCGGTGGCCGCGCAACTTCGATAGCGAATTAAAATGTTAGATTAGGTTTGTGACATTTTGGGGCGGTTTGGTTTTAAATTTAATACTAAATTATGTTAGGACTTATTTATTATATATTTATGCAATTTTTTTTATACAATATAGAGACGCAGTGAACGAGACAATCATCTAATGGTAAGTGAAACGCTTGCGTATAACAACGTGGCGTTAGGTAGGATGTTAGAGAGTTCACATTTTGCTCGTCGCCTTGAGACAAAATGTTGAGTCCCGTTACCCCAGTAATTACACTGGCTAAAGCGCCCTTCAAACCGGAACACAGTAATGTTTGCACACTACTGTTTTGCGGTTGAAAAGCGCTGCGGTGGTACCTAGCCGGTCTTCGGCAATAGACCTACCATCAATGTATGTAGCTTCTCCATCACACACACATTAAAACCATATAAATATCGTGGTCGCTAAATTATGGTGTGTATTTTATAAACACTAAGTAATTTATTGCCCTGGCGTTAATACCTCTAATGTACATTATCATCAGCCGATAGACGTTCAGTTTGGACATAGGCCTTTCCAAAGATCATTACGTTTAAAGGGGTTCTATTAAGAAAATTTGGGCCATTTCTCGCCACGCTGGCCCAATGCGGGTTAATGGAAGCCAGAGCCTCGTTTATTGATTAGCGAGGTGCACTACGAGCAATGAGACTGGCTTGGATTCTGTGATTTGTACGGGACTTCTAACTACTACTAACTATATACATATATAATAAAATTAATAGTTTATCGATGTACTTGCTTTGTAAGAGATTTGTCCTAATCATAATCGTGTGCTAATTAATAATTTTTATCTAAATATTTATGAAACAATTCTAGATTGACACAAAAATGTTTATTCACGTTCGTAAAGAAAAAAAAAATTATAAAAAAATGTTTACTACTAGTTTAGACCGACTACATGAATTCTTATCTTATTTTGTTGGGAATTAGATTTGGTCTAAGCACCTTCCTTGGTTTTACACTTACTGTACAAATGATAAAATATTAGAAACTGTAAAGTTTCTGTTTTCCGTGTTGAATTATAACTATCTACATTCACATTTTTCATTCATCATTTGACAAAACATTTGGAGGTGAACGTACGTAAATTTTTTAGTGTTTATTTAATCATAATTGCCTCGCCTGGTTACTTTCCTGTTATAAAAGCCGCTGCGCGTAGCTACGTACAGGCACAGACAGGGAGCCTAGGCCTGCCGGTGACGTGGGATAATTACCGCCCTTCCGACCGCCCCCCTTCTCCGCTCCCCAGCCCCCCACCTCACCCCTTACCGTCCATTTTCTGCGTTGGTAATGTCATATTAACATCCACACCTAGACCGTCAAAACATCG
This sequence comes from Ornithoptera alexandrae, assembly GCA_029030555.1. NCBI lineage: Eukaryota > Metazoa > Arthropoda > Insecta > Lepidoptera > Papilionidae > Ornithoptera > Ornithoptera alexandrae. The sequence goes on along the minus strand of JARDVY010000064.1, from coordinate 3,907,956 downwards.
CACCGGGCCCCGTTTAACAAATTTGCAACAAATGAAAATAAGCAACTTTCAATTGCATTCATAGTAAATTTATATAATTACAATATTTTAGGAATACTCACTTGTTGTATTATTAATCTTAACTTTTCTCATTTTATTTTCATTCTTTGTAATGTTTTAGCTTGTTTACTTATAATTAACATATGAATAAAATCTTCTAGATCAGATGAGGGGCTTACATTAATCGATGCCGTTCTTCTTTTAAATCTTATATTGTAGGGGTCAATTTAACTAACATCTCCTTTTGTGTATTCCTGTCATTGTTCGTGGCTTTCTTCTGGAGAAGAAAGTCAAAGCTATAATCCAAATTAGTGTTCGAAGCAGGTTTGCGGATGTCACATGTCCTCGAATACCCAAGATGTATTCCTTCACCGGAAGCTTCACAGTACTTACAGCTTATGTCTTCACCCCGTTCAATTTAATATTTTTAAATGTGTTAACAGGGCAAATATTTTTTTTATTATAATACAATATTAACATTTTATATGTGATAATAAAAATATTTGTTAGTTTTTGTTAAATTGTAAATTACTTAGTTTACCACTACAATATCCATTTGTTTTGTTTGTTTAATACGAGCATAATGTCTCTTGTAAATACGTGGTTTCATATTTTCATGAAAACGTTTAATCATTAGTTGAAGCAACATTAGCGTGTCAATTGAACTTGTCGTATACAAATACGTCTCTCGGCCAATCAAAGGTGTTGATTAGAGAGGTAGGGGGGAGTAATTAGCCTCCTTTGATCACGCCGCGCCCGTTCTTGTTACACACATTTCATGTGCGCAGAGCTTGTGGTGAACAATTATCCTCACTGTTGTTACAATCGCTACTGTATGCCTCAGATGAGTAGTTTTAATAATGTTTACTCATCACCACAAACATATTGTACCATTTTCTTACTACTTGCTTCGTAGCAACAAGTTTTATCGTTACACTAGATATAAATTTAAGACTACTTGCTTAGTCTCAAAAAAATTTATTGATAACCAAAGATAATGTACCTAATATTTTATCTACATATATATATGAAAGATATTCCATTGCTTATGAATAAGCCCATAATAATATTAGATAATTTATAATAAAATCATTATAGTGTAATCCGATTTAACAGTGAGTTCCTAACAAGTTATCGTTATTTAAGATTACTTACTAACTTAATGTGTTAGATATAACAATTATCGTTATTAATTGGAAATAAAGCATATCTAAATTTTATTTACGTATGTTATAATACTAACTTATTTTTTAGACTATTCGAGTATTGTTTTGATAAAAAATAACCCATGATGGAAAACCTTCAAATGATATCATTAACGAAATAAAATAGTGAAGGTCCGCGCGCGCATACTTCACTGAAGCTTTATAAATCTCATTCAGGTTCCATAAGAATATTCTCACCCCTCGGCCGGGGTCCATCGTTGTTTTGTTAGGTTTTTGTTGCTGATCGTTTACATCGTAACACGGCGTAATTCGATACATCCTGCGCCTGACGGCCGCCGCTGGAGCATTGACGAACGGTCCAAATGGGAACAATGACTGACTGTAAGAAGCTCGTTTTATTCAGTAAGCAGCATATTAGCAGCTTTACGAATGATAATTTCTATCAAAGGAGTAATCAACGCTACCATTATTCATTAAATATTCATTAATTAGAAATATAATATCAAAAACCGGAATGTAAAAATGTATATGCACTATGTGACTAATAGTGTTATTTTCTTATTTTTTTTTAGTCAACAAAGCGATAAGACGAGCGAGACGTACACCTGATGACAAGTGATAACACTTGCCTATAACAACTTGGCACTAGTTTGATATATACAGCACTATATTGTGCTCGTCGCCTTGAGACATAAGATATTAAGTCTCATTATCGCTTTAATTTTACTAACTACAACGCCCTACAAACCGGAACACAGTAATGTTTGCATTGCGATGGTACCTAGACCGTCTCCGGTTGCAGACCCATACCATTGGTACTTCTCGACAATGGACATTATATGAGTAATAATGCGATTCCAAGTTAAATAGGAAGGTAGTTTACTATGATCTTTACTTTCAGGGGGTAACCATCAAAACAAATTTGATATGACTTCATTATATCTATCGTAAGGGTTTAATTAATTCAGATGCTTATTTAGGTAACTCTTTTATATTTGGATCCAAGTCAAAAATATTTTACTAATATAAAAAATTACGGTTATAGTTGTTAAGGTGCTTTGTTATGGACTTGTCAATAAGTATCATAATGAGTAAATTTTGCTTTTACCTATGTAAATCTCAATCGTAAGATAAATAGAAAAATACACATCTAAATGATTATGAAGCTCAAACGGTAATATTGTCTGGTTCAATGCGTAAGATTCTTAAGACACGTTCACTCTGGATAATATAACGCCTCGAGATTAGATGTATGGCCACGAAGTTAGCGATTTCTCGTCGTTTATTAACATTAAAAACTTTATGTAGTTATAAAAGGATTTTTCAGTTTCATATACTAATGCACTACCTAAAAAGAAGATTTTTTCTATTTCTTATTATCACCTAGTTGATAAGCAAAATATTGTGATATTATATATTATTTCTTACAAGGATTATATAGTTCTGGTCTATTTGGCGGCAATTCACTGCATCCATCTCAAGAGTAACGACCACGTTTAATATTAAAACCAATCATACCTTAAAAATTTGTTGACACTATTTACTGTCATTCCTTTATTACCAGCAGGTCGTCGGTATGATCATGGTATAGCTTTGTTATAAACAATAAACAATTTTTTACTAAATTTATCACCTTAATAGAACATGTAAGCAAAATATGAAATTACTTAAATTCAAATCGTGATATCTTAAATTTTAAGTGTAAGATTGATTTTAAGTATATTATTGGTACATCACCAATTTTTATCATTAATACCTAGTACGTATATATATTCTAAGATATTAAAGTTCTTTGTTAATATAATTATTATACTACTTATGTAGTGTAGTTACTATGCGTACGCCAAATTATATTAAATTATATTTAATTTTAATTCTTTATTGATGTGATTTGTTTTAGAGAAGACTTTTCTTCTAAAGAACACATTTAACGTCAAGAAACATTCCCTAAGGTGAGAGTACGGTAGAATGTAATGGACTTTACAAATATTTCCTTTGTTTAAGATTTATTTTACTCGCTCACATTATAGCCTGTATGGAGGTATTGTTACAGGGAATGGATCCAGGCGATTGACGACCGTTGATACAGCCGGCCGATCGCGTAATATTATACTCGGTACACGCGATACGCGGGCTAGCGTTACCTATCACATCTCGTACCCACCGGCACATCTACTCGCGCTCCGTAAAAACGCCTCGTGATATTATTTTTCATACGTAATCTTGCGGAACTGGAATCGATATCGGACACTGATTTCTGTTATGTATATATCACGATATATCAATATTATCTAGCAAATAAACTTTGTACTTATTTATTTTAAACTACTAACTACAGACACAAAGTGAAATGGATCAATTAATATACACTGTTCATGTCTAACAACGAGATACAAATTATGGTCATTGAATTACTCTACAATCCGTATTTCGCCAGAAGATATACAATGATAAGCTTTATTGGGTTTAATACTTTCTTAGCGTCAGATGTTATAAATAAATCTCGTGTTTCTGTTGGGTCTTTCGATACGTCTTTGTGCGCTTATGAACCAAGATATGTGTACTAATTTGAAGAAAAAAATTGTAACGTATTATTTTCCTCAATTAAACAGTTTTAAGGTTTTTCGCTAATAACACAAATAATTTTATTGTAAATCTTCATGACTTGTAATTTTTTTTGTTTTCTATATTTTCTAATATTCGCCTTAAAATGACTGTGATATTACAGGAATTTTGGAAGTAATTCAAATTCGAGATACCTTTAGCAATTTTAGTTGTGAATCTTTTATAATTTAAAACTCTATTTTAATAAGGTATGTATTATTTAATATTTCAATATACACATTACTTTTTAACATAATTTTTTAACACTCCAAATGATTGATTATAAATTAATATAAAGAAATTATTGGAACAAGCATTTGTAAAAATGTAAAAGTAATAGTCAATAAGCTACAGTTTAAACATTAAATAGTATAAGTCAGGTTCTAGCGAGTGGAAGCCGCGGTAACCTCATCAGTTCGTGTGTTAAGTTAAGAGGTGCACTCGTGTTCTTTCACTAGAATAATCGAATCAGTGTCGAGCCAGAGGACACGCGTGTACTCATTTAAGGCTAAGCTATGACATTTGGCTGCCATATTGAAATTTTGAACGTAGCTAGCTTTTTTCGTACTGAAGAAACTTTTCTTAAATACCTTAACATCGTATTCATATTTACGTCATTTAATTTATAGTATAAATTAAATATATGTAAAATAAATATACATAAACATTTTAAAATGAACTACGATAAAAACATATATACAACATTTCTTTTCTCAAATGGCAACGGCAAAGGACTGTTGTTCCTACAGCCTACTATTTGTAATTTGCGTTTAAAAATTAAATTAAATATTTATCAATTTATTAACACATCTAAAAGGTTTTTATTTATCTTTATAAATACGATATTATAATTTTTGAATATCGTTTTAAAAAGATATAATATAACAAATATAAAAATAATTTATAAATGTTAACAGTGTGCAATAACAAGGCTCCAAAGATATTTTTTCTTCTGGTAACAGTTTTAGTCATAGCCGATGTTCATTTTGGTTAGGGAGATAAAATATATTATTTAATAGCAAACGTATAGTCGTAATCTCGTTATAAATTTTGTAAGTGCTTATTGTGTGTGATTGTTTATTTCTAGTTGTGCAATTTCCTTGTGTTAAATGTGTGTAGACACTACAGATATTTTAAAATTGTCGTAGTGATATCATTTGAACGCGTTCAAGGTACGTTACATATTCATGAAAATTACAGCTTATTACATAAACAATATTTTTCGCCGACAGGAGGCGACCGTGTACCACGTACAAAATATAATTGATTGCAACGAGTCTTGCACATTGAAAGTGTAGAATCGGGGATCATTATTGTTTCTGCATCCCGTTCCTTCTTTAACCAGTTAACGTGTGAGAATGAGACGGCGTCTACACGGTGCTATCTGATACACATTTTCCTCCAAAGGATACGAGTACGTGATTCGGTGCGTTTTTATTCGTTGGTTGAATTATTTGTAAGGTTTCGTTATGTGTTGCTCATTACAGTACAAGCCGGTATCCTGCCGGCGACCGCAAATGCGGGACATTACTGCGCACCACCTGATTCTGGAGATGGAACGATCAGCTCCCTTAATGCTCCAATTTGAGATACGTGATCCCTATCATAGAAGCTTTATGTTACTTTAGGGTTCTGTAGCGTCAAATGGAAATCTTATTAGTTCGAATATTTTTAGTACAAATCTTTTCATACGTATACGCGTGATAGTAAACGATGAGCTTATAAGGTGTGATAATTATTACAAATGAAAATTTCTTATTAATTTCTTTTTGACTAAATATTATGCGGTGGGTTTGATAGATTAGCTACTAAAAATTTTCACTATAATTCGTTTGTATTCGCGCTAAAAGCTAATGCTTTCTCGAGTCCATTGGCGTTGACGGTGATCTCTTGCACATACCAAGTTTTGCGGTTACCGCATTTACGGCCGTATTTACAAATTCATCGCGAATGTTAGAAAATCGAGACAACGGAAAATAGTGGACGACTCTAATGGCCGGTGAAAGGCTGAAATAAGCTGAATAAAATACGGGTAACAGGTCAGACGACGCGACGCATTAACAGAAATACGAAGACCTGTAATGAACGTGGACATCTGCAAGTTTCACTCGCAACCTCCAAAAAATAATTGTTATACGTAATTTTATAAGCGCTCGTGTCTAAATTATCACAAATAATATAAGAAACTGAACGTAAGTTTATGAAGTGGACGTATGATAAGTACTGCGGGCGTACAAGCCTAAATGTTCAGCTCATCCAGGAGCTGTGGTTTTGTGGCTAGGGAGCTTAATTCCGTCCGCAGCGCCACGCCCCACATTTTAATAGTTTTAATGCCCCAAGAAAGTTGTAACCTGCTCATCGATATCGGATAAGTGTGTCCGTTCCGGCTAGAGACATAATTTTGGTTTTTTTTTTTGTCTATTGCGGCATCCTTTACCTGCATGAAGACATTTTTGAATTATCTTTCAAATTGGGTAATTCACAAAAGATTGATTTATAGATATAAAGCAGTTAGAGAAAAATATTTAACTGGTTGTTCACACCAAACCATACGTAAGATTTTTATAAATGTCGTAGTTAACAGTTAATTGTTACTATTGAAATTATAGTTGAAATTTAGTGTGGCTGTGGACAAAGGTTGTGCTAATTTCGTTGTTAAAGGCAACAAACAGAAGTGGTTTTCGAGTTTGCAATCAGGTGAATTCCGTGTTTATTGCCTCAGGAGATGTGAATGAAGCGCGCGTGCGGAGCACCGGCCACGCCAGCGTTTACCATGAGTGTATGAGGAAATGGTGGATAATATAAAATGGTGAACATATCTTATGAAATATTACTATTATCGACTTTGAGAAAATAAATTAGGTATAATAAAGGTTCACTTATTTTTATTCTGTAAACCAACAAGGTGAGGAAGACGTTCACCTAATGGCAAGTGATACGCTTGCCCATAACAACATTGCGTTAGTTAGAAGGATAGAGTACTATATTGTACTAGTCAGGTCGTCCAGATATGTATCACAGCTCCTGTTTCTGCCGCCAAACAGTAGTGTGCAAACATTCTGGTTTGAAGGACGTTATAGGTAGTGAAATTATTGGGGTAAAAGACTTAATATCTTATTTCACAAAGCGACGAGCATTATGTGGTGCAGCGAATATCACCTTAACTGGCGCCACTTCGTTATGATCAAATGTGTTACTTACTATCAGGTGAAAATCTATCACTTTATTGAATAAAAAAAAATGATGGTTGGCGATGATATAGATACTTTAGTCAACGAAATATCAATTCTTTATATTGTTTTTATGCTGTCCGCTTTTATTTGCTTTATTTTTAAATCATATTTTTGATATCATTAACATCAACCCGCGGTAGTCCATTGATGGGTATGGGCCTCTCCCAAGAAACGTCATTTAGCTTGTCTTTTAATATACAACTGGACTATCCGAAGGGAGCAGCAGAGACCTGGAGACACTATCCGTGCGGCGGTGTACGGAGGTGGCTAATCCACGCTCGCTTATTACATCCCACAGTAGCATACGGATTGAAACCGCAGCTATTGCCCCTCGATTTCTGCAGCCCCATCGATCTATAGATTCGTTATCAAATTTTCACACGGGCCCTCGGTCTCCCGTCAAGATCGACTCTATTTGTGTAAGTCAAACCGCAGGTGTATGCGCCGAGACCGCTATGGAAACGATTATCGCCTCCTACATTGCATTTCGTTATACAAAGCTAGTTTGAACCAATTTATTCGTGTGATTTCTTAACGGTGGCGCATTGTAGTGAGAAATTGAGATAATATCGAAGTGTTGTATTCGAACTCTGTGTGGTAGCCCGCCGGTAGCCAATCACGGCGCCCGAGATTTTATTGATCATCTAAATTGATCAATCAAATCAAAAACGCCGTACCGGAAATAAGGTGCGATGTAACATTATACTGACCATCAAACTGCATGTTTTTGAAACAGATAACATTTTAATAACTATTCTCATTTAACGATTATTTCATAATAATTACAGTATCGCATTAATGTATTTTCACATATCTTAATAATGTACTTAAGCTAAGATGAGGAAAATTAAAAAATATATTGATACGAGGAAATGGGATAGGAGAGGTTTTATAAAGTTTCCTTTCCATTGGGTTTTATTACTGGTCTATCTGCTGTCCAATGCTCTATCTCTCAAAGATGTTAGGAGTAGCAAATGTTTAGTGAGCGAGAAGGATAATATTCATGCTCCAGTATTATTTGAAGTAGACCTTAATTTCATATAGTTTTAACTAAATATGGAAACATAATTATTCACTGCTCTTTAAAATAAATAATTAACATATTATAGGTTAAAATGGAGGCTATTTTATATTTATGCTTCTAATACTTTTGTAATTCTATGGTAACCGTTGATACGCCGCTGCCGTAATGACATTGTGCCGACAACGCCGGTTTTTTTTCTCGGGATCGCATTTGAAGTTATTGTTATTTTCTCTCGTAGACCATCTGAAGGTTGATGACCTTATTCTTAGCTCGATCCGTCTCCCGATTTCGTTTATAGACGGAATAATATATTATATTGATGTTTTCTACGAGAATCCTTTTGGTTTATTGGCATAAAAAATCATAAATAAACTAAATTGTCTGTGGAATTTTAAATCTTTAATTTTTAAACTATTTGCACTAACAATTTGTAGTATTTCATTACTGTAGCAAATATCTCCATAACGACAAGTTTTCGTTAGGATATAGAACAAGCTTCGCTAAATCTGTGGACGTTATCGCAAGGTGTCCCATCAAGCCAAATAATAGAGCAGTTCCGATTGCTTTCGGACCCTTGATGATTACCTCCCCCATTGCATTGCACTGCAACGTTTAAGTCTTCTATGCATTTGTGTACCATCATAACATCATTCGTTAACATACATTGTTAAACAATATTTAAAACGATTGATATTCTAATAGAGATAAACTTAAAAATATGTTAACTTCGTACACGCCTACGAATAACATACAAGTTATTTATATTATGTATTTGTTTATATTACATTGTAAACGATAATTAATATATTATCGGCGAATTACATAAGTAATAATAATTCAAAGGTTTTTCAAGGTAATTGTATTTCTTTCCAAAAATGTCTAAGAAAATTGAGCCAATTAATAGTGATTATTGTTCTGACATTGTAATAATATTATAGATTTATAAATAATAATAAAAAATATGTAAACTTTGATCAACTTTAAAAAAAAGATATCTAAAGTGAGTTATTTTCTAATGTAAACATTTCGATAGACCGATGCTTACCGCAGTTTGTATAACCTAATACTAACCAAACGAATGGTTGGTACCAATACATTATTATATCTGTTTGTATTTCTATTAATTTTAACTTGTCACATTATGCTGTAATTTATGTTGTTGACAGTAATTACTTAACATGTTACAACAAGGATTATAAGTCAAGTAATTTTAAAAAAGTGATACGGTACTTTGGAAGTTTATAAATTTCTACCTTTTCAATCCGTTGCTTAATATATTATTTATGCTGACTTATGCCGGAAACTCTGTGTTGAACTGAATTAAGTTATATTCTTATAGATTTTAAAATTATAAAACAGTTATGAAATACTAGCAGGGCTACTCTCTTTTATCTGTAACTCGAAGTTTTATATCTAAACTACAGGTCGATTGAAATTTTTATTGGTCGTAGGTCTAGTACGATACCGTCTAAGTGGGTACCACCGCAGCGCCTGTTTCTGCCACCGAACTACTGTGTGCAAACATTACTGTTTCGGTTTGAAGGGTGCTGTAGCTATTCTAATTACTGGGGTAACCAGATTCAAGACCTTACGTCTCAGACGACATGTGCAATGTCGTACGCCTCATGCCGGTTGAACTGATTGAACTAGTAGCAAGGTTACTCTCTTTTATCTGTAACTTGAAGTTTTATATCTTAACTACAGAGTGATTGAAATTTTTACGCCTGTACTTAAATGAAATGCTCCTACCTAGCATCATCATTATTAGGTGCCCTCTTCAAACTGAAGTCTGGCGATCAGATTGAGAAAACCAATTCGATCCCCAGCTGTAACGTTTGGTTCGTTCTTATATATGGTTGTGAGACGTGGACTTCAAAAAGGGAATATTGTCGTTGAATACAAGCATTTGAGATGTGTAGACTCCGTCGAATGTTTAAGATCATGTGGAAGCAGTTTGTTTCTAATGCTCAAGTTCTTGAGAGAACTAACTGTAAACGTAGGCTGATGACAACCGTGATGCAAAGAAAGGTTGTATTTTTCGGACAACTTCAAAGAGTATCCCTTTATGAGTTCACAAGGTTGATCGTAGAGAGCAAAATTGTTGGAAAACGTGTACCTGGTAGACAATTCCTAACGTATAGACAACAAAGATAGCCTAATTTAATGAATACTATTTTTCAATATCTTTAAACGATGGAAACCACAAAACATATAGTACCGTAGTGTGTGTCCGAATTTATGTAGTTACATATCAAATAACCGTCCATAACGCCGTCCGAATTATTACGAAGCAATTTTCGTATTTGTGAACGCACGTATTATGAAATTGGATTTTAGCACCTGCTTACACAATTTTGTAGTTTTTGATTTCACGATGTCTTTATCCTGTTCACATCCATGTAATTTGTAAAAGAAAAACATGCTTACGTATTAAAGAAACGGTAGTAATGTGAGGTACAAAATTATACATCTCTATTGCCGGAGACCGTATTGGAAGGTGCCAGCGCAGCGTCTATTTCTGCTTCCGAATAGTAGTGTGCGAACATTACTGTGTTCCGGTTTGAAGGACGTTGTAGCTAGTAATTACTGGGGTAAAGAGATTCAATATCTTATATATCATCCTAACCAGTGCCACAATGTTATGGGCAGGCGTATCATATTCCATCAGAATAAAAAAATAAAAAAAGGGTTAAGGTGTCTAAAAAGTAGGTATTTATTTTCTTCCCATATTATGACAATTTTACCGAATTCATATAAGAAAATTGGATCTTAAAATGTTCTTAGTTTTTGTACTGACAATATTAAAAAAAGATTTTTTTTTATTCAATTAAGCGATGAGAACAGCGGAACGTTCACCTGATGGTGAGTTATGCGCCAGTCCACAATAACGTGGCTCTAGTTAGGATGATATACACTGCACCACAATACGCTCGTCGCCAAAGACACGAGATAGTGAGACCGTTTCCCTATTAGATACAGCACCCTTTAAACCGAAACACCGTAAGACACACTGGATCACAGTTTACAAACTACTGTTTGAGGGTTGTAATAGGAGTTGCGGTGATACCCACCGAGATCTCCCGAGTCTACCGAGTCTCCGGCAATAGAGTTCTACCACCAGCAAAGCCCTTAAAATGACTTTTTAAATATAAGGGTAAATAATAACGTTTGTTACGTAGGGATATTATGAAGTAATTCATTCCAAATATAATATATATTTTCTACAATATGCTCCTGCGCAAATGAGAAAAAGATGGTGAATAATTTAACAGTTATTCGATGGTGATTGTTGGTGAGGTAATAACGAGTATGGACTTTAATACATTTAGCTTAGCACGATTTGGGAGACTGTATTCTTCGGAACATAATTATGTACGTTAAGATTAACTTCTTACATTGACTCATATAACTCCGTCATAAATTTGAAAGTCAGTATGAAATTATATAAAAAAGAATAAGCAAATAAATATATTTTTTTTTTAACTTCTTTTTTAACTTCTTACATCTTACTTTTTTTTTTAACTTCTTACATTGACTCATATAACTCCGTCATAAATTTGAAAGTCAGTATGAAATTATATAAAAAAGAATAAGCAAATAAATATATTTTTTTTTTAAAAGTATACTTTACTGGAGTAACAATATATTTAGAAATCGGTTCGTACGACTTTTTACGGATTATCATATTTATTAAAATTTAGATTTATGGTTAATTTCTTTTAATAGATTTATGTGATCCATACATTAATAAAATTATTATACAGTATTTTTTTTCTATATAGAAATCGCTGACGCGTCATTTTCCGTTATGTCGTATCATAAATAATTTATGAGGCTTTGTCTTATTAACCAGTTTTCAATCTAAATCTGTTTTTTTTTCATCTAAATTGTAAATATAAAAAATATTTTTAACTTTTGAAGATAAATTAAACCCAAGTATTTAGAGGCCACGGCGGATTCTTCCAATACTTGAATTGTTTCAAGTGTTGGGAGACCCCATCGTGCAAATGTGATAACGCCGTGGAGGAAACGGTTTCTCATTTGGTGACGGAGTGTTTTATACATGGATGCTTGAGGTATGACTTTGAGCAGGAGGCAGGCTTAAGAATAGATACAGCTAATCTACCCGAGATAGTAAAAAATTTATTAGTTAGAAGTAAGTTCATAAATTATTGCTTAAAAATATATAAAATATTAAACAATAGAAATAAAGATAAGTGAAAATAACTTTATACATATGTACACAATAATATTCTGTGTATTTTTGTGAATATTAGATAATTAGATAGCATAAGTATAGATATAATGTAAAAAAAAATAGAAATAATGTTAGAAAAAATGAAGATAGCCAATAGTAGTGTATATGTTGTAAATAATGGAATAAGGTAAAGCCCTGAATAATATTAGGGAAAATTAGAAATAAATAAAAAAATACAAATTTTAATAGTATATTCTATTTAAAGTATAATAAAACAAGTAGTTGATTAATATATGTAATGTATATAAATGAGTAAAATGTAAATAATCTCCATATTAATAGGTGAAAAAAGAACTCTGAGTCCATTTTCAACCATATTGCGGTCAAGGGGGTGTATAGGATTTGACACACATAGTTATAGTTCACTCGGAAATGGAGTGCAGAAAGATAATTATTTGTTTCATTGTGAACGAATTCCTAATACGAAATATGATGTGTATATAATTACCTCCAATAGGTATGCTCGCGTTGGTTTTGTACTCCCGCTCCTCGTGCGAAAGATTTCGTAGGCTCCGCGTTGTAGGATTTTTGTACTCCTCGCGGAGAGGTAGAGGTGGACAGGAGATAAACTGCCGGTGGAAGTCGATCGTTCTGTGCGTCGACACATTTGTACCTGATGACAAATATGTAAAAATTTGTAATTGTTTTATTCTTATGTCATGAACATTCTCGTCGTAATTAATATTACTAATAATTACTCCATTTTCTAATTTTTGTGTTAGTATACGTTAATAGTTTCGAACTAGCGTCTTGTTACATACTAGGAACACAATAAAATAAGAGTTATAACGCTGTCGGTAACATATTTATGATAGAAATTTTTTTCTTATGCTATATAACTTAAATATAAGAAAATTACCAATATTATGTAAAGCGTCGACATGGTGATTGTGATAGTGAAAAATGTAATTTTGCTCTACGTTGAATTAACACTTGACTTCAATTTCACAAGACTTTAAATGAGACCGAGTACGGTGTAGCGTTCTTGCCCAGAATACACTGACTTTTATATGTTAACAGCTGAAAAACACTAAGTTACGGCGATAGATTTATTATATAAGACGGATTTGAAACAGCACTACCACCGATGAACTTTACTTCGGAATCGTACCAAGCATCTCCGTGTTATTAGGCTGGCGCTTTTGGGATAGTTAGACCATGGTATAATTGATAATTATGAGTAAAACATTTCCTGTTCCAAAATAAATAGGATCGTGTCAATCAAGTTATTGAGCAGAAAGGTGCGTTTTTTATTGAGGAGCCGACACCAGCGCCGGAACAGCGGCTTGGTCTTAAAGGTACCGCCCCAATTATCTTACTTCACGGACCGAGTAAAAAAATATGCACATAATTAGGCTACGAGTTTACACAATATACAGAAAACTATCGATGCCGCAATTATATTTTTAAATGGCGCAAACGAATGCGGATACGTGGGGGTATAACACTAGGGATGTGCTTTATAAGTCAAGCGGGGCAAAATTGCGAATAGGATGTTCACTTGGTAGTAAAAGCTACGCATGTAACTGTGTCCTTCGGACGTAAGATATTAAGTCTCGTTAATGTAGTAATTTTACTAGCTACAACTTCCATCAAATAGAAAAATTATGATTACCCTGATGTTGAGTCTAACTTTAGACAACAAGCTACTCCTCGTTCCTGTAGTACTTTAAAAAAAAAAATATTTAACATTAAGCTATCTGCTCTTATTCTACTACTTACTTAATAATTAATATCTAGAAATTTATTTGTAGAATTATAAAATTTTATTAAAAAGCAGACTTAATGCTAAAGGCGTTTTCTTCCTGTCTACCACAAAATTGAGTAGAAAAAAAGTAAGGATGCTGATCGCACTGTTGCAAGTATATAAGATTTGTACATATACAGTGATACTAATATACATTAATATAATTACGTGCATATAATAATGATTACTGACGAAAGAAAAAGACTAAAAAATAGATATTTCATAGTGACATAGTGGTCCCACAGCATTCGTGTATAGAAATGTGCCTGTAACTTTGGTTGTCTCACTAACTAGTAATTTTTACTGGTGGTAGGTCTCTGTTGCCGAAGACCGTCTGTGCAAGTATCACCGCAGCGCATATTTCTGGCACCAAACAGTAATATGCAAATATTATTGTATTCCGAATTGTAGGGAGTTGTAGATAGTGTAATTAGCGGGGAAACAAGACTCAACATCTTATGTCTCAGGCGACGAGCATATACGAGTACTCGTACCATCCTAACTTGCTACAATCGGGTGAACGTCTCACTCGTCTCTTCGCTTAATTATATAAATTAAAAAAATCTTTTAGTCGATACATTGCGTCATCGAGTGGCACAACCCAATTAGCGAGGGTCACTGCGGAGCGGCTTACGCTGGGCGCCTACAAATTAAGTCTATTAACTCAAACTTTTAAGTCCATTGTGCACGCGAGATCTTTCCATCTTGTCCGCTGGAGTTCGGGGCTTACGGGGACTAAGTACGTACTTGCCTTTTGTCTGTCCCGTTCGCGTTTTGTTTTGGGATATTTGCAGTTTAAGCCGGATTGTTGGTGTTTATTCTTCCTTTGATTATTATCTTGATTAACTATAAACTTTGTACAATGATGAATATATTATTTAAAATCGTCAACGATCTAAATCATAGAGATAGCATATATGTGTATTGAATAATCAAAATAATGACTTTAATCTTCAATCTACTTCTAACCATAACATCAAATATTTGATGGATAATTGATAAGAATAAAAATGTAATACTTTCAATAAAACATGTTATTGACCATAAAATTGCAACACGGTTGGTTTTAAAATAATGATAAAATAACCTAAAACACATTTATTTACTACAGTTCAGTTTATAGTGTGTTCAGACATGATGGATGATATATAATGATTAATAATAAACAACTATATATGAAGATACGTTTTAACTGTGACTAAGTAAACTATTTAAAGGTTGTCCACTACCAAGCTATCTTTAA
Source organism: Ornithoptera alexandrae (assembly GCA_029030555.1). Lineage (NCBI taxonomy): Eukaryota > Metazoa > Arthropoda > Insecta > Lepidoptera > Papilionidae > Ornithoptera > Ornithoptera alexandrae. The sequence goes on along the minus strand of JARDVY010000064.1, from coordinate 3,892,642 downwards.
TGGTTGTTACTGGTAGGTCTCTGTTGCCGGAGACCGTCTAGTTAGTGTAATTACTGGGGTAACAAGACTTAACATCTTATGTCTCAAACGATAAATGCAATGTGGTTACCAAATCAATTATACCCTTACGGTAAATATAAAGATGCCAAATCAAATTTGTTTATATATTTACCCTTTTACTCCCTAAAATTGAATTGCATTATTACTCATGCAGTGTCCAATGTCGAGACGTACTGATGGCAGCTGCCTGGTGTCGGAGACCGTCTGCGTAGGTACCAAGGCATCGCAAACATCCCTTGTTCCGGTTTGAAGGGCGTTAACGAGACACAACATCTTGTGTCTCAGGCGACGAGCGCAATGTGGTGCAATGTATGTCATTCTTACTAGCGCCACAATGTTATAGGCAGGCGTATCACTTATTATTACTTGAACGATCCCCTCGTCTCGTCAGTTAATTGAATAAAAAAAAATAGTAGAACATTGCTAGTAGTAGTAAGATTTTATGAATTATCCACTTTTTGTCGATATTTTCTTCTGTCTGCAGTATGTTATAATGTTATTATAATATCACGGATGAAAACAGAAACTCGTACTTTCGTATTTCCAAGTGTTCCTCGCAAGGCCCCATCCTCACAAAGGTGATCCTCGGGAGCAGTTGGGCCCCGTGCGTGTCCTGGACTTATTACTGAATATAATTTCACTATTGTTCGCCGCCGGCGCTCCATATGGCGTAACGTACATTTTTTTCTTTTCGTAAGCCAATTTCGATAGTTTGAGCACTTTTTGAACGCTGCTTTAGTTTCGCGTGACTGCCCGGATGTCGGATGGCGGAAGGAATCAATTACGATTATTCATTTACCGCCTGCTTATAATTTGTTATGATACCTCTGACACTTTGTTATGTTATGTTAAATTATTTTGTAACAATGTAGCACATGTTTTACTAATATGCTTCGTAACATAGGTATTTTATATATTCATCAAAAAATTGGCACGGTGTAATAGTACGGAAAAGTTAATTTAATTGCAAAGATGCACGTCAGCCGATAGACAGCCAATGGTGCACATAGTCAATGACAGATACGTATCATATAGTACGTCCTTCAAAACCCTCAGGACGATTGTCACAGAGACTCCCGTGGGAAGAAAACCACTATCTACTGCCAGTGATAACGAGCTCGCGGCGTACCGCCGTATCCTATATATAAGTATTGATAAAAATAGAGCACATGTACGCGCATACAAATTGTAGTCATTGTTTTTCATGGAAGTACCGTGATAAGTATAAAAAAATTGTAGTTTTGTTATTGTATATTAATTGTAACACTGTAATCACTGTCACAAAATATAATTCATAAGTAAACAGGATCTTCCAATGTTAAAATAAAACACTGTATACTTATTATATTAACATAATAATATATACTAATTTAAGTTAAACTTAGTCATACTCTAGGCCCTTTACTAGGAGGACAGAATGTCTGATGAAGGTGTCGGGAAGCTGTTGAATGCGGGCAGCGCAGTATCCATAGCCGTGGAGATAGTTGAGGGAGGTGGGCGTTATCCGGCTGATGAGTATATTCACGAAATCACCACTAGAAGTTTTTAAATTTGTTGATAGATTTAAGGAAACCTATCATAAAATCGAGTAAAAGGCTTTTTTCCTATCTAAATTTATTTTGAATCAAATTTATTTAAAGGTTGATATTAATTTTTATAAATCTGTTTCTTCTCAAGAAAAGTGAGTCAGATCGTTTCATGCTCTTCGCCCACCTATTTTGCCTGAATAAATTAGACGAAATCTCTATTAGTGAGGAGTATTTAAACACCAGTTTAAATTGAGATGCAAATGCAAACATATCTACAAAGACCTTACAAATATTAATTTCTAATTTTATAGAAATATCTGCTTTACCAGATCTAATCGACAATCACAACAATCAAAATAAAAAAAATACTTTTACGTTAAACGCAATGATTTCTCACGGTGTCACAGCTATTGTGTCGAGTGATGTAGATACGATCCATGAACGTTACAAATATTTATTTATATTTTTTTATAGAACAAATGCGATAAGACGAGCTGGTGTTTCGCGTGTAAAAGTAATTTGATTCTAGGAAGGATATTTAAACAGGACAGGAACTAAGATGTTATTTTTAATTATCCCAATAATATTACTAGGTATAGAAACAGAAGCTGTGATTATATCTACTTAGTTGGGGTGACACTAGAGGTCTTGCCTTATTGTAAACTATATTTTTGCTTATTTCCAACTTGAGTATAGGGTCTTGGTGCAGCAGTAATGTAGGCTATATACAATGCAGCTATTAATGTAATAGTGAAATTTGCATTTTATTCAAGTTCAAATATGAAATAGGCCAGGCGATATTATGCTCAAGGACTCGTTGTATCTCTCGACATATTCGATCCAAAATTAGCGTCAGACAGAGATCAATGGCATACATAAAGAATATGAAATACATAACACCATCTTCTATCCCGTATTTACATTATAACTGGAAATGCTATATAATAATTCGTAAAGCTATTATTATAAACGAATTCATACAATAGATTAATAGAATATAGTTATTATTAACAATAAAACAGCCCCAGGTCCTCTCCGTCCGGCAGCAAACCGCTGAGGCTTGTTCTTTGTGCCATATAGTTGCCGGTTCTGAGGTCTCGAGTGATTTCAATTAGTCTTTTGGAAATAACACTAAAAAGTTTAAGCCCACCCGAACTCCAAGATTTCTACCCCGAACGGTTCAAATATAAATTCCCAAACCGTAATACGGTATTAATTTAACTAACATATAGTTAGTATATGTTGAGATCTGATTATATTTATTGGATGACGCAGTGTAAAATAGAATATTTTAATTGTTTACGTCCCTACTGCGGTTTTTGCAACAGTGCGTCGAATAATAACAAATTGGGAGTTCGCCGGTGACATGTCCAATCAAATTAGTTTTTCGTTTAATGTTTATAATTATTATTGTGCATTAGTAATAGTGATGATGAGCATAAACGAACAAAATAAATATGTTTTAAATGATCGTACGTATGTTTGTTTTAATATGTGGTTTTGTATCTATTTACAATTCGTTTGTTAATGCACGCTTTTTGTGATATGAATACAATGTGGAAGTTTCAATTCAAAGCAATGGATAGTTTCGCGCATGAAATTAACGCGACTGTATTTTTCTACATTAACAATTAAAATTAAATTGTCTGTATATATCAGCGATATAAATGTTTTAACAAATTGATATTAATTATCGTGAAATAAAACGACCAATTTCGAGAGAACTTTCTGTCATACATCTGAAATGAAAAAGAATATGGACAAATTTTGAAGTCTTATTATATGTTAAACGACTTACAAATGTTTGAAATCATTTATTTTTTCCCACTGCTGGGACTCCAGGCCTTTCTAACACGGAGAAAATCTAGACTAATTATAAACCATGCTGGTCAAGTGCGCGTTGGTAGATGTCACGTGTCAAAGGAAGCTGTTGTTCTTGGAACTTGTCGGTTTCTTCACAGTATTTAAACACTATGTAATTTCTTATATGGAATGTATGTTTGTTATATTTGGTTTACCATAAAGCTGTAGGATTCCTTAGTTATTCTTATATAATTAGTCTTTATGATGGTGTTGCTACTGAAATTTAGTTTAACTATAAATTGCTTTTAAAGCATTACAGGTAACATGAACATTATTGCTTTTCAATATTTTCGAACTATTTTTTTTTTCTAATCAAAGAAAATATTCTGAAAGTCCTGCTTTGATCAGATTTCAAATCTATATCCTCCTTGTCTTCAAATAAATTTTGTTTGCTAAATTTGTTTAATTTTAACATTTGTTTAATAAAATTACTGGTTTATTGCACAATCAAAGGGACAGTTGACTTACTAGTTTTGGATCGCGGCTCCCTTGGTCCGTCGACGGTCACTTTGATGGCCTTTTGATATGTGGCCACTTGAGGCGGCGACGTCGATATTGTAATTGTTAACGAGAAACTCTTCCCTGAAACAAACATTTAAACTTTATAGGCCTTTTATCTCTCCAGTGTGGATCAATAATTTAAACATACGACGGAATAATCGAACTTAGTTTTTTTTTATTCAATTAAGCGATGCCTATAACAACGTGACGATTATTAGAACGATATATACTGCACCACATTGTGTTTGTCGCCTGAGACACAAGATCTTGAGTCTCGTTACCTCAGTAGTTACACTAGCTACAACGGCCATCAAACTGGAACGCAGTAATGTTAGCATACTACTGTTTGGCGGCAGAAATAGATGCTGCGATCGTACCTAGACTGTCTCCGGCAACAGAGGTTTACCATCAGTATAGCATAGTATAGTGTATAATGTTGATAAGGAGCATTGGATACTTATTTTTTTTTATCTGATTATTACATTTATTTTGTGTGACTATTAATATGTTTGCTTTAATATATTTTTTTTCAAATAAATAGTTTGACGTGATTTTAGAATGAACGTTCCCATAGATTTCATACCGGCGTAGAACGGCGGAGCGCTACGCACGGACCGGCTCGAGCGCGGACGGTGGAAAATAGAGTGCTTTTTGGGCGTCCGATTTGCGGTCGCCAGTAATGAATGCACCGATAAATACGGAATAAAATTACAGTTAAAATGAGTGGATTAACATGTCTAATGCAGATAATTCGCGTGTAGCGCGCGCTCCCGATTTAGCGCAAATGATTGATTCCGAAGTTGCGTGTAGCCGAGCGCGTTTACGTATTCCTTTTCTATTCAATGTTACATTTGATTATTTGATGAGTATTCACGTACATTGAACTAGGAATTAATGCTTAAATAACAAATAATCACAATTTTTATACTATTCATTAGTTATGAATTCAAGAAAAAGAATTTTAGAAATTATTTTATCTTTCATTGTTACTACATCTTCAACCGCGCCGCATCGCTCCTTTATCACACTGTTCCTCACTTTGTCCATTAGCTCCATTTCAGGATACAATTATATGAATTATGAATAAAAGCCCTCTCAACAAAACATTTTTTTTTATTTTACAAAACAACGAGACGAGTGAGACGTTCACCTGACGGTAAGGAATAAACTAGCCCATAACAACCTGGCTCTAGATACAATGGTATACAAAACACCACATTGTGCACTTCGCCTTCAGATATGTTAAGTCTCATCACCCCAGTGATAGTATTAGCTACAGCGCCTTTTAAACCGGAACACCGTAACGTTTGTACACTACAGTTTGGAGGCAGAAATAGACGTTACGGTGGTACCCACCTAGACGATCTCCGGTAACAGAGACCTAACACCAGTAGGTCTTATTAATTTAATTTTTTAATTTAATGTATTAGTGAAACTAAAAAAGTATTATAATAATATTTTCGGCATATATGTATATTAAGCAACAAAAATACTTAATTATGAAAATTTGTTGAAAAAGTTATAAATAATTTTTAACATATTTTGCTTTTCATTTGATCTGAGAAACGCATATGAATTTGTTGGCTTTCTGACGTATTAAGTACACCAGCGCCCTCCTACAGCCTGGACTCTCAAGTTCGTGTCTGTCTTCGATAATTCGAAACACAACTATAAGTAGTTGAAAGAGGAATTAATACAAGTCTAAATATCCAGATCGACGAGAACAGGGCTTTGATGATCAGTTTGTCGGTTAGTCAAATCAATATCAGCAGTAAACATCAACAGAGTATAGGCTCAATATCCTTTGTATGTCGAATGGTGTAACGAACATATGTATAAAGTAGTTGTTTATAAAATAACATACAGTTTTTGTATGTTTTAACAAAGCGATTCTTTCCAAGATCCTTTTTATCGACAGAATCTCATATCTCTTTTAACTAACTCAACAACAAGTAGTTCTTATAAATTAATCAAATAATTACTTAACTTAAACGTAATTTGTCGCATATTTACACAAATACGAAAACCGACAAATAATGAAACTCATCATGACATGTAAACCCAGTTAACCATTAACATTGTTTGTAATAATTATATATTGACATTTTTAACAAATAGATATGAGCGGAACGAAATTTCAGCTGCGGTTCCCACCGATACTGATAACCTATCGTGCGGCCGGTATTTCCTGAACAAGTTAAGACTGGTCCGTAAATATAAAACTGTTACTTTTGTCATTTGTTCCAGTGACTTTGTTGTATTTTATTTATAAAATTTGTACTCAATTTTACTGTAAATTCCATATTAAATACATTTTTATCTTTAGCCTATTGCTACACGGTTATATCTGCAGTGGTCTTTATAATCTCTCCAAAATGTATAGATTGACATTTTAATTGCAATAAAAAATGGCATGAATTAAATGTTTAACTATGGGTAAGTATTTACTATATTTTACCCAGTTTTATAATGCATAAGTCGACATGGAAGAACATTAATCTAAATCATCAGTCTAGTTCGCCTGTCCTCTGGTATGATAGTTCTAGTCGTTTGAGATGTAATATTACATCAGTATTTTTAGCTCTTGATGTTTATTCTGGTGCACTACGACATCTGTGTCCTTAACAAAGCAACATTATAGTCTTAGCGATACTTCAATACGGAAACAAATCACCATAAACCATTGGCCGCTAAACACCAAAGGCGTGCCCCGAACGATGTGAAATATAGCGTTTAAAATCGCCATGAAACTTAATGCGGTTCGTATGATCAGGCATCAACAGTTTAGGACCTAACACAATACCCGAGAAGCAATAAACTTAACATTGTATCCCAACGACCGTCTTCTGGAGGTGTTGAGAGAGCTGCGTGAAATATTCAATTATTGCGCGCGGGCGCAGGTGGGCGCGGGCCGAGGCGTAGGGAGGGAACGGCGGCCATCTTGATTTACGATTGAACGTAAATCCTGTATGACATTTGCGAGGAGACGATTTGCACTCAGGCATGCTTCGCTACGACACGATTTTCACGAAAATCGTTTGTGGTAAGAGCGTACAGCGGACATCGATTTAATTCTAGAGTGACAATGAGCCGTGTTGCTTTCTCCAAAACGTTTTAGTACACGTACGATATGTTACAAGGAACATTCGGAAATTTACGATCCATACAAGAAAACTTAATCATACAATATTCGCGGTAATGATGACTAATAGGGAACACGGTGATAAATTAACCACGTAAATTCTTTTTTTTTTATTCAATTTTGCGAGACGTTCACCTACAACGTGGTGCTAGTTAAGATGATATATACAGCATCATACTGCGCTCGTCGCCTGAGACGCAAGATATCGAGTCTGGTTACCCCAGTAATTGTATTAGCTAAACCGCCTTTTCAACCGGAACACAGGAATGTTTGCACACTGTTTGCCAGTAGAAGTAGGCGCTGTGGTGGTACTTACGTAGACCGTCTCTGGGAATAAAGACCTATCACCAGTAAAATTTCAAATATTCGCTTAGTATGTTTGTTTGGAAGCTGTATTCGTAGGAGAATATAATATCAATCGATAATTTAATACTTAGTAGATATTTGGAATGAAATTAATGAGTTTGCTTTGCAGCATTACTATTTCTCATGAATATATATATATATGAAAACTTATAAATATTATGTATGAATATTCATTGCATCACATAGTTGGATCTTCCCACAAATGTTATCATCATATATGACTTAAAAACACGGTTGAAAATGTTTACATCCATTTTATTGTTTTAACGCAATTTGGTACGCACGTATCAGTGTTTTGAAATATTCTGTATATTTTCCTTAATTATGTACCTCAATTAAAATATTTCGTATATTATTTATATTTTATAGTAATAAATGAAATTAATATACGAAGTCCTTCTTTTATATCGATGAAAACTTTTAGAATTTTCCATGTAATGATAATAAAAAAATATAAGAATTTTTTTTTGAAGTGTGTGTAAAATTATTGTTATTATATTTGTCAAAATCTATTAATTTAGTGTAAAGCTTGTCAATGTTTACGTGTTAAAATATTTCTATTGAATTAAATGTGTATCGTGTAAGTCTTTCGCGGATGTCAACAATTAAAATCGCGTACACTGCATACGAAGACTATACTCCAGTGTCGAAGATGCTTTCAAATGTTAGCTACATTTGGACGAATCTTTTAAATTATACGAGAAGCATTATAAGAGTAGTAAAAAGTTCAGTATACAAAAAAGAGTATGGTGATTTAGAATAGAGCGTAATACGTCGGTGACCGCTACACAAAATGATTTGGTCACATTCTGGTCATGCCGTTTACGAGCGGCCACTCGTGCCTAATTATGTGTTCAGTTTGATGACAACACATGGTTTTTTTTTTACTTTTAGTATTAAATTTAGTATAAATAAAACATATTGTTTAGCCGAAGCACTACAAGTAATACATAAGTTCATATATATCATTAGTTTTTTAAGCATATCTGGCTGTAAAATGCATTAACAGACCTAACATTTAAATGCATTGAAGTGACACTAGTATTTAATTTATTACTTTTTTCTAGTTTTAGATAGCATTATTTTTGTTAGCATGTAAGAAGTACGATGTGATTGATATGTATGCAAGGGGCAAAAACCGCAAAAAAAAAGAAAAAATGTGTATCAGTAAATCATAGATATTTTTAAAAAAGAAACAGATTTTTTTTCTTATTCTATATCAAAAATACTAGAGATACAAATCTAACGTAAAAAATACGCTGAGTGACTTTTTATGCAAACTTGCCTTTGGCTGAACCGAATTTATTCTAAGTTTTTTATTTAAAAGGTGATTTACTGATGGTTTATTGGTGGTAGGTCTATTACCGGGGACTGTCCAGGCAGGTACCAACGCAGCGCCTATTTACACCGCCAAACAGTAGTGTGCAGACATTACTGCGTACCGGTTTGAAAGGCGCTGTAGTTAGTATAATTATTGGGGTGATGAGACTTAAGACATTTCAAGGCAACGAGCATAATGTGGTGTTGTGTATACCATTCTATCTAGAGCCACGTTGTTATGAGCTAGTTTATTATTTATCGTCAGGTGAACGTCTCACTCGTCTTGTTGTTTCGCAAAATAAAAAGAAGATTCGGTTGAGAGGGCTTTTATTCATAATTCATATAAATATGTCCTGAAATTGAGCTGATGGACAAAGTGAGGAACAGTGTGATAAGGGAGCGGTGGAGCGCGGTTGATAATATAGTGACAAAATTAGAGAAAGGGATGCTTAGATGGTTCTGCCATGTTGAAAGAATGGATGAAAGAAGATTAAAGAAAAAGATATACAAGGTAAGCCTGATTGGACAAATCGGTGCAGGTCGACCTTGGCGGACATATTCAGATCAAATCGAAGATGCCCTAAAGAAAAGCCGGGTCAAGAGTATTCGCAACCGACGAGCATGCATGAAGACGCTCATGAAAGTGGAGGAAGCGAGAGAGATGTGCCAGGATCGTAGCAAGTGGAGAGAGGTGATCTGTGCCTACCCCATTGGAAACGAGGCGTGATATGTATGTATGTAAATTTATAGCTTGTGATATTTTTTAATAATCATTACAAATCAGCAACTCAGTTCTGCTATTGGCCTTTTAATATCCCAACATTAAAAAGTATGAGGTGTAAGGGGTCCCCCACAACGACTCACGAGACCCAAGCTAACCTCACCTGCTCCCTAATCCCTACAAACGACGGCCCCAACTGCCCGGCGGTACTGGAGGCTATGCTGACAGTATGTAGAAATCTTTGGGGGTGGCTTATGTCCAGCAGTGGACGTCTATCGGTCTATCTGTATATCATCTGATGATGATGATGATGATAAAAAGTATACTATGAGATTTATTTTCAAATTTCACACGCCTCGGCATTGATTATTCTTATGTAGTTGTAAAATATGATGAAGAGGATATAATACCACATTTTTCGGAAATGTATCTTACAGCAATATGAATAAATAAAACCAATATAAATATCGATAATTTGGTATGCCCCGACGGGTCCTCAAACCAAACCTGTCCATTCAAATCACGTCGCATTAACGGCTCAGTGTTGTGATGACCACGTCACTAACTCCACGTATTATGAGTATTTAGTTACACGCCTAATTATAATCAATATTTGGATTAGAACATCTTTTAAGAAACTTTTCATATCCCATGAACTATGTTACATTATTTTACAATGGGCTCTCATGATGAATGGCATTCCATGTAGTAATCGTCATACTAGACCCGGAGATTCTACGCATACTTTGACCATAGAAGATCTATCGGGGACTGAGTGACATTTTGTTATTGTTCTCAGTCATAATTTTGTTCCTGGGAAGATATATGTTGTGCTTTCCCGTTGCCTTCCATATGCTGTGCCATTGCCGTATCGATGCACACTAACTCCGCCAACATTCTCGTTTTCAAGAACAGTGGCAATCAACTAGACTTTCTCTTCTGAAAATACTGCTACATAGCTGCCTTTCGCATGGTATAATTATTTAGTGGAGGTACAATTCGCCACGTTGCTAGATCATCAACGGACATATGCAGCATTTTTTAAGTAGCACCTTCCCTGTTCCATTACAACTTGTTTCCTTGCCACTGCTTGGTCGTGGACTGCAAACTTTAGAATAGCTAGATAGTTAGGATAACTCCTAACCGTTTGATGATTTGCCACCTATGGTTCCCGATTGTAGGTTACAGCTAATTCCTGCCACCACCCACATGAAAGCCATACTTAAGCTCATTTTTACATGTTAAGTGACAATGAAACTGAAAGCAGAAAAGCTTGCATTTTTAGAATACTTTGGCTACCAAATCTTGAAAGGGGAGCACATCAAAGCTGCTATGCTGACATTTCCTGATATTGTCGATGTCGATTCCTGATATTTAGAGGAGATAAAAGATGAGGCAAATTAATGGCGGCATAAAAGAAACAGAAAAGAAGTGAGTACTGAATTGTAGTAAAACTAAAAGCAATGTTGCAAAAGTTAAAACTTTACTAAATATTAGTATAATTTTCTAGAGAAAATAATAGATATATTACTTATAACTTCTTTATAAATATCGATAACAAGTTGGAAATATTGTGCGACAATTTGTCTATTTGTGACTGTCTTAGAAGGAAGAGAGAGAATCAAAGCAATAATGCACCATGCTCGTTATATGCGATTTGGTGTCCAATTTTCATGTCGAAGAGTACTTAGTACTGAGCTTAACTAGTCTTCAAAGTATTCTTCTAAATAAGATATAGCTAGGTGTAGATCGAATCAGGTTTATTTATCCGAAGGATGACCAGTTGTGAGAAGGAATGCTCCACGAGCCTGACATGAGTTTTACACGTGCATGTGGGTCGGTAATATCTTGGATATGCGCGAATGCAATGGAACACAATGGAACTGTAAAGTACGAACGTCGTTTACTGCCAGCTGCGGTTTGGAAATTAAAATCCGACCTCTCTGATACAGAGATGCATTGGGGAAAGTTTCGCGTTGACGCTTGTATTCGATTATCTGTTAGAATATCGAAAAACAAGTTGACACCTTCGTAGTTATAACTTTGTATTATAATATTTTGTGGTCCTTGTAGTTCTTTCTTTTCATTGATAACACCTTAAAGACGTTCATACATGGGCAGAGTCGGGCCTCATAAAGTAAATAATTCACAGGTCTCGGTAAAAATTATAAATGTACAGCAGAAAAGAACATGGTTCAGTTCTATCTGCAACTATTAATCATAAATTGATATTATAGCTTCATCCCCTATATTTAGTGTAAAAAGGAGTGTAAGTTATATAGACTTTATTTTACCTTTTGTTAAGTGTTAAAGTGCTTGCGTCACATGACCTGTGTTTTCATAAGAGATGAATACACCAATGAAGTCCACAGGATATTCCGAGTATCCTTTGGTACATATGTACTATAGGTACAGGTATCTATGTATCGTATATACTGTTAAATGAAAGGTTTTTCTTGATGGTAAACTATTTACCTTGTCTATATCAAGAAAGTGAGTGTTTTAAAATATTAAATTTTAATGACGTATTCATATAATAAAAAATAACTATTTTATTATTTAATGACACTATTTTTACGACAGTTTAATGGATGTTTTTTTTTAATAGTAACATTATTTCTGAACAAACATATAGTTTCTTCATCGTCAAATATAAGTTTTGTCGGTGTAGGCTTGAGACTGGATCCTATAATAACCGCAAACTATTATTTCTTTTTATTGCCATTTAACTATGAGTTTAATCGTCAAACAATTTTTTTTTAAACTCGAACAGAAATTTAAAACTATAGTATTATACTACTATTTACAATCTCGTACTGCCTGTGTGTATCATCATCAGCCGATAGAGACACTACGATAGATAGCCACTGCTGGACATAAGCCTTCCCCAAAGATTCCCACGGGTAGGGATTCATATGGAGACATATTTTGTGTATATTTTTTTATATTATTTACTGATAATAATAACTTATTGTTATTATTATCGGAGTCAAGATATCCAAAAGTTTAATAAATTCAAACACATTATTAATTTAAGACGAACTAAATCGGAACTCCTCTATTTATTTTTATAATAAATGTATCTTATAGAAAAAAGTTTTTTAGTTAAGTAATGTATAAGTATAAAGTTGTTTCATCAACAGAAGGAAATGTGCATTAAAATTAAAGAATTAAGTAAGGTGTTATTAGTAATTTTACTGGTGGAATGTCTCTGTTACTAGAGATTGTCTAGGTAGATACCGCTGCAAATCCTATTTCTACCACCAAACAGTAGTATGCAAAAATTACCGTGTTCCGAATTGAAGGGAGTTGTAGCTGGTGAAATTACTAGGATAACGATACTTAACATCCTATATCTCAAGACGACGAGGTCAATGTGGTACAATGTATGTCATCCTAATTAGCGCTAAGTTTTAATGGGCAGGCGTACTTACCATTAGGTGAACTTCCCGTTCATCTCGTCGTTTCGTTAAAACAAAATAATTTAAATCTCATGATATTTGCATCCAAGGCTCGTTTTGGCGAGAATTCGTATTGAAAGCGTGAACATGCTCAAGCGAATTTTTGCATCACAACTCGAGTCGCGGTATTATTATCTTGCGAACGATTAGCGATAACGAAATTCGCTTAATAGTATAATTAATAAGTATTACTTATCAGTGATAAGCTAATCCCTTTGGTTGTATGGTTGTGGAGTGCAAAGAAAAAGCAAGTGATTATTTAAAGCGGTAATTTGAGGTACATAGTCGCGATATCGCTGTGTTGTAGTCGTTGGTATACGTAATATAGCTGTCGGGTTCGCGCGTGGTAGACGCTAGCCTTAATAGGTATTGGCTGTCACCTCTCGTGCACCGAATATTGCACCTGAAACCGGATCACCGTGCGATCGATTACGTTACGCCTGATATTTATCGGCCCATTGATTTGCTAGGACATTCTTCGATTAGCTTCTTGATCTATATTTGACATTAATCGACTTGGAATTTTTTTTTATTCGTTTATTAAATACAAACCCTTTGATTTTAATCAAATTCAATATGTTTTATTATTGGATACCGTATAGGTAAGTGACACTGCAGCTCCTATTTCTGCTGCCAGATAGTAGGCGCGGTATCTATTGAAATTACTGGGTTAATGAGACTTAACTTCTTATATCTCATAGCGACGAGGATAATGTGGTGCAGTGTATAACATCCTAACTAGCGCCACGTTGTTATGAGCAGGCGTGTTACTTAACATCAGGTGAACGTCTCACTCGTCTCGTCGCATTGTAGATTAGAAAATAGAAATGAAGTGAAATTTCAGACTTTTATTAACTATAGTTAAAAATAACCAGTATTCTGCTGTTACGTAGTTACATGTTTTTCAGTTGTTTATTTAAATATATTTAGTATGTATATTCACATTCGTATATTGTTGAGTAATTTGGCTGCCCGCACAACAATTTACAGGATCCAAGCCTATCTCACTTGCCGGTCGTACACCCTGCTAATCAACAAACGAGACTCTGGCTCACACCAACGCGCATTGGGCTGGCGTGGTGAGAAACGGTCCCAATCATCCCATATGAATCCCCTACCCGATCGTGTGGCAATCTTTGGAAGAGACCTATGTCCAGCAGTGGACGTCTATTGGCTGATGACGATGATAATGTTGAGTATAACGGCATAACGGTTTAATCACGAGTAACTTTACATTGCTTTAGTGTACATTTTCTATTTAACACAAGATTTATTACAAAAATATACATTATATAGTTTTGGCTCATAATCTTTAAGTATTACTTATCATTAAGTGAACATACTATCGGATTAACGTAGACTGTTATCTGATTTACCAACCTCGTCCACTTCTGCCGACGAATCTTAAGTCGTTGAATTTGGCTACTCTATTTTTCATAACGGCGGTATTGTTTCTAAGTTCAGCGGTGATGTTCTCATCGTTCCCGGCACGGACGGTGACCATCGTGCCGTCAAGCACTTCTCCTAGGGCCACCACCTTAAAGCCCCCCGGCAGGGTTTTGTTCGATCTCCAGTGCTGCGGTAGCATTGAGCACATGTAGTCAGGACTCCCAGTACGAACTGTAAAAGAAGTACATTTTGTCTCTAAAATATTCATGTAATCGTTAATCTACTTTTTTTTAAAAAAAAATAGGAAATCAGTTAAAATTGAAAATAAGTTATTTAAATATAATTATAAAGAAATAAAAATTAAAAAAAAAAATTTAATAATCATTCGCAGTCGGTAGGATTCGAACCTACGCTCCCAGAGGGAATCTGATTTCTAGTCAGACGCCTTAACCGCTCGGCCACGACTGCTTATTAATCGTTTTTAAATATAGTTATCAGATTCGTATGATTATTCTCATTAGTGTATGTATATGTATGTATGGACAGGCTTTTTTTAAAAAAAATATTAGAGGATTGATGATATATGAATGTATGATAAATGAACCTAATATATAAGAGATATTTAAGATACCTACAGCGAACAAAAGTCAACAAGAGTTTAGTTATTCCACGGAAGGATTTCCTATAATATAAAGCCTGATAAGGTTTATGGCTCAGTTACAGGGAAATAATGTTAATACGATAATTAAAAAGAGATAAATATATATTAGTTTAGTCGTTAAATTGTTTCCGTGACCTATATTTTTACCTATGTTTGTGACCTATATTTTACTAGATAAAAATACGTACTACTTGTATTATTTATGTAAATTTCTATAATTGATTATTACATATAACAGGCTTACAGTTGCACATACTATCCTGTTACAGAGCGGCGGGATTATTAAGTGAAAGTATCAATGAAAATCGCATAGTAATCACTCGATAGCTATGATACAAAAAATTGTTTTTATATGATATTTATAGTCTCTCGTATATCATCATGGTCATCATTATCAATCGATAGACCTCCACGGCTGGATAATAGGTTTTCTTCAAAAATCTCCATCGATTAATTTTGTTTTCCATATCACAGCTTCCCGCGACTTTTGCATATAGGCATATATTATGCGGAATACATCTTTGGAGGAGGCCGACGTGGACGCCTATCAGCTGATGATGATAATGATTGTGCCATTACGTTACAGTCGGTTGTTTACAAGATACGTAATAACCCCGCCATATGGCTTGGTGATTGCTCTCGCACTCCGTCCTTTACTATACAGATGATTCAGAAACAAGTTTCAATATTTGTGACGTTGTTGCTATTGCAATACTGACGTTACGTCAGTTCACATACAATAGTTTTTATTAGATTTTTTTACTTTTATCCGTCACTTCGGCGATATAGGGATTGAGGTATTTTTTTATTAGTTCCGATCCCAATATAATTAACGTTATAGCTATTTAATATAAAACATTTTGGCTCGGGTCAGGAAATGATTCACGGAAATAGTCTAATGGCAGGTATGAACCTGTGACCTCAGCTATGTAAATCGCGCTCCGATCCAAACACAATTTTTTTATCGGTTTAGTTAAATTTTACAATATAATAATTTTAATTACAATAAGCAATTTTCAATGAGGATCAGGTCTCCGGAGACCGTTAAGGTAGGTCATTAACCGCAAGAGTTATTCTATTTCCAAATTGTAGTGAACAAATATTACTGTATAGCGATTTGAAAGGTGCCTAAGCTATTGAAATATTGGAACATTAAGAGGAATGTGCTATATTCAAATTCTGAACAGCAAGACCTTTATATGAATAGGCGTTTTCTGTACCATCAGGTGAACCCTCTACCTCTCTAGTATTATAGACACAACACTTTAAACAGCAATTATATTAAATCTGTATTCTCTATTGTGTTCTTCTAACAAAGTCTAGAATTACTAAATATATCAATTGCTAAACAAAGGTGAAAGGAGTCCTGCTGGATTAGTCTTCTGGGGCAGTTTTCCCTTCAGTTTCGTGCCAGCATAAAAGAGTTTATCAAAATTAGAAGAGTAAA
Organism: Ornithoptera alexandrae; assembly: GCA_029030555.1. Classification (NCBI taxonomy): domain Eukaryota; kingdom Metazoa; phylum Arthropoda; class Insecta; order Lepidoptera; family Papilionidae; genus Ornithoptera; species Ornithoptera alexandrae. The sequence continues at coordinate 3,876,182 of JARDVY010000064.1, read as the reverse complement.
GAAATGGACGTCATCCAGTTATTAATAATATTAATGATGAAAGAGTATACTCCATATAATCTTTAAAATTAAAATTACTGGCCAACTTATTCTGCATCAGAGAGTACATACTTCTATGAAGCTGTAGCAGCTTCCAAAGTAATTTATGAGTACGTCTCCTTGTAGAATGTATACGGTGTTCTATTTATTTATTTATTTATTTGTTGGTAATCATAAACTATGTAAATCTAGTCTCTTTAAAGGAGTAACGTAACGTGTGGTGGAATATATATATATATATATAATTCTTTCTAACACTACATTGGATGAGGAATTGTCTTATCACTTACCATCATAACCTGCTCGTGTTGTCACTCTATCATAAATACATGAACAAAAATAAAACGTGTATGTAATAAGATATAAATACACCATGAGATGAAGACGATACTGTTGAGCAATTTTTTTTAATATACACACCTACTGGATGGTACAAAAAAAAAATACACGCTTGACCTCTTACATAACAAGAACACACCTTCCGAAGCTGTTAATGGTTTGTTATAGAATTATTTATCACACGCGTGGCCGCTTACGAACGGTAGTGCTAAAAAAAAACTGTTCATACGAGGAAAAACGTATACACTTTGTTTACATATATCCGTGTACGGAACCATCCATGGCAACCTCAGCACCAGAATGCCGATAACTGTAATAGCGTTAATACAAAAAACACGCGATAAAAAGTTTTGTGACTATAAAAAAAATTATTGGGGATTTTTAATAACTTTTTGTTGTCGTTAAGGTACTCTTTTTAGCAATGGATTTTCCACTATCATATAATCGTTATTTTTAGAACAGGTTTTTTTTTAGGAAAAGGGTATTAAACTATTAAATGTGCACTTGTGTTGATTACTGAAGAGTAGGATGTTTGAATTTTTTAATTAATAATTTTTATTATTAACCACACTCTAAACTCATTGTTGAATTTATAAAATGTCAAATATTATATATAAATTTTTTTATAATACGAAACGACGAGACGAGTGGGACATTCATCTGATGGTAAGTGATACGCCCGCGTATAACAGTGTGGCACTAGGAACTAAGGACGTTAGGGACCTTAGGGCACAGCACCACATTGCGTTCGTCGCCTTAAAACATAAGATGTTAAGTCTCGTTACCCCTAATTACATTAGCTACAGCCCCCTTCAAACTGAAACACAGCGATGGTCGCACACTACAATTTGGGGGTAGAAATGGGAGCTGCGGTGGGTCCTACCTCGACGGTCTCTAGCAACAGCGACCTATCAACAGTAAAGGGACCTACCAAAAGTAAATATAAAAACTACACTAGACAGTTGGCAACATTTCGGTTAGAACAGCCGAAGATTGGACCACATGACTTGGAATAAAGGTAATGATGATATACCAAGTGAACTAAATTTAGAAGATATCATCATCAGGTATATACTAACAATTTTTTTAATAATATTATGTTGTACCCGCTAAATAAATAATAAGCTTGACAATAATATAAAACATGGGTCTTTTCTTCTTCTTTATTTGCCTTTTGAATTGTATCTATATTTTTTGTCTAACAAACTGACCTTGTAAAGAAATATTATAACGTAAAGTAAGGAGAAAAAAAACGTTTATATTATAACTGTGGTTTCTCTATTTACGGAACCTACATACAAATTCTACGGCCGCAAAGTGCGGGTAAGGAATGCGGTTAGGCTGTGATAAAGGGCACTTAGATGTGACGTGTGCAAGGAAATCGAGCTTTCTTTGCTGTCTAAAAATTATCAATTTGCTGCTATACTAATCAGATATACGAGTAAATAGAAACAAAAATAAAAGCTGCTTTCAAAAAGTATTTCTCAATGAAGTAGTAATGCAGATGTGGCAGCAGAATTTTAATGTGTGTGGTAGCTGGACTATCGGGTTCGAAAAACTCTAACACCAATCGAAATAAACATACCAACAAAGTTTTTTTTTTTTTAGGAATCGTAAATTAACTAATTCTCTGCAAGATGATAAAATTGTGCTTAACCAAACCAAATCGGTTAGTTGTCGGTACATTGTTTACGTTACGAATAATTGGTAATTGCAAAAACAGGAATTTCACAAATGCAGGAATTCCGGACCGTACTATGTAATCAATTATACTTGAGAATTTTTTTGTACACATCTGGCACTGACCAATGTTAATTAAATCCTTATCCTATGTACGAGTACATTACAATCGGAAATACATATATAACACTTAATTAAAAATTACAAAGGCTATAAAGAGAAATCTTTTTAATGAATTATTTACCGGTATCAGGTCTCTATTGCCGGAAACCGGTACAGTAGTGTGCGAACATTAATGTGTTCCATTTTGAAGGGCGCTGTAGCTAGTCTAATTACTGGGGTAACGAGACTCGACTTCTTATTTTTCAACGCGATGAGCACAGTGTGGTATAGTGTATATCATCCTAACTACACATTATTACATTTTATGAGCGGGCGTATTACTTAACATCAACAGAACGTTCCGCCCGCCTCGTCGATTTGTTAAATAAAAAAACAACATACATTAAAATAAAAAAAATTTCAAACTATAGGTTTTCGAGACGAACATGCTTCACCATTTTCTGCATTACGTATTATAAACTATTTTCAAATTAATGGAAAATAAAAAGAGCAAGGAAATAGTGGCGGTATTTTGTACTACTTCAAATTTAAGTTAGAGACAGGTAATAGATCGATACTATACTTATTAGATCTTTAAATATTTAATAGATTTGTTTGACTACAATAAATGAATTATATTGTCGATGATAACCACTCTGGATTGTAATTTTTATCAATTTTGTGGTTCTTACTAGTAATGGATAAAGTAAGAACAACATCAAGACGGATAATTTTGGTATTTGCTTCAACTTCTAGTCTTGATCATGGTCTTGCATAAACAGTTTTCTAATATATTAAGTATTTTGTTTCCAGAAGCAAAGTATAAGTTCAAAAGTGATAAATAAATACATATTTCATTTATAATTACAAGGGAATTTTAATTTTTTAGTTTAGTCTTGTCATTCGGTTTTAGTCTTACTTTTTTGCAACACCAAGAGCAATACTACAAGATCAAGATCAATTTTACATATTACAAGTTCCTACATTACGGAACAGCTCTCTAATAATTTTAGAATATTTTCCAATTGCCGATATATTAAATTCAATTGATATTGTCATTATAGTTTCTGGAAAAGTCGTCTTTGTCCATTCTATATTTAGTATCCGTTCTATTAATTTATACGTAGAAATAATAAATATGTGCTAGTACAAAGTATTAATTCGCGCCTTATTGTCACATAGTTACTATTTAATCCATTAATTTATGGTATTTCTTCAGAGTTCACAACTTTGCGTATCAATATTGACTTTATTATTACAGTATTGATAACATTTACGAAGTAGTAAGCTAACCGATAACACATTTTTTTTTATTTCATTTATTTTTTTATGTTATGTTTGCTTGCGTTTTGTGCCTATTGTATCTTATGTCCTTATATTGATTAGAGATTAATCAACTTTGTTAACTATTGTCAATGTTCGTAAATATTTTTTTTTATTAGTTACTAAGATTTTTTTAAAATCCATTAAATAATTTTCACTGAAAAGTCAAGTTCGGAGCAGTATCAAATGAAAATGCTTGAAATTTAACAGAACTAGCGAAAATTTTAGTCATGATAAATCATTATATTAATGGTCTTGGACCTCTCCTTGTAAGAGAAGGCTGCGCAACCCAGTAGTGGGAACTTTAAGCGGACCATTTATGAGACCATGAATAAGGTATACCGATTTCGAACCGTACATTAATTGATGGATTTTTTGTTAAGTAAAGTTGAAAAAATTCCAGCTTCGTATATAATTTACGATAAATGAGTCATTACCGTGAATGCAACATGGTTGTATTAACATATTCAATGCGAATTTTATTTCATAAATTGCAGCATTCGCTGAAACTATGTAGATGCGAATGTTACGCTTGGTGTGGTAACAAAGAGTAATTATACATTAGATTTTTAGGTTAACTCAATTTAATAGAGTAAGAAGAGATAGTTGCTAAGCAAGGATAAATGGTTACTAAGCAAATTATCAATGTAACGTATATTGATACGTTAGTGGACAATATCATTTAACACAACTTTGAACACGTGTTTCCTTCGTAAATATGACATTTAAATTTCGTTTGATAGTCAATAATTGAAACTACATTTCTAAACATTACGAATAATACTATATTCGGTGCTTGTCTTCGTTTCATTTTTTACGAAATACACTCGTGTGCGGACACAAAGAGGGGCAAAAGCCCTCCCCCTAACACACACATTCACTTTGTTACGACGATCACGAGACCATTTCGTAACTTATACGATACACTTTTGGTATCAAGGGGAAATCTTTCGCAACTTCATTCTATGGTGATCATTCCTTTTAATACATTACAAAAGGTTTCGTCATCATCTATGGAAAACTTATACGTTTCACTGAACATTTTCATTTCTTGATACGAATCCCTTGCCGGAAAACATAAAATAAGCTACTAAATACATAGCGAGGTAAGCAATGACTTTCATATAATCAGTACCGCAGAATGAAATCTACTACACAAATAAAAACCAGCCGATATATCTCTTCATCGCGTGGTACTCACTTGAGAATGACGAAGTAGTATTCATTATATCAAATTAGTACGTAAAATCACGTCACTGTGTATACGGTATCGTAAAAAATAATTATTATATCTATTATTACAATGTTTCGGTTTTACCAAAGCAAACAACAGCGTTTGTAATATTTGTACGTAAGAAGTATATCGTGTTTAAGTTTTTTTTTACACGCTTATGTTTTCGGATTTACCGAACTAAATTATTGAAATATCAGTTTTTTTTCATACCAGTTGTGTATTCAATTTGAATTTTTGTGGGAAATATACTTAAAGTCGTTTGAAGCCTTTACGGAAATAATTGTATTCGTAATTAGTATTTAAGACAATGCTTTATTAGTAAAATATTATTTTTTTATATAATATGGAATATTATGATTAGAGATGACATAAGAGTGTATGTTACAGTTGAACTAGTTTTGCAGGAAATTCGTGATTTGGAGAGCAGGATCTGATAGCATAATTCATTTGAAATTGAGCGATAATATACATAACAATACATTATAATCTATCTAAAAGATTTCTTGCTTTTTAAAAACTACCGCACCTTTACAAAAAAAGGCTATCACCTCCTTTTACATATTAGTTGATTATACTAACTTTATATCTTTTTGTTAACAATTAATAATTCCAAATAAAAAATTAATTCTCTCTCTAGTAAGATAAGGTATATATATAATAGTCTAAACGAATAATGTATTCGAATTATATATCTATACATTTTCATTTAATATGTTACCATTATACTGCGCTCGTTAATCGGTTTGAAGAGGGAAGAAATCAAGAATAATACTCCAATTTTGAAGAGCCTTAGTTCAGCGTTTACTGCATCGAAATGATAGTTATATGATAACTATATATATTGTAAACATAATTTTGTATACAAAAGTTAAACAAATTTTTCGATTTCTAATATAATCCCATTAGTTACTGAAGTTTGATTTGTTAAGACATTTAAATCATTCATCTCATTTATTTACCTTAATCGAAGTCCCACAAATTATCTGTGGAAGTAATTAAGTTGAAGCACTTATACCCGGGTAACGGACCGGAAACACGGCGCTAACACAATATAGATCTCTGGATCGGCCCGGTCAGCCGGTGACCTCATTAGGGCGCATTCAATGAGCTCATTACTATGAGTGCTTTACAGGCCTGTACCTGGCATTTGCACTATTGACTGTACCTGATTGTACCTAATTGTTATACCTTTTACTCTTATATGGTGACGGATGATTCACGCAGTAGAAATATTCAGTTTTTATTCACAGGGCTCGATTTGAGAACATATAAATTTTTATTCAGAGATGCATTAACTTGGAACAAAATTTTAAAGCATTACAACATTTATACGAATATGTTTTTGAATAATAAATACGGTCAACTTTTGAGGTGAAATAAATCGGTAACTATGATAAATTTGATAAACCTAAAACTTTTTTATATCTATAACAACGTAACGAAACCTGCAAGACGTTTTTAATTATAGGGTAGTTAGTACATTTAGATAATATCATATTATACTTGCCGTCTTAAGAGATAAAATGTTAAGTTAGCAAGACTAAACTGCAGTATTCTAGACAATCGGTAACAGAGACCCATCATAAGTAAATAAACATTGAAAATAACTTTTAAATTTCGACTATAACTTTAAAAAAGTAGTATGGGATATATAGTTACATCGTTAATAGGAAACTATTGCTTAGTAAAAAATTTATCTAGATGAGCATCGACAAGAGGGTATTATCACCTTTCATGCAACTTAATGCCTTTTTGAGATTACAGATAAAACTACAGAAGCTGTAGTTTATGAAAAGTTTTATCGGCGTTGAAGTCTTTTCCTTCACGAGGAGATTTTTAGAGATAGCAATAGATTATTATTTCACTAATATTATTAGTACATAAATATTTAAATTAGACTCTCAGATCACTAATCTATATACATTATTAAATTAATTCAATATTCCAATAATTCTGATAAAGTAATCCAAAAATGAATATTGAAATGATTAATTTCAAACAACGCCAAAAATATTTCAGGAAAGTAAGTCTTATTTATGTAATTTTAACAGCAGTTACTGATGGTAGATATGCTTTGCCGATTATCGTCAGCGTAAGTTTTTTTTAATCAAGGAAACGACAAGACGAGTAGGAAGTTCATCTGGTGGAAAGTGATACGCCTGCCCGTAACAATATGAAGGTAGTGAGGATGATAAGGTGTTGAGTTTCGATACCCTACTAATTATACTACCTAAAATTCCCTTCAAACCAAAATACAGTTACGTTTGCCACACTACTGTTTGGCGGTAGAAATAGGCTCTGCTATCTACCTAGATGGTTTCCGGCAACAGAGACAACAAGTACCATTGCAGAGCCTATTTTCGACGCTCAACAGAAGTGTACTCATTTCATTGTGTCCTGATTTGAAAGCTAGTAAAAATATCAGAGTAACAAGACTTAACAACTTATAACGGCAAGCACAATGTAAGTGATGAAGCTTTACTAGTGAAAGGTTTTTGTTGCCGGAGTCCGTCCAAGTGGGTCTAGTACGCTAGTAAAATTACTACGGTATAGAGATTTAACAACTTGTCTCAGAGGTACAAGCACAATGTGGTGCAGTCTGTGTCATCCTAACTAGCGCCATGTTGATATAGGCAAGCGTATCAATTCGCAACAGGTGAATGTCTTATTCGTCTCATCGCTTCGTCGATATTATCGGGTGAACTTAGGCGTGTGGTCGCTTTGTTGAATTAAAAAAAAAACTATTAATATGCTTAGCACAGTATAGATAAAAACCCAAAAGCATAAATAACCTGAAGTGTGTTATTTAATCTGTATTATTTAATCACATAACGTACTCGGTATATAATTTGCATAATATTTTTAGATTTACCTTCGCTATATACAGTAATAGCGTTTATTATTTCAAATTAACGATGAAAAAATTATTGTTTACAAAAGGTCCTTTTTGGGAAATCCGGAAATTGACGGATTTTATATGTGTAAGTCGGGATGCGTAAACGTCAGTGTTTTTTCCCTTTTATTGAGTATATCTCGGTAAAACCATAGTGTCTATTAATAGGAGCGTGAAAAACGTGAGTGTTTAGTTAGTTAATGTGAAAAGTTTTGGGTTTCTGTGTCAATGGTACGTGGATTAAGCACGGGTACATTCCATTTTGACTAACAGTAAACTGGATTTATAGTGTTTTTTGATTAATTTAACGGTCGTAGAGGCACAGTGACGGGTCGACTTTGGAGCCATATTACTTGATGAGTTTTGATGGCTAGCTACTACACACACATTGTAAATTTGCTGCTATAACAACTTTGTTGTAATCCGGTTGTCATTGCATGAGAGCCAAAGTATTCTGGAGGGGACGCTTATACTTCTTCAGCCTCATTGTTATTTAACATGTGAAACTTAGTTCAAGTTGATTGTCGATAAAATGAATTTATTTTTTTCCAAATTAATTCGAGTTTAATTTTTAAACATAAACAACGATTGGCTAATCAAAGGAAAAAATAAAAAATCTTATCTAACAATTATTACTAGATTTTCCAAAACCAAGAAGGAAGGAGAACAAAACCAGGAGGTCATATCCTCTAAAAACTGTTTTTATTTCTAAGTAATATACACTGCATCCATGAATTTCAATTTTATGCCAGTGACTGTATTTGCCGTATATGATACGATGACTGTCATCTTTTTAAAACATTGAAAAAAAAGTGTGAAAAAACCTTTAATTTTTTTTTTATGCAAAACGTATGTCTTATTTGCTTTTGTAAGTTATAAGGTGATAAACAGCCTACTGTGTTGCTAGTAGTGATTTATTCAAAATTTATGTATCACTCGAAATTAAGTTAAAATATTAATTGTTATTTAAATAACGTAGTAAGTTAATGTAACTCTAGAAGCAGTATTATTAACCTGACCGGAAAAAACAGAAGACCAGTTCTTTCCCTTTACCAGTGAGCGAATCTGTACAGACAGCTGTTATTATTTATTAACTATTTTCAGCGCTCTTGTGCTGCATATTGAGTTAATATTATAAATTCTGGAAGTGGCCTTAATCACCAGTCTAAGAAAAGTATTTTTTTTTATTTAATCAAGTGACGAGACGAGCGGAATGGTCACCTGATGGTAAATGATACGCCAGCCCATGGGTTGTTGTTATGACAACATAGCGCTAGTCCGGATGATATACACAGTGCCAGATTGTGTTCGTCGCCCGAGACATAAGATGTCGAGTCTCGTTACCCCAGTAACATTAGCTACAACGCCCTTCAAACCGCAACACAGTAATGTTTGGTGGTGGTACCTATCTAGACGGTCTACAGCAACAGAGACCTATCACCAGTAGATTTTTCTAACTACGTAAAATAACTGAGACAAAGTAATCCGTAAATACTACTGTTTTGCGGCGGAAGTAAGCGCTGCGGTGTTGTCTACCTAAACGTAAGGCAACAAGGACAAGTGTCTTACTATTTTTGAATTTAATTTTACTCACTCTAAAAAATTTCACATCATATATAATAACAATATAGATAGGTATTCTCATTCCGCGAAGATCGGACTGAAAATAATAATGATAAGCTGGATGTGCTACATGGTAACTATGACATCGTGAAATCTGTCAGTCTTCCAGTGATCATGGCTGCTGTAATATAGTCGAAACTTTAAGGTAGTGGGTTTAAGGTAATGGTTCAATAAATCCCGGTAAAAACCGTACAATATTCGTGTAAATATCTATTTCATTTATAACTATAATGAGTTATCCTTTGATATTATAAAAGTTGTAATATATTTTGAGCGACTTGAAAATCAATTTTCGGGATTTTCATTTAGAAATTCCGTTTCATTATAACAGTGTTATACAAATAGCGTGTGTTGCAATAGATAATGTGATGTTAATAAAAAAAAAACTGGTTTTACATTCAATACGAATTTAATGATCTATTAAGTTATAAATGTTCTATTATTTTTTGTGTGTGTGGTGTTTTTGTGCAACTCGAAGCGTTACCTCATTAGCAAGTAATGAGGTAAGGTATTCTTTTTAGTAACGTCACATTTTATCGTGTGACGTAAATAATTTGTTAGAATCACTCGGCGGATCATTATTTAATGAAAAAGTAAAGTCCCTGGATTTCATTTATTTTCTTAGAGTTTCTTTAACCATGAAAACATTTAATATATTTTTTTTAACAAATCAATAATCAGGTACTAAATAAAGAGGGAATAAAACCGTCATAAAAATGTTGGGTTATAAGATTTTACCTAGATCTGGGTGTTCTACTAGGGTTTCGTCGACAATGGATTGTAGCCACCAGGGTTCCAGCTCGGCCATTTCGCGGCGCCGTCGGCCCCTCGATTCGTATGGAAGGTGCATCCTTTACACCATTACAGCTTTCTTTACCACCGCCTGTTAGCCGACCCTGGGTAACTGGCAATGGACACGGTAACTGATAAAGTCTCCACACTTTACTCAATTAGATACGATTATTGTTTACTAATATTTTAATCACTTCACAGTTGTGAGGAGTGTGATGAGTCCTTGGCAAGCTTGCAGGGCTTAACTGGAGTTTATTTTAAATGCTTTTTCTGTGTTTTAGCGATGGTGAGTAATTGTCTTTATTCAAATGTTGCACTTCATAAGTACCTGGCAATGCGCCATCGTGATTTTCCCCTTGTCCAACAAATTATCACTTTATTACAACTGTTCACACTTGGAAAGGTCTTCCGATGTAGCTAATATAATATGTTACTTATGAGATCAATGTTTTTATTTAATCAGTCGGTCGTTTTGTTACAAATTAAATGTTCACACAAACAATTTAACGGAGTGTGTAAACAATAATTTATGTAATTTATTTCCTCAACGCACTACGAACGGACCTTGGAGATCTCTATTTCAACTTAACTTTCGTCATTTTAAATGACTCACGGATTTAGTTTAAGCGCGAAACGTGGAAAAGCGAAAGCATGCCGGTGCGGATGTGCCTTCCGTACGCGGCTGCGCCGACGCAATCTCCGTCAGCATCAGCTGTGCGCGGGATTTTCAAGATATTTCCCCGCGCTTTGCGTCACCGTTGATTTCCTAATTGACAGTTACGCTCTTTGTAAACACGGTCGCGTCCCGCCGGTGTTCACCGCGCCCGCGTGTCCGCTCGTCGCGTCCGATGAGTCACGGCGCGGAGGCTGCACGCGTGTGCTCCGCTCGCGCGACTCTCCACTACTGAGCCGCCGCCATTCTGTCACTCGCTGCCTCCATTCTCTGCGGTCAATCTGCGGTTTGGCCACGCTTCATTTGCCGGGAAAATGCGCGGCGCTCGCCTCCCGCTCGCACCGCCGCCGTCGTCCACGAGCGGAAGCGAGATGCGACAAAGTTTTGTTCCGTTAAATATTTTTGTTTTGTTCCGTCGACGGCAAGGAAATATAATGAGCTTTTTCATTTTGGTACGCTATTAGGTGTCTCGCTCTTTTCTCATTATTCTCACCGCTGGAAAAGATCTTGAACTATTTGAAAGTGTAATAGGTAATACACTAAACGCTTTTCACAGACCATATAAAGCTTTTCGTACCGACCCTCGTATTAACGTAAACGTAAATTTAACCCACAGAAAAAAAATATTTGTACCCAATATCAACACACAAAAAAGTGTTTAATATTGAGTTTTATTGTAATTTTACACATTTGTAGTCTTTAAATATTTTGACGGTGTAAGATTTTGCGAGAATGATACTTCTCGATGTGAAATCGATTAGATTGTAATAGAGTACTTTTCGAATACAACCTATTATTATTTACGTATTGAAGTAGGTCTTAGACTTGGGGGGCGTACGCTCGACTGGGCGTGGCGCTCCGCCCCCCTTGTTCCAAGACGCGCCAACACACCGGGAAAAATGCTCGCCAACGCGCCGGCAGCGCGTCGCAACACTTGTTGCACGGCTTGCAGTCGGAACGCGTCTTGCAGGCGCCGTGCGGGCCGGACGTGAGTAAACTGTACACCACGTAACTAATGTACTGTTTCAGTTTTATTTTTACATAATACTTCCATGATATGATCTACGTCGAACAAATTGTGCTCTAAACTTGGAATATACTAACGAACTACATTGTATTACTAATGTAAAAGTAAAGTATTGAAATTAAATTTTCTTTATTTTATTACTAACGAGCAATGTATTAGTCATACATGTTACCAGTAAAGTAATTTAACATTTTATATTATTTAAATATATTTAAACAGTATAAAATTATTAACAATACACGAACAAATGATTACATAGTTACATAGTTTGGTTAGTTAGAAAATTTATAAGAGAGACCTAAGTTTGGTGATTACACACTGCACTTGTCATCTTATTAGTAATTACACTCGCACTAGTAAAAGCGTGTATTTGAGAACATGGGTACGCTTCTGTGTGAAATAATTGTTGTTATAATAATCTCTTTAGCCTTTTTAATAGTGGGGCGTTTTGATGGTCATTATGACGCGGTGAAGACACTTCAACGCTAAGGTTGAACGGTAGCCGCACGGTGTAATTGCGGGTCGGCATCCAGCGGCCGTGGAGCGCGGTTTTCGATTTTTGCGGACGCGCGGCAAGAAGCGGACCGCAGCCGCGACCGTCCGCACCACCTCAATTGTACCCTCTGAGACTTACAAGTACACCGCTAACGGAAACCTATAACCTTATGGCTTTAAAGATGCTATTAATTACATTAATAAGTAAAGAATATAAAAAAAATTAAATGCAAGTAATTAATTTTTATTATATTCAACGAAGCGACGATACGAACGGGACGTTCACCTGATGGTTATTGGTACGCCAGTTCATAACAATGTGGCGCTATTTAAGATGATATACACAGCGCTACATTCTATTCGTCGCCTTGAGACATAAGACTAACTCTGTAATTTAACATGCTACGACGCCTTTCAATCCGGAACACAGTACAGTGTGTGCACAATACTGTTTGACGGCAGAAATAGGCAGAAAATAAATAAATAAACAGAATGACTTGACATAATTGAAGGAAAAACTCTAAAAATATCTTAATTAAGTTCTTAATATGTCAATTATAAATTTTAATGAATTTTATATAACAAATCAACGTTAATATAGTAAACATACTAAAATATAATCACATTAATTTCACGATAGGTGGCAGCATCATTGAACGTTCACATACACAACCAGCGTTGAATGGAACCTTTGGTTAGCTGGTTAACTTTTTGAAGATTTCCCTCCGAAAACAAAAAAAAAAGTCTTCTTGCGTATTATTTACTATCAGGTGAACGTCTCATCGCTTGAAAAAAGTTAGTGGTAAAGTTAGAGGAAGAAATAGATTAACAATATAAATTAGTGGACTGGACTTGATAACATTAGTTGAAAATTAATAGCTGATGAAGGAAATATGTAGTTTTCTCAATCTAACCGCCAAACTACAGTTTGAAGAAGGCATGATGATGATCAGCCTTAAACTATATGGTAACACATATTTATTAAATCAACATGTAATGAGAGAAATGTACTGTTGCTATAGTACAAACAATAAAGATCAAGTGAGGGTAGTTACTGAAACCCTTAATTGAGGACGACAACGCTGAATTATTCTACTTAGCTACCACGGCTGAACCCGTGTTGAAACATGGTATTGATTAATTGGTGGTAGGTTTCTTATGCCGGAGACCGTCCAGGCAGGTACCACTGCAGCTCTTATTTCTGCCGTCAAAAAGTAGTCTGCTAACATAACTGTAGTCCGGATTGAAGGGGGTTGTAGTTGGTGAAATTACTGGGATATCGAGACAACATCTATCTATGTGGCGCAGTATATACCATCCTAACTACCACTTATGGATAGGCTTATAACTTATCTCGCTTCTACTTATAATATCTCGCTTCTCTCGTTGCTTAGTAGTATAAAAAAAAAACATTTAAATCAACAGCATAAAATAATCATCACGTTAATGAACAGTGATCCAATACTTTCGAAATCCAACTTGTTAATTTTGAATGAAACATTGTTTATAATTTAGATTACCTAGGCAGAGAACAAATCTATATTAACTTAGTTACAGGAATTAGTTATAGATGTTATGAAAGTGCACACAATTGTTTCATTTGCGGTAAATGTGTGTGAAGGTTGTCGGTTGCCATTTGTTATGGAAATATCAGGCACAATTGTGGAGTAATGGCGTCTAACAAGCTGACTTGTTTGCAGTAGTTCTATCCCTAATATATGTTAGGTTTGGTAGCTTTGGTGACTTATTAATAACAATAATTTAAGTGATTATATCATCATCAGCCGTTAGTTGGCCACATCGATCGGGCAGAGTTCATATGGTGGGTTATGGGCCATTTCACAAGTTCAATGCGAGTTGGTGGGAGCCAGAGCCTCGTTGTTGTGCGGGAATCTTTACACCCCCTTGACATTTATATTCATGTTTAATTTTGTAAATAATTAGTTTTGTTCAACGAGAAAGAATTAACAGTTCATACATGACACTGTTTTTTTTTTTCGAAGTTACTGATATCTTTAACTGTTAATAAATTGGAACCCTGTTATTAACTTTAGTGTTCTTTATCTATGAGATTTATGTTATAATAAATTAAAGTATTAACTTAGTAAAATTGAAAACATAATGTTAGTAATATTTATTTACAAGTTATTTTGTAAGTTATTATTATAAGAAAGCTATTAAATTATTTAATTTTAAAAAGTACAAAACTAAAAAAATACTTTACATGTTCAAAATTTAACCGAATGATATAATCGGAGGGTTTTACTAGTTCAATATAAAACCAAAATGAATGTATATTAAAGATTTTTGTCCGGAAATTCTGAAATAGTGAGTCAACATTTTATTTATTGTGTTTCTCGATTTTGTCTACTTCATGCCTGTTTTGTAAGCGATTTATGTAAAATCTTTGTAGGCCATAACAACCAAGGGTATTTTAAGAATATTGAATGAGATCCGTGGGTACTTCTTCGAGTTAAATATTGCACAAATCTGTAGATCGTCCGATCAATAATTACCTACTTATGATACTGTAAAAGAGTAGTTCGTTTTAGTAAAGTAAATATCGAAAAATTAAAAAGTAGGAAATGTAACAGTGCACTCTGGTACGTTTAGATAGTTTTGGATTATTAATAATAAGACAAAGTAACTTATCTTGCCTATCGCTGACGACGATGGAACGATTCTTTGAATTCGCAAACTTTGAGTGGTGGTCCTCATCCAACCAAAGACAAAAAAGATGTGGATTCTGGGCTATTACTGTTGAATAAGGTTGATTGTTTTTGGTACGACAGGCGTACGAAAAGAGGAGATAGGTTGAGTCAGTGCTCACGTGTAGCTTAAATATTTTTACAGTTTGCGATTTCCACCTTTGACACCAAATTAAAACAAATGGGTGCAATTAAGCAGATAAAACCTATCACTGTAGAGGTTTTAGTCGGTACAAGTCCTACATTTAGTCTTTGTTTTCGCCGAGGTATAGATGTGAACGGTTATCGCATAAAAAAGACAAATAAGGTACCACGCCTATTTCATGACCTGATGAAGGTCACGGTGAGTCGGTGGATGCGAAGAGAGCAGAAGCATCGGCTAATATTGAAATTTAAATTTTTATGTATTCTTTGCAAATTTATTAAATAACTAACCGACACCAATTTAAATTTATATGGGGAAGTACAAATTTATATACAGATATTTGTATATCATAATGACATTAAAAAATATATATAATGTTTATAAATTACTAAGCGTAATTAATCATATTGACGCATGTAATCGTAGACTTTTCGCAATTATTCTCATTTATCACTTGCTTGCGTACTACGCGGTGACGTCAATTGTTCTCATTAATAATGTATGATTTACGCTACAGTAGGGCTGTTTTCCATGTTTGTGTCAGGCAAATATACAACTATAATAATAAAGTTTATCTCCCGTAGCGTTTACTTCACATAATATCTATTAAAACAGTAAAACAAAACTACCAATATTTTTAGTAGTTAACGGTTGACCTACATATCTTACGATAAGTGCGAAAATGTAAAGCATCTTGACTGGCATACGTTGAAAGTCGGAACCCAGCAATGTTACAGCAGCAGATTTTGTATATAATAATCTACAGTCGTCTATACTCCAGTATTGTATTATTCGTCCATCATCAGCAAAATTGTGGCATAAACAGAGATTAGAAAAAAACAGCGCAGTTCAAGCCTTGCAATTACGAGGGTCCGAGATAATGCCACACACGCGCTTCTCTTTTGTTTACGTCCGGCACTAATCGCTTTAGAAATATTTAAATAATGCCGGGCGGAAGACGTTTGATCTTGTTGAATTTTGAAAATAATTGGCATGTGAGCTTTGTTTAAACGTTAGTTCTCCTAGTATGGTAACGATTACAATAATATTAAGTTGTTTAATACTATTTTCTACACTAATTCTCAAAACCAATTTATATAATCATTATTTATTATGTCATAGAAATTAGCATCCGAGTAACAGATTTTACTTAAAAGGTATTTTTTAACAAATTGGTAAAGTGGTATGATTTTAAGAGAAATAAGTTTTCTTTGATGTTTAAATTAACATATGTTAACATCGGCGCCATCTATTGAGTAACAACAAAAGTAATATTAAGATACGAGTTGTTTATTTAATATTTTATGTAAAATACAATTTACTCAACAGATGGCATTGTTTTAAACTTTTTACTAGATTATTTAATTATAATTATTCTATTATATTACTATGTATTATTCATTCTATTTGTAATGTGTAATATAAAATGTGTTTTAATCAGCGTAATTTTGAATAAAAATCTTTGTTGGTAACAGAGATTAGAGTTCAAATATTTATATAACAAATTTATTATAAAACTATTTCCTTATGAAGTCAAAATATTTCTACTACTATTATATACTTTTAAAATGATTAACAATTTAAATGTTTATGTTCTCTTCGTGTTAATCACAAAGACAAACAGTGTTAAAAATGTTACTTTTTCAAAAATTTTCTTCATTCTCTTTTTACTAAATAGGTGGTGCTGAAATTAAGAGTTTAGGGGTGATTAAAGTCTTTCATTGTCTTTTGTAGTCCATCATAATTTTAGTTTATTAATTTTTTCATGGTGTTATAAATATAAACGCAACTTTAGTTTCGATGAAACTTAATATCTTCTAATTTCACTATTAATTGCATAGTGTTTATAAATATCTAACTATTGCGTATGTTGAACTAGTGGAAAAATTCATCCCCTATCAATTAGGTCGCGTAGCTTAGAGGACAGCGAACCTGCCTTCTAAGCTGGCGACCGGAAATTCGAACAACACACAACACTTATTTAGGTTAAGAAAAAAATAATTTTTACTGTCTTTTTCTAATATTGATTTTCTTTATTTCTCTTACATTTGTTTAAAAAAAAAACAAATAATATATTTATTTGTTAGTAGTTAATAGATTCGTTAGGTACCTTGCAATATAAGTTCTATTCACTATTGATAGATTTTCTGTTGAAGGAGATCGTCTAGATATCACATCAACCCCTAATACTGCCGCCAAACAGTAGTTTACTAACATTACTCTGTTCTTCAACGGCGTTACAGCAAGTAAAATCGAATTTTTTTGCTAGGAAATCTAGAAATTTTTTTGAATAATATTTAAGAAATTAATAACTCCTGAACCATTGTTTTTGGATGGGGTATTCCATACATAGATAGATAAGATACGAGCTATACTTTAGCCCCTCCAGATCTTTTACACCTATAACCTTTCACCCTGTATAGAAAAGAAGAAGTTTATAGTAATGTATGTTGTACATAGGATCTGGTGAATGGCCTGTAGATCTTTGGGAGAGGCTTGTGTCCAACGTTGGGCGTCTATCGGCTGATGATGACAGTGAAATATGTAAACGTAAGTACATAAAACATTTGTCTGTGTTTTTATAAATTTCATCTATCAAAAACATAAATATTGTTTACATAGTTACAATGTTCAATTATAAGATAACTAGCTGTTCCGCTTTGCCGTAACACCCTCGAAACTTCTTTTGGGGAATGTATTTTGTATAATCCATTCTTAGCTGATCCCTAAATGGCAGAAGCAATATCTCTACCAAATTTTGAGTATTTACGTCTAATAGTTTCGAAGATCTTGTCATGAGTCAATAAATCTATGGATATCTGAATATATGTACACTGTTTATAATATATGATTAAATCACTGTGTATATAATACTATTTTATTATAGACTTAAATAAAATGTGACTTTAGCTTTTAACTGACATAATTCAAACAAAAAATTCTTTTTGGTTTCGAAAAGGTTTTATTACAACAATTTTAACAATAAAGACGTTCTTTTCAAGAGTGATTTAATAAAAAAATTTAGGTAAAAAGTAAATATTTGGATATAATATCAAAACATTTTCAGGGTTCGGACGCGGTCACGCCTTCCGTACAACACAATGAAACCTCTGAGCTTCACCAAGATCTGCAAATTGTTGTTTCCACACCATAAACTTTTCTCAGAGTCCTGTCGTTAGTAAGAATGCGATTGCAATGCGAACCTATTAATCTTCTCATGAATGAACGTAACAGACTTTCGCGGAATGTGATTGTGTAAATACTCGCCGAGGTATATCTTTATTTATCCGACATCTTTTATATATATATAAAATATCGACATTTCAGTTCTAGTATTGACGTTTTATTGTCTGATGATATTTATAATATATATCTTCCTATATATATATAAGATAATTAATGTTATAGGTCTCTGTTGCTAGAAACCGTTTAGATAGGTGTCACCGCAACGCCAATTCCTGCCGTAGAACTGTACTGTGCAAATATCTATGTTCCGGATTGAAGGGCGTTGTAGTTAGTGATATTACTGAGGTAATGAGACTTGAAATATTACGTCTCAAGGTGATGATCACAATGTAGACAAGTGTCATTATTATTAACGCCACTTTATTATGGGCAGGCATATTATTTGCCATTAGGTCTCGCTCGTTTTGTCGCTTAAAAACTCATTTTAAATCTTTTCTGTCTTCATTGATGATAGATTCATATGGAAATATCCTCAGATCTGATAATTGTATTTAAAGTTTCATATTTGATGTAGATCATATGCTCATAGTAGATAAATGTACTCATCACAACACTTTCAACTTACATGATTGATAAAGGAGCTGAATATTATCTCAATCTGTAATTGAATTTTCAATATTACCTATACCTTAAACAAATTATTTAAATTAGTTAGATTTTAGATATAATAAAACTAGCTGTTCCCCGTCTGCTTTAATTGCCGTGATATAGATATAGATTTCATATTTACACTTGAAATTTGTCAGAAATATTCCCGGCCGGAGGAGACCGCGGCTCTCGCGGCTTTTCCCGTAATTAAAACTCTCCCAACTTCTTTTGGGGGTAACATTTCATAAGATCAGCTTCTTAGCTAATCTACATTCGGTAAAAGAAATATTCCTACCAAATTTCAAATCTCCAGGCCTTATGGTTCGTTCGTTCATTCAGGAGATATCGTAATGAGTCTCTTCTTCGTCGGGATAACTCTTGGTCGTGGACATCACTTTAGGTGTTGGTGGTAAGCTTCACAACATGTCGCCAGTCTTCTCTGATGGCCGCCTTGCTAGTGCATTTATGTAGTGGTAACGATGATGAGTCATTTACTGCCGCTTTTATCAACCTTTCTCTCACCCTTTCCCTGGATGAGTCTCTACATAGAGACAAATCTCTTATATATATATACATAGATTAACTTGTAGATACTTTTGCGAAAAATACTATAGTTGATCTATTTTATAATACCAATGCCTAGATAAATGAAAAAACTATTTCAAATTGGATATGTGATGTTATCTGCCGACCAAAATAAGTCATTTTTATAAAAGAGGAGTTGCTTTTTAAGAATGAAACATAGCCGACGTTTAAAACGGTGAGATTTCCAAACAGCCTCTGCGTTAGCTACAATCGGGGGCCCACATTGTTCGCCGCCGGGGTTTCCTATCAACATTACACCATTTATTATCAGATAACTGAATGGCTTGTCGCATCGCGCCCAAACAATGCTTTCTGAGGTATAACGCAACCAATTTAACGAGACACACGGGTTTGTATGGGAGTTGAGATTTTTTCTCGTGTGGTGTAACTCGAGCGCGGGATGTGGCAGCTCAACGGTGGACGGTTAACGCGTTATAATGTGTTTAATGGCCTGTAATGAATGGCATAACATCTATAAAGCTACAATACGGCCACTCGAACATGCCCCCGTATAATAATGTTTGATTTATTGAGCATCGCCGCGGTATCAGGCCCGTTTTGCACGTGGCGTGACAGTTACACCGCTGCTCTAAAATTCAGACAAATCTCATGACTACAATCGGTAAATACGAGATTCTATTTTAACAAAATGCGGAACCAGATCTAAAACGTCTCGTCCATGTCACATTTTCAGATCGACTAATAAAACTACAGACACAGAATCATGCGAAGTGTAAGATAAGGTACGTAGCCTTATACTGCAGGAATGGAAGTTGTATAAAAAGTAGTGACGCTTCTAAAGTAAACAAGTAAACAAACGTCGAGAGTCCAGAAAACATAATACACATGATAATAGATCATCGTAGATACAAAAGAGAAAGATATAATCTAGAAGTAGAACTAAACTTGAATAGTAACAATATATGTAAATTAACAAAAAATAACGCGAGTATACAAGACAGCTAAGAAAAGAATAAATAGCCTTAGTAAATAAATAAGAATTTAAGTAACCATAGATACGGATAATCAACGGCTCTAACATGTAGGCCTGAGGAATTTGCATTCAAACCTAAAAACTATCTAAACCTCAATATAAAGGTCCCAAATTATTGAATAATTTAGTTAGGTTAAACTTACTGTCAATATATCACCTGACAGTCATGACCGGAAGTAAGAGTGTTCATTAGCGAATATGTTAAAGTCCGATTTAACAATAAAAAAAATTGAGTATCATTGTAATTTTTCTGTATATAATTTTTGTATACATTAAAACATTTAACTGAGTAAATTTAATTAATAAATTATAGAGGAGTAATAAGCTATTACCGTATTCTCCAGACCTTTATACGATTACCATTTTTTCCGCTTCCTGTTAAACCTTATGAGGGGTGTGTTGTTTTTGACTATGAAAAGAAGCTTAATCACTGACTTGATCTTTGATATCAGACCAGGTGATTTTTGGAACACTATCGACACAAAGTAGATAGTAGCTATCGATGAATTGACGGAGAAGTTGGAGGAAGCCGTAAACAGCAATGACAATCATATAAATGATGAATTTGCTGTTATTATTATTAACTATTCATATTTGTGTAAATAAATAAAAAAAATGGTATTTATTATTCTTTATATAGAAAACAAATTTTTATAATTTTAATACTTACAATTTATGCTACAGTCACAGTTAAATGAGCTGTCGCATATTCTTATTCAGCGTTGTATCAAACGTACTGATCAAATTTAAAAAGTAGTTTCAACTGTCCATTGAAATACATAAAAGCTCCTTTCTGGTCGCTAGGATTCCGCACAACGTACGGACAGATGTGCCGAACTTTATATCACTTTAAAAACTCCTTAAGACATACGGATAAAAAGTTTAAAAACTTTATTCATACTGCACAAACACCTACGTAACAAGCGGTATTGTGTTCTCAATAGACAAAGGCGGTATTAAACGTGAAATCACTTCAATGGTATAATCTACTTTGGGGCATGTCGTAGCTTTTTGTCAAAATACGAAGGTACGGTTCATTGGAAGATAAAAAAAGCACCCCCGCGGGATACCTTGTGTGTGCAAACAGTGTTGAGGGTACGTATGTACTGCAGATCGTTTGAAAGATTCTTCGGACAGATGGCATAGATTTAACTGTTTTAAACCATGCCTGTAAAAAACAAACTTTGATGAACCCTTTGAATAACTGTTTGGATTAGTTTTGAACTTTACTATAGTGTGGATTTTTTTTATATATTCGACTACAAATCCTAAAGGGATTTGTATAAAAAATCAGACTGTATATTGCTTGTAGTTAATAATCGTTCACAATAGAAGGATGATTAAGTATGTTACTTTAAGTACTTAAATTTCTATTTAAGTACATAAAAGTTGGATGGAGAAAGATGACTAATAATGTAAACTTAAAAGTGTTATACACAGTTTCGTATAACAATGAGATATTAAGATGTTTACACAGCATCACATTCTGCTCGAGACATTGTTAGGTTTTATTACCCTGCTAATTTAATTGAATATTTTTTTTAATTGTTACCCCGCGTGTTTTGGGTCAGGCCCTTAATTTACATTCATTTACCATCCTCTTTTTATCTTATTTCTATACATTGTTTTTATACTTCATTCTCTTCTTTCATCCTTTCTTAACTATCATCCTCTACTTATTTTCCATAATTGAGTACATTGCCCACTGCTATCTAATAGAGTAGCGGTAGGACTTATAATATTCCTTTAGCTATTCTACTCAGGGCGTTCCGTAAAAGGCGACTAAGAATAATTCCAGAGAACTGACAAAAACAACTTCTTAAGAAACTTATATTCAGCGGTCCACTTCAGTAGAGTGTAATCATGATGTGATCACGGCGTTGAGTCGAATTGTTCTTATATTTATACAAAGTGACGAAAAGAACGAGATGTTCACCTGATGGTAAATAATACGTCTGCCTATAACAAAGTAGAACTATTTACTAAGATATACACAATACACATTGAGTTCGTCGCCTTGCCTCAAGATGATACCCTCGTAATTTCAATAATTACACCACCCTTTAAATTGGAAAACATTAATATATTTATGTTCTTTGCTTATAAATGGTATATGTTATATATCATAGAAATAAGAAACAAAAACTGATTTTTAATATATAATAGTTTGATGGGTGAAATATTAACATACACGTCTAATATTGAAACTATATGATGCGAACACACGCAGTTATGTTTAGATACATAGCGTCCATTTAGTCCGTCCAGCCCCGCTAATCCCCACGGCTGGTCTCCGAGCTGAATAGAATGTCAGCGCCCGATGGGAGCAGTGCGGCAGCTAGCGCTGGCGCTGGATGCAAAGGGCATTCGACCGCAGCCCATATCCATTCAACAGCACAATGCTTTTTGTCGCCAACCTCGCTTACGTTTCGACGTTAATATCTTGTTACTTTGATTTATGCTTTCGAATAGTTAAGATGTAACTTTACGTAGGGTTACCCTTAACATAACTTATTAAATACGATATTTTATCATCTTACACTTACACAACTTTACGAACTTTCTGAAGAGTCACGTGTGGAGATCCTATTAAAAACTTAAGTAAGGAAAATGTTTATTGTTCTATTATATATCGATTTGGCAGGTCTGTTTAATAGTGTATAATCTATATATTAATTTATATATTCGAAGATGTTTATAAAACAAAAAACTTATGACCTTACAGACTTATACAATCTGTGTTATAAGGGTTGGATGTTAAAATACCTTTATTTATACTATCTGTTCCCCGCCCGTTTTCCGACCCTAATATAGAATTAGACTGAAAGTGACTTTCTATAGCAATGTTTATAAAAGTTAATTGGAAATGAAATGATGGAGGATCTATGAAATTCAAACAAATTAATAGTGAATGACAATATATATATATTTCTACATGGAATGGTCATGTTCCTATGTGGATACGTTCACTAGTTTTCAAGTGTTTAGCGAGCAAAGAGAAAACATTTTCATTACATATATAAATCCGCAGTTGTAGCCTAATTTATATAATAAAAGAAACACTTGTCGAGAATATTTTTTAAATATTTACGATGGCTATGAAAAATGAGAAAACAGTTTCAAGTTATTTCACATGTTGCGTACAAGGTATTATATAATATAGTGAAAAAGTGTATTAGTATATAAAAGTAAAATTAAATGTTAATATTTATTTCCAGTCGTCGTGGTAACCCTGTGAACCTGTATATCATTGTTGAAAGCACGGTTTTGTCAAACTCTGGAATGAGTGTGCGAACAAAATGTTCCTTAAACATTTTGAGTGAAACCATTTCACGGGTTTTTATTAAATTTGGGCGAATGAATTGTGGCCATTTATACCCCATTTGAGTCGAGCTGAGATGATAAACGACATGTTTAGCGTGTAGTACCAGCTTCCATTGTAATGCATCTTCTAAATTTCTGGAAATCAAACTGTTTTATTGAAATTTATCAGTGGCGATTTTTTTGAAAGAATAAACAGAAATTATAAATAAACAATTCATAGGTGGTAGGTCTCTGTTGCCGGAGACGGTCTACGCAAGTACCACAGCATCTCTAATTTCTGCTGCATCATAATAATTGCAGATTTTACTGTGTAATGGTCTAAAGGTATTGCAGCTAGTGAAATTACTGGGGTAACGAGACTCGAAATTTTATGTCTCAAAAGCGATGAGTATAATGTGGTGCTGGTTATACGTTACAAACTAACTTTGTTATGAGCAGCGTATTATTTACCATCAGGTCTAATGTCTCTCTCGTCTATCCGCTGCGAAGATTAAAAAAAGATAAATATTTGTTTAGCAGCAGGACTAATGAGGATAAATTAGCAGTCTGTTCTTGAAAGCAAAAGGCATAAAGTTATTCATTCCATAATAAATATTATTCCTGCTCAGTGATGAGCAAAGCAAGAACGAAGACCAAGACTTGTATGGTCTTGGTATTAGTTTTGATATAGTCTGTTCGGTCTTGGTCTTGGTCTTGCACATTTGGTCTGGCGAAAAAGCAAGACCAAGACGAAGACTAATTTTACTCATTACTATTCCTGTATAACGAAGAATTCGTACAGTAGATGAAAGGAAATGAAAAAAGAACCCGAACTTCACACCGAGGGAATCGGAAACAAAACTGGCGCGGGAGATAATTCCGCAGCGAGTTTATGTCGCGGAATATCACTTACCCGACTTTACCCAATAAAAGGGTAACCCCGTGATCCGTTAAGTAAACAAAAAAGAACAACGGGAGGTTCGCGCGGGCCGCGAGGCGACGTAAAGAGTAAATCACTGGTAAGCCCCAATACGCGGCGCGCCGCCCGTCTCCGCTCCCTTAAGCCCCGTAACCCCTTTAAGTTCACCTTCCGATATCCCGAATAAACGCGACGTGTGCCACATCGATTTTAGGGTACCGTATTCAAAATTTAATTCAATCTCTATCATAAATTCTATTCATATTTAATAAGAAATATTAATTAGTGGATTATGGTTGGTTGTGTTTAGAAATCGCGTAATTAGTTTATATCATATTATTAGCCGGACAAAACCCACCGCTGAACATAAGCCTCCCTCCCACAGGGATCTTTGCGAAGATCGGCCCTGCGTTACCTGCAGTCAGCGGCTTCATGCTCCCGTCACCGGATAGTCGGTTCAATTTTTCGTGGGTCTAACTAGCTTCCCATACTCGCTGTAAAAGCATCGCTCCGTTCCGGATGCGAACCTGCGACAGTCAAAGATTCTTGATGAGTACGGTTCACCATCAACGGCCATATTTTTATTTAACATCATGAGATATTGATGAGTAGTTTAAGCCTTAAGAGACAATACAAGATTGATTATGTTATGTATGATTTAATATATTCTATATTTCTTCATCTATACATTTATCGTATACAGATATGTATAACCCTAATTAAATATTTTTTCACGATAAAAAAACACCACGACTTTTACATAAGTTTTATTACATTATAACTTAATATACAACTTGAATGTTAGGGAGTTACTTCCTTTCATTCATACCATTGAAGGTGCAAAAGGGTATCGCACAGTTTTCTTTAAAATATATACAGAAATACTTTCACAAAACACTAAACACTACTTAATTATCTAATTTTGATCTGTCAGTTGGTTTATGAGCACGGCATGTCTTTTGGGGTAAAGACGGGAAGCTGACAGCACCTAAAGATATATGGCAGTGGCATATGCGCAAGCGCAGCGGCGTCAGCCCTTTATCACATCCGATACGCATTAAGCGATAAGATCGAAGGTTTCGTTGTTAAAATTTTAACGTCGGTTCATCATCATCTCCATCATTTCAGTCTGCAGCTGAACATCAACATCAACATTATAATCAATTTCCGGCAATGACACTTTTATAACTTTGTATTTATGTTATGATGATGTTTTCTAATCCACATTGATTATAGGAGTCAAAGCTGGTCTCATATGGTCTGATGTAGTCCAATGATGATGATATTATTTAGAAAGTCGACTATTATTCATTGTTATAGAAGTAATTATCTTAATGTAGTCTAATTTATAGTCTAAGGTTGTTGTTAGCAAAATAATATGGTCAAGGCTGTGTATCATATAAATTTAAAATTATACAAAATATCTAGAAATTAAGATAATGTATGTTATGCTGTTAGTGTACTAAATAAATAAATAGTGATAAAGTTCATAATGATGTTTATGTAAAGTGTACATTTAATTTTGTTTCATTTATCTTTAATTTTAAGTTATTTGAACAAGTGATTTGCAGACATGGTGGCATGGTGGTTTACTTCAAAGTAAATTTTTTGTATCTTAACGGTTATTTAAAGATTCATTCATCATTGTTATTGCTTATTACCTTTTTAAACACAACTAATTATGAACGTCAGCATCTTTATTTTTACCTAATTAACATATTAATCAAAGCTATCTCATTGCTTTCACTACTGGGATACAAGGACTTCTTTAAAGTTTTCTGACCAACTGCAGCTTGGTGGATTTCACGTGTTTAATTAAATTTGGACTATTTGAAGTCAGTCGGTTTTTCCCACGATGTATTTCTACATCAGATGATTACTCATTTTGAGATTAACCAGTGTCTGTACGAGTCTTATAAACCTTATAATACTTTATGTCTCACAAACTGAGATATCGTTTCTTCACCTGCTCATTATTGTTTATTTCGTGTGAATTACGGTGGAAAATGATTTTAACTATTACTGCGATCTATATAGTTAAATATACAAACGCGTACGGTGAAAGTGACTGGAGAGAAATGGACCAACAAGAGCAGAATAGGAGGGCTGGCCATTCACACGATGACCCGCGTCACCGAACTACTTTTCGTAACAGCCTTTACACAAATTGATTTTAAATGGCGATTTATTTCCGCCCCATATCGCCGATCCGATCTTCCTATGAGTTTTATGGGCGGCTTTACGTGGGGTTAAGGAAGTCTGAGTTATAAAACGGTTTATTTCTTTTCCAGGGGCGGTAGCTGGCCGTCCCCTAATTACGTCGGATCAAATGCCACCAAGACCTTCATTAGTTGCAATGGCGGGACTTCGTAAATTCGTCCCGACCATTATGCTCGCACATTTATGAAAGTCTTGCGGTTAGTTGCGAGACCTATGATCCTAGTTTAAGCTAGAAGTTTTGACTTGAATTTAGGTTTAATTTATATATAAAAACTTCTTGCCAAATTAGGATGCGAGAAAACATACCACATTGTTTTAGAAAATATGTAAAAGGCTAATAGAATCAAACGGCATTTAAAACAAAGCCGTAACGGTGTACGGTGTATAGTAATACTTTTTTATCTCCTATAGATAACGGGTTTTTTTTTAACAACTACAAACTACGGTGGAATTTTACCCTTTTGCGAATTTGTGCAAATTACTTTATGAGCGCGCTTTCAATGTGAGTTGCGAGTTTTTTTGTCGACTTCGTTTACAACTGCAACGAGATGGAACGGCCGTTGAAAAGTCAAATAAGCCCGACCGTTTTCCAATGGTACGAGAATTGTATCCCGCTCTCAGTTAACATTGTAGTATTCGAAACGGTCGGTTTATAGGAATAAATAGTAACCCTTCGGCGGCGGCACGTTTGCTGCCGAAAGGTTTAGTTTTATTGACGCCGAACTTTCTTTTACTACCCTTTTAATAATTGTTGGGGGTTGAAGGAAAAAAATAGCGAATTTTGTGTTTTACTACAAAAGTCTATTGTTAATTTTTTAGCAAATCACAAAAATTTTCACTTAACAGTTTGCAATAACCATTAAACCTTTTTGCTATGCTATTTATTTTGATTTTAATAACCAAAGTCTTTAACGGGACAACATTGAGAATGTTTGTATGAAAATAAAGAAAGGGTTTTTTGTTCTTTTATGTTAATAATTTTATTTATCAATCACATCTGGTACTTGCTGCATTCACGCGATAGTAAGTGATACGCCTGTTCATAACCATGTGCTCGTTGCCTTGAAATATATTAAGTCTCTTTACCCCAGTAATTTCAATGGGTACCATGCTTTTCAGATCGAAACATAGTAATGTTTGCACACTACTGTTTGGAGGTAGGAATGTGCTGTCTAATGTTACTTACTGTTGGTAGGTTCCGGTTTAAAGGGAGTTATAGTTATTATAGGCGAGCTTATCATTTTCTATCAGGTAAACGTCCTGCTAGTCTCTTCGCATAATTAAATAAAAAAAAAATTGGAAGTCGCGGTAGTACCTACATAGACGTTTTCCGGCCACAGAGACTTACCTCCAATAGAACTGCATTATTATACCTCACTAGTTATTTCAGTTGATGTTATAAAAAAAATTAAACGTTATTTACAGTAGTTAAGATTGGCGCGCGATAAATATCTTCGCGTATACAATAGAAAAAAACAACATGATCCTAATTGAAATCTCCGTTTGGTGACAAAGTGATGTCCTAATAAATTCATTGGCACAGCGGGTTCCGTACCTTCCGGAACGGCGTTTTCGGCAGAGCAGACTTTGTACCTTTAATTTTTTTATAAGGTGCTTCGACGATACATTTGTGACCGCAAAGGTATTCCAGCGGGGGGTACGCCGACTGAAGGAGTTTTTTTTTCAACTCCCCCTTTTTCCCGGTAACCTGTCGATTGAGATGTCACAGAGATACATTTGACGTAATAAGTACGGCAATAGTCGGGTGCTTAATAAAGATAACGTAAGTTAAGGTGCGACGAGATTTTTTATTCTCGGACAATGGCGTTGACAGAATTTGTGGTCGTTAGTTACCATTGCAACTGGAACAGATTTTCGATTGCAATAACACATCTTAAACATAGGATAGTAAAAAACATGAAATTTTTATATATGAAATAAGTTTATTTTATATAAAGAAAATAAATACATATATATGTCAGTCTTGTTCATATCTGGATTAGATTTGTGATGATAAAACTAAACTGACAGTTAAAGTTTTTGATTTACTTAAACTGAACTATAACTTACCTTATTATTATAGAACATTATCGTAAAACTTTATGTTAATAGGAATTTATAGATGATGGTCGCTCCGCCCTCAGCCAGGCCGCCGCCCGACTATTTCTGTATATATTAAGATTTTACTACATGTAAATGGTCGACTATTTCGACATACCCCTGAACAAAGGGTAATATAGTGCATAGCTGAGACTGTATCTGAAATAATCTCTGACTAAATGCAGTCCAAATTTAGTGTGAAGAAGTGGTGAATTATAAGGCAGGTTCACATGTCGCTTATCCAACAGGCTAACGAGTTTCGTATTGGTAAATTCTGGACCACGTGAATGGATGGTAAAAATGATTTTTTTTTGCTTTGGCTAATTTCGACCAATATGTTGACTATATACGACCATAACAGTATTTCATTGTTAAGGTAGTCAAACATATGAGAGCTGGGAATTTTGACCAGCAGCGCTTTCTTTGGCTGCAATATATTTTAATATCATATGAAATTAATGACTAAAATTAGCATATTGTAATTAAAAAAAATTCTTTTTTTTGGCGCAAAACACAAATAAAAAAGACGAGATATTTACTATAGATATATAGATGGAGAGATACATATATAAAAGGACTCTAAATTCCATTTGTTTGTTGGTATTCTTAGAAATTAATTTTTATGGAGGCTTAAACTCTATTATTACGTCAAAATTAAATTTGTTAAAATCTGTTGAATTTATTATAAAATAATTTTAATCTTAAACTATAGTTAGTCAATTTTAAGTAATAATTATTACTTACACAAAATGTTAGAAATATTTTGAAAGAGGATAATTTATTCGAAAATTATAAGTCCGGTGAAGTGGTTTTAACTGGTGGTAGGTCTCCGTTCGCAAAGTCCGCCTGGGTAGGTAACATCGCAACGCCTATTCCCGCTGCGAACAGTAGTATGCAAACATTACTGTGTTCCGGATCGAAGAGAGCTGTGGCTAGTGAAACTACTGGGGTAACGAGACTTAATTTCTTTTGTGTCAAGGCGACGAGCGCAATGGCTTATTATGGCTATCACTTACCATCAGGTGAACATCCTGTTTGTCTCTTTGGTTCGTTGAATAAAAAAAGAGTATGTAGATAGAAAAATGTAGCACATCACTAATGGCTACATATAAACTCGGTGTCGGAACAAGCAAGATACATTTAAGCATGTCTGTCACATTAGAATAATGGTGGGCGGGCAGGATGGCTAAATAAGAAAGAATCGCCCAATCGTAAAATTTTATCACCTCTAATGGATACCGTAGGTGATTTGCGGGGTGGGTACGAATTACCGATAAAATTATTAAAACAGGTTTATTAAAGTGTGTTTTATTATTAAACTAGCTGTTCTGAAATGACTTTCTATTACAACTGTTACTACAGCAAACGCATAAATAATACGCAATGAAAATCACGTTGTCATGTCATCACGAGGTCATATTCCCTAGTTGACACGCTCACTACTTTTCAAGTGATTGACGAACAAAAAAAACCTATTTTCATTATATATATTATTTAATAAGTAATAAAACAGTGTATTAGTTTTGGGATGTAAGGGGTGTGCTAATCAACAAACGCGGCTCTGGCTCCCACCAACCCGCATTGGGCCAGCGTGGTGGAAAATGGTTCATATCTTGCCATATGAACCCCAACAAACGTGGTGGATGTTTGGGGAAAGCCTATGTCCAGTAGTGGACGTCTATCGGCTGATGAGGATGTTAGTTTTTAACTCATTTCCGATATATATACAATTAAGTTTCTGATATTATGAAAATTGTATTATTACATTACAAATACCACTTGACCTGTTCTTCATTACGAAGAGAATAACAAATAGAATTAAAAGATGTAATTCTCTTCCCAAGAAGATTCCAATTTTTATTTTATTAACGGACAAAATCTTTCCTTGGAAGTCCTTTCATATAATGAAACATTTACCAGTAACTTGTTCAATATTTATTCAACACTTATGATCTTAATTGTTGCGAAATCTTGTTTGCTTTATTTAATGAAATTAGTTTAGGTCATGTTTTATACCATCAACTATTTGCACGGGCATCATTCTTACCGGTAATTAGACAGAGAGAAACAAAATTAGTGAAGTGATACTTACCTCCCTGGTGCAAACATTGCAAATTTAATGCAAACGTATATGCTTATAAATTCAAACAAATATCCAAAAATGTCTCCCCTGCGAGCTCTCGTTAGGTAATCGTCGTATTTCACCATGGCTTTTATTTTTTTTGGTTCTCGCGCCGAATAAATTACGCGTATTTATAGTTTAAAAGATCATTTGTTGAAATGGAGCCAAATTTCCGGCGCGTTTTCAACGTAGCTCACAAAAAGCGCCATAAATTGGCAAATAATCCCCCGCATAACGCAACCTTTGTTTGGCCACACGTGCTTTTAATATCTGGCATCGCGTATCGGCGCGACGCGGACGCAACAATGGACGGATTTAGTCTTTGTACCGCCACCTAAAGTAAACACTCGTAAAAACTTCCACGCGAGATAACGTGTTAATAAATTTCATCAAACGTTTCCCGTACAAAGGTGCGGGTTATCCCGCAGTCCGTTCGACAATCGGCCCTGTCGAATTTGTCATGCGACTGTGTTCTTTTGTTCGCGTATGAATGCAGCATGAGAAGGAAGAGCTTCCGGCGCACTGTCTGTCCGGAATCGATAGCCCCCGGCGATATCTCAGCATCGATATTCAATACTGTTCATATATTTTATTTTTTTTCAAAATTATTACCGGGAAAGTTTTTTATACACTTCGTTGTTAGGTTCATTTTCTATGTGGATGAATGAAAAAAAATATTTATTAAACAAACAATCGAAAGTTTTTTTTTTAATAGTTCCCTACTGAACACGAAAGAGTTTATCCTCAAAGCAAATGGTATTTTTATGTACTATAACTTCACTATTAAACTTTATAAAATGCACTGAAATCTGTACCTACATTTTATTATCCGTATCCCTTATCATAATAATTGTTAGATATTATAGAAAAGTTTGATGCTTTTGAGTTTTCTTTAATATATTCAAGGTGTAATAAAAATTATGAAAAATTTACTAATTTTGAAATAGACGGTGAATTTCAAAAACACAAACAACAACAAGCACAAAAAAAAAAAAACAAAATATTTTCTTGGCAAACGTTATCACAAACTTTTTGCGAGGACTTTCGCTGAGTTATTACTACTGCCTTTTAATATGTAAAATGTAATGCAGTATCATAATAACATAAATGCTCTAACTACAGAGAATAGTATAAACGGAAGGAGCAATTTTTTTTCTTTTATAATCATACAATGTTGTTGAGTATCGATCTAAAAAAAGTCGCAACCGGTGATAGATGAGGCGTTGCAACGACTGAAAGGAAGATCCTCGGGAAAGGCAAATACACTGCAGTAGGCATCCAGATGATAATGATGATGATTATTATACTTTACTATACTTTCATTCGACGAAGCGACGAGACGAGCGAGCTGTTTATCTGGTGATAAGTTTCAAGTAAGCATATCTTACTTGAAACAAGGTGGCGTTAGTTAAGGTGCATTACATCAGAGTGTGCTCGTCGTCTTGAGGCATATGTGTGGTGCAGCATGAATTAAATTAATTAAAAGTGGAGAAGAGGTGAGGAACAGGACATTGACTTTAGGTATGAAATGTTGGTTGAGACATTAAGGGTGTGCTTGTCGCTATGAGGCATAAGATGACGGACTAGTCTAGTGAAAGTCTAGTTAATTCATATACAATTTTAGGTTTCATTTCAATAGTAATTTTACTAGCTACACTGTTGTATTAATTGACACTTCCTAAGTTTGTATAATACGGTTTGGCAGATAAGATGGGTGCTTCGGTTTTATACTTGTAAAACCTTGACACCCCCCGGCAACAGAGAAAATATCTATGAGAATTACTTACCACCAGGTGAACGTCCCGCTCGTCTCGTTGCTTTCTAGAATAAACAAAAAGAATGAAGCATAGATTTTAAATAGTTATTGAAATCTAGATCTTATTTGTAAACTCTTTGCATGTTAAATGATACTGTATCCTTGTGGTAAATGATTCAATCCGCTAATTGGACGTGTAAAAGTTTAACGAAGTTCGAATTATGCGTAGTACAGTGTCCTTGTTACTTTCCTAGCACTTCCCTTTAACAAACAATCCTGTCGGCTATGGATTAAAAAAAAAACCTGGAAAAATTCCGGCCATGTATCGATGTACGGCATCGGCTACCGTCAGGCCATGATACGCGAAAAAAAAATCCCACCGCGGAACAATCGAAGCGAAGTTATAAAATATGTATGCTAGTGCTGGCTTTTGAAACTTGCGCCCGTATCGACTGTTTTGACCGCGATCGCTATTTTTATCGAAACCCAAAAGAATAAAAAAAAAAAATCTAGCATTTTGGTACCCACATGCATGTTTCGCGCTGTTAGTCCGTCCGGTTTTTCGCTTTCATTGTCTAATGGTTTTATAGCATTGAATTTTTTTGAAGATTTATATAAAAGATTTACTTCCCTTATCTCCGCGTATATATCAAATTGTACTGTGTGCTATTGTTGCAAACGATAGACAAAAAAATCATACATGATTTTAATATAATATGTATTTATATACCTTTACACATTTTCATGAACAACAACTCACGAGATCCAAGCGAACCTGACCTGCTCGTGGTGCATCATACTAATCAACAACGAGGCTCTAGCTCCCACCAACTCGCATTGAATCACCGTGTTGGGAAATGGCCCAAATCCACCACATAAATCCCTACCTGATCCAAGTGGGAATCTTTGGGAGAATGTCCAGTACTGGACGACTATAGGCTGATGATTGTTTGAACTTGTCGTTGATTGAATGACCTTTTCATTATAGTTTTCGGGATGAAAGGTGTCGTGCTCGTGGTGCATCCTACTAATCAACAACGAGGCTTTAGCTCCCACCAACTCGCGTTGGAGCTGCGTTGTGCAAAATGGCCAGAATCCCACTATAGAAACCGCTACCTGAACTTAGTAGGGATCTTTGACGGAGGCCAGCAGTGGACGTCTGTCTACTGATATTGATAATGTTATAGTTTCATTTTCGTTTTTTTTTTAAAAAAAAG
The DNA here is from genome assembly GCA_029030555.1 of Ornithoptera alexandrae. Lineage (NCBI taxonomy): Eukaryota > Metazoa > Arthropoda > Insecta > Lepidoptera > Papilionidae > Ornithoptera > Ornithoptera alexandrae. The sequence continues at coordinate 3,842,059 of JARDVY010000064.1, read as the reverse complement.
GGAAAACTAAATTTTACGGATTTTATTTAATTATTACCCCCGTATTTGAACCGCTTCTAAAATAGTAACATTTTGTTGTATATGTGTAATATGTGCCTAAATATAAAAAAATCGTCAAGGTAGAACAGAACTTAGTAAAATCAGTAAAATTAAGTTTCACTACGAAAAAAGATAAAAAGTGTTTTTCTGTTTATTTTATAAGGTCATTTGGTATAGTTTTGTGGTCGTACCTGTTAACCGGATCTTTACTTATCATGAGAGATCATTTATATGTCTTTACGTAGATCATTAGTGACATGAGCCTTCTAAGACGGAGTAAGGATTAATTTAAAAGCGGAAATTGATCGAATATATCATAATGATGTATCAAGAAATCATTGGAATAGCAAATGGCAAAAAGTTTCTATTCTTCTTTATTTTAAAAGGTCGCATATTTTAAAGAAAGCCACATAAATCTAATTTAAAAATAATACCTTCATACACGGGGGTTGACAGCAGACATCCATAAGACGACGCGATCTGATGTCTGCATTTCGTTATCTGCAGAACAAAAAAACAACCAGCCATTGTGTTATGGTCATTAATTTTGTGGCCAATATTTTGAACTGCTAAAGCGATATAGTAGCTCGCTGGCCTAATGGTTAGAGCGTGTGGCCTTCATTCAGAAGGTTACCACCACAGCTTACTGTTGCCTCCAAATAGTAGTGTGCAAACATAACTGTGTTTAAAGGAGCCTGTACCTAGTGTAATTATTGGGGTAATGAGACAATATCTTGAGAGAAGGCGACGAGCGCAATGTCTTGGAATCATAACCTAAATAGCGCCATGTTGTTATGGACAAGCATATCACTTAATATAAAGTGAACCTCGTGCTTGTAGAATAAAAAAAAAAATTACTAGATTTCATATATTTATCGCAGATATTTAAAATCGATTTCATCATAGAAGTCAATTTACGTCTCCACTGCTGGGGCATAGGCCTACCTTCAATATGAGGGCGATGGGCCATAGTCACTACCCGGGCCCAATACGGATCGGTAACTTCACACACATCTTAGAATAAATTTTAGTTCATGTGCAGGTTTCCTCACGTTTTCCTTCGCCGTTTGTTTTTCGCTGTAGTAACTAAAGTTCACAAATGTACATAACTTAATTATTAAAGTCATAGGTACTTGACGAGATTCGAACCCGCGACTTTCGGAATGAATGCCGCACGCTACAACCACTACCACAAGTATGGAAGTATTATTTTACAAATAGTTAAATCATGATAGTGTCAGAATGGTGTTACGGGAGATATTTCCGCTTAAATTAGATTGAAAATGAGTGTTTTCGGTGGACTTCCGTCTCGTTTTTCATTCGATGGGATCGATATAAAATTTGCATGAATTTATAAACAAAGCAAACCAAATATATGCGAGTGGCAGTATATTTTAGTGCGGTATTAATACCGAGGGCCCGACGGCGCGTCGCCGGCCGCCCTGTACATTTATTACGGGCCCCGGCCAATTCCGATGTCATTTTTAACAGTCATCACTAATTTGCCATTGTTTTGGCCGCTGACGCCACCTTTTTTGCTGAAAACCATAAAATAGATAAACTTTTTGTCAGTCGGCCGTTAATTGATTATGAACGTCAAACGTAAACTTTGATCTGGAATGTTGTGGGGTGTGATTAATTATTCGCATTAATACGTAAACATTTGTCATTTATGACTTGAGACTTTATTATTTCGATCGGTGTTAAAGCGGGCATGTTTTTGCATTATGGATCAACACCTGACTAAGATTCTATCCGATGGTAGGTTTTGAAGCAGACTTTGAAGGAGACTTTTGACGGTAACCATATTAGAAGAAGAAGAAACGTAAAGGAGGCCAGAAACTAATATTGTTTATGATTAAGGCCTTAAGTAGTTATATAACTTTTTACGTTATATCTTATATTATATCCCGCAGTGGACATCTATTGACTGATAATGATGATGACTATTAATTTGGTATGAAGCTAAGACAAAAAAAAATATTACGTGATTTTAACTTTTTTACAAAGAAAATATGTGGTACAGTTGATTACTACGTGTTATTGTAATTTTTTTTAATTATAAAAGTATATTAATGATTTTGTTAGTAGTTTAGTTTGTTGTGGACAATGTGCTTAATTTCGTAATGAATTATGTGAAGCACACGGCAATAATTAATATGATCGGTTTGATATACAAAAATCAATATATTTAACCATAAAGATAAGTATTACAATGTGGATATACAAAATAACAGGAGGTCGTGAAAAATGTGTAAGTTTGTATGGTTGTTCGAATGCGAGCACTCCCTGAGCGTGTGCCGAGTAACGCAGCCAATATGTTAGGCGCTGCGTCGTAGGCATCAAGGCGGGGACGCCTGGCCTGCTATAAAGCACGGAGCAATAAAGAGAATGGATGCCGCCCATCGGCAGCCAGCCGCCCGCCGGCAGGATTACCCGAATCGCCACTATTTATCGCCCGTGCCTTGCGCCCAGGTACCATCAATCTATTTAATGATCGGGTCAGCACATGCTCTCAGTCTTTTTGCGTCCGACGTCCGACGTCCGTTCAGCAAAAAGAGCCATCGAAGGCGCAGTACGGAGATGGACGTTTGATGAGGCGCTTTTGTGTCTACCGTCCGCGCTAAAAGGGCTCTACGAATGTTTCCGTTGCGCTGCTGTTCTATAGCCAACTGTTTGGTTCTACCCGCGGTCAGAACTGGATTAAGCTGTTGTATTAGGTAGTAGATGAATTTATATTTAATTCTCTTACAGTTCCTGATTAAAGTATTAAATTTTACCGTTATACATTTAAAGAGGAAATTAATTTTCATTGGTAAAGTTTATTAAGTTTATTTGTAAGTCATTACTTTCTTTGTTATAATTAAGCAACATTGTAAACAATTTACAATTTTTAATAATAAGGTTTATTTTTACTGTATCCTGTTATGAATATGTTTTCGAGCAGCAAATTTTACTCTGTTTATGGCATGTTACTACATATATTATGTATATATATGTATGTATATATATATTACGTATACGAAGCAAACGTGTGTATACATCAGGTTCTTTGATTTTCGTTAGCAGTAAAAAATGGTCAACTATAAAACTAATAAAGTTTGTGGTTAAGAAAAATCTTGCCATTGAATTCTTAGTTAGTAATTATTAATAAGACCTGAGGTTGCATTAATGACACGCAATGCTTACGTTTGAAGTGCTGTGCAAATTTGACTTGAATCACTGAAAATTTAGAATTAATATTACAATTGGTACTTGAGACGGCTGTGGAAATATGCATAGTAATATATTTCATCATAACATAACTTATTATGGATTGCTTATTTAAGAGTGACCTTCTCTTTTGCATATGCCATAGAATAGTTTGTGATTATGTAAAAAATTATTCTAATAGTATAATTGAAAGGCCGAATAAAAGTCTATAAATTGAGCTGAAAGAGGACTAGCTGAAGGGGGTATAAACTAGCCAATAACTATTACATACGAATGACTTGAGTTCGGTCAATGCCTCCAGAGATATGGTCAGGGCACAATGAAGCGGCGTCCATTTGGAGCGATGCTGGGCCATGCATCTGCCGAGATCGTGCGCGCAGCAATGGATGTAGGATTTGACGGCTCTTTATTCATTGTATTCCCCGCCTCGGCTTTGTCTAAACGTTCCTTATGTAACGGTTACGACTCGAACTTAACTACGGCAAAGTTCAATATCATTAGTGTTAGATTGCTTAATGTTTTAGTCAAGTAAAACCTGCAGAGGATAAATCTTTTGTATATTTAAAATAATGCTTTTAAATCAGTATTCGTTGGTATCTACCTCCGTTGTCTTCAGTTAGTGTTCATTAGGTCTTGTCCTTTTTACTAACTGTTGTATTTGTGGGTATTTGACTTTATGTATTATTGACAAATAATATCAGCTAAGTGGGTACTTCATAAATATTCACATAATGCTCTTTAGAAATCAGCCACGTAGCTGTCAACAACAAATAGTATGTAGTCGTGTGTTTTATCATGTATTCAGTACATAACAGTGGCGACGAGCTTCAAAATTGAACAAAGTAGACAAAAAGGCAGTAAAATTTAAAGAATTTAATCCAAAAATGGAGAATTGGTGTCACCATATAAATCGATTAAAATTTTGCTTCGAAGCTAATGGCGACGTATTAGATCCAGCTAAAAGAGCTATTTTTTTCACAGTGTGTAGATCGCGAGTGTATGACACTTTAGTGGCGTTAATTCCTCCTAAAAACGAGTGATGTAACATTTAGTTAAATTCAAACAATTTTCTTGAAACATTATAGCCCTAAACCTAACGAATGGACCTGGAGCGTATGTTACGCAATAAGCTGGTGTGTTGCATCGGAGATGAAAAATTACAATACGACCTTTTTAAACGAGACAATCTATGTTGGCATCAGAAAGTGCAGTGCGGGACGTGCGTATGATTCGGGACAACACGGCTGGTGTTGTGGCGTACGACGTAACGGCCTTTGCGGATGACCTGGAACTGAATGGATATAAATGATTTACACAACAAGATCCCTTTTTGTTATCGTTGCGGTGAACGCTATGGTGTAGGCAATGGTATTGTAAGAAGGACAAAAGAAGTTTGCCTAAGTAAGAAGAAGAGTATGGAGAGGCATTTAAATATCATGGAAGATCCAAACAACCTGTTAAACAGCATCTACTGTTTAAATGGCATCACTGGAGTACCTCCGTTTGAAGTCAGGGTGACACTTGCAGGGATACCTATTAGTATGCAAATGGAGCTTAGGTATGATATTCTTCTACATCACGTTGTGTTTTCAACTTTGAGATATAAGTTATTAAGTATCTTCTTCATATTTGCAGTAGCTTCTGTATCCATCAAACCTAAAGAGTAATATTTGCATTAATATTTTTGGAGCCAAAAGATTACGCTGTAAGTGGTTTAAACGGTGGTATTATCCCAGCAATAACATTGACTTATATCATCTCTTTATGTTAAATTAAGTATTAAAAGTAGGTTTTTAATATTTTGAAGTGAACCTTAGTTTAGTACGGTGTGATTTGGATGTTACAAAATGAAAAAATGTAAGGTAAAAAGGAAACTATCAATGTATTAATAGGGTTTAGTATGTGGAGCAATGAGATTAAAACTTTCCGATATTACTTGAAATACAAAGAACAGAGATGGAGAATGATAGAGAAATTTTTAAATTTGTTGTACATAATTTTACTCTTCTATTTCGTTTTTACCTACTTTAATTAATAAAGCAATTGTGCATGAATTGCTCCCTCTATTATCTTACAACTATTAAGTTCTGATTACAGAATACAAAATTTTACTTCTACTGCATATGAATTCAACTCGTTTTATTCCCAATTATAAATTACCGGTTAATTACGATCCCTGATAGTAAGTGTAGATGTAGTCTTTGATAGTAGAGCGCATTAGTATAGAAATAGCTCTATCATTCTTCTTATATTATCATTGCAGGAATATTTTTTTCGAATGTCTATAGTCTGATTGAATCGAGAATGCCCTGAAATCAGAATCACGGTGGACATTCAGGAGCGTGAGCCTACCTCAATAAACTTACTTGTCGCCGTGGCGCGGTAAACTCGCTTACTTAACCCGGTAACGCCGCCCGGTAGGGGTGGAATGGGCGTTTCCACATCCATATAAAAAAAAAGAAGGTAAATATTTTCAATAATCTTTTATTAGTACCTTATTAAAAAAAGTTGTTAATAATATTAAAAAAATGCATTAAGCTATGCGTTAGTTAACAGTAGTGTGCTATTTTCGTTAACTATTTTTTTTTATCGTGATTGCTTTACTGGCGTTAGGTCTTTGTTGCCAGAGACCATGTATGTAACACCGCAGGTCCTATTTCTGCCACCGAACAGTAGTGTCTCTATATTACAGTGTTCTAGCTTGAAAGTAGTTGTAGCTAGTAAAGTTAATGAGACAACATCCCGCGTATAAAGATGAGAAGCACGAATTGGTGTATATTTTATCCTGACTATTGCATCATTATGGCCAGGCGTATTACTTACCCTCAGATGAATGTGCCTCCCGTCTCACTGTTTCGTAGTTTAAAAAAACATGATTAAATATAAGAAAACAGTAAATATAAATATTTTTTCTTACGTTACCTACTAAAAATTTTTGCTTTATCAAATATTTTAATAATTTAATTGAGAGTTATCAAAAATAAAGTATAATCGATATTACATTCGTCTTCGGATAATATTAGGTTATCAATAATTTGTTATTAGTAATGTTATTAAACCTCATTGCAAATGTTTTTTAACATATACATAATTATGTAATATTTCATAAACTTCCATTAGTATGTGAATAATGAATATTTTCAAAGTGGAATGGAAACAGTGCGCAAGGCGGGTGGCGCTTGGGCGGAGGCAAGCGCTTCCGGTCAAGTCGCGGGCGGTGTTCAGTTTCCGTTCGTCCAATTTGGCCACATTCAGGCCAAAGGCGGGGGGGCAAGACGTTGATACCCTCCTCCTTGCCCTCCTTTCCCTCTACCCTCCCCGCTCGGACACCGCCTTCACTTGCTGCCAATTTTCCGGAAAGGTTAAATGGCCTGCGTTAAGATCGTATGTTGGCCTTTAATAATTGAACTTCAAAGTTTACTTACGGTACTATTATTCTAGTTAGATTTTATGTTTAACAATATACGTTCAAATATATTATAGCTAATTTTAATATTGAATAAAAGCCTCGTTATCTGTTAATTTCATGATTCTGTTTACTGAAGATGTTAAGCGCTTGAAAGTCACATTGACTCTTACAGCTCATTTGACACTGGGCTCGTGGACTCGAATCCACGGCCTGTTGCTTCATGATTAACACTTTAATGGTATACTTATATCGTTTATTAAATATTACAAAATATTGCAAAGTGATATACACTGACATAGGACATCGTATTTGAAAACTACCACAAAAACTATTTGATCATATTAATATAGTTATATTAGTAACCTTTAACGTAAATACACGCTTTAAAGTTATTTAATAGATAATACAATTTAAGCCACGTATATATTAAAGAGTATATTTCTTAATATAAAATTTTAAACCCTATAATTTATTATATAAACATTTGTTACAATATAAAAAATTTTTTCGGACTAAAGTATGGGATAGGTTTAGTTAAAGCCGCTTACGGTCAAGCGTGGGTGTCGGTTAATCTGTTTAGGATTACTTTAATTGGTTTGGAAATATATTTAATTAGTCACAGTTTAGTGTTCGGTTGTTATATGGTGTTAATATTAAATGAAAATGTTGAAATACATGAAAATTATTTAGAACTAGAAAATAGCTGTCAATATTAATTACAGAACAGAATTTTTGATTTTGTACTAACACTAAAAGTTTAGTAGAAAATTAACAAACATAAACATATTTAACTTATACGATCTCTGCTTTCGCTTCCAGGTTATATAGGGTGGCGCAAAAATAACCTTATAAAAAGTACCTCATTACCTGTGTTATAAGGTACTTTTTATAAGGTTATTTTTGCGCCATCCTATATATGTATATATGGACCGTTTATTTTGAAAGTGGTGTAAGTCCATTTTCTTTTGATTCTAGAAAATTAAAGGTTACTATATTTGTTGATTTAAAAATACAGGCAAATCATATGAGGTCTGGTATTGTTTATATTGTTTTATCAACATTTAATTTGTTTATATAAATTTGTTTTTGGCTAATTAGACTACGATAACATATTTATGTGCTGTAAATGGACTTACACGACTTTCAAAATTAGACAATTGTAAAAATCGTTTAATTTCAATTTTGAAAAATCAAATATCGCTTAAAATATACTTCATTTTAATATAATTTTGTTTACAAATACGCATAACAACACATAAAATATTATTTTAGACGGCAATTACATTGTCATTACAAGATACTGATTACAAGAATTTACTTATTATCTGCATGTGGTAGTGTTTCAAAATATGCATGATGCACCGGAGGTATATAGGGTTGTAGCTGCTTCATGTCTTTATATTTTTCGTACGTAATAGGTCTGGCATTTTGGTACAAAGGCTCCAGGGTGATTTTTTCAAATTTTTACGGTCTTCCAGGACGTAGAGGTAATAAATTGATAATTTTAAATTCTGCGTCCGTCATCGTTGTTTTATAAAAAATGGTATATGGTGCAATTTTGAGGAACCTCAACCAACATATTTGCAACCAATTGACCTGTTCCCCATTAGTATTTTTTTTTATCTGTTTTTTAATTGCATTTTGGAGATTTTTTGTTGAAATGAAATTCTCCCGTTTCATTTCATATAAAATGAATTTATCTTATTTTATACATTGCGCTATTACATTATAGTAATCTTGTGGTGTGTACACAAAATTCATTTTTCTCAATGCCATTTCTATGATGCCAAAATCTGCATCGTTCGGAAGGTATGAATGCCTCGAGAGTAAAATTTTGTGGTCAATTATCTCAATGCTGTTTTCCGACTGGACAACCACCACCACATCAATGCCATTTGTAAATTTCAATTTTGCCCAGTACACATGTCACTGTAGGCAATAACATGGCTTTGGGTCGTTACATTTTCTAAATGCTTCAAACAGCATGAAGCCACCTTTTGCGATCCCCTAGAAGCAATGGTTTCGTCCCACACGTACATATTAACTTTATTATTATGTATAAAATAAATCAAAAATAACAAAACAATGATCGGTATCCATCTGCTATGCCAACTGCCTCTGTCAATTGGACTTACACCACTTTCATAATCGATGATTATGCAATTTCATTTACCGACCGATTTTAAGTTGTACAAAACATGAGATTTTTTTGAGAAATTAAACACGGACTTAGAGAGAATAAGTTATATATAAAAAATTTACATTAAATTAAGCATGAATTACGTGATAGCTCAATTTTCTCAAAAATGGACTTACACCACTTTCAAAATAAACGGTCCATATATAGATTTTACTATTTGTTGTTTTTTGATAAAATTTAGTCTCCACATATAACCGGAGTTAACTTGATTTATTCGCAACTCACATTCTAAGCAATGAATGAAAAGTGCTTAGTATGTATAGTTTGTCTTTGAAAGAAGTCGTTTTAAGCTAATCAATGACAAAAAAATTAAAAACCGTAGTTTAACTTAAAAGGTTCAACGTGAAGACTGCGTTAAAATTTTATCTGTCAACGTATCGAGCAAGGTTACCAAGCACTTGACACCAAGGGGACAAAGCACTTGTACCTTTATATCTGAACTGAAGGTGGCCAAAAACAGCTCATTAAAGAGTCGGAAGGGTAAAAAGTCGAGACCCTCCGACGCATCGGCCCTTTTGTAAAAAGAGGCTTAATTAGGGCTCGTGCGGCTACCCTGGAACCCCTGTAACTTTTAATAAATGTTCGAAGCGCGGCTTTTACATCCCGCACCTACATAATGTACGTCTATGTTACGTGGGGATTAAAAACAGTGCCTTGTAATGATAATGAAAGCTGAGGCGACATTTTAATGACATTTTTGGAAATCCATAAGATTAGTGTTTAACTTAGATACCACCTGGTGTCATGCGGTCTAATCTAGTCACTCTAACTAGACACAGTATTCACTCTTCCGTTTAGACACACACGGCGTATTTGGACGTGAACTCTGATGCCGGCAAGTTGTTACAATTCTCTGCTGATTTTATCAAGTCACCAAACTGGGGATGTTTACAACTGGATAGTGACCGGTTAGCCGATGGTAAAAATTATTCCAATGTGGCCTATGTCCAGCAGTGGACATCTATCCGCTAATAATAATCAAAATTTTTTTGTCACTTCCTGAAATGTATAATGTAGTACTTTGGTATCTCTATAGCACTGTTGTTTTTTTTTTTAATTCAACGAAATGAACCAGACCTTCATCTGACTGTAAGAGATACGCCAGCATATAACAAAGTAGCACTATTTTTGGTAATATATGCAGCACGATATTGTACTCACCGCCCTGACAGTTAGGACATTAAGTCTCCTTGCTTTAGTAATTACACTAGCTATTTCCTTCCTTCCTTCAAACCGGAACACAGTAATGTTTGCACGTTACTGTTTAGCGATTGACATAGGGGCTGCGGTGGTACCTATCTTGGCTGGTTATTGTAACAGAGACCTGTTATTTTTATCGCGGGGGAAATCTTATCAAAAGATACCTTGCTTCTGGGGGGAAGACAAGGTTATGTGGGCTTCTACCCACTAAAACCCCCTCGGTGGTCTCCTTCAGTGCATTAGGAGGGGTACTGTAACAGAGACCTACCACTAGTATTCAGGGTTAATCTTGAATTCAAACAGCAGTAACTTATTAATTGACAAATCTCTTTGTAGGTATCTTATTTTGTCATAAACTTACTCGTTGTTAATGACAATGGGATATGTAAATTAAATACGAATAAGTTCGACATAAAAAATGTAATAATAAAAACCTAGAATATTAGTGTTCATATTATAAAGGTTTTGAAAGGCTTCATTTGTTCAGCAGAAAGAAACTAATGTTTTCTTTAATAGTTGAAATGTTTTGTAATTATATACGTAACATTTGCATGTCATGAATTGTACGAAATAGGAATTATTGATTTGTAATGAAAACCTTTTTACCATGTTGAAGGCAAATAAATAAAGTATTTCAAGTATTTCTGAGATTAACTGAATCTCTTTGCTCAGTTACTGATAATTGTACGATTTAAGAATTAACGAGGTTCGCTTTATTTAATAGGTTCATACATTAAATCAATAACGTGGGATGCAGGACATGAATCCCACCTTTCATATACATTTCGTGGGAAGTGCGGCGCGTGTGCGCAAGTCCTCGTGGGAATGTATTAAATGTCTCGTATCATTGAACATCACTACTCGCTAAATGTAACCCCCAGATTGGAGCGATAGCATTTAGTATGGTGTAGCCAATTTATTATGACCTCACCTGCTCCCTTGCAGCGTTATTTCGTTACATTGCTACTGTTGAAGTAAGGAGGTCAAGTGACACCGGTTGAATTATTTTAATAAAACGATGAGCGCCCTTATCAGCGCCATCGATACGCCGCGGGCACAATGACGGATCATCCCATAATGCGGACGTGAAAAAAACCGGTGCTCTTTGTCGATGTTTTTGCCAACACTATTCCGGTTCATTGTTGCGTTGTTTAATTTCGTGGGGGTTTTTAAGCAAATGATATGGCTTTATCTTTCGCATCTTCAGTGATTAACAGATATATTCGGTACCTGCATGCTACATGGGCGCATGACCGAGATGCTCCCGCGAGATTGCGAACGGATAGATGCCGTCAGTGTGCCGAAACTGCGAGATATTTTAATATATTGTTTGTATAGAAATAAATTGTAATAATGTTTGAACAATTATTTTAAAGTGTGTGAGGGGTCACGGACAATAACAACTCACGGGACACAAGCCAACCTCACCTGTTCGTGGTGCACCCTGCTAATGAATAAACGAGGCTCTGGCTTCCACCAACCCGCATTGGGCCAGCGTGTTGGCAAATGGCTCCGCATTGAGCCAGCGTATTGGCAAATGGCCCAAATCCCACGTATGAACCCCTACAAACGACGGTCCCCGGTACTTGGCGGTACCGAACGCCATGCTGACGACGTGAAAGTCTCGGGAAGCCGCTGGATTCGAGCAGTGCAAGACCGATCGACGTGGAGATCTTTGGGGGAGGTCTATATACAGCAGTAGACGTCAATTGGTTGTTGATGATGATGATGATGAAATACTTTAAATCAATTTAAGTTTCAAAGTTGACTAAATAAGTATTTTAGTTATTTTTGAACCAGTCACCGCGGAAATCGATTGTGGAGGTTTATATTGAGCAGTAGAAAGCGGTAGTCTGAAATGATGATGATATAAATTTTTACATTGATCATATCCCTTTTATTTACACTCACGTACATCGAACAGACACAGCAATATTTATACATATATATATGTTTTCCAAGTGTTTTCCGAAATACGTTCAATGGTATCGGAGATGAGCGTTCACAAGCAATTTTAACAATCCATTTCTATTACTTGGTTATCTAGGCAGAAGTATATAAAAATTAAGCTTTATTATAATGTAAAATACGATAGAAACTTCCAAAGAGTTAACGCTAAACACAAATAGATAAACAGCGTTGAACAGTTTGTTTATGCGTCTACGAAGACGGACAGTAATGAAACGAACATAAAGCCGCTGCCACATTGGCGGCGTATCGGAACGATCAGCGGGATTCAATGGAGGTTATTTACATAGCAATAAGGCGGAGATAGCACCGCGTCTCCATCCCGCCGGCTTATCTACGTTATTGCTTGTGTGCACGCGGCTTAATGTCGGAAAGAAAATGAACCGGGGAGCGTCAAGGAAATAAAGACGTTTCAAATAACCTGCAACGATTTATCTTTGAATGTAAAGGAGCCTGCACTCGCATCTTCTTTATCTTTAACGATTATTCTTCGATTCAATTGGTTTTTATAATAAGATTAATCCAATTTAACAACCAATTTTAATTAGACGTATCACTTATGATCGAGTGTACGTCTTGCTCGATCTTTTTAGAATAAAACTTTGATATACGCACTGGCGATAGGTCTCTATTGACGAAGAACTTCTAGCTTCTATCTCTGCCGTCAAACAACGGTTTCCAAACAATAATATGTTCCGGTTTGAATGGCGTTGTTACTAGTGAAATTACTGGAGTTTCTAGATACAATATCTTATGCCTCAAGTAGACAAGCGCAATGTGCCGTATAACATCCTAACTAGCGCCACATTGTTATGGGACGGCGTATCACTTACCATCAGCTGAACGTCCGCTCGTCTCGTCGCTTAATTCAATAAAAAAAATTCAACCTCAAAATTTTACGTGAACAACACAATATGTTTGTTTAATTTGGCAGTCAAGAAATCATTCTGTGGTTGTTATATTATAATTTTTTTTTTATTATAACGGGTTAACAATTAACAGATAAGAAAAAAAAGAGATTTTTAACTTTTACGTGAATATCATCAATTTCATCATCATAGCCGATAGACGTCCATAGATGGATATAGGCCTCCACCAAAGATGTACACATCGATCGGTCCCGCGTTGCTCGCATCCAGTGTTTTTACGCGACTCTCACCAGATCTTAAATCCACTTTGAACATTATACATATAATAAAACTTTTATTTACCATATTGCGTTTATTATTTTTATCTATTAATTACTAATGACATTTTGAGCGCTTGACAGCCTATGATCAGGACACAGTAGCACAAAAAACAATTAGAAATGGCTAGATAATCCTTAATAACTAAAACGTTATCTGTCAAATCATTCTTCCTGAAACCAAGGGTGCTGCAGAGCCGTGAAATTGTATGAATAAAATACAAAGAGGTTGCATATGTTATAATCAAACTTCACGGGCTCGTAGCGAAAGAAAAATGAAGAGATATTAAGGGCAAGTGACAACAGCGCCGGGGGTGAGGGCGAAATATTAAAATTAAAATTTATGAAGTGTGACTCCCGGCGTGGCGCGGCGAACCGATTTGTATGGAAATTGTGGAGCGGCGCGCGCTACGGGAGCCGGCCGCTGTCGCCCGGAGGTGGCCGCCGTTTGATGACATAATTTGGGACAACAAACGTAAAACCGTCCCGATTTATGTTTGTTTGCACGACGCTTTATTGAATGTTGTGGAGAGGGTTTGCCGGTTTATTACCTATTTGTGTTCCTCTAATGTGTCATGTGTTATATGGCCTCATGTACCACTGAACGCTCATTGCACATTTCGTATGCGTTACGTATCATATATACGTAACTAAGTTTTGGTGTGCGCGGAAAGTTAACTCACCGACAAGGAGAGTAGGCTGACGTATGACTGCTTAGAAAAACCGCCTTGCTATGTTATTTATTAGGCAGCTTACTATTCTTCGTCGGAAACGATGTTGAGGATAGATTGGGGTATAGGAGAAGCGTAAATAAAGCTGTACCCACCATATCAACGCTACTCGTCCATCACCACGGTAACGAAGGACAGTGTAGCCGGCACACATCCGAGTTGAGCTCACGCAGTGACCACCATGGATCGGCCGGGTGGGTTCCTCTTAGCTTCGCCGTGGGTGACCAAGGCACGGTTACTGAGCCCCACCGACACGACAAGGCGGGAACCTGCTTCGGGAGGAGTACCTACCTATAAGATTCACGATAACGGAAACCTACCATTAGTATACGTATAATATCTAAAAGTATCATTTAGCTTTCAGTTCGAAGACCTGTGAGTGCCAAGTGACTGATAGTAATGTCGAGGATCTATCCATCTCGGTTTGGTCTTATAAAATGAAAGAGGAGAATAGAAAAAGATCGTTTCACAGCTATATGTAATGTATCGCTAGAAAAAGACAAGTATATATCGTAGGTACACACTAGTAATTTTTTTTTATATCGACAGCGCTTGACCACGATCTCAGCTGATGTTGTGGTGATCTAGTCTGTGATGGTAAAGCGCACTAAACAAGTAAAAGGCCTATTCACACTTTTCTTGAAGATACCTACGTCGAATTTGGACAGGAACACTGACGCTGGCAACTTCTTCCACTTCTTTGCTGTTCATATGAAAAACGAGGAGCTAAACTTCTTTGTTCGCAAACTGGAGATATCGACGACATAAGGATGGTGACTCGCCGTGCTTTTGGTCGTCCGGTGGTTGCTATATTTAAACTGTATATATACTTACTGGCAGCCCGGCAGTCCACAGAATTGACTGCTGTTCTAGTTACATTAAAATCTTTTAATTAGTATCAATTTTAATTGTTATGGAATATGAATTTAACAACAATAATTGCATGCATGGTAACAATGTATATGGACTATTTGAATTCCGCACCAACTTCACTCCATTGGCTGTCACGCAACAAACCAATAAGCTATCGGCGACAAACTGACACACACTTAAGCTGCTATGAATAACATGTACAGCTATGTTTATTTTTATGAATTTTTCCGTATATTGTTATATTCGCGTTGGTCTGTGTACGCAAAAAGATATAAATAATACAATAGCATTGGACGGGCCTGTCGGTAGCCTGGTCGGACGAGAGGCGAGATGCCATGTGTCGATCCGTGCTGCCGTATCAGTTCGGCTCGTTGCAGTTCAATTCGCTGCTTCGCGTTTATTTACACGGCCATAACCGGACCGAGTATGGTCCGAGCCGAGAGCCGATAGATAAATTTTTAACGTGACTATTTTGTGTCGCCGCGGCTTCTCTGTATTTCCTTTGTAATTGAAATTGATGGAAAAAAAAAACAACAGCCTGTTTGTTTGTTAGATTTAGAGAGATCCAATTCAAATAGTAAAAAGTTTGAGATCTATGTCAATACAGACATCCTTAAATATTAATACATACCTATTAAATTTGTATAAATGCAATTGTAAACATCAACGTAGATGACATTGGTGTTATAAAAGTATATACATAAAGCAATGAGACAATTTTTTTCATTCCATGAAGCGACGAGACGAACAGGAAAATCAGCTGATGGTAAGTAGTGACACGCTTGCCCAAAACAACGTGGCACTAGTTAGAATGGTATATACAGCACCACATTGGCCGCGCCGCATTGTGACATAAGATTTTAAATCTCGTTACCCTAGTAATTTTACTGGCTATCATCATCATCATTAGGAACCTTTTCAAATTGCAGTTTGGTAATCCGCTCAGCTATTCTTTTTAAGTGATGATATTTAAGCCCAGTCCACCTCATTAAGTCGCTACACACAAATTATAGCACACAAACTAGCTATAGCGTCTTTCAAACTGGAACATATATGTTTGCATACTGTTTGGCGGCAGTAATAGGCGCTGCAGCGGTACCTACCTAGACGGTCTACGGCTGCAGAGACTTACCACCAGTCATTCGGTTCGGGGGTTAATGGTATACTCGTCAGGATTATTACGTAAATCAGCATGCTTAGTATATTTTTAAGTCGCAAATCTGTTGCCGTTTTCTGTAATTTATTCCTTCTTAGTTACGTTGTATTAAGAGTGGCGATGAGGATATTCTGACTCTTCTTCAACAAGAAGATCGTTTACATTCAATGAGATTGCGGTAAACATTTCTGTCGATTATATGTGTAATAATATAAGGGAGCAATAAGATGCGGTAGTAATAGTTGACACTATAGGTGGAATCTGAAAATAATGTTTCAGTCTCTATAAATATAGGAGTACCACTTGATGTATACCTAGATCTAGTTCAGAAGCGATGTTCATACTGTTGAGGCGCGTCAGACGGCGAACTTGTCTCGCGTCAATTATAATCCGCACCGGTACTTTCATTTATTCACGACGACTCGTGCTTTACATATATTATTAGCACAGCTTTTTGTGGACAAACAGAAATAGATAAAAACTGCTACTAGTGTTCTCCGAATTCTGAACATTGGTCTAGTTAACACAGAATGTATTTCTGTATACAGAAAACAAAATTTTCAAGCTTTTATGATGCTGTAGCAAGGGAAGCGGTGATAGCTTAGTTGCTGTGGAATTATAAGGTATGCAACTCAAAAAGGCGTAGGTTTGATACCCATTGAGTTTGAGATTCCAGTGAAGGAGAACATCGTGAAGATATCGAAGAGAAATTCAAAAATTTTTTTTCTAACAAGCCTCTCAGTGTTCTCCCAGCTCTCCCTTAATGTTGCGACTGTGGGGTAAAGGGAAACAAGATCTTAATATAGTTAAGATCTTATAATAATTATTTTCGTTATATCTCTTACTTGTTTCTTTAACAAAATGATGATGTAGGTAGAACACTATACAAGACAGATGGCGTTGAGAAAAACCTATTTCCTGTCCTGGGTAGACAGGAATAACGGCGATGATACTAATGTATTGAAATAGTCATCTTTAATACATTACAATTTAAATATATTAAAACATTATACGTTTATGTGCAGCATAATTTGCAAGGTTAAAGGTGACAAAACAATTTTTAAGTATATTTTAAATGAAAGTAGAAAGAAAATTTAAAAGATTTAATGTATCGCTGAAGGGCTGAAGGAAGAATATATAGATATAGTTGATTCTATAGATCATTACCGGTATCTATTAACTGCATAACATCAAATAACATTAATCTGAACATCAACTGAATTTGACTACGTAAATACATGCAGCTCTTTTCACTTCATACGTAAAATTTCATATTCATAATAAAAAAAAAGAAACTTTTATACGTCCGTACGCGATCATTAATATTAAAAAAAAATTGTACATCAATTTATATTTACGGCAGTCAAAATCAAAGCCGATGCGTTCGCAGCTGCATACGGTACAAATGCAAATGCGGGAGGGGTGAGGAGGTGTTGTGATCGCGCAGTTGGCTGCATTGTGCCCTCCAACCCCTCTCTCCTCCCCTCCACACCGCCGCCGACCCCGCGCATCCCGCGAGAGTTTGTTTTTCGGGGCAAATAGCTATAGGCTTGATAATGGTCTCGCGGGCCGCACCTAAGTTATGAAATTTGCTCTACTTGAATAAATGTAATTTGTTTTGGTTGATGAAGTAACTTGATGTTAAATAACTATGTGGCCTATGAGGGTGAAGAGTGCTCATCCAGAATACTCTGATTTTCATACGTTGACAGCCCGAAGACAGTAGGGCTTATGTTCTTTTACATATAATGCGCCCTTGAGCCCATGCCTTTCGTAGAACATATCTTACAAGGCCCTGAAGTTGACTATCATCAAGGAGGTCAAATTTTAAAGAAATTCCATTTTAGCTTGGATTCCTTAAGAAGGGTGGAAGGTATTCCCATATACACATATTAGCCTACATATCATATTTTACAATTTTGAAACGGCTGACTTTTCCAACTAAATGTACATCAAGCAATAAATTAATAATGTTTAAAATAATTTAAAAATAAAAATCCTGCTTAACAACAAACTTAACTATAAGAGATCAAAATTCGATGAAATTCGGAATCTTGAAATAAAACTCGTGATTCGTGGCAGGAGTTTAACGAGGGGCTGTCGTAAAAGACGATTTTGAGGAGTGTGGTTAAATATCTAGATGGAAAAGCATTATTAATTACTATAGTAAGCGTTACCATTACCAACTCGCCTACCCGTACGATAAGCGCGGCGAGTAAGGTTATTCCTAAGAGGGGATATTTTCTCACCTTTAAGCTGAAATGATGATTTTGATCGCAAGCTTAAGCTCTTAAATGTTTTTATGATTATGTCGTTACACAG
Source organism: Ornithoptera alexandrae (assembly GCA_029030555.1). Classification (NCBI taxonomy): domain Eukaryota; kingdom Metazoa; phylum Arthropoda; class Insecta; order Lepidoptera; family Papilionidae; genus Ornithoptera; species Ornithoptera alexandrae. The sequence continues at coordinate 3,823,762 of JARDVY010000064.1, read as the reverse complement.
GATCTTTTGGCATTTGGATGATATGGCAAAGAGGTGTGAAAGAGTTTTTTTGGGTTACCAGTTACCGAAATTTCCTTAGACTGGACTTAAGACTGATGCTTCGAAAACAGCGGTGCTAGTGGCGATTTTTGCCACGTGCCGAAAGATCCTTGTTACTGCGTAAGTCTTATTTACAGGAAAGCAGTACAGCACTATTTTGACTACTAACCAGATAAGCATTATGAAATAGGTTGAAATGATGGGGATGATAGTAATAAAAAAATCAAGTAGAGCATACAACCAATCGGTTTCATCGTAGCGGAGTGGCGGATGGGTTTTGATTTTTGTAGTTTCGTATTATTTGCGTATTTATCCGCCCGCCGCCCGGCAGATACATTTATTTGCGCCACGGTGCCCCTCCCCTCGCCCCGCTCCCGCACCACCACGCTCGTCTCCTCACCCCCGTTGGTTCGATTGATCGCGATATCATTGCGATAATAGGAGTAGCAGGTCGACGCGCGGAGCCGTCGCTCGAAACACACGAATGTGGAGCCCCGCCGGGCCGTGAATACGTAATCGCTTTCGACGTAACTCCAAAATAAGTCGACTAATAACGTACACAAAGTTATAGTGATAAGTTTAATATATGTAAAAGTTCACTGTGCGTTTATTTACGAACGCAAATCTTTATTTAGATGTAAGACTTTTTCGTACAAATAAAAGGCATCATTTTAAATTTTTTTCATTTTTATATCAATCACATATCTTCACAAAGAACAGTGTTAATACTTTAGATTGTAGGGATTCTACCGTTTACCCTAGCTGATCATTTCAGCAGTGCTGCAGCATTTTGTCCGCTTGAAAGCAAGGGTTCTTGGTACCATTTTAAGACCACGCAAGTGTTGGAATAGGCCGAGTTTTTTCAGCTCTATTTACTTCACCAAATATTTCTCATTTACAATAGTAAAATGTTAATATTATTAAATATTTATCAGGAAACTCATTAAAACTTTACGTTAAGTTTGTTTGTACAGGGTGGCGCAAAAGTAATCCTCCTATCAGAAAATGCTATAAATTTTGCCTTGATGTAAAAAAATTAAAAGACCAAATAAAAATAATCCACAAGAAGAATCAAAGTTTGTCATATTTTTTTTTAAAATTACAGCCAAAAAACATTGGAAGGTTATTTTTGCGCCACCTTGTATACCTTGTATACCTTATATACTTTGATTCTTCTTGTGGATTATTTTTATTTGGTCTTTTAATTTTTTTACATCAAGGCAAAATTTATAGCATTTTCTGATAGGAGGATTACTTCTGCGCCACCCTATATTTAACGTTTTGTTTATAATCGAAAAATTAATAAATTAAGGTTTTGGTACAGAGAAAAAAAGTTCGGAACAAAGATATTTAGTATATTATATTAAAAGATATAGAAAAGATTTACGGAATATAAAATTACAACTAGAGAACAGAAAAATATTAGAAACAGTTTTGTCTGACTTTTCTTAATATTTTTTTTTTACATAGGTGGTTTATTAGGTGTGAGATACCGCATTTCGTTACCTATCAATCATAGTAAAACAACTTCTGGGTAATCCGGTGGCATAAATAAACATCACCGTCACAAAACATGCTAATGACGGGCCAAGCACAATAGCTGCACCAAGTTTCATGCAAATTAGCATGGAAAGAAACTAACGTCACCCTTAAACGATACGGTTAAACTTTTAACCAAACATTCGGGCAGACGTTTGGCGGATGAATTAAATAAAAAAGGATTTGTCATGTGAGGCAACACACGCTTTGAGTTGGTTATCAATTTAAAAGTCGGCATTATCCACATAATGCTGGGGGGCTGAAATAAAACATTTCAATTTGGCGATCCGGTTACGACCCCCGTTTCGAATCTGCATTGTGGGTCTGCGGGAGCCACGGGACCCCGCGTAGTCATAGTTCGAGGTACAGTCGTGCATTCTCATATTACATTTAAAACTTAAAAGTTTAACTTAACTTAAGATATTACTGGATCTCTGTTGCCAGAAGACTTTCAGGCACTCATCAGAGCTCCTATATCTGCCATCGAACAGTAGTGTGCTGTTGTATCACGGTTTGAAAGGTGTTATGGGACTTGAAATTATTGAGGTAATCATACAGCATCTTATGTTTTAAAGCGACGAGCACAACATGGTGCTGTGTATATCATCTTAACTTGTTATGGGAAGATGTGTCACTTACCGTCAGATGAACGTCTCGCTTGTCGTTTCAAGTAATAAAAAAAGTAGTGAAATGATATGAGTTATCGTTATTTTGAGTAGACGCGAACAGCTGTGAATCATATTTTGGGGAAGGCTTTTATCCAGCAGTAGATTAAAAAGAGTTGACGATGATGATCACTTTTATATGATCTTAGAAAACTTTGAGCGCAATGTGTGTTATGTAAATATCCCAACTTGTACTTCAAGTGTGATAAATTTCTTGTTAAAGTTAACCGTCTTCAATCTCTCGTAGCTTGTTTCAAAATAAGTTATGTTAATTATGTTGTGATTAAATTTTTTTTATATTAAATAAAAATGTGTGAGCATTTACGTGCACGATTAACACCACATTGGGCACCCAAAACGCAGTGTATGCTTGGTTAAGCCGCGCCTCCTCGCAGCCGGGCTTACAAGAAAGGGGTAGTTAGCCGCTATTGTCTCACAGTCCCTGCGCGCCTCCGTTTACACTGCGCTCGCACAACGAGGTAACAAAACTTTTTTTTTTTAATTTTAAAATTAATTATTAACATTACAAAAATGTTTATAATAAATCTTTATTTCAGACTATTAGTCCATATTAGGTTAGTAACAGTATAGTATATATTATGATAGTTAAATCACAAAATTCTTTTCATTTGAAAGAAATGTACATAAATAAAAAAATATATATATGTCAAATATATATTCTTTTGATTCCTCAATTTTAAAACTTAAAATCAAAACGAAAATTATCACTTTCGTAAGTAAGAGGCAATCTGTCGGGCAAACTGGATCTTGGAATTTTTATAGCAGAAAGTAAAGTAAAAAGTATTTCACTGGACATATCATGTCCACTCTTTTTCATATAATTAAAACATACAAGTTCATTATTATTAATGTATATACATTATAAAAAAGTAGTAAAATTTATGTTTAGAAGTAGTATCAGTTGTGATGTATTATTTTTATAGCTTAAACAATGTAATAAAACTTCAATATTTATGTTGTAGTACAAATAAATTAACTTTAACGCAAGCTCTGTGAATGGTTTTATTAATTATTATATCTTTAAAGTCTTAGTTACAGTACTTATATATCTTCATAGTTTCGTATATCCCGAGATAAGAAACTCCTTAAGTTTACTTTGTATTATAACAATGTTGTAATATATATTATTTGGAGGATTACTTTTGCGCCACCCTATACATATATGTGCATAAAACAATGACAATTTTTGATATTTCTAATATCAATTTCTGATGTGTCACCAACTACTACATCTCCTTACTTCTTAGTTTGACTGGTTGAAAATATCGATAAGCATTAAGTCCGCCTATTGTAACCTAATTTAAAGTGTACAATAAAAATTTAAAATAAATAAATATATTTTTTTAAGTAAGTGAAATAAAATTATTTTTAAGGTTACCGCATTTTACATTAGGAGTGTTCCGGCCGCACTCCGTTCCCCGCTCAGACCCCACAAAGACGCGGTACATGGAAAACACTTAGCCTCTGTTGACACTACACTTTACCGCTGATTCTACTTCAGATTCACCCCGAATGGGACACTTTGGATGCTGTAATTGTCGTTTCGGATGCAACGAGCTCGTCCTAGAAAAGCCTCTTCGCAGTTATCTTATTTCCTTTTGTTTTTCTTTTACATTAGTTTTAATACTTTCCGTGGAGTTTAACTTTGAAATGTTTACGCAATAATAAATTTACCTTTATTATTTCTTTTTTAAATAATATTATTTAAAACAAATTATAACTAATACCTTAGATCTATAGCTCTCAAGAAATATCATTAAGTCATATGTACATATTGTAAACTAATTTTTACGTAGACACACATAAAAAATATTCGCAGGAAAATCTCTTAATATTATATGTTGTTTTAACAAATGAAAACATCATGAGTAAGCCGATGTATTCCATGATGAACAGCTTTCAAGGGTATGTGACCTACAAACCAGCAAATTTCTAGTATGTTCTAAGTTCCATCAGTAGAAATATTATAAGGGATAGTTATTATTATAATACAAATCATCGTTTTTATTAAGTTAATGGCCTACGCTATTACTTTTATGTTCCTTTTGCTGGAGACTGTCTAGGTAGGTACCACCGCAGCTTTTATTTCTGCCGCCAACCAACAGTGTGTAAATATTACTCTGTTCTAGTTTGAAGGGTTAGTTGAAATTATTGAGTTAACTAAAGTTAACATGTTAAGTCTAAAAGCGACGAGCACAATGTGGTGTTGTGTATATCATTCTAACTGAACGTCTCTTTCGTCTTTTTGCTTCGACGAATAAAATAATAAAGGGGTTCGAAATTATTTTTTTAATAAATATAATAAACTATATCTTTAATATGAATAACTTGTTGCTATCGGTTAAATTTATTAAAAAAAAATAAAAAATTATATTGTAAATAACTCGCGAAAGATATAAAATAAAATATTGTTTGAAACAGTAGCGCGTATGTAATGAATGGCCGCCACCGTATTATAACCGGACTGCAAATCTAGTTTGGAAGGGGAGTGCGGCAAGTTTGGTGAGCCTCCATGGCCAGACGCTCACCACACTCCGGCGTGTACGTAGCCCCTCGTGGGCGACGTTATAACGACATAACTACAACGACAACACAAACCATTTTAGTACTTTAACCTTTAGACGTAGAGATGAAATTCCCATGTGGAAGAACTAACAATGATCCGTTACAAAAGCAAGCAGCTCCGGCAGATTGCTATAACGTGTTCTTTGTCGCTTTAGCCACGTCCCTCTCATACAATGGCATACTTATTAGGGATTTAGTCCAGATATTAGTTGGGGCAGGGTATTGTTTGGGTTTTAATAGAATTCAGCATCGCCCCGGGAGGTTGGGTACACGTACGAAGCCAGATCCGTGTCGTATAATGCACGCGGTGCGACACTGTGCAGTAAATTGTTTTAGGAATCGTAAAATGCGCCATTTTATTTCTCTAGAAACGTTCACTGGCTAGAATTTAAGATCTTTAAAAAAAAAACATATTCTAGATTTTACTATTGTTGTGACGTTTGATACAATTGCAGATAGGCTAATCTAATTTTTAATTAAACTAAATATTAGAACCAGTCGATTCCTCAACATATCACTTAAAGATATATAGTTTTTATATATATATATATAGCTACTGTCTTAAAAATTCTGAGAGATTATTTAGTATTTGATACTGAAGTGGTGTGTGGTGATTAGTCATAATGAAGGTCTTCCTCCTGCCCTTCTCCCAGCTATGTGGGGTCGGCACAGTGTGTACTTCTCTTCCACATCCCTCTATCAGCGGCCATCATTAGTTATAATGAAGGTAATAATATTAAAACATTTTCAAATGAGAAAATAACATATACACTAGTATTTGCACTCCTTAGTAATAAATCTTCCAAGGAATATACATTTCCACAAACAAATTGATCATTTATTTTTATTAAAGTTAGCCTTAAATTTTTTGAAAAAATTTTTATAAACCAGCTTAAGAAAAAGGTCATACTTTTCATTAACAACACACCCTCTAACTTTATTTATTAGTGTAAATATTTAGATTGATTATATCGCGTTTTTGTTCTGCTTCTTCCTGATATTATTGTTTAAGGCTTTATTTTTCTTCTCCTGTATTTACAACATTTATAATCATTACTAATCTACACTATTTACTTTTGTTTTTTACATTACTTATATCTATGGTTTTACTTGTACTATCTACTATTGTATATACGTAAAGTAATATAAACTCCTCGTTCCTAACGTTTGCTATGTGACATATATCATCAGATGAAGTGACATTATTCTCTAAGGATTGTACATCAAGGACATGCGTTTGATTTTCAAGTTTATTAACGTTTTATATAAGATTTATTATTTACCAAATGGTGTACTCATAAGATTAAATTCAAGATTTTTAATTCCGAACGTTGATCAAAACCTAACAATTTCTTATAATGAAAACTGTTGTGGTTTTTATCTTTGCTTCGTATTATGTGTGATAGTATTCCTATATATAAAAATATTAATGGAAAAATATTTTATGATCAAATTTCAGCTAAAACATACGATGAATGTTTATTTGCTTTCGTGATGGAGTTTGTTTAACGGCGGGCATTTATAGTTGGTTGCACACCGCAGAGGAAGAGTGGGATGATGCACGGAGATGTGCCCCCAGCGCGTGGTGGTGGATCGATAGGTGCCCCTCGATCGCGCCCCTTATTGAAAATTATAACAATGGGACACCGCGCGCTCTCCGCCGCCCTCTTAACACTCACTGATTTCGGCAATGCAATGTGGATATGTCCGTTGCGTTAAAAATATATACACAACCGCTCCTAGCAAGGACAATCGTTCTACTTAAACCCTACATCTAATTTGTTTGTACACAGCATGTCTTACAATAAACAGAATACTTAATGTTCTCACTGCTGGGACTCGAGGCCTTCTCGAGCAGAAAGTCAATGCCATTTATCCACCACACTAAGTGCGGGTGGATGCGAAGTATTTCTTAAGGACTATGTTTATCTCATGATACTAGTAACATTTTCGTAGCATCACATAGAGGTAGATGCTTTAAGATATAAAAAAGTAAATGTCATTACACGAGTAATTTCACAAGCTTCAGCATCACACTGCAGAAGTAGCATAAGCTACTTTGGACCTTTACCTTTTATTGATGTATCGTCATATTATCACTGTCATGTTATAATGTATAACCCTCATGATCATCAATTCAGTTTATCGTTGTCCATTCTTGTGACCGACCCATGTGAGTTTACAGTTTTATTTTTTAACTATGATAAATGAGCTTAAGTTTATCATAGTTAAAAAACGTCTTATTTGATCTTACTTTTACGTGATGTTAAATGATAATAAATCCGGGGATGCTAAAACATCATCATCATAAGCCGTAAAATGACCACTGCTAGACATAGACTTCGCATTAACCAGACTACCATGGCTCTAATATTGGCAAGCGGAACATAGCGCTGCTGTTGTGGTAGCAGTGCTTCAATACGAGAGTGATAGCTAGCTAGATGATCAGCCTAGCAAACGCCTTTCAATGTCCATAATATACTACAGGTCAAGGAATCGAACCATGTTATGTTATAGTTTGAACCACTACGCCATGGAGATACTTGCTACCTTATACAGTTGCTTGATCTAAATGTTTCTTCTAATATGTAAATCCTACCGTACGTATAGTTGTCGATATTTTATTTACATACAATTTGCACGGCTTTCAGCGCGCAAAATTTAATCAGCATGTCCATAAGCAGACATATATCATGGGGACGTGTTAATATATCGGTCGAATCGGCTCTGAAGGGCCGAGGGTTGGCGGTATGCAGGGATTATAATGAGGCGCAGCCCCACCAAGTATTTTCGACATGCGTTGCCGTCACCCGGCAAACATTCGGAAGGCCGTGGGGTAGCCGGCGCATTGCTCCTCTCCCGAATAACATCCAACGATTTGTTTCAACACATATCCAGATACGTCCGTCCTAATATTACGATCTCGAACTCACTTTTCTACTCAATACCATTTGTATATTTTTCACTAAAAAAATACAGAAAATAAAATCACAGTGTACGTCAAACATTATGCACACTAGTTTTCGAATATAGCTTTTTCTCCACTGACACGGGACAGAGTTATTTAAACAATTATTATTATTAAATTATTAAAAATTTCTTGAACTACATTAAATACATAATATATTATATAAGCTTGTTTATAACACAGATACATAATAATGATATTTAACTTAAATATTATACATAGAAAACGATATGTAGTAAAATTAAACATCTTAAGTATGCTATATATATCATTAGATTAAAGAATATTTATGATTACTTAAACAATGACATTTTTTAATATTTTTTAAGAATATGTACGTAAGTTGTAGTTTGTGATTAACACAAACACATATATATATATGTATATATATGTGTGTATATATATATGATATATGTTCCGCGCTCGCTTTGTCTAAAATATTCCTTGAGAGCAACCGCAACCGCAAATTACTTTCTCTATCAACCGCGTAAATAATACAAAATTAAAATGTTTATAAAATATAATTAGAAATAAAATGATGAAGGATCTACGAAATTGGATAAAATTAAATAGACTATAACTACCTAAAAATCATTGCGCGTCGAATGGTCTGGTTCATATATCGATACGTTCACTAGTTTTCACGTGATTGGCGAACAAACAAAACTCATATTCATTATATATATTTTTCCGCCTATGTAAAGACTCATCACGATATCTCTGGAATCATATGGCTTAGAGACTTGAACTATGGTAGGAATATTCCTTTTGACGGACATAGTTCTGCTAAAAATGGATTTTACAAAATTCTTTCCCTAAAGGGTGTTGCGGGGGTGTTACGCCAAGAAAATCGGGCGGGGAACAGTTAGATATAATCCATAGAGAGAATTTGTTATTGTGGTTCACCTTACATAAATATATGTAGATAACTTTTAACAATTGTTATTAACATTATTTATCGATGATTTATTATGTATACTGGCAGTGGAGTTTTTTTTTTTAAGTAAGTTTCTCTTGACCATCCGAAGCACGCGTACGAGTTTTTTAACCAGCACCAGTTTTTCTACTTCGTAGAATTATGATGTCCGGTGGAAAACGTTGTTGGCAAAATACAGTGGAACTAATTCCATTATGGTGTCGCGTGGGTGCAATAAACGGGCCACAATGCGGCCAGTCCAGGATCTCGTTAGTCAAGAGACTGTCATTGTCACATCCTTACTGAGAACGAGCCGAAATATTCGCTTTGTCAGTACACAGTACCATTGACGCATTGTTTCATATCACATTGTACACTTTGTTCAATTGTTAAGAAGTTAAATGTTGTTAAAACTATTGTTTGTGTTTTTGTTCCGTTTGTTCAACGATTTCATGCGTCCACGGGAGCGTTTGCGTGTTTTCGTCGTTTACAATTATCACTTTAATTGGTGTCGACGGGTGATCTGTCAGTTTCTAGAGAAAGATTGAGGTATCCATCTCAGCTCGTATTCCTGATCATTGTGAAGGTGTATCTTTTGCTCCCTCACCGCGATCATCACGATTTTTGTACATGTTACGGTATTAACCGATCTTTAAAAGGTAGCTAAGATTTTTTGTAGAAAATAAATAGATCCTTTAGGCGGATAGAGAGCAGTTCATCATAAGTATACTTTTACTGTATACATAGGTCTTAACTAAAGAATGTACTGTGACTGTATGTACTGTGTTAATTTAAGTAATTATCAGAGTAAAACCTGAAACAGTGGTAGATTAAACGGGGTTAAGTTTGATTACGGAAATTAATATAATGAAGAGATAGGTTGAGTTTTTATTTACTCTAAATTACTAGCGAATGTCATTTTAAGAAAGTTTATATACTAAAATATATATAGATATATGTTAAATCGCACCAAGTCACCAATCCGCATTGGGCCAGCGTGGTGAGTACGGCTCATCGCTCTCATGTTGAAGGTAGGCCTGTGCTCCAACAGTGAAGACGTAAATTGGTTGTTAAAAAAAAAAAGTTAAATCGAAATGCTGTGTTGTAACATAAAAACAAGTTTTTATTACTTAATTTTAATGTTTACATTATAAAAAACAATTCTAAACTTTTGACTGTTTTGTCTGTTAAATTCTATTACTTACATAACCACTGATAGGATTCTAACTGCATTTTGCTAACAAATAATTAAAGATATTAGTTATAATGTAAACTTTGACTAAAAAAAGTTCAAATTAACAGGCAATTATTAAATTTGAATGAAATAGTAAGTTTCTTTCTGCACTGAAAATAATGATAAGATCTATAGAATTAAGCTCGAGTATTATTTACGTTCCTCTGAATTATTCGGTTACTATTTATAATATAGAATTATTGAAATACGTTTATCAAAATTTACAAGCAATATATAAATAAAGTAGAAATTTCACTAAAACAGTGTTATAGAGTCATATTAATTTTAGAGAGCAAGGTTTCACAAACATTACAAAGAATTAGAAACAATAGAGGTAACACCAGTGGCAGAACAATATTATTTACGACCACGGAAGCCGGTTTACGACTAGCAAAAACTTTTGTAATTTGCTATGCATTTGAAAACAACAATACTAGAATGTAAATATTCCTCTATACATATTTAAAATATCTACATACATCAAGAATAATATTTATTTATATTATCTATATTTAGAAGTATTGAAGGGAGAAGAAGCAGAAAAGCAGTTAAGAAAAAGGAAATTTTTCAAGAATATTAGCTTTTGAGAATATATTGAGATCTATTAACCCACATTGGTCAGTGATGAATAAATGACCTTGACACTTTCCTAGTAAAACATGGCTCCGAGTCATAGCAGTAATTCCTAGTTAGATGCCGAGGCCACATGAGTGGTGGGGTTTAGATGGTACTAACACTCTCATCATCTAATCTTTTCGTAGATTACTAACTGTTTTATTTATATACATAATAAGCTACCATAACAATAATTTTCTGTATATAAAATATATTATAAAATTAAGCGCAATTATTAATTAATTATGTAAGTAGAGGAAAAATAAGTAAATTTTCTGGACGTAATTAGATATGACCACATAAAACTTGAGTAATCTTAAAACACCTTCATAAAGACCGTTGCCAGATCGTTCTCGTTTCATCGTCACTAACCCTTTCTTTTCAATTATCTCTGTAAACCGTTGTTTTATTGCTCCAGTGATAGATAACAGTTAACTGCGTTAACGGGACAAATCACAGTCGCGACGTCATCACGCGGCGTCCCGTTACCGCCAAACAAACGGATAACGGTCCAACTGAACCATTTTCGAGCAACCCTTCCAACTATTATGAATACAATTATTACACAAGGCACCGTAATAGTGTTACCGTTGTACACAAAGAGTAATGTTACTCGTCCTTGAGAAAGAAAGTACAAAGGACTTTCACCGTGAAAGGATTGCAGCGGACAGAACGTTTCCTGGTCTCTTCCGTAACTAATCGCCTATAGAACTCTTCTCTGCGATTGTAGCGGTTGATTTTTGTTTAACTTAAAATAACAATCAATATTAAGAAAAATGTTCAATAAACGAATAAATATATAAGAATCAAAAATATTTAAACCAAACCCATCGATGTAAGAACCGATGATCATGAGTACTAGACATAATATTGTATTCTGAAAATTACCATTACTACGATTTACGAAGTTAAAAAGCTACACAGTCTAGACTAAGAGCTAATTTACAAGTTAATTGTACTGAAAACTGTTATTATTAACGTATATATATTTTAAATTAAAGGTTTCCTATATCAACATTACTGAGGTAATACGTGACTGCTCCAAAAGCGTTCAAATCAACTAGGAGTTCAGGTAAAGTATATATAGATTACTGATTGTAGATCTATTACTGGAAACCGTTTATGTAGGTACTACTGCAAAACTGACAAACAGTAGAGTGCAAACATTACTGTCGTCTCTTTTCAATGATATTCCAATATTAACTGGGTAACAAGACTGAATATGTCATATTAAAGGTCACGAGTACAGTAATTAAGAATATGTGATCTTTGTCAATATGTCTAAATTAGATCATGGAAAAACCGTCTAAATTATGTAATACCAAGAACCTTGATTATCTTTTGATTTATTTGACAAATATAGATTTCTGTTTTTTTTTTTTGATACTACTAAGCGACGAAACGAGCGGGATGTCCACTTGATGTAACTCCGCCAATAACAATGTGGAGTTAGTATATTATTCACAGCATCACATTGCGCTCATCGCCTTGGGACATAAGATGTTGAGTCTCATTACCCCAGTAGTTTAATTAGCCACAGCGCAGTTCGCACTCGAACAGAGTAATGTATGTGCACTACTTTTTGGAGGCAGGAACAGATGCTGCAATACCTACCTGGACGGTTTCCGTCAACAGACACTTACCACAAGTAAATTAACTAATTATTATTATTAAGAATGTATTATAATGAGCAATAATAGTAAATGTTTGTTGTTATTCGATATGTTATAAACAAACCGTGATGGTGGAGCACGCGTAGTCAGTTAGAGGTCCAGATTAGCGAGGATTAGCGCTGTTTGTCCGCCGCGATGACATTACGGCTGAGACACCGCGCCGAGGGATGATCAAACATTGACAAAGGTAGGCGTCACGTTGACGTCGCTGAATATAAATTAATAACAGGTAAACACAAACACAAACACAAACACAAACATCACTATTTGATGACAGATTAAAAATACAGTAGTATTTTATCTTTAGACTGTATTTTTTATTTATTCAACGATAAGACGTGGAAGACGTTCAACTGATGGTAAATTCTACGTCTGCCATTAACAACGTGGCGCTATTTACGATGGTACACGTCACCACATTGTTCATAGTACTTTGAGTCATAAGATATTTTTACTGTAACTCCAGTCCCCACGGGGTTAACGCAGGTTTACACCGATCAGTGTAGAGATCTTTGGGGAGGGCGTACGTTCAGCGGTGGACGTCTATCGGCTGATTATTCTTTTTATTTTACGGAGATGGGTGAGAGTGACACGCCCAAAACAAAGTGGCACTAGTTAGGATGATTTACACTGCACCAAATTGCACTCGTCGCCTTGATACTTAAAAGTAAAGTTTCGTCACCCCGGTAATTTCTCTAGCTACAACTCCCTTCAATCCGTAATACAGTTATGTTTGCACTTGAAAACAGGTGCTGCGGTGGTACCTACCTAGACGGTCTCTTGCTACAGAAATCTATCACCAGTAAATAAAACTGATGATGATGATGAATCAAATATCAAACTGGTTATTATGAATAATGATGATAGATATATAACAGTTGCTGAAGTTTCTAGTGATAACGCTGTAGCTATGCATATGTTAGACAATCTAGAATAAGAGCTTTAGAATAAGTTAGAGACTAACGATATATTAATATTTATTATTCAATATTTTAAAAAGATAAATGTATATAGATAAAAGGTTAAAGGTTAACATTGTTTAACAGAGATTTAATGAAAATGTGCGTCTGTCCAATGAATTGAACGATGTTCTCTAACAGCGTCTTAGTCGTTGAGTAAGACAAAGTCGACTTAATCCGGGACGTCTTTATTCGCCGACTGAGTGAGAGTCTCGAGCTATTTGGGGACGGATTTAGAAGATTAACCGGCGTCTCCTTAACGTTGCCTGGCTTTTGTTGGTCGTGTGAAACCATTAGGCAACATTATATTATAAATTAACAATTATTAAGCTCACTGTTAAGATAATAGTTAAATAACAAGCACCTAAACTTTTGTTATTAATTAATAAGATTTCTTTGTAGGGGTCCGCACAATAACACAGGGCACCTAAGCCAACCTCATTTGCTCCCCCTCAACAGGTTCCCGCCTTGTCGTGGCGAAGGGGCTTAGAAGCCGTGACTGGGTAGCCCATGGTGAAGCGAAGAGGAAAGTACCCGGCCGCTCCAGGTTAGAGTTCCGGTGCTTCACCGTGAGTTGACCTCGGATGCGCGCCGGTGGGCTGCAGCGTCGGCTTTATGCTCTCCTTTGCAGTCGAGGTGGAGTTGCGGAGGGAGCACCCTCTGCGATTAAGCGGTGCCGCACCACTGATGTGGTGGCGGGGGGACCGCGGGGGAGTAGAAGTGTCGGTATTGTGATGCGCCGTTCTCCCTATCCTGCGTCGGTATAACGGGTGGCTGCGGGCCCAAAATTGGATCCGCCGCAGGGAGTCGGGAGAATTATCTCTCTTGGTTTCCATGGCCTCTGGATGACGGGTTCGGGGGAATCCGTTGCCCGCGCGACTGCAAGAGAGGACTAAAAGACTACAGGGGTGGAAAGGGAGAGTTTTTCCCTCCCTCCCGAGGTGGGGCTGTTTTGTGCGACCAGCGTTGGCGGGGTCACGGATGTGTGCAAGAGCGTTCCCGTGACCTCGCCTTAAACCGACGAGAAGGAACATCGTGGGGGTTTTAGTCGGTGCAAGTCCGACATAACCTGCCCTTGCCACCGCGAGGACGTTATGCGCAGGCATTTTCCTCACGTTAAACAAAAAAGAAAAACCTCACCTGCTCGTGGTGCACCGTACTAATCAACAAACGAAGCTCTGGCTCCCACCAACCCCCATTGGGCCAATGTGGTGGGGAATGGTCCATATCCCTCCATTTGAATCCGACGAAATGGTGAAGGTGGGCCGGTAACCGCTGGATGCGAGCGGGATCGATCAGTGCCTGTTTATCTGCAGATTATGATGATATATCTTCTTTATAAAAATAAAAAAGAAATCCATCGAAATTAAATTTACTTATAATCAAATATTGGCAATATTCACATCCGCACGTGGAAGTGAAAATTACGGCTGAAAACTACATAATTCTAAACGGCTTAGCTAACCGGATACAGCGCGCGGCGGGGTTGCCCTCGTGCCTTTTTTTTTCGCCGGCGTCCGCGACCGGCAACAAATTGAAATTCATTAGTACGCCGCGGTACCATCGGCGCTGGCGTTAAGGAAAATTAACGAGCCATATATGAGTTAACACCAACATGCGATGTGTGGGCCCCGCGGACCCGAGTGCCCAGCGAGACAAGCACCGATCGATAGCAAAGTAATCCGCGACGTTTTTTTTTTTTCAAAAGTAAATATGCTCGGCAATGGAAATTCACGCATTCATACTCATCAGTCCTTTAATGCTTTTTAACGTTCTACCTCTACAGCGAAGTGGTATAATTTGGGAACAAAGAGGTTTAGCACCTCATTTATGATTAGAGCAGTAGAGGAGTGGCACAACTGGGCAACTTGATAGGTCTCTGTTGTAGGATACCGTCTAGGTAGATACCACTGCGGCTCCTACTTCTGCCGCCAAACAGTAGTGTACAAACATTACTGTGTTCCGGATTGAAAAAGTAGTAGTTAGCAAAATTTCTGGTGTGACGAAAGTAGCATCCTATGTCTCCAGACGATGAGCTCAATGTGATACAGTGTATACCATCCTAACTCGCGCCACGCACACACACCGAGTTTTTTTTATTTTTATTCAATTAAACGACGAGACGAGCGGTACGTTAATCCAATGGTAAATGATACGCCTGCCCATAATAATGTCGCGCTAGTTAGGATGATATATACAGCACCACATTGCGCCAGTCGCCTAAGTCATAAGAGGTTGAGTCTCGTTACCCCAGTAGCTATAACGCCAATTAAACCGGAACACAATAATATTTGCACACTACTGTTTGACGGCTGCAGTAGGCGCTGCAGTGGTATCTATCTAAAAAGTCTCCGGTAACAGAGACCTACCACCACTAGAGAGATACACGCATTTTCACCCCTTTTCTCTGCCTTATCTGTGTTATAATAAAACGTCTGTATCTTCGTTTATGGCCAACAACCAACGAGACGAAATTAAGATAAACGAGTAATAATCTCTCATTCGTTCGTTGTAACTTTCTTTTATTCTTATGACAGATTTATAATCACTTAAATAACATCTCAATGTTGGACAATTTGTAGCGGGCATTTTTTAACTGATTTCAACCTCAGACGATGGTTCCGCCGGAGTTCAATTGGACGAGGAGTGTAATAAATTAATTGGGAATTGTTTTCGTCTTCTCAATTGTTGGGATTAGGTTTGTTAAGTGTCTTAATAAGTCTGCCAATTGCGGTAAAGTCAGTTTCAATCTGTTCATACTTGCGTCACAACCACTGTCTTAAAATAGGTATTAAAAAATTGTGCTCTAGATTCAATTGTATTTTAGATAAATAATTTCACGTTTGGTGCAAATATTTTTTTATGTATTTCTTCGCTAAACTATTTATGGTGACCGGTAATAGTATAATTCTAAAGTACCACCCCCCAAGAGTGGCAAATATCTCTTCATATAAATATATAAAATGTTAACTATATTAATTTTAATATTTATAAATTTGAAGGGAATTTCAACGGAAAATTAGGAAACATAAATGTTGGCTTTTTTTATATTTTTTGTTCAGCGAAGCCATGAGATGAGTGGGACGTTCACCTGATGGTAAGTGATGCTCCTACCTATAACAACGTAGCGCTAGTTAAGATGGTATTCATAGCACCACATGGCGCTCGTTGCTTTGAGAGTTAAGTCTCGATACTCCAGTAATTTCCTCCTAGAGGGTCTCCGGCAACAGAGACCTACCAAAAAAAAGGGTTTCAGTAGTGGTAGGTTAAATCATTTACTGCAAAGTGAACAATTTCCTAGTCTTTACATTCAATGTTATTAAAATAATTTACAACCTAAAAGAGGTAGCCTAGAAAAGGGAAAAAAGCATAGAATACGAAACTTTCCCATTCGGTTCTCTTAAAAGCATTTGTATATTACGTGGAGGTGGAAAAATGTCTGAAACCACTCAATTCTGGAATACCCGCAGTAAGGTTAACGCGGGGCGTGCATCTCATTTGAATTCGCGGCCTCACCTGTTACACAAATTGAATAATGCCGGAGGCGAGAGAGAAGTTATGGAAATGTTAACAGCGGGATATATAGCGTCTAGCTCTGCCACCCGTACTGACAGCTGTCCTGGTGATTTTTTTTGGATTATTATGTGATATAGTTACAAACAGCAGTGGGCGTCTATCGGCTGATGATGATGATGATATATATAATGAAAATGGGTTTTCATTTTTCGCCAATCACGGGAAACTAGTGAACATAGTATTCGACACGGATTGATTTGTATATGGTTATAGGCTATTGATTTTTTAAATTTCATAGATCATTCGGTATTATACAAATTTTTACAGAAAGTCGTTTGCAGTCTTATTTTATATTACGGCTATCAAAACGGGCGGGAAAAAGCTATATGAATAAATATATAAAAATAAACTAACGTATATCACGCCTCGTTCCCAATGGGGTAAGCAGAGACCACCTTTGTCCACTTGCTACGATCCTGGCACACCTCTCTCGCTTCCTCCACTTTCAAGAGCGTCTTCATGCATGCTCGTCGGTTGCGAGTACTCTTGACCCGACTTTTCTTTAAGACATCTTCGATTTGATCGAAATATGTTCGCCTAGGTCGACCTGCACCGATTTGTCCAATCATTCGTATCTTGTATACTTCTGTCGTTAATCTTCTTTCATCCATTCTTTCAACATGGCCGAACCATCTAAGCATCCATTTCGCTTTGTTTGTCACTACATCATCAACCACGCCACACTGCTCTGTTATCACACTGTTTCTCACTTTGTCCATCAGATTCACTCCAGTTATACGTCTCAAGCTTCTCATCTCCACAGCATTGATCCTACTTTCATGTTTCTTCTGCCATACCCAACATTCACTACCATACATCAGTGTGAAGATCAACACGCTTCTATGCACAGCCAGTCGTGCTCTTTGTGATACGTTTCGGCTATTCATAAAGTTATGAAGTGCCCCATTCACTTGATTCTCTTTCAAAACTCTTCTTTCAATATCACCATCACACTTGCCATCTCTCGTAAACTGTGAAACTAGATATACAAATTCATTCACTTGTTCCACTTTTTGTCCTTCAATCATTAGGCCTCAGTTTGTCATACATTCTTCTCTTTCAAAAACCATTACTTTCGTCTTGCTTATATTCAATTTCATTCCTTTGCTTCTTAAAGCTCCATGCACCATGTCTACTATCGCTTGCAACTTCTTCTCCCCACAGTCACCGACAACACCCACGTCACCGCACACACCTCGGACACTACCAACACGCTCCGAGTTTCGGCATCACGCCGCCCTCGCTTCAGAACGCGGCGCCACAGGTACTCACACACCGCGTACACTAAGTAAACCCGCGATCAGGGGCGGTTCTCACCGCCCAGAGATTCCGATACAGGCGAAGGTAGTCGGGGAACGGTACCGCGCCCGCCCTCGACGACCGAATAGATTCGCCAGAGAAGCCAACAACCAGACACACAATATAAAAGTTCCGCCGTCGGATAATTATACTCCAAGTAGTACACATTTTTTTGTAAACAGGCCGTGGATCCGGGTCCACGTGCCCAGTATCAGATAAGCTTTAACAGTCGCATGGCTTGCAGCGCTGACATCATCTCGAATCTAACTTCTTCTCCGATGATGATAATAAAACTTGATCATCGGCGTATAGGACGCATTTGACGATCAACTCATTCATTCTTAGTCCATACTCACTATCTTTAAAATCTTTCAAGCAATTGTCTATAAATAGGTTAAACAGCCACGGCGAAGCCACACGTCCCTGTCTAACACCCTTCTGGATACTAACCCAATCTGAGTAAGCCTCGTTTATCCTGACACAAGCACTGAAACCCTCATAAAGTGATTTCAGTGCTCATATCAGCGTGCTGTTTACCCCATAAACAGACAATGTGGACTACGATTCATTCCTCCCCACTCTGTCATAGGCCTTTTCCAAATCCACGAAAACGCAATAGAACTTTTGGCTATGTGCTAAACACTTTTTGGCTATGCTCCGTAAGGAAAAAAAACTGGTCCATGTATCCCATTCCTCTCCTAAATCCTGCTTGTACATCCCAAATCTTCTCTTCAGTTTCATTCATCACTCAATTTTAATCAGTATCTTTGCATACAGTTTGCGGACGACGCTCAGTAAGCTAATGCCACGGTAGTTTTTACAGTCTTGCTGTGAGCCTTTTCCTATATATAACGGAACGATTACGGCTTTGCACCAGTCATCTGGCACTTTGCCGCTCCTCCAACAAAGGTTGAAAAGGCAGTACAGCTAACTAGCTGCCAAGCCCGGTCCAGCTCTCAGCATCTCGACCGTAATCCTATTATACCTTGCAGCCTTACTCAACTTCATACTATTCATTGCATCTAAAATCTCTTTCATACTAATATTACTTTCATCCCCACTCTCAGTTTGGCCCCTAATGGAGTTTGGCACTTGCATATCCTCTTTCTCATAAACTTTCAAAATATTCCTTCCACCTCTTTAGAATACATTCTCTACCTGCCACAAAGCTTCTATCCTAATTCCTGATTTTACCAAGTGAGCTTGCATTATTAGCTCTGGCTGTTCTTATAGAATTCCAGAAGAACTTAATGTTCGTCCGGAAGTCATCAGATAAAATTCATTCAAATTCATCTCTATCATACATTTTCTTTCTTTCCACCACATCCTTTTTTGAATTCTTACAGCTTTTATATTCATTCTTCGCATTTTGTACATTTTCTATCTTCTTTGATTGGCTTTTGCTGTTAACCAATCCTGCCATGCTTTCCTCTTTTCAGACACCGCCTTCCGTACTTCTGCACTTACAGTCTCCACCAAACTTCCTTTTCTTCTCTTACTCACACCACAGACATCACTGGCCACTTCTACGACTCCATCCTTGAACGACTTCCATAACTCTTCAACCTCACACATTCCTTCTAATCTGTCAAACTTATCAATCAATTTACTCTTATACTTCTATCTCACTTATATTTGCAAAACCTCTACTTTTACTCTTTCTAGTACACTAATGGTTTCCCGAACATGATGCCGTCATCGCCTAAAGATCCCCCTTATTCGAAACACCACCAGGAAGTGATTAGTGTCGATGGCAGTGCCGCGGTATACCCTATTGTCTAGCACTTTCTTTCTCAATCTGTTATCGACCATTAAAAAATCAATCATACTTTTCTCATTTCCTTCTTTTCTGGTGAATATGCGGATCTTTTTGTGGTCAAACATTGTGTTTATTACCACAAGATTCCACTCCAAGCAGACCTCAAGCAGACTTTCCATTCTCATTACTCTTTCATCACCGAATTTCCTTAACACAGTTTCATATCCATCGCACATCTATTAAAATCTCCAAGCATTACAATTCTTTCATTATGCTTACATTCATTCAGAATATCTTTCAGACTATGCCAAAACTCATCGCTTTCGGTTTTGACTCTCGAGGGCCGGTTCCATGCCGCATCTTTAAAGCATACATCCCTGGAATGAAGATGCGGGTAAAGCTAACCTTCAACCTCACTCAGATGAGTTTAGGACTTACACAACCAAGGTTAGTCAAATATTCGTTCATTCTAGCAGAAAGCACCGCACCGACTCCCTGAAAGCCTCTGCTGGTTTCAGGAACTCCCGACCAGTAGGCTGTATACGATCCATACTAACACAACATCAATTTTTCTTTCCTTCATCATCTCACATACTTCATCAATTTTATCTTTCATACCTCCTCTGACATTCAAAGTAGCAAAGTGGCAATCTACAGCCCACTTTTCACTCCCACGGGAAACGAGACGTGAAGGGTTGCGAACCTCGTCGCCGTTATCATAGAATATTAATATCACTATTAATTTAATAATATGTTTGTGATGATAATGAAAAAGTCTACAACGTGGCAATACCACCATTTTCAATCTTCAACGTAGTATTGCAATGGTATATATGACCAGATATGTATATCTGGTTTTAGTATAGCACATGCATATCTTGTAATATATTTCGAGGTTATATTACATAATATATATCTGTAATATATATATATATATATATATTAGGTTACAGATAATTATCAAGTTAAAATGTTATTTAGAATTTTTTTGATACTTATATCATAATTATAACAAAAAAATTATCGTCTTTAGGATAATTAGCAAATGATATATGGAAAGCTAATTGTGAACTTGATTGCCGGTGGACTATTATGCCTTCTAAAGTTCTATACATAGTTAGACATTTAAAGCAACCTTTAGTTATATAGATTATCAATAACTTACATATATATGTTTAATATATATTATCATTAATTTGTAAGAATCGAAAATAATAAACGAAATTCTATTCTGTAATGGTAATAATTAGACGTTACCATTTTCACGTTATTTTAAAACGTTAAACATAAAAAGCAATTTGGTTTAAAAAAGCAATAGTCAACACCGTTGTAGCGATTTTTTTTTAACTGCCTATCTTTCAAGTTGCACAATATTTACATATCTAACTGTGTAACAGAACGAAAGCTTTTGTTAATGGCCGTAAAAAAAAAATGCTTCACTTTTGGGCTCTACTTTTTACCGATTTTAGAGCAATAGTTTTATGCCGCCGGGTCTCGTACTTTTACCTAAGCAAATAAAGATATTTTTATATTGCTTTAAAATTTCGCAGGAAAAAAAAAACGATCCCGTTGGCCGCTGCAAAAACGCTGTTTACAACTTTTGCCATTAAAGTGAATTAGTTTTTATCAAGTCTAATGTTATTTATGCGCCGGATAGTTTTGTGCGAGTTTTCAATGTATCAACAAATGAATTATTTAGCAATGATATGACTAACGTTACTTAAAATTATAATCATTATTTTAATGTTACAACTAGTAATTATGTTGATATCTTGCAGTTTAAGAGAAAACTTCAAATTATAAAAATATTTTTCTATTCAATAAATTTTCAATCTCGGTTGAAAATAATATCGTTACTATTATCATACGATGCTTGGGAAATTAATACTAGACGAAATATCTATGAACAGGAAATAGAAGGTAAAAGATGATGACGACGAAGACACTATTCAACAAAATAAAATCTTTATTTACTTATTCCTTCAGCGTGATAACTTAAAAACCAAAGTCTTCGAACAGTGCGCGTTGCCAGTGACGACTTACGACTCCGAAACTTGAACGCAAACTATAGGTAGGTGTCATAAGAAAGCTCAGAGTCACACAGCGGGCGATGGCGAGAGCGAAGCTTGGAGTATCTTTGCGTGATCAAATTAAAAATGAGGAAATCCGCAGAAGAACCAGGGTCACTGACAGCCCTACGAGTTGCGAGGCTGAAGTGGCAATGGGCGGGGCATATAGCTCGTAGAACCGATGGACGTTGGGGTCTCAGTGCTGGAATAGCAACACCGCACCGGAAGGCGCAGCGTTGGAAGACCCTCCACTAGGTGGACAGAGGAGCACGATCGCTGGCAGTCACTGGATTCAAACAGCGCAAGACCATGGTTTGAGGAACACAAGAAACCTACGTCCGGCAGTGGATGTCCATCGGTTAAAAGGATAAACAACTTAAAATAACATAAATTTTGCTGGTACATTTAAATGAAAAAATATGTATGTACATACCTACTCATTGATTTTAAGGTCAAAGTATAACTTGTGAAAATTATATCGTACAATAAGATGATTTATATAAACTATTGCGTATCTGTGTTATAATCAAACTTCGTACATAAATATGCGTAAAAAAAATGTTTATAATAATATTAATACACTGGCTAAATGAAAATATGATTTTTTTTTGGTAGAAATTGTATATTAAACAACAAGTTAATATACACAAAGTATTTTCTTTATGTATGACCTTAAACTAAGGGTAGAAAGGGTGGCATTAATTTTATAAAGGCTCTTTCTGCTAGTCAACCCAAGAGAAGTATGTTTGCTTGTAATTGTGAGAAAATTACATGAATACCAAGTGATTAATTCCTATCACATATATTTACTAAAAAATACAATAAATTTTATATATCTATAAGGAATTGATACAAATCTCTTAGAATAGGTTTTAAATTAATTAATCTGTACCATGGTTCAGAATAATTAATTTATAGATGTCAATTGCATACTTCCGGTATGATATTATTAGATCTTGTTAATTAGTACTTCCAAAACGGGCGAAACGTTCATCTGATGATATGTAATACGCCTGCCCATAATAACGTGGCGCTAGTTAGGATGGTATACCACACTGAACTCGTCGTTCTGAGGTTAAAGATGTTAAATCTCGTTACCCCAGTAATTACACTAGTTACAGCGCTCTTCAAACCGGAACACGGTAATGGTGGCACACTGCTGTTTGGTGGCAGAAATAGTAGCTGCTGTGGTGCCTACCTAGACGGTCTTCGGCAACAGAGACTCGGCACCAGTAAAGGTTATTAGTGTTTGTTTATTGATTAGATGATTATGATTCAGAACAAGTGTAATCATTATGCCCGAGAATATTGTCCGAAATGCCAACAAGGGTATAAGACGTTGTTCGGGCCGCCCTCGCCTCTCGTAAATCATAACAAACATCTTACCCTAACCCTTTGGTTAGCGTCGGCCAGCTTCGGCCAAGTGTCGTTAATTGGCGACCGGCCGGGGAAATTGGTACGCTGTGCTTGCTTCCGTGAGTTAATGACTAGCGGCCCAGTGGATGGACCCTGAAACCCATTTAGGCGTGTGCAATTTGTGTATGCAGCGAGGGTTAGCCGAGTCGATTTGGTACTAACGGTGTATACCTACGTCTACGTCGGAGAGGCGTTGATGTAAGACGCTTTCGATCAACGAAGTCAACACTTTAAATTCAAATTTAGATATTTTTTTCTTATTTGATGAAACAATTACACTAGTAAGATAAACACTTGATGATAAGAGACACGCTTACTTATAACAACTTGGTGCTAATTAAGATTATGTACGCAGCACCGCATTGTGCTCGTCGCATTGAGACAAGATGTTAAAAGTCTTTATATACTAGAAGTTTCTTCACAACTTGAACATAGTAATGTTTGTATACTACTGCTTGGAGACAGAAATAAGAGCTACTGTGGTACATATACGGTCTCCGACCTACCATCAGTAGTTAAAACGAAATGGTCTTTCGAGACAAAAGTTTAAACTTTTTGGAACAGGTAGAAATTTCTTATAAACTATGGCAACAGTAGCTTTCTTCTAGGCAACAAATTTTTACGATACTGCTCTAACCTATTAAACGTAACAATATTTACGATGCGTTTTATACTTTTTTTTTTTATTGCGGCCGCCTTCTTTCGAGCCGACTTGTGAGAAGTTTCCCATTGTCCACTTTCCTCCCGGCGTATCCTTCACCAAACTTAACATCTCCCGGTTCACCGTAAGCTATACAGACGTTTTATGATTTATCGAGTCCGAATAAATTTGTGTAATAAAGTGGAGCAAGATAAATTGAGCTTACTCGAGTTTTCCTCAGCAGACTATTTATTCGTTTCATTAAGAGTTCGAAATATTTCGTGAGGATTTTTTTTCCCTGTGATTCGGTTCGGACGGAAGGAATGGAATAAATATTAATAATAAAGGAGGGTTTGCCTTCGAAATTACGCAGCGGAGGCGTAGCGTGTTGACGACTCCTAATTTGACGTAATTTGCATAGATTATGCCGGTTCGCTGAGTGCCAATCTTTTTAAGTGGGTTCCTCTACTCATCTTGTGTTCCTGACGCGGCCTTATAAGGAATTTATTATTTTTGAAAGCGTTCATTCCAAACATTTTGAATTGTATGAAGTAGCTACCTGAATAAATAGACTCATTTCCTTTGGATATTTCTATTTCACTTGTAGTGTTGCTTGCAATGAACCCTCAATTTTGTAATCTTTCATCATCATCATAATCTTAACCGCTGTATGCGCACTGATAGATTTAGCTCTCTTCTAATGTATTCCACATTATACGGTCTTGTATTGTTTGAGTCCAGTGGCTTCCGGTAAGGATACATAAAGTAAGTAAAGTAGTAAGGTTAGATTTTATAATATTTACAATTACAATTTAAAAAATTATTGCTTAATTAATATACTTATAATAAATTAAGATATTACACAATCTTCTCAACAAAATATTAAGTGATTGTTTACATTGTTTAAACTATTTTAAAATTTACAGATATTTGTTGAATAACGCTGGAGTTCGGTGTCCAAAGTTCTTGTTTAACCAAGTCCCAGAATAACACAGAGCAGATTCTGACAACCCCATGTTTCAAGCAAGCATTATCTCATGTTATTTTTCGCTATTACCCCGTTTTACAGGGGTCGGGGGTGCGTAAATCAAATTTATAGCCTTTTTATATAGGCATTAAAATTTTATCGGCGTGATTTCTTTCTATGCCATTGTCCAGTCGAGCCCTGTCATCCCCTCTTTACTGTGGAGTGGCGAAAATAAAAGCTAAAAAATAAAACCCCGTTTTATTTTATATCAAAATATTATTTTGACGTAAACCTACTTTGTAGAGGTGTTCATATAATTCAATAACATTTGTTTCGAGAAAAAAATATTTTTTTTAAAGAAAATTTTGTACTTTCACGGATGATTTGGAAAAGGATAAAGTTTTGAAATTCTGTGATCACGGTAGATGTGAAAAATGTTAAGGTGTTACATTAAGTACTGCAAAGTATTAAAGTTATCTTTTTAGAATTACATGTGATCACATCACAAGCCGATAGGTGACCACAGCTGGACATAGGCTTTCCCCAAAGATTCCTTTGATCTGGTAAGGATTTAGGTGGGGGGGATTTGGGCATTAACGAGCGATAATTAGGGATATTGTGAAAAATAGCTAAATGACAGGTTTTTTTTAAATTAACGGTTTAAACAGTTTTTATTTTCTGAAAGTTTAACAATCAATTACAAATTATATTATTTGAGATAATAATTATTATAATAATTTTATAAGTACTTGCTAAATGTATGAAATGTTTTAATATGAAGATATAAGGAAAAAACTATTGTTTCTAATGTATAAATGTAGAATACCTCTCGTTTTCATTCGGAAACTTTGCTATTGCACAATATAGTGCTGTTTTTATCATTATAATTACATTGTTATGGGCAGAGGTATCACTAACCACCAGAAGAACCTTTCCCTTGTCTTATTAAATAAAATAAATCTTAGCTGTGAGTTATCTTGTGTGTATGTATAAGCCACAGTGATTAATCATATGAGACGCTAGTTTGATTATATTTTATATATATATTAAAATTAATAGCAAATGTATATTATAATTAAGCTTTTTAAAACCAATAATACGGTACGAGCGTGCCGTGCACGATACTCAATTAACCTTGTTACGAACATACGGGTATTATGGACAAAGCATGGAGCAATATTTTTCAGGTTCACTTTAGCACACGTTCCCCTACACGGGCATTAGAAGTGGATCCATTTAGGTTCTTTTTTTTAAACGGCCGACCCGCCCGGGGCAAGGCAAACGGGGGTGTCGGCCGGGTCTTCCGCTGAAACGGCTGAAACAATAAAAGCAAACGCCCGTTACGGTCTTATCGATATGTGTTGTCAGCGATGGAGCCGCGGGCGGACCCGGCTCATGCGGCGATTTCAGCTGAACACAACGGGTAAATATATTTAATGTGTAATTTTTTTTTTTTCTAAATCTTTCTAATCCACAATCATACTATGATTTTTATCTGTCCGTTGCGAACGAACTAATTTCAGACCCTGCTAAAATAACAGCGTTATTCACTGCTTTATATCTCTTTATTCATTGTTGTTAGTATTTGTTTTACTACAATTCATTATTATCTTGTCTAATATGTATAATATTCATTAAAAAAAAAGTTATACTAATTTTAATATTATTTATTAATAAATATTTTCACTATATTCCTTACATTTTTAACTTTAAAACGTATTATTTAGATGTTAAATTAAAACATTTTTATTTGCTTTAATAACATTTAGGGAAATGATATAGTAAATAATACTTGTTTACGTTCATTCAAATAGGTTAATAAAAATAACGAAAAAAACTATTAAACAATACGATTCTACTAAAACCTTTTTTCTTTTATTTCCGGAAGGGATGAGACGAGTAAGCCGTTCATCTGTTCTTTAGTGATAAGCCTGCTATGATTTGGCACTAGTTAGGATAATATACACTATACAACATTGAGCTTAAGACCTAACATATTAATTCTAGTTACTCCAGTAATTTCACTACAATTCAAAACGCAATACGGTAATGTTTGCCGGTGGTGCGTATCTAGAGGGTAACAGAAATCTACCACCGTCAAAGAGCGGGTTAATTTAACGAGTGCATTCTGTATTACGTAATCACTCGTCCATTGAGACGCGCTCTCAAACAAAATTCCAAATTCAAAATCCGCTCAGTGAAGCCCTGCCCCGTCTGGCCACAGGTTTTTAATACGTCCAAATAGTATGGCCGTGTGTGCGGAACACGTAATGCATGGAGTCACTTCAACCAAAAAGCGAATCATAAACTCGACGCCTGTGAGATGCGAATCAAAGCTCGACATAATGAGGAACCTCCATTCAGTGTATTCAACCGATACAGTATCACTGGATGGGGCTAGAATTTAAAAAAAAAAAAATGTTCGAGGCGCTGGTGTCAGATGTCTGTTGTCGGAGACCGTCTAGGTGGCTACCACCGTAACACTTGTTTCTATCGCCAAACAGTAGTGTGGAAACATTACCGTGTACCAGTTTGAAGGGCGTTGTGGAGTCTGTAGGTAGTGTGATTATTGGAGTAATGAGATTCTATATATTATGTCTCAGGAGACGAGCGTAATGTGGCGCTTTGTATAACATCTTAACTAGTGTAACATTGTTATGGACGGGCGTATCACTTACCATCACGTGAACTTCTTGCTCGTTTAAAAAAAGGTCGTGTACTGTATGGAAGCGAAATTATTATTTTTACTCTTAATATCCCAAATAGTTGTTTGCTTGTGGCAAGTTTTTGTTTATTTTTTTTATATCGTCTATTTAAAATATTTGAGTTAATGTAATAACACTAGACTAGATATTTAATACTTGATCTCAATTTTATATGGTTTTAAGTGATAATGAGGCCGTGAATCTTGAAGCCTGCTTCTGAATACGCTTGATCTAATATATTAATAGTTGGAACACAGTATTGCTGTTATGGCCTCAGATTTAAAATGTGAAGGTGGTAGTCAATCACATTGGTTCGAAAACGGCTAACCACTAAAAAATCTTCACAATCGTTGGCTCCAGAATAGAACCGTGTGACGTATATAGTTATAATTCGGACATCCGTGTGCCGGCGTGTTTGAGGAGCGAGCGGCTGACCGCGTGGGCGCGCCGGGGCGCTGCAATCAGCTAACCAGATCAGCTCGGGCGCAAACACAATTGATAGCAGGCCATCACCACCCGACACATACGCTGCCCCCATATCGTAGCAACGTTTTTTCCTAAATTTTACTTTAGAAAATACAACTTTAACCAAATTATTTCCAAAATATATAAGTGTTAAATTATTTTCATGGCGCTTTCTTAAGTCGGAGGCTGGACTCACTTTTGATGGCTACTCCATAGAAGTAACTAATATCACACTACTTAAAATTACTAATAAATACCAACATTATCTTTGACCTTTAAAAACCAACTTTATAACAGTACAGTAATCTGGATGCAGAAAGCACAGGATCCGTGTAGATATCTTTGAGTGAGGCTTATGTGCAGTAGATGTGTATCTATGATAACATGATCTATATCTTCAGATTATTTATAATTTATTTATAGACAATTGTAAATAAAGTACAATTACAAAGAGTTGTTTTAAGCAAGTATAAAGATTAGATAACGTCGTTCACATCTGTCCACGAGCAGCAAGTGTTTGCGAGCTACTCTATATATTCTCACCTTAAGTCATATTCCCAATTTGTAATGGTCGTCCACCTCTATCCATCACTTCTTTTATTTTTTTTCTATATATATATACATCGTAAAGAAATCTGATAGTTGTATAACTGCAAATTTCAAAACATTAATGATTATTAGAAGAAATATTAGTATTTATATATTAATCTCTTTTTTATCTATAATATAAAAACGAATGAAGTATTATATGCATAAAATTGGAGATTGTTATATTAAAGACCTAAACAGAACAATTCGTAAAGTTACATTTAATAACAAAGATAAATCGAAATTTTAAAGACAGTCAGACAGAAAAATTCTTTAGGAAGTAAATGTAGGAAAGAGATTAAAATCTATATACAGATAAGAACATTTCATCTGGGTATATTCCAAATAAGAAAGACTAGATTAGAATCTGTTCATTCGGCTAAGAGCTACGAAGCCAAAAGCAGACATACACACAACAACCAAATTTTTTAAAATGGTTAAAATTTGCGTTTATCATCGCGTGTCTATCTGTTACCATTTTAAAGTTTCTTTTTTATTATCTACTCTATTTTTTTTAGTTATTACACTACTGTACCAGAATTACCTATTTTAATGTCGTTTACATTGCTCACCAAAAGAACAAGATACCATACTTTCAATTTAATATATTTCAATGTGGATGAGAAACTATGTTCTTCCATACAAATGATTTTACTTCTTGTAAAGAAAAAAAAAACGTATTGTCTGTTGTTAGAATACAAAAAAAAAATGTTTTGTAAGTTTCAAGATCATTTGGAACATCTGTTTTACACGTTGTACGATTGCAGTCAGTATAAACATGACCAGCAATTAAATAGACGTAGTATTATTAAAAGTTTATGTTAACTGTGATAGGGTTAATAATGAAATTACAGTTTAATTTGTCAGAATCATTTTTTATCTCCCGATTATTCTACACTATATACAATTTCACAGTTTTCTATTTCTATAACGGTTATCGTACATTGATTTATCAATAAATAAATTTAACAATATTTACATTTTTTTTACATTATACATTTTTAAATAATTTTTACAATTATCAGTCATTTTAGAATCATTACAAGGCTTAATATACTTTTTACATTACGTATTGTATTTATTAAACTATATCAAGAAAATATTATAAAATGTAATAATAATCAATTATCTCTATATCGAATAGCTTTAACAATGGCCATAACAATTCATCTAATTTTTTTACACTTCACCTATACAATAATGACTTGATATATTTCAAAATTGAAATTAAATAACCTAGACTACATCTAGTAATAAATATCTGATCTATATTATTTACAAGCTCATTGATATCACATTTCAACGTCTCTACTCGAAAGTCCGAGACTGAATAAAATTATATTGTCCTTTAAATTTCAATATGGCCGCCACACTGATTTGTGAGTTGGTATTGTTCCATTGCTAATTTTAGTAGACGTTGGACTAGTGGACAGGACTCTCGTCGACCTCGACGAAGGTGCTTTCAACTCATTTCGTAATCTTGGCCTGTCGGATACTGTCGAGTCAGCGGCTTGAACCTGCTTCATCTCTTGTAGTTCAACATTCGCCGGTCGCGTTGGGTGGAACGCTGACTTAACCACCTCTATGGGCTCTTCATCCGATTCGTCAGAAATTGTCGCATCATGCGTTGAGTTAACCTCTGATTTCGAGTCCGCTTTAGATCGCGGACTGCCGTTAGCGATACTCCTGGGGCTGCCGCTCTGTCTGCTGCTAGTCGGTGATAAACGCGCGCTGGAAGTATCCATAGATGATATGTTGCTTTGTAAGTGCCTCAAAGCTTCGTATGGATTAACACCGTTCTTTAATGTCAATTCGGAAGGTAAAGACTTCAATGCTAAATCAGCAGGATGTGGTGTGAAGGGCAGAAGTCTGTTTGGTGGTAAAAAAGCGCCAGGTGGCGGCAATAGGCCGGCCGGCGGTAAGTTAGTTATCGTAGGCGGAAACGGGAACAGTTCTGATCCGGGTATCGTCACTGGAGGTGTTGATATTGGAGTAGTACCTGTGTGAACAAAGTAATCTTTAGTACGATATAGGAGTAAAATTGGTTATACATAATAAAACAAGCTCTTTGGTTCTCCTTCTGTAGCTGGATTTGCCAATATGACGTAATATGAGATACGAGCCCCTGGGGACAGCCGGAGCCCGCAGGCACTCTGTCGATTCCCTGAACAGCGAGGGTGCATAATCGTACTGAGGATAATGTACAATCTGTAGGCGTTTAAAGGCGGCTTCGACGAAAGGGACTTTTTTTAGTGCGATAACGTGAGGGTGAGGGTGAAATATTTATTTTTCCGAAGGCGACATAGTTCTTTACAAGCGGGACACGACATACCGCTGTAATTCGGGCTTGATACGTCTCCGTCCCGTTGTCGTGCGGAGTGCGGGCGCACATTAGCGATGCGCTGCACGCGGCGAGGTGTCGCGCCGGGCTCGCGGGCGTGGCACAAAGAGCTGGCGCTACCTACGTCGAGATAAGGAGCGCCGCGCCGCTATCTCGACACCGAGTGGACAAAGAGCCCGAAACGTGAAATTTTCATTAGCCGCGCTTAAAAAGTTCGTGTTCCCGTGCGAGCTTTGATTCTCGAGAGCGTGTAAGAGAAGCTTGCACATAAAAAGGACACGACGGAGGCGCAGATTGGGCCACAAAGAGCGCGGAGGTGGTGCAACGATCCCCTTTTGCACTTTTTATATTTGCAGCAGTGGCAGCGGTGTGCAGACCACTTTAAAAGGCATCGGGGTGGGTGGGGTCGTAACTAGGGGGTAATTTGGTACGGCGGGGGCCAATATCGGCGTCGCGCCTGATTGAGGCGATCCCGGCCGTTGCATTTGATTCTATTTTTCTTTCACCATTATTTTTAATCAATATTAACAGTGCAGCTTCTGCAATATCGGCGTGTATATTTATGTGTTATATATTTCTACAACTAACGTTTTTGTTATTAATGTCCGTACAGTAACGCGAATGTGTATATTTTAAAATCGCAGGGAAGTAGCAAGCATAATGAACAATCGCTAGTGACAGGCTGATGCAAGGACGGAGCTCGTGGGTTTAATAAAAGTCGGGTAGGTGTTTGAGCACCGGGCTCCTCGCGTTTCGGCGGCGGAAACAAAAAGTGGCTGCTGGCGCGGTCGCCTACATTGGAATAAAATTGACTCCACACTCTCTCGAACGTGAAGGCGTTGCTTTTTTAGCCGTGTACTGTCCGACGCCCCCACCGGGCCCCGTCGCTCTTCAGCGGGTGGTTGGCTCGGTCGGGGCGCGCGTTGTTTTGCAATGCTCAAGAGCAGTTTCTTTTATTTGAGCCGCTTTGCGTTGTACGGCCTTGAGGGGTGGTGCTGCGAGCTACACGCTTTCGAGTGCTGTTTGCGAAAACGAGAATTTTTGAATTAACGAATACCAAATAATCCGTCGATCGGAAGTTTTGGATGTACCGGATTACACTTGTTAATATATCGGACGCGTCTACAGGGATTTTATGTTCTCTTAATTATATTTTCTCTTATTTACCTATAGAGAATAATATTTACATAAACATAAACATGATGTTTAATAATAATTTAGTGTAGTTAAAGATACTTTGCTCTAGGATTGTGAAACCCTTTTTTGATTATTTTATAATGATGAGAATATTGTGCGATTGTTTAGATGAGTAGGGCCGATCCATGTGAATCTTTGGAAACTTGGATCTCTGGTTTACGTGAACATCTATCGACTGATAATGATTATAGTGATGAAGATCAAAAATTTTGTAAAGATTTTATATTTTATATGATAGGACATGAAGTTAATAAGTATATAATTTGTATAGTACCTTTAACAAGAGATGCAGCCTGTTCTCTCATTGGTGGTCTGAAATAATCCGCCCAGGCGTAGTTGAGGTAGGCTGCGTCAAACCACCCAGGATTTAGTAAAAACGGGTTAAATGCTCCTGGGTGCCCGTATCCATAATCTGTAACAAGAAACATTAATTTATCATTTATGTAACGAATGATTTATACTTATATTAATCTGCATATAAAGGGATTGTGAAACAGTTTTATTAAGATAAAATCAATTTTATTTATAAAATTAACCTCGTTATATATCAATTTTTTTGTATAAAGCCTTTTAAGCTATACTTTTAACTAGGTACCATCATAGTTCTATAACAGTCATTATAATTTTACCGTTTGAATTTTTTCGTTAGCACTGCCAATGGAAGAGGGCGTTTTTAAGGTCATTGGTAATCAGAGTGTGGTTTATTTGGTATAAATTTTGGTGCGAGTCAAATCTAGACTAACTGCTTTCAATGAATAATTCAGTTCCGTCAAGATATAACGGTATGTGTTCTTATACGACTGATATAAGATTTTCATGCATTCGGAAATCGGAGCAATCCGTTTCGTACATTGTTAGAAAGTAATAAGCAGTAAGCCGGCTAGGTCTTGGCCACGTCCGTAAGTCGCAATCACATCTCACAAAGGATGGCAGTAAAGGCGGCGACATGCCCGCTGTTTACCTCGCTTGACTATAACAAGGCAGCCTGTATACAGTACGAGCCGGTTTACTGCTAGTTAGCCGGCTCCTCTGTGCCATACGTTTTTACGACCCTCCGACGTCACATTGCCTTTCGCCTTTCAGCTCGGCGAAACGCATTTTTATTTGTTTAATCGATAGCCTACTGAAGACGCCACTGCTGCTACTATTCTTGTTTTATAACGTTTTTAATCCGTCGCGATCTATCGATTTTTTTTTATTACCGAATCGATTTTTTACGATCACTTCAACGCGCTTTGTCCTAATCGCAGTGGCGCTGTTAAGTTTGACGTTGCGCAAGGTGGATTAGGTCGCCTGGATCAGGACGGTTTAATGACGGGGCTGTAAATAATCAGGTGTGTTGATGTTTTTATTAGACATTAAGAATGTTTGTTGATCGCTTTATTTTTGTAAGCAAGCTGGGAGATAAGCTGTGCGTTCGGTGCGGGCTCCCCAAATCGCGAGTATTTTAAATTAAGGAGTGATGGATGGCCCGTCGCTGTCACACAATCCGTGGAGAGCGGCTCGGCGCACATTGTCGGATGTGGAACTCGGAAACGGCCCTTTCTGTTTTGTTAATGCCTGTATTCAATTAAATTCAGCTCCCCGACCCTGCCGCGGCTAATGTTAAAGTTGTAACGGGTGGGTCTAAACGATATCGCCGCAATCGTTTAGGGCACGACTGCCGAACAATGAGTCCAACGTATTTCCGTTAATTTTGGGAAATCGATTTTCGATATAAAGTTGTTCCACTCCCATCTTAATTAATACTAAAGTATCGAAATATTAATATCAGCTACGACATCTACTTGTGGATTATTCGTTAATTAGAGGAACAATTCAAATGATTTCAAATTATATATTGTAATAGTTTTTTACAGGCGAAACACTAACATGGTTACAAGGAGGTCTGTAAATCGATTCCATGGCGAATGTAGTGTAGTTTCGATTGTGAAAGTGTTTTTATAATTAGTTTAAATATAAATCAATCTATTTAAATAAATAAACATTTCAATTTGTCTTTGTCTTTGTTAGAATTTGTTTGGGCACGCTATTGATACTAATGGACTTGTCAAGAAGTTTAACCGCAATAGACGCATGGTGCAATTATAAATCTGCGAAGTGTCCTTTTGTGGTTAGTACGTGAAGATCAAAAGATAATAATTAACCTGTCTTATTAAAAATTAACACTGTAAAATCCACAATAACGTTCTAAAAATCTAATTGTAGTCTACGTTTTCAGTCTATTTAATTGATATACATAATCAGCCCATTGAATGTTATATCTGTTGGGACTTAGATACTGTTCTCCTTTAGAGAGCTATACATCCATCACGCTGTACATTATAAGTATCACGTAATTAAAGATCTAGGGAGGTCTATTTCTATCAGTGGCGGTCTATAGGCTGATGAAGATATTTTATTCTTTATATGCAACTGGTGAAGATTGAACACCGTTTCCGCAAATCCCTTTCTTTTCATGAAGATAGAATACGTCCCAAACATACGTATGAAAAGTTAACAATTCAGTTTACCTATAAATTTAGTCCAACGCGTAGTTTATTTATAGGATCACGCAAAACGTTTGTAAATTATAACGCGCATAACTCTCCCTCACCCGTTTTATTGTTTAATCTAAATTAAGAGCGTCTTTGAAGTGTCAACGTGAACCAACCGTGTTCGAACCGACCAATTCGGTACTCCGACAGTAAACACACTAACGATCCGACACAAGTGTCGGAATAGGCGTTGAATAACTGAAATGATATGTGAGCGTTAGTCGATCGTAAATTATACTACGGAGGAGATCCGCACGTTGAATAAATTATACTAGAATTACGGATTACTTCGTTCAGGCAGTCTCAGATAGCCGCAGGTTCAGATATCTAGGAAAGCCTAATATTTAATTTAATATGGTGACCAGCAAAGGACGTCAATCGGCTAGCGATGATGATGGTGTTTCGTGACTATAAAGTTTTACAAGATGAATTTGGTTACCCAGATAACTCTGCTTCTTAAATGTGGCCAGCCGAACCACAGCAATGCTGTAATGATGACAGCAGACTTACAATATGATAGCTGTACTTAGCCAGACGGGTTCTACTATCCAACCCCTACTTAGCTCTGGGTTAATTAAAAATATCCCAGAAGATTAAAGTAATTAGAAAGCGTTATAACTATAAACGATAGATCAATAATACAATGTAGTATATAAGAATATTTTAAGCGAAATCGGTTCACCATTTTTAGTCTCATTGATAAAGAGAATCTTTTTTTTTTAAAAAAAAGTATATTATTCTTACTCAATTATTTAATTTATATTACATCGATGGTAGGTCTCTGTTCGTGAAAACCATTCAATGTACAAATATTATTGAGTTCTGGTATGAATAGTTAGTGAAATGATGACATCCTATGTCTATCCTTACATCTTAACTAGTAAAAGCCTGGCAGTCAACAGAATTGACTGCTGTTCTAGATATTATGAATTGTGATTAAGAATATCTGTGCAAAGATGTCTACTAATTCAAATTGTAATTATTATTAATTGTTATGAAAATTTAATATAACAATGATAATTGCATGCATGGTATCAGTGTATATGGACTATTTGAATTCCGCGCCAACTTCACTCCATTGGCTGCCACTGTCACGCAACAAACCAATAAGCTATCGGCGATAAACTGACACACACTTAAGCTGCATATGAATAAGAAGATTTAAGTGGTTTTACTTAATTGATGTTATTTATGTTAGTCTATTTTATCATTATATATCTGCTACGCTGGTCCCCTTTCTCTGTCAAATTTTAGATTGTTAATATTCACTATTAATCTTTTGTTTACTTTAATAACGTTATATTCACTTTTTTACCTTTAAATTTGTGTGTCACTCATTTTCTCTCCATCTATTATTAGAGATACAAAGAGAATGCCATGTGTACATGTAGAGTTACGTCAAGTTTATATTGTAATCTCGGTTGAAGGTCCTAAATAAATAAATGACTTACACGATGAGGATAATGTGGTGCTGTGTATATCACCTTCTTCAGCGCCAAGTTGTTATGGGTATGCGTATTTCTAACCATCAGGTGAATCTTTAATTATCGTTGCTATATAGGATAAAGAAATAAATATTTATTTTGTTTGTTTGCTTGTCACCAGTAATATAGTGAGACGTAACGCAAAAGCGGATTGGTAGTGTTGGCGGAGCAGTAATTTCTCGTATTAACTCGTTCGCATGTCGGTTATGAGGGTCGCTGGGTGTGGATGTGGTATTTTAGCAGCGAGCGGGGCACATAAAATCCATATTTTAGAGGCGGCCGCCTTTGGGGCGGGTGCTAGCGGGGAGATCAAACGACTTTACGACGCGGCCCCGAGATTGTTTACATCTGTTACGCGACCGTGGCCGCGCCATGGAACTTGCTAACCGCCGAAGACTGAAAGTACCGCGCGCCGCATGCCCGCCACCATACTCCTTGTCGCCTGCCGCCAATTTAATACTGCACCAGTTTAACTTGCCCTCGACTGACGTATGTCTCATTTAATCTTGTATAACTATAAATAATTTCACATACTTGATTAAAATAAAACAGATGTTCTTTTATTCAATTAGACGGTGAGACGAGCGAAACGTTCACCTGATTATAAGGTACCTGGTAAGTGATAAGCCTGCCCATAAAAATGTGGCACTAGTTAGGAGGGTATACACTGCACCACATTGCGCTCATCGCTTGACTGGAATACAATAATGTTCGCACAATACTGTTTGGCAGCCGCAATAGGCGCTGTAGTGTACCTAGATAGTCTTCGGCAACAGAGATCTATCATCAATATTGCTTATTCGCAAAGAACATTTCAAAGGTAGGAGCCGATACAATAATATAATCAATACTTATGGACCTTTGTATGTAAGAGGTTTATAACACAGGGTAGTGGTTTATTCTTTATAGACTACCATTTATTATCTTTGATATGCAGATAAGAGTACACTAGTTGCAATTATTTTAGGACATATAGTACAGATAAATTATTCGTTCATTTATAAGATGAATGGCTGCAGACGACGTCTGTCCATCTTGAAGCATGCGACGTGTGCATAAGATTTATGTACGAAGAGAGAAGGCGAGCTAGTGTACGCGAGGCGTGCTGTGGTCGACATAGTACTATTAAACCAAGTTAGAATCACTTAAGTTAAATACTGAATAACCTCAACTTTCTAATTGTTGAAATCAACAAACATGAAAGAAAACAACAAATAAAACTTATTAGATACACTAACGTGTATTGTTAGGCATTTAACCGTACATATGGCCACTGAACATAATAGAATTTGTGAGTTAATACACAAAGCGTACGCAGTACGTCATCATCAGCCGACAGACATTCGCTGCTGGACATAAGCCTCCCCCAAAGATTCCCACATCGATCAAGTAGACATGCGCATATGGGGAGATTTGGACTATTTCTCTCCACGCTGCCCCGCGGGTTGGTGGGAGTTAGAACCCGGTTGTTGATTAGAAGTGTACTACGACCAGGTGAAGTTGGTTTGGATCTCATGAGTTGTTGTACGAGAATCCTTACATCCTTACGTCGTACGTGATGGTAAGTATTCACTGTCGGACATATATAGATATAAGCCTCAGAGAGTTCGCAGTAGTGTTGCTGTTATATTGATCAAGGTGTAGTCACTTGACTGGAGAATTCCGTAATTGTGTTGGATGGAGAATATACTGACGATAGATGACTCCACTAAATAGTAGCCGTGGAAAGTTACACGTGGAGAGCACAGTGGAATATTACAAAGTGTTCGAGCCTTCAAAAAAGTTGATGCTCTCCATCCTAGAGTAAACTGCAGCCTAGTCTACAGCCAGCCTTATTGTTACGTCGGTGTATCGCGGGACTAATTCAAAGTTTTATTCTCTACATTAATTAGTGCGCCTTTACACCGCCATTAGCTGCGCCGATTGATCGCCATATCAACTGGTAACCTTTGATGTTTATCGCTCGAGGATGTTAGTTTTTCCGCATACTGTCTTTTTTATTATTGGCCGAAGTTTGGGCGCAACGGTTTGTTTATACAGACGGCCCCTGTGAACGTTGTCGGAGCTAAAATAGATTTGTGGTGTCAAAATATTATGATTCCCGTACGATTCCTCGATCGTTCATACTGTTTAATTATCGTTTAAAAACTAACGATATTATTGTTCGTTGAATATATTTTTTTTAGAAAAGATACGAGCGAGTCGTTCACCTGGTTGTATGTGATATGCCTATCCATAATAACGTGGCATTTATTAAGATGGATGGTATATAAGAGCACGTTGTGCTCGTCTCCTTTAAACATATATAAAGTTGCATTACCACAGTAATATCGCTAATACCAGCACCTTTCAAACCGAACCACAGAGATCTTTACACAATACTGATGAATGTGCAGAAATATGATCAGCGGTGATACCTACTTAGACGGTCTGTGGCAACGGAGATCTACAACCAGTGCTGGTCTAGTATGTGTAACAAGTTGAACATATAAATAAGAAACAAGAGGCTAGTCTTCCTTATAAAATTCCTTTTATTCCTTTTTTTTATTATTTTTATCTATTCTTCTAAATGAAAAATAGATAAAAAAAAATTTATATTGAATGAAAATTGATTATTTAAATGTTACTTTAAATAAAATTATCTATAATTAATCTTTTAAAAGTTGGTTACTTTTGTGTGAACATGGCAACCCACTACCCGATGCCAGTTTATTTAACATTCAAACACGTTTAAAGCTTCCTCTGTTCTAACACCGATAACCATTTATAAGCCTAACGTCAAAACACATTACTTTAAGTTGCTAGCCCCATAGAGGCGGAAACAATCGGTACTATTTTCGGAGGGAGCTCATCCACCGTCTCGACAATAACTCTCCGTGTTGTTCAGAGATTAAACGGAGTAAACAATTAATGTCTGTGTGATTGATTCTTGGTTCGTTGGTACAATTGCACATGTGCTGCCGGATTTAGAGATGAATCAGAATACTTATATACATCAGTTAACTACAAAAATATCTTCGAATGGAATCAATATGATTTAGTGGTTAAACCAAAGTACTGAGTTTCAAAAGCTAGACTTATGAATTTGCAATTTTCTTATAAAGATTACGATAATCTATGTAGTGATGTACCTTTTCTTATATTTTTTGTATATGACTTTAGTAAATAGTTTGTTTTATATAACAGACTAATTTTTGGCACTATTCTTTATTAATAATTTTATTACAAAAATTTTTAATAATCTGTTGCTAATATATATAGTAGAAAAATCGTTATAAGTATCAATTATTTATTTATTGTTATAAAAAAAATTATAATCAATGGGTAGATAATTAAATAAAGTTAATAAAATTGTATGGTAAATACCACCATAATTAAGTAAAAGGTAAGTTGAATACATTATAAAGAATTATGTATAGGACTGGACGTCTGGTAGTTAGATGATGATGATAAAAAAAAATTGTTTTATTTTAAAAATGAAGTATGATGTTCTACTTTAGATATTTCCATACAATTCAGCTGGCCATTTTATAGCAGTTTGATGACACGCCGTTTGAGAATCAAATTTTTATTCGCATGTATCGAAAATAAAACGGGTTCAAATGTGGTTAACGGTTGGCGCCGCAAAATTGGCCTCGGAGTTGTGGACTGGCGGCTGGCCAGCGCGCGCGCATTGCATTCAGATACAATGATTTTATTGAAACACAGCAGTGATATATCATCTTCTAAATTTGAGCAGATAATTAATTTAACGTAATGATGTGATCAAAGTAATTCCGATATAATTATAGTTTTTGCATAATTAATGCATTAAAAAAATCCGATGAATTATGTAAATTTCAGGGTATAGAATATACTCTATCCAAAAATATATATATATATATATCAAATAGTTAAAGTACTTACTTTGTTTAGTTCGGGGTTCTCTAGGTCCATCAACTGTGACTTTAATCGCCTTGCCGTACGTTGCTACTTGACTTGGGAACGTACTGATGGTGATAGTCAGAGTAAATGACTTTCCACGTCCGCTGCGACCGACGAATCTTAAGTCATTAAACTTTGCTACTTGATTCTTCATCACTGCCGTGCAGTTCCTCAACTCGGCCATAATATTCTCATCGTTTCCAGCTTTAATTGTCACTAACGTACCGTCCTGAACGTCGTCTAACGCGACCACTTTAAACGCCACAGGCAGGGACTTGTTCGACCGCCAGTGGCCTGGTAGCGCGGAGCACAACACCGCCGGTGATCCCGTCTGCACCAGCTCGCCGTGGCTCTGCCGGTAGTACTCGTGAATGTGCGAGTATACGTCAGCCATGCTGAGGGCAGGAGGGCTAGCGTGCGGAAGGTGCATCGACTCCAGAGCTACCCCCGCTAACCACGAACACGCCACAAAAGTACAACACGCAACGCGGTTACGAACCGCCGAAAAGTTTCAAACTCGCGGCAAAGCGCGCGCGGCGCCGCGGGAAGTTGTACGAAGTATGAGCGCGAGACGACGTACCAACGGCGACAGAGCGAGCGGGAGACGCGCCACTTGTTGGGTGCGGGCAAGACGCCGGGCGGGGGACTCGGGAAAAATAAACGGCCTCGCCGAGACCGCAAGCCGAAGACTCACGAAGTAGTGGCGAGGGGACGCGTGCTCGCGGGGGCCCGGTTTCGACTGATGACTGCGATACGGTGCGACTTTTTCCGATGGTCAATATTTTGCGTTCGCGCGGTCGCCGCCCCCACCCGGGTGGCGGCCCCTGCGTCTCGTAAAAAGCGCGAAGGAGACGAAGGGTGTGGGCAGCGTGACGCCGCGGCGCGAACGAGCGGGACGGTCGCGGTCGGTCTCTGCGTTTTTATAAAAATGCCCGTTAAAGCGGGATGTCACAAGCTACACCAGACTTGTTAGAAAGAGACGGGTTGGTTTTTTTGACTCACCACAGTGACGTATCGCGAGGCGACGGTAATTAGGGCACGGGGCGGCGGGAAACCGCGACCGGCGCGAAAACCTATCAACGAGCTCATGAAAAATTATGATTTTCGAGTCGGCGGCGGCGGCTGTCAGGGTGGCACTTCATATTAGTGGGGTATATGAGGAATTCCGATATTTCTGACTGTCACTTATAATTGCTGAAATTGCGGCATGTCAGCATCTCATACTTGGTTTTAATTTTCATCTGTCCAAGTTGTTGTGATATTTTTTTTATTTGACAAAGCGACGAGTCAA
Organism: Ornithoptera alexandrae; assembly: GCA_029030555.1. NCBI lineage: Eukaryota > Metazoa > Arthropoda > Insecta > Lepidoptera > Papilionidae > Ornithoptera > Ornithoptera alexandrae. The sequence goes on along the minus strand of JARDVY010000064.1, from coordinate 3,782,310 downwards.
CGGGAGACATTCACTGGTGGTAAGTGATACGTACACCCAATATGGTGCGGCGCTAGTTAGGATGTTATACACTGCAGCACATTATGCTTGCCATCTTAGGACGTGAAAAGTTAAGTTGTGTTACCTCAGTAATTCCACTTACGATAACGCCGTGCAAGCGCAATGTGAAATAAACACATAATATTTTTTTAATACCCTATATTGTTTTAAGAAAAACTGTAGCTTGCGCTGATTGATCAGAAAATTTAATAATGTGCTTAAAGGATAGATTTACCAATCATAACAACCGGTGAGCTCCAATGGAGCATTAGAGAAGAATTCGCAAGCCGTCCGCTTGCGGTTAGCCGCCGCGGCGCGGTGCGAGCGAGAGGGCAGCGGGCGAGGGAGAGGCTGAACGCGAGGGGCGGGCCGGCGGGCGGGCCGGGAAACTTGTCTCGTACTTCTCTCTACTTTCCCGCGCTTTGAGACGCTGTGTGAAAAAAATTTTATTTAACACTAGCATCTACCCACCACTTGACACGTTTTAATATTAATTTTGTTAATAAACTTCGATTGGGTGAAAGTTAAAAATCAGTGTTATCCCCATGAGGGCCTTTTGCTACCGTACGTTATATAATGGTCTCAAATTCAACAATTAGGTTATTGAGCCTTGCTTTACGCTTATAGTAGTACAATTACAAGTATTCGATTTACATAAACATTAAACTTGGAAAGAGAAAAAGTGTTTATTTGTACTTTTTTGTGGTATTTTAGTAGTAAACTTCATTCTATTAGACGACGATACAATCAGAAACCCTTAACGCCAAAACTGAAAAAATTTCATTTTTCAAGTTAATAAACAAACTCACTTTCGCACCTATATAAGGATTAAGAAATTTACTTATTTTTGTTACTCTCTTTTGAGCTTTTATAAAGTGTACTTTGAAAAAAGAGATAAATAAATTAAGTCAAATTTGTCATTTCTGGTAAATTTCATTTAAAGTTTCTCTAAGCCAAGCATTAATATAGCTTAGCGAGGAAAACTAACCTATAACTGTCTGCATGGTCCCAACTACCTCAACAAAAATATGTGATAATCAATTCAGCGGTGTGAATGTGAAAGCCTCATTACTAACAAACTTACTATCATATTTTTAATATAAAGTTTTTGTCGGATGCATGTTAAATATAAATAAAAATAAAAAATCTTAGTCCCAAGAAGAAAGTGGTGTTGCCACCATCACATATATTATACCAGGTAGTAATTATTAGTATTGTAGTATTCATGCGATATTTAAATTAGTGAAATGTATGACAAGTGTTCCTGCGTTGAATTTATTATATATGGAGGGTTTTGAAGAATTTGAGAAGAATGATAAAATAATATATAGTTTTTTTATGTACTTAATTATAATAATGTCTAGATATATGTAATAATTAAACCTTCTAGAATGATTAAGCTTAATTATTAGCTTGTTTGGTGTTATCGCTCTTAACTAAATATTTCTTCGAATGTTGTATAATTGTTATGTTTCAGTTTTATATCACCAATTCTAAATACATCTAAAATCACAATAAGGTCGAAGGCCTAATAAAACAATTTCTTAAACTAAAACAACTAACAGGTAGCGGGTATACATAACCGAGGAATGTTCTCTTACTGCCCAATTGTTTTCATTTCGGCTTCTTTTATCTCTCCCATTGGATACAACAGTAATTGTTGATTTCGCCTTGAGCTCTTTGCTGAGGCTTTGTCGGTTATAGTTTTATTACTTAAAACTGGTACACAATGCATTTTTATAGCGTTATTGGCAAATGGCGAATTATTGCCCTTCCATGTTATAAAATGAGTTTAATGGTTATCTATCCCTATTGATCGGAAACGGTTTAAATTAGAGATGTTATGAAGAAAGGCCATTAAATTTCGGCCCGTTCAATATAATTTAGGATAACTAATAAATAATAATCAGGGTATTAATGTAGATTTCCATAAAACAATTTTTAAGCATATATACATATTTCTCACTTAGTGTGCCTTTTATACAAACCAATTATTTATAATAGTTTTAGTAAATTCGATAAGTACTTAGCAAATCAAAGTATAAAGGATTTATAGGTTAACTAATCTGCATTCGAATGCAATGAATTGAAATGATAGAAAAGAAACTACGAGTATATTAACACTGTTTATGTAGGTTAAAATAAAAAAAAAAATATTTGTAAAACCTATATAATATAGTCCATTAATAGAACAGTCGCTGTCAAGTTTGATGTCAGGCATATTTATTTATTTATTGATAGACCAACAGCATAACATATTATATACTATCTTACGTTCTAGGTATAGTGTACAATATAAATATGTATGCCTATTATAGGCATTCTACAATTCCAGTCTACAATTAATTGAAATATACAATTGAATTTTGAACAAATATCAGTTTCCAAACAGTCAGTAGTTAGGTATAGCATGGTGCATACATACAACACAGTCACATTCCTCAGAAACCACATTCAATAAATAAGCATTAAATATCAGAGAAGTTAGGTAGCAACTTAACTTTAAAAACAATTATAGAATCGTTGAAAATGTCTTATTCGGGTATCTTGGCATTAAATGTATTATAAGCATTGCACATTCTGGCTATCGGGTGGTGTATTTCAAGATTAGTTCTGTACTGTGAACGACTAAAAATTTCCGTTATTGGACGACGAGGGTAATTGCGGGGTACTCTACCATTGATACTCCCAAGTATAGAAGGTGATTTAATTCATCCGTTTAAAACTTTGTGGAGGAATATTAGGTCAGAAATTATCCGACGATTGTGTAGAGTAGTAATTTTAAAGAACTTTAAACGACTGTCGTAAGTACTTTTGTATGAGAATCCATACGGTAATGTAAACTGTAATTTACACCAACTTTTCCGTAAGTAATGTAAAAACTGCTATTTTCATTATCATCATTAGGTGGCCTCTTCAAACTAAAGTTTGGTTTGGTCGGTTTTCTATATAGAAATATATATGCAGCTATAATAGCATTGTGTGTTCTAGCTGTTCACGTATTTTATATATAAATGTTAGAGACCTATTCTATTAAGTATGCTTTAATGTTGCTTAATATTCTGTAATGTTATTCATCCGTTGTAGCTAAAAAATCTATTTCACGAATACACAAGAAGCTTGATAGAAGGATCATCAACAAAAATTATAATGCATTGAAGATGTTGAACCTTGCCCATTTTTGATTTTCGTACTATATAATATATATAGTCGTAAACCTTGATTAAGTACTATTTATATGATATATTCAATAACCGAAATTGAGATTAGTTAATAGCTAGAATCTGGTGCGAAATTTTATATAATATTTAACAATGATTCAAGCATACAAACAAATCAATTAATTTAAACAAAAGATTAAAATATCGTACTGGACGTTAGAAGTTTGATTCTTTATGAACAGACATATGATGTGTAGTCATTATGTTATAAAAGTTTAATTAGTAGAAACTATTCAGAGTATTGCTATTCATATACAGCTACACTTCATTCAGGATACGAATATTCATGATGCGGATCGTGCAATGCATATATATTCAAACAACATACGAACTCTTGACCTACGTTACAAAAAAGAATTATTGGCTGTTTAATAGTTATAAAGTTTATATATAGTTTATTGTTGATTTAAATATATCTAAACATGTTTTCAAACGTTCTATACTACTTCAAAATAATATGTTTTTAATTTATACTATTGTTACGCAAGGAATCTTATGCCTTAAAATTAGACCCAACGTCTTACAGGGCCTAAGTCAATCTCACCTGCACGTGGTGTACCCTGCTAACAACAGACGAGGCTTTGACCACACTCCTACCGGCACTGGGCAAGCGAGGTGGAGCTAAGGCCTAAGTCCTACTCAATGAGGATCCATGAGAGAGGCCTATGCCAAGCTATCAGCGTTATCCGATTGATAAGAAGATGTTAATATATCGGGTAGTTGGGATCAATGTATGCTTCATTTTTGTATATCTAGTTTTAAATAGCTTATCTTAGACAATATTTCGTTTGTTAAAAAAGTTACAGGTAATCTTAAAAACCGCAGCCGAAAAAAACCAAGTCGTTATGATAATAAAAACTGGAAAGTTTTAGATCACTGGGGTTTGTTGGTTTGTTGATGTCGCCGCTCTGCTCACAGGCGAACAGTCAAAGCAACTGTCTCAATTACGGCAATAAAAATAATATTGTCTGTAAACATGAGCGCTTTGAAGCTGGGACCGACAGCTACCGAGTGGTTTTGTGCAACCCTCCCCGTAAAATGGCTGCGCGGCGGAACAATGCGCCTGCGCACAATAAAGCGTACACTTCCAAAGATATTCCTTTATTTTGGCCCAAACATTGGCATTGGAGCATTGTGAGTTCCTTTGTTGGCTATTTACCGACTTTTGGGTTGTTACAGTGAAGGGGATGCCAGTGAAGCCGCCCGGTAAAGTCTCAAAAAAAAAAATGCGGGATTTGAAACTTGAATAGATTCATTGACGTAGCTGAGATGACTTAATTTTGTTAGTCATTATTCCTGCATTAGATCACTTTTGGTTTATTCTATACTTCTATGAAGGATAATAGAAATAACAATAAATAAATAAAAAGAACATTTTTATAAGAGTAAATAATATTTTAGTTTTTTTGCAATCAATAGTATTTAAAGTATGTATATACTAAATACTTCATTGTGAAAAGATGTGTTGATTTGCATAAAACATAATTTAGTATGATTTTCTTTTAGAGCCTTATTTTAACATAATAATTTAATACCATTCCTTTGAAATTCACAATCTTTTTCAAGAAATTATGATAAAACTCTGTTTATCATTATTAGCAACCACCTTGGCATAAAGCGACTTTTAAAAAATCTTCTAATGTAATCTAGATCAAGACGCTTATGCAGACGCAGTCTTACTTAGGTGATATAAAATAAGTAAGAATAACTTATGGCCACCATGTGGTCTATGCGGTGTTGGTTAAATTGCCTGCCGGAAGCGTGCGTTCTCCCAACCCTTTCCTGTCACTACATAAAACGTTTACAATCAAAAATTGCCTTAATCGCTGGCAAATGGCAGCTTAATTGCAATCGATTTTAAAAATAAAATTTAACATAAGTAAGAACTTATTTTAGATGCTTTGTTGTGATGTTATTGTTGCCATTGTTGGAGAGCTATCTCCAGCAGTGGACATTTTTCGTGTAATGATGATAATGACGAAGTTATTATTTTCATAAAAATATGTTTTCTCTTTTCTTATATTAAATAGGTATATGGTATTAGGTTATATAAAATACTAATAACTTTTTTCAATAATGTTAATAATGAATGAGGTATAAGTAACCTGAAATAATTTATTAATTCAAATCCAATAATTGATCCAAAAAAGGATCTATGTCAGTACCAACATTTGAACAACCAAATATAGTCAATATACATTGAAATTAATAAGTATTATAAAAAATATTTAGATATATATATGCATTTGGTATATATTGGCAATTATTATTTGTTTAATACTTTTACTTGTATATAGAAAAGACCAAAAGAAAAATTATAAAAAAATGATTTCAAGGCGTCAGTAAGATTTATCACGTGAAATTCGTTACAATCGATGATGCGTTATAGAAATAAGTTCTATAGAGGAATCGGGACCCCGCTGTTCTTTAGAGCACTCGAACCTCAATGTTTTTATATGTTGGCCCTACGTAAAACGGGTGAAGTGGCTTATACAAAAGTTGGTAAGAGGTAAAGACCGTATGTAACTTCGTAATTGGTCACTTGAATTTAAGGGAACCTTTCCGGTTATACCACAGAGCTAAGAAACTAGAAAAAATATTCGTATAAATATTGGTCTTTTATTCAACGAGACCAACAACACGATCTGATAGCTAGTGATATGTCTGCATATTATAATGTGACGGTAGTTAGGATGATATACACAGCATCATATTATGCTCAACGCCTAGAGACATAATATGTTGTCTCACTACCCCTGTGTTTTCACTAGCTGTTGAACAGCAGTGTGCAAACACAGCAGAAATAGAAGCTGCAGTGGTATCTACCTAGACGGATCTACCACCTGTAAATGTCCAATTGACTTGAACACCGGTACCGTTACAAATTTTTGCTATACAATTGTGATGTTAATATATATAATTACTATAACAATCAGATCCTAAATAAAGTTTGTCATTAAAGATACTATATATACAATACTTGACCTCAATTTCATTTGATAACTATTGAGAATGACTCCGAAGATGGAAGACACTATGGAACAGTTATAGATGTAATATTGATAATATGGCGGCTGTAGTAAAACAGAGAGAAACCGATGATCTTCAACGTGAAGTAGATTACAGAGGTAGTCATATAATTATGAATATTATAGATTACGGCCAATACACCTCTTGGATGTTCGTAGGTCTATCAGGGTTCGGCCCCGAGCGGTAGGTATTGTGCAAACAGAGTAAAGCCGGTAAGCGCCCGCGGCACCGCGTATTAAAGGTTTCATGCGCGCATTACAGGTGAAGTGGCTGGCCTATTGTGTAACAGGAAGTGAATTTTAGTCTTAAAGCGCAATAGCTTCCGTTTGATTGTAAATAATTAAATGCTCCATGTTAACGCTAAAAGATTTAACGTTCGGATGTTTTTAATGCATCTGCAGTATTGTTTTTAGTTTATCTTATTTTATTAGTTATAAATTTTAGCAATTAAATGATATTCATTCATCATCAGCTGATAGCTGTCCACTGCTAGACATAGGTCTCCTCCAAACATCTCCACATCGATCGGTCCTGCGCTGCCCGTATTTAGCTGCTTCCCGCGACCTTTACCAGATCGTCGTACCACCTAGTGAGGGGCCTGCCAACATTCCTTCTTCCGGTACGCCGTCGACATCCGAGGACCTTGCTGCCTCACTAGCCGTCAGTCCTTCGAGATATGTCCTGCCCATTAAATCAGAAACACTGTAATGTTTGCACACTACTGTATGATGGTGGTGCAGTTTATGTTAGTGCATGGTGCAGTTAAGAATAATAGTGAAAATGTCTTTTTTCAATTTACTTCAGACATTAGTAAACACTTCATGGTAAGTGAAAGGCCTATCTATTAGAACGTGGCACTAGTTAGGATGATATTCACTGCATCAAATTGTACCTCAGTATATTTTTTTAATACGACGAGCGATTAGATGTGCAAGACGTTCACCCGATTGTAAATAACGCTTGCCAATAACAATATGACGCTAGTTGGGATGATGTAGACTGCACCACATTGCGCTTGTCGCTTTGTGACATAAGATGTTAAGTCTAGTTGCCTTAGTAATTTCACTAGCTACAGCGCCCTTTATACCGGAACACAGTAATATATGCACACTACTGTTTGGCGGTAGAAATAGGCATTACTATGATACCTAACTAGATGGTCTCCAACAACAGAGGCCTACCATTAATTTCACTAGTTATAGTGCTCTTCAAACTAAAACACAGTAATATTTGCACTACTGTTTCGCGATATTAGTTGCAGTGATGTCTGCCTAGACGGTATCTGGTAAAACATAATCACCATCTTTCGTCTAGATTTTTTTGTCAAGGCTTATTCCCTCAGTAAATTAGCAAGAGTTGCAAGGCATAATCTAAACTCAGCAATCTGAATGCCTTGCAAATAGCATGCAAGAGCCAGCCCGGAGTTCAATTCTAGGCTGATTAAAACCCCTTGACGTAGTGCGTGAAAGTTTCCGCCGTTTCGGCCAAAGGTGTCGTGAGGAAAGCTTGGGATTTAAGCCAGTAAGAGTCTTATATAACTCTTTCGTTACCCCTGCAACGAGAAAGTATCCAATGCAAGAATTTTCCATACCCAAAAAATTACTAACTATAACCTAAGCTTACACGTAGTTCTACCAAACAGTTAAACATGTAACATTATCAAATGTCATCATCAACATCATCGTTATCAGCCGACAGACGAGCACTAATATAGGCCTCCTCCAAAGATCTCCACATCATGTTGGAGTTCATTGACGGGAATTGGGCTGTAAACCCACCACGCTGGCCCAGTGCGGATTGGTGGGTGATCAGAGCCTAGTCTGTTATTCAGCAGGGTGCACCGCGTGAAGGTGAGGTTGGCTTGGTCTCCGTAAGATGTTGGGCGGAACCCCGTACACCCCTTGTCATCGAGAACAAATTAATAAGACCGGGGTGGGTTATTAAAGAAATAAAAAAAAAGCGTAAATCAAAATAATCGGCGGTGTTACGCGTATGTGTGAAATTCCATGCGGTGCGGGGTGTGCGCGGGGTTGAGAGCAGGTCATGGGCTGGTGGAGGGGGGTGTGCACGGAACTCATTACTGGCACGTGACACGGCCCCGCCGCGCCACCCCACTGCTACATTTCGCCAATGAGTTATTGAGTGCTGCGTGGCCTCACATGTTGACTCTCCGCCATCGAAATATCACACAAGAAGAATGTTAACTCCATAAAATACCGACTGGAGACTCTTTAACTAATTTATTATATAATTTACTGCTGGAGCTGTCCAACCTCATATACATACCATCAGTAAACTCTTATTTTAATGCTAAACGAAATTATAGAAATAGGAACCAAGGAAAATGTCATCAGCTACTCCTGAGATATATTTCAATCCGCATCTTAAGTGGGATGAATACAATAACTCCAAATATTGGGTATGCCTATTATCAGAACAACAACTGATTGTAATGATAAAAGTAAATTTTTTTTTTGTAAAAATAGTTTCCTCAGTTTTGTGAGGCCGAAATAGTTTAGTTCCTTTCTTTCCTTTCTTTTATTTATTTCTTTGCCTTTAACCTAACTTTTACATTTTTCATTTTCTTCTTTAAAATTTTTTCTTTCATACTATGTCATCTTTACATTATTCTTATTTCTTCTTTCGTACATCGCCTCTCAGACTTCAGTTGCCGCTGATTATAATTTCTTTATAAGCTTTTACTTTTTTTTCTACATATATCTTAGTTTTCGTTATTATATTGTTACAGTTTGCTATTTATCTCTTATTTTATTTTACATTTCCCAATTTATTTTTTAATTTTTTTCCATCTCTATTACATTTCTTGCTTTTCTTAATATGTTTCAGATTTCTTGTTCTTATTCCTATCTGTTGTATCCTTTATTACCTTCCTGCAATACTTAAAAAATGCGGCGATCCATCTCGTTCAACAGAATGGCGATATTACCTGCGCTTATATCCTGCCCAAGTCCATCCGGCAGTCAAAGCGCTCCTTGGCATGTAAAGCACAGGAAGTCAGTACGTGCAGCACGGTCTGGTCAATCTCTGGGTCACAGAGGCAGAAGGAACTCTTCTTGAGCTTAAACCTGTGAAGGTACTCGGAGAACCCCCGTACCTCGTGAACATTTGGACCAAACACGTATCCACATCTAGTCTGTGCAGGATCCAGTGAGTTGGATCGGCATTCGGGAATAAGATCCGCGTTACCGAAGTCGCTGTTGTTTCCACGTAGCGCCTATTCCATTGATCAAGCGTTTTCAATCGAAATTGTCGCTTGACGAATGATATAGAGCAATCCTCGTATAATGGTCATCTTTTATTCTTCAGGGCTGCATACTTGGCAGCACCACGAGCTCCTTCTCTTTCAACCTTGATAAGAGTAAGTTAAATAGCGACATGTATATATGAAACAAACTACAGATGTTTAAACTCGGATCTCTTCTTTTAAAATTAAAAACGTTTTAAAGTTAAAATGACAAAAAAAAATTGCCCAATTTCATCATCATCATCACCAATATCTACCCTGCAACAGTTCAAAGTTAAAGATAGCCAGTTTGTTAAACATGATCATGAGATTATAGTACTAAATGATTGTAACGATTGTCTAAAAAGGTAAGCATGTTAAAAGTTAAAGTTAAAATACCTTTACTATATAACCAGAAACCTGTACATCATTTTATATTATCAGATACCTGTACATCTTGATACATAATCAGGTACCTACATACCTTTATTACATAGTTTTATATACTTACTACTCTATTGTTTATACCCTAATTTGTTTGTTTCATAATCACTTGGTTTATGTTGTTATCACTTTAGCATAATAATTTTATTAACAACCATTTGTATAGAATATTATTTTTAAACATGCTCTTATTATAATGTGAGAATAACCCTCAATATTGTTTACACCATTTTTTTTATTTCATCTGATGGTAAGTGACACGCCAGCCCGTAAGAATATGGCGCTATTTGGAATATACACTGCAACACATTGCCCTCGCCGTCTTGTGACATAAGATATTAAGTCTCGAATTACTGGGGTAATTTCAAACCAAAACACGGTAATATTTACTACTGCTTAGTGGCAGACAATCTAGGACATATTTTGCGACACGACAAATATGAACTCCTGCAGTTAATAATGATGGGCAAAATTGCAGGCAAAAAGTGCGTTGGACGCCGGAAAAAGTCTTGCTTACATAATATCCGGGAATGAACAAACATTGCCAGCGTAGCATAACTTTTTTGCTTGGCACAAGATCGGGAGAAGTTTGCTAGCTGACTGCCAACCTCCAGTAATGGAGAGGCACAAGAAGAAGTGGCAGACACAGGATCTGCGGTGATACCCACCTACGATACACGATCAAGATACACAGGGCGGAGTATTGTAATAGCCTTCTCTATCAGTCAATCTTGGAGGGTCAGAGACATTGTAATTAGGTGGCAGAATAATATTAAATAGACATTCGCTATATATATAATGAAAATGAGTGTCCTTTGTTGGCCAATCACGCGAAAACTAGTGAACGTATCGACATGGGAACATGAACATTGGACGCGGAATGATTTGCAGATAGTTATAGGCTGTTTATTTTTTTTAATTTCAGAGATCCTTCATCATTTTGTTGTTAATTAACTTTTATAAACATTTTCATTTGGTATTACTTTAGCGGGCTCTATAGTAACGGTTACTAAAGACAATCATTTGCGGTCGCGGTAGCTCTCGAGGAATATTTCAGACAAACTTCGAGTACATGTAGTGTAGTTATGTATATCTACAAAAACTGTATATTTTCTTGTGTATATGAACTTGTTCCACCTTACTTCTGTGTATTTCTGTACTAGGTTGACTGAAAGAGAATGCCCATAGACATTAACTCCGCTTTAGGTAAAGTTAACTATTAGTGTTTAAAAAAAATTTTTTTCATGTAAAATAAATGTGTTAAAATACAGGTTCCCGCAAAACAACTCATTGGGTCCAAACCAACCTCATCTGCTCGTGGTATACCTTGTTAACCAACAAACGAGGCTTTTCCCCCACTAACGCGCATTGGGCCATCGTGGTGGGAATTGATTCAAATCCCGCCATATGAATCCCTACCCGATCGACATGGGAATTAATTGGAGGCCTTTGGTCAACAGTGGACGTTAATCAGCTGATGATGAAATGTGTTACTGTATTTAAGGTGTATATATGTACTAGTATATACTCGTATGTATGTTATGTGATGTATTTAAAAGTGAAATTTAACAACATAAAACACCGCGCTCTGTCCGCCGGCGCCCCGCTGTTTAATTGCTTCTGATTGATGATGCAATACAACACGTCAAATTATCCGCCGTGCGCGGTTCGAATCCGCGAGAGGCGACACAGTCCCGCCGTTTAACAGCCAAAACGCCCGCCGTATTTTTCTAATTGAATCTCATGTGTGATTTATTATCGGTCTGATGATGTATCATTCTTTCAACGGCAGCCGCGGCGCACCCTACGGGCTTGCGGCACAAATTATCGCTACAAATGTTCACATCCGAGCTTTTTAACTGCTTTTGTACCCTTGCGGCTCCGTTTTCCCCTCGTACTCTGTTTTTTTTTTTTTTTATTAAACAATGTCGATTTTTTTTTTGTTGACAACGACAATAGTTTAATATTACGAATGACGTAAACTTTAATACGAAGATTAACTTTTGTGCGTTTAATATTTTAACGTGTATTATATTTTTGCATCGACGAAGCAAATCGGCAGAGACATAAAAAATTCTGCCACCTAACAACGGTGTGCAAACATTACTGTATTCTGGTTTAAAGGGCGTTGGTGCTAGTGAAGTTATTGGGATACACAAGACTTAACATCTTACGTCTATAGGCAACCAGAACAATGTGGTGCTGTGTATACCATCTTAGGTAGCGCTTCATTGTTATGGGCGTATTACTTACCATCGGTTGAACGTATCAACCTTCTCATCGCTTCATAAAATAAAAGAAATTAACTGGGGCATCCAAAATGGACTCTTGTGTCAAGGGGTCCAGCACAATGTTGCGCTATGTATATTACATCCTATCTAGCGCCAAGTTGTCATGAACAGGGCACTTACCATCATGTTAACATTTCGCATGTCTCGTCGCTTCGTAACATAAAAGAAAGTTACTAGGGTAACGAACTTAACATTTTCTATCTCAAGGCGACAAGCACAATGTGGCGCTGTGTATATCATCCTAACTATGGCTACATTTTTATCGGCGAGTGTATTACCTATCACATATCAACGTCCAGTTCTTCTCGTCACTTTGTCACATTAACTAAAATTTGGAGAGACTATTTGAATAAACCTTACTGAACAAATAATAACTGTTTATCTTAAATGGTTTAAATCTATTAGGAGATTATACTTGTTACTTAACATAGTTTCTTTATCTCATGTAAATAATATAATACATAGAAATGTTTCACAGATTATACTACACGCGGGAGATATTGTGAAGTATCTAACAAATACATTCTTAGTGTTTTCTGCTCGGTGTAGTGGTGCTGGCGCTTTTGGAGCAGCGTCATCAGCTAAGAGTTACGAACTTCCACTCGCTGGGCACATTGTGCTGCAATCCATTGTCCTACTCTATTTCACAGGTGTGAAGATAGTGCAGTGGCATTTACTAATGAGGAATGCCGATTGTATCTAGTACTCTTTTAATTTCAATGTCAGAGATCAATTTCCGTCCAATTTGAAGTTTTTCATTTTGCTGTTTATATATCTATTTATATTCATGATACAGTAAAACCCAATTTTCTACTTTGTTGTGTGATATTAAACAGAATAAGTTTTTTATAAACATTATGAGATTCCATCCATAAATATTTCACTGTTATAATTTTTTTTTTCTTTTATTCTAGGAAGTGATGAGACGAATAATACGTTTAACTAATCGTAAATGTCGAAGAAAGGTTAAAGGTTTCTTCTTTTGATAAAAACCATCAGCCGTCTATAGTATCTTGAATTCGTAGATGGTAAAGACAATAATTTAAAAAAAACTAAACATCATTAAACACCGGGTCAAATTGAGGGGCAGCACCAAAATAAATGGCGTAGTATAGCGGCAGACGGGCGGCTCACCCGCTAGGGTTGGCACAATGCACTCGCGATTTCCGCACCGCTGGGCGGTCACAAACGCACGAGCACCTCGTCTGCGACGGCGGCCCTGTGAGCTTTGAGCTCCCTCGCCTTGTCTAATGTGACATAGGAACTAGGGTTGTCATCTGGTACTTATCTTTTGCTATTGTTAATAATAAGAACTTTCCTACAGAAAAATTCCTACATCATCATCATCATCGGCCGATAGAGGTCTACTGCTGGACATAGACCTTCCTCAAAGATCTCCACATCGATCGGGGTCATCTAGTGGGTTGCCGCGATTCTCACCAGATCATCGGTCCTCCTTGTGGGAGGACTACCAACACTATGTTTATCGGTTCGCTGGCGCGACTCCAGGATCTTACTGCCCCATAGGCCGTCGGTTCTTTGAGCCCTGCCCACTGCCACTTAAGTCTAGCAAAGTCTGCTGCGCTGGGTTACTTTTCTGGAAACTTTAGTCCCTGTGTTATTATTATCTTGAAATAATATAAAAGGTACACTGTTCTTTTTTATTATTATTTTCCATCGTAGAGTTAGCTTGCAATAATACTTTCATCATTGTGTTATATAAAAAAAATTTGCTATGCTATATTTAATTTTAATTGGAATGTGATTTTTGTGTTTTGACTTCCGAAATGAAATATCGTAAAGGTATAATTTTAGACCCCCTTCCCCCTTGGTAAGAAATTAAAAGCTATAAGTTTTTTTTTAATACAATTGAGTGACGAGCCAAGTCTTACGGTCACTTGATGGTAAGTGATACGGGTGCCCATAACAAGTGGCGCTAGTTAGGCTGATACTGCACCGCATTGTTTGCCGCCTTAAGACAAGTTGTTGTCTCGTTACCTCTGTAAATTACACTAACTACAGCACCCTTCAAACCGAACACAGTAATGTTTGCACACTACTGCTTGGCGGCAGGAATAGGCGCTGCGGTGGTATCTACTTAGACGGTCTCCGGCAACAGAGACCTACCACCAGCAAAATACAAATCAAGTTATCATACAATAGTGTAGTAGTATATAATATTTTATTTTCGCAATTTTGTTAAAACTTAATTTGCTTTGTTTGAATAAAGGTTAAATTTTGGTATAAGTTTGTGCTATAATTAAATACATTGTAAAGATTACTTTGGACTTACATATTGTCGGAGTGATTGTGATTAAAAAAAAATTAAATATGAATCAAATGCGTCAGCCCCGGGGTGATGTGGGCTAGCGCGCCGCGGCTCCCTGCCGAGTCATTGTGTGTTCGCGCCGTGTGACACGACGACGCCTTTCAATAAAATTTTTGTTTTGCACAGCTCTTAATTATCTTGATTAGGAGTGTTGAATCCGTCCTACTCGTGTTTTCATCTCAATTTTTGTTTGATTTGCAAAATAATATTATCGTATTCCAACCGCTAACAGGACAGGAATTATAATTACAGCATTCAAAACTTTATATCTTATCACCAGATATCCAAAACATCGTTGTATCTTCCGGTCTCTACCGAGCGAAGCTAAGAAGATGTATCATTGCAAACCAGCTCGGATGTGACTTCCAGCTAGGCCACGATTGTATTGTTAAGATAAATTATCGGTTTACGGGTAATCGTTAATGTATTTTAGTTAAAAAATTTTTGTTAAAAAAAAAATATTTTTTGAACTATTTAGTGTTCACGTTTAATAAATTTTTTTAGAATTTCAGCAAATTTATTTTGTTCGTATTGTTTCAAAACAAATAGGCAGTAAGCTTGCTATTTGCACAGGAAAGGGGTTTGGAAGTTTTATGCGAGCGGCAAGTTACATAAGTTTGTATAACGACGCATAAAATTGGGGCCAATTGGTGTTTTCCAACGGCAATTATATTTTAACCGACGCGGAATGGTAGGAGGTGGGAGGCAATGTATCGTGACCGGCAGTACACGCTCGGACGGTTATGGTGTAGTTAACAGTTCCCACATAAGAATTGTACTGCACATAATATACCTACGTTGTCAGTGGTTAATGCTGAACTGGTATTATTGTAACCAGGTGACTAAGCTAACACTGAGATGCTAGTGATGTGTACATAACACCTTTGCCTTTAGACATAAAAAGGTATAAGTCTAAGTAATTTCAGTAGCTTGAAATCGGAAAATAGCACTGTTTAGGTATTTATTAGCTGTATATTAGATGAAATATATATATATGCTAAAGTAGCATTAGTGTAGGTAAAATCATAGAAACCTAGGTTGTCTAATAATACTATCTTAACTTATTGAGACAGTCTCCGATGCATGGAATGTGCCGCCAATAAAATAACTATTTTAAGACAACAAATTTTTATTTAATTCTGTAATCGTATATTAGTCGACCGCGGAAAGTGACAGATCTCTAAAGATCTCCACTCCAATCGTTCTCACGTTGCCCGCATCCAGCAGTTTCCCGCAACCTTGACCAGATCATCGTCACCTTGTAGGGAAACTTTCAGCACTATCTCCGCCGGTACATGACAACCACTCTAGGACCTTACTGTCTCATCAGTCATCAATACTTCGAATATTGTGTTTTGCCCATTGCCATTAAATCTAGCAAATTTTAGTGCTAATTTCAAGACCTTAATTCTTCTATGAATGTCCTCACGTCTGACTAGATGGAGAGTCCGAGAAATTCTATAATATAAATGATATATTTACAAAAAACATTGTGCACGACGTCCATTTGATGGTAAATGATACACCTGCGCATAATAACGTGACGCTAGTCAGAAAGATGTACACTACATCACGTTGTGCTAATCGTCTTGAGCCGTAAGTTACTATAGTAATTTCACTTCCTGTAACGCCATTGAAGACCGCAGTAATGTACTACATTACTGTTTGACGGCAAAAATAGCAGTTGCGGTGGTACTTACCTAGACGATCTCCAGCCACACAGATTACGCAATACATAAAATTTGAGAACACGTAAGAGATATTTAAATGTTTTAATATAATTTTAAGATGGAAGTTATATATATATATATTAGTTTATTGCTGTAACCAACTAGATGCGTCAGCTGTGAGAAATTAGGGTGCGGGCACACGATGTGTTTTATAACGGTAACTATAAAAACGACGATGAAGATATAAAACGCGCATCTCCTGCGGCTAACCTAATGGTGGCATTTACTTTGATCCCGTTCTAAACAAATAAAGAATAATATAGGGGCGGTCGATTACACCCCGATCTGTGTAATACAGTCGTAACAGGTGGATTTTCGATTTTTTTTTTTAACGTATCAGCTGTTGTGTTTTGTTTAGGCAATTAACAACGTTTAATGTTCAACCTGCTGTTCTTAGATCGTTCATTAATAATTTTGTTCTAAAAAAAAATCCTTTTTTTTCAACCATTAATAAGATATGAATTATTATATCTTACTCTTCGAATTACGTATAAAATTTGTATTGCGTTATTACAAATTACTAAATTTACCCCTATAGAATAATTAAAAATAGGTTCGAAATTTTCTTAATTTTTAGTTGGTGATGTACATGTGGTAGATCGAGAGATAGCGATGAGAGAAGTAGGGGTGTAAGGGGTTCCGCCCAACATGTTACGCAGCCCAAATCAACCTCACCTTCACGCGGTACATCCTTCTGAATAACAGACGAGTTTCTGACCACCGACCAACTCGCACTGGGCCCAATTCCCCTCAATGAACTCTGTGGTGATCTTTGGCGTAGGCCTTTGTCCAGCAGTGGACGTCTATTGGCTGATGATGGTGTTTTAGTAGTACTGTTATTATTATCGTTTCTTATATTTATGTGTATATTACACATTTATTAAAATTTAATTGTACAGGATTTGTCACCTTTTTTTAAATTATGCCCTATACCAGTTATATATAACTGTTTCTATTAAATCTAGTTAGAAGATTATTTTTCGGAAATTGTGCAATTTTGGTATTATTACTTGTTTGATATACCTTTGATAGATGACTGAACTACGGCAGTTGTAAAATAATCGAAAATTTTCAAATTCCTATAGATTTTTATAGATAATTGATTATGTTAGTAATCATTTGTGGTTTATATTTTGAATATATGTTAGCTGCAGCACGTATCGTGTAAGGTAGTATATAGGTTTCATCAGCGAAACAAAATCGAATTGTTTTCCGTTTAATGTACCGTATAAAATACGGCTAAGTTAGGTGGAGTATCACTCACTGTATCGGAAGCGGTGTCGCGGCTCGCCGACACCGCAACGCGCTGACTCACACCGCATAGTGTAGAAGCTACCCACACTACTGAATTATTCGCTAGACTCACCACAGTTGTGAAAAATAAATGTTCGAAAATCTTTAATACAAAAAAAAAACAATCCATTCATAAACTATAAAGTAGACCCACGATCTGGTGAAAGTCGAGGAAAATCTCTGGAAGTGAGCAACACAAGACCAATCAGTGTGGAGATATTTAGAAGAGGTTTATGTCCAGCGGTAGATGTCTATTGGCTGACGATAATGATGATGATTATTAAACTATACTGCTGAAAACGCGAAAACTTCTCCGCCTAAACGAACCTTCGAAGCAATTCTTTATTTAAGCCAAGGTTTACAAGGAGCTTAAGAGTTGTCAGAATTAGGTATTAATATCCTTTTACATACCTCAGCATTCGATAAGATTTTATTTTAGCCAATAATAAAACAATAAAAAGACTATAGACAGTACTATCTTCTTTATTCATGACTCAATTAAAATTATGGAAAGTCATTTATCTCTGTTTTATTTCGTTGTTTCCCATTTAACAAATACATGGGAGAAAAAACACTACTTTATTTTTTTTTCTGTTTTTTTTTAGGATTTGAAAAAATTTTGCATTTTAGCTCCATTACTTTTATTTTGTACTTATAAAAAAGTTACTAATAATCACTTTCGTCTTAATATTTTTTTTTTGGTTTGCTTCTTAGCTGTTTTTTTCTTTATATTGATTTTAGGATATTACAATGAAATACAAAACATAATTATACTATGCTAATTATTTTTAAGATGAAAGTAATTATCTATGTGTTCTGTTTCTTTTAAAAAAAATTTATATAATAAAAAAGGTTACTATCTCTTGGACTATTTTCCTGCAAACTCAGCTCGCGATCCTATCAGCGGCGTCAATTGCCCGTGCCAAATGCCACTTCCTGATTCCACTCCCCCGCTCCTCTGAACACCTCCCCGCTTACACTCCCCTGTCGTCTGCGAAGGAAACAAACATCTTATCTGTCTTGGGAAGGAACAAGCTGAGACGTGATTGAATGTTTCCGCTGATCTCTGGAACCGGTACAAGTGATTCGGTTGCATCAGCTGGATGGCGCGGTTGATAATGAGGCTGCGATGGGGAGCTAGAATACGACTATAAATATTAAATAACATTATCTTCCACATGAAATTAAGTAATATTTAAGTCGAACATGATGAAAAGTTATATTAAGATCCAAAATTAATCGATAGTCTACAAGTAAATAATATCCTTTCTGAAAAACTTTATGTAGTATTTTAGTTTGATAAACGTTATGAATAGATTATAAAAAAAAAGCTGTTTACCAATGGACTGACGAGACCGTATTTTGTAGAGTACATTACAAGACACCTTATGTCCACCACCATATGTTCAGAAGGGTACTCATCCACCGGTTGAGATAATGATGATTATGAAACGCTATCACCAATGGTGTTAGAGTAACAAGTCCACGAAACCAACGTAATATGTTGGGAATATAAAAATACCAACGCCACATTATTACGGTTTTACCATTCACAATTAGTTGAGGGTTCTGTTTGGTTTTTCGTTTAAATATAAAAAAAAATAGGATACAGTTAATTTACAGTAAAAACAAATGTGTGACAGTTTAAAGTGGGCAAGAAGCGATCGATTATCGTTTCACGGGTTAATTGCGATGCCTTCAAACAAAAAGTCGGCCCGCCGGCCTTCTGCCGCCTAATGACCCCATAAAGTCTAAATTATACGCTCTGCCAGGTCGGCCATCCGTTGTCTTTACGATATATACTCCATATTATCCATATTACCTTTGTACTTTGCATCTCCATGTAAACAATAAGATAAACAAATTAAAAGTAAACAGATACGTAAAATATGTACAACGTTTACGACGTATTCACATTAATATGTATTTTCGGCACGAATATTTGTGTGTGATAAATGATAAGGAATGATAAGAATATTCGCGAAATCTTCACCAAGGACACGAAAAGATACGAAGGTAGGAAGATTTTGATTTAAATGCATGCAAATGGTAAGAAGTATAGACATCTTAAGAAAGTCATAGGGAAGACTTCGCTATTCATTACTAAAGACACGACTACTACTAACAAAAAAAAATTATAACTAAATGGGTATATTATTATTTGCAATACTTTAAACAACAGTAGATATAAGTGCTTTATTATTAATATTTTTATATCATATTAGTTAAATGTCTTTCTGTTAATAATATGAGCGCTAGTTAATGATGACCACATCTCAAATCTCAAGAATAAGGTCATACAAAACTATTTACATTACTTTATATCTAATACTTTTCTTTATTTTTTGTTTAAATCGTATCTTTTTCTTAAAGTACTGTTAATTTATGCTGTTTTTTATACTTTTGCTGACGTAAAAAACCAAGAATATTGCTTTAAATTGTGTAAATCTAAATTAAAGACATCGTTTTATATTTCATCCACACGTTAAAGTAATGTAGGAACAAATGGCGCGCACTAGAGTCATAGCATATTGGAAGCGGGTCCTCAGTGACAAAGTTGTTTTATCAGTGAAGATAAGAAAATTCCCCGACTGAGGCTAGTGATGTAACGTATCCAGCGTCTTCTAAAAATAACATAATTATTTGTAAGGATGTTTTTTTACAAATTGGTTCTTCTTCATTTTGTTGTGCTACATCGTTTCCATTCTGGCCTGTAATATTCCTATTGGTATCCTATTTTAAACGTGTCGTAAAAGGCAAGAAAGACAGATTAAAGCACAGTAGCTTTTTCTGCGATCTTCACCAGCATGCGTGCATCAACCCACTTGCTATTGCCACCAGAGTCCGAGAGAGAATGATGAATGTTTGATTTATGGACTAGATAGAAAATGCCAAATTTCACGCGATTCTAAAAAAACTTAAATGTAATTTTATATTATTTTTAAGTTAACTTATGTAACAAAAAGTTAATATTTATTTATTTTGACCGTTAAACAATAAAATGTATATATTTAGGCACTGGTTCGAATGATACTATCTTAGCCGAAAATAAACCATGAGCAATAAAAACTCTCATAGGAATTGTTTTGAATATCATTATTATTTAATAAAGATCTTATTGTAAAAACTAGGCGAATATGCGAAAAAGGAGCAAATAGGAAGGAGTTGATGATCGGTTCATCAAGAATTATTATCATCATGAAGTGCCTATTTCAAACTTAAGTATCACGGGAATTATGCCCTTTGAAAACATTGAAAACTCATATAAAATTTTTCTTTGCAAATGTCCCAAAAATTATCAGATATTATCAAGAACTCATTAATCACTTCTTTAAATATACAAGTACATGTAATAATAATTGTTGTAATAGCAGTTTACGCTTTTAATATAATGCTGCTGAGTATCGCGCTGAACTAGTAGATCGAGGTGGTGGTGATGCGTCGGGCGGGTGGCCGCGAAGCGACCGCGCTCCGCCCACACCGCTTTATGACTCTCCCACGAGATTGCTCTCAGCTGAGCCGCCTATACACTGTTACTTTAATATATATAATTTAAGAAAGCTTTCTAAACTCCTTTTCACATAAAGTTATATACAATTTCATGTACTAGAACGCTGAAGTATGTTTACAAATATTACTCATAGACGTTACCGCTTTCTCCTCAATAAAATAAAACGTTAATTATCCGTCCCATGTAACATTTCGAATTTACTCTTATTCTATATATACATTTAAATACACACAAATATACATATATATATAGAGTTAATTAAAACAATTACCATGTTTTAACAAACTATAAACTTTTATTAATCCTTTAACTTGTAGGGCTGGGTACCACCGCAGCGTCTATTGCTGCTGCCAGATAGTAGATTGGAAACTTTTCTGTGTTCCGGTTTGCAGGGCGTTATAGCTAGTAAAATGACTGGGCTAACAACACCTTATGTTTAAAGACGACGAGTACTACTTTCTGTGTATATCATCCTTACCAGCGCGACGTTGTTTTGGGCAGGCGTATCACTTACCATCAGGTGAACCTCGTACACGTCTGGTAACGTTATAAAAAAGTGATTTAAATTTGTTTTTTTTATTTTATTATATATTTTATTTATTTATATATTTTATTTGTTTTTTGGTAACGTTATAAAAAAAATTTGGCGAGTGATAACATGAAAGGTAGCTTTGGTTTGCGCGTCATCGCCGACAAGATGCAAGAAAGTAGGCTGCGATGATATGGTTACGTAAAAAGAAGGCCGCCTGACTACGTTGGCAACTTGGCACTGCACCTCGCCCTCCCTGGTCCAAGACCCACAGGCAAACCCAAAACAAGGTGGAAAAATGTAGTGTCAATAGACATGTGTGATTGCCAAGTGACTGACGATGATGTCGAGGACAGAGTGAACTGGAGAGGAAAACTAGCTTACCCAACCACCATATGGAATAATAGTTAGGAAGAGAGACAGACACAGATTTATAACAGAATATGATCGCTGTTTGAATGTGATGCTGGATGCGGATAGTGCAGGACTGATTGAATATTTTTGGTGGAGTCAAACCTTGCGCACGTGCAGCAGTGGACGTTTATCAGCTGATGATGATGATAATGATGACAGACGATTCATCGACATATCGTTTACGATGTAGATTCAGAAAGCTTTAAAAATATATAAAATTTTAAAGAATTTTTAAAAAGTTTCAATTTCAGTGACGTATACCCAACGAGGTACATAAAGATAGATTTTCAAATGCACTTTTAGCAGAGGTAAAAATGGCAGCGGTTTGTGACAAAAAACGAAAACAAACGCGAAAAAAAAACGAACAAACGGCATTTCGTACGTGAGACCGCGACTTTATAGAGGCGATAACGAAGCCCGCGTATATTGAAAAAAGGTTTCGTTTGCCAGAAACGACCCTCGGTTGTCTGAGAAGATAACGCTCGTGAAAGTTTTGGTAGCTATGCAATTTTAACGCTACGTAAAATAAACTAAATGATTTTTGCTTTTCATTTTGTATATAGATATATATATATATATAAAGACATTTATCTGTTTTTAACTTCAAATCAAACAGGAGAGTGTAGTTGTTTTGTCGTATATTTAAATCTTTGTCTATAAGTAGAATCGTATCCAGGCGTTGCGGCCGGCTTCGATACAGATTATTCAAAAGTAAACTAGGAGGGAAGTCCATTGGCTGATGATGATGACGATGATGAAACTAGGTATAAACGGTAAATGCTAAAAGAAATATACCATGGCACAGCGGGTCCGTCGCCGTAAGTAAACCAACATGTTCTAAGAACAACAGCATTGCTAGATGTGCAACTTGGCTTGAATGGTGAATAACACGTAAATCTTTCCATTTATAATTTATCTAAAGATTTGTTCATAACAACGACTAATGAAATAAAAAGAGTACTTACAGTACCGAGTACGGTTTAAATGAAGTTAAACTATGTTTATGTTATATAATTTTTTTTTACTTGTGGTAGTTCTCTGTTGCCGGAAATCATCTACGAAGACACCAACGCATCTTTTATCTCTGTAGTATTGCGCATTACTGTGTTCCGGCTTAGAAGGCGTTGTAGTAATACTTGAGTAATGAGACTTAATATCTTGAGTTCTTAAATGACAACAATATGTTGTGTGTATAATCCTAACTGGCGCCACGCTGTTATAAGCAGGAATTAGGTTTAAACACTGTTCTGAAAAGATCCGTTTGTAAAAATTGTGCCCTAGATTTCGTTTCCTGCTAATCTGAATCGCAATTGCGAATTCTTGTGATCTTTAGAATCCTAGTTGTGTAAAGTTGCGTTATAATTCTATCTTTAAAAATAAGTAATATCAAAAGATTTCCATGCAGAATTAAAATGAATAACATATTCAAGTATGCTTTGAACATGCTTCCGAATCAACGTGAAATAGTGATAAGCATACATCCGTCCATCAAATTCGCTGTGTGTCGATCGCCAGTCTCGCTGCTGGGTAATTTTTAATAAATGTCCGCTTCACTGGATACACAGTGTGTTGCATAACAGTGATACGCGTTAATCTGTCAGATGTATCAGTTTGACGAAGGTCAGCTCGGGTCTGATGGACGCGTGCCGGAACACGCTCATTTACGCTTCTTCGTTTACTTTTTTTTTTGTTTCTCATCACCAGCAGACATAATATATTTGTGTACCGTTCCAATATATAGAAGTCTTAAACTAGTTAACTTAAATATAAATGATATCTTTGGAAATCATTAACATTCGTTTGTCAAAGTAACAGTTCTGTTTATAGATCTACGTTAAGACAATGTTTAATAGCGTCTAGATTTTTTTTAGGTTATGAAAATGTGGGATCTGGATCTTATAGTACTATAGGAATCCTAAGGAAGGATGATTTATTAAAGGTCGCATAGGAGCAACTGGATGCGTGCAACGCAGAACTGATCAGTATGAAGATCTTTGGAAAATACTTGTCTATCAGTGGGCATCTATTATATTTAATTAAAGATATAGCAAAAACTGCTTCATATTAAAAAACAGAAGACCACTGGATCACTAAGTATACAAAAATAGAAAACCAACAGAGATCTATGTGATTTATATAAAAGTTCCTAAATTCTTATACCGGTCGTAATGTTCTAAATTCTTTGATGTTCAGTACCACTAGTTTCAATCTTAAAAAAATAATGTAATGCACCCACAACTGACCATTTTTTGGGCGTCATTGTGCACCAGACGTATCAGTTTTCTACATGACATCTCAATGCAGCGCCGGCTTGTCAATTCGCAAATCTGTTGCAGCTGTATGTTCAGCGCATTCACGTAAAATTATCTCAACAACAAAATCTAAATCCGTACACCATAACTAATTATATCCACCGTGTAATACCGCGTCAGAGATGTTGTATTGTCGAACTCGGCCCTTTGTCGCTGCCCGTATTACTAACCTAGTTATTGCACGAAAAAATATCTCCTTTTGAGATATTAACGCTTTTTGAGTTTCAATGCTATTCATAATTTCTATTGTTGGATACGGTGTATTACGTACTCGTATTTAGTTTCGGAGGTTCACCCTACTGCGGGTGGCTTCGTCCGCTGCTCCTAAAACTTTTCCTAGATTTGTTGGTTTTTACTTACCATTGGTTAAAAATTAAATGTCATAGTTTAACACGCTTTCATTTCTGCCGGCAAACAGTAGTATGCAGACAGGTGTTCCGATTTGAAGGTCGTTGTAGCTAATGAAATTACTAGAGTAATGAAACTTAACATCTTATGTCTAAAGTGGCGAGCTCAATTTGGTGATGTGTATTTGATTTTAACTAGCGTCACGTTGATAGAGGCAGACATTACGTTCAGATGAGCGTCTCGCTCGTCCCGTCGCTTCATCGACTAAAAAAATTACATATTTTCCGATCATGTGCACAATTAAGGTATGTACTTTAATTAACTATTTTTCTTACATGTTTTACATAAATATTGGAAAATATTTGATTATAATTTGGAATGTACTCGTATTGCAAAATGTGTCATTAATTTATTTATGGTGGTGGTGGTGGTAAACTGTTGTGCAGTAAAAATTTTACCAGTCAATGTGAGTTCACAAACGTACAGTTTTGGAAGCTCTGACTTAGAGCGGTGCTGGAGGCCGCGCGGCGACGCTCCGGTGGCTGTATTGCAAAAGTTTGACGGGTGATCCGCTCGACGTACGGATATCGATTCAGCTCGGACCCCACTGGTCTGTGTTTGTTTATTTTTACCAAATCGGACGGATGTAGGTTTTCGGGTTTGCGGTGTTTCTCTGTCCAGTTAGTTGTAGGCGCACTATTTGGATAAAAACGCAATGTCAATTTTAACGGATTCACCCGTATGGAGTTGTTCGGTCGCCCCCGCTGCAAAACTTCTGCAACGCGATCGGGAGAAATGCAACAATTCACATTTTTTTTGATGTTGCAGTGTAGTCTCTAGTTTTCGATAGAATAACACATCTAAAAGTTTTCATAAATATAAACTTTAATTACGACAAATTGTATTAACTATTAATGTCGCTGTGATGCAATAACACTCGAACTCATACTTTTCCATTTGATGAAGAAAACCTAAGTATTTTATTGAATTATTTTGTTTTTCAAGTTATTGTATGATTGGAAAACAATTGTTGTAAACGTGTATTAAAAAAATAAAAAAGTCGCTTAAGTAATGATCACTTCTTGCTTTACTTTACAATTGTTCGTTTCGATAGTTATTTCTTATACAAATTGAGCTAACACTACAACTTCACATCGTGTTAAGTGACAGTGGGGCCCAGAGTACTCTAAGCTCTCAAGTGTCGGCAGCCAAAACACAGTAATGCTGTTATGGCGGTAGATGTAACCTGACTTGAATCAAAGACCACAGGCTGTGCAGTTTGACAACCTATGGTACAAGGCATGTGTGTTTTACTGGTGATAGGTCTCTGTTGCCGGAGACCGTATAGATAAAGAGCGCTGTAGCTAGAAAATGTTATGACTCAAGGCGACCAGTACAATGTGGTGCTGTAACATCCTAACTAGTGTTACATTGTTATGGGTGTATCACTTGCCATCGAGTGTCTTGCACGTCTTGTCGCTTCGTCAAATAAAAAGGCAAGTACTAACGGAGACAGTTAAAGACATACAAGAAATATCGTTATGATAGATATATATTTTTGCACTATCTACTTTGCTTAGAGTTATAATATATATGTAGAATGTGAGTATAGGAAATTGGTGTACAACCATTGGTAATGGATATCATTGTCCAACACAAAACCTATAGTAACATATTAAATGTTAGGTATGTAATTAGAGGGCACCTCGGCAAACACAGACAGTGGGCGTTTGTTTGCACCACGGCCGCCGCGTTGATTTAACAGCCAGCGTATAAATCCATTCATTTGCCTGCAAAAGCTTTCTACAAACAAGCCTAATGAACGGCGCACCGTTCCGTCTACCTCCAGCAGCTAATTAGGTTATATCCGTGGTGCTCCTCTTCATTCGATTTTTATACTTAATTACATTTCAACGTGTACGTTGTTACGGTTTTTGTCGCTACCGGAATTTCTATTTGTTCATCTATTACTAAGTTGCGTATCATAACGAAACCGTTTCGTGTAAATATTGTATACAGTCATCGTCATCATCAGCCGATAGACGTCCACTGCTAGACTTACCCTAAATATCTCAACAGAGTTCATTGAGGGGAATTGGGCCTTAGCCTACCGCGCTGGCCGAGTGCGGGTTGGTGGTTAGTCGGAGTCTCGTCTGTTATTCAGCAGGGTGTACCGCGTGCAGATGAGATTGACTTGGGCTCCATAAGATGTTGGGCGGAACCCCTTTCACCTATTATATACAGTACTTTGTGTGTAACTACACAATTATATAATAAACTTTAGTTTTTGTTTAACTTAAGTCGACAAGACAAGAAAGTTTCACAGATACTTTATTTGACGAGACGAGCGAGATGGTCATCTGAAGGTAAGTGATTCGCCTGTTTTTGGTAATGTAGCGCTAGTTAGCATGATGTTCACTGCCTGATATTGACCTATATGGTATAACTTTGAACTGGTTCTATGGCGCATTTAAGCAGCCTTACTTCACGGAGGTATATATTGTGAGGTATTATTAACGATACTAAACCCATCCCACTAACTACTACCTCTATATTCTAAATCTGCAGCTACAAAAACGTCTGTGTTCTTGCTATCAATTTAGAGCGCTGAAATATTCTCGATGAGTAACCTTCTTTTTATTATTATTCTTTTTACCCTGACCTTTGTTCTACATTCTTCCTTTTTTACAATCTTTAATAACCTGTCATATCAATCAATCTACATTATCCTATATAACTAATATATTTATTATGATTATTGCCCTGTCATTACCTTCTTCTTACTAGACCTTGACCCATCTTTACTTGGGGTCGTCCTGGTCATTCTTCTAAATCTATCAATTATATATCTATTATTGCCCTATCTATTAAAAGTTTTCTTTAACCATTATATTTATCTTCACGAGTATGCTTCACTATTCGAGACTTCCTTACCAATTAAAATTATGTGGAATTAAGAGGCCCCCTTCTATAAAAAATGCTTGTCAAGATCAGTCCTAAAGTCAATATATCTTTGCCTAGTAAATTCTCCATTGGAAGGACCGCAGATATTTTAAGAGCAGTCGGCAGTGGGCGGATGCAAAATGCTGAGGACCCAGTTAGCAATATTAATAAAGGCTGGTGACGATGACAAAAATGAGTTAACATCTAATCTTGTTTTAATTTAAAAGTAATTAAGATAGGTTTAATCAAATTTATATATTTTAAAGTACTCTATATTAATAAGTATCGACGAATAAACAAGTGTGAAATATCATTAATATACGTATGTGCTTTAGCTGCAGTCCGGCGTTGTAATTCACCGATAAATGCATACAAAAGAGTACGGTAACGGACAGTGACATATGTGGAGTAGTTAATTACATAAATATTTTTTTTTATTTTTAAATATCCTAACTTTTTCTTTCCTAACTAAATAATAGTATATATAACTTCTACTTCTTAAGACGCCTCTCCGACTATCTATACTTAATAATGAAAAAGTATTAACTTAAACACGAATTTCGACTTAGAACGAATAACTAATATAACAAAGTGATAGCAAATCGGTTTCGTAAAGATCAAAAGTTTTATTTCAAATGTTTAAAAAATTAAAATAGTACCTTTCTTAGATACAAATAAATTTATATAGTTTATATAAACCCCAAAGTTTCATGTAATGAATATGATATATCTACTTGTGTTATATTGTCATGTCGTTGAATAATGTAAATCGTATAAGAGCTAAATTATCTCAGTATTTCTCACGTTTTCATTATTTCGCTTAAGCTTTAAAATTTTTCAATTTCAAGCAGTAGTTAAGGTTGTATTTTCATTACTAAGACACTAGCATAGCTTTTATACTGCAAATGACAAGCAACTGTCTAAACCACAGATGTATTATTAGATTTATTGTTTGTAAACAATAATACAATGTTGGTTTACTTAATAATATTACAGAATTATCTCTGTGTATAAAAATCTAAATTAAATGTAATATTACTCCGTTGAGAGACAGATGATAAAATTCCCGTTGCTATTCTAAGTAAATAGCGACTAAATAGGATATTTTTTTTTTTACTTCACTTTATTTGAGAAGACCACCAGCATACTGCGATCGCCATCCCATAGTTCAAATGTGGCGAGCATAGCAAATACCCTTTGGAGAGGATTAACTCCAGCAATGAACATCAATAAACTACAATGCAACAATTGATATTGTTATTTTTTTTTTATTCATCGAAGCTACGAGACGACAGAGACGTTCACCTGATGGTATGTGATATGCCATCTCAGAACAACAAGGCGATGATTATAATAATATACACAGCAGCTCAACATGCTGGTCGCTTTGAGACAAGGTGTTTAGTCTCTTTATCAAAAAATTCACTAGCTACAGGGCCATTGAAACCGGTACACATTATCGTTTATACGTTATTCATTGGCAGAAATTGGAAATGCGGTGGTAAGAGCACCTGCGGGTATTCTTACCTGTCTAGACGGTCTGAGGCAACAGAATCCTACCACTAGTGAGTTTAGTTGTTAAAAGTATAGTATTCGCCTATTACAGTCAAAGATATTTTCATCAAACATCATTAATAAGATTTTAATTGTATTTACATTGAACATAAATTTATTAAAAATATTACCAAATTTAGATACTACATACACATCTCAGTTCCGTTCTCTGTTGACGCTTCACCCTCCGATCCTCACGGGAGGTAATTATGCATGGCCGGGTTTTGGCGCGTTCACTGCTGAATAAAACATAAAAAGGGCCATAACTAATAAATATGGCCTGAACTACGGAAAAACTATTTATAACTTGATAATTCTTTACTTACTTAATTTTACACACTGTGTTAATTTATTACTAAGTACGCAAATGACCGCGTGCTATACTCTGTTTAAGCAAATCATAGACTGTATAAAATTTTATAAAATACCTTCAGTAATAATCAATCTGACCGTTAAACTACAGGTTAAAGGCTCCTCATGATGATGATATGAAAAAGCTTCTTAAACATAAATAGTTTGAAATTCTTGAATTCTTTAGCTCTTTTCTATTTATTAACATTGGTTATTTACTTACATCCATTATCTTTCACAAAATAATTAACGAGAAATACTAATATTTTAACAATTTCTAGTACTAGAATAAAATCCTAAAATTATAAATATTACAACTTACTGTTTTAATTGTCTTATTAAATTTATTTATTCAACAATACAAAAACTATGTGGTGTACATTAGCTGTGTATCTATTAAACGCTAATAAAAAGTGAAAAAATTCAGTACAACGCCATCTATTATCAAAGTGAAAAACTACGAACTTTTATACTCGAGCACTCATTAAAGCTTCCGGTTTTTGCCGCTTATTCTTGAGGGCGTATATAACAATTTTGCTCTAAAATTTACACTTAGTTAAATCTCTAACATAATGAAATTGTAAGTAGTAGTAGTAGTGTACTGTAATTGCTAGTTGAATCCACAGACATGTTTCATAATACAGCGACAAAACGAAAAAAGGTCATTAAGCTGGCGGTAAACTGTACCCCCGCCTATAGTAATATAGTGCTAGTTAGTATGATATATACTGCATCACCTGTTTCCTTAAGACATGTAACGATGTCTCATTATACTAGTTATTTCATTAGCTACATCATCCTTAAAACCGAAACATACTAATATTTGGCGGCAGAAGTTTGCGCTGCGGTGGTATCTGTCTAGATCAGGCCTTCTTAAACTATGGGTCCCAAATGGAGTCGCATAGCAAAATTCTGGGTTCGGAGATTTTAATGTCAAATATTTAAAATAGATGTTTGTGCAGGGTCTTACTCATACACCTGCTGGTTGAAGAGGTCTTACGTCCAACAGTATCAAACATTCCACCAAGATTTAATTTGTTACGTAATATAAAACAGGCAAATCCATTTCATTAAATTTTTTCCTTTAATTTTAAATTAATATTAGAATTCCCTTTTATTTATGTTATTGCAAAAAAATAAATTTTGATACAAAATAGGGCATATAATTTTAAAATAAAATTTTAGATTTTTGTGTTGCTAAACAAATTCTAAAACTATATTTTCATATATATATGTATATTGTTATCTAATAAATAAATTATCAAAAAATATTTCTTTCTCTTTCTTTTATATTTATGTGGGGTCGCCAGGAAACTCGCAATCATAAATGGGTCTGTGAATGAAAAAAGTTTAAGAAGCCCTGATCTAGACGGTCTCACTCAACAGAGAACTAACCGCTGGTTAAAATTAATCTCAAGCTTTACTTTTATCTTCTTTCCTCTTATATTGTGTATCTAAAAATGTGTGTGTCTCTGTAAGATATAGCAGTAAAAATACAGAACTTATATAGTTTTTTTTTATTCATCGAAGCGACGAGAGGAACGAGACGTTCACCTAACAGTAAATGATAATACATGGTGCTCTTTAAGATTATATACACTGCACTACATTGCGCTTGTCGCTTTGAGACAAGATGTCAAGCTCGTTACCCTGGTAATCACACCAGCTACAGCACCACTAGAGTTAGTTACAACATAAGCCAAAACAACTCTTTTCTGTGGAAGAATATGTAACGTTATAATTTTAAATACAATTTTTTTATTTTACCATGTTTATAAACACTTAAAATTTTCTCATCGTCATCAGTCGATTAACGTCCACTGCTGGGCATAGGCTTATCCCAAAGATCTCCACATCGATCGGTCTTGCACTGCCAGCATCTAGCGGCTTCTCGAGCATGGCCTTCGGTACCGTGGGCATGGCCGTCGTTTACAGATGTTCATACGGGAGTATTTGGGCCATTTCCCACCACGCTGGGTGATGGGAACCAGAAATTCGTTGGGTCGAATAGCAGGGTGCAGCACGAATAGGTTGGCTTGGGTCCCATGAGTTGTTGTGCGGGACCCACACACCCATCAGCATTAAAGTTATCGGTAACTTAAAGAATATATTAACATATTTTGTTTGTACATATGTAAATTTCTAAATTTATCAATATATTTTCCCCACGTGTCCAGGACAGGGTGACCGGAACTATAAATTGGTCGGCAACAAAAACTGTTCTCGCCGAGAAAGCGCGCTGGTGGGCCGCGGTCGGGGTGTCGGGTTCGCTTCCCGGTTTAGACACACCGGCGTGTGCGCCGGTTTGTTTTGACTATTTTTTCCATACGTGAAGTTTCTTAAGGAGATCACTTCTAAAATTCATATAACAGCATCAGCTTTTGTATTGTTTGTCTTATTCATTTCGTATTTAATAGTTTATTAAGATGTTATGCTCTAACGTAAGTAGAATAAAAGTGACTTTTTAATAATATTGTTACAGTACTTTTTTTTTTAAAAAAAAAATAATTATGTTTAAGTAAACATATCACGTGGTATTTGTTGATGTTTTCTGTTTCCTTTCTTACATGTAGAACTAGGAAATCCACTTATCGAATAAAACAGTATATACTCTGCACACAGTCCGAGATTTTGAACTGATTCTTCTAGACAGTATTTTAAATAATTAATTAGTTAACATTACTGTTTACTAGTAATTGTATCGGAATTGGCATGTTTTAGTCATAACTAGTCCTCAAAATACTCAGTCATCATCATTATCCGTATCAAAACTAAAATTTAGAGATACATTATAAAGCGTAAAATTAGGTTGTTTTTTTTTTTAATTTCTTAATGCGAACAGCGAAGGATTTGAACAGTCTGCCGGCGTCAGAGTTACCGTCCAGGTGTGACGTGGAGATGTTT
The DNA here is from genome assembly GCA_029030555.1 of Ornithoptera alexandrae. Lineage (NCBI taxonomy): Eukaryota > Metazoa > Arthropoda > Insecta > Lepidoptera > Papilionidae > Ornithoptera > Ornithoptera alexandrae. Next base: position 3,749,823 of record JARDVY010000064.1, on the reverse strand, counting down.
AAGAGAAGAATGGATAACCTACTTCTAATCTCGTGCGCTTTGCCATCAAAGACTACATCGCCGCTTACCATCAGGTGGGAGTCAAGCACTAGACTATACAATAAAAAAAAATTATATTGTCATAAAATTTAGTGGTAGGTCTCTGGTGTCGGAGTCCATCTAGGTGAGTACTACCGCCGCGCCTATTTGTGCCGCCAAACAGTACTGTGCAAAAATTACTGTGTTCCGGTTTGAATGGCGCTGTAGCAAGTGTAATTATTAGAGTACCGCGACTAAGCATGTTATATCTCAGATGACGTACACGTTATGGGGCAGTGTATAGCAGGCGTATCACTTACCATCAAGTGAATGTCCTGCACGTCTCGTAGCTTAATTGTATAAAAAAATATATATAAGACGTAATTAAGTGACTTTTATGGGTATTATGACAATTACATTAATTAAGATAATCATTTACATTTGATTTCTATATATCGTAAAATTATTAAGATAGTAGGTGTCTGATGCTGGAAGCTGTCTATGTAGGTACCATCGCAGCTTCTATTTTTGCTACTTTACTGTGATCTGTTTTGAAGGGCGTTGTAACTATGGAAATTAGTGGGATAACGAGAATTAGCATGTTTTGTCTCAAGCCGACGATCACAACGTGGTGCAGTGTTTATCATTTCAATTGTTCATTTCGTCATTATCATCTCAACCGGTGGATGTATACTACTTATGCTGTTGCTTCCACTTATGCTTTAGATGTCTTCCGTCCATCTAGTGTCGAATGTACCTAGTGAGTATCGCTAGTAAATAAAGATCAGGTTTGCTCCCTTTGCGAGCATAGAAACCTATGTAAACACACAGCTGATACGTAAGTACCTGAATAATCATTTAAAAAAAAACCATTAAATCGAAATGAAAACATTAAGCAGGAAACAATACAGCAAATAAATCCGAACAGGTCCGTTATAAATTTCGCGTTATAACGAAGCGGTCCGCGAGCGCGTCAACTAAACAAACAACGCGTCCGCCCGCCTCTCGTTAACACAGTGTATAAATACTACGTTACGAGCGAACCGGGGGACTCATTTGTACAGGTGCCTGTATCACGTACGAGCTAACGGGCGCAAATCTCCGGACAGTATCATTTCATATTTTCGCGGGTCCATCTCTCACGGTCCGCTCAATTATTCATTGGCGGCGCTTGCCCGGGCAGAGGGTAGGAGGGGGTAGAAGAGAATGGCGCGAGAGCGGGTTCCGCATCCGGCCGTACGGTGAAATTACACGTGTTACGATGATGGTTCTGTTTATACGCGCAGTAATTTCGCCCGTCCGCCGTTTGAAGTGCTGTTAGATTTTGGCGGTAATCGTTTTATTTGACGGACCGGACCTCCAACCCCCCGCCTAGGGTGGTTTTTGTTTGCCCGTAACGGTATCCAGCCGTGTTTTGCGGTCGTTTTAATATACGTTTGCGTATTTAAAACTTAGCTTTAGTTAATGGATTGGTAATGAATGTTAGATCGGTTAGATCCAACATATCTCTAGATTTTAGATCTACAAAAAGAGGTCCCCATTACCATCAGGTGATACCAATCAGGTATGAAAGTCTAGAAGCTTTCATCCTGACAGCGACTACTATTAACACAGTAATCCAATTCTGTACAAGAATCCAAAGGAAAGACAAAATTTAGAAGATATAGAAAGACCTAAAACGTTAATTCATTTTATCTGCTGTGTAACTAAAGTTGAAGATAAACAAAAAAAATAAAAATGGTTAACTCTGCTGCACAAATATATAATAAACTAGCTGTTCTTCACCCGTTTTGCTGGCTAACACCCCCGCAACTTTGGGAAAGGAATTTTGTAAAGTCCATTTTTAACTGATCTACAGGGTGAAAGGTAATAGGTGCAAAAGTTCTGAAGGGGCTAAAGTATAGCTCGTATCCTATCTATCTATGTATGGAGTACCCCATCCAAAAACAATGGCTCTGGAGTTATTAATTTTTTAAATATTTTTCAAAAATTTGGTATTAAAGTTATTTGAAATTAATTCTAATATTTGTTTAGTTATTATAGCAAGTATCTGTAAAAACTGTTTGATTATTATACATTATAGTTGTATGTTTATGTAAAAAAAAACATACTTTAGATGATTTCAAACATTATTATTAAGTTTTCGCTTAGTTCGTTTTAATCTAACAAAGAGATTAATATGGTCTATGATCCCATCTTACCTAGAGGAGTAAAATTAGATCTTAATCTTTATAATCAATGTTATATATTTGTGATGCTGTTCAAGAACATGTACACCAATGTGTGCATCAATAAAAAATTCTAAAGCCCCCATTATTTGCGTGGGTGCGAACGTCTCGTGACCATTTCCGGCATTCAGATTTATGAGCCTCGTGGACTCATGGCCACATGTCAGCGGTGGACCTTCCGCCACTATTTGTTTAGCGTCGATGTATGTATAAAAAAATCGGTGCCAAGCAGTCTGCCGTATACTTTTTGCTGGGATCAAGTCACATTTGTTTAATGGTTGTTGTTGACGGATTATCTCTAAGGAGATGCTTTTTTCAACCGGATATTAAGTTAACAAATCATTTAAAAAAAGTATAAGCGTTAAATATGATACATATCTTAATCGGTAAACCATTATCTTTTATTAGCTGTTTTACGCCTGCTAGGTGGTCGTAACACCCCCGCAACTCCCTTCGAGGAAATTATTTAGTAGAATCCATTTTTAGCTGACCTCTAAATGATAGAAGCAATATCTCTACTAAATTTGTTGTTTTATTTTAATAGCTTCGGCGATCTCGTGAAGAGTCAATGAATTTCCGTTAATATATAGATTACTTAACTCGATAAGTAAAGACTGTAGGAGGTATTACTTATGAAATAAGTAAAAATAAACGTGCATTCTTTGTATTCACGGGTTATAGATATATTCCTGTCATTGTTGTCGAAGTTATAAATGCTTTAAAAGTAGTTATTTATTACTTGACTATAATCACTGATGTCTGTCACACAGTAATGTACAAACGTTACTATTTTATCTACTGAAATTACTTCTGTCAACGTCATCATCATGAGGCGAGGTCCATTAGATATAGGTCTCAGAGAAGTCTACTCTATAAACATCAAGTACAACGCGCCTCTGTTTTTCATTATACGAAGAGATGAGGTGAGCTAGTTGTTCACCTGACGGTAAGTGATACACCTGCCCATAACCACGTGGCGCTAGTTAGGATGATATACCATCACATTGTGATTGTCGCTTTGAAATATCAGATGTTATTTTACAAGCTGAAACACCATTCAAACCATTACATAGTAATTTTCACTCACTATTCTTTGGCGACAGAAATAGCTGCAGTGGTACCTTGGTCTCAGGTCCTTCTACATGCACTTTTTTTTTAAAGCACGTTTTTTTTTTAAATTGTGATTACTTGGGTAACGAGAATATTTTTTATTATCAAGCTGGTTGTGGTGTTGTTGGAATATATTTATCAGCAGCAATTCGGTATGCTTTATTCCTTATCATCATTCATTTTATATATTTTTAATAGTTTCTTCTTTAACTGATTAATTAGTTTAAATGTCTTTGTTGTCTGAAGTGAATTTTGTCAAGGACAAACTAATACGGTGTTAGGACGGGGTTAATGTTCTGCTCCTTTCGTGTGCAATCTGGCCGTATGTATATTAGCAGAAGGATCCTTCCGGCTCATTGTGTGGAGATGCTCATAACATTCGACGTATGCGATTAATGAAACGGAGTGTATGTGTATTTATTAAGTTAATTAAACCGTACTTGAAGGCGAGGCGAGACTGCTAGGGGAGACTAAAGGAGATTTCGACCGGTATTCCCTTTTGCACAGATTCCAGTAGATACTTAAGTAGCTTGCTCTTATATGTTCTTTTCTGGCAAATTTGCTACTTAAAATCTAATTTTGTTCACTTATTTCCATAAAAAATTCCTTATTTTTATCTGTCTGGAAAAAACATTAAAATATATATTGGTAGAAACATTTAACTCTTAAAATCAGGGAAAATCTTCCCTTGAGGTACATCTTTTATAATTTATTTACACAGATCATACGGATGGGGAAACAATCATATAAAACAGTAAGATATAAAATATTCTTAGTGGAGGGTACTGCAGTTCCTATTTCTGCACGTTACGCTAGTGTGCAAACATTACAGTGCTCCGATTTGAAGGATGCTGTGGCTAGTGGAATGTAGTAATTTAACATCTTTCTTAGGCGACGTGTATAATGTGGTTTTTTGTAAATATCTTAACACGCTAAACGCCATGGGGGTCACCGGTGACCTCAGCTATGTATTTGACTGTAACTATGTAACCCATGTACAGAATTGAATAAAACTTATTTTCTATACGTATCGTAACATAATAAACAAATTACGACCAAAAGTATTTTTACGATTTTTATTTTTTTCTATCGGCGTTTAACGTGTTAACTAGCTTCACGTTATTATCGACAGGCGTATCACTTACAATCAGGTGAACGTTTCGTTTCGAATAATTAAAAAAAAAAACAATATATTGTCTTGCTGGTATACGATGTTTTCTCTAATAGTTACAGTTCGGTTCTGTTCAGAAATATTAATACAAAACTCCATAACATTTTTATTCGTTACTTGTAATTTTCTTCATAATTCATATATATATATATATATATTTCATAGTCATAATTCATACACATATTGTTTATATAATATACTATACTATATGTGTTATTTGAACCCTGTAAGCTTTTGTATAAAAAGAATAATTGTTTTTCTTTTCACTGATATTAGCTAGGCTTCTTACTTGTACGCTTACGGGCAAACGTATAATAACATAAATATACATCAAATTAATTGCAAAAAAAGTTATAAATAATCAATAAATTTAGATTATCTTGCAGTAGGTTAAATATATTGACATTTTACCATATTTTTTTCATTATTATAAATTCAAATTAATTATATTTATAGTTATATTATTATATAAATATATATATATAGTTATAGTTCGGTATGCAAAGCGGTCCTATATGACCTGATATAGGCGCGGGCTAGATCTTCACTGAGTTTAAGGTTCGTGAATCTAAGACCTAAGAGTTTCATAGACATTCTCCAACGATCACTTGGCTAGGTGTTAAATGGCCTTCAGCCCTGTAGTCTCCGGCTATTAAGAATAGAACTGTTATTCCCTGCGTGTCGTACAAGGCGACTAAAAGGGTCCTCGGATTCGTGAGCCTTGAGAGTGGTGGCCCTCAGAGCTAATTAGCGAGTTTTAGGAGGACGGCAAATTCATGGTGGTTTTGTATTTGCCGAAGCACAGCGTGGGTGCTAAGGAGGGCTTTGCCCTTCCGTGAGATGTTTTAGACAGTGTGCAGGGAGGGGCTCCGGTGCGTTCCGTAGGAGATCTCGGAGCCGCTCCTAATGCACTGACGGAGACCACCGCGGTGGTTTTAGTGAGTAGAAGCCGCATATAACCTTGTCTTTCCCCCAGAAGCATGGTATCTTTTAAAAAGATTTCCTCCGCGATAAAAAAATGTGTTAAATGGCCTTAGTCTCCTTTTCAGAGAAGACCTTTAAATAGAAATCAGTAATGGGAACAATAAGAGAGTTGCTTATATTTTATAAGATGATTAAAATTTTAATAAACACAGTATTACGAAACTGTAATAATAAAAAAAATCATTGTATTATTTACCAAGGCAACATATGAGGATATTCGAAAGCCATCAATCTTTTGTTTTACTCTCAAATTACTTCGACGTTCAAACAAATAACTTCATACGTTTAAATTTAAACAGTAATGCTCTTAATTAATCTGCTTCATTAAGCCGAGTTGCCTCCGTATGGGGATGCCTTAATTTTAATAATTCTTAACAATAATGAGACATTATTAGACAGGATCGTCGTATTTAATGTTTGAAGAATCAACTCCTCATCCGGCTCGAGGGGAAATGGTAACATAAAAGCTGTACTATGCTCGTATTTATGTCACGTTTGTTACATTGTTTACAATAACCTAAATTATTAAAAAATCGGATATGAAATAGGATTGATAAGGATGAGGATTTTTTTTTACGAGAAAAAAAGATGTGCTATAAGGATGAATAAGAGGAAGAGAAGAGAAACAACATACAAATACTCTTTTTAGACAAAATCATTTCTCTTCAAGTTCCCTGTAAATGAAAAAGAAGATTTTTAAAGTTAGTAATATATGATAATAATATATATAATAATATTTTATAGAAACGAATGAGGAAGGGATTTGTGAAAAATTAAGCAGTACAGCATTAAGAGGTAAAGAAAGAGAAATCCCTTATAGACTTTAATATAAAATTATTATAAGTAGTATATAATTTTTTTTCTATCAATAACATATAATTAAATGTAAATATAAAGTTAGTCTGTAAGTTGATATTTGCATTTGCATCATCAAACTGTGTATATGTAGAAAAATATATACCGCTATGAATATTTTTTCTGCTGTTGAAAAGCGCTCTAGGAAATAAAATTGTAGGGCAAATGATAGGCTTCTATCGTAGTTTATTGCTTTCCCACACATCCGGAATCATCGTCAGCCGACAGACGTTAACAACTGGACATAGGACTCCCCCAAAGATCCCCACATCAATCAGTTCTGTGCTGCTCGTATCGACGGGTACCATAGGCCGTCGTTTGTAGTGGTTCATATGGGGGGATTTGAGCCATTTCCCACCATGCTGGCCCAATGCGGGTTTGTAGGAGCGTACATCCTGATTAATGGCGCATTATTACAGGCAAGGTATGTAATATATGTCTAAGTAAATGCTTTACCATGTGCATCGCAAATTGACTATCTCAATAGACTAGCAGCCATCTTTTATCACGCAAGTACTTTGATCAGTTCTGTTACCATATTAGTAGAGGGTAGATAAAAATGGGTTTTTAAAGAAACCGTCTCACTAACTCATATTATAAATCTTCGAGATAACATGAATGCAAGGCAAGCATGAATTATCATATTGGGCCTCATTGTTAGTTAATTACATAAAATTGAGTGTGTACCCCTTTTTAAATAAGTGGTAAGAGCGGAGAAATATGAAGGGATTGTTTTGAAATAAACCATTAATATAAAAAACCACAGTAAAAATTACGTTACTATAGTTTTCGTTAGTCATACAAATACAGGTACCTGTACGTTTTTAAGATTTTGCTTTTAATTTAATGTAAGTACTGATGCGTTAATTATGCTACTGCTATTTTATTTGAATGTGTACTTCAAACGTTTCCATCAGATAGAATAGATAAATCACAATAATATCCCTCAAGAGATCCGTCTCAATAGGTGGCTGAGGAGTGCCCCAATTCATACATCACGCGCTGACAGGCGGACGGCGTCCTTAATGAAGACAGCGTTCGTACAAACTATAATTCTCTATCCAAATGCAATGTCGACAGGCATAAACAATTGAAATAATTATCAGGATAAGCCTCCCGGATCAACGGGAGAGCCCTCGAGACTTTAACCCTTCTGAGAACCTCGTGACAGCGTCTTATGCAAATTCCCAAAGTTCCCTTCCGTAACAACTATTTTCATAAGCCATGAAACATTTTAAACAAAAACAATCTTAAATGTAACAGGACAAAGTTCCATTTTCTATGATCTTATCAACAACATATGATGTTTTCGTTTTAAGTCAATGCTAATGGTAACTCAATTGGGTGTACCTTCTATGGTATAGAAATTTATGTCCTGTTTATATTCTTAGATATATTAAAGTCTTGAAATGTATAAATTATCATAGGCAGCCGAGGGCTAACTGGAGTCGAGTTATAAATTGATCGATAAAATACTCTAGGAGTGAGACAAATGTAAACTTTACTTGTAATTGTTACCGGTAATTTATATTGAAGGAGTAACGGTTTTTTATATGCCATTATTCTATAATTTTTCCTATGCTCTTGATTTTATAAGACCTCTACCTTTCACCTACCTTCAATGTTTCTTTGGGCAGAGAATGTCAGCTAAGCATTAAGTTGATCCTCCATACGCTGTGGTAATTGTCGTCGTTATTTCAAGCGATCGACGTCTACTGGTGAAAATATGTATCTTGTAAAGTATTCTGAAAAATATGATCTTTAGATTTACAGTATTAAAAAAACAAAAAAAAATTAAAGGTACCTTAAAATATGTACACGATAGAGCGCTCCCATGCCGATTTGATTACAAAAACCGATTTTATACGATTTCAAACCGGAACACAATAAATAACCTTTGAATACTACTGTTTGACGGCTGAAATAGACTACGGTGGTACCTAACTAGACAGTCTCCGGCAACGGAGACCTTTTTTTGTTTAAGGAATCTTCAAAATATAGGATATAAATTCTGAGGCGAAGTTAGGATTATGTGAGATTCTTACTCCCTAAAACCCCCTCGGTGGTTTGTATCAGTGCTTTCGGAGAGGGGAGCTTTTACAGAACGCAGCGGTACCTCTCCACATTTTATGTTAGCACATTTTTGAAGAAAGGCCAAATCCTCCTAGGCTCCATCGTTGAGCGTTATGGTATCCCACGCAGGTTTGCTTTTTGAGCGATAAGGGTCCACACCCTCAAGGCCCGCGAAACTCCTAGACACTTTTAGTCACCTTCGACGACAGGCAGGACTTACCTTAATCCTATTCTTACCGACAGGGCTGTCATCGACAGGGAACTACCATCAATAGCTAAAAATAATTCACGGCAACTTCGACTCACACACACAATTTCTAACATTAAACTTTTAATTAGTGAAACGTAATTAATTCGACGTTGTAAAATTAGAGATCAAATGCGAATTAATCGTTAAAGCGTTAGTTCGATAAACAAAATGTTTGTGTAAACAAAATGCTGTGTGTAATGTAACTGCGTTCAGCGGGCCGCGAGCGCGGTTACACGGGCATACAAACCATCCCACCTAACGTGGAGGGTGCGGAAATTAATATTTTCAAAGATATATGCACACGAACTATGTTACGTACTGTATGTAACATCCACCCTTAAATATACATCTAAACATACTTATTTTTTTTTATTCGTCCAGCGAGACATTAACCTGACCATAAGATTCACTGGTAATCGATCTTTGTTGCCGCAGTCTGTCTAGGTAAGTACCAGCGCAGCGTCTATTGCAGCTAACACAAAATAGTGTGGAAACATTACTGTGTTCCGGTTTGAAGGATGTTATACCTAGTATAGTGACTAGAGTAATGAGACTCAACATCTTATGTCTCAGGTGACGAGCGCGGTATGATGGTTTTATATATCACCCTAACTAGCCACATTGTTATGGGCAGGTGTTTCACTTACCATTAAGTGAACGTCCAGTTTGTCTCGTCAGCTATAACAAAAGTAATACGCCTGTCCATAACATCTGTCCCGCAAGTTGGGATGATATATACTGCACCACATTGTGCTCGTCGCCTTAAGATACTAAATATTAAAAGTTGTTACTCCTCTAACTTCATAGCTACAACGTCCTTTAAACCGAAACATGATAATATTTGCACAGTACTGTTTAGCAGCAGACACAGGAGCTGTGGTTCCTACCAAGACGGTCTCCGGGAACAAAGATTTACCACCAGTCAATTATATAGGTGGTCAAATTACTAGGCTCTAGGGAATTGATTCAATGTGAGTCTTAGCCTCCGACGCTAGGAAGCGCCAAAGTCATCTGTCACTTTCTCCTGCTTATTCATGGCTAGGAGCTCATTTAAGTCTTCAGTAGGCTGATAAACAAACCGAACATTGTAGAAGAAGTAATTGCTGTATTTTGCACGAGGGGCTACTTGCTAAGGATTTTACCGTCTGAATAAAGAGTACACCAGAATCTAGATTGTACTGGATACCTCTGGAGGTTAACTTACATTACGTCAACAGTTCCACTAGCTACAATACTTTTCACATTGGAACAGTAATGTTTGCACACTACTGCTTCTGCCTCTCGATGTCAATATGTGCATGATACTTCATGTTATACAGATTTTATTGTCAGAAAACAAGCTGTTTACTTGCTTGATAAGTTACTCGAAACTGACAATAAGAAGTTGTAGATGTGTAAAACATTTATAATATACTTAACTTTTAACACATTTCAAATATAATAAATTTAAAAAGCTAAGTATCTACGATGAAAATAAACAAATTTGAGTATTGCTATATCTGTACGGGTGTTACTATTTAACTGCTACGGAAGTGGTTACACTTCAAAAAGATATCTCTTCCGCGTGCACGGCGGCCGAGCGAGCGAGACGGCTAATATTGTACAGAGAAACCAAAACTTGTAAACAACTTACTAAATATAACTTATAATAATATTAATACGGTGTAATTATAATCTTTGTCAGCTATAAAGTATAAAATTTATATTCTGCATTCAATAATATAGTGCAGAATCTAACTAGTCTCGAGTTGGATCGAAACCAATAACATATTAGATATATTCCAATAATTCATATTAAGCACTGTAGACAAAATTCTTAAGTTTATGATAATACACTTATAATTAAGTATATATACACCACAAGTTTTATTAAGTAGCTAGTAAAATTTATATGTAATATAATAACTTATATTTAGTTATATTATTAGTTATAATATTTCAAAAATGAGAATATATAAATAAAACAATTGATAAAGACAAATATATAATAAGATGTAGTTGTGTACCATATATAAGACATATATCTACCAGTGAACACATATATATATATAGAGTAATGACGATAATGAATGAATAGTTTAGAACAAATATTGATTTATAAAAAGCTTCTAAACTCTCGATGAACTGATGTCCTGATGAAGATCAAAGAAAGCCGAATGGAGTTGGCGATCGCATGGACGGAAAGGTATTGAAGAGGTCTTTTATATTTTTAGTAGTGTACATTGATTGACTGAAATAATCATAAGATAATGAATGCTTACAAAAAGAAAAGAAAATCTCCAATACAGCGCAGGACTGTCAGTTAATATAATATTTCCAGTCCAAAATATTGTAGAAGCCTGATTGTATGTTATCTTACAAAATACTAATTATAGTATTAAAGTATTTTAAGTGGTGAATTTAAGATATCGTAGATTCAAGGTATCATATATAGAGAATGAACGTCTATTTATTATATTAATAATAGAGATCAACTAATCAAGGCAATAATATATTCTACGATTATATATTGAATGAAAATATTCACGGAATTTTTGGTCAAAGTATATCTCCGTCGTAAACGATGTGTGTATCAATAACTATTAAAAAAATTAATTTTCATTAAGCTGAAGGATATATGTTTAATTTTTTTATGAAGCTCTCTATAAGAAGTTCTTCTCTGTGAAACAGATAGGCTCGTAAAAAGGGCTGGAAGCGGTCGGAGGCGCGTTACGAAATAATACCCGACCGAATCAAAGCTTCTCCGCGCGGGTGGGCGCCGATAACAATAATTGTTTTGACTCGGAATTCTCTGAAGGAAACACCAAATACCTAATTGGAATTCCTCATTAGATTCCCGAAACCCTGTCTAATTAGATTCTATTTAGATTAAAACACACTACAGTGATTTTCGGTTTAGCTATAGATCTCTACAAATTTTTGTAGTATATTCATTTCAAAAGAAATCTTTTGATGAAACGTCATAAAATGTTGTTTTTTTTTATATATATCAAAGAGATACTAATACTCGGTAAGTACCATAGACTGCCCTGCAGTTTCGAGGGATAGTCTTAATGAAGAATAGGAGTAAGGCTAACCTGTCGTAGATGGCGACTAAAAGAATTTTTAGTTTTATAGGCTTTGAAAATGGAGGCCCTCATTGCTTGTTAAACGACGCAGTGCAAAACACCACCAGTGTGTTCCGTAGGAGAACCCTGGGCTTCTTGCAAAGCACTATGGATGATCACGGAGGAGGTTTTAGTGGTGAAAAATCCGATATAACTCATTTGAAGATTTTCCACTCGACAAAAAAAAGTAGATACCGTCACAGTACCATTTCCGCTATCAAACAGTATTACAAATGTTATCTTATTCCGGTTTGAAGAGCGTTGTAGCTAGTGAAAATACAGAAATGAGGCTTAAAATATTATGTTTCAAGGCGATTAGCACATTAAGGTGCAGTGTATGTCATCCTAAGTAGTGTCTTATTGTTATAGGAAGTTGTACTATTTACCATTGGGGACTGTTTTGATAAAGAATTAAACTGTAATTCATAAGGAAAACCAAATCATTTTTATTTGTATTTAAAATGTACAGTAATGTATTTTTTTTATATTTACTGTAATTATTTTTGGATTCACCAAATTAGCAATAAAACACATATTAAGGTTGGGGGTGTAATTTTCGTAACCCTTTCAGATAAATTGCAAGTGCGAGTTTCCATTTGAAACACACGGGGCCGACATTAAGGCTCCTCAGGCAGATGTTGGAGGGACGCTTGACCGTACGGGGCTCCGTGGGGTAGAAGAAAGGGCTCATTTTCATTAGGCAACTAAGCGTCAGAGAATTATACATAGATTTATACGGAGTACAAAATTGTGGTTCCCAAACTTTAAGTTTCAAATTGTGTTCATTATTTTTTAATATATTCTGGTACTAAGTCTCTGTCTTGCAGCTCCTGTTTCTGTTCCCAAACAGTAGTATGAAAACGTTATTCTGTTCCGGTTAGAAGGCCGTCGTAGCGGGCGACGAGCACAATGCGATAGTGTATTTATACTAACTAGCGCCACGATGTCAAAAGCTGGCTTAATAATTTTCAATTGTAATCACACAAATGTGCAAAAAGAACATGTTTTAAAAATTAGAGCTGCATTAACATGGAAATTTCTATCTAAATTTGACTACGATTTTTTAAGATACAACCATGTTTAAGATAGTATGAAGCGGATGATGAAAAGCTAGAAAATCAGACCCTCATCATTGAATAACCAGTTTTAGTAAGCATTTTCACAATATATTGTAACCGTTGGCTGTTAACTTGTAAGACCAACTCTCGATTTTTAAACGTCAGTCGTTGCTTGCTGATTGATTTCAACTCTTTGTGGTTATGACAGGTGATCAAAACGTTGATGAGAATAATAGTAATATACACAACAGTTTGACAATCGCTATCGCTGCTAACGAGCTTGGAGGGCGAGTCCGGTGACCCTTCCGTTTGTAGCGCCGACGGAGCACTTTTTGTCTGCGCACGGATTCCTCGCCCAAGAAACCACGCGAGGCATCCTGCAAAGGCGACGCTTCAGGTATTTGCACATGATGTATAATGCTGCACTAAAAATAATACATTGTTAGGTAACTATAACATATAAAATACAAAAGTTGATACGGAGAAAATTTTGACTAATAATAATAATTTTAACTATGAAGGTATTAAAATAATTGGATTATTAATGTTGATACTTTACATCTCATACCTTCAATGACGGAAGTCATCCAAACAAAATAGTCTTAATGATAAATACAAGTAATTTACAAATTCTTATTGTAGTAATACTATATGATATATATTGGTCCGATAATTTGTTAATAGACATATTTTAAGCTCGTTGAACACATTTATAAATTGTAACCAATGCGCATGAAGGTATTGATTGTTTCTAAAAATATAAACTGAAATTTTGTTGTAAGTTTCTCTGTCGTACCTTCCATATTTTTATAAACTATAACGGGTTAAAGTATCCTTCAATTTCATACGAATACAAGTGACAATCAAGCCTTCAATGCTCAAGCGTACTCATGTAGCAACAGCCGGAATACAACAATACTGTTGTGACTATAGAATTTACAAAACTAGGTTGATAGTCATCGACGGATGGGCGGATGCGCAAAACTACGGAACCGAACCGCGGACCGTCAATTTACAAGGGAAGCGAATAACTATAACGATAACGAGGCATTTTAATTACTCCGACCCCGAAGGTGTTTTGTTATCATTAAACATTACTTTTTGTAAGTACAATTGCACAAAGGGCTAACACGTTCAAGCCATTATCCCTCGTGAGAGAAGCCGACTGTTGTTTTGAAATGTAGAAAATTAAACTTTCTTTTTCCGTTGGAACAATTCTAAGCTCGCGTTCAACTTCCGTTTTAGCCGCACCCCCAACATGCTTGTGGAAGTTTAAAAAGTTTCACGCGGCCTCTGGAGCATAGATATATATCATCGTACAGTGCTTAAATATTTTTATTGGACCGTCTGACAAGAATCCGTATAGCACAATAATCAAGGAAAATATGCAATTAGTAAAATATTATAATTATATGTATAAAACATTAACATTAAATAAGGAAAGATAACTTTTTTTTATTTATTTATCGCGTTTACAAAATAATCAAGTTCAACAAAGAAATATAGTAGGCATTTAAAAAAAACCAAGAAGGTTTAAAACTAAGGCTGACTACTTCTTCTTAAGGTGCTTATTCAACTGGCAAAGGTTAATGGTCAGTTCATGGTCAGTTATCCACGTTAAACTGACTACTAGATAATAAAATTATGATGTGGTTTCCTGTTACTATCTGCATCAGATTTTCACAAAATCATTTAGATTTCAAAGCCCCTGTAGCCTCATCCCAATGGTCACTCCATTTATTTATGGTTATAACGTCATTTGTTGGTGACTAGAGCCTTGTTTGTTGTCTAGCAGGTGACACCACGGAAGAAGAAGTAAAACTTAACTGCCGACGTTTGTCTTTCGATGAGAACAAACAACGTCTTCCGAGGTTAACAATTGGTCGAATAAAGTGTTGTTTCCGTTCACCCTTTACTCGTCTTTATACAACTAAAGTATCCTTTAAAGATCACCCTATTATCTTTTACTATTAAAAGTTTTGATCAAATATGCACCTCGTAATAAATTTTATATGAGGATTAATGCATCGGATTATATTGTTCTATATAGTCCTCCGACAAAAATAAAGGACCTATAATTATCATCTAAGAGGATGAGCTAGTTTAGATAATTTTTTAATACGTAACAAATCTTAATATCAATTTATCATAGTATATTCGGCGATATAATTAACGGTTAAGGTAAACGTTGTCGGAATTCTAATTAGGTCACCGTACAACGCTCCCGTACTCGAATGCAGCAAACCTTAACTGACCCAAATATCCAAGTAAGCAAGCACTTTCGCCCTGACCGCCGGGATGCCTCAAAACAACGCCTCAATGGCTCTCCTATGTTATTGTCAAAGTAACATTATACGTGTAGGTAGTACGATTAATCAGTCTGCGAGCACAGTGGGAGCGGTCGTGGTAGCGGTGGCGGAGGCGGGAGCGGGAGCGTGTGCGGGTTGGTAATTAGATTTAAGAACAACTGGGCGGGCGTCAGCCGGAGAATGGCCTGCATTAATTTGAGCTTCTCTAACGAGGGCGACGGGCTAGGACCTTGCATTTCTGTGCGACCTGTGGAGTCGATTCATAATATATTTATTTTACAAATGTATCAAATTTAACTTTATTCGTTATCAGTATCAACTGGTAAAAATATCATAAACAGCAATACATCACCGCTGGACATAGGCATCCCTCAAAGATCCTAGATATAGAGTATTCGAAATGCACTGAGGAATATCTTCGTTCACTCCTATCCAATTATAGTGACATCAAGGACGAAGGTATTTACTCACTCTTAGTAAAGTGTCGTTTATTTTGAGGGAATTGTACGCTAAGTTAGTTGTTCTACTGTATCAGGCTTTGTCATATACTTGTATTTTAGTTTTTTCACAGTAACATTTTAAGCGAATGTCATGCAATCTTTTTTTTTAGTTTTTTCTCATTTCCTTGTGAAGTTTTATTTAGAAAGTAATTATGTATCTGTATTTGTTTACCAGTCGTATAGAAGACACTGATCTGCTTTATATTAAAATTATTTATTACAAGATATCTAATAAACTAAGAAGTATATCACTTTGCTGTTTTAAGAAAATGTGGAATGATGTTTTATACATAATATTATTTTTTAAAAGGCAACGTAAGCTAGACTATATTTAGATTAAAGTTAAAATACTGAATAACTAAGCGCTGTTTTCTTATACAGGTCGATCAAAATAAATATATCTAAGGCATGAATATTTCAAAAAAGGGAAATAAGAATGCATGTTCTATATATCCTTTTCTATTGTTCCGCTAAGTTTAACTAGAAGAAAACTCAGTATGATTTAAGCTTAGTTAAGTTAGCCGTATTATTTTAATTCCGTGCAATAAATTTTTATCCATAATTGTAGTATATTATAATAAAATAAAAATAAATAAAAAAATCATCTCCACAGTTTTCACTGTTCTGGTCAGTTGTGTCCGGCGTAGCAGCGGGCTACGCGTCCACTCCGTTGTGTTTATTGCAATCTGGCGGCTAAATGCTCCTGCTTACCCGGCTTATACTGCCCTTTCGTTATACCCGATTTTAGCCCCTAAATATTTATTGCAATTCCATTACAGTTTCAGGTATATTCTCTTACATTCACAGTTAATATAATTTATCTATATTATATACGTTAACTGATCATCATCAGCCGATAGACATCCACTGCTAGACATAGGCCTCCCTCAAAGATCTCCACATCGATCAATTCTGCGCTACACGCATCCAGCGGCTACCCGCGACCTTACAGTTAGCATGGCCTTCGGCACCACCGGGCTATAGGGGCTGTTGTTTGTAGGTTCATGTGGGGGATTTGAGGCATTTATCACCACGCTGGCCCGATGCGGTTCATGGGAACCAAAGTCTCGTTTGTTGAGGTTGAGGAGGTTGCGGTTGGCTTGGGTCCCGTGAGTTGTTGTGTGGGACCCGTTATATCTCTTAAAGCACTAGAAAAAATCTATTATTAAACATTGGTCAACATCAGCAAAATATTTAATGCAAGGTTAGTGAAGGATTTCGGTTCGAGATAAAGTCTTCAAGCAAAAATGAATAATTTACTAGTGGTATATCTCTATTGTTGGAGACCGTCTAGGTAGTGTGCAAAGATTACTGTGTTCCCGGTTGAAATTACTAATGTAACGAGACTTAAAATTGTCTCAAAGCGACGAGCACAATGTGGTGCTTTGTATATTATTCTAACTAGCGCCACGTTGTTATGATCGAACGTATCATACACCATCAGGTGAACGTCCCGCTCGTATCGACGCTTCATAGAATTAAAAAAAAAAATCACTAATGTCAGAATAATCTGTGTCTTAATATCTTAAAATAATGAACTATTTAGATTAGTGAAATTATTTAAAACCTCTGAACGTCTCCGCGTTCCTATGGACATGTTTGCATACTACCCGTCGATCGTAATGTCTACGACATCCATTTATACCACATAAAGTTAAATCAAGTTCCATAAGGAATGTGCTGAACGAATTCAAAGCGGAATACAATTTTCTAATCGTCGGACGCTGCTTATTATCTGGTCAGCCAAAGGGTTGTTGAACTATCTCCCTCGGCCCTCGGCCCTCGCAAACAATGTGGCCCTCTGTGTGCACGGACTTAAATAAAAGGTTTGATTTTGTGTTGTAAGGGTGCCCTCGTTCAATATTTGCGCAGCGGACCGACCGATCTGCATAGCTTTATTATATACTTTCCTATACCTTTGAGGAAGTATCCAATATTAATAAACCGCACTCTAATATGTTAAATATGTATTAATAGTAACATAAAAAATTAAGATTTAGATGTTTTTACAGAAACAAAATTATGTTTATTCCACTGATAAAATTTTCTATTCGTACGTATTATTTGTAAACAACAACTACTGCGATTATTAAATAATTTTATGCTATGAATATATGCTTGTTTATACATTTAACTTATCTATATATACAGAAGATATCCAGAGATTCATTTACTCATCACAAGATCTTCAACTATTTTACGTAAATACTCAATTTTTAGTAGGGATATTACTTCTGCCACTTAGAGGTCAGCTAAGAATGGATTTTACAAAACTCCTTCCCCAAAAGAGAGTTTCTGAGTTGCAGGTAGTATTTAATTTTTTAACATTTAGTATCTTCTCGAAGATCTAATATGAAACAAAATAATTTCCTTTAAAAAATAAACAAATCTCGCTGGAAGTATTGTTATATAATTGTTTTACAGCTGCTCAAGGTACAAGCTAAGTTTAGGTGCCACTGGCGAAAATTATAAAATTTTTGATATGTATTTTACTACAAGAAAATTACTTAGATTATTTATTACTCTTCATCAAATAGTGTAGCTCTATCAATGAATCATGACATTATTAGTTGAGTACATATGTCTAATCATCATCATCAGATTATAGACGTTTACTGTTGAACGTAGGCCTACCCGAAGTTCTCCAGAGCTCTTGCGCTGACTGCAGCAGAAATCTTTGCTGTCGAACTATGTTACAATACAATTCTAAAAAAACATGTAAAAACAGGAAATAGAAATATAAAGTAAGATAATTCATTTTGGTATAAAAAGACTTACGGGAGTATACATGACTGTATGAAAAGTGTCAATCTTTTAAAAAACCTGTCACAGTGTTTATCGATTTTGATTTCTATGTACATCATCTCTGAAAACAAACATTATAATACAGATGGACTAATTAAGCAATTAACGTCTCAAAATCATAATTCTTACTGTTCCTTCCCCGCCAGCTTTACTGGCTTTAACACTCCCACAATTCGCTTTAGAGGAGTTTTTCAAAATGCATTCTTAGTTCACCTCTGTATGGCAGAAACAATATCTGTGTCAGATTTTGAAATTTTACGTCTAACAGTTTCGGAGATCTCATGATGAAAAATCTAAACAAGATATTTATCATATATGGTAAAATTTGAGATTTTACGTCTAACAGTTTCGGAGATCTCATGATGAAAAATCTAAATAAGATGTTTATCATATATGGTAAAATTTGAGATTTTACGTCTGACAGTTTCGGAGATCTCACGATGAAAAATCTAAATAGGATATTTATCATATATGGTACCATCTCTAACGTAATTTTATAAACTCGATTATTGCGTCGGTAGTGTTTTTTAAAAAATCATTATTTAGCAGCTAAGATGCTAATAAAGCTTGCGTCAGGTTGCTTGTGAAGTGACAGCTGCAACTAGCGGCGCTAATGGCTATCAAGAGGACCGAACATGACATGGAACGAAATGGGTGAGATTTGTCAACGGGCCTACCCATGATACACCTTATGGAATTGTAATAAAGACCACAATCGAATTTCCAAGGTACAGCTCCAACAAGAGGGTTGTAAAGTTTAATATGAATGCATTGTTGTTTAAGATTTATTGCAAGATTTTCTAGGATACAATTAGATTTAGTTGCTTATATATAAATATAGCACTTTTCTAAACGGATTTAATATTATTAAAAATAATACGTATTGATTTTCAAACCGTTTGCATAATATATTTTTTAGAATAATTTTAATAATATTATAGAACTTTTACTGACATATGTATATAAGAAAAAGCTGTAGGAATAGTAAAAAATCAGAAAGAAACTTGTGCCCTTAGATTCAAAAGTTGTAGCAATCAAATTCACTTATAGGCTCTTTACATACAATAATGGTTAAGCCTAACTACGGGTAATGTCTAACTTTGCTTCACCATCTCAATAGACTTAATCATAAAACATTGAAACTATTGGAGGTTAAATATTACACCACTGTAATGGTGGAAGATCTTTGTCGCCGGAGACCGTCTAGGTTGGCATCACTGCTGCGCTAATCTGCCGCTGAACAGTAGTGTGCAAACATTACTATGTTCAAGTTTGAAAGGCGTTGTAGCTATTAAAATTCCCAAAGTAATTAAACTGAACATCTTATAGGCTTGAGCACAAAGCGGTGCAATGTATATCATCCTAATTAGTGCTACGTCGTTATGGGCAAGCGTTATCACTTACCATTAAGTGAACGTCTCCCTTGTCTCGCGTGGTAGAATAAGATCTAGCAAAGAACGGGACTTAACATCTTACACAATGAAGATTTCATTTTCGTGGTCATACTTTATTAAAACTACTAGCTGTTCTCCACCGGCTTTGCTGGCCGTAACGCCAATGCCTTATGAAGAAGGAATTTTATAAAATATATTCTTAGTTGACCTTTAAATGGCAGATGCAATATCTCTACCAAATATTCAGTGTTTACGTCTAATAGTTTCGGAGATCTCGTGATGAGTCAATGAATCTCTGAATATCTCTTAGATATATATAAATAGATAGATTTAAATCTACTACAAAAAAATAAGTTAGAGATATAGTTTGTTAAAGATAAATGAATTTATCCTTTACAACTAAAATAATATAAATCTTAATAATAGTGCAGGTAATGTTAATATTAGTATTTAGCATGTTACTAAGTTAAGCATTGCTGAAACCGTGATTGCATCGAGCTCCGCTACGAAGACATTTCAAGTTTAAAATTTTCGTGACTACATTAAACATGTTACCAAGGTCTTTAACTAACAAGTTTAAAAGGTTACACCTAAACTAAATCCGCAAGGATGTGGAGGGTATCCCGGCAACGGTTAACGGGCTTCGTTAACTTCATATTAAGCGACACCCCTCACTTTTAGGTAGTGTCTCGTTACACGAACGCATTCATAGTTAGTAAAATGATTTTGTAAATAAATACGATAAAATTAACGTAGAAGCAAACACTAAATATTTTTTTTTTTTTAATCGACATAGCGAAAACACGAGCAATACATTTGATGGTAAATGATAAACCTGAAACCTAACTACGAAAAAACCTAACTACATTACTTTTAAGTATAAATGTAATTAACCTAATATGGATCACATATAGTTATCTGAAATAAATTATTTATTATTATTACAAAAAATTTGTGGTAGTTAGGTTGATATACACTACACATCATTGCGCTCGTCGTCTTAAGATATATGTTGTCTCCTTACCCCAGTCATTAGCTACTACGCCTTTCAAACCTGAACACGGTTATGTTTTCACACTACTGTTTAACAGCAGAAATACGAGCTGCGGTGAAATACGATCTCCGCCAACAGAGACCTACCACCAGTAAATTATTTATTATTTCATATTTTATGGAAGGGTAAATGATAACTATAGCCTAGGTTTAAAACTCTCAATTCACAAATAATACTTATTTTAATTTGTTATAACGTAAAAATAAACGAATGTTAAAGATAATTATAACTAATATACATAGTAAAATATAATCTACTATGAACTGTTCAAATAAAAGAAAAGTATTGATCCGTTTACTTTACAGTAATTCATTCTGTGCATGTAATTATTAAAAAAAAAATCAGAAATTTCCCTTGGAGAATGAAAGCAAGAACCCAAGTGCAGACTATTACAGTAAAGCAGCAGAGAAATGATTTTGAATATCATACAGATAATGAAATAGATAGTGGATTAGGCAGAGACAATAAAATTTCATGCTCTATCTCTAAATATCTATATATATCAATAATTTCTAAGCAGAATTGTGATTTAATCATAAACTAAAACTGGATTTAATTACGAACCTTCGAAAAAATGACAAAGACACCTATTGTTACATAGTTGAATACCAACAGGATAAGAGCTACGCCACCAGATCACAGTAACTCCTTACGATTTACACCAGATCCCTGATCCATCGTATGAATAGCTCAGAAGCTGACACGATGTCCAGAAAAAAATTAAGAAAATTAATGTTTTTATCTGTTAATATTAGGTCCTTACATATGAAATTAGCGTTTTATAGTACTGACCACTTTGATCTGAAATATCTCCTCTTTGGTTAAGAATTCCAAATTCAAATTTATAAATTCATTTAGCTGGTACATTTGAGTTTTGAACAGTCATTCATTTGTTTTTTCCTCATTATTTTTTACTTTGACGTCGCTTATTACCACACAATGGAAAACATGAAATATCGGTATATTTACGAGTACGACTACTATAGTGGCACCAGTGCTGCAGAAACAGCTCGAAGGATTAATGATGTGTACGGCGCTGGTGTCGCAAAAGAAAGCACGGTATGTTTTTGGTTTCAACGTTTTCGTTCTGGAAATTTCGTCCTTCAGAACCAACCCCGTCGACGGCCGTAGACCAAAGTGGAAAATAAAGAATTAAAGGCTATTGTGGAAGCGGATTCATCACAAAACACTTCAGAGATAGTTGCAGACTTCAGGGTAAGTGACAAAATTGTATTAATCTACTTGAAGAAAATCGGGAAAGTAAAAGAACTTGAACGATGGGTACCTCATGAATTGAGTGAATCGAACTTGCAAACACGCGTCGACTGCTGCTGCTGTTACTTTGCTCAACCGACACAATAATGAAGAGATTTTAAATCGAATCATTGCTTGTGATGAAAAGTGGATATTGTACGATAATCGAAAGCGCTCGTCGCAATGGCTGAACCCTCGAGACCCAATCCTGCCATAAACGAGAATTCACTCAGAAAAAGATACTTGTGAGTGTTTGGTGAACTAGAGCCGGTGTCGTTCACTACAGCTTTCTAAAATCTGACCAAACGATTACGGCAGATATCTATTGTCAGCAACTGCAAACCATGAAGGTAGAACTAGCTGCTAAACAACCTAGATTGGTCAATCGCTCTAGGCCACTGCTGCTTCACGACAACGCAAGATCACACACTGCACAACCAACAACCACAAGTTAGATGAGCTACAATTGGAATGTCTGCGACTTCCACCGTACTCTCCGGATCTTGCCCCAACAGATTATCATTTTTTCCGGAATTTGGACAACTTGTTACAAGGAAAAAAATTTAACTTCGCTGCGGTAGTCCAAAACCGCATTCAAAGAGTTTATTAATTCTCCCGGCCTGGGTTTTTTTATTAAAGGGATCAATGAACTACCTATGAGATGGCAAATATATTTACAAAAAAAAAGAATTACTTTATATTCCCCCCGTACAAAACGCCAATTTCATATGTAAGGACCTAATATGATCAGAAAGCATATAGTATTAATGCTGCTTGAGTTTGACTTTTCTAATTCAAATATTATCTTGCTCTCAATATTAGAATAATAAACTTCGCATGTTTTTGCATATTTATATATATACATATATATATATTTATATATATATGTATATGTATATATAAATATATATATATATATACGTAAAGGAGCTAGTCGGCGAGTCATTACGTAAATACTCAAAGTTTGGTAGAGATATTGTTTCTCCCATTCTGTGGTCAGCTAATAATGGTTTTTACAAAATTTTTTTCCCTAAGGAAGTTTTGGGGGGTGTTAATAACAGGAAGAGGCCTGGGCGTAATAATATTTCAAGTGTAAATTTAAATGTAATTCTATATTACTGCCAGCAAAGCGAGCGGGCTAGTCTACTGTAAAAGCTTAGCTAGCACATAGAAGAAACCTTATATATAATATAAGAATAGAATAGTAATACGAAATTCTTCACTAACACAAGAGAACACTATATACTACCGTATCACTGTATATATAATGTTACATATTACTATCGCTTGCAGTGTTCGTTCATAGAAACTATAGCCCGGTGTAGTTAGTGGTACTATCGGAATTAAATTATGAAACCAAAACTGATTCTAATTGTAGTGGAAACCTTAAACCCTAGCGGTTAACCTATATGACTGTTTTAGGTTATTAAATAAGGTTAAACAACAAACCCGTAAAAATAAATATACAGTAAATAGTAAATATAAACAAGAGATATACTTACAAGTAATGACGGATAGTAAGGAATATATTTTATTTAGAAGGAGTAATTTCCTAAAAAAAGATTTGAAAATTTCACTTGGGGATCGCCTACAATGACTACTTAACATCAGTATGTATAAAAATTTGTTTTACCAAAAAAATGTCGGTTGTAGCTACCTTTTTACTTATTTGTAGTTTATATTATTGGCGACTTTTACAGCTTCGAAAGGCACAGAGCTCGTGGATCTAGATTCCTCAAATTAAATTAGCTTAAAGAAAATCTTCTAAGGTATTTACAAAAAAACCTATTATTGGCATCAATTATTAATTTAATCGTATATAACTTTTAAGACACATGACCGTTTTACTGCGAAACTAAATAAAGTTATTAATGTTATATACAAGATCATTGTTACAAAAATATGTATCTATACTGATAGAACATTGTACATTGTTATATGTATTGTACATGTTTAAATCATCTTCCATTTGTTATAATAATATACTATAGAGATGATAATTTAATTTATTATAACATTACTGTTATCATTGACACTTAAAAATTACATACATACGCGTAGCAGGATGTCGTAGCGGCCTACGATAAAAAAGTTTGTTAAATTGAAACTTAAAAGATTCTGAGTACCTAACAAGTACTAAGGTTGCTTAAATTATAAGATCAAATAAAACAATTTTAATTTATTAAACGGTCTAAGACATTATAGCAAACAATATTTTTTTTTAATATTAATATTTCTAACAGTAAAAACGGATTTATTATTAGTCAAAACTCACTCGTACTAAAACACTACTTTAAATAATAAATTATAATTAGCGATCACTTCAAATAAAATATTACAATAATAATTTGTACACTTTACTACACTATAATAATGTTGAAGAAAATTTAGTTATTCAAAAGTAAAAACATTAACGTTTATGTATGTTGTTGTTAGTTAATAAACACTTGTTTAACTACATGATCGTCAGATATGCTACGCAAAATGACGCCAGTAGATTTGGAGCTTGCAAAGTTAACATCATCGACGGCACCAGCGGCTGAATTCGGTTGTGGCAGGCGGGTGCCGGCTGGCTGATCGGCCGCTAAATGCCGCAAGAGGCGACTCCGTCTCACTCGCTCCCCGCGAGCGCGGCGCACTTCTCGCTCGCGCCGGCGCGAACACGTGTTTATTTGTATGTTTTATCCTTCGGCGGCTTTAAACCCTGCCCACCCCGACCGCAAAGTGCGCTCCGCCACCCGCCGCGCCCGCGCCCGCGCCGTCGCCGCCTCTCGCTCGCCGCCGCACCGACTCGCCCGCGAAACTTTGTCCGAAGTCGACGGGCGCGGACGTACGCCGCGTATTAATAGCCACCGCCGGCGGACACCGCAAACAGGGGCCCAAAGCGCCACGAGTCGCAACACGGACGCGCCAACCGACGCACGCATATCACACACACGCACCCGGCACACGGTAAACAAATCGAACTCAATTAAAATATAAAAACGTTACACCTCGTACGGAACGACGGACGGACACGACGTGCGTACTATCGCGTAAACACCAAAGTGGCGTCATTGATACTAGTGAAAAAGTTTGCCGAGGCGCGCGGGGGAGTCACCCTCGGCGTTCGAAAAAATCGGCCCCTCGCGTACCGCCCGCCCGCCCGCCGCCGAACTTTTCATTCACCGGGAAAAAAAGTGTGGCAAGGCCGCCGCGTGACGTCACCGCATCAAGTGGCCACGCGCGCGTTTCCTAGCAACGTGCTCCTACCCGCGCTCGTCTCGTGCTTGAGCCCCTCTAAACAATAGCACCAGTAGTATCGTTCGACGTGTGTGTGTCACTATGAAAATTATAAGGGAGGCCGGATCGTTCCTGCTGAGGGTGCCGGCAGTGTGGAATGTGTAGTGAAATGTAGTACGGAGTGAAGACAGTGGACCCTATGTGTAGCACGCAGCGGTCGCGGGTGTCGAGGATGCACCTGACGGGGGCATCGAGTGGTGCGGTGTCACCTGACACCAGCTCGACACTGCTCCACGAGACTTACACGAAGATGACCTCGGATATACTTGCAGAGAGGACGCTGGGCGACTTTCTTTCCGAACATCCAGGCGAGCTGGTCAGAACTGGCAGCCCTCACTTCGTCTGCACGGTTCTACCGCCGCACTGGCGCTCTAACAAGACGTTACCGGTTGCGTTCAAAGTGGTAGCTCTGGGCGACGTCGGTGACGGCACGCTGGTGACCGTTCGCGCCGGGAACGATGAGAACTGCTGCGCGGAGCTGAGAAACAGTTCGGCGGTGATGAAAAATCAAGTGGCAAAGTTCAACGACCTCCGATTCGTCGGCCGCAGTGGTCGCGGTGAGTGCTGAAGGTGCAGTTATTGTTACACATTAAGTATTACTACCGTATGATTTAAAACACTAGAATAACTAGAAGTGATTTCATAAAACTTCTTCGAGTGAATATATTTCTTAACTTTAATCCTCGAAACAAACTAATACATATTATTCAAATATTATATTTTTTTATTTATTTTTGAACAATACAGTATTGTCTTAAAGCAGTTGTTTTTATGGTATCGCAATTAACACTTTTAGGACACTATCACTAATATATCAAACACTGATTTATTTTTTGCTTTAACTTTTAACTACGAAAATGTGATCTTAAAGAGAGGTGTTAACTTAAAACATTAAATACACTAACAGTGAAACACCTTGAAACGACTTTTGATGGTCATGCAATTTTCAAGTCAGGGAAAAGACCGTGACATTGAAAAGGATCCGAAACTTTTTCCAAACAACTTAAGAAACTCGAGTGAATGTCAAATAGGGAGGGCGGACATCGTCCTTAATTCCCGCCCGCCCATTTATTAAGAAATTTCATTCTACTGAGGGTTGTTTATTGTGTACTCATATTTTAAATGATAACAATCAAATATTCAATTTAAAAACACAAATATTTATTAAAAATCTTAATGACAAATAATCGTAATTTTAATTTGAAAAGCACTCAAAAGTAATATAAGTTTTAATGTTAATTAACCTTGAATATATATATATATATATATTGTACTTTTGTTTATAAATTTTCAGTCTCACAATCGATTCATTAATATATAGAGTCAAATAGTTCTTTATTTATAAAAAAAACTATGTAAATTGAAAAACATTAGTAACGTTTATGAGATATTCAGAAAAAGAGCTAATTTCTATCTTAGTTACAGGCAATGTATATGTGGCTAACAAGTGTTAAGGCTGTCCAGAATGATAAGTGTTCAGCGTTATTAAACACATACACTCTATTAATTTTTACGTGTAAATACAAAGCAAAATCTTTAGTACAATTTGAAATTAATCTTCATAAGTATTGCTTTAATTATTTTCAGACGATATATATAAATATATGCTGATATCCACCTTTTTAACTGTTTAACAAGGATCAAGCTAACTACTTTAAAAATCTTTAAACTTTGTACCTTTTAATCAATATGTTGCTAACGAAAATCAATCATTTGTGAAAACGTCAGCAATAGCTAATATTTTTTTTTTATTTTTCTCTTCATCCTGCTCAAAGTGGTCTCAAATACTGCTGGAATTTCTACTAAAGAACGTTTGTAAGGTATTGAAATAAACTGGCTAATTATCGTTTTTGATTTAAAATTGATTTTTATAAAAAGAAAAATCATTAAATATCGTTGTGAAGGATAAAACAAATTAAAAAGTAGATTTTTTTTTAAAAAAATAATAATAAAGTGAACTAAAAGTATATTGGATGAGAAATCAACTAACGTGTTAATTTCTTGTCCCATACACTTACAATGGGATAACAACGTAATTATATTTTATATTGATTTTACAACTATTTCAAAATAAAGTAACTTTTTTTACCTATAAATTATACTCCTAATAAAAATTAATAATAATAAAAAAAAAATTATAAAGTCTATGATTTATGACATGTTTCTTTTGATCAATTACTAATGAATTAGACGTACAACGCGGTGGCAGTTTAGTAGTTTTTGTTAAATTTTTACTACTACAATCATTATCCTACAAAAAGTTTAAATTTATAAAGAAAACCTAAATTTCGTTTAATATATTAAATATATATAATTTTCGTACAATTGGTTTTAATGCATCCGAATGCATTGTGTTCGTAGGGCTCTTCTCGTTGTACAGAATGTGCGATACAGGCATCTGAATATCAAACGTGCCGTCAATACGCACTCTAACAAACTTTGTTTGTTACCCCCGCTCACCCTACATCAAGTGTATAGCTTCCGCCTGCCATTTTATGTTCAGTTCATGCGCCCTTTCAAATTTAATCAGAAACTATACAACATAATAAAAAATATTACGTCTTTTAAATACCAATTAAAAATCACTGTTTAAGAAAATAACTAGACATAAATATAAAAACAAAAACACCAAGTGACGTATATCCTAAGAATAGAGTCAGAACTAAACCGTTCTTTTTTATTCTATGAAGTGTCAAGATGAGCGAAACTTTCACTAGATGATAGGTTATACAACTGCCTATTAATATAGCGCCAATTAAGGTGATATATACAGCATCACGTAGTATTCGGCCCTTTGAGAGATAAAATCCCTCCGTAACTCTTCTACTCCAGTAATTTCATTAGCCTTAACGCCTTTGAAACCGGAACATAATAATGTTTGTATACTAGTGTTCGGTGCGAGAAATAGTAGTTGCAGCGGTACCGACCTATTCGATCTCCGGCAATAGAGACCAGACCCACCACCAGTAAAAGACATTAAACGATAGCTCGCAATCACCACAGCATCACCATTTAAATTACTAGGCTAACAAAATGTCAACTAAAGTAAAGATAAACACTAAATTAAAGTTATGTGATATAGTACTTTATAATCTAAAGCCTTATAGTTTCCAAAGTGGTCCAGGTGAACCTCCAAGTATTAGCTCTAATCTTCATATTTTTTTTTTCTTATTTTGGGAATACTTTAGAAATGTAGCTACAAGTTGTCCACCGGAACATGCAAAATTTTTAAAGTTGTCTATGAGGAAAAAGTCTGGGAACATTTAATTTAGAGCATTTATACTATATAGATTAATATCCCATCTCATATGCTGGTAACTATCTGGTTAATATTTCGTCTGTAATATCACTGCCACATCATTGCATAAAAAACTGCTTCGCTAATTTTAGTATTGCCGTTATACAAATCGCGACTCCAAATTTCCAATTCAACAACGCAAAATTTCAATGCTAATTATAAACCTTATTAATTTTAGGATATTTGTAAACTATAGCTTATACATTATTTCTCATCATCATCATCAACCGATAGATAGTTAGCTGGACATAGAATCCGCTAATAATTTCCACACCTGGCTTATACTGTTACGAAAATTAACACTCGTATTACTTTGTAACAAGCTCTGTCAAGTTTGAATCCAAATCACATACAATCATCATTTTCTATTTGTAGCTAAACATCGGTCCTTTACAAATGTTATTCTAAATTTTTTAATGTATTCTTCTTCCATGAAATATCTTCTAGATTAAATTTCAATCTTAATATAGAGAACTCTCTATATTCTACTTCGCTCTTAATACAATCTCTATTCACAATTTGTCTTCCCTTGATTTCTGGACTCGGTATAATTTTGTACTGCTTACAGATTTCTTAAGCTCAAAACGGCTACTTTAGCAAGTATTGTTTATACAGCCAATCAGTAAAATGCATACATTACTGTGATCTGGTATAAAAGGCTTTGAAATCATTAAAGTGTTAAGATTAATTTATTTCTTAAGGCTAGCAACAATTACATGAAATCTTCAGATTTTTCTAAATATATCTTGAAGGTCGTTTATAAACATAATAATTGGTTGCTTTTTTCAATAATGGCTACATATATCGCCCATTTTACAAGTATACGATGTTGAGTGGAAAAGTAGAACAATACTTCGACTTTAATATATTTTTATTGTATATAATAATTAAATTTTTACCCCTAATTTTACACAGATTGGTAACTAACCGATCGAATCGAAAAAAAATCGTCTAAATTGACCGTACGTAGATCCGGATTCGTACCAGGTACTGTCATGTAACAAGGCAAGTTATCACTAGCGCCTCAAAGACTTGCCAGTTGTTGAGGATGTCTATAAACAACTGTCTACCTTCCCTTAAGACATATTGCAAGTTTCTTAATCAATCAATCTCCAACAGAAAGATTATATTGGTCAGAAAGTACAGAAGCGCTTTAGTCCTGTCACAGCTTAAACAAAAAGTAGTTTTCTTTGATGAATCATCTCCCATCATTTGGATATAGCATGTAACAAATAAGTTAGATTTTATAGAACCCCAAAAGCTAGCTCTTGTTATAATAATGGATTGGTGAAGTCTGACATAAATTTATTATATACACCATTTTGCAAGAGTCGATCGCGCACCAAACAAATCTGGTTTGCGGTTCTCCCCACATGCCGTCCTGTTAATGTCTTACATAAATACTACACCAGCAATTTACGGAAGCTTGCCAATGAAGCTCAACACTACATTGAACAATCCATATCCTCGATTCTTTAGTCATGAAAACATTACCAGAGATAGAGAAATCTTTTGTATTTTCATCGAAAAACTGCTGACGCCGCATCTTACTTTAGCTGCAAGTCATAGGTAACTAGTACCTATTTTTTTTTTATTTTCTCTAATCATTAATCACAAGTGTGTTTAAAATTTAGTTCTAGCGCAATAATATTTTTAGTACTCTTTTTTTGTAGGTATTTCTTTATTAATATATAAAGCATTGTAAATTGTAATTGTAAATATAACCTGTGTTCGCAACAATTACAAAACTTGTTATTTACCTTTTTATTACGACTCAAGCTTCTATAATTACGTTATTTATTTATAGACCACACACAAGTTGTAAAATAGTGGTTTTGTGGTTCAATGAAAATTAAAATACTTAAATCTATTTAAACTAGCTTTTAAGTTGTTTGGTTACTAAATTGTTTACAGTGTAGTGGTTCAATAATAAATTTTTCTACATATAATTACTACATCTCGTGTTTTCCACAGTTTGATTCTTACCAGCAAAATAATACGATCGCAAATTCGTGTAGAATTGTGATTTTAATAAACAGATGAAACTCACAGCAACACCAGGCGAGACCAAGAAGTGTTGCTGATCTTTATATTCATAACATGAAAGCTCATGACAAGCTTTAAGTTCACGCCTGAGTTTTAAAACAAGTACAAAAATCATTCTACAACTAAATTACTACACTAACATCTAACATTTTTCTCCTGAATGTACTAAAAATATTAAGAGGAAAATATCCAATGGATATCGCTTGAATCGTTCCGGTAACAAAAAACAGTCTCGAACGTAACCACAACTCGAACTTCCGTAGTGTTTTAATCTAAAGCAATATTTCAGAGCTGTGCAAATGAAAAGTTAGTCTCGGGCAAGACTTGAAGAAGCGGCCCGCCTTCTCGCTCGCTAACCAATGGAAAATGGCGGAAAAGCAACGTCTTCCTCGGAGGCGGGGCCGCGCCGCCTGCGGTCGCATAGCCATTTGAATAAAATTTTTCCTTTGAAGAGTTCTTTTGCGAATATATATCGCGGTCTGCGTGGAACGGTCGTAAGGAAGCCTTAATTGCTATTGCAGTCCCGCTCCCGCTCGCCCCTTTTGATCTCCGTAATATTTCTAAAACGGAACACGAACGTTCTCGAAATTAATACGCGCTGTTGTTAAACATAATCTGTATATAAAAATCGTAAGATTTTCTTTCAAATCGCATCAGATGCGGCAGTTTAATAATAACAGAAAACAAAGGATTTATTCGAAGTGGGAAAGATGTTAAAAGTTGGTCGGGTTTTCGCCGGGGCGACACGCAAACATCGTGTAGACAGCCGCCGCACTCACGCAACCGCCATAACCGGCCCTTGTCAACCATAACGTGGCCGCAGCGACTGGCGGCGCCCGGTTAACCGGCAGCCCCGGCCGCCGACCCGCCCGGTTAACCGGCCGACCGGTTACCCGGTTAGCCGCGATGGAAAACTAGCATTTCATTTATGGTTTCGGGGTAGCTGCGCTAACTAAGCCGGGCCCGCAAGTTGCGTAACTATGCTTTGCGGCGTCGCCCGCCCGCACGCTCTATTAGCCCAACGACGCCTCTTGGAACTTTCACTATAACACACTACGCCTATTATCCAGATCGTACTTCGTATTTCCAATCATTAAAGTTTTTTTTTTCCAATCGCGGACATTTATAATTATTATTTTTTTTCATATAAAACTTACATCAGAAAGTTATCATTTATTGAACATCTCCTGAATACATATAAATTAATATTGTTCTTTCGTTTGTATTTTTTTTAATATATATATAGTGTCTATTTTATAAATATTATCATAAGATATACTTTATTTTATTGCTTCTATAACTTTTTCGTTAAACTATATTGTAATACAGAATATTCATGAAGAAAGGCAATTTACATGAGTGGGCATAACAAATTAGACATTGCCGTTCGTCGGGCTCGGAATCGATGAAAGCGACGGTATTACCTCTGCTCTGCGGATAGACGCGGCTACAGTACACATATCAGGAGTCCTGCGACACAACTGGCGACACCTCAGCTTACATCAGCATATTAATTCAGTCAATTAGCGCGCATGGGGCATTAGCACATCGTTACCAGGCGACACAGCGCTCTAATCGCCGCGACTGACAAGGCAAGGAGTGTATTTGACAGCTGTCAAATTGGATTGCATCCAGCTATTAGGGACCTCCGTGTACGACCTCGGACCCCGAAAGGTTAACATGGATATGGTTTATACTCCACCAACCATTATTTTTTTTAATCGACATAGCGACTGATTAGACGAGCGGGACGTTTACCTGACGATAAATAATACTACATAAAGATATACACTGCAACAAATTGTGTTCGTCGCCTTGTCCATAATATGTAAAGTTTTGTTACCACAGTAATTTAACTAGCTAACATACCAGAATACATTAATTTGTTTTACAGCAGAAATAAGTGTTACAGACGTAATTAGATGATCGTAGGCAATAAACTACGAGTTTGTTTTTCAAATTTCCTTCAGTTCCAATAAATATAATTTGAAGTTGTCAAAACTAATCGTAAAATACGTCGATGCTGTTTAATGGCGCTGTAGTTAGTGAATAACATGGTTAACGAGATTAAACATCATTCTTCCAAGTTAATGAGCTAAATTTAATTATGTGTAAACATCGTAACTAGCGCCTCGATGTTATGAACGAGAATATTGCAATCGTATTTATAAGGATGATGTCTAGCTCAACTAATAAGTTCGTATTTTGTGAGAAGCGTATCACTTAAAATCAGTTAAAGTCTCGGTTAAAAAGTAGTCCGACAGCGTAGCTTACGGCAGCGAGTACGAAAATTTGAATACCAACGTGCAACTTACAAATTATCTTATATCTGCCGGCCTTTTGAAAAATATGTAAACGATTTGTAAATATCTCTACTCCTTTGAACCAATTTGCAACCTTCTGTTGAATCCAAGTCGTCACTTATATTTTTAGTAGGAGTAAACAGATTATAAGTTATTAAAACGATGTTGAGTTAAATACTGTATATAAAAAAAAATACAGACTTATCCACTTTTTCCTTACATTTCTGGAGGACTAGCGTGCCGCCGAAGTTGGGATACTATCGTCGCGAAGTGCGAGTACGAACACCGTTTCACTCCCTACTACTCACTTAGTGCTTCTAATTGCTGAGCGAGTGCGATTAAAGTTTAATTCCATTAAAAAAAAATACCTCATTGTAGACCTTTGTACATCATATCATAAAGCGCCTTCTTTAAACTGAACGTTGGTGGCCATATCGAGAAAAAATAAACTCAAAAGAGTAGCCTTTTCAATGATGTTATCCCAATCTTGAATGATTCTTGAACAATACCAATATTGATTCCTGGATTGCAAAATATCCTTATATCCTGCTCCTGAAAGACAGAGGAAGTGATTGTTTGACATCACACTATAATTGTTTTTACAGCTTGTATATGAAATAAGTTCATAATTAATGAAATTTCTCATACACTACAAATGATGGTTTACTGGTGGTAGGTTTCTGTAGCCGGAGACCGTCTAGGTAGGTACCACCGCTCCTATTTCTGCCGCTAAATAGTAATCTGTTAACATTACTGTATTTCAGATTGAAGGGCGCTGTAGGTAGTAAAATAACTGGGATAACGAGACAACATGTCTCGGGTGACGAGCGCAATGCGGTGCAGTGTATATCATCATTACTAGCTCCACGTTGCTACGAACAGACGTATCAATTACCATCAGGTGAACGTCCCGCTCGTTTCGTCGCTTTAATAAATAAAAAAAAATTATTTGGTAAATTACTTAATTTATTTCAAAGTAGTTCGAAAAATTGAACAAACGTTTTAACAGCAATTTTTTTTTTAATCTTTTTTTTTGGGTGGGAGCTTTTATCCATTGAGGATATGTCAGCCCCAAATAGTAGTTTTTATTATAATTTTCCATCCAAAAAGTTATTATTCATAGACAATAAATTATACAATTTATTGTTTATTTATATTTCATTACATGAAAGCTATTATCATTGAGGTAGTGAAGGTCTTTTCAGATCTATGGAGATCTTAGACAATAGAGCATAATAAAAATATTGAAATTATTAAAACTAATTTATATGTTATATTTTCTAAAATTTGCCAATATTACTTTAAACACATTAAGAATGACGTTAAATAGGCCCGTTAAGTAAATTTTGATAGTTTTCATCTATTCAGCCTTTCGCAAAATATTTCTGTCACGCCGATATCAAAGGACGAGGTTACCAAGTTGTCATAGAAATGTAGGATATTTAAAATATTTAATTATTTCCACCCTATTGTTTGTTTCAATAAAACTGACAACAAATTGTACTGACTGAAAAAAAAAAATTTTGTTATTTTAAACAAAAAATTATGAGACAAACATGACGTTATCTGTATGTGAAGTGCTTGTAAATAGTAACCCTTTGTTAGTTAGAATGTTTTCATAGAACCTTGTGATAATTACTTTATTAAGTAAGATTTTCAATCATTAACTAATATCTTAACTCACTAACTTCAACTGAAAGATCTTTAACCCAAAACACAGTTTAACATCATTGCTTGATAGAAATCAGCTCTACAGCAAGAAAGATTTATCATCAATAACTTTTGATTCATTTATATTTCAAGAGATACCTGCCTTGTCTATTACCACTTTAGCGGCGGGACTCGTAGCTCTATTCCCATCTGTGGTTGAGATGATGACGATATTCCAATGGCGACCCAATAATATCCGTATCCGCAGGGATGAATTAGTGTTTGAGATTTCTACAAAGTATGTATGTTTTGAATCGATGTTATTATTATCTTGTGGTATGTCCAGGATTCGTATGGATTATGACAAATCCGAATCCGCAGGAACCCTGGACACTTTGAGTCATTCCTAGCGGGTGAGTGCGGATATTGTCGGGTCGTAAAAACGGCGCGTTCGTATCGTGTGATGGGGGCATTAAGTAGGGTGGTTATTTATTTAGGCGCGGCATGACGGTCGGTGGCATGCCGCGGCTGGTACGCGCCTCCGTCGACGGTACATCACTCAACACCGTCGTACCGTGTCTTCTGATGCTACGTCTGCCATTTGTTTTCGATTCCGATAAACGATTGGTGTAAACCCACAGATTATTATTTAACCACCCAAAACAGTAAATAATATGTATTCACAAATGGAAACAAAATTATTTACAACTAAAATGTATACCTTTACTACACATCATAGAAAGATAGATTGGGGCAAAGGACGGACAGACTCCACATCAACCCACAAGAATACAGTGGTGGTAGTTTTTATTTATTCTTCGAAGAGACAAGGCGATTGACATATTCATCTGATGATAAATGAGACTATGCTAATAAAAATGATACACAGCACCACATTGTGCTCGTCGCCTGAGACATAAGATGTTGAGTCCTATAACCCCCATATTTTCTCTAGCTATAACGTTGTTCAAACCGGAACACAGCAATGTTCACACATTACTATTGGGCGGCAGAAATGAAAGCTGCGGTGGTACTTATACGGTCTCTAGCAACAGAAACATACCACCACTGAAATTAAGTGAAGCTCGTTCGGAAGACGTAGACTTGAAGAAGAATAATATAGAAATTAGAAAGTATCACATAGAGCAGATAACAATTGATATTAAAAGAATGATTTGTAATTGTCGCCTAACGAGGGTGTGGTACGGAGACGCGCCGGCCTGGTGGGAATACGGACGCCTCTGGCCTGTTAATAAACTCGGATAGGCCGCAACAGCCCCGACCCGTGTCCGCCGTCCATTTTTAACGAGCCGCACGCGGTGCCCGCAGAAAGTAGCCTACACATGAAATCACGTATGAATGAGGCTTTTTTTGGTCACTTTTTTTTTCGCGTGTAGCCAGCGGCGTCCCGCTTCAGGCCCCATTAAAGCTTACATGTCACTCGCCTTCCCTCACCGTCGGGCGATGGGGGGGTAAATGGAAAAATCACAAAATCGGTATTGGCTGCATCCCGCAGCGTGTAAAGCGCTCCACAATACAGCTTTGACGGACGGTCATTTAATATTAACTGTGGTTTTTCCGCAGATGGAAATGTTTTTTTTTTTTTATTGCCGGCGTTATGCTGTGATGAAGTGGTCGGCTCGTTGTTTGTGACGCGCACTGACGTGTTGCGGATGAGTTGCCCTTTTATATTCACCACTTCTGAATGAGATCGTTACGTTTCGAGTATTTGTTTCGTTTGAGCCGAACACGATGCTCAACGTTTCAATTACCCTTTTTGTAGACATTAATTTAATATAAGGAGTAAAGAGAATATCCTACAGTCATATGACGAATAAAAACCTATTAGTGCAGAGAGACAGTTACTTCCATTGGAACCACTATCAAGCTAAAATGAAAACTGAACATTTTTAACGAACGCGAAATTGAAAACCGACCGGCAATAAATTGTTAACTTTTCGAACAAGTGATCAAAATCGAACTACAAAAAGTGGGCTTTCGACGAGAAGAGTAGCGACCGCAGTTGAAATTTATAGCTTGTCATACCAAATAAAAGTTTCAACGAACATTTTGCACTTTGATTGTGTTAATATCTGATAAATATTGCTTTCATGCGGTTGACAATAACGTGCACCATTACCTTTATATATTTCTGATCAAAAGAAGATAAACAAAACTTCTATATGGAGATTATTTTCAAACACTTACTACTGTTAACCTAATTAGCCATTTACAATTATGGAGTATATGTTATACTGTGTATTAGGAAACCACTTCCGAAAACGAAGATAGACGATAATGTAGGGTGGCGCAAAAGTAATCCTCCTATCAGAAAATGCTATAAATTTTGTCTTGATGTAAAAAAATTAAGACCAAATAAAAATAATCCACAAGAAGAATCAAAGTTTTTCATATTTTTTTTTTTATTTTTGGCTGTAATTTAAAAAAAAATATGAAAAACTTTGATTCTTCTGGTGGATTATTTTTATTTGGTCTTTTAATTTTTTTACATCAAGGCAAAATTTATAGCATTTTCTTATAGGAGGATTACTTTTGCGCCACCCTATATTAATGACACCTTTGATTATGAGACGGAATAAAAATCGATCTTGATTAAAAAAAAATCATGTTTTTAAAATGTTTTATTAGCGTTATTTACGCTCCATAATGTTATAAGAGCTAAATGAAATGATAATTTCATAAAAAATACATTACTTATAAATTTGGTATGACACATCTTACCGATGTAAATACCCTGTGGCCCTATGAAATAAGGTCCAAATTGACACCAAATACATCTCGTAGCATAAATATTGCTAATGAAACATTTTAAAAATATTTTTTTTTATCTTGATCGATTTTTTCCGTCCCATCATCAAAGGTGTCATTAGTACTATAGTATGTCTTCGTTTCCGGAAGCGGTCTCCTAACACACAGTATATTTAACTTTGGCACAGTATATACTTTTCAATGAAATATTATTTCAATAATCATAACATTTGTCTCTTTGCATCTAAACTTATGTATTGTATTCAAATATTGTATTTGTTGCTGAAAAAAATTATAGTTTTATACATATTTAGAAACAAATAAAATTCAGTAAAACTTCTAAATAAAGTAACATAATTTTTACTTAATAAATTAAACCTTTGTGTTAAAATAAGCTCATTAAGACGTTTTTAAGTATCCGGGTGATAAAAAATGAGTGTCTAAGTATGTCTTAGACACATCGGAGTAGTGTCTAGGATTTCGAATTTTGTCTAGAGTTTTATAGATAACTTATTCAGCATGTATTCCTGTTTCTGAACATGTTAAGCGCTTGATAATATATTGACTCAGCTCATCTGATACTGGGCTCGTAGACCCGGATCTACGGCCTGTTTTTTAAAAAAGTGTACTATTTGGAGTGTAGTTATCCGACGGCGGATTTTCGTATTGTGTGTCTGGTTTTTTGTTTTCTGGCGAATCTACTCGGTCGTCGATGACAGGCTCGAGTTCGTTATCGGACGACCTTCGCCTGCATCTGAAACTCTGGGCGATGAGAATCGTCCCTGATCGCAGGTGTTCCTTGTGAGCGCGGTGTAAGTAGCTATAGCGCCGCGTTCGCAAGGGCGGCGTGATGACGAAATTTGGAGTGTGTTGGTCGTATCCCAAGTTCGAAGCAAATATTATTAAAATAAGAGTTAAACACTGCCTCAATAATGTTTAGCTAGATAATGCGATGGATTTTCTAAATTTAATATTTTTAAAAATCCACTACCTATCCTCTAAACTAGACTTTCAGCGAATGGTAGTATAAAAGTTTTGACAGATCTAAAATAGTTTCGGATCGAAGTTCACCTTAGGTTATAATAAGCTACACCATAAATAAGTTGTCAAAGTATACATAAACGAACAAACATTTCAATTGTTGCAGGCAAGTCATTCACACTGACGATAACGATATCAACGACGCCGCCACAAGTAACGACCTACAATAAAGCCATCAAGGTGACCGTCGACGGACCACGGGAACCGCGCTCGAAGACCAGTTAGTATCCCAATTCACTAAATATGGTGATCTCGTAAAATAATATGTATTACTACCTCCGGTATAGGTAGACGGAAGATTTTAAAGTTCTGTTATACTAGAGACATGGTAAGGATAAAAGTATTTAAGATCTTAACTTTTAAGGCGATTCTAACGAAAAACCTAAAAAAAAAGGCGATTCTAAAAAAAACGAACCGAATAACTAAGATCAGACGAACAACCATCAAGAGAATGACACTTAGTCGTCTAATCATTAAAAAAAATACATCATTATATTCACCTTTGTCAAACAGTATAACATAAACTCTCATTATTTACTTGATATGAATTAGGGTGTCATTATTCAATACATGCTATGTAAAAAACTGCAAAATACAGATTTGAAGGGCATTTTATAATAAATTAAATCAAATTAAAAACTGTATTAATAAAAATACTTTTTTTTTATTTAACGAAGCGATGATACGACCGAGACGTTCACGTGATGGTAAGTGATACGCCTGTTCATAACAACGTGGCGCTAGTCAAGATGTTATACACTACATCACATTGCACTCGTCGCCCTGACATGTAAGATATTAAGGCTCGCTTCTGTAGTAATTTCACAAGTTACAACGCCCTTCAAATCGGAACCCAGTAATGTTTGCTTAGTACTGTTTTGTGGCAGAAATGAGAGCTGCGATGGAACCTACCAAGACGGTCTCCGGTGACAGAGGTGTACCAGTTACCGGGAACTGTTATTAATTTTTTCATCATAGATATTTTATATATATATTTTTTTTTTATATTTTCTTTTTTTATTTAAATAAGCAACGAGATGTGCGAGTCGTTCACCTGGAGGTAAGTGACAAGCTCGCCCATAACAACGTGATGCTAGTTAAGATATCACACACTTTACTGTAATGCGCTCACCGTCTTGCGACATAAGATATTAAGTCTCATTACCTCAGTAATTTCACTAGCTACAACTCCCTTCAATCCAGACAGAATAATCTTTGTACACTTCTGTTTGGCGATAGAAATAGGAACTGCGGTGGTATCTACCTAGACGGTCTACGTGTGGTCTATGTTGTTAGCGATAGAAATAGGTGTTATAGTAAATGAATGTTACGAAAGTCGGAAGCAATTCAAAACAAACCGGTATAACCGCAAAACATTCAAAAACAAGCTCCATAATGAAAGTAATTTATTAATAATTCCCCAAAATGGCTGCTTCTACGAGATTTTCCGTTTGATATATTCGTAGCGTGAAATTAGAAGCAATTTAGCTGTTTATTTGAAGTGGAGTCGGCATCCTGTGTTAGTTCCCGAAATAAAATAGGCGATTTGTTTAGACCTTCACTCCCATGATAATGTAAGCAGCATTTTTTTATTCAGTTACTGTTTATAATAGTCGGTAGATGTTCACTGCTGGACATAGGCCTTTTCTAAAGAACTTCACATCGATCGGTCCTGTGCTGTTCTGGTTCCGGCGCTTTGCCAACGTCCGTCACAGTCTTCGGTATCGCCGGGCACTGGGGGCTGTCCTTTGTAGGGGTTGATATGGGGGATTCGGGATATTTCCCACCACGCTGACCCAATAGGAGCCAGAGCCTCGTTTGTTCATTAACAGGGTGCACCACGAGCAGGTGAGGTTAACTTGGGTCCCGTGAATTGTTGTACGGGACCCCTTACTTTCTTTTCAGTTTAAATGAATGTTTATATTTTGTAATTTTTCTTACTACTATTTTTGAATCATAAATATACAGGGTGAAAGGTAATAGGTGTAAAAAAAGATCTGGAGGGGCTAAAGTATAGCTCGTATCCTATCTATCTATGTATGGAATACCCCATCCAAAAACAATGCTTCTGAAGTTATTAGTTTTTTAAATATTTTTTATAAAATTCTCGATTTTCAAGGAAAAAATTCGATGATGTTATTTCTACACAAATTTTTATGTAATAATTATTGTATAATATTTTTTTTATTAAATAAATTAATAATCATCACTTAAAGGATAAAACTTTGAATTAGGTTGTTTGAAACTCGTGACAGTAAAAAATAAATCGACATACTAACATTTTTATTTAATCTTAAAATAAAATTTTATTTTTAAAAAATACATATAAAGCACATAAATAAAGACCTGATTTGAATACCTATCCAACAAGGTATAAGAAAGTACAAACAGTTACGAAAATTTAGAAAAAAAAAACTTTTTAGGTAATGAGTCAGTACGATAGTTAAATTTTAACTAGTTTCGTAGGCGGATGTACATTATCGTTGTCTTCTTAATTCTGAATAGTTTTTCTTTTGCATACCAAATAAATTTAATTTCAATAGCGGATTACGGTAATGAAGAATACGCTGACATTTTCTATTGTTATGGACTAAGTGATGGAAATGGTTTACAAGCACGAAGAGAATATCAGCTACGTTTTCCAAATCATTACCTACCAGGTCATAGAGTCTTTGCTGCAGCGTATCAACGCGTCAGGGAAACTGGCAGCGTTCAACAGAGACGACATGACGCAGGTAGGACATGCATCTACGATATTGAAGAGGAAAAAGGAATCATAGACCATTTTGTTATAGACCCGACTACGTCATCCAGGATCGTGGCAAGATTGCTGGGGTGAACACAATGGAAAGTGTGATTTACTGTGCATACGGCAAGGCTCTACCCCTACCATTATACACCGGTCCAGCCCCTGCAAGTAGGTTAGACTTCTGTTGTTTCATGTTGCATGCAGACTTAGAAAATAATAATTTTCTCACCAAAATATTGTGGACTGATAAATCGAAGTTTGACAGAGACGGCATAACAAATGTTTATAATAGTCATTATTGGGCTCTGCGAGGTAAAAATCCCCACGTGATTAGAGAAGGAGCTCATCAGCAAAGATTCTCCGTGAACGTATGGATGGGCATAATTCATACTTACTTGATAGGCCCAGTCTTCTTGCCCAACAATTTAAATGGGGAGACATACGAAAATTTTCTCCGAAATCATTTTTATAATTATCTGGAGGATATAGCATAGGAAATCAAAAGAGAAATGGTGTTCCAGCATGACAGTCCTCCCGCCTTTTGTCGTCTCGGCGTAAGACAATGGTTAGGCACTACTTTCCCTCAGCGATGGATTAGCCGAGGCGGACCAACACCGTGGCCCGCAAGGTATCCAGATTGAAGACCTGGAGATTATTACTTATGGGGTCATATGAAATCTTTAATGTACACAACACCAATTAACTCGTTAGAATATTAAACAATTAAAGTCACGCATCATCGTCGCTGCTCACAGAATAAGAGAACAGCTCACAGAGCGAGTCACTTGATCTGACTTAAGAAAAAGGTTTTTATAAAATAAAATAAAAGGTGCTTATATCAGGGACCCCGGCTGTCAGTTTGCGCAAAAAAGTGTTTTTTTTTCTAAATCTTAGCCACTCTACGTACTTTCTTATACCTTATCGGATAGGTATTGATGTTAGGTACCTTTAGCCTCTAAGTGATGGTTATTAATTTAATTTAATAAAAAAATATTAAACAATAATGATTACATTAAAATTTGTGTAGAAATAAAATCATCGAATTTTTTCCTGGAAAATCGGGAATTTTTTGAAAAAATATTTAAAATAATAATAACTCGAGAAGGATTGTTTTTGGGTGGGGTACTCCATACATAGATAGATAGGATACGAGTTATACTTTAGCCCCGCCAGATCTTTTACACCTATTACCTTTCAGCCTGTATAACAGAATTAGGTTAAATATTTTTTATCGATCTTAGTCCTAACGTCGACTTTTACAACCTCTTCAGACTAAAAGCTTTTCAGCTAAAATTAATATATTATACTGGTGGCAGGTCTCTGTTGCCAGATACCGTCTACGCAGGTAACACTGCAGCGACAAACTGCACTGAGCGTTACTGTGTTCTGGTTTGAAGGGAATTAATGACTACAAAAAAACGATTCGGAAAATAGGTAATTTTTTAAATATATTTATATTTTTTATTAAACAAAGCAATTAGACGAACAGGATGATTACCTGATGGTAAGTGACTCGCTCATCCGTGACAACATGGCGCTAATTAGGATGGCATATACTACACCACACTGCGCTCGCCGCCTTGTAACTTGTTGAGTCTTGTTACCCCAGTAACTACACTAGCTGCAGCGCCCTTTAAACCGAAACAGTGCTGTTTGGCGGTAGAAATAGCCGCTGCGGTGGTACCTCCCTAAGGGTCTCCAGCAACAGAGACCGCTATTGCTACCGATCAGAAAGGAAGGTTAATATATTTATACTATGTTATAGTGAAGATTTAGGACTAAATAAATTTTTATTTTACAAACAACCGATTTAAAACAAACTTCCACAAAAGCTGTTAATGCCACACGAAGACTAGAGGTCCGCTGTGTGACGGTAACAAATGACGGTCTCCACTGGAGCCGCTCCTCCAAATCACACCTAATGCTCGATCAATCCTCATCACATGGAAGAAATTAAAATAATTGCGAGCGCGGGATAGTGTCGGCCTTTGGAACCCCGACAGCCAAAGGGTTATGTACCGTCAGCACTCGCAATACATTACTTTTTTATATTAAATAATTAAACATTAGCATATTATTATTTACCGCGGTCTCGTCCTTCTGGACGAAGGCTGAGAACCAATGTTGTCCTTATGGGGGCATGTCCACTGAGCTTACCCTTTTGCAGCACTGTGTTATTTATATAATGATCTCAATTTCAACAATTAGGATATTGAACCGTACTATATGCCTATTGTTGTACCTGTAATGTTAAATTTGCAAAGAAAGAAGAAAGTGTATATTAG
Organism: Ornithoptera alexandrae; assembly: GCA_029030555.1. Classification (NCBI taxonomy): domain Eukaryota; kingdom Metazoa; phylum Arthropoda; class Insecta; order Lepidoptera; family Papilionidae; genus Ornithoptera; species Ornithoptera alexandrae. Next base: position 3,706,230 of record JARDVY010000064.1, on the reverse strand, counting down.
TACATTTTTGTGGTATTTCAGTAAGCAATAAACTCTTCTGTACCGTTCTGTTCTGTTCTACAAGTGACTAGACAAGCAAGATATTTACCTCACGGTATTGTAATTATTACAATATTTGAACCTTTGTGCTCGTCACTTTGAGTCTTAACATATTAAGTCACATAACTGTAATGTTTGAAAACTAATATTTAGCGGTTGAAATAGGTTTTGCAGTAGTACCTAACTCAAGTTTACCTGGACAAGTAAGATTAGTAAGATTCTAATACACTTAAACTAGACAATTTATAAAACGTGCCAACTTATCTTCAAAATTTAAAATGTACAATTAGTACTAATGTTTAATTTAAAGTGTAACATGCCTTGGTGTACACGCTACACTTTAAATTGTATATCACGCAGTATATATCAAGTAGGATACAGCATTACCACCATAAATAATCAGCTAATATTTAATTACTTTAACCTGGTATATTCCAAAGCCGAGCTCTGAGTCCGATGAAGTATAAATTTTAAAATATAATTTTTATACTATATACGTAACTAGCTGTTCCCTGGCCGTTGTGCTGGCCGTAAAATCCCTGCAGCTATTGTGGAGAAGGAAGTTTTTAAAAACAGTTTTTAGCTGACCTATACTCGGCATAAGAAATATTTCTAATAAATTTCAAGTCTCTAAGCATTATGGTTCCAGAGATATTGAGATGTTTTTCTACATATATAAAAATCTCATATATATTGAGGACAGGAGTGAAGATTTAAACTACATTTAGCCAGATCTGATCTAGACCATACAAACAATAAAAAAAATTACATTATATATTTTATATGTATGTGAAGGTAATGTCTCTGCCGTCTGTACCGATAGCTCGATAGCTCTGTAGACGAATGTGAGGGCACAAAGGAGGATGCTGTAATGAATCGGTTGTTTAATTAATTAGTCAAGAAAGGGCTGGAGGGGCGCGGGCGGTGGGGGTCGGGACCGCCACCCCGCTCGCATGCATGCCCTGCATATTGATTTATTACGCCGGCAGCCTCTATACGGAGAGCGATAAATTATTTAATTCTAGTAAGTTCCGACGACTGTTTACACGATATACATACTCGTAAGCTGTTATACGGGCGTTGATGACTTAGTTCGGGCACTGTTAATGCGGCGCGCTGTTCATTACAATGTTCATCGGGCGGCCTTTGTGTTCGGCGCTTGGCGTGCGATCGGAATCTATCCAACGGCTCAGCCAAAACTATTTCAGGTTATCAGCCAAAAAATAAAACAAACAATAATCAAGCTTCGTTTTCGATTCATTTAAACGTTTATTATTAGTAAACCATAACTAGCTACTAACTAAATTATAATCTTTCGATATGTAATTTATTAACAAAAAATGTCGTTTGCAGAAATTATCTACTAGTGGTAGGTCTATGTTGCCGGAGACCGTCTAGGTAGGTACCACCGCAGCGCATATTTCTGTCACCGAACAGCGTGTTCCGGTTTAAGCGACGTTGTAACTAGTGAAATTACTTAGGTAACGAAACATCTTGTCTCAACGTTCACATTGTTATGAGTAGGAGTTATTACTTAACATATCAGCTGAACGTCGCGCCTAATAATATATCAAACCAAAACATGGTAACAATTGAGAAATATAAATTTGATGGTAGGACTGTGTTTGCAAACAGTAGTATATAAACATTACTGTGATCCGGTTTATACGACACTGTATCTAGTCAAATTGCTGGAGTAACGAGACTACATCTTATGTCTCAAAAAGACAAGGACAATTTGGAGCGAGATCCATACACATCTTAACTAGCGCTGTTGTTATGATCAGACTTATCACTTACCATCAGGTAAACATTCAGTTCGTCTCGTCACATCGTTTAATAAAAAAAAATATATGATTATTAAATAAAAGATAATTAACACGTTGATTATCTATAAATATCGTAGAGATCAAGTATTCATAACGGTAGTGAACAATGGAACGGTGGTGCAAATGGCGATAGCTTCCCTCCTTGCTGTCCCTATTTTTACCCGTTCTGGTGGGTGGTTCGGTTTACGGCCGCCGTACAGTAGCCGCCTAGAATTTAATAATCGGACGTATTGCTAACGATGTTTTTCTTAAGGCAGCGGTGTCTGGCTATTTCGGTGCCGCCAGTGCTCCGCGCGGGGACCACCCGCGCTCGCGTCACTGAACTGGACCGTTCGTTCCTTCATTAATGTATACAGCTGTAAACAAAGCCAATAACAACGTAATATCTTATTAACAATGAAATTTCTAATCCTAATAATAAGTTATTGAAGTTTTCTGTTACATATTGATCTCCGTAAAAGCATTAAAAATAATACTTTAACGATTAGCTTTGAAAGTCTTATTAAGATAACAAGCTGGTAGATTTGTATCGCTGGAGGCTTTGTAAACAAACATTACTATGTCCCAATTTAAATGGCGCTGTAGTCAAATTAGCTAAGTAACATAGCTAATAGTTATATGGTGCAAGGATATGTAGGCTCTTGATCGCTTTATTGATTAAGATCTGACAAGTATCATAATTGAGAAATAATTATAGTAGACAAAGAGTACGACGATTTTTGAAGCAGTAGTTATTCTTGTAAATAATTGATTGTTTAGGACTTTTGTCTCCACGGTTAAATTTTTTTTAAATCTATGTCGTTACGGCTACCGAACCCTACATTTATTTATACTAAAATAGGGATCCTGTTAGATGCAGAAATTTTTTAATTTAAATTCAATTTAGTCTGTCTATCCGACGCTGCTGTACCCAGCGTTCAAAACAAAATAGTAAAGGCTAACTAGTTGAAATACTTGGCTTAATAAATCTAACTAGACCGGACGCCACCCCTCGGTATAATCCTTTAATCAGGTCCACGGTAGCCCTTTACCACCCCATTTTTCCCTCCCATCTGTAACATACTCTCCCCCCCCCCATACGGTCGGAGCCCCTCGAACGGTGCAAATGACAGTTTCTAATTCCGACTTGCCATGAAAGTATGTAATTGTTGTGCCGTTGATTTATACACTCGAAGCCTTTTGTAGCTCGGCGGCGTGTGTGTGTGTGTGTGTGTGTGTCTACGTGTGTGTGCGTATTTATGCTGATGTGTGAGTGGCATTTTCAATTGTTTTCACTCGGATGCATCTGCATTTGTCAATTTGACATTTCGAATATCGAACGGCTTATAGCGGCGCATAATGTATTGTTCAGTTGCGCTCACAGCGCGCGCGTGTATACACTGCTTTATACATGTATTGTGTAATGTGCTCTGTAATGTATAATGTTTGATTTATTATGTACAAACTGTACCTATAATTTTATTGTATATTAGTAGTAGTATTCCTTATTACATTTTAATAATTAAACAATATCTCTAATGCCGGAGACTATCTAGGCAAGACCGTCTAACTTTTACCATCCAGGGTTGACTGACAGAGAATGCTATTACAGCAGTCCGCCCGTGTATCTTGATCGTGTACGAAGGTAGGTACCACCGCAGCTCCTATTCTTGCTACTAAACAGTAGTATAAACATTACCGTATTCCAGTTTGATGAGCGTTGCAGCTAGTGTAATTACTGGGGTAACGAGACTAAACATTTTACGTTTTAGGTGACGAGCGCAATGTGGTGTCACGTTGTTATAAGTACGCGTATCGCTTTCGTCGCTTCGTTGAATAATAAAAAAAAGTAATACGCCTATATATAACAATGTGGCGCTTATTAAGATGATATACACTATACCACATTATCCTCATCACCTTTAGACATGAGGTATTAACTTTATCCTTATACCAATCATTTAACTAAATATTATTTGTTGGTACAATAGACACCGACAATTACCCCTCATCGCTTAAATGAATACCAAAAAAAAACTTCTATGCCTATATATTTGAAAAAAAAAAGTGTTTATTGTAATATAAAAAAGCTCTTCCACGACTTACTTTCGTAAGTTATCATTAGTGAATAACGTGAAATTCACGTACAGGGATGGAGTGATATTAAAAAGAAAAAAGCACTAAAGCCCATCATTACGCAAAACTGAGTGTCAATTGAAAAACTTTATTACTGACGTCGCGCCGCCGCGGAAGTTGTGACAGGATTGAATTATATCCTAAATAGGACAACCATTTTAAGTTGTTGATCGGGACAAGTCTCCTTTAATTCACAAGTTTAGAAATTTTTCGTGTTTTAATACTAATTCCAATATAAATCGATATTATATTTAGTTTTAAAACTCTTAAGTTTATTTAGGCATCATCATCATCATCAACATCTCTTAAGCTGTATATACTTTACTTTCCTTACCGATCGATTATTAACTATTTAATATTAATGATATTTAACGGTTGTTAAGGATTATTTTTACGGGACTCGTGAAACTTTAACTTTAGTGTAAATATTGCGATAGCTTATTATAATAAATAAGTACTAGTTAGATTAGATACTTAATACAACACTCTTTAAAATTTACCTAAATTTTTTTCAAAGTATATAACTACTTGTCATTACTGGAAATAATAAAAAAGAGCTGTCAAAGAAGTTCAACAACCGTCTCCAGTGACCCCAAATCTACCTTTCCCGCGACAACTATATTACTTATCATAATTGGATTTTTTTTTAAAACTATCCTGCGTTAAGGTTATTGATATTCTTACTACATGTGCGTGAAGAGAATCGCGTAAAAGGATACTTCACGTGCGCATGTCACCTGAACAATATCACGATCGGTAAGAGACTGTTAACAAATGACAGGTCATGTCAACGCTTCTGAGGGTTGAAAAGGTTTTGTAAGTTAAATTATAATTTTTTTACTTAGTGGGACTGACGATTCATCCTTATATTTTATTCTATAGTTAAAACATAGACTAATAATACTAATTTCCACAGATAAGATATGTACAAACATTATTGTATTTAAGTTTGAAAAAAGGGTCATATTTTTCGATTTTTGTATTAAGAGTATATCCAAAATTGTGAAAAGGTTTCCACGAAATAAATGTCCAGTTCTTTTTAATATCTTAGTAGTAACAAACTTTTAAGTATTTAAAGGGCAATATTTGTTATTAAACATTCATTAACATATCTATATGCAAAAGTATTCCTATGTATTTATTAAACACTCTGTTCATATAAGTATCTATTCGTCTTCTTCTTTGTAGTCCGTCTGGTGATTTTATTGCGCCTCTTCTCCTACTTTGGTCGATCCTGGACATTGTCCTTTAAAACATAGCAACGCTTCATGTCATTAATGATAACACTTAATTTCCATATTTTATTTTACTGTTATTTTGACATGTTTTCATTTAAAATATTTTATCTATAACATGACGTAGGCTTTTTACTATAAATTTAATTTTAATTACCCTCTGCAGTGAACCATTAGGACATTTCATTTACACGTACAGAGAGTTGCTCCTAATTCTCTTGTCGAGTGGTACCGATGTTCGATAGGCTTTCGACAAGCCGGTCTCGTGAATAATTCTAGTCGATCGCGTCACCTGAATGTGGATCCCTCAGTAAGTATCTGTCACCGATTTACAACAAGATTAAATTTTATACAAGGTAATATATCTACTTAAGCATTCTTCTGAAAAAACATTCAATAAAAAAAAAACAAAAAGGATAATTCAAGAAAAAATTACGGTAGTACTGGTCATACATTTAGAAGTAAGTGTTTCGAGTGAAGTTTATGAAGACCAATAAATTTTTCAACATTTATTTATTGTTGAGGTATGTGTGAATTATATGAAGATTAATGATTTAAAAATCTATCTTATGATCTTCAGTTTTTAAATACTTCAATAGGTTTTAATATTCAAAAGCGATATTCGTTTGTATACTTTTGATACTGTCTTCAAATGGCGCTAAGATCAAAAGATGTTGAAGGTGTTGCAGGTTAATTAAAATGGTAGTTAATTAGTCAATAGCTGCGTTAGACTTACATCAATAATTCAATATACATAAAGCTGCTGAAACTTCATACACGGCATGCGATACTAATTCCTACACGTGCTAGAATTTGGGGGAGCGGCGTCACATGTGTCAATGAATTATCGAGTGCTCAGGCACAAATGTACGAGGGAGTACCCCTATTCGTATACCGGAAACAGAGAATATATAAACAAATAGTCTATTAACAAGGGATATTAAAAAGAAAAAAGTACTTGTAACCTTCTAAATATACTTTACAAATCATACACATATGATATGTATCGATGGAAATAAAGGATTTATTTTATATCAAAATAAAAGGTCTAGATCATGTACCTAGGTTGTAGTGAATTTTTGAATTAGTTTTAAATTGATCACTGGCTATAGCTATATATATATATATATTGAAAATCGTATCTTGCTAGCACAACTATGTAAATATATATAAAAATTAATATATATACATAAAATCTATGAATAATTTAATACATAACGTTTACATAAAAAGTTCATGACTTGAATCGAAACTGATTTTAGCTTGTTGTATTCTATTAGTTATTTATTAATAAATACATAAATTATATAAAAAAAATTTCGACAACATAATTAATGACCATAGAATATTTTTTCCGGTTCACAGTTAAATTTTATGTATAGAAAATACTAAAAAATACTTTAAATATTTGTCTTATGATCTTTATAAAATATCTTTTATAATGTTAATTATTAATGTAGCTACGATTCTATGGTTGTCTTATCATTTGACGTCATCACCGTCCTTAGTGTTACCAGCAGAGGACAGCCCGTATCGTACTGATGTAGTGTTGTCTCTCCTAGGGCAGCAGCAGCAGTTCCACTTCGCGTTCGGTCAGCGGCCGTTCCCGTTCCCGCCGGATCCCCTGGGCGGATTCCGTATGCCGCCTATCACCTCCTGTCAAAGTAAGTAAATAATATTTATTAATTTATATCAATTCATTATTTCGTTATATAGGAAATGGACACGGTATGATTTCTTATGAATTAGAAGTATGATAATAAGAAACTTCATAGTATTATCAATGGCTAGAAATTAACTAAAGCACGTATGAACAAAAAAAAATATTTGGATTTTGACAGATTTTGTCTGCCGGTGACAGATCTGAATAAAACACTTATAAAATTAAAGTATGATAAAATGTGTATTTTTCATAGCACATAACTTTTATACTAATCACAAATACAAACATCTTTATTAAACAAAACAGATGTACGAAATATCTAACCCCTATAACTTACTATACTTTTAACACTTGTATAATAAAGACTGTATTTTTTATTATCGATTTATACACCCACAGTAGAAAATCCAGTTGTTACCGTACAGTAATGCCACTAAACAGTAGTAAGCAAACACGACTATGTTCCAGTTTGAACGGAGTTGTAGTTAGTGAAATTACTGTAGTAATGAGAATGAACATCTCATGTTTGAAGGCGACGAGTGCAATGTACTCGTAGTGCTGTGTATACCATCCTAACTAGTGCCACGTTACCATGGATAGGCGAATTACTTATCATCAGGTGAAATTCTCACTCGTCTTCTCGCTTCGTTGTATTTAAAAACCCTATTTGGTTCTAGTAGTAAACAAAAATCAAGAAATAATGAGTAATTAAACATAAACAATTAAAATATTATATATAGAAAATATGGTAGACTAAGCCATAAACAAAGTTATGTTACATACATTACATATATGTAACATAATACGCGATAACGCCCACTACTGAGCATGGACATCCCTCAAGGATCTCCTCTCCGATCGGTCTTGCCTGGCTTCAACCAGCGAATTTCCACCATCTTTATCAGATCGCCGGACCACGAAAATTTTTACTAAATCATAATTTACATTCATCATCAGCCGATAGACGTCCACTGTTGGACATAGGCCTCCTCCTAAGCTCTACAGATCGATCGGTCCCTCTTTGCTCGCGTCCAGTGGGTTCCCGCGATTCTCACCAGATCGTCGGTCCACCTTGTCTCCCAACACTATGTTTACCCAGCATGGCCCCCAGTGCCATCGGGCACTAGAGGCCGTCGTTTGTAGAGGTTAATTTGAGAGGATTTGGGTTATTTCCCACCACACTGGCCCAATGCGGTTTGGTGGGCGCCAGAGCCTCGTCTGTTAATTAGCCGGGTGTACCACGAGCAGATGAGGTTGGCTTGGGTCACGTGAGTAGTTGTGTGGGACTCTATACATCCCCAATGAACAATTTAAATTATTGAATCAATATTAAAAACAAATAATATTCAATGGACTATCGCGAGTGTAAATCGCGTATACCATAACACCTTATAAATGCCGGCGATAGTTCAAAAGTGAATGAGCCACCGAGCTGCGATACGCTGAACTACGTCCACTAAAAGGCAGATTCAATCAGTCCGACAAAAAGGACCGGATGCAGTCCGACAAGCGGCGATCCGGGCCCGTGGAAATCCACGAAGCACCAAAACAACTCGGAAGCCGAAAAAAAACATTCACAAATCGGCGCGTATCGTATAAAAACCGACTCCACCGATCGCCGGCCAAAAACGGAACCGTGATACCGAAAAATAAAAGCCCGTAATGCCCGATGAAAAAATAAAGTGGACGGAACGTGTGGATGGGGTGGCGCACGCCAGCGAGCCGACCGGGCCCCGATATCTTTATAACGCTGATTGCAACTTTACTTCCGGTGGCGCGAAATGTTTTTGATTGATTGAATGCTTCGCAAAACGAGTTTGATACAATTCGCAATAGAACAATACCGTATTTTTATTTTTAATTCTGACCAAAAAAAGAAATTTGGGATGCAAAGGAAAATTGGAATATGGGACATAGACATATTTCTATGACTTAACACTTGAACTTGGATTTAAGTGATAACGGGCCCGTCGGTAATAACGCATTCTCACCTAGCATACCCTGGCTCTTAATAATTAGTAGGACTATTTAATACTATCCTATCCTATTCAATTTCATACTGTAACAATTATATATATATACATATATATGTATATATATATGTATAATTACTGATTGCTGTATGTTCATGTACCTTACTGACTAAGACGTAATTAACTACAAGATTTTAAGAGGTAAATGATAATGAACACTGTAGCTTGGTAAGTTTTATTCTCAAACACTACATTATCGCATATCATCAGGTGATGTTTTAGTTAAAATCAGTCCGTCCTCATTACGGATATCATCATAAAGATGTGAAATTTTTTTAATTTCCGCTCTTGTTTTTTCTCCATGCGGGTCGTCTACTTAGACGCTCATTAAGTTGCTCTGACGTTATCAGAGATCTTTATCTGGTTTTATAATATTAACTATATTATTGAAGAGTATAGTCGCAGTTAAATAAGAATTATCATATATTACGATTGCTGTAATTATAAATTTCCTTGCAGATATAAGTCAATTCGGGTTAAGTTCGAGCAACTCTCACTGGGGCTATGGTAGCGCGGGTGCTTACCCAGCATACCTGCCGTCCTGTGCGGCGCCCAGTGCAACCCAATTCAACCCGCCAGCGCTTGGATTCGCGGGAACAGTACCTGATCAGACACCAACGCAAGATTTTGGGACAAATAATACAGGTATTTAATCTTACCCTTTAATCCATCGGATTAGGACTGTGCAAGTAGTGAAGGTCTTCCATTTATGTATAATAGTGGTTAAAGGGTTTTAGATAAAGTCCTTCTCCCCATAGATCTTTTTTCTACTCTTTCTTTGGACTTTTACCTTTTAAAACTTTAAAGCTTTCTCATATAATTTAATTGTAAACTTTAAGCTATTCCTCTCGATTTTTAATTAAACAATCCTTGTTACACGACTCTAATCTATCATTAACAATATTTAGTGATATGTATGTAAATTTAATTTTTTTTATTTGGTAAAATTTGTCTCAAGTATTATTTTTTTAATTAATAAACTCTGTAATTTAACGATTATCATTACATCATTAGTAACTATAATAGTTTTTCTGTCAGTAAAACAACTGGTGAACCGCTGATTGAAGTAGATTCGATCTTGCACATTGATCACAACTAAAGGCGTGTTTATTGTTTTAACACAGAGATCCACAAGATTTTAAAAGTGAAAACTAACCTCAACACAGTTTTAATATAAACTCCCTAAATATCAAGACAAAATAATAAAGATAACTAGCTCTATTTTTATACTTTAATGCAGGAGCTGACTTTCTTGAGCAAATAGGACATTGTTGTTACCTGATTTATCGCTTATAAAATTTAATTCAGCCCGGAGACTATAATTCATTATACCAGAATGGTGAAATTAAACGCACCAACATTGTTTACGAGCGGCATCCTCCTTAAAATCATATGGCCAGCGCTGGTCCAGCGGACGTTAAACCGCCTCTCATTATAATTTACTACGGCCCGGGCGCTCCCGATCCGGCCGATGAATTTATTGCCGATGCGTGCCGGCGCGGCGACACGAAAAATATATCGCCGTATAAAACTATACTTACACCCAATATGTATGCCAAATATATATCAGTCACAAAACAGATATATATATCAGTCCGCCGTCGGAACGATGGAAACATTTTAAGGTCGCATAGCAAGTGTAGGTCTTGCCTGAGACATACTCCGCGTAGCAGGCGTAGAAACTGCTTCATCGGTTACAACGGTGAACATGTAGCAATCTTTAACCATGCTCATATCTTTAATATGATGGAGATTAAAAACTCAACATTCGTAGTGTTCATCTAGTTCAAGCTAATTTCAATTAACACTGAAGGTATTTAATTGGCATTCGAAAAAAACTTCTTAGTTACTTTAATTCAAATAATAACGGTTTCTTTTACACCAAAAAGTTTTAAAAAGTTGCAGCAGACTTAGCAGTGGTAATTAATACCAAATATACTTTTAAATAATAGTTTGGTTTTCATATAGTTAAAAAGTACAAAAACCAGATAATTATGCACAAAGATCTGTAATATATATATATATATATATATATATATATACGTTTCTTTCTTTTAGGTTTCAGCATTGTGTAAACGGTCGCTAATTGTTTTTATTGTGCAGTTCTTCCGGACACCACCGGCGTGGATTTGGATCAGCAGCTATCCGGTCTCGTGGGTTCATCGCCTTCGCACCACGGCAGCCTATTGCCGCGTTACAATAACAACGCAGACTACGGACTATCCACGGGGCCGCGTTCCCTCAGTGACAACAGTTCGCAACCCGAATCACCTGTTCAGGACGATTTACTAACTTCCAACACGTCGACAAACATCGGTCACAATCACTCGAACAGTACTAACTTCCCCACACTAATGGGCTCACAGAACTCCTCTTACGGCGGAGGTAATTGCAACAATTCACTGTACCCCGTGCTTCCGGCGAGTTTGCTCTACAGTCAGTTGTACACGGCGGCGAATCAAACCCACAACTTTCATTCGTTACACTCGAACTCCATTCATTCAACGCAGAATCATCACAACGAGCTTCAAACGATGATGGATCAGATTTCATCCACAACTAATAATCACAGACAGCATGGCAATCACGTACAGGGAGATTTACTGTTAGGCGGCGGCAATTCTTGCGCTGCAGCGGCATCGAGAGGAGAAGATGGCAGAGTCAATAGTCTCGGACAGCGTGGAAATCCTCAGCCGGACAGTAATACAGTTTGGAGGCCGTATTAAGAATAACCTAGAGTTAAATTCAGTTTTAACAGGAACAAACAATTGTAGAAATCATGTTGATACCCCACTTAGTATGAATCATAGAAAGTGACTAAGTTATTTTTTGTCCGGAAACCTCATGTAAATTATCAGCGGAAGGTTAATTTGTGAAACAGTTAAATTTTTTATTAGGCTTAGTGCAACGAAATAGATATTACAAATTCGCATGTAACATACGAGATAAATTTAAGTAAAATGGTATAGTTGAATTTTGTCAAATTTTTTTATGAGAATTCGTTCCCGTCCTGTGATGATACGATTTTGAAAAAATAGGGACAATTTACGGTGACAACCTATGGAAACTGTGCAATGAAGCCTTTTTCTGTGAAGTTTACTTTTCATCTTAATTCAAATACAAAAAATCGACAGTTGTACTATCGATTACTAGTATACAAATAATAATTTTGATTTCAAATGATTTTTTTAATTATACATAGAACAATGACCATGAAGGTCACATAACATTAAAATTAGGTACATATATGTACGTATGTTCATTTCTAATCAAAACATAAAAATTTTTACAGGATACATACAAGATGTGAATTTTTCAATTTTTTTTTTTGACATTTCTAGATAGTTTTGGTAAATATAAAAAAAATTAGGATATCAAAAATTATATATACATATATATATATATGATATTTCAGTATTTTGTATTATGATGTCTTTGGTTTTGAAAATTGTAAAGTAAACAAATTTGTAAATAAATAAGTTGTTGTAAATGCATCTTGTAAAGTGCAATAGTTTTGCAATTATACAGTTGAGTAGATGTATATTATATTACTTATAAGATATTAGACATTATCTGTTGATTATATGAGATCTGTCCATTTGTAGACATTTATTGATATAGCTCAGCGCTTTGATATTATTGTTTACATCTTTCTTCTAATGTGCAATATTTCCTTTTATCTATTACTCTTTATTTACTTCGTTTTAATCTTTAAAATGTATTTTTAATAATAGAATAACTTTGCGTTTCTTATATTTTCTTACACAACTAATGATTAATCGTTAAAAGAAACCTTTTAAAATCATCATAATGATAACCAGTATTGTATACATTCTTCATATAATTTGACAATAGTTTGCAATCTCAACTTTGTAATTTCTTAGTTTTGAAAAGAAAAAGGTTGTGAAAATATAATCTATCATAGTAATACATGTCTTTTTTTCAATATTGAAAGTAATAAATTGTGTTGGCAACATTTTTAACTGTTCGTTGAATGTTGATCGCGTTTAAAACCATCTAGTGCAATACTAAAATGTTACAATGTTTTAAAAGCCATTAATCTAAGTTGCGTAGCAATTGATTTGTGATTTCCGCTTGTCGTTAAAACCATTTCTGTTCATTTGTAGCGGAACTAAGTTTATAAAATAAAGCTCTAAATGCATACTATTTTTTTTTCTATCAATCCACAACCTTCCTCAATTTTATAAATATTTTACGTATACAACATGGCAGAAAACTTAGAACAAAAATTTTCTTTGATATTACCAGTAAGTGATTAAAAAGATGTTTTTTGTTATTAATTAACTACCTATTAATAACTGTTTAAACCTATAAGCGAATGCAAGGTTTCTGCTTCAGAATTAAGATGACACAGGGCATTTATCAAAATCTCAACAAATATTTGTCTTCCTCTAGACAGACTTCTAGAAATTCGCAGTTCCAACTCTTAATCTCAATTACAACAGGTTTTACGAATAAACCTATTGAAGTATACACATTGAAGTATTCTTAATCATCATATCAGTATAGATATATATGATTAACGTATAATTGTCATACAAAATGCTGTTTTTTACTGCTATTGCTTCCTCTTAGCTTTTTACGACATGCCAAGGGTAAAGTATATACATATATTCATATGGCAAGAATGTTCTAATCCGCCAAATATGATGATGTATATTACTAAACAAATACTAAAGTAACAAAAAAAGATTTTATTTATAATTAAAAGTATTAAAATCACTAACAATTGTCAACGGAATTATTGATAGCAATATTGATATTTTAGCAATGGTAGGTTTCTGTGGCCAAACACCTTCAAAGCAGGTGCCACTGCAACGATTATTCCTGCCGTCAAACAGTACGTAGGCTATTACTTAATCAAGTTCTCCTTAAATATTAAGTATAAATAACTTAATAATTATAGTAAAGTAACTTAACAGAGCACATATAACATATTTTTGAGAACCGTTGTATATTTTTCTTAAAAAAAGCTTGCAGAAGCGATTATATAAATTTAATAGATTGGCGCCAAACTCGCCAAGCCCATTAAAGCTTATCCTTTTGTCGAGCACGAGAGCAGCTGACCCGTTACCAACCTCAACTCCGGTACTACAGCAGTACAACAACTTAATGAGCTCATTACTGCGTCGCCCCGACGGCCGGTGCATTTGCATATCATCCGAATATACAACGGCTATTTATGGATAGGTTGATCGAGAGTTGAATTGATATTCTGGCTGGCATCGGCAAACGAAACCCTGAAATAAATATCCCACCCTCATTAATTTGCGCCAATGCTATACGATGGACACACGGACGTACGCCTACTGTGGCACTAAGGTAACCATTTATTTTGACATATCTTTCAGGCGAATGAGCAAACAGCTAATGATACCAATGGACAATATACAATTATATAAACTGTCTTTAAATCGTCATCATCAATAAATGAAGTCGAAGATAGTTAAACTTCATCCCCCATAATAAATACTCTGTTTCTCATATGTTGAGCGGAACATAATGAAGCTGTGTTCCGGATAAAGTTTACTATTAAAATACGTTTCTTAATTCCTGTTCCTATGTTGAATAAAAAAATCTTTGATTTTGCTGTTAGAGCTAATTTACAATGTGGCAAAAAACAAACCTAGGGCTTCTATGTTGCAATGGAAGCGGTTATCGCTGCGCTACGGAGGTAAAGGATATTTTTTTTTTATTAAATTAAGTCACGAAACGAGCGGGACGTTTAACTGGTGGTAAGTGATACGCCCGGTCATAACAACGTGGCGCTATTTAGGATGCTATATACTGCACCACATTACATTCATCGCCTGAGACATAAAATGTGAGTCTCTTTACCCCAGTTACACTAGCTATAGAGACCTTCGAACCAGAAAACGGTAATATTTGCACACTAGTATCTGACGGCAAATGAAGGCGCTGCGGTGGTGACTATCTAAAGTCTCCGGCAACACAGACTACCACCAGTAAAAATTCATTAATATTTTTTAAATGTTGACTTATAAAATCGTAAATATTAATTGTCCTAAATCATAGAAATATAGCTTGGTGACCGTCAGTGTCACCTGAGTACGTACCAGCGATAATATATGCGATCCACCCGTGGCATCTGCACACATCGAGAAAAATCGATGCCAGACCGATTTGGACGACAATAATGAGATTTAAAATTGCGTAGTAATTAATGAGGATTAGTGATGTCCTGGCTGGCAGTGATGAATGCGAACCTCAATACTGCACACTACAATCATTTAAAATATTACTGTCATTGTTATGTATTAAATGATAATTTTTTTATTAGACTACTGTTGATCGATGAGGAATGACCCTCATATAGAAGAGGAAAAAAAATATCAAGAATTTGTACAAAATCTTAAGCTAATTGTCAACAAGTTAATTACGTGTTAAGACCCAAATTGATAAGAGGAGATTTAGATGACATAGTAAATAATTTTTAGAAATAAAGAGAGACGAAAGTATAGTGTAGTATACTATGAAATTTTAGTAGAAGAAATTCTTCGATATTTCCTCATCTTGAAAAGTATCATCGCAAAAAATTTTATACGAAAAAAAAAAGAAACACTAGTTGCCAATTCAGAGTTGTCCAACTTCATCCACTAAGGAAGGTTTCCAAGTTACTTCAAAAAGAGTAACGTCTCTCTTTGAAGTATTATATTTTTAAAAGGTAATATATATTGACCTTATTTTATACTAACTACTTACAAGTACAATACACAAACATAACATATTATTTACATTTAATAAAATCATATTTATATATATTATATATATACCTATTGTATGTGTATATATTTAATTCGACCTTTATTTAGTACTTATGTATTAGGTAAAAAAAATATTTGTAAGTATTATTGTAAGAAATACTAACTGTTCCCCGTCTACTTTGCTTGCCGTAACACCCCCGCAACTCCCTTTGGGGAGAAGTTTTATAAAATACATTTTTAGCTGACCTTTAAATAGTTGAAGCAATATCTGTATCGAATTTTGGATGTTTTCGTTTAATATTTACAAAGATCTCGTGATGAGTCAATGAATTTCTGGAGATCTATATATATAAACTATTTATGTGAAGTACGTATTAAGTATGCTCTGCAGTATTATTATTTTACCTACCTATTGCTATTGCTTCTCAGGGTTGACTGGTAGAGAATGTTATCACAGCAGTCCGCCCTTTGTATCCTAATTGTGTACCTCAAGAATAGGTTAATAATACAGATCGTATGACCGTTTCATTAGATAAATATCGTGATTATTTGTTAATCATGATGCAAATATCGTTTTATTTATATGTTATAAAATAACTGTACATTGTTTTAAACTGCTATTCATTTTATCGGTAGACTGTTTGCAATTAATTACAACAATCAATAATTTCGCGCTCCGCCGAGCGAAAACTACAACACGGACTGTATGGGACCAGATAACGGGAACCATTGGAGCCGCGGTAATAATATCCTATCACGAATTTTGATCCCAACGTCCATAAAGTACATTGATACATGCAATCAGAATATATTGCCACTATTTTAAATTGTGAAACGATTTAGCAGTTCTTACTATCGCAATCAATTCTCACAGGCAGTGCATATTGCTTTTAATTGGTGTAGGAATAGACTCGGGGTAGGTCTCTGTTGCCGGTGAACATCTAGCTAAGTGCAGCCGCAGACACACAACATTACTGTATTCCAGTTCGAAAGGCGCTATAGCTAGTGTAATTACTAGCGTAACGAGACTCAAAATCTTATATCTCAAGGCGACGAGCAAAACGTGCTGGAGTGTATAACATCCTAACTAGAGCCACGTTATAATGGTTAGGCGTATCACTTACCATCACGTAAACGATCCATTCTTCTTGTCGCTTGGTTAAATAAAAAAAAACGATAAGAGAACAGCAAGTAACTCTACTCTGTTACACGCAGTGTTGATCTTATGTTATTATATGCTTATCTATTCTATTTTATAAACATAATCTAAATAACTAAATAGTCAAATAGATAATTTTTTTTAATTAATGTTATTTTAATTAATAATCAATCAATTGACACTCGCTTTCACTGTTTGAAGTGTAATAATATTATTTATCTTAGTCTAAGGGTACAAGGGGTGGACTTAACGCCATAGAGTTATTTTTTGAAGTTCAAAACTGGGAACTAAGTAAAGTTTGCGTATAGGTGTAAAAAAATGTAATTAAAGACAAATATAAATATACATATACTATACTATATACATATTTATGTACTTATATTAATACGAAATTTAGTTTAACATATATTTGAATATTTATTTATATATCTAGTATTTCAAGTTGTTCCTATTATTATGTACACTTAACTAATATGTAAATTTGATTCATTTAAAAGATCATTGGAAGTTTAAGTAATACATGATTTACTATGCAACACAGATTAAAAAATACAGTACCATCGAAAATTCATAAATATATATATATATACCTTGAAAATTCTTTTATATATAAATCAAAAGTAAATTTTCAAGATGCAAAAATTAACAGACGTCCGAAACCTCCTGTAGTATTTTATTTTTGTCTTTATTATTTTTGGGGCTTTGAACCCGTGATGGTTGGTCAGGTCTATCATCTTTCAATCACCACTAAAACTATCTACTGATTTACGTACAAAATATGCTTATACACTTATTGTTGCTATAGATATTAAGGAGATTCAGAGAGCAAACACTGATTTGTACCTGTGTTTGTTACCAGTTAGGAAATTCTCCAGCAATACCTTCATCAGAAGTTTAGTCAGGACACATTCCGTCAACAGGTGATGCATGTCTTTTATCCTTTCACAAACGCCATAATTGGAGAGAATTTGCTAGTTTTATAAGATGTTTCAACTTATTGAGCGAATACAAACAACTCTGCAAATACTACTACTAGTGAACACTACAGTAATGAACTACTTATTATTATTCAATTATATGACCAGACGAGCGGGACCGTCACATGATGGAAAGTGATGTCACATAACGTGGCGCTGGTTAGGATGATATAAACTGCATCACATTGCGCTCGTCACCCGCGACATGTTGTCTCGTTACTTCACCAATTTTACTATCTACAGAGCCCTTCTATCAGGAACACTGTTATAATGTTTGCACAGTACTGTTTGGCGGAAGAAATAGGCGCTGTGGTGTGTGTGTGGTGCGCAGTAAAGCACCATGAGTAATTTAAGCTTAAAGCTGTGAAAGTGATTAGAGTGTGATGTCAAATAATTACTTTCTATCTTTCAGAAGCAAGATATCCGGATGTTTTACACTCCAGAATCAATCAAGAATTAAAAAACATCATTAAAAAGGCTACTCTTTTGAGGGCTTGATTAATTTTGTGGTACCTACCTAGACGGTCTCCGGCAACAGAGATCTAGCACCAACAGTACTTGCCTTATATTTAAAAATACACTTCTACAAATAAACAAAATATCGTAAGCTATGTGCGGTCCGTAGGGGTATGTCGCCCGCCATCATTATGTATTAAATACGCAGGAAGCTAAATGACGGCGGGCTTATCAACCAGTCATTTTCATAATGCTCCCGGCGTACATTTTAGCCCGGGTATAATGCGAGCGTGCGCCGCGCCATACGGACACATCGTATTAATTACATATATCGTTTAATTATTGATTTTTAGCATTAAACACGCGGGTATTTTGGCCGATGCCGCCCCACTCCTGATTTATGTGTCCGCCGTTATATATTGCGTCTAAATGTCGTTAACGATAGGTAATGAGGGTATCAGGAGATCAATCGCTATTAGATTGTTAATTCGCTTAATACGCAGATTTATAAAATGCCTGTGATAAATGAGTTTAGTTTATATTAAATTAAACTTTTATTTACCATGATTTCTTCCATAACACTCTAATGAACTTCATGGCATTCTGGTATTAACAATATATTGTACGAATCATTTAAAAAGAGCAGCCCTTCACTATTACCCTTAGTATGAAAAGTTCAAATCGCCGTAATTCGAAAGAAGATAGTATTTCAAATAGTAGAATAAAGGAAGATTATTCAGCTTAAAATGTAATTAAAACAATGAAAACAATCTTAATATTAATAAAAATATTTCATGGTAAGCGACAAGTTCAAGAACAACATACTGCAACGACATTCGAAATAAACCAACCCCCACTTATTCATTATTTTCGTACTTAACATTACGGTATAAGAAGAGGATATCTACAATCATTTAGACTGCCTCTTTGAAGCAGTGGCTAAACGCTTGCTAAGTAATTCGGAGGTCTTTGCTTCGATTCCGCTGCTAAATACTGTGGAGTTGGTTAGTCAAAGAGTTTTCTCGAATCCGGCTGGCCTAGCTACCCTCATATGTGCCATGAAAACAGCGTCGCTGTATTCCCGCTATCAACACTTCAGAAAAAGGATGCTCTACCATCTGCGGTGTCACGGTCACTAACTAAAACTATAGTAACAGCTGTATCTGTAAAAATTATATTTATATGTATACTCTTACTAACTTGTATAAAAACTCTTCCTATATTAAACATAATTCTCAGTATTATTCATTATTTCAATTCTTCTTTCACGGTTAAGTCTATTCTCTTTTGGAATACCTTGCCTAATGACATCAAAGTAATAAACTTGCATTTAAGATGATGCTTCATCCCCATTATCTGAAGACTCAAAGAATTTCATATACTTTGCCTCTGTTTATGTATGTATTATATATATTTTTGGTTATTTATGTATTATATTGCTATAATATGTTTTTTTTGCATCTACTTTCAATATTTGTGTCTTTCAGAGTTTAATGGCAAAGAATACCACTTAGGCATCAAGTCCGCCCTCTGTTCTATGTATTGCAAAAAAATAAATAATTATTTCCGCAATAACTCCTGTAAAAAAATACAAGCCGATCTAATCCGGTAGTTCCCCAACTGAATCATCGCAACTATCCGCAACTAGACGGGCGCTGTCGAACTTCAATCGTGGGGGTTTTGGGTGGGGGATGGTCGGGCGTAATTTAAAACCGCACCACACACCCCCACGTACACCCTTGCGAAATTAAGTGCTAGGCGGTCGGTACGTGACACCGGCAAATGCGCCGTGCCTACCGATGTGTGCCCGACTTAATTGTGAAGCTTCATTTGTACCGCGTCCCCGCTACCGCCTTCAATACCCACCGTACGGTCTGATCTATACAACATACGATTACTCCTACTGCAAACTATTCGATAGGAATGTGCCTAGCAATTAAAGAAATTTCCAATTTCCAAATGGCAACAATATTTGTAAATAAGTCCCCCAAAAAGATGGACGAAGATACGGCGAAGGTCGCGGGTAACCGGCGGATTCGGGCAGCGTGGGGCCGATTAGTGTGATAATCTCTGAAGGAGGCTTACACCAGCAGTAGTCATATATCGGCTGATGATGATGACATACACACTGATGATAGGTCTCTGTTATCGGAGACCCATTAGGTAAGTGTCATCATAGCTCCTGACGCCAAACAGTCGTGTGCAAACATTATTGTATTCCTATTTAAATAGCGTTGTAGCTTTGGAAATTACTGGGGTAACGAGACCTGATATCTTGTGTCAAGACTACGAGTAAAATGTGGTATAGTGTATCATCCTAACTAGCGCTTCGTTGTTCATCAGATGAAATTTTCGCTCGTCTCGTCGCTTCATTGTATAAAAAAATAGCTTAGAAATAGGCTTATATAAACCAGCCACCGCAGCGCAGTCGATTAAGCGCTTGACTTGAAAAACTGAAGACCCTAATTCCACGTTGAGATCATGTTTGGTTTATACGTGAGGTTTTGAACGGCTCTTCATGACTATCACCGTCTTAATGTAAAATGTCCTTCATTGCTTTCCAATATACAGTAGGTTCATATTCCGTGCGAAAGCGTTATATCATCCATAGCTGTTTTCTTCATCATTAATTAATACAGTCTATTATTAAAGAAGATCAGGGTTTTCAAATAGTAAGCTAACATAAGAATTTCTATTATCATTGATTACTACCACGATAATTAAGCATTATATTTCTCTTTATGAGCTTCTGGTTTATTCACCTCACAAAAAAGTACTCACTGTTAATAAATATAATATTGATTGGGGTTGACTTTTAAATATTAGTTTTATTAGAAACGATTTCATAATAATTAAAAATGATAATTATATTTGTTTATAAAGGAGTTTGAAAAAAAAAACTTAGATTCAACTTTTACTCAGTGAACATGTGTCATGTGTTGTCTTATTCGAATATATTAATGGTAATGCGGGCTAGACTTCATTGTCCCCCACCATTCATTGTACAGTCAGAACACCGTACAAGACGCGAGTAATTACGGACCTTTCATACGACCCCCTACTTAATTACAGGCGTCTTTGTGCTTTTGTTTATGTGAAAACGCCAATTATTGCAATAACTGTGTTCGCATCGTTTGTCTACAGCGACTACGCTGTCATCTTATTGTCGACTCTTTGAGGGTAACAAATTAACTTAATTAAAATAATTATGCATTTGTAAACATAAAAAAGAATCGTGAATAAAGTTTGTTGATCATTCATTCATCATTTCATTTTGTTAATCATTGTTCCTAGATATAGGATACATAGGATTTTTACTATATGGACCCGTTGAAATGCTTAACATGTAGAAGATATTTAAGTGCAATTCCAAATGCACAGTGAAATTGTCTATGCATTTTTTTATATATATTGCATAAAATATAGTGGTGATAGGCCAGTTAGTATTGCGTATTTTTAACACACTCAAAAAGACCTAGATAATCTAGACCTTCATAGTGTTCCTAAGTTTCCACTGAAGGCAAACATCTAGAATAAACCGAAATTTTCTAAAAAGAGCTTTAGAGACTCTTTTTCATCCGGTGTTAAAAAAGTACACGTGGACCAAATCATTACCAATAGACGAACAGAATGTTCAGGCCATAATTAGGATCGCAACTCGGTAGGTACTACGAACAACCAATTAGGATATGCTACAACGTCAGTAAATAGTGCAATCGCACTAACAGAGTTTTCCACCGAGCCTCAAACATTATTCGATTGGATTTTATAGGGTGGCGCAAAAGTAATCCTCCTATCAGAAAATACTATAAATTTTGCCTTGATGTAAAAAAATTAAAAGACCAAATAAAAATAATCCACAAGAAGAATCAAAGTTTTTCATATTTTTTTTTAAATTACAGCCAAAAAAGATCGGAAGGTTATTTGGCTGTAATTTAAAAAAAAATATGAAAAACTTTGATTCTTCTTGTGGATTATTTTTATTTGGTCTTTTAATCTTTTACATCAAGGCAAAATTTATAGTATTTTCTGATAGGAGGATTACTTTTGCGCCACCCTATACTATACACAGACCCGACGATCCGCCTGACGTCTCAGAGGGAGGAAGTGAAAGAGAGGATAGCGATACGCAAAGATGCTCTTCGCCAGTTAGTGTGCAGATGGAGATACCAATAACGCCTTCTAAAGTCATAATAACTAGAGACATCAGATGACTTGCATGGGTAAATGAAGATGATGATCTCGATGAAACAGTTAAAGAAGCCGGCAATGTCGCTGTCACAAAAACACTTGTAGAGTGTTTTTTTTTATATTTGTTCCTCCTGCGTGTGGTGGGTCAAGGCCTATTAATACAATCACTTATCATGCTATTTTTTTTTATCTTATTTCACACCAGTAGTTTCGTAGCACACGCAGACAACCTAGGGTAGATTATAAACAATTCTATTAGTGACATTTAGAGGGGAGGAAAGTGTTATGTATGGGGTATATGTAAATACATAATACTGGTCTAACGTAGGTATTTGCGAAATAAGCGGTGGCTGCGCCTACCGACACGAGACACCATAAAGTCAGTGCGTTAACGGCTACATGTGTTTTGACTGCTCCTTACCAGCCTACATAATAATAAACCGCCAACCAGTCTTTTGACAACGTTACAATAGCTTCAAGTCCCTTCTTGTCATAAAAGGCCTAGTATACGAACGGTGGGTGAATAAAACGAGCTATTACTGTTTCATCAGCCGATTGACGTCCACTGCCAGACATAGACCTCTCCCAAAGATCACATACAATCAACAGCGCTTGCCGTACCGCTGGGCAGTAAGGGCTGTCGAATGTAGGGAATCATATGGGGGATTTGGGCCATTTCCCACCACACTAATCCAATGCGGGTTAGTGGAGGATTACTGTATTACTGTGTATGCGACATTAAATAAAAGCAGAAAAGTTTTATGACACATATGCAGCCAAAAAGCTGTAGAGAAAAAAAGTAATTTTTATATTTCTGTACTATTGCTTGGACTGAATGAAGTTTTAAAATTTTATTGCTGTTTAAATCTAATATTGAAAAAAGTTTATACAATGATAATATCCATCTTTATTATTATTATGATCGCTCTAAGATACCTATGATTTGGATAATTTTTAATTAAATAAATCTACGAGATGAGAGCGTATTGCACTACGAATGGGAATATTTTAATTATCGCCGAGCGTGGGCGTAAATTTCCCACGACTGCGATAAAGAATAAACATCAGCATTGTCTCGGGCCCCCAAGAATTACAGCTTGGTAGGGCAGGGCTGGTAGGAATATCTCATGCAATTTTTACCAACATTAAAAAGTCTCAATGGTCTCAAAATATAACAAAGCAGTTAGTTTTAACTTGTATTAATACACATAATGTTTTAAAACTCTAAACTCTAAACTCTTCTGCCTTATCTATTCCTTTTGCTCCTTTACAAATTTACCTAATAAGAAAATATTATTTCGTTATAATACTTAGTAGTAGTAATATGAAATAAAACAAATAAATTAAAATGTTCCTGATTGATTTTTACTTACAAAACATTAAACTTGTATAAGCATAATAAGTTATTATAACTAGTATTATAGTAATATCAAAATATAACAAGTACGTTAAGTTTTCCTTCTTACATTCTCATTCCTAACCTCAAATCGAAATCCGTGTTTACAACTTTGTTGTTAAAATAACTGAAACAATTAAGATCCAATGTTAATTTGGTGTTGACTAGGAAAAACGTTAGATCACAACTCACTAAGTACAATAATGTCAAAAAAGTAAAAAAATTATAGTAAAGTTATTTGAGCAACTTTTTATATTACTAAGGTTCAAGCATAACTTATTACAATCTCTACACCAGGCATTACTACGACAGATGTTTATAATTCTTTTTACTGCTTTTACATAATTAAGTCGATAAGAAAGTTATAATATTTAGTACTTATAACTGTAATCTATAGATGCAACTATTGATAGGTAATCACGGTGACAACCCTGGGCGGCAATACCTCAAGTCGTCGGCAGCGCGTCTCGGCGGGGCCATTACGCGGTCACCGCCTGATTACCGCCCCCGCCTTGATTTCAACCCTTGCTCGCCCTCGCTACATTATCAACACTACACGGCTTCTCCGATAATCTTATTCATTTCTTTGTGTTGCAAATTTTTTCTAAGATCTCAACGGACATGAATTTTAAAAAAATATTTCTCATTTATGTTTTTTTATTTCTACCCTTGTTGAAGTGTGGAGATGAGAAAACGTTCTCCTGATCGTAAATGACATATCTGCCCATAACAAGTGCTGCAAGTTAGGATGTTATACACAGCGCACCACATTGTCGTCATCGCCCAGAGAGTCTTTTTCCCATATTAAGTCTAGTTGTTGGGTAACTAATTTCATTCGTTCTAACGTCCTTCAAACTGGAACACAGTAACATTTTCACACCACTATTTAACGGCATAAATAGGAGCTGCGGTGGTAACTACCTGGATGTTCTCGGCAATACAGACCTACCACTGCCAATAAAATTAGGATACACTTAAGCTTGGTTTATATGTCTAGATTTACCGTTTGCTGTACAAAAATTGTAACTGAATTTCACAGGAACTTCGTCTCTTAATGATATATTTCCACAGCTTAAAAAGCTTTAATTACACGCTTCGGCTAATGAGTTCCGGTCGCACCTAATAGACACCACAAGCACCACGATTCTAAAATCTTAGTTTCTCCTGTAGTCCGTCCGTTGCTACCATCGCCTTTACACATTAGATAACCTTCGCGAAATTAGACTCCTTCGTATCCTGGTAATTACATTAGCTTCTGCACTTTCAAACCTGATACTTATCAATAGACTACTTGCCTCGTTTATACTTAAAACATTAAAACATTGCTAACGCTACTTCTCTTCTCTACTACGGGATAACACTACACCTAGGTTGTGACTGATTTTATGTGACAATAAGGTCCATAATACTCTGGATTACATCATTGCTATTGTGCCGACAGTTTTACAAATTTAAAGAGGAATATATGTATATATATATATATATATATATATATATAGCCTATACCTATATACCTAGAGAAATTACTTCATTCTATGTCCCAAAACGACGACCACATTGTGATGCAGATATAATCCTAACCAACGCCACTTTGTTATGGGCTTATTACTTACCATCAGCTAAACTATCCGCTCATCAAAAAAAAGTTCAGATACGTTCAATGAATGGAAAAATCTATTTATTTATAAAAAAAATTACATAATAGGTAATTTAAAAAAAATTCAAACAATCTACACGATAATGAAGAAATTTGCATTATACTGGTGGTAGGTCTTTCTTGCCGAAAGCTGTCTGTGGAGATATTACTTCAAATCTGATTTCCGCCGCCGAATATTACTATGCAAATTTTACTATGGTCTGGTTTCAAAGGTGTTGGAGTTAGTGAAATTTTTGGGGTAATGATACTTAACATCTTATGTCTGAAAGCCATTACTAGCATCATATTTATATGGGCCGGCGTATCATTTGCTGAACGTCTCGCTCGCCTTGTTGTACCGAATAATTAAAAAAAATTGGCAAGTTCTGAGACCTTTACTGTTTTACTATTATTCTCATACAGAGAAAAGTAAAAACTATGAACATTATTATCCGTGCTTTAGTTAGACGAGGTCCGTTGCCATTATAATATTGCTATCTCGCTTTATTAATACACTGGCGTCGTTTAATGTGACCAGCGAGAAATAAATAGTCCTGAAAATTACCATAGCCCCCACCGCCCGACCCGCCTCGCTACACTTTACTAGTATATAGTAGTTTTGATGTTAAACGAGTTCAGTAATCAGATCAGTCTGTCTCACATAAATTTCATAGCAAACATTTAAAAAGGATCCTGTTATTATCAAACAATTTGATACATTATCATTAATCTGCGTTCTACAATGATTAGAGGAGAATTGAAGTACACATCTTTAATTTTTTTTTATTTATTTACACCAAAAGAAATGTTAACTGATAACTGAACAATCATGGAAGCATCTATATCTATCATTATTTAAGATAAAAGTTAGTATATTAAGTTTTATGTTTAATATTACACACCTTATGATCATTATGTTTAAGAAAGGTTAAGTAAACTGGCAACGACACTTAATATTGGATAAATATTTAAATATATTTAAGTATAAATAAACAATACGATTTCTCGAATTAGCTTAGTTCCCCTCATAGCGATAAAGTCTGTATGTAAAAAAACTTATAGTCTGTCTGTCGACAATAATGGAAATCACATGCAGGTACTTTATAAAATAGGGAAGTAGAATATTACCTCAAAAACTATTAAGAGTTATACACAAACTTAATAGACTACTTACTTAACTTGAACTATTACTATAACGAGATCGCAGAGGGATATCTAGTCGCGGTCCATTACTGTACGTAATGTTCAACCAACTACCTTAGTTGCAATAATAGCAGTAATGTAACTATTAAAGCTATGTTACGTGTAAAAACTTTGTAATATTAGTGGATTGGATCAAATGTTAACAATTTTACTGGGTCTCACTTAAACATCACATAACTAGAACTATGACGCGGTGACACTTTATAACCTATTTATCTTTGTCGCTATGTCAAGACAAGCTAATAATGATTTAATAATTTTAGTTCATATGTTCAAATATTAGTTGATGATACGCACTAAATTCATCATGAAAATGGGTCAAACGATATAGATATTCGTATGTTGTGCCACTATATGAAGAAAAGTATAACAATTTGGATAAATACTACCTAAAAAAATAAGTACACTTGCATATATTTCTCAGCTGACAGAATCATCTTTAAACACTAATTTTTAGTAAGATTGTGGTTATTAATATTCGATATATTCATTACGACAATCTTCTATTCCTATCGAATATAATAGTTGATTATTAATAAGGAAAACATAAACGATAATATAAATTTCGATATAATTAATAAAAGTTCATTAATAGCTACAACAAAAGTAGACATTTTTAGTGTTGCAAGCGTCCATTTATAATTATCAACGAACAATGTTTCAGCTCACGGTTCATCACAACTTAATTCACAACTTAAAACATATTGCTCTTAAGTTTTCCTTATTCCAAATAAAATTAAAGTTATGTATTGCTTTGTCGAAAAAATAGCAAATTTTCTTCGACAAACGTACACCCTATATTAACTCCAACCCAATTAACTTTTAAGCTGCAAAAACGCGCGGCGCCATCTACACACATTTCACAATACTACGACCCCACTAGCGCCACCCTTGCACACTGCTACAAATTTGTGTTCCAACACACACAACAACACACAACGAAAAACTAAGTGTGAGAAAAATTCCAATTACTCTTCTGTAACAACTTTTAAACAATTTTAATTGAAATTCAACTTTACTACATAATGTTAAGGAGTGTTTTAAGAACGAAGTGGTAAAGGTCGTTATGTCCTTATTACTATGAAATGTAGTCTGACGGAGAAACGCTGAAAACGAAACGACTTACGTGTTTACACAATTTAATCTATCGAAAGTGGAAATACAGAGGTACAAGATCAAAGAGAGCACAGAATTACAAAGCAACAGATGTACTTGTGACCTTTTCGTATTTTGATACATCGTGGGGTCCGTAGCCGATCAATTCAATGTGTGCGTGAACAGGGGTGTGTAAACGAACTTTCTTAAGACCTCCGCTTTCTTAAGAAGGCGAAGAAAACGGAAAGGTTTGCACTTGAAGGCGTTTTGTTAAAAATAGTGACTTCTTGGTGCGGCATGTATCCAAGAGAGGGCGTGTTACATATTTTTAATGAAATGCTATAATAAAAAATATATCAGCAATGTATATCACGGCAAGTTTGCTATTCATTTGTTAAACAGAATAAATTTTTGTCTAAAAATTTGTGAGTTAATTCAATGTAGAATTTTTTTCTTCACACTGTATACTGGAGAATTTAGTGGGAGTGCCATTACACTATGTAATCGACTCTAGTGACCGCAAATACAAACGCGCTAACCGCACTTCGACAAGCGACCGACAAATCCTTCCAATTGCGTTCGCAACCTATTATCTTAACGAATCGCGTTTCGTGGTTAACCGCAAATTTGACGCCGACCAATCGCGTCCGACGCCATATATTTTCCTTTATCTATTTTTCCGGGGGTGAAAATCTTAGAAACCGCACGGCTAACCGCAAACGTGAGGTGATCGACCAATCGGAGGTCGTAAATATAACCGCAAGCCACGCCCATTTAACCGCAAACCAACCACAAGTCGAGACGTTCGCATCACATTATCGATTGATGTTGTCGCGTTGATTTGTTTTTATATTTGTAAACCGCGGTATACACAATTCACGAAACAAATCAAATTTTTATAATTATTAGACCAAATCTTATCTTCTGTTTCATATGATGTTTGATGATAACTAAGCCGAGGATGGTGAACCACGCTTGCCCAGAAAAGTAGCTCCGAACGCATCATAGCTGTTATGACCATTGCTTATTTTTTAATATGCGAAATGTCGAGATAAGCGAG
Source organism: Ornithoptera alexandrae (assembly GCA_029030555.1). Taxonomy (NCBI): domain Eukaryota; kingdom Metazoa; phylum Arthropoda; class Insecta; order Lepidoptera; family Papilionidae; genus Ornithoptera; species Ornithoptera alexandrae. Next base: position 3,677,397 of record JARDVY010000064.1, on the reverse strand, counting down.
ACGTTCACTAGATGATAAGTGATACGCTTGTCCATAACAACGAGGTGCTAATAAGGATGATATGCATTGCACCGCATCGCTCTCGCCGCACGAGACGTAAGATGTTGAGTCTCGTTAATCCAGTAATTACACTAGCTACGGCGTCTTTAAGACCGGAACACAGTAATGTTTGCACCCTATTTGGCGAGAGAAATGGCGCTGCGATAGTACCTCCCTAGACGGTTTTCGGCAATAAGGACTTACCACCGTTAATCAAACCAGGTTCAAGCTTAATTCTCTATAACTAGTTTTAAAAATAATCATGTTCTCCCACAAGCTACGAGAAGTGGATGTCGCCGTTCATCAACAAAGATGAAATATTGATTCGGAGCGTTGTTGAGAAAACACACGCACACATGCGAGCGGTTACATGCGTACGCACGGACACAACCGCGACCGCATTATATTCATAATGAATACAGCTATCCCACTCGCCGGCCGTCTTTGACTTTGTATAAATATACTTTGTCTCACTCTAGCGGCACTTGAGCGAAGGTTTTCGCGTCGAGGGAGTGGGATGGGTGCGGGTTAGGAGTCTGTCTTCGGCAGGTCGCCAATTTCTATTTCATTAAGTGGCGCGGCTGCGACCGCAGCGGATCGATGTAGCTTAGCCATCTGAAAAAAAAAATCCGCCAAGATTGAATTTGTGAAGTCTGACACCGCAACTATAAATAACTAGTATTATCAGTATAACTTTATTTTGTAAAAAAAAACCAAAACTAATCTTTCGGTAGCAAAAATATTTTATTTGTTAATGGATAAAATTTTATTATGAAACCTTCATTGAAAGAAGATTTATAATAGGATATCAAGGTCGTAACTAGAAAAAAGAAAAAAGCATTTATTTTTTTTTAATATATTAAGCGACAATACATCTTTTACAAATGTTAAAAAAAAGAACCAAAGGAAATTTCTTAAAAACAAAAGCATAAAGATTTCTCATAACTAAAAACTCTTTAATACGAACATTTACAATGCTAGACTAAGTTAATTTATTTATCATTACCTAATAGTATGTTTTGGCTTTCCGAGATATATAACGTTGAGCAAATTACGAGTTTTTTTTATAGGAAATCTAGGCAAACGAAAGAACAGTTCATCTGGTGGAAAGTGATCACTGACGACTATGGACAATCGCAACAACAGAGGGGTCGCAGCTGCGTTGCGGACCTTTTAGGGAATAATACACTCTTTTCTTGATGGCCCATGTCATATTAGTCGAGAAAAAAGTTATTATTAAAAAACAATATTGTCCCAGCCGCAATATCCCTATTTGTTTTTTTATTGAAACCCGTTAATTATTGGTCTTAGTAATTTTTATGTATAGAGCTAAGCTGAGATTCTTCGCTGTATGTTACTTGTCTAAGAATTTTGATTCCAGGAGCTATTAACTACGTTTGTTTTTGTATGGATAATAACATATTAAAGTTATTACCATTCTAAACGTTTATTTGTAGATTTGATGGAATTTGAAGAACATGACTTGAAGAATCGAGGGGTGGATTCGCTTCAAAGCGAAGGAAAAAGTCGTGAGGACATAACTGTCTTTACTGTCATCCGATATCTACTACTCGCTCTTAGTTCGGGTGGTGGATTATAACTGTTCTCTTCTTGTAAGTAAAGTCCTGTAGTCCCAGCTGTGGGATAATTACGTGGACTGTTTATGTAAGTATATAAGTGACATTTAATAATTCCACTTAACGTACCGCAACGAAACCAATAGAAACATTTAAATCCATTCTAATTTCTTACGTTGTCACGCGAGTAATATTGTATTCAAGGATGTTTCCTTTGAAACGCGTATTCTTATTGTGATTTGAGTGCGCATTAAGAATTCATCACAGGACATGTTGGCAAGAGTCAGGGCCTCGTGAACTATGTATACATACACGTACATATATGTCGATACCTACACATTGTATAATATACCAGTCATTGGAGTCCCACATCTGTAGAGCAATTGTATTATTATGTTTTTTATTATAATCTTAGAATGTTGAAAACAGTTAAAATTAATAGAAGCGATGTATTAAAATTCGCTTGATTTTCTATAAAAAAATATATTATAATCAATACCAAGTGTAAATATATTACCGCAGTGAACGCCTATCTCGTAACTGCTAGTTCATTATGTAGGTTCATTTCCTGCATAGAAAATAAATTCTGTTTAATTATCACAGTTTTAAGCTTAATCTTAATTTACATGAAATACTTATAAGATACTATATTATGTATCCGCTGTATAAAAAAAATATCTCCAAATACCGGCGTTTTGGGTTTTGATATAAAATAATCATATTTTAGATAATATACTCAAATATATACCAAATCCAACAAAACCAGAGATGGATTAGTCAATATCCTTACCTATTTCCGACAAATACTTATATTTAGGAAAGTCCACGAATGTGCTTAAGTAATAACAATATTAGGACCTTTTATTAATACTGAAGCAAAGTGACAAATAAATCCATTAAATTTATCTAAGCACCAAATTTTCGTTACACATTCCTTGGGATAGTTATGCATGTGGTGCTTCACGGCGATTTACATATGTTTGAGGAGTTGTCCCGGAGGTGACCGTCCGCATTCATTATTCAAGAGGGACTAACAGTTACTTTGCTTGCTATCCTCTTCATGTAATATACAACCCGAGGCGATGCGAGATTTATAGCTGCACCTTTCTTTGGATTACGTTCATTTGAATACTTATACGAGAAATGTTCCTAAAGAAATATATATGTATTTGATATTATTAATCACTTATATATATTTTCTAGTAAAGTACTTATGATAAAAAAAAATAACTGAAATACCTTTGCGATATATTTTTATAAAATAATATTTGGTCCTTGCATATGAAATTAGCGCTTTGTCGTACTGACCACTTTGATCTGAATTATAATATATCTCTTCTTTGATTCGAAATTCCAAATTCAAATTTATAAATTCATTTAGCTGGTACATTTGAGTTTTGAAAACAGTCATTCATTTGTTTTTTCCTCATTATTTTTTTCTTTGTTGTTTCAGTGCTGTAGAAAAAGCTCGAAGGATCAATGATGTGTACGGCGCTCCTGTCGCAAAAGAAAGTACCGTATGTTTTTGGTTTCAACGTTTTCGTTCTGGAAATTTCGACCCTCAAGAACCAAGCCCGAGGACGACCAGAGACCAAAGTGGAAAATGAAGAATTAAAAGCTATTGTGGAAGCGGACCCATCACAAAGCACTTCAGAGATAGCTGCAGGCTTCGGGGTAAGTGACAAAACTGTATTAATCCGTTTGAAACAAATCGAGAAAGTAAAAAAACTTGAACAATGGGTACCTCATGAATTGAGAGAATCGAACTTGCAAACACGCGTCGACTGCTGTGTTACTTTGCTCAACCGACACAATAATGAAGAGATTTTAAATCAAATCGTTACTTGTGATGAAAAGTGGATGTTGTACGATTATCGGAAGCGCTCGTCGCAATCGCTAAACCCTAGAAACCCAATCCTGCCCTAAAATTACTTGTGAGTGTTTGGTGAACTAGCGCCGGTGTCGTTCACTACAGCTTTCTAAAATCTGGCCAAACGATTACGGCAGATATCTATTGTGAGCAACTGCAAACCATGAAGGAAGAATTAGCTGCTAAACAACCTAGATTGATCAATCGCTCTAGGCCACTACTACATCACGACAATACCACACACTGCACAACAAACAACCACTAAGTTAGAAGAGCTTCAATTAGAATGTCTGCGACATCCACCGTACTCCCCGGACCTTGCCCCAACAGATTACCATTTTTTCCGGGATTTGGACAACTTACAAGGAAAAAAATTCAACTCCGACGCGGCAGTCGAAACCGCTTTAAAAGAGTTTATTGATTCTCGCCCCGAGATTTTTTTTAGTAAAAGGATCAATGAACTACCTACGAAAGGACAAAGGTGCATAGATAACAACAGTGCATACTTTGATTAATTAAATATATTTTACAAAAAAAAATTTACTTTATATTCCTCCCGTACAAAACGCTAATTTTATATGTAACTACCTAATATATGTCCTAAACTATACAAGTAATTTGTAGGAAGTTTTAATACATGAAGAAAAATCATTTAGATTTACTCCGACTAACAACCCTTTTTCAAATACGGTGTTTAATCAATGCTTTATTAGTTTAATTATCGCCAAAAACTATTTCAACATAATAATCGAGACCATTCGTTAAATTAAAATGCTAATTAAACAAAATCACCAACCACCGCTAATAATTCTAACAAAGAAGGCTTTATTCAAGAAAGCGTCTAACAAGCCGCCACGGCCGCTACAAATTTCAACTCCCTTTAACCGGCGGGCCCTTAAATTAATTAGTGAGAATATTTTGGGGGATATTATTTACGTAATAAAGCCTTATTTAGTGCCCCTCAAATGAAATATGAGCAATTGAGGAGAGTAAGTACTTAGCACGGACGTTAAAACCGCCTCGACGAGAGGAAGGGATGTCTTCCGATGTACGCCGTGAGGTGAATGCTCATAGATTTATTATTACAGTAAGGTTTACTAGTCTGTCGGTAAACAAATATAAAATCATCTAGTCATCATGACAATGATCTAGTCAATCGTATAATTGTCTGTATTGAATCGCAAACGCAGGTTTAAATGTTCATTTTTATTTAACCTTTGGAAATGACTTCCTCTTTTAGATTTTCTTAGTTTGTAAGTAGGGTTGTAAAGATATAATTATAACATTTCATATACATAAAGATTCTTTAACGTGCATCCATTAACTCTGACATCCAAGAAGTATACAAGAAACTCATTTGATTGTAAATTCGTAACAACAGGATCATCTTTCTAAATTAATAGACCGTTCTTACTTCATCCCCAATAGTTTTTTACTAGTGAAGATTTTAAAAACAACTCCCACTCTAAACTCGCCAAGACAAAGAAACCTAAAGCCAGTAAGACAAAGCTATATTGTATACTATAATGAAGTTATTTCTAATACATAGTACAAGATATAAAGCAGCGAAGAACAAAATCTATTTTCATTATTGAATCAGCAAAAAGTCAATACACGCGTTATTTAAACACAATGGTCGTTCGTTAGGCCGGTGGTGGGCCTCAGGAGTTCGATGCAAGATTTAATTAAATCTCCTTTCCCCTACTTCGCACCCCACCACCACCTCCCTACGTCGTCTGCAATTTCCTCGAGACTTGATTTATTACGGGGTCCGGCCGCGAGGTGCCGCCTGCGATCTCTGACGCGTGGTAAAGGATTGAGGGTAGTTTTTCTCATGACTAAGGAAACGATACCGAAAAAATATTGATGAAATCCTTAATAAATTATGTTAAAATAAATAAGGATAATCGTAATATTATTTGATTTAAAATTTTCCTTTAACACGACGTACAGAGTTAATGAAAGTATATGCTTGGACATTTTAGAAATGATAGATATGTTCTCGAAGTGTATTGAATTTTTTGGCTTATTTACTTGTCTGTTAGTGATGTTGATCACTTACTAACACGTGAGTCATGTTCTGGCCACCATTTAAAAACTGACCATTTCAAACTATATAATACTATAATAGTATTAATAGTTTAAAGATACGGACAAAATATTTGATTTGGTTTTCAGAAAATACGTCATTAGCTATTGGCGATGACACATGTCCTTGCAATATTTATGCATAGCCTACTCTCTCCTATACTAGCCAGGAATATTAAGGAAGCTTTATTATCCTTTACAATACATAGACCCAAAGAAGGATATATATCCGCGCCAGGCGAATTTACCGATGTTATACCTTAAAAAGCTTTTTGTTAAGCACATGCGTACCTTTAAGTTCTTCCGTAATGTGGGCCGATGAACATATAAAGTAAGATTTCAAAAAAAAAAGGGTTCCAGCCTCACTTGTCCCGGTGAGGCGTGTTAAGTGTATTCTCTTGTCCGGCATCGGGTCGGGTTACTTTTTCTCGCAGTATATTAAAACTGCAAAGTTTCGGCCCTCATGTACTGAGGGGACGGAGTGAGGAAAGGCTCGTATGATTTATAGCCAAGTACTTTGAAATAATCATTTTCCTTATTTGAAACAAAGGTTTTATTTTCTTTAATACTAATTCCTTATCATAGTACTTTTTTTAATATTTCATAAAGCAATCATTTTAAAAAGCTTTATCTAACCTTCTAAGTTTCGACTTAAAATATTAATGATTTTAGTTATGGTGCTCGACCATATATAAATATAAAGAATTTTAAATATATCAGAATTAAGTAAATAGAGAAGAGTGTTGATAAAAAGCTATATAATTATTATATAATAAAAAGTAAAACTACATGCTAACATAACGTAATGGAAAGGTTATTGTGTAAAAAAAAAAACATTGTTTGTTACAATGTTATAATTAATACCATTATTAAAACATTTATTTATTATCACAATGTATTTTTGAAGGATTTTTTTTTTCAATGAAAAAATAACAAATATTATGAAATAAATATTAGAGAAGTGTATTTCTACTTATCCTGTATCTTTTGCAATACGGCGTCGCGATAGCCATCCTAGCTGGACATGACGTATCTTTATTTAACGCAAACCCTGTCTGTGACACGAAAGTTATTGCACTGAGATATTCTTCTTATTTCTTATCAATATCATAACATTAGCCATGTTTTTATTAAACGGAATTATTAAAAAAAAGTAACGAAACTAAGGAGAAGGATATGAAATCGATTAAACATTCAATAGTACAGAAGTATTTATTATATATGAGCGAAGCAAGAATACGACCAAGACGTGGACGAGCTTGGTATTGGTTTTGATCTTGTCTGTTTGGTCTTGGTCTTGTATATTCAGTTTTATAATATATTAAATATTTTGTTTCCCAAAGAAAAGCACATGTTCAAGATATGATAAATATTTTAACTCACCATTTCCACGGAGTTATTAGTTTCGTTTAGTCTTTGTCTTGCATAATATGTCTAGCTTGGTTTTGGTCTTAATCTTGCTCGTGTAAAATTGGTCTTGGTCTTACTGGACCAAAACAAATTTTACTCGTTATTAATTATATAGAAAATAATATTATCAAGATATACGGGCTAGAAAGAAGATATGTAGATATAATATTATTTGCATTATATCGAGAGCAATAATTAAAGAGTGAAAAAGGCAAACTTTTCTATGAACATTTGTAATCGTAGCTTACAAGACCCTCGTATCAAAGCGGCTCGAATTCTCTTAAAAAGACGTTAGGCGGCCAACTTCCCTTAATAAGCAACAAACTCCGTCGAAAGGTACTTTTCATATCATCCCTACTAATTAATCAGTTTGGTATCGTACAACAAAGTATTAAGTTACGGACGCGTAAACTCTGATCTTCTTATAATTTTAATTAATAGAAATTTGAATGTTATAAATAAGAAAACTTAACAACAAGTTGAATTAAAAATATTTATTTTGAATCAAAAATTAAACTCTGTAGTAACCACTGACGGTTAAGTTTCATATTATTTACTGTAAACCTATAAATATCCATTGATCGTAACCTGGTTCATATTTAGCTTTAAACAGCGATGGCTCCGTCCTTTTCAATTCTTGCAGAATCCATAGCTTATTCATAATATTATAAATCCAGTTGATTGACCTAACAAGAATCAAACATCCCCCCCCACCCCAATCATAAAAGAAACGTTCCATAGGAGGGAAATAAATATAACGCTTGTTGAGTTATTGCGATAGTATTGTGTCCCGGAGGACCGTAGGTTCCATGTGAGTCCATAAATCTCTAGGGGTGGACAAAGAAATGATAAATACAGGCGCGTGTGTATGAGTTATGACTTGGAGATGATTTACACGGCGGTGGAAGGTTCCGGACTCGAAGCATTAGAGCTTACATAGGCTTGACTGTGACTTAGTTAACAAGAACATATATTGACCGTCTGGTCTTACAAGTTTAGCTATACAGTCTGGACCAGTTTAGCTTTACAACATATGAAACGACAACTTAATCTCATGCATATCAAAATTTATTGATCCCAGACATTATATTACTGCATTTACATTATTAACTTGTAAGACTAACATATTTAATCTAAGATTACTTTGGACCGGAATACTGTACTGATATCTTTTTTGTGTTGTATTATCATAGTACTGTATCATGCATACTTTGATTATCTATCTCCAAAGATCTACCACCAATGATTATATATTTTGCTAATTACATCTCATCGGTTACTCGATTCATTGATCTTCAATGTTTACGAAGAATAATTCAAACGTTTGCCTCGACTTGTAAGCGACGCGAACCTTAGTTAATCATTCATAAGGATCAGAAGATTAAATTCTCCGACCTACAATCTCCTTTGTATCCTTAAGCCATCTGATTATAAAAGACAAAGCATTATGGCGGCTAAAGTTGGTTCGCAAGTTCAGTGTTCTATTAGCCAGCCGACGGCTCGATTGCTATTAAAGGATTAGCGTGGGGCACAAAGCGATGGCATTTTCTCTCCTTGCCCCTTGTCCGGTGACCTCACCCGCTCTGCTCCCTCGGCCCGACCCCACCAACGGCCCCAGGCGGCTCGCCGACCGTCAAGACCTTTCTACATTTGCATAGTTTTATAGATCAAGCTTAGATTTTTTTGCTCTCGCTACGTTCTTAAAGGATAATGGATGCATGGCATTTTCTTTAGCCCCTTTTCTTACTACAATTTTAAAGCTAGGTCTTTGAAAGTTTACACCATTTAAATTTTCTTTACCCCTTGAAAAATTCGCGATAAACTATATTTTAACTTGGAATAAAATCCTTTCTTAAAATTAATAAAAAATATTAGGTACTTACTGAAGTAAAAAAAGTTTATTGTTTTTTTTACTTTTCGCAATAATCTTTAATATTTCTCGAAATACTTAGTTCTAATCGAGTGTTTGAGAAAATATCTAAGGTATATAAAAGCGACTCGGGGGCAAAATGAGCGACTCGTTGAACTGATAGTAGGCGATACACAGCACCATGTTGTGCTCGTCACCTTGGGAAACGTTTAATCTCGTTATCGTAGTAATTTCACTAGCTACAACACCCTTTAAACCGGAACACAGTAATGTTAACACCTTCCTGTTTGGCGGCAGAAATACGAGCTGCTGTGGTCGTAGATGGTCGCCGTCAACAGAGATCTGTCATCAGTAAATAGCAATATTCAAAGTAACTAATATATGCAGATATATTCTAAGTTACAGATATATTGTAGTATTTGTGTATGTCAATCGGTGGCTAGTTAGGTTATGTCGGCAGGTAGCTGTGCATTCCTCGATCACCGTCAGCATCCACTTGCATATCTTAAATAGCGGACCATCCGTCACTTCGAAGCGCGCGCGGTATGCGTCTCCGCGCGGACTGTAATGCCGGACATTATTAATCGTGCCTATTGAAATTTGCAACGTATTGATTTTATAATAATCAACTTGAACGCTTTTATACCGGATGTACTAAAAGAGTTTTTAGTTTAATATGAAATCTCTTTAATGCAGCAATGGCGGTCTGGCGGTTTAAAACGCGCAGGCGCCGGATGTCAAACTCTGTTGCTTTTGACAGGAGATAACTAACTGTTATTAACCTTTTAAATCATTTAATAATCACAAAAAAATATACTTAAATATGTACTTTAATATTTCATGAAATAAATTGATATTAATTTCAGCAAATGACAACATTCAACGTCTTAAAATATTATTAATAATTTTGTACATTTTCATTATGTTAGAGACAGGTTAGAATATTCCAATCGCTACCTTACTCAAGTTGTGTTATGATAGACGACTAAGAAGAAAACTCCAAAAGAAATCGAGGTCGAGTATTAGATCGTTGTTGATAAAAAAATAACTCGTAAATCCACTACTAGATACACAAGCGAGCAATCTCAGCATGACTCGTTGACCCCCGCCCCGCGCCATTGCAAATTGTAGTTGACGGAAATTAATTCATATTTCTTTTATGTTTCTCTGTTTATGTCCAGACAAGCGTTAAATTCGATAAGGATCATGGAAGTACGAAAAAGAATGTGATTATGGCGAATTTAATATTTTTGTTACACAACGAATCAACGAGCAAGACATAGACTTCATAAGATAATAAATGATAGAACAGATCTATCCATATATAGCATCATACTAGGGTTTAACTTTTACAAAGATATTCTCATTGTTTGGAGGTATTAACACAATAACACACAATAAACCCTTTACATTTCCAACTAAAGACTTATATCACATTAGTAATTTGATGAGTGTTAGGAAATTATATGTATTACGTATATTACAAGAGAAACATAAATCAGTATTAACGCATTATACAATTAATGAACGGCGAGGAATATCAATTAATGTGGGTGCTGTAAAAACTTATTTTGCTAGTCATCAATTTAAGAATCAATCCAACTATTTATATAATAAAATAAACAAAATGTTAAATATTTTCCATCTTAATATTTACAATCTTAAAATGTTAGTAACTAACTGACTGAATGGGTTATGGGTTAAATTATGATGAAGTTGAGGCTTTGCTGAATGTAATTAAATAATACTTAACATTTGTTTATCAATTAAATACATATAAACCCCCGTCACACACATACACGCACCGAGTCGCGCGCGTGCGCTCACACATATACACATACATACAGAAACACACTCACACACTCTATAAGTAAATTTTGCGTTTGTACACATATATTGTAAGAACATCAGTATGATATGGAAGAGCGGGGCATCCTGACACAGGTATATATTTACTTAAAAGGATACCCCAAATATACGATCTATTGTGTAAAAAATTGTTTGTGAAAAGAATAAAATATTTTTATTATTATTATTATTAATAATGAGCATTGTGATAAGAATCTATCTTAACGATCAAGTATCATAAAGACTAACCACACTGTGGCTAGTCTTTATGATCTTTCCTTTCAAATATTATACCAGAATATGACATGATTTTGTAAAATTATGAACTAATTTCGAATATTATATTCTGCTAATATGGATTTTTTTGCATTCATTATCTATTTACATCAACTAATAAAATCGACAAAATTTATAATTATTTCGTCAATTTTCATACTTAAACATTACAAGTTATGATATTAATAAATGTCGGGAAAAGTAAGATATTTTTGGAGAAATGTAATTTTCGAATTGGCCTTATACGGATAGAAATTTCAAAAAAAGAGTATAAAACACACCTTTAAATAATTCATTCTTAGGTATCCCATGTGGTAATGGAGTTAGCTTTCTTTATTTTTCTTCTCCACTTCGCTCTGTTTTCAACGTCATCGTCAGTCACGTGGCACTTATGTTCCTTAACACTATGTTTTTCCAACTTGTGTTGTTTCTGCCTGTGGATCTTCGACCAGAGAGAGATAGTTTTTTGAAGGGTTCCTATCATTACTGAGAGGAACTCTTCAAAAAACTTGATACGTAAACATTTGTGAAAATTTAAAGATAGTTATTATAACTATAACATTTAAATTGATTTCTACAAATATGCCGCATCAATATATTAAAATATTTTACTTTCGTGTGAAACCGGTCGCAAAGTGCTACTTACACTGATTGGACAAGTTTTTCCTATAACTTGAAAGGCAACCGTTAACGTCCATTCTTCTGTGAAATTGGCCTCAAACTTTGATGAACATAGAGGGTTGTAAGATATATGAGGAAAAGATAAGGAATATGCTATTAACATTAATATACCTTTATAATTTTCACTTAAAATATAAATCTCAAATTTGTCTCAACTTTCTCAGTCATCTTTCATAATCAATACCCACTGTCCACTATAAAGACAAACCTGTTAAGCGTTTTAGTCAAGCAAACTTAATTACGCAGTCTTTACATCGTTATGCCTTTGGAATAAGGCTTAGATTTATGTGACATGGAGGTACTGGAACTGAGCTCGCAATATTGGCGTGATCACGGACTTGACACGTGGGCCGTACACATCCAAACTTCGCCGACGTCTGCTGCACTCTCAAGATATCCGGATTTCCGACAAGTTTAACCTGTCGATACACGGTTATTTGTAGAATGAATCTATATATTACTTACCAAGATTTATAAACAGCGTGCTTTATTTTTAATATATTTGTGATTTGTTATTTTTATTACATTATATCTCCCATATATCTCTTTTCCACCTTTACAAGGGAGAACTACATAAGAGTTACAGATAATTCATACATATTCTTTTTTTTAGTTATCTATAAGAAATCTTGTCATAAAAATAAATAAGTAACTTAATATTTGTTATTTTGATTAATTTGTTTTATTTTAATAACTATGCTAAAGAAATTGAACATTTTCTGACACAAGCACATTCTTACTAAAAGATCTCAACTTAATGCTGTTATTACACTACGATATAATGAAAAAAAAACTTAACATTTATTATCACGACCTTGATTGTAAATTTAAAGCTGTATAGTACTAAACAGTTTTCTTTAAGTATAAGAACACCAAGTATAAATGGATAACACATCTCAAAATACATGTTTCCTTCATAAAACAGGACACGGGGGTCCGTAACGGATGTCTTAAGTGGCTGAGAAAGGGCTCGGGGCGTTAGAGGATATTTATATTCCCAATATATCCGAGAGGTTGTCAGTTGCCAACTTGAAGACAAGTTTCTCTAGTTTCTTGAAGGGTTCCTGGCAGTAACTGATACGTAAACATTTGTGAAAATTTAAATTAATCATAGAAATATTTGTTAGTTTAATACTTAGTTACTAAACTATCGTTATTTCCAAATACTACAGGGTATTGACTTTCATCACCAGGGTTAACTGTGATAATTGTAACAATCCTATCATTATTTTTGTTAGTATTACCAGTATTAATATATTGTGGTCGTTATTGTGTTTTATGTAATCTAATTTTTATGCGCATAAAGCGCACTAACATAATGATAGCTAATTCTCTCTTCTCTTGAAAACACGTTATATTTGGACGGGAACTGTCGCCGGCAAGTTGTTTTACTCCTTTACAGTTCTTACGAAGAACAACGAGCTAAACCCCTTTGTGGTGAAATTGGGGATATCCACAACATAAGGATGATGACTCGCCGCGTGACTGGTAGTTACTTGATGCAAAGGGGATGGAGGAATTATATCATGTAACGACAACACACTATCCGAAATGTATCTCTTTACTGTCTGGTGCGGTGTTTTTTATCGGTATTCTTCTGTAAAACGTTTTTTTACTTTATCTGCGATTATCTGACGTTGACGCAATCCATTTCACTCAATAAACTTGAAGATAACAAAGGGAAAAATTCAACTGTCACCATCGCATACATTTTTTCCACCGAGTCACTCCAATCCAGTTACAGCAACAAGGCGTTTAATTCCGACAACAATGGCGGCCTCGCTTACACCAACGGCTGGGGACAGTCGGTGATCGAGCGGGGTCCCCAGGGTGACCTCCGATTCACAACACTTAACGGTGATAGTACTTTGGATAGTAAAATAGATTTTAAATACTTTTTTTTATCGTCAATTAACATCTTTCCGTTCCTTTTTATTTTCTATTTCCGCGGATTACATATACTGAAAACAGAACACTAATATTGTAGGACAATGAATATCCTTGAAAATATTATCGGTATTACTTGTAAGTACGTAAGAATCAACCTCTTTTTAGTCTTTTCTCTATTTTCTTTTCATTTTATGTATGTTATAGTAATTATTTAAGAGTTAGATTTAAAACGATCAATATTCTATTTGTTCTTTTATACTTAAATATTAATCATTATTTGACTCTGAGTATTTGTGAAAATTATTAACTGTCTTAAATATACAGTAAAATGATACCCTTAAAAGTATTTAAATATTCTTTGAAAATGAGTTTATAATAAAAAAATATATGTGTAGGTCGTAAACCTCTAAAGAAAAAATGTCATCAACATCTCAACCAAAGGACGCCCACATCTGGATATAGTTCTCTCGTAATGTATCCTTAATATGAACGATATCAATTGTATTCCTGATCCCTCGTCCTCTTAGGTTAAAAACTATAAAAAAAATAGAATCGTGCTTTCATTCCTAGCTCAAGTATATAAATTGTGAATTATAAATAGAGATCTCACACTAAACAAAATACTGAGTTAATATCGAGAGCAAATTTCTTAACTGTTATCTGTTTTGGATAATAATGACGTAAATTTCAAAAGGCGTTAAGTACCAAACAATGGTTCTCATATGTTGACCAGCTGAAACACAGCAAAACTGTTATGATAGGAAATTCCCATCACCAGGTTAATAGGTAACCAAGCTAGTTCTAAAAGATACTACCACGAACCAGGAACTTCTGTAATACAAGAAGAGCGATTAGCGCGGAAGAGAATGTTGAATTAAAAATAAACGATATATAAAATATCTTTGACTCTAAATCGTTACTCTATATACAACTGAAGTGTCCAACGAGTAAACAACCCTGATGTTAAGTTACAGTGACGTACATTGCTGAAAAGGATGTTACCGACGCCGTTGCTCATACTATACATACATATATATTATTGTAAAAGTCTGTAAAAATCTATTGTCATAAATCATAACCGACATAATATTACAAGGTTCATAAATTATTATGAGTAATAAGTGGGACCGTCTCATCTCGGACCGGATGAGCGAGGTTAGGGTATTTGTACACCTCGACGGTCCTTCCGCTGTTTGCATAGTGAGGCTCTCATTTAGCAAGTTAGACGTCCGACAAAGCCGCTCCCGTCTCATTTGGATAATGCTATGCAAATACGTAGATTTTGTCAACTGGACCCCTTTCAGACCCTGTGTAATTGTTTAAAATTTCAAAAAGCACCATATTTACTCCGTTAAAACAGAATAAGTTTAATTTTAAAAAAAGATACAGTATTATCACCTCATAATAAAAGAAATAAAGCACAAAGTAAACTAATTTTAACTTTAAGTTACTTACTGATATTTAATATGTCTTATCTGTTACACCAATGGGATGTAAGAGGTCTCGCACAACAACTCAAGGGACCCAAGGTAACCAATGAAGCTCTGGCTCCTACCTACCCGCATTAGACCGGTGTGATGGTAAATGGTTCAAATTCCCCAGCTCCTAGTGCTTGGCGGTACCGGAGGCTATGCTGACTATGGCGGAAATTTACAAGGCGCCGGAACTAAAGCAACGCAGGACCGACGGAAGTGGAGATGTTTGGGGCAAGCCTATATCCAGCAGTGGACGTCAATCAGGTGATGATGATGATTACACTATTGCATTGTATATACAAAAAAATTATGCTTTTTCCTTATATTTAAAACTGAATACTGAAACAAAATGTCGTACAGATACAATAACACTTTAATAATCCAATGAAAACTTACTTTTTTTTCTTGTCTATTGAATGTAAATACATTATGAAATCTATTAACGATTTCACGAAAAAATATAAAATTGCAAGTAAACATGAGGTTTAGGAAATGGATCCTTGCTCCCTCTTCACCTCCACGTATTAAATATTACTTTCCACTTCTTATCTCCTATTAACCTATTTTCCCTCATCTCTCGTCTCCCTCTTTAAGCAATTATGTATATACTATTGTATTTATTTCGTTATTATTTAGCTTCTGGATTCCGAGTCTGCGAGCACTGATGAAGCTATAAAAGTCATCAATAAGACCAACAATAAAAACATGTATTTAAAGATAATTTTTTTACTATATAGCACGTTTACGCAGTATACTTATTCGCATTTCTAGTTAGCAGTAAAAGTTAACAGCGGTGTCTAATCTGCGGGTCTCGCAGCAGCTTTTAATTCATAATCACCGAGCTATAATTTGGTTAGTGGATAGTATTCCGTACGGCGGGCATATTGGCTGGCGCGGCGCCGGCTCTCGCGTATACGACAATAAAATTTCACGCAACATAAAGCAAAAACACACCCCCAACGCATTACCAGTGTTATTTCTCGCTACCACACTAACAAGACCCCCGGACGATCAACAAACTATCCCTCCTCCTTCCGCACATTGTATGAACTGAAAGGGACGGGACGGGTCGCGATTTCTGGTCCATAAAACACATCTTGTTATGTTAGTGCGGATATCGTCAAAGTTCTATAGGATGTTGAGATAACTACGAAAAGTAGAACTATAAGAAGAAACGTTTAAAGTTTCTCGTTGACGTTTGTAGGTATAATTTTTTTTTTTTTTATATTTTTATATATATTTGGTCATATTATCAATTTAGTAATATTAGTTAGAACTATTGATGTAAGACATCAGTAGAAGTTTTGGTCGCGCTGAACAACATTCGGATGAGTACGAGGGCATCTAGCTTTTGTGTGGTGGTAGGTCTCTGTTGGCGGAGACTGGGAAGGTACCAACACGGCTTCCTTTTCTGGCGCCAAACCATAGTGTGCACACATTACTCTGTTCCGCTTTGAAGAGCTTTGTAGCTAGTTAAATCATTGGTGTAACGAGACATAACATCTTATATAAAGGAACCGAGCACAAGTAGTGTAGTGTATATCCTTCTACCTAGCCCCACGTTGTTATAGGCAGGCGTATCACTTACCATCAGGTGAACGTCTCGCTCGTCTCGTCGATCTCTATATTCGCAACATTTCTTCATTAAATTATAAAAAAAAATATTCATCTCAAAAACAACCGTAATAAACGTTTTTCTATTAGTTGTTAAATTAAACTGATTTGATATTTGATTTCTTATTTTATTAATTAGTTTTAAGATTTCAATGAACTTTTATAATGTTCTTATAAATGTACGAGGGATGTTTCCGAAGTTCTGGGAATTGAGCTGTAATTAAATTACGGATTTTGGGATTAAGGGAAATTGATTTTCTTTGATTATCTGGCAAAAGGTACAACAATTAACACAGAAAATTATTAGAATTTATTAACCGAACTAATGCGACAGACATTAGTTAAAAAAAGCGTGGAAAGCTGCAAAAGCGTCTATTATTGCAACAGGATAAAGCTAGATCATACACTGCAAGAAAAACGAAGGATATTTTGATTACAATAGGAATTGCTTCCGCTCCCACCATATTCCCCGGATCTTGCACCCAGTGATTATCATCTGTTTCCAGATTTGACAAAACCATTGCAGGATGTTTGATTTGGAAGCTAACTGACGTGCCATAAGTAGATGGATTGAAGAGACGCCGAAAAATTACCATACCTATCCGTAGTGTACCCCGCTAATCAACAAACGAGTCTCTGGCTCCCACTAATTCGCATTGGACCAAGGTGTTGGGAACCCCTACGAACGATTGCCCTGGTGCCCAGCCATGTTCACTGGGATGGATGTTGGCAAGGCGCCGGAACCATGACAACACAGAACCGGTCCAGCGGCGGACGTCTCTCGGCTGATGATGATGATATTGTAAGAGAATGATTACACATCGGCATAAACAAAATTTTTTTCACTACATTAAAGACTTTGTAAAATGTACTGTACAGAGGATTAAAAATAAGCTCGCGTACTGAAAAACACAAAAAAGAGATAGTTTTAAATGTTATAGGAACTGCTGTAGTTTTTTTCTATGAATCTCTTATTAGATAAATAGTCACAATTATTATTGTGATGATTGTTCACAAAATATACAGTTATAGAACAAATAATATACATATACACTAATATGTAATTTTGACGTTTAAAATTACTTTATGATTGAGGGACAAAAAATGAAACAAGTGAAAGAATTCGTATATCTGGGTTCACAGTTTACGAGAGATAGTAGTGTGATGGTAATATCAGCATCAAAGAAGAGTTTTAAAAGGAAATCAAGCGAATGGGGCACTTTGTGAATAGCCGGAACAAATCAGAAAGAGCACGACTGGCTGTGCATAGAGGCGTGTTGATCCCCACACTGATGAATGGTACTGAATGTTGGGTATGGCAGAAGAAACATGAAAGTAGCATTATTGCTGTGGAGATAAGAAGCTTGAGAAGTATAACTGGAGTGAATCTGATGGACAAAGTGAGGAACAGTGTGATAAGGGAGCGGTGCGGCATGGTTGATGATGTAGTGACAAACAAAGAGAGAGGGATGCTTAGATGGTTCGGCCATGTTGAAAGAAAGGATGAAAGAAGATTAACGGAAGAAGGTAAGAATGATTGAACAAATCGGTGCAGGTCGACCTAGGCGGACATATTTCGATCAAATCGAAGATGTCCTAAAGAAAGGCCGGATCAAGAGTACTCGCAACCGACGAGCATGCATGAAGACGCTCATGAAAGTGGAGGAAGCGAGAGGGGTATGCCAGGATCGTAGCAAGTGGGGAGAGGTGGTCCCTGCCTACCCCATTGGGGCGTGATATATATGTATGTTAAAATAACCATTAAAATTATTGTATACATAAATTTTGAGGTAAACAATTAAATCTCCTCTTTATGGCGTAGGCCATGGTAAAAGAGTAATAATTTAAAACAATAAACCATTAACGGGAACGCTTGTGTTTATATGTGTAATTACAACATATAAAATATGGAAAAGGGGTCAACTTACAAAAAAAAACTAGATATACACTCAGTACTAAATATATAGACGCCATTTTAAATTTCTGTCAAAAAATTTTAGGCATAGGCCAATTTACTTTTGATAGAAATGGCTTTGTTTATAACTAGCTATTCCCCGCCCGTTTTGCTGGCTGTAACACCCCTGCAACTCCCTTTGGGGAAGGAATTTTGTAAATTTCATTCTTAGCTGATCTATAAATGACAGCAGCAATATTTCAACAATATTTTCAATGTTTACGTCTAAATGTTTCCGAGATCTTGTGATCAGTCAATGAATATCTGGATATATCCTATATGAAAAAGTTCCCGCACATCAATTCACGGGTTCCAAGCTCCACCAGCTCGTAGTGCAGCCTGCAAACCAATAAACAAGACTCTGGCTCGCACCAACTCGCATTGGGCCAGCGCAGTGGTAAATGGCCCAAATTCGTCAATATGAATCCCTATCCCGATGTGGAAATCTTTGGGGAGGCGGACGTCTATCGACTGATGAAATTTTGAAATTTTTATACTACTAACTACAAGTAAACGAAGTATCGTTCCCTTGGTAACGGACTACGAAGTACGTCTGACTTATAAAGAGCGGTTGAACAGGTACTTTAAAATGTAGGCGAACTCAAATTGAAGCACGGTTTTTTTATAAATGTATTAACACAAGTTCACCTTATGCACAAACTTTCCAATATGTAATATTTTTTCAATAAATCTATATAAACGTATATATAATAATAATAGGATTTCTTTGTTCACCAATCACGTGAAAATTAGTGATAAGTATCGACATGGGAACGTGGCTGTTCTACGCGGAAAGAACTTTTATAAACATTTTTATTTCCTATTATTTACGTGATTGCTGTATTAACAGTTTCTACAGGAAATCTATTTGCGATTGCTCTGAAAAAATATTTCAGAAAAATTTCAAGTCTAATTATTTTATTAATTATAAAAAAAAAACAATAAAATAAAATAAGTCATAACCATCTGCCGCCACTGCTCCTGCCTAAGCATAATTCAATTATCTACTTTGGCGTACTATTATTTAATGACAGATATAGAAATTACTCCTAGAGAATCCTGCCAGTAATAAAGTTCTACAATATTCTAGAAAATAAACAGTTATGTGAAATTGAGTTTATTTTATTGTACGAACAAAAAAATTTAAAAAGTGTAAAACTAAAAGTGTAACTTCTTCCTTGGGTACGTTTCGAACGCTAGCCGCGGTGCAGGTAGTGGCGGCGGCGGTGGTGGTGGTGGTGGGGTGTAATTTGAACAAATGAGCGACGGCTACGGAACTAAATTAGATTCGCGCCGGACCCGACCCCGCTCGCCAACAGATTACGGAAGTCGACCGGCGCGGCCTCTGCAATTTGTATCGATTGCTCTACAACTATTCCTGCGATAGTTCCACTGTGTTAACTGTCGCTTCTATTCATTAATACATTCTAGATATCCGTTTAAAAAAAAACAATAATTTTCGGTAGGAACAAAGGAAACTCCGCAGCTTCTATTTATGCCAAAAAGTAGTTTCCAAACATTTTTTTGCTCCGGTTTGAAGGCCTAGTAAGCATATAAGCGTTACATTGTAATGAGCAGGCGTATCGCTTACTATGATACCAAACTCCCACTGATCTTGTGTTCTCTAATAATATTAATTATTATATGTGTACATGTAACTATAATTAATAAAGATATATGTATAACGGATAATTTAAAAGGTACAGACATCTTGCCGAATTATCCTAATTGCTTACTAATAAAAAAAATATACATTTCTATTCTATTGCTATTTGTTGAATAACTCCTTTAAACATTTATGCCTTACCATGAAATATAAACACCAAGTATGATCTTGTTACATTTGATTTTGTTAGCATTGTAAGTACTTCTTAATCTATTTTGGACAAGAGACCTCTTTTCCAAAATGAGCTGGTACTTCAAGCGCTCATTGCTAAATTACTTTAAATATCCAGTGCCGAGTTTTTCATCTTTATCGAACTTATGCACGCTTCTCGATTTATTCATCCAATGATACTTCGTACTTAAATATTAGTCATTCTTATAACACGGTACATGTTACAAAACTTGTAACTTAAGAGATTCATATAAGAACTTGTGTTTAATTAACAGGGGCGGATGTTTAGACCTTGTCGATCTACAAAATCATATTTCGTTTAATTCAACTCCTGGGTCGATATCAACCGCTTCGGAACAGTCTATACTAAAACATTCGTAAGATCTGAACTAGATTATACTTCTTTTTTAATAAAATTTATCGTTTTAAAAACTGGAGATCGGATGGAATGGAATAGGTGCAAACAGTCGGAAGCAACCAGAAGCAAAACGCACAACCTATTCAAACCCAAATCAGATCCATATTGACCGAATGCAAATAAATTCCCCGCTACCCGCTGTTTGAACGCGTCGGTCCAAGCGGGCCCCCGCTCGTCTCCTAATCAAAAAATTGAACTTTCAATAAAGGGAATCATTAATTCTTTTTAAGGGAGGGCTCCTGGAAGAGCCTAACGAACTCCGCAACAATCTTGGGATGTTTTTGTCGGATAATTATTTGAAAGGAATACACGGCGGAGAGGGAGTTTTTTTTTTGCATTTGCCTGTTACTTGTTTACGATGTATTAATTATATGTTCGATTGTAACACGTTTAAACGTAAAATTTAATTATATTTACTAAAGCAAATAAGATATCTTAAATGTAGACAAAAATAACAAATTTTGGAATTAATTCCTTCCCTCCATTCCTTGTCTACGTTTAGTTGTAATTTCTAATAGTCTAATATCATATTCTATTACAATGTAGCTTCTTATTAGCTAATTAGTAATTAGGATTGATATTACAATAAAAGTTCTAGTTTTATGGACGTGGATGGTTATAAGGGTAGAGGAAGACCGAAGAAAGTGTGGATGGATTGTGTAAAAGACGACATGTGTAAGAAGAGTGTGAATTCAGATATGACGGCTGATGGAGGAATATGGAAGAGAAGTAAATAGTGTGCCAACCCCACAGAGGTGGGAAAAGGGCAAGAGGAAGAGGAAGAACATTACAAAAAAGTTCTCTATTATTATACATCTATAACCATTTACAACTTTAAATAATTTATAGTTATAATTTGTACATTTACTAGATGTAACTGTTAGCAGAATTATTGGTTGAGGCAGGAACTTGATAAGCGTGGGTAATGCCGTTTGTAAAGCATTAAAATCGTCATGAAAATTGATAAATATAACGCATGAGTATTAATATCCGTCTGCATATCTGAAGAGTCATTGATTTATGTAGTATCTAAATTAAAGCATCAATGGTACATAAGAATCTTTAAGAATCAAGGCAGAGTATAGACCAGACGTGCTATTTTATCTATAAATTAAATATGAGTATTATTCTGCTGTATAATATAACTTCAAAATCTAAAAAAAAAATATTTGTTTCGTAATATTTAACCAGTTTCAAGTATCATAAAAATTGTTGATAAAGCTTTGTTATAATGTAATTTAAAATTTATTTTATATACCAACGTCTATACGTCTCTAGAGTTTCTGAAAAAACGCTCTGTCTTCCGTATACTTATTCCTCTATCTTATTCTTCCAAGGTGTATTGCCGAGTTAATTATGTCTATCTATATCTACGTTTCAATACGAACTGATGGAACCGTATACTTTGCAATGATTGATAAACCGCAAGAACGAAACCCCGTGTAACCGGATATTGATCCGTTATTTTTCTCAGAAGCTATTAGAGTAATACAGGCAATCCCCGACGTGGCCGGGCGTCTGCCGAGAATTAATGATGTCCCTTATTGGAAGCTGAATTTTTTGATTCTCTCCCTCCCTACCCCCTAGCCGAAGGCGGCGGAAGCCAACAAAAGCATGTTTACACGGCGAGGTTCGCATTAAAACAGACCCCGGTCGCTTTAAGGCATTTAGGGTCCCATTGTGGATTATAGTATCGGATTGTCAAAAGCGATGTTGCGTTTTGTAGCTTCCGTGCCCTGAAGGGTTCACGCATTAATGAGGTTTTTTGTACCATTGCAGAAAAGAGAGAAATCGTTTACCATTTCCCAAAACAGCGTAAACGACTGTAGCTAAAATTATATAAATATCATACAATGGCTACCTTCTTTTATTATTTGTATTATATATTTTTCTTAGATTTAACCAAATTATAAAAGTGTCGAAAAGTATTAGTACTTATCTTCTGGAAGATTCTAAAGAACGCGCTCAATCTTTTACTACTATCAGAAGATTATTGTTTATCCTAACATTATTGGTTTACTGTTCAAAGAGTTATTTGTTATGGTTAAGTAACAGGACAAACTGATAAACAAGGCGTTTCATTATCTATCTGATTAAATTTGTTATATATTATCTTATTATGTATATATATATATATTAAAATACATTCATAATTTCGAAATGGAAAGCAAAACCGATTTCTGTGAAATATCATGTAACGTAGTTTGTGAAATTCCTTCACAAATTCCTAGTTAGACAAACAGGATACGTATTACGAGCAACCCTAAATCTATTTACGTTGTAGTGATAAAGTCGGCCCGCTCTTTGATCAATTATCTAGACAAATGATCCAGTGTGTGTTACTGAGCGCAGCCTGCGTCCGACTGATCGCCTCCGTTCCCGCAGGAGTTGTTGTATCTATTAATACATGGCAAGGAGTTCCGTAGAACTAGACATTTTAGTAGATATTAAGAGAATCACTTATAAACGTCATAATTATTTCGCTTCCCAATAAATTAGATATTTTTTCACTTCCATTACATTCACATTCCACTGATATTATATTCACTTAATAGTGCTCCTATATAAAAAAGAATATGAAGAGATATGTATGACATTAACAAAACTATGTTTAACGTATATATAGATCATTATGATGTTTTTAGAGAATCTTGAAAACCGTTTTGATTAAAAAAAAAGCCAAATGACACTCACAGACCCCACACTACATTTTAATTTGCGAGCCGACGGCTTCCTCACTACAATCTTCATGCTAATCATGTTAATATATTGCTCTGTTCAAGTTACGACCCTAACTTCTTGTCTACGACTTCTTAAATTCTTTCTTTTTTTTAAATTCTTCAACTTACGATTTTACTTCATTCTTCGTAATTTATATTTCTTTTTTCTAATTTTAATCTTACTGAATTGACTTGTTGAGAATTTAGATCGTTTCATCTGTAAATCAGGCGCAATGCTAATTACGTATGTTATTTCTATTTATATATTATATATTTATAGTTATTATGATAATTTCATTGTTTTATTCCTTCAGTAGTATGTACGACTTTAAGTTATGTTTACTTTAGTTTTTTTTGTACATATTATATATTAACATTATCGGAGAATTGACATCCACGGCAAGTCATAGAGGTCTATGAATATCTCCACACTAACCAATTCTCTTTTACTCATATCCGGCGGCTGCTTTTCCCTGCGTTTAGTTATGTAAGATAGTATTTATTTAACAATTTCCATGAAGAAATAAGATTCATTGAATCTAAGTAATGAATGTTTATAATAAACGGACTTTTCTTATAATCAATTCGCGTTATCGTTCTTCACAAAAAGTAGAGTGATTTGAGAGTAATTTTATTAGTAGGTCCTATAAGTACACATTTTGTAGAGGCGTAACCACTTTTTACTCGTCACATTACGTTGGAAAATTGGGACAGGAAAAACCCGTCTGTCTACACACTTAAACCGCATGTCCGTTACAATCAATCTCGTTTGTGCGAAATTAGACAGACTGGCCGCCAGCTGTTCAAACTTCAGCTGTAAAAGTTACAAAGATTATTCTGATTCCACAGCAATTTACTGGATATTACAACAACTCAAGTGAACAAGGAAATTAACTGAATTTTATTAAATTTAATAAATTTCAGTAAAACGAAATTTGCTAATTAAGCCTATTTAATTTGATAAGGGCTGTAAGAGGTTTCACCCAACATCTTTCACACAAGGCAACCTCACCTGCACGCGGTGCACCCTGCAAAACAATAGACGTAGCTCTGACCACCAACCAACCAGCAAGGTGCCGACGTAAGAGTAGATAAAGAAAAATTGGTAATTAATCAATAAAGAACACACTGTGCCCTTATTCATGAGAAGCATGAAAGAATGAAATAGGATGGAGAATGATAGAGAGAGAAAATTTTGGAAGAGAGAATTGAAATGGAAGAAAAGGAAGAGCGATGAACAAGAGAATAAGGAAAATGGGAAAAACAAATTAAGACGGTAAATTACCGCGTAAATAGGACCCAGCCCAAGAAAACTACATGAACAATAAAAAAAAAGGAAAAAAATCAGCAAAGGCTAAGAGCCAGCAATGGTATTTATCCGACTGATAAGATTTAGATAATGCATAAGAGCGATAGATGGATATTATATTTATATATACAGAAGAATAGTGAGACGAGTAATCATGTTATTAATAAACTACTTATATATTTAGATTTGTTACACTATTACTGAAAAATGTCATTATAGATGAAACATGTTTTATACAATAATGAGAATATTTTCTACCAATAACTAATTTCATTTAATTTCGACAATCGTGCTAATTAAAGATAGAACCTTATTATACGCTTACTACAATTTCAACGACCATTAGTTTGTACGGTTAATATTAAAAGAGAAATAGTAGAACGAGACGTTCACCTGATGATAATTGATACGTCCGCCAATAACAACGTGATGCTGGGTAGGATGGTATATACTACACCGCATTGCGCTCGACGCCTGCGATATAAGAAATTAAATTTCGTTACCCCGGCAACTACAGAGGTCTTCAAACCGTAACACAGTAATGTTTGCACAGTAAAGTTTAACTGTAGAAATAGCGGTCACCACCGCAGCGGCTATTTCTAGCTAACCTAACCTATTCAGCAGCTATTTCTAACTAGTGAACTAACAACAATTGTAGTAAAGATCTAAAAAAACATTTAACTATAAGTGAAAAAGTTTAAATTTGTAAATTAACAACGTTGTATAATAATAATAAAAATTGATTAAGAATATATTAAAAACGATGTTGCAACGAGGTTGTCTGGAAAACTCAGAATAGGTCCAACGCATGATTGTGACTAACTGAGGACGAAGCCCGATAAGCCCTGCACTGAATTTGTTCACTTTGGATATTAGAGTACAGAACTGTTTTAAACCAAACATTATTAGATTTCATAAATTCACTGGCTATTGCAACGAAGGTTAGCATTATAGAATAAATATTACAGGACACAGCGAAGCAATTTTTTTTTTATTAAATGAAGCGACGAGACTAGCGGGACGTCCACCTGATGGTAAGTGATATCCCTGCCCATAACAACGTGGCGGTAGTTCGGATTACATATACAGCATCACATTACGCTCATTGTCTGAGGCATAAGATGTTGAGTCCGGTTACTCCAGTATTTATACTAGCTACGGCGCCTTTCAGATTGGAACACAGTAATGTTTGCACACTACGGCCCAGTCCACCGATTTAAAGTGCACAGCGAGCGATGGAGAGAGCTATGCTTGGTATTTCTCTAAGGTACAAAATCTGGAACAAAGAAACTCGATGGAGAACTAAAATTGTCGACGTAGCTCTCAAAATCTGCAAGCTAAAGTGACGACGAAGAAGACGGCCAATGGGGGAGAAAAGTCTTGGAGTAGAGGCCGCACACAGGTCGCAGAAGTGTACAGATGCTCTCTCTCCAGATGGATCGACGACATCATCAGAGCGGTCGGAAGTGGGTGGATGCGAGAAGCTGAGGATCGCATTTGGTGGAAGACATAGGGGACGGCTTATGGGCTAATCAGCAGTGTATAAACAAAGACTGATAATGATGATGATGATTGCTACCTAGACGGTCGGCGGTATCGGAGACCTACCACCAGTGAAAGTTTATTGTCGCTATATAATATAAACTACATTTAATGCAAATTAAAAATATTAATCGGTTATAAAAAAAAAAATATCCAGTAAAATACATTAAATATAAATTTAATATTTATTAATATGAAATAAATAAAATATGAAATAAATTTAATTAATATGAAATATATTAAATAATTTTTTAACTTTCATTAACAAACTTGTTCTTGAATAAATTAATAATCTGTATTAACACAATAATCTTTATTTATAACATGACAATGTCAATTGTTAAGTCATAAAAAATATTTTATATATTAAAAATTTTACAAATATACAAAATTATTCGTTATAACATAATGTTTTCCAGAAACAGATGATAAAGAGACAAAGTAGAATTTTAAAATTCTACTCCGTGCTTGTAAAGTTAATAATCTATTAATCTTTCTCGTAACCCATTATTCCATTAAGGTATTCCGTCTTTGTCCAATATTTCCTTTTTATCGTTATCCAAAAGAGATTTGTCTTTTATCAAATCTAAAATAGGAAACCATTTACAATTCACTATACACACGTTATCTAATAATTTTATACAAAACTCCGTATCAATGTTAACATCCAAGATTATAATGCTGATTATTGTCTAAAGAAAATTTAGTAGTAATTCAAAGAACATAACTACCAACATCCTTAACTATGCAATTATATTTCATCATAATTTGTCTACACATATAGGTATACATTTAATTTAGATTTAGATACAGTCGATCCAATCACGCATAAATATGAATGAATATCTGTCTATGCTGTCTGCTGAAATCATGTACCTTGATAATATGATAAACGAAGAAGATGAAAAAGAAAATAAAAAGACGATTACACAACGGGGTACGCAAACAAATACAAAACGTTTGAAGAAAGGTATACTTTGTGTTATTTTATAATTTACAACTAAAAATATATGAGGTTAAGCCATCGCCACAGTCTCTGAACGTCTTTAAAATACTCCACTCTAATGCTGGAAAAACCTAAGCAGTCTTCAAAGGTTCTTCTTTTACATTCGCGACTGCAGTTAGTAGTTACTATGACATTTAAGCTTAAAGTTAAATCTATCCTTCATTGAATATATAAATAAAACATAGGTAAAAGTAAGTTTAATTTGGAAAAATTATTAAAAATATTTCTTCTTCTTTTACTAGAGAAATGTAACGGCGTAATTGCTAGACAACATCTATTGAGGAAAATCACTCCAACCAAACCAAAGGGAAAACGGGGTAAAAATCGTAACATGTTCAATTACTTATAATGCTTGGATTTACTTTTGATGTTCTGATGTTCCTTTTTTAGCAGTGCGATTTATGGATTGGAAAAAATATCATAGATTAAGTGTTATTTATGCTTTTATGGATGATTTAGAAAAAGATTATCCTGCAATTTGTACGGTGTCAGAAATAGGTCAATCCGTCGAAGGTAGAAGTATTAAGGTAAGAATTCCTTTTCTATACAATTGAAATAAAATATAATTTAAATATTTTTTAAAGAGTACATGGTTTGGCTTTGTATAAATTTAGTTCATTTTCCATAATTATGTTATCACTTTATTTGACATCTCAAAACTTAAGAAGTAGGTAATAATTTTTGAAATTGTATTTTCTGGAAGATGTTAAAGATCTCCAACACCAACGTCAACAACACGGCCGTGTGGTTGGACGCATGCATACACTCCAGAGAATGGATCAGTACAGCAGTGGTGACATACATAGCTAATACCATCGCCAAAAACTTCTATTATCTTCCGCAGTCAATCACCAATAAGGACTGGTAAGTGTCATCAACCAAAGAAGTAATTGTTAAAATTTAGAGCATTTCTTGAGATGTAGTGTGTAGGATTTCTGTTAGTATTAACAAGTAAAGTTTTAAAGGAAGTAATTTTAATTCAACTCTAAACAATCAACTAACAACTCTCTCTCTCTCTCTCTGATAACCTTTTTGAAGTAATTTAATAATTAAAGGATATGAACAATTTTTATATATACTTGAAATATACATTGTATAAAATGGCCTGAATTTCAAGATAACTCCTAAACTGACCGATTAAGTGCGGTTGAGATCGTGTGTAAAATCGATAATTTTTTAATGTTTAAGTTAAAACTGCGTTTATTTCTAAACGGACTATCAGATCTTAATACTGCAATCTTTTGATATATAACAGTTAGTATTTATTCAGCTTCATTTAAATAAAAAAATGCAGGTACTTTGTGCCGGTAATAAACCCAGACGGATATGAATTTACGCATACCAATGAACGCATGTGGAGGAAGAATCGAGCAAAATATGAGGGAAAGGTAGTTGGCGTTGACCTTAACCGTAATTTTAGGTAATTTTCTATATTGATATTTTTTTTAAGTTATTATAGAAAATAACTAACATAATAATATCACTATCACCGTCATGCTTTAGTTATACGAATACAAATACATAACGTAAAGAACAGTTAACAGATTCTTTAACATTATTGATTATATGTTTGCTTCTTTTATAAATCAAACAGAAAGCTATTGTTAGTGTTAACATATTTTTATCTATATCTAATCAAAGAGTACTAAAATTATTATCATGTTCACACTTCTTTTCTGCATAATAAGTTATACATTCAAACAAATCCATTAAATGATATGTTGGAAAAATGTGAATAGCATTAGTAGCGTTTACTTACAGCCATGCAGCTAGTGATTGTGATAGCTGTAAATACTATATTAAGTTTAGTTAAATAGATTGTCATTACTTTGAATTATTACTCTATTAGTTGCGGCTGGGGAAAGGATGGTGACAAAGGTTCATCCAGTGAACCAAACAACGTCTTTTACCGAGGACCAGCGCCATTCTCCGAACCTGAAACAGTAGCTGTGAGGGTAATTATGAACTTGACAGGAAACATTTTAAATTATTTTTAATACCCTCTATAAGGCGAAGTTATCAGTACTCGTCGGGAGACCGTAGAAGTACATGTAAATAAATATTTTCCTAACATTGTAAATTTTTTCTATCACAAATGGTACAAAAAAATTACTAATGGTTTATTGGGCTTTGTATTCATGAAGACGCGGTAGTATGTTTCTGTTGCCAGAGACCGTCCAGGTAATTACCACCGCAGTTCCTATTTCGGCCGCCTAACAGCAGTGTCCACATTTTACTTTGTTCCGGTTTAAAGGAGTTGTAGCTAGTGAAGTTATTGGGGTAACGAAACTGAACATTTTCTGTCTCGAGGCGACGAGTACAATGTGGTGCTGCGTATAACATTTTAACTAAAGCCACGTTATAATAGGCAAGCGTATCACTTACCATCAGATGATCATCTCGCTCGTCTCATCGCCTCATTAATTCAGTCTATCTATTTAAAGTTAAGTTATCACCATGCCTACATGTAAAGAAGATAATTTTTGGATTAAAAAAGGTCAAACTTCTTTCTGTAAAGTATACCAATATGCAGTCAGTTAAATAATGTTTCTGCAGATGTAAACAAATATTCATCTCTAAGTTCACCATTTCTTGAGTAGTTATAGGCGTTTCTTTTCCAGGATGCCATAATGAATTCAAGAACGCCATTCAAAGTATTCCTATCATTCCACAGTTACTTTGAACTGATAATTTTTCCTTGGGGGCATATAGATGATGCCTGCCCGGACTATCTTAATCTATTGGAAGGAGGAGCGGTGATGGCAAGGGTAAGATATTTTATAATAGTTAAATATTTTTTGCTTTATTCAACATTAACTTTTTCGAAGAAAGAAATGAGCAGTCTATTACCACTGCCGATCTACCCTATTGAAAAAGCGTCAAAGAAGAAAAACTCCGGAAAAAAGGCAGCCGCTTTTCCTGTATGAAATTACTGCTCTAGCGGCCTTGAACGCCAAGGTTGGCGAGCACAGCAATTACCCCAATTGGAGAGGCTTCGTTTAACAGCGGATGTCAATTGGCTAAAATATGAAAATTATATAGATTGAATATATTAGACATGACCAAAGTTGAACACGTTATAGTAACAATTTTAGCACTTACATTAACTTTTATAAATTTTTAATGAAACAAACCATATCAGAAAATAGTTTTTTATGCTAAATGATCTCCATCCAATCTTACATTAATTTTTTTCTAGGCTATCTACGATAGTAGCGGTATGATCTACAAAGTTGGCAGCACCAAGGACTTGACATACAGCGCCTGCGGAACGAGTACGGATTGGAGCTACACGATAGCAAACATTCCCTTTTCATATATGATAGAATTACGAAGCAAAAAGCACAAGTTCAGACTCCCGAGGGACCAGATCATAGAGACAGGAAAGGAAATTTGGAGCGCTGTTGATAAACTAATGGAGTTTGTAGATAAAAAATAACTATAACGAATTATAACTCCCGTTATGCAAATTTTGAAAAGAAGAAAGAAACACTTTCGTTCTCTTTAATGAATAATCGTTTTTAGTAATGTCCCTTAGTTTGAAATGGTACGTTTATTTTATTTAAATGTGTTTGTACATACAAATCACGTTATATATACCGATAGTAAAAATAAAGAATAACCATTAAATCAGTAGAGTGTAGTATATTTTTTAACATGTTACAAGTTTACGTCACATATCTTTATTTCTTAAGTTCACACAATTTAAACACTTTTTTTTATCGACATGCTTTGTTAAAGCTTGCACTCCATTCCACACCTCCTCGCAGCACTCCAGTATCTCTTCTTTCGGCAATGTGAATTTATGTTCTTTGCCCCTTAGTTCGACTAGATATGAAAATGGAATGCGTGCGATCCCGTAGCTCCAATCTATACTTGTCCCGCTGGCTGGATACATCAAGTCTTTGAAGTTTCCAACTTTGTACATTCGACCACTTGTTTCGAAGATAGCCTAAAAGAACTACATAGTTATGACACAAAACAATGATGATGATTAAGTTAAATTTTTAGTATCAATATACCCGCAGTAGAAACTAAAAACACATATCAAATATTATCTAGTTATTGCAGAGAACGAAGAAAGATCGGTTAATACATTTATTTCCATGTGGACTTTTATAAACTCTTGACATGATTGAAATGAAAAAAAATATTTCTTACTTTAGCCATAACAGCGCCACCTTCTAGTAAATTAACATAATCGGGACAAGGATCAGCCGTAAAACACCAGGGAAAACATATAACTTCACTGTACGAGTGGAATGTTAAGAATATTTTGAAAGGTATACTGGAATACAAAATTAAGTCCTGAAAAAAAATAAGAAAATTAGATTACTATTAAGGAACACAAATTATATAGCTATACAAGGAAACTATCTTTAAAGGATAAAACGATAAATTGAAATTTAAAATTCCCTCAATATATATTTTTTTTTAATTACAACTGTGAATAGTCTCTTTTCGAACCAACATCATATTCAGTTCAGTGTTTATGAAGATACAATCATCATCATCATCAGCCGATAGACCTCCCACAAAGATCTCCACATCGATCGGTCCTGCGCTGCCCGCATCCAGCGATTTCCCACGACCGTACAGTCAGCATAGCCTCCGGTACTGCCGAACAAAAGGAGCCGTCGTTTGGAAGAGGGGAGAGGGTTCCCTTGGAGAGATTTGTGTCAATTTCTACCACACTGGCCCAATGCGGCTTGGAAGGAGATGAAGATACAATGCTGTAGATAAACACAAGTACACAACAACCCATTTTAAATACCGAAAGTTTAAAATACATGTTTTAATTTTTTATGCCACGAAGGCACCAGATGAGCCGGATATTCACCTGATGATAAGTGATACGCCCATCCATAACAATGTGGTGCTAGTTAGGAAGTTATACACTGTACCACATTGCACTTGTCGCCTTGAGACAATGATAAGATATTGAGTATCGTTACCTTAGTAATTTCACTAACTACAGCGCCCAGCGGTAGTACTTACCAAGACGAAATCCAGCAACGGAGACCTACCACCAATCATAAGTTTTATATTTACTATGTTATAATAGTTAGAAGCTAAATTCATCGATAAATGACGCTTGATGTGTTTTTATTTTTTAATAAATAAATAAATAAATAATCATCTGCTAGAGAAAACTCTATAACTAAATTTCTCATAGTACGCTATTAATTCTATGGGAGCATTATTTATTTATTAAAACGCAAGTAACGTTCACAAAACCTTAACAGCTGCTGTTTCCGGTTCTGAGAATGGATGAGAACCTCTAAAATTGTTATGGTTCGGATCGCCAGTTGAGTGTTCCGTTATACCTTCGCCCCACCTAACTCTGAAAAGTTTTTACACATTAAAAAAAAAATATTAAAACATAAATAATAGGAAATGGTCTAATAATTCAATATTATTAATTTATTTACAATTAAGTAATTATTAATTAATAAAAAGTTTGTCGATTTCACAAATGTTAATGATACAAATTCTGAGGTAGGGGTCTCTTATCGGAGACCGTATCAGTAGATTGTGATACCTATATGTTCCGCCAAACATTACTGTGTTACAGTTTGAAAGGGGTTGTAGCTAGTGTATTGGGGGTAACGAAACTCAACAGCTTATATCTCAAGCATAATGTGGTGCAGTAACTAGCGCTGCCATGTAATGGGTAGACGTATCACTTACCATCAAGTTAACCTCCAGCAAGTCGCATCGCTTATTGAATTAAAAAAAATCGTTAATACGTATGAAATCTAAAATTACCCAAAATTTCTGTTCAAGTCTACTCCAACGACAGTTGTACCAAAGCGCGCCCTGTTTTTTCTCCACATTCGATCATTTAGATGACTATAAACGTATCCATCTGGATTTACGACCGGTACTAAATGCCTTAAAAAAGAACCATATATAAATATCGTCATAGAAATGATGAACAGCCTAATAGAACACGACATGTTTACCAGTCTTTATTAGTTATGTTCGCTGGCAGGGAGTCAAAGTTCTTGGCGATCTGTTCGCCTATGTACGAGACAACACTTGCACTAATCCATTCTCTGGCGTGAGTTGTACCGTCCAACCATACTCCAGTATTTGTTGCGTTGCTGTTGGAAATCCTTAACATCTGTAAAATAATAACAATCCTAAATAACGACCATCAACAAATAAACGTTAATAACATTAGATATTGGATTCGAGCAGCAAGACCGACGAGCATGGAGATTTTTAGGCAGCCTATATCCAACAATGAAAATCTATAGCCTGACAATGATAAAAATGATGTAAGATACCTTAACAGTATATGTAAAATATATTAATTTTGTGTCTGTTAAAGACAACCTATATGAAGATGGAAACTTCTATCAGCTTCTTCAAATCTAGTAGAATTTTCAAAAGCGTTTTACTAGAAAATTTGCTCTGTGTGTTTTAAAAACAAATCTTTAACAAACGTTCACCGCAGAAACAGTCATCTACCACCCCGCACTTGGCCAGCGTGGTAGAGAAATATCTTTCACTGTCAACTTGCAACAGAATGCCACGAATCCCATTAGTGGGAACATTGGAGTATAAATATTTAAATTAACTTATTTTGGATTTATTGTACGTACCATTATGTCCCTACCTTCGACTGTTGTACCAATTGCACTTAAAGTACATGTAGATGGATACCTTGTCTCTAAATTTTGTAAATGCTTATAAATAACGTCCAACGGATAATATTCTCTCCAGTCCATAACACCGGCTGAAATATTTATAACGTATAGTAACATATATTAACCTATTAAAATATGGTCATAGTCACAATCATGTTTTATTTCATTTACACAGATACATTTGTTTACTTATTTGTACAATCTTTTAACATAAAAACTTACGTTTCAGCGATTTCGGTATGTAGCAATGAGAATGGATAGGGCTGGAGGTGTAGTGTTTTCCACATATATCTGCATTTGTGTCTGTGATTTCAAAAAATATGTTACGATTGCGCAATAGCTTATCCAGTTGCATCACTCTTGAACCTTCCACCGCCACGTTAACCTCATTGTCGTTTTCTTTGCAGATATTTATAGCTGAAAATACAAAGATTGAACGACACTAGGTCTTTGGATCTATAAGACTAAATATTGCACATATGGAATATAAATGATCCTCGTTAGAAATAGAAACCATGTCGCCAAGATCTTTAAGTGATTCCACATATAAATCCATTGTTTTATATTAATAATATAAACGGATAATTGGCTGCAAACATTTTGATTTATATAATCAGTGATGGAAATCGGGAGACCAATGAAAGCATGAACTATCTGAACGTAAGAGGAAATATCAACAATAGATAAAATTACGTTATTTACTGCAATAAGCAAACAAATACGAACTACTGCTTTGTTCCTCAAATGTCAAACTACATATGAACTTACTGCCTTTTATGTCTAAGTTTTTCAGGAAATTTCTTTGACCTTTTTTTATATTTTTTACAGACCATATTTGATATCTGAGTCCCTTTTGTGACACCTTGATAAATTTTAATTGATCTTGCTGTTAATTTGTTATTGAATTTTAATAATTTTCACATTGAAATTTTTACGTTTGACATTTCACCAAAAAACCACGGAGCCAAATGATTGATATGATGTAAATGACATACATATATTATGTATTACCTATACGAATACTCATTTTTAATTTTTGTTTGAAACAGGTAATTCTCGAGTCGGACTTTCGATTGTTGATCAAACTGTAAAAATTAATACAGAACACTCACAGTAATAGTTATTATTTTATATACCAATCATGTATTTCTTATAATAATGAATATATCGATATCTCCGGCGAATAATCCAGTAATTGGAAATTTTGCAAGATAAACAAAAAAAAAGTCTCGACTAACATTTATACCTCAAAAGGAAAGTTTTTTTTTCTAGTCACGATTTATTTTACAACATGTACTTGTCTATAAAGATTTGTTTATAAATTAACTTCAAAGATTTTACAATAGCAATACAAAGTTGTTCTGATTGGTAATGTTCTATTACGATATTATTCGTGTAATGCTATGTATTTCCGTTAAACAGTAACGCTTTATTACAATTTTATTCTATTAGATTTTTTATAGAATATAATAGTGTTTAC
The DNA here is from genome assembly GCA_029030555.1 of Ornithoptera alexandrae. NCBI lineage: Eukaryota > Metazoa > Arthropoda > Insecta > Lepidoptera > Papilionidae > Ornithoptera > Ornithoptera alexandrae. Next base: position 3,641,837 of record JARDVY010000064.1, on the reverse strand, counting down.
CGGCCATATCTTTTTAATCATTATACTCGAATAATATTGTAATAACTTCACTGTCCCAAACTTGCTACAAATGTTTTTGTAACATATCATTACAACGTTATTCGTTCCAAAATCATATACACATAAGATTTTATTTCTTCAGAAGTCTTATTGGCAAAATTTTGAAAAAAAAAATACAAGGTGTATGCCACTAGATGCAGAAAAAGAGATAACACGAAAAACTCCGTAATAGCACATTGCTGAATTAATTGCGAGGGACGTCGATAACTTGATTTTACCCTATTATAATTTAATATAACATATATGTAAATATATACACATAGCTGCATGTAGACAAGAATGCGTGATCTAATTGTAGATACTTTTGCGGGTAAATGTAGTACGATTCTCGGTAAGGACGGTTAAGATTTTCTTCAGACTGTTTACATCCCATAGAAATGAATTAATAGTAGTAGAAAATATGCGTATGATGATAAGAGGTTAATTTTTTTTAATTTTGTAGGATATATTATTACTTTACGCACGATTCCAACCACATTGAATTTTGTCCACCAGTGGACGTTTATCGGCTGTTGAAGATGAACGCACGATTCACATTTTATATATTATAGTAAATTATATATGAAATCTGCTCAAACAGTATGCTCTGGCTCACATTTGTTGACAACCGGAAGACAGCAATTCAGTAAAGTCGAGAAAAATACAATATAAGGATGTCACTTCACCAAACAAACTACACAACGTGTAGCAGTGGACTCGAACGAGGATCTATGCGATTCAAAGCAGTGGCTATTATGCCACGGAGGCAATAAAAATATAATATGAAACGTTATTTTTTCACTAAAGATACTGCTCGAAGAAACTTTAAGAAATCTCTTAATCAGTGCATAGAGATGGGTGTGCAAACAATGCGCATGTAATCAAGAAGAGCGACTCAAAGAACTAAGGCGCTAAGCTCCTGCGGCCCCGCTCGATAATTAGATGTAATCAGATATTTTCCGTAAGCGGGCCCCCACCCTGCCCTGACTATGCACTCCCTGTTAATGAAATTGACTCTACTACCATATGTTTCAACTCTCACCTTCAACTCTCAACTCGCTTCAAAACACGAACGAAATATTTTATATTTAAACCTGGGTGACTGTCGAGAGTTTCACATATATAAATATTCACGTATTTTGAAAGCATTCATTTATCAATCATCAATTATAAAGTAAAGTGCTTGATCACGAATCCATTTAGTGTTAAGTGGTAATGTGATCCGCGGTGAACACTAAAAAGTCTGTTCCTGAAGATGTCTACGTTATATTTGGAAGGCGACACAGGAGAGTTATTCTACTTCTTCGCTGTACTTTTCAAAGACGAGGAGCTAACTCTTTGTTTATAAACTGGGGAGGTTTACAACATTAGGACGGTGACTGGCCAAAAAGGAGGTTAAGAAAAACATATTACGTAAATCTAACGTACATTCTCTGAAATCTAAAATCTTATATAATAACAAATAATAAAGTTTTCTACAGTCAAAATTATAATTTGACGTATGAACTATATTTGTTGAAAATAACAAATCGATAAAGAAGACATAAAAACTTTGATATTTTTATATTAAAATAAAACAATAAAATAGTGTTTTAACTTTTGTGTACATCCATAGCACCGCATATTTGAATATACGATTATATCTTAGTGGCGCAGAAACTGGGTTTATGATCTTGTACGACCCGTACGCACGTCATAATTTTAAGGTTATGTTTGCTACAGACCTATAAGAAAAATTCTAGAATAGTTGATTTGAAAATGTAGTATATAATTTAAATTTTCGAGTTCGAGACAATTAAAAGGTGTGCAATGGTTAAGTAGTAGTGAGTTGGGCAACCCGCTAACCAGACAGCGGACCCCAAACGGCGCCGCCCCACCCGCCGAAATGTCGCCTCGGCTCCCGTCTTACGGCGTTTATCTTTTTAATTGTGCCGGTCGCTTGTTACTTGCTACTTTAATTCATTTTATACTGATCACCTCTTCACAGTTAGTAAACTTACTAAAAAGCAAATTTACTAACTGTTTATAAGACTCTTTTTGAAAATTTTAGTGTAAAAATCTTTTGATATACCAAATTTAGTCTTAATACCATTAGGCTTTATCGACTAGGCAACTTTCCCTGATGTGAGATGCGGTTGGTGGCATAATAAAAGATATATAAAATAATATGAAACATACGATAAATATTTTCATCACATACGTTAAAACAAGATAATATTATAGTTATAATAGTTTATTTTTGTTACAATATTCATACTTAATTTCCACATATTAATCATAAGGATTTAAATCTTCAAAATTGTTTTCACAATATGTTACAAAACTAAGATATTTTTAACAATTCTATCCTATTAATAATTGATTAACATGTAAAATATTCATTATAATTCTATAATTTAATATTATTCATTTATTTCTGTAACTTTACACACATTGAGTTAAGGCGAGCTTGGTGCCTTTGGCATTATCTTCCAATGCACATAAGTACGATCATACATAAAACGAAAAATAAACAAAATCATAAAAAAAAATTACAACAGATAGATTATTGAAATACATATAAAATAAAATACTTAATATAAAAATGCATATCAAATATTACATTTGAACAGTTCGATGTTAAACACTATTTAGGTCTGAGAAGATGACAACTTAATTTCAATAGAATATTGTTGAATTATTGAATTTTTTTTTTCAATAAATAGGTTGGCAATTAGTCGCTAAACGTAGTGTCACCGCGGGGTTGAGTCGGGTGGCGGTCACCCCAGCTTTGTTTTTCATTAGACACTGCTTACGGCCCAACGTGGAGCATCGCAGCGTACCTAACTGTCGCCCCGACTTATTGTACTATGTGCAAACTACTTAAACACGTCTTTCTTGTTTATGTTCGTTTAAAACGGATGAAAACCGATGAATTCAGGCAGTTGTTTTAAAAAAAAACTTTATTGAAGACACACATTAATTCATTCTATCTCTTAGGGTTGACAGGTAGTGAATGCCATCTCGGCATCTCGCCAGAAAATGCTTTCATAGGTGATATTGTAATTGTAAAAAATTAGACAATCCCATTGTAGATAAATTTCTTAACATGGTAAGATTGTGAGACCTTTAAGTGATGTATGTTTTAATTGAATTAAAGTTTAAAAAACCCTATACTAATCTACATTACCCGAATACATTCTTTTTTTAATCGACGAAGCGACAACACTAGCGTAGCGTTCACTTGTTAGTAAGTGATACGCCTGCCCCTAGCAACATGACACTGGTTGGGATGATATATACAACACTACACTGTGCTCGTCGCCATGAGACGAGATGTTGAGTTTACTCAACTCGGTATTTTTTTCTTGCGCAACTAAATATATTTAGTTGCGGACTTGGGTCCGCTTAGAATTGGTTCTAAACCTATACCTCTCAAACAGGTTTTCGCATGGTCACCCACTGTAAAGCTAGAAGGAACCTGCCCGACCGGCCAGAGGGGTAGGGCTGCCCCGAACTAGCCGCTCCAAGTGAGCTATACAAGCTCACCATGGATGTTTGGCGGTGGGCTGCGGGGGCAGGTTTGTGCTGCCATCCGCAGCTGAGGTTAAGTCGCGGAGGGAGAAGAGTGTCGGTATTTCGATTTGTCCTTTTCCTACCCTCCGCGCCTAAGCTGTGTCGCACCGCTGAAGTAGCGGCGGTGGAAGACGAGAAATGGAGGGTCTGTATTGCATTTCGCCGCTCTCCCTAGTCTCCGCGGCCATATACCGGGTGGCAGCGCCACCCAGAACCGGATTCGCTGCAGGGAGTCGGGAGAGGTTTTTCTCTTGAGTTCCATGGCCTCTGGGTAACTGATTCGGAGGGATCCGTTGCCCAAATGACTATAAGAGGCCGAGAGGAGGACGCGCTGTATGTTTCGGAGCTTCTTTACAGTGGTAGAAAGGAGAGAGGGTTCTTCTTCCGAGGTGGGGCTGCATGGTGCAACAGGCGCTGGCGGAGTCGCGGACGTGGACAAAAGCGGCGAAGGTGAAACATCGTAGGGGTTTTAGTCGGTGCAATTCCGACATAACTTGACGTTTCCCCCCCCCCCCCTAAAGCATAAAAAAATGGTTCTAAACTTATAACGCTTTGATACGCAATAATCCTTTGTCTGCACCTCGGATGTAATCTGTGGGAATGAAGAGCAACTAATGGCATATTCAAAATTCATTTTCATAATATATCATTTCGTCTTGAGTTATATATAATCTGCTGCATAAACACTGTCACGTCAAACACGTTAACATATCAGTTGTACTTCTAAATTAAATGTTATTGTACAACTGGTTTTTACACAACTCTCAACAATATTCAAAATATCATAACAAAATACAACAGCATGAATTAGAAGCTACGTGATTTTCTTATAAGTTTACGTTCTAATAAAAAAATAAAATACAAACAAACAAAAATCTCTAAAATATGTTATATAATAAATCATTATACGTAGTTTCATTCTCATATTTTTTAAACTATTTCCTTGCGATATCAAAGAAGATTTAATACACAGTGATATAAGTTTGTATATTAAAAATAATGGAGTACTATATCGTAGAGGAAAATCAAAAAGTGAAGAAATACAAAAGAATGTATAACGAGCTGTTGCTGTTGGACATTAATTATGATGATGATTTGGAGTTCAGTAGCCAACTGGATCAAACTAAACCAATACAAAATCTTATACAACGTAATGAATATTTAGATCTCTACCAGGACAAACCATTGATTGAGGATGAATGCTCGGAAGAAAGTTTTTACTCTGTAGAAATATCAGAACCGAAACTAGGTAAGTTTTCTTATATTTGCCCTAACAAATTTTTATTAAAATAAAAATAAACAATAAAAATACTGTAAATATTATAGATGAAAATGAAACATCAGACGAGAAAGAGATGAATTGGAACGACTATCATACTTTAGATGTTATTGAAAACTGGTTGGATAATTTAGAAAATACTTTCCCTTCTCTCTGTACAGTTGTTCCCATTGGTACAAGTTTGGAAGGCAGGATAATTAAAGTAAGTTTTAAATACAAATATTTATGAAATATCTCTAACCATAAGACGTTAAATAGTCTGTCTGCCAAAAATCGTCTAGGTATCTAGACAAACTAATCTAACTTCCAAATAGAAGTCTACAAATATTACAATATTTTCACTTGAAGAGCGTTGTAGCTAGTGAAATTACTAGAGTAACAACAGCAAAAGTAGCATATATCATAATATACTTACACCATCATTTGAAAGCTCTGATCGCGTCTCGCTTTGTATAATAAAAATGTCTTATTAAAATATAATTATAATTAGTCTTCAAGACCTTCGATAAAAATATCTACGATGAATCATCAATATGAATGAATGAGGTGTCCATTACGACAGGTTCTAAGAGTTTCCAACAGCGAGGTCGGAAACGAACCGGTTTGGGTAGACGCCGGTATCCATGCAAGAGAATGGATAGCACCCGCCGTTAACACATTCATCGCTGATTATGTGGTCCGCAATTTCGATACACTTCCTGAAAGTTTCACAAACAAAGACTGGCAAGTAGTTTAGCTATCATATTATATTAATCATTTACCATGCGTTTTGAAAAATAATGATTATGTCTTATAAATTAGTATCTCCTATGAATGAGGTTGAAGTTCCAAAGATAAATTTGAACTAAATAACCACTTGTTATCAAAGAGAATTGTGGTTAAGCACAAACATAAACAAACTAGATTATAATATTACAGAATCATTATTAGTTAATGCCCTAAAACAACGGAAGGTAAATTAATTTTACGCTATCAGGTATTTTTTGCCTGTTGCAAATCCTGACGGATATGAATATTCACATAAAGTCGAACGATTGTGGAGAAAGAACAGGGCTTGGTATGGCGGTGAATGTATTGGTGTCGACCTGAACAGAAACTTCAGGTAAATGTCGGAAATATTATCCAGTTAAAATATTGTTTTTTATCTTAATTACTTATAATATATAAACAACTTTGTATTGATGGTCTAGCTTTGCTTGGGGAGGTAGAAACTCGTCAGCGGAACCATCAAGTCCTTTCTTCCGAGGTCGTGCACCTTTCTCGGAGCCGGAATCGGCGGCTATGAGAGTAAAGTATCAATGTAACGGTAATATTAGATACGTAACATAATGACAACATTATATATAACTGATAAAAATATTTATTTTATACAATTACCAGTAATAATCAATCACAGATATGTTATATAGTTCTGAAGTTTTATAATTTGATGAAAAATTTAGTGTAGTTTTTTTTATTTGTAACTATAACCATACGTAATATTAAACCATTTCTATGAACAAAACAGAAACTACTCAATTTTTAGTGGCTGCTCAAATTCTTTCAGTCAAAAAATCTGTTTTGGACGTGAAGTGAACTGACGATCTAGTGAGAATTGCGGGAACCCACACAGATCTTTGGAGGCGGCATATGTCCAGCTGTGGATGTCTATCGGCTGATGATGATGATGATTAATATAATAAGTTCTAAAGTATATTAGGCAATTACACGATTAAAATAACCTTACTCAAATCAACGACAGTTATAATGATAATGTAATGATATTTCATGAAATGGTTTATTATAGTTAATTAAACCATCAAGAAGAACTCTTTTCCAAGGAATTGTCCTAAGAATATTGTTAAGACTTACATATTGGCTATGACTTAATATCTTTTAATAGAAGATACAGCAAAAGTATTTTAGCTAGGTGATAAATGTGATTATACATCGCTATTTTTATTTTCTATTTTGAGTACTCCGGTTAACATTAAACAGGATAAATTAGTTTTAAAAGGACAGATCGAAGACGAGATCACGGAGTCGATTATCTACCCACTAATTTGACCAGGTACAAACCATATTAGGCATTGATATTTCAACTTGCCGAAGTAAACAGTGTGGAGTTAGCTGGTTAACAGCCGAGCCGAAATGGGTTAGCGCAACGATGACGTCATCAAACGAGATCTATCCACTTTCAATTCCACTCAATAGCCTCGTGTAATACAATGATAGTTAAAGTAAAGGTCTAAATAACTAAAAGAATTAAGGGATTAAAGGATTGAGTATAGAAGAGCTATGATAACTAGGACTTTAGACGCACTATCTTGATATTGTAAATCTGCCGCTTTAACATTATCGCTGTGTTCTAGCTATCAAAATATAAGACCCCGAGCGAGTATAGCTTTACAATTTTTTTTTTTGTTAAAATATAGTCAAATGTTAGTTAATTATATCTTTAAAATAAAAAAAAATAAAATTAGTTTACAGACAATGTAATTTCCTTTGGTTTTAACCTCTGGATTCCTCATTAGGTGATGAGTATATCAAAGAAACTCAGGACACAAAAGTTTTTGCTTTTTAGTTTCGGCCTATTAAGAATAGGACTAAGGTAAGCCCTGGCTATCGTAAAAGGAAACTAAAAGGGTTTTCGGGTTCTTGGGCTTTGAAGTTGGAGACCCTAATTGTCCGCTAAGCGAGCACGGGATGAACAGCAACAACGAGTTGGTCTAGCGCTTGTCGTGCCATAACAAGGGTGCCGAGGAGAGCTATAGCCCTCCTCGGGAAAGGTTTTATTTAACCGCCAGAATTTTTCTCTGACGGTTGTGTCATCTGTGTGACACTTTTCAATTGTACCTCTGACACAGGTCAGAGTCCTTTTTCATCTTGAATTTCTTTTTGTTAGTTAGTGATTTACATTTTTGATTTTTTTTTGTGTGCTTAATATTACTTTACTATAATAATGTTATACCTTAAATATAATTATCAATCATATAGCATTGATATAGCTGTCTTCCACAAGATATCTACTTATTAAATCAGAAATCGAGTATTATTTATTTATTTTATTTATTTATTTTTATTTATTTATTTATTAATTTATTAAGGCTTATCATCATAATTACATAGTTGGTTTTATGACTTAAAGATAAACACATCATGCGTTAAGTATCTGTGCGTAAACACAAACTATAAAAGCAAATTAGACTACACAGCAATTTTAAACTAGATAATATGAACAAAATATTTTGAGTTAATCTCTAAATTAAACTAGCTATGTAAAGACTATATATTTATATTATACATATATGTATTATACAGTCATATTAGTATTACTATTTGATCAAGTTTATTTTTGCGTTCTAGTTGCTTTTATATCTTCTAACAGCATCCTGTGTTATTTTCTCTATAAAATTGAATACAACTTCCTTATTTTTTATCATTACTATCTCGTTAAGATTTTCTTTGCTTATTTTGATTCCCAATTAACTCTATTTCTACTCTTTCCCTAATATATATTGGACATTCTGTGAGTAGATGTATAATGTTTTCCTCGATGTTATTATCACAAATGCAAGAAGGTGTATCTTTACGTTTAAATTTATATAGATATTGGCCAAAGTCCCCGTGTCCTGTTAATGCTTGAATAATTGTTTGATTTAGTGAATTTTTTTAATAAGGAGTACGCATTGTCAGTATTGGGATTTTTGTAACAGTTTGATTTTAGTAACAGCTCCAGTACTACTTTCTTTATATCTGTTACACCATTTATTGCAAGTTAAGGATCTGAGTGTATATTTTACTTAAGATGGGGACATCTATCGTAATCGGGTGCAGTTTTCTTATGTAAGGCCGCTTCTTTCGCCAGAATGTCTGCTCGCTCGTTGCCTTCTATTACAACGTGCACTCGCACTCAGAACATTGCTACTTGTTTGTCATTGTCCTTAAACTTTCGGATACCACACTACCACAACGCACTGATGATGACCACCGAGGGGATTTTTAATTAACTTAACAGGAGTTGTTATCTCACTAGTCTGCAGTGAACAGTGATAAATAACTGCCAAAGGTTGTATAATTTACTGTAATAATATTATAAATTGTAAATAGCATTCGTTGGTAAGGATGTGAATGCGCTATTATTTAGCTGTAATATGCCGTTGATACCGGAATCGTGTCATCCGCGATGGACGCGGAGATTAAACTGCAAATAGGATTTAGTCGTAAATCAATTGCAATGCATCGGTTTTAAATCTATCTGCAGCTTTCAAAATGATACTCTGTTTAATCTAGCGCGAGTAACTACTGTGTAATTATTTTAAGTTATAATGATATTACCTACATTATTACGTTTTTTCTTGAGTAGGACTCTGTCAGCGTCACTTCTGTGGTGCTACCGTCTTTGATAAAAGAGGATGCCTCATTGTAAAGTTAACCACCGTATATGATTATAACAGCCCGTTTCGAGTTTTAAGTAAATCCGAATTGTCTAAAAATTAACCACCGCTTAACATAAATGATCTCATAAGAATAAGAAAATTTTGTTGGTCATCTGGTTGTAGATAGATGTAGACCAACGATATGATATCTTTTTTTGTAAATGCGCAATAGGTTTTTTATAGACTATTTTCAAGGTGCAGACTGTACTTCTTTGAAACAAAGTTCCTGGTGATCTAAAATTACAACTAATAAAAATTTTATTTAAAAAAAACAACTCTACTTAAAGGACGATAGTTACAAAACCACGACTAAGATCATAGTCTTCTTTCTCTTACACTTTTATACTTACTTTATATAAACAAAAAGGCGGAGATAATTGCACAAGGTGTTCTCAGTCAGAAAACCTTTTGGTTTATGAAGAGAAAATAAAAAGGTCTAGCTAAAATTAAAAATAAAACACTAGTATAGACATAGATATTATGTCCAAGTATTACAGTACCTTAATACACATATATTCTCATTTTAATCATCATCATCAGTCGATGGAAGTCCACAGCTGGACATAGGCCTCTCCCAAAGATGTCCACATTGATCGGTCCTGCGCTGCTCGCCACCAGCTGCTTTTAGTTTTAATGTATTTATATATTTATTAATTTTATGTACTATTTATTTAGTTTATCTTACAAGAAGACTTTATGTTTTCATTAACTTTTTTTAATTTAAATTAGCAATTTATCTCTTGTTGGTCCATTTAAGCTTATTTCTACCAAAACTTTTTAGTTAGAAGATTTAAAGTTATTCCTTATCTTTATATTGTAATAAATTTAAATATCGGTGAAGGAAAACATTGTGAGGAAGGAAACCTGCACATGAAATAGAATTTATTCTAAGATGTGTGAAATCACCGATCCGCATTGAGCCCGCGTGGTGACTATGGCCCATCGCCCTCATATTGGGGGTAGGCCCGTGCCCCAAAAAGGAGGACGTAAATTGGCTGTCGAAAAAAAATATATTAAAATACCTTCATATACAACGCGACAGTAATTTTCTTATAGCAAATGAAGAAAAGTATTCTCTCCTATTATCTATTCTTATTTATCCTGTTGTTAAAAAAATTCTTTAAGATTTAATTTATGACGAACTTCTATCATGATCATGTTCAAAACGAAATTCCTGAATAAGCAGCTATTTTCGGGGCCTTTACTGACATTATTTTTTTGCACTTACTTCACTTCTTTCTTACTTTCACTTACTGCATTAATTTTTTATATTCATTTTCAATAATGTATCTCCCCTTCAGAACATTCTTAAAAATTCTGGAATTCAGTTCAAAGTGTATGTGACACTACACAGCTACGGACAAGTCATTGTATTTCCATTTGGCTACAGAAATGAACTATGTCCTGATTACGTGCGATTGCTTGGAGGTGCTACAGCTATGTCAAAGGTAAATATGGACGATATCATATATTGGTTTGATTAAACACAACTTGAACTTACAAAAATCAAATTTCGAGAGACCCTCAGGCCATTCTCTTATAGAGATTATTTCTCAATAACTTCCAATTTTTTTGTATTTGACGTTACAGTCACTATCTTTTCATCATGTTTTCAATAAAAGACCTGTTTAACCTTATAATAATATATTAGTAGTTAGCTATTCTTTTTTAGTTATGTTATAATTAGTAGGACATGCAGAAGTTATATAGCGGAATTAAACTCTTACCACATTTAAAAATCTATATTATTTATTACTATATAGTTAATTAATTATTTCAATTTACGTTTTTGTTACTGGAATTTTCTTGTTATTTTGAGTTATATAACTTTTCTGCCTATTTGAAAAGTTCCACTGAATATTTTAATGTTTTTATGACATTAAAAATTTTCACAAAATATTGGACAACGTACAAATTATATCTACCTGTTATAAGAGTGCAAATTTCTAGTGTTGATAACAATTTTATATCACATTATATAACGTTTTCGCAGGCTATATTCACATCGACCGGTAACATATACAAAGTTGGAATATCTAAAGATGTAATGTACGGAGCTTCGGGGACCAGCTCCGACTGGAGCTATGGCTCTGCGCAAATACCTTTTTGTTATTTAATCGAATTAAGAAGCAAAAGATACAAGTTCAATCTTCCGAAAGAGGAAATTCAAGAAACCTGCAACGAAATTTTAAATTGCATAAAAGCATTGATGAGCTTCGTGGACAATTATTCTATTGAATCTGATATTTCTGATTGAAATCGTTTCACTGGGATGAAATAAATTTATAATAAAAAAAAAAGTTTTCGGCGACAGCAAACGTTAAAAAACAAGATAACTGTCACTTATAGACATCAAAAAAAAGTATGTAAGCATTTTGGACATATTGGCAAATGAAATGAAAATTTCCAGTGATTAATGATTTATAATTTGCTTTCATAATAAATTACATCTATGCTTTCGACATACCAATTTAAATAATTCACTCAAAGTGGCACCCCTGTGCGCGAGGACGGTGTGCGGAAAACCGGTTTGCGGAAGAACGCAAGTATGGGAAGTTAAATTTACAAGTGACAAACAGAGGTGCTTTATTAAATCGTTAGACACTGTTGGAGGTGCGTTCAGACCATGGAACCGCTGAAACTTATTTTTTAACAATAAAAGAAGTATAAGCAACATGATTACATTCAAAGACCTGTACCGAATATTTTGTTTAACTTCAATCTGTGTAAAATATAACATAGCCTGTATGATTTAATACTTCCGTCACCCTTTTACCATCTAAATCATAGATCAGAGAGAACAGGCATCATCCTTATGATTTTGATATTCTACACATCAATACAAAGCTTTTCGCTTCGACTTTAATAATACTTACGATTGGAATAATCTGTCGTCGTCAGTATTTCCATCCAGATTTGATATTAGAATCTTCACGAAAAGAATAAAAAAGCTACTTCTAGACTGGTGCTAGGTTTTCTCACTTAATAATATTCTAATACTATCAAACAGTTCGAAAATTAATCAATATAAAAAAATATACAATTTGTTTTATGTCATTTATGCCAAATCAAATTTATCGTGTTACGAACTTATTGTTACTATCTTTAATATGTAAATGCAATTAAAGGTAGAAAATGTTGAACGTCATAATATTTGCAGCAATTAATATCTGGAAAGAAGAGCGCAGCACAATGGATATAATGGTAGAAGGACGAAAAGCGTCTCAGGTAGCAGACCTGCTTCAGGAGCGGTGTATTCCGTACGCTGTCGCTATTGGCGACGTTGGTCCTCTTCTTGATAATGAAAAAGGATGCAAAACTAAAACATGGAAATGTTCTGGAATGAGTACTTACATTTTATAATTGTTACTTATAATTAATATTTATTTTACTTAATTTTTTTATATATACTCCATCGTTTTCAGTGAAGTTGTGAAATTAGCAAAAGTCAGTTATACTAAGGTTCTGGATAATACTTCTTACCCCTTTCTCATTATAGACAAGAACTATTTAGGAAAATTATTAACAATTTTAATAGTATCCTAATAAATAATAGAATCCCCATTTATTATAATTACACGCCATAGTTATATTAGTATTAACAACGTCGTTAATAATGAATAATTAGGTAGTACATTAAAATGCAATGAATGTAACATTCAAATTGCAAAATTTTAAAAGTCCATATTGTGATTTTGAACTCTTCGGACGGAAGTCTGTAAATTGTTTGGTTAAGGTCAAGATATTTTTATTTTAACAATTTCTTCGTACAGAAACCTGCATGGATTGGAAAAATTATCACCGCCTTTGTGTTATTTACGACTTTATGGATTCCCTGGCAGAGGAATTCCCCGCATTGTGTACTGTGTGTACAATTGGAAAATCCGCCGAAGGCCGTGATATCAGGGTATAGTTATAATTTTATTTCCATAATTATTAGTACTATTAATTACCAAAAACCGTGTAAACGAAACAAATCAGTTTATTGTTTAAACATATTATTATTTTCTTTCATTTCTTGTTTTGACTTCCTTTGAAGGAATTTGTTATGATTCTATAAAAAATTTTTCTTTGTTATCTATTAGTTAATAAATAAGAAGAGATTTCCTCTATGATGAATATCTTTACATTTGATTTCCTTCGTTTTTAAATTTGAAGTAACTCTTTTTATCAGCTTTTGAAAATATCAAATGGGGAGTGCGGAAATGTAGGCGTTTGGCTTGACGCCGCCATACATCCCCGCGAGTGGATCAGCACAGCCGTCTTAACATATTTTGCCAATCAGCTCGTTGAAAACTTCAACCGCCAACCTGATTTCCTTACCAACAAGGATTGGTAACGTACAAACGTTTAAATTTAGTAGTATTAGTAGTACGTAGTAGTTACAAACGTTTAGTAGCTCGCTGGCCTAATGATTAGAGCGTGTGGCCTTCATTTCGGAGGTCGCGGATTCTAATCTTGGCATGTACCGATAACTTTAATATTTAAGTTATGTACATTTGTGAACTTTAGTAACAACAGCGAAAAACAAACGGTGAAGGAAAACATCGCAAGGAAACCTGCACATGAATTAGAATTTATTCTAGGTGTTGTGACTATGGCCCATCGCCCTCATATTGAGGGTAGGCTTGTGCCCCAACAGTGGGGACGTAAATTGGCTATTGAAAAAAAAACGTTCAATGTTATTTATTACTGTTATGACTTAAAATCTGAGTTATGTACTTCGTAAAGATAACAATATTGTATGTAACTGCACTTTCAACTGTTATGAACTTCAAGATATTTTAACTAAGTTTATGCATATGATTTTTTTTTTAAATATTTACTATTATTGAATAGGGAGAAATATGAGAAAGTATATAGCTGATATCTTCTTCGCAGGTACATTTTACCCGTGGTGAATCCGGATGGGTACGAATATACACATACTCATGATCGTATGTGGCGAAAAAATAGAGCTCGTTACGGACAATGTTATGGTGTAGATCTCAACAGGAACTTTAGGTAATACACTCCTTCCTTCAATATTACATTAGTTTATATATATTATTGTAAAGGAAATATCCGATGTGATTGTTTATTTATTAAATTATAAATTTCTCAGTTACGGATGGGGCGAAAGGGATGAAGAAGGTTCTTCGGACGATCCAGCGAACATTTTCTATAGGGGTCCCGAACCCTTTTCAGAGCCAGAGTCAACTGCTATAAGGGCTAGTACTGACAATTACTAATAAAATTATGTAACAATTTTTAACTACACTGATATCATTTTGTCCTTAAATTTACTGAAAACTGTGCAAGCTGATTTTTTTATCATGATCTGTTTTTTAAATTATTAATATAAAAAATAATAGGGGGCGCATCGAGTCCTTCAAAATCCTTTGAAATAATTTATAAAATTATTAAAATATTTCTTTTGTCGTACAGGAAGCGATCTGTGGAAGTGGATGTAAATTTAAGGTATTCCTATCGTTCCATAGCTATGGTGAAGTGATCATATTCCCATGGGGTTACACGGGGGATCCGTGCCCAGATTACGTTCAGATGCTGGAGGCCGGAACAGTCATGGCTAAGGTCGGTACCCCCCTTTGATAATTTTTAAACTAATTCGATTATACCACCACCTATAAGAATGCGGTATTAATTTTTAGTTAATGAACACAGTGTTTACCTGTTGGTACCACATAGCTCTTGTGACTTTAATACTTAAAATATTAAGTCACGCTGCTTCATCAGTTTTATTAGTTATATAAAGTTCATTAATCAGTAACACACTATACTAATGCTTGACGACAAAAGTAGGTGCTATTGCTTTGGAGTATACTTAAACAGTCTCAAGCATTGTACTTTTTTTTAATTAAAATGACCTCAAGGGTCTAAAAATAATATTAATTACAGGCAATACAAGCGGCCAGCGGTCACACATACAAAGTGGGTAGTACAAAAGATCTCATGTATTATGCAGCCGGTACCAGTACTGATTGGAGCTACGCCGTCGCGAATATTCCCTTTTCATATATGATCGAATTAAGAGGTAAAAGACATCGATTCCTTCTACCCAAAGAGGAAATCATTTGCACTGCTATAGAAGTGCTGTGCGGTATAACGAAATTGATGGAATACATAGACGGATGTTGTAAACTACCTTGTAGACGCAGTTCAGAAAGCTGTCGGGCTCCGTCATCCCACTATTGTAAAATTCCAAAGTCTCCCTCCTGCCGAAGCTCAAGATCACAATCCTGTCGTAGTTCAAGATGCCACTCGTGCCGGAGCTCTAGATCCTCGTGCAGGAGTGCCCGATCTTGCCGGAGTTCACGATCACATTCGCGTTGTAGCTCCCGGGCTAGACGCTGCGATAGTTCTCATTCCAGATGTTGTAAAACATCACCAAAAGCCTGCAACTTTACTCAATAATTGGAAAAAATATAAGATACTCTCAAGATCACTAGTATTCACACTTTCAAATTTTGTTGATGAGCAATTTACAATTTTTAAACAAAAGAAAAGCTAGACATTAAATTTTCTACTTGTATTATAGTGTTTCGTTTTACGTACATTTTGCAGGGGGTTTTAATATTATGGAAGCAATCCAAAAATTTGTCCCTCGCAACCTGCCTTCACATTATGTTCAACATGGGCTTATTGATTCGAGACATTCGTTGCCAAGTTTTAAATTGTAATAACATTTTATTTTGCACGATTTTAAATATGTATTGAAAAGAATAAAAAGCAGATTAAAAAAATTCAGTAACTTTATTTACAGACTCTTGCATTATTTCATAATACAGTCAACAATTACTTAGTTACGATTCCGAAGTTCACATTCATTTATCTATAGTAAAGACATCTATCGACACAGATCACTATTGCATGGCTTTCTGATTCCTCCTTATAGTTCTACACGCAATACTATAGTTGTCCATTCAAAACGTCTGAAGCACACCGGACGGTAAAGCCGCACAAAAAACTAGTAACCTTTATTACTTCTTTAGTTCCTGAGGAAGCAATATCCTCCTTAATATGGACGCCACACGTCTACCGGTCTCCTCTCTGGCGTTATTAAAGACTTACTGCGAGTTCTAACGCCTTGATCGGACCACTCGGGTGAGGCCGGTCTCTTCTTCGGGACTCCTGACACTGAAGAAGCACCTTCGTCCTCTCGGTCGGGGCTCGAACCAGAGTCCTCTTGTGGCGCCGGAGGCCTTAGCCACCAGTCGTATCCTCCGTACAACTGTGAGTAGAGCCATGCGGGAGGAGTAGGAATGAGTGGTGAATTTAGGAACAGTTGCGCAGCCAATGCACTATGGAATAGACTCGAAGGAGCCGGAAGAGGCTGTAAAGGTTTACGCGTTCTAGTCACTGATGTAAATGCTCCGGGACGCTCGTCAGGCGGAGGGCTGCTGGAAGCGGTGACTGAGATGTCGTCATCTTGTGGCGAACAGGGACGAGAGGTTGCGGGACTCGTTGTACTATGAGCATTCATCGTTGTTGGATTCTCCGAATTTATATCTAAACGAAAACAAAATAGAATAGAGATCAGGAATCATCAATAATTATTTGTTTAAACCAAGTACACAAACAATTTAATACCTGTTTCGTGGGGTGCTGGAGGTACATGTGGATGCTGTGCATGCGTTGTAGGCAGCACATGGGGTGTGAAGTGTGCGTGCGTGGGTAATATCGGAGGCGGATAATGCCGAGCCAGTGCTCCCCATTCGCCCCCTGGCAGACCAGCTAACTGATGAGCTATACCTGCAACAAGCAATAGGAAATTTTATTTTCGTTATATGATATCTTCTTTTCATGTGGTTTTAACTATATAGCGAAAGCATATTCACTTAGTTATCTCCAGTCCTTAAACAGGAGGAATAAAGAAATAAAATGGACATTTCCTTTGGTCTGGTTGAAGTAAAAAAAAGATATTTAGAACCGTTGCTTAGTAAAAGGCTATAACAACTCAATCAACAAAACAATGGCGCTAAGAGTTATCGCTCGACGCTCCACTAACGCTTACGGGACGCTTAACGCACTCATCAGAATATTTAAATAATGAGCGAGACGATTTCCGTCCTCACCCCCCACAAAGCCGGTTACAATTCCCTCCTTATCTCAGCCATAGCACTCGTCAACCTACAAACAGTTACCTCCCAATGTCGCGTCGTGTTTTGTCCGATAAAAATTACCCATAGAAGTCTTTATTAGAAATAAATATCAGAAAGAAATAAAACTTCAACTTAAAAAATTCAACCTTTGAGTTTTCCATACATGTAACGTTTCAACACGGAAACTTTATTTTGAAGATACATCACATGATTTACTGATGGCAGGTTTCTGTTATGCCAGGGTCCACCACAACACCCTATTTCTACCACCAAACAGTACTGTGCAAACATTACTGCGTTCTAGTTTCAACGGTATTATAGCTAGTAAATTTGCTCGTGTTTTTTTTTTATTCCATAAATTGATGAGACGAGTGGGAAGTTCACTTGATAGTAAGTGATACGCCTACCCATAGCCGTTGTTAACTTGCGTCACGTTTGATGCTAGTTAGAATGGCACTGCGCCACATTGCGCTTGTCGCCTTAAGACATAAGATGTTGAGTCTCATTACCCCAATAATTACACTAGCTACGGCGCCCTTCAAACCGGAACACAGTACAGTACGATACAGTAGCGGTGGTACCTACCTAGACACCATGTGGTACAGTGTATATCATCCTAGTTGTTGTTATCCCGTCATTTTGTCGATAAAAAAAGATGATAGAACCAATTGTTATATATATCCACATATAGTATAAAGAAAATACACTAAAAATATTGAAAACAACATACAAATAATTACGAGCCATATTTGCGAAATAGGAAATGGTGTTTTGGTGTCATAATTTCAAGTTGACATTTTTAAGCGCATAAATTAACGAAGTTCGCCGGCGCCGCGACCCCGTATATTCGGCTTAACCCTTTAGCACCCACCTTGGGTAATTCCCACCCCGAGCCAACCCAACCCTTTCAGCAATAGAATAAATTACAGGCCGTTTTATGTCGCAGATAGCGTCGCTGCGAAAATGTAAAACACATTATTTTGAATCCAACCGCTTAGCCTTTATAGGTGTAGTGCTCCCCGACTTCAGTGCAATTAGACTGGAGCTGTTTTTTGGGATTAGACAGTTTATATCGTATCAGCTTACTGTTTTACTGATAACAATTTGAAATATTGAACCTGATTTCAATAGCCATTACTGTAATAGACTTACCGAGGTGTTCGAATAAGAGGTTAATTATACGTAACAAAGAATGGAAACAGATGGTGACAGATTTTACTAAAACAATTCAACCCTAACTCAATCTTCAGTAAAAAAGACTATCACTTTGATGACAATGATCTAAATCGAAATAGTAACTACGATACCTTATTTTAGTAAGAACAGTATCAATTACAACAGCCATGGGTAGACAATCAACCACAAAACATTATATTTTGTAGTCTAGTACACATTTTTTTGCGTACAGAAACTTTTTGCTTAAAACCTTAAAGTTTTAAGATTTTGGATCCTGGGCATAGTAATTCCATCGTACCTTTGAATACGTATAATAAATTAACATAAAAAAAACATCCAACTTTCCTATTAAAACTAAAAAAGGTTTAAATTATATTACAATTCAAAAAACTAGTAATAAATGTAAAAACGAATAAACTACAGGACTAAAAGGTAATGTGTATATATATATATGAAAGAAATATATTTGCGAAGATATCAATCATTAATAACAAATAAGTCTGATTATTATCAATTCATAACAATATAAAAACTAACAAGATATAAACAGAATATTAGATTCTTACGAGTTTATATGTATTTTATTTAAAAAAATCTCAAATCGAGATATCTATAAAGATATTTATAATGTGGAAGACGTGAAGGCATTGTTTCATTTCGTATTCCCTGTTCAGAGCTGCAAAAAGAAAGGGCTGCTCCGGACGATTTGCATTCGTTAAAAATGTTGGAATTCTTTGTTGTTGTGTGCATACTGTGAAATCGCCGCATACAACGGCTAAAGATTTAGATCTATCTTATATGTAATAGTCATAACCTCAAAGTTATATATCCATTATATCATATAAACAATAAGACTTCGTAGATTTTCTTTTATAGATTTTATCTGTTTATAAAACATACACA
Organism: Ornithoptera alexandrae; assembly: GCA_029030555.1. Taxonomy (NCBI): domain Eukaryota; kingdom Metazoa; phylum Arthropoda; class Insecta; order Lepidoptera; family Papilionidae; genus Ornithoptera; species Ornithoptera alexandrae. The sequence goes on along the minus strand of JARDVY010000064.1, from coordinate 3,622,365 downwards.
AACAATAATTCTAAGTAAATCATCAACTGATAATCAGTTTGTTGGTAATATGATACATGCTCTTAATGTACTCTTAATGTAACACATACAATATAGATCGTACATGAAAAATGTAATAAATACATACAGTATGGTCACACACATGTACAAACATGCTACTTTAGAAAAAATTAAACTGTAAGCACTTATGTTGTGTCCAAAACATTAAAGCACAGCTGTGGAATGAAATTGAATAAGTGGTACGTTTTGCAATAATATTATGAATACCTCTATTTTTCAATGCCAACTTATTAATCTTTGAATTAATTGACACGGTAATTAAATAAATGATTTGTAAAGCCAACAATCTAGAATGTCTGCAATCCTTAACTACTATTACATCAGGTTTGTTAAACCACCAATCGTTACGAAAGAACACCAATTCCTACCAAATAATGTGTCCCGAGGCAATTGAAATTAAAAAACAACCTAATTTCAATACAGATGTTAGGGTATTACTACTGGCTTAACATCTCAATATTAAATATATTAAATAAAACACCAAGCTTACCATTAGTAGACTTCACGACACAGTAATCTCATTTTGCTTGGGTCAGATAACAAATAATAAATAAAAAAGTCTTAGGCGCTCCCTGATGGCTATGACTTTTCGACATCTGTCACCTTAATCCCACTATGACCATAACTACTACCTAACGGTCGAAACTTCAGGATTATGAAATAATAGCTGTTCCTAGCTCGATGTATTAGACGTAACACTTCCGCAACTCTCTTTCGGAAAGAAGTTTTGTAAAAATGATTCTTAGCTGACCCCTAATTGACAGGAGCGATTTCTCTACTAAATTTTGAATGTTTACATTTATTATTTTCGGAGATCTCGTGACGAGTATAATAAATCTTTGGATATCTTTTATAAATATATTTTTTTTTCTCTCCACAAATGCATGATAATTAAAAACAAAGTCTAACCATAACAATGGTAGCAAAAAGTGCACCACTATCTTATCTTTGCTTTTAGTTCACGTCTTCCTTTCCAATGGGTTGTCTGGAAGAAATTGCTTTTTGAGCAATAAGACCGCCCGTCGTACATATTTTGTAACTGGTGTACAATAAAGAATAAATAAATAAATAATAAAAAGCAGTCTTATCGCTCAGAGTGTTTTCTTGCAGACAATACCAGTACATGGTTTTATTTAATGTAATGAAATAATTTAAAAAACGCAATAAAAGTCGTAAAATTTGATTTTACTGTTTTTATGTTGCCAGTGCAAATACCAAAAAGGTTCTTTCGCGATACAATAGTTGGAGATCAGCCGGTTCCGAAGACGTGCCCGTTCGCTACATTGAGCCGAGCGGATGAATATTTTTTGTTCGCGGACTTTGAGAAATCGCGCCGCGCCGCGAGAGGGTTGGACCCGAAACATTTTAATGCCATTTGCTAGATTGCGTCTTGCATTTTTCCTGCTTCAACTTCGCCCGCCGCTACATCGCTAATCCGCGAAGACGTCTGGGATTACCCGGATAAAAGTATTTGCGTTTTTAGTGTGATTCCGATGCCCGGGGATTAGAGCGGAATTTTTAAACGATTGTCTGAAGCCCTTCGTGGCGATTAACGAAAGGGTTGGTGAGAGCACTTTCGAGTCATTATTTTACATCCCTTTTAACATTAAGTACATTTTTAAGAATGCTTTGTACTATTTGTATTTTATAGCTTTCCTAGTTATGAACTTACGCTTATTTTAATAGATTTACACAAAAACTTATTACAAATAAACCATCCTTTACATATTTTCATAAAACATAAAACGATGTATATATATTACTATATTTTTTTTTCTAATGTGCTGTCAACAGTTTTTGAAATTTCTTTATCTGTACTCAAAGTAGTACAAGCGATGTATAGAGCGCATGTTTATCCGGATAGCGGTACTGTACTAGTTGAGCAACAGAGATTGATGTTCTCAGTATATCATAAGGTTAATAAGAGGGCTCGCGAACTAACGACTGCGCTTTGTCAACGCGCCTTAACCCGCCCGACGCCATCTTGCGCGCCATGTTGGATTTCAATCTGCTTAGCGCTTAATGAATTTCCCTCTATTGATTTTGTTTAACCCCTTTTTGTTTTGCTTAATTAACCTTTCGCTGTACAAAATGTGACGTAAAATTATCGACTGGTAAAGGTTACTTGATGTCACAGTTTCGTTTCTTGTTTACATACATACATTAATAACAAAACATATTTTAGTGCACAGGAAAAAACTGTAAATATATAAATGTGTTTAAAAAACAAAATTATATCAAAGCAACCCTTTGTATAAAATTTACTTTAATAAATTGTATATAATTGGTTTGCTGGAAAAGTACTCTTCTTAGGGTTAAGCACACCTATGTTCTATACGTCTCAACTTATATTTTTATATTTTTTTTATAATTTTCAATGTACGTGTACACATAAAGAAATGGACGGGTTTAAATACCATCCGTTAAAAAGAATAGCTGAGGATCGAATTGGTTTTCTCAATCTGATCGCCAAACTTCAGTTTAAATAGGGCACCTAATGATGATGATGATGCACATAAAGGTATTATAAAAATAAATGATTCGTAGCGCAACAGCTAACCACTCATTTTATACAAGGGAAGTCCCCGATCCCTATCCGGGGCCACGTATGTCAAAGTTTGTACAGTGACTGCATTTTCTTGAACTCGGATAACTATCACTGCCTCGTCTCTTAATATCATAAAAAATTAACTTTGAATGTTAATTTATTAGAAATTAATAAGAAATACTTAAATTTATTTAAACTTTTGTTATATTAATAAAGTAAAAGTAAAAACAAGGAGAACAACCGAATTGCTTTCTATAAAAGTTACAATTACATGTCACTACCGCTGCTCGTGTTATGAAGGTACACGCATGTCGTATGTTCAGGCTGCAAATTGCTCGTAGCATTTAGAGTTAATCGCGCTCGCTCGTCATCATCATATGAATTCATTTAAAAGCGTTTAAAGTGTCGGCGAAAGCGCGAATCACGCCATACAAAAGACTGTATGAGGCGGGCGGAACATTTAAAATTTACAAATGCGTAATTATGCACCCGCATTGTCGCGCTGCGGAAGGGTTACGGGCCTCCTCCCTCACTCTTTCTTCATCCCTCCAACCCCCCTACAATCCCGGGGCTTCCGGGCCTAATGCTATATTTAATTTTCTCTAAGGCTCCCTCATTAATAATACGAAGGCTGCGACTTTAAGTGGCGCTCACACGGCGACGGAGGCACAAGGATATGTAAAATAAATGAAACGCTAATGAGAGCTCGACTTCAGCGCAACCCCGTTAGCGCAAAAACACACGAATATTTCAGCTCCATATCATAAATACATCAAAATTGCAAATAATTACATGTTTTGAAATTTATATTTTACTTTTTAATTAAACAATGTGTCAACTACTGCTGGACCATCTTTGTTTTAAACAATAGTAAGCAAACAGTTGTTTGTATTGTTCTAGTAATGAAATTACTGTAACAGCTATACTTAACATTATGATTTTACTGTGTGAATATCTAAAATAGCTCTTCAATGTTTTGCTTGTTTCGACACTTTGTTTTATAAAAAAAGGTAGTTAATATTATGTGAAATATCGTTGTTATTGTCAATATACAAATCGTAAAATTTTTGCAACTGTTATTTCAATTACGTACTTATTAAAAAATTACATAAATCTAAATATAAATATTATAATTAAAATGTTTACAAAATGGGTACAGTTCCGGATTACTTTTTTATTTTAGAGTAGGTATATAAATTTGGTATATTACATGAATGCCGTATCCACAAAACTTTTAACTCTATAGCTCAAGTTGCGCCTGCAAGAGCGATGCGTGAACGTGAGTGAGGATAATTTATCATGATTTTAGAAGGGTTATTGGCGCTGGTAGTTAAGAGGGCCGCCGAGACTTTCACCTTCAAACAGACAAACAACAGGCAGACATTTACGGAATGCGTAAATTGAAATCGGCGCAAACATAAGAAACACGCGAGATTACCAACTGTCACACTCCCTTATTTTAAACAAAAGTAACGTACAATAACCTATTGTGCATCACGTATACAATAGGATATCCCATATTTTACTTCTTTTACTATAATTTCTTATAGACTTCTGTTTCCTAATAGTCGCATATAACGACTTTTGAATTAAATAATTCAATGAAAAGTTCAGTCAGCAGCTTTTCTAGTCTCTGTTACCAGTATACTGTACACGAAAACCTGAATACCTAGCGTGGCGATTATGACTACAGTACAGAACAGTAAACATTAATAGGATGAAATTATAAGAAATTAACTGATACATTTTTATTAGCACAATAGTTTGTTTTCCTACTACAGCATTGTAACTTAAGAACAACTGAAACAAATTTCAACCAGTGATTTTTTATAGGAAAGTGACGAAATGTTAGGTAATATAATTAAAAAAGTATTTTCAGCGGTCCGCCAGTTTACATTTCGTTTTCCGTTTTAATCATTGGAGATTTGTGAGTATATTATGTTTTTTATTAGTATTAGTATGGGGGTACCCTGATCAAAACCTTGGTTGTAAAATCGTAAAAATGTACCTTTACAATATCACTTGGAATATCAAAGCGACGCAGAATCACTGTTTCATTTTTAAATCGTCACTGTCAAAATGTTTAGCGCGGTTTAAAATAAAATACGTCATGGTGACAAAAAAACTTCTCTTTCGTATACACCTCTGGTAGAGAAAAATACCAGATCTATTTAATGTCCGGTGTATTCGTTTCGAATTATAATGCATTGACGTCTTGGAGACGGCACAGTTGAGGCGATGTTCGCCCCAAGTTAGCAGCAACGGAGCGCGAGGTGTGTAATTGAGTTACGGCCCTTTGACACCCGCCTTAACGAGGTTTGCGTCACTTGCGTAGTGTTGCCTCACACCCCCACTAGTTCTACAACACTGTAGTGACATATTATGCGTTCAACAATAAAACGTTATTGACTGAACGCAGTAAAAATTTTATATTATAATATGGGTTTAGAAATTCTTTGTTACGTTCTATAGCAAAAATGCACAGATAATATACATACATAAACTTTAGTATGTATATGTATCACATATATATATCATTTTATTAAATTATATACACTGTAAACGTAACAGTAAGTGTCAACCTAGGTACTTAAATAGAACTAGCAGATAAAATATACGTTATAAAACCAAATAATTAATCTCAATTAGAAACTGACATTTATCTCGCACTGTGATAAAGGTATCAATTTAAAATCATAGCAATTTTAATTAGGTCCCAAATTATATATATTTGCTACGTATTCTTTTCATTTATGCAAATAGAGTGATATTCTTTTATTTAATGTAACATTAGATATCGAAAGTTTATCCTTAACCTCATTTTGCAGGCGACAAATTTTTTCATTAAATCCACTCGGCTTTTTATTGACACCTTTGTTAGTGGCATAAGGCAGAAGGGGTCCGGAATGCTTAGCAACGAGACGGTCGCGTTGACGACGAGCACCGATGTTGGCGATATTATTAGCTAAATCTTTTGATTGAAATTTCACAGCTCAAGATTTATACTTATATCTCTAACAACATATCATTGATTGTAACTTTTTGTATAATGATATCGAAATTTCCACAGTATATCAGTTGAAGAGAAACCTTATTTTGTTTAATCATTTAAATTATACGAAAATATACCACATTTTTAATAATATTATTTGACATACTATAAACTCATTATGGGTATGAATTTATAATTAATGTTGCACGTAAAATGCACAGAATTTTTTACCAAAACCATTTATTATAAGAGGCAAGCTATTTGAAAATACTTATAGCTCTAGCTATTTAAAAAATAGGCTACTGAAAAATATAGCTCTTTGAATATATATATATATATGATCAATTCCTCGATGATTCTTGCAGGTGTCAAAAGAGGGTCGAAACTAATAATTAATTGTTACTCGAAACTTTTCGCTCAAATTAAATCCCCTTTTGATGCTTTGGACACAGAAGTGACAACGGTCCGGCTTGACAATCTAATATTGGATAGAAAGGTAAGGACTTAGATACAGGACATTTGCGTTCATTGAGACCTTGAATTTTCTCTATTTTTCTATAAAAATAATCTTATAATTTAACAAGGTTTTTTTGTCAAAATCGATGTAGTATAACCAGTTTTCTCTTTAATTAACGTAGAAAAGAAAAGAAGTGTAACATATGCCCTTGCTATTACCACTATGTTTCTATCCGTGTGATATTTTGACGTTGACGACACGTTATATAAAAAAAATACTTTATTTGCTTTTAATAAGTTATATGTCGGGCTATTTTTTTAATTTTTATGATATCCACACCGAAGTATAAACCTTTATAAATAGAAAGAAATCATATCAAAATACCCGTTACATAAAAGGAATAAAAAATGGTTTACAACTTTAATACAAGAATACACGTCAATACTCAATCTTACCTGATAACTTGAAAGGCAAAGATCCCATTAATGGATCTGGTGCAAATCTCGGACCGAAGTGGAAGGGATGGAAACCATGGTGGCGCGTCTTGGAACGCGGCTCCCGTGGTCCATCCACTGTCACCTTGATCGCCTTCTGGTACGTCGCGACTTGAGGAGGCGACGTGGCCAACATGATGGTCAAAGTAAATGATTTCCCTGAACAATAAGAGATTAACATAAATTATAATATTTTTTACTTACAAAAAAAATAACACCAACTTACTTAGCCTTAATTATAAATTTAAATAAACGAACCCTTTCATATAGTAACATATAAAAAAAAATATATATTAACTGGGGACAAATCTGTGTAACCAAAACTGTAGATGTGGTGGAGGGTACAACTACAACACCTATTTCTGCTGCTCAACGTTAGTGAGCAGCAAACATTACTGTATTCCATGGTATAGTGTATAACATCCTAACTAGCTCCATTGTTATGGACACGTACTTATTATCAGATGAGCGTGTCAGCAAATAAAAAGCATACATAAACTATTCACATATGAAATATTTATATATAGTACAGGTTATAATCATCGTAACATTGTGGACGAATATTTATGGTTTTTTTTCATAACTACTGCTACTAATTTCGCAAAATTTGATTATTTTGTATACATGATAAAATAATAAAAATAAATTAAAAGATCCTTTACGCCTCTCGTCCTTTATCCCTCTATCACTGTCGTGATCATCGTGAATCAGCAAACGTTTACTGCTGAACACGGGTGTCCAAAGTTTACTCCACGTGAAAGCCTAATGTTTATAAGTTACATTATAATAGAAAACTTCTTTCTTATAAGACATTATCCAGAACCGGATTTCTCCGTTTAACAGATTGTTTAGAGGTTTTCGTTAGTACGCGGGTCACGTGAAAAGATCATTTAACAAGTGGTAGTGGAATGCATTAAGAATTCGGGGTTGGGATTGTCAACAATTATTCGTTGGCGGCGGTGGAGAAGCTGATTTGTGGCGGCACGCGCCGGAAGAAGGACGTGCCGCGTGCCGCCACGTTGCGACAGATTCCGACAGAAATTAAAAAAATAACCATCTTAACTGACTCCGCATCCAAGCGATTGCCTACTAACACGGAGGTACCTAGCTTTACCACCAATTATTAAGTTTAATTGGCGGTAAGGTTTTTCGAACCTGCATTGATATGAATTGAATGAACTCATAACTGCATTTTGGGTTTCAACTATCAACATCAGAACCAGTGTATTCTGAACGAACACCGTTCACCATTTATAATTTCTTCGTCACCTAATACTCTGTGAAATCAAAATCTTAGCCCCTTGTGTATTCGTTAAAAAACAGTAAAGCTCTAACTATGCTTTAAGTCTCCGTGTGAAGGTTATAAATATATAATACTAAAAATTTATGAATTTAATTAAATTTATGACGTCATTACATTCAAAACAAAACGTACAATATATGCAAAGATATCACTTAACAATTGACTTGGTAACATTTACACTGCAAAAAAAATAGGTATGATCCAATTTTAATATCTTTTTTACTTTTCTCGTATCTTAGCCAATTAATGGTTATTTGGACTTTCTCGTAGACACTTCGTAGCAGGGTACTACGCCCGCTAAATGTTATCTAAGTATTGTAAAGCAAACCTTATAACATTAAAACCTGTAATTTAAATATGCTGCTGTTGTAGAAAGTTAGAATAATTTATTATTTGCTTCTTATAGTTAGTATAACACAAACGTAAAATGTGGTATGCCACAATGTTGGCTCGCTACCTTACCGCATCATATCGGTTTTGCTCCTTTCAAATTAAATATATTAAAAAGGTTCCTTTGCTATGCTCAAGTCATTTCTACATTAAAATTCATCTCTGAATAAAAGAAAGAGAGGCATTCCGCACAAACAAAGGAGAGGCGAGCGTCGGCAGAGTCTGGCCGTTGGCCAAAAGCCGTGGCGGTGGTCCTTCGGCCATGAAAACGACATAAACACCCCTCCCAAAACCCTTCCTGATTACTCCCCGTCGACCCGAAATGAGCGGCCACCCGCTTATTTTCATAAAACATACATAAAATCGACGTTAACTTAAGAAACTGAAAATTGTTTTGGTGTATTTTCGTAGTACATAAAAACATTACGTGATATTGTTATTAACATTTTGAAATTGCTGACCGATACAGCGTGTATCTAATTATTATCTACCACTTTTTTATTCAACTAAGTAATATATAACAGTAACATATAATAGCGTTGGTCAAAATGATATACACTGCACCACATAATACCCGTTGCCTTGAAACGAAAGATGTTATCGCGATACCCCAGTAACTTCACTAACTACAACGCGCTTCAAACCAGATCACAGTTATGTTTGCATATTACCTACCTAGATAGTCTTCGACGATGGAGACCTAGAGATTGAGAAAAACAATTCGACCATGAGCTGTTCTTTTTAACTGATGGTATTTAAACCCGGTCCAATTCTTACCTACCATAGTCTACTCGTAATATTATTTATTAGCTAATTATACTTTAAAAATCTAGAAGGGACTTACTACTTAAAATAAATTTTCACTTATTCTTTACAACTTGGAGTACGATATAAGAGTTTGGATATAAAAAAATTTAAACAAAGTCTACTTAAAAAACTGTTGCTAATATATAAACCATGTTGATTGTAAGTTGCAGGCACTGGAATTAATTTCCGCTTAGAATGACTACTTGTGATATTTATTCAGTATGTATTTACTTCCAATCAGTTAAAATCAAAATCATCTTTAAACATATACGAATAATGTTTATTAACTTTGTTTAATATCCAAAAGGTTCTCGTAGTTTATTTCTCATTCAACACACATAAGTATAACTAACTATATTAAATATATCTTAGATATATATGTAATGCCTTTAATAAGTTACCTTATATAGTTATTAGTAAATCAAATCATACATTATTTATGACGATATAAAACTGTGAACATAATTCGAGGACCACAACAAAAAAAAGGATCTACGAAAGAGTTCATGGAAATTTTCATTTGTCTCTTACCGATATTAATATAAGAACACTATACACGGCTTCTTATTAAGTGGTGATAGCACAGTTCTACTTCATGCTATACGGTTCGAAAATGCTTGGGCTCACCCCGAATCAATTTTATTTTTCGGTAAAGGAAAACTTAGAAGATGACTAATGACCTTGAGAGATGTTCAAAGAAAAGCTTTCAAGGACATCAGTCAACTGAAATAATGAATTATGACCACAACGTCTTCTCCCATCAGTGGGGATATTCTGTTTATGTTACGTTATATACACTAATATTTTTATTGACATACTTATTATATATTCCATATTATATATACACTAATAATAATTTGGAAAACATAAGAAATTAATTTTCATACATTAACCGTCATTGTATGTCTTCATTTCTATTCAACAGCGCAGAACAAAAGTGTAAAGAGAATACTATACTATCCTATCCTCGTACCTTTGTACACATGGTAAAATTTTTAAAGGCAGCAAAAGTGGTGGCGTCTGTTTCAAAGGGCAAAAACATCTGGAGGAAAATAAAGGGACCCGACGCCAGCATACAGAATAAATCATTTACGCTATTCATAAAAGACTTGCGTCTACACTCCCTGCGGCCCTGCTGCCGACTTCGTGGCCTTAAATATATATACTCCAGGTTTTGCGTTGTCGGCATACTATTATCGTATAACTAAAATTAAATATATATATATATATATATATATATATATATATATATATATATATATATCTAGAGAAAATACCTTTATAACAATTGTATCAACACTAGATACTTTTTAAAATACATAATTTTTAATCGGTGAAAGGCAGTATAGTATATTAAAAAAAAATGATTTCCTATCACAGGGTTTACAAAGATTTATTTAATTAATTTTTTATATAAAAATCTTTAATCCAACAACCAATAATTAGGTAAAAATAAGCGAGTCTATGATATATTATAGATTGGACAACCTAAGAGTGAGGAAAAGAAAAATGAAATAGAAAAAATCCCGTAAAAATATTTTCAAAATGTAACACTAACCTGTAAGCTTTAATTTCGCAAGTCATACGAATTATATAATGCATCCATTTTAATGGACTATTCATTTTTCCTCTCACTCAATTACAGCCTATTAGATATAAAACTACTAACACCATTGAAAGATTCAACGGAAATGGCAGAGAGGAAAATAAAAAGTCTTGCGTATCTCTTTCAAGTAGACTACAGTGTAAAATAAAAATAACTCTGTACAGGATCTACGATCTAATACACTTCTACAAACATAATACATAAACGATACATTTTCTTTTAATCATACTCGAAGTTAAAGCTTAACTTAACCGTAAAGTTAAATAGCGAAGTACTTATAGATATTTTCAGAAGACGATTTCTCTAGTTTAATTTCGGGGCCCATCTATTGCAGCTACACCGTAACTTTTTAATGTAACACATTGAATTTAAGGATTTACAGGAAACTGACAAAAGGGGAAAATACAATAAAGTTACTGAATCTAAAAATTAACTTACTTTATCTAATTTCGTATTAAGATATCACTTGATTATGAAGTATTATGTATTTAAACAATCATAAGATACGACTAACAAGTGCAATCATTTACTATGTACATAAAAACGCTGAGCCGCATCTGTCGAAAAGAACATTATTAAAATATATGTCATCGTCATCATATCAGACGTTAGACGTCCACTGCTGGACATAGCCCTCCCACAAAGATCTCCACATCGATCGGTCCCACGTTGCTCGCATCGCAAATTATATGTACCTTCGAAAAATTTGTCTGAGTAAACCGAAATTATGGAAAACTATGATTTTAATATTTTTTAATGACGAAATAATCAAGAGGTTCTCCTGATGGTAATTACGCCTGCTTATAGCAATGATCTAGATCTCTTTACACCAGTAATTTCACTAGCTACCCTCTCAAGCCGGAATATAATAGTGTTTTCACTCTACTATTTAGCAGCAAAATTAGTCGTTGAAATTATACCTAGATCTCTGGTTCTGAAACTTATCGATGAAAAATATTATTTGGCAGAGTTGAAAAGGTTTGAAGAAAAGCACAGCAATTTTAATAATCAGCTGTGGCGAATGAAACAGTTTGCATGAGTTTTTCATTATTTCCTGTATTTTTATGAGAAGTTAATATTCATTACACCTAGTTAGTACGTGTGATGCATTGCAAATTTGTGTATCTGTTCAAGTAATTTTTATATTAAAAAAGTCATAGTATATAGGGGTGCTAACAATATCGAAATTTCGATTATTACTGCTGCACTTCAACTATACGTTTGCGGCATCCAGTTTGGGAACCCAGGACCTAGACGACCTCTCGCAGTAAAGGACACACTGTGCATGTGTATCACAGACACAGCGTGCAAGTGAAAATGTAGCGTTAAAAAAACGTATATAAAGTAGAGGAAGGCACAATAAAAGCTATGCATTACAATATCCTCCCCTGTTGAACATATTGCAGCGAGCACGTGCGACACACTTCATAAACTGGTCGGATATTGATCCCCGGCGCGAGGGGCCGCCGTTGCCTCTTCATAAAAATATGTTTGCAGCAAATAATTCCGTTTCCGCACATAATATACAACCATAAGTATACATACTACCGATCTACACATAATATCACCATTAACGTACATTTGGCTCAGCAATACACAATCTATTTCTATAAATGTATTACTATTAAAAACAGTAAAAGAGTGGGATCACTTGCCGGCACAGTGTTCCCGTCCAATTATGACGTGGGTTGTCTACGTTAGTGCGCTTTATAACGACATGCCACATCGCCATTTAACACTAGATGGGATCGAAGTAAAGCACTAACCTTATTAATAAAAAACCCCGTCATGTTCAATAGTTACATACAAATACATACATATAACTTACAAACTTTAAAATTCAGTTATAAAAGACAGACTTAATTTTTCTACCACTCAACGAGGAGAGATGCAATGATAGGTGGAGTGAAATATACTTTCAAAGATTTTTTCTATACGGGAACGTTATTATTATATAGTTCATTTAAATACACATATATATATAAACATATTTATATATACATAAATATATATATTAACCAAAGCGATTAGACGAAAGTGTTCACCACGATAGTAAGTCATAAGCTCGTCCGTAATATCATGATGCTAATTAAGATGATATAATTACCACAACATTATACTAGTAACCTTATGAAATTAAAATCCTATTAACAAATAACTACACTGTCAACAAAACCCTTCAAACCGGAACACCGAAATATTTTTATACTGTTTGTGGTACTATTGTTTATGTAATATCCTATATATATATATATATATATATATAGTATTTGTATACTGTTAATATAGAGGCAGAAATAGGCAGTCTCCAGCAGCAATAATTTTAGTCATAAATTATAATACGGAAGAACATAAGATACAAATTTATATTATTTTGAATATCTTACTTCAATAGTTACAGTTATATGTAAATTCGTGATATAAATATTATCCTGACACGTTAAAAGCATTAAAATAAAAATACCTTTTAATTTATTTACGTTCGCATTATACGGGGTTGAAAAAAAAACTTTGAAGATTTCGCAGAGATAAGAAAATATAATCGAATCTAACCCCCAACGAAATAAAGTCGTGCCCAGACATTTTCCAAGCATGCCGGATTAAAAATCAGCTTTATAACGTCATAAAGTACGCAGGAGCCGCGTTAAGATAAGAGTTCTTCGCAACGGAAGCTAAATAAAAAATGAGCCACAATCGTAATGGTAGCGAGCTTCTTTGATCTCGGTTTCATGGCTTTCCGGGGATTTTCAGCTGAGAGACCGGCAATTTGGATATAAAATAGCTAATGCGGCCCGATGCGCATTAAGGACATTAGCAAATTGACTATGCGGTGCCGGCTAAGCCGCACACACATAAAGCCGATAATGTTATTCACTTTTCTTGTTTGTTCTCTTTGCGAACATAAAAAGAAATAATACAAAAGTTTTACTCGTCAATGTATTTGTGGAATAGTGAAAATGTCTTAAAGAATTGTCCAATGTCAAAAATATATAAATAGACAAACATAATTTAAGAAAAATCTTTATTTATTCTTGGAAGCTACGAGACGAGCGTGACGGTCCCCTGATGGTAAGAGATACGCCCGCACACAAGAACGTGATACTACGTACTCACCGCTTTGGGCTCAAACATATCAAGTCTTGTTACCTCAGTAATCCCACTAGCTAGAACACCCTTCAATCAAACGGTGGTAGAAATAGGAGCTACGATGATACTTACCTGTTAATAATTATTTCCTGTATTGTATTTGTCTACAACCTCAAGTAAGAAAACTTCAATGGAAAACTATTATAACATTAACTTATACTATTATATACAAACTGATCACTTGCATATATTTTTGATAATCACTTTTTTTAATAATAACTATATAATTATAAACTTCACAAAAAGTTTTATCTTTAAACTTTTTATTGTCTTGCCAGTGGAAGTATATTAAGTACATATCATCAAACTTTAAGTAAAAATGTTTAAAATACTGTCTTCAAGGATCTTCCAGGGGTCAAGTGGTATTGATCCAAAAATATCCAGACAAATAAAATGGTATAAACAGTGCGGCGCTGAGCGAGGCGGGCGAGACACCGTAAAATCCAAGTTTATTGAACCGTCTTAAAAGAACACGAGGAAAGTCAAAAGGCGGCACAATTAAAAACCTCCCCAGGGACGCACCTCAGCTGAGCGGTCAATATTGCTCGTCGAGACCCTCAATTTTCACCACTCACCCTAGCGCTAATAACAATAATTAGGAATGAGTGGTTCAATAATTAAAAACGGAAAGAACAACTCGAAAAAGACGGGCCACAAGGAGCTCGCATCTCCCTCTTTGCAAGCGGTCTCTCTCGTCTCAGTTCCTCTTATTATTTTTTTCCTGGGGTTTAACCGTTGACTAAATTAATGAAAAATTAAAATTGTTCCCCTCTGGTGTCGCCGACGTTAGTTGACTTGTTTTAATTATCTCGCTCCTTTGAAAATAGTCCTTGATTCATATTGTTACAAAACAGCCAAGTGGTTTGTAGACTGATATTCACTAAAGCGTACGGTTGTTGCATGTTTGTATAAACGATGCTGCACTGTGGTTTCATATACGCAAAATAGCCCTTTCGTTTATAATAAATAATATTCATAAAAGCGCAAGGGCTTTAAAATAACAGGGCAAATTTAAAATCATTATTAAGTATGAGGGCCACCGGTGCTCTGCATCAAAGGGGAATCTCTCCAGTTAATAACGAAAGGTGAGGCCGAGATCTTTTTCGCCGCCGCTCTTATAAAAAAATTTCCTGCATCGTAGGGAGAGGGATGATGTATTTTACCGATGCTCGAATTAGGTTTTTTTATTATTAATAATAATTCAAAAGTAACTCTTTTTCAATATCATTTAAATCTATTTCAGATTTAAAAAAATCTATCTTATATATGTAAAAAACTTTGAAAATCTCAAATGCTTGATTTGGACATGACTACGTGATACAGCTAAAGTTTGAAACGCGTTTACATTTAACAGAACATATTATTAGATCTCAGCAACTAACGTAAATAAAACTTCCTCAATAAAGGTTGTGGAAGAGATTTAATAAAACAAAATTGTTGAAGAATATCACTTGCTTGGGATCCAATAATTAATAAAATTAATCCAAACATCAAGCGTAACAATAGAAAACTTCAAGACACAGTCATTCTGTATAGATCGAACAACAAATGACAATTAATACGTTTTAGTTACCCCGTGATGACTATGACATTAGGACCTCTGTGATCTCAGTTTCTCCGTGACCATAACTGCTGCAAAGCGGTCGAAACGTCGATAAAATAAATTAAATAATACAGTTATATAAATGCGATAACATCGGTAAAATTTAGTTTTAATAAATGTGTAGTATTCGCATAAATATGAAAAATATTATTATGGAAGACAACCCCAAGGGAATATTTTCGAGGCGATAACTCAAAGGTGGGGGTCAATCAATCGATTAACACATGTCGCTTCTTGACTACTCGTGCGACAAATTGGTGTCCTCACACGACCCGGTATATCAAGCCTGGACTGATCACAAGCTTCCATACCGAAGTAATATTAACTTATATATAGTAGTAATCCCAACTTCTATATATTAGTTTTTTTTTCAAGGAAGCTATGAGACCAATGAGATGTTCACCCGTGTGTTCGAGTGATACGCCTGCTCATAGCAACGTGACGCTAGTTATGATGTTATACACTGCACGATATTATACTCGTCGCCTTGAGACAAGATGATGAGTCTCATTACCTCAGTAATTACACTACCTACAGCGTCCTTCAAACATCAACGATATCCACACTTTAATATTATATTTTTTGTTTGTAGTATGTTTATATTTTCATCTGAACAAAGAAACCGTAAATTCTAGCTTCGATTAAACTTCACACTCAGCTGGTCACTTAAAACGCAGTGTTAAATTTGTAATTATTCTCAATTGTAAAGGAGGGACGGGCGTTTCTCGCGCGTAGCGCTGACACAACCGACCGAAGCAAAAAGGTCCGAGCCCTCATTAAATTTCTCGCTTATTAAAAATTCCCCGCGCCCGTCCGTCAACATTAGATAGGCAACTTTTTATACAGAAAGGAAACAAAAAAAAAAGAAAGTTATATTCCGCGGGGCACCGATCCTCCCCCTCGTCCTTTAGCTCGATAATTTGAGTGAGATTTTCTCGCAATTTAAGATAAACAAAGAGAGCGCTTACCCTTAATTGGAAAGCAGAGCGTTATTCGGGACGGAACGTGACAAATAGACACCTCTTAACTTCTTTCCCACTTTACCGCTGCTCTGGACTATATTGGTTTTTCGAAGGTCCTGTGAGCATTTGTTTATTTTAAGGAACGTTAATGAGATTACTAATGGGCAAATACTTTTGTAAACAACAACAATTCGATACAAAAGTTATTTTATCTGGCAAAACTCGAAATGAGAGTATATATTATATTTTAAAATAGCTTTAACAGCATCTTGTTTAAATGCTACTTATACAATGTTACATATAATTGCGTAATTACAAATAGTATATGTAAGTAATTTAGAATATACAATACTTTATATTTATTCAATAAAATAACTAGTTCACATATCATATGGTAAAGTATATGGCTGTTAAGTAAGATTATAGCGAAAAGGGGTAAAAATTTAGACAACTGCCATTGAACGAAAAACTTCTATGTGAAATATATTTCGTTGTTTTGTCTGAAGGCGACGAGTATAATGTGGTGCAGTGTGTACCAGTCTAACTTGCGCCACTTTATTATGGACAGGCGTATGACTTACCATCAGATTCATAATCCCGTTCATCTCGTCGCTTCGTAGAATAAAAAAACAATACTTAGAATTTCGTTTTATATATGCACCAACCTCTGAACTAACGGTCCTAATAAAGAAGTAATTATCGTAATTAAAAAATAATGCATAAATATTTAAAAAAAATATATATATAAGAATACAACCTAAGAGTGGTGTTAAGAACCTACTTCTTGTAGTCGGTAAACTATTCTGTAGCACTAAGATCTAAAAAATAAATTATTTAAATATTCTTTAGATACTCTGTGCGCTGACACAGTAATCGCGCCCTCATCACAACGAAAGGCGGGGAGTCTGTTGATGTTTCATACAAGTAGCAACCCTCCTCCTCCCCCGCACCGTAACTTACCCCCTAACCCCTCGCCCGCTTCGTTAGCCCCCCTGCACTATTTGAATATGAGAAGCGAGGCAACTTTACAGTTCAGCGATGCTCACGACCCCTAAACTTAGTTTTACTCCTTTCTGTTTGTTTCAATATAAAATCGAAATAGTTTAAGAATACGATCCCTTGGCTTAACTATTTCGCAACCCTTCATGGCACAGGAACTGAAAGGTTTTAGAAAATTAGATATCTTAGCATACAAACCATTTTCAATGGCATTAGAAGATGCTTTCAAGAGTTATTTCGTATTACATATATTTTCTTTTCTTCAACGTAGTGACGAGACTTTCACCTGATGGTAAGTTATACGCCTGCCCATAACTACGTTACGCCAGTTACTATGTTATATACAGCATCACATTGTGCTCGTGGCATTAAGACTTAAGACGTTAAGTCTCGTTACCCCAGTAATTGTAGCAAATTCAATGCTCATTTTCACGTGAAGGAGTAAAAGGCGAAGTATCGTTTACAAAAGTTTATTCTGTAAACGGAGACGCAAATGCGAAGAGCTATAAGTGCTACGAACTACTTGATATTGTGTATTACACTAACGATTGGTTTTAGGTATAGAGAATATCATAATTAGAAAATATGTAGATTACAACATAAGATTAATAAGAGATTTAATGAGAAAGAAAATCGGGTTAAAGGTTCCTTTCTTATATAAATGTAAGCTGTTGTAGTAGGTCTCTGTTACTGGAGACCGTCTCGGTTGGTTTCAACGCAGCTCCTATTTCTACCGCCAAACAGTACTGTGCAGACATTACGGTGTTATAGTTTAAAGGACATTCTAACTAGTGAAATTACTGGAGTAACACGAATTAACAACATAGGCTTCAAAGGTCTTTTCTTTCTTCTTTTCAAATCATATATATGATTGTAACCAACGCCACGTTTTTATGGGCAGGCGTGTCACCGTCGGATGAAAGTCTCGCTCGTCGCGTCACATAAAAAAAATCGATTGTCGAATTGAAAGAGAGTATTACATCTATTGTTACAGACATCGATAATTTATTTGCCGGTTTCGCAATCGACCGCTATCGGAATCACTTGAAGTGCAGACGACGCGACGGCGGCATGTTGTCCGGGCAATTGACCGCTGTTACTTTATATTACACAATTACATGGCTTTTTGATATAATTGAATTGAGTAAACGATACGTTCAGTAGTCAACACTGATATAATGACGACGTTGGTGAGAAAACAATTGTTACTTTACATTACAAACGTCTACCCATCTAATGGAGATAAATAAATCCAAAAATCATTGTCATAAAACAATCACATTAATTATCATTATTAATATATGATAGTATATGACGACGGATATAAATAATTATGAAATCATTTTATTATAACATTTACTATTATACATAGATACGTATTCTAGTAATTTGCCTTGCTCTATCTACATGCCACTGTAATTGATTTATAGAAAAACTTTTGACCTTAGCTTGCGTCCTCTGTTCTACTTACCCTATGTCTGCAATAACATGCTATACGTCTATTAATTATATAACTCATCACATAAACATTCATATACACAAAATATAAGGAAACAGAAATATTCCCATTACAAAATTATTGATGTATTAGTATGAATTCATTAACATTTATTTAAAAAAAAAATGTCTAAATGAATAGGAGAATATTATATATCCTGTTTCTGTCTGTCCATTTTAAATATTTCACAAGTTTATGTTTTAATGCGTTGTATTTGAAAATTCTCAAATACAGACATCTACTCATAAAAATCCCTCACCCTAAGAGTAAGCACTCAAAAAACAAAGCCCCGGGCGCCTAAGCTTCTGAATATTTCAACAGAACTCTGTTGTTGAAATATTAAGTCAATGGAGGTAATTGATCTGTTAAAAACCTCACAACGAGAGCTTGTGCAGTACAAATTATAATAGTCACTCATATTTTAATAACATAATTTTAATATGATATGTATAGTAACAATATTACTTGATAAATTTAGTTATTTCTAATGTAATTGTTCTCCTCTATAAAAAACAACGGAATTGTTCATAGTAAATATAATTTTTTAATACAATATAATCAACATTGTTTAAGACGAAAAACTATACTTAAAGAAAGCTGATTGTTTGTTATTCAGTATTGAAAATAAAATAACATCGTTAAGCAAAAACAAGTACCGACAAATTAATAGATTTTGAAAAAAAAAATAAATTTTTCATTTGTTAAAAATATTTATTAAAGAAATTGCTACAAAACTTTTATCATATGCAAAACCAAACTTTTTTTTTTTAATCTTAATAATGTTTATTTAAAAAAAATTCATCTGCAATGTAAATTTCTTTTTTAAATTTATCCAATAAAAAATCATAAAAATTGCTTAAAATCAACTAATACATTTTTTTTATTCTCGTTCCACCCACATTGAAATTTTACTTATTTTCATAGGACAAATAGAATAATCGAAATGGGACTAATCTACTATATACGTAGAGATATATTCATCTCTTCCTGCATCCTCCATCTTATCAACAATAAGATATTTTTCTTATACTTGATATACTGTTTTATCAATCACATTTTTACTCTATGCCTTAAAACTTATTAACTTCTAATTATCAGTTTACAGTTATAAAAATGTTTTAAAACCATATCATTTATTATCACTTACCTCTGCCGCTTCGGCCTACGAATCTCAGGTCATTGAACTTTGCTACTTGATTCTTCATAACAGCAGTGCAGTTCCTTAGCTCGGCGGAACAGTTCTCATCGTTACCAGCGCGCACGGTGACTAGTGTACCATCACCGACGTCCCCCAGCGCCACCACCTTGAACGCGACGGGCAGGGTCTTGTTCGATCGCCAATGTGGCGGTAATACTGTACACACCTAAACAAGCCATTTGAAAGATATTATTGAAATTATTGTGATACAAATAAAACAGACAATGAATTAACTAACTTTGGAGCTGTTTTCGTTACGTCGTTTCATTTTACCTTACCTCCAAAGCCACATACTACAAGTCAAATTCGTCCAGCTGGTCGTCCAGCTGATAGCAATTAACATGTATCGCTACTCAGCATGTTTACTCAGAACATTGTGCTCTTGAACTAGAGTTAATAGATGTTCATTCTCATGAGGTTAGTAATTTCATTAACTACATCGCCATTCAAACCGGAACACAGAAACACTTAATACTTTTTTACAAAATATTGTTTTATACTACTATTTAGAGATGACAGACTAATAAATGTTCCCAATTTAAAAATGCACCTAATTTAAATATGTGTGTGTATTAACATAGACAAGATACTTACAACGTGCGGACAGCCAGTTTTCACCAGTTCTCCTGGGTGATCCGCCAGAAGCCCCTCAAGCGTACGTTCAGCCAAAAGCTCCGCTGTGAGGGGTTGACTAGGCAGACCACTGCTACTATAACTAGAAGACGGTGCTTCGTGTCCAAGCCCGTTAGTAGTCGAACTCACTTCACTCGATAGATGCATCGTCCACTTTGTTAGTCAAATCACTTTATAATTATTCACTAATACATTACATAAAAATAAAGAAGTTTGTTATAGTTCACAGCATCCGTCACATAATTTCAATCAGTCGATTCGTATTAAATTTGTGATAAAATATACAGTTATCTAGATGCGCGGTTTCTGCACATAATGACGCCATGATCAGTAGTCTCTGAAAAGAGATAAAGTACTATTAATATAAATAATAAATATTATATGAATAATTTTGTTACTCGTATAATCTTTGCAGAATAGTTGCAACGGCGACGGCATCATCTTAACAACTCCCATGGGAACATAGACACAGAATTCCCGCTGCCTTTTGCGCAAGATCTTTAAGGGTTTTTTTTTTTAAACATTAACTCTATGAAGCAAAGTATAATTTCTGGTGATTACTTAATAAAAATAATGTATAACAATTTGCTAATATTTTTTCTTCGAACACAAAGATATCTATTAACCAATCGAAGTTTTTTATCGTCATTTATAAGTTAAGGTCCTGTCAGTGTAAGTGTTAAGTAATATATTGTTCGCCTGCATGCAATAATATATTTATCCTACTACTACTTCAATACATATCTATATATAATAACCAAATGTTATTAAGTTAGAACTTCCATCTCTGCCGATGAAAGTACACTGAACATAAGTCGCCTGTAAGGTATTCCACAAAATACAGGAATTTAGTGACATATTTTAATTAGAGTGTTCAGTTGGAAAGATGTTAAATTTTAAAACATTAATACAAAAGATTTATCAGCGCTGTTATAGGAGATACGTATACTTTTATTTTGCGATAACCAAAAGGCGGCATCAAAGTGACTTCCGCGCGAAAAGAGCACGCACAATCAGTAGCTAGGGCGGGCGGGGCCGGGGTGCCAAATCAGGCGGATACAATAAAGTATTCGTGTTTTTGGTAACAGGCCCTGGCAACATCTAATATTGGCTTTTTGAAACGATACACAGTCCATAACAGATTACTAAGATTTACAAACTTGACTTGGTGCTAGGTTTCTGTTGCTGGAGTCCGTCTAGATATCACCGCGGTTCTGTTTTCTGCCGCCGAAGAGTAATATGTATACATTAACGTTAGCTAGTGAAATTACTGATATAACGAGACTTAACATCAAGTTTTTCAAGCGGCGAACACAATGGGGTGCAATATATATCATTAAACGCCACATTGTTATCTGTATCACTTACCATCTGATGAACCTCGCGTTCGTCGCGTCGCTTCATAGAAAAAAAAGAGACTGTGGATGATGGCTTTCATATCCTGAAACTGGGAACACAGCAACGCTGCTATGTCTACAGATTCACAATACGAAGATGGTAGCTAGTCAGACGGGTTCAAAAAACCCTACCGCTAACCAAACTTCACACATGTCAATGAATTTGAACTAGAGACCTCAGTCTTGCAAGGTAAGCACTCAGCCACTGATCGACAAGTCATTTAAAATATACGAAAAATTTAAATCTTGTTGATTTTCATTTCATTTACATTTTTTTTCCTACGCTGAAAAATTCGAAGACGTCATATCATTTTTGAGTGAGGACATAAATTTGTCAAAATATAGTATACAGTATAGGCCCAATTAAATAATGTTTCTCGTTCTGTTATTATTGAACATTTCATTATTATAAATACTTCTATACACAAGAGAAGGTTATAACAAAACGACAGTAATATAGATTTCAAGTATTGTATAAAGGATACGTATAAGCTTTAAAATGAAAGGGCAAATAACAAGATACAACGCCCGTCTTTACTCACGGCTGGTTAACCGACGCCTTTTCCGACTTAGTGGAACAACCCGCCTTTGATCTCTGACGCAATAATAAGATACACAACTGAATATTACATAGGCGTACTTCTATTTAATACTATATTAACTATTGATTATTAAAATAATTTTTTTTTGCTTAAACACTATAGAATTTAAGACGTTGTTTAACATATATATGAGATTTTAAAAACAAACTATCTTTGCATTTGATCAATATTGATGACATCAATGTGCACGTATGTGGTATAAATCTTAACAAAAGTCATAAAATGTCTTAATGCTAATCTAGATTATTCGTAAGTAGCGTTCAGGAGCAGGGTTTTCGTCCCTTAAGGCGGGGTACACGACAAATAGGCCGATAGATGTTTGCGTAGCACGATACGTCGAACGGCATGTTAAACTTAATTTCTAAAGGGGTGATACGCGCCCCGACAACATGTCTTTTACTGCCTTTCATCGTGTTAACTTTGATTCCGATCGCATAATGGATTGAAGGGAAAACTTTCCTATCAAACTTTCAATTTCTTACTCATCAGCAGTTATCACTTTTAACCGATGATAAGATGGAGGCTCTAAATTCATCGCGTGACTGTTATTTGTTCATATTGTAATCTTTACAGAACAATCCGTTTTTTTTCAACACTCAATGTACACGTATATCCCTCATCTCTAAAATGCACAATATCTTAAAAAAATTAATTCTAAAACTAAATAATAAAATAGTGTAACCACATTTTATACAGAAATGGAAACTTTTTTAACAATTATCTGTAATTATTCTATTGTAAATTATAATATAAGTACTACTTCATAATGAGTGAAACACGATAATAGGTTAACATAGATTAAACCTTAACTATAAACGCATTTATTATACATACACCCATAAACGTACCCCTAAAACAACAACAGCCCAGTGTCTGGCAGAGATTCGCAGTGGATTTATCTCATGAATAGAAACGCAGTAAAATCTTAACTTAAAAACATGCGGAAAGGGAAGAGGTCGTAAATAATAAAGCGCGTACGGCCGTGTAGGGGTACCGTACAAGTGGGTAAGTGCTCGTTACTCGGCCCTGCACCCTTCCACAAAGGAACACGCCGAATGGGGTAAACACACATTATACCAAACGTATCTGTTTCATACGTCTATATCCATATATGGAATGTGTTTCATGATGAAGCTTTACACAGATCTATTTCGTGTTATTTATTATTTATCCATAAAATATAGAAACTTACTAAAAAATAGAACAAAAAAACTTCTTTTTTTTATATCTTACTAACCCTTTTATATCACCTAACTCTTTATTTTTAAAAGTTCTAACATAACAAGGCCATAATGAATCTCTCCGTAGCATTACAGCTTCCTGACGGCTTAACCGTCTTTAATCTAAATTATTTACGTTAGAAAGACGACTCGTCCAAGTGTTCTCATCAACAATTAAAAGACTTGATAAGCAAGTTAAGACTTCAACCTCTTTTCTTCTTTTGCAGTTAACCAAAAACATTAATTTAATTTCATTTTTTTTTAAATATAATATTTTAAAATTTTGATTTTAATATTATTTTTAGTACATGTGTAAACAATAGTTAAACTCACCGTTCTGATGTCCTAGCTGTTTTGCCAGCTAGCATTTAATTACTGGATTACTCATCCACAATCTATTACATAATTTTTATTGTATCTTTTGTATTTAAATAGTAAGGCCAAGGATAATAGTTTCTCATTAAAACTTAAAGCGTCCATAACATAAAATTCTCATGCTCCACTGTCAAATCTAATTCCACCGTCGCAGCTGCCCGACGCGCAAAAATCGACGAAACCCTTCGTTTTCTAATAACATCCATTATCAGCCCTACTCTAAAGAGGAGCCTACACGAGCAGAATCAATAGAAGTATAGGGACACGAATTCCTGAGGGCGTCCCCGGAGACGGGTCGGACACGGATAATGATCGTCCCACCAGCGACGGGTACAAATGGGTTAGCAAATGTAATATCCGATCGTGTCCGAGCCCTGGGTACTGATATTCAAACGGGCAGCAAGACGGACGCGCGACAAGAATCGGACATCCGGTACTCGATGTAAGATGGCTCTCGGCTACGGAATATGTATATAAGCGGAAAAATATCTATAGAGGTGATCTTATTACAAAACAATAGTACAATATAATAGATACAAAGCAATTACGATAAATGACGAATTTGTAACCAGATGCAGAATCAATCTATCCTCTTTTCCGCCGGAGATATTTTCTTCGCGCATAGTTATGAATCAACTTTGTTTACCCCTTGTAACAAACAATACATAAAAATTTTCTCCATTCCCTTCAAGCTATGAATAAAGACTGTTATCGAATGATAAGAAATCAATTGTAATTACTATTAAATCAATAATTAGCTATGAATCAGACGTAATTAATGTATCATCTATCTGTAATCATTTTGTAATTTCTCAATTAAAAAAATTATAAAGTGACAGAAAATAAATAAAATAGTTACAGATCGATTTATATTAATTCCGATAATTAAAAATCTTTGGTAATTAAAGATAATTCCGATAATTAAAGATAATTGAATATTATATGTTTTAGACTATTAAAAATTTCATCATCATCATGGTCAGCCTTTGTTTATCCACTGCTGGATATAGGCCTTCGTTAATGTCTTCCACCAAATCCGATCCTCAACTTCTCGCATCCACTCACTTCCAACCGCCCTGATGATTTCATCGGTCCATCTGGAGAGAAAGCGTCCTACACTTTTGCGTCCTGTACACGGTCTCCACTCCATGACATGACACATGGCCGGCCCACTGCCACTTCAGCTTAAAGATTTTGACAACGATATCGACAACTTTAGCACTCCGTCGAATTGCTTTATTCTAGATTTGGTCCCTTAGAGAAATGCCAAGCATAGCTCTGATCATCTCTGTGCGATTTTGAATTGCTCGACCAACCCGATAGTCAGGTGCCATATCTCTGCGCCGTAATTGAAAGTGGGAAGGACGCACTGGTTAAAGACTTTCGTCTTAAGACATTGGGATATTTGCAAGGTGAAGATGTGTCGGAGTTTCCCATACGCTGCCCAATGGAACTGAATACGTGTATCGATTTTTTGTTTAAGTTACCTCGGCTAAGTTCCATAACCTATCCGAGGTAGACGTATTATTTTAGTTCTTCAATCACCGCATTCCTGTCGGTTACGGGAGCAGAGATATGGAGTAACCGTCAGGAATGTAGTATATATAATGTGTGCATGTTTAGTATGCAAAAGTCCCACGCATCGGAAAGCGACATTGACATCATTCAGCATCCGGCTACGATTCAACGATCAAGCGATTCTGCCATTAAGACTACGTCATCGGCAACCGTAGATGCGATAAGTACTCGCCGTTAATGCTGATGCCCTGTGTGTTCCAGTCTAGACTTAAATACGTCTCCCAGTTAGTTATGAATAGTTTCAGGGATATTACGTCCCACGGTCTGATAATATAAATTTCATAAAAAATAATAAATATAAATTGAAGGCATTAAATTTATACAAATTTTATTAATTCAATGTAAAATATCAATTTTATGTAAAATAGATGTAAATTTTTTGATTTTCGCTAAAGCGTAATGTAAGCTAGAATTTGTGGAGGCTAAAGGGTCGGCTCTCAATCGCGCAATAACGGTGACAATAAACAACATCGACCAATCCAACAGTTAAATAAGAATTAGGAGGAATGTAGCGAGGAGCAATTGATTCATTTATTAAAATCTCACAAAAACTATTAAATTTTATTATCATCAACACAAAAGTTTTTGAAACTATTTTACACCCAATGAGAAAAATTTGCAATCTTTTATTTGTTGAGAGTAGCGATGAGACGAATCGGACAAATACAAAAACACTATATGTAAAAGTCTCGAACCAAAATACAGTATTGTTTGCGTACTACTGTTTTGCGATATAAATAGATGCTGTAGTGGTACATACCTGGACAATAGACACAATTCCTAAGTGAAGATTGAAACTAATTGTGACAAATATTATATTTATTTTCAAAATAATGTTCCACTTTGTGAGAATATGTAGGCAATTCATTTAAATAACTCCTCAAAATGTACCTTCTTTATGAAGGTATTATATAAATACCAAGTATCATGGTTTACTATTAAATCAATCTTTTTTTTTGTTCAAAAACAATTTAAAAATATCACAAATATACAATAATTAGAAACTGACACCAAAAAAGTTAACAAATGCAAAGAATATAAAAAGATAAAGCCTCGCATAACCAGTTTGTAATTTTCTAATATCTGTAGAAGTTTTTAATCTATTCAAAATGTTCCGCGTTCCAAATTTAAAGCTCGCGCTAACAACAAGCCCAATTTCGTGAACAATGCCGCCAACCCTAACTTATGAACGTGCAATGGAATTACTTTCCTCTGCCACTGCTGTCAAAGATTACAATGAAATGTCGTAACAAAATTTATAACAATGTCTTGTATAATACAGTTTTCTATATAAATACGTATTACAAGTATAATGTTTATAAAATTTACTTAAAAATTCGATCATTGTAAATATTTCACTAGTGGTAGGCCTCTGTTGCCGAAGAGCGTATAGGTAGGTACTATCGCAGTGCCTATTTCTGCTTAGTGCGCAATCATTACTGTGTTCCGATTTCAAGGGTACTGTAGCTAGTATGATTACTGAGATAACGAGACTCCATATCTTAAATGTCGGGTGACGAGCGCAAAGTGGTGCAATATATATCGTTCTAACTAGCGCCACGTTGTTTTGGGCAGGCTTATCATGAACATCCCGGGCGTCTTATCGCTTAATTGGAGAAAAAAAACATGAATATTTATTTAACTTTAAACAATTACATATTGATTATTAAGATAGAGCATTAAAATACTTTTTCTCAAACATACATAAGTACTTTTTACTGATTTGTGTTATCATAACTTTTCTTTGTTTTTTATGATGCATATAAATTTCTCAATGCTGCAATACTCGCTTTTAGATCAGTAATAGTAATTTAGATATAAATATGATATAACTTTTCGAAAAGTTTTTCAGCATCATTTATTACAAAAGAATTATATTTTAGTGTTAAGATGTGATAAGGTTTTTTCAAAATCGTGTTATGAATTAATGGAGTTGAATTAATAAGAAATATTTGTTTATTTTTAAAACATGTATAATAATAGTGCAAAAAAAAATTTGCTATTTTTAAATTACTTTTATGGTGAACTTCTATGATTAATTCATGCCACATGTAGAACTTATATGCATAGCTATTAATATATAGCTTTTTTTTGTATACCAGATATCACGTAACGATCAGTGCTATCGAAACAAGGGTCAATTAAATGGTACAGGTAAAAGTTAGGGGACCGCGCCATCCATCCTAATGGGAGTTCGCACTTACTTTTTAACAAGTTTTCTCTGTCAAAGTTAAGGTGAATATAAAAGGAACATCATAAGTGTATTTATGTCAAACATAAATAAAGACTAGGTTTTATTAACCTTAATTTATCGCATTTTTTTTAAGGAAGAATAGATTTTTACTTTCTTTTCTTATTATATAAAATTATGTATTTCTTTGGAATTATTGCACTGAAATTTTTTTCCATGCCTCAATTGATTTTTTTTAATAAAATAACTTATAATACATTAAACAACAATGAAAGTGATACTATAGTACAACAATGTATATGTGCACTTTGAACACGTCAAATATTCACGTTTTACTGAAATTTGAAACTTAAACAAAACTTTAATTAATCTCGTACTAGTCACGGCCGCGTGGTGGCGTCTAGCCCGGCGTTATCACAACGCGCCGTCATATCAGAAGTTTAATCGTCGCGGTGTACTGCGCGCGCGGCTAATGAGCCTGCGGTTTTTGGGAAAACATAGAGTAAAACCCCAACCACCCCCCCGCCCCCCGCGCCTCACAACTTCTCCGACTTACGCAAACTTTCCATTAATTAATTTCCAACATTCAACATCTTCTCAACGCATTATTGTTACATCTATTATTTACGGATAAAACATAAAACTATATATACATATAGGAAACATAAAAAACATACTTACTTTTGTTAAAAAAAAATATTAAAAAGTCCTATTCCCTGGTAGCATTACTGGCACTAAAACACAAACACCTCTGACCGAACAAAATAAAAAAAAAAGTTTTCCAGTACAACCACGGAGGCGCGCGCGTCCGCCGCCGAAACGTGGTCGACATTAAAACCTTAGCGGGAAAGAAACGGTCCCCTTATTACGTCTCGAAAGAAATTCGCACACAGGGGCGAGGCGAAAGAAGTCCACCCACACCAGCACGCTGCAGCGACGCGACACGGGGGGAACGGTGCCGCTGTGTGCGTGCGGCACAAAATAAGTATTAAAAGAGGTAGGTACAAAATAAACATACAAAGCGATAGCAGTACGGGGATATAAATTTAAAGTACCTGAATTATTAAAAGAAAACTGTATATTACAAAAAAGTCACTTTAGCAGTGATAACAAAAAGTTTTTTATATACCCCTAAAACTATTTTTTTTGTAAGTATTCTTCTTAAGCGACCTAAAATGATATGTATATAATTGATACAACTGTGGTTAACAATTGTATATGATTTTTAGATTTATTTAAATAGTTTCTCTTATTGTATTTTTTTAAAGCTTTTACATAATTTTTAGCGGCCAAGCAATGTATATTTAGTGTTCAATGCAACAAATTACATGAAAGGATGTTTGGTTAAATTTTTACATATCTTTTATATGTCCGTTTTAAGTAAAATTAGAATTCATCATAAAAAATTATTCAAATTACCGTAGGTAAAATAATCGAAGTTATGTTTCGTAAATTTTATTATAATTTCCGTATCATGTGACTATCAGGACTATCTTAACTTTAAATGTCTAATTTTAGAGTCAATTTAATTAGTAAATATAAATATATTTGTAATTAAGAAATACGTATACAGTTAATAACGTATAAGTAATCCATCCAAATATACATAATGTTTAATACAAAATATATTATCCTAACTCTAATATTTCTTTCTCTGCAAATGTTACTAATTTTAAACATTCATTATTTATTCAATGACAGTTGAAATATATACGCGGTTTAATTAGTAAAACTTGAAGCCGATATCGCACCGTATCGTTGACAAAAGGATGAGAATTTCACAGAAACCTCTTCGCTTATACCGACCACGTCTCACCCACACAGTGGCAAACCACATACCACGCGTAATTATACACGCACACGTCTAAATACACACTACTACAAAACCGAAACCCGCACGCCCACCCGCCAAACACGCCCAACGTCTTGGGTTTTCTTATAAACCACGTTGTGTTCGACGTCCCGCTCCCACTCCTCATCTTTATGGACCCCTCTCCCTCTAGCGCAATGACGAGCTTCACATAAAACGGGCGCCACATTCCCGCCTTTTTTCCCACTCCATTTTGACAGCTCGCGGCTCCATTTCTGGCCGGAAACTAAGACAGTGTCCACAGAGTAGTGGAATGATTACATTAACAAAATGTAGACAATTGATATTTTAACACATTCTATTATATTTAACGAAACTTGCCGAATAACTTTACAGCAAAGTAAACTTTGTTTATATAGTTACTTTATATTATTTTGTAAAAGTAAGTACAACCTAAAATTAAAGGTGGTCAACTAACGCAATTACTGTCAACCAGTGGTAGGTCTCCGTTCCCGAAAACCGTCTAGATAAGTACCTCCGCCACGCCTATTTTTGCCGCCAAACGGTGTACAAACATTAGTGTGTTCCAGTTTGAAGGGTATCGTAGCTAGTGTAATTAGTGGGTAATGAGACAACATCTTATGTCCCAGGTGACGAGCGCAATGTGGTGCTGTCTGTGTCCTAACTAACGCGACGTTGTTATTGGCGGGTGCATCACTTACCATCAATTAAACGTTATCTTCTCGTCGCTTAGTTGAATAAAAAAAAATACTTGTTCAAATAGAAAATTAAATAATATTAATTGAGGAACGTATAAATCTCAGATAATAATGATTATTTTAAACACATTGAATCTCTTCCTCTGACTTGGGTCAGAGAAGTTACCGCCGCGATTATTTATTATAATTATTAATAATTTCTTATCCTAGAATACATGTATGTATTGCAGTGTGTTAAAAGGACCATTACAAAATCCTTGTCCTGACGTTCCTATAAATAAACAAATTCGTAAGTCAAAGTATTCAGAAAAAGAATCAACACAATTTATATTTGTGTCGCACCTTAAGCTTGCAGTGTGTGCTACGTCTTATCGACTAAGTGGCTCAAGACGCGTTAGCGGGCGCGGGTGCGGGTGCGGGCGTGGGTGCGGGCTCGGGTGCGGGCACGGAGCGGGCGCTGGGCGGGGCTGCGGAGATGCGGCACTCCGCTATCGGCACACCGTAACACACATTTTTCCCGCCGCAAACCTCGCGCCGAGGGTTAGCCGCGACCCGCAGACCTCGTCCGGATGGAACGGGACCGGTAGACCAGCTATTTCACTCGCACGCGCATGCGCAATGAAATTCAATAAGCGCGGCAAGTTTGACAGATTCATTAAACAACTGGGAGCAGTAACATTTCTTTATCGCAAATATTTTACAATAATTTCACGTTTTACCTAAAATACGTGCTTTATATATTTATTTTAAAACTAATTTCACTTGTCAACCATTATCCAAAGAGCGTTTTTTAGAAATGGTAATCTGATTCTAACGGCACGTCCCTCCAACAAAAGGAATAGATATTATCGATCGAATTATCTTCTATACAAAAAAAATTGAAAATACACAAGTAATAGGCAAAACAAAGAAAAGAAGCTATAGAAAATAAATAATATCATAATTATAAAATAACAAAATATATTATCGATAACTCAGTTGGAACTGTTTAACCGCAGATAACAACTATCCGGTGTTAAATGGCGGATGGCATATCAAAACAAAACGTAGAGGCGAGCTAATCACGCGGCGGCGGTCGCTGACAATTTGTAGGTTAGCCGCGAGACCGCGACGCGACCGGCCCGGGATCCTTTACGCGCAGACCATTATCACGCAAAGTTCAAGTCACATTCAGATATTATCGTATAACAGATTTAAACGTTAACCATAAGCTCACGGGATATCCGCAATAATTCCGTGTTAAATATATAAATAACAACAATACTTTGGGTTACATATTTTTTAACCGTCATTGAACTATACTTCAGTTTATTATCGTCAACACCGTGTATAACAACTTACTCCTAAAGTGATCATTATAACCATAATAATTACAAAACTTTAAACTATGAGTCAATTATTTATAAATGGCTATTATAATCGGCATTATGTTGACATTTACATTATCAAAATAGAGAAAACGGTATTAAAAATCACACAACACCGTGTAAAATGTTTACACGGGGTATGACAAACACATCAAGCCGTGACGCGTGTACACCGGGGGCACCGACATCGCTGAATAAATAAACCGACACTTGTTCGTAAATAAACAATTTAAAATGTCAAGAATAAAGAAAGGGCAAAGCGCTACCCTTTTACCTTGCTTTGACTTCATTTCCCCGACAATTTCGGTGTAGTTTGCATACACTACACTTTTAATAATTATGCATGATTACTCAACAAACACCGAACATGTGTTAAGTAAATTGTATCGTTTGATAGCATTTTTTTTTTCATTTATGAATTATCTACCATTAAAGTTTCTTTTACTTGATTTAATATTAAAATTGTTTTATCCTATCATTTAAAATTATCATTAAATTTAACAATATTATTTCATTGATATTACAAGATACAATCATTGTTATCGTTATTGTACTCCAATCAATATTATAAAGTTCATTTATAGTTCCCCTCTATTACAACAAAATTGTTTCTATATTCAGTAACTCCTTAGGAAGGAGGTAAAAAATTATTATTTATTTCTTTATACTTAAATAATATTCAAATTCAGTCTATACCAGGTCTACCAATCTATACCCAGTATTGGTCTATACCAGGAATTATTGTTCATAGACGTCTCTGTGTTGACGAGTAAATTGCCCTTAAAAGAGTTTTATATTCCAACATTTTACAAGTGAACTAATATATACTGAATATGAGTTTATGAATATATTTCTGATCTTTATCTGTGGTTTGCTAATTATTAATTGTCTGTATAGTGCATGCCTAACCCACATGTCATACTATACGAAAGTCCCTGGTTCATTTCCGACGGTCTAGATGGTGGATTTTGGATAGTAGTACGGTTTCTTAGAACCATCAAATTATCGATTGGAAACTAAGGCGATATTAAGACATATTTGGTGATAAATTATAACAATTCAAACTGAAAATAGAAGTAACACCGAACGTTAATTTCGTTTTGTTGTTTTACATTGTGGCTCATGATGCAATTTCTCTTAACCAGAATTGCAGTTTCGTACTCGAGCGAAGCCATATACAAATGTAGAATTAGTATTTACTAATGTAAACTCTTTAGTAAGGTTTTACCAATAGAAAAATAATAATATATTATTGTGTTCGACTTTCATTAGTATGAGTTGTAATATTTCATTATCTTTAATTAATGCCGCTTAACATCATATGAAATTCATATCAAGTTTTAGTCTAATAAATAGATCATTCGAAAATTTTAGAAAGTAAGATCAATTAAGCACTAGAAGCCGTGAAATAGAAGCTAAGTTCGCAGCGTGCGCGCGTCAGCCATCCCAGCTCTACTAAGCTGGTTATAATCGAGCAGCGGGGCGTGCTGCAGCTGTGTCTGAGGAACGGGCGGACATAGTGATACGAACCGAACACTGTCGATAAAGCAAATAAATCACCTAAAATTTATTAAACCATAGTAAAGAAATAAATGTTCAATACTTTTTTTTAATTTGTTTGGTTTAATTGATTTTTAAACGGTTTCTTCACGGCCTTGGACTCCTATGAGAGCCGTGTTCAAAATTATTATTCTCACGGTTTTATACTTTCATGGAAGTTTCATGAAAATATATGAGATCAGTAGGTTTTCTTTATTCGATAAAGCTACGAAACATATATATTCTGCATGTCCATAATAGCTAGTTAATATGATATAAACAGCACCACATTGTGATCGTTGGTTTAACACGTAAGATGTTGTCTCTTTACCCCAGTAATTTCAGTGGCTACAACGCCCTTCAAACAGGAACATAATAATGTTTTCACACTACTTTTTAGCGGTACAAACAAGAGCTGCGGTTGTCTACGGCAAGAACAATTCCTTCCGTTTCTTCTACCAATTAAAACATATTAACTTTAACCAGTAAATGCTTTTTGCGTAAATTGTATCTGTTGTAGTTTTAGTCATAAATATAGATACAGGTATATATTATTAAATAGTCAAACTTTTATTTTACCAATATATATATATAGGCGTATTACTTATGTATATAAATTTAATTTGTTTGATCATTTGATTTAATATAGACATTATAGAGTAACATTGTTACTCTATAATGTCTATATTACACTTTGCTCTGTTTATTTAATTTAATTTAGTTTAGTTCATCCTCAATTCTCATTACGTCCGGAATTGCTTAGGATAAAATGCCACCTAAGCATTAAACCTGATCTTTGTAATTTATTTTCAATGTTTATAAAATATAATAAAATAAAAAAAAACACAACAAATTCTAAATTCCAAAGCTGGCAAAAGCGTATCTCGGCTGACGATCACATAGAAATGTCAGCGCTTGCTTAGTTCACTTTTGTTGGTAAAGTAATAAAGAAATATCGACATCGTACACCCTTATTAGCGGAAGACAACCCTTTACTAACTCACCATATGCCGCGGAGCTTCGAGCGCGCCCTTAAATTACAGAACTTCCCGCTCA
Source organism: Ornithoptera alexandrae (assembly GCA_029030555.1). Taxonomy (NCBI): domain Eukaryota; kingdom Metazoa; phylum Arthropoda; class Insecta; order Lepidoptera; family Papilionidae; genus Ornithoptera; species Ornithoptera alexandrae. The sequence goes on along the minus strand of JARDVY010000064.1, from coordinate 3,587,814 downwards.
TAATAGAGAGATATGCCTTTAATATCTGCCGGGAACTGCTTCCTCGACTTGTTTACTTTTTGCTCCCGTTCTTATATTAGAAATTGTGTTTCAACGCAAATACGTCGGTTATTGTGAACTACTATTATTACAGAATTGATTTTCTACTAGAAGAAGTTCGCAAGAAGTAAACTATCTAATAAACTTAATAATTTTACCTACCTCTGTGGTGCAGCGGCTTTATATAGGGTGGCGCAAAAGTAATCCTACTTTGAATTCCTCGCTTGTGGTCAGTCCAGGCTTGATATACCGGGTCGTGTGAGGACACCAATTTGTCGCACGAGTAGTCAAGAAGCGACATGTGTTAATCGATTGATTGACCCCCACCTTTGAGTTATCGCCTCGAAAATATTCCCTTGGGGTTGTCTTCCATAATAATATTTTTCATATTTATGCGAATACTACACATTTATTAAAACTAAATTTTACCGATGTTATCGCATTTATATAACTGTATTATTTAATTTATTTTATCGACGTTTCAACCGCTTTGCAGCAGTTATGGTCACGGAGGAACTGAGATCACAGAGGTCCCAATCTCATAGTTATCACGGGGTAACTAAAACGTTTTAATTGTCATTTGTTGTTCGATCTATATATAGGGTGGCGCAAAAGTAATCCTCCTATCAGAAAATGCTATAAATTTTGCCTTGATGTAAAAAAATTAAAAGACCAAATAAAAATAATCTATAAGAAGAATCAAAGTTTTTCATATTTTTTTTTAAATTGCAGCCAAAAAACATCGGAAGGTTATTTTTGCGCCACCTTGTATACCTTGTATACAATTTTTTTACATCAAGGCAAAATTTATAGAATTTTCTAATAGGAGGATTACTTTTGCGCCACCCTATATTATAATACAGATATTTTATGTTTGACTTCAGAGTTATTTTAGTTGTTGAGTTGATGGTGACGTTTTTCGGACTCATCTACTTAACAACTCTGAACTCATAAATCTACCGGTTTAACAGCATTGCTTATTCTAGCTGTAATTTATATATTGTCACTTAATACCATTGTCATTACAATAAAAAACATAACCCTTTAACTTATCTACATTAATAGATTTCAATTTACTAATTTATTAAAGTAGGTCTCTGTTGCCGAAGACTGTCTAGATAGTTAACGCCACAGCTCCTATTTCCATCGCCAAATAATAGTGAGCAAACATTACTATGTTCCGGTTTGAAGGACATTATAGCTAGAGAAATGCTACGGTAACGATACTTAACATTATATATCATAGCAATAAGCAAATTGTGGTGTAGTATATATTATACTAACTAGTGCTACATTATTGTGGGCAGACGTATCATCTACCATCAACGTCTCGCTTGTCTCGTAATATTGTAGAATAAAAAAAGTTATAGGAACTAATTATAGTTTTATAATATGTTTAAATAATTCTTTTGATTTAATTTGCATTTGAGAATGATTAATTAAGTATGAACGTTCATCTGATAGTTAGTGAAATCTGTCGATAACAGATACATATTTGGGATGTTTGCGTTGGATTACGTTGCGCTCACCACCTGAAAATAGAAGATACTAAATTACGACCGTTCAGTTATTTTGTTATTTCAAAAGTTCCTGTTTGTGTTCTTTAAAAAACAATAATGTCAAACAAATAGAAAAATTAAATTAAGTGAAAACAGAATAATCAATGAATGTTCGATTGAGACGGTCCAGGAATAACTGCCGCCATTTCACACGCCAAGAATATAAGGAAATGTCATTACAAAAGAGACCTCCTCCTCCCCTCGCATCGGACTCTAACCCCCGCAAGATCCGGGTGCAATTTCAATCACAATTTCTCGCCGGTGTCCCGGAACGCACCTGCTGACTGTCACGGGAAGAACACGTGCCCGACTAACAGGCTACTTAACGTAAGTGACCCCACTTACCGAAACAGAACTTTTCACATCAACGACAACGATACGATCACGACTTCATACAACATAAAATTCATTTAATATTTTTTCTTCTATCCTATGTGATTAAATTTGAGTTTTCAATTTCAATTGTGTACATCGTCTCGTCTGTTGTTGTAAAGAATATGTGTATACTAGGTGTTAGGAGACCGCTTCCGAAAACAAAGACAAACGATAGTACTAATGACACCATTGGTGATGGGACGGAAAAAAAATCGATCCTGATAAAAAAAAAATCATATTTTTAAACAGTTTTATTAGCATTATTCACGCTCCATCATGTTGGTGAAGCTAAATGAAACGATAGTTTCATAAAAATTACATTACTTTACTAAAAAAAAAATCAGCAATGAAACGCAAAATCAACAAAAGTCGATGCTTGGAATCAACGAACGCCCGCCAATCTAAATGCTCCGTGGCCCTATGAAATAAGGTTCAAATTGAAACCAAATACATCTCGAGTTCTGGCCGCGCCCGTGCGTTCATTGATCCGAGCATCAGCTGTTTTTGATTTTGTGTTTCATTGCTGTTTTTTTTAGTAATGTAAGTAATGTATTTTTTATGAAACTATCGTTTCATTTCGCTACACTAGCATGATGAAGCGTTAATAATACCATTAAAACGTTTTAAAAATATGATTTTTTTTTTTATCAGGATCGATTTTTTTCCGTCCCATCATCAAAGGCGTCATTAGTACTATCGTCTGTCTACGTTTTCGGAAGCGGTCTTCTAACACACAGTATTATTATAAATATAAATATATAAAAAACGATGAACAATGACGAAAGTACGAAAAAATTAAATGTGAACTTTCTGCTTATCACATAATTATATATATAAAAATATTTACTTTTGTAAAATATAACTGTTTATATTAATTCGGGTTAAACAATAAGCTCTTTAACTATTAGGTCTTATTACAGTTATTGATGTTGACAACAGCGGTTACCAAGATGCAACTCAAATTAGAATCTTTTCGATAGACTTTTTGTAAAAAAAAAAAAACATTAATTATTCGATTATCTGTATCTATCAAATGAACTGTATCGTTGCAGTATTATATATTATTACAATATTTTACGTATATCGTTAAGCATAAAAGTTCCCAATCCCAAATGTGCCGTCGGAGACACTCCGATAGCCGGCAATTTCACGAGCTACGACCGCCAGCTGCGACCGACGCGCCAAAAAATAACATTCCCCAAAAAACATTTGCGAAAGAAAGGGATATTAGTCTCCGTGGGGCAATAATCGAAGCCGATTGGCCCACCGTACGCCCGACACGACACTTCTTTTTATTTATACCATCACTTTACTCCATGGTGATATCGTAAAACATATTTTATGAGGGCGCACACCTACCGATTACAAAATAAAGCGATGCTCGCTGAATGCAGATGCCCGCAATCTGTCGCTAAATTATACTCACTTATAAATATCATCTTAAAAACACCACGGTGCAAACATCTTCCGATTTGAAAGACCTCGTAGTTAAGGAAATTACTAAGGTAACGAGACATCTAATGTCTAAAAGTGACGAGGGTAATTTATAGTAATATTTATCATCCTAAATAGCTCCAGATTTTTATGGGCAAACAATCGGGTTCATCCTATATTTATAAAAAAAATATTAATGCATTAACTACATAATATTTGTCATATCTTATATTTCACACAAATAAAATATTGGAAATATACACAACGAAATATATTTGCTGTTGAAAAGTACTTTATATTTAAGAAAATCAAAAATAATTTAAAGTTGAATATCAATTAAGTAAATAAATTATAGCAGTGTAACACATGTACATACTTTGATTTATGTAATTACTTTATTTTACGATGTACTTATCTAAAACTATTTTTTTTTCCTCATAATTGTAACAGTTATAATTGTGAAAACTAAACCTTTGTAATGTAATTTTGTTTAACATAATTTAGTTAAATATGGTTACACTAAATAATATAATGCATGATGGTAGGAAAAGTCGGGGGCATGGTCTGGGTGGGAATCGCTGACTTAGTGAGGTCAGCATTACCTACAAAAAGTCAAGCAGCCATCTGCGGTATTTGTAGTGGAATACCAATGTAAGCAGAACCCCGGTCAGTCCGCGTCATCCATATCCTCGTTGTCCACCCTGAAACCTGTTGCAGCCACGCACTCGCTTGTCCACTATCTAGTTCTGCAGGTGAGCTGACGATACAGAGCATAAGGCGATTGTGCTGGTTGAGTCCGGTAGCTCGGAGCGATTCTTTTATCTCGTTTGCCTGCCCACCGATAGGCAGGGTACATAATTCGTAGAACCGATAGACGTTGGATACGTAATATTCTGGTATGGTGAACCCGCAGCCGAAACCCCTTCCTTTCCCTCCACTAGACAACGATGTACTACTATATATTTTGCTTCACAGTACAAAACTTATATAGAACTGCAGCTACGAAAGTTCGTAGCATCGTAGCTGTAGAACGTTGCATTCAAGAAGCTTCATAGCACCGTAGACATAGAAGTTACATACATTCGCAGTCGTTACATATGAGTACAGTTAAAGATATGAAATGGTTTTAAATGAAAACATTATTATATATTTGAAATAAACTACATTGGTATTTGAATATTACATTACAAAAAACCGTTATTTACCAATAATATTTATTGATAACTATTGTCAACATTAATTTTATTTATTTATTATAGCGGAAGTTGTAGTTGCTGTATGACCTTATTAATCCATTTTGTAATAAACAAAATGGTTAAATTCTATAAAGATAGGTTCTCCCTGCTGCTTTAATGTTGCTCAATATCACTTTGGCTAACAATTAGACCAAATATAATAATACGTGAGAACGCATCAATATATACATTTTATGTTTTATTCCTGATTAAAATGTTGGTTTGTTTCTATTTTCAATAGATGGCGCGAACGACTGAATAAAATAGTATAACTGGTACATTTTTATTTGATATAAGTTTTCGTCGAATATACAAAGCACATTCATTTGATAGTATAACTCGCTGGTACTGTCATCTAGAATTTTTTTTCACTCAGATTGACTTTCGTAGCTTCAAACACACCTGTAACAGAAAAATTTAAATATTACCTTTCAATTAATAACATAAATTATATAAATAAATTATATAACTATCGACATATAATAGACAGTGATTCATGAAATTATTAAAATTTTCATCTGTACAATGGTATTATTACAGTAACGTGAAGTACTTATATAACAGACATTAACTAGCACCATTTCGGTAATGTCAGATATAACTTGCCATTAGGTGGACATTATGGCTTTTTGTATTAAAAGAAAGGCTAGACCAAAGGGACTTTCACTTCCTCACTCTACTAATAAAACAAAAACATACATTATCTTCGCCGTGACAAAAGAGTTTGTCTTGTTACTTCAGTAATTTCATCAGCTACAAATCAATTCAAATTCTAAAACGGTAATCTTTAGCGGCCGAATAAATTAGTAAATATAATAAAAAAACAATTATATGACGTAGTAGCATGTCATTATAGGTGAGATTACAAACGCCACGGAGCTGGTTTAGGGTTGATGGTTGTTTTTAGACATGTCAAGATTGGATTTCAGACAACAAGTGAGCGGGCGACGCGCTGTCACGAGCAGCGAGCGTCGCCGACTATAATACGTTCACTAATCGACGCTGCGTCATTTTTAAATACCAATCAAAAAGATGAGCAAAAATTTTACTCTCCTTTTACCAACGAAAGGCCAATAATTTGAATTCAATATCATATCATGTAAAGTGAGGCCAACGTTGAACACTCTGACTCACGTATGTTAGAACTGGAACACAGCTATGCAGTTAAAACTCTAATAGCCAGGCGGTTTGAAAACAAAACACTATCCTCTCCATATATATGAACCGGAGATGGTCCAGGTATCTACTTTTTAAAAAGTAATACGTTTGCCACTGCTTAAAGGTTGAAATCGCGTACATTGATTATTCATTTCGATGTATATCTTTGAATAAAGACCTGTCAAATGACTAAATCGATTCGGATATAGGTAATTTTATTTGGGAGTTTACGTTTGTAGTAAAGTAGCAGTAGAAGTAGAAGATGATGAAGCGCGCTCAAACAGAATGTTTTCTCTTTTATTCTTCTGTGTGTTGACAGCCGGTACACAGCAATGCTGCTACAGTATATTATTAGATTATACCGTAGGAAATGAAAAGTCTTAATTTTTATCTTGAATTTAGTAACGAATAGTAATTTTTCTTAAAAATTAATTATTTTGTGAAAATCCAAAGAAGAAAAAGCTCATATTAATATTGGTTACGACGTAATGAAATATTTACAATAGTATTATATGTTTTCTTCCTCTGTGAAGGAGTTTATTATCTTTTTACAAGCCATAACAACTTACAAAAATAGCTTTAAAAAAAATGTTTTCAATAATAAATAAAGCTTGAGAAGCGACAACTGAAACTCGCGCCTTATTCAAAACAACCCGGCCAATTTCTCCGACCATTTCCCCCCAAATTTTTTTCAATACGCGTTAGGGATCATTTAACATTTTTATGTGTAATCTTGCTCGGTGGCGATAAGACAAGGAGATTTTTGCGCGCCTCTCACTTTATTTTATCGGCGACGTTTTACGACGGACTCTAAACAGATTAAATCTAAAAGACGGGGGTGCTCTCCGTATCCATTTTTCCATCTATTGGCTTGTATTTCGGGGTTTTATAAAATCACCGCATAATATTCGAAAATCACTTTGCAATTCATCTCGATCGCCCGATATATTCTGTATTATATACAAAAGTTTTAGGATAGTATTACTAGACGAAGTGAAGACTCATAAAATTATCCTAGGGATTTAATGATACAAAATTTTGTTGTGAGAGTTATAGTATAGTTATTCAATATAATAATTAACATTAAAATATATTAACATTCGGTTATTATTTAACTCGTTTATCGACAAAAGTCTCCTCTTCAAAATAATTCAACTAAAATTAAAATATATCTTAATTAAAAAACGTAGGTCTTATTACAAATATCTATGATATTATCTTCTTTCGCAAGATAATTTGAAGAGAAGACCGGAGTAGACTTGTGTTAAAGTTTTAAAATTTTACAAAGCAAACGGCACATGAAGCTTCCTTTAAATTATGCAACATTTGTATGGAAATACAAAAGTCACCCCCGGCCCTTACGCCTCCTTAAAAATACATCCCGTGTTATTTGTTGCCTCGGTTTGACATTCGCTCGCGATTTGATTGCTTTTTCATGTAGATTATAATATAGTATTTTTATTTATAAGGAAACACAGACGTTGAAGTTTCTTAAAGCAATTTAAGAGTTCGACTCTACTAATTATAAGTATACGAATAATTAAACAATGTGCTTCAGCAATGTCTACATTGCTTCTTATCCGTTACATCTTATTATCACTTCAACATCAGCTTTTCTATACTGATTAATGCTACTTAAATTGTTTCCCAGCTCTATAGATTACATAACTTTGAAGACTATACGAACATACACTTAGTTTTCTGGTTTTTTGGTTATGAAAAATCTGTCGTCTCCTTACAAAAGTATTGATATAAAATTCAATAAATTTTAATGCTGATTTTGCGATGCGTGTGTGATTTTTAGTTGCACCAATTTTCTAACATATCTGATTCTAGATTCTTGATATCGTTGTAATCTTTATAAGCAAGTTTAAGATAATAAAATAATAACCAGATATTTACACGTTCCGGTTTTAATAAAGTTTAAAAACAAGTTATTGTAACATTTTTATAGACTCATAACTATAAAGATTATCTAAAATAAATCTTCGAACTCGGAGCGTGCAGTCGCTGGTGGATGTATTGTGGAACAACTCGCGACAACAAACAAGGCCAGCAATCACCGGAGCAAATGTTTACCGGCGCAATCGTGCCATTCCGTACTACTTCAATTCGCCGCACACTGTACAAACATATGGCCTATATATTTTTACATTACCATACACATAGTTGCAGAATGTAAACTTAAAATAAAATATTTTAAAATAATGTCTGAACACAAAGTTTATGTATAACATTATAATAAACATTCTAAACGACCACATATGACTTTTTTTAACTGGTCTCTGTTGCCGGAGACCCTCTGGCTTGACATCACAGCTCCTATTACTGCCGACATACAGTAGTATACAAATATTACTGTATTCCACTTTACAGGACGCTGTAGTTAGTGAAATTACTAGGGAAACAAGATTTAACATGTTATGTCTCAAGGCGACGAGCACAATATAGTGTCATGTATCCTAACTAGTGCCATGTTCTTATGAGCAGACATCATTTACCAGTAAGTGAAAGTCTCGATCGTCTCGACGCTTTGTAGAATAAAAAAAAACTCTCATTGACACTCTACAGCATGTAAAATTGAGTACAGATTCATTTTAGATAAAAAAAACCCATATCATTCATCGTCGTATAATACGTTTGTAAATTTCTTCATTATTTTTTTATATACGCCAATGCACAGTAATGAACAAATACCTCGAACTATTTCTTAGAAATGATATAGAAACAAAATATTTATACATAATATATTTCCAATGAGACTTTTTGTAGTTGTGGTACGTATGGCGAAGTATTGATAGCGTGCTATGAAAAAGTGTTATAAAATAATTAAACATATCAATTCAATAATAACAGATATCTAAAAAGGATAAAACGCAAAAATAACATCAACTCTTGTTCTCGAACACAGAATGCAGAATAAATCTTTCCTATTTTAACATCCTTAGTCGTCCATTCCAACTTCATAGTATTTCCAATAAATAATCAAAATCGGATCATAAAACAAAAAACTTCAACTTCGTCTAATGGTGTTAAGTGACAATGAAGCTTTCAATGATGAACTCACTGAGATTATTCGAACTCTCATATGTTGACAGCCTAAACAAAGTAATACTATTATAGCGACAAACTAATATATATATACATACGTATAAAAAATGCTATGACTTTCAATAACCATAACATATTTGATTGTTTCCTTGCAGGTGTAAAAAATCTATTAAAATTTTCAAATTGCTATATCTCGCCCCCCATACACGTGACGCCGTGTTTATATCATATTTTCCTTCCGGCAAAGCTTATTTTATTACTTCGATAGGTCGCTGCCTAACTTTGTTGGCTACCATTGTGAACAATTCATAACCACCAAGAACAATCGGAGACATTCCATTTCCATCCTCAACACCATTGAATAAAGTTCAAAATCAATAGTTCGGTGTGCGACTTTACGTGAGATCGCCGTCCACACCGCGCTAACCTTATATTCTTCAAAGAATGGTTGGTAAATTTTCAATACTCACTTTATTAGGGCACAGCGGAAGGAGGGTGAACGAAACGGCCTTTATTAGATTTTCTAGAAATGTGAGCATCCAGCCAATTGCATAGAATTCAGGCTTCATTTCAAAATGGCTATATTTATGGGTACTATTATATTTAAAGATATTAAAAATATAAATATTTTTAAAAATTTTTGTAAAATAAAGAAAACTAATTGTCACATAAAAACAGAGAAAACTATTTTTTTTTTTTTTCAATTAATTGATATAAATGTTTTATAATTTTTAAGAGGATAACTTCATACAACTATTACCATTGGTAATAAATAAATATACAAACATTATTGTGTGCCAACAGTTTAAGGTTATCTTAATATGACTATATCTCGTCCTAATATTCTGAGAGCAAAAGGAGTGTCCTTAGTACATTAAGACGCGTAGTACAGATATTTTTTTATTGAAAAAACCGAGTTTAGGTAATTAATACATAAATATTTTTTTTTTTAGAACATTCAAAACTGATTTTATGACAAACTCGCTGCCTGTGGGCATTGTACTATTTTTAGCCCTCTTTCTCTTTCTCCTGGCTATATCACAAATATAAATAATCACTTGTTTTGACTAACAAATACACTTAGTCTTTGCAAAAATTAATATGTAAATGTTTACTTTTTTCTTACTTCTAAAAACTTATTAAAACTTGTTTGGTGAAGTAGAACTTCATTTTTCACTTAAAAAAGTATAATCATCTCAAACTCCTTAATCTATGTCCACAACGACCATTACCTGTTCCCGGGCCTTGTTATTTCCCAAGTAATACATTTAATATTCACTTACATATATTACCTAAAACATATTTTTTCTTAGGGTTTATTAACAGTGCAATCTCCATCATACTTTTCTCAACGTAACGATTTCATTATTCAAGTTAACAGTGACATCTATTTACTTATTTCGTCACTAATACATTTAAAATAAGATAGTGGTTCTAATTTTCGTACATAGAGGGCACAAAAAACTATTTAAAAATTAGAAAAATATTTTTTTTATTTAACGAACCAACAAAAAAGACGTTTACCTTATACGAAGTGTTGTCTGCTTATAATATTGTAACGCTACTTAAGGTTATACCATATGCTTTTCATTACCTTCAGATAAAAGACTATATTTCCCTTCTTTCCCTTCCCAAAAAATAAAAAAAAAATCCCTTACTGACTTCTCCTTCTACTACCTTCAGCACCATTTAAACTGCGATACAGTAATATTTGCATACTTTTTTTTTTACAGATTGTTGGCAGAAATTCGAGCTATATATGTAATCTTCCTAGACAGTCTCCAACAACAGAAATCTACAAAGAACCAAATCGCCACCATTTATTTTTAAAAAAGTTGTAATCAAATAAATCCTCAATGATTATATGAAATACATTTATTGGCGTGTTTTAATTCTGAATGAACTGACGAAGCCATATCTATAAATATTTTACCTGATTCTTAAACATTTCGCAATTATATAATTTTCAATTGTTATTGAGATGATATGAGTAAACAATAAAATTCAATTTTTTAATAAAAATTTCACTTTTTAATAAAAAAAAATCGATTTTCTGTGCAATTTCAATGCTACAACCCTATTCAACATAGTAGGTCATTATATCACGTCAAATTGCCAAGCCGCCGAGGTTAGATTTTTAGTGCATGATGTGTCAAACTCAACTTGAATAAATATTGAATTTTAAGCCAGTGTATGATGTTATGAAGAATACTGGAAAGTAATAAGTAACTAATCATAATGGCAGTAGTTATAGAAACAACTTTAGGGGATATAACAGTAGATTTATACTTACAACAACGACCAGTTACGTGTTTAAACTTTTTAAAGTTATGCAAAATGAAATACTATAATTTCAACTTATTTCACACAATAAGGAGTGGTTTTATTGCACAAACCGGCGACCCATCTGGTGAAGGATCAGGTGGAGAATCAATATGGGGCCTTATAGAGGGTAAGCAAAAACGTTTCTTTTCTGGGGAAAAAATGCCTAAAATTCGTCACACGGACGCAGGTTTACTGGCAATGGTTTGCACAGAGGATATGATGGTTGGTTCTCAATTTTATTTCACTTTAGCACCAGACTTAGATTCCTTAGATGGAGTACACTGTGTAATAGGAGAAGTTACGGAGGGTCGCGAGATATTGAGCAAGCTTAATGAGGTTATTTGTGACGAATCTCATCGCCCTTACCAAGATGTAAGAATAACTCACACAGTGGTTCTTGAAGATCCCTATAACGATCCTCCTGGACTTTTACCACCATCTAGATCACCTTCACCAAGTGCTGAACGTTTGAAAGGAGGTAGGATTGCCCCTGATGAGGAAATTGATGAAACTCAAGGTAAAAGTGCTGCAGAGATACAAGAAATGATAGAGGAGAAAGAGGCCAAAGCACGAGCCACCATTTTAGAAATTGTAGGTGACTTACCAGATGCAGATATTGCTCCTCCTGAAAATGTCCTGTTTGTTTGTAAGTTAAATCCTGTCACAACTGATGATGACTTAGAAATAATATTTAGCCGTTTTGGTAAAATTGTTAGCTGTGAAGTTATTAGAGATAAAAAGACTGGTGATTCTTTACAATATGCCTTTATAGAATTTGATGATAAGCAGTCATGTGAAGATGCATATTTTAAAATGGATAATGTATTGATAGATGATCGTCGTATTCATGTAGACTTTTCTCAGTCTGTTTCCAAAATGAAATGGTTAGGAAAAGGTAGAGGTGTCAAGTACCTGAATGAAAATGAATCTAAATCTCCACAAAGAGATAACAAAGCCAGATCAAGAAGTAAAGATAGGCAAAGAAATAAAAATTCTAATTATGATAAAGAAAGATTACAAAGTTTCTATAGAAATGAAAGGAATAAGAATAATACCTATGATGAAGGAACAGATAGTCGCGAAGTAGATAAATCAAATCATAGAAACTACAAAGAAAAAAGTCAAAGTAGGTCAAGAACAAAAAGTAACAAAATTTCATCATCAAGAAAAGAAAGAAGCCCTGCTTATAAAGAGAGAAAAAGCTCTAACACTAGGCATCACAGAGATGAAAAACGCTACAACAATTATGCAGACAGTAAATCTGAAAACTATAACGACAAAAAGAATAAACATACCAAAAGTTATAAAAAAAAATTATCTCCGTCCCCAGTAAAAATGAGTAAAGATAAAAAAATAAATAAAGAACATAACCATACTGCAAGTGATACTAAAAAAAATAATCTTAAACGAAAACATGCAAATGTTGAAGCACCTTATAGTAGCAATAATAAAAAATACAAACATGTAAAAAGTGAAGAATCTAGAACACCTTCACCGGTTTCTGTACAAAAAAAAGAAATACCAAATAATGTTAAAGAAAGACACAAAATTAAAAAGAATGATGACAAAAAGAGAAAATTAAAGAAGAAACGCAAGCCTTCTACATCTTCATCAGACACAGATTCTTCAGATTCAAGTTCAACAAGCAGTAGTACAAGTTCATCAAGTGAATCTGATCAGAAGAAAAAGAAATTAGGAAGAAAAAAAGAAGAGCATCAACATCTAGTAGCAGCAGCAGCGATTCTAGTGACAGTTCATCAAGCTCCTCTAGTTCTGACACAAGTAGCACGAAGAGTACTTCAAGTTCTGATAATGACCAAAAGAAGAGAAAACAAAAAAAGAAAGGAAAAAAAGTAGTCATCAAAGCTAAGAATAAGTTATAGAATTTAATTTTGCAAAGATTTCATTTTGCTTATAGTACAATACAATGGTCTTTAAGTAATCAAATTGTGATTCTTTGTACAGCATTAGTTATAACAATTTACACACTAAATAAATATATTATACATACAGCATTAAACTATTGTCTAATGGAAATTTTTATTTAAATTTTAATGAAATGCAGACAACTCATTTAATATAACATAATTCAATTATTATATTTTTTTATTTAATTGAATGTGAAAAAGATGTAGAAAATTAAAGAAGAATTCCTTTAAATCTATCATCTGCGTATCATTAAAGGGTTAAATAAAAATTTTTTATTGACTTTGTTTTACTTTAACTTCATAATTTTCAATATTAATAATAATAATTATTGGAAATGGCAAGAAAAGATTATATTTTGAATTTTAAAAATTTTCTTAAATCATTCACTATATACTTCCTTCAATTGAAATGTAACTTTTATTTTTTATTTAATTAAAAAAATATTATATTCATTATGGAAATTTCATAATTATTATATAACAATTTTAGTTAGTTTGCATAAAATGTTATTCAATTTGGTTTTAACTACCGAGTACCTCACCAGATGGTACCAGTATAGAGCAAACCTAGTGCACAAAGTTGTACCAAAAATTGGGTTTATTTGCCTGTAACTGTTAGTAGGCTGTAGTGTTTTATGATAGATAAAACAAAATAGTGGGTATGAAAAATAAATAATAATATATTATCAACTTAATGAACTGCTGAAGCAGTCATAGCTCAGTATGTATGTGTCAGAAGGCCGGGGGTTTCAACCCCACTGAGCATGAGTTTCCAGAGTACGAGTTAGGCCGTTTTCGTTAACATTTTTTAACTGCTAGCTTAAGTTAAGCCTGCTAGGAGGAAAAGATTTTTGATCTAATTCTAATTGTTTGCAGTCGAAGCTGTCAAAATCTTCCTTCTGCCCTTTTCTATCATGTGATCTATGCCAAAATAACAAAAAAAAATTTTTTTTTTGTCTCATTTAAAACTCGTGTCACTTGAATACTATACAAATCAAAGAACAGTGTAATTGAGAATTCCTCCATTGATAAGATAATGTACGAGAACTATTTGATAGCGACTTTCTATATATGCTACTTCACTGCAACAATTTAATTTTAGCTATAGTTAATTTTTTTTTCAACAGCCAATTTGCGTCCTCACTGTTGGGACACAGGCCTACCCTGCCCTCAATATGAGGGCGATGGACCTTAGTCCCCACCCGGGCCCAATGCGGATTGGTGACTTCACACACACCTTAGAATAAATTCTAATTCATGTGCAGGTTTCCTCACGATGTTTTCCTTCACCGTTTGTATTTCGCTGTTGTTACTAAAATTAACAAATGTACATAACTTAAATATTAAAAGTCATCACAGTATATGCCAAGATTCGAACCTGCGACCTTCGGAATGAAAGCCGCACGCTCAAATCATTAGGCCAGCGAGCTACTTTTCAATCCAGCATGGCAAAACACCAAAAGCAGTCTTATGTTCGTTATAGCTTCAACCGTATAGAAAATCAGATCCTTTAAGCTATATTTATAATTAATATGTAAATAGCAATGGATATGTTGTTCAGATTTCAGGAAAAATTTTTTTATTCAACTAAGCGACGAGACGGACGGGACGTTTACCTAATGGCAAACAATACGCCCGCTCATAACAACGTGGCGCTAGTTAGGAGGATATACACTGCAACACATTGTACTCGTCGCCTTGAGGCATAAGATATTAAGTCTCGTTCCCCAAGTAATTTCACTAGCTACAACGCCCTTCAATCCGGAACACATTAATGTTTGCACAGTACTGTTTGTTGACTGCAATAGACACTGCGGTTGTACCTACCTAGACGATCTCCGGCAACAGAGACCTACCACCAAATGTGCATGAAATCGTGAAGCCGTTTACATATCGATACACAAAACCTACTTGACAAGAAAAATTACATGTTTTTGTCACATTTTACTTATGTTATATATACAACAGTAATAGGTTTCTGTTTCCGCTAAACATATTCATTGTCACCACATTAGCACCTACATCCGTTCCGATTTGTATGGCCATGAGAGACTTTAGCTTGTAAAATTATTTAGATAACAAGACTTATATTATTACGTCTCTAAATGATGACTGGAAAGCATCATTTATTCTTGTTGTGTTTTAAAAAAGATGCTGTAAAAGTGGCCAATATTTTAAATCATTTTTCTAGACTAAAATATGATGACTAACGTATTCCCTAATATAAAGATAAATATAATACTAAATTAAAGTCATAGATATTGCGGTCGTAAATGCAGTTTAGCGTCAAATCAATGAAATGGTTCAGAAAAGATCTAATCGATGCAAAAGTTACTGGTTCAAGTTAATTAATTCAATCTTTTGTCATTTCCTGTCTAAAATTATTTAAAAAACAGGTTACAACACACAAATTAACAGTAGATTTAGAAGACAATGAAATTATATTTCATAATTTTCATTATATTTATGGAACAACTAATCTGAGTATTTGTAGTGCGACAAGGAAATCATAAATAAATCCGTTTCAAATGGAAGGTACCTACAGTGTGAATACAGGACGTTGAATCGAGACACTCTATTGGCTCGGTCAGTTATCTTTTGTATGGTTAAAGTGACTAAACAAGAAGATGACCGTCGTTAACTTCTTCCATTGTGCAATTTCAGGCTGAAAACGAATGCGTACTTCGAGCATCACTAAAAGTTACCTTAGTTTCGTGCTAAAAAATTTTACACTAATAGTTCATAGTATCAGCTAATATACTTACGAAAAAATAATTAATGATTTATAATTATTTCTAAATTTTGCATTTCTAATTTCTAAATGCTTGATGCACGTAATAAGTTATCATGTGCAATACGTTTTCAAAAATTATAGTTACATACAAATTTCATAACAAATAGACTATCATTAAACTAGTTATAAGATGCTGTGTCGAAAACCATTATAGCGCCTATTCTTCCTCCCAAACTCGGACATAACTAATTATATTACTGCAATAACGACCCTTAGTAATTCATGTTTTAAGACGAGAAACATAACCAGTAGTTTATAGAATTTCAACTACCCTATTGTTATGGGCAGGCATCGGTTAATATTCAGCGAATGTCCGGCTCTTCTTTAAAATAAAAAATTAACGTTTCCATGAAACCATTGTAAACCAGATTTTACGTTTACTTAGATCCCTAGGTATTCATCATAAAATGTCATTAATAACAGTAAAGTTGCATGTATAGTAACAATGTTAATAACTAGTAGAGTCCCTACCTTTTTACAACCTGGAAAGAAGCAAATGATAATTTGATAGCTTTTTACTTACGAGTTTTATTGGATAGGTTGCTATGGCAACGACCTTTATATAATTTGCTCTGATTCGAGCCACGAGTAAAAAGCTGGAAAATGCTTAATGTAATGTAATTAATGGGCGTCGACTGCGTTCCCGACTCTTCATCTTCCGAGTAATAAGATATATTTTATGAAGGGCCTCCTTAACTTGACGACCTCAGACGTCATTATCACAGGGGTGAATTGAGCGAAACGCAAATTGTTACCGGACTTCATCTAGCGTCCTAAAGCGACGAGCGCAATCGGGTACAGTGTTTCTTATCCTAACCATTACCAAAATGTTATGAGCCAGCGTATCTTTGTCTTTCATATGAACGTTAATAAAATTTACTTTTTGAACATTAAAGAAATATTGGTAATAATACTCAATTATTACATTAAGTATAAATAAAAATCAGATAAATATAGAGCTTTTAAAGTACTACTTATAAAATGATAAGATTTATATTGTTACTGCACAAGTTCGTCTCTGTCGAGCTCACTGCGCATGTCGCGAATGTATCGACAGGAGCGATGGGTTTTCTCTCCAGTGTTACCCAGCAGACGACACTCGTTCTCGAAGTGCGCCCACCTCACCGTCGTATTCGAAGTTACTCTCACAGTATATTTCATTATTTAATAGTATAATTAATATTTAACTCTAAATCCTGCATAGTAGTCAACATGTTACTTGCAACTTTAACCGCGATATTCGCGGTAGTTTTCGCTAGCTACGCCTTGCCGGCACCTACGAATAATAAAGGTAATAATATATTTATTTAAAATATTATTAGTTTCTATTAAAATGTCATGCATGTTAATTTTTTGACGTATATATCTATTCATGTACTTTTAAAAAAATAATAAAAAAAAAGTTATCGTTGTTTATCGATCAAGTTCGAGCCGGTTCGCGTTCTAAATTTAGCAACAGGTGGCTCGACTGCGCCGTCGTTACTGCGTAATACTTTCCACCGGATGTAAACTATGACCTTTTCTATTCAACCCCTCGTCTAAAAATAGCACATTACATTTTCTATGGAAGTTGCAAAGAAGAAAGAGGAACGGTGCTACGAATTAATTTATAATAAAATCCGATCTTAAATACATTTAAGTGGCGTTTTAATAATTTGATAAACACAAAAATAGTTTTGCTGTTTCTACAAAATATTAGATATTTCATAAAGACTACTTTGTACAGAATCTATATAGATTCTAAGTCTAAACTATATAGACTCTAACTATTTTGATTATGTAATTAAAATCATAAAAGTAAATCAATAACTTTAAGATTTATCGTTGAATAACATATGCTGCGCTGTGTTTAATTATTTTAGATGGCGTCCCAATTGGTGAACTACCTGATAATTGGGACCAAACAAAAGATGATACGCAGTCCCTGTTCCTTAATAAAAGCGACAAAAATGATCTCGAGCCGTATCCCCTTGCTTTAAGTGAGGAAGGTAAACTAAATACATTTATCTTAATATAATCCTAATTTGAAATATTACATGGGGATTTGTTAATTCACTCATTTCTCTCCAATAATTTGTTAGTTCTGTTTGTTTTACATATTACCTTTTAGAAAAATTATTGCACATAATTTACCAAAATTAAAACAAGTACCAAAACGCAAGTAATTAAAAATAGTTTTATTAAAAATTAAAAGCAATTATTACTTCTATAGTATTTTATTACAGGAAATGCCGAGTCGTATGATCAAAGCATTGATCAGCGTTTTGATACACCACAATCAACCGGCGAGCTTGATAATCTCATAATGAGACCCGAATTGTATGGTGAACCGCCTGCTATGGAAGGTCTGCCGTCAGGATATGACTCACGTCGTCGTAAGCGAGGAAGTGGAACTAAAGTTGGAGGAGCAGGTGCAGCGACTAAAGTTGCAACCAAATCTGGGTCGGGCAAGAAAAACTTAAAGTGAGATTTAGTTTGATAATAATTTTTAAATTGCTCCTTTTTATTACACATATACATAGTTATATACTAATTTGTGCAGACCCGAGGATGCCCTTTCACCAGTAGAATCATTGTCTCACGATGTTCATCGTCTAAAACGGGGAAGCGGAACTAAAGTAGGAGGAGCTGCAGCGTCTGCAAAAACAGCCACCAAAAATTCTGGCGGGAACAAAAAGAGTTTCAGGTAAATAAATTTTTATATCTTTATAGATACCGACTCTAGATTAATTTTGCTAAGGTTAATGAAATTTTTAGGCCCATTTCTGAACGGCGCAAACGTGACTCTGGACTGAGCGCCGCTGATGTGCGGGCTCTATTGAACTTATGGGAAGCTCAAGAGCGTAGGAAACAGGAGTGGAACGCGAATCAATGGGCAGCAGCAGCGGACAATAATGGATGGTATGGGCGGATGAATAATCTCGATGAAGACCAACCTGAAGTAGACGAAAACGGTGACGTCTGGTATAATGAACCGGTTGTGATCGGCCCACGTGAAAGAGACTTCCCTCGTCATTCTTATTTTTCCGAACAGAACCGTATGGCTCTAGCTCATGGCCTGCCCGACATGTACCAAGTAGATCCGAACGAACTGGCGCAAAGGTACGAAGAGGCGCGTCGTAAACGACAATACGCCAATAAAATGAAACGGTTCATGGTAGCAAGAAAACGATCGGACGGAATGATGCATCAGAACAATTACAGACCACGTGACGATCTTTACACCCTCGCTGAACTGCTTCGTTCTGCACCAAGAGTGCAAGAGCAGGACATACCCTTATACCGACGACTAATTCTCTAAACATTTTAAATATGTCACAATTCCCTAAAAATATTTCGATATATTAATGTTTTTCTGTCTGTAAACTTGATGTTGTCTTATGAAAGAATGTAAGAAAAATAGTCTTTTCTAGTAAATGGATAATTCCATTTCGTCGTGGAGAAGATAATTACATATTTAATTCTTTCTGTAGTTTATGGTTATCTACCAAATTATATATAAGGCATGAGCAATGAAACATTCTTTTTTTTATATTTTACACAATGGGTTTTGTTACAAAATGGCCTAACGTAGTAAAAAGCTATATTTTAAACGAAAGCTGATAATGCTGTACTATCTTCTACCTCGGTTACTACATATCTTTTTATTTCGAAGATAATTTCGTTAGTTTCAAACTATGTAGCTGTTTTTGCCGATTCGTTTACATTACAAATAGTGAAGTTAAACTTCATATTTTAATATTATCTATATCTAAACCATATGTCTCAATAATATAAACCTATGCTGTATTAAACTAGTGTAATCTTAAAATTTGAGTTTTATTTCATTATTTAAGTACGGATTGTAAATCATCTTATTATGATTACAGCTGTTAGTGTCCACTGCTGAACTATGTGCAGTATTTATGTGTCATAGGGTGTCCCACAAGGAAAAAGGGTAACTTTTGATTATACGCAATTAGTGGCATTCTAATGAAATCTGTAGACACAGTGGAGCTGAAAATACAGATTTAATTTTCGTATTGGTTTTTAATTAGATTTAATTTATATTTTTTTTTAGAACTGAAATAAATAAAAATATGAACAAACTCCATTAAGGCATATTACAATGATATATTAGTTTCAATTTATAGATATTTTGTTATAAATGTACAATCACTAAATAATATTTAAAAAAAAAATAATAGATATTGTACTAGTTTGGTTATAACAGAAAATTTTATATGTATTAATACTAGAAGTAACATTTAGGGAACTTTTGGATTGATCTATTGTCGCTTGCTAATAATTTTTACGACTTAGCTCATTTGAAGTGGGCTCGCGGACCAAAGGTACACGACCTAGTGATCTATTTCTATAATATCTATAAAATATATATCTATAAAAACTGTAGTCTACATCGTAAGCATAATCACATATTTTAACCATTAGCAAAACCCTTTTACATATAAAAAATAATAGTAACTTAAAAGTTCACAAATTTAATTTACTGATAAATATGAGCTAAGGACAATTATATTGGTAATAGAAGAAAGAGCTTGCTTATAGATATTATAAGTCCCACCCTAAAAATGGAGTTCGTGCTCCTTTGAGTATCCATCTGCCTGTGTATCAGAAAATCTATATATGTGCCATAATAGTAAATCCAACTAGTACTATTTTAAACCTTCGAAAGCGTGGATACAATGCACCATCATTGCCTCGAAAAAGAGTTGTTCCCGAGTGTATTTATCCGAAATAAAGGTAGAGTATTCAGCTTCTCTTGTTTTCTCTACGAGAAAGAGTCACTATATGACTAACGGCATTGGCACTGTAGTGCGAACAAGCGAAATTCCTTTAAACAAAAATTTTAAATTATTATTCATCATTATCAGCCATTGTTGGCTTATTAAGACTTATTATTACACTAAAATGATTTATTTAACAAGGGAACCCACTGGAGGCGTGCAACGCGGACCGATCGATGTAGAGATCTTTAAGGGAGGCCTATGCCCAGCAGCGGACGTCTATCGGCTGAGATGATGAAAAGAATTTATGATTTATTACGACGCCATTTTAATAATTTACTATAAATATTATTACGTAGCTCAGTAGAATCATAGTAATTATTTCTTATTCCTTTATTTATACCTTGTCTAAAAATAATATTTTTTAATTTGGAATCATCATCAATTTGTCAATATGACACTGTTCATTCTTACTTTAATTTGACAATAAGTGTGTCATTAGGGATTAAATTTTAATTTAATCTATACTATATTGCCTAAGTAAATATGAACAGAGACAGCCCCGAAGCAAGTAGAATAAGCGAAACGATTTATCAAGAAGAGACTCCTTTAAGTAATACATTAGAGAATAGCGAAGATATCGTAGTTTCATCGCAAACAACGTATGAAAATCTTATTTGGTTTTTAAATTATTTTAAAATGTTCATGTTTCGTTTAATGAAAGATCTGTATCAGTCCGCACTTTATTTAATATTTTCCGAAAGAGTTTTGCCATATCACATTGTCGATTTGATGCAAAATCAAAATAGATCGCATACAGGATATCAGACCAGGGTGGAGATCTACAATAATACAAGTCATATAAGTCACCTCTCACGGGTTGATCGCTCAACACAAACTGTTTAATGTTGTTCTCTTGTTGTCGAGACTTATCTTATTATTGATTTATTGCATAACTTTGTTCGTTATGAAATCAAAGAAAATTTGCTGAAAAATATTTTCATTAATTATCGCTACATGGCGAAGATAAGTTTTGATGGGAAAATAGATAGAATAATGATAAATACTTCAACAAGGAGATACGTTGCATAATGGATTGAACGAAGTATTTGCTAAATCAATACTTCAGATCATTTCAAGTCTTACCAAATTCTACGTGATGAGTTTGAAAGGTTTATTATGGCAAATTGTTAATTACAAATATAACATAATAAAGTTTACTGATGCTTTTGAATTTATTTTTGGCGACATAACATATGTTTTTTTTAGTTTTAATACTTATATATATATATATATATAAAAAGTAGCGGTACCTATGGCTAAAATAGTAAATGCTTTACATATTTATACTATACAAAAATTTCGTAGATTTTCCCATAATTTGTACAATTTAAAGATTTTATTGAAACGTGGACATCTTTGAAAATAATTTGTATATTAAAAGTATAGAATTTATCAAAACACAATCAAAATTTATATAGAAGTGTATACACATGGATAAAATTGGAACGAAAATTTATAAACGGTACTCACGTAATTATATAATGTATGTATTTAAATTTTGATAGAAACACAGATGTACTTATTGGATATATGCGATGCCAACCGTACTGTACAAAAATTTTCTCTAATGAATCTGAGTCTGCTAAGAATTCACAACTAAGAAGAGCTGTAGAGTTCATACATGAAGATAAAGAATTCCTAGTTGCTGCTGAAATCGGTAACAGTAAGATGCTTCAAATCCTTATCAGGTGATTGCTGTTACATTAGTGCTTTATTGGCAAGTACGTATAGGTTTAATATGTAACTATTGTTCCTTAGTAAAGGTGTGGATCCACAACAAAAGGATCACTTGGGAAGAAACGCTCTTCATTTAGCCGTTTGCGCAGATAATAAACATGCAATCATTCTCCTCCTCAACGCTGGGGTTGACACTAACGTGAAAGATAACGTAGGCATGACTCCGCTATCCCTATGTTTGATGAGAAGGTACGCAATTATTTGTTAGTAGTAGCAACTCTACAGTTTAATACTTAATCTTATAAATGTTAAGTATCAACGCTACATACCTTTCAAAAACGTGTATCATGTTTCAGGCCATCTTTAGAAGTAGCGAATCTATTATTTGACCACGGAGCTAAATTGCTTCCTCGGTCAAATCCGGTTGATACCGGTCTATTTTTGCGTAAGTCAATGTTTCTAAAGCAATTTTTAAATTCGTTCTGAAAATGTAATAATCATAATTGTCACAAATAGGTACATTAATGTAATTACACTATGCACATGTAACAACTCCTACATATTGCTTATTAAAAAAGAAGTACTACCTGATTTAGTAAATTGGCACTTACAATTTGGCACTTTAATTTGATGGTTTTAGCTGTTATTACACCTGGGATATAGTATCAAAGAAGTGGGGTGAAATAAATCTAGCATTTAACAACTGTCGATCACACTTCATTGTAAAGTTGGAAGGAGTACAAAACACATGAGTCAACTGAGCCATTTATATTTTGAAAGAAGTTACAGAGGCGTGCTGCAAGGCAATCGCTATATAAACTCTACGATTAGCCCCAGAGCTATTTGCCTACTCGTCCGGGCATCTTAGTCACACCTCACTGAAACGTTCCACCTCGAGGTTATGCAACGTGTAGATTACACAATTATAACGTCTGAAAAGTGTCGGATCATTTCCGCCTCGATATATTTTCACGCAAACGTTATACTATTCTTGCTATATACTATTCAAAAGTTTATGATGAAGAGATATATCTTACGTATTTCGCATCGTTCGGGAAATAAACCTCTTTCTCGTCGTTGGTTAACAAATCATCACGAAATAAAATATTTTAATAAAAAAAACACTAACAGTACTGTTTAAGCGTACCATTTATTCCAATATTTATATTTATAAATACACTTCTGAAGAAACCACACACCTGAATCGTTTCGAAATTTCAGAAATAAAATGTTTCACTGAAAAAAGAATTAAAAGTACATTTTTTCCCTGAAATGTTTGCTTTTATAATGATTTGCTAACCAACGACAAACAAGAGGTTTAATTTAAAGCTTACTAAATTTTTTCCCGGAACAGTGCAAAAGTAGTGAAGATTAATTTTGAATATATTAGTTTCTGTTAAAATATTATTTTTAAATATTCCATTTGAAACGTATATTAATAACAAACGAATAAATCACAAACACCATGTTAAATATCAATAGATGAAAATTAATTACACGTTCATATTTTTTATAGTTTACTCCGAGGGGTATCATTCGGTCTCAATATCACTCAAAGCTCTAAGATCTGGTGTCAATGAGCTCAGAGTCCGATAAAGCTGTACAAGTCGTCAATACAAATTTCAACACAAAAATTGTTCAAATAGAAAAAAAAACCTCTACATCAAATCTTCTATTTTTTAAATATTATATTTATTAAATAACTGTTTTTTTACGCAATATTTACATGGGGACATACATATATATCACGCGTCGTTCTCAATGGGGTAGGCAGAGATCACCTCTCCCCACTTGCTACGATCCGGGTACACCTCTCTCGCTTCCTTCACTTTCATGAGCGTCTTCATGCATGCTCGTTGGTTGCGAGTACTCTTGACCCGGCCTTTCTTTAGTACATCTTCGATTTGATCGAAATATGTCCGCCTAGTCCGTTCGTCTTCAAAATACTTCCTTTTCTTCTCTTACTCACACCACAGACCACGGACCACTTCCATGACTCCATCCTTGATCGAGTTCCATAACTCTTCAACCTCACGCATTCCTTCTAATCTGTCAAAGTTATCAATCAATTTACTTTTATACTTCTCTCTCACTTCATTATCTTGCAAAACCTCTACTTTCACTCTTTCTAGTACACTAATGGGTTCCCGAACACGAAGCCACCGTCACCTGAATATCCCCCTTATTCAGCACAACACCAGGAAGTGATCAGTGTCGATGGCGTGTCACGGTATACCCTAGTGTCTAGCACTTTCTTTCTCAATGTCTTATCGACCATTAAAAAATCAATCATACTTTTCAGGTTTCCTTGTTTTCTTGTGTACATGTGGATCTTTTTGTGGTCAAACATTGCGTTTGATACCACAAGATTCCGCTCCAAGCAGACCTCAAGCAGACTTTTTCTATTATCATTCACTCTGTCATCATCGAATTTCCCTAACACAGTTTCATATACATCACGCTGCACTCCAACCCATCCTTTGGTTTGGGCTCTCGAGGACCGGTTCCATCCCGCATCTTCTGGAGCATACACCCCTAGAATGAAGATGCGAGTAAGGCTAACCTTGAACTTCACCCAGATGAGTCGAGGACTCACACAAACAAATTTATTCATTCTAGAAGAAAGCAGCACACTAACTCCCTGACAGCCCTTGCTGGTTTCAGGGATCTTGACCAATAGGCTGTGTAAGGTCCATGTGTGGTGGTGTCACATCCTTTCCGCTTGGTTCCATTCCCACACAGAACATCAATTCTTCTTTTCTTCATCATCTCACATACTTCATCAATTTTATCTTTCATACCTCCTCTGACATTTAAAGTAGCAAAGTGGCTATCCGCAGCACACTTTTCGCTCCCACGAAAAACGAGACGTGACGGGTTGCGAATCTCGTCGCATGGGGACATATAGACATTGATTTTCTAACTTTTAAATTTATTTAGAAAAGTTTAACGAGTTATCTTGTATTGTTATCGTCAGAATTCGTCATGATGTGTACACCAACAGATGAAGAAGCGAACATACTTCAGCTGCTTACTACAAAAGGTGCGCTTATAAATGATCCCGAAGCTCCCGGCGGCCGTCAATGCCTCCATTTTGCAGCAATGAGTGACAACTGCCCCCTTATTCAGATTTTAGTAGACTTAGGAGCGGATTTATTCATGATGAATCACCGGGACGAAACACCTAAAGAAGTAGCATTGACTTTCAAATGCAGAAATGCATTTTTTCTTCTAAATGATTTGGAAGAAGCGATTGATGTCTGACGGTAAACTTAATTATAATAACCTTCTAAACAATCGTAAACATTTTATGGTTACGCGTATATCTTGAAGAATAAAACTTACTGAAATCTTTATATATATTTCATTTAATTTTTAATATAACTTCCTTTAAAAAAACAGAAAAATAAATTAATAGATACAATAATTATATTTAACGTAGTAAAATATATCAAATATAACGGTTAAACATTTTCTAGGCCGAAGGCGTAAAACATGTCACTAATTACTTGACTTACGTTTTCAAATCATACAGGCAAAAATCATCGACATAATATGAAATCTTAAATCATCCTCTAATGTTAAACAATAAATGGGTAAATCACTGATAACCAAATGGTTATTATTGTATTCTAACGTTCACCTAATGGTACGCCTACCCATAACAAAGTGGCACTAGAAAGGATGATATACCTTGCACCACATTGCGCTCGTCGCTTTGTGACGAGACCAGAAATAAATATGAGAACAAACTTCCACGCTTCACTGTGCAACAGCGAAATTCATAGGAGAATTTAAAATCAGCCTCTCTTACATTAGCCTAGGTAGATATTGCCGTAGCTATTTTTGTGTCTAAATGGTAATGTATAACCTTTAGTGCATTCCATATTCGGGTCCCATTTTAATAACCAAAGGCAGCACAAGTACAAAGTGAAAGATCTCCATGGTTCTTCCTTTCAATGTAAAAAATGTTTTAGTTTTACAATGATATCCCTTGAGAAATTATTGTGTTTAACCGTTATTATAACTAATCCTTTAAAATTAAAAATACTTTTGAAGCTAAAAAATAAGTTTGAACCTTTTATACATCTGGTATCAGCTACACTAAGGCACATAATTGAACCAGTCGCCGTAGCCAAAAACGGCTTGGACGACACACATACTTCTAGTATGCAAACATAACGGGCTTATAAATGAAGACTTTTTAGAACTCTTATTTCTATACAATAATAAACCAGGGCCTGACGTGACAATTGAAGAGGAACGGTAGGGGAGGGAGGACAACACATTTCCCCATAATCATTAATGACATTGCTTTCATCTCTTTGAGGTACATTTTATCAGATTTTTTTTTAGTTAATTATAACATTTAATATAATTAACAAGTGATGATGATGCCTCCGTAAATCTACATTTCGTTTAGCTGTTTACACAAATTATTCTTTAAGATTAATATACTAATGATAAATTCGCTCAAACTAAATCGCCCACCCCGACAATAAGCGATATTTCATACCGACAATTAATGATGTTTTTTAATACTGCCCATATAATTATTTTGCCAAACATATTAATGTTAAATTGCTAATTATTACTCAATATTCTCTTGACTATATAATTAGGTAACGCATAACAGTTGCTCTCCTATTTAATATCGTTATGAAATATGTAATAAAACATAATTTTTGTTATGGTATTATTTGATAAATATTATTAAGCTTGATATTATTACACGTGACATGTATTACCATCATTACAGTAGACAAGTATATCAAGACGTGCTTTTTGAATATTAAAATGAATATTTATAAGTACAACACTACAATTCAATTGACATTTGTTCTACGATTTCAAAGATGGCGGCCTTGTCGCAGTTGCTATTTCTTGTCAAACAATAACGAGAAAATTTATTTTATCAACTATTTTTATTTTTTTTATATATTGTAGCATAATACTATTAAATAACACATCCTTTGAAGCTAGTCATTTTGATAATGTGATATTAAA
This sequence comes from Ornithoptera alexandrae, assembly GCA_029030555.1. Lineage (NCBI taxonomy): Eukaryota > Metazoa > Arthropoda > Insecta > Lepidoptera > Papilionidae > Ornithoptera > Ornithoptera alexandrae. The sequence goes on along the minus strand of JARDVY010000064.1, from coordinate 3,560,442 downwards.
TTTACCGATGGCTTCCAGTGTGCAAGACTTGCCTGTCGTCCAGCAGACATTTGTTGAGGAAATTGATTACAGTGAAATTCAGGAGCTATCGGTAAGCAAAATTGGCGTGTTAAGTGATTGTTGCACTTGTAATGAAAATTGTAAATATTGATTGCAACAATATGGACAGGTTGTAGGAAAAGGAGCTTTCGGTGTGGTGTGGAAGGGCTTATGGCGGAATACATATGTCGCAGTGAAACACATAAATTCGGAAGCTGAGAAGCGTGAATTTGCAATAGAAGTTCGGCAGTTGTCACGTGTATCTCACCCTAATATTGTGCGACTATATGGCGCCTGTACTAAAGGTGCTCATGTGTGTCTGGTAATGGAATATGCAGAAGGTGGTTCACTGTACAATGTACTTCACAACAGACCCAAGCCTAAATACACAGCAGCTCATGCTATGAGTTGGGCACTACAGTGTGCTGAGGTATAAACATTAAAATTATGAAAATGTTTCATTACATTTATTGTGACATATAAATGTGTTCTCTTTAGTTAAGATTACCGCATTCCACCATGATGAATATTTTAACTTTATTTCAGGGTGTTGCTTATTTACATGCTATGAAACCAAAACCATTAATACACAGAGATTTAAAACCACCAAATTTATTATTAGTTGGAGGAGGACAAAGGCTTAAAATATGTGATTTTGGTACTGCAGCTGATAAAGCTACTTATATGACAAACAATAAAGGAAGTGCAGCATGGATGGCGCCTGAGGTTTGTGAAACATTGCTTCCAAAGTTTCTAAGATATTAAATTTACACTTTAAAATTTTAATATTTTTATTTGTGATGCTTTAGTAGTCATCAATTTACCTAAAATTTTTAATTACACTTTAATCTGTTAGATAACATAAATACATTTTTTAAATTTCTGAACACACCACAACTTTAAGCATGTAAAATCTAACATTTTGATATGAATGTAACTTGCTAATGAAGAATACATTATAAGATTATTTTAATTATATATAAATAATCTAGATAATTTATTAATAAAATATTATATATGTTAGATACATCTTTTGCTCATTATAAAAAGAAGTGCAATACTACTACATAAGGCAGTAGAAAAAATTAATAGGTTATACAAATATTTCTTATATAATCTTTTAGATATTTAATAAAAAATTGATGTTCCTGTTACAAATTACACTTCCAAGTGCAAGCAGTATACATTTTATAATGTATGTATTCACAGTATCAAATTTCTGTATATAAGTGAACTTATTAATATTAAACTCACTTGTGAGACCCTTGTTACTTTATGAACTATATTTTTTTAATGGTTGGTTTAATGTTATTACTAGCTCCAAAATGTCATAGATAGTTTAATTCAATATTGTGACAAGACAAAAGGAATAGTTGATATTTTATTTAGGGCTAAACAGGTGTATTGATAGTATAAAGATTGCTTTGATTATCCATTTTGCAACTTGGTGAACATCTAGGAATAACTTGGTATTGTCGATTTTCCCTTAATTATAATAGAATAGGAATTAAATCCTACCTAGTAAGGTGCTACGTCCAAAAAAATTATTACATTTCACACAAATCACCATTATGATTTCCGGTCTAGCAAAGAAGTAATAAAAATAATTTGTCTTCTTATGTTAAAATGCATAATAATATACAATTTTATTAAGTGTGTGGACATCTGTCAGCTGATGATGATCATCATATTATATATATATTAACAATTTATGAGTTTTTCAATAGTTTATGTTTGATATACTTTGTTGAATTTTTTTAATATAAAGTCATACCAGAATATAACACAATTACTTTCACCAGTACAACACATTGCTATTATCAGTAGTAGTACACCAAGATTAGGAATAAGGTATGCATGCCCACCATATAGCCCAAATCACTGTGCTTGTCTATATAAGTGTTATAATATATAGACCCAAACATTTTTTATTTTGATTTTAAAATAATTTATTTATATATTTACAAATAAAAACTCATGGGTATTCCAGAAAATATTAATTTATTATCACAAATATCCACAAGATAGTAAATATTAATAAAAAAACTACAACCAGTGAACAATAACCCAACATAATGGCAGTTACCAACAACATATAATTACCTGACATTGTGATTCTCTCACCCCTACCACTATATCTCTCACATCCTAGGTTGACAGGTAGAAAATGCCTATATGCATTAAGCCGCCTATTGAACCCTAAATTAAGGTTTCAATAAAGTTTTTAAATAAATGAAATTACAATAAAATTTATTGTATTATGAATAAGCATGGAATAGTTGTGCTTCCCGCTAGTTAAAGCGGGCGCGGCGCTCATGCTGCACTATGCTGGCTGCGAGTGGAGTAGTTTGTGCTGGCAAACATAGATGGCGTGACCAGTAGCAATTTTTATGTCAAATGAATTAACAGTGTATTTAGGTATCATTGGCATATATATTTTATTAAATTATTATTTATATGGGTTTAAAGAGCTAAGCTATACAGTGCTTATTTACTTGTATTGAACATATGGTCCCGAGTAACACTGGTTCCAGATATATTTTGGGCCCAATGAATAAATAACTCTTAACATTTTTACCTGATTTGCCATGTTTATAAAAATAATCATCACTGCTATTATAATTTATAATTAACTCAAAAAAAATTTACTGTCATAACTCTAATGTTTATGATAGTTATAAATGATGTATTATTATTATACTAATTTACTTAGTAATTTTTTTTATAACTATATTTCAATATTATTTTTCAGGTATTTGAAGGCTCATCATATACAGAAAAGTGTGATGTGTTTTCATGGGGCATTATTCTCTGGGAGGTGCTGTCCAGAAGAAAACCTTTTGAAGAAGGAGGATCTGCATTTAGAATTATGTGGGCGGTACATACAGGTGTCATTTTAATTACCCTATTTTTATATCATAATAAAATAATATTAATGTAAACAAAGCATTGCACCTCCATATTATTCATGCATTTGCCTATCAAATGATGACATATTTGTTATATTCCTAACTTTACCTTGCCATTTACAAATATTGTTAATAACTTGAAATATTTTTATTAAAAATTACTTTTTCAATATTAATATTTTATCACTGATTTATGTAAATTACGTATCTACTCTTAATGTTATGTTATATGGTCATAAATTATACAGTATTAAATTACAAGCTGTGAACATAAATTTTAAGTTAAGCTTAAAAGTTCTTGTTCTTAATTTTTTTTTGTACACATTTCAGGTCAGAGGCCTAATCTCATTGAAGGTTGTCCAGAACCAATAGAACAATTAATGATACAATGCTGGGACAAAGTACCAGCAGAAAGACCTAGTATGGCTAAAGTAAGTTATTTGCATAGAAAATTTTAACTAAGAAAAAGTTATTCAAACTCTATAAATTAATTTATACACATTTCAAATTCTTAAAAAAAATCATACATTATTAACCATAAATTTAAAAAGAAAGTAATAATTAAAAATATTTAATAAAGGACTTGTTTTAGGTGGTAGAAATTATGACAGCTCTATGTGCATTCTTTCCTGGCGCTGATACACCTATTGACTACAATGACTGTGAGGATGATGATGCTGATTATTCAGATGAAGATTTCATGATGTATGACACCCATGACAGCCTAGAAACAGATACTGATAATATATCACAAGCTCATAATTCTCTTCATTACACAGATGAATCTGTTTCAAATCCAATTTTGTATAGGAATACAGGCATACCTTCATTATCACCCAGACCACGTAGTTTGGTCGAAACCCAAGTGAACAAACTGCAAAACTTAATAGCATCAGAAGTGCAGCCTAGAACTGTACCTTTGCATAAAGATGAATTGGAACAACAAAACAGAATGGGTTTAGTGAGAATCCCACAACAGTTTAAAAAAGCAGAATCCTCTACAGAAGCTGGAAGATCTCCAGTTACCATTAACCGAACTTCAAGTTCTCCTGTACCGTCTGACAAAACTTACATCCCAAGTGAAGGAAGTACTCCACAAGATACCCTGCGTATAGTCCGTAGTCCTGCTATATTTAGTGAGAACTCATCACCAAGAAGACTGTCCCCAATTGTTAATTACAATATTGGCAACATGAACCCACGACATATAGACATGGAGCAATATTGGAACAGAGAAAATGACAAATCATCAGCAAGGAGCCCATCCGTGACAAGCAACACAAACTCGTCTAAGAAAGAGGATTACAATCAAAACTACTGTGATAGACTGAGTGTAACTAACAGCCCCATGACTACTAGAGAGTACAATGGTAACATACAGCAGAGGCAGGTCGACGCGCGGTATCGAACCCCGTTACAGATTGAAGTGGACCCGGTACGTATTTCGAGGAACTGCGCAGTACAATATCTCAAATCCACTTTACAATGTGCGTTATAAAAATTTTCAGAACGCGTGGGAGTTGAACGACTTGCCGCTCGATTTTGACGGTTACGTGGAAGTCAAGAACATGGCGGGATTTGATAAATTTATCCCAGTCGGTGAGTGTTTTTTTTTCTTGTTCCACCGACGTAAAATGTCAAAGATCTCAATAATTTTATTCATATTGTACTTATTTGCTCGCTCACTTGCATTATCATTCTCTGTTGTTACAACACTATAATCTGTTGTCGGATGCAGTCTACGGAGTTATTACCGCATCGCATATTTCTGTCGCCGAGTAGTAGTAATATGGAAACACTACACTATGTTCCCTTTTGAAGGATGTTGTGACTAGTGAAATTACTTGATTAACGAAACAACATATTGTGTCTTTAACAACGAACGACGAGCACAAAATGATAGTGTTCATCATCCATACTAAAGCAATATTGTTACGTTAAATGTTTAGCTCATCTCGTGCCGTGGAGTGAATGCTATTTTAACCGCAGCTCGATTTATTTTTTTTTTTCAATATACTTATTCGGCGCAGTGATATATTTTTTATTCTTGTGTTGCTCACTGCATTATATTATTGTTCTCAATGAATCATTTTCTATTTTATTTTGTATATAGATTTTTTGGTATATTAACAAAATATTACGTGTATATCAATAACATAATTTTACCGGTGGAAAAAATTTTGCCAGACTGTCTACATGGTAGCATACCAAAGCACCACCAATTTTTAAAGCTAAACGGTAAAGTGCAAACATTACTGTTTTTCGCTTTGAAAGGTGTTGTATGTAGTGAAATTACAAATGTAACGAGATTTAACATCTTGTCTCAAGGCTACGCTATCGATATGGTGTACGGTATATATCATCATAACTTGAGTTACCCTATCTTCACATCACACAGCTAGTCCCGCCGCTTTGTTAAATGAAAAAAATGGTCCTGTTTTTATTGATATTGATATTTTTTTTTATTCAGCGTAGCGAGGAAATGACCGGGACATTCACCTGATGCTAAACGATACCCCTGCCCATAACAACATAGCTCTAGTTGAGATGGTATTTATAGCACCACATGGTGCTCGTCGCCTTGAGACATAAGATGTTGTGTTGTTACCCCAGTAATTTCACTACCTATAGTGCCTTTTACACCGGAACCAAGTAATGGCAGTTCCGTGGCACCTATCCAGACGGTCTCCGACAATAGAGACCTCCTACTAGTTAGCGGTGTTTTTTTTTTTCGATGTTTATGGAAATAAGTATATGTTCCGAATACTTTTTCTATATTGATTTAATTTTAATTATCTTATTTATTTTGATACGAAGTGACATTAACTTTTGGTATATATTTAAAGTAAATCTAAACTCGGACAACTTGAAAAAAAAAATCTTATTATTATTTAGGAATATTGACGTCTTAGGCTGCCTATAACCCTTCCGCAAGGATTAATAAGTGCATTATGTTCATATCGGTTACAGGGAAATATTTAAATAGCTGAATTTATTTCTCCTTTAGTTGCCTTTTACGACATAGTGCAGTGATGGAGACATGCTCACCAGTCTGAACTACTTAACTTCACACAAAGACAAAATCTGTTACTACATAGATATTGATGTGATTGTTATTAAAAAGAGAAAGCTTTGTATGATATAAAAAACCTTATATAGATAAAGTTAAAGTTTTTACCACGCGCCTTACTAAAAATATTAATCTTCGTAATTTTAAACAAAATCTCGATTTTTTGTTACCATATCGATTTGCTCGTTATTATATGGATAGTCTAAAGTTAACCCAATGCATCATCGTGCTTGAGCCAGCACATCGAAATAGCGTAGTCCTGTGCCAGGACATGCATTCGCCATGACTCAACCTCACGCTATTGCTTTATTTATGGCCTTTGAAAGCAACACATTTATCATATAGAGCTGTTTAAAATTTTCAAGACGTTTTTACAAATATGTGTTTTCTTTTATTAATGTAACAAGAGAACGATATTTAAAATCTCTTGTATTACCGGTTTCAGTTTTAAATCTTTTTAAATATTTATCTCATGAAAAATCGATTAATATATATTACACAATTACAATATTTAGTAGTACTTTCTATATAAAATTAAAAGGTTTTATATTTTACTTTTACATGAGTGGGTTACCTTAGTACCTAATTATATATAATTCCTTGTTACTTAGGTAAGTTAATTAAAAGAGAATAATGAATACAAAAAAGGCACGAAATTACTCCTGAGCGGTGCATCAAGGTATCTAACAATCATTGCTATATAAACCAACTTCTTAGTAAACCGGTATTCTTGTATATTTATATATAGATACCGGCCTACTATACTTACGGTAGCGGAAACTTTAAAGCTTTGAGAAAACCATTATCTTTGTAACTTTGTTAGATTAATAATTTTTAAGTACAGGAAATGAGATAACTGTACATTTATTTATACTCCTACCTACCTAACTACCAACTCCTGTTCATTGTAATATTTACACCCTTTCATTACTTTGTTAAGCTAGTTATATAGACAAATCGCAGTTTTTTTATAAATAACGTAAGCTTCGTTTAATACCTTCGTTTTACCATGGATTTTAAATGACCGAGGTGATGAACGTTCATAATTAGGACGTGTATGTATTTTGAACAAAATATAAAATAAACTATCTATTACAAATACTATAAGTATTAGTAACAGAAATTTTAAAATACGCCACATTAGGAATTATGTATGGTAGTTTAGACATTTTATTTACATCGATAAAATAGTAAGTATTGAAAATATTTGATACAAATATACTATTGTGGTATGATAAAGTATTGCTTAACTGACAATAGGATACGTCATAAGAAAACTTTAGTTAAATTTAACACAAACAAACCGTTGTGTCATCATTTAGATAACGATTAATTTCCTAGAAACTATGATATAAAGCGTTACGTATATTATTGTTATAAACATGCTGTATCAAATTGCCGTCTATTAATTCTCTCTCGGGGCGAGCTTGGCGCGATTAATAAAGTTAACACATGAAGCAGGTCGTTCGTGGAACGGTCTGCTGCTGGACATCAAATAAGCAGGCAGCCCATTAAATATTACTCATAACTTCATCGTACCATATCACTCATTTCTAAATGTTTTGCTTCTCTTAGTATATTTACAAAATTAATTATTAAAATGTGAATATATTTACATCATATAAATTCTATAATCATCATAAAATATTTTGATTAGTTAATTTTAAGTTTTCGTATGAAATAAGTTACTGTGTATTAGTCAAGAACGCTTTCAATTTTAACAAGAAGCTTATTTGGCACGAGTAATAATTATAGTTCTCTCTCATTGAGCTTGAACATCCGGTGAAGGAATAAATCGTGTGGAAACCGACATATTTCAAGAACAACAGCTTTCAAATATCACAGCACGTACAATAGTGGTGTGCAGACATTAATGTGTTTCGGTTTAATGGGTATTTCAACAAATGAAATTACTGCGGTAACAAGACTTTATATCTTAAGTCTCACAGCGACGAGCATAATGTGGTGTGGTATATATCATCATAACTAGCGTCATATTGTCATCGGCATCCACCCAGACCATCAGATTAATGTATCGCTAGTCTCGTCGGATAAAAAACCATCAACCCGCATTTGGTTAGCGTGGTGAAACATCTTAAACTCCTTCTTTTTGAGATAAAGCTCCGCAATGGGAATAATAAAAAATGTTAAGTACAATGAAAAACGAACAAGCAAATCTAACTTTAATAACGGTATTCTATCCAACTCTACCAAAGTTTGAGTAGAGAATAGAAGCAAAAGTGTAGGTATCTTTTTACTGGTGGTACATTCCTGTTGCTGGAGACCGTCTAACGAACTTCCACTGTAGCCCCAATTTCTGTCAACGAACAGTAATGTGTAAACATTATATGTCCCTGTTTGAAAGGGTTGTAGTTAATAAAATTGTTGAGACAACGATACTTGACATCATGTCTCAGGACGACGACAGAAATGTATTAAATCCTATCCAGCGCTACATTGTAATAGGCAGGCGTATCACTTATCATATGGTGAACGGCTCACTCGTCTCATCGTTTCGTTGAATAAAAAAGAAATCTTGTTAGAAAATAAAATATGGTTACCTATCACATATGATTTTTTACTATAAAGCGATGAGACGTGCGGAACTTTCAGTTGATGGTAAGTTATACGCCCGCCTATAACAATTACTAATTAGGATGAATACACTGCACCCACATTACGCTCGTCGCATTGAGACAAAAGGTGTTATATCTCGTTAAATCAGTAAATTTCACTGTCTGCAACTCCCTTCAATTGGAAACAGTAATGTTTGCACACTATTTATTGTTTGGCGGCCGAAATAGGAGCTGCGGTAGTATCATCTAGACGGTCTCCGGCAACAGAGACCTACCACCAGCAAAATATATACCTATACTGTAAGGGGGTAATATGTATATGTATCACCATTAGTACTATTATAGGTTATATTTAGTTTAACGGGGTGTAAAAGGTTGAGCCCAAGTTAACCTCGCATGCGCGCGGCGCATCCTGTTAAGCAACAGATGAGGACTGACCACCCACCTCCACTGGGCCTAGATTGTGAAGCTAAAGCCCAATTCGCCCTAGATGAGGATTCTTGAGCTCGGCCTATGCCCAGCAATGGACGTTATTCGGCTGATAAGTTTGTAGCTTATGAATATTGTAATTGTGAGGATGAGCATGGCGTGCCGCATCGCGATTATTGAAAAAGGCGCTCTTTGTCCGAGCCGTGTTTGGCGCGGGGCACGTGATTGAGAGTTTTATAAACACGCCGCTTACGTCCGTATTGGAGCGAGGCGCGCGCGCTGCTCGTTTTAGGTGCATTTATAAATTCGACGGCTATATAACGGGATTGTGGTGTTACGCCCGGTACAGATGCGGCGCGGACGGTCCCGGCGTGAGTCACGGGTTCTCGGAAGAGGCCGCGACTATTTTAGACTGTGTCCGCTTACCTTCTAGGAAGCGATTGCTGTGGGACCAACGACCGGATCGCAGCGGCCGAAGTATTGTTAGATCGCGAACGGGGTTGCCTGCGCCCGACGACGGTTGTTCCTTATTATATTCTAGCTAACCCGTTTCAGATCTGTTGAGGAAGTGTTGTCTATTCGCGGATGCTGGGTTTTTATAGAGAATCTTTATTTTTGCTCTCTACGAACATAGACGCGGTTGTGATACGACTGATTTATAATTATATATTTATATATTTATACAATAATCTATACGTTAAACTTTCTTTTCCTAAACTTATTTGTTTTTAATACTCTTTAAATTTTCTTTACTTGTATAACGAGAATTCATTATCTCATACCGGTACAGTATTACTGTAACTGTTAAATACTAAGAGCTAATCAATTCTATTGTTGCTGTTTATATTACACGTACATATGACAAATACCTCAACAACATAGTTGATCGATGTGAAAAAATTTCAGATTGATATTATTATTGTTTTATTCAACAAACGGCGCAGATCTTTCTGACCATAAAAATGATGCGCTAATTAGGATTTTTATACAACACCACGTTGCATATCTTTCTTCACAAATATGTCATAGTCGCGCTATCTACCACAGCGTCAATAAAACCGGAGAACTTTATTATTATTTTGTAAATTTATTTGCTTATTATTGCTCAGCGGCTGATATAGGCGCTACTTTGCCGTCTAATCAGATGTCTTCCAATAAAAAATACCATTAAAAACTACGCTTATACGATAAATTTATTTATAAAATATGTTCTATAAACTACAATACCTTAACATAGCGAACTATGGTAAGGCATTGCGGTGTCCAAGTATTTACTCCAAAGTTCATAGTAACTCCAGATTTATTTATATTTAAAGCAGTATAATATCATCATTATCGTTTCAAGTGATGGGCGTACACTACTGGACATAAGTCTCTTGTAATTTGTTCCATAAAGCACGGTCTTGCGCTGTTTGAATTTAGTGGTTCCCAGCGATTCTTTTGATGTCCTCTATCCACCAAATGGGGGGTCTGCGAACGCTGCGTTCTCCGGTGCGTGGTCGCCATTCCCTCACTTAAGTCCCCAATACTAAATATACTAGAATAAAGTTCATGGAGAAGGGTTGCCATCATCTTCATATTTTAATGCCTTTTAACATCTACTGCTGAATGACCGTTCTAAAATTGTTACCTCGCCGTAACAGTTAGCATATGCTTTTTAATGTTTACAGCGACGCCTTCTACCGTCTTGTGGTTCGCCGTATCTCGCACAAATTGAAGTATGCAAATTTTAAATCTTTATCCAACTACATACTATTATCGAGCACAAAAAACTACACTATTATCTACCTACGCTTTGTAAGATATCACCTATTTTTTATTAAGTAACGCCAGCAACACCTCGAGAAACACTCGCACGTCAACAACTTTACAATAATGTCGTGTATTTTTAGATCCGTCACACCAGTACATTGACGCATCGCGGTACTACACTGCATCTGTATGCAGCTGCGTGTAAAGTCGAGAACACCACTTGTCTCTGTCTATAATCCTCTTTTGTTATATTAAGCCAACGTATTAGTCCGATGTCAGCAGGGTCGCCATGTGTACGGTATTATCTTGGACGGTCTTTTAGGACAAGGTCCCTATTATTAATGCATTCATTTTCTTTATTACTTTAAAAACTGAGTACATCATTCTTCGCACCCTTATACCACGATGCTATGTATTTTTCATCGATTCATCTCTGTTATTAATCCTCTTGATAATACCACCCTATAGATTTATATTATTTATCACAAATAGCCAACTGCAAACGATGGCTAATGACTACCGTCATGGCGAAGAAGGTGGCGATTGTAGCCACCTACAGGAGGAATCTGTTTTCCATTTTCTAAAGTTGATTCTCGAAGGTGAAATCCCGAGAAAACGAGAGTCCAGAAGACAACAAAAACTGGTTAGATAACTTAAGAGACGACAAGTTTTAATTACTCTACATAAAAGAGGGGTATAGGATAGGAATAGTTTTCTCCATCTAACTTCTCAACTACAATTTAAAAATGCCACTCAATGATGATGATATCATACAGATATTCCATGTTTTCTGACATCTCTTAATTTTTGTTCTTCCCCAGTCACATGGCTTTCATCACTTCTATGACAAGTCCAGTTCTTTAAGTTTTGAATACAAACCTATCATCCTAACTGTGCCAGAAAATTGTATCTGTCCATAACAGAATATTTATTACAATTAAATTATTCTCTTGTAATATAACCCCCAGTTGATAGTAATAACAAAAACCATTGTCAAAGTCTTCAAAATACCTTCCGTTGTCAACTGAAAAAAATTGGAAAGAAAATTTGTTTAAGGCGTTTGTATTTTTTACATTTACGAATTTTCTTAAATATATATAATACACATATTAGTATAAATTTATCATAAATAAAATAACTTCGGTATTGTTTAATATAAAATTTTGGTACTGCAACGACTGCTGAAGAAATAATTGCATTATTAGGAATTTACAATGATTACAATTTTTTTTTTTATTCTGTTTATATGACGTACAACATTTTTTCTAAATCCATTAGTGCCTACTTACTATCTACCTAGCCTACTAGCCTACTGCGATTTATTTCACAGCAACTACGGTTTACTTCACAGCGACTGTGTATTTGAGACTATAACTTGTATTAATATGTCGATTGTTTTTTTTTCTTTTTCCATTTGCATCTATTTAGTGATTGATCCGAAAGCTTTGGCCGATGTCCCCTTGCCACTTTTTAACGTGCGAATAACAGATTATACAACAAACGCACATAATCACTTAAGCTTGTGAAGCGTCGCGTCGCGTCGCCCCCTCACTGTCCCGTCTTCACTCGTTCTATGTTGGCGACCCTGGGCGTCGGGTGCGCGCATGAATCAGCTCGATACAATTAATCTAATTTGAGGTTATCGGGATACATGGGACGGGCTCGGCGACGACGCACAGTCTCGCGGCACTGTCGCACCGGTGCATACGGATGCGTTCGCGGCGCGCGCGCACTTGCGCACCAACCGCCGCCGCCGATGCGCGACTGTGATGCGACCGTGAGCTCTGTCGCAGCGCCGCGCGACCTGTGCACCAGTGCGAATATCGTAGACACATATGCCCTAGTTCAGTGAGATGCCACAAAAAGACTGTACATTTCAAGTTTCGATAAGGGTACAACCGAGTTGTTACAAGTTTCAGTTGGTCCTTGACGTTTTCATGAGTAAGTGATTACGAAATTTTATATATTTGAATAACGCTTTTGAAAACACACGCATACACATATATTTACACATCAAATTTTCGCACACACATACTTATATATATTTAGATTAAGGGTCGAACAGGGCGTCGGCGCTCGTTACTTTAATACATAAGATTGAGTCTCTTCACAAACTGCCGCTCATTTGTATATATAGACGCTGAGATGGTTCCCATTAGTGAAAGATAATGTATGAGAATATAAATAATAATATAAAAAAGATATATTAAAACCGGATGTTTTACGCAATTTTTGTATTTATACGTTCTCACCTCTAACACTTTGTTGCATCAAAAAGTACGTTAATAACGATATAAATTTTTATATATTGAACATATTATTTTAGGGCAAATTATATATGTATTTTATTCTTAAATTATTTTTTAAACAAAATTAAAATAATTTCTTACAATAAATTCAACTACGTCATTTTCCACAAACCAAGATTAACCAAAATTTGTCAACGTAATACTTTATAACTAGGAAAAAAGTTACTGAATAAACCTTTAATATATGTTTTCTGTATAGCATAATATTCCAATTTTTTACAAGTATTTTTCTATTTATTGATGAACATAATAATACGCACCTTTTATTAAACACGTTAACAAAAAACAGCTTGTTTATAATACAGCAAACTAACAAACATAAAAAATGACATCTATTTAATATCCCGAAAAGAAACAAATCGCAAGTAATCTAACATGTTCTAAGAACAACAGCTTTCATATATATGTGATATCTAGAAATCGGCACTTAACCAGGCGACGAGAATAAATGATCATGATCATTATAAGACTAGGCTTGAGTCCCAACTGTGGGAACATCGAAAGAGCTGTTTATTATTACTTTAGTTTTATACATTATTTTATGTAACTAACCCGCGTCCCTTTGATAATAATCGTAGCAGCATTCTTAGAAACTCGATTACGTCACCGAGTACAGCAAAAAAAAATTCGTTAGATAAGCAAACACTGCGGTGCAAGCTCATGGTCATTTATCGTTCTGGTGTACAGGAACAGTTTACAATTCACCTTGATCGCAATCAATCACAGTGGGCATGATGAACGGTCGGCGACGCAATCGTTTGGTAAAATTTATAATCGTCGTTAACGATCGCGGACATAGAAATAATCTGCTGTCAAAACTGTTTGGCAAAAGCTCCGTAGCTGCGTTCGAGTGGTGGCGAGAGACGCTTTCGGCGCTGCGGTGAATCACTCCTAATCATTTTATGATGCGAACGTTTAACGTGAACGATGTTAACTGCACGCCGGCTAATTTAACTCGTGCTCACCACGAATTAGTTAACATTAGTACAGTCTAGCGCAGACATACTAGATAGTATTTACACCATTTTATTTAATTAACATCGTCTAAATACTTATCGTTATTTATATTACGTGTGTACATGTTTTAACTAAAAATTTAAAACCTACATAAAACAACTACCTTAAAAATCAATAAAACATGATCTCATTAACAATAGTTTGCAAACATTACTGTGTTCCCGTTTGAATCTGTGGTAATGACACTTTACATTTTATGTCTCAAGGCGATGAGCACAATGTGGTGCACTGTGTATCATCTTAAGTAGTGTCGCGTTTTTATGAATCGGTCGCCTCACTAACGATCAGGTGAAGTAAAAAAAATCAGCCGATAGTCGCCCACTGCTGTACATAGATCTTCTCCAATATCACCACTATTAATCACGCGCTGAGCTTTACCAGATCGTCGCAACACCTTATGGTGGTCCATCCATTACTATACGCGACCGCCAGTTAACCAGAAAGGTACAGTAACAAATATTTTTTTTATAAATTAGAAAAATAAAGTTAAAGCGATAAATTTGTGTTTAAAAAGGTAAAACTATTTGCTTAAAATTTAACTATGACCTCTCTATTGAATCATTTTCTAAACAAAAAAAAAACAACTAAAATGTCTGAACCCATTTAATAATCGCTTAGGAACTACGATGCGTCAATCTTATAACACACTTTTTAATGTCGGTAACTAAAAGTTTGCGCTTTAAACTAAACTTGGTTAATGCTTAAAACTGTCAACATAAAAACAAATAATATTCACGGTTTTTCGGCGAAGTGACAAAACAAGCTGTTCACTTGGTGGTAGGTAATACACCTGCCCATAACAACGAGGCGCTAGTTAGTATGACATACAACAACATTGTGCTCGTCGCCTTGGAAAATAAGATGTTCAGTCTAATTACCCCAGAAACAAACACTAGGTACAACACCCTTCAAACCGGAACACAGTAATGTCTGTACATTTCTGTTTAGCGGTTGAAATAGGAGTTCCAATGGTACCTTTTTGTTCACTGGTGGTAGGTCTCTGTTGCCATAGACCGTCTAGATATGTTCCACCGCAGCGCCTATTTCTGCCGCCAAATAATAGTATACAAACATTACTGTGTTCCTGTTTGAACGGCGCTGTAGCTAATGTAATTAGTGGGATAACGAGAATCAACATCTTATTTTCCAAAACGACGAGCACAATGTAGTGGAATGAATATCATCCTAACTAACGCCACGTTATTATAGGAAAGCGTATATCAGGTGAACGTTCCGGACATTTCGTCGTTTCCTTGAATGAAAAAAAAACGTAACTAATATTTTAAGTTTATATAATTATATCTATGTACTTGTGAACTCTTCGCCGGTGGTATGGCAACATCTAACACTCGGCGGCTGTCCAAATTTACGACCATTCTAAATTTATAACCAATGTTAATCTTTTGTTGTACCGTACTGTTCTCAAAGCGACTCTCAGCCCTCTTTTGAAGGCAAGTTTGTTTACGCGCCTCTAAAACATGTGTGTGAGATTCGATGCCGCGTCATACCCTATATATTTAAACCGTTGCCTGCAAGTTTATTTATGTATTTATCAAAGTTATTATACTAAAGCTCATAATGCCATCTCGAACAAAAATTTCGTAATTTTGTTAAATCTGATCTTTTTTATTCCAAGCTATAACAGTGTAATATTTTGCTTAAACATTAATAAGCTTTATGGCATTATTAGAAATGTTAAAATTACTCCATACAAAATTTATTTAAGTAATTATACTTATATAACAGGAGAATGTATTTTGAGTTAAAAAATTGAGCAATATTATGACAAA
Source organism: Ornithoptera alexandrae (assembly GCA_029030555.1). NCBI lineage: Eukaryota > Metazoa > Arthropoda > Insecta > Lepidoptera > Papilionidae > Ornithoptera > Ornithoptera alexandrae. Next base: position 3,544,551 of record JARDVY010000064.1, on the reverse strand, counting down.
CTTTTCATTTGTGATCTTCAAAGAACTAACCAGATTTTATAATATATTTCAACATTACGTCTTTAACCTAGTTTAACGGTTAGATTGAGAAAATTAATTCGGTGTTCAGCTATTCTTTTCAACTATGGTCCCAAAAAACCCAGTCAACTCTTTTTCGACTTCAAACCATTTCTTCCGCTGTCTACCAAGTAAACGTTTTCACAAAATTATGCCCTTCAAGTACCTTGGGAACTAAAAAAAGAATGTTTGCAGAAGTTTCCGAAAAATGCAAGCTTTATGTGCATGATAACGTATTAAGAAGACTTAGTACTTTACTGGTGATAGGTAGCTAGTGTACCGCAGCTCCTATTTCTGCTGCCAAGTAGTAGTGTGCAAATATTATTGAGTTCCGGTTTGAAAGGCACCTTAACTAGTGAAATTACAGTAGTAACGAGACCTAATTTTTTGTTTCAAAGTGATGAGCATAATGTGATGCTGTTGTCATACTAACTAGCGCTACGTTATGTAAAAGCGTATAATTTACCCTTAAGTGAAATTCTTGCTAGGCTTATCGCTTCGTCGAATAATAAAAAAAAGATTTCGTAGTTTCGTCGCTAACCGAGTCAATGCTAAATACCAATGTAAAAGGCTACAAACAATAAGCAATAACATTAAGCAGTAAACAAACAGCGCCGTAAACAATCAAGGCTCTCTCTGTCTAGACGTATCCGCGTCTTTCACGTACCGCGCCGCGGACGCACAGTGCGAAGTATAAATGAGTATCGGTGAGACATTTTGCAGACGGCGCTTACTGTGATTCAGTCTGGAATACGATTGCCTTTATAGCTTTGATGGTGGTGCGCAGCGAGCGGGACGTTGGCATCGCCACCGCCACATGACTAACCGCCCGCTCTAGATATAATCAAAATATGTGACAAGTTTATTTCTATTCGGAACAACACACGGCTCGATATATCCCGTCGCAAAGTTAAACATCTGCTGAATTTTTTTTTTGACGACATAAGTAGGTCGGGGCTCGTGCCTGCGTCACACGGCCCGGCCGTGGCCGAACGTTCGCTTACGTTTACGCGAAATCGTTACGCTCGTCTATGACCTCGGTTTGTGCTAGCGCCGTATCTCTCAGCCACCCGATGCTGTTACGCAATTATTTTTTTATTTTCACAGAACATAAAACTCAAAATTTAAAATACTGAACAACATTAATGAAAATCGTTAAATATTAAAACTATAACATTGCTAAACTAACAAACTATTAAAACTATAAAGAACTGAATAGGTATCGATGTATTCAGTCCCATACTTCAATGGATGATTATATTGGACGGCAGTAAAGGACAATGGATGTTTGTAAAATATTTATATCTAACAAAACATACCACTTACTTAAAAAAACAAGGTGCAGTCTACTTGCTATGTAATGTATTAAAGATAAAATACCATTAATTTTTGAACTAAAATTTAAAGTCTCGTAAAACATAATCAGAGGTATAATTTGACGGTAACAAAAAAAAAAATATTCGTAAACGTTATGGTATTAAAATTTTATTACAGCAGCATCTATAGCTAAAGATATCACCGGATGCTAGTATATCTGTACTAGTATCACAGAAAAATTACTAATCTAACTTTGAATACAAGATGATTATAAAACATAGTAAGGCTACCGGCCGTTACGTGCGTCGTAGGGGCAGCTTGCTTCAGGAGCGCTCCTCTAAAATACACCAATGACTCATGCCGCTATTTCACAACGATACCTTTGCCAATACTTTTCGTATTGCTTCCTGTTGCCATTATCCCTCGCTTGTTTGATTATAATCCTTTCTTCATTTACATTTAATCTATCCATTCTGTCTATACATTAATAGATAGTGTATATCGTTTGTGACCGATCCCCACAAAATTTAAGTTAGATATTTTTTCATAAATGTTTTTTGTTAGCGAATTTGTTATAAATTGCTACGTATCAAATTTTATGAAAATTTCTAACATGGTCACTATTAAAACATCTAATCTTTATTAATCACCCAAATGACTAGTAAAACATAATGTATCGTTAAATATATTTTCATGGTATACCGACTAACTATTCCCAATTATATAATAGCTAATAAAATTATTTAAAGCAAACGAGCTGAAGATATTTTAGAAAATTCTAATGGTAATAAAACATAATTATCTATTTAAATAGTCAATGAAAATATGTCAAATCTTTGAACATAAGAGATATTCTAAATGAAAAAATATGTTATCGAACATACCATCGATTAACAATTACAAACTAATATTTTTTGAATGAAACTTTGTGGCAAAAATCTATAGTTAATTATTTTTACTGTGTAATCAACTGTACATATATAAAAAAATATTTTAGTGCTATTAATATCAAAGTTAATAGCACTAAAATAATTTTTTATGGAATGAAGGACTTGCTTCATTCAATTCAAATTGCTTTATGCGTGTTAAATAATTTGAATGACTTCTCTTGAAACAATTTCCGATGTAAAATTACTTCACAGTGAACCACCATTCCAGGAATTGTAATATACGAAACACTTTTCCTCTTCTTTGGATGATGAATATAAAAAAAATATTGATTATCTTGTGCGTTAACCAGTTTGTATCATTAACCTTATTGTCATGTACTCTAAAATTTTAGAATAAATAAAGTTATTTTCCTTTAAAAGTGGTGTTGTGGTATATTATACAATACATTAAGCATCAATTTAAATATAATACTAGTAAACTAACTTTTGGCCCAGCACGAATAAAACTCAGTGATATGTTTAAAAACCAGTTTTTATTTTGTCTATACATGGAGCCGATAGATGCACGTTCATATCCCAGTAAATATGTTTATAATTATTCTTAAACTAACGAATAACCATTGCTATTAAATATTATTTAGACATGTAAAACATTACGCTTGCTAATTCTCTGATTCTGCCTATTTCTCGACTATGCCGATGTTTGATATCTTGACTTAACTGAAGCGCAGCTTGATAAGCTTGACCGTATTCAAAAATTTTGTATACTACTCATATTTCACTAAATACTCAAGTGGCTGCCAATCCGTTTTCGCAGAAATACTCTCATTTTTTTTACTTTATACGAGATATTGTTCAATCCTCTAACACCTTCCTATCTAAAAAATCAATTCGAATGTATTTCCAACTGCCATATTTGTACTCTTCGCTCTTCAATAAACCTTTCCTTTTGCGTCCTCGTGCATTCCTCTTCATTTTTCCAAAATTCCTATTCTATTACGGCGGTTCGCTTATAGAACTCTTTACCGAACCATATTCGTATTTCCAAATCCCGATTTTCTTTCATAAGACAACTAACTACTATCGTAAAACTTCAATTCTAAACTTCTTTTATTTCTGCTATTGCTAGTTTCTTTCACCAAATACTTTAGTTTTTAATTATTTAGGGCACCATTATCTTTTCTCTGTTCGCAGTTTGTCTTCTTTTCCAATGGGTTGCCTGAAAGAAATTGCTTCCTAAGCAATAAGACCGCCCATTGTACATGTATGTTTATATATAATGTATTCCTATCTTGTAATTGGTGTACAATAAATGATAAATAGATAAACATTATTTACCAGTACCATAATATTATTTTGGGATCGCGCATAAACCGCAGTACTAAATGAGATTGAGAAATATCACGACGAATCGATAAATTTTGTCTAACCGAACTCGATTTCTGCTACGTCACCCGGCTGTCCTCACCAATGATGCTGGTTCGTATCTCGCATCACCATTTCTTTGATGTGATCTGGATACGATCATGTATATAGCACATTAACGGTGACTGGCCCAGTTCCGATTTCGCCCGTAGAAGTTGGCACGAAATTGTAAACTGCCCTCTTTACAATGGGCACTAAATATCACAACAGTTCCCTCTAACTGTCCTATGAGCTTTAACCACGAGAAGAAATATCAAAAATATGATTTAATTTATTTATCTCGAGTTAGGTTTAATAATCAATAAAACCTTATAAAAAAAGTCACATTGAATGTTGTATAAAATAGAATGTTATTTATACCACATATTACTGTGTTAATAATGATATGCTTCAATTTCAATAAATATGTATTTAACTTTTAATCTGATCTGCGAAACTTTACTAAAGTCACTTTACACTTTCGTGAAAGCAATGATAGAACCTCAGAATTACGCTTCATACGACTCGAAGCGGCGTAGGTTTGATCCTCACTAAAACATTAGCTTCCAGTGAAGGGTATGGACGTGAAAAAACCCCAAAATATTTCAAGAACAACGGGTTTCGAAGAAAATGCGGGACTAGCCAACTCACACTAGGTTAGCATGGTTAATAAGTGGCCTTGACTGTCTCTTCCTCCCAAGACTTCGATTCCCAGCAGGAAGTATATTCGGATAATATTTTTTTAATGTAATTTTATATTTTTATCAGTAGTTAGTATACAGCGGTACCCTAACAAAAATATCTATATATATAACTTAAATTTGTGATAGATATTTTTAAGAACACACGGCTTACCTGCTAATAAATTATAAGACCTAAGCGGCGACCAAGGTTGTCTAACCAGGTCCTCTATGTGCACGTCATGTCAAGATTTAATATGGCACTGCGCGGTACTATAAATTGAAAACGCAAAAACTTTTTTCTTTTGAACAGGTTATTTCTCTTAAGATCGACTAAAGTTCTTCTCGTCGGTGATTACTACGGTACAACAATCGTTGATTCAATAAATAAAATTATACAACAAATATACGATACGCAGCATTTATCCAAAAATTTATGTGTTTTCTACTACACATAAATGTCAAGAAAAGATTACAATAATAGTATGTCTGTGAATGTAAAATCAACATGCTATCATAATTTTACGTTGTGTCACTCACTACTTACTGCTCCAATATATTATAGTAGTTACCACAGTAATATTATATATTTTGTCAAACAACTGCAAACATTCGCATTTTCTTAAAGACTTATCGCAGAATTATTGTCCTTTACATTTCTACTTTTACATCGCACCCAAGGACGACTAATTCCGTACTGAAGAATATTTCCGTAACTAATGAAAGACTGGGTGAATCACGTTTTTTTTAAACGCCCGAATGTACATCTGTCAGCTACATAGAGTGATTCCAACATTTCAATTCTGGACTTTATGAAGATTTGTGGCATCCAACGAAATCAACAAACAGCCATCTCAATCTTACCCAATTGTATCTGTCGGAATAAAATATTCATACGTTCGTTCGTTTGTTGAGAATTACCAAATACGTATTGCGGAGTGGACGAAAAGCTGTCAAGAGCGATTAGTGTTTTACTTATTTTCGTTGTGGCAGTTTTAAATTGGGTAGATAATATATAAAGCTGGTAAGTATCCGAGAGATGTCGGCGGTGGTGACGCAGCGCTCCGTCCCAACGCCAAATCGAAAACATATTAATGCCACTGATCAAAGAGTGCTTTATTCGCCTGTGGATTTACAATGATGCGAAGCCGGAATGTACCACACACGCTCTAACATATTATCGAGAAACAAGTATACTAATACGAATACATCTGACTACTATGGTATTAAATTCGCAACGTTATAAGAAACTTAAGAAAACTTTGCGTCTATTCTATATTCATGTTATAACTCATCTGGTAACTTAAAGCTTTTACGGGTGGTAGGCCTATGTTGCCGGTGACCTTTTAGATAGGCAGTAGTATGCAAACATTACTGTGTTCCGGTTCGAAGGGCGCTGTGGCTAGTGAAATTACTGGAGTAATGAGACTCAACATCTTATATCTCAAGGAGATGTATAAATCTCGTTTCGCTTGTTGAATAAAAAATAGCCATCTGAATAATGTTTTGGCTAAATATTGTTGAGATGACGATTAATTACCATCAACATGTTCTGTGTCAATCCAATGAGATAAATTCACTGAATAAAATCTATATTTCTTGTACGGATTTTCGCGTTCTTAGTCCAGCGGCTCGAACCAGAAAATCTATGGAGATTGTTTAAAACTTAATACATATAACAGGGATCGTCAAATTTTTCAGTCAAACAGCCAAATACACTAAATTTAAAGAACTATTTCTCTGAAACATAGACTTTGCTTATACAAAGGTCTTTTTATTTGACGAAGAGACGAGACTAGCAGTACATTTACCGGATGGTAAATGATACACTTATCCACAAAAACGTGGCGATATTTAGGATGATATACACTTTACCACATTATGCTCATCGCCTATAGACTTAAGATGTTAATCGTTACATCAGAATCTGCAGTGGTAACTACGTAGACGATTCCCGGCAACAGAGACCTACCACAAGCCATACGCCTCCTTTGATAGGCAATTATATGAAAAAACATATTAGTCTCTAAAACAGTTGTAGAAATGCTAACTTAAATGTTGACAGATTTATCATAAAAAAATTCACAGGAAATTGAGAGATGCTCTGAACATTCTATCAAGAACTCCTGTGTCATTTTTTAATTTTTAATAAAGTTACTTTTGAAAAACCAAAATTAGGATAGGTTTCTTAATTTTTTTAATCTACTCAAAAAATTTTGTGAAAAATCTCTATGTACGTTACACTCTCCAAATTGTAATTAAACCCTTTATCTTTAACGGTTAATAATAATTTATTTTATTAGTTTGTAAAACTGTAATAAATACATGAAGTCACACCAATCTATATTATGCGAGTTGGTACATAGCTGCAATAAGTCTAAGGGTAGCGGTTTAAAATTCTACCGTTTTCTTTCTGCGTGTGTCAGACACGGGGATGCACGATTAAAACCAACACAACATTGACATCGGATTGATGGGGGATGACCATCCTAAGTTGTGTCGGCCATAAACACCGAGGTGCCGGACAGCAGCAACACCTGTACAAGATGACCGACTCTGCAAGCCACCCACCCGCTTGCCTAGGGTGGCGATTATAGGCAAACCTCCCATACAGTCCTTGAAAGAGGTTTATGTCCAGCTGTGAACTGGCGCAGGATATTGATGATGATATAACTGGAGTTTTATGTGTAACGCCTTAATTAAACTCATCCGATGCAATCTTAACTTTCGTAACTTGTGTTCGTAAGTGGCAGCTTACATCACAAGTTTTTTTTTAAATATACGACCCGTCGAGACAAAAGAGACGTTTGTCTGAGAGTAAGTGATAAGCCTCACCATAATAACAGCACTGGTAAAAATGGTATACGTTGTACCACATTGTGCTAGTCTCCGTGAGACATAAGATGTTAAGTCCATAATGACTCTAGTAATTACATTAGTTACGACTCTAACGGAACACAGTAATGTTTGCACACCAGTATCTACCTAGTTAAGATAGTCTCCGGCAACAGAGAGATCTACCAACAGTTTCAAACTATATATATATATCTTTTTTTTTACTATATATATCTTCGTAGTTTACGTCACAAATAAATTTTTTAAAGGTAATACCATGGATAAATTTTATGATTTATTGATGATGTGTAACTTTTGGAGGGGTGAAAGAGGTCCCGGACATCAAAGCCAACCTCTCCTGCTCTTAGTGCACCCTGCTAGTCAACAAAAGAGGCTCTGGCTCCCACCAACACGCTTTAGGCCACCGTGATGATGGGAAATAGCCCAAATCCCGCATATGAACCTCTACAAACGTGGAGATCTATGTGAGACGCCTACGTCCAGCAGTGGACGTCTATCAGCTGATGATGATGATGTGTAACCTTTCGTATTTAGCTTCATAGTTTAACTCTGACACAGCAATATTTTTGACTAGCCTCTTTAATGCCACTTAAAAAGGCATTAAAAGAAAATCCCATCCAGAGGTTTAGAGTACTGATCTGACAGGTTGCTGTATGGCACTGACAATTATAATAAAGTTAAAAAAATAATCATTATTCAATTAAGAGACGATACGAGCAGGACGTTCGTTCCCCTGATGGCAAGTGATTTGCCCGCATATAACAACGTGACACAAGTTAGGATGATATATACTGCACCACATTGCGCTCGTCGCCTTAGTCAAAAAATATTCAGTCTAGTTAATACACTAGCTACAACGCCCTTCAAACAGGTACAGAATAATGTTTGCACACTACTATTTGGCGCCAGAAATAAGCGCCGTGGTGGGGGTGGTACGTACCCGCCTAGACAGTCTCCGACAACAAAGACCTACCACCTACTACCACCAGTGATACTTTGTAACTAAATTCGTTGTGTGCATTTCCGGTAGCGCCGATTCAACGTTTGCTTGCGCTTCTAATTCAACGATATAGGTAGTACGGCAAAGTTTAAAATACTCGTTAAATTTACAGTTTCCCGGTTTAAATTTTATGGTTCATCAAAATTTGCGTCGTAAAATGTGGTCTTGCATTACTCATCATCCTCCAGCCACCGTGCCGATACGATCTGTCGGCGACTTGGCCAGTTCAGAGCCTCAAACTCATCACTGGCCAATTGATTAATTACTTTATTCATGACGACATCATTATCACCATTATTAACTTCATAACTGCATTATACATACTAAAGAACCTTAGTTATTTTTCCAAGATATCTATTAGCTTTTTATTTTCAGACTATTCCCTAATAACTTTTACATTTTTATCTTTTTCGTTACACAATAGGATAGTTTATCTTAAAATCTAGTCGTAATCTACTCATACATCTTTTTGATTATTGTTTACAGTCTGGTCAACGCTAAATGAGCTCATTGTGTCTTGAAATTGTATTATTATATAATTCTTTTTAAGAATGAGATCCCAAGGCTGGTGATTGCACACAACTATCTCCTCTCTTGAAATTAATAAGTCTTATTAAATGATCTCCTTTACGTAACTTCCTTCATGTAACCACTGATAACAAGACATTCATTATTTTGTTATACATTGTTAATATTAACAGTGTATAACAAAATAACAACATTATTATGCCTAAGATATATCTTAGGCATAATATTCAAATTTCATAGGTTCACCTAAATTGTTGAAGGATTTTTAACTTTATACTCCTACGCAGTTCAAGGTCAGATATACAATCTTCTTGGCAGACAATGTTTGCAACGGTCTGCATGTTTATAAACATGTTTTCTCTGTATCAGCAAGTTGTTATTTACCGACTGTCCGTTCTGTATTGTGATGCTTTCGATGTATGTAGTATCGGTAGTCCCGTGGTGGGTCCGAATGCACCCAGCGTGGGCGAGGGTCGTCGACCCACTGGCGAGCAGCGCTCCCTGCCAGGGAAACGGCGGAGAACCTCACGAAGGGCGGCAGCGCGCGGTGTCCGCTTTTAGCTCTGGCTGACTCGACTGAGTCACCGCAGCAGGAATAGCGGCGGTTTGTTTGTTGCACCGCCCGCTCCCGGCTCTCCCGCTGATTATTTCGAGCGGGCGGCCGCGTGCACGCCAGTGCTCGGCGCACTGTCTCCGCGAGCGCACGCGCCATGACCCCACTGCCCGCGCCGCCCGCGCGCCTGCTCCGACGCGACGCGTGTGACAACGCCGCCGGCATCGTCACCACCATCAGGGACACGGTCAGCTGTAGTTGGATATTTTACAGTGAGTGTTGACAGAAGAATGCTTCACTCTCTATCCCGTGTCGCAACACTCGTCCCGAAGAGTGATTATGGTCATTAGCTTTATTGAGCTACAATGCTCATCATTTATATCGTAGTTTGCGTCATTCCTGTCCTCTCCTAGGGCTCTTCCGCATACATCTGATGTGATTCAATTCAGTTTTATAATTTCAGTTGTGTTTATTTATGAGCATTTGTAAAACATATATTTGAAAACTCTAATTTCTTTAAATAAATATCCCGCTTCATTGTGCCAATTGTGAAATTTTACAAAATTTTAATAAATCCATCACAATGTTTAAAACGCTGCTGCCATCTGTTCGCGTGCAGATGAAACTATCGTTCAGTGCAGAAATCTAGGTGAAGCGTCTGACATCAGCGCAACCCGGAGTAAAATTAACTCTTGACGTATTTAACCCTGTCATGGAACTACGACTAATTCTTATAAGACTATCTGAGCATCGCAATTGTTATCGCCACGTGTGTCATTCTTGAGCTACGAGCTAAATATTGACCTTGCTGTTTAAAACTGAAATATATATATTTTTCATCAAAACAAATCCTTTTTCAGCATAACATATTATTGTATGTATTCTTTTATTACATTATATTATTGCACATGTACATTTCAAAGCACGAGAAATGCTCTGTTTAAAAACCTTGAACGAGTGAGGAATCTTAATTATTTTATCTCTACTGATTGTTGATAATTAGCATCACATTATCACCACAGGTTTTTTTTTTATAACTGAACAAGATAGTGATTTGTTATTTGTTTATCTGATGGTTCAGATCAGAATTTGTTGTCATGTTTATGACAAAAGTTCCAATATGACTGAAATATGGTTTACGTTTAATTATTAATTCTTTCTGATCGACTACTCTTGTTATTGTAAATTTCTCTGTTCTAGTCTATATATAGAATATTAGTTGATATATGGAATTGTTTCTTCCACTAAATATTGCTGTATCTACGCTGGTGTGGACGTTATTGTTTACATGTATACGAAGCAGCGCCAACTTTGTTGCCGGTTAAAATTATAGTTGACTTACATTGATCTATATAGATATTATTATTTTATAGGATACAGCTTGGTACCTGTATACGAATCCTTATGATATCAAGTTAGTATTTCCATTAAACTCTTGAAGGTACTGACGTATTATTTAGGTGAGACCAGTGTCGCCCTCAAGTCGTTCTACTCTTCAAAAAACCTGTCATTAATAAGAAATTTTTGATCATTTCTTAGTACGCCTCTTCTATATTTATTGATTTAATCTCATTACTTATTAAATGTTTTATTTATGTATAAGGAAAATCTGCTATATCCTTATAGCCCTCTTCAATTATATGTAAATGTGCGTCGTAAAAATAAGAGTTTAAAGAATTCTGAACAGAAAAAACAGGAAAATGAGAGGAAGTTCTGTTGATGTTTATAAATAAAAAACATTGACTAAGGAAACCAATAATGGAATTTAAATGTTCTCTTATCTTTTTTAAGCGGTTGCGAGCATCTATCTTGTTAGTCGTTGATTTTTTCATTCTTAGGATGAAGTAGTAGTAGAAGCTTCATCAGAATCCGGACTTGCGGATTTGGAGTGCGAGAGCGAAATAATTCATTACAACGTCCGCCTTCAAACAAGGCCTATTAGGGACCCGTTACTAAGTATATAGTTTTATCAGTCTTCAAAATTTTTTACTACGAGTTGGTATTAGTATGATTTATATTTGAAAAGATCCATTTAACGCCGAAATAAATAAAAGTATGAAAGATGAAATGATTTAAAATTAATGTTGTTACAGGTAACAGCAGCGGGTCGACCCCTGCGGAGGGCGGGGCGCAGCCGTCGTCAGAGCCTGATCCGGACTTAGACTCTATGCACATGATGCTGGACCCACACCTAAGACCAATATCGCCAGACCTCAACAACGAAGAGTCAAAACGAATCTTCGAGGAACACAAGCAACTAGCGCAGGAGTACCTTAAAGTATGTTTAATATGCTTGCGCTACATGGATTTATACATTGTTATTACCTGTAATCTGGTCCCCAACTCTCTTCCATTAACTGTTGAGAAATAGTATATTTTTTGTAGATATGCTGGTGGGTCTTTGTTACCGGAAACTGTTAAGATCGATACCATGGCTGCTTCCATTTCTGTCTACAAACATTACTATGTTCCTTTTGATGGGTGTCGTAGCTAGTGAAATTAATATAGTAATGATGTCTCATAACAATGAGCACAATGTGGTGCAGTGTGTATCATCTTAACTAGTGCCTTTTTGTTATGGATAGGCGTAGCACTTACCATCAGTTGAACGTTTAGTTCGTCTGACAACTTTGTAAAATAAAAAGAAAGTTTCACAGCACTAAGGATTGTACAATTGTTTCACAGACACAGACAGAGTTAGCGTACTTGAGCAACCATAAGTCAGAGCTGGAGGAACAAATGGACCCTGATGAACTGCGGCAGAAGAGAGAGATCATACAGCTAGAAAACGAGAAGGTATTGTTATGAGAAATTTTCAAATAATCGCCTTTTATTACAATTTATTTTACCCTCTCGATGAGTTGGTGATTCTAATAATATTCACTAGCTTCTCAATAACTATGTATAATGTTTATATAGGAAACAACAACAAACAGTGTTCGTTGATTGCCTGCCAGGTAAATTGAAGACCTGGTATCAATCGCGACAGAAATGATGACGATGATGTAAAAATATTTTTTTTTATTCGAAGAGACGAGCGAGGCGAGCACAATGAAGTGTACGTACACCTGATCGCACGAGCCTGTCCATAGTGTCATGGCGCTGTATAGTAATATGGATCACTGAATATCGCAACAACAATGATTTACTAGCATCGTTATATCAGTGATTCCCAAAGTGGGCGCCACGGCTCACTGGTTGGTGCTGCAGTGATTCAGGAGGGCGATGATGGTCCTAATTGCAATTCGGAGATATAAGGGAATAAGGGGACCGTGACAGTATAAACGTTAAGATTTAGAAAAATCGATTTATTTGTTCCGCTTATAATTTTTTTTTTTTTGAACAACATACTGGATGGATATTTTAAGTTTACACCTTTATGGTATTTTATAAAAAATGCAGAATAAATATTTAATACGTATATATATGTGTAATATGTTTTCTTATTAAAGTTTGGAAACCTGTGCATTAAATCATGATAATTCTTTGTTTTCAGGACTCGTTACTAAAATTGTATTGCACCCTCAAGAAGCAGTTGGCCCGTGCGGAGAACGAGAGCTGGTTACTTCAGGAGGACATGCCGCACGAGTGACGGCACGCCTACCGGGCGCGCATGCCCTCAGGGACCACGCCGTACCGACGCCGTGCCGACGTCGCGGCTGCGTCGTAACGTCGCCGTGCCGACGCCGCACGGAACTTTCCACCGCGAGTGTACTATTATGTCATACAAAAAGACTGTCTCGAAGGCATCTGTAAGCTTTTAACTAAGCGATTACGAATAATCAGGAACCTGAATTACATCAGTAAATTGACGAAGCGTCAGAACGATAAAGATGGTCACTCGATGGCTGTTGGTAACAATGGCGTTAGTTAGGATGACGTACACAGCACAATTTTGTGATGATCGCTTTCACTGATAAAATATTAAGTCTCGCTACTCCAGTAATATCACTAGCTTCACTACTGTTAAGCGGTAGAAATGGACGTTGTGGTGAATGCATAGCAATTATATACCAGTTTATCGTTTATACAATATCGATTAAATTCGTAATAGTCATTATCGATATATTATTCGTAATCGTGAGTTTTATTAAACGATTGATCTCAAGTTGAAGCCTTCAGTTGTTCAGTCGCATGATCCTAATAGTCTTCTGTCTGTGCATTTCTCGTTTTGAAAGAGTATGAATTTGTCGTGTGAATATGATTTTTTAGTTTTTTTTTTATTAAATCTACCGTGGGCTAACGCTCGATTTCACAGGTCGACAATTAGGTGAAGCATGTGGTAAATACTCTGGCTTTTTTTTATTGATAGTCAGAACAAAGCAGGTGTTGGGATTTCGGAAAATCCTACCACCAAACACCAGTATGTGACCCCGGAATCAAACCAGGGACCGTGCGTTAATGGAAGCTTTTAGTCGTTGGCTTATGGAGACAGTTAGAAAAAGTTTATGTATTTAATATTAGTTATAACGTTGATGTTGCCACTGCCATTTAGAGGTTTCGTATTCTCTACGTTTAACATCTTTTTTTTTGTAGTTTTAATTTTAATGATGAAGTTAGGTTTATTTTAGACTCTTTCAATTAAACTAGTTTTTTTACGGATTTCATCGCGTTTATTTCATATTTTATTACTGCGACATTACAAATGCTTCACAACAGCCATGGTTACGGAAGGAATGAGATGACAAATGACTTACCCAAAATGAACTTAATGTGTCCTGAAGTCTTCTAGTGGTACATTTGGTTATCCGAAGCAGCGGTAGTACCCAAATATATTTTCTATTGAAATGAGGATTTTTTTTAATTTTTATTCATGCGAATCGTCTTTACTAGGAATTAGATATTTGTTTGAGATTAATACCGATATAATTGTTTGAACAGTTCAAAGCATGGTCACCAGATGTACATTGACAAATACCTGAGGGATAAAAACTTCCAGAAAAAAAAGACATCGTAGAGCAACTATTCTCAACTTACGGCCCATCTTAGGAATTAGCCCGTCTGGTGTAATTTTTTTTAAACGATTTTAAATTTTACACTATTAGGAATATTAAAATATTATTTATGCGATAAATCCTTTGATATGTTTTAATGAAAATCTAAAACAATCACGAAAACTTAAGAAGGAAATCATTATTTAATTTTTTTTATTGATCTCGCGCGTTTGTGGCTTCCACGGGAAAAAAGTTGAAAACCACTGCCCTAGGGCATCCTTCCGTGAACATGGATGCTGTAAAACACTTGAACCGTTTGGGTAATAAATGAATGAATCAACATACAAATCACTTAAAAAAATTAGTTTTATTAAATGTAACTTTCGCGTAGATATAAACGTTTTTTTTACATCACGTTTAGAATTTAGCGCGTTTTAGTGCTCATTCTTTAATACCTACAGGTGATTTGCGAACAACATACCAAACGATTGTTTTTTTTTTAAGAACCTGTAACACCAAATGTGCAATTTAGATTTATATTAAGATATCATAGTATTAGCAGTATTAATTGTATTTGTACAATGTTAAGTTTAATAGTTAATTATAAAGTTGAACATTTTCTTTTATTTTAATATCACCTTTTTTTTTATTTACTGTTCAAAGTAGTTTTAAATATGGGGCTCAGTACGACTGCATATGACCACGGCAGCGCCTGTTTCTGCCGCCAAACAGTGATGTGCAAACACTACCGTGTTCTAGTTTGAAGGGCGCTGTAGGTAATGTAATTATTACTGCGGTAGAGACAACATCTCGTCGTCTCAGGCGACGAGCACAATGTGGTGCAATATGCTAGCGCCACATTGTTACATGCAGGCGTATCATTTACCACCAAATGAACGTCCTCTTCGTCTCTTTGCTTGTTTGAATAAAAAACAATAGATGAGAGCTAGATTATGACGTTTTTTTTTAACAGCCGGGATGGCCTGTATCCAACAGTGGAAGAATAAAAGACTCTGAAAGATACCACTTACCTTTACTTTTTGGTAACAAAATAAAATGTGTTAATTTTTTAAAAGGGAATGTTAAAAAAAATTAAACATAAAATTCAGTCCAAATTATTTCCCAATTAATTTTATTTCCTCTTTATTGGAATGATGAATCGGTTAAACACATTAACATGTCAAACAATTTGGCAAAATAAAAAAAAAAAGTAACGAACAAAATAATACGGAGATTCTAATTATTACAAATAAATGCTTCTCGACATCATCACAACATCGAATGGACGTTTTCTTTTTCATTTAACACAAATTATTTACAATAATTACACGACGTAGACCACGTTTCCGTTATAAAAAAAAAGTTACACCATTAACAATCTAAGGGAAAAAAAATAAAAATATATTGAAAATACATAAAAATATGTTATACTTTTTTATATAAAATTGTCAATAAGAAAACAAACGCCCAGCAGTGGGAAATTTAAGAGGGCTGTTTATTATTAAATCCAATTACATCTAGAAATTGCAAGTTCGCTTAATGATATGATAGAAATCTAATTAAATAAATAAATAATTAGGCCAATTTATGATTATTAAAAAACTTGAAATAAATTACGAAATCCTATTCGTAAATAATTAATTAACAAAAAAAAATCAATTGTTTCGTTATAAAGTAGGTAAATAATTGTAATTTATTGCAAGTACCAAATTTTTAAATATATTGAAAAAGCTGTGCGTAAATCGCATATTCTGAAAGTAATAACAAAATTATCAGAGAATTGAAACGGAAAATGAGTTAAAGTTATTTCCGGCGGAAAATATAACACATACTAGCAAAGAAAATAGAAATTATGTTAATTTATTTGAATGACGATTAAATGGAGATATCACTTATCGTATATCTTTTACAAAAAAACTTCGGCACCTCGAGAATTCACCCGAAACTGATTTTGTTAATATTTACTAAATGATATAAGGGCTTAAGTAATATTATTTCGTTGTTACTAAAGTTAGTACGATATGAACAATATCCGAAAATACTTTTTTATTCAAAGTAGCAACGCTTTGAGACAAAAGATAATAAGTATACTCTAGTAATTAAGTTACATATTAACTTAAATCTTTATAACAAAATTTCAATCGGCCCTACGCAATACACGATATGCTTCAAACGTTACTCTCACATTGGCAACACTAAGATTTTTTAACAATTACTATAAAAAAAAAATAATATCAAGGATGGCAACGATGAGTACGTTGATAATATAAAAATAGTTATGACCGCTTGTCTGTGGCGGAGGAGACCAGCCATTGTATATAATAGGGATATATATTTTTTTTATGTCAAATATTTTCAGATTTAACCGATACAACTACGCATCGAATATGTTAAACAAAATTACAGCGAAAAGCATTGTCAATTGGATAAAATTAACTAATTAATGCAAGTTACAATTCTTAATTAAACAATTAACCGAAGAAGCTTAGACAGTTATTACTTACAAGTAACAAAATATAGGTCCATCGAGACGTCAAGGCTACAAACCTATATGTAAATAAAAGATGTAATAAAAAAGTATATCTAAAACCTTAAACTCACAAGTAAACAGGTTTGTTAAGGAGAAAGGAGATATATTTACTATTTTATTAAGATTCCATAGCATTTGTATTAATAATGTTAACTGTGTTATATACGTTTTTGTAATCCTTTTAACTAACTCTACACCGTCTAATAGAATTATATTTAACATACACCATACTTATACACATACATCAGTATATAATCTCATACTCGTATAGATCATATATATATATATATATATATATATATATATATATAGATCTAATGTACGTAAATCATTTCGAACAAACCCAACACTAACATTTAAATTAACGTCACTGACGTCAGTATCACTGGCAGTACGGTTAAATAAAATCTCGGAAGCTACATAAAATTTACACAGTAATAAATTGAATAGATACAGGATCAACTACAGGAATATGTGGCAAAGAAAGGGCGGATTGGCAATGAATATGGCACGAAAGTATTGTGCCCAAAGAACTACACAACAACGGTACTAAATATTTTAAATAGAACTACAAAGAATTAGCACCGCAATTACCAAATAAACAGAGTAAAATATATATATATGTTTTGTGGTGGGAGAAATAGATATCGACCATAGACTATAAACATTTTGACTTAACATTGCAATTAATAGAAAAATATTTTAAATGAAAACTATAGATAGCTCTGTTAGTAATTTAATTGTGAAATCTATAAATTGATAACGACCCTATGAAAGTAAAATTTGTGAAATATTTATTTATTTATATGCTTAGTACGTATTTTGATGGCGTTGAAAATAACAAGGTGCGGACAGGCACTTGTACGGTTATTAAATATACACCCTGCACAAAGACTGCTAATCATAGACAAGTGTAACGTGGATTAACACGTATATTAAAATCTAGCATATACTGCACTTAAGAAAAGCTGCCGAAATAATATTGATTAATGATAATATTAGCTTCATTTTATTATTAAAATAGCTTAGCGCTTGACCACGAAAGCTTTTACTTTTATTTTTCACAGACAAAAAATTAAGTAACTATTGAATGTTAATTTATTCCAAAAAGGTACAGATTATATACAAATGAAATATGAATATGAGTAATATAATAAATATAGGATTTATATTAATGTATTTGTTAGTAGTTTTTTTTTATAATCTCGAAGTCATGGGGATAATCGGTAAGAGTATTTACTGATAACTATATTTACTTTTTAGTAGCAAACACTCGATGGAAATAATATGGAATTTGTATTATGTAAATATCTTACTTAAAAAGGAATGTCTGTTGAAGTTTATTTAAATTAAAATTTAATTCAAATTAACTTTTCCGCGATCTATCAATAAAGCATTTATAATGTGAAATAACAGATGTTCTAGAGTGTTGCCACTAGGTGAAAACTTTACTAATCTCAATTAAAAAATTTCAGTAAATCTGTATTGCTATTGTCGTCTGATTAAATAAATGTTATCGCAATAAAAATTACACGTCAAAATGAATAAACAATCCACTTAGATACATCTCTGTACCTTGAAACATCCAAAGTGGAAACAAATACACTTAACAGCATAGACAAACATACTTTGAAATTTGAGCAATAATTTCAAGAGAATAATCATCAAAATCTTATAGCATTTTCTTATCATCGTATTGTCAACAATTCACAGGACCTTCGTATCTTCTTTACATCTAAATATAATAATTCTGATATATGAATAAGAAATAAAATCTGTTGTCTAATGACGGGGAAGACTTTCATGGTCTGTCGTTGTTAATCCTGAAATAGATAAATGAAGTAGATAGAGTTGGTATACACATTAACTTATCTATTCTTTTAATAATAATATCACTTTAAGTAATGGCGTGAGATATTTTGCTCAGGACGGTAAAATCTAGGGAGACGGTTTAGAACATCTCCGACGTTATTTATTTTTTCATTTTCAACGCTCTATTTAACCTCAATTTCCCAAGATGTTAAATGAAGACGAGGGCCGAGGATGATGAAGCTTGTTATAACTCTAATAAGTTGACATCCAGAACACAGCAATACCGTTATGACAGCAGATTTATCCACTCCACAACATGAGTTCCAAGGTATTGACGACACCGTCAGGTCTTAGTTGGAAAGATGTTTTTAAGAAGCGAAGAGATGATAGAGACGTTCACCTGATGGTAAATACGCCTACCCATAACAATGTGGCCCTCGTTAGGATCTTGTACACTGCACCGCATTTTGCTCGTAGCTTTGTGATGTAAGATATTAAGCATTGTTATCACCATAATTTCACTGGCTAAAACGCCGTTCTATCTGGAACACAGTCATTTTTGCATACTGTTTGGCGGCAGAAATAGAAGTTGCGGTGGTGGTACCTACCATATGGTCTCCGGCAATGGAGCCCTACCATCAGTAAAATCCAACACAACTCTCAGGGTAACCCCTTCAGGTTAATAGGTATTCGATGTAATGTATAATTTAATACTCACAAGGAATGTGCGTGGACTAGCTGGGCGGGTTTCGTGCGTTGCGACGCGCCTGCCACTTGAAGTCCACCTGCATAAGCCACTGTTGGCCACGGGAACGGCTGCACGGGCGCAGTACCGGCTTCCACACATCCGAAGTGTCCGGCTTATCCAGGCACAAGCCCGTGTTAGTGTGCTTTATCATGCGCGTCTGCAACCAGAAGAACTATCGCTATAATTAAGTGACTAAGCGCTTATATTGTAACATCGTCCATGGTTCGATCCCAAGGCCGCTTATAGTTAGTGGTAGAGTTATTCGAACCCACTGCCGGTACCAGCACCTCGTAACAACTCTGCCGCGATAACAGCATTGCTGTGTTTCGACTACATATGAGAGCTGGAGCGATCTGTGCGCGCTTTACCACCCACAGCCTCATTGTCACTTAATACTGTATGAGATCGAGATCAGGTGTTACCTCATTTAAGATGAAATAACATTTGTTCCAAGTTGTAAAGTAAATAACCTAGCAATAACAGAAAAGCAGCATATTACTTAACAGTTGCATTACATAAAAGATTTATTGAAAAGACATCATATAAATTTGTTTTCTCTATAAATATAAAACATTACTAAAGTATGAATACAAAAAAATTTTAACAACTAATATATATATTTTAATTTTGTATAATAAACATTAGGTGATTGTTTAGTTTTTGTCCACATTTTATAGATTTAATGTCTGTTCCACAATATCCAATTGTAGCCCTGAATAAACTATTTGCAACTTTCTGACGATTAATCATCGACAGCGTTACACAATCTTCAATTAGGCTTAATTGGTAAATGAAGTGCCTCGTAAATTAATGGTTAGTTCATCTGTCATCAAAAGGGTCGTTTGTTATTTTATTAAAAAAATTATCGTGAATCGTTAAATAAGACTTTCAAAGCTGGAAAGAATATCGTCTCGAAATTATAACGAATAATATATACGAAAATCGGATAGAAATAAACAATGTGTCCAAGTCAAAATTGATACAGAAAAAGAAATCCAGTGGTTACTACAACTCAGTATTGACAATGGGTCACCTTAGTGTCGTATGTCCATTCTTGATTACCCCGCATGCCGTGGCAGCGGATCAGCTTCACGGGCCCCCGCGGGTTCGCCGCGTCCAAGCAGTTGTCGTCCGACATGATCTGCTTGCGTTTGGTATACGCGAAAACTTGGTTGCCGCCCATACCGTGACAATAGCCCATACCCAACGGCTGGCCTGCTTTTCCACCCATCGTGTCAAGACAGTTCGATGTCTCAGAATTTCGAATCTAAAAAAAAATAGGAAATAGTTAATTATAACAAATAATCTATTGGTGGTTGGTCTCTGTAGTCGGAGTCCGCCTGGAAGTACCCCTTCTATTTCTGCCGCCAAACAATAGTGTGTAAACATCACTTTGTTACGGTTTCCAAGGGAACAAGTGAAATTACTGAGGTAACAAGATTTAACATTTTTTCTTGTTTCGTATAAAAAAAATTATGAACAGGTTTCTCTGTTCCCACTGATAGAACTGCAGCCCTTTTCACAGGTAGTGAATCGAGATCATGTATCCATAGCGAAATGCACACGTCACATGTCCCGGAGAGCTTTACAATAAAATCTCAGGTTAAATAATGATCAAACACTCAGAAACTGATCAATCATGGCTTCAGAAAATACGTGGGTGTTTGACAATTAATATTTTTTTTACTGGAGCCTTTAGAGATATTATTGCACCAATAGATAATTTTCTAAGTAAAACATTTTAATGTAGCAGATACAATCTTAAGAAAACAGAATGAAATGGTTTACACATCAATAATGTTTAAAAAATTTTTACAATATATAAAAAAAACATTTATCACATTATTTTCAGTTTTTTCATTTCATTATTGGACTATAAAAAAAAACTGTGACAATAATGTGATATGTTGTAGTTCTGTATAGCTGTAGATTGAAGGTCCGGTATGGTTCGACGAGAAACCAGTTTCGTTGACTTTAAATTTTTGTTTTCATTTTTTTTTTATTGATAAAGTGATCTAGATTTTTATTAGTAGTTTCACCTTTTTTATATCGTTGTTTAGTATTGTCATTATCATATGAATTTCAAAATTATCTTTCTATTTGGGTGTCTTAAAATAACGTTAATAATTTGCGATTGCTGTAGAATAAATACGTTTCACTATTTAATTACCTCTCCCAGGAAATAGTAATCCAATGGCATCTGGCTTTCCGGGTATATGTTCTCCAAGTACCACCTAAAGGTCTTGCATTTAAGTTTTTGCCTCAGCGCCTTGCGTTCACTGACGTCACCAACAGGCACATTCAACGCGCCTGATTGAAATAAAATCATATTATCACCATCATTCATAAAGTTACATATTAAACATTAACTACAAATATATCGTTAGAAAGTCATGCTTATTTCGTACAGCTCTTAAATTTAAAAGCTGGATATGGTTTTTATATTAAATTTTTTTATACCAATTCTACCAAAGTAACAAGATTACCTCCATTTTTCGAACAGATGCTATTGTACACAAGAACATATTATTTTTCTACAGATATGTGGGGGGCTTAAACATATTTAATAGACCCAATCTTACTAAATGTTAATACCGATAATAAAACAATTTATATATGTTAAAAATTTAGTAGTTATGTTAAAAGTGTAGTAGTAGTAATTATTATTTTTTATTTCAACGTGCATATTGGTATATTTTGTGTGTAAGCAAATTAAAACCAAAAAATAATGCATAATGTTAGCCTTGTGAGATGGTATTCTGAAAATTGAGATTATTAACGCTATCTATAATTCTTATATATCATTAATTAATTAATTCTTATATAACATTAATTAATCTATAATTCTTATATATTATTAATTAATACTTGCTTATATTGTTTAAACTAGAATTAATGTTACTGAGGATCTAGCAATGTTTAGTAAATTTACAACGGATCTGTCAGATTACTACCTCACAAAATTTTAACAAGAACCAAAAAATTAGTTCCCTAAAGATCTCTCATTCTGAATCTTATTTTTCTTACGAACTTTGGTCCTTTAAAATGTAACAATCATTTGAATCTTTTAATATTCATAGATAGATTGTCATTAAGGTTAATACTTTGCCGTTAATTGCTATAACTACATCAATAAAATAAATGTTTAAGATCATTTAGCAGCGCATATATGACAATTTAAACAGCTATTAAACTGTTTATTAAAGAACAACAAATATATTGTTGATATGATCGAAAAAAATATTTTTTATCGATTGTTATCATAAAATATCGATCGTAAATTATTAGTTTACAACAAGCTATTTTGTTAAAATTATTAAAAAAAAAGGTATATGCCAAAAAAAATCCGAAGCTTAAGAAAACAAAGATTCAGAAGAAGCTATCCTGAACGCTGATGGACCTGGATTGATATTGTAGTAGAAATGCCTCCAGTCGTCCAGCCACACCTCGGCGAGGCGGGCGTTGTTGTGGTTGACCACGCGGCCCGTGCCGCCGGGGAACGTGTACGGCGTGGTCTTGCGGAACACATGGCCCACGTGCGAGCACGGCGCGATCTCGAGCGAGCCGCCGCACATCCACACCTGCCCCGCCCACTCACGTCACTCGCAACGCAACGCACGCGCCTCCAATCCCGTCTACCACACCCACCAACTACCTATCTACCCTACGCCGCGCACTAAACACCATTTTAGAGTCTTAAGACGAAAAATTAAGGTATACTTATATCAAAAATGACCCTTTTTACACCATTACACATTATTCTGCAACATCGTATCTTACTAATGGGCAACCGTCTAACTACCTATGGCCCCTACAACCCAAAGGTGCCGGATCGCGGGAGAACGTAACCGTGTCAACTTCTGTTCGACTCCACAAACACCTTGATCATCGACTCATCAATTTGTACACATAATCGATGCGGTAGGACTCTTTCATATTTCTTCCGCCAAAGATTTCCGGTTTGAAGGGCGCTGTAGCTAATAACGAGACTTACCATCTTACGTCTGTCTCAAGGCGGGAAGCACAATGTTATTATGAATAGACGTGTCACCTACCATCAGGTATACGTGCTACTTCTCTATTTGGTTAATTAATTTTAAAAAAATATTATTACTGCTAATTCCGATTAACATTATGTGTTTATCACTATTACTAAGAATCCTTTTAATTTACTTTAGTTTATTTATTTACTTTAGATGTATTTATATTACAGATATATGCGTCTGTTAAATCACCGAGAAATATACTAGCATATATAAAAGTTCAATGCCCTGCTGTTAAATATATTAAAATACATTTCGTGAATAGTGAATGCAAATGTTTAACTTTTGGGTCGGTTATAATCCTTGCAAACAAACAAGTCAATAGACATCTCGGAGGTATTTGTCAATTTTAAACGTTGTGCGAGAATCGGTAGGGTGACGGTGACGGTGACGTTGACGTTGCGAGTTACGTAAAAACCCATTACCTCGACCATTTTACGCAACAACATTCACCGATTTACCATTCAAAATAAAGTTAATATTATTCATATTTATTCACGAAGACATTCAATCGTTCATAATATTTATGCACGAATTTTTATTAATGTTTATATTTCCGCCCGCCATTGTCCTTGCTATGCCTATAGATTTTTTGATTGTGAAACATTACAATAATATTAAGCAAACCTTGTTTATACTAGTAACCTATGTATTGAAATACGGTGCAATTTTAAAGGAAGGAATTGCATTTAAATAAATCAGAATATATTTTAGAAAGTTTTTACATCATCGGTTTTTATTGTAACTAAAATGTTCATATATTTCTCTCCGATGATTTGATCTTATAGAAGAAAATGAAAATTTAGTATAAATTATATAGAGTTAAATGAAATATTCTATCATATGGACTGACTACCTGGTGAATAAAGATAGTGCAGAATCGTTAAATGCAGACGGATCGCGGCAAACCCATCGGGGAAGTCTATGGACACAATGAACTCAATGTGCTGAAATAATCATGAAATATTCCAGGGCAGGACAGCGTCGGACGGTAAGAACAGAATCTACATAACAACAATTTGAATACTCGTTTCAATATAACTTTATCTTGATGTTTAATTGCTCGATAAGAGGAACAATACGCCGGTGAATTTTGTTTATTAATGACGCAAGGCATTGTTAGCTAGTCGGTTTCGTCAGAAGCACTGAATTAATAAAATAGATACAACAAACACAATATATGTTATTACATATAGACAAACGGTTATTTTTTTATAAAAATGTATATATGCAGTCATTGTGAGCAACATGACAATTTATAATAACGTAAATATTTATAGCGTATTAATCAATTTATTTAAAGCCGATAGTCCTGTTGCTCCACAATATTGTTATTGTTAGAAACATCAATATTAAAAAGGTTAAAGGTTAGGTAGGCATTGGTTTTACAACACGACATAAAGGACATCGATGTCGAAATATATTAAATCCATAATGTATACAATTAAGTGGATCATTTTGTTTCTATTAAGCCATGACGGGTGAGAAGAGATATAGCAATTTTTTTTATATATTTTGAAACATATATTCCATTAGATATCGTTGTACGTATGGGACCGTAGCAATGAGAATAAAAGTATATCATTACATATAACACCGTATTGTTATCGGGAAATGTTATATACCTGTATGTTTTTGATAAAGTTCACAAAAACTTAATAAATTGCAATAATAATCTTATGAAAATATATTTAAACATTTTATACTTAATAGTTAAAGGACAAAAAAGTTTGCCATAGCTCTCCACACGATAAGAATTGCTGTGGTTATAGACTAAATGCATAATCATAATACTTTAAAACATCGAATCCAAAACACTTTTCATTGCTTCTGCATCACGAAGAAGCGTAAGAATTAAAAAAAAGATTAAAGATTGAAAGTAAAAACGTAAATGTGTTATAAAAATATGACAAGCTGAAAAAGGTACACATGTTGTGAATAAAATAAAGGAACTGTAGAAAAGTAACAGACAAATAGCGGAATAAGCATGCAAGTAATAAAAAATTTATGCAGCTGCAATGGCGGTTAAATGGATGTTAAAAAGCTTGACTTAATCTTAAAATGTTAATGACATGTTCACAAGACGTCCGCATTATTTTAATGTTATCCCAAGCCACAACAAAACCTTATCAGTGTACCAAGGGCCGCCGCCATTTTGAATGTATAATATTTAAAATATATATATATATCTGATAAATAATATATATAAATCCTTAACTGATGCCTATATCGAATTATAAAAATTGAATATGGCAACACCTATAATGTAACGAAACGCGTAACATTGATGTCGAAGAAACAACCTATTACATAATATGATTTCAAAACAAAATGTTAGCGGTCAAGGCACACAACAGTCCAAGTGTCGAACCTGGGTTCATGGCGTAATAGAATTCCCCCCACTCGTCCATCCAGACTTCTGCGACGCGCGCCGCGTTGTGCAGCACCACGTTCTGAACACCGCCGGGGAACGAGTACGGCGACTTGTCGCGGAAAACGTGCCCCACATGGGAACACGGCACTATCTCCAGTCGACCACCGCACTGCCATACCTTCACCCACACCACACATTAGGGGGACAACCCACCCAACACAATGGGCTTCCAGTTTACCTTAATTTCACAGGTGCTTAAATGACAATGAGGCCTAAGAGAAACATGCTTGTTTAGAATATTTTTTTAAATGTGGAACTGCCGGAATCCAGCAACCGGATTGAGGGTCATTGTAGGCAGTCCAGCGCAGGTTCGAAGAAACCTTATCGCTATCTTATTTCCACTCAAGGGAGTTCCGAGTTACAAGACTCGAAGAGTAACCACGGACAATTAAATCTCTCCATAAATATGAAACTTTTATAATATTAAATAATTACACAACATATGTAGATCTATTTTTGAGTAACAGACACTACATTCCATTAAATGATATTTATATGCTTTGTCTTAATATATAAGGCGGAACGAAAATCTATTTTTTGAAATTCAAAAATTAAAACAGTCTAGATAAAATATAAAAAAAAATTCGATTTACATCATTCATCTTGATTATGATTGTAACATATATCTATATATAAAATAATTTGCAAATATTTGATCGAATGATAAAAAATATATACCGCCATAAACGTAATGTGATATATCAACATGATAATTATAGATGTCGTAAATTCATTGATTAATAATTTGAGAATGGCGCATCATTATTTTTTAAATACAATACCCTGAAGCTCATCTCTAGGTTCTCTCCGCCCCAGATGTCCATGCCCTCGTCGTAGGAGCCGATTTTGTAGAAGTATTCTTTGTCTATAGCAAACAGGCCACCGGCCATTGTCGGAGTTCGCAATGGCGCCGTGCGGTCACCGCCTCGCCTAGACATCTCCCGCTCTGGCACCCGATACCTATTACAGAAATAAGTTAAATAAAAATAAAATAAATTGGTTATAAACCATAATGGTATGTGACCTATAAGGACGTATATGGAAAAGCTGACTCTCATTTCCCAGAACGCAATAATGCTGTTTAGGGAGCAGAGGCAACATATAGATAACTTAGTGGTATGTTCGAAGGAACCCGACCATCATCAATGTCCTCACAATTTCTGATATTTCTTAATTCTGAGCAAACTTTGAAACACCTATTAATCCAAATTTCTTTATTTTTAAATGTCTACTACTATTTTTATCAAGATATTACTAGTCTGGCCATAAATACTGTTACATAAAACTATTTTCCTTTTTTCAACTTCTTAATTATTTTAAATTTGGAACACTTATGTTATTTTAAAAACTTCTTTCGATTTTGCGCTATTTCACATATTTTGTCGTGTTCATTCTTCTTCTTAAAGTGCCTCTCGGAACTAGTGAAGATTGGCTCGTGTTCACTATCAAATTACAATATGGAATGAGGTGTTAAAGAAAATAGGTTTGCAGTGATCGCCTTGCACAAAGTGAGTATAGAGCCGTCGGTCATATTCCAAACGCTTCAAAAGCTTGCTATCAGCCGTATGTTCGTATATCGTGCTATCAACAGATACAATAACATTTCCTCCGTCGAAGACCAGAAAATATCGGGGGGCCGCGTGCTGTTAAAACTACAAAGGCTGTAATTGCTGTTAAAGCCAGAATTCGTTAAAACCCCATTAGGAAGCAAAAATTTTTATCGCGAGAAATGAAAATTCTCTCTTGGCCTCTATCGGGTATTATAAAAAAAGACCTGAAGCTTGGTGATATATAGGGCCTGCCCTAAATCAATCTTTACAATTAAAGAGAGTAGATCGATCAAAACGCCTTCTGTCGCGATACGCGGGTGAAAGGCACAGGTTAAGAACACTACAATAAGTAAAATGATAAAGTGTACGCTCACAGTTCTAAAGAAGCTGCTCTAGTGGTCGGAAAGGTATAACGTGGTCATCATCCTGCGTCAGTGATGGTTTGGTGGGGCGTCTTATCAAAGAGTCACAAAACCACATTTTTGTGAAAAAGAAGTGAAAACTTCAGCCAAAGTGTATCAAGATACCGTCTTGGAACGTGTTGTGAAACCTCTCAGCAACACACTTAAAATATACCGTGGACTTTCCAGCAGGACTCTGCACCGGTCCAATGGCACGAACTGCCCAAGCCTGGCTTGAAACTATTGAAGATTGGCTTGAATATATTTTAATTTTTTTTTCCTAAGACTAATAAATATGTAGGTATAAATTTTAATAACATTACATTACTTCATGAAAAAAAATGCATTTTCATTTGTAACAGAACTTATGGCCGGACTAGGTATATATTTATTAAAACAATTTGCATAATTTCTTTTCATATACAATGTGTCACCTGGATCTGAATTTTACATGATGATAATGATGGCAATGCGGCTAAGAAAGAGTGCTAGGCCTGCATACCTAACTGTCATAAGTTCATAGCTAGGATAGAGCTACGCTTTTGTAGCGCCGGATTACAATATGATGGTATCAACTAGCCGTGTTCAAAAAAAAAATCCAACAAACCAAAGTTCAAATGTTATTCCAGAATGGAACTTGGGACCGTGTTACTAGATAAACAGTCAATTCAGCCCTGTAGTCTCGGGCTATTAAGAATAGGACTAAGGTATTCCCTGCCTGTCGTACAAGGCGACTAAAAGGATCCTAGGGTTCGTGGACTTTGAGGGTAGGGGCCCTCAGACCTCAATAAGCAAGCCTTAGGAGGACGGCAAATACATAGTGGTCTTGTATTTGCTGTAGCACAGCGTGGGTGAGGAGGGTTTTGCCCTTCCGTGGGACGTTTTAGCCAGATTGCAGAGGGGCACAGCTTTGTTCCGTATAAGATCCCGGAAAACCCTACCTAATGCACTGAGGGAGACCGCCGGGACGGTTTTAATGGGTAGAAACCCCACATAACCTTGTCTTCCCCCCAGAAGCATGGTATCTTCAGAAGATTTCCCCCGCGATAAAAAAAGGTAAGCAGTCAGTAACTGCGTCAGAGAGGAAGTTTAATTCAGCAAACGATTTTACTTCACCTAACACGATTTATTACTTTTGCTATTGATTTGTTTTATTTAAACCATACGAAATCAATTTAACTTTATATTTCAGATTTCACACAATTATCCGCTTGATATGTATGTAAATGTATTTACTAAAGGTGCAAAACTAAATTCTTTGATTTACATCTGTACGAAGTTATTTTAGCATTTACTTAGACATATAATACTTTGTTAACGTATTAATATATATTTTTGTTATCTTTATAATACTTAATTTTTATTTAACTAAACATGAAATCAACAACAATAGGTTTGCATGATATTGATGACAGGGGTGTTAACAACGTTAGTAATATTTAACCTTTACAAATTTTATTACATCTACGTATTTCACAACATAGTCGAAAAACTGATTCGAATCTACTACCTTATTTAATATAATATTAAGTTATTATTCATAACAAACACTTTATTATAAAGGTGACCTTTATTTCTTTGTAATAATTTAATTTCTCTGGAAACTAGAATTTTATTGGCAAGTCATAGATCATCAACATCATTAGGTGCCCTCTTCAAACTAAAGTTCAGCGATCAGATTGAGAAAACCAATTCGATCCTCAGCTATTCCTTTTAACAGATTGTATTAAGTCATAAATACTAACGTTATTTATTTCGATCATAAAATTATAATAAAGCATTCTTTTTAATTTAAGATTAACGTTATCACAAAATAAATAAACATAAATAAAAAACATTAATGTTACATTTATCGATAACGCAAAACGATTGCGGATTCTTTTGCCATATTTTTATTACTACCCTATTTTAGATACGTGTGTCATATTTCTTTACTGTATTATGTATTGTTGTTAGCTAGAAAATCTGAAATTAAATGTTTTGATATTGTTCTTCTCTACAGAATATTTAAAATCAATAAATACATCAAAGACTCCTTATAAAGGTAACAACTAGGTACTGATTTAAAGGATATTTAAATACCTTCCTTCGAGAAAACGAGAACAATGGAGTTTTATTGTGTAATCAAAACCTACTTGCATAACAAAACCCCAACCTTGAGATATGGTGCCCGCTTTATTTTAACAATCATTATGTGCTTTTAATTTTATTGTTTTTTTTTTTATTTGGTTTATTTTATGATTGGCGACGGACGAAAATTAGGTGAAATGATGGTGATTGTAACAGCTACTGGTTTTCATTCATTCTTGTTGTTAGAATTGTAATATATAACTATGGATGCAAGGCGCGGCCTTTACAGCATGTATAGATTATGTTTAATTTGCCAATAACTGATATATAAAATATATTTAAAATACAAATATTAAATGAATAAAAAATGTTTCATGATACGTTCCTTAATAGTGAATTGATCATACAGAGGCTAACAATATGTAAGTTTAATTGCCTTCGTACCGCAGAGGGTAAGCGCTTGCCTTGTTAACGAAGATCCCATGACCGCCACCAGAACAAATGAAATTTGTTTGTTGGTAGGGTATTTCAAACCCGCCTAGCTAACTATCACCCTCATATTGTAGAACTGCTGCTATAACTACATTGCTATGTTCCAACTATCAACATATAATAGGCAGAAACTTGTGGCGATTTAGATTCACCATGTTTGGCCACATAGTCATTTAATAATATGTAACCTTGATGTAAAATTTTAGCGCATTGTAGAAAAAATTGATGTAAAAACCCTTCTAATACGTACTACGTCATTAAATGCAATTATTATCTGTCAAGGAAATAACATGAATAAACACTGCAATTTTTTTTCTCACTTATCACACAGTCAACAATGATATGTATTTCCGTTGCTATTTTGCTGTAATAAACAATGTAATATGAACAATACATTTTACTTACCACCTAAAGTTGAGTTTCCAATTGAAACCACCCCATGTCATGTCCGATGCTTGTATGTACTCGAATGTCGTATCCGATATTACGTCAATGATGGGACAAACCACTGTAGTCCTGTCTTTTACTATCCGAGCTAATAGAGGTTCCAGCCAGCCTTCTATTTATTGAAAAAAAATAATAATACAATTTAAATTTATGATATCCCATAAATCACTGTAATGTTACTATAAAAGTAACAATAAATCTTAATTTTATTTCTTCTTATTTCATCTTACTAGCGCTACGTTTAAGAGCAGGTGTATCACTAACGCTGGTGTGAATGAGTTGGTCATCTCATCGCTGAGCAAAATGAAAAAAAATTACGACGTTCGTACCTGTACATTCACAATGCGCATCTAAGAATGTTATGACGTCTCCTTGGACATGTTTGGCACCTAAAAGTCGGGCCCTGATTAAACCAGAACGATTCTCCGTGCGGAAGAGACGTGTCGGAACCGGCAACGTCTTTATGTATTCCTCAAGTTTCGTTCCAAGGTGTTCTAAACAAAAAATATAATCCATTAGATAACTAAATTGTATATGGAAACATTAATTAGTAAGGTATCTTAACTTTCCCACAGTTGGGACTTAACGCCTCTCACAAAGAGAGGCAAACCCAGATAAAGAACTTTTATTCTTAAAACATGTCAGTTTCCTCACGTGATTTTTCCAGTGAAAGCTCGAGCTTAGTGGGAATCAAATCCGCTGCTCTTGTAACAGTATACATAAGATCGCCATACAAATAATATATTAGTATATGTTACAAATTTTTCTGTTAATATAACTGGAAGTCTTATTAATCATTTACATAATTTAGTTGTTAGTACACTTAAATCAACAGATCTATAAATTATTATGATGTGCTATTGAGTTACAGCAAACATAATATCAATAGAACCAAATGAGCTATTTAATGTTTTATTTAATAAATATATGTAGGGACAGTTGAACAAACATTATCACCATTTGGTGTTAATAATATATAATATAATCATCGATGTATCTAACAAGAGCTAATGAAATTTTCGCACTGTACAACTGGAAAAGGTACAATGTAGATGATCACTGACTGCTTTTTCAATGAAGGAAAACATTGTGGGTTAACAAGTATAAACCAAGAATATTCAAATTGGTGTAACATAAGCTTAAGCACACAACCAATATGTTGAATGAATGACCTTGATTTTTCACATCAAATGATCCCAGCAGTATAAAATTAAAAGTGCAGCTTTTGTACATGTAATGAATTAAAGTAATCAAAATTTATAGACAGTACAGAAGTAGAATTAATGAATATATGACAACAGATGCAAAATAAACAATATACACCTACCTTTTTCACTTGCATCATCCACTAGTATAATCTCTTTTAGGAGAGGGTGGGGAGATCGATTGATTGTACTCCAAATAGTACGAATTAGAGTTGTCCACGCTTCATTATGGAAAACAATAACAACACTTGTAGTAGGAAGTAAATCTGGATATGGTTTGTTTTTGCATCTGTGAAATGGATTTGGTTAATAATAAAGAAATTGAGTCTCTCAGATTTTAGTCATAAATTTTAATTTATTTATTAAACTAGTGTAAATAAAACTGCAGGAACTCTGTAAAGCGATCTACTTTGGCCCTGAAGGTGTCAAAGTAGCGCAAGTTCGGTCTGAACCTCTTTTCCTTTTTATTTATATTATCAAACTACATGTTAATGCACATTTACTTACTTTTCAAATCTGACATCTGGTAGTGATCTATTTAATGAGATCATATCACTAGCTAATAAATTAAATTGGTTCTCTTGAAATTTGTCCAACATTAGCTTCTCTTGTCCTATTGGAATGTTTACTGCTTTACCTAAAATGTAAGAGTCTTAATAAATATATTTTTTTTTATATTACAACCTATTATAATATTTCATAAAATTTGTTAATATAACAATAAATGAGAATATGAAAATGAATGTGGATGGTTATAAGGGTAGAGGAAGACCGAAGAAAGTGTGAATTCAGATATGGCGGCTGATAGAAGATGTGGAAGAGAAGTACATACTGTGCCGACCCCACATAGCTGGGAAAAAGACAGGAGGAATAAATATAACAATAAATTTAAGTCTTCCAAGGAAAGAGAGGAAAAAAATTAAAAAAGATACTAATTTATTTTCCAAAATCCACATTAACCATACCCTTTTCTCCTGGATATTCTCCCTGAGGCCTCACAGGAGACACCACAGACCATCTCTTAAGACGTGATCTTGGATATGGTGGCAACAATAACCCCTCATCAGCAATATCCTGCTCTATTTCATTCTCTTCTAAATTAGTATCTTCATCTTCTATATTACTTTGCAACGCTGCAGCAATTGCTGCTTTTTTACCACGAACTTCTTTATTCTAAAATATTAACTAAAATGTTTATCTTTCTTTAAGCAAAATAAACATGCAGGGATCCCCTGCTAAAGTTAAAGTTATAATTACAAACATTGTCAACACCTTGTATACAATATTTAAAAATAACCTGTAACACTTTGTCTTTACAACATTCACTACTACAACATTATTTATCAAATTTATCTTTTTTACAAAAACAGTTACTTGAATGTGAACATGTACAAAATATTAAATACTCCTTGTAGCACATGCTTAAATTGAATGAAAACAATTTGTGGATAAAAATAATTTGTTTTAAATTATGTTTTATCTTTAATGTACAGGTAAACATGAATTGTCATTTGTTCATTTAGATTTATCTACAACAAATACAATAACAAGACAAATTTTCATTTACTTGAAAAAACTTCATGATACTATGCAAATAAAGAAAGAAACTTATGAAATATGATTCACACCTACAATAAGTTATACAACACTTCACGGACACAACACCTATCTAGGAACTAATTTATCTCTTACAATAACTTTCACTTTACATTCATATAAACAATCTAAAAAAGTGTTCAAATAAAATCTTTAATTTTGGCTCTTAAAAAAGGATGGAATAAAAAGAAGAAAAAGTTTTTTTTATCAAGTGATGTGCGAACATATGTTCTAATTTGAATTGTGCTGTAGGCAGTGAAATTACTAGGGTAATGAAAAATTTGTCTTAAGACTACAAATGCAATGTGGTACAGTGTTTATCATCTTAACTAGTACAACATTGTTCTGGACAGGCATATCACCATAAGACAAACTTCACTCTCCTCACATTGCTTGATTAAATAAAAATTAATAAAAAATTACATAAATCATCATCAGGCAATAAACATCGACTGTTGGACATAGCACCCCACTCCCACAAAAAAAAAAAAGATTTCGACACTAACCATTGTGTACTGCCCACATTCAATAGCTACATAAATATAATAAATAGATAAAACATTTCATAAATGTAATAAATAAATTAAATATTAACTTTCTGTGAATTAATTTTCAATACTTTAAATAATTGCCAAAATCTTACAAAAAATTTTTAAGGTATTCCAAAAATTGTGACTTAAAGCATAAAATAACATAATTTTTTTTAAATTATATCATGTTTTCAAAACATGAAATAAAAACGCATAATATAAATATTGTAATTTTAATATAATTCCTACATGGTTACCAGAAACTACCATTGAAATCAGTATGGTTTGTTATCTGATATTTATTACTTTCTTGTATTTTTGCTTAGACGTATCTCAAAGCCTACTAACATAATGCTTATGTTATCCCTTGCCTTTTCATCTTTTATGTAAATATTGTATAAAATTACTAAAAATTATAAGTATTAATATGAACATTAAATGAAAAATGTCTATTGTTTTCTTTTGCATACTGACATTATTTGAAGAATGGTTTAAGAAATTTTATTTATACTGTCACTTCTACACTGACATAACTTAGATAGAACCTTATTAAAGAGAAGCCATTGATATAAAAATGAAGGAAAGAACTGTATTGCATAAATGTCAGACTATTTCCCTAAACTCCTAAATAGTAATTGATATACATATATTACTCCACATAATATAATTTAAGCAATTGATCTATTTCTATAAAATTTAAATCCTAATAAGCCTATTTAACATACTTTGTATCTTCTATATAAGATTTACTATGAAAAATTTGTTAGAAATTATCCAAAACTTACTCTGACAGTAACTTCGTTCGTCTTTTTACTACATTCCCAGCCCTCGCCAAAACAATCGGAATAAATGGCTAGGAGTGCAACATCCACTAGCAACCATACTAAAGATGTCAGTAATATAATGCGACATGTGTGTATTCTAATTTTACTTCGAAACATTTTAAATAAAGATAATTTACTAAACTTTTCCTTCAATGCCACATGTCAGTTTCAACACAAATGACAATTAGACTCACCGCCGACCTGCAAAGATACGAAAACCCGCTTAGGTTGAAGTTATTTCAGAAGGTTTTATGACACAAAATTCACAAAAATCATGGTTTTAATTCAGAACTAACATTTTTCCTATTGTAGTAAAAAATTTAACACAATTGGATAAAAGTAGGTTTAAAGTTGAATTGTAATTTAAGCACGAATTATTAAAATGTATATAGAAAAGACTTAAATATTCTTCAAAATATATATACTTATTTTTACCTAATATTTTAACGATTCGCAGTGTATATATATTTAAAAATTTTATTTTACTTCACATAAAGTTCGTGGTCGACAATCGCTAAACGTATAAGCATTGAGCAGGTATACGTCAATACGTCAAACTTTCTATCTCGAATGCCATGTCCTGTGTTATTGGATACTTGATTAACAATTTTTCACACTAACAAAAAATAAAACGCTCTAGAACATAAATATGATTATTAATATTATGACAAAATAAAATCCTTCAAATATATACTATGAGTGAGAATTATTTTATTATATTCAATTAATTAATAACATTATATCGTGTAAGGTTAATCAACTAAAATGTTATACTTAGTGTTGGAATTAAGAAAATAAAGTAATTCAATTTATTTGTGTACCATAATTTGTATGTATATTATCGACAAAACTTTCTATAGTAGGTATATCATATATAATATCGAGAATTAAAATATTATTTCTCAAAGCGATGAGTATAATATAGTGCAGTATATATCATCCAAGCTAGCGCCACGTTGTTATGGGCAGCGCATCACCACCAAATGAATATATTGGTCGTCTCTATGAATAAAAAGACATTTATTAATTATTGCGTTACCATAAAACATACATAAAACATAATTATTCCCGAAGATAAGAAAAAGACAATTTAAAATAGTAATAGCAATAAACTATTATAATTTATAATACTCGTTGTCAATAGTTATTGAAAGTAATTCAAATTTTATTGCGTTAGTTCTTTTTTTTGTTATCACTTTATTAAAAATAAATTATTTAACGTACATTTATTGTATTGTTACAAAATAGTTACTTCAGAGTTTGTCAAAACTGTATTCTCGTTTTTATCTGTTTATTCTTTGCTCATCTATAATTGGTTGATAAAGGAAAATTTGTTTCGTAGCCAATAACATTCATCATGTTATAAATCATTATTAGTCTAAAAGTAGACTTCAAGTACATCGTTAAAAATAAATTAAACTGCCTAATCAAATTCGCTGCGAATTATGAGATCTGAGTATTATTAATACACCTGTGTCCAAATTAACAAAATATGGGAAATATCGAAAAAGTTCCTGGATTCTACTAACGTTTAAAATATAGTACGTCATCAATTTGTTATTTTTTACTTAATAATTTGTGTTACTAATTTTTATAAATTTTTGATATAATCATGAACAGAATCAAGAATATAACTAGAATGCCGAGAAATTTTGAAAGTAGTAATGAAACTGATGTTCACGCAGATGCGTGTAGGCTCATTGCAAATTCAAACAAACCTCCAGATATTATAAATGAAAAAGAAAACTCTTGGAATGCAGGCGTCCAAATGTTCGTGTCGTTTTTGCTTGCTGGATACGGAATGGTCGCCGCTAGCCTGTTACTTGATAAAGTACAACATTGGGATGTGTTCAAATTAGTATCTGAAGTATACATCTTAGTACCAGCACTTTTAGGTTTAAAAGGTAATCTAGAAATGACACTTGCATCACGATTGTCAACACATGCACATTTGGGACATATTGATAACAATCTAAGTGCCTTAATTATTGGAAATTTGTGTCTAATTCAATGTCAAGCAGTCATGGTCGGATTTTTAGCTGCTATGGCAGCAGTAGCCATGGGATGGATACCTGATGGACAGTTTGATATTCATCATGCAATGTTACTTTGTGCTTCCAGTGTTCTTACAGCCTCTTTTGCAAGTTTAGTACTCGGGCTAATAATGATTGGTGTTATAGTACTTTCAAAACGTATGGCTATAAATCCTGACAATATTGCTACACCAATTGCAGCAAGTCTGGGGGATTTAACAACTTTGGCATTGTTATCCTGGATAGCATCTCTTTTACATAGATCCCTAGGTACAAGTGTAGTATTGCCTTCTATTATAATTACAGGTGGTTTAATTCTGGTGCCTGTATGTGGATATATTGCTTATGAAAATAAATTTACTAGACAAGCTTTAGATGAAGGTTGGGTGCCAGTAGTTTCTGCTATGGTTATAAGTAGTGCAGGTGGTTTAATTTTGGACTATACTGTATCAAATTATACTGGAATTGCAGTGTTTCAATTAGTCATAAATGGAATTGGTGGTAACATGGTAGCTGTGCATGCATCTAGACTATCTACTTCACTGCACACAGGCCAGAAAGTAGAAGTGGTTTTAAGCAACACCACTAAATTATTGTTGGTGATGGTAATTCCTAGCCAGCTTATATTCATACATACTATTGAATATTTGAAAGCTGGTCATACTTCTTTAACTCCAATATTTATTCTTTTTTATATGTCTGCTGCTATGTTACAAGTGTTTCTATTACTAACTATAAGTCACTACATGGTAGTCGGAATGTGGAAATTAGGAATGGATCCTGACAACTCTGCAATACCTTATTTAACAGCATTAGGTGATCTTTTGGGTACTGCATTATTAGGTATAGCTTTCCATCTATTATATTCTATTGGTGATAAGGACAGTGATTTGGGTGATTAATTGTACATGTACTTAAATATAGCTAATGCTCAAATGTATATTTAATGACAGTGTATACTTAATTTTTATTAACTGTGCCATCTTTTAT
Source organism: Ornithoptera alexandrae (assembly GCA_029030555.1). Lineage (NCBI taxonomy): Eukaryota > Metazoa > Arthropoda > Insecta > Lepidoptera > Papilionidae > Ornithoptera > Ornithoptera alexandrae. Next base: position 3,506,627 of record JARDVY010000064.1, on the reverse strand, counting down.
TGTTCAATTTAATTGCATATTTCATGTCTATTGATTTTTTATACACCAATTTACTAAAATATACATTTCAATGTCTTGAACTTGGTGCTGTGTAAGACAAATGTAATAATAAATATTTTTATAAACTTTAAGAAACTTTCTTGTATTAATGTGTTTTACCAACTATTGCTAATTTTTAATATCTGAATTATAAAATGCATATTTATTTTATTACTAGTTATTTAAAATGAATTATCCTAACCACACATAACTTAAAAAACTATTACCTTTTTATCATATTGGTAGCTTGCCTATATATTTTCTACAAACACTTATAGTTGCCAAAAATATAGCAATTTTAGTGCACTTTTGTACATATTTCATCAGACATACAAGTTGTTCTGTTATGTATTAAATGATATTATTTTAATTTTCATCTTTAAATGCATTCATATTAAAATTAGTGATATTTCAGACAATCACAACCTTGTGGGACAACAAAAGAATCTAAATTCTAATAGTAGAGATTGAATCCTTATATATCTTATGGTTGCCAGAAAGATTAACCGACAAACTATTTATATATAACATATAAATGGGGAATTTAAAAATAATACAAATATTTGAAGAGTTTATTTATTAGATTAATCTAGGCATTTACTTGACTTCACGCAACCTTCTGACTGCTGAACGACAAGATGATGCTGCTGTGGTTGAGAAAACCCATGCACCACCCGCTACTGTTCTCTTGCACCGTTTGCAGGACCAAATGCCAACACAGGAGCGCTTCATAGCATCCTTAATGAAAAAAAATAGTTACATGATGGGAAATAGATTTACAGACAGTCTTAGGTCAGTAAGTTTTACTATAATCAAATTAACAATTTCAGATAATACCTGGTACAAAAAATTTATTTTCATTTTTACATACTGTATGCTACATTTTACATATTTATACTATGTAGAAAGTAGAGAAGCCACCATATGGGAGGTTAAACTTAGGTCACTAAAAGTCCTCCACAAAAGTAGTAGATTCAGAGACTCAAGTTACAAAACAAGTGTTCATTATGTAATACATAGATATATCACATTAGGTTTTTTTACCATATTCATATAAATGTTTGTTTTGAAAAAAAACCTTTTGAAAATTTCACTTGTACATGTTCTAGGTAATGTAATAATGGTTTAGCTCAATATCACGGTCATAGGCACATATCTAACGATATATGGCAGGGTATTAAAAATTTAAATTATAAAGAATCTTCACAAAACTGGTTTTACTTGCAAGTATTTGACCTTATGCTTGTGGCTTGAGAACCATTTATGATGTTAACATCAATGCTGACCACAATAATAATACAAATAAACAAAGTAGGCTATTTAACATTTAGATTCAAAGAAACTAAAATGTAATTCCCAATACAATTATTATTGAGATTATATTACTTGTCCTATACTTCTATAAGCATCACATAAATACAATTAATTCCCATTTATAATTCTTTCATGAGGTATATTAAGTACAAAACTAGTAGTTACCGAAGGTAATATACATCGTAAATTAACACCAAATAAACATTAGATTTACTCACTTTTCCACAAAATGAGCAGGTGTATTTAGCGTGTTGTGTCACTTCCATCTTTTTGACCATTTTACGCAAGGAGGCACCATAACGCGTTCCATATTTCCCAGTAATTCCAACCTTTTTCGTGCGTTTAGCCTGGAAGTAACATTTGCATGAATTGTGACAGCTGAAGATACTTTTTAAACGACTAAAAACTAAAATAATATTCACTATATAGAAAACACGTCACATTCACTGAACTATAGTGCTTTTATATTGCAAATGTTAGATGATTAGCAAAATATTTTAAAATTAAATTTCTTACCATTGTGAAATAACCTGCCTAACACAACAGTTGACAGAAAAGAGAATTGACAGATATACCATTGTGACATCTCTAGATGTTAAGATGTTTACAAGCGTTTCTTTGCACAATTGCTTAGTTCTTACTAAAGTAATAAAATCAAGATTTTATGTAAAAATAATAATTAAATAAATGAAATGAGTATTCGGATCTTCGTAAAATTTAAATAGTGCGTACTACTCGATCAATATATATCGACTTTATTTTAGTTCATTGTTTTTTTTTTTATCTATACAATGTTTGAGTTTAAAGTATTCTGTAATTATTAATACCAAACGAAATTAAAATAGTGTATAATTATAATTTTGCGTATATAATGGTACATAAATTGCATTAAAACTTATTTAGTTGTATATTTTTTTATTACTGTTCTCTGAATAAAATGATATCAAGACTTATAAAGGCGGAGGGAGACTTATAAGGCGGTTTTCAAAAATTTCAACACATTTATTTTGTGTTATTACCTATTTAATAATATCGGGTAAACTTTATTCAGTCACTAAACCTCATTTGCATAAAAGAAATATATCGCAAATATTAATGAAATATGCTATTATTTTATTAACCGACAATATATTAAATGCGAAATTCTGTCAGTTTGTGGTTTCTTCATATCTAAACAATTTTTGCTGTTTATTAAATCACTGAGGTAGAAAACATCATAAATTTCACGGTATTAATTTTTAAAGACCTGCTATATTGCGTGAACTCCTTTAATTTGTCCGGTTATTATTTTATTTATATCCAAAAAAAAAAGGCTAAAGAATTATTAAGTATTTTAGCACTTACATAATATTAATACAGTTATTTAATAGTCAATTATCTGTGGACTTATCAGTTTTCTGTCAATGTCATTTGTCATTGAAGGATCCGCTTCAACGACCTACAGGTTTGCAAAGGTCGATCTTACGGTTTACGGCTTTACACCGTCCCGAATAACTGGACGGAATAGTTATAATATTAGACAATAAACATTATGTTGCGAACGATTGTTGTGCGAAACCAAGTTTTGAGGGACAGCTTAAAAAAAGCTGTTCGCTATAATCTTACAAGATGTTTAAGCACGGAGTTAATTAGGAGGAATAGTCTTAATAAGTAAGTTCATATTAATATTACAGCCTTGTATTTAATGGATAAATGATTTCATTTGTGGTAATTCATTATTCTAATTTAAATTATAGTACTGAAAGGTTATGCTGATTGTCGGCGGTAATTGCATAACCATCATGTCAAATCGCGTTACCTTGATAATGTCATCAAAGTAAAACATGTGCAAATTTCGTAGAACATACATTTAGAAAACTGGTGAAAAATCGAAATGTAATTGTTTTTTTTCGGAATTTATAAAAGCTGTCGTAGATAATTTTAACGCCTCTATAATGTTGAATCTCAGTAGGGTAAAATCTTCAATCTATCATTTTAAGCTTTTTTAAATATTTATCTTATAACTTTCTATTCAGCTGAGTTGAATTAATCTGTATTAGCCAGGAAGCATTATGTATACTTCTAGTGTACATTATATTCTAATTTAATCATATATAAAACATATTTTTTTTATATATTTGTATATAAATTTCATTTCAATGTTATGGACTCTTATTTTGTGTATATTTCAAAGGTTTTAAAAGTTAATACATTGAGAAATAAAAATTAAATGTATTATTAAGAAAAGTAATTTTATTAAAATTATTGCAATATAACATGCAATCTTTGGTTTAAGTTATATAAACTCATATAATAAGAGTGGATTGTTGACACTGCAATGGAAGCCTCAGATTCGTCATTACTCAGACCTGCCAAGTCATAACAAAGTAAACCTACCAGCACTTTCACCAACTATGGAAAGTGGATCCATTGTGAGATGGGAAAAAAAGGAAGGAGATAAACTAAATGAAGGTAAAAACAATTATTTCATATAGGATTGTAATATCTGTATAATGTAAAAATAAAATATTTAGTCACTTTCCAAAATATGAATTGTAGGATAAATTTTTGTGTATGAATTCTGATTTGCTAGAAAAAATATTAAATTGTATTTCACTGTATGAAATTTTAAAATTTTGTAAAATCTTTTGTTTTTATACAACAATATTTTATATTTTGCATCTAATGTTTTATTTTGTAGGTGACCTTCTTTGTGAGATTGAGACAGATAAAGCTACAATGGGCTTTGAAACACCAGAAGAAGGATATTTAGCAAAAATAATTATACCTGAGGGTACAAAGGGTGTTCCAGTTGGAAAGCTCCTGTGTATAATTGTAGAAAATCAAGCTGATGTCGGTGCATTTAAAGATTTTAAAGATGATTGTATGTATATATTTTTTTGTCATTCTTTAATATTTGCATAGGAGTATTTCATTAACTAGTAAACTTTTGAGTAAATAATATAATAAATTGACATATCTGTAATAATGGATAGCAGATATTGTTTAAAATCTATTATCTTCAAAACTATTGGCATTTAAAAGTGTGAGTCCTTCTTTCTTACAAAATGTTTTAAGTTTGCTGCTATGTTATATCTAGCCACTTGATTGCCACTTGCCACTGTCTCAACTTCTATACATTAATCAATTGCTTTTAAATTGGTATTCATATAAATTTGAGAATAAAAAATATGTTTATGTTGCCTACTTTGCTATATCATGATTATAATTGGTAAATGTTAAACAATTACCACTAACTTAAAAGATCATTGACATCCACTAAAAGATGATGAATTGATATTTACTTCTATACTAATACTACCATTCAATCTATTTATATACTCTATTCATTATGATCCATCATCCATTTTCTGATATAGGTTCAAAATATAATATACACTGAAAAAACATCTGCATGGTTCACCTAATAGTATCATAAATGTTTGTGTTAATTCTTTCTTTTCTTTTTTGCTTTGTGTTAACAAAAATGGTAACAATTTCCAGTAACTGGATCTCCAGCAAAGCCAACACCAGCAAAAGGTAAGATTTTATTAAATTCAATCCATGTTAGGTAATTTTAGTTTATTCTTTGTGAGAGGTTAATTTAAATAACAATATTTTAAAAAATACTAAAACAATTACTGTGTTTGCCATCTTCCATACCAAGCATAACGAGAAAACAATTAGTCCAAGATTGAGAAGACTTATGTTTCATAGTAAATGTTAATCGATTTAACTTATGATGATGATGACAACTTTGCTTATGAAGTATATACACAAAAATTTAAGTTTCCTGTCATTTATAGCGGCAGCAGCTCCCTCTCCTGCAGCACCAAAGGCTGCCCCGGCAGCTGCTCCACCTAAATCTCCTGCCTCACCAGCGGTCTCTCCAGCCGCACCTACCGCTGCTCAGGCCGCAGAAGCTGGAAGACTGTATGCTAGTCCTATGGCGCGCCGTTTAGCTGAGCTTAGAAATATTCGACTAGGAGGTATGTTTTGATGTGATTGTTTGTGTTGTAGTATCATCCTCATTATTATTGCAGCTTAATTTCGTCTTGCTGAAAATTGCGGAACTAAGTCAATATCCAGCGCGACTGTCCAATGCTACCTGCATGTAACATTTCTTTGTAATCTTTATTAGGTTGTCGCTGCAATAGGCAACTGAATGGTCAGTTGGTTGTAGTATAAATACTTGTATGTTAATCTCATTTAAATATGTTCAGAATATACAACCATACCTTATCATGGGTTTTAAAATGCTTTGGGGGTTATGAAGCAAATATAATATATGTAAAAACCACTTTTTTTAAGCTTTATATTATTAATTGACACCTGACATGTGCCATTTGCACAGGTCAGGGGTCTGGATTGTATGGGTCACTAAAAAGTGGTGACCTCGCAGAAGCTGCTGTTGCTCCATCTCCAGCGGTTGCAGCCATTGCTGTTGCCCCTGCCCCGGGAGCTACATTTGTCGATATTCCTCTGTCAGGAATGAGGGAGACGATTGCTAAGAGATTGTCGGCTGCGAAACAAAGTATACCACATTATCAACTTAGTGCAATGATCAATGTTGAGAAGACTTTGAAAATGCGGAAAGATCTCAATGAAAGATTGGCTAAGGAAGAACCAGGTCTTAAGGTGTGTTTAACAAATTTTTTTCATTATGCACTTTTTCAGTTAATGTTAAGTTTGGAGGGTGCAATAGTTAGTAGAATTATTAGGATTAGAAGACTTATACTATGTCTTAAGACGATGAGCATAATGTGGTGCAATGCATTTCACTTAGTAAACAACACATAGTTATATAAGGTTGTACAACATATCATCAGATGAACATCTCCAGTTTTCAAGTGAACCCCACTCATGGTCAATCTGGTTGATAAATTACCTAGACTATCTCCATGTGAGAAAAGCACCAATTCTTATATATGGGAGCATTTATAGGGCAACAATAACATAGAAACAAATGTACTAAAAGTAAATTCTTTTAGTACATTTGTTTTTTAAATTTACTTTTATTTTTATTGTAGTAGGATCGTTTTAGTCATATTTAGTTACACATTTAATTACAGCTGATTTCAAGTTTGTGATTAATATTCTATTATCACCATTACAGGTATCCGTCAATGATTTCATTATAAAAGCCATTGCATCAGCATGCAAACGTGTGCCCACAGCTAATTCACATTGGATGGAGTCATTTATCAGGCAGTAAGTATTTTCAGTGTTTACATAAAAAACAGCCCTTTTCAATACCTTTCCCACTGCTGGGACTCGTCACCATTTATCATGAGCACAGAGTTAAAACTATTTATCAAATACACTGGCCAAGCTCAGGTTAGAGGACTTGAAGTTGCTGTTTTTGGAACATTTTGACTTCCTCATGGTGTTTTCCTTCACCAGAAACTCAAGTTCAGTGAGAACTTGAAGCTGTCTTATAAACGGAGCAATCCCACTTTCCTTATGAACTCAGTTATCTTTGTTTTTTATATAACCATTCATTGCAAAAAATATTTTTGGTATGAGTAAAATTTTTTTTTAATTATTAACTTTCAAGGTTCTCAAATGTGGATGTAAGTGTAGCTGTCGCTACTCCAACCGGTCTTATAACTCCAATAGTTTTTAATGCTGATTCACGAGGTATTCTTGATATCTCCAAAAATGTTAAGGAGCTTGCCCAGAAGGCGAAAGAGGGCAAACTACAGCCGCAAGAGTATCAAGGAGGCACTGTGACTGTTTCGAACCTGGGAATGTATGGTGAGTAAATTTTATTAAGCTGATTTAAAAAAAAAGGAACTTTTCTTCACCGTTATTACTTCTTCTTATTGTGGTCCACTAATCAACGGTTTCAATTGATGCTGTGTTACTTCTTAAAGAACTAAAGTTTAGGTCATAAATAATATTGATATCATTATGGATGTCCCCAATTTTGTATGGTATTAAGTGATATTCATACCAGGGATCTCTGTTTGAATATGCACATGGTTAGCCCCTGAACTGTAGAAGCAGTTGAATTTTTAATAAAGTCTAATGTAAATAAAATATTTTTTTTAGTAAACCATAAACAATAAAATAAACTGTGTTTTTAAGGTATAACGATGTTTAACGCCATCATAAACCCACCGCAATCGTTAATATTGGCGTGCGGTGGTCTCCAAGAACTGGTCATTCCCGACAAAAATGAACCACAAGGGTAAGGCTATTACACTGACGATTTATATCTTTTAGTATATCTAACTAAAAGATACTAAAATATAATTTTAGTATCTTTTAGTCCAATTTTGTATTTATCGTATGTTTGTATCTTACCAAAGCGAGCATTATGTCTACCTGATTGTAAAGGCGTGCCCATAATGTGATGAATACACCACATAGTGCTTTGTCGCCTTTGATCCATAAATTCATTAACTACGGCTCTTTTCTAAGTGCAGTAATTTTGGCCCTGGATCCAAACTAGGGACCTTGGCTTCATAAGAGATACAATTAGTCACTGATCCACAAAAGTTATACATATCACTGAGAAGAAAAGCGTGAACTATCAGCTACAGCTTTATTTAAATACACTTCATTCACATTGTAGATTCCGGGTTGCAAAATTCATAAACTTCACAGCATCAGCTGACCATAGAGTTATTGATGGAGCGGTAGGTGCTCAATGGATGAAGGCACTAAAAGACAACCTCGAAGATCCCGCCAATATGATTCTTTGAACGAGGCATATTTTAAATGAATATCATGATGATGACCAGGTGATTGGATAAGCCGATTAGAAGAATATGTAACATCTCAAGTTGTAACTTAGAAAATATTATAACTCAATTAGAATTTATACAGGTTTTCTTTTAAAAAGTTGTAAATGTAAAAATCAATGATTGATCATTTAGAGGAGTTATATAATTTTAATATACTATTCCGAGTAAGCACAGACTTAAAAAAATCTTTGGAAGCTTTTTTTAATTATTAACCCCCGGTTGTTTTTTTCTGTTATTTTCAGCCATTTTATATTCACATATATTTGTTAAAAGCTTATATTTATAAAAAAAATATTTATCAGATATAATTCAATTTATATCGTCAGGGTATTGAAGCCGTTACAGATCAGTTTGTAAGGCTGTTATATGCCCTTTATGTGTCGAAGAGGCGCGGATTTGATCCCCATAAAGCTTGTTTCCAGTCAAAGAAAACAGTTAGGAAGCCGACATGCCCTTAGCAACTTGGCGTCGTCTCTCGCCTTGTGAGACAAGGTCTTGAGTCCTAGCAACGAGCACATTAAGGGAGCTGGTTGTATATTTAATTTGATTATGTTATTTTACTAGTATCACGCAGTGACTTAATTCATTCATTGTTCAGTTAAATATTCAGGAAATGCTGTATTTTATTATAGTTATATACATTGGGGAATTTTTCTTAATCGCAGATTGTGATTTAGCATCGAATTTCTGAATTGAATGAAAATATTAATCCTGTGACTTTTACATCGATTGGGGTTAAACTACGTACTTTGCATTTTTTTAATCTGTTAAAAGAAGTTCCACTTTTATTGAACTTAAAAAAACAAATATTGTTTTATTACACAATATTTTTTGTTTATTTATTTCTTTTAGTTGTAACGAAAAATGTACGATAAAATGGTTACGATTCGTCAGTGTAAGTCATTATGGGCTCTGAATGGCGTCAGAATCACGAGACGTCTGGAACATTGTATCATGCGTTAAAACTGTGCTGATAAGATTAAATGAATGTTAGCAAAATAAATTTGTTAAAAAAACATTCGCGAACTTTTTTTTTTCATTTTCTTTATAAATTTTTTATTCAAAGCTATGAAATTAGCGCCATATTCACGTCAATGGTAAGTGATACGCATGCCCAAAACAATGTGCTGTAGTTCGAATGATAGAAGTTGCACCGTGTCGTATTCGTTGACTAAATAGATATAAAAATTCCGAGTGTAGCCAACATTGTCCTATAGGTAGATTTGAGCCTTTTTATACGGACCATGGTAAGTAGTCATACGTAATTACTGGGAACACGTATGAATTAAAGACATGTCTTCAGACACTACGGTAGTTGATGACTCACTACTGATAACATTTTACAATAAAAATATTACGGGTGAACCTATTTATTACATTTTTAGGCGCATCATTGATGAGTGAGGCATTTTTACTTGTCGCTTCGACCGGTGACAACATTTTTGAATGGCGTGAATATTACTTTTTTCCAAAAATTCGTAGGTGTATCATGTCAAATAGGCAGAGTCGGAAACTAGACCGATAGGTGCTGGAAATGTGCGGTTCGAATAGCTTGTGATTGATTCGTTGGTACGCTTGCGGCTACACGCCAGGAAACGCAGAAATCAATCTTAGATATGTATATGGGCCATTGACAAACGTTTTCATTGGTAATAATTTGCGAAATATTTAAAAGATTTCAAAAGATATGTTAGATATATTTTTGTCAAAGTTTGTATGAGGGAAAGAAATTATCATACTAATAATAAATAGGCCATGGTCGAAAACGGCGACATTGCGTGCTAAAAGAAAAGTAAATTATACATGTCATGGACGACCTGTCACGATTTGACCTTTCATAAGATAGGCTTTGATAGATATATGTGTGCAATTAATTTAATACAATACGACATAAAACTGATAAAAAAAATATTTATTTAAAATTATTAAAAAAATTCTATAGGACACGGTTTGAAACTTATCAAAATTAAAATAGTATAGGTATCTTGATTTCTTTCTAATAAAAGTAGTTGTTAATAGCATAATATTGTAGTCGCCCTGCCAGTGGAAATTTATTCTATTCCTATGTATCTGAACATAGGTGATATATGTTTACTATTTATCGCCATAAAAATTTAGTGAATGTTACAGTTTCACAATATATTAACATACATTTATTAACGCGTCTGTCATATGACCAACAACTTATATTAAAAAAAAATTAAGTGTTAGTAGTCATAAGGAATACTTAATAACTTGTACCATCTATTATAATTACGAGTAGTTAGTTACATAAACAAGAAGTTAGTCATCAATCTATGAAAATTATAGAGGTTTATATCCTGAAGTACCACCAGTACTAGAAAAATATGATATAAAACCACATAAAAAAATAACAATGTATTTTTTTTAAATAAATCGATTGAATGGTTTCGGAGATGTTTGTGAAAATGTTGATGTTGAAATAGTTTCTCCATTAGTTCTTCGTTAACGTTAACTTAATTATACTTGATTTGTCGCCACACACATCTACGGTCGTGATCCAATCATTATCACAGGGTTAGAGGTTACGATTCAAGTTATTTATAAAAGTTCTCATAAAAGCTTTTCTTTATCATTATAGAGATTGACGGAAATTATTACTTGACAATTTCGGAGCTCTGGTTTAGTTGGGGAATCAGTGGAGTCTCCATTGATCCCCCGACTAACCATTACATTCTAGTTTGAAATACAGATTGTATATTACATTCGTGTTATCTGCAAGTTACAGAAATTAAGACTATTGATATACAAAAACTATGCCCAACTCTTCGGAAAATTCGGAACCCAGCAGCACCGATGTAAAGAAACAAGTAAAAGAAGTAACTGTAATTCAGGACGAAGGTTTCTTCGTTCATGATACCGGTGACACATATAATGGTTTCTTTGAGATAAAAAAGAAAGAAAGAAGTATAAAAATGCACGGTATAGTTCTGTGTTTATTTTGTAATATAATGTGAAGAGTAATATATGGTGCAATTGAATTTCTACTGGTAGTAGGTCTTTGTTGTCGGAGACCATCTAGGGGTAACGGCGCAGCAACTCTTTCTGCCGCCAAACAATAGCGTGCAAACTTTACTGTGTTCCGGTTTGATAGGAGTTATAGCTGGTGAAATTACTGTGTTGACAAGACGTGAATGTCTCAAGGAGACAAGAACAAATTGGTACTATGTATACCATTCCAACAAGCGCTATGATAAGGGTGGGCGTATACTTTCGCATTAGGTGAATGTCAGGCTCGACTTGTTACTTCGTTGAATTAAAAAAAAATACTTTTTATATTAAATGTATGGATAGTGATTACAATTTGTTAAAAATAATAATTGATAGCCTAAAGAATTTTAATAATCGCCTAAGGTACTATTACATACTAGCTTTGTGCCCTCTGGTTTGTGCATACATTTGGAGATAAAAATAAATGTAGCTAATCATAGTTTAGAAAAAAATTGTTAAAACTTAACCTTTATCAATAACTTAAAACTTAAATAATGTCAAGTTGCGGTCTTTGATCTCATCATTTCCTTACTTTTTATTTATAGCTTTCGGTATCCAAAGCTAATGTTTTTAAACCTGAAACCCATCCGTGCATCACGGAATGTTTTTGTCTTTTATAAAATAGGAGTTTAATGGACCGTACCCGATTTATTCCGGCTTGTAATACCGAGCGATACGCTCTAAATACGTAAAACGTTGCATCCATTTTTTCTACATTGTATTTTGCTTCCGAATTTGAATTTAAGATATTAAGAATTAAGGCGATTATTATAATCTTCTACCGTTCCGTACATTTCTCTTTGTCTCTACTCTACTTCAAACATTTGGAGTATAATCTCGTCTGTTACCAAAAACCGAGCTAAAGATAAAAATAAAAAAATACTCAATATACTTGTCGATATTCGCTTTGTATTGGAATTTTGTACATTTTTAAGAGAATATTTTTTTTACTTCTTTAAACATTTTTCTTCAATCTGTTACTATCCAAACATTTGCAAAAATAATTAACTTGTCATGAATATCATTTTATACACAAATTGGGCAAGTGATGTCTTAGTACTTTTTTTTACTAAATAAAAACTGCATTCTTGCGCAGGTCCTGGGATTTACACGACGGCAGAGGGTGATGCGTACGCAGGTTTATGGGAAAATGACAAAATTGGCATTAGCGATGAAATAGTGATTTCCTTCCGCGATGGTTCCAAGTACCAAGGGTATTTAAAGGACTGGAAGTACAGCGGCAAGAGTAGATATTATTATCCTGATGGTAGTATATTGTCTTGTGATTTTGTTGAAAATTGCCCAGTCGGGAATTTGACCCTGACTGATCCCAATGGGCATATTTGGTTAGGGAAAGCCGAGCGCGGATTTTGCTGGTTACAACCGGTAAATCATCTATATGATTTTTTAGAGAAAATAAGATACCTTCCTACAAAGCATACATTTTAAATTTTTATTATTTCTAATATTAATTATTAAACATGTTTAATTACCATATTGGGTTTACGTTACAGGTCGTTACGCTCTGTTATTACTTTTATAACATTTGTCGTCATTTATAGAGATAATTATATTAGATATTCATACTAACTTTGTCATAAATTCTGAAAATAGATGTGCTAATATCGACATTAAAACTTTTACAAGTAATAAATAGATAGGAATTCTCTTAAGTACGTACTATTGGTAAACAGTTAATTTAATTTCAAAGTGGCGAGCGTGACAGGAAACGCCTAATACGCGTGTCGGTGAAAACGTTAAAAAGAGGATAGGAATTGAATATTTAAGTGCTGGTCAACACGCTCCCAGAAATTATCAAGATTTGAGTACAGTGTACAATGTAAGTAAACACAATCACGAGGGCTTTGTAAACAAGGGGAATTAATTCTCACTGAGTTGAGAAAGACGTCGGTGTTTTAGGTGTTAAGTACACTCGGTTAACTCCGTCAGTTTAGATACGCGCCTATTTGACACTTTAACATTTGTACCCCACTTAACGTTTTTAATGTATGCTCGTGCTTATAATTACTTAATTGTAAATTTTGTTTACATTGGGGATGAAACATGGAAAAGAAGTATTAAAGTAAATAATAAATTCTAGTCTCAATTTTATAGTTTTAATACTCGTATATTACCTCAATACATGCAATTTGTTTTTATCGTTACAATATTTTTACATCGTGCCTTGCTGGAAGAAATTTGATTTAGAAATAAAATATTTAACCCTTTGCAATAAATTTTTATTCGTTGCATGACGTACTTTAATTTTAATTACAATGTGCATTATCTTGACGTCAACTGCTGGATCTGCCTCTTTTAATATATTCCACAAAATATGATTTAGTTCTGGTTCAGTCCAGTTGTAAGTGTCCAAAATAAATTAATAAATTTATGTTAAAAATAATAGCAGTTGTAGTTAAGTTACCATGTTTGTTTTTGTTCATATTTTAAATGCAAATGATTAACAAAGTGGTTGTAATTTTGTATTAAATAAAAATGAGGTTAAAATGAATGGTGTGTAACAAATAATTTATTTTCCTTTTTTTCTATTAGATTACGTATGGCGTAGTTTGCCGTACTACTTTGTACTCCTAAAATGAAATGGCTATTACTTTAATCGGAGCTAACATCGCCTACGTGGACTGTGGTCATGTAAAGAAACAACTCTTTGCTTATCCTGTGAGCTCAGTATTGTGGCCTCGTCTGTACGCCCACTTGAGGTCGCGGCTTCTTTCAGAATTGTTGCTTTCAACGATTGTTCTAAGTGTTATTTCAAGCTTACTTAAAAGATTGTCGTTAACTCTAATCCATTTAATTTTAACTATTCATCTACGACTTAGTGTAAATTTAACTACTCTATCTAATTAAGTTTGGTGTTAGTTGTGTAGTTTAATTTTTGTGTTTGGTGTTAGTTGCGTAAATCTTTTTGTGCTGCTTTTGTTCAGTTTCCAATCGAGATTTAAAATTTATGAACACTAAAAAGTAAAGATTACTTTTATTTTCAAATAATATTGTAAAGTAATTATAATTGCAACCCAGGTAGACAGGTATTTGCAAATTAGGGAGTGTCCATCTGCGTGACTAAGTGATATTTATAACACGAAACAAAGTAATTTTTGTTACTTATTGGGAACGACATTATAAAAATAATCCAATCGATAAGCTTCGTGTTTCTATTGCAACTATTTTGGGTATCTTTTAATACGTAATAATACAAAAAGATACACGATAAATACTTTCATAATCCAGAACTATTCTCATGTCAAATGCGAAAACCAAAAGTTGCTTGAGGTTTTATTACCAATGTACAATAATAAAGTTACTGTTTGCTATACGACTAGCGGCAACAAGTAGTGTTCATCAATATTTATAGAACAAAATAAAACAACGCGCAAGGAATGATGAAAAATTTAATTTTACTTTGTATAAGACGAGAATATTAGAAACTTTTAGTTGTAAATCTGTCAATGTATAGCTTATATACAAAATAACAATAATAATAAACTTATTAACTTACATAATTAGAACATTGTACAAATGTTTAGTATATACACAATATTCTACGTCATCGCTAAGAATATTTTAGACACTCAAAACTATGTAAATCTAACTCTGAAGACGAATACAACTTGTAACCGGAAGATGTCTGTCTGTTGGGAAACTCCAAAAGCAAAAATTTAAAAATAGGTCAAGATAATTAGGCAGGTTGTGATTTAGATCATTATTTTAAGAAATGAGGAAAATGCTTGTTTGCGGTAACAGATTAGTTGAACCATACACTATACAACTCGAAGAGATTCTTACTGAGCTTGAGCTTTCCTCGAAAGAAAATGGCGCAAGAATACCAACATACAGCACAACTCGCAGCTTTCAGGGACAAACTACATTCGCCAATCTGTACTTGATCTGCGTGATGCATTATGGATTTTTCTCTCCCTTTTTAAAAGAAATCTCCGCTATAATCTCATAAAACGTCCTATATTTATTATTTTATATGATTAATCTCAAAATTGGATTAATCTTTAATATTATTTAGTAATTATAATTAAACTCTAGAAGAAATTACCAAAAATTGACAGAAACAAAACGTTGATTGTCCTGCAACAGTTAAAACTATTTGTGTCTGGTGCTCTATGTCTCCATTGAACGTTTAGATATCACAGGTAAAGTTTAATTGAAGTATAAAATTAAAAAGAATATTTTACTTTAAATTTTTTTTATTCCACGCAGTGAGCTGAAGTACAATACTGATGACAAATGACACGCTTGTCCATAACAATATGGTTCTAGTTATGAGGATAAACGCTACTCCACATGAGGTTCCTTCTTTGAGACACAGTACTTTACGTCTTGTTACCATAGTAATTTCGCTAGCTACCGCGCTCTTTAAACTGGAACACGGTAATGTTTGCACATTGCAATTTGACGGAAGAAGCAAGTGCTGCGGTGGTATCTAATTAGGCGGCATCACACAAGAGTTCTACCACCGAAAAGATTTATTTTTTATAATGGAATTTGTGTACACACAAATTCCATTATAAAAAATGCCAACACGACAAAATGCAAACATATCTACTGCCAGTTTGTGATTTAGTGTTTTACTCCTTTTTTACTGTGATAAAAATGTAATTAAGCTACGAGTTATGTCCCGTTACGACATTTGAATTTCGTCAACGATGATGGCTTTATTGCTGTATAAATAGTGCACTCGTAGTATAGCCATAAAACGGTTGACTTCACACCAGCCGTAAATTATACAGTTTAAGGAACCTATTTTATGTTTGAGTAAATAACCTTTTACCCCACTTTAACATCAATACAACATTGACGGCTATATTGTCAAGACTGAAGTGCTCAGTGCCGAGGATTCGGGATGTACTCAATTCAAAACCAAGTGATGATAAAGCATTTATAACTATAGTTATTTAAAACTAAAACTTTAGTAGTAAACTATAGTTTATAAAATATTAAGAACACATTATAATGTATTCTCAATATTTTATTATCTAAGATATATTTTTAATTATATTATAACAATAATGGGATGTAAGGGGTCCCGCACAACTCAAGGCACCCAAGCCATGTTCAACTGATTGTGGTGCACCCTGTTAATCCACAAGCGAGGCTCTGTCTCCCATTAACTCGCATTGGTCACATTGGTAGGAAATGACCCAAATGCTCCATCTGGTGCCCTACAAACGACGGCTCCTAGTATCCGGCAGTACCGGAGGCCTTGCAGAACTGTGTGATGAAGGTTGCGGGAAACCGCTGGATGCGATGCAGACGCAGCACAGAACCGATTGATGTAGAGGTCTTTAGAGGATTGCGTCCAGCAATGGACATTTTTTGGTTGATGATAATAAGAAAATGATCCCTACCTACATTTAAAAAAGTTTAAAACCTGAAGGTGTATTGTAACGGGACGGATTGTATCTGATTTTATTATGGTTAATTTATTATGTCTATATCTTTGATTTATTAAATTTTGGACAAAACTCAAATAGTAGTAGTAGCAGTAATAGTAGCCGCAGCAGTAGTAACAGCAATAGTAGTAACAGTAGCAGTAGTAGTAGTAGCAGTAGTAGCAGCAGTATTAACATTAGTAGCAGTACCAGCAGTATTAACATTAGTAGCAGTACCAGCAGTAGTATCCGCAGTAGTCGTAGCAGTCGTAGTAGCAGTAGCAGTGGCAGTAGTAGCAGTATTAGCTACACAAAACGACAATCATATATGCATTAATTATCACGAAAATGTTTTGTAAGAATTACTTCCTCATAAATAGACCACGCAAATTAGGCAACCGAACCTAATTAATTAAACTCAGGATTGACTGATATGGCTGTAATGAGCTTCTTATCGCGGAGTTGAGGAGTGCCGCGAATATGCGTAATAGATTCACTTCCTGGCGCGAAGGTACGCCAGAAGTTAGAAGTTCGGCGGATGTCGGCGCGTCGAGACGTAGGCGCGAGCGAACGCGCCTCGAGCGCGTTGCCCGCGCCGCCCCTTATCGCCTTATCAGCCCTTATCACTTACTCATCGCGAACTGATCGCGCAAC
This sequence comes from Ornithoptera alexandrae, assembly GCA_029030555.1. Classification (NCBI taxonomy): domain Eukaryota; kingdom Metazoa; phylum Arthropoda; class Insecta; order Lepidoptera; family Papilionidae; genus Ornithoptera; species Ornithoptera alexandrae. The sequence continues at coordinate 3,489,475 of JARDVY010000064.1, read as the reverse complement.
ACCAGTTGATTCACACACGTGCGAATATCCCAATTGCACGTTTTAATACGATCATGTACGGAAAATACATGTTTATTGTTTTGTGCTTGTTTATTGGATTGACAATTGCTCAAGGTAAGAATGAAAATGCTGAAAATTTTAGTTTCTGATAATATTTCTATAGTTCCATTGTTATCAGGCTAATGTTTCCAACCTTTGATAACATATTAATTTCAAATTGTTTAGTATTATTAAGTGACGAATAACATTAAAAACGTTTCTGGTATTAAAATAACGATGCTGCATTTCTATCGTAAGTTTGAAGACTAATAAGTTTACGATTCTTATCAGACCATAATGCATCAAAGGATACATTTATTTCACATCTGCATGTACGTTAAATTGAAATGTGTGACCGAAATAACTTTAACACGGGAGCATAGAGCCGGATCCCACCTGTTACAAATGTTGCTTCAGAAATAGAATAAATCCCGAATTGGAATGACAGTTTTATACTGAAAAGGAAAGAATTTATCTTCGACCCGTGTGGAATCTATCTACGAGCAGTGGATTATGACTTGCATGTTTTTAACCGATAAAAAAAGTCGTTCTAATTTCGATGTATTTTATAATATAGTCACCGATAATTTTCTATGAAGCAATCTAATAATATTGTATTTGTTATAAAATTTCAATTTTTATTGAAAAAAGCTTCTTTTTTGTTGAAAATAGTTTAGGTATCACACATCAAAACAAATACACCCTTAATGGTCTATTTCCTTTGTATCTTTTCAGTTTCCGTTTATCGTAGGTCTGATTTTATTAAGAATAAATCGTTAGTGGTGCATACATTAAATTCAGTTAACTTACATCCTCCAGGAAAAGTTCTTCTTTAAAACTTATTAGATTAATGCATCGATAGTGAAATTCTAGAAGTTGAATACAATAACTTTTCTATTCACTAGTGTTTCGATAAATAGATAAAAAACATATATTTTCTCGTTTGCAACAAAGAGGCAAGTAATGTTCGTTATAAATAGTAATAATGTAATAGTTATATATACATTAAAGTATTGTACAGGTAAAGTGGAAATGTACGGAAAACAACAAAATTATAAACATTCACCACTTTGTAGTTAGCGCAGCGAATAAATACTACGTCGTCTCTATGCTATGTATTTTAGTTTTAATACTAAAGAAAATAAATATTTACGTCTCTATTTACGTATTGTTTGCTTTATATATTAGTGTCAAAATAGACCATTTTACTAAATATTACTGATCGATATGTTTGTAATGCGATATAGCCATATGTTTTATATACTACACTAATAAATATTAGATAAAATAATATGAAATTAACACACATTGGTGTATTTCTATAGCGTTGATGAATTTAATGAAAGTGAGTATTACATTTTCTTGAACTACTTATTCTGTGAAAATTTAATAGTAGTAATAATTCAGACAATAATAAGATATCCTAAAAGATCCGTAGTAAAGATATGAAAACAAAACATTGCAATCTGCACAGAATATTAATAAATTTAGTTAGTAAGCCCCGTTACAATTTGAAGATATATTTTATTCATACTTGTATTATGCAAAGTTGAAAAACCTAAGCATATGTATTTTATTATATTATTAAAAATCCTATCCTTTAAAATACAAATCATTACAACAATTAACACGAATAATGTCATCTTGAAAGTAATAAAAAAATACATTTAAATTAATAATTGTACAGTAGACTGTACAAACTTTGTAACATTTGTTAGTAAGTTTTTGACATGTTAATATAAACACAGATGAATGTTTTAAGAGATCTCGTAATTACCGGGCGTTACCAATCGATACTCATCAATTTGTTCTGTAATCATTACCCGTTTGCTTTCCATCCCTACATTCTTCATATTGCGTTTCAAAAGTACTATACCTAATTGTATGATTATAATCGTGTAACAATAGGAAAACATATTTGCCGGTTACCGTCTGGGTAGGTACCACCGCAGCTGCTATTTCGGCCGCCAAACAGTATTGTACAAACGTGACTGTGTTCCAGTTTGAAGGGTGATCCAGCTAGTGATATTAATGGCATAACATCTTATTTCAATGCTATGATCACCACGTGGTGCAGTTTATGAGTACATTATCCTAACTAACGCCACATTGCTATGGGCATGCGTTTCACATACCATCGGGTGAACACCTTGCACATGTCGTCGTTTTGTTGAATAAAAAAAATATAAATTTGCTAAGATTTGATTCGCATACAGTAAACTAAGCTAGGCGTATGTGTAAGTAAATTTTGCTATATTCCTCGGGCGTGACCGATAATCTTATTACCGCCAACGTAAATTGTGTCAACACGAATGGTACACTCAGAAAAAGCGGTGGGTGTTCCAATTCCAAGGTTACATATACATCTACACGACTATTTGGTCATATATGGTACGCTTGATCTTGTACAATAGACATAGTTCCTTTTGTAAATGTTGTCAGACGTTTATGATGTAAGCGATAATTTTTTATGATACCAGTTGATTAAACGTTTTTGGTTAAGATCTCTTCTCCAAAGAGTGTTTGTTACATCATGGAATAAAACAGTTTTTATTAAAAAACTAACTAAAATTCATATACATAAAACTTCGTACATTATAAAGACCTACACACACAGTATAATTATATCTTGTTGTGAAGAGTGCTGAAACGCGTTTCCACCAGATGAATATAAAATGTAATATATATGACGCGTTTTTATTAAAATTACTTGAAAAAATAAGAAATTGCTCAGTAATGATTAATAGATGGATTTGATAAAATATAAAAAAAAACATTGTATAATATAATCATTAATGGAAATATATACATTAGATTTAAGTAGTTTAGTGACTGCTCAGTCGCCATGAAACTATTCTGTAGTATAGTAACATATTTAAATTATGAATGATTGTAACCCTTTATCGAAAACAATATATACATCGTATATTACGTACATAAGTAACATTCACTTTAAAATTATCTAGAAACGACCACACGAATTTATTTCTTGGCCATAAATGGTACAGAAGACGGACTTAATGCCTGATTGGGATTCCCTACTATTCGAATTGTGTGTTATTAAAATATATCACTTAAACATGCAACAATATAAGTAATACATACATAAACAGACAATAATATAAGTAATATTTATATAAAGATTGACTTGATTCGACTTGACCGAATTGACTCGATATAAACATTAAAAAAGTATACGCTGCGCTATATTGCGGATGTTGCTTAACTTTTGCCGACCGGTTAAGTCGAACTTACTAGTCAAGGTTCGCTAAAGTGCTTCAATACAACTATGGTTGAGTCACAAATACTCTTAAAATTCTATTTGGCGTAATGACTGCACTTTGTGCATAGTTATTTAAATTGACTGCATCACGAATAAATTTTTTAACGTTCAGTTAACGTACTCTATGTATATATGTACATACGTGTACACTTTATGCATGATCAATGTGACTGTAGTCGTAGACACAGATTATACATCAACTTCAACTGCTTAAATAATCTTAAAATATTATAATTAAGAAACTGTGAAGCTTTCAGTTGTTATACGATAACTAATACCTATATACTAACTTAATGCATGCATGTTTCAAACGCAATTTGTATTTCGTAAGCATCGAGTCTCTATATTGATTTCCGTTTACTTAAGTAGATGTAGATCCACCATTTTGGAATAAATGCAAATAATTAACAGTACTACGGAGTGTGTTCGTGTATTTGAATAATAGTTTGGCTATGGCACTATTTCCTTGCCTTTTTAGAATACTAATGCCGCCGTACATTATAAATACTTGCAATTAAATTTAATGCAGCAACATTAAGTACTGTGAACTATCGGTATTTAATGGCGTAAATCTATTTCGTAAGCTCTTAAGTATCTACTATATAGTTGTAACAACAAATAGTGGATACTTAAAAAGAAAGTATTCAATGACGCGTAGTATTACAGTAATCAATTTGTTTAACTGCTTAAGAAAGCTAAAGCGTCCTTTTTTTTTAAATACTTTGTTACGATAGTTAAAAACAGTGTTATATTATGTACATACATACAGCTTAGACAATTATCTAATATTTACCCTTTAGTTAAACGATTTGTTTTGATGAGATTTAGAGGGTATGAAATGATTTTATAAAATATTTCTTGATTCAAAGATATACATATATACAACGTGCCATATTCTTTTTTTAAAACTCAATCAGGTTTCAAATGCTTGTATTTTAAACCTTTTTAATATGTATGTAATGCATTATCATAAATATAATAATATCAAAACTAGCACAATCTCTTGTCTAATAGATTCACTTCTTACTGTAATCAAAGTACTGCAACTGTAAAAAATCTAGTAATTAAAAAACAAGAGAACGTTTGCTTACCTGAAAATACACAAAAGATAAAAATATTCGTATCTTACTTTACATAATTCGAAAGTTACATAATACCTATACAAGCTGAAATAACAACTAAAACTAAAGCCATCATCATAAAGATTTCACGACATATCTTAAAAGTAGTAAGCACCCACAACAATGTGCGCATAGGATCCATGACCTGCATTGAGTACTCTCACGCCTACATCTTTATTGCTGAACATTTAGTAGTCAGGTGCAACGGACACACTAACAGGCTTCTATCATTAATTATATTCGTAATGGAATAAATAACAATATTGAGGAATCGAATGGAGATGTGATATATGACGCCAGCCAAATTTATATACAGGAGACCGTCCTGGTAGGTCTGAGATGGTGTCGGCGTCTATTTTAGTCGCTAAATAGTGGTTTGCAGCCACTACTGTTGTTTTAAAAGGCGTTGTAAATAGTGAAATTAAACTAGACTTAACATTATATATCTGTACACGATAAGCACTGTGTTGCTGTGTATATCATCTTAACCGCGCCACGTTCATTCGACCGTGATCAAGTGATGCCTCGCACCGTCGAAAAATAAAAATTATGTGAATTGTTCAAAATGTGATTATTAAATATTTTATTTTCCTTGTAGTGCAACAGCAACTGCTGAATAAGCTGGTATGCATCGAGCATCAGGAGTGCGGCGCATGCCTCTCGGCAGCTGCTCACTGCCGATGGTGCGCGGATCCTTATTATAACAGTGTGGCGCCGCGCTGCAACGACGATGAAAGGTTTGTTATTACACCCCGTAAATAACTTAATACTCAGGTATACTTGTTAGTAGTTATATCCTTAAAACTCTATAAATAGTCCAATATATTACAAGAAACAATGGTAAATAAATAAACGTGTGAAATATTTTTCGAACATATGAAACAGTAAAACCAAAAATAAAACAAAGAAAAAAAGAGAAAACAAAAAAAGAAATATAAGGTATTTTACTAAATAAATGAATATTTTTTGTATCATATCTTAGCCAATTTAAAAATCTTTTAATATTACTATATTAGGATACTTCCTATCTTACTGTTCTATGACATAGAAATTAAAATGAAAATAATTCTGATAAAGTACAACTTCAGTATCACATTTATTTTATAACTGCTTTGCTTTATATACATTTATGTAAATGAAGCAAAGATAAATATTGGTTATATGGAAATGGTGTAGTACAGGCGAGCTTAACTTACATTGAGTTTTCTAGCAGCTAACCTTAGTGAATGACTAAGCCTACGTAAGTAGTCAATAGTATAAAATAGAGACAAAAAAACTGACACATAACTACATTTACAAAACTTAAAAAATATTTTACATGTTTGATTACTATTAGCTAAGAAAATATCTTTATAAAGAATCATACATTAAAGAGATATAACAGTAAAATACTATACATAATTTTATTAGAAAAAACTCTCAAATCTGCCTTTGGATGGAAGATTTCTTCCATTGTTGTTACTTATTATTTAAAAGTAATGTAATCGTATAATAGAAGTGATGTGACAAATATTTATCTTTTCTGTTGCATTATAACCTAACTGTAAGTTTACCATACGTATGACAAAAGTCTGATAGACAAATGTACTTTAATGAGATGCGGATGGGTTCCATTTTATCATCCACCAATTTAGAAGAAAGGTAACATGACAAAAAACGTTATGTTATCAAAACATTTTCCATCAGTGACTCACTTTATACGTTTTACTCACTTCCTCATATATCAAAGTTATACCACGGTTCAAACGAATGTAGAACTGTACTTTTAAGGTACATGCTTGAGATAACTTCAACCTTTAACCTGCGGACAAAGCTTCCGGCCTTATAAATGTTTGTTTGTGTGTTATTTCGTTAATAACGATATGTCAAGACGGAGTATACAAATGTTCAAAATACTCTCTCGTCGGTTTGCTGACAAAAATACTTTCAATTATATTTAGAGCCGTAAATTTTTAATACCAATTAATTATATTAACAAACCGTTAGGAATATTGATCATAGTTGCATTATTAGATGAAATATAATTATTTTAAGCCGTTCTCACAATAAATGGATATATAAAGACAGATATATAAATAGTTCTAACAATATCTGTTATAAAATGTCTCTTAACTTAGACTCGGAAGTAATGGCGAAATCTTTCTATCTCAATCTCAAACCTTTATATACATTTTTTATTAAACCTTTAATTTTATAAAAGTGCTTTGAGAAAGGTTAAATTTAACTGTTAAGTTAGACCTGTTAAATAATAAACAAACAGTAAAAATAATTTGTCACGCTTTAAGACAAAAGTTTAACGAATGCGGCTCACAAACATCAAAGCGGTTTTATCTTTAAGCGTTCCCACGTTCTCTGACCGAGATCCAATCCCGCCCACTGAGTGATCAAGACGTCTCGTGATTGATCATGATTCGTGACGTCGACAAGACACGAGAATACTTTTCAATGGAGCATTTTTTTATTTCAACGCATGCTGAGTTGGTTAATGTTATCATACAATCGGTAATCAAATGTGCTTTTGAACAAAAGTTGGATTGTTCTTAGCTTCGGTGCCAGTTTTACATGATGTAATGAGGCCTTGAGTGTGAACATCCTTTAATATCAAAATAATTCGCCTTTTTTGTCTCTATACAAAAAAAAATACTTCCTTTGAAATGTATTTATACTGAATTAATTAAAAAGTAACTCTATAATGTTATTATGTTTTAAAATGTTCTATCTCAAGGCAACTTAAAGTATTTATCATCCTAAATAAGTTTGAGCATTTTAATATCCATTTAAAAGTTTTGCTTTAATAATACAACTAATAGTAGTACTACTTTTAACTTTTTTTCTTGATTTTTAGTTTGGTTTCAACTGGGTGCAGTCAAGGTATGATCCAACGCCCAGAGACATCAGTTTGGATTGTTGCTGAAAATCGTTCTTTGCAGGACATGCAACCAGGTGTTCAAGAGGCTGTCATTCAAATACAACCACAGAGAATTAAACTATCACTTAAACCCCGTTAGTATTTTTATTCAGTTTATTTATCATCTAGTAATATATTCTGTGTCAGTTAAATGACCGTTAAAATCTTCTATTCATACATTTAAATTTATATTATTTTTGACTAATATTTATGTACTTTAATTTTCTATAGGAGAGACCAAAAAGGTAACCTTTACCTACAGACCTGCGAAAAATTATCCTCTAGATTTGTACTACTTGATGGATTTGACGTGGTCTATGAAAGATGACAAGGAAACTTTGGTTTCTTTACGTGATGATTTGCCGATGCTCTTGAAGAATCTTACCGATAATTTCAGGTTCGAAAATATATTTTTTGTAATTATTATTTGCTTAGTTTACTTCCGATAGAAGAAAATTAAAAGATAGAGAGTAAAGGGTTTTCTATATTTTAAATTGTTCGTATGATGTTAATAGTTTTTTTTGGTGATGGGATTTATCTTCAAACGATACTCTTTTTCTGGAGGGTCGGAGTTATTTGGGATTTTTAAACACTAAAACCCTCTCGATGGATCTTTTGATGATAGGAAGGACTCCCGGACTCCTACGGAATACATCAGTGCTTGCACTTTGGCTTAGCACGTTTCAAGGAAGGGTAAGGTCTTCCTTATGCCGCTGGCTATGTATCGTTATTACCTAGACAGCTAATTCACTTGGAATAAACTTTACCCTTATAACTTCTTCCTTCTATTACCGGCACGAACCTTAGACGTAATATGATATTTTATAAAAATATGTCTTAATAAAATTGGTAGTATACAAGAAGTGCACATCAGCTCATACTTTTCATTATAACATTAGGTACTTAAAAATACAAGTGATCCAATTTGTTTTTTATTAATGACCTTAATGATTTTATTACTCATTCTCTCATCACATATGTTAAGGCTCGGTTTCGGCAGTTTTGCGGAGAAACCTCTGATGCCCTATATCAGCGTCGATCCGAGGCGACTGGCCAACCCTTGTTCAGTTGAGCAGGAAGCTTGTGAAGCTACCTACAGTTACAGACATCACCTCTCACTAACAAACAAGGTAATATTTCAACAAGAAAACAAATTCTTACTCATACAATTTGAATACAATGTATAGCTTTTGGCTCTGATCTGTAATCTATTTCTATATATCTGAATACTACGGCCATCAAGTGAATATTCTGTTTCGCTCTCTCTGTGATGCCATATTAGGTAAACCGTGACCGTAATGCATTGCATCGTATTGTTGATCAATGTTTAAAAGCAATAAATTAAACACAACATTGTAGGTGAACGAGTTCATAAAGAATGTGAACAGTAGTTCTGTGACTGCCAACTTGGACAATGCTGAGGCGCAGCTGGAGGCTCTTGTGCAGGCGATAACGTGTGATGCCGAGGTGGGCTGGTCTTCGCAGAGTCGCAAGATCGTCATACTACTCACTGATGGCCTGATGCACACTGCCGGCGACGGCAAGCTGGGTAAGAAGAATTTAGGTAGTAGATCACTGTCTTTGTAGTGTGCAAATATTACTGTGTGTTGGTTTTACGGCCGGTATAGCTGATGAAATAGTCATATTTTTTTTTTATACACTTTTAACTATTAACTAATTCAATACAAGTAAGGAATTATCTATATTTGATCTTTTAGTCGTCTTAATGAGCATTAGGAAATCTAATACGGAAAGAAATTCTCTTTCAGGAAACCTATTCATATGTATATCATAACGGACGTTCACGCGATGGTAAGTGATTGGGCTGCCCATAACAACGTGGTGCTAGATATGATGGTATACACTGCACCACGTTGCGCTCGTCGCCTTGAGACATAGGATGTCAAATCCCGTTACCACAGTAACTTCGCTAGCTACAACTCACTTGAACATAGTAATGTTTGAATTTGGCGAACAAAATAGCAGTTTGGGTGATACCAGTACCCTATAAAATTATAACTGTTCAAAACTTCAAAATTTAACTAATTTCATATAAATGTATATGCAAATTATTGTAACTACAGGTGGAGCGACTTTGAGGAACGACGAAAGATGTCATCTTAATGAAAAGGGCTATTACTCGGAAGCCAGCATTTACGACTATCCATCTGTAGCGCAAGTACACCGACTGTTAGATAAGTACAAGGTACATGTTGTCTTAGCGTGCGGAACTAGAATAGAACACGTGAATTACATAAATATTTTGAATAAACATTCTATTGCTGAACGTTTTGTACAGTCAGGACTTACCGACTTTAAATAATGTAAACTACTTCCTGTACTGTAGAGTTTTTTTTTTAATACAACCAAGCTACGAGAAGACCTGCTAAATGGGATATTGACTAAACATTATGTTCATCGACTCTAAATATATAATGTTGTTTTGTTCCTTTTGTAGCATAGTTACAATGTTCTTTGAATATAGAAATTGGCGCTGTAGTTATATTTAGACCAGAGGTCTCCAAAGCAGTGGTTCGTGGCCCACTAGGGATCCGCATGAAAATTTGATTGGTCTGAAAAATTTGTGTTTACTCATTAAGTTATGTTTAAGATGAATTGAAACATAATTCATAATAATACGTTTTATTATGGTTTATTAATAAAGCTTTCAAAGTTTAGTTACTCTTAATAGTTTCATATAATTGATTAGGTGAATTTTGGGTGTTCTTAGATCACAAATTTATTTGACACTTAAAAAATCCTAGGGAGGTTCGCGGGATTTAAGTTACGAATTTACTGGTCCATAAGGTCAAAAAATTAGGCGACCTCTGATTTAGACAGTCTACGGCAAGAGAATCAATCAGGTTCCATCGATAAAGCATTAACTGCGATATTATCAAAATTTCGTTTAATATTTACAACAGTATGACAGATTAATATATAGTATAGATTCTTTATTATTACACCAAAATAGAATAGATTTTTTATTGATTATTATCAAGAGTAACGATTGTGATTTAATTTAACTTAGTGCTACTCCGAAACAAACAAAATTGTTATCTATAGCATGATATAGAAATTTTTGTTAGATCAAATTTTTCTTTGTCTTCCTTTTATTTAGAAATATCTAGCCTTTATTAACGACATTGTCGTTTCAGGTAAATGTTATATTTGCTGTGACGGAGAGTGTGAAATACCACTACGACAGTTTGCACTGCTTGTTAGAAGACTACACATACGTTGCGAAGTTGGAAAGCGACAGTTCCAACATATTGAAACTAGTGAAAACTGGCTACGAAGACATCGTGAGCGTTGTTGATTTCGAAGATGATTCTGAATCGGGTCCGGTGAAGGTTAAATACTTTAGCGACTGCGGAGTGAAAGGGCCCATGGTTGAAGCGACGCGTTGCACCGGTGTCGAATATGGTATGACCCTGAATTATGAGGCTCATGTCAGTTTGGATTCTTGTCCGGAGTACAAAAAGGTTTGTAAGCATCCGTTGTTTTGTAAGCAGTAAGTATCATTTTGAGATCGGGTAGAGAAACAACAAGATCTTATTTAAGACAATAGTTTTTATTTATAAAATATACATTAACCGAATGAAGTTTATATATTTTTTAAAATGCATTTTTTGGGTTCTTAGTATACAATAAACAGTAGTTCAGTTAGTATCAATTATTTTAATTTAAAGTGGTCCCCAATCTATTTCAAGTTAGTAAAGTTTACAATAACATGAAGTTTTATTTTATCACGATAAATAATTAAATTAATGTTTTAGTAGTCTAAATTGGACGTATTGCTAGTTATGACATTGATTGAAATTGATTGGATGTGTTTACAAAAAGAAAGTAATTATTTTTCAGATGAACCAGATTATAAAAATATCGGAAAGCCAACTTGGTCAAGACTCTTTGACTTTAGAAGTAGAGCTCCAATGCGGCTGCGACTGTGAGGGCGATTTGCAGAAGGATATTTTGTTAACGTGTCCGTTCAATTCGCACATCGTCTGTGGTGTTTGCCAATGCAACAAAGGATGGTAAGATAAAAACTAAAGGAGCACTTGTGGTAAAATTTAAGATTAGTTTTGCTTAGTAGACCTGGAAATTTAAATTTTTGCTATAAATAATAAGGTGGTGAAAGGAATTAGACAATCTTCTAATGAGGAAAGGAAAAATGATGTTAAGTACTGTATTAACAGCAATTTCACTAATTACAACATTTTTCAAGTTGGAACATAGTAAGGTTTGCACATTACTTTTGGGCAGCAAAAATAAACGCTGCGGTGGTACCTACCTACATGTACTACATTTACGGTAACAGAGACTTATCACCTGATTTCCACGATGCTCGTCGAATCAAGGAAAAAAAATGTTGTAGTCGACGGTTAATAAGAAAGTACTTTATACAGAAACGAATGTTTTCATTACGTAACATTTGATATGGTTTATCACACTTTAAGCAGTGTAGCATAAAACGATAAGGATTTTAAAATAGGTTACAGATAAACAAACTAATTCTCCTACTTTCTATTAAAATTTTAAAACAATTTGAAACAACTTTGTAAAAAATAAGCACTTAGTAAATCATTATATAATTCAAAATGTTTCAAAATCACAATACACTTTTTCAATCAAACAAAACAAACAATCTCTTAGAGTAAAATTAAAACAGATATTATTCAATAACAGACAAAGTTCTCTAACGAACAACCTTTCAAACATAAAAATTAAATGAACATCTATTCAATATCAATATCAAACAGGTCGTTGAGACGACACTGGTAATGTTGCCTCAAGCATTAGATATTATAGTGTTAAGGATAGAAAACAAAATTTTAAAGAAATGCTAGATACGAATGTGGTGATTGATGTTCATAATTATCATGATTATCTTCCCAGGTCAGGACCATCGTGTGATTGCTCGACTTCGGATGATACTGCGTCCGCGCGTCTAATGCAGCAGTGCAAGGAGATAAACGCCACGCGCACATGTTCCGGTGCTGGAGATTGCGTATGTGGTCAATGCCAGTGCGATCCTGGTTTCAACGGACGGTACTGCCAGTGCAAGTCCTGCGAACTCAGTCTGTAAGATCTATTTATTATCTGATCCAATGATAACTACTTACTTTAGAGACTTTTACTAACTTTTGGGAATTAAGTTAAACCTAATATTGTATAAATAATTGATAATAGTGCCAGCAATATTATCATTCAACAAATGTCTCCGACTTGCGTTAGAGCACTCACCAAAATAGTGCCACAGCATACGGCCGCCAGAGAAATAATCTCTGGCGAAAAGAAAAAAACATTGTATAAACCTACGTAAGCAATCCATATCGGCTACAATAAGTACAATACTTCAAAACTGAATATAACTAGACTGAAAAAAAATGTCTTGGATGTATGTAGTACATTGAATGTAAGGTTTAATTTACGTGTGTGAAGTACAATAGAGATTTTAGAAGCATTATATGTAATATTTTTTATTTGATAGTACAGATATTAACTAATAGCATTTGTTAGTTTTACGCAAACAAACTGTAAAAATGTTTTACGAAAAAAATATGTACAAACTAAGTAATTTTTTAATAAATGAACTTAATGAAAATATAAAAGTATTAATATTTTTATTCAGGCAACCCAGTTAAAATATAAGGCTATTTGTGTGATGTTGATAAATGTCAAGATATTTAAAGATACATTTTTGTAGAGAGAATGGGATGGAATGCGGCGGCGTGGAGCGCGGCGTTTGTGCGTGCGGTCAATGCGCATGCGCGGCAGGCTGGCGCGGTGAGGCCTGCGATTGCCCCGACACCAGCGACGCATGTTTACCTCCCGGCACGGAACTTGTGTGCTCTGGACATGGCGAGTGTATTTGCGGTAAGAAGTGCAACAAACAAGTTTACCATGTCAGGATTTAGACACTTTTTTCATATTATATGGCTCAGTGTTTGACTACGATCACACTGATGGAAAACGGAGATCTAACGGAAATCAAGGAGGTGGTAAATTAGTCTAGAAGAAGCTTTTTAATTTTTCTTTTGAAGACTCCCACGTCATAGCTGGACACACTGTCGCCGGCAGACTGTTCTAATTCTTCGCTGTTCGAATTATGAAGAAGGAAGCGAAACGCTTGGTCCTAACGTGCGGTATGTGGGTAACAAAGGAATAAATGAAATAGACAAGCCATGTTTCAAAAGCGATGAGCACTACACTTTGATATTTTTTTTCTGACATTCGTCGAAATGGCGACGCGATCGACACCTGTTGGTAAGTGCTACGTCTACTTATAGCAACGTGGTACTAGTTAAAAATGTATACGCTGTATTACATATTGCTCATCGCCTTTAGACATAAGACTAAGTTTTGTTACCAAAGTAATTTCACTAGCTGCAGCGCCCTTCAAACTGGAACATCGTAATGTTTGCACACTGTCGTTTCTCAGCAGAAGTAGTATTTAGATACTTCTACTAGACAGTCTCTGGCAACATTGGACTAAAATGACATCTTATCGTTATGGACAAAATATAGAAACTGCGAAAGTATACTGCTCGACATTCGACACATACATATTTTTTTTTTTAATCGTTCCCCTTGCGTGTTTTGGGTCAGGGCCTTGTACTTTCAGTCACTTAACATCCCTTTTGATCCATCTTATTTCCTAAAATCCTCTATCATTCTTCCGTCTTTCATTCTGTACTTATCTTTCACAAATTTCTTGTCTCAGTCATTCTCATTCCATTTCCTTCTTTTTTCCCATCCTCTTGGAGTGAAGACGCCTTCTGAAGAAGGGGGAGCCTCAAACAATCATACACTGAAGCATTACTTCTTTTTTCTTTCTTCCTTCTTCTCTTTTGACCTTTCTTCTATGTTCTTGCCCAGTTCCTATTTTTTACTTTTTATTCTCCTCCAATACTCTTTCTACCACTCTTCTACAATATATGACAAATATTTCGCGATTTTCGTCTTCACTCATCAGAGAGGCGATGACACCTGCGTCAATCTTCCTACCCATCTCAATCTCGCACTCCATCCTTTCCCTTCCATATAAGGGACAGGAGGTGAGGATGTGGACACATACATATTCGGTTCCTTTGATATCGAAAAAAAGAAAAAAAAATATTTTATATAAGAAAAAAAAAATAATAAATAAAAAGTTAAATGTTATTTGTTTTTTATACTTTGTTCTCTTTTTCAGGACAATGTCAATGTTCGATCACAGAGGAAGACGGCAGCAAATACACGGGCGCGTTCTGCGAAACGTGCGCAACTTGTGAGAATCCACTTTGCGCTAACGCTGAACCCTGTGTGCTTTGCCACTTGAATAGCAACTGTACTGACCTCTGTAATATCGGAAGCGTTAATTACACAGTCAGCGACCGGATGAACGAGCGGGGTACACATTTGTCATTATTAAAATAGGTTTACGCCCTTCGCCCATACATATCTCATAATAATTGCCTTTCTGCCAATTTTTCGGTGAACAAACAAGATACAAATGCGTTTAACCTCGTGTAAGACGTGTGACCTCGTTAACAAATAAGTTGAAGATGTATAAGAGCAAATTTTATGAAATGCAAATGGACAATCATTTCACTCGAATGTTGCTGAGGTGCTCAAGTTATATTAGAAATTTAACACGATGCTTCTAAAATAACTTCCGTTGAGCAAATTTATGAATGTTAATAATTTTCAGGTTAATATAGGTGAACTTTGGCCCAGAAATACTCGTATATTATATTAAAACACTACACTGGAATCTAATATATCTATAAACTGCCTGATAAATATATAATTATGATTAACTTATTTACATATTGTAGTTTTTTTAAACAATGTTTAATAAATATAAAAATATTTTCTTTTTAAAAAAAACTTAACTATTGCTTAAGGTTTTAATTTTTAAATTTTAAATAATGAAACGAGTTAATAATAACGTTTTCAATATAATTTTAATCCTTCAGATAACTTTGTAAAAAAATTTTGTTTGTAAAATTAGTAACATTGTTGTAAAAAAAATAAAATAAAAACAGCTATTTTGAATATTACTATTTTTACTTTATTCTTTATTAATTATTATACTCTGTTATATATTAAGAACTTAGTATAGGATGTCCCGTGGCAGAGTTAGGATTTGAAATTCGAATATTTTTCTAACAGTTGCGTGGGGGACCGGGGAGGGGTTACAGTTTGGCGCGGCATTTGTGCAGATTGGTCAGTCACGATGTCGCAGTGGACTGGTGCTCTTTCTGTCAATGGAATAATTGGACCGTTTTTCTTTGAAAATTCTCGTGGAGCAACCGTAACTGTTGATGGTGATGTCTATCGCCGCAATTTTATACCGAAACTAAGAGAACATCCATCAAACAGCTCTCACACGTGGTTTCAAGAAGATGGCGCCACGCCTCACACAGCAAGAGCCACCATGAGCCTCCTTCGCGAGATACAATCAGAATACTCTCGAAAGATTCCGCGACTGTGTACGTCGCGATGGAAAATATTTGGAGTGATCTTCAAAAAATAAAATCCGCATGTCTCGTCTTTCTTTTTATGACAAATATATGTATATTCTAAAATAATACAATCCTTTAATTTAATTAAGAAATCCTAAATCTGCCACGGGGCACCCTATACTTTTTACACTTTTATGAATGTATGCAACGAACTAAAATGTTTTAATTATTTCAGCGAATGTTGACGAATACGAGACGCCATGTATCCTACGGCGAGATGAGAACGGTCTTGAATGCGAGTACAGATACACTTATTCCGCCGGTGTTCAAGCAATGATCGCCATGGAAATTGTGATTAGATCCAAAGAATGTTACCAACCGACAAGCGCCAGATTAATGACCTCTGGTTTAGTCATAATAGCGTGTGTTATTGGAGCAGGTTTGATTGTTATTATGGGAGTGAAAAGTGCACAAATAGTCTCCGACAGACGTGCTTATGCTAAGTTTATGCAAGAAGCCCAAGAAAGCAGAAAAAATATGCAAGAGCTTAATCCGCTGTACATTTCACCTATAACTGAGTTCCGATTGCCTGAATCATTTCCAAGGGATAAAAATGACTGAATCTTTGCGAACGATAAAATTTCAATACAATTCAATCTTTTTTTTTAATTAGTTCTTTTTTACCTATGAAAAATATTCCACAGGATATTTGCGAATTTAATTTTTTATATTTATAAAAGACTGTTTATTGTATAAAACAACGAAAACTTTTAGACATTTATTTGTATTTTGTTTTGTTTTTTTTTTATTGAAAACGTTTTTAATTAAATTTAACCTTTATAGACATTTATATTAAAATATTGTTAAAAATAATAACTTTAAAGTACTTATAACGTTCTGCTAGTCGTTCATAATTTAATATTGTATAAACTTACAAAGTAGATATAGAACAAGATTTGTTGTACTTATAAATTTATAACCGCTTAAGTTCCTACATTTTAAGTTTAACATTTAACAACCTCAAACTTGTTAGTCCAAAAATAAAAAAAATTAAAAAACATGTTTTTTTTTAATTTAAACTGCCTTAAATATGTAATTAAAATAAATCAATATTTAATATAATCCTCCCTCTCTTTTTATTTTACTCAAATTAAAAGTCAATAATGTTATCTCTTTTTTTGTTATAGCAATATTAACACATTCAGATAAAATGATATTATTTATTAAAACACTAAATAAAACATAAATTAAAATTAATTATTTTAATCTAAATTACCTTTCAGAAGTACATTTTAATTTTTGAGATGTTCCAAATATGTTTAAAATTGTTTTTTTAGTAATTTTATAAATTATGGCGTTAGTAAATTTCCAATACAACATAATTTTGTCTTATTAATAACTTTAGTGAAAAGGAACAATTTTTATAATACATTGGCATCTTTTAATATAATAAAAGTAAATTTACAAACAAACTTCATATGTGTTTTTAAAACGAATAATGTAAATGTTGCTTAAAATTTTATAACAGTTCGTTTAATTTCTCTATAATATATTTACATAATTAATAGTACGTATAATATATTCAAGCTGTGAAATCTGTTTGTTTAGCGGTCGTCCACGATAAACATGTCTCGAAGAGGCTTCAATCCCCTACTGAGCTTGAGCTTCGGGGTAAGGGAAACATCGTGAGGAGACCCACATGTTTCAAGATCCACAACTATCGTGAATATGTAGCGTCCAACCCACGCTTGCTCAGTATTGTGGATATTTGGCCTTGACTCTCTTCTAGTGAGAGAAGGCCGCGAGTAGCAGGTGATAGTGTTAGGGTTTTATAATAATAAAACAAAATTAAAGAATTTAACAACAATTTATAGAATCTGATAGACATAAGTTAAAGTTTTATTGTATCGAGTAGTCGTTTAACGGTTTTTACATTACAGTTATTATTATGTAACGGAATACCGTTACATTACTATATTTTATGTATGTTCACAATTTTTGTACCTAATACGTATGGAGAAAGAATTAAATTCGTTTACTGCTGTTTTTTTTACGGTTAAGTAGGCTGGATATCTGTTATTCAGCTTGTTACGATTTGGAAGACTTAATAAAAAGAAGACAATATTTTTGGTGAACGAAGTTATAGATTTTTTAATTAGAATTTATCGAATTATCCGCCAATCAGTGTGCAAAGGTTGTAATGTTTATTTGAGTGTTTATAAAAAATACTTAACTTATGTAAAGTTCCAATTAGAAATGGTTTAGAAAAAATCGTGTGAGTAGTCTTTTTTATATAAAAATATAAAAAAAACTTAATTTTCACGTAAATAGATAAATTAAAATCCTCATAGATTTTTTTCAAAAAGTCTATTTTACCTTAAGATGAAAGGCATTCAAAATGTAAAAATAAATTAACAATCAAGTTTACTATTTGTTAGAGGAGAAAATGCAATACATTTACATATTGTTTACAATATCCAAAGTAATGACAACTAACATAATAATATTTACGAAGTAAGTAATACTTACGAAGCATAAGATTTATAAACATCATCACATCCGGTTATCTCTTAATTAAACTTAATACCACAGTGCATATACAAAATGTCACTTAACGCAAGTTATTCGATAGAAACTAGGCAAGTAACCATAAACCTAATTATATTACATTCTTCAAACGAATGGAAGAGATATTAAAAATATTTATATCTGACACCCGTTCCTATTAATTTATTTGTAATTAATAATATCTCTCTAGAGAAATATCGAAGGCCACACTTAATAATCTCAAAAAGACAAAAAAAGTCGGTCCCACTGATAATATCTAAGCAAATATTTCACAGATGACATGCTTTGATAGTTTTAAATCCGTCCAACGAGACGTTATTATTTTAGAAGAATTCATCAGCTCTCATTCTACATAATTTTTAGTACCTCACTAAATTTCAGTATTTGAATAAAATTCATAGACTAAAGAATAATTTGCAAATGGTATTTGATTACAACTTATCCATAAACAAAAAACTATGATTTACACATTTAAGTATGCCCCATTTATAACGAGGAACTCTGTCAAAATTTCACATTAGTGTAAATGTACAAAGTTAAAACTTTTATAACTTTTATAAAGAGTTTAAGTGTTGTATATATATAAAATGAGAAATATAAAATTCATTATTAATTTCTTTTTATCTAAAATGGTCTAACAGTTGGTCTCAATTTCAAATTGTGTAAGTGACGCCCAGAACACTTGGGTTCTCAAACAAGCACATAGCCAATTCTCCGAAGGCAGTTAAATTCATTTCAAAGTGTATCAGTTTCCCGGACAGTCCATATATCACATTGAATTTCCAAGAGGCACATTTTTTGATACGGTATACTTATCATAATGGCCCTGAGTCCCAGTTGTGGGAAATAGTGGGCTTTTTATAAACAATACTTATAATAATTATATATAGACACCACGACAGATATCATAAGGTTGACAAAGTTCCTCGCAGATGGCGTCACATGTTCAGCGCGCGCAGTAGGTCCCCGTCAGACACGGCGGTCGTGGCGAGCTGGTGGGAGCAAAGACATCGGCCGGGAGTCCAGCTTGCCGTTGTGCGTGCTCGCGGCTGGCTCGATCTGTTGAGGCCGGGCCCGCGCTAATGGCACGGGCACCGCGTCCGGTACCAGTCCCCGAATGACCTCCGAAACACATGGCCAAGGCACAATCCTGGAAAATAAAAACAATTAATTATACGATGAGATCATCGTTATCATTAAGAGCAGGCGCTGCACTTAAAATCACGTCCTTCTCGTCTTGTCGCTTCGTGGAATAAAAAAAAGGTTACTTAAATTAACAAGACCTGTAGATTATTAATTTAATGTGAAGGTCCGCTATTTATCGTAATGTAAACATTATGGCATAAACCGGCAAAAAGTTTCGCTACAAAAGATAATAAAATAAAAAAAAAAATTTAGCCTCTAGCCTTGTCGCTTTGCACGTAAATTATATCTAAAAAGCCATTTATCAACTTAATGTGCATTACCTTTTTTCATAATGGCATTGACACAAACATGCGCTAAAATTATGTTCAGTAATTTATATATACTTACTAGAGTAAAATAAAACTCTAATTTACGCGGATATAAAATGGAACCTTTTATTATGTTGAGTATTATATTAATGTAGTTTTTTTGTTCACCGAGGTATATTCTAAAAAAAATAACCATCAATAATGGGACCACTTAAGTTATACGTAAATATATATAAAAAGATACATTTAAAACATGTTTCTTGTTGTCGATTGAAAATAAATTTTCAGAAATCTCAGCTTCAAGAAAAAAATAAAGAATATTTTATAACGTTTTTATTGTATTAACATAAACATTAAAATTATTTCTTTTCTGGAAAAATAACACCAACTTGAAAAAAAATTTTTGAGAAAGCGACGAGAGGAGGATGTTCAGTTCGGTTAGTGATACGTCTATTCGTAAAAATGGGGAATTAGTTAAGATATTAACAGTACCGCATTGTGATCGTTAACCCAGTACAACTATAATATATATATAGCTACATCCGCCAACTCGAACACAGTAATGTTTGCACACTACTGATGTTGTACATTTTTTTTTTGCTTGGCGACAAAAAATAAGTAAGTTATGCGAGGTTAAACACGGAAGAAAAAGTTTAGAACCTGTCTTGTCGTGAATTAATAAGCAAATCCGCCAAAATTTCAAAAGTATTAGCGGAAAAGAAAAAGATACTTTATAATAATACTAGTTAGTGTTTTTTTTTTCCTAACCTAAGTATACGTACAACAAAAAGTGGGATTCGCTCTGTACACGTCATAGGTTTTTACGTATGAAACTGTTTCAGCGCTAACTCTTTCGTCATAAATTGATACTGTCTGCAGATTTCGTTTTTTTGTTTGTTTAACACTTGGTTTATTCGCAAGGTGTTTTGAACATAGATATTTTTTTTTGTTAATAGAGAGTTTATTGACAATTGTTATATAATCATATTAAATCATTTTGATTCGCATCATATGTATGTGTATGTCAAATTTGTGGTAAAACAAGTATTAATAAATGATATAAGGGCTAAAGTAGGCCTAATAATGTATATATGTATATGTAAACAATATTTATCTGTTACTGCAATGGATTTATTACCACTTGAAAGGCATCAGCAGCCGGAAGTAGCCCGGAATGACGGCCAGATGCTCGTTGGTGCGGATCGCGAATACAACGCGGTCGGCCACCTCGTTCGAGTTCAGTTGCGGCACGAACCTGTTGTTAAAGAGATACCATTTTATTTTACTATTCATTTGATGAATATCCTTAACACTTTCGCCTCTGTCATTACCACTGATGGCACAGATGAATCTTGATTTGATAATGATTTGGTAACGACTAATATCAGCGGTACACGCAAGCAAAAACAATATAAACATTAATTGCATAAAATACAAATCCAAGGTTTGCGGTTAATATTACTTAGTTAACTTTTATTTTATAAAAAAGTTCCTGTAAACATAAGTTGATTGCATTTACCGCTTCTGTTTGAAAGTGTTATTTCCTTTATGCGATATAAATTATCCACCGCGCGTCTAGGTGTGTGAGGTACACTGTATCTATTGTGCTGTATATTACAAAATAAAAAAAGCACTGCATATACTTAAATACTGAAAAAAACGTACAAAAAAAGCAGACAGAACGTAGTTTCTTTGCAATGTAAGTAAAAACTAACTTCTGGTTTTTTGATTATATTTCAAATGACCATCATACTTAAAGTATTGTTTCATAATATTTATCAAAAATTATAGAGGTAAGTAATAGGAGGCCAATGAGCTCTTATAAGTTTTTTCCAATTTTTTTATAAAAAAATTCTTCATATTCTATTCATAAGGTAATTAATAGTTTGTTTTTTTTTTAAATTGAAAACTATAAATAATAACATTAAACTCTTTGGTATGGATATATGTAAGTTTAATGTTAATCTAATCTTAATTTGTTAAATTTAATATTCACTTTATCTTTGTTCTAAGTAATTGGTTTTTTATTACATCTAATTGATATTACGTACTATACGTATATATAAAATAAATATGTTTAATATTAAGAATAGTTTTTTTTTGGGCTAACGCTTTGGATATTAACTGATGTTAATATGCAAATGAAATAAAATCTTGCCAATCAGGCATCGAAGCAAGAGCCTCTTTTATGACCATTAATAATAATTAACTGTTCAAAATAATTGCGGTCAATGGACCTTTAGCGGTTATGCCCATTAATATTTTTATCAATGTCAGTCCAGTAATTTTAGTTCTTACCTCGAGTTAACTTCCTCGAACATACCGGTAGAGCGTATGAAGTAAGGGCATATTAGCGAAGTGTGAACTCCCTTTACACCTCGTGACTCTAATTCAAGTTTCAGCGCTTCATCAAAGCCGCAAGCAGCGGCTTTAGACGAGCAGTAGTCTACCAGCTTGGCCACACCGACATGGCCTGCCATTGACGCTATGGTCACTATGTGACCGTTATTGTTTTCAATCATTGTAGGCAGAAATGCTTTTACGGTCTGTAAAAAACAAAACCTTTATTATTATAATATTTGTTTATTGCTGTTAACTCAAAAGCGTTGGTGTGTATTTAATGAAAAATTACTGATTCATTCTAACACTGAGACTTTCTCATTGATGGTGTAAGTTTAATGCTTAGATTGTATGGATTTTAGCTTTCCTTTTTTTCTTAAATATTATTACATCGTACCCAAAAATGCGCCAAGACGTTGACATCAAAAGTTCTTTGTATGAGATGGTCCGGTGTATCCAAAAAGTACTGCCCTGACACGACGCCGGCGTTGTTGATCAACAGGTTTACCTGAAATACACAATAACATTCACATAGGAACTGTTCAGTTCAAAGTAGTCTAAAGGATGCATTAATTTTTTATGAGATATGCGATTGTTGCCGGCTAAAGTTACTTAATGTTAATCAATTAAATGAGTAAATAAAATGAATTGTCATTTTATAATATCAAAAAGATTTTTTACTTAATCCACACGAATACACGATGCTCATACCAAAAATCAATTTTGGTAAATGTTTGTCCATCTCTCTGTTCCGTATAGCCTCCGAAACTTCTGGACGGATTTGAGTGCATAAATAAATAAACGTTTATTATCTACGTAATGGATTTTGGTTTCGGGGTGAATGAATGATTTATTTAACTGGCAAGTGTTTTAATTTGAGAGAAACATGACAGGTCTGCCTAGCCATCTATAGTATAAATAAATGTTAATGAGTAATCCAATGTTTACAATGTTGAATTGTATATAAAAATTTAAGCAAACATGATAACTTGTTTCATATATTTTTATAGTACAAAAAGTTTATGAGAGTTAAGAAATTTTATTTTGAAATTAACACAGTGCGAAAATTTTGTTAGCATAAAATTAATGTGATAAGATTTTATTATTTTAACCTCCGTCGTAAACAAGAGTATGTTATTGGCGAGTCCAGTACGTCAATTTCTAACAAAAAACGGTCCCAACGACAATGATCGAAACAATTTTTTTTCGAGGTTTTCTTCGACACGTTTATTATCATTCTAAAAACCTATTATAATATAAGTATTTTTTCATTCTAATATAATTATAAAAAAATCTGTTCAGCTATTTGTAAACCGGTGAAATGAAAAGAAAGATCATAATTATTATTATATTCTAATTTACGAATTAGTATATTTTTTTGATTGAAAATTTATTTATGCCACAAAGTTGAAATCTTGATACTAGATAATAATCCACCTATTACTAAGTGATTATTTACTACGGTTGTTAACAAGGCCAACAAGTACAATAAAAACAATGTAGTTGTATTATTATACATAATTGTTAATGATTACAAGTGTCGAATCCTTTTATTTATTTTCCGTACAATTTTTTGTGTATACAACATACTAGTATACAAATAATTAAGCCAAAACGAAATAAAGATAAAATTAATTTAAATTAATAGAAATAATTTTAATATAAAATATATATAAAAAGCTAATTGCCAAACCTATGCTTACATAAAATGTCAAAACAATTAAGAGAAAAAAAAAAGATAAAATTCATTTAAATTAATAAATTTAATATCTATCTAGACATAAAATTTCCTAATGCATTTATTTATGTTACTGAGTACTTAAATTTTTCAGCAAATTAAAACAAACAAAAAACTGATAAGTATAGAAATGGATATAATGGCATGTTTATTTTTCTAGTTGACTTTTTGGGGTGTAATGAGAAAAATAAATAAAAATATGATTGAAAAACTCATTACCTAAAGTTGTGATTTATTCTATCAATGAAATACCTATGGACTAAATAGTACTACTTTCTGAAAGGTTATAGACAACCAGTATATATATATATATGTATATATATATATGTATGTATATATATGTATGTATATATATATGTATGTATATATATATACATATATATATACTAGGTGTTAAGAGACCGATTCCGAAAACGAAGACATATAATAGCACTTGTAACACCTTTGTTGATGGGACGGAAAAAAAATCAATCTTGATTATAAAAAAAAAGATATTTTTAAAACGTTTTATTAGCATTATTTACGCTCCATCATGTTAGTACAGATGAACGAAACGATTGTACGAACGCCTGCCAATCTAAATGCTCCGTGGCCCTATGAAATAAGGTTCAAATTGAAACCAAATACATCTTAAGTTTTTTAGTAAAGTAATCTCTTTTTTATGAAACTATGTTTAATTTAGCTGAACTAAAATGATGAAGCGTATATAATGCTAATAAAACGTTTTAAAAATAGGTTTTTTTTTATCAGTATCGATTTTTTCCTTCCCGTCATAAAAGGTGTAATTAGTACTATCCTCTGTCTTCATTTCCGCAAGCGGTCTCCTAACACCCAGTATATATACGTAAAGATTTGAGAACGTCTTCTTAGCCGTCGGTTAAAAACAAAACAGATTAATAAATGTATAATAAAGTTGATTTTCAAACTTGCAAAGCACGACATAATGGGGTTACATTGGAAAGTGCACACCCAAAATTTGTTAAGGACATCGACTTCACTGTTACTGGTAGCTTGATCTTGTGAAACATCATCGATGTATAATTTCATAGTATTACATTGGCCATAAATAGTTGCTTGTTAAATTAAGTAATTTTTAATGATATTCGTTTTGAAGTAAAACGGTAATTAAGTATGGTGTTTAAAAACTTGTTATCCTAAAATACCATACATTCGTAATTTAAAGGTACTTTGGAATTTTTTTCAATATTCGTTCGCTGTTTTTATTCATTCTTAAACAAGATGTTTCACCGCAAATAATTTCAGATTACAGAAAATGCTTTGTTAAATATCAGGGAAAAAATTTAACACTTGATGAAAAGTAAGTGTTTTTAAAAGTTGACGAGTATCGTAAGTTCTGGCTTGTCCATATTTGAAGTTTTTTTTATAATTTATTTGCGATTTTGATATCTGCATAACCATTTTAATCAGAAGAGAGATTAATGGAAAACATGAATGAAAAAGTGTATCTTTTGAAAGAGTGTAACATTAATATATACGTACGTAAAAATCTCTGTATCTATATAGTTACCTAAAATATGCTGTTCATAGTTCTGACTCTCATTTTCAAAAGAAGCAGAAAAATAAAAACTTTTGTCTATTTTATAATTACTAAGACTAACGGCGTTTTTTTTTATACAATCTATTAAATGATCTTGCATCTTCATAGGGAATTGAATTGTGGTCTGGATTGGTTAATTTAATACAGTAAACAATCCATAAATATTCTTTAATCAATATAAAGAAGCATGTTAGATAAAACCAACGTTATCAATACTAAAACGCTCAGCAATGTAACACGTTAACAGAGATCATTGTTCAATGTAAACTTAATAAGTAAGCACATAAGTTTTGAAAAAAAAATACAGACCAATAAGCCGTTTGTGACTTACAATGCTACAAGTTAATTCACCGACTAATTTGCGACAATCCTTTTTTTAATTTACTATTTTTATGATTAAATGTAGAAAATAATTTAAAAAAATAACTCACCCTGCCAACTTCTTCGTTCACCAACTTCGCAACTCTGTAAATATCTTCCCGATTCGCCAGGTCCACTATATACCCGTGGCATTTTCCTCCGATACCTTTGACTAGTTTCACAGTATCTTCAAGACCTGAAATTAATGTATTTATTATAAATACAACAAATAAATTTTCGTTTCAAATGTCGTGCTAGAGACGGATGCTAAACGTATCTTGACAGAACATAGGAGCAATATCTCCAAATTAACATGATTCAAAATCCAAATACGCTTTTCAGCCGTTTGTCTGCGTCGGACCGTTCAGTTTTTCGGTTATATTGCCAGAAAAAAGTGAGATGATTTGGAGAAACTTGTCGTTACTGGCAAGATTGATGGTAAGAGGCCGCATGGACGGAGTCCAAAATGTTGGACTGACCAAGTGAGGATGCCATTGAAACACCCGTATACTACGCTATACAAGAAGAAAGCATCAAATAGAATTAACTGGCGTAACATCATTAAGAACAGATCTTCCATAAGGAGTCACGACCCTCAGCGTTGAGGAACCGACTTAAAGTGAGAGAGACAAATAAATGAAAAAGAGGACAATTATTGCAATAAAAGTGCAACGGTTTTTAATAAAATAAATTGACCAATGTGGTAGACAACGCAAGTAAAAAAAACTTGTTATTCCGTTCTCAGTATTTTGGTGACCGGTTTATTTTTAAACAGCATACAACTTCATCGACTTAGTTCAGTGCGATGACTTCGAAATTTATATATGTAACTGTAAAAGCTGTGGAGTATTGTGGAGATACATCAAAATTATTAATATTTATCAAAACTATCATGTTTGGATGGCAAAATTCCTTGACGTAAACCTTTTGTGCAGCCTCGTATTCATTATTGGATATATCTTCTGAAAGTATGTCTGTCTATCTAATAAAGACAAATGGGACATTGAAAACGAATATCGACTATTTTTTGTAGTGAAAACAAAACCTGAAACGTATGTAATAAATTATGAAAGTATGAATGCGAAGGGAAAATTTTTAACGTAAGAATAATAACCATATCTATATATTCACAAAGAATTTATTACGTTTTTCGCTGGTAAATTGCGAACATCTGAAGTTTATGGATAAAAAAAGTACAAGTAGAATAAATAAAATTTTGCGAATTAAAACATATACATATTCTAAAGTCTCTAGTTTTGGAATAGAAATCTACTCAACATGAATTTTGCACGGTCACATTATTCAACTAGATATATATATATATAGATTAGAGAGATATTTACCAATTTATTTAAAGAACAAGTATTAAAGTGTTTAAATCAAAAAAATTCGTACTTACATATAAGATTACCATGGAATTATAATAATGTACACATAAACGACGGATTATCATTACATATTTATAAAAGTTTCTTGCATAGTGATGGAGAAAGTAACGGTCACAAAAAGGAGAATGTACTCGTTTGACGAGATGTCGGCAAAAATAAAATTCATGCAAGACTACCGTGAGAAGTTTTTGAATACTTCTCTTATATTTCATGCTTATAAATATTAAACAAATTCACACAAGTTTTCAAGCGAGCGCTCTGTCACTAAACTTAACGGATAGAAATAACTGCCCTAATAAGCTTTTATTAGAGCAGTTATTCGTAGAGATATAATAGTTGTAGAAATACCTTGTCTACTAGCATACAATGAAAACTAATATCCTTTCAGAGAGATTATATTTGATGTATTACAATATAAGTGTAACCCTATAAATCATTATCATATTCCTTTGTTGGTTCCCATTCAAAAAGTAGTTTAAACGCGTCTACAGGAATCCCTATTGTATACAAGATACTAGCTGTTCCCCGTTCGCTTTGCTGGCTTTAATATAAAATTTGAATTCAAAATTTTTCTGAAATATTCCATAAATAATACTAAATGAAAATTTTTGTAAAAGTTAAAAAGAAATAAAATAACGAAGGATAAATAAATAGCCTCTGTAGTCATGTTCCCATGTCGATACGTCGCTAGTTTTAACGTAATTGCCGAACTAAGAAAACTCATTTTCATTATATATAGATAGATTTTTTTTATTCAACAACCAATTTACGTTACTACTGTTGGGGCACAAGCCTACCCTCAATATGAGGGCGATGGGCCCTAATCACCACGCGGGCCCAATGCGGGTTGGTGACTTCACACACCTTAGAATAAATTCTAATTAATATGCAGGTTTCCTCGCGATGTTTTCCTTCACCGTTTGTATTTCGCTGTTGTTGCTAAAGTACACAAATGTACATAACTTAAATATTAATGTCATCGGTAAATGCCGAGATTCGAATCCGCGACCTTCGGAATGAAGGCCGCACGCTCTAACCATTAGGCCAGCGAGCTACTAAGATAGATTTACCTTAGCATTATTTACATTTATATCTTCTACATTTTAAGTTATTATAGATTTTCATAAAAAACTTTTAAGTGTAATTGCGATTTAAAATTAGTATGCATCTATACTAATTAAGGATCGTCATTAATCATGTGGTGTATTCTTCTAACTTAGATTTTTCAGTCAGATATTTGCTGTTTTAGTATATATTGCACAACTGAGTTTTTTTTTTATTATTTCAATACGGAATAGGTCAAAAGAGAATTTATTAAATTAGCCTTGATCTTTATTTTATTTTTATTGATATAAATATTCAATATATGATGAAACTGCTAATCAAAAATAAGTTATTAATTATATTAATCACAGACCATGACAACTCCGTACATAGCTGTAACTTTTATAAGAAAATAAATAAATAAATAAAAATACATTTACAAAAAATTATAGACGTAAATGTATTTATGTGCAAGCAAAAAAGTAACATGGCTATATGTTGTGAGGTTTTAAGAAAAGCATAAGCTTTTGAACGTGGATTACATCGAGTCAAATTACAGAGCTAATAAAACGTATTATTATTTTTCTTCTTTAATGTTAAACCTAAAAGTTATCCGTGCAAAATATAATTTTCAAAAAAGTCACATAAGTTCATTTACTATCGGATGAATGTCCTCTCCATTTTATCGAGTTATGTTGTAAAATAAACGCTCGTGCGTTTATTTCCTGACACACTCTATCTCTTATTCTACGTAGTTACGCTCTTGGCCGAATGCACTTGAAATTGCTTGATTCAATCCAACGAACACGACATTTGTGTTACGCAAACACCGGAATCAAGTTTGCCTTGACAACGTGCCGTTAGTATTTGGCACTTCTGTTTCATAAACGCAAATTACATTCAAAAACAGTTTTACAACTATTAATCGAGACAAATACATGAAAATCCCACTGTATGTTCCTGCTACTGCGACTCTGTCTTTTCCATAATAAAGGAGCCAAGGACGTTATCCACCGTGCTGGCCTCTAGGGTTCACGGATAATAGTGGTCTTAAGTATAATCTTACGCTGAAGTCTTATTATATAAAGTTACATTGCACCGCACACATAAATAATTAAGCATAATCTATCCATCACAATAACATTTTATCTTTAGGATTTTTTTTGCAATAAAGCATTTACAGGTAAATTAATAAATGAATCCTTTTTATTTGTGCAATCAACAGCCATCTTCATCAAAAGCTTATTTTGTTATTATAAGTGAATCGCTACTTCCTCTTTTACACATCATATGTTAGGTTTTTCGATTTCTAAGTCGATAAAGATTACTTCCAAAGCTATAACATGGTAATGCTACAAATGTAAAACTTATACTTAATATTAATTTTTTACGTGTAAAAAAATCGTACGATAGTCATGAAGTCAGTGTACATCCTTAAACTGCAACGTTATCCTAAAATCACATCCTAAATAAGTATAATATTCAAACATAATGCAAGAAAAGAATTTCTCTTAAAAATATCAATAAAATATATAAACATTTGTCTCATTTACAAAGGCCAAGCCAGACCGACAAACATTAAAATACAAAGCGGCTTTGAGCGCTTGTTTGACGTTTGAACAGATTAAATTTAAACATTTAAATACCTGGAATTATTTTTTTAATGACCTAAAGCTTAAAATAAGACGTTCATCTGAGGAAGGTGATTTAGCCAATATCAAATTTATTTTAGGATTATACCAGTTTTTGAAAGGTACATCCTTAAATTATTAATAAACTTTTTTAATAAATGAATCTAATAATGGCGCTAACATAATGAAAATTCTCGTTGATCCTCCCCCACTCAATCTTTCTTTAGCTATTGAATGTGATGTAATTTGCTATGATCGAATCACGTATTCGAACAAGCGACCTTTGCATTCTGTAAACTTAATTGTTTAGGTGTTAAAAAATCATGAATACATTAATTATGATAGAATTATCTTGTTTACTTACAGTTTAGAATATGTTAGTGAAAAATAAAACGTAATTAACGAAGATAATAATTTTACCCAATTAAAGAGAACTGTCTAGAAACAATCGGTTAGTTTTCACATTGTCAATTATATATAAGGATACCTTTTTTTTTGTTATCGAAGGATAATCTTTCAAAAAGATACCATGCTTTTGGGAGAAGACAAGGTTATGTGGGATTTTTACACACTAAAACCCTCTCGGTGGTCATTCTCAGTGCGGTTGTGGGAGGTTACGGGATCTCCTACGGTATGCACCACTGCCTCTCGGCACTACATCTAAAGCACGTTCTAGTGAGTGTGGTAAGCCCTCCCCAGCACCATCGTTTATGTACGACAAGCACTAGACAACCTCGTACCTGTTGTTCATCCCGGGTTTGTTGAATGTGCAATGGCAGCCACCACCTTCAAATCCCACGAACCCAAAAACCCTTTTAGTCGCTTTCTACGATAGGCAGGACTTACCTTAATTTTATTCTTAATATTCCTAGACTACAGAGCAAATCTGGAGAATACTTAATATCACGCTAGGGAATATGTTTTTTTTTTAATTATATTGTTAATTATCAAAGAAAGATATGTTGGTGCCGGCGTCCATGCATTGTATGCGAAATATACAATAGCACATACAATACATGGAACTACGACTTCTATACACTAAGGCTTGTCAGAACAATGTTTGACCTTTTTACACAGCGGTAATCTTTGAATGTTTTTCATTAAATTGTAATTGATATCTATTTAAACACTTTTCAGCGAGAGTAACCCACCACCAAAACATCATATTTTTATTGGTATTCTTCTATATAAATTATTATAAATTTTTTGTATGTACTTCCTAAATAACGATACCGTTGTTCAATTACATGTAACATATAATTTGTTCTTTGCTCTCGTATGTTCAAACCGTGTCTAATTTGGAATGTAAATATTGGCATAGATCTAGTGTTGAAGCGATACAAGCATACATGTATGTATATCTATTTAACTAGTCCGTTATGCATAGGTAATTAACACCATAAGATTACAATCATGGAAGTGGAGTTACTGAGGAGGTGTGGTAAACACGAAGGATATATTTAAAAATATCTTAATAAATTATAAAACTATATGCAAAAAATACTGCAGTTCTCTTGGTGGTGGATTATGCATCTTTTTTGCTTTACGTGGGGGAAATGCCTCGGCATACTTGCTTTCACGGGGGTAAAGACAGGTTATATCGGACCTGAACTTCCGCCGCCAACCGTTATTCAGCCGCGGAGGATAAAAAGAGCGGCGAAACGCAATACCGACACTTCTCTTCCTCTGCGACACCACCTCGGTTGCGAAGTACAAAACTACCCCCGCAGCCCACCGGCACTCATCCGAGGTGAGCTCACGGAGCTCACCTGGAGCGGACACCTCGGGCCACCTTTACCTCACTCTACGCTGGCCGGTTAGGTTCTTCTTAGCTTCACCGTAAGTGACCAAAAGCCTCGGCTACTGAGCCTACCACCACAAGGCGAGAACCTATTCGAGGGGTGGATCTACATTGTATCTATATTAACATAGTCATAATTCTTGTTGTTAGCATGTTTAAAGTCTCTAAGTCAAAGCTTGTCATAAGTATAGAGAACACGAAATTATTTATTGTGTCATTAAGTCCATCTTTTCTCACTTTAATCTATTTGCTGTTGTGAAATTATTATTTAGGAAAAAAATCTTTTGACAAAACAATTTTACATATCCATATATTTAGATATGTTTTACAGACTTATTATGTATTAATGCTCTTTTAAACTAATCTTACCTCTTATAGTTGCCATAAATATAATAACGGCAATAAATGAATGCGAAGTTACAGTTATTTACTTCACAATAAAGTAGACTTCTTACCATGAAATAAACTATTAGCTATTATTACAGGCGATGTACGCAACTAGGTCTATATCGATATTAACTTTTTCTCGTATATCGTACAATCGTTTATGTTACAATGTTTCTAACATTGGGTAAAGTCTAATTGTGCTAAGAAAAGAGATTAATCACAACATATTAGGTTAATGCATCATTTACTAAGATTTTTTTAAGTATATTAAAAAAAAAGAGATTACTATATAAACCATACACTACATTATTTACAATATGTAAATATCTCCCTTTAAATCTTTTGATTTTGTCGTTAGCTTGCATATAATATCATATATTTTATTTATATTTAAATACTGCAGAATATTATACGTTAAGAATATTTAGAAAGTATGATAATGCACAAATACATTATTTTACTTCACATATTTATCAATTCTTTATGCTTAAACACATAATCCGAAGACAGTGATCGATGAGACGCTGCGGCCTAACTTACAATCGTAATGTACAGGTATTATAGTGCAGGAGTACATACATACACAAGTACTTTTTCGCACCTATTCGAAACAAAAAATTATACGATTCACGTCAGTCTCATAACTCTAGTACACTAAATGAACAATTAAAAGAACAATGATATTCGCCAATTCGTACTTTGCTAACGAGGTAAATAAATGGCTTTGATTTTCTCCTTCCGACTGAAGCCTCCGAGTTCCTACAGAATCACTTGTTTCACTTGAAAATTCTTGTTTCAGAACTCAAAAATGAAGGCTATTACTTGATATACTTAACACCATTGATAAATCTTTCACAAAAGAAAAGGGATGTAATAAGTGAGACTAATACTTTTATATCAGAATCTTTCTTTCTTCCTGAATGTAAACGATGTAAATGATCGATTTGTTCTTTTCGTTACAGGGGTGTATTTAAAATTATACTATGCCTGCGAGTTTATGTAGCCAATATTTTTATTGACTGCATTATGGACAATAATGAATAATGTGACCTTAATCTTAATTTTTATATGAAGAAATTGGTGCACAACCGTTCTGCCAACATTAATGTAGCTTCAACCTGAGGCTGATTGTATTGCTCAAACTGTTTTATTTTTGTTGCACATCATATAAAACTATAGTATGCACGAAAAAACGACATTAATAATGTTGCATATTTACATTTTTATCATTTATTTAGATTTATCATTTAATGTATATAACTGGCAAAAAAAATATAATTCATATTTCGTTTAAAACTCAGTAATTTTTTTGTCTCTCTAATCTTCTCTCTAAGTTCTTTTCATTCAAGTATAGATTTGATTAATTGAAGTCACTTTGACTGTGTATTAGAATGATGGTCTAAAAAACTTTTGCCTTTAAAGCAAGACGTAGACTAATGTCTGTGTCTCACTGAAATGTCTAAGATATTTATCAAAATGGTAAACGCAATGATAAACGTAAAGTCATTATCGTGCTGTTTTTTAATGAGGCAAATATGTTAATCTTTTAATATTTGAAAAATATTATTCTCATATATATATACACAATTTTCTATACATAAATACATTATTTCAATGTGATTGCTGTAAATTATAAATTGATGTTAAAATTAAGTTATTAAGTGTTAGTGTACAGAAACGGTTTTAGAAATTAATTTAGTATATAAAATACGATTGTGACCTATTTTGCATGATGCAGGAACGTATTACGATATTAGAGTCAAAAAGATCAAATAATGAAGCGACAGTCAGCTTATATAATAAAACCTTTTCGATTAAATTTATCACAAAGAGAAAATTCTACATTAATTTCTCTATGGCAGCAAATATTTTAAATGAACACATATTTGTGGAGAAACATAAGCAAATATTTACTCCGCAGGTATAGAATTTAAAGTCACTTACATGGAAACTTTAAACAGAAACTACCACTAAGAATTTTCTCTGTAAGTAGTATGAGAAATAATTTGCTTCAGCAATATTTGAAGTTTGAATATATTGTTCAAAATATCTTACTAACCCTACTTATTATGTCCCTATTCCGTTACAAGTAATTTATATATATTATTTACCTATGTTCTCTTTAAACTTTTATAATTTTTGTTTTGTTAAAAATGTTTTTAATTTTTTGTGGTTTACATCATACTAAAAAAATAAATATAGTCAGCTATAAAGCAAATGTGGTTTTAAATATTATATTTGGGTTATAATTTCGACATTTACTATCACATGTTACAAATATAATTTATTACACAGCGCTTTGCTTAGATAAAGGCGAGTGCAATGTCCTAACATATATGTATAACTTACAGGTGGCATACGTGTCGTTATGCTCAAAAACTCGTTATTTCGTCAATGTTATGATATTTAAATTACGCAAATAAAATCAACACTAGATTACAATAGCATATCACAATTTATATTTTGCTAA
Organism: Ornithoptera alexandrae; assembly: GCA_029030555.1. Classification (NCBI taxonomy): domain Eukaryota; kingdom Metazoa; phylum Arthropoda; class Insecta; order Lepidoptera; family Papilionidae; genus Ornithoptera; species Ornithoptera alexandrae. The sequence goes on along the minus strand of JARDVY010000064.1, from coordinate 3,454,932 downwards.
ACATTGAAGACAGCGATTTCCTAATCATCTAAGTAGCCGATTCCGAACAATTACGAAAATTACCATTAGAGAAATCGCTTTTTTTCAAAGCCAGTGGTAATTTCATTTACAATTAGCCTTTGTTTAATTTCAGCACAAAATCTCTTGCTTGCTCACTGCTAAATAATGGCTTCTCCAATAATGATAATCTATAACCATATTTTGATTCAACTTTCTCTGTGGCTCAGTAGCAACGTGCATGCTTTTATTTTTTACTAACAATAGGCTCTAGTCACTAACATCTCGCGAAATTAAGGTCAAGTGTCAACCAAATTTATAATAAAAAACTATTGAAATATCCAAAGTTGTGAACTTCACTATTCAATATTGACGATTTCACACAACAAGAATAACAGCATTACCATTTCACCATTCATGCTACACACTTTCTTTACATCACTAAGGTTCAACTTATCTCTTTTATCAGCGGTGAAATTAATATAATTTCAGTTTTGAAATATTTTATTAAAAAAATAGTCATACATCCTCATATATGTATATTTATCTTTAACATCGTTTCTTCACAATACGAGAGAATCGCAGTGAAAGTTGATAGGGCGATCTCTGTTCTCTAGCGTACGACTTACCATAGGCTGAAACGGTGATAATGAAGAATCAAAGGTCATTAAAAATTAATCTTTGGCACGTGATCATTAACCGTAATACAACCCAATGGGAGTTTTAATAAAACAAATTTTAATCTCTGCAATAAAGATAATTTAAATATTCATTTAGTAACATTTAAATGCACGTGTCAAGGAGCTTTTTAAATAGGTTAAGTTATTAAAATGTTCCGCCGATAACGCATTAGTTAAACTGAGTTATAAAAAGTTTTAGTCACTTACTTAAAATTTATTAACAAACTAGTATCATCTTTTAACATCACATGTGAATAGTTTAAACAATCAAATTAGAAAAAATGTCAAAGATAGTTTCGTTATTAAGAAACGCAACGATTTCTCATAGCGCTGATTATGTGATAAATGTAAATTTAAAATATACTGCTACTATTCTATATGTAAAAAATGAAAGAACACTTGGACTGTGAGGTGGAATGCGACCTTGGCTCTCTTCTTGCAAGAGAATGCCCCTGTCGCAAAAACATAAAGCGAAATGTTTATGTGGCTTTGTCATGTTAAAAGATACAATTGAATTTAACGGCGCTCAAAAGTTTATGTTAAAGGTAAAATTATAATTAACATTAGAAGCGTCGTAAAAAGTGCACTCACGAAGGAGATAACTAATTACAAATGTATTCCTGTCCACCAATGAAAACTATAGCTTATGTCTATGTGTACACACCGTCTAACTTTTCGTTTTTGTAACGTTTTTTTATAATATGATAATTATGTTAGTATCAACTAAACGTAAGTTAAATTTCTCTGTATTTTCATGATTAAAGAGGTACTGTTGGTAGGTGACTGTTGCCGGACACTATGTAGGTACCACCACAACGCATATTTCTGCCGCTAAACATTAATGTGCAAACTTTACTGTGTACCGGATTAAGGGGCGATATATTTCATGAAATTATTGTGATAACGGGATTTAAAATCTTGTCTCTAGGCAACGAGCATAATGTTGTGGCGTGAGTGCTGTGCCACGATGTTATAGCCAGGCGTATCACTTACCATCATATGAACGTCCCCGTTCGTCTCGTCACTTCGTAGAATAAAAAAAAGTTTAAGCTCAACTCTCACCTGTTATATTTTCCACCATAAAAATGAAAACTTGTACTTAAAAGTGTGCTCATTTTAAGTAGTTTTACACTTTTACGACTGCCTACAGCGATGTATTAACCACCATCGGTAAATGCTTTAGTAATAGTAATATATTTTAATAAATAACATGTGAAAGGAATGTTATGTTATCTGAACATAGAAAATAAGGCATCTAAGGAATGTATGTCAAGGTTGTTACAATTATCAAGGATCCACATAGGTTTTTCATAAATAGTGTAATAAGGTTTCGCAGGATCAGTTACACGCTTGTTACAGGTATCCATTGGCAATGGACTTTAATATCACATAATGTTTAGATATAACGACGCCGGAGTTGATGAAGTATGGTCATTCAGAGTACTTAGCAATACAGCAATTCTTTTTTTGCAGGAAATTCCTTATATGACCGTTGTAGGCAGCCAATATAGTTAGACATAACCCTAACATCATTCAAAATCCACCACATGTAACCACAGTATCAAACCAGGAACCGCCGTGTTCTAAGATTAGCGGTTAGCTGCTACGCTTCGTAATCAGTTACAGCTCACTACCATAACTACCATACCATACCCCTAGTGATAAAAAAACGATGGTCTCTTACATAGGCCATCTTGTTAGATACACGAGCCGTGTTTTACCATTACGAAGTAATTTAGAAACATTACTTGGTTACGGTTTGAAGATTGCTGTAGCCAGTAAATTTAACTTAACTACCGAAACGTGAAATTTTACGTCTCAAGGTGACGAGCACAAATCTAGTGTTGCTTGCAATTTTACAATTTAAATTTAAAATTACTATAAACATACATATCTTGCTTTGAAAGAACTCGTTACTGATAATTATAAAAACACAATAATAATATAATAACATAATAGCCTCACTCATAGTGATTGATATAAAATAAATAATTTTAATGTTTTTAAATTATAGCAACATAATTTTTTTTTTTAATTACCGGTATAACGCAAGCAATTAATACGGAGTTTCACGACCATTTGCAAGATGATTCGTGTAAGTACAATCTGAAGTTACGGTTAAGAAACGATTTCCATCGCCTGGAATGTCTTCACACACCGTAAAGCAATATGAGCGTGGTATCTTGAAACGTGGCGTAATTATTTCCACAGCAACTGATGTGGTGCAGCGAAAGAGAATCTACGAATCTAAATTAATGCGACCTTCGCAATATTTCTTTCTACTGTATTAAGAATAATATGAAAAGTATGCCATAGTAGAAAAATTATAATTAAAAAGAGGCAACAAAAACAAGATGAGAATTTTTTGACTTTTACGTAAATAAATACGTATATATATGTACATCCTCGAATTTATACTTTCGAATAAAAAAAAGCAGTTATAAACCAAATGGAGGGATTTTATTACCAGAGACTGTCCTTTACAGCTCCTAGTTGTAGCTAGTGATGTTACTAGGGTAATGAGACATTATATTTTATATCTCAAGTCGTTGAGAATGTTGAGCTGCGGTGTATACCGCGCTAACCAGCGCCACGTTGTTATGAACGGATATTTCACTTACCATCAAGTGAACGTCTCGCAAGTCTTGTCGCTTCGTAATTAAAAAACTAGTTTAAAAACAAAACAAAATTTAGTTTTCAAGTTGGGAATAAAAAAAAAACCTTAACAAATTAAATTTAATTTCAAGTGCAATAGTACGTACGTATTATGATTTTACATTTAATAATAAACAGTTTAGTATGTAATTTGCATGTCACAATTATTATTAACGTGTCTTTGCGTAATGCAGCTAATTAACATATAAATGTTGCAATAAATAACGTCATCACAACTGACCTTGTTTATTGATATCCCATAAAACCACAGTGCAGCCGAGTCTTGCAAGCCTCAAGGCTACCAAACTGCCAAGGCCTCCCCCACCGCCAGTGACTACTGCAATACTCTCTTTGAGTTCTTTCTTTGGATATCCCATAATGGACCTGTATATCCCCATGATAACATATCCTGATACTAATATCCAAAATGCTATAACATCTAATATCGTTTGAACTATAGTATATTTATCTCTCATGCATTCAGGTATCTCTCTCGTTAGCGGCCCTTGTCTCATACCGTTGATGTACTCTTGGGTTTCCTCCCTCTCGACCTCCCCTCGATATTCGACCCTCCCTGTCGACATTTTGTTTTTTGGTACAGTTACTAATTTTAAATTAAACTAAATGACATTAAACATCACTTTGTAATTTCTCAAAACGCGAACGCTCGTTTGCTGTGTTGTCACCTGAAATTAGAGAAATAACAATATTAAGACAGTTATTTTACAAGTGACCTACATGACTAAATTAAAAAATTGTTGACGTTGTATTTTACTATTAATAATTGCAATCGTTGTATAATTACATTTTGAATATAGTTTTTATGTTAATACTTTCCTGGATCCCGCATAATATTTGTATGTAAAATATCGTACAGATATTTACGATTTTCATGAATTTTCCTCTTAGTTTCGAAAAATTATAATTTGATATTTAAATGAACCACGAACAAGTGATCCATACATTTTATTCTATTTAGAAGCATTGCTAAGTTATTCAGAAAATGTAGGCCGATTTGCAAATAGCACAGATAATGCTTCAATGCTAATGAACTGCTGTGAAACTGTTTGCCATGTGCTCACCTCTGAACGTAACAAAAGCGTTAATTGTTTCAGATAACATTTTCAATAAGTTATTATAATATCAATACAGTTTAAGTTTCCTAATCTTTACGCATTAGGTAATCTGTTTTGTTTGGCTAGGCGTTATATGATTATAAAAATGCTTGCAAGACAATTCTTGTGAATTAATAAGAAAAACAACAAATTTTGTCAGTGCTCTTAATTTTTATGCTATCAATCATAAACTAACATAATTTACAAATTTACTGTAGACCACAAAAATTTATAAGACCATAACAGGAAACGTCAAAGTAATGACAATGCGGTCCATACATTTTTTTGTGGACTGGATTTGGTTTAACCCGTCTTAACAAAAAACTAATGTAGGCAATGCTGCGACAAATAATTTATGAACGCAACTTTACTTAATTAAAATTAATGACGTCATTGTAAAGTATAAACTGGTTTAAAAAAAAAAAGAGAACAGTAACAAAAAATTTTTGATTGGTTCTGACTTTATTGTATAACTACCGCTTTGGTATATTAACGACAATTTTTTTAAAGCACATACGTTCGTATATTTTAGTATATTTGGAAATTGCACAGAACAGTCGAAATATATAAAAACAATCGGAACTTTTTAATATTTTTTTTAAATATAGACTATAAAAGTAAAAGTAAAATAAGTTGTGGTACTATTTAAGCTATAATAAATTGCATACATCGTCATCATCATCAGCAGCCGATACACTCTACTGCTGGATATAGGCTTCCTCCAAAGATCTCCACATCGAACGGTCCCGCGGGCTCGCATCCAGTGAGTTCCCGCGGTGCCCACATTGCATAAATAAATGGAGTTAAATAGATTTGCGCCCATAATGTTTTTCTACACAAGTATATTATTTTTCAATAATCTGTGAAAACTTCCGTTACGGCAGTTAAGAAATTATTAAGATATGATTCATTTGACTAGAAGTACTAACGGTCAGGTATCAGAGAGTAAGAACTCCAGGCGCTCCTTCATACATGTAGGTTTCGCAACGATATCGTGCCAGTGAACGCAATAGTATTGCACAAACGTCTCGAGCAGGGCCGCATGAACCAGTAAACTAAAGAGTACACAGACTGAGGTCGTCTGATAATACACCTGTTAGATGAAATATCTTTTCCAGTTACAAAAAATGCAAAACATGTGTTCATTGTTGGCATTGAGATTACAAAATGTTATTAATGTATAAAAAGAAGAAATTAAGATATTTATTCACTCATCACGAGATCTCTGAAACTATTAGACGTAAAGACTCAAAATTTGGTGGAGATTGCTTCAGATATTTAACCCAAAAGCAGTAGCGGGGGAGCAAATAACGGGAAAGGGTCCGGGGAGCAGCGAGAATATTTCTGCCAAATTTCATATCTTAATTTCAAATCTAATTCTATAATATATTACGGCCACCAAAGCAGGCGGTGAACAACTAGTACCACATATCTGGAAAGCTTTAATCTCCATTGCTCTCCATCCATCGTGCGTAATAAATCTAGAACTTTAACTTTAACATGAACGTTGTTAAAATAAGTTTAAATAAAGGAGTATTTTCATAGAGGCATCTTTCACTGGTGGAAGGTCTCTTATGCCGGAGCTGCGATAGCACCTACCTAAACGGCCTCCGACAACAGAGGCCGACACCAAAAAATATACTGTTAATAATGTGGAATTAATTCGAATGTTTATACTGCCACCACATCGATGCTCAGTGGTTTAGGATATAAATATAGTAAAAAAAAACGTTGTTACGTATAGTCACATCAGCAATTTTCCAAACTACATAACTCTTTAAACTATAACATGGTAGTTTTTACATTACGTAGCTTTACGTAGAAAAAAAAACACAGGATATGTAAGTACTTAGGACTTCTACAGTAGAAATCTAACCAAAGTGAAAATGATAATTTTATTACCAATTTCGTTTTTTTAATAAAATATTTGAATGATTATAAAACATTTGGTTGTCAACACTACCACCAATCTGAGAACTACAGTCGTATTTTCACGACTCTGAGCACTTACGTTAAAGGTGAACTTGACCGATCGTATGCGTGATCAGCATCTACAACAGATGTACATTATCACGTGCGATCAACTACAGTTGTTGTTATCATTAATTCAAGGATCATGGCACATATCTAATAGTATCGTTAAAACTACCATATACATGAATCTCACATAAATTAGATATTAAATTACCAAACGGAAAAACACCGAACAAAGAATCTAGACAGAAACGGGTGTCGATCGAATTTAATAAAGTGCAATTTTATGAATGTAGCACATTACCTTCATCATTTTGTTGTTTTTTTATAAATCAAAACTGCGGCTAAAATATTGTTTCCTTACTCGCAACGTAAGAAATTAGCGACCGACAAGGTTTATTTGACTATAAAGGAATGTTTCGGAAAAATATTTCATACCGGATCCACCTTTAATTTGGTATAAATAACATGATTAACATTTTATTTTGATGTATAACTCTAAATACTTAAATATTTTTATTACTATAGGGTGGCGCAAAAGTAATCCTCCTATCAGGAAATGCTATAAATTTTGCTTTGATGTAAAAAAATTAAAAGTATTTTTTGCGCCACCTTGTATACAAGGTGGCGCAAAAATAACCTTCCGATGTTTTTTGGCTGTAATTTCAAAAAAAATATGAAAAACTTTGATTCTTCTTGTGGATTACTTTTATTTGGTCTTTTAATTTTTTTACATCAAGGCAAAATTTATAGCATTTTCTGATAGGAGGATTACTTTTGCGCCACCCTATACTAAACAAGAATTATACAAAACTTGCAGTTTAGATTTTTCCTCTAATAAATTTGCCGGTAACGTCAGTGATTTTATATTTTTGCAGCAATAAAGAGGAAGAAAAGAACAAATAAGCAAGCTCTGTGGGTTTTTAAAGGTTTACATTTAACCTCTAATTACACTAAATGATAGAAAGAACATTCGCGAACAATGGCATGTCATTTGATTCGAAAAAACTATACAGCCTTTTACATCGTTCGTAACAACAGTCATTTATAACAAATTACAGATAGATTAGGAACCAATTTGTTATTTTATTGAACTTAAATTTCGTCTTGTCTAAGTAGGAATATTACTGAGTCGATGTTTAAGTGGTAACAACAAAAAAACTGTGAGGGTATATTCTACAATTAGCCGTTAAAAAAAAAATAAGGCAATTATAAAATCGTTCTATTAGATTCGAGTAAGCGCAACTGAGCGAATCCAATGCCTCAGGGTTAACTTGCACAAGTCGTAACTTTTCCATTTATTGACGCAACTTAGTTACCATTTTAGAATCAGTGAAGATACATTTCTCGTATCAAAAAAAAATATAAAACTAGGAAGTTCCAAATTATGTTTTCAAGTCAAATAATAATTCGCCGTACAAAAATAAATAAATTTATATATAATGGTGATCATCACAGAGATTAATATATTAATGACTTTTTAATCTAGTAATTAAAATGATTTGTTTTCATTGTAGGTACAAAAATTTCAAATTAAACGTTACAATTACTAAAAAACTTTTTTTAAAACTAAAACTTCTTTTTTTGTTTCTTTGCGATTTAGTGTACCATGTGACCATAAAAACTTTATTAAAAACTTAATTATGCTTACATATATTTTGTTACGCGGGTTCGATCGATGTGGAGATCTTTGGGGGAGGCCTATGTCCAACAGTTTACGTCTTTCGGCTGATGATATATTGTTATTAGAATAAAGTTTTTAATAAATATATTAAAAATGTCTATTCTAATAGCAAAAATTCAAATTTAAATGAAATGATCAAGTGGAAACTAAAATGAAAGAATGTATCAATTTCATTGATATTTTATGAACTATTTCCCATTGTTGCTAATTACAAAAACATAAAGTTTGTAGTCTATTGCGAATGCGAACATTAAAAAGACGCGAAGATTCGTTTCATCACTGATGTTGGACATGCTATGGATCTTGAACTTTCACTGTCGTATACTAACTAGGGCGTTAAAATTCTACAACAAAAATTATAATAGTTTTTACTTGACATTTTAGGATCATACTAAAACTCAAGCTGAAAATAATTTATAGAACATTCTAAAGCAAAAATCAGTAAACATAAGTAAAATATACGTTCATCTAATACATTAATATATAAGCAATTTTTTTGCAACTGACTAAATATCATTAAACAAAAAAGAACGATGAGATTTTTACCAAATTCCAAGCTAATAAGAGTGAAAAAGAATGAATGAAGAATGAGTTATTATAAAAAGAAAATATTGCCAGATTCCCTCATTAGTCTTTAAAAAAGAATTTAATCGTATTAAGAAACTGCTGCAATTGATCCATTCTATAGTTCTACTTCAGTTTCTATTTAACCTCTTTATACGCATCTACACCTATTTTGCAGCTTCTGTCCTTCACACATAAAATTACTATCTTTTATCTGTGCCAAATTTTGCCAAATCTTACCTAGACCTCTTGAGAGAGTGAAAACATGAAATGACTTCTTCCATTGTACTTATTAATTTTTGCCCGACAACTGGTTCGACAAACGGCCAACCAATTGTAGATGATAACATGTACAAGTTGTAAAATTAGAAAAGTCTACGCTAATCATCGTCTAGTCGCCAAGCGGTGACGTTAATGACCACTCTCGACGATGTAACTACCAAAACTTCATCGAACGGTGCGGAGAAAGCAAGGGAGAAAGTGCACAGAAAAAAAAAGGACAGTGAGTCGTTTGGAAACACAATTTATGGAGATAGCAATAAGATATGAAATACAGAAACGATCTTCCACAATAAGATTGTTTATAACTATATTTATTTAACACGAATTCTTTGGGTAATATGGATTTCCGGTTGTGCTAATATTTATCATTATTTGTTTCCTTGTTTCTATAATATCATATAAAGCGACGTCTAATCTTTATCTTTACAATTGAAATGAAGGGTTTACATAGTTCAGGCGTAAAACTCAACTGGCTTGTGATTATGATGACTATTGAACTTTTTGACTCTATTCTATGTAACGCCTCTAATCTATTAAAATCACAAAGGTGAAATTATGTTAGTTAAAACTAATTTCCGAGCCTATTTCCTGATGAAAGCTTTCCTGTTATTAAAAAATCCTCGTGTTTATCTTTGTGTCGTGTTTGATTTTCATCACGATTGAGCACAGAACAGAGTGACAACACTTTAAAAGAAACGAGTCTCATGCGGCAATAACAGTTGGTTTTCTAGATAATTTTCACCGTTCAATTCCAAAGCCATTGATTATAATATATTAGATTAAAATAGATGACCGCATTAATGGTCAGTTCACAAGTATGCCAATGCTGTATTATGTATGCGGTAAACTTGAAATCTATACTACAACTATTATTTACAACATTATGATTTATTTTCTATAATATTTAACCGGATTTCGTAGCTGTTACGGAAAGTTTAGTACGTTCCATTATACATTTAGTGTGATTTTAATAAAAAAAAGATAAGTAGGACAAGGAATAAAGTACTTGTAAGTGAGCCTGGGTAGGTAGCTATCACACTTATTGTCAATCGGCTGCCATACGATACAAGTTTTCGTATTTGCTGTTTTTTATACATATGAGGTCCAGGATAATTTGGGCAAATACTTTTATCTACATATATCATAGTAATTTAATATCAAGGAAAGTTGTTAAACAAAACTGTAGTTTTCAGAACAAAATTGGTGGTTTTTAATTAGGACATTATTAATAAATAATTAACACAAAAAAGTTGCAACACGAACAGTAACATTGATCATTAATCTGTTGAATATTTTAACCCGAGAAAAACAAAAATAAAAAATTTCAATAAACTAAACGACTTTTAACTAAGGTCATATTTCGAAAGCGTTGTTTTTAACAATCTCTTTAACTTTAATCGAAAGTGTTTATTATGTTTAAAAGAAATTTATTTGCATCGTTTATAGTTAGTTGCCTGCACTTGATGAAAATACTGTGTATTTTATGCTTAACAGTTCCGATCTATGGCTGCATCACTTAACAAGTTTTGTGTGAACTAGAATTAATAAATAGCATTTAGTGCAATTGTTCGAGATGATCACAGCTCGACAAGAATAAAAATATAAAATCGTATTATATCATTAAATATAATTTTTATTTTATAGAGGGTACTTTTCACTGATACACATTTTTTTTTAATTCATATGGCTTATAACCATAGCAATATAATACTGATAATAATAATAAAAGACATATGTAATTACAATACAAAACAGACGTTACCGAAGCAACGTTAAATATGTTTTCTTCGTACGTCAAGGTCAATTTTTGCGAATCATTCTTACCCACGATGCATGTTAACTTCCTTTTTCCGGACATACCCAGGCAAAGTTATTTCATTTACTATAGATAACCTGTTTCTTTATTTTAATTATAAAATATAACGTAAGTAATTGACATTATTGTTTATAAATACTAATAACTTCAGTGTAATAAATCAACAAATTTTTTGGTCTTAAGACAACAAAAAAGTGGTATAATAAATTAACTTTTTAATTATATTTAACTGTTAAAAAATGGCAGTATTGTTCAATAGCTATACTATTATTTTTTTTTATCCAATTAAGCGACGAGACGTGTGGGATGTTCATCTGATGGTAAGTGATACGCCCGCTCCTAACAACATGGCGGTAGTTAGTATGTAATACACTACATCACATTGCACTCGTTGTTTGAAACATAAGATGTTGAGTCTCGTTTGCCCAGTAATTACTCTAGCTACAGTGCTCTTCGAACCGGAACACAGTAATGATTGTATACTACTGTTTATATATTTATGAATATTCATAATTTTAATATGATTTTATATTTATTTATGTTTTTCAGATTTACGCTTATGTAAACCGGTTCATCTTGACCACCTTCAAGTAATTTCACCTTCAACTTTAATTACATAAGTGTCATCACAATACCGCTAAAATTTTTGCCTCGTTGTTTTAAGTTGTGAGTGTCATCTGCCATCTTAATTTTTTTTATTAATATTTTTCATGTGGTTAATTGAATATTTAAATGTCGAATAGACGCTGTATATGAAAAATATTAAACATTGAAATGGTAAGTGATACGCCTGCTCATAACAACGTGGCGCTAGTTAAAATGATGTTATATATTATTTAACATCAGGTGAACGTTCCACTCATTTCATCCCTTCGTAGAATAAAAAAAAACATTGTCACCTTGGATAAGATTTTACTATCCATATTCCAGCATTTTTACTAGCTACAGCGGTCTTCAATCCAAAACAGTAATGTTTGCACACTACTGTTTGGTGGCAGAAATAGGCGCTGCAGTAAAACCTACCTAGACGGTCTCTAGCAATAGAGACCTACACCGGTAAAGTATAAACTCGAATCAATATTTTTTAAATCTCTCTAATATGTAGGATGAAAGTCATTTTGTATATTATTATTGGAATGATCATGCCTTTGAGAATAATATCACAAAATTTTGTACCCTGTCTGCTAGGTATGAAGTAACCAGTATAATTGGCTACTTACAGAGATTACAGCGATCTTTTTTATAACTTTGTTCTTTATGACATAAAAAAGTAGATAGAGGATAAAGTTTATTTTTATGTATTTTTTGTCCTTTTAAATTGTTAAAAGGACAATAAATACATATTACAAAGTTAGTACTTATGAAAATACGTAATACATGGGTATTCGTTTGTAAACCTTGACATTGTTTTAATAAAATTCTTAGTGAGATGTACGTAATGTTATGTTATATTTATCTTTCCTGACGAATTGAATGGAGTATTAACACTGCAAGCGCGATAGCTCTGTCAGACCGGGCGGCCTTCTGAATGATCATTTCTCAACCGTACACACGATGCTTTACCTACTAGATGTGATTTAAACTAAGTAAGAACGAATAAAGTTAATTCCATGTAATAAAAATCATTAAGAATTATATAGGTAAGTATACTTTAAGACAAAGGCCGTTCGTCAAAATCGAACAAATAAAACAATCAATACAATATTAATTGACTATATATATGTTACGTATCGAGAAAACAACTATTGGAAGGATTCTTAGTACTTTACGTATAATTAACTTTTCTGATAAGGATGAAGGTATTTTTTTTTATTTATTTATATATCATAACAGAAAATTATGTTCACGAGTCATAAGCAAGCTATTTACAAATCCATAGTGTATTCGTGTAATATTCAATAGTCGCGATTGTATTTTACTTTTATACATCTATAAAATATAATATTATTCAGTTTTGCTGAAAGAACTTCCAACTGGATAGGTATTGTTATGATCTGGATTTCTAAAGGTATATTTTATGCTTTTGAACTCAAGTAATAAATACTTTAAGATTTATTGTGCTAGCATTCCGGAGTATTTTAATACGTAATAATAATTAATATATTAATAGCAGGCCAACTTAATTTAAAATCATAAGATCGAGTGAGATCGAGAAATTAAACTTAATAATAAGTTTAATTTCTCGATCTCTTTTATACATCGTTTTAATGTATCTCAATCATCGTTTAACCGTTTCTCGTTATTCATTACACGAAAGTACATTTCTAAATAAATTTTATTACTTTTTAATTTCTTACGATTTCATTGCAAAGTTAAAAGGATTCACTAAAATTAATGTTTTTATTTAATCATATAACTTATAAAACAAAGGTAAAGAGTATGATTAAATACATTATGTATGATATATGACCGCCGAATTATTAAGAAGGAATATAGTCCGAAATTAAAAACTTGCTATAACTGATTTAATTTTTTTCTCATTAGATCAAATGAAAAAATTGTAAGTCAATTCAAAAGAAATAACCTTTTACATAATTAATGTTCGTTTTTTTGTTAGTTAACTATTACTAAATACTATTTTGAATAGTTTTTTTTTGTGCATCATACTGATTGGATTTTGATACTAACTAGACTAATTATGTTAAAATGTTACTTATAGTTGTATTACAATATCATTTATATTGAGACTTTACTAAGTTTGTCTTTAGTGTGAAATTAATAGTTTTTTTATTAAATCATGAATGTACACCGTGTGTATACAGATAAAACAAATTTCGTTTCCTGTCTGTTTGTTGCAAAAAATTTCTCAAAAATCAGGAGCCTTTTGATAAAACTTTCATTGATAGAGAGCTAAAACTATAAGACAAACTAGGCGCTACTTATAATTTTAAAAATTAGCGTTCCTTTTAAAAACATTCAGGTATAAGAATTTAAGAAAAATTCTGAATTCTGTTAAAAGAGTGTTACTACTGAAAAATTTTATATTTTTTTTACATCGATAAAATTAGGTCCTTACATACGAAATTAGCGTTTTGTCGTACTGACCACTTTGCTGTGAAATATCTCCTCTTTGATTAAGAATTCAAAATTCAAATTTATAAATTAACTTAACTGGTACATTTGAGTTTTGAAAACAGTGATTTATTTGTTTTTTCCTCATTATTTTTTTCTTTGATGTCGCTTATTACCGCACAATGGAAAACATGAAATATCACTATATTTAGGAGTGTGAGTTCTACCGTGGCACCAGTGCTGCAGAAACAGCTCGAAGGATTTATGATGTGTACGGCGCTGGTGTCGCAAAAGAGGGCACGGTACGTTTTTAGTTTCAACGTTTTGTTTTGGAAATTTCGACCTTCAGAACCAACCCCGTGGACGGCCGGAGAGCAAAGTGAAAAATTAAGAATTAAAGGCTCTTGTGGAAGCGGATCCATCACAAAGCACTTCAGAGATAGCTGCAGGCTTCGGGGTAAGTAACAAAACTGTATTAATCCACTTGAAGCAAATAGTGAAAGTGAAAAAATTTGAACAATCGGTACGGTACCTAATGAATTGAAAAAATCGAACTTGTAAACACGCGTCGACTGCTGTGTTACTTTGCTCAACCGATACAATAATGAAGGGATTTTAAATCGAATCATTACTTGTGATGAAAATTGGATACTGTACGATAATCGGAAGCGCTCGTTGCAATGGCTGAACCCTGGAGACCCAGCCAAATCCTGCCCTAAACGAAAATTAACTCAAAAAAAGTTATTTGAGAATATTTGGACTAGCGCCGGTGTCGTTCACTACAGCTTTCTAAAATCTGGGCAAATGATTACGGCAGATATCTATTGTCAGCAACTGCAAACTATGAAGGAAGAACTAGCTGCTAAACAAACGAGATTGGTCAATCGCTCTAGGCCACTGCTGCTTCACGACAACGCAAGACCACACACTGCACAACAAACAACCACAAGCTAGATGAGCTACAATTTGAATGTCTGCGACATCCACCGGACCTTGCCCCAACAGATTAGCATTTTTTCCGGGATTTGGACAACTTCTTACAAGGAAAAAATTCAACTCCGATGCTGCAGTCCAAACCGCCTTCAAAGAGTTTATTGATTCTCGCCCCCATGGTTTTCTTAGTAAAGGGATCAATGAGATGGCAAAAATGCATAGATAACAACGGTGCATACTTTGAATAATTAAATATATTAAAAAAAAAACTGACTTTATAATCCTTCCGTACAAAACGCAATTTCATATGTAAGGACCTAGTAATAAAATTATAAGAAAAATAAATATAAATGACCTCTGTGGGTTTTATATATATAATAAGTACGAAATAAATATGTACCATATTTCAAGTTCTAGTGATAAGACTTAATATAATTTAGTCTTCAGTAGTAGGAGTAAATCTATTATTAACATTATAGATCCATGTCTAGGTAGGTACCACCGCAGCGCCTACTTATGCCGCCAAACAGTAGTATGCAAACATTACTGTTCCAGTTTGAAGGGCGCTGTAGCTAGTATAGGGTAGCGCAAAAGTAATCCTCCTATCAGAAAATTCTATAAATTTTGCCTTGATGCAAAAAAATTAAAAGACCAAATAAAAATAATCCACAAGAAGAATCAAAGTAAAAAAAAATTAAGTAATAAAAGTAATTTAAAAAAAATATGAAAAACTTTGATTCTTCTTGTGGATTATTTTTATTTAGTCTTTTAATTTTTTTACATCAAGGCAAAATTTATAGCATTTTCTGATAGGAGGATTACTTTTGCGCCACCTATATAATTACTGGAGTAATGAGACTTAACCTCTTAGATCTCTGGCGACGAGCGTAATGTGTTACAATATATATCATACCATCATTCAAGTAAAAGATTACCTGTTAATTATTTTAGCAGTTGAACATTATTTCTACAAGTTTATATTAGACATTATTATAAAAGAGAAATCGTTAAAATATATATACTTAGATTATTTATCGATATTTATTTACGGTAGGTACAACCTTGTCTTTAATCGCGTAATTAAGATTTATTAAATGTAATAATGATGCGGCTCTAATCAATGTTATAACGATGTTTTTACCCGGTGTTCAGCCAACATGATCACGTTGAAAATTTATGCAAACTTTTTTACATTGTCAGGTTTTTAAAGAAGCCATGAACACATTATTTTGTGTCGGCGATGACGTTAATGCAATTAACCATGAAAAGATAATTTACCTTATTTTGTACAAGGTGAATATAATACTAAAAGGATAAATATAAACTCAGTGTATATCTGAGCGTTACGTCCAGTACTGAAAGTCAGTTTTAGAAAGTATAATTTTAGACATGTAAATAATAAATTTTTATAATTCTAATGACACCTATTGAAATAATGTTTGTATAATAAATTAATTTTTTATTCAAAGTCAAAACGTTTAGAACCGAGATCGCCTTGAAATACTTTCGAAAATCTTATGTACTAAGAAAACGTTTACCCAACGCGAATCAACGTTTTAATTGATTAGCCCTATTGGATATTTAAACTTACCAAATAGTTGTTATTAGCTTATCAAAAATTTTGAGAGTGATCGATTAGCTATTACACAGGCACAACACTGAATTAAACTTGTTTATTATTCTTGTAATTTTTTATCAAGTTAACGCGATTGAATAATTTTTAATATTTATTATTTTTGAACGCGTACCGCCTAAGTAGAGTACGTCACAGACAGCTAAGGCACACGCCGCTGCGGATCGACTGAACGTAGAATGGGCCAGCCGCCTCAAACTGCGCGCGCAGTTCGCTGCGACCCTACACCCTCGCTCCGAGCGCGGCCTTGACGCAGTGTTTCTCTGTATACGCTATTTTACCTGTCAGTCAGACCGCGTGGTCTCAAATTCGAACTTTCATTACTCACTGGTTCATTCTGTTGCCGGAGACCGTCCAGGTTCATACCACCGCAGTGCCTATTTCTGTTGCCAAACAGCAGTGTACAAATATTACTGTGTTCCGGTTTAAAGGGTGTTGTAGTTAGTGTAATTACTGAGGTAACAAGATTCAACATTTTATGTCGAATCAGGCGACGAGCGCAATGTAGTGAGTGCAGTGTATAACATTCTAAACCGGCGCCACGTTGTTATGGGCGAGCATATCACTTACCATCAGGTGTACGCCTCGATGTGTAATTACTTAATTTTATAAAAAAAAAGCGATTTTGAAGGCATTATTACTTAATTTAATGGGGATTTATAGTTAGACTTTACAAAAAAAAATATCTTTTAACATGAGTTACAATTTAAGAAATAAATATTTTTTGTGTTAGTAGCATTTTCTTATATACTTATATATCAATAGGTAATAGACAACTGGGTGCTGATGACGAGAGATTAAAAAAAAATAAACAGCCTTAACGTTCCTTCTGCAGAGTCGAAGCTTTCTCTCACAAATAAAGAGCTATTAATCCATTAAGCAGTTCAAGTGCAGGTTTGTAAACACGTATCGACAAAAAAAAAATAAGGAACTATTTCTTAGTCTTAACGGAGACTCCTTCAAATTAACAGAAAACAATAGAATATCACACATGTCATTTTTTCATACAACTGTTAGAAAACAAAAGATAAAGTCGCAAGAACTACACTTATATTACACTATACTTAATTATTTTGACCTATGTGGAAGTTAAAATGCTAATTTGTATACATTTATAATTATATTAACCTGAACACAAAATGTATTTTATTGCGAAACCATTAAAGAATTGTTGTGACATTATGTTACTCCACGATTACTATATATTATACTAGTAAAAGCCCGTCAGTCAACAGAATTGACTGCTGTTCTAAATTTAATGAATTGTGATTAAAAATATCTATGCAAAGGTCTCTGCTAATTCAATTTGAATTACGCCGGGCAGGCGGCGAGGACGCCCTTTTGAAGTAAATCAGTGAATATTTTGTTATAAACAATCTTATAATTATTAGGTTTTGTTGAAGAAATCAGTGAAAATGTATTTGTGTAAATGTTTTACATCAAAATCTTCTAATTATTATCAACTTTAAATGTTATGGAATATGAATTTAACAATGATAATTGCATGTATGTTATCAGTGTGTATGGACTACTTGAAATCCGTGGCAACTTCACTTGGCTGGTACTATTACGCAAGAAACCAATAAGCTGTCGGCGATAAACTAAAACACACTTAAGTTGCATATGAATAAGATGATAAATAGTTCCCTGCAATTCGATAGATTCGACAGATTTTGATGATGATAAAAAACCTCATTTCGTGATCATTATGAATTTCTTCAAAATTACATACTTATCATATATACATATCTTTATTCCAAAGTATTTAATATTCTGAACTATGGTGTTTTATTTGCAATGTATTTTTATTAGCATATTCTGAATTGTAAAAATATGAACCTATGTTTTATTTGGTCCTTTGATTTAACTGTAAGAAACAATAAATTTGTCTCTTCGAGTAAGATTAAATTTTAGTTTCCAAGTGTAAACATTCAGCAAAGCCAGATTTTCATTGAACAGTTTTTGCCTCTCCTATTAAAGGCTGAATTTTGAAACCCGGGTACATTGTCTCTTGATGTATAAGATATTAAGATTTATATTTCCAACTAATTAGACTGTAGTGAGATTACAGAGGCATTAAATCGAAAATTCGGGTGTTTATTCGCCTCTGCCTACTTCCACTGGGAAAAAAAGCGTGATAACATAAAAAAACAAAAAATAAATCGGAAAACCAATTTGTTCAAATAAACATAAATAAAAAAGTGAAATTGATTT
The DNA here is from genome assembly GCA_029030555.1 of Ornithoptera alexandrae. NCBI lineage: Eukaryota > Metazoa > Arthropoda > Insecta > Lepidoptera > Papilionidae > Ornithoptera > Ornithoptera alexandrae. The sequence goes on along the minus strand of JARDVY010000064.1, from coordinate 3,436,373 downwards.
GTCCATTATAAAACACTTTGGAAGGTTAATCGGTTATCTTTATCTTATAACAGGATTTGAATAAAACGGACTTCCTCGTTAGGAAATACTGGAATGGCAGTTATTAGATATTAAAACAATTTTTAATATCTATTATATCCTAAATCATTATAACAACAATTTGTTATAATGATTTAGGAGATCGCTCATTCTACACTTTTTTTATTAATAACTCTGTTTCATCTTTTTTCGCGTGATCTTTATTCTGTTAGTTTTTTGACAAATTTAATAGCTGTATCAGACTCAAAGTTCGCAGATCCGGAAAATACGAGCTAAATTAAATTATAAAAATAGATACATATATGTAAATAATTTCATTAAAAGAAGACAAAGATACGAGAGAAGTGGATTGTGTAAGAGATTAAGAAATTAATAGTAATATAAGTGGAGAGGAAAGGGAAAATTAAATTAATAAATTCATAGAAACGTAAATAAATAATAATCTAAATTCAAACGTGTGGTACGCACGTTTATTAGCAGCGAGAAATATGCGGCCACCGAAGGTTTACTCTCTCCTATAAAACTGGAAAAGAAAACAAAAAAAAAACTGTGTTTTTCTCTTTGTCTAAAATTCCAACTACCGGTATTCAAGTATAAAGATATAAAAAATACCGAATACCGGTATTGAACTTTTGGTTCAAAATTGCAATCCTTAATGTAGTATCTTTGTGAATTTGGAAACAAAACACATTTTAGCGTTCATTACCCACACATTATAACACCCTATAGTAGGCACTGCAAATTATAAAATTTTAACCCTCCAACAATTTTAAATCATGGATTGACATGCACTAATCAACCATTTTCAGATTGATGTGGGCAAAATAAACTTTATAAGCTGAAAATAACCTGTAATATTTTATAATTCTTAATATATAGTTAAAAGAAAACAATATTGTTTTGTTATTTATTCATTAATTTATACAGAACATTTCGTTATCCACATTTCGAAAATACGTTGTACTCAATTACAAAATAATTTTAATCCTTTCACCAGTGCGATGGAATATTTTCTGCTTTGCTTTCTTGTAATTTGTACATTATTACTATCTTGTGTATTCGTACAATTTTCTGTTCCTGTAATGTATATAATATTATACTAAATCATGTATCTTATAACCTTCTCATACGAGTTTATTTTTACAACTAAGAAATCTTTATTAAATATTTTTTGGGATATATTAAAGTTGTATTTAAATTAAAGTAATAGGTTCTATTCTCGCAGAAATTAATGTAAAAATATCGTTCTTCTCTCCCTCTGTGCAGGCTTAATTAATTATTTTTCTTTAATGAAACACGCGGTAGTACAGAAGTTAATTAATATCAAAGCGTAAGTATGTAAATGTAGCACGTTTCTGCATAGAAGAAAGTTTAAATGTAAAATAAATCACTCAGTAACTAAACTAAAAAAAAAAAAAATATTAATATTTCTATTCCATTAGCTTCAGCAAATTATTTAAAAACATATTCAAATATATTTGCATATAAAGACATATTTCCAGCGGTGGACAACTATCGGCTGATGATGATGATACAGATATAAGATGTATTAAATCAACTTTGGGCAATAAAATATTATAAGGAAATGATTTTCACATACAGAAATGTTAACACTTATAATGCAAAGAACAATAAATCTAAATCATTCTATTTTTAATATTATTGTTCTACAGAACCTAAAATTTATGTATATTATAAACATTAGGAGGCATCCCTTGTTTGTTTTGTTCAATACAAAACCGTCTTGTCGCTTTTTTTGAGTGCTAGCCATGCAGTGACGAAATTTTTCAAAACAACATGTTATATTTGTGTGATTAATACATATTTTCAAGGCACAACTCATCGTCTGTTAATTTATAAGGATAATCGCAATAAACTACAGACTTATTTAAAACTGTTAAATTCTATAATTTATTGCTTGTTTTTTTTTTACAAACTATTTTGTTACTAATTTTATTACGAAGTAACAAAAAGTTTTGTTAAGGTTCAAATGTCAATTTTTTATATATAGTTACTTTTGCACATCTACTGCGTCAATGTATATTGTTTATTGTCTTGTGTCAAATCACGTATACTTACTAATTAATTCATTTTATAATATGAAACTCATAAATGGAATATGACATTAATAAAATTTGAGTGTCATATTTAACAGAGTACTCGTTTTGCATAAAATTATAAGAAAACACGACGACTTAAATGAGATTCTTATAAATAATCGTCGTAACTTTGTTATGTTATCTTTGTATGTTGTATGTTATGAAAGCTTGTAGCACGTCTTTTTTCATGTGGGGGAAATTTCTATACCTGCTGTCGTGGGGACAAAGAAAGGATATGTCAAACTTGCACTGAATAAAACCCCCACAATGTTCCACCTTCGTCACATTACGGCAGCGCTATGGGAACGTTTTTGCACACAACCGCGACCCCGCCAGCGCCCGCCGCACCGCGCCAATCTTATCGTGGCTAGGGCAACAGACCTCCCAAATCCGTCACCCAGAGGTCATGGGAGCCAAAAAAGATATCTCTAGGTTCGCCCCGCAGCCTACCAGCACATTTCAGAGATGAGCTCGTGAAGCCACAAGGAGCGGCTAACCTCGGGCCAGATTTACACCACAGCCCGCAGGCCGGCCAAGTAAGCTCCTCTTAGCTTCACCGTGGATGACAAAGCTACGACCACTGAACCCCACCGCCACAATAAAGCGGGAACTTACTCGAGAATGGTTGTACTGCCTGCTACAACTTTTAAACAAAGTTTTCAAAAATTATTATTGCATTTACAAAAATATCAGGCGCTTTATAAAACTAATTATAATTAGTGTAAGCCATTTTCGTTTATAGAATTTTGCATTACAAAAATATTCTTTTCACAAAAATTTATATTTTTTAATATATATTTTTGTGAAAACCTTTGGGTATTAGAAATATTAAGCCTAAAATAAATTAAAAAGTCGACACTTCCGATCAGACCGAATGTGACAACAAAGTATATGTAAACAAATAAGTTTTATGTTAATGCTTGGAATATATGTAGCGGATGGCAATTCACTACTATGCAATGACTTTACATCAATCACGCCTGAAAGGCGGGTACCAAAAGTGTTTTTATCGGTTTTATCATAAAAAAAAAGATATCCTTTTTACTTTGCCTTTATTTTATAATAAAAGTAATATTTTCAATTATTTTAGCTACAAATTATTTTTACAACTGCTTATATAGGTCATAAAAAATTATATAAAAATAGTTAACGTTTTTCCTATTTTACTTCTGTTCCTAATTACATTTAGTAGTATACATATGGGGCTTTGTTGTTTTGATCTTGTAAATAAACCACGTGTGCTTCAAACAGTGTCCGTATATTCTCCAAAATTCCACGTGTTGAATGATTAAAAATTTAATAACACTACAAAGTTTATAAATATTGAGTGTTAGGAGACTGCTTCCAAACACGCAGACACGATAGTACTAATGACTCCTTTGATGATGAGAAGGAAAAAAAAATCGATCCTGATTAAACAAAATCATATTTTTAAAACGTTCTATTAGCATAGCATAGCAAAAAATACATTACTTTACTAAAAAAAGGACAAGCAATGAAACAAAGTCAAAAACAGCTGTTGCTCGAATCATCGAACGCACGGACGCACCGCGGCTGCACCAGTCCAAATGCTCCGTGGCCCTATGAAATAAGGTTCAAATTGAAACCAAATACATCTCGAGTTCCGGCCGCGCCCGTACGTTCGTTGATCCCAGCATCAGCTGTTTTTCACTTGTGTTTCATTGCTGGTTATTTTTTTAGTAAAATAACGTATTTTTTATGTAACTGTTTCATTTGGCTGTACTAAAATGATAGAACGTAAATAATGCTAATAAAACGTTTTAAAAATATGTTTTTTTTTAATCATGATCGATTTTTATTCTGTCCCATCATCAATGGTGTCATTAGTACTACTGTCTGTCTTCGTTTTCGGAAGTGGTCTTCTAGCACCCAGTACAGGCATCAGATTCGGTTGTTTAGTTTTCGAGTGTCGGGTGAGAGGAGGATGACGGAATAATAAAGAACGTCTGTCCACAGCGGCGTCGCAACGGTACTTTTGTGGTGCTGATACACGCCACATACATTATTGCAACTTATATATAGTCTGTTTTACAAAATATATAAAACTAAAGAAACACCTTCAATACACTTCAAAGCGAATTGTTTTGTTTTTCGATAAGATTAAAATATCCAGAAATATAACACAGTAGTTAACTAATTATTTAAAGGTTCAATTCCGAGTCCATAGTGGAGTTAAAAAAGAGATAGTGTTTTTTTTAACAGGTTTGGATAACAACCACTCTCATGTTATTTTGCCATAACAACACTTTTCCGACAATTATTATTTGAAAGCCAGTGCATTCTAAGCAAGGACCTTTAACCGCACCGTTGTAACTAATTCATTGTGAAAGATAATAAGTGTAAAAGATCTGGAGGGGCTAAAGTATAGCTCATATTTTATCTATCTATGTATTAAATACCCCATTCAAAAACAATGGTTCTGGCGTTATTAATTTTTTAAATATTTTGCAAAAAATTTCCGATTTAGTAGGAAAAAATTCGATGATTTTATTTCTTACTTATTTCTACACAATTCTATTGATCGAGATGTGAGAAGCCGAACAAATGCAGGTTGGATGAAATAGCGACAGGTCACTGGAACGACTTGTGATCCACGAATGCCCCTCAAACTTAAGGGACAGATCTACAAGTCGGTCCTTAGACCTGTCGTATTGTATGGATCTGAGTGTTGGGCCACCAAGGATTTGGATGAAAGGAGATTACATGTGGCCGAGATGCGAATATTAAGATGGATGTGTGGTGTGACGAGGATAGATAAAATTAAGAATGAGTATTTTTTTTTTTTTTTTAATCGTTTACCCCTGCGTAGTGTGGGTCAGGGCCTTTATTTACTTAATTTTACCATCGTTACATAATTCTTACTTCTAATTCCTATACTTTCTTATCTTTCACTCTATTCATCATTTTATTCTATTCTCTTTCACACTTCTATTCTCAATCATACTTGTCATCCCTCTGTTGACTTGCGAGGACCGTCGTATTCTTTACGTTGATTCTGGGGAGATGGCCTGAAATTATAAATCATCCCCTGTAGCATTATTTCCTTCCTTCTTCATTTCGATTTCTTGCATCATTTTTGTCTTCTTGCTGGTGTTGATTTATTTATTTATTTGTTTACACTTTAAATTTTTGGTCTTATACCTTATCATTACATTATTTATATTAATATTAACATTCTTTGTCACATTCTTTGACAGCTTTGTTATTAGATTTTTAGATTTATTAGATTTTATTATTCAGTTTTATTGTTTTTCCCATTACCCTTTTACAATACCCCAAGAATTTTTCACGACTTTCGTCCTCACTCATCAGAGAAGCAATGACACCTACTTCTATCTTCTTTCCTACTTCCATCTCGCATTTAAATCTATCTACCCCATACAAGGGACAGGAAGTGACAATATGCTCCACGGTCTGGTCCACCGTTGGGTCACAGAGGCACGCGGGACTCTCCTTGAGCTTGAACCTGTGAAGGTACTCGGAGAATCCCCCGTGCCCAGTGAACATCTGGACCAAGACCGTGTCGAGCTCCAGCCGACGAAGGGAGCGATAAGCCGACACGACGTCCGGGAAGAAAATCCTCGTTGTTGAAGCCGTAGCACCTTCCACGTACCTCCTGTTCCATTCGTCAAGCGTCTTCAGCCTGAGCTGACGCTTGACGAAGGAAACGGGGCAATCCTCGTACTCCGGTCTTCTTTTATTCTTCAGGGCCGCTTCCTTGGCCAGTTGGTCCGCCCTTTCATTCCCCTCCATCCCCACATGCGCCTTCACCCAAAACAATCTTACACTCGTCCCTTTTGCCCGCGCTTTCATGATGTTCTCTTTTATCCGAAGCGCCAGGGGGTGGAGGGTGTCAGGTCGTGCGACTGTTTCTAGGGCGGACCTCGAGTCGCTAAGTACGGCGCATGACTGCGCCGACCCGCTGGCCGCGTACCCCGTCGCTTCCGCTAATGCCAGCAGCTCTGCCTGGTATACTGTGCAGAAGTTGCCCAACTTGAGTTTCTTACAAGCAACCTCTGCGGCGTTCCGCATTACGCTGAACGCCGCACCCACCTTGTCGTCGATGCGGCTGCCGTCGGTGTAAATGGCCGAATCGGCAGCCGAGGTGGCAAGTTGGACCTCTTCTGCACCTTCCCCCAGGCAGGAGAACTCCACACCAACCTGTTCAGACGGGTGTGGTAGTCTCAAGTGGCTGACTGGAACCTCCAGCTCTCGGTCACCCAGCACTTCCCGGGAGTGGCCGCGCTTTACCTCAAATAAAGTGGCCGCTTCTTGGACCCGAAGGTCCAGAGGAAGCAGCCCGGCAAGTACTAGGGCCGAGTGCAACGACGCGGTTCGGTGAGTTCGCGCAATTTTCTGCGCGAAGCCACGCTGAACCGCATCGAGCTGCTTTCGGAAGAATGAGTATATTAGAGGAAGCCTGAAAGTTGCGCCAGTGACAGAGAAGTTGAGGAGCAAGAGGTTAGCGTGGTACGGGCATGTTATGTGGAGGAATGAAGGACATATATCAAAGCAAGTAATGAGAATGAACGTGGATGGTTATAAGGGTAGAGGAAGACCGAAGAAAGTGTGGATGGATTGTGTGAAAGATGACATGTGTAGGAAGAGTGTGAATTTAGAAATGGCGGCTGATAGAGAGATGTGGAAGAGAAGTACATACTGTGCCGACCCGACATAGAATGGGAAAAGGGCAGGAGGTAGAAGAAGACTTATTTATACACAAATTTTAATGTAATAATTATTGTTTAATCGTTGTTTTATTAAATTAAATAAATAATCATCACTTAGAGGGTAAAACTTTTAAATTAGGTTCTTTAAAAGTCGTGACAGTAAAAAATAAGGAGTCTTACTTACATTCTTAGTTAATCTTAAAATATTTTTTTTTAAAAAAAAATACGTATAAAGCACAAAAATAAGTACCTCACTTCAATACTTATCCGACAAAGTATAAGAAAATACATAGTTTCCAAAATTTAGAAAAAAATACACTTGTTCTAACACGTGCGAGCTTATTATTGTCATTTTAGATATTGAGTGAAGAGTAAAAGTTTAAAGTAATAAATAATTAAAATTTTGCTCAAACTGACGGCCACGGTTCCTGATACAAGCACGAAGCCTTTTTCTTAAGTCAGATCGAGTGAGTCGCTCTGTGAGCTGTTCTCTTATTATGTCAGCAGCGACGATGATGCGTGACTTTAAATCTTCTAACGAGTTAATTGGTATTGTGAACACTAAAGATTTCATGTGATCCCATAAGTAATAATCGAAAGGTGTTAAATCAGGACACCTTGCGGGCCACGGTCTATCTAAAACGACAACAATAAGCTCGCACGTGTTACAACAAAAACAAAAGGGTCAAATTAAGGGCTGCCGCGGGGTCTACTTTTATGAGTACAGTTTGATATTCCATGGTACTTGGTTTTATTACAAGCGTTTTTTTTCTTAATTTTAGAAACTTTATTTACTTTCTTATACCTTGTCGGATAGGTATTGAAGTAAAGTACTTATTTATTTGCTTTATCCGTATTTTTTATAAATAAAATTTTGTTTTAAGATTAACTAAGAATGTAAGTAAGACTCCTTATTTTTTACTGTCACGACTTTCAAAGAATCTAATTTAAATGTTTTAGCCGCTAAGTGATGATTATTAATTTAATTTAACAAAACAATGATTAAATAATAATTATTACATTAAAATTTGCTTAGAAATAAGTAAGAAATAAAATCATCGAAGTTTTTCTTAGAAAGTCGAGAATTTCTTTAAAAATATTTAGAAAATTAATAACTCCAGAACCATTGTTTTTCGATGGGGTTTTCCATACATAGATAGATAGGATACGAGCTATACTTTAACCCCTCCAGATCTTTTGCACCTATTACCTTTCACCCTGCATAAAGTTGAAAAAAAAAATAAGGATAAGAAAACATAGTTTCCAATTTATTTTCCGATTTTATATATTTGCCGATGTAACTATACAAACTCGTTTATTTTATTATCCATTTTTCTACAAAACGATAACAAGGTGAGCAATCCATGGATAAACATTCTTGTTTTGTTTGAACGATTTGAGTAAAGCCTCCTAAACACTAATTGATTCTGCAATTTTAATAATTTAAATCTTGTACGTAATCCATAAGTACGCCAGACCTTACTGTAAGTCTCTACAAACTTTCAAATATTCGTTATAAAGTTACGTAACTTGAATCATTATAACAGCATCAGTAGCATCTGAAATCATAGTTGTGACACAAAGTACAAACAATTGGACTAGTACCATTGCATGGATTGAGTTAAATGCTCTATCTATATTCCATGCAAAAAAATAAAATTACAGTATGTGTTCTTGATATCAAATTAAAGGCTTTTTAACTAACGAATGAATATTGTTATAGTCAAAAAGGATAGCTACCTCGGGCCTGTTTTACATCAAAGGCCGGCTATATAGGTTTCTCTTCTTTTTATTAGGTAATCGAGGCACGGTTACTAAGCGTCTTCGCCTCGATAAGGCACTTAAACACTAAAAACAAAAATGGTTGTGTTAAGTTTGAAATAAATCCATTCATTCGATCCATGCATCGCTCTCGAGAAGCATTGCTTGCATACAAAAATATATGTGTGTCAATTTTTTAAATACGTAATAAATACCCTTACAGCAGTTCCTTTTGTCACGTTGGCAACATGAACGTTCGATATTCTAACAAAGCATGTACCATTTATCCGGAGACACAGAGCACAAACGACCTCACTTAATGAGAATTTTACGTTTCCTGCATACAAACTAAGACGTCTACGGCACATGTCATTGTCGCTTTGGTTTGTATTTGTGGCACATGCCATAAATACCCATTACACTATTCTCTATTTGCATTAACGCTGTATATAACATCTCATTATTGATTAAAATATATTTTTTTAAATGTTTACAAGATAATAAACATGCCATCGCTAAGCTTTCACTTAACGCTGTATGTAAAGATTAGTAATGTTTTGTTTAGTTTGAAGAAGATATTGAAATTAAAATCAGGTTTTACTTTAGAAATTTATGTTTTTGTTCTGAACATAATAAAGAAAAATAAAGGTTTTAACAGAATCTCTTAAAAATAAAAAGGGGAAGAAGGTGGTTGAATCCTTTGTTTGATTGTGTTTCAATCGAAATAAGTATTCATCATCATCAGCCGTCTATTGTTGGACATAAGCCTTACTGGAAGATTTCCACATCGATCGGGGTGGCATTCATATGGGAAGATTTAGACCATTTCCCACCACGCTGGCCTAATGCGGGTTAATGGGAGCCAGAGCCTTGTGTGTTGATTAGCATGGTGCACCACGAGTAGGTGGTGTGGCAGGTGGCTTGGATCCCGTGAAATGTTGTCCGGGAACTCTTACACCCCATAAGTATTAGGTTATTAGACATAAACGTTGTTGCTAATGATGATGAAATGAGACATAAACACTGGTACGATTAGAAGTGGCGAATATCGCATCAATGTCGTTAACATAAAGTATACTGCGCGCTGTATGCCCACCGCAACCGAACTTTTCCTTTCACATAGATTACTACAATTATTACTACCTCTACGTACATAGTGTGCCAAACTGCGCTTACTTAAGAAATTGCTAATACCTTATAAGATGAATGTTTTTCTTATGCAAACTCTTTATCATTATTGATCCAAGTCCGCATAAAGATCGACGTATTTATATATAAGATGTAAAGCTCGTTACTCCAGTAATTTCACTACATATAGCGTCCGTCTAACCAGAACACAGTAATGTTACAGATAACCTTTACATATAAAAGTCTGAAGTATATTTATAGAAATAATAACACACATATGAACCCCTACAAAGTCGGCCTGCACTGCTCGGCGGTATCGGAGGCCATACTGACTGTGTAAATGTCTCGGGAAGCCAATGGATGTGGGCAACGCAGGACCGATATATGTGGAGATCTTTGGGCGAGACTTATGTCCAGCAGTCAACGTCTATCGATTGATAATGATGATGACATAAGTGACGTTTGCCTATGCAGTGTCGTTAAAACAAACCATAATAAAATATACTGTTCGTCTTCAATATTTCTAAGATACAATCATATTTTAAAATACAAAACTTGTTTACGTTTCAATATTTCAAAATAAATTCTTATTAATATACTTTTTGGTGTATCATAGTGTATTTGGTGGTAAAGATGATTGATACATCGATCAGTAACTACTACATCCGTGACTCACAACACAATTACAAAATATCAAACATATAAAAATAATATTTATTATTCCCATAAGGAAAGTGTATCTTTTTTTTTATTTAATTAAGCTTCAAGCCACGCGGGACGTTCACAACAATATGGCACTAGTTAGCATGTGGTGGTGATGAGGACACTGCACCACATTACGCTCATCGCATAAGTCATAACGTCATTAAGTCTCGTTACCCCAGTAATTATACTAGCTACCCTCAAAGTGGAATACAGTAATGTTTGTACACTATTGTTTGGCGTCAGAAATAGGCGCTGCAGTAGTCCGGTCTCCGGTATGACACCTACCGCCAGTGAGCCTGGTCACTGGCCCTTGACCAGACGCCACCGCCTTTGAAAGGATTCGTGCTCAATTAGGTCAAATGGAGCGAGGGTACATAAGGCAAGGTGTCAAAGTAAAACCTGTAGCAGTTTTAATATTTTTTTTTGTATTGTATAACATGTTTTAAAAATTTGCTGTTCGTACTCGGAAAAACCTGGTCTGTCTTTTTACAAATAACATAAGTTAAAAACATCCGCATTAAAACACTTTCGCAATTATGACGTAGTTATGTATTTCCAAGTGACGCAATTTTAATAACTGAAAATATGTATTACTAGGATATCATGAAAAATATTTCAAATTTATTAAGAAGTTATATCTTAGACTCCGTAAAAATTCTTTGCTGTAATTTTCTTTGAGTAAGAAAAATAAAATGATAAAAAAAGCAATGGGTCATATCGCTTTTATATAAGAGCCCCCCATACATGGATTTTTATTATAACTAGAGCCTGTTTAAAAATTTATTACACAAACAATAATAACACCAACTAATATTTCTTCTAATATTTATTTAATTATCGTTTGGCAAAAATGATGACAATAAAGTCTTTAACTAAAACGTTATGTTTTTCTTTTGATTCTTATGGTGGTTCTTTAGAGTTTTTTTTTATTGAAAAGGTTAGTGCTTGACCTAGATCCCACCTGGCGTTAAGTAGTGATGTCGTCTACGCTAGTAAAATGAACTACACTAGTAATATTCTATTCACTCTTCTCTTGAAGGCACCCACGTTGTATTTGAACGGGAACATTGACGCTAGCAATTTGTTCTATTTCTATGATGTTGTTAAAGACTGTTCACAGCAATGGTCGTCTATCGATTGATCTGCATGATAATGACAGGCTAATTGCTGACGGCAAATAGTTTATCTTTTTTTAATAAAAAATGTTTACTTCGCGAACACGGGCGAAAAGTAGTATACCGTTAGCGGAGAAAGCTGTACGGAGTAGAGCAGCAGACGAAGGCGCAGTGAGTGCACGTGCGGCGCAGGCGCAACATTCGGCGCGCGAGAAATAAGTATTCAATAAGTTGTGTTTGTATGTAACTTAACCTACTTTCGCGTTTCTTAAACATTTGTAAGTACAATTACTATATTTTTACTACAAGCTTTATATTACCTACAGATTACCATAAACACCTTATCTTTTATTATTGATAATAATTTTAATAAAACATAAAATGTATATATTTCTTCTTCTTAGTCAAAAGTATAACGAAACCTCTATTATTTTGATTATATAGCTAAATAAATAAGGAAAATTATATATCTTTCTGTTTCTTCAAATATCACAACAAAATTTATATTTTTATGTGGGAGACACGAACTCATAACAGGACACATTTTGTGTTATATGTTTTTTTACCATTTTTTATGTATAATTTCATTCAATTAACTGCAACTTGCGCTATTCATAACTGATAATGATAGAGATCAAACCGAACAACGGTACCAAGAAAATGAGTATTGAGACCGATAAAATAAATTATAGTATATGTTTAGATTTCCGTAAAAGAGACCGCAACTGTCGGTCAGGTACCTAAACAGAAAGAATTTCAGAACAAACATGTAAATTCAATTACTAGCATATTATATTCGCTATTTAAGTCTATATTCATTAGGAAAGGAATTTATCATTATTTATAATTTACTCTAAAATGTTTCTAAAATTTTATATACATAAATCTACTACATATGTACGGTGAAGCAACCCGTTAGCTCTATATTTCTAGTTCCCTGTATACATGTTATTAACAATAATAGAGAAAACAGTAAATATTCAAAAAACATTATCTTTAAATATAACTAACATAAGTTTTAATATAATATTGTTGTAACATACAGCTAATATTTTTTTACGTTAAATGAATAAGATCCCTCGATTACTAGTATCTTGTTTTATCTTTGCCTTTAAGGACTTATTTTCCTTATTTGGAATGCAATCAAAACAATACTCTTCTTAAAGAAGTATATTTTTGTTAAAAGTTAAAGAAAGAAATATAATAAAGTCAGCGTTGTTAAACATAAAAATCTATTCGCTCTACTGCGGAATTTGGAGATTACTTTTCTATATACGACTTTCTATTTTGTATTTTAAACGAGAATGCCTGAATATATATAAATATGGAGAAACCCAGGTACATTTATAAGTTAAGCATGAAACAATTTTCACTTACAAAATTACCTATGAGAAATTACCTATGAGGTAATATAAAGAAACTTGCTATGATTAATCATTAAGCACTATTTTACTAAAATGACCGCGGAGCGTTATTTTAATATCTTTGACATTAAGAAATTTACGAAAACCTTAAGACCTTTTTTTAAGAGCATTTTTATTACATTTACTATTAAAGATATTTACAACTATAGATCTAATTAAGTATCAAATGTTAATAAATAAATAAATGTATTTCTGGTGCGATAAAAAACTGAACTTATTTCTATACAATATTCATCACAAAAACATTCAATAAACATAAATTTAAATCAACTATAAATCATTTTGCTTCGTGTTATTTCCAACTATAATCAAGTAACCATTAACGGAAATTGGTTTTTGTAGCTTCTTAATTACGATATGTTCTAAAAACTAGTAGAAGAAAACATGGTCTTAGCAAAATAGAAAACAACCAGGGTTTGTTGTTGGTAACAGTATAATTATTTTTCATCTATATCATTCTATCCATTTATATCAAAAACAAATTTATTGCTAATTACATTTACATTACATAGTTTAACTAGGTTTACTTATTCGAGCACTTCTAGTTAAATGACAATTTTTTGATATCGAGGCCAGACGTCCTTAGCTCAGTAAAAGGGCTCGGTAAAGGTTTTGTAGCCTTCGCTATCGTTTAATAGACCTAATTTTAAACTCTAATGAAAAATCATCAAGTATTTATTACCTCCCGTTTATTCACTTTAATTATTATATACAAATATTTTAAATATTATTTGCTTAATACATATTCCTTCAGATGTGAACTTTGTATTTTTTGCAAAATGCTGTCATCGAAGTTACATTTAAACGTAAAATATTTTACTTTTATTTTATGCTTCCTGTTTTTCTTACTAAATAAATTAAAAAGTTTAATTTAGAAACGAGATAAAACATTGTTAGCACTCCGTTTCTATTTGGCACGGGAAAAACAAATAATACCATATAAATGCTACAGCGGTATGGAAAGTATGGGTAAGGTCGGAGTGAAAGTATCTTAACAATCGGTCAATCGCGACCGATGCGTGCTCTAATACTAAGGCATTTGGTATAAGATACTACCTAAGGACCTAAAATACATACTGTATTGTGAAATTCGCGTTATTTCTATTTAGGAATATATCTACATCTCTTCAAATTTATATTACCCTAAGCCCTAATATATCTATTCAAACAAAAGCTTGAACGTCTAAATTATTTCATAAAATATTACAAGTAAATATTTAAAATATTAATGAAATAATACTGTCGCATTCCAGGTAGCCATCATGTTACAAAGAACAAAAATACACCATTCATCACAAATGGCGAGCATATTTGACATAGCAAAGGACACAGTGCTTTTTCTATTTTTGTCTTGTTATTACATCCTCGAATCGCTATTCTGGACGTTAGTCCCAAATGCTATTAGGCCTATGAAGAGCCTCAAAGGAGATATAGTAGTACTTACAGGAGGAGGTGGAGGGGTAGGTCGCCATCTTGCAATAAAATTGGCGCGTCTTGGTGCCAAAGTTGTTGTATGGGATATCAACAAAGAAGGTATGTTTATAATATAAAACTATATTAAAACTCCTTGCGGAAAAACAATAAGCGTTTAAATAGACCAGGCAAGCAAGGAATTTATGTGATGTGAAATTTTATCTTTATTGGCCGTTTCGGTAAATAGTTATATTTTTCATATACTGTAGTAATTATAATTTACAGTAGAGCACAAGTTTGCGCACATTAGTCTTAAAATCAATACTATTGTGGTTGTAGAAATAGGTGTTGCGGTTGTACTGATCGTGACTAACTCAACAATATAAGCTTGATACTTTCTATTTACTTCTGAAATATGCTGTTTCTTAATGTAGTTTAAAAATGTTATTTCGCTTATGGATACGGTCTTTAGATATAACAGTATTCAGTTACAGCTGTTGATGCGTTACAACATTTTATAACAGTGTACAACATATTACTAACAGTTTTTTAATAACTCTTGAAAAAACATATTTTTGTCATTCTTATGATTAAAGATTTGGAATCAATGTGTATCTTAAATACCTGGATTCGGTTTACTGAGCTTATTTTCAACACTATACGACGTAATCCTAAATATATCGCTATTAAGGAAAATATTCTAAAAGTAATAATTATATTTTTTCTAATTATCAGCATTACAGAAGACTTGCGCAGCCCTTACCGACGAGGGTTATCAAGTAGCAAGTTATGTTGTGGATCTCGCAGATCGAGCTTCTGTTTACGCTACTGCCGAAAGAGTTAAAAAAGAGGTTAGCAATATGTTACTTTCTATTTATAATTGATTAGATGAACTGTACAAACGTCTACACATAAAAAACATAACCGACAAAAAACATTGATGAGTTTTTATTACAAATAATGTAAATTAGACTAATTTTATCATATTATAGATGTTATTAAAAGTTTCTTCAACTGCAATTAAAAAATATACTGGTAGGTTAAATCCTTCAACGGATCTTTGCTAGAATGAGCCCATTTATACAACAAAACATGTTACATAATACAAACGTAGATTTTAATTCCATATAACGGCAGTTATTCATTTTAATGTACTACACTTCATTTTACTGACTAGTATATTCAAACACTTATTACATAATCTAATGTTAAAGTTATACTTGAGAAAATTTTTCATCTTCGTTACCTAAATCTTTTCGGACTTCTTAAGATAATAGGATAGAAATCATAACAGCTACTCTCGTGCGATGAACAAACGTCAACAGAATAAATGTAATAGAAACACTACAGTAGCTACTGCCCTAGAGGTAATTCTTCCTAGTCGGTTAAGTACCATTGTCTGACCTTCTATCAGGCTCTTAACGTAGTCTTCCAGAGAGTCGCGATGCATGTCAACAAAATTTGTATAATTGAACTCTCAAATTACATTTTACTTCATGTGAACATGAATAAGTGTTTTATTCTATTTTAAGGTGGGGAAAGTTGATATATTAATCAACAATGCTGGAACGGTGTTCGGCGATACCTTACTAGAACTCAATGACACCGCTATAGAGACTACATACAAAGTCAACATACTCTCACATTATTGGGTATAGTACCGTACACATATTTATCCAAATCAGCTTACAAAATCGATGATCCTTTAAATTATTGAATGCGAAAGGTGAACAGTATCTAACTTTAAATACAGATCATCAACTTGTTAATTACAAAACAAGTAATTTTCCTTTAATTATTGGTTTAAATATATTGAAAATTCATTAGAGAGAAGAGATAATATAAAATAGATTTTAGAAGCGAATGAAAGCTTTCTTTTGAAAAAATGACATGAAGTTATGTAAGATAAAAAATTTAAGATATATTTTTTTTCAGACTGTAAAATCTTTTTTGCCCGAGATGATAAAGTCTGGTAAAGGACATATAGTAACGGTGGGCTCTGTAGCCGGATTGCTTGGTACTTATCGATGTACAGACTACAGTGCTACAAAGTTCGCCACCGTTGGATTCCACGAGAGCTTGTTTACAGAACTTAGGGTAATTTTTACTAATTTGCTTTGCGTAGTTGTATGTATATTTATTATACCAATAATATTTATTATATACCATATAATAATATAAACTTCAATTATTTTACTAATTTTGACGGTAATAAATAATTAAGTTAAAAATATTTATCAAAATTCCAATTAAACTAAACTCTCTCTTTACTTATGTATGTTGTAGTTTTTATTAATTTATAAGAGTAAAGCGTAAATAATTTTTTATTTTTTCTCCTATTTTTTTTTCAAACAAATGTAATTTGCATCAGCTAATATTTTATTAGTTCCTTAGTCATTAAATAATAACAAAAAAGGTTTCTGAAGTTTATGTTTTATAATACTAGTTATTAATACTTTTGATTGATCAAGTTTAGATTCAATTATCAAGTTATTAATGCAAAAAATATTATACAGGAGACTCCAACCTCAGCTATTTGTAATTATGATTGATTTGAGATAAAAGGCAGATATAGTATATGTAAAATTTATTTTTGCAGACACATGGACACAGCACAATTCACGCGACACTGGTCTGTCCGTATTACATAAACACAGGGATGTTCGATGGCGTCACGCCGCGCCTTATGCCTATGTTGGAGCCGGACTTTGTTGCTGATACCATGATAGAGTCAATCAGGAAAAATGAAATTAACTGTATTATGCCTGGCTCTGTAAGATATCTACTGCCGCTTAAATGGTAAGAACAGAAAAAATCAATTGTAACATTATAGTCGACTAACTTTCATGCAAGTTCCTCTTTAATAAACATACACTTTACTGACGACAACACCCTAATGCAAAAACTATCTAGGCAGATATCGCAGCTCCTATTTTTGTTGCGATAATATCTAAATCTAAATAAGTGTAAAAATTAGATTGGTTCGGGTATCAAGCTTTATTCTCTAATAATGTCAAATGCTGCTAGTCGTTAGAACTAGTAGCTAGCGACACCGGAATTACCAGGCTAAAATAGTAAGGAAGGGCGTTGTACCCTATTAAATTACAAATACAGACGAAAAATAGAATATCCCTCATTTTATTTCATCCTTACTAGCACTACATTGTTATGGGCGGGCGTATTACTCACCATAAGATAAACGATCTGCTCATCATCCGCTTCAACGAAAAATATAAGAAATTCCCATTTCTCCCCCTGATAAATGAAAAGAACATAATTGTACTAATCTTTTTTGTAAATGATAGAGGGAGTTTGCAATCATTGCTGTATTCCGATGTACTAGTATACGGCGCTGTAGTCAACATGTTGTATTGATAGTAACGATGTAACTCATTATCAGGTCATACATACAGTACCTATTTATAGTGTAAAAAATATTGCTCTAATCCTGTTATAGCTGCAAGTATTAATAAGTCTTTTAAGGTTCTTATATTGTTACAGTTTACTACCTGCAAAAATGTGTTGGGATCTGATGCATCGCGTCATGAAAGGTCCGCAATCAATGATGGAGTTAAAGAAGAAGCCCAAAGTAGCATAAAATAGTGAATATTTTCGTACTTTTGAAGAATAGCCCAATTTTTGTTTATAATAAAAATAAAAAAAATATTTATAATCTGTATTCAATTTCGTATGATATTAACGATTTAAACGAACAATACTAGTTAAATTATATAACATGACATTAAAATACACAACATTGCTATGTTGCTGGGACTCAAGGGTCTCGGTAATACCAGCAAAGGCTAAACTGGCTAAGTGCACTTCAGTGAATAAAATTATTTGTTGGTGGGTAAAATTAGTGAGTTAGTGTTAAAAATCGGTCATACGCCAAAGAAAATATCTCATAATCTCAAAATAATTTATTTAAGCAGAATTAACACATGAATCAAAATAAGTCGTAAAAATAATCGAGGCCCTGCCCTAATTCCCATATGGCCACACCAGTGCCATAGTCATATGCAAGTTCTAATCTCTTTTGGATTGAATATAAGGATGGAAAGAAAATTTTTTTGGCGCCTAGAGAAGTTCTGAAAAGAAGATATTACAAATTAATATTTTTTTTTTAATTGCCAATTGCTAACAAATGATGTGAATATCCCACTGTTTTAAGTGACAAGACGGGTGAGAAGCGTGAAGTATTTGATTCAAAGCTATTAGCACCAGATCTACAATATGCAATGTTATCATCATCCTGATGGACATTCAATGCCAAACATATGCCACCCACAAAAATCACATATAGATGTGTCAGTCCTGCAATATGCAATATGTAATAAAACCCAACCGTGATAGGGACCTCTGTGTTATGAGGCAAATTCTAAGCCATTACACTCTCTCTACTTATGAAAGAAGGCTCCTCAGAGTAGAGGAAACAATAAAGGACCTGTGTATTAAATTAGATATGATTATTATCATTTAGTTTTGCAAGTTTTTAATATATTAGTGCATTTGTATCATATCAGCTACTTCCTGCAGAGGTTGCTTTAGCTATGGTGAAGGGTGTATGTTGCACACAAGCTTTACATGGGCTAGAGATTTCTTTGGTCTCCTGTTATACCCAAAAAGGACTTACCTGACTTCTATGTAGTTTTCTGCTGTGTTATTATTATACAAGAGAGCTTGATTAGTTTTAGCATTTTTTATAAGTTCAATGTATTCAGTGCCAACTATAGGGCCCCCACCATTGGTTGTATAGGAATTTCCATAAAAATTCAAACCCAATAAAATTTTTGATCTTTTTTCTATGGTGTCATCATTCTGTATTAGTTTTTCAACACAAAGCCGCATCCATTGTATTGGTGCATTAGGGCCTAAAATATATCAATAAATATTGTAGTATTTCTTCATATACATATTGGATTTGGAAGTAATATATTTTTAAATTTTAAAATGATATAAGAAAGTTGTAGAAATCATTGAAGACAATAAAAAATAAGTATTTATTTATTTGTTTATTCTTCAATTTAAAGTACTTTTAATTTAAATTAAGAATACAAAGAAAGTTGTAAACATTTATAGCATCCTTAACCAATAAACCTGGGATAAAAAATATATTACACATACAAAGGTCTGATGGGTCAAAAAGTTTTTCAAGGAAGACATAGTGCTGAGAGACCACCCCCAGGGTGGCACAATGATCTTATGAAAGTCCTGACTAATGAGAGTGAAGATTTTTAAGAGAGGCATGATGTCCAACAGTGGACATTTATTGGTTAATGACTGATTGACAAAATATTTTCATTGAATATTACATGTTAATTTTAAATCTAATTTAATCAAGTCTAGTAAATTGGCCTTACCTGGTTTCTGTGGATTTGAATAATCATATGTCATCACTGAAACAGCTTCAACATAGGGATATATTTCATCAAAGGCCTGTACAAAAAATTCATCACTAGGATATCCACGGAATGGAGGATAAACTAATATAAGCTTCAAATCATTTTCAGCCATTTCCAAGCCTGGAAAAATGAATCTAATAAGATTTAGAGAAAAGTAATAATCTTATATGTAATTGTCATACCAGCATTGAAAATAATATAATAAGTAAATAAATTTTTGTTTCCATAATAGTAACCCTAAAACAATAACAAAGATGCACACATATCTATAAGCTTATACAGTACATAACCTAGGTAGCTGTAGTGTTATCTTACCAAAGTTCTGAATAAATTTGACTGACTTGTCAATATATTTCCCAATTTGAGAGAATAACTCAAGAACAATGCCATCAAACTTCCACTGCTTGCAAGCTTTTTTCACTTCATTAATAAGTGCCTTCTGTTCATTTTGTGCTGTAGGTTCCATGAAGAAAGCTTTAAGGTCAGAAGGCTGCCAGTTTTCAAGTAACAGCCGTGGGAGTACTAAAATTATAATTTATAATTTTTTTTAATGTTAAAATTTAACAAAAAGATATAGTAAAATTTACATTAAAAAGTTATTAAAACACCATTTACAAGTACTTTGTTGAAAATAATTCAAGAACTTAAAAATTATAGATATTAATCAAAGTTGAACAAGGATTATCTCAGACTACGAGATAAATTATTACATTGTTCAATTATTATGTGCTATTATTACACAAGTAATATATACATACATAGAGTATGCTTACTTGTCAAATTGCTCCTAGCGCCTTTTTGTCTAACATACTTCATCCAAGCATGATCAACATCATGCAAACCTGATAAAATATAAATGCTTGGAGATTGCCTCTTTATTTGAAGCCATACAGGTGAAATGTAGTTAAATTTTGGGGCCCAAGTCTTTGCAACATCATAGCCCTTGCTGTTCCACTAGAATTATATGTAAAGTATATCAGTCTTTATATTTTATAGACAAACCTAAATGATTACTTTAAATGATAAGTTATAAATGAACTCTTTATTCATAATGTATATTTCTCAGGATAGGTTAAATATTGGTCATAACTAATTAAAATATTTTATAATTAAAATGTGATAAATTATCAAGTTTTATTGGATACTTAACCACAATTTAGTAGAAACTTACTGGTGTAACATAACCCAAAACAGAGTTTTTAAAATTCCGTAGAGAAACATCTTGATGGTACGTGGCATGATATTTAATTATGTCTTTTACATATGCTGTTTCAACAACTAATTTACGATCTAATACATTATTCTTTCTAGGTCCTTCTTGAGGCTTTACACCTTTTTGATTTTTTTTATCAGATGGTGGAGACAAAGTAGCCCGACATAAATTGAATAGCAATGCTAACTGAATAAATATGAATGTATACTTCATTTTTCTGGAGCTTCGATTAATATAATATTACTCTTAGTGTAAACTAAGACATCTAATGCAACACAATACAAAACATGATATCCATAATACTCTCAATTATGACAGAAGTACAAGCCGGTTTAATTTGTGTTGCTAGTATGTCAAACGTTATCAACCTTGTATTAACATTGTACCTGTTAATAGACATTAATCATTTTAATTGTGATAATATTAAATTTTACGAGTCATGGACCAAAACCTGATACATAAGCATTAACTAATAAGTCTAGCTAAAGTTTAAAAATGTCTCAATATGTCGAAAATCAAAACATTACATTATCTTTAAAATTTTGTTTACAAAAATTTACTTCATCGTTTTTACAAAAATACAATATAATTTAATTTTAAATAAATAAGTGAATAATAAAATAGTAAAAGTGTTTGTGATGTGATGTGGCTGAAAGAATTTAAATGTTTTGCTTCGAGAGTTACAGAAATAAATATAAAACATAAAAAAAAACCATTTTATTACTGCATATTTTTTTCGTATATATATAATTCTATACGTATTCCATCATGATGCTAAAATCTATATAATTCAACTTTTGAAGTGTGGGTCTGTTTGTTTAAAATAACAAAAAATTATTTTATGTCGTAACTACTAATACAATATGCAATATAAATTTCTACGCATATAGTCAGACAAAAAGTACACAGATTGAGAAGTACTTTCACTGAACTTCGTCCTATTTGAATATTAAGAACATTTTAATTCAGCTTGCGAAATCTCTCTATTAATTTATTTTGTTACAATTATTAAAAAGAACCTAACAAGAACTAAAAGACATAAAGTACGAAACTACAATTAAATTATTGCATAACTATCTTTGGAATCGATCGATTACTACTCCACCTTCCAGAACAAACTATTCGCGTGAAATTACAAGCCATACAAAATTATTTTCATTGATTAACTGATCAGACATGAATACGCAACTTCTTACTTTGATATTTAACGAGTAACAAAATTTTTGTTTCAAATTTCTTACTAAACCAACAATATTACGTTAAACGTGTAAATATACTGCTGACAGAGAACAGCTACCAATTATATCACTTCCGATAGCAAAAGAAAGTAACCACTGTCCGCAGTCCGGCTATGAATGAATGGTTGCCGCAACTATCAGTGTTTTGGCGGAAACCAAGCTCACAACATGGTTAAGGTGTTTGAACTAGCTATCATATGTTTAACTTTTCCATTTATCTTAGGTAATGAAGGTTAACTATATCTTTTAAAGTATGTTTGTGTAAATGAAAGTACCTGGAAAGTTGTTTGTTAAAAAATGTAATATCGTACTATTTTCGTGCGAAGTGTGTTTATGTATATTTCTTATAAGGAATTTATTTATTACAGAAGTGAGAGGAAAGCATGTACGGAAAAGAAGTTTAAATGATACAAAATGTTATGAAAATGGCAGATTCTACAGGTTCGTAATTTTTTGTTTCGATATAATATTTCTTTAAATTATAATTCAATAAATATTTGCATTTGAGAGATGGTTATTTTTCGTCTAGAAGTTGATCAATTCTAGGCATTAATTATCAAATCACCGTCATCGAAATTGTTGCCGGTAATTTAGTAAGTTCCTAAATTCAAATTACACTTTAACCACTTTTAAAACCGAATTCAGTACAGTTTTAGCTCAGCTGTACTGAATTCGTTTTTTGTGAACTAAACTGTAACACTTTTTGTTCACTGTACACAGCGATACAAAAGATGTTACATTTTAGTGTTTTAGTATACAAAATATGTGGAAAAATATTTGCAAGACCATTTTTTTAGAATTGTGTGTAAATTTCTTATAGTCCTGTTAATGTCACCTTCATAAAGAACATAGTTTATTTTTAATATACCAATAAATATTCTTAATCTTTTAAATATGACCATATATAGCATCCTATGTACAGTTGTATTTTTTAATCCAATATGAACACTGCCATAGTGATATGATTTTAAAATTACGTTATGTTCAAGCGGATAATTTTTTTAATTCCAATTAAATCTTGCATAGGTGACAAACATAAACGTTATAAATATTTAAAAATATGAATACTCTTTACAAATTATCAAAACGAACTAAGTCACTACTTTGATATTTACAATTATTTCCGTGCAGCATTACTAATAGACAATATTTGATTTACGTTATCCGTTTTTTTATATTTAAATATTATCGTAGTAAATAATTTAACGTGAGTGATGTAAGTATTCCAAGTATCATTAATTATTTTCTCTTTAATCTCCAAAAAAATTAATGATTTGTATAATATGTGTAAAATAATTGTAACACGAAGTTCCCAATTCGATTCTGGGGCCACATATTACGGGGTTTGGTTAATACTAGGGTTTTATTATCTCCTAGCCACAGCAAATCTGATTCCATAACAGTATTGCAACTGTAAACATATAAACAAGAATATTCTGGGCTGTACACTTCATCATCCACGGCGCTATTTTCACCTATTGTACTGGTGGTGTGTCTGTTGCCGGTGACCGTTTATGTAAATATCACCGCAGCTCCTATTTCTGCCTCTAAACAGTAGCATACCAATATTACTGTGTTCCGATTTGAAAGAAGTTGTAGCTAGTGAAATTATTAGGGTAACCATAGGTAACAAGTTGTCTCAAGGTGCTGAGCAAAATGATGTGCACAGCAGTGTATATCATCCTAACTACGTTGTTATGGACGGCGTATGATTTACTATCATGAAGTCTCGCTCGCCTAGTTGCTTTGTCGAAAACTAAGAAAATAACCATATGAAAATAAGGTCTAGTAAAAAGTAGTCTCTAGAAAAAATATACTATGTTTAAATTGTCACGAATAAGACATGGGCATAGGTAGTTACTTGTGTTTATATAACATTATACCAAAAAATTCATTATTTATATTTCATGAAATCAATGCCACCTGCACTAAAAAAGTTCTGTTATTAAAAAGCAAGACAACTTTTTTTTTGAAGAAAGCTATTCAAGACAGTCGACGCAACCATTACTAGAGCTGACATAAGTTAGTATTACAATAATAGCACAACTCGATTTTTTTTTCTCTATTTTTTATCAGAGAAATAAATAAAGACGAACCTCTTTTCATATTTTTTCCGAAAAGAACGCAAAAAACTAAAAAAATCCTCGTTCGATCGTGCTGTTATATACACTTTCTTACTTGACGTGCACTTCCTAAGTTTTACACGCGATAAACACATCGTATTGTAGGATAATCTACATACTTCTTGCGAGAACTGTGCGTGAGGGCGTCGACCCCTCACTACTTTCGCTACAACCTTGACTGAGCTGAGTATCGACTATTCGTCGATCCACTACCGCTCGGCGCGTCATTGTATTTTAAGTTATTACGATTTCCGGTGTTATCTTGTGAATTTCACTTTCGCTTTCAATTCATCCGTACGTAGTTAAAGTGAGGACTAGTCAAAATTGCAACTTTTACGTTTCACTTAATTTACTTTTATCAATAATTGAATTCATTTCACGTGGTATTAAGTATTATCACTTCATTATTGAAGTCATAGACAGTAAAGGTTGGTTGATCAGATTATTTTGGTTCTCATTTATTGAAATTCGGAACACAGTAAAGCTGCTGCAAAATATAACGACAAAATTTACATGAGTTGGAAATATTCTATAAAAATCCAAATGAATACTGCGAAAAATTCCACTACCAAGCAAACTCCAAATTTAGCCGCGGAATCGAACCTTGTGCAGAGTAAATCGCGAAACTCTTGTTTTAGAAATCAGGCGCTTAGTCATTGTGTCACGAAAGCAGTTGAAAGAAATGAATTATAATTGTTATTCATATATTGAATATTTATAAATAACATTATTCTATATGTTGTGAATAACAAAGGTGTTAATGTCATTACCAACAATATATTACTCCACGACTAGTCACTGTTACACACAACCAGTTTTATAAAACTAATGTATTTCCTACTATTTTTGTATTTAATTACGTAAGTGATGAGATGAGCAGAACAATCACCTAATAGTAAATGATTCGTCTGACCATAACAATGTGGTTAAATAATGTTTCGTGGATCATCATTTTGATCCGAATTATTGCTTAATATACTTTCTAGAAATCCTGATAGAGCAGAAGATATTTTATGGACAAGAAACGAGTGTGCTAAATATTATCTCTGCGTAGACAAAGAAGTATTTGAATTTAAATGTTCAGAAGGCCTTCTCTTCGACGTTAATCGCCAATTATGCGACCAGTACCAAAATGTCCACAATTGTGATGTTACTACAGGTAATGAATTAAATTTATCTGAAAACAGCTACATTTTTAATTTTGTAATAATATAAAAAAAATGGAGTTCAGGTCCAGCAATATATAATATGCACTTTTATACGAGTACTATTCATACATTGCAGTGTAAAGAAAAAGTAAAACGTCTGCAAAGTTCAATTGTTTTTTTCTAAACTTCACTTAGTTCTTCCAACGACATTGCTTAAAGATTAACTTTAAATAGAATTTGTCCCTTTAATGGTAAATCAAGCAGGCGCGAAGAATGCATTGCTAAATCAACAAGTAATATTATAATACTTATTTTGTAGTCACCTTAAACACACGATGACAACAGACAGCAGTTTTGTCTAGAATAAATTTTATTGATAGGGACCTAATTGTACAATTTCTATGTAAACGCATGTAAGTATATACTTGGCTTATACCTATACGATAAAATACTCACAATTTTTCATAATAGGAAAAGCTTATTTATAATGTTAGACATTAGTTGCATACATAGAATCAGAAAAACAAATTGCAGATTCATTTCTTCTCTTAAGGATAAATTTCAAAAATATGGAATATAAAAATATATATTTTTTTGTTTAATTACTTGAAGAATACTAGTATGGTACTGATATAATACATACACGTTCTACTTTACACGTTCGGGGAGGTATTGTCATATCATAGATCATAAAACTTTGTGTGAGCGTCGGTAAACTTTACAATACCAGTGGTAAAAATATAATAAGATCTATTTTAAACAGATAATTTTAAAAAATATCACCATTATGTCTGAAGGAATAATAAAGCCATGTATACTTGATTGATTGGTTAAAATGTTCGCCAAAGAATTTTTATTATTCATAATCAGTTATTTACACGATATTATTTTAAAAAATACTCGCACCTCAGAAATCAAGCAAAGACTAAACTTTTTAATGTAAACTTTCATTTACATCACATTACATTATTAGCCAGAAGACGCTGTCTGACAAGCATAGGGCTCACTCAAAGTTCTCTGTACCGTTCATTTCATGCTTTTATTTATTTGACCAAAATATATTTTTTCCTTTTAGAAATCTTAGTACCGAAGCCGCTTTTGGAAAAAGCAAAGTGTGCAAATGAGACTCATGTGGGCTGTGCCGACAGTCGCTGTTTGCCCACCGAATACTTCTGTGATGGATCATTAGACTGCGATGACTCCTCAGACGAAGTATTTCCAATATATTTTTTAGAAAGTTTTAATTTAATTCACTGTAATTAATACATATCATTCGTGATAAGATCATCATCTATGCATATGCATTCATAAATAAAGTTTTACAAAATTTTATTAGATCAATCTAAGTAAACATTAATTTAATTGCTTCATGTCTGTGAAAGTGATCACATCTAAAAATTTTTTAGAAAAGTCACACTGTAAGTGAACAATGCCACCCGTATTTATATATAGGTATATTTAGTATTTATATTTTAGTATTTGCAGCATGCAAGTGTTGTGTAATGGCTGTCCCTCGAGTGGTTACATTTATGCCATTTCTAAGTTGTTTCACCGTCATCGCAACTGCTGAAATTTCGTAAGCGAATCATGATAAGATTTCTAATAGGAATAATCAAAACCTGTGAAACTTTCACGTATAACGGAAATCCTAAAGTATTTTAAAACAATAATACTGAGTGTTAGGAGACCGCTTCCGAAAACGAAGACAGACGATAGTACTAATGACACCTTTGATGATGAGACGGAAAAAAAATCGATCCTGATTAAAAAAAAAAATATTTTTCAACGTTTTATTAGCATTGTTTACGCTCCATCATGTTAGTACAGCTAAATGAAACGATAGTTTCATAAAAAATACATTATTTTACTACAAAAAAAACCAGTAATGAAACAAAATCAAAAATAGCTGATGCTCGGATCAACGAACGCACGGGTGTGACGGGCACTCGAGAGGTATTTGGTTTCAATTTCAACCTTATTTTATAGGACCACGGAGCATTTATATTGGCGCACCGCATTCATAAATTTTTATAAACATTTTAATTTCGCATTATTTATTCGGTTGCTATAGATAGTCATTTACGGTTTTACTTTGTATTACGGCCAGCAACGCGGACGGGGAACAACTAGTATATATATAAAATAATAGACATGTATAATGTACAAATAAATATGACGATTCAATTTATTTTACACAGTTAAGTAACAAAATAATCTCACGAATTTATTGTTTAAAAACAACTCTAATTTCCTAAAGGGTTGGTGCGATCTTAATTACGATCCAAATTCAGCGGTGGCGTGTGATCCCAACATGTGCTTGTTGCCGGATTGCTTTTGCACGAAAACCGGCAAAGAAATACCAGGAAATCTTATTCCTAATCAGGTAATGCACACTCGCTTGAATGAATTCATCGCGTGCTTTCTCGCTGTTCCGTATTACATCCACACTCGTCGAACACTGCTTACCTAATTATTCTTTATTGTATAAACATCTTACATTTATTACCCGTGTTTAACTTTTTTTAGTGAACGTCCACAATATATCATCCACCAATATTAATTAAAATGTCATTGTCGGCCACTAGGGTATAATAAAAAAAATGCAAAAAACCTTGAATTTATCATCACCATCAGCCAATAGCCTAGAATGTAGTCAAAAGCAAATAATCCACATTCGGCCTACACAATTTTTTTTATGCGCTAAAGGACAAGATCATTTACATTGTAAACTTCATATATTTATGAATTCAATTTCCTTTATTTATATATAATAAATGAAAAAAACAAATTGCATAAGTATTGATTTTAAAATATTTCGTTATTTAAATCATTAATGTCCTCGAAAACTTAACTCGATGCTATATTTTGCATCGTTTACAGACACCGCAAATGATAACTCTCACGTTTAATGGAGCGGTCAACCACGAGAATTGGGAAATTTATAATAAACACCTATTTACCTCGGACCGAAAAAACCCCAATGGATGTCCAATCAAAGCAACATTCTTTGTGTCCCACCCTTACACGAATTACAGACATGTGCAAAAGTTGTGGAACGATGGTCACGAAATTGCGGTTCATTCTATAACGTAAGTGTTGAAGTTAGTATAATTAGTAGTACAAGCTTTGAAATATAGCTATAAACGTACTATAGCTTGGAACACCAATCAGATAAAAGTTTCTTCAACGGCTAACTCGAGGATGAAAATAGACTTGTTATTACTATCCGAACTATTAAATCATTTGCCGTTCGTTTAGGACCAGAGATAATGATCAAAAACTAGCAAATTCCTTATCATGTAGCACTATTAGAATATTATTTATTAAAGAATTATTTTTTTTTAATCCTGTTTGGGAGACAAGTTTAAATATCAACAGCTACTCGATATGTCGTAATAGGCAAATAAGGTAAATACTTTAAAAAAATTGCAGTTACTTTTCGTATTAATTTTATGAACTGACTGATTGGACAAATAGTTTGCCAAATACGGCGAATGCAGGCAATTATAAAAGCCTGTGCTCAGCAATGGACATAAATAGCTTGAAATGATGATCAGAAATGTTTTTATTATACAATGAAACAGTTACACTAATAAAATACTATTAATTGTTGTTAGTCACCGTGGACCTGAAGAATGGTGGTCCAAAAACGCTACTATCGAAGACTGGTTCGACGAGATGGTTGGCCAAGCGAATATAATCAATAGATTCGGTAAAGTTTGGATGGAAGATTTCAGGTAAGAAACATTTGCATTCCATATAAAATACAGATAAAATTTTAATAGAACTTATTAATTTAAATATTATATTTGTTTCAAGTAAAATTTTATACGTATTTTTATCGTTTATCTCATTTCGACTGCACTAAATTGCAATAAAACATGCACAATAAACGTGCCTCTAAACTGTTTAAGCTGCTACTTCAAGCATTATTACTTATTTAACGTAACAAATGTGTTACTTTGTACCCGCTCTCGATACAATCTCAGTTGTCGCTAGACTATAAAATTAGGGAGTACGCGGTCTTAAAAATTTATAAATATAATACTGTTTCAATAAATAAATAATTTTGAAAAATTATTATTTACACAGGGGACTTCGAGTACCTTACCTCTCTGTAGGATGGAATCGTCAGTTCCTCATGATGCAAGAGTTCGGCTTCGTGTATGACGCGACTATTGTAGGCCCACTTGCCGATCCACCTTATTGGCCGTATACACATGATTACAAAATGCCCCACAATTGCACAGGTAACATTCAATTACTATAAAATAACTGTTACGTAGGTAATTATACTTTGTAAACTTATTTCCTTGTTATATATTATTCAGTTAATGATTAGTTATGTATACATTAGCTGCCTACTGGGCGCAGTGGCGAAGCGCTTGCTTTGTATCACGGAGGTCCCTAGTTTGATTCTCTACATGTTGGAGAATTTGTTTAGTAGTAAACTTTTCTGATCCCGCTTTCCTAAGTACCACTGCCGGGTTCCAGCTTGTAACATACAAGAACTAGAACATTCTGCATGAGCAAGTTTGACCACCTTCAGCCTTAACTTTATTCATTGTCATTAAACATCATGTGAAATTATGGTGAAATGTGAGTTTATTGTTAATAATAAAAAAAATACTTAAATCATGTATGAGTTACCTTAACATATGTGATGTGCTAAGGTAATTCATAGCATTGATCAATGGTTTTATATCTATGTATGATATGGCAAGCAATTTGGAATCTCATCAATTAAATTTGAAAGTAAGCAACTGATGATTATACCACTCATAATATTTTTTGTTTTATATACAGAAACTAACCAATACTGTCCAACAAGAAGTTATGCAGGATTATGGCAGATGATCATAAATCCCTTAACAAATGGTAAAAATGCTTGTGCAATCTTAGAACACTGTTCACTCAGTCTTGGAAATGAAGATATATACAATATACTAATCAACAATTTCAAAAGACATTATTTGAAAAATCGCGCTCCATTTGGCATTCATTTGAATGGTACATGGCTGAAAAACAGTCATTACCTAGCTGCTCTAAAGGTAACTTCATCTTTACTTCATTATTTTAATATTATATGTTTCAAAAAACAAAATCCTATTTTTTTCTCTTGAAGTATACATTATCATGTATACTATTTTATTTTCTTTGTTATGCTATTGTCAGCTTCCTCTTTACTAATCATTGACAACAATGATGAAAAATAAATTCACATTACATTTACAAATAGTTCCAAATATTAAGGCTTCAGATTTATTTAAACCTATTATCATTTGTACTTCAATGACAAAAAATTGTTTATAATGATTTCTAAATAAAAAAAAAATATATTCAAAAATTTCAATTTAAAACTTGGACAACTTTAACACAATCTTTACCTTGCCATTTTTATACTTGCTCATTGTAGTTTGCACCTTTTACAGAGATTTATTATTGAGATATTAAGATTACCAGATGTATACTTTGTAACATACCGTGAGGTCATTGATTGGATAAAAAGGCCAACACCTGCACTTCAGTTGAAAAAATTCCAACCGTGGCAGTGCAAGGGTCGGCGGTTTAATGAAAATGAAATTGCTTGTAATAAGCCCAGGACATGCAAATTACCTTCAAAAATGTTGGAGCATGACAAATATATGATAACATGTGTAGACTGTCCTAAGAGCTATCCATGGATTAGAAATGAGTTTGGATTTGATTAATGTAATTTTATAAAACATGTACTTGCAATATAAGTTACCACATAAAACAAAATTATATGTCAATACTCATTACATTAAATGTACATTTTCAGTAAGTTAATGAAAAATAAGTATTGTTACTTTTGTAATATCTAAGTTGACAAAAAAAAAGCAACATGTGCAATATTTTTTTAATAAAATATTAAATTAAAAATGATCTTAAGTTTTATTCTTATTTATTACTTATTTGTAACTTAACCTATAAATACAAAAAAAAAATTTCAGCTATCCATCCTGACTTATGAATGGGTTTGGAATGGCTTCCATTCCATCCATAGGACAAATTAAAACAACTGATGTTCCTCTGCACACAACTAACCCTAAAGCTCTGGTGTCATCAAGTAATTTGTAAGGGTCATCAGGATCTGAAATAATTGATATTGCTACAACTTATGGCTTTATAGTTGTATGTCAATAAATGTAATCAATAATTCATAACTACTAAAATGCATTATTAATTACAAAAAAAAACAAATCCTATATTTTCCATTTCAATAAGAATACAATTAAGTAAATCAACCTAAACGATTGGTTGAACCAGCCAACTAGCATATTATATTAGTTTTGAATGAAATTTGAGTCACAGTAGATGGAACAAAATGGGGTGAATATGTTATGAAACGTCTACGGAAAACTTAGATATGATAGCCATAAAGTAGTTACCTCTTAAAAACTCCGTCGTATTGTCCAAAACAAGATTTAGTAATGGATCATAACCTTTCAATATACCCGCTGCTTCACGTCCACCGGCGAATTTTACTCGTATGCTTTTTTCTAAGTATTTACTTAAATCTAAAATAGATTCTTTTCTGCGTTTTTCTTTGTTATCACCGGTGCCTTGAACATTCTGTAAATATTTGTTTATTTTAAAACAGAAACAATCTTATGAGTATTTCACTTATATTTACAAACCAATTTTTATACAACCTTGCCTTTATCTCCACCTTCTTTAGAAGCCATTTCTAATAGCTAGATAAATATTAAACAACAAATAAATATTTAATAAACGAGAGTTTGTTAGTTTATTTAATATTTTAAGGTTGTACTAAACGTCAGTTACATTAACACTATATGTGCATATGATATGATGGTCTTGCTTGCTGCTTTTTAAACGGTTATTGCATTTTCACAAAATTTTACTTTTTATCAAATTAATTTATTAAAGTTTCTTATAATATTAATTTATTTTTGACTTTATTGTATCTGATTTTTCTTAGGCATTAGTTTTAGAAAATTCTTTTGTTAAACCTCTTGTGCTTACTTGAATAGTATTACTCAACTCAAACATATGAATAAAATTACTCCAATTAAAGATCAATAATGTCTATCTCTTACTTTTTACTGTAGCGACATTAACAGACGCCGAAAATTTAAATTTAGCAGTTTTCTTTTTTCTTAAGCCGTAAATAAGAAGCGTATGGAGTCAATTTAACGCTTGAAATAAGGTTTAACGTTTTATCTACTTGTATTTTTGAAGCGCCTCAGTCTTATAATATTTTAAAAATGATGTTTTATTTTTAAGGTGTTTTTCGTATGTATGCTTACTATGACTATTGTGCAGATTTCTTAAGAATGAAAATATGAAACTTGTGTGGTAGACAATGAAAAGATATAAGACTGTTGGTGCACATCATCTACTGCGTTAAGTTCTAAACATTTCGGTGAACTGTAATGTAATGTAATGATAAAAGCACATTTAGAAAAATTTTTTGTTGAAAAATTAATGATTCTGATACAGCTGTCTGTCTCCTTTTCAATTATATTTAATTACAATTGTGTAATAAAATATGAATAACTTCATAACGAACATTTGCGATCAAAACATCTAAATTTATAGTCTTTAGTATCACCTAGTGTAGTGGTTGCGTCTTAATATAAGTGCCAAGGATATAAAAATTAGTTTGAAGCTAGACAGTCACACCAACTGGGATTAACAATTTTGCGTCCATGTGTTAAATATTTAGCACGAGTTGATGACAATACAAAATCAAATTATCATGCTAAAATAGTAAATGTTAGTAAAAATAGTAAATGTAAAACATAATTTGAAAATTTTATTCATTGTAATTTCTTTAAAATAGAAAAACCCACGTGCAAAACGAGCCAGTTTTTTATTATCATTTAATTAAATCCCTGAATGCGAACCATTAAATTGTATAAATCTGTCTAAATTAAACTTGTGAGTTTTTGGCACGCTTTTTTATTGACTTTTAGGGCTGCCTCTCTATATGTCTGTGGCTTATATGTAAATTATGTTACATGTCCTGTATTTGAAGGATATATGATTGTTTATGATGAAATGTCATAAACGTCATAGTTTGTATTTGTAAGATATGTAAAGTTTCTCTTTTATTTACTGCGGGAAATAGATTGAATAACAACTGTAAAAACATTTTTCGTATGTGTGGAATTCGTAATACACTCAATGATACGATACTTACACAGCGAAGTACAAAAGAAATTGAATAGAAGTATATATTATTTTAAAATTAATCTAATGAACTATCAATGCGCTCATCGGTAAGCTATATATTATCTCACGCGCCTGGAGAGTCAGTAATGTCGCACCCTGACTATGCGCAACACGCTCAACACCATGCTTGTATGCTGGTGCTGGTTAGAGGTATTGGGGGCGTCCTTAAAAATTTTAATAAGTTATGGGAGCGAATACAAAAAGTGAACAATATTAAAGTTACTGGTACGATTTTACAATTTACTGCATGTATATTAATATTAGCATCTCACTTTTATCAGTAAATATGTGACTATTTTTAGTTTGACAATGTTATTTTATTTTAACTTTACCCTGATATCTTACATCATTGTTTTGTACTTAGAGCAAAAGACAATAACAAAGGTATTTGTCACTAATCTTAATATTACTGGCTATTATAATATCATGTTACAGTTATGACCCTTATCTCTGTTACATTTTATTCTAGATTCCACTGGACAAGTTCGTGATATTTGGGTTCGATATGTAAGAGATTACCCTGTAGAAAATAATGACTGGGGTGATTTTCAGAGTCATAGGTAAATACAAAATTTACTAAATTGTTTCTCTTTGCTTTGATAAGAAATAATAATTATTTTTTATAAAAACAGCTTATTGTTGCACTTCTACATATGAATTTTTAATTGTATCAAATCTTGTTTCCTCTGTAAAGTAAGAATTAGTATAATTATAACATATAATTACAAGAGGAATTTAATGTTTTCCAAAATCTATGATCTGCAGGTGAGTTTTAAATAAACTTTTTTATTATTCCTTTGTTATTCAAGGTCAAATATAGAAATCTTTTCCATAAAGCCTCCTGATCTATATCTATTGTAGATAAGAAAAACTGCAAATGTATTGTTAACCCAAGGAGTTGTTATAGATTGGTTGTTTTATTTTGTGTCTATAGTTTTAGTATTATTTACATTGTAAAACCTTCATTGTGGCACACATAGTAATGGTGTGAAGTTTTGTTTCATTTAAAAAAAAAAATTGAAAGAATAGTTTAATGAGTTATGTAACTAACAACTGCTTCATAATATTAATTTCAGACGTTTATTGGGCTTAATAACACTGAGTAAATTTACAAACCAAATAGAGTTGAATGAAGTTTGTAGAGTTCATGAATCATTGAAAGTTAAATACACCAACACACTCTTTGATTCTCGGGCTTTTATGTTTGGGCCGGGGTGTAACTTCAAAAAGCCAGAGCAAGAACCAGATACTTATAATGTTTATGAAGATGATAGACAAACAAAAGATAAAAGTAATTTATATGAAAAGTAAGTCTGGTTATGATTTTTTTTTCTTTCTATAAAGTTTTTGCATTTAAGTATCAATATTATTCTACTTGTTAAATAAACTTTTTGGCTACTTCAATAGATATATAACACAATACAGATTAATGTAATACTATTGTGTAGTCCATATTGTTTGTAAAATAAGCCAGGTAAATTCAATTATAACTATTTTTTTCATTAATGATTTTAGATTACCTGCAACAAGTGAACCTGTGGATAGTCTATCTTCCAATGATAGTTTTCCCCGTTCATCCTCATCCAGTGCTTCATACATAGTTCAAGAAGAAAACTTCACCACACCATCTAATTTTAAAACACATGCTATGTTTTATGGGGAAAATGACCCAGTGCAAGATTTAGAGCAGAATGTTGCTGATCTTGTTAATTCTCTTTTCTGGGTTGTCGAATCCAAAAGACTGGAAAGGTCACGGGAAAAACTAGATAAAGTTTCATTACTTTTGGCTCCATTCGAAAAAAAGGACTTCGTAGGTAATATTACGTTTTTAAAAATCATTTTTATGTTTCATTCATTTTTAATTTTATTTTAAAAAGGAATATTATTTTGACTTTTTAGGTTTAGACATGGAAACGCGCAATAATAAGAAGCGCTGTATGGGACGGGTCACAAAAAATTTAGCTGACTTAACACTGCAATCTGGACTTGTTGTGGAAAGTTTAAGTTTATATCATTCTGCTGCAGAGATATTAAAGTCTGTCAATGATTGGCTGTGGTTAGCTGCTGCTAAAGAAGGTAAGCATAGTATGGTGTCTTCAAGCAAACAGAGTTTATGGTTGCAGCACATATCATTATAAACAGTTTGACATTGTTATGAGCAGGCTTTTTTGTTTAGTCGTAATTTCCTAATCGTACTACATTGTGATTAATTTTCAAAACACTGAAGATTGTTTGGTGTACAAGATTTTTGTTTATAGATTCCTGTAAAGACACAGTCATAAGTGATTTTCGTATTTATTTCCTTCTGACAACATGTTTATACAACTCCAAAGTTAGGTGCCTACTGTGTGTAGTTTAACTTATGTAATGTCATGGCAATTTTATAAGGAATGATTTTCTTGCTCTTAGAATCTGAAGTGTCTTTTCTATGCTTATCAGCTAATATTGATACAATTATCAATGACTGCTCTTGCTCATCTAACCGGTTTATATTCTATGAGAAATATCTATGAATATTAATGTAATAACTATTTCAGGTCACTGTGCAGCATCAGCTATATTACTTTACCCAAACTTACGTAGTACAACATATTTGCAAAGGAATGCAAGCCTTCAAGAAAGTTCTCCTAATAAAGTAAAACAATTGTCACTGTTTCAACCAAGTTCTGACCCATTTAAGAAATACAAACTGACCTCGTCACCACTCAGATCTTCTAAAACATCGAGTCCAGTGAACCCACCAAGTGAACTGACACCTTCTTCATCAGATAGTGTTGACACTTCATCAAGACAATCGGAGACTGATAATGCAGATACTGAATCATTGGCCTCATCTAGTGACATAGAGTACCACAGTCAAAAATCTTATCTCAGTATGGAACTTCCTTCAATACCAAGACAGCCTCAATCCCAAATTAACAACCAATTCCTTCTAAATGGAGAAGATATAGCAGAGAAATATCGTAAAGCTATAATTCATTATAGCAAATATCAGAATGCTGGTATTATTGAAACAGAGGCTTGTTTTAAAGCTGCAAGGATAGCTGTGGAGCAAAACAATAGCTTGTTAACATCTAGTTTTTTGCAGAATGTTAACTTTATCAATTTAACCTTGAGCGAACAAGAGAAAATTCAAAGATTTGATACTCTGGCTGAAATTTACAAGGAAATTGGTAATATTATTTTTATACTCCTTTAAGCAACAACAAGAGCTGGATGTTCTTCTGATTTGTAAATGATACGCCCACCCATAATAGTATATCATAGTCAATCTGATATTGTCTGCGAGTAGTCTTGATACCCCAATAATTTTGTAAGCTATGGCACCCTTCCAACCAGAACAGTAATATTTGCACACTAAAGTTTAGCGCGCAAAATAGACGCTGCGAGTGTACTCACGAAATTACCTTCGACAGAGACCTACCTTAAAATTCTAAATACGAGTATAGATTATTTGTAGGTTGTATTTATTTTAAGATTCAAAATGGTGATTATATAAAATCTTACTTAATTGGTTTGCTAAAAAAAATGTCTTTTGTTTCCTATTGTATTGGTACGCATCAAAGGTCGGCAGCGCAGCCGCGACTTTTCTGGTGTTGTGACTGTTCATGTGCGCTCGTTTGCCCACCCTTCCCATAACGAAAAACCTTATGGAGGAAGAACCGCCAATTTATAAAATTACACAATTTAAGATTTATATTTGGAAAGTCAAAGCATCACATTCCATTTTTAAATCGCCGCTATCAAAACGTTTAGTCCATTATAATGCGCTAAACATGTGAGGTGATGCGTGCTCACACAGGATACTGTCTTATATGTCGATGGCCGGAACATAGCATACAATTATGGCCGCAAATTTATCATATATGGATGGTAGCAAGCCAGATGGTTCGAAAAAACTATACCACCAACCAAACTCCAAAACATGTTGCCCCGAAATCATACCAGAGATTTATACGTCATTATGCGCAAGTGGTTAGCCACTGCACCTCTGAGTATGGCTATCAAACTTACTATTATATTATCTAAATATTATCTTTAAGAGTAATTCAGTACTATAACCAAGTAATTAATGTTTTTTTTTATGATTAGGTTTCTTACGCAAAGCTGCGTTCTACCAGCGTTTAGCAGCCACACGTCAAGTTAGTGCCAATAACCCGAACCCCGATTGGCAGCGTTGCTATTACCTTATGCTGCACACCTTTCCAGGGCACAAGCTTAGCTTGGACCCTAGCTGCGTCGTTCAACATAAGATTGGTAAGTTATGCTACATACTGGCTCGAGATCATCTAAATAAGGTACTACCGGACCGCCTATTTCTGTGCCAAGCTGTAGTGTAAATATATAACAGATTCCAAAAGCGCTATAGCTAGCAGAAGAAAGAAACGTACTTCTGGTGCTAACAGCATATTTTCACAATTTTAAGATTCTACCTAGATGGTCTCCGTCAACAGACTACTATTATTATTACTTTTGAAAATTAACCCCCAACAATTACTATTTAAGGTTGGCCAGCTCTTCAGATTCAAGTTCTTCAAGAATTGGTTGTTGCAGCACGAAGGATGGGACACCCTGCACTTGCAACACGCCACATGACATTTCTTTTACAGACCATGTGGCCGCATCTTTCTCGGCAGGAACACAGAGACCTAGCAATACAGTTGCAGGTGCGGTTCGTGCTTTTGTTTCGTATATAATTCTAGATCGACTTCATCATAATAAGCCCTCGACAGCTCACGGCTGACCTAACCTTTTACTGATTAAATAATTTTAACTTACGAAGCTTATGTCATAATTATTTGTTTAGTAAATAAATAATCTATTTGTTTAGGCGGTGTCGGCTCAGTGCGAGGGCGGGCCGGTGCCACTAGTTCTAGAGACAGGTGAGGTGATCCCTCCGGCCAACTTGACCCACGTGCCCCAGTGCTTATGTTTCACGCCCCGACCGCTGCTTCCGCCGGACGCGCCTCATTCTGTCAAGTTTAAAGTGCAACAAGGACCTTTCATATTCACCCCGATACATTTCGGCAGTCTCGAACGGAATTCGAAAAAGGAAGAAGGCAAAATGGGTAAATATTGTTAGACGTTAAATTTTTTCGCAAGTGTTATTTACTACCGGAAACTGGTAGGCGGATACCAAACCATTTATTACAACTAGTGAAACTTAACATCTTATGCAGTATATAGTGTGTAGTCACGAAAAACACAATGTAATTAAGATGAAAAAACTGCTATCATCTTAATTACCACCATCCTATCAAGATCGCTTCGCTGAATATAAAAAAAAAATAACTATTTAACTCGATTTGCAGAATACTTATGGGTTGAGGACGATATTTGCGAAGTGCAAATGAAGCTTACCAACCCTTTACCTTTCGAGTTGAAAGTATCCAACATGCGTCTGCTTACATCCGATTTAGTGTTTGAATCCATACCAGAGACAATCATCTTACCTCCGGATTCACCCACAACGGTTAACCTACAGGGAACTCCAAAAGAAGTTGGGGAATTGCAAATACTTGGCTACTCCACCCACACGCTTGGTATCAAGTCTAATTGTCGCCTGAAGAATATTCCTATTAGAAATAAATTTCCAGCTTCATATATTATTGAAGTTATACCAAGTCTACCGAGGGTGTCTATACAAACCAGCTTATCTTTGTCTGGACATCTGAATGTGTCAAATGAAGGTCATGGCAGTGTCACCAATGTTTCCCTGTATAATGGAGAAAGCACAGAATGTACCATAAAGATTACTAATACCAGCGCTGTACCAGTCGAGTACTTAGATTTATCAATTCAGGTTAGATATTTTCTTTTTAATCTTTACAATGTTTGTCATTATTGAAATTAACTACGCCATTTATTATATATGGTTTTTAGTCGAATATGGATAACCAACTGCAGTCCAGAGTGTTCCAATGGTGTAACGACTATGTGCAATCACAGTTGCCAATACCGCCCAATGGAGAAGCATCGATTAAGTTAAAACTATACGGCGAAGCTGATTTCTTAGATCTCGGTGGTGTTGGGGAGAATTTGTTCCCAAACAGTCTCACTTCAAACTATCCCTCAAGGGTTGGTTCTCCAGTTCCCCACACACAACTATCACTTCCAACGCAGAGCTCAAACCCTCATACATCTTTGAGCAGCGGTGTAATGGTCAACAGAACCTCGGGAAGTTTCAGGTTTGTTTTTTTAAAGTAATGTCTGGTTTAATAATATTAAAAACTGTTGCCAGGTCTCTGGTATCAGAGACCGTCTAAGTAGGTTTGATGTCTAACATAATGTGCTAGTATTTGCTGTTCTTTAAAGAATGCTGTAGCAAGTGAAGTTGTACTGTACTGAGTGTAACGAGGCTGAACATGCGAGTGAAGTTACTGGTTTAACAAGGCTGAGCATGTTAGATCTCAAGGCGTTAAACACGTTGCGGTAAAATATATATCAAGCTAACTAGTTACACATTGTTATGGCGAAGTTTTAATTATTTTGTTAGTTTCGAAATCAATAATATAAGAAATTTAATAATACTGAAAGGAAACCATAAATTCATTTACAAGATTGCGTCAGACATAAACAAACCTTCAATATAAATTAGTTAAAAACTATTTAATAATTTTTTTTTTCACTAGGTCATCAAATTCTCAAACGACTAGTTGGTCGGCACCGCTTTCTGTGATGCCGCCATCAAGGGGACGCCAAGTGGAAGCTCAAGTATACCTCTTTAATTTATTTAAAATAAACTAATTTTAAATGAAAATTAAAAAATGTCCTTGCCGAAAAAAATATTTCTAATCGTCTTTAATACGTGCTCATACTTATGAAATTGTTCTTATTTGTAATAAACGTTTATTTCGTTACATGTAGAATTAATGGTTTCACAGATTCTTTTAAGGTATTCTGGTGGTGTGGGTAAGGAGATGCATTGCCGCCAGTCAACTCTTCAGTTTAATTTGGAATTACTTCCTAGCGTTTCCATAACTCATTGGGATGTACTTCCTGCCGAAGTGTAAGTTCTGTTTTTAATTAGAGATTATGAAAATTAAATTATCATTATCACTATCGGGGGTGTAAGGGTTACCGCATATTAACTCACGGAATCTAACTAATCAACAAACGTGGCTCTGGTTTCCACCAACCCGCGTTGGGCCAGCGTGGCGAGAAATGGCCCAAATCACCCTATATGATGCGGAAATCTTTAGATGAGGCATATGGCCAGCATTGGATGTCTATCGGCTAATGATGGTATCAATATCAGATGACCAGACATCAGATTACCTCTCACTTTTAGATGAATATTGTGAAATAATAGAGTAAGTGCTAATCACCTCGTCTTGACGATTTTTTGATCATCAGATCATTATTAAAGTTTTAATTTCTAGTTTTGATAATATGAAATCAAAATGTTTAACACATTTTTAGCCCAACTCAATTATACCTTGTGCTTGACGTAACAAACCTTACGTCTGAAGAAATGGACTTTCATTACACCCCGAGCAAGCACATCTTGATAGAAAGCAAAGAGTCACGCAGGATTCCCGTCCCACTGGACCGATGCCCTTTTTATATCACTCCTAAACCTAATGATGAAGGTATTTTGAGCATTATCTTTTTCGAAAAAATTACTATGTTACTACACTTTTATATCCATACTCATATTTATTTTCTATAAAGTGACAAGACGAGAGTTGACCTGATGGAAAATACGCTCGTGCCTAACGGTGTGGAGCTAGTTAGGTAGATGTACACTGCACCATATTGTGTTCTTTGCCTGAATATATAAAATGTTATCCCTAGTAATTTTATCTACAACACCTTTCTAATACAATCTTTTTTTTTATTCCCGGATGATTATTTTAATTAGTGTTTTGTTATTTACAAATAAAAAACACTAACTCAATAAAAACCGAGTGTAAGTGGTAAGGAGGGGTATTAAGTGACAATTTAAAAACAAACTAATTTTCTCACAGAAGCCATAGAGTCTAAATCGGTTAGCACAGGTGCTTCATCCGCGAGTCTCGAGCTGATGTGCTCAGAGCATATAACGAGCAATGTTGGCCTACGCTGGCACCTCCTGCAATCCGATATCAGAGGCATCGCGTCGGTAAAAGGCATTACGTTATCCCACGCCATGATGGATATTGTTAGAATGTCGCCTTTATATTGGGGTAAGTAATTTTTTTTTTTTTCGAGGCGAGCAAGTCGTTTACCGACATAATGGTGATACCATCCCATGTCCCGTCCACAACAATGTGGCGCTAATTTACATGAGGACACTGCAGCGCATTCTGCTCATTGTCATGAGATACAAGATATTACACAGGTCATTTCATACATTTTATCTACAACACCCTTCTCTTCATGGATATGCACTGCACACTACTGTTTAGACAGACGCAGACCTACCTAAAAGGTTTTCATCGAAAGAGACCTAAAGCAATTTAATGTATTTTATTCAAAAGTCTCTTGTAAAATACTATAACTATTAATAAAAACTTTATATTAATTTTTAGAGGTTAGCGTAAACCAGCAA
The DNA here is from genome assembly GCA_029030555.1 of Ornithoptera alexandrae. Taxonomy (NCBI): domain Eukaryota; kingdom Metazoa; phylum Arthropoda; class Insecta; order Lepidoptera; family Papilionidae; genus Ornithoptera; species Ornithoptera alexandrae. The sequence continues at coordinate 3,394,118 of JARDVY010000064.1, read as the reverse complement.
TGCATTAAACCACAAGAAGAATTAAATTGCACTGCTGGTGAATGTTTGTCGCTTGGTGTGGCAGTACAGAACCTTCTAAACCGACCTCTGCACAAGCTTTGTCTGTCTGTACAGTTTTATCAGGATTATAACAATGGAGTGCTCAGCTATAAGCTCGACAATCGTGTAGCTACTGCCGGAAGTAATAAGTAAGTATAGTCTAATATAGAAATTACTTCTTAACAATTTTTTTATTGGACATCATGGATGTCAACTTAACCGCTTTGCTTTCGTTAAACTCTTTAGATATTTAAATATGTTACAAAAGGTAATTAAAAAACTACTGCTTTCAGGGTAGTTTTGGCAACACTAATGGAAACAGCCAAAGCATTCCATGAATGTACTGTAGTCTTCTTAACCCCGGGAGAATACAAAATAGATATACAATGCTCCACTACTGAACCTATTTTAGAAGAGTCGGCTATTTTAAAAGATATGGACAATTATGCAATTCTCCAACCATGTTCAAGTGAAGTCAGTCATGTTTGGAGGTTTATACCCCCTGTAGCCATAAGTGTCACTGACTGAGGTACAGCGGTCAAAAAACAAAACAGTATAAACTATTTAATTCTAATCTGTAACAATGTGTATCATATTGTGTTAATATTATGAAAATCTAAAAGTATTTAAGAAATAAAAAAATATTTTGTGAAATATTGTTCTTTCATTTTCACATAACGTTACACGTGGAGGTCATGGTACAGCATGCTCGCCCAAAATAATCTAGCTCTCTCTTATGAAAGAGGAAAAAGAGTTTTAAATATTCTCAATTATATACGCTTTTTTTCTCGTTTTGTATAATTATCACAGCAGGTTAAGTTTCCTGAAAGTGAATTTTTTTTCTTTACATGAAACCAAAATAACCCTGTGATTTTTCAATGGCTTGATTTATTTAGTGTACGAAAATATAAATATTCATAAGGATAATGGGAAAATTATTAGTATATTTCATATTACTACCATAATTACAATTTAAAATATAAATTTTATTGAAAGGCAATACTGTTGAGTGATAAAAATATTTTTTCTGGGCAACATTCAATTACAATGTCAATGATATATCAGTTTGTCGTGAATTATTGTGACGAGTGTAATGTAATTTTTACTTAAATGGCCAGAAATTTTATTTCTTTTACCTACAAAGAAATAATTCTTTAATTAAAGGCGAATTAAAACAGCATGTCTCATTCTCATTGCGTTGTCCAAGGATGTAAAAATACAATTTTCAACAAACCTATCGGCGTATCATTTCACACGTAAGTCTTATATTACAATTTTCTTTATTTTAAATGAAATGTTCTGTAACATGCATCGTAAATCCATAAACTGATTTTTAAAATAATATTTTTAATTTAACTGTCACATCTTATTACGTATTTACGTTATCGTCACTGGTATTATTAATATGCGACGATCTATAAAACAAAATATTTCTATGTTACCAACAGACCATAAGACGCATTCAAAGTTTGAGTTATTTTTCTATGTAAAAAACATGACTCTTAGTCTCACAATTGTGATTATGCTAAAGTTATTATTAACTTAAATATATTCTCAAATTTATTCATCAATGGTTACAGATGTCCAACTAACACTGAGTTAAGAAACAAATGGTTACTTATATTAAAAAATAAAAGCACTGTACTTGACTGGAGTAGAAGTAGAATATGTTCCAAACATTTTGAAAATAAATACTTTGATAGTCAACGCAAATTAAAAGAAAATGCTGTACCAACATTATTTCCTTCAATAACTTCACAGAAAAGTACTCATAAAGTAAGCACTGTTTACATATATACAATGTTCCCCTTGTCTTTGTGATGAAAACATGATTCTGTAAGGTTTGTTGTACTATTCCATATTCTGATAAATAAAAAGTATATAGTGTTCTATAATTTGTTTTTCTTTTATAGATTGACACTGCTATACCAAGGACAAAGGTTGATAGACTGCTAAATAAATTAACTCAAGCTGAGTTGATGTCTGATATTAAAATTTCTCTAAGTAAACTAAAAGAACCAGCTAATTTAGAAAATTACATTAATGATGATAATAAATGTAAACCTGAAACACCAATAGAAGCTCAACTTTGGATTTTAATTAAGAAACAAGATCATCTAAATACAAGACTTATGGAGCTAGTTGTACAGAATAAAAAAAATGTAGAAGTATTGCAAAAGAATATGGAAGAAACAAGAACTTCTCAAAAAGACATGGAGCAAAGTGTTGAGACTTACAAATATGTGGTAAAATGTCTTCAAGAGAAATTAGCTACTCTTGAAGAACAAATAGAAATCTTATCTACTGTGGAGTCAAGATAAACAAAAAAAACCAAAATACACATGCATTTTATTGTTAATAAATTAGTAATTAACAATATATGTTTCTAATTTGTTATTACTAAATTATATATGAAAGTGCACATAATTAAAAATTAACGAGTATATATTCAGTCTTGATTAATGTTTAGATTACTTATCATTGATGTAAAGTGGGAATGATGAATTGTGTATGCTCAAAATACTCTGGTTCTCATATATTTCTGGATGAAGCAAAGCAAGGCTGTTCTGACGAAAAATTACAATATGAGTGGTAGTCAGCCAGGTGCATTTGAAAACACCCACCACCAACAAAACTATATGTGAACTTCAGAACCAAGCCAGTGACCTTTATGTTCTATAATCAGCTTTCACGTATCATGAAGGTTGTAGTTGCCTCTGGTTTGAAAGCTATTAAAATTTGAAACCATGATTCTAATTTATAAAATTTTGTGGAGCAACAGTTAACATTGTCAAATTTAATAAAATGTTTTTGGTAATTTATAAAAAGAATTCAGAGAATGTTTTTATTTCGTTCCTTAATTAATATAAATAATATTAATATAACTGCTGTTTTATTTTTAATGAAAAATTAAGGAAAGAGCTGCTAGCTGATGATAAGAGACATCTCCGATCTCTGTGTCTCAGTGAACAGTCTCATCTCAGTTTCAACAATTGCATAATATTTTTATGTGTATAGGGTTTTAATATTCCAAGATGTGTTTCTATTTGTGATGAATATTGTACGAGGAGGGATCAAAAAGTACTGAGAATGAGATAGAATATAATGACTGTTCATAACTTCATAATTTATTTTTCTACATAGTCTCCGAGTCCCTCTACACACCAAGTCCAGCGCTTTTCCCAAGGCTTCAATCCCTTTAAAAAAAAAAGTTTTTACTTGGTCCTGCAAAATGCTCTTCACGGCATCCATCACCTCGTTATCGTCTTCATACCTCCTTCCCTTAAGTATTCTTTCAATTTGGGGAACAGATAAAAATCGAAGCTAGTTTGCTGAATGGCAGCCATCGCAACTGCCGACTTGTGCGCGTGTGCGTTGTCGTGATGAAACAGCACGCCCCTTCGAAGTTTCTCTCTCTTCTCTTTGATGGCATTTCTCAACTTGGGAATTAAAGCTGCATAATATTGGCTTGTAATAGTGGTTCCACTAATCAATCAACAATATCCCTTCTGAATAACAAAATATTGAGGCCATAACCTTGCCTGCCGAGACCACGGCACGAAACCTCTTCGGGGTGGGTGATGATGGCCGTTTCCATTGCGAAGATTGCTGTTTTGTCTCGGGATCAAAATGATGGACCCATGTTTCATCCATTATTACGAAAGGAGACAAAAAGTTTTCAGAAACTTCTTCAAACTTGTCCAACAATATCTTCGAAATGACAAGTCGATTTTGTTTCTAACTGTCGGTCAACATTCTCGTTATCCATATTGCGGAGACTTTTCTCATATTCAAATATTGTTTTAATATGGATTGAATACTTCCATATGAAATGCCCGTTTTTGAATTAAGTATCGGATGGTAACTCTTCGATCACTCAATATAACTTTCTCGTCTTTCGCAACATTTTCTTGGGTGGCTGACGTCGATGGACGGCTGCAACGATGTTCGTCTTCCGTGCTCGTTCTCCCTACTCGAAATTGAGAAGTCCACCTTGCGACAGTGGAATACGGCGGAGCAGACTCCTATTGTTGCCTGCAAATCTCAATGAATCTCTTGCATCGTTAACTTTTTTAAACAGAGGTATTTAATAACGGCTCGCACTTCATTTTTCTCCATTTTCGAGAACACGTTCCGACAAGAAGCGAACAAATGACTAAATTCAGGAAAAAACAAAAGAGAATAGAAGATTTTTTTTCTTTATTAATATTACAAATATGTATCCGAGCTATGCCACTATTTTTTTTTTTTCTTACCAAGGTGTATATGTCGTTCTCACTACTTTTTTAATCCCTTCTCGTAATTAACATTTTTATAATAATTGTAACAAAGATAAGAGTTAAGCTATTATTTGTTACAATCAGAAAATTGTTTTAATTTTAATACTTATATTGTACTTATTTAATAATAGCTATCATAACCATTTAAATTTATATGATTTAAATAACAAATATAGTAGTCACAAGTAGAAAAGATCTCTAAAAATAATGTGCACTTCTCAAATATTGCATTTCAGTCTCAATGTATCCCCTGAAAAATTTGTGATTCATACTCTATTCAACTGTTTACGTAGAATTTCACGTAATTTGACCTTTTTATTTGTTTTGTTAGACGATGGTCTACCTAATGGTATTAATTCCATTTGCTGTATACGTCTTCTAAATCTTTGGTAGAATTCCAAGACATGAGGATCAGCCCAAACATGCCTAGAGTCAAAGTCTAAAACTCGCAGTGTATCTAAACTTTGAGCTCTACTTAGAGCCACATATGCTTGACCAGCTTCAAATATCTTAGACAAAGACATTTCTACACAATCCAAAGTTAAGCCCTGTGATTTATGGATTGAAAATGCCCAGGCAAGGTTGAGTGGAACTTGCTGACGACATAACAATGAACCACTTGAGTTTTTAACGTACCACCTCTCTGATTTAGCTGTGTACTCTTTTTTATTTTTAAACCTTACAATTGGAAATCCATCATCAAATCTTACAACTACACCTCTTGCCCCATTAACCAACCCTGCATTTACATTTATATTTTTTAGGAGCATAACTTGTGCGCCTACTTTGAGTGTTAATTTTGCTGGGGCAATAGTTTGATTGTCTAATGTACTAGTTGCATTATCACTATCTTGAGAAACAAAAACTTTTTCTTCAGTGTTTAGATCATTTAACTTTGAATTGTTTATCATTTTTGATTCATTTGTGTGTGAACACAGCCTTGTAGCTAATATTCCATCACTTTCAATTTTTTGTCTTGCTGTACCTAATAAACGATCACTAATTTCTTTTGTCACTCGACCAATTCTAATACTATTTAGGATAGATATAAATTCTTGGTCAGTCTGTCTATGTACTTCCTTAAGTTCAAAACACAGCTGAATGCATTTATCCCAGCAAGGAGATTGAAAGCAAAATTTTTTTCCATTTTTACTTTTTTCCACAACTGGTGGTAATTGTAAAAAGTCACCACATAATATTAGTTGGATTCCTCCAAATGGCTTTTCATTCTTCCTGACATACCTGGCCAAAGCTTCAATTTTCTGTAAATAGTAATGTATTTAGCTGAACTACTGATGAGAACATTAAGTATATGATCAAAGTACAAATACATACTGTCAATACCTCAAAAAATGCCCCATCCACCATTGATATTTCATCTATTATAAGATGTTTGCATTTCCTCCATTTTTGTGCTACCAAAGGAATCTTAGTTGCCCTCTCACAAAGGTGTTCTATTGATCCACTCCCATCACCAATGCCAGCAAACGCATGGAGTGTTGTACCTCCTAAAGATAAAATTATTTATTTATTCCATCCCATATCTTTCAAGTGTTTTAAGCAGTAACACTTTTAAAATATTTATGTAGACTATAGAGTAAATATAGAATTAATTTATTTCTACAAGTTAAATTATAACAGATGCTGATGACAAATTAAAATATATAATAAAGTTAAATATTTTACACTCTACCATCTATTATATAATAAAGCGAAAATGGTTTTAATGTCTATCTTACGATCTCTTAAGAGAAAAGAAATAATAAAACGTGGATATAATGTAGGTAATAACAAAGTGATTACTTAAAAAAGATTAGAAATGAAATTGGCTTTTACCTATGTGACAAGCAGCAACACCAGTAGAAGCAGTAGCTACTGTGACATCAGGTGGCAATGTAGTTATAATTCTTCTTAACAGATAGCTTTTGCCAGTTCCTGCAGATCCAGTGAAAAATACATTTTTCCCTCCAAGGCACGCCTCCAAAATTCTTTGTTGCTCACTATTCAAAGAACTATGACTGGTCAAAGGAGATGGTGAATATAACTTCTTTGGTGCTGGACCCCTAGTTTCATCATCTGCTTTACGTTTTTTTGGAGGTGAAGGAGTTGTAACACTTGATTTACTTATTTTATCTTTAGCATTTCGTATATCAGCAACAGTTACGGGACTTATTTCTTCAAAGGCTTTTGATTTTCCACTAAGTAGTTTGGCCCTCATGGTCTGCTTTGACATCGTATTTGATAATTTATCGTTATCACCAGTCATTTTAACAAATATAGTTCGTAAGAAAGAAACCAGGTTTGTAGGAGGTGCATTCGAAAGAAATAACGTACAACCAACTTCTTGAAACTTAATACTAGCTTTTCCTTCAGACATAAACTTCTTGAAAACATTTATACCTTTTAATGCTAACCTAATTGCTGCGTGTTTTTCAGTGCTTATTTCCATGAACATTTCACGGAATTCATTACGAATAAGTCGTAAAGAAGCAGTCTTATAACAAACTTTTCTAATAATAGATCCCTGAACTGTCGTCCACTCTGCAGTGACAGCGCATGATAAGAAACTTTCTCCAGAGTCCATTTTTAGTATTTGCTATAACTTTTTTAAATGTTATAAGTTCATTTCTCGATTCTACTACTATAAGCGCAAAATTTTAACTTAACTCGTATGTGAGTTAAGATATATATTTATTGACTGTATCGACTTCTAATTTCTCTATACATTCTATTTATTATAAATAATATTATGCCATTGATTCACTTGGCGCGAATCTGTATTTGGACATTATTTGACACTGACAGAAAACACGTTACAGATATTTTTGTAAGTGTAATATAAAATAATAATAATAATCTTTGTTGTACATTAATTAAAAAAGTTAACGATGGTTTGTCTTATTACACAAACATCAATCTGATCCACACAACCCACTGGAAAATAAGACAGATTAAAAGTAAAGAAAAGATGACAGTCTCAAATAGAGAGCGATAATATTTTTTTTGTGTAAACATCGATATTTATTTTCACAATAATAAAATTGTAATTTTTTCTTATTTACTTAAAAATAATATGTTTAACTTTAATTTCCGAATAATATTTAAAAAAAAAACTATAATTTATACTATGATAGTTTAGTATAGTACCCCACAGACGTAAAAAACGAAGCAGACCTAATACAAATTCACAAACACATGGATAGAAATAATTTAATATCTTTATCTCTTTTATTCTAAACAAAGGTCAATGATGTTAATTATTTAATTTTTGCATTAGCAATATTAGCGCATTATGATCAGCCGATAAACATCTACAGCTGGACATAGACCTCCAAAGATTTCCACAACGATCGGTCCTGAAGGTACTAAACAATGTAAATAAGAGGCATATAGTATCAAATGACAAATGTTTCCTTGAGCTGTAAATTTTTGCAAATAGTTGTACTTATGTGCTAAAGAATGAAGGAGGATGTTTAAAGGTGTGGCCTTTATGTGATCATGCAACATATAAAAAAATACCTGAAATTATATGTACTTTCTAATGGTCAGTTTTTTACACATTTTATTCATTCTCGTATAATCATAGTGATATTTTATGTAAATGGCTAGATATGACCTAGCTATTAGTAATTAACATGCCGTAAATTACAACTGTAGAATTTTTTCTTTGTAATAAATTATCTAATCGAAAAATTTAAGGTCCAGTACTTGCATGTTTTGAAGAGCCACAAACAGTTATTATATTACATTTGAAAAATATTGTCTTATTTCTTATGGGTTTTTTGGAAGTATGCTTACCATGATTATTGCGTAGGTTTCGTAATGATAAAAATATGAAATGCGCGTTGTTGATCAACATGAAGAGACAAGATTGACAACAGTCCACATCATCTTGTGTTGTATGTTTTATACATATCGATGCTCAATAGAAAATATGGATTTAGAAAAATTATTTACTTTAAAAATAAAGGATTCTGATACAGTTGTCGGTCTTTCCTTTAACTCCATTCAATGACAATCGTAGTTAACTGATAAATATGTGTAGTTTGATAGTCAGTATTTTTTTATAAAAACATAAAAATTTACAGTTAATTCGGTTTCTCTTAACCGGTATTATAATAATTCTGTATCCGCGCTTCAAATATTCGGCACGACTTGATGACTATTTGAAAAACAAATAATGACGGTTAGAAAACATATAACAATAAACCACAAGTAATGGCGGATTTTATTTAATAATAAGTACTTAAGAACACATGTATTAGGTACTTACTTAAGAACATGAAATTAGCATTTTGTCGTACTGACGACTTTGATTTTTGAAATATATCCTCTTTGGTTAGGAATTCCAAATTCAAATTTATAAATTAACTTAGCTGGTACATTTGAGTTTTGAAAACAATTATTCATTTGTTTTTTGCTCATTATTTTTTCTTTGGCGTCGCTTATTACCGTACAATGGAAAACATAAGATATCGGTTTATTTATCAGTACGAGTTCTACTGTGGCACCAGTGCAGTGGCTGCAGAAACAGCTTGAAAGATTAATGATGTGTACGGCGCCAGTGTCGCAAAACAAAGCACGGTACATTTTTAGTTTCAACGTTTTGTTTTGGAAATTTCGACCTTCAGAACCAACCCCGTGGACGGCCGGAGAGCAAAGTGAAAAATTAAGAATTAAAGGCTCTTGTGGAAGCGGATCCATCACAAAGCACTTCAGAGATAGCTGCAGGCTTCGAGGTAAGTGAAAAAACTGTATTACTCCACTTGAAGTAAAAAAACTTCAACGATGGGTACCTCATGAATTGAGTGAATCGAAATTGCAAACAGGCGTCGGCCACTGTGTTACTTTGCTCAACGGATACAATAACGAAGGGATTTTAAATCAAATCATTACTTCTGATGAAAAGTGGATACCGTACGATAATCTGAAGCGCTCGTCGCAATGGCTGAACCATGGAGACCTCGCCAAATCCTGCCCTAAACGAAAATTTACTCAGAAAAAGTTACATTACTACAGCTTTCTAAAATCTGGCCAAACGATTACGGCAGATATCTATTGTCAGCAACTGCAAACCATGAAGGAAGAACTAGCTGCTAAACAACCACTAAGTTAGATGAGCTATAATTGGTATGTCTGCAATATCCACCATACTCCCCGGACTTCCCCCCAACAGATTACCATTTTTTCCGGAATTTGGATCATACAAAGAAAAAAACTCAACTCCGATGCGGCAGACAAAACCGCCTTCAAAGAATTTATTGATTCTCGCCCCTATGATTTTTTTAGTAAATGGATCACTGAACTACCTATGGGATGGCAAAAGTGCATAAATAACAACGGTGCATACTTTAATTAATTAAATATTTTTACAAAAAAAAAAATTTACTTACGCCGATATTCCTCCCGTACAAAACGCCAATTTCATATGTAAGGATCTAATATATGCATAATGAGTAGGTTTTTGTTATTTCTTAAATAGGTCCCTAAATGTAGACCATCAAATTGTATAAGTATATTATGCATCCGGACCTGTTTAATACACTTATAAAATTCAATAAAGTTTTCGGCAAGTTTTTTATTGACATGCTCTATAAACATATATATAAATAAATCTAATTGTACTAATAAAATATTATGTTGTCAACTTTAATATATGAAACATACTGTTGTACATATCAACGAGCATTTGTTACCATATTTTTAAGAGAATTTACTGTATGTAATTCAATATTTTCGCGATTTTAGTAAAGAATATATTCCTAATTAAATACGTCAATACACTATTAATAAAAAGTAGAAAGTAATAAATAAAAAATATGTTTTCGTTAATACGAATTATTAAGCATTGAAAGACGCTTAACATTACAAAATTCTTTGTTAATGCGAAACATAAATAGAAAACTAATAGCTTTATACTATATAAAGTATTTTCTACATGAAATTATGGTAGATGTATTAATACGAAAATTTTAAGATGTGTTCTACAACAATAAAAATAAAGCACATTAATGCAATTGAAATTATATATTTATTAATAAATTATGGAATATTTTTTAATATATATTACTCCCGGAGACAGTCTGTCACTTTGGCGACGGCTAATAATTCATCGCATGGATCGTAAAAGCGGCTAAAGATAAACAGGCTGTCATGAGTAAACGTAAATAGGTACTATACTATGTATGCGCAGAGACATTTTAATGGTTGATTCAGTTAAATATATTTAGTTTTTTATACAATTAAGCGACGAGACTAGTAGGTCGTTCACCTGATGGTAAGTGTGATATGCTCGCCAGTAACAACGTAGCGCTAGTTAAAATGTTATATACTGCAGCACATTGCGCTCGTTGCCTGAGACATAAGATATTGAGTCTTCTAACCCCAATAATTACGCTAGCTACAACGCTCTTCAAACCGGAACACAGTAAACTGTGCACATTACAGTTTGGCGGCAGAAATAGGCACTGCGGTGGTACCTAGACGGTCTTCGGCATCACAAACCTACCACCAGTATCTAGGTTTACACGTTCAAACCTAGGTTTGGTATCTACATAAATAAAAACAACTAAACGGAAACGCTATTGATGCTTTAACGATTTAATAATACAACTTTGACCTACGTCTGGCGACTAGGCTGCTTTTGCGTTAATGCCTTCACAACCTATAATATAATCAAAATTACGGTCATCACTAAGTGCGTGTCTAGTTAAGCGCCATACTTTATAAAATAAAATATGTTATATGGTCCCGCAGTTATTCAATCGGATTTTACATAGCAGATATGCTTGTATATACTACATACTGCAACATAATGTATACCAATCACGTTCAAATTCTAATATAAATAACAAACAAACATTACTGTGTTCCGGTTCGAAAGGAGTTCTAGGTAGTAACGAGACTCAATATCTTGTGTCTCTGGCGACGAGCGCAATATGGTGCAGTATATATTATCCTAACTAGTGTAACGTTGTTACGAACGGAGGTATCACTTACCTTCATGTGAACATCCCGCTCGTCTCGTCGCTAAATTTATTAAAGAAATTAATAAATATATCCATTAAATTAGCAAGGACGTACATTTTAGCGAGATTGTAGAGAACGTACTTCTCTACAATCTCGCTAAAATGTTCCATCCAACAGTCATTTGTTGATTAGAGGGGAAAAAGTCGTTTATAGAGGTAACAAACATACAGCAGACGTTCTTCAGTGTGTATTTATTTTACTCTGCATATCCATAAACGGAAATTTAGTACATAATTTATAGCAAAGTTACTGGTGGTAGGTCTTTGTTACTGGTTGCCCTATAGTCTCGGGCTATTAAGAATAAGACTAAAGTAAACCTTGCTTATCGTGGATCGCGACTAAAAGAGTTTTCAGGTTCGAGGGCTTTGAAGGTGCGGCTCTCATTGTCCACTAATCGAGCCCGGGATGAACGACAAGTAGGAGGTTGTCTAGCTTCTCATACCAAAGCAAGGGTGCCGAAGAGGGCAACAGTCCTGCCTGGGTGGTGTTTTAGGTGTGGTGCCGGGAGGCATCGGAGCGTTCCGTAAGAGATCCAGGGGCCTCCCGCAACGCACTGAAGATGATCACCGAGAGGGTTTTAGTGGGTAAATATCCCACATAACCTTGTCTTGCCCCCAGAAGCAGGGTATCTTTTTAGAAGATTTCCGCCCGATAACAAAAAAAAGGAAGTCTATTACCGGAAACTGTCGAGATAGGTCACGCCTCCTATTTCTGCCGCGAAACAGTATTTATTCATTGATACAAACTATTGTCATAAACATTAGTTCAATGATACTGTAGTTGATATACTGCATACTATCTGATAATAAGTTATAGCTTATACTGTCTCGACGAAATCAGTACTGACATTTCAGAGATTACCCCTAACAAGCAAAAAAGATAAAATAAGCTTTTTGTTATATGTGTCGCGAAAACATTTATACGAAAGTAGAAAAAAAAAAACAAGTTTTTTATAATACAAATAGACAAAGAGAAATTTTATCTGTAGTAATTTCTATAATTTTGATGCGTGTGTGTAAAAATAAGCATTTTCATACATTACGCATAATGGCATTTAATAAATAACCGTTATTAATGCAAAAATATGCTTATTAACTATAATTCTTTCAACGGAATATATTTCTAAATCATTGCCAATATAAGTGTATTTACTTTGAAAGCACGCGCCCGCGGCGTTGATACGTTTACCGGCCGCTTCCGTTCACATTTTGCGTTAAAATACTAAATGTAATAATAAAATGTTATTGCCTCACCAATATAATGCACATTTAACGAAATATTTCATCATATAATAAAGAAAGGAAAAGAGAAATTAAATAAAAAAAATCGTATGAGATAAACATGTATGAATGCATATATAATATTTGGAAGTATTTGTGAAATGTGCGTATATATCTATATTAATGATTTGATGGACAATTTTGTACATATGTACAATAAAAATACATAACGATATTTTTTTATTCAATTAAGAGGCAAGACGAGACCTTCACCGGATGTTAAGTGAATATATCAACTGCACCATATTACGCTCGTCGACTGAGATATTAGATGCTGAGTCCTATTGGACTCAACATCTAATATCTCAGTAATAACTCAGGGTAATAACCCCAGTACACTAGCTACAGCGCCCTTCAATCCAGAACACAGTAATGCTTGTAAACAACCGTTTGGCGGCTGAAATAGGCGCTGCAGTATCTAGCTAGTACCAATATCTAGGTAGGTACCAATCTACCTAGACAGAGGTGCACCCAATTAAAGCAGTTGTCTTGGAACAATTACTTTTTAAAAAAAATAAAGAGGAAATTTACACGAATTTTAATATTAGAGTGTGTTAACCTAAATGCGTTTTAATTTTTTAATCCATGAAGTTGCAAGACGATCAAGAATTTCACCTTATTGTAAGTGTTACGCCCGCCCATAACAATATAGTGATAGTAAAGGAAATAAAGTCTAACCACGTTTGGCTAATCAGAAGTGCTTGTCAGACGTATTGTTTCATTATAACAACAATTTCAATAATTACAGCGTCTTAATCCAAACTACAGTAATGTTTGCATACAACAATGCAATTTTTAATGCTTAATATATGTAACATATTATATCAAAATATGGCTCAAGAACTGGTAAACATTTGTTGCAATAATAATAGAATTAATGATATAAGTTTTTTTTATTGTAAATCTCTGCATGTTAAAGATAATACATTAATTTTGCAGCTTACTATTCTTTAATACATGATATATAAGCATTATACGTACATACTTTTTTGAGCAAATATTATTAGCAGATATTGAATTCAGTGAACATAATTTATTCACAAGTCAAAAACGTTTTATTTCAGTCGGTTCGATTTGTATGATATTAAGCCAGTTACAGTAGGTACATAGAAGTGACTGATGACCTCATATGTCGCTTGGCATCGGGTTTTGGTTAGTGTTACGGGCTGCCTTTGAAATATTGCGCCTATAATGAAATACTTGGCCAAACGTCTGCTCCAGAGCCCTTCGTTACGTCACATGCCTGTGTTGTGGTGTTTGGAGTTTTGGGTCGCGGTGTCATGAAAAGCCGGCGTCCAATTAGGCATAGTACTTATCTTTGTAAATGGATCCAATTACATTTTGAGACCATGACGTTCCGTATGTTAATGGTAAACGTTGTTATTATGAACTTGGTATTTTCGCTCAATTGCAACATAACGTGAATCGTCACTTATGCCCTTACTTATCTTGATTTTACCATAACAGCATTTACGTCCCCGCTGTTGGGGCACAGCTCTACCCTCAATATGAGGGCGATGGACCATAGTCAGCACGCGGGCCCAATGCGGATTGGTGACTTCACACACACCTTAGAATAAATTCTAATTCATGTCCAGGTTTCCTCACGATGTTTGCCTTTACCGTTTGTGTTTCGCTGTTGTAGCTACAGTTTACAAATGTACATAACTAAAATAATAACGTCATTGTTACATGCCGAGATTCGAACTTGCGATCTTCGGAATGAAGTCCACACGTTCTAACCGTTAGGCCAGCGAGCTACATTCTCGATTTTGATCGAACATTATTATTAGCCAAAATATAATATATGTTTAAATATTATTTTTCTTCTGTTATTAAATATTAACATAAGTTATATATTGAGGAATTTTTTACAATTGTATACATGATAAATGAAAACATGTCATCATCATCATCATTTCAAGTGTCAAAAAAACAACTTTTTTGTGTGGCTCATTTCACGCGCGGTAAAAGACAACTTACTAGAGGCAAGTCTCTGTTACCGGAGATCGCGTAGGTAGGTACCACCGCAGCGCCTGTTACTCCCACCAACAGCAATGTGCAAACATTATTGTGTTCCGGTTTGAAGGGAGCAGTAGCTAGCGTAATTACTAGGGTAACGAGACTCAATATCTTGTCTCAAGGCGATGAGCACTATGTGGTGCAGTGTATAACGTCCTAACTAAAGCCGCGTTGTTATTGGAGACGTGTCACCTAACGTCAGGTGAACTACAATCGCTCCAAAAACTGAAATAATTTTGAATCAATATTATGCTCCATTACGTATTATGAGAAATGAACGTAGCGTAAGCGGAAGGCTATAACTGTTGTTTACGATTAAAATAAGTATCTTAGGTTATTGAAAAGATGAGTATTATTATATTGAGTATCTCTAACAACAACAATTTTTATAAAGGAGCAAACTACTATCATTCCAAACATTTAAGTCTCAAGTGTATTTTCGGTTGCAACATACAAACGTCGTAATGAGTAAGAGGAAATGTAAAATTAAGTGTCAAGAGACCAAAGTGCATACGCATAAACTGCGAAGGCAAAATGTCCGTTAAATATGGCGCAGAGATCAATACAGGAAACATTCTTGCTTAATACCCGTAAGTAGATATATATCCCAAAATTAGCAAACATGGTAGCATCTGCTGCGGACCGCTCTGCCCTTTACTATAATCGCAATGGATAAATATAGCATTCTAAAGAATGTGTTTCAACTAAATATACAAGTACGTTATAGTAATGAAATGGTTAAATATGATGTTATTGTTTAAACAAGTATTTTTTGGGATTGAAAATCACCACAATATACAGGACTTTTAAGGACCTCTGTGGTAATAACTTTGTTCAAAAACCACATGATATTAATAAAAGATGACCTGAAACATGTATGCCTGTCTTCTCTGAGAATATTAAGTTTGAAAAATTACCTAAATACTGTGAAATCATCATTGTTGTTTCCAAGTAATACATTTTTGTACGAAGTTTAATTTGAAGTTGATTTGAGTGCAAGGGTAACTAAGTCAAATAGACGATATTACGCAAACATGACGTGTTCTTATGTAAAAGGTGCTGTAGTTTGTGAAATTATTGCCGTTACAAGAATTAAAGATTTACATGTCAGGGAGAAAGCGCAAAGATATGTAAACATCTTACCTACAGCCTCGATGTACGTGCTACATATAAGAGAACGTCCTGTTTAAATTTTTTCATATTAATATAGTTTCTCGATTAATATTTTTCGGATAGTGAAAATTTAAAATCAAGGAATTAGAAGTATTTGTCCAGGTTAAATCAGAGTGCGTAATTAGTTGGCAAGAATCCGAGTAGGCAGGAATGTCAGTTCGTTTGCATTACAGGCATCTGCTGAAACAAAACAATTCGTGTGAACACTGGACAATACAGGGTGACGGTAAGTTAGCAATGCACAAGTACCTCTAAAGGATAATCCGTTAAATAATTTAGAGTAAAATTTTTTTATTATTTATATTAACTACCTTAATACACAGCCACATAATAAGTTGTAATATAACATCAATTTGATACGAGTATTTTGTTAAGTAAACGAAATCGTTTTATTATCTTTTAACAATACCAGATGTGTTAGAAATATGCGAAATTTTAATTTTGTTACTCGTTTTTCAAATACATTTTATTCTATGTCTCCCATTTTATTAAGGTTTATGGTTACAGTAAGCAGGCGTCGTCGGCATCACCGACGTGAAGAGAGCGCCCCACACATGCGTCGCATCTGTGCACAACTCGCCGGAGGTATACCCTGGGACCATTATCCATAGTGTAGTTTTCACTAACTAATATTAAAAGTTTTTAGCCATAAGATATTGCAATATTATTATTAATTAAGAAAACTAAATTATTTTCTTTATTATTAAAACGAATGAACCGTCATAATCCTATTGAATTATCGCAAGTTTTTTTTTTATTTAATGTAGTACTGTAGTAACAAAAAATACCTCGGACCTTTACACAATAGCAGTTTCTATTTAAATCGAATTAGAAACAAGTTCCAGCAAGCTCCAAGAAGCCATCTGTTACACTTTACAGATGTTTGGAATAACTATAATAGCATTAGCAAATTACTCGTCGCAAGAACAAAAGGCGTTATCAGCCCAGGAGATATTAAACGAAGCCCTGGCTATAGATCCGGTGCACGTGTGACGTATTTTCCTCTAAGCGCAGCTGCGGAGGCCTCCGCAGATGTTTTATGGCACTGAACATTTCCAAGGCGCTTTATTATTTATTACGATATTGCCGTTTAGAACCTAATCCCCATTTTTATTATCAAGGAGAAACAATGGTCATCGCTGCGCCGTCCAGGCACTATTTTTGGCATGTTGCGCGCAGATGCTGAACATGTTTGCGTGGGAAAGTATGCTTCCGACATTGTTTTAAAAAGGGTATCACTAAGAACTATCGATTCTATGCTACGGTAATGCTGTTTTTTTAACACATTTACAAGAAACTAAATGAGGTGTTTCCTTAAAAAATACGGGTGCACGGCTCAAAACGGCTTTGCTTCAGTTAAATATATTATAGGTTTAATTTGGTTATAATTAAATAATATACAAATTATATTTGAGACGAGTATAAAATCATCGTATAAACACTACAAAAAAAAAAATTCTATAGATGCATTACAAGCATAGTTAACCTCTTATTTTACGACTAATTACGATTATTATCAAGTTAATATAAAGTCGTTATAAACAAAATGAATGCAAAATCATATTATGTGTTAATCGAACATTAATATTAATAATTATGTTAACATGAGAAATTATATATTTTATAATATTTTAAGTATTATAATCATAATATTTAATATTCAAAAAAGCATATTCATAATACAAAAGTAAATTAAACTTTTAAATTTTGGTTAAAGCTTATACTATTCAAAGATGTCGCAGATCAATATTTAACTGTAAGTTGGCTGATATCTTTAAAACTTCACTTCATTATCGTGTTATCTAAAGCAGGTGTCACTTACAACCGCAAACTCTGAAAGTTTGAAAATAAACCACAGTGTCGTAAAACTCTTAACAAAATAAACTGAGCAAGGCGTTAATCTCTCACAGTTAAAACATCTGTACGTCTTTTGAACAAGGGGATGACTACATTACTTAAGCTTACATCGGCAGAGATCATTGCTCATTGATGCCGTTTATACGTAATGGAAATGAATGAATACAACATATCTAAAGTTAAGACAATTTAATAAAGATTAAAGAAAACTTAAAGATATGACTATTATATCGTTAAGCTTTAGTAAGGTTAGGCAATACATAAATTTTTGATTAAATATAATAAATAATTTTGATGTAATATAATAAATAATTTTTTGTCAGACTGTCTATGTAGGTACAACCGCAGTCATTTCTACCGCCAAACAGTAGCGTACTAGCTTGATATATTACTGGGGTAACAAGATTTAACTTTCAAGTTTTAAGGCGACGAGCAAGTTGTGGTGTTGTGTATATCATTCTAACCAGCGTCACCTTGTTATGGCCAGATGTGATCATTTACCATCACAGTAACATCCTGCTGGTGTTATCACTTCGTTGAATCATTATAGAAACTTTCGCGTTTTTAATTAAAAAACTTTACTGATTTTATTGCGTTTGTTCCTTATATACCTATTTATTTACGTTGTTTTCGTTTCTCAATTTTACAATTGGAATTTTAAGATTGTCACTTCTATTTTAAGGGTTAAGGGCGATACACACCACGCTACATATGCGCACGACTCATTCATGAGAGTATTCCTTTGCCATTCGCGAGTTATCAGCGGTACCGCCATTAGGCGTGAAATGAAAACTAAACAGATAACAGTAAGTGCATTTCTGTTTATGAATGAAACTAAACTGTCACTTTAAACCAAACCACGCACGTTTCGCACATGGTAACGAATGAGTCATTTTGAATGGATCCGGAATTAAACATATAACTCTATACCACAATCCAATCGAATTCTGTCGTATTTCTAGACATAATATTATCTCTAATATAGGTTTAATAACTAACATTACCTGTAAAAAACAACTGAGTCCTTAATCTATACAAGAAACATATAAGAGTAGTAGATAATTTTTTTCTCACACTGCGTCTTCCGTCCAATTTTTTTAATTATATTTTATACTTATTTCACTAAATTATGTTCAAATTGGATAAGTTACAATGGTTTTAAAGTTTATTTGTGATCAAAGGTTTATGTCACTAGTCAAAGGTAAAAGTTACATTAAGTATAATTTGTTATTTTTAAGTTCGACGGTGAGTGAATAAAGCTAGGGAACGTTGGTTGGTAATAAATATAGACAACACAAAATTATGGTTGGTATGAACGTGAAACGATAAATAACTCGACAAGATCATGTATGTCGCGGTAGATGGTTACGCCCAAAATACGCAGTAAATCTCTGCTTACAACTTTTATTAAACATAATTTGAAAAGCAATCAAAGTTTCGTTAAATATAATTGAAATATTTTTCGAAAACTTTACCGCCGTATCTGACATAAATTTCATTAAATATTATGATGGTTCAGAAACCGCTCAGTTAGTTAACATCATAATTCCTATTGCTGCCACTAAAGAGTGGCGTTTAATTTTTTAAGGTATGCAATGAAAACTAAATAAATAAACTTTAAGAAATATTAATCACATAGGTAAGTACCCACGTACGTTGTGTTACATTAATAATAACGTAAATCAAATACCAATTTAATAATAAGTTATCTTAGGTATTACAACATATACCTAACTACTACAGGCGTGTTAAATATCTTCGTACAAATGCTTTCACACGAAGACAGTAATACATCGATGTATACTGACAGGTGACAGGCACAGTCAACCCAAATAACAAACATTTAAATGAATATCGATTAACCAAAGCTTCCAGCATTTCTATTTTAAACCGATTTTGTATTTTTACTTTATTAAAATGGATTACAAAGTATTTTAGTAAAAAATAGTAATTAAATATTACAAACGCGTTAAGGAAATATTACACACACATCATTAGAATCAAATCAAATCAAATAATTACTACGACAAATTTGTATTTAATTAAATAGCGTAAACAGTAAGAAAAATTAGGTAAAACTTATGCTGCCGGTATCATACAAAGAATTCCAAATAGATGTGTTGCTAAGGTGTAAAGAGAACTTAAAAAAAGTTCTCGCGGTCAAAAATGATCGTAACCTTTAAGATTCATATATAAACGACAAATAACAGACCTGTAAAAAACGTCAGATCCTGTAACATTGTACAGACGTGCCGCAGTTATCCTCATGGCGCGTAGATAAAATAAATAAAATATTTATAATATAAGTAGGAGGCATCACCACCGCGGTGTGCCCGTGGGATCGGGTTTTGTGGTCCGATTGCGTCAAAGATATTTTTAGTATAGCGGGCGACAAGTCGACGCGACTGCATAAAAAACTTTCAAGCTAGGGTGGCGCCGACGGTAGGTAGTAGGCATGAAGTTAAAGGACATCAAAGTAAACAAATTTTTAAATATTTTTTTTTCAGAATTATCGTAACAAAATATACAGTACATCACATTCTAACGTGTTTAAACGTAGATCTACATTAAATTCTATGAAATGAACTATTAATCACGGTGATTGATTAGTTTTACCACGGTGCAATAATGTCGAAGTCTGACAGGATGCATGTTCACCGAAGCAATCGGCCATTGCGTCCGTGTATATATGAATACCTATAATTCTATGTAGAAACAGTAAATACGCTTGTAAAATGATGGACAAGATAAACATAAAACGATCAACATGCCTTTACTATATCCGTTCTTGTCGCACTAACAGGGTGCGCGGGTGGGGGGCGGCGCGCTGGGCGGGAGGCGCTACGCCGCACCGCAGTGGAGATGGTTATTTTTTGTGTCTTGTCAATGAAGGGACGGGTAGGGGCGGGCCGATGCCCAACATCTCTCAGTCAGTAACTGCAGGCGACTGCGTTAACCACGCGCTCATGTTACACGACGCGCCTCATTGTCCGTTAGTAAAACGAAATATGAACTACGACGGTTGTGATCGAATAGTGCCCATAAAACGCGAAGAAGAGCCGGATTGTCCAGACGAAGACGAATACTATCGCTACATGCCCGTTGAAGTAAAAAAACACGATTCACAGGCTTTCGCACCACCATCACCAACTCACCTAATGGATTTAAGTAACGGCATCGAGAGACCAACTATTCAACCGGCCTGGCCCAATAATGTTATATTCGACAACGAAGATCGAGAATACCAACAGCCGCAGTATCCACCATACGATCAACTTTACATGCCCGATCAAAGGCAGAGGCAAATACCTCGCACATTCTATTTTGACGATTCTAATTCGCAAGACAGAGTTAGCGGTTTCTACGAAAATAATGATGTACCGAAAATAGGCGAAAGTACATATCGCACATCGACCGAAGAGCGTAGCGATGATAATGAGGATCAGAGAAGGACAAGAAAGCGCACCTCAAAGTCATCGAGAAAGAAAACGCAGTCGTTCGAAGAGATGCAAATACAGCGTGTGATGGCGAACGTAAGAGAGAGACAAAGAACTCAGAGTTTGAACGAGGCTTTTGCAAGTTTGCGGCAAATAATACCATCACTGCCGAGCGACAAACTATCAAAGATACAGACTTTACAGCTCGCAACTCAGTACATTGAGTTTCTCTATCAGATTCTTTCGAACAGTGAATCTGTTACAAGTAGTGATGGTAGCAGCGACGCCGGCAGCGAACATGGCAAGTACCTCGCACAAGACAAGTTAAGTTACGCGTTCTCCGTGTGGAGAATGGAAGGAGAGTGGACTAACGGTCAATCGTGATATCCCAGTTGTTTTAACACCAAAAAGACTTGATGTTCCATATTACAACTCTCAATTAATTATTTCTTAAGAAAAATGAAGTTAAAAAATTAGAATAGTTATCGCTTTAAGTGCACAATGTGATAGTTCTTGTAAGTACGTAAGAAATAACTAATTATTGTGATTTATTAAAACTTTAACTTAAGTCATTTAGTATTTTGTAAAATGTAATGTATTCGTTTGTAAAGATATACAGCTGTATACCAAAAAATAAATAAAACTGTAATTATGATGTTGTACTGCATAATGTTTATGGACCAAATAAAAATAAATACTTCTAGTTTCAATATAATCAGTTACTTTATTTCTTCAGTTTTGGTTTTTTTTTTCAATACATAAGTAAATATTGTCTGTTAACTTATTATAAAACAGTTTTGCTTACAAATAACACACAACATAGTTATATACAAATAAATTGCATGAAAAATCAAATCATTAAGTACCTAAACTAAATACAAACATTTTGATTAGAATGCGTTATAATTAAAAAGCAAAAAATACAATAACGTAAAGTAACAAAATTTACTACACATAGCTTTTGGAGTTTTAGTAGATTGCAGTCAAACTATATTATAAACATTTAAGTTATTTTATGTAACTTAATTGTCTTTGTCATTCGCGCTTCCACATCATATCACAGTTCTTGATTTAAAAGGGTACTCGTAAGTAATACTACATATATATGTATCTAGAAAATGAAACTTGCTTCTATTTTACTTTTAACATATACTGGTTTTGTATTTTATATTAATTTATAATATTTTGTATTCCCTTAAATTACACGAAACACATTCAACTATTTAATGATTCCGATATCGTTATTAACAGTAAATAACACTGACATAGCGAGATGGTAAGAAAAAGGCTGGAATTGCTGAAAACTTGTTTTATACGGGGCCGCTAATATTTTAAACAATTTTAACTCAAATAAAATAAGTTTCTATCAATATAAAAAGAGTAAGTCTTTTAGTCTATTTCAAACTTCAATCATAGTTTAATGCAGTACTGAAAGACTGGTTTCGTTTTTTTTTTATTGATAGAGAGTATTAAATTCTTTAATTTTTTTAATACATTTATACTTTGCATAACGTTATTTTTAAATATATCACTTTTACAAAATTGACATGTGCAGATAGTAATTATCACGAGTTTTACAATTTAATGATATGATGTAAAAGACAAATTTGAAATAAATTTATAAAAATAGGTTGAATGAAATATATCATATTCTAAAGTATAATAAAACAAACTCCTCTTTAAAACTCATTTACTAATCACATTTATTTATAACCATGATTTGCTAATTATATATTAATAATATAACCCTAATTTTACTATAAAAATTTGTTGGTTTAAAGTTTTCTTATTTATGCCAAGTATACTTTAGGCCCATAAGTCCTTACCCGAATTTCATTGTTTTATGATAAAAAGAAATATAAGAGATCAAATAGTGAATTTGAAAGCGAAACACCCACAAACACCAATAATTACTTAAAAAAAAGTAAATTTCATTAAAATTAATATTTACTCCAGTTTTATTTTTATATAATTACAAATACTCCATACAGATCCCGTTATATATGTCCTTCACTAGAAAGACTTAAATCAATTCGTTAACATCTTGGACAGACTCAACAACATATAAACATTAATTATCATAATAACGAGTAAGTTTAACAAAATAATATTATATTACATATAAGCCAAGACAATAACTATAATTACAAAAATATGTGATTTTCCGTTTTTATTGTTTATAAACAATTAACTAAGAAATTATCATCTCGTTTGAATTCGTTTCCAACTCAGTTATCTGTAAAAAATCAAAATGAAGTTTAGTTTCATATGGCGGCATAAGTTTTATGAATATAATTCTTTACAATATTGTAATAAGACGTCATTAGATTATTATTATTTTTTCACAATATTCAGACAAAGCTTTACTGGATAAGAACTTAAAAATACATAGGCAATGCCCTAGCAAAGAGAAGACTGGTACTTCAAGTAATAGATTACCCCAAAACCAAGAGACCAATACCTCCGTGGCGTAGTAACTAAGTAACTTGCATAGCTTGTATAGTGATGTTTGATTGGAGCTGCCCATGAAGTAAGAGAAAACTTATGTTCTAATATACCAGTTCTCGCGACATCCAATAATTCGGTTAGGGTAGGGTGACAAACGACTATTCTTTTCTTGAGAGACAAGGCCCGAGTTCAGCAATAGGCGCATGAAGTAGGCTTGTTATTATTATTAAAGTTTATTACCTACTGCGGCAACACACATAACCTAAAAAAATTGCTTTCCATAAATATAGTAGTTAATGTAATAATTGTGAAAAATATAATCTTCAAAAAGAAGAATTTTGTGAGAGTCATTAACCATGGTCGGCCACAAGATTTATTGCCCATCATTAAGTAGTTTGCACAATGCCTGCGTAGTGCCTTTTAAAGAGTTACTCGATTTTTTTTTCTTAATCACTTTCTCAGAACGGGAAGTCGGTAAGCCTTTATATAACTGTTATAAAAAGTTTAACGTAAAATAATCTTTAGTTTTGGAGCGATTATGGCGGAACAGGGGTATTAGCCGCAACACCAAAAAGAAGCTAATGCAGACGCTCATATTTTCTATCTTTCTATATGCTTCTGAAACCTGGACACTAAAAGCGAGAGTGAGATCGAGGATTGACGCGTTCGAAATGTGGTGCTGGCGCAGAATGCTGAGGATATCCTGGACGGAACGTCGCACAAACGAGTCAATTCTCAAACAGTTGAACATAACAACACGGCTCTCAACAATCTGTAGGCAGAGAGTCCTCAAATTCTTCGGACACACCGTTAGGCGAGACCCAGACAGTCTGAAAAGACTGATTATTACTGGTTGTGTGGAAGGAAAGAGAGCGAGAGGGCGGTATCCTACAAGATGGACAAGCATAACTCAGGACGCTACGGGAGCTACCCTACAATCATCCATCCAAATGGCGCAAGACAGAAGTGTCTGGAAAGAAATGGTGGCCAGGGCAACGCACCATAGTCACGTCCCTCAGTCATGAGGTTACGACGAAGAAGAAGAAGAATCTTTAGTTTATTATAAAAAAAAGTGAGTATTAGAAAAAAAACTTTTTATTATTACTTGTAATATGTATAGATGTAAATATACGTAGGACCGCATTTGAAGGAAGGCATTAAGAATGGCGTATTTATATAGGTCATTCTTAATGCCTCGCTTTAAACACGGCTATATACGTAAACATTTACATATATATCACGCCTCGTTCCCAGTGGGGTTAGGCAGAGACCACTTCTCTCGCTTCCTCCACTTTCATGAGCGTCTTCATGCATGCTCGTCGGTTGCGAGTACTCTTGACCCGGCCTTTCTTTAAGACATCTTCGATTTGATCGGAATATGTCCGCCTAGATCGATCTGCACCGATTTTTCCAATCATTATTACCTTGTATACCTCTTTCGTTAATCTTCTTTCATCCGTTCTTTCAACATGGCCGAACCATTTAAGCATCCCTTTCTCTATTTTTGTCACTACATTTTCAACCACGCCGCACCGCCCCTTTATCACACTCTTCCTCACTTTGTCCATGTAAACATATACATCTAGCTGTATTTAAAGGATATATCTCTCATCAGTAGATAAAAAAAATCTAGACTGATGACGCTAAAGACGCAACTAATGGTTAGTAGTCGCTTTTGCCCTAATCTGCATAACATTCATTTCTTGTCGTATAGTTTTGTAAAAAAAATGGTTATTAGAGTATCGATAGTATTTTCATCCACTTCTTACCTATTAACCGTGCAAATGGTACTTGGTTAATAAACTTTAACTCACTTCAACCGGTAAGTCTTTGTTGAGACTGCTCATGTCC
Organism: Ornithoptera alexandrae; assembly: GCA_029030555.1. Lineage (NCBI taxonomy): Eukaryota > Metazoa > Arthropoda > Insecta > Lepidoptera > Papilionidae > Ornithoptera > Ornithoptera alexandrae. The sequence continues at coordinate 3,368,702 of JARDVY010000064.1, read as the reverse complement.
ACTACCCTGTCTCCGTTGTTATCTTCATCACCACCAGCGTTTGCCTCGCGGATACTCCAACCTTTAATGTCGTTCTAACAACAATCGTGGTAAATATTTTGATTATTAACATATCATCAATTTTATTAATAAAAGCTGTACAAAATGCGAATACAATAAAAACCTAACCTATAATAATAATAATAGATTTGTTGTTGTTTTAGCAAACAGTAAAATATAATGAACGTGTGAAACTACGTACTACTTAAAAAATTGCAACCTTCACCAGATAGTAAGTGATACGCTAGCTCACGACAAAATAACGCAAGTGAAGATGATTCTCAATGCACTATATTATGCTAGTTGCCTTGAGATATAGTAAATAAGTTTAGGTACCGCAGAGTACCTCGTACTAACAAAATTGCCCTTCAATGGTAGTGTTTGCACACTAATATTCGGTGGCGAAAATAAGCCTTGCAGGGGTACCTTCCTAGACGGTATTCAGCAACAGTCTTAGCATCAGTGGTGTTATTAAATCCCTAAGGGTTCGGTCCATATATATATTGATTATTAAGTAAAATATGGACACAGCATTATGAAATTTTTTTTAAATCAATCACTGAAAAATAGTCTACAGTGAATATAAATATACCCGTAGAAAACTCAGTTACGCGGGGGGTCCAACCACATGTCAGCAATTCAGTAACGAACTTTATGTTGAAATTACGTTTAAATTAAAACGTCTCAAAGAGAACATAAATAATTTTAAAATTTCAATTGCCATTATATACGTACATATATTGAGTTAAACTTATTTCAATAGCATATTATTTTTGAACGACACATTGCGTGATATGTTAAATTATTAAAATATCAAAGTTATGATACGAAATTAAACTATATTATATTATATAGCTTGTAAGCTATATAAAAACATATACAGCAACAAAAAACTTATTTACTTTTTAACATAAACCATCCGCTTAATAAGTAGTTAATTAGTTAAACGTATGGAAGAACTGATGTATAGTATTGTCTTAATTTTGCCAATATCACAACTTGTATATCACTAATTTTTATTTATTTACTATTTTTCTTTCTTTTATTACATAACTTGCCATTCTCTTAAATACATTTTTAGCTTTATGTAATATATAAGCGGCTAGATAGTATACAATAAACTTAATTGTAGTGTATGCCACTTTTATATTAGATAAAGCGATGAGAAAAAAGCGACGAGACGAGTGGGACGTTCACCAGATGGTAAGTGATACTCATAACAACGTGGCGCTAGTTAGGATGTTATACGCTGCACCACTTTGAGCTCGTCGCCTGGACATAAGATGTTGAGCCTCGTTACCCCAGTAATTACACTAGCTGCAGCACCATTCAAACCGGACACAGTAATGTTTGCACACTACTATTTGGCGGCAGAAATACACGCTGCGGCGATACCTTTACCTAGACCAGAGTTCCCCAAACTTTTTTGTGTCGTAGACCCCTTGCCATGTTTTTCCGTGTTGGGTAGACCTCCTACTTACCTGATATTGATTTTCTGTAAATTTCTAACTGTAGTGAAGTTTAGTGTTAAAAACTTAAAGTAAAAACACATGTTAATTTATACATTTATTAATTGAATTTAAATTAAAACTACTCAAAATAAAATTTTGTATCTGTTATGTAAAATATACGTAACATTAAATAAACATAAAATAAACTATAAATAAAATAATAAAAGGAAGGTAGCGAAGCTCTGAGACTGCAACTCTCAGGTTTTTGTAAGTTCAAAATGTATTGCGACCACAAAGCGAATACCAACAACCAACAACCACCATCCTATAACTTACACAATTTTATAAACATATATAATAAATTTTTTACTTCATAGCTACTTTTATAAATAATGTATATGTTTTGATTATTATAAGATAGTATGATGTAAGTAAATAGGTACTATCAGTGTATGTGTTGAGATCCACTATCGTGGACCCCCATTTTCATTTCATAGATCCCCAAATTTTTTTTCGCTGACGTAGATCCCTTGCAGGTTGTCATAGACCCCTAGGGGTCGATATAGACCACTTTGGGAATCACTGACCTAGACGATTTTCGTTCAACAGAGACCTACCACCAGTGGAAGCGAAGCAGTGTTAATGTCTGTTATTAAAAAAAATACATACTAAAAAAAATTATGATTCCTAACATTATATTCTAAGGCATAGATTAAATAGTATTTACATCGATTATTACATAAAAGCATTAATTTAATTATGAAATAGATTTATAAATTACATCGACCTATCACTGCGCATCTGATAATGTGATATGACTACCTTAAATATCGTGGTGGATATACACTGCAATAAATTGTGCTTCGAGCCTTGAATCGAAAGATGTTATATATCGATGTTACCCTAATTTCCACCAGCTACAGTGCACTTTCAAACTGGAAGACAGTAATGTTTGTATACTGCTGTTTGACGGCAGAAACAGGGGCCGCGGGGTAGCTACGAAGACGGCTTCCAATACTTTACATCGAGAGACCTTTTCACGTTAGTAACGTTTCGAGGAGGCCCGTACGAAACAGAATCTACACATTTTTGCCCTTAAAATGTAATACAAACTAAAACTCTTTTGATCTATTAGCTATTATAAAAAAATAAGGTAAAGTTTTAGATCAAAAGTAAATTTAAAAATTTCAGAAAACTCGCTGTAAATCAATATAAAAGATTTATATTCAGCAGTAGACACAACAAAAAGCTGAAATGATGAAAGACCTTAACATAAGTGTGTAAAAATTAAAATGCTTTTTTTTTAATGAAGTAATATAATTATTCAAATTTATATCTACATATCTATTAGTCTCAGCAAAAAAGAAAAAACAATATTCTAATAGAAATGGCCACCTTTGGTTTTTATACAGGCCACGAATCCATGGATTTACGCAGTTTCCAAGGGAAATTCCCTCCACCGCCACTGCTTGATCCAAAAATCTTTTAAGAGACAATGTCGCCGTGTCGTTTAGAGCAGGCCATGTTCTCTAAAACTGATCATAATTTGAAGTCTAAAGGGTTGAGGTCTGGGCTAGATGAGGGCCAGCCTTCAGCTCTTATAAAGTCCGGAACGTTGGGTTCAAGCCAGGCTTGGGTGGTTCGTACTTTGTAAGCAGGTCCTGCTGGAAAGTCCATGGTATATTTTAAAAAAGTTTATTGCTGAGAAGTTTTACAACATGATCCAAGACTGTATCTTGATACACTTTAGCTGGAGTTTTCACTGTTTTTTCACAAAAATGTAGTTTTCTGACTCCTTGATAAGACACGCCCCACCAAACCTTCACTAACGTAGGATGATGACCGAGTTGTATCTTTCCGACATCTTGGGCAGCTTCTTTAGAACTGTGACCGTACACTTTATCATTTTACTTATTGTAGTGTTCTTCTATCGTGAAAATTTTTTCATCAGTAAATAGGATATTATTGTACCTTTCACCTGCGTATCGCGACAGAACGCATTTTGATCGATCTACTCTCTTTAATTGTAAAGATTGATTTAGGGCATGTCCTGTATATCGACGATAACCACCGAGCTTCAGGTCTTGTTTTATAATACGCGACAGAGTCCTAGCGGAAATCTTTTCTCACGATAAGATTTTTTGCTTCCTAATGGGGTTTCCACGAATTCTGGCTTTAACAGCCTTTGTAGTTCTAACAGCACGCGGCCCCCCCCACCCCCGATGTTTTCTGTACTTCTGGACAGAGGAAGTGTTGTTGTATCTGTTGATAGTACGTTATACGAACGCACGGCTAATAGCAACCTTTGGAAGCGTTTGGAATATGACCGACGGCTCCATACTCACTTTGTGCAAGGCGATCACTGCAATCCTATTGTCTTTAACACTCCATTCCATATTATAATTTTTGATAATGAACACGAAAATATATGTGAAATGGCGCAAAATCGAAAGAAGTTTTCAAAATAATATACTTGTTCCAAATTCAAAATAATTAAAAAAGTTGAAAAAAATAAATGTTTTTACATAACAGTATTTATGGCCAGACTAGTTATATATATACATATAATGAAAATTGGTTTTCTTTGCTTGCCAATCTCATAAAAACTAGTGACCTTATCGACATGGATGACGCGCGGAATGATTTGTAGGTGGTTATAGGCTATTTTTTGAATTTCATAGATCATTCATTTTATTTGTAATTAACCTTTATAAAAATTCATTTCGTTTTATTTACGCGGTTGCTATAGAAAATCATTTGTGGTTACGGTTGCAGCTGCTCTCAAGGAATATTATAGACAAATTTCAAATCCAATTTTATATTACAGTCAGCAAAGCGGGCGAGGAACAGTTAGTGTATTATAAATATCAGTGCCCGGATATCACCATACCTCTAAATTAATGTGTATCAGAAAAGGATTGGCAAACATAACGTTTTATCTTTACGGGACCATTTCTACTTAGTCAAAGAGCGTGTCGCGTTCGGGAACTTCGAACAACTCGTAGAGATTACTCACCATGGTATCGACGGCGTCTTTGTGCACTTGCTTGATGTGATCTTTAAGTGCGAACGCTCGGGCATAGCTCGCACCGCACAACGAGCACGAGAACTTAAGGCTGTTCTGACGCGAATGGATTTCCGTGTGCACCCTTACGGCGTATAGAGACGCGAACGGCCTACGAAAGAACATTGCATAATAACTTTCAAACGGCACAAAATTACTTGATTCAATTTTTAAAAACCTTGTTCTAGATCACCGACTGACTAATGACTGGCTTTACGACGAAGGGGTTAAGCACTTACCTTATTATATGGACGTCCCAGATTTAATTACGGGGACATGGTTTGTGGAGTTTAGTTGGCGACACGGCTTTTTCAACCCATGAATTCTATATGTTTTATTATTGTAAATTTACTACAATAAATAACATCATTGCTGTTTTCTGGCTTTCAACAGATGAGAGTCAAAGTATTCTGGGCGAGCACGCTTCTTTGTGCACGGCCACATTGTCACTTAACACCATGTGAAATTGAGATCAAGTGTAACTCTAAGCCTATAAAATATATATAAAAAACAGTAGTACGCCACAATTATTCACCTGTTACACTGCTGACATGAAAAAGGTTTCGTGTGTGAGTTTTTATGTCCAGCCAATTGAACTGATGTTTTGAACGCTTTGGGACAGATTGGGCATTTGTATGCGCGCACTTCCGAGTGTGTTAAGAGGTGGTGGTTGTAGACACTGTGAGCTTTAAACCTGCACAAAAATGATGCTATTGTTACATTTAAAATTAATTTCGCAATTATTTATTATTTTGTATTTCATGTGACATAGTTTCCATTTCATTAATAGGGGGAAATAATGTTACTGTTTATTTTATAGAGTAATAAATTATTTAAAACTAACATATTGCAACGAAAATATTCCAACCTTAAATAACAAAATATGATAATAAATAAATTAAAATGACTTTTATATTGAAATTTAATTATACTTTATATAACGATTGATGCGGTCGTAAAATACAAATGTGCCGAAATGGTACTTCATATTTCGGCCATAGGAATATAAAACCATCAAAGACCTCGAAGAAGCGACACATGGCTCAAATTCCGCCGATTATGAAGTCATGTTCTAAAAATACTAACGGTTTATTATAGCTACGGTAAAAACAAACTAAATTGAAGTCTATTGATTTAAAACCGTATTTGTAAAGGCTTAGAGGCCTCATGTGGCTGGATTAGAAAATTATTTAAACGGTTCGCCATTTCGGAAATTATTAATTGTTCGCGAAGCATATTCATTTTTATGATAACAATTGCCTCAGTGGCGCAATAGCTGGACACTAGCCTTGAAACACAGATGCTGGGTTTTAGATTTAACTCCGAGCTATAAGTTATGAATTTTGGTTGGTGATAAAGGTTTTTCATGTCCGCCGGACAAGTTTATTACTCTTTTACATGATAAGTCTGACGCTTTCACAGCGTAATTATTTTTCGGCTGACAGAATATGAGAACCATAGTATTCTATCTATTGTAGCAGCTAATATTTCCTAATACCATGTCAAATCGAATTAAATTCTAGCCATTGCAAATTGTAAACAAAAAGGCCAATTTCTTTTTAGAGTAATCCAACTTTAATAATACTTATTTGTTAAAAAGAGTACTCAAAATAGTAAGTGCCTTTCTCCTTAAACCAATTATGTAAAGGCATTTCATCAACATGCAATGAAAAAAGGAAGGTGTGGATATAGGAATATTCAAAATATATGCCTTCGATAGGTAGCGAGCTATTGGTGCAAGATTGAGAGACGACTGAAAATATGTCTGATGCATTGAGAAGACGCCATGATACAAAGGTTCGGATGAAAGGAGATTACATGTGGCCGAGATGCGAATGTTAAGATGGATGTGTGATGTGACGAGGATGGATAAAATTAAGAATGAGTATATTAGAGGAAGTCTGAAAGTTGCTCCGGAGTTAACATGGTACAGGCATGTTATGCGGAGGGATGAAGAAGATATAACAAAGAAAGTAATGAGAATGAACGTGGATGGTTATAAGGGTAGAGGAAGACCGAAAAGTGTGAAGTGTGAAAGATGACGTGTGTAAGAAGAGTGTGAATTCAGATATGACAGCTGATAGAGGGATATGGAAGAGAAGTACATACTATGTCAACCCCACATAGCTGGGAAAAGAGCAGAAGGAAGAAAGGCATTGAGAAGATGCCATCTTTTTATTTTTTTATGAAATGGTAATATATAATAAATAAAAGATGTAAATATGACAAACGCATACCTTTTGTTGCAATGTGGACAGGCGTACGGGCGAGCACCCGTGTGCGTGCGCATGTGCAGCGTGAGACAATACGACACTCGGAACGCCTTGCCGCATATCTCACATGCATGGGGCTTCTCACCTATAGCATTGTCCAAATTTATTGTTCATCATCATTATCGTCAGCGGATACACGTCCGTTGTTAAACGTAGGTCTAAATCAAGTATGCCCATTTCTGTTAACCAATATATTATATGAACATATTAATGTTCTTGTATGTAATAAAAATTTTAGGTGTAGCTAGATATGTTAGTCCGCTTTTCACGTCGTTTCCTTTTTTCTTGAGGAGACCCAGCTCATATTTAGACGGGAACATTAACGCCGGCAAGTTATTACTATCCTTTGCATCATCAAAAATGAAGAGATAAATCTCTTTGTTTGTAAACTAAAGACTTTTATAAATTAGAAATGGTAACATCTGAAACGGATGTGACTAACCTACTTCTATTTCAGTTATAGTAACTACTACCAAAGTAAACAGTTTTAATTATATATTACTGATAACATACCTGTGTGTATTCTTTCGTGCTTCACTTTTTCATGGGGTCTAGCAAATTTTCTATTACAGTATAAACAAGTGTAAGGGAGAGATCTGTCCTGTTTTCCAACAATTACCTGATCGAAAATTATTACAATCAGAACGTGTTAGATTATTTTTATTCGACAAATTTAAGAATCGAGCGGGATGTTCGTTTAATAGTTAGTGATACATCTAACTATAATAATATATCGCACTAGTTAAGAGAATACACATTGTGGTCGGTACTCTAGTAATTTCACTAGCTACAACGCCTCTCAAACAAGAACACAAGTACAACACATTGGTGTTTGCACACTGTCTGCCATCAGGAGAACGTCCAGCTCGTATCATCCGTTTATCGAAAAATAGTAATAATGGTAAGATATAAAATCAAGAATTAACCTTATCCAGATTATGTACATTCATGTGCATCTTTAAGTACTCCTTAGAATGGAATTTCTTATTGCATATGTCACAGTTCATGGTGTTCGACGGGTTCACATGAGAGTTCTCATGGATAGTCCGGTAGTCCTCAGGTATTAGTTTGAAACATATTGTGCATATGTATTTATCCTCACTAACTGTGTTGCCTTCTGTAGTTTCCACCGGAGGCTCTATTGGACGAGATCTGTTTTGTTGGTAAAACAAGAAAACGTTTCATTAATTCTTTCACTAGTCACAAAGGTCTTCAAATTGGAACACTAACATTTTCACTCTACTTTCTGGCGGTAGAAACTGGAGCTGTGGTGGTACTTAACTTAAAGGTTTCTGGCAACTAGACACCTACAGTCAGTAAATGAAGAGAATGGCTTTTAATTTAATAATTGCAGTACATGATCATTAGACACAGAGTGGAGTTAAATCCCCCACTAGTATTTTCACCAAATAACCTTGAAAAGCATTATATGTATTCCAACAAATTTTATAGTACATGAGTTGGTATCAGATGCAGGTGATTCAAAATAAGAAGCTAGTACTTACTTAATAGGATCATGCATACGCTTGTGAAGTTTTAACGATTTACTTGATAAGAAAACTGTAGAACACACCCCACACTCAAACGATAATGGACTTTCAATGTTAACTTCTTCTAAAAATGGACATTTTATCATTAAACATCATCAAAACTTCAGGTAACCATCACCAGTCTAACAACAATGAAAACATTTAGCTGACAGATAAATAATTTAGATAATAATATAGACCGCAAAGACAGTTTTCTTACCTGATTTTGGTTTGTGCACTTTCATATGTGCATAAAGTGATTTTGGGTTTTCGTATGCCACTGGACATTGTAAACAAGGATATTTCACTGGAATCATATAACCTGATATCAATAAGATTTCTTTAAACAACAAGTGAAATATACAGTAGCTATAACCATTATCATCAGTTGGTAGATATCCACTGCTGAACATAGATCTCCCCTAAAGCAAGCAGCAGGACTGGTGATATATGCGGCGCAATATACAACTTATGAGACATAATCTGGTAATGGTACTAGCCACCTGTTTAAAAAATAAGATAAAGATTATTAAAGGAAACAATGATAGTTTGTAAGGTTGATTAGTATCATAGAGGCCTTGGCTTATTCCCCACTTGACCTTCCAATTAAGAAAAACCCCAGTAGCAAGAACATTAAGATGTTTTATGAAATATTTGTTAGTACATAAACGTCAACAACAACAAAATGGGGTCAACCCACTCACGCTGATGCAAAAGAAGATAACAAAATAATGGCATTAGCCATGGTTATCATTTTACAACCAGTTTCCAGGTGGACATTGCAAAACTAATTCACTTATATTTTACCTAAATTTATTATAAGCGCCAAGTTTATTATACTTACATTCTTTACAAGGGTGTGATTTAAATTCTGACAAAGCAGACACACAGATATTACATGATGTGCATTTGTAAACTTTAACTTTGTTACCCATTGTTGTCTGTAACTCTTTTACTATAACTTTGTGATATGGCCTATTTTTACCTGTAAAGCAATAAATTGATCTCTTAATGAAAAAATATACTTCTGTTACCACTTACTTCTATATCTTTTGGTTACTTACCATCAAGTTCTTTCAAATTTTTTACAACACTACATTCATTAAAATTATCTACTGTTATGTAACTAGTGGTCTCTGGATTATTATTTTCGCCTTCACTCTCTTTCAAAGGGATAATTATAGATTGACCTGAAATTGAGATTACTATTTATAGTTGCCAATTTATTTACATGGATACAATTGAATTGTTATAACTGCATCTGTGGGGCAGCTGTAAAATGCCCCTCTTGTAACATGGATGTCCCCAATTCTACTAGGGTGCCACATGTTGTCGAGTTACATTAGGGGTATGGGTTTTTCAAGAGAATCGAAGTATTCTAGGTTAGCATTCTCATTCTGTGTGAAATTGAAATCAAGTGATAGTGCAATGTTGAAAAAAATATTCATTAAAAATTACTAAATATTAACTTGCTAATGAAGTGATGTGAAGAAGAACACTTTCCACAAGTCTTACCCAACATTTGCTGACTCTCTTCACTATCTGTTTGTAGTATGACAGGAGCTTCAACAATAACACCATTGTCTGTAATCATGCGACGTGATGCTTGTTGATCAATAATAGTCAGTCCTTCACTATCTATAGTTTCACATTCTATTGTCCCAACATTACCACTATCCAAAGGATCCTAATAATTAATTCCTCTTAATATAATAAAGTACACATCTATAGTAAAAAATTGGGAATAAAGTGTCAATAACTTGATGTATAAATACATAGATTTCAAAAATGCAAAAATTTTTTTGATAATAATAGATATACTTTAAAACATGCATGTTACCAAACTATTTTTCATCCCTTTGTCGAGATGTTGTACAAAAATATTTGAATGCTGCAGTTATACACAATAATGATTACAAACCAAACACTCTATTTTTAGTATTTTTGTAGTAATATAGATATGTGGATGAAAAACCTTGTAATGGAATTGAATTTTTTCCTTATTTCATGAAATGACGAAATGTGTAAGATCATCACCTAAGGGCAAATAATACACTTGCCCGTAACAATGTGGCGCTTGTTAGGATAATACTCATTTACTGAATGAATGTAATTAAAACATTATACTCATTTCCTTTAGACATAAGATGTTAAGTCATGTTACCACAATAATTTCACTAACTTCAGCACCGTTCAAACTAGAACACAGTAATGTTTACATATTGTTTGGTGGCAGAAACAGGCACGGCTGTGGTACCTATCTAGATTGTCTGCAGCTACAGAGACCTACCACCAGTTAAATTAAGGGACTTACAATTAGGTGAAGTATTGTTGTGCTTGAGACATATTTCTATTATTATGTAAGAGAAATAATCTAAAATGTTATAGAATTACAATTTTATGGTTTTGTAAGAAAGTATCACAATTAAAAGAAAAATTTACTTTGCAAAGAACACACCAGCAGCACAAAAATCATTAATTTAAAAAAAAATAAGATAAATAACTTTTCAGTTAATAATAAAAGTATAAATTATAATACCTCTACAACAACCTCTTGGTCATTATGATAATTTTGTATATGCTCCATTACTGAAGAAAAGAAAACTCCACATGTATTGCAAGAATAAAGTCCTGTATTGTTATCCTCAGACTGGTTTGTTGTTGAATCTGTTTGGCAGTCAATTTCTAATTTCAGTTCTGGAAAAGTAAAATTTCAAATTATAAATATGATTACATTTATTACTATGTTTTATATTCTTAAAATATGAAAAATCTAATTGTGATAATATGTACTTTACTGACATGTATACTACAAAGTTTATATTTTTAGATATTTTTATAAGAGGACTAGATGTTTTTGCACCTCGGAAAAAAATTGGTACAGAGATATTTAGAGACAACAATTCTTCAATAAAACTTTGTAATTAAATAATTATTGATTATTATTTATCAAGGCAAGCTTTGTTACTCTCAAACATAATCTAATCACCAACTTTAATTTTGTTTTAATAAAAATAAATGTAATATACCATCAACTGTCATAGATATAGTTCCATCATTATTTTGTTTGACTACAGTGCTACTAGTATTCAATATTGCATCATCATCAGTCAATATCATGTACCTATCTCCACTCCCCTTTATAAGTTTCAACTGTTTTTCATGTGCCTGGGAATTTTGTTTTAATATCTGATCATTTACAATTTCTACATACATCTTTTTTTGATGTGTATATACTTTACTATTACTAGTTAATTGACAATGCAAAATTTCTTTTTGGACATTTTCTGAAAAAAAAAAAATCATGAAATGTTACTCTGATAGAGAATGCATCATGATAAAATAACTAAAATTATTATTAGTAATTATTTAAGAGACTAATAGATATTATAGATAAATGGCAAATACAACAGCCATACACCTCTGATACCTTTGACCATATAAACACTTTTCTGTTATATTTAATGTTTGCTAACTAAAAGATTTGGTTTTACAACTTAAAAACTTTAAAGATCTATATAGAAACCCATCTTTAGCAATGGAATCGAATCGTTTTATATGAAAACATAGTAAAAAAATCCAATACATCTCTTAATGTAATAAAAAATATTTTATATTTTATTCATACCTTTACATGGTTGTGTTTGTAAGTCAGTTTTTTCTTTACTTTGTATTTTGTTTTCGGTTACTACTTCAAACTTTTGATTAATAACCTTGGCAGGGTTTGTTTGGTGACAATTATCTAAACTCAGATGTTCAATGAGATGCACTAAGGTGGTCCATTTATCTTTACAAATAGGACAAATTAAATTTGATAAAACATTCGCTAAATGTTCTATAAGTTTTTTCTTAGAACTAAAAGTTTCATTACAACATAAAGGACAATTTATGATTGTGTCTCCCATCGTGAAACTTAATAATTTACTACTATAAACACATATTTAAATCAGGTAAAATGTAAACATAACATAACATTGCATCTTTACCAAATGCTATGTTCAGTTTGTATCTAAATTCTCAGCAAAAATTCTATTTTGAAGAACTTCACACTAATTTAGGCCAAGCATAGCAAAATACAGATACAGCAGAGAAATAAGGTGAGTTGTCAAATGTCAAACACTGGAATAAAAAGTTGAAACTGTCTATGTTTGAAATCTATGATAGACTCAATTAAAATTTTCGGTGTTTGTAGCAAATCTAATTATTTGAAATTAAAGTAAAAACATTTAAATTAATTTGTAATCTTGTATATAACATATGCCAATTCAGTGGAAACATTTGAAAGTTTTTTATAGTCTATAGGTTTTTACAGTAGCAAGAACTATATTGATCAATTATTTACATTTATTTATATAACAGTAAGAAGTTGATTCAATGAACTTATTTGTAATGTAAGAATACGTATATTAGCAAACTAACTTTTATTACATTTTGTTAGAGAAGTGGCTGTGAGTAGAAGACGTCTTTGACATCTCGCTCGCAAAAAGAAAATATTGAACTTTATTTAAGCTCCATTTTGTCGTGGCAATTTATTTTCTTTGTTTACAGGCTATTTTGCAAAAACAAACTCTGCTTTGATTCCTATATTTATGTAATACTATTGTTAGAACCAATGATATCAATGCAAATTGTGAGTTATTAGTGATTTTTAAAATAAAATATTTAGACATTTGACGGTTCTTGTATGTGTTTATATATATTAAAACATTTTCGCGGGTAAACTAAAAATGTTGGGGAAAAGAATGCATCATAACAGCAAAGGTCGGTTAGCTAGTAAAAGTCACGATAACGGCAAACCATCAAGCCCTGGTGTTACCCCATACAATAAGCCTGCTAAAATACCAGGTGCTGTATCGGTAGGTAAAACTAAAGCAGACATTTGTCCGATCCCTTATATCAGGCTTCAAGATAATTCGATAACATTACCACGGTTAACTACAATATCTGCTAGACCTGCTGATGAACCTATAGGGATGGATGAACTTGATGCATTGCAATTGGAATTAGAATCTTTATTGTGTAATACAGCTCTCCGTATAAGATATTTTCAAGGGGAAATTGAGAGTATTGACACAAATGAATCGAAAAGAGAAAAAAAAGGTAAAGCAGCTGGGAAACAATTACAATATCCTGTTAAAAGGAAATTTCAAGATGAAAAACTAGTCAAAACAAAAGATTACACAAAATTATCTAATCAACCTAAAGTACCAAAATTCAAAAATTTTACTAATACTTCATCTGGAACATCTCACAACAGCTACTCCAATGATGCCACAGCCACTTCTGATAATTCTGTGAAACTTGAATTGTCTCAGTTGACATTACCAAAGAACAATATTCCCTATAAATTTTGGAATTCAGTTGATCCTTATTGTGCACCTGTTACATTGGATGACATAAAATTCTTGGAGTCATTACTTGCTCAAAGTAGTAACACAACATTACCACCCATTCCACCTCTTGGAAGACACTATTCAGAGGTTTGGGCTGATGAACATTTGACAGAAGATCAAAATGCAGGCAATCCTAACAAAAAATCATCTGGAATGTCTCCAGAGGCTGCCAACTTAAGAAAAAAAATTGAGAAATCTAACGAAAACATGATAACAGGTCCATTAACCCAAAGATTAGTATCTGCTTTAATGGAAGAAAATGTAATGCAATATGATATACCTGATCTAAAATTGAAACAACAATCTAATATTAAAAGCAGTTACAAAAATTCACTAACATTAGAGAAGTGTCTACGCAAAGAGTTAGTTGAGCAAGGTATATTGGACCCAGAAGATCTGCCTCCACTGACTAACCCAGCAGATGATGAAATTTTAGCAGAGATTAAAAAGTGCCAGACAGAATTAACAGCTGTCCGTAAAGAAAACTGCAAAAATCTTAAAAATCTGATTGCACTCTGCAAACAAGAAATGATCAGACTAAATCTAAAAAAGCAACTTGATCAAGTTGATATGGAATGTATAGATATATATAAGAAAATGGTGGCTGCTAAGCAAAAGAAACGCCCCATTACTAAAAAGGAAAAAGAAGATGCTTGGAGGGCTATCAATGAACAAATAAGACTTAACAAGGAGATAAATGCTTTGCCACAAACAGGACCAAATACAAGTTAAATGGAAAATTATTGTTTAAGTTATTCATCAATGTAAGATTCATGAGTAGAATTAAATGTTAATTGTTTGTCATTTTATTTTATTTATAATTTACTGACTTACCTAAAACCAATATTAAAGCTAAAATAATAAGGATGAAAATAAGTGATTACTTTTAGTGATTCCTATATCCTGTATCCTTTTTCAGAATCAGTACCACTTTTTTTAGGTGCTTGTCTTCTGTATTGTAAACATTAATGAATTTTTCTTTTACCTTTTGGATTATTATTTTATTGCAGTGGCTTTTTTTAAAATCTAATAATTAGTACATAATTGATCAGTAAGATTTAAAGTTTCAAGGTGCAAGTAATTGATCTTATTTAATGTGGAGGAAATGCCTGCGCATACCCGTCCTCGCAGGGGCAAGGACGCTTTCGCTCACAACCGCGACCTTGCAGGCGCTGACCGCTTTCGCAGGCCCACCCCGAGAGAGAGGGATGAACCTTTCCCTTTCAGGGCGCGTCGGAACATGCAGCACGCTTCCTTCTCGGCATCTTGCTGTCGCCCAGAGGCCATGGAAGCCACGGGAGAAAATATTATCTTATTGGCGAGAAAACCTCTCCCGGCTCTCTGTGGCGGAGATATGTTGGGCCCGCCGCCGCCCGTTAATGGCCGCGGAGGATAGAGAGAACGGCGCGTCGCAAACCGACATTCTTTCCCCGCGGCCCCACCGTTTGGTCGCAGAGGGTACTCCCTTCACGATCCCACCTCGGCTGCAGAGGGCAGTATGAAACCGCCCCTGCAGCCGGCCACAAAGGGCAGCATAAAGCCGCTCCGATAACCTCCAAGTATCCAACCGGTGCTCGAACCTGCAGTGGCCGTTTCGGCCGACCGGCCGTGTGGGTTCCACTTCGCTTTATCATGTGTCGGTCCACGACTACTAAGCCCCTCCGATAGGAGGGGGTGCGCTGCATGTTCCGGCGTGCCCCTACAGAGGTGGAAAGGGAGGGTATATCCCTCCCTCCCGAGGAGGGCCTGCGCAAGCGGCCAAAGCTGGTGGGGTCGTGGATGGTGCGTAAGCGTTCCCGTAACCTAGCCATTAGGCGACGACGAGGAACATCGTGGGAGTTTTAGCCGGTGCAAGTCCGACATAACCTGTCCTTGCCCCTGCGAGGACGGGTATGCGCAGGCATTTCTCCCACGTTAAACAAAAAAAAAGCCCCTCCGCCACGACAAGGCGAGCACCCATTGGGGGGATGTAATTGATCTTAGAATGTTTATTAATACATCTATTTGAAATAAAATGTGGAAAAAAGACCTTTGAAGGCAGAGAGTTTGGTTCCTAGTTTAATAGTACAAATTTGACAAAAAAAAATATAAAAGTGATGGTTTCGTTCGTTACATAAAAACTTTTGATAATCGAATCGAAGCGGTCTCTTCGAGCTCCAAGGCACGAAAGGTTCACCACATGCCAACCGTGCGCCAAGGCTGTGCCTGTTTTCCAAAACTTAATGAATCTAAGTTAAAACATAGCTAGAAATACTTTTGTTTCCGTTAAAAAAGCATTAATTTTTAAATTTTTTAAATCATAATCGTCCATAAAGTCATGGCATCACTGGTTCGTCTAAAACAATTAATGTGGAATTAATTATTACCGTCCTCTCTCGATAAATTTTTAGAGTCGGACATCGATCTTCTCAAAAGATCTTCACACTATTAAATCTGCAGCTAACGGTTTCGCGTAACTTCACTAAGCAGTTGGTTGAACTTGTGGTGGTCTTAACATGAATAAAAGTTAAAAAATAAATTCTAAAAAAATAATTTATTTCATTTAAATCGGTATTAAAACATCAATGTTTCATTTTTATCGCTCGTCCCTAATTGTGTACAAACTTACTAGTACGGCCCTACTGAGTTCAAATAAAATTTTAACGAAATTAATTTTACGGATACTAAGTTTCATGCTTCGTTCATTTAAATGTGTGTTTTATGATTTTGGATTGTACTTAATTTAGACAATGGATAATCCTTTGACTCCAAATAAAATCTTAAGACTCCTACACTACGCAGAGGATAAATCTTTCAGTGTAAAGAATCGTTTGCCACAAAGAGAACAGCAAGAGAATCGGTATGTTTGTTAGTTTTTTTAAAAGATTGTCAATTTTACCTCATTGATCTACACAATTAATTTACATTTTGTTTATATAGTATGGAGATACAAGAAAGTTTAACAAACAGGACATGTATCCCATTCGAGTCCTCCTCCGGAATTCTAGATTTAGAGAAATTGGAGGGTATGTTTTTTATTTTAATTTAAAAGTTGCTTTTAAATATAACAAATCTGCTTAAATTGTAAAACAATTTTTTATTTCTCTTTGCTATAAGATTTAAAAGTAAAATTATATGCATAAGACATTTTTTTTAATACCTATTTTTAAATAATTTTTAAGGTTTTGGAGAAACTGGGATTGGGGCCATGTCGTTGAGTAAATCTGTAAGTATATATATATAACAGAAAATTTTGAGGAAGTTTAAACTAACTTTATAGTAACAAGGTATTTCAAGTATAAGTTTTGGTTCAATAATCTTTTTGTTTCCAAACATTTCCTCTGTAAATAAGTTTTATATGAACAGAATTATTTAAATTATTTTTTAATTTATTGATCATTTTCTGGGTTTAGACAGCTTTCAATCCTGGTGAGATGACTGGAAGATCTACAGGTACTGAGGATATTAATGCCCATGCTACAAACCCAAATCCAGCAAGTATTCATAACACAACACACAAAACACATGAATTTTTTGAGGATTATGGAAGGCACTCTTTTGCTTTGGAAAATTTTACAAGTAATTTAGAAAAGCAGACTATGGAAGTTAATGATGTTATGAGACATTCTATTGCTACTAATTATTCATTTAATGTAAAGGTAAGTTATATTAAGATGTAATAAATAATGCTCAATGTATCTCACAACATACTTAATATTTAGGTTTTGATTTGCTACTAAAAAGTCTTGTTAAATCTGGTTGTAGTTAGGTTTATAATCCAGATCCTAGGAACTGGTTTAAGAAGTGATTTAGAAGTATCATATCTTATTTGGCGAAAAAAACTTGGTAGTCACTTTTATCAAGATTTGTAATAGGCTCTATTTTGGTATATTAGCAATTCTTATTTATTGTATACAACAGAGGGGAAATTGATTCTAACAATCCCTTTTATGTTTTTTTTATTCCATTGACTGATGAGACAAGAGGGACTTTCACTTGATGATTAGTGATACACCTGCTCAGAACAACATGGCACTAGTTAAAGTGGCATACACTGCACCACAATGCGCTAGTTGAGTCATAAGATGTTGAGTCTTGTTACACCAGTAATTACACTAGGTATAACAGCACCCTTCAAACCGATAAACAGTAATGTCTGCATACTACTGTTTGGTGACAGAAATAGGTGCGGAAGTGGTACTTATCTAGATGATCTCTAGCAACAAAGATCTACTATTAACGGTTATTAGTAAACCATAGTGTAAACCATTACCAACACAAGTTCTATATTGTGTTGATAATGGTTTATACTTAATTTTTTATTTGACTAAGTGATGGAGCAAACAAGACATTCATTTGATAGTAAATTATAAGCTTCACAATATGATGTTTATTAGCTTAAGATATAAGATTTTATATCTTATTAACACATTTTGTGCCATGCCATTTTTGCCTGACTTGTCATTCAGGCTATTTGATATTTTGACTAAAACTTAATATATTATCACAATATTTACAATTAAATAATCTTATGTCTTTTATACTATACCACATTTTGTATAATGCTTCATTGTTTATGTGGAAATATAGTTTACAGAATTATATTTGTAATTAAATACATGTTTTCAGAGCATTGAATAAATATGACTGTGTACATGTGGCATGTAATGTGTTAACTCTGTAAATTCAGCTACAACACATTTCAAACCTTAACATTAATAGTGTTTAGTATGTTACTGTCTGGCAGCAGAAATAACAGCTGTATTTGTATTTATCCAGATTTCTGAAACGGAGACATATTACCTGTTTTAAAAGCATTATCCTTTTTATACTTAGGAATTATATCTGTATTCTTCTTTTGTGGGATACTTTTAGGTATATCCTTAGATCATTTTTTCTGCTGTGGCAAATATGTAATACTACATTTTTGATTTATTATTATTTCTTAAGATTGGTGATATTTTATTAATTTTCTTAACAGGAGAACTTGACAGCCGATGAAGCATCACTTGTATTGACACGAGCACCTTTACCTGTACTGCCGAGCGCAAGAGTTAATATCACAGAAAACACAATGTGAGTAATACAATAGATTTAATAAATATTTATTCATCAAACTCTTTATCCTACTACTAGGTGAAATTAGTGTGACAGGAATCTATCCATAAATCTCAATCATGTTATTTACAGCACAGTCAATTCATTATAAAAAATAAGGGTAGAATGTTGTACATACATTACAAGGCTATGAAACAATTTAATAATTTTATAAACAACTTTTCTTGAAAAGACACTCTTTTCAAAGTGCCTTGAAGTAGCAATAAAGTTTTCTAATAAGTGAGTTACATTGATGAAAAAATAAGTGTATTTTGCTATGAATTAATAGTAATTTTGGTTTAGAACGGATTAAACTCAACCCTGATAGTTTTGCATGAAAGGTTTAAAACAACATTGTCTCATGTGTAACATTTATGGTAGGTGAATAATTTACTGGTGATAAGTTTCTATTACCAGAGGGCATCCAGGTCTACAACTCCTTTTTCTCCAGTCATTCAATAGTATGCAAATATTAATATTTAAAATACTGTTTTAATTTGAAAGGTGCTGTAGGTGGTTAAATTACTAGGGCAACAAGGCTTATCATCATATGTCTCAATACAACAGGCAAAATGTGCCATAGTCTATAAAAAAATTAAAAACAATTTCAATCTTACGAATGGTAACTTTTTATTGTTTATATCGGTTTAATTTTTACAGGGATACCAATACAAATATGTCAATTGGATCTTACTTTAAGAACAGATGTCCAGAGTTTACAAAAGTGTTAGGAAAAACTGATAGTCCTGATAGGTTTGTAAAACCTAATGTCAGTGAAGGTAAATATGCTTTTGCAGTAAATATAATGTAATAAAAAAAATATATTAGTTACATAATTATTCTCTAAGATAAATTTACTATATAAATAATGTAAATATCTTTTCTCATTACATATCACACTGACTCATTGGTGGTAAATGATGCACTGATCTTTATTAGACAGAAGTACAGAGGCAAGGCATGTCTATTCCTAACTTGAATTATTTTAATATTTTAAAATTAGGTATGTTTACCACCATCCTATCTGTTCATACATACATCATTATTCATACACATTAAATAGCAGAGAAATAAAAACTCATTTTGCATTAATTTAGGCAAATTTTAGGTGGTAAAAATTTAAACTGTGTTAGTATCTCTTTAAAAGTCTCTAGCGTCATATTGCCATTACTACTTTTTTTTTAATGTTTATCTTGTTTTCAGTATCACTCTCAACACCGACAAAGTCCAGTGAGACTGTTAATATTTACAAAATGGATCAGTCTCTTGATTGTATACCTGTCAGACAGTCGAGATCTAACAATGATATGGTGCAAATTAAAGAGTCCACATTCAACATTGACCATAGCAAACATATGTGTAAAAATTATATTATTCCAGAAATATCTGATAGTACTTGTAGTGTTGATATGTCACCGGTTAAGAAAAATATTTACAAACATCCAGTAAACAAAATTTACGACATACCAAAAGATTCATCTAAATTTGAACAGAAGCTTTTACAACAGAGGCTTTTGCAAAGCCTTAGTACCGAGCAATTCTCAAAGATGGCGCAGTCATCTCCTTTTCAAATGCCCAGTGAAGAATCCACTGCTTCTGTTGATAATGAAAATGAGTATTCTCTTAGCATTTCAAAAATTGCAGATTATTTAGGTATGTTTTAATAATAATAATTAAAATTACTTTGTTATTCCTTAGAATAACACATGGAATCCCTTTTTTTTTTGTTAATTTAAGACTACCATGTTTGTTAAGTAATATGTATTATATATTTTTATGGGAAACTGCTAGACGCAATACTGGTAATGACATATTGTGGAGTAAGATTTCTGAAGGAGGACTTTATCTTATTATCTCCATGACAATGCTGTTGACTGTCTTAAATAAGTTAATTAACTAAGTTAATGTAAATTCTCCAATGTGTGATATATTTAGTATGTTAATTTCTGGATATACTATAAATAAATTAATCAAATAAACAGGGAAACAATCAAATGTAAGCATAACTGGAATGCTTCAACTGAATAATCAGAAAAAACAGACCAGCAAAAAGCAACCACTTACTGAGTTACACATGAATGTGCAGAATAATAAGAGAATAAATGATGACATACCTGTGACCAAATTAAAGGATACCAGGAATTTGGAAACTGCTAATACAATAACCACAGATATTGATAAGCTCAAAATAAATGAGGAAGCAAAAAATGTTCCAACTGTAGTTATTACACGAGATTCTATCAACAAAAATGATTGTAACAATATTGATAATAAAAATAGGACAATTCGATCAAAATCACCATCAAGTAAAAGCCACTCTACATTGAGCACTGTACAGGAAAATTTTACCAGCTTTAAGTCAAATGACAGTCCACTACACAATGGTAAAGGTATTAAAAGAGAATCAAAAGCAATTTATAGTTGTACAGTATTTATATTATACATAATGTACATATTTTAATATAACTTAGGACAATAATATGATACCCAAAAACATATTACATACATATATTGCATTTGTTTTTTTTTTATGTATATACAAATTATTCATTGTTTTGAAAAAGAAAATCTATTTTAAAATCTCTAATAACGAATTTTCTTTTGAAATACAAAAGTTGTAATAACATACATATAATTTAAATCTCATATTATTGTCCTTGTGTATGTGTGTATTGATTTGAATATGTAGTAAATATTTTCAGGTGAGGTTAACTTGTCTCACATTCCTTCCCCAAATGTTGAATATAAAGAGTTAGATAATTCTGTAGATTGGTATGAAGTATTAAAGCACAAACAATTGAAGCCGGAGTGCTTAGCTAAAGGTTTGTGGGCCTCGCTTTAAATTGCTTTTAATTGCTTTCACTGCCTCTGTAGTTAAGCACTAGCAACTAATACCAAAGTCACTGGTTCAGTTCTGGAGACATGAGAAGGTTTTTGGGGGTGGGTTGTTTTAAATTTGCCTGACTACCAGACTCATTGTAAATATGGTGCCAGTACAGCATTGCTGTTCCGATTGACAGGTAGAGTCTTCTGAGTGGGCAAAGTACACTACTTACAATCTCATTGTCACTTAACACCTTTTTAAATTGATGTCATATGTTAGCTCATTGTTAAAAAAAGGGGAGTATGAATTATTAACGTATGTTCACTAACAATATCAGTTTATAATAAAATATTTGTAATCATTATTAAAATCTCCATAAATTAGGATTATTCAAGAATTTATTAAATTATTTTTAGATATTTTCTTTGTGCGAAAAATGCTTGAATAATCTTTTGTAACATAAAATTCATTGCTTACTTAGTAATGCTTAAATAGTAAATGTAACATATGTATACAACTATTTTCAGAACAATGGGTGGAGATTAGGACCACAAGTGTCAATGGCTATGTAGGTGAGTTATTTTGTTATTAACAGAAAGGAAATGGAAGCTGCTGGCCCAGAGGACTCTGGTTCTCATAATTTAACAGTTGAAGCACAGAGATGCTATTATAGTGGCAGATTTACAACATGAGTATGGTAGCTAGACATTAGGGTTTGAAAGAAACTACTGTTGAATAAACTTAAGAAGATGTGGTCCCAGAATTGAATTATGGTCATCGTCAAACAACTCAAACTAAAAGTGGTTACATATAAATTACACAGTTTAATTTTTTTAACAGGTGCCACCTGTGCGACGACTATCACAATTACCACGCTCACAGATAATTGGTTAACTGCAATATTCAATTTCGGCAATTTACCAAACAAAGGGAAAGATATGTCCGTAGAATTACCCCGAAAACCTTTATTACTCTCGCCAGGGAAGACTGAACAATTCACACTGTACATTACATCGAATGTTGAAATAAGCACAATTTTATCCTTCACCATGCATTTAAAAGATGCCGCGATTGATGGCGATATAGATCAGAATGGGACATTAGAAATCAATTTTAAAATGCCAACAATACAAACCCTGTCTTCAGATGGATTGAACAAAGTTGTTTTTCCCCACATGCAAGAGAACTCCACTCTCACAAAGTATTTCGTTATTATAAGCGATTGTCCAGTTGATTTGCAATTAGATTTGTCAATAATCGAAGGAGACAGAATGTTCACCATAATGAATGTCCAGGAAATAAGTAAGAATGATGTAAGCAAGGCGTTGATGGACGGGCAAGCCGCCGCTGATGATGAACAAATCAAAATTGGGAAGGCGAAGGGAAAGATTTTAAATAAACAGTTGTGTCGACTCAGTAAAGGCAATGCTATTAGAGTAACCCTTAAATTCACTGCCCCAAAGCTGAAGGAATTAGATTTGAGTAAGTATAATCTTCAAGTTCATTTCATATTCAATTCATTCATTCATGCAAATCATTCAATCATTAAATACAAGTGGTCTCTGTTGTCAGGTACCGTCAAGATGGGTATCAATGCGGTGCCTATTTCTGCTCCCAAAGTGTAGTATGCAAATGCAACTTTGAGTTGTTTGTGGTGGTTTTCCAAAGTTGGTGAAATTACTGAAGGAACGATTTTTTATTGTCTTATGTCTTAAAGCGCCGAGCACAATTTCATACATTATTTATCATTCTAACTGACGATCCATGAAAATTATGAAGTGTCACTTACTGTTAAGTGTAGGTCCTATGTCATTACACTTAATAAAAAATAGTCGACTTTTTTGAGATAGAGCAATAGCTTGGCAAAATAATCATGACCTAAATATCATTATTATTCTTTATTTCAATAAGGCAAAGACGAGCTTGTGAATGTGAAGTAGCAGTTCCATGAATGCTGAGCCGCAAAGCTTTACCATAGTTAAAAGTTTCGCTAATGGTCGGTTATCTAAGTTAGGCAAGTAGGTAACTAAAAAAAATACAGTAGTAAGAGGCTATGTTCTTATTACAATACTTACAGGTGAGGGCATGGTTACATTGAAAGGAGCTCTGCATGTAACCCTCATTGGAATAAAAGCGAATTTAAAAACAATTGATCTCATTGGCATTGTTGGTTTGGCCAAGTTGGAAATGGACGTACCGATGAATAAATTGCATCTTTCTAATGGTGAATATTGATTTTACTACTTGTTAGTATTCTGTATTTTTTTATAATGCTAACCAATGTCTTTGTTTTTAGAACCTAAAACTATATCTTTAAAGAACACTGGATATGTAACGGGGGTTTGGTTTGTTAGTGTAAAAGAGAAAAAACCTGGTAAAAGCTATTTGCCGTTTCGCGTGTCGTCAGAAACATTGGAATTGCGTCCGGGTGGTGTAACTGAATTAGTTGTTACATACACCGGATCGTACGATGACGTCACTGAGGCGTAAGCAAATTTTTTTTAACTAAATTACAACCGTGTTTATATTAAACATATATATAATAGCTATTAAATCAAAAATTGAATTGATTTTGATATATATTATTTACTTTTTTAAAATTGGTATTTTATGAAGAAAAAAAA
This sequence comes from Ornithoptera alexandrae, assembly GCA_029030555.1. Taxonomy (NCBI): domain Eukaryota; kingdom Metazoa; phylum Arthropoda; class Insecta; order Lepidoptera; family Papilionidae; genus Ornithoptera; species Ornithoptera alexandrae. The sequence goes on along the minus strand of JARDVY010000064.1, from coordinate 3,344,429 downwards.
TGCATTGGCAAATTTGTTAAAAATCTTAAATTTATTTAATTGTAGAACCGTAGTATAGTTTCTTAAGTTGATGACATATTTAATGGTATTTGAGGTTATACATTATACCCCTGGGGAAAATCATGTATGGTTACTTGATTTCAAAAAAATAGCAGTATTTATCTAGGGGCAAGTGATCAATTTGCTTATAATCGATAGGTGCTACTTAAAATGGTAAGATACAAAAACCAATTGCATTGCACTTTCCTAAGTCTACTTTTTACTAATTTATGAAATAATAGAACTATCCACATTCTTTAAAATACGCAAAATTATAATCACATTTAATCTTGCAGGTTATTAATCCTGGATGATGTGAATGGTAATAAGACTTCTATAGATATAACCGGTGGAACAGAAAAATGTAGAACATTCCCTATTAAAACTAATTATTTAACAATGTCTTGGGTACGAGCTGGTAGAAAGGAGCTGAATTTAAGAAATTCTACCAACAAAAAGATACAAATACGATGTCAAATATTGGGGGAAGGGTTTTCTATTGACCTGCCTGGTGTGGAGTCCAGAGGAACTTATTGTATGTCATTTGGTCCTCATGACTGCCGCCCATTGCCCATAACGTTCTCACCGAGCACCGTCACTCCGCACGCTGCCGCTTTGCATCTGGTTTACGACAAAAATAGTGACTTCTCTAGAAAGGTACGTATTTTTTGTATACTCATTCTCAAAAATGCTCGTTAATGAGATCTTTGGGGGAGGTCTATGTCGTATAGTGGACGTCCATTGGCTGGTGATGATGATGATGAATAATCTGTCAGTATTTTTTATTTACAATGGGCTATTACTTGCACTTCAAAACAGTGTTGTGTCTATTGGGTATACATAAAATGAGGTCATAATGGTGAGAAGTATACTGCAAATAAGTAAATGCTGCAGGTGTTTCGCATTAATCTTAATGTTAGAGCTTTCTTCCCTACTGTCCACCCATGACTGAGTTTTTTAAAGCATTCTAATCATAGGTGTAATATAAATAATCAAAAAGATTATTAGAAGCGATTCATATGAGAAGTCATTAGTGTCTGAATTGTCTCCTACACCACCCTGTAAATGTCTCTATTTAGAATAAATAAAAGAATAATAAACAGTTTTAACGTTGTATACTGCAGGTGAAGTTATTTGGTTGCGCGAACGGCGAGTCGGTCCGCTGGAGCGGGCTGGTGACGTATGGCGAGACGGCGCTGGTGCGCGCGGTCGCGAGACAACCCATCACTCTCACTCTGTACAACAAGTACAGCGTGCCCGCTTTCCTCTGTGCTAGTGTACACTTCAATTGTGAGTTTCATAAGTATTTGTAATAGGGGTTTACCTGCCTCCGTGGCACAGAAAGCGCCCTGGTTTCGATTCTGGGGCCACGTATTGTAGAGTATGGTTAGTCGTAGGGTTAACTAGCTACCACCCAAATACTGTATGCCACCATAACACTATTGTTGTGTTCCATTTATCAAGATATGAGAATTGCGAATATTCTTGGTAAAATTCACTATCTACAACTTATTTGTCTTAACCTTAACACTACAAACACTGTAGATAAAAGAAATGGTATTTTATTGTAATTGTCCTGTTGCTTTCTTGATAAAAATAAAATATATTTATGTATGGACATAATACCTTTTTATAGTTCTGTTTTAAATAATTGCCTTTGCTGCATAGAGGATCTTTCTAACAATATCACACATTGTAGTGCAGTACCGGTGTTGCGAAGATGGTTCGCGGGTGGAGGGCGCACGGTGTGTGGTGGGCCCGCGTCGTCGTCACGAGATCTCGCTGACGGTAGACTGGGCGCGCGTGGAGCGACGCGCGCGCTTCGTGCCAGCCGGTGCGCTGGCCACGCTCACCGTGCTTGCCGGCCCCGAGTGTACGCGACGCAGGATAATCAGGTACATAGCGTTCATCACACGTTTAAATATTTGGCGCAGATACAATTAATACTATAGTGTAACAGGAAATTTATTAATTTATTTAAAGAAATTCTTACAGTTTCTTACAATTAATCGGGTAGAATCGCTGGGAGCCTCTGGATTCAAACAGCGCAAGACCGTGCTTTGTAGAACACAATACAAAAGATCTATGTGCGGCAGTAAACGTCCATGGGCTAAAATGATAATGAATCTGGCAGATTAATTAACACTCAAAAGTTAGGTTACTTGCAAGCTATCAATAGCTTTACTGCTAGTAGGTCCCCGTTTCCAGAGATCATCTAGGTACAACCGCAACTACTATTTTACGCACTAAACAGTAGTGTGCAGATATTACTGTGTTCCTGTTAGATGACGGTTGTAGGTAGTTAAATTCCTTCAGTGACAAGACTTAACGTCTTATGCCTCACGGTGTCGAGCATAATGTAGTGTTGTGTACACCGTCCTATCTAGCGTCACGTTATGGCTAGGTGTATTACGTTCTATCAGGTTAATGTCTCGAACAAAAAAAATATTTTGTCTTTATTTCAATATTCGTTTTTTCTGTTGATTCCTACTAATATTTCTATAGTTGCATCAAATATCTAATATTTCCAGAATTATTCGTGACCAAGAATCCGGAAAGCTGGACACTTCTTTACTACCCGATCATCTTGCAATATTGGCGCAAGATTTTGAAGGGCAGGACGTTGTTTCCGATGAATCTTTAAAAGACTTTGAGGAAACTAAGGTAATGTTTTATTTAAAAAAAATATATATATCCTTTTATGTAAAACAAAACATATCAACTTGATTACATGGCTATGAGACAGACGTCTAGCATGTTACTATTGAAATCGTCTAAGATTAGTTTGAAGGGCACAGTTACCTAGTGAAATCGCTGAGGTATCACGACTTAAACAGAACAATGTAGAACAAACAGAATGTAGTAGTGTGTCGTTCTAACTAGCGCTGAATTTTTATAAGTTGGCATATTATTAACTTTGGGGTGTAAGGGGTCCCGCACAACAACTCTAGGGACTCTAGCTAACCTCACTTGTTCGTGGTGCACCCTGCTAATCAACAAACGTGGCTTTGGCTCCCACCAACCCGCGTCGTGGGAAATGGCCCAAATCCCACCACATGAACCTCTACAAACGACGGCCCCAAGCGCCCGACGGTACTGGAGGCCATACTGACTGTAAGGTCGCGGGAACCGCTGGATGCGAGCAGCGCAAGACGATGGTTGATGTGACACTCTTTAAGCGAGGCCTATATCCAGCAGTGGACGTTTATCGGCAGATGACGATGACATCATTAACCATTGAGTTAACGTCTTTTCCGCCGCGTCACTACGTCGAATAAAAAACACCGTAATCGTTTTTTTTTTCAATACTAGTAAATTTGTACCACATTAAATTATAAAAAAAAATATTTATCTTGTTCCAGTCATCGTTGAACGAGCTCGTTGAAAGTTTGCAGGAGTTGACCGCACAGATCGATTTGCCGCAGGATTTCGCCGACGACAACACAATTATAATATGCGACGACACCGTGCTGAATCACCATACGCTTTGCGAGTGAACAGTATTTATCTATTATTTTGGAATTTAACTTCTATATAAGATAATAAATAGTATTGTAATTTTAATAATTTATGAATAGATTTCCTCTTAAAATTTACTGCATTTTTGTTTAAACAATCAAATAACTATGTAGTTCAAGTAGAATTTCGTATTGATGTGCACACAATCCAGGGTATTATGAATAAATTGTGACAACACAATAAATACATTTAGAAGTTTGAATATGGACAATAATAATAAATTGAAAAGAAATGTTTGTTTACTTGCATATTTATGTTCTTAACTGGTTGTAAGTCTTTTGCCAGAAACCGTTTAGGTAGATATCATCGTAGTTCCTACTTTCGTCGCCCCAAATATTACTGTGTTCCAGTTTGTGAGACGTGCTTATTCTTGTAACTACTGGAATTATAAAACTTAAGAAAGTCGTACTTTCTCTTTTACAATGCTACAGGTCGTGTAGAATATTTGAATCTAACTAGCGCTCTTTTGTTACGAGCAGCTGTATCACTTACCATCAGGCGAATCTCCGAGTCACTTCGTAATCACATGAAAGAAAAATAAGTGTCTATCTTTTTTCAGTCCAGTCTAGTAAAATTAATGGAGCCATTGAAATCCGAATAGAGTAAAATTCGTACATTGCGGTTACGCGATAGAGATGGCCGCTGCGGATCTCCGGCAACGGAGAACTATCACCTGTTATAATTAAGATAACATTAAATAAAGGTTTACATGAGCTCCAATACCACATGGTGTAAGAGAGTTAAAACATGAAATAGTTGAAGTTTCAACAATAAAATTATTCTTTAATTTCATATCATTTATTATTTTCTTAACTAGTTATATTTATTCCAATCGTTTTGCCTATTTTTTTTTTATCATTGTATCTAAGAGATTCCGACTGTCGATTGCAATTGTCTGTTAAAAATGACCATTTTAAAAATATTACCTATAACTTAAAAACTAAAATGCATTTCCACTTATATAATAAAAAAATTCATTAAACACCGCAAAATGATATATTTTATATACAGGACTAAGTCTGACGGTTCACAAAATTCAAACGATTATTTACGATGATAATAATTTTATCCATTGCAATGGACTCCCTGTTTGACTATATGACTGACATAATTTTTTTTTTATTATCTACAATGGGTTACCACTTGTCATTAATTTCACTTAATATTCAGTGACAATGAGGCCATGGACGGTGAAGCGTGCTCGTCCGATACTCTGGCCTTCAAATTGCATGCAAACAAAAATCATATAGCTCTCGAGTGTTGGTCGCAGGAGTCCATCGCAGAGGACAAGTCAGTGTGCTCTTGGTGTATTTTATTTCTTACACAACAAAAAATAAACTTTACACGAGCATTCGTCACAGAACATCCGTTCACTGAAGACACGCCGCAGTCATACAGTCCCGCACACATTCACATACTTTACACACATTTCGCATTTGGCAGTTTATCATAGTTTCCTCACAATCGTCAATATTCACATAGCACTCTTCACACAAAGCAATGTCTGTCTTTTTTTTAGAATACATAGTTTAATAATAAGTTTTATTCAATTAAACAAAATCACATCGATTTAATTGAAGAAAAGTTTCATAATGCATTATTTATATCATATGGAGATAATATGTGAATATTAACTAAGCACAAGTGAGCTCCACATTCAATGTCTACTGTGCCCGTACCACTCGTAAGTATGAAAAATCTTATTAAAATGGAAGTACTCATAAAACAAGTAACCTTGCAAGTATTTTCAATTGAAAAATATAAATGGCTGAAACTTTGTAAACATTGATGGTTCGAAGGTAATATAAATTTATTGCGTTTTATAATTATTCGTCTAAGTTACAAAAGAAGACAATGCTGCGAGGACGCGGTCGATTACTCGAATGCACCGGACACATGTTGGAGTTGTACGACTAATTATTTTTTTTTTATCTACAATGGGCTAACACTTGACCTAAACTTCACACGGTGTTAAGTGACTGATGGCTATGATGATGTACCGTACATGCCCCGAACGCTCCACCTCTCATACGTTGATAGCCGCAACAAAGCATTGCTGCTATGGCGGACAAAATAACAAATTGAGAGTCGTAGCTTAGTCAAGCGGATTCGAAAAAACCTTCCAACGACTAAAATTCACAGCCCTGGAATCGAACCGGGGGACCTCCGTATTAAACGGTTATCTTCGGCGCCCCGGAGGCGGTTGGAGTGGTTTACGAGCGAAAGTCGCGACGAGTATGCTCTGTGTGGTTAATTAGATATATGTTTATATATACATCACACAGTCACACGATTTATTTTTTATACAATAGGAATTAAAAAATACTAAACTAAAATATATAAACCAGTCACTTAATGAGCTATAAAATATGATTTAAGATTGCCAACGGTACACTGGCCTAGTGCCGTCCGATGCTGTGTAACAGAGACAGCTCTAACATTAATGATTGCCGAGGCTCGTGAGTTAGTAGCGTTATCTTTTACGTTTCTTAACAAGTACGACATCGCTGCCCGCAGTAACGAGCCCGGTCACAGACGCTGTGCTTCCGAGAGATCAGAGGCTCCCCATACGCTCCGGCATACGAGTTGTTCAATATTAGCGAAAGAAAATTTTGGTAATTAATGCCGTTCCTAAACCTAAAACACAATAAAGTATACATAATCGTCCGTAACGTGATAAATCGGTAACGGTATAGTACCATATCGCCCGCCACTTTATAACTGCATCAGAACGCATCACATGTTCAAGTCTTACAATGTTCACAGTTAAAATATAAAAAGTTTTGAACGCGTTAAAATTTAATAAAAAAAATGTATTATATAAAACGAAAAAATCATGGGATCTTCAATTTGTTATTTAAAGTATAATTATCACAGATAATGTTAAAATAAAAATAAAGTATGATGCCATGTTGGAATCGTTGCAGAATGTGTGAAAGTAACCGAACACCTTAAAGTGTGTACCAATAACGAAACGAGATTCGTCTGCGCATCTGTCCTCTAGTATTGACGAACAGACACCCAACCGCCCAAGGAGACGGAGGAAAGGGTCATGTGAATAAACAGTCATCATCACTGTCTTCTTTAGCCACTGCTAGACATTGGACTCATCCAAGATGTATACATTGATCGGTTATGATCTGCTCGCTTCAAGTGACTACTTTTGGTGACCTTTACTGGAGGACATTACTATCCCAACGGCCGTCAGTACTACTCGCGATATGCCCCGGCCATTGTCTTTCAAGTCTAGCAATCTTTTGCCGACTTTAGTGCTAATGTTATATTCCTCTTTTCTTCATTAATAATAATATTTATAAATTTGTATAGACTTCACTGTTTTCACATGATTAAATATATATCATACTATTTTCAATTTAAAGACAAAATGTCTGTAAGTTTAGGCAACTGTGGGACGAGAAACTCGGTTAGTTAGGACGTTATCATTCACAAAACGGTGTCTATGGACAGGACATCGTTTAGATATTGGTACAGTTGCAACTCGAATATAACGCAATCCTACCCGAAATAATGGCGCCCGCATAGTTTTATCAGTACAGGATTTGTCTACACGTCTACGTTACGAGTTTATGTTCCGTAAAGCTTAAAACGGCCCCGCACTGTGATGCCACTTGCGACCTACTTGTTTTTTTTATTTGTTATTGCAAAGTAATCACTACTCGCTCCAATAAGTTCCATTTGAGGCTTTTTCTACATTTGTGCGTGAAACAAATATTTACTGCGTCAGTAGTGACTGTGAAGACAACACGTCCGGCGAATGGGATAGTTTAGTAAACAGTATACCACATGTGAGTACAACCTACAAATGGCGTCGCAAGTGAACACCTCGGCTATGAGATTATTTACATGTATGAAAACGATCGTCTATGAATACGATCGTTTGTGAATACGCCCTCGTGTATGCGGAAGCGCAGGCGGCTGGTGAGCGGGCGGCACGTCGGCGACACGACGCGGACGGGCGGCGGGCTGCGTCGCGCGGGTGGGGCGCGAACGATGCTGTTTGGCTCGTTTCCTCGTACAGATCCGCTGTAGTAGTTCACGCGCCGTCGTGCTGCAGCAGTTGCAGCGCTCCTCCGCCGGTTTGGGTGTGGGGCGCGGGCGCAGTACGGGTGGCGAGGTGCGCCTAGCGCACAACGCGCCCCGCTAGGGTGCGCGGTACAGCAGGTAGGCCGTGAGCGCGGGAGGCAGCGACAGTCGCGAGACCGCTGCGCGCAGTCGGCTGCGCCCCACGCGCTGCCGTATCACGCGCCGACACAACTCCATCAGCGGTAGCGGCTCAGCTGCAATGCGATAACAATTTAAATTATATTTTATGAGTACATGTCTTCTTTATCTCCTTCTATCTATTGTCAACTTACAATCTATTCCTTTTTTACGCGTATGCTGTTTTACACAATCTATTCATATCTCCTTTAGTCTACCGCTACAATGCCGCCCACATGCAAATTTTTCATTCTCCTATTAACATGATTTCTTCACTCCGCGTTACGAGTCCAAGTCATGCTGGCCTACTACTACTCTTAATATTTTTTGATATTGTTGCAGTTTTAAGCTTCTCTTTACGTATTAAATGTTTAATTTAGCTATTCTTATAAAATCCCTCGTCCAACTTAACATTCAGGTCCAAACAACTGATGTATTAAGTTTCAAATAATTAAGCGAATTGTATAGTGGAAAATGATAAAAAATTTGTAACATGAATTATCATCGGTATTAGGGAATGGAACTTATTATGATTATGGGAAAGGAAATAACTTACGATCAAGTCCGCCGATATATTTCATAGTGATTTCAGCATGCCCCCAGACCGCCGATACGATAGGGTAGAGCGTCTTTCCGCGCAGGCCCCGCGCCGCTACGCCCAGGTAGCGTCCGTCCGCGCAGAACGCGAGCGTGCCCTCGTCCATATCTAGCACCACGAGCAGCCGGTCCGGCACCAGGAACTGCTCGTCGGGTCGCAATAGCCCGGGGTACGTCGTGCCGCTGCCGCCCGTGCCCTTCGCGTTGTGGTACACCTGCAATCGGTTAAAGCTCACTGTCAGTAATGAACACATTGTCAAATTCCGCCCATCAAAATGACCATTGCAGGTATATAAAACTCGCACGGCCTCTACGACCCTACGACTTTTACTGAAACATTCATACAATTTATTTTTAATGAATAAATGAAGTACTGAAGTATATTTCACAACGCATTACAATTTTATTTTGCAATTTTTCAAACTTATGAATAAATATATGGAAGTAAGTATCGGGCAACTTTATGAAAATTGCAAACTGTCTTCATGTCGGAAATGTCTTGCCATAACACTGTGAGTTGTTATTTTAAACTACCCTTAAAATAACGTTTTATAAAAATGTTATTCAATGAATAATAAGTGTCAATTTGGTAAGAAATTTTACGTAACATGTTATAATATTAAAATCGAAACTTTAAAAAACAATGTACATGAGTAATTATAAATTTTTATATAAATCACTATGTAATAATATTGGATAATATTTTTAAGGAAATCTTGTCAAAGAATGCAAACAAACTGATCTTTTTTTAAGGGTCAGCAACACTTATGATCCAATCATTATCAGGTTATAGTAGAGTGAGGACGTGCGCCACACCTTGTTTCTGCCCAAGTCCCAGCCCCAGCTCTGGTCGGTGGCGCCGACGAGGCTCTGATAGCCGACGGAGTGTAGCGGCGCGTGCGCGGTGGCGACCCCGACCACCGCATGGGTGCCCCGCTGCCGCGCCGGCCACACCACCTCCCAGCAGTGCAGCCCGCGCGAGTAGCCCACGCGCCCCCGGATGCAGTCCGTGCTCTGCGCGACCGGGTGCCGGTGGAACGTCAACGCATCCTCTTCCTTAACGAATATGTTTAATGATCTGCAAATATTATTTACATCGGTATTAATGAACTGTTAAGACTTGAAATATTTTTTTTTAATTCGACGAAGCGACGTGACGAGCAAGACGTTCACCTGATTGTTACTGATACGCTGGCCTATAACGTGACTCTAGTTAGGATGATATACACAGCACCGCACCACATTGTGTTTGTCACCTTGAGACAAGATATTAAGTCTCGTTACCCCAGTAATTACAATAGTTACAACTGGAAAACGGTAATGTTTACATCCTACTGTTTGACGGCAGAAATAGGAGCTGCGGTGGTACCCATTTAAACGCTCTCCAGCAACAGAGATCCACCAACAATGATAGAGATGTACCACCAATAAACAACTCAATTCGCATGAAGCATCAACAATATCAAGTTGACTGTAGACTTAACATCTTCAACTCTGTATATTCGGAAATTAACAATAGGTGTTTCGAGTTTGCGATTTTAGAGATATTGCCCTCGCAGCCTCTCGCGTTAGCTTCGGGAGTACCGACAACTATCAATGGTTACATTTATACCATAGTACGATATAGCGAGTTATTGTTGGTATAACCCGCTCTGTCGTACCTCAAACACAACAAACCTAACCCAACCTCCTTCCATCAAAGAAGGATATTCTCAAATAACAAAAAAATACAACTTAAATGAATGTAAATATCTAACTACTAGAGCGATGGTGGATGTCCATGGATTACGAATAGTTAAACCTTGACATGCATATTGTTGCTTAAGTTACGGTGTTTAAAAACTTTATCAAATATTATCTGCCGAACTAACACGTAGTTCTGATTTATTATTTTAACTGGCAGACTCAAAATAAGCACAAATGAAGTATAGACGATAAAAGTATTATTTTATTCTTGACTAAAAAGAATGACTAAAACAGGGGTACAAGGAGTCCCGGACGTCAACTCACGAGACCCAAGCCAACCTCACCCGCTAATTCGATAAACGAGGCTCTGGCTCCCACCAACCATATTGGAGCAACGTGATGGGAGGTGGTTCAAATCCTCCTATATGAATCTCTACAAACGACTGAAGATAACGGGAAGCCGCTGGAAGCGAGCAATACAGGACCGATCGATGTGGTTATCTTTGGGTGTGGACGTCTAGCGGGTGATGATGAAACAGAATATATTTTCATACTATTTTTTTTATTTAACCATTACATTTTCGTTGACTACACAAATGAAGAAATAACTTATCTATAGTTACTTAATAAAATTACGTAAATGTAGTTTCGTAGACATATATTTTGTAATATAAAGTACAAGCGTTTATATATACATTAAACTAAAATTAGTTTTACTGGTAAATCTTTGAAAGATAACACAAACAAATAATTAGCCTTTTTTGAACTGAAAGAAAATTACTTAATTAATTTCGTAAACTCCTCTATAAACAACGATTGAGATTCATTGTGCTAGATTTTATATATAAAATAATAGTAACGCGTATATGACGTAGTGTAGAGCTAGAGGCTTTATTTAATAGGATTAAGTAACAGCAACAGTAGTATGTGGAGCTTATTGTTGACAGCACATGCTTGCCAAGTTTGTTGATAAATAGGTCCGCATATAAACCCACGTGGTTTACGTGTTAATTTACGAATATTATGGTTAGTTTCAACGGTACAATTAAAGTTATTATTAAAATTTTGTGGACGGAGGTTTTTCGTTTGGTTTACCTTTGTCGTTTGTCATTTTACACTTCGTATGAAAGATTACGCAACAGTTACCTTCCCGAAACCAATTTTGCGAGTTTTATTGGTGGGAGGTCGCTGTTGCTGGAGACCGTCTTAGTAAGTACCACTGCAGTGTCTGGTTTTGCTGATAAACAGTAGTATGCAAACATTACAATGTTCCAATTTGAAGGGAGCTGTAGCTGGTGAAGTTACTAAGGTAATGAGATTTAACATCTTGTCTATAGGCGACGAGTATAATGTGGTGCTGCGTATATCATCTAAGCAGCGTCACGTTATTATGGGCTAACGTATCAATGATCCTCAGGTGAACGTCTCTCTCGTCTCTTCGCTTCACAGCGTATACAACTAAATGGAATATAAACACTGAGTCTTGTCTCACATACCCTACTTGTCTAGCCAAGACCCCTTGTTGTCTAGTTTTTGTGTAATTGTCAATGTGTGTCAAATTTTTATGTAATTACTAAACTTTTTAGAGCGGAAATAAAAAATTTATTCGTTTCAAGCAAGTCGTCGACTCTTTGTGTAACCTCAACTTGTGCTACTTGGAAAGCGGAGTGGAATAGGAATATTTCTAAGAAGACGTAAGCGTTTATTATAAAATAAGACGAAAGTCGTGAACATTAAACGGCGTTATTTTCTCAGCGTCTCTGTTGACTATAAAGATTTCTTCTGAGAATTGTTCTTTTACTTATCAGGCTTCTCTAAGCTTAACTAGGGGTGGCATTTTATAGTCCTGCTGCATAATAAAAATCTTCTAGTAAAAACTCGATTTATATTTGTATCATTCCGTTATTATTAAATCGTTAGGCAAATGATAAACAGAACAAATACTTAAAAAGAAATGTGGGCGGGAGAGAAAATATTTCACATTGTTTTCCATTTAAAAATATATTTGTTTCTGCGTTTTACTCGATAAAAACCATATAACCGTTAAATGACTAACATAACGCCGGTGAGCTTTGTAGCTATGAAACATGAATATTTGAAAGTAAACGCGTCCGGGGCTAGGCTACCAATAAACGGGGCGGCGAGGACCTAACGACCCGACGTTTTATCGATGAAACAACCTTGTTATACCAAAACGTATAAAGCATCAGGCAAAGTGTTTTGTAAACGGCGCCCGACAAGGACATTGCTTGCGAAGGTCTGATGTGTAATTGTTGATCAGCACACACTGTCGCCGAATGTCCTTTTCGCACTATATAACTTAATGGATATATGTGACATAATAAAATTTACATCTTGTATGCATTGTAAGGCAAATATTTGTAATATCCTTGTCGGAAATGCAAGTAAGTTTTTAATTGTTTACACCAGTATTGGGTAATAAAGATATCTTCATTTATTTACTATTCTATAACTAAATTTATTGTTGGATTGTGCCAAAAAAAATTTTCTTTCTTATTTCTGTTATCTCCGTGAATTTAACTAGAAAATATTCTATACTTACATATTATTATATGAAAATTTTATTACTTATGTAATTAATTACATAATTTGTTTCAATCACTCAATATATCAAAAGCAATTGATATGCAAAATGTAACCGTGTAGTTTCTAAGAAGCACAGAAAAATCTTATTATCTTGAAACAGATGGATCTATTTTCAAGGAATATAACTACAAGCGGTCCGGCAAATATTAGATTTCGATTAGAGGCGATCGCAATGAAATTGGGCGATCCATTTAACCGTTAGATAGGACCGACAAGCATGAGGCAAGTGTGCGTCCCTAACAAGTTCGTTTAACACTAGCGTTCTTCTGTACTTTTAACCTTTCTCACAATTAAGGTGCCGACGATATGACTGAACTAACTATAACGTCTATAGATATATAGATTCCTACATCTCGGGCTCGTGATATTTTAAAGAATTAAATCATAAATATCATGCCCAACGTACAATACAAGTTTAGTTCTAAATCTGGCACACAATGGTTACTGTTAAATGGGTTTAGACTAGTACAGGCTTTTTAAAATATAACAAATAAAATACATTAAATGTTCAAAGCGTATCTTAATAAAAATACGTATACATATTTATGTCATAAATAAATCTCTATCTTAAGAACTTTGTGAAATAAACCACCGCTTCGACGTTACTAAAGAACGTGTCTTTAAAAGCAAGTATATTCTTTTCTCCTTTTAGTTTATATTAAAAATAAAACCTTTGGGATAGGCGTGACATTAGGAATTAAATTAGTTTAAATTTTATCTTACGGTTAAACTAGCATAGTATTTTGCAGATTAAGTTTATTATATATTAAAATTGTTTTTTCAAAGAAAATTGTTTTAATAATAGATTGTTTAGGATGGTAACAGTAACCATCTAGAAAGTAAGATTCTACTAGCGACACAGAAAGCTTAAACACGTTAGCTCTTTGCTAGTAATTTATCGTAAGTATAAACTTTAATAAAAGCTCTTTGGAAAGATGATTATCCTGTAATATTATCAGGTAACAAGATTTCACAATTTATTTAATTAGTAGAAATCTAGGATGCTTATTAATAGGAAAAGCTTAATAATATTAATTTTATATACGAGAACACTATAGTTGTTAGCCGACATATATGTAAGCTGGTTAGGTCGATTAAAATTCTGTTACATTTCGCTGTAATACACGGTGATTAATATATTTAAATGTCGTTACCCAGAAACACTATATTTATGTACCAAGGGAATGACGAGGCACCAAGGAAAATTAATATCTACTTAGTATAAAATAACTCATAATCGATATAAGCTACCCGCCTGAACAGACATCGAGTGTTGTCTTAAAAAAAACAATAAGATAAATCTTGGAATTATTAATGGTCATATCAAAAGATACCTAGTATTATGAAATTCTCAGAATATAAGTTAGCTGAACACGCAAACGATGGAAGTGTGTCAGACTGAAGATATTTATAAACGTATTCAGGGGTGAAAGGTATACACGCCTGGATGCTTGACATTCAATCGTCGTATTCCGTATTGAGATAAATTAACGGATGACCAGGTCAGCTCAGTGTCAACGTGTAAAGCATAGAAAACCCATATGTTTCGCAGTACTCTTTTCGAAATTAATAATCTTCCGAGGAATTAAATACCGACACTGTACTTATAAGTAAATTAAAAAAACTCCTTGTAGCCAATCTTTCCAAGTGTATTACATATTCAATAAAATATGAAACCGGTCTAATTGGCAGAAAAACCTTTAAAATACTTGATTAAATCAATACTAAAGTTCGCCGCCTTTCGCATTCCGCATAACAAGAAATGGTGATTTCCATTGGGTCGCGGGAATTGTTGAGGTTACGGAAGTAGTTTATTGGACTCAATAATTGAAAATAACTAATTAATTTCTCTACGTAGTGGATAAGGGAGAATACTTCTGTAATTAAACGCGACGATATTCAGTGTCTTGTTGTGTAATGAATGTTTGTGCTATAAATTTTACTATCATTTGCATGGTACTTAAAAGAAAGAAATAAATTATTGGGACTCGTAATTGATATTTATAACATACTAATAAGTCTTCGTTGCTGCCCCCCTGTAAGCGCGTTGTTACGGTATTATGCAAAACCAAATGGCTCCCAATAGTTTTGGCGAAAAGAATGCACTAGCTGTTCCCCGCTCGCTTTGCTGGCTGTAACACCCCCGTAAGTCTCTTTGCGGACGGAATTTAGAAAAACCGTACTTAGCTGACCTATACTCGGTAAAAGGAATATTCCTATGAAATTTTAAGACTGTAGGCCTTATGGTTCCATTGATATCGTGGTCAGTCTCTACATATATTGTAATACGTGCGAGCCTATTGTTTTCGATTTAGATATTGAGTTCAAAGTAAAATATGTGCAATGTCATTTTTAGGCAATGAGCTAGTACGACAGTTAAATTTAACTACTTTTGTTGACGGACGTATATTATCTGTGTCTTCTTAATTCTGAATACTTTTTTTTTTTCATACCAAATAAATTTAATTTCAATACCGGATTACGGTAATGAAGAATACGCTGACATTTTCTATTATGGACTTTAGTAATGGAAACTTTTTACAAGCACGAAGAAAATATCAGCTACGTTTTCCAAATCGTCATCTACCAAGTCGTAGAGTCTTTGCTGCGGCGTATTACTGCGTCGGAGAAACTGGCAGCGTTCTACAGAGGCGACATGATGCAGGTAGGCCACGCATCTACGATACTGAAGAGGACGAAGGAATCATAGACCATTTTGTTATAGACTCGACCCGACTACGTCAACCAGGGTCGTGGCAAGATTTCTGGGTTTAACACATACGCAAGGTTCTACCCCTACCATTATACACTGGTCCAGGCCCTGGAGGAAGGAGACCCTGCAAGGAGATTAGACTTCTGCCGTTTCATACTGCATGCAGACAGAAAATAATAATTTTTTTACGAAGATATTGTGGACTAATGAGTCGCAGTTTAAGACGGCATAACAAATTTTCATAATAGTTATTATTGGGCTGTGCGAGGTCGAAATCCCCACGTGATTAGAGAGGGAGCGCATTAGCGAAGATTTTCCGTAAAAGTATGAATGGGCATAATTCATACTTAATTGATAGACCCAGTCTTCTTGCCCAACAATTTAAATGGGGAGACGTATGAAGATTTTCTTCGAAATATTTTTTTTAATTATCTGGAAGATATACCATTAGAAACCAGAAGAGAAATGACGTTCCAGCATGACGGCTGTCCCGCCCATTTTCATCTCGGCGTAAGACAGTGATTAGACACTACTTTGCCTCAGTGATGGATTAGCCGAGGCGGACCAACACCGTGGCCCGCACGGTGTCCTGATTGAACACGTTGCGATTATTACTTATGGGGTCACATGAAACCTTTATTGTATACAACACTAATTAACTCGATAGAAGATTTAAAGTTACGCATAATAGTTGCTGCTGACAAAATAAGCGAACAGCTCACATGGCGATTCGCTCGATCTGCTTATTCCATATATAGATAGATAGGATACGAGCTATACTTTAGCCCCTTAGATCTTTTACACCTATTACCTTTCACCCTGTATATGTATAGTACACACCTGTCTTCTGGATTCCACGAGTGCTTGTACTGCAGGTCGAGGTGTGCGGGTGGTGCGTCCAGCAGCGCGTCGAGGCGCGCAGGCCGCGGTGGCTCGGGTGCCAGCTCGCGTGCGACGACCGCCTTGAACGGCGCCGTGCACTCGCGCGACACCGACTTCACACCGCCGGAGAGCTTTTGCCCCATGTTCATTCCCCTGCAGCGAGTGCGGGCGCGCTTCGGCAGCGCCTTGAGGCCGCCGCGCCGCGCCTCCTCCGCGCCGCCGCCGCCACCGCCCCCGCCCCTCACTGAGCGCACCCCGCTCTTGTACCTGCAACACAGATTACAATACATTATATACACAAATTGTTTTCGTGTGATTTTTCTTACCCCTATTTTGGCTTCTCTAATTATTTATTATTTAGTTTGTATTTTTATGAAAAAAAAATTCTCTTATTTAAATGTTTAGATATAAGAGATCAACGTAAGTAAAATTAAGACATAGTGAGTCAATATAAATATCACCAAGAATGAGATGATTACGAAGAGATTAGAAAAAAACGATGAAATGTTTTATAGTGACCCCGTGCAAAATCTGAGTACTAAATTTTAAGGCAGTGAATATTCATAAAAAATAAACCGACTGCAAGCGACTGATACCCCTAAATGTCATATTTGACAAACTGTTTTATATAAAAATAGCTTTTACAAAAACCAACACTTTGTTTAATATCAGAAATCAAACAGTATAACTTATTTGTCATTTTAATGAATTTATTTCATCCGTACAACACTCGTACTGATCAAACGGATCGGAATAGATGTCAAGATAAATCGTTTGATTTGAAAATGTGATTGCGGAATATCAATCGGTGTTTGCTTGTTGGAAAACCGGTCATTCATGTAAACCAAACAAAAGCTTTATAATTGTTACCGAATTAGGAAGATAATGGGTATAATATGAAAACAAATTTGTGTGTGAATATTTTGTAATTATTTTATAATTTGTGCCTAGTTTTTTTTTTAATTCTTATTCAACGAAGCGACGAGACGATTGGGATGTTCACCTAACGGTATACACTGCATCACATTGTGCTAGTCGTCTTTAAAAAAATAGGATGTTAAATCTAGTTACCCCAGTAATTTCACTAGCTACCTTCATTCCGGAACACAGTAATGTTTGCACACTACTTGTTTGGCGGCTGACATAGGAACTACTGTGGTACTTACCTAGACGGTCTCCAGAAACAGAGACCCACCCCAAGTAGAGTGTTTTTAAAAACCTTATGATTACCTGCGCTAATATCCACATAAATGAATAATTGCAATTTATTTTAATAAGTGACGCACACTACGATTCTTATTTGGCTATTTTTCTATCAAAGAACTTGAAGTTTATCCCATAGCGAGCAAGCTTCGAGATTGACAAATTATTGGGTGTATGATTAAGGTGTGAATAAACAGTATTACTTAAATCTATTGTTGTGGCTGTGGAAACTGGTTTCCTTGTTGGTGAGTGGTCGCAATGTCGTCACAGCATTGCCGATGGCTGCGTACGCGCATCTTATGTAACTCCGACCGTCCAACCGTGAAAGTCAACCGCTCAAAAGCCAAGGTTACCGCGGCCCTGGAGCCTCGCTCTAACACATGCGAATGTTACATGACCGCATCTAAAATGGCCTCGATGCTGTTTGTTTTTTCCTTGACCGTGACGTCATTGATTCGGCCGTTCTTTAATTAAACGGACCTCACCACAAATTCTAAGTAGAATAAAGGGACGTCCTATAGCTACACGTTTTGGTAATCCAGGCGAGCATGATGTAATGCTGGATAATTGTTTATACACAAAAAATTATGTGGTTGGGAAGGAACGCCTGGTAGGCACATTACAAGGCCGTCTGTCTTTCCGATGTTTAAAGCGACTACATAACAAAAGCGGGAAGTGAAAGGCAGTGAATGCGTCCCCTCCCGTCGCGTCACCTCCGACCACATTGGCTTTTTAATCAGCAAAATTTTTTTTAGAACTGCATATAAAACTTATTTGTTGTTTAATTGCAATATTGTTGTATAAGATTATATTACTATGTTTTAACAAGTTTTATTTAAACATTGTTAGAAGCTAACCTTATTCCATCTTTCGAAGTACAGACATATTTGTAAGTTCTTTAGAAACAGTCAAGAGCTTCTCGGTAAATTAATATGAATTAAGACTTTTTTTTAACGTTGTCACATAAAAAATAATGTAATGTATGCAGTCAACTATTGAAATGTTTTACCAAAACGAGCACAACATTGTTTGCGATCGCACCTGATGTTTAACAAGAGAATTTAATATTCTGCAGGTAATCTGTGGAGCAGATAATCTTACGTGATCGAATGGGCGATGGTAAATAATTCCAACGAACACATGACCACAAACGAGCCTCGATGCGAACGTCGCTCATTTCGCGCACCATTTACCCGTCTAACACAAAGCGGTTAGTTTTTAAACAAACGTGATAATGATCACAACACCGTGCAGGTACCATGATAGGTATGTTTTAATATTAGCCGGTAAACGGCGATGACATCACACTGCAAGTTACATCGTGGGAAACGTCGGCCATTGTATTGGAGTTATCAGCGGCCTTGTTGAACTTCTGCGTTATGGCTACGCTACATTACAATTTCTGACAAATTGCTTGATTGCTAGTGTCAATTTATTATATTACGAACGAATCTCTAATATAAGATTGATAAGCAAACAACTTTTATTGAGTGATTTCAAATTGCAGATATCCTTAGAGTCATTATAATAAATACAGTAAAAAATAAGTCACGAAATGGCGACGTAGCTCCAGCAAGCCTGCGAATAAATATAAAGAAGACGCGTTGAAATGTAAATGGATGACAGTTATAAAACGAGAGGTGTTGATAAAAATGAAATTATTATAGGAATACATAACCGTGATAATACGAAGCTCCGGATGAAGTTGTGTGGAAATACACCTAGGGACATTAACGCGTGCAAATTGTAGGTAAAATTGAATGGGTTTTTGGAATGTGTTCAAATGTAAGATTGGGCGCGGCCGTATCCAACATAACCGTTCACGCTCGGTGAGAGGTGAATGGAACCGGCGAGCGTTGCTAGGCCGACTACATTAGCGTATGCCGGTCTGCCAGCGCGAGAACAATCAACTAGACAAACGTGCTGTGCACGCCGGAATTGTGAATAATATATCCCATCCCATCCTATCCCGTCCCGTCCATACGCCTCATACGTTAGCAGTAAGCGCTGCTCCGTTGCTCATTTTTTTTTTACAAAATTCCATTAAGTTTATAACCGTGCAGTACTCAGAAGCTTATTTAAATGTCGAAATCATTAAATATTTTTTACACTACAATAAATAAACTTTACTGGTGGTAGGTCTCTGTTGCCGGAGCCCGTTCCCTTATTTCTGCGCCGAACAGTAGTGGAAAATAAATGTGTTCCGGTTTGAACGGCGTCGTAGCTAATAAAATTATTGGAGTAACAAGATTTACATCTATGTCTCAAGACGAGGAGCACAATGCCCTATACCATCTTAACTAACGCCACGTTGTTATGGGTCAGGCGTATCGCTTATAAAGGGTACGTCTAATTCGTCTCATCGTAAAGCGACATCATTTAAAAAAATAAAATATAATCAGAACATAATAATTAGTTTCTACAGCTAGACGAGTCTAATCCTCGATACGACTTATCGCAACCAAAGGAAGTAGTTTTATTCAACGACGGGTTTCTGATCGAGCTGTTTGCGTGTTACCAGACAGTGTAAGATGTACGTACCTCGGATCACCCATTGTTTAGGGCCGCCGCGCAACCGGCATTGTCTCATAATTCAAAGTAAATGGAAGCTACAGTTATAGAGTCGGATAAACCCGTGCCGTAGCATCGCTTACTTGCGCAACGCGACTAACTATGTTTTATTTCAATTTAACTGAATCGCCGGAACTTGTGATTGTATTTCACATGATCTTTGACAGTTCATTGGCTAAGTTGGCAAGCGTCCCGCCTTCCGATTTATTTTACTTCCGAGCTCGATGATATTATTTATATCTTTAGATATTATTAGTTTTTTATTCAACACGAGTTGCCCGTTTTGTATTTGCAACAGTATTATCTAAAGGCAACTAAAACTATACATTAAAATTCAACATAACATAAATAAAAAATACTTCTAAGTATAATAGAATAATAAAAAAATAAAAGCGTACATGTAACGGCGCAGTTTAGTATTTTATTTCACTTTCTGGCAAACGTTTCATGATAATGTTTTTCCTATTCCGCAAACATTATGTTGGTTGGCACTAAAAAAGTTTAGTTTGGTCTTGTTATGTTTGCGAGTCTTAGTTTTGCAGACTTAATAAGTATAGTTAATATGATTATGTATAGAACGATTCTAGTTTACAGTACGTCGGAGGTACACACAACGAATTATTAGAGCCATCTGCCTTGCCACCCCAGGGCATTCAGCCAGAACGTACTGTACCGGTCGACGTCGTACTATATAGCCGTTGAAAGCTTAAGCTCATTGTTTGGTTTATTGTGTTGGCTTCTCTGCTACATGCATATAACTTATTCACGATGCCTTTTATTTATGCATACAGACCCAGCCGGTATACAAGCAAAGAAAAATGAATGGATCGATTCGATTCTATCAAATAGTGATAGGAACGAATGAACGGTTCCCCTGTGTACGAGTTGTTGTCGTACTTTACATCTTTCGTTGTTCGGAATTGTTTTGTAAGAAACGAAGTCTTAAAAGTGCTTTTTTATGTTCATCTTTTATAAACGAACCACTAAATATCAAGAGGGAAATAACTACAATAGGATGAGGACAGTATCAAATGACTGATTAAGCTTACATCATTAAGTTCGATTTTCCACTTCTACAGCGATTATGGCCTCCTTTCTGAAAGACAATTTATAAAAAGGCTACGGAAAGTCTCGATTGTAATTTATGTGCTATTAGGGTGTCGATATAAACGAAGTTATGGTATGGTACACGAGAAACGATTCTACTCCTATATTTTGCTTTTATAATTTTTATCTTATTTTAAAATAAACATATTACACTAGGAACGATAAATAAAAATGCCTTTGTTTGTTGTATAATAAACGTTTAATATTAATTAGACAAATAATATTTGTAATTCGCTTACCATTTCATACGCCTTTGAAATCAAAGATAGGAAGATTAATCATTGTATTTCTGTTGTCATTAACAATTTACTTAAATCTGTTTGCGGGTTAATTTGAATATGATAGTAACTATCTTTTGTACTTCGAACTCTGGTTGATGCTAAAGAAGCGTTTATCAAAAGTCGTTTACACGGATCCCATTTATATTTGAAGACTTGCGCGATAGCGACACGCCGACGGACACGAGAATCGCCGATATAAAATCTTGATTGGTAACATTTAATTTGGCGTGCAAATAAAAACTCAGCTCACAAACGAAATTGAAACGTCCCGAGCTGAATTGAATACAGCGCGGGACTGCGGAGCGCGGATTAATATTAATTGGATCACAACACGTAGATTTGTGAATTGACTGGATTTTAAACTTTACAGCGCCGAACAGTTCTTAATTGGAGCACCGGGAAAGGTTTTGATATAAATAAAAGTTATCGGGCGATCGTCATTCAATCGCGAATGTCATTTCCAATACATATCGTGTTTAACCGGCAATACCCGGCGATGAATGATCAAGTTCGCTAGAGGTCGAGTGGAAGTCAGTTACCTTCAAGTAGTATCTTTTTTTTAATTCAAATTAAGCGACCAGACAAGCGGGACATTCACTTGATGGTAAGTGATACGCCTATCCATAACAACGTAGCACTAGTTAGGATAATATACATAGCATCACATTGCGCTCGTTGCTTGAGACATAAAATGTTTAAGTCTCGTTACCCCAGTAATTAGACTAGCTATAACGCCCTTCAAGCCGGAGCACAGTAGTGTTTGCACCTGCTCCTGTTTGTCGACAGAAAAACGACGCTGCGGTAGTACCTACCTAGATAGTCCTCGGCAACAAAGACCTACCACCTAAGAAATCTACTCATTTCGTCGAGTTAAACTTTTTTTAATATCCACATATTGATACAAATATCATATCATCATCGATCCCAGTTGTCCCTGTATCGTAATTGACACTATGTTTTGGTGATGATGGATGTCCAACGATCATTGGACAAACTATGTAGTTTCTTTAAAAAGGAATTAAATGCAATGAATATTATTTTATACGTAAACGTCGTAAAATTATATCTTCTACGCCTTTATATTCTATGATATATGATTTCAAATTAACAATTTTCCATTCGCTCTCACAACAAGGATACAACATTGCCGGTGGATGAATACGTGAACCTCAACAAATCACAAGAGAAGAGGACGTTTAACAAAAGAGTAACACTACAACAAAATAACTGCAACGTTAGTGTTGAGCGCAGTCGACGTATTCAAAATGCAATTTCCGTCGACGATACTCTCTCGTGGAATGTAACCATTTTCCTTGAATTTAAACTCTTTTTCGTGTTTTTTTTTCCTCATTTTGTTTTCACAACAGAAACTGTTACAAGTCGTCTCAATGCTAAATACGACTCTGTTAGCGTTGATGATTCTAACGTTATTTTCACAGTTTAATGTTTAAAGTCTTTAATATATAGCAGAAATTAAATAATGTATTGTACTGGTGCATATTTTATATACAAAGTCTAATAAGAGAATTTATCATTGGTTACGATCCTAATTAGTAAGACTTTTAACCCAAACCATATGAGGTTTTCTGCACTAAATAGACAATAGCTTATGTATTAATTATTTGTCGATGCCAAACTTAATGATTTGTATTTCATACTTTACGCAAGTCGCATTTAAAACTTATTTGCAAATGTTTTATTATCCTCATTGCTTTATTTACTATACACATATTTTTATTCTTTTTATAGATATTCATGTTAAACATTATAATGAGAGAGTTATATTATCAAAGATCACAAGAGCATAAATTTTCTTATAAATAAATATTGTGTCATTTGATAATGGAATTGTTGATATAATATTTGTCAAAGTATTTAAACAGTGTAAGTATTCCATTATTTGCCGACAGACGGCGACATATGCAAGTAAACTTCGACAATCCTTTATAATGCATGATATAAGAATCTTTGATCCTTTACTCGACTTACCAACCGGCACTGGGCCAGCATGATAGTGTTAAGGCCCAATTCCCCCTCCATGAGAATCCTTGAGGGAGGTCTATGCCCAGCAGTAGGTATTATCCGGCTGATAGGATGATCCTTTACTCTATTTAAATGCAACTGAGAGTGAACTTGGAGGGTTGTTTTCATAAAACTTCTATGTACAATATATGAAATGGTTATCTAAAACAAGTATTGTAAGTAGACAATAAATGTCTCTAACACGAGACTTTAGCTTAAGAATATCGCACTAATTAGGGCCTTTTACATCGTCATTGGCCATTGCCATCGAGATAGAATTACCAAAATTATCTGATCTTTGTGTAGTGAGAAATGTTTGTTCTTATTCGTTTATTTACAGTTAGACACACTTATGTTTTAATTACTGGAATGAGAAGCTTCAATAAATTTAGAAAATGTTATCCAATAACCTTGATGTTGTCTTTGTTAAAAAAAGATAATATTTGCTAGAAAAACAAAAATTTTGAGTACTGTTATCAAAGACAAAACTCCTGGTGAAATTTATTGATTACAGATATCTGTGTACATTAATTCTATTCGAAATAAAAAACATTAAATATCGTTTGTCAGTAAAAAATAGGGTAAATAGAAACAGTGCTAGACAGACAACGCTGGCGTTATCTTGTTTCGGACCAAGACTCGGTCGCGCACTGGGTCGTGCGCCAGAGGAGTGAGTAGTAAAAATAAGTGAAATAAATTAAAAAATGTTTTACATTTATTAGTGATTTTTAAATAAATACGTAAATATAAATAATATTCATAATTCAGGATACGTGTTTCAACCGTAAAAACAGTTGAGAAAAACCACTATCAACTAAACAGCTAATGTTTCTTCACCAGCGTTAGCTTACAAATTCCAAGAACAACTTGCTACAACTTTGCATCCTATTCTATGCTAAACTCCACAACCTCTTCCCTGTGAATGTGATATATGAAGTAAATTTTAACTGTGCGAGTTAGAGAAAAAATGGAAACGTGTTTTAATTTTCATTAGACAAAGCGATGAAACGAGCGAAATGTTCACCTGACAGTATGTGAAACGCCCAGAACAACGCGGCGGCAATTTATGATATATACAGCACCGCACTGCACTCGTCGCTGTGAGACAAGACGGTTAAGTCTCATTACCCCAGTTACTCTACTAGCTACGGCGCCCTTTAAACCGGAACACAGTAATGTTTGCACACTATTTTTTTGCGGCAGAAATACGAACTGCGGCGTTACCCTATCTAGATAGTCTCCGGCAAGACCTCTCACCAGTGTGTAATAATAATAACAACGGATAATGTTAAGAAAGTTACATCACGGAGAGATGTAATAAATCACGACTTCTTTTTTTTTACAACGACATTTTTGCTCAGTATACAGCACGTATATTAAAGTTTAAGTTACATTACGGTGAATCCCTTGTAAGGAACACTAGAGTATCATGCGTATTGACGCTTTTGAGCTTTAATTTTGTAAATTGTATATAACTAAATTGAATGTGAGACATTAGATTAAAATTAATACAAATAATTAAATAATAATTTTAAGTTCAAATTGAATTTTTTTTTTTGGCCCACTGTCAGAAATTCAGTTTTAATCGCCCGTTCTCGATGTCAGCATCTCCCAAAGGTTAAAGATCGAGACCGCCCGAGCGACGTTTAACATTATTCGAAACTGGAGAAAGTGTCGGCTGCGACTCAAGGGTCGTTTTGCGAAATACACGTCTCTGCGAGCATCGGCGACCCGGCCATATAGGGTAGCGTTGAGAACATAAGACGATTTGGTTGTTGATATAATGAAATACACGATTGTTTCCAATGATTACGTAATGAGACTCGATATCAATATAATTTCCTATTTACGTAAAATTTACTGTTAATACACGATTAAGCACTTTATTTAACTTTGCATAATATGCTTTAAAAAAGTAAGCACTATAAAAGTGTGAAGCGTTTGCTGGTTAATTATAAATATATAGATTAGGCATCTAATTATAGTGCTACTAAACGAACTGTGTATTAATAGATAGATGAAAGTTATTTTGTTATATATATATAGGGTGGCGCAAAAATAACCTTATAAAAATACCTTATTACCTGTGTTATAAGGTACTTTTTATAAGATTATTTTTGCGCCACCCTATATATATATATAAAAAAAGAGTTTATGAAATCATCGTTAATTAATGAAATAAATTTAAATAACGCAGCAAATGTCAACAAGTCGCTAAATCCTTTATCACATTCAAAATTCCAACTCGCAAAAGTTTCTCAAAATTGATAGTCAAAGTTTGTAATCTCTTTTGCGAGGAGATAAGCTTCGTGGGTAAGGTTTGCTTACTTATCGTGTTTCAAATATTTAATATTTATCCGTTCATGGGAACTCAAAAGCCGAATTTGATAAGATGTACGTGGGTATGAATAAAATATAAGCAAGTTACGTAAACCTAATATTACGTTATAAATTATACAGAGTACGAGTAAAAGTCGCTACAGAAGCGATACCCGCGCACAACTTGTCTCAAGTAGTCGTTTAAAACAGCAATGGGAATGTATGAAAGTAAATGAACCGTTCGGGAGAAAATAATTATTTCGTTTGAATGACTTGTTTTCATTACTGTTTTAGAAGCCTGAAATAAATAATAAGACACGCTAAGTTCTATACACATTCGTATCTAAAAATTATCATATATAATAATTTAAATTCTTACTGAACTAATATTGAAATAAATAATTATGTAATCTCCAAGTCTTTTTGTCTCCGAGTATGATTGAGTAAGAAGCCACTTTTGTTTTTTTAATTTGTTAATTTACCAATTTGTGTAATTTGTAATAATTGTTAAACGATCATGCTTTTTTTATTTAATTAGACGATGAGTCGAGTGCGACCTTCAGCTGATGGTAATATGCCTAACCATAACAACGTGGCACTGGATAGGATGATATATACTGCACCACATTATGCCCGTCGCCTGAGACATAAGACGTTGAGTCTCGTTACCTCAGTAATTATCCTAGTTGCAGCGCCCTTCAGTCCGGAACGGTAGTGTTTGTAGCCTACTGTTTGGCGGCAGAATAGTTGCTGGGGTGGTACTTACTTAGGCGGTCTCCTGGCAACAGAGACCTACCACCAGTATTATTTATTTAAAACGATAGAACAACGGAGAGTTGTTTGTGTACATATGAAGTTGTTGTTTGTCGCCGTTGGACTAAAGTAACGTTTGCTTATAAAGATAATGCCCAATAAGTATTCATTTACTTAGTACTGAGGCCTCGACACGCCAGCGATGCACTATCGTCGGTTTAAATAACAATTAAATAACCGCTAGGGCGTGTCACGTCAGCCAACCTTGTGTTAGTGGCCGCGTTGCAACAGGGCCTCGTGTCAAGGAAAATGCCCACTTAGCGGTTTCCCTGGCCCTGAACCGATGCTTGCAAAGTTTTTCGCCAACTGCTTGTAGTTAACGACAAGCTTATAGTTTATATTAGATCATTGCGTCTAAGAGTGGATACATAAAAATTTATTAAAGTAGGAATGTTTCAACGGAAAACATACACGAGAAAAAAATTGCATCCATTATTTAAACGTCTCGGTGCAAATTTCTTACAAAATTTAGGTCAATGATAAAAATGAACGTATCTTTGGCTATAAGGTTTTAGATGTTCGATTTAAGTTTTTGTAACTTATAAATGATGATATACATAACTTGATTAGATCACTCTTAGCCAAAATTATATCCATTTACGTAATATTGGAATTGACATTTACAACAATTTATATTTAAATGTTTCTGACAGCATAACTTATGATGTCAGTTACGAGTTTGGTTTAAAATTTATTTATCCCCTTTAAATATTCACATCCTCTGTACCGGTATCTGAAATCGATGCAAAACTAATTTTGTCCCACAACCATTATCTTTGGCATATAAACATGTCACGAGATACCACCTAATATTAATATATATAGAATTTTGCAACATTCATTGCATTTGGAATCGTAACCAAAAATTAATAGCTATCAATGGATACAATAAGTAATTATAGTTACGATCAGCAATTTTATCTGAATTTACGAAATCCATATGATATAACGAGATTAGAAATAAAATTGAAATTGTATGAAATTCATGAATAAAAAAACTCTTTTTAAATAATTTCTTTGATACCAAGAGATTCTTTTCGCTCATAACATTTATAAAGGCATTAAGTTACGTAAGTTGCTCGTACGCCCGCTTTAAATGCTCATTTACACGCAAAGGGTTTCCCTCATTCGCATTTTTCATGTTTTATCAGAGCACCGCAATGTCACAGCTCGTGGAAAAACTACCTGACATTAAATTTTTCCAACTTCTCTTTATCATGTTTATTAATAGCACTTTGTAACACAAAAACAAACGAGAATATAAAATTTTCTTTGTGGGATTAAGAGACCCATCGCGTTTTATGTTACTTTTGCTGGTGGATCTCTTCTTAGAGTTTGTTAGACATTGGTACAAAATCTGACGTGGAATTTGTCGGATCTAATTGGCCATTAGAAGACTTGGTTGTTTTTGCATTTTAAAAGTAAAATATATATAATGTAATATTTACCCTTATATGAAAAGTTTTAAAATAGTAGTGTACATTAAGGTGTAAAGTGTTTGATCTTATTTGCAAGAAATTCCTTTTCGAAGTTTTACAAATTATTTTATTAAAAAATAATATATATATATATATATATATAAGATGAATGCTACACATAAAACTCATTCTTTTACCAATTTAAACAAGTTGTTACGCAGCGCAGCGATGTTGGTACTAATTTATATATCATCTCGCCGCTTTACGGAAAGGTTAAATGTCATTTTGGCATCGCATCGTCGGAGTCTGCGCGAAATCGGAGAAAGTTTTAAATTTCAATTTAACTACATAAAAGTTACAAGTACCTTAAAGGCCATTTTTTCTTATTTACAAGATCAGGACGGTCGATCGAGATGGTCTAAAGTGTGTCGGTTCAGGTGAGTGTATCACTTGGTACGATATTGCTTGTTCTTTGGAGTGCGGTGCAGTGTTGTGCAGTGTGGTGCAGTGCGCCGGCGCGGAGTCCGTGCGGGGCCTTGACTGCAATGCGCGAGCGCCGTAGCGTGTCAAGGGAGCGAGCACTGCTTTCGCCGCCACGCCTGCTCCGAAGCCTATACAGACACGTCATTGCGAAGAAAAATCTAACTATTGCAGAACTGGTAGTTTACTCAATCTGATTTATTTAAAGTTGCCGAAAGTATACCTCAATTTAAATTATGCTATAAAAAGGATTTTTTTATGTAATGACCTCAAACAGACTAGTGTGACTTAAAAAGTCAATCAAATCGAGAGAAACACGAGCATTTCTGTTTTTTCAATTGAGGAAGGGTTTCTGTTTGAGTTGGAGCAATAACAGCTTCAACACTAAAAATTGGACCGGACAAGGAAATAAAACAACAACGAAGTGAAGGAGAAACTGGGTCATTGAATGTTGGCTCAGCATTGGCACACAATAGGTTATAACAACATGCTGAAGGCGAAAACAATTTAAAACACGGCCTCTGGAAACAGCGACGCGCAGCCTTTCCATACGCGTCATTTGCATTTTCTATACATGCATGCTCATGATGTGATTGGATGCGAAGAGGCTTCACGTATCTTAATGTAAATACTTTTATTAAAAAATTTACTAGCAGGAAAAATATATATGAAATTGTTACTGCTATTTAATGAAAAATCTAACAAATCTAAACGACGGTAGAAATCAAAACGATATAAAACTAAAACCTAAATTGAAGGCGAGAAACTTGGTACAAAGAAATATATTGCGAGGACAAAGCCGAGCAATCTTCTAAGTGGTAGGAGAGGCCGGCGCGAGAACAAAGCCCGCCCGAGCCATGTACCCCCGCGCCGCCCTCTGAGAGATAAGCGCACCCTCCGCCATAAATGCCTTTAGCGCCACTGAATGAGCCCGCGTCTACGGAGACCAATGAGAAACTTAGCAATATCTTCTTGAGATTTTCTGTAATGTATATCTAATGAGGAATAAATAATTAAATGTTGAGAAATCTATCCGTAATCGCGTAGCGAAACAGGTAAGTAATTTGAACACCCCTGAATTAAGTATAAATGAAATCCCACCCACGGCGGTGACGTGGACCGTGGCTCATCTATCTTCGTACTACATGTCATCCGAAATTTATATCCACGAGTATTTTAAGGAAAGGTAAAATCGTTTAATATCTTTCCGTATTTAATTTTCGCTCTCTGCGATGTGAACATATGTAGGTGAAAAACGATGTCATTACAGCGTAAATGTCAACTGCATACCAGCCGGTGATCTCATAATGTTGCCAAAACTAGTGAACATGAGCATGTGGACAATATTTTTGTATTAACGGAACATCGGTATCAATCTTAGCATATTTTTACAAGCGACATAAACGATGTAGGAACGTCTCATATTTTAGTTTTTGAACTTATAAGCAAGGTGTTCAGGGTATCGTATGTTTTACTCTGCTTTTTGTATAACCACTTAAAGTTTAAAAACGGCTTCGGTACATAAATAAAACTCCGAAGGAAAGCTTTTAGAGTGTTGTGTATAAACAGGCGGCGCTATTTGAGCTAGAGACATTTTACCTCGAAGAAGTATATATCGTTGATTTTATGTGTCGGCAAATATATAGCACGCGAACGCAATTTTCATGCGGACTTTTTATCTTAACAAGACGTACATTTCATTTCGGCTGAGGGGGGAAAAATAATGATTCAGCGTAGACTTTATATTGGATCGTAAATTTGGAGAAAATATGACATCAATAAATCAGATAACCGTTTTCCGGAGCTAGGTGTTACACAAGGCGCAGGTTGGTTGGGAGCGGGCAAGGTGAGTGCGGAGACGTAATTTCGCGGATGGTTCTGAAATTCTTGCATCTCGCGCGGGACGAGCCAACGAAGGGTGCCGCCGATTTGAATTATTCATGGACTCGTAGCTCAGACGTCAGCTCGTCGTAATGTGCGACGACGGCGGCAGATCCTATCAGAGAAACTAGTCTTCACATTTAAATATAAACCACCTGTTATTATACAGTACATATCTTAATTAGAATTAACTCACAGAGTGCTAATTAATAATTTTATGGAGATTAATATTTGTATAATGTAATTATAAATAGGTTATGCAATTGGTACATTTTTCTAGATAATATCTAAGGGAACTTTAGTTTGAAAGCTCTTAGTGGAAAATCGGAAGCAGCGTTTACTGAATTCCGCGTCAGCAATACGTGACTTGCGGCGACGATGAGACTGGACACTTGTACGAGAGATGATCGAGGCCACTAAAGCTCTTGTGTGAGACTTCTTTTAGATCTATACCATCGAGAGATAAATCGGTGTACTGCTTTTAATTGTTGTTTTATATTAAAAATTTTAAATTACTTGATATAAAAACTAGGTATTAATATTGTGTTGTTTATATAGGAACAGAGGTTAATTTACAAATAAAAAATTTTGTAAAAGTGCCAAAATAAATTAATAATACAATGTATTTGTATTTAAATTGTTATCAACAAAAATTTAAGGATTCATCAATTGCCCCGCTTTCAAAAATCAGCTTGGATTGTTCTTAGTCACGGAGGTTGACACTAAAGAAATTTTTATATTGCCTCTAAGGATTATTTAAAGCTAAATCTGTCTTGTTAAAATAAAACCAAGCATCAACGTAAGTTAAGTATTTTAAACCAAAAAAAGTTTTTTTTTCTAATTTAAGAAGGCTATGTCAACTAAAATTGATATCATTTATAAATATTAGTCAAGAAGTTATTTTGTACAGAGGAGACCTGCTTGTATTAAATACGTTCCACAATTAATAATTAAACATATATTTTTAAGATTGTTACTTGGTGAAAAAAAAATTATACTTACAAAATAAATCAAGAGAATGGTGGGCAACGACAGTCTCTGTCTAATAAAATTGTTAAACGGTAACCGAACCACTAGCGTGATTATCAATATTAAATAACAATATTTGTGACGCATGTATGGACCCACACACAACGGCATTTACTAGAATTAGTTTTGAATTTTTTTTATTCTACGAAGCGACGAGGCGAGCAGCATGTTCACTTAGCGATAAGAGATATGCCTGTCCATATCATGGCGCTAGTGAGGATGGTACACACTGCGCCACATTGGGCTCGACGCCTTGAGATGTAAGATGTAGTTTTGTAAGAGGCGAAAGAAGAAACAGGCATTGCGGCTGTTCCCACCTAGATGTTCTCCGGCAACGAAAAGCTACGAACAGTGAATGAGTGATTTAACATATTCGTAAAATTTTTGATTATTGTAACGAAATAATCTAGTTTTGATTACTCGCACACAGGCAATATATCCGTCGGATGTGCGCGAGAGCTTAATATCTCTGCAACAG
The DNA here is from genome assembly GCA_029030555.1 of Ornithoptera alexandrae. Taxonomy (NCBI): domain Eukaryota; kingdom Metazoa; phylum Arthropoda; class Insecta; order Lepidoptera; family Papilionidae; genus Ornithoptera; species Ornithoptera alexandrae. The sequence goes on along the minus strand of JARDVY010000064.1, from coordinate 3,312,563 downwards.
ATTAAAGTGTAGCGTGCGTCTGTTGCATTTGAATTTCCAACGCGAAAGCTAAAAAGTCACAAAGTGAAGATCGTCAGCGCTCGGAGAGGGGCAAAAAGAAAACAAACGATTGTTTCATTTGTTTTTCCTCGGCCGCTCTCCGCTCGCCGCACGGAACCGGTATGGGGCTCGGCGGCTGCACGAGCTCGCGGGGTATCGACCAAACGCTAAAACACATTATCATCCTTGTGCTTCAACTTACAAACGCTCGCCCTGCCTCCACTTCGCTTTCAGAGTTGCTTTAATTTTAAATGTTGTTATAACATAAATCATTTTATAAACATTTTATATTAAATTTGATTGAACTACAAAGTTATAATAGATTAAAACATTTGATATTTGAATATGTTATAAATAATATTTTTAAATGGCACTGCCTTTGTTCATTCATTACTTAGGCACATACATAGACGTTACGTATGTAGTTGAAATAATTAGAATTAGAATTAGAATTATTTCAACTACATTTATTATTATAAATTAAATTAAAAATAGTCGTGATGATATGTATTTTTTTTTGAAAACTTTATAATATTTAGAGTAAAAAATTAAAATTTGCTACAATTTAATTTGAAATAGTTGTATGCTGTTACAGTTAATGAAACTGCACCCTATACCAGGAGAATATCCATTTTATGAATTAGTAGCACAGCAGCAACATGTTTGAGGGTTATAAGCCCAGTAGACGTCATAATTTTTTTTTTAATATCTAACACCGCGATTGGACTTAATATTCTGGAGATTTGTTATATAAATACCGGTAACAAACTCCAGTGATGAAAATCTTTTAGGTTATGGCTATAAGCATAAAACAAAAAAGGATTATTATAATTTAATAAAAATAATTTTTGATTATCTTGATATTTGTTTACATCCTAGAGTTTTAGAAATAAGGTAATGTTAAAGAAATTTACATAAAATTTGGGGTTAAAATATAAGAAACTATACTATCAGTGACATTATTTCTTTAGACCAAATACTGGATACTTTGTAATTGTATTTAATATTGAAATAAAGTATTTGTACAGAAACAAGAAACTGGCGTTAAGTTTAGAACCAAACTGTTAATTTTCTATACCATTAATAAGCGGCGGGTATTATCAAACAAATATGGTTAGCGTGTTGTAAATTTAAAATGTGTTGCTATATTGAAATGAGCAGATATCAACCTCCAGCTTGTTTATACATAATAAATAGCTCCTCTTTTCGTTCTCACGAGTTCGTAAAATGTTTAGCGCTCGAATGACATGTTTTATATTGTTTGCGAAAAAGCCGATGTAACCCGCCGCGAAATAGAGAAAAATCATTTCTACGTTTCAGTAAAAACAAATAAATTATCTTTTACTGTCACAGCTTCCGAATACATAAGATGATTATCTTTTTATTTATGTTACATACGTTCATCTAATATTTAAATATATTGTGTTTTAGAGAACATCTGCGTGAAGTATGCAATAGGCAGAAAAATTGTACTAAAAAATCAAATTGAAAGTTTTTATAGGGGCTGTTTATTTTTATAATACTGTAAATTGTATTGGTCTAGACTTGTAAAATTTAACACTTGTATAACGGAGTATTCACAAATTATATTTTTACTATTTCACCACTGTTTGCGATATATTGTAAAGATATCGCCTTCAGACTTTTCTTTGTGCTTATCGAAAACAAGTTAATACAATAGGCTTAGGTTTTCTGTTTGTTCGAGTATTAGTACTACAGGTACTATATCTACTATACTATATCAGTTATTAATACTACATCTTGTGGGCCTTCAATATATATATAAAACTTTAGATGCGATTATGATAGCAATATACTTAGAAAAATATTCTTATTTAGTTATGTTTAAGTATCTAGCGTATGGTTGTTACTTAATTGGAGTGCTTGAACCTTAACTTTAATTAATTATTGTTTTATGGAATAAAGTTAAAAGATTTTTAATTAAAATATTTTTTTGTTATATTTTGTTTTTTATACTATCACGCCTTTTTTCCCAGTAGGAGTAGGCAGAGGCGAATAAATACCCACTTTTTGCCAGATGTATTCAGATTAGGTCCCATGTAACATGGGGCGAGCCTGTTGCCACTTTATTGGGGCCACCACACACACACACAAAGATAATTTCATGATTTCCTTTCTCGTTAAGTACGTGGTAATTGTAACAATATGCACATTAGGCATTGAACAACTGCCTAAGAGGTACATGCCCCGGCCGGTATTAGAACTGTCATCTGATTGCGATGTCCGTGTTCATAAGCCATTGGAGCCACCACGACTTTTTGTTGTACCTATTTTTTTAATATTATGGATAAGAAATAGAATATTCTTCATTCGAATTAGCTTGTATACTACAATTTTAAACTAAGCAAGCGATGTCGTATTTATTAGTGAAACCTAAGTTTCAGTATTACATAATTACTATGACGTGTGTTCAGCAGTCAGTATTAGTGAACAAAGTAAATAATTCGATACATAGACTATAATGTTTGTAAGTCTGTAGATAGATATCTCTGGTGCATGCATGAAGTTGCGGGGTTGAGAAATTGTATGTATAAAAACCGACGTATAATGGAGTGGCACAAAGGGCAAAGGATAAATTGTGTGGAGCGTACCGTGCATGGGGTTGCGAGTGGGGTCAATGACACGCACCCCGCCCCACGCTGGGGCACTGATACAGGACGTTAGTCACTCGTGGGGGTAAACCAGCTGCTGTCACAAAAACTACCCTCGCCTACCTACAGCGGTAGCGCGTGGTCGCGCATATATAGATTTTTACTAAACGCATAATTAATGCTTCAAATTGATTAATGTTTTAGCTTCAATAATTTTGTTAACTATGGAACGTAAATTTTATTCCCGTACTAGCATATCTGTAAATAATTTGTTTATAAAAACTTATCAACGCCATGGAAGTTGAACCATAATGAAGTCAAGTCTATAAAACTATAAATGACATCGTTTTTAATACGTTATCACGTAAACCTTTGCCTAAATTAAGTAAAAATACTGTTGTTTTCATATGACACACATTTCAATTTTATTTATATGTTTAGATTAATCACAAAAGCTACGTTAGCCTAAAAAGGTTAATGACTAATATTTTCATATTTTTTCTTCTACTAAAAATGGTATTCAATGAGTATATTTAAGCAAATGATATACATACATTACCTTTGTCAAAATCAAATCGTAAACCAGTAAATATTATGATTGATCAAAATTGTTAATAACGTAAGAATAAAACAATCTTCTTATTATATAGTCTACACGTTATGTCATGAATAAATAAATTTCACAACTCATAACATAATTATCATATGAAATGTTTAATTATTTACAAACTAAAGCAGGTAAACAAATGCTCAACGTCATCCGGATTCTTTTAAAGTATGGTGACGTTGGGCAGGGAGCAGATTGGTTTTGAATAAATCATTGCATTTCAAATGTAATAAGACAGTGAGTAGTTTTATGGTAATGTACCTACACCAGAAGAACCATGAATACAGAGAGCAAAAGAATAGTCCTAATTTATTTCAGTGTACGCGTAAAGCTATGTAACACAGATTGTGATGTAGGGAGTGAAAGCGGCGACATATGCCGGCCCCGTTCGCTTTGTGGAGTGTGGATCTCGCCGCCATATGGTACACAAAGAGCTTATCTGCCACTAGGTCGAATGTAAAATCGAAATTTATTCTGACTGAAAATTGCCTACTTGTTATTAGTTACGATGGAGCAAGTTTCAATTGGGAGTTATTCAGTTCGACTGCATTATTTGAACGATGAACGAAGCCCGATCCTGAACTCGAAATTTGCAAATCTCAATACTGTTAAATATTAAATTGATTCATCGAAACGATTAACAAGCACTATTTAATTTCTAAATTACTATGGACGGACAAATGGTTTGTGGATGCAATAACATTATATAACACCTACATAGAAGACGACTCTCGAGTAAACACAGGTTTTATTGCACAAATTCCGATAATAACAACAAACAAATGGGCACTTTTTATTTTTCAAGTGTGATAAGAAGTTGTTTTACAGATTTCTATATGAGCATAATATACGTATAACCCTATGTATGCGCAATGAATGAGGTGTTGACTTCAAAGAGCGAAGAACTGTATCCTTCGGCCTTCAGTGAGGGCACATAGGGCATCAGACGTTTATGCCTGTTTGACGAGTGTATTTATAAAATACGAATATCGGTAAAGAACTTCCAACTACAAGCTTAACCCACAATATGTACGTTGCAGCACCTAAGCGTGTTCAGTTCATAAAGCTAAAACGATAAATTTATTGTTAACCGCAGATTTATTATATAGCGAGTTAGTTGCGTGACTCACATTGTTAACTACTAAAGTTTGAAGGCGGAAACTAGCTGAGCAGTGACGTAATGGGTATTGTGGTAGTCCATTAAAATAAGATCGACGTGAGAATCGTATCAAGGAGAAGGCTGCCTTCTTCGCGTCGCTCTTGGCTGTATGCGAGTTCCCATGAAAAAAGAATAGTTGCGGAGTGAGGTGTTAATAACCTCGGCGGTACGGATCGCGGAGGTTGCAATAAGTACGACATAGGCGCCGCTGGTCTGGTCAAGAGCCTTTCAAGGCCGGGAGGCGAGGCGGGGAGCGCTCCACATCTGCGCCTGAGCCTCTCTTGTCTTACCGCTTGCATTCCACCAGAGTAAAGACCAACGATTTAGTCGCCGCTGCTGGGGGCACTGACATGTCCTTGGAAATGGGTACAATGATTCCGGGTAGGACATTGTCTTTTGCGCAGCCATGCGATAATAGTGATATTGTCTCAACAAAAACTTTTTCGTTGTTCTTGAACAATAGTATGAATTTTAAAACAACTATGATGAATGTAAACTGACTATAAACTTGTAAAGGAATCGTGTCCGATAATATATCCGAGAACACATGTGCTAGGGTCGGTAGTTTCGTAATGTACGACTTATCAAGGTCGCGAACTATTGGTTTTGTACTTGAAATGTAACTGTCTCTCAAACTTCTTCAGTTCTTTTCGCAGTTAACTTGTCGACATGTACTTCTAATTATTTAATGTATATACACTTCTCTCCAACGTATTCAAGAATTTAGTGACATGATAAGGATCGTCAATTCGTTAATACCATTTAAGACTATTCTTACAAGAACCTCTATGCAATGCACCGTAGTATAAACTATGACACAAACACTGTGAGAATCACGATGCACAAGCAGGTAAAACGTGTTGAAAAGAGACAGGCACATGACACTTGATGCGAAGAATCAACAAAGGATCGGCGAGGCGGCCACGACAGGAAGCTCCGCCATGGCGAGGCGAACTCACCGCAGGTCGAGGAAACGGGCGGCCTTTGTTCTCCTTTCACAGGACATGTCGTACGTCGGGCGGTTTACAGCGATGACACTTCACCGTCGAGGCGCAGGCAGCATGCTCGCGCGCGTGCGTCCGCGCACTGCGGACACTACCACCGGCGGCGAGAGAACGCGCACACTGAGCGCGCACAGCGCCGCGCGCCGCGAGCTACCTGCTCGTTTCCGCGGTGAGGTGAAGCGGAGGTGTGCATCGCGGCGCACGCGCAGGTACGCACCCGCGCACCTCCCCGGGAGGGTAACTTACTTAATACACTTTCTTCACTAATTATCACTGTTAAATCATAGACGTTATAAACAATATTGGTGTGTGTAAGCATTTGTGCTGTGATCAGATGTTCAAAATAAAAAAGATAATTTCTTTTTTACCAATGTCATATATAACGTATTTAAGAATAAAAGATTTAATATTAAAAACTGTTCTAGTAAACAGTAAAAGTACTATAGTGTAACATTTATGTGAAACAAAGGGCCTCAAATTAGAAGAAATATAAATGGCAAATGTTATATCGTCCTATTTTAAATGCGGAAATTGTTTGTAAAAATTAGTGTAAGTCAGCACTTGGCCAACTTTCACCATTGCTCATGCTTAAACAATTAAGCGGGCGTGTGTATGATATTATAACCGCCCAGTAAAATTATAATTGAGACCTCGTTCATAAAACTAACAAAGACAAGATAAAATTAAAGTTGGTTAAAGTTTTATGTGAAATGTTAAATGTTTTCGCTAATAACTCAACAATTTAATGGGTCCGTTGAGCATGTGTAAAGAAGATACTTTTTACAGAGCAGAGAATATGCGAACAGCTTTTTCCCTTAAAATTCTAAAGCAAGGAACTGTTCGCAACTCGCATTAATCCCGAAGTTTAAGCCAGTTATTAAAAAAAAAAACTAAGTACACCGACTGCAGCTTGAACTACAGCAAAACAAATTGGAATTTTATTTAACTGACTTGCAACACTTTAATAATTTATTTTTTAATCGACCTCTGCTTTAACACAACAAACTTTTTTTTTATTAAAATATGGTTTAAAGAATATAAGTTTATATGAATGATAGTCATTATTGTTTTGTATTAAGACTAATGGAAGAGTTTGGAAGTATGGTATGCTATTCAGATAAGTAATCGGAGTAGTTGCGTCACAGGTACGACATCATAAAAGACGGAAATGCTTAGTTACTACGCATTAGATTTGGTTACGACTATGTGGTTACAGTACAATCCCATTCGAAAGCTTATAACTGATAACTACAACATTATTAACTTTACTAATTTATTGCTGGTAGGTCACTGTTGCCGTAGACTGTTTAGGTAGGAAATACCGTAGCTTTTATTTTTGCCGCCAAACGATATGAACTGACATTGTGCTCCGGTTTGAAGGGCGTAGTAGCTAGTAAAATTACTGGCAAGACAACACCTGATGTCTCAATACGACGAGCACAATATGGTACAGTGTATATAATCCTAACTAGCACCAGGTTGTAACCATCAGGTGAACGTCTCGCTCGTCTCGTCGTGGAATAAATAAAAATATATACTCTTTTTTTTATTTAATTGAGGAGTCGACCGGAACGGTGAGTGATACGCTTGCCCATAACGATGTGGCGCTAGTTAGGATGTTATACACTGCACTACATTGCGCTCAACGCCCGAGACATAAGTAGTCGAGTCTCGTTACACCAATAATAACACTAGCTACAGTGCCGTTCAAACTGGGGTAGAAATAGGCGCTACGGTAGTACCCACCTAGACGATCTCAGGCAACAGAGACCTACCACCAGGAAACCACTTTAAAAGGCTGCACTTCACTAAAACATAGTCAAGCCGCTATTTCACAAAAGGATATTTTGTTCATCATAGATAATACAGAAGATAATTCGATGGTACTAACTAAAATAAAAAAGATTGCTAATGGATAAAAATGTTGTATAACTATGAAACAAATTGTGTCAGAGAATTTGATAAAATGTACTAATAAATTTTCATTATTCACAATTACGTCTCTCGTACAGGTAGAATTTGTTTCAGACACATTTGCATTTCGGACCGCTGGAGTTGGGGAAAAAGATATGGTAAGCGTGTGCCGTAGTTTTGCAGTTTTTATATAGAGTGGTAGGTCGATCTGCAATGTTTTTTTTTTTTTTAATTAATATAAAACAAAATTTTGTATTATGGATTAAGAGTTTTCTACTTTTAAAGAAGTTTTGAATTTCTATTTTTAACAGTTCAAAATCATAGATAAAAAATTTGAAAATATTACTGCACTATACATCTATGATTTCTGTTATGGTTATTTTATATGATCTATAATAATTTTTATTTTTTCATAGCCTTTCTACTGCCGCACTCTAGGGTGTTCTCCCAGGTGGTGAGACTCGAGGATATGTATAGACTGCGCCCTAGTCAAGTGTGTATTGTTGGATATATATGAAAGCTATTGGTCTTGAACATGTCGATTACTTTACGATGTTTTCCTTCACCGGTAGCTCGAGCTAAGTGGGAATCGACTTACGATTTTTCTGAGTCCTTTACACGGAGTACGTTCGCCTTACAAACTTAGCTGTCACGACTTCATTTTATCACGGTTCAAAATTTGTTTATTTGTTATATAGACGAGGGCGACGATTATTGTTAAGATTTTACTTTTAAGACTAGTTTTATGGTAGTAAGTTTTTAAAGTTATGATAATCTTAATAATATACGATAACTATTAAATATCATTCCGATTTCCATCGCTAACTCAAACGCTAAGCAACAAACATTACTAGAGGGTTTAAATTTAGGGAATCAAGAGACAAAAGAATGCCTTCCGACGGCCTTTAATTAATTATGTATTCGTATAACAGACTAGAGTAAACTTCCTGTGAAATGAAGGTAGGTACGCAAACAAGAATCCGGCCTGAGATACAAAAAACCAGTGTAAATAGCGCGTAATACTAGTATCCTGAGCGTTTCCCGTGTACTTTTTACTTATCCACTTTCCCGCCGCGCGGCGCCTACGGAACGGGGCCAGGGGAGGGGGAGGATTCCCACCGGATCCCCGAACGACCCTCTTGTTTTTTTCCTCTTCGTCGAAATATCATTGCTGCCTTCGTTGTTCTCGCAGTAATTTAGTTTATTGTACCTACTAAAATCAGACACAACGAAGAGACGATTTCGAATTTAAAAAGAGGAAACTCCAGCAATTGGGTTGTTACTAAGATGAATTAAAATGTTCTGCTTCCTTCAAATTTCTATTATTTTACCAAGAACACAGAGCTACGTTTTTGGGAAAGAAAAAAATGGCGCTTTGTACTCTCAGCAGTATGAAGTAAAATAATTTATACTGTCGGAAAATTTCGTTATTGTTTAAAAATATTTGATGTTTCCTTCCCAGAGATAAAGCAATACTTTTTTTTATTAAGATTAAACGTCGTCGAGTGTAACAGAGTAAGTAAAAAGACTAAAACGCATTTAACAACGTGGAGTAGGTAAAATCAGGTACATCTCAATTTAGGATAATTAATTAAAGTTAAAATTTTTTAAGTCTTTTGTTATAACAACATTAGCATAATTTAAGTTTGTTTAGGTATAGAATGTATGTAGAACCGGTCGCGCTATAAACCGATTAACGAAGTCAATATTAAGTTATCCGAGAGCAACAGATGATCATGAAGATATGATGATGATGATGACATAAGATATAATTTGGACCAAGTTATCTATAATATTGATTAGATTGTAACTTTTGGAAATTAATCTATTCTTTTGTCTCATATTGATTAGTATATGACAGTACCATGATGATATTAATTAAAGTACAATTTTTTTTTCTGAAAAAATAAAAAATTAAGATTTCAGTAAAAAAAAAGTAATTCAAGCGCGCAACCGTATCGCAGAAAAGGTTCGAAAATGTAACATGATGAAGCCTGAATTTCTAAACGCTGTAAAAGGTACAAAATGTATAGGAGCGAATAATAAAAGGTAAAAGAAGGACATTAAAAATTTATTATTAGAACTTTGAATAAGTGGTTTTTCGATAATTATTCGTACAGATAAGAAATTAAGTATCACGTTAGAAAATTTTTAATCATATCCTCAAGTACGAGTGTTGATAGAAAAAAAAAATATTATTACGAATATGACATAACGTACGTATGCTATATATTTCCTTATAGCTTTCTTAACATTTTTAATATTACCTCCTAAAGAAAATATTGATATAAATCTTTACGGTTATTTTATACATATCACATTGACATATTTTTGTCTTAATTCCACTATTTTATTTTCCTTTATGTTACTTCAATATTGTTACATGAAAAAAAGGGTCAAAACAAATTGAACGGACTTCAGCGAAATCCATTTTAAGCCAATACTATCGTTGAAATGTATTAGTTGCGACTGCAAAACATGGCAGTGGTTATTCCTGATGAAAGTAAATAGGCCGCGACGTGGGGCTGACTCGCTGAATATATCGTAAGCCCCTGTGAAATGATAGATAATGTATAATATAATAGAACATAGATTTAATTAAAAGACAATGTTTTATTCAACGCAATAACAAAGAATCTTTATATCCATATTTATCTGCCAGTAAAATACAAGAGTGACGTTTTCACATGTTTCAGAGGAGTCTTTTTACGGTTGTGAATTACAATAAGCTTAATGAAATGTGGAGAAGCTTCTACTCTAATGAGACATTTTGCAACTGATTTAGATCCGGAAAACTAAGAACTCGTTTCAGTGGTAGTAAATACTTTATATAATTTAATTATGTTGTAAAAACATTATCATCGACTTGTTTGTTAATCCGATTAAAATAAAAGTTTTTTTTACAAACCGAAATTTCAGAGGAGATATAAGATTTCTTGTAATTGAAATCACGACAGTTTGTTATTATAATCAACACTGTATTCTTTAATAATGCTCCATACACATCCATTAATGTATACGTATATATTTTTATCCTGTCACAACGTGATGGAGACGTGGCTGTATTAGAAGTGAACTATTTTCATTTAAACTTGCATCGACTCGCTGTACACGGTACTCAGAGTCGGTAAGTCTTGACGCTAGCAATTTCTCTAGAATTTACCAACAACAGATTGACGTCAACTGCCACTTTTGATAAACAAAGTAATTATAAATTACTACTAATCAGCAAATTGCAAATAAAATGATCTCACACGTCGCTGATAGTGCTATAAGGTTAAAAGTAACTCTTAAATAATTTAAATATTGTATAGAGGCTCTCCTATTCAGTTAGGATCTATAATAAAATCGATTCCGGTGTCATCAACTCCCGTCATTGGTAGATTGTGTGTGCAGTGTCTTATTTACAATATATAAAAAGGAGCTGATAACTATTAACTTAAAAAAGATAGAACCCCTATCACCTTAATCACATGGCATTTGATATTTAAGTAAATATTGAAGTATAAAGTAAATAAATTATTAAACAAATTCTTCATCACAGCTACATTTATGGCCACCAAAAACAATGTTATAATGTTGTTCTATTAAAAAGTACCTTCATTATCGTACGTATATTATTGCAGAAATTGCTTTACGGCACACTTTTGTGTCACCAACATAATTTTGAAGGACTCTCTTTTTAGAACAACATAAAAGACTTTCTAAGACAAAAACATAAAACACGTTTGTTTTTAATTATCTTATTTTAAAATATTACAATATCAAACTATTAACGAAATATAAAACTTTTAATATTGTAAATGGTCTTTACTTGGTGGAAGGCTCTTTGATTGTGTGAGCTGTACCGTGCTGTTTCTGTTTATAATTTGTTTTTCTTTATAAAAGAGAGATAATTATTGGTTATCACAAAATTTATTAAGTAAGAAAGATAAAGTCTGAAATCAACATTAAATACTAATATTAAGAAATACAATTTAGTGGTAGTCATTAATTTGCAAAAACCGCGTAGACTGAATAGATGTTAATATAACGAGTTAATTGTATTTTTTTTTATTTTATGTCATAGTTAACATTGCACAGTATGTATGTATATTTAAGATGACGCCACAATCAATTTGAAATCCGCTAATGGGTTTAGTCTAAAGTTTGTAACGCTCAGAAGTCTTGACACGTCGTCTCAAAACCAGAAGGCTGCCGGGGTGATTCCATTAACCCAGCACGTTCACTTAATAAATTTGGATAACGGAGGATGAAGCCGCGGCTATCCGCTGGTTTTAGCTCACACTGTTCCCGAACTAAATACAGATTAATGGTAATTATGAACGCTATTTTAAAACCTTTAAATAATTTTTAACAACAAACAATAAATTTAAACTATCGCTTCAGTTATATTTATATCAATGTTTCGAAGCTTGAGATACGTTAAATATCAACAGATAATTTTTTGTATCAGTTTAATGACTTGTTATTAAGACCTTTTGATAAATATATATTTTATTTTCTTATTATTGCCAATACAATTTTTATCCCTTCATCGTTAAATCATCCTCTAAAACTCTCAACATCAACGGTCCTCTGCTAATCCACGTTTGGTAGACACAACAAAACGACACATACAAATCAAGACTTCAGTTTTGCTTCCAGTTAGTAAAAATTATAGTAATACGTTTTCCTTACACGTCAGTCTGCTAATATTAGAGAATGACAGTTAATTGTCGCCTGGTTTTCTTGATATGATTTGGTAAAAAATCATAAAAAAACTGTAAATTTTTTAATGTAATATTATTATTTATGAATAAAGTGATTTATCTTGTAAGTAATGGTGTTCTCTATTTAGGAACTGAAAAAACAAAGACAAGTGTTGCTTGTCCTGATTCCCTGAAATAAAGAAGTTGTAGGTTTTTAATTAATATTTTTACTTATTGCATAATAACAGCATGTATTGCCTTTCGTTGATTATTTAATTAACATTTTCACAGAAAAATAAACATTGAAATCTAGCAAAGATCTAACGAACGGAGTCTTAAAACTTCGTCAGACACATTATTTTTTAGTGAATGAACTCTTTGCTTCGTGTATAATAGGATTAAATCTCTAGATTTAAAAAGAGCTAACAGCTGCATATACTTGCATTCATACATACATGCTGTGAGCGGCGATTGAAGACATTTATTCTATTTTTGTGAGCATTGCACTATTGGTACGAAGAATTTAATTTAAACGATATATAATAGGATATACACGATACACAAGTAAATGAATGATGACTTTCTAAGTGAGCCTTGCCTTTTTAAGTTAAACGAAAAATGTTTATGCGATACCTAACTGTTAGCTTTTAGTTAGGTAAAGTTCATCGAATTAATCATGGCTTCCGAAGCTGGGACACGCTCGAGATAAATGTCACTCTAACGGCCATCCATCCTAAAGCAAACCGTGCGATACGTTGCTTAACTTCCATGATCGCATAGATCCCTAATCCTCTAATAACGCTTACGTCAGCGACATTTAAAAGTTGCGCTGAAATATGTATATACTACATTCATAGCAAAGTGTATAATTGGCTTCTCTTGCCTTTTATGCAGAACAATACAGTGTTTGACGAGGTACAACAAGAATAAATTAGTGAAACAAATGCTGCAACTACTTTTACGTTGAAAACTGGTAGCTGGTATTTTAATGGTGTATATGCTTATAATATACTTCGATTTTAATAGTTAAATAATGATATATATCTATTAAGTTTTTGTTGTAATAATCGTGCCATTAAAATAATAGTGACCTCTACCATCATAGCTCTATCGTATTATACTCAGTACTCATTTCCATTCACTCAATGACGTCTAGAATATTTATTCGAGGAATTATTGCACGATCTATTAATTGTTTTTAGTTTATACAAGAAAACAGTACAGTTAATCATAATACGTTGTACACGTGTACTCGTGTTAAAGTGAAATGTCGTTAAAACATTAAAAGAAATCCTAACGTTCTTATTATTATGTATATTATATATGTTATAAATACAATTTACCTATATTTTTCTTATAGAAAATTTTCGTCATGTTTTCTACTAACATTGTATAATGCGCAATATAAAAGTCTGTAACTTGTTTATTCCGTTGACGTAGCAACTTCAAACTTGCTACATTTAGTAGTGTGTATATGGCAAATTGCATTATTACTTGGCAGAACGATAAAAATATTTCAGGAAATCGCTCACATTTAAACGGCGATTAGCAAACTCTACCTAGCATTGGATATTCAGCGAGCAGTTATTTCCTTTTAGGAAATTTTCAATTCACGTTGAATTAATAACGACGGCAATCGTAGACGATGACGCGATAGAAAACTTGGATAAGTAATAAAGTACGCTCGCGAATGGCGTTGAAGGAAATACGAAAACCTCTCTACTTTGTTGCAAATATAATAAAAACTAGGTAAAAAATGAAAACGATTTAAATAAATAACAATTTTAGTCATTAAGCAATACAACAAGGGTATAATAAAACGCTTCTGCGTTCCTTGATTACGAAAAGTACTAAAATCAGGTACATATGATAGTTTTAAGATTACGTTAGAACTTTATAAGAAAACTTATTTAAACAAATTTATTAATTAGTTTTATTAAGACCGGTTGAAAGGTATAGAAATAAAATTGATCCGGCTATTTTTTATCAGAACCCGATTTTGTGAAGATCACCGGATCCCACCGTTATATTTATTAAAATAGATGAAATTGTATAAAAATTAAAATCTCAATTTCACAAACCATTTAGGGTTTTTACAAATCAAGCCCCTAACGTCTAATGGTATACTATATTACAAGAATCGGGTATATTTGTTCTTGCCGAAAATTCAAACCTCGTGGGGAGCACCTGCGTGTCTGGAAATAATTTATGGCGCTAGCATGAAATTTTAGAAGATAGAGCATTATACACAGGGGAATAGACTCGTGTGGAAGCTTACATAAAATATATCAATAATAAAATATAAATAGGAAGAATATTAAACTGGCAGAATATTTATACTGATACACATAAAGAAGTTTAAGACTTAAGAGAAAATGGTTGGGATTTCATATTCAATAAGTCAATTTTACATTTTACGAATGACAGTTTGGAGGAATAGCGTATTGAAGAGTAGAAAACTTCAGAAGAAAGAGCCAAAGTAATTATAAATTAGGCATTACGGAACGGACCTATAATCGATTTAAATATTCACTCTACTAAAACTAATTTTTTTTTGCTTACTTTATAAGTTTGTACCTGTGATTATAAATATTTAAAAACAAATTATATTTCATAGCTACAACCAAACTTAATTATTACTATTTTTTTCTCAAGCTAAGGTTACTAAGTTTAGTGAGTAAGCAAATTCGTGTTTATTTATTGATTAAGGAGAGAACCATTCTTTGTAGACGAACTCAAAGACAAAAGCTAATATTTACATTCTGTTCAGTAAAATGGTTATGTAAACAAAATTTTAATTTACAAGTGTAAGATCCGATATTTGTATAAGTTACATTGCGGTGCATCATTGAAGACGCAAATGTATTAATACATAAAAGTGTAAATGACATTAGTTTAGAAGCAAACGAAGTTCATAATAAAATGCAATAAGTAGTCGGCAGTAGGTCTAGGTAGTTAATAAAGAGCTAGATGCACGCGATTCTACCATTAGGAAATGGGCGCCGCCGCAGCTCTGACGATAACGATTTCACTAGGCGGCCATACTGAATAGGGAAAATTGCGCTTTTCAGCGAAATGAAAGCCCGCTATGGTTGCAGAATTCCTCTTAGATAAAAAACGTACATAAATTTTCGGGTCCGCCTCCTCTTTGATATTATATGCATCCGGGCGGCGCAATAAAATCTGACCTAGATTAAAAAAAGCTTTGGCTATAATATTTATTACGGTAATCAAATGTATTATATACTCGGATGAAACTATTTAGTCCGCTGCGTCCGTAACTGGATTAAAACGTTTGATTGGATTTTATATTCTCGCAAACGCCGCTGACAGTAGCTCGCATGGAATAATTATAGCAGTCGATTAATTAAAACCGCGGCTACGAAGCGGAATAAGCAGTTTCATGTAGTTCCGCCTCATCTAAAAATTCTAATATTCACGAGCTCGCGGTAAAGGAATGGCGTTTCCGTAGCACCGTATAAATTGGAATTTGTAATAATGCCGAACTACGTCGGGAGTTTTATTTCGGACCATGAAAAAAGTTTTTTTTTTTTCTCTGACCGGCGGAAGTCAGGCGCGGACGTTGCGAAAACTAAAAACCAGGAAGAGGAACTGATGTGTCTTACGCAACAAGGTCGCAACGATGACGCAAAGAAGGTCGTGGCGACAGTATCGCCCGGACGGATCGTATCTTTCGTGCATTGTAACGTATAATTTGTGTGAATAGTACAAGTAAATAAAAGATGAAATATTCAAAAGTTTATTGCTTTATAAACTTATACGACATTTATTCATACGTATAGAAAACTCAGAAATTATTAACCTCATTGATAAAAAAAAAAAAATATTTTTTTTTTATTAACAAACTATATCAAGGCGATTTGATAGAGCATACCGGTTAAATATTTTACATTTAAGTATATTCCGCTTGGTGAACTGACCGCCGAACTATACAGAACTGATGTATCGATTGACAACATTTCTCTTGTTTATAAATAAAATTTAAACTAATTTGTATTTTTTTATATTCAGTTTTATATAGGTGTAATGATGAGAACGCAGCTTTTCCAGCAGTTTATCACAACAGTTATGTTAATTCGCTTCGATGTACATGATCCTAATTAGTACTACATTGTTATGACGTAAAACTATCAGGTAAACGTCCTGCCCATCACGTCGCTTTTGTCGAATAAAATATATAATTGCTAAATTAAAAATTTAAACTGATTATCAAACGATGAAGAATTACTTTATAAATTGTTACCTACATCTATATCTTTATCCTGTACGCGATGGACGGCAACACAGCAAAAAAAATGTTTACTAAAACACTGTGTCAGTAGATATTGTATTTGTATTTTTTTTTGTAGCTGAAAGCTTGTACTAAGCTGTAATTACAACTAACTATTCTGTCCGCACTACTTTTTTATGTCGTCTCTCTCTTTATTCCCCCAGGGTCCTATTGAGTTGCTGATTTATTACCCTTTGTCTGTTCTATTTTGTTTTATTTTTTATACGCTTAAATATTTAGTCTTTTTCTTGAGCGAATATAAAGAAACAACTAAGATCTATAAGATTGTTTAATTTTGTTACTTCTTTTTTCTTTCAATCTTACACTGTAACTAAGTTATTCATAGGCAAAGCACTTTTATGTAAAAGAATTTTTTAAAAGGTTATTTCATTTCCACTCAGAACTTTCAGAAAGCTGAAAAATCTCTCTGAACCTCTAGACTTTAAAAAGTCAATAAGAGCGCCTCTATTAAAATCAGATTACCAGCCATCAATCAATGGACGCGGTCCCTATTTCGAGTAAAAGTGTAATGTAATTTAATTAATGTTTGAATAAAACATAAATCTTTTAATTATTATGACTTTCTCTTCACTTCGCTCCCTATCCAGAGCGGAGACCGTTGCCAAGGCCAGACACTTAAGTACTTCGTAAGGTCGATGTTTACTTCAAAACTGATTTAATTTGTGTTGTCAATACTAAAATTTACGCAATATTTCTGTATATTTTCAGCCGTTACATGATTAATAATATATTTAATAAACTTAAATTTTATGGATTTAATTGCCTTTATTAATTACATTATTATCGCGATGTATGGGCGACGGCTATGTTTCAGCAGCCATGGTCACGATAAAACTGAGGTGACGATTGTCTCGGTGTCATAGCCATCATGTAGTATCTTCAACTTTTTAATTATTATTTGCAATCTACGCAGGACAGCTCACTTCACTGTGTCTCTTAATCTTCCAGTGGCATGCTTAGAGTTTGACTTAATTTGATTAATAATGGAATCCTAAATCAGTGGCAAGTAAAAAGTAAGTGGTATATGCAAATTATAATTAAAACGTTGTAGGTACTCTTTGATGGCAATGATGTCGGGACTTCTGTCGCCTCAATGTCACCGTGAGGGTTGCTGCGAAAAAGTGGTCGAAACGTCAGGATAATTGGATAAACGCGATAAAATTCGTGTAAGGGGGGTCCCTTACAACAACTCACGGGACCCAAGAAGCCTAGAGCCCGGCGGTACAGGAGGCTATGCTGACAGTGTGAAAGTCGCGGGAAGTCTCTGGAAGCGAACAGCGCAGGACCGATCGATGTGGAGATCTTCGGGACAGGCTTATGTCCAGCAGTGGACGTCTATCGGCTGATGATTGATGAAATTTTGCTTTATTAAATATGTAGTATTCGCGTATATATAAGAATGATACATTTGAAAATGTTCTTTTCTAGTTTAAACGTTTAGGTTTTTAAAAGTAAGTCCGGAAAATAAGCCGCAGTGCAGCCCGCATTGAAGATTACAATTCGGTATGGTTTATGTCAATAGGAGGTTTGCATCCAGTGGTGTTAGTGCTATTTGTTATAACATATGCGCCGTCAACTTCAGGTCGTACCTCCTAATTCTAGTCTCAGCTAAAATAACACAGGCACGAGCCAAGTTAAATACAAGCTTAATACAATCAAACACGAACAAGACACAAATGGTTTTGCAAATCTAACAATTGTTGTTTGCTCAAAATCTACTCGTATTTGCTATTAACTTGATATAATGTAATCAGGATCAGTTACCAAAGAACCGTCAATATCGACGGTGCTAATTTAACTAAACAATAAATCTTAGCTTCGGAGTTTTTGGATTTCGAGGCGAGATAGTAATATATTCCGTAAAGTAACAGTATTCACGTAAATTTAGTTTAATTAAGAGCAACTGCACTTAATTTAAATGACTAACGCTTTGTAGGTGTACAATAAACCCAAGGAATGTAGTGCGTTCAAAACACAGAAAGCTTAAGTTATTCATACAAATATTAGTTTAGTTTTTAGTGATTTTTTTTCTATTCATCTTTCAATTAATGGAAATCTGAAAATCTTTAAAAAAATATTTTCAGGTTGATCTCTAAGATAATTGAGACCTAAAATAGCTTATAAGTTTTTTTCCGCGGCTTTCCTCGATGTTATTTGTTCATGGCTTTATTTTTCCTATTTTATTATTAATACTACGTACCTATTACTAATTAATTATTAATAATTAGAATAGTGTATATTTACATTTTTTCTATTTGTTACAACTTATGTCTTGATTCCTATTATTACTATATTTTTATTTTCACTGTTCTGCTCCTTTATAATTAATCATATTCTACTTCACTTTGTTTCTCATAATATTTACTTATTTATATTTGTTATTATCTTTTGAACTATAATTTATTATTTACACTCTATTTCTTACTACATAGCTTATAAGTTAGACGGAAACTGAGATACACATTTTTATTTACTGTGATATATAAAATTTTTTGAGCTTTTAATTTATTACAGTTTAATAGCATTTTCGTACCTGGTACCATTTATTTCAGAATGCTGTAAGATGTCATCAAGTAAAAAATAAGAAGTAATTAGTTATCTTACATGAAACGTACATGAATTTTTCATTCGTAAAACTTCTCGCCATTATATATCTGAATAGGGACTCGTTAAGTTACTCGCAGTTCTTTAGCGAACGACGATATTTTTACGGTATGTAAAGTTCTTGTCCAGCGAAGAACATTAAAATGTAAATTTCTACGTAAGGCCGTTAAAAGTACAAAGGTTGTAGTTAACAAAGCGTAAATTTATTTTAGTGAAGTATTTATGAACATTCTTGTAAACAAATAAAGGACGGGTAGGCGGCGGTCGTTTTTATCTATTTCACTCAATCGTTAAGTTGTCCTACATCTTGTCAAGATGAGACATACCGCGGATTCCTTCATGGTTATTATTGAGCAGTGAAATGTTTACAGCTGGTTATTAATAAATATTTTATTGTCTAGACATTGAGATTTTAATATAACAATAATTATTGTTTTATTTAATTATAGTAGAAATAATTGTAAATTGGAGACATTGTTTAATTAGACTTGTCTTGTTTGATATTCAAATCTAATGTATTTAAAATTGTGTCGGGAGATTTGATGAAGTCTTAGTAATATTTCAAAGGTTAAATTAATTTTGCAATAACATCATCAACTGGGTGGTAAGTCTTTTGCCGGCAGGTACCGCAGTTTTTTTCTGCCGCCAAATAATAATGTGCAATCATTGCTGTGTTCTGGTTTGATGGGCGTTGTATTTAATGAAATTACTGGGGTAGCGAGATTAAGCATCTTAAGTCTCAATGTGACGAGTGTATGATACCGTCACATTTTTATGAGCAGATCGTATCGCTTACCATCGGGAATGCGTCTCGTTCGTCACGTCGCTTTGTGGAATAAAAAAGAAATTAGTTATTTTTTAAAAATCCACTTACATATTTAGTTTATCCTTTTGGTTAACTTGTGCATTTTTATTAATCCTATAATTTATAATAATGCTAATAATGATTTGTAGTGAGTGTTAGGTTCGATCTGTTAGTGTTTTCGAGTTGAAACGATGTTCCACGTTTTCAGCGGCTGACGATAGAGGATTTACCGAAACCCGGTTCGCTAACGAAGCAGTGCTTGTTTGTGCTGCGAACGCGCTCGTAGTTTGCTGAGCAATTTTACCGAAAATTTTACAAATCTAAACAGAAGTTATTTTATATTTGTCTGGATAGTTTGGAAAGCGCTTTAACCACTCGATGGTAATAGGGGTCAATATTTAATAACTTTGCTCTACGTTTCAACATAGACATTGAAATTTGCTTGTAAATGAATGTGAATATAACTAGTTTGGCAATAAGTACTGTTACATAAAAACTTTTCTTTTTTTCAACTTTTTAATTATTTTAAATTTGGAACAAGTATGTTATTTTAAAAACTTCTTTCAATTTTGCGCCATTCCTCATATATTTTCGTGTTCATTATCAAATTACAATATGAAATGGCGTGTTAAAGAAAATAGGATTGCAGTGATCGCCTTGCACAAAGTGGGTATAGAGCCGTCGGTCATATTCCAGATATTTCAAAAGCTTGCTATCAGCCGTATGTTCGTATATCGTGCTATCAACAGATACAACAACACTTCTTCTGTCGAAGACCAGAAAAAATCGGGGCGGCCGTGTGCTGTTAGAACTACAAAAGCTGTTAGTACTTTTCAAGCCAGAATTCGTCGAAACCCCATTATGAAGCAAAAAATCTTATCGCGAGAAATGAAGATTCCCGCAAGGACTCTGTCGCGTATTATAAAAGAAGACCTGAAGTTCGGTGCTAATCGTCGATATACAGGACATGCCCTAAATAAATTACAATAAGCAAAATGATAAAGTGTACGCCCACAGTTCTAAAGAAGGTGCTAAAGTGGTCGGAAAGGTACAACGTGGTCATCATCCTGTGTCAGTGATGGTTTGGTAGGGTGTGTCTTATGAAGGAGTCACAAAACCACATTTTTGTGAAAAAGGAGTGAAAACTTCAGCCAAAGTGTATCTACATACAGTCTTGGTCAGATCATGTTGTGATATCTCTTAGCAATACTTTTTAAAAATATACCGTGGACTTTCCAGCAGGACTGTGCACCTGGTTACAAGGCACGAACTACCCAAGCCAGGCTTAAAACGAACATTCCGGACGTTATATGAACTGAAGGCTGGCCCTCATCTAGCCCAGACCTCAACCCTTTAGACTTCAAATTACGATCAGTTTTAGAGAACATGGTTTGCTTTAAACGACACGGCGACATTGAGTCTCTTAAAAAATCTTTGGAGCAAGCAGTGGCGGTGGTGGAAATTTCCCTTGGAAACAGTGTGTAAATACATAGATTGGTAGCCAAACAAATTAAAGGCCTGTATAAAAGCCAAAGGTGGCCATTTCCAATAGAATATTGTTTTTTCTTTTTTGCTGTGACTAATAGATATATAGGTATAAATTTTAATAATGTTACATTACTTCATAAAAAAAAAAAAATATTTGTAACAGAACTTATGGCCGTTCTAGGTATATACATACATAATAAAATACTTTAAGAATATAATAAATGGTGTCTATATATATATAGGGTGGCGCAAAAATAACCTTATAAAAGGTACCTTATAACACAGGTAATAAGGTACTTTTTATAAGGTTATTTTTGCGCCACCCTATATAATAGATTAGTAAGAGAACGATAGATTATAATGTATACAGAACTACTTAGTTGATTCTGTTATTAGTTAAACATAGGGCAATAAATATTAAATTCGTAGCAGTGACAGGTCTGAGAGAGATTTGTCTGTGGTAAGAATAACGTCAGGAAGAAGATTTAACGCAAGAAAATGATGACACATGGCGGCAGCGATAGTTACCGACCCCCGGGTGGCGGGCGCGTTTAAACATCAAAACTTTAGCAGCTAACGACTTTAACCATGCAATATTAAGTACGGATAATGAGCCCGACAGGAGAGACGTTAATCCGGCGTATGGTTAAACTTGGAGTACTGTTTTAAAATACTTCGCGAACAGTCTGCATAAATTATAATACTTGTACACATAGTCGCAAACGCCGCGTGCGTGAGTAAGAGAAATGGAATGAAAATGCGTAAATATTGACATTTTCGTTAACATTTCAGATCTACATAGGATTTATAATGTTCATGTACTTCATTTATATGATAAATATAATTCATCGTTATCGGCTGTAAGGTAAAGTAATTACAAAACTTAGTGACAGACAATGAATGAAGCGTATATCCAATACATTTACGTTAAAAGAAAACCAGAGCCATTATCGTTATATAGGCTTTATATATCTTTGTTGTACTTGTGTCATAATAACTTTTGTTATAGAAAACT
The DNA here is from genome assembly GCA_029030555.1 of Ornithoptera alexandrae. Lineage (NCBI taxonomy): Eukaryota > Metazoa > Arthropoda > Insecta > Lepidoptera > Papilionidae > Ornithoptera > Ornithoptera alexandrae. The sequence goes on along the minus strand of JARDVY010000064.1, from coordinate 3,290,313 downwards.
ATATGTATGTTTGACCCTTCTTTTAGGCAATTAGGAAGATATCATTATTGCTGTTTAGTGCAATTTTATTACAAAGAGTTATTATATAGAGATAGCAACTATTCCATTAGAGCACATTGTACAATTAGTACAAGGATTTTAATAATTAAAGAGAAGTAATCAAAATTGTTTTCTTTGAAAAAATACTACACTTTTTATTGTTAAGAGTTTTTTTTGATAAATTAATTAAAGGCTCCTCATCAACGCATCATATTGATCTCGGCTTCAAAGGACACCTTTTAAAGTGTGATCTATGAATAATGCATAGCATTGGTGAACGTGTATATATGCACATACAGAACTTGTTGTACAAAGGAAAAACATGGAAAAAATTAATAGTAGATTTGTGTATACGACGTATGCTATGATTATTGTTTATATATACCTATATTCTTGTTATTATTGAAAAGATTAGTGCTTGACCACGATCCCATCTGGTGTTAAGTAGTGATGTGGTCTGCGGTGGTAATGCACACTAACGTAGTGACAGCATATTCACTCTTATCTTGAAATCAACCAGGATTTCGTATTTGTATAAAATTGTTAAAAGTTTTATTGAAAATAATTATAGGAATTTTCTGTGGAATATTAATGTTGATTAATTGGCGTGATGTACTGGAACCGCCATGTGAAACATTAAATAAAAGAAGTGATGAATGAATCGGTATCTATTGTGAAAATCGGTGACGCAAAGTTTATGCATGATTACGTGAACAATACATCAGTGAGGTAATACATAATGAACGTTTCTATATTTGATAACAAAAAATATTTATATATTTCCCGGTGGTAGATCTCTATTGTCGGATACCATCTATGCAACTTCTATTTTTGCGGTCAAACAGTACTGTGCAAATCTCGTTGTGCTCCGGTTTGAATGGCGCTGTAGCTAGTGAAATTACTGCAACGCAATTTAACATCTCGTATCTCGAGTAGACGACCATAATGTGGTGTTGTGTATGTCATCTTAACTAGCGCCACGTTGTTATGGGCGGGCGTACGTCGATACATTCACTAGTTTTAATGTGATTGGCGAATAAACAAAACTTATTTTTATTATATATAGATATAAAAAGATTTAATATTTTGTTAAATAATTCAACAAATTTTATTCGCCGTCCAAAAAAAGTGATGAACACTGATCTCTATCCTTTGCCCCGTTACATATTCACATCAAAAAATGCTTTTTGTCACGAACGAATGCGATCATAGATAGTTCCAGCTCCCAAAGCAATAAGACCCTCGAAAATATGGAACGTCCATAATTTTTTTCCCTTATTTTCATCGATACGGAGGAAAGGGTAGACCCGTACCCCTACGTACACGTAGTTCAAAACCTTTCAGCCGCCGTAAACAGGGCCCCGGGCATTTGTTCCTTGTCGGGCGGAGTACGTGTTCTCATTACTAGTTACGCCCCGCGTATTGTTTGCCGACACCTATGTGTGACTGATGTGAAGGACTAAGGAACTTTTCTTTCCAAATTGCCTCTTTTGTAACTCAGAAACAAACTGTGTTTATGTGTCTTTATCACTGGTTTTTTTTTTCGACAAAACGATGAGACGGGTAAGATGTTCTTTTGATGGTAAGCGATATGCCCTCTCATAACAACGTGGCGTTAGTTAAGATGATTTATACAGATAACATTTTGTTCGTCGCCCAGAGACATAAGACGTTAAGTGTCGTTACCCCTGTATTTTCACTAGCAACATGGCAATGTTTGCACATTACAGTCTGGCGGTAGAAACAGGAGCTGCGGTGGTACCTATCTAGACGATCTCCGACAATAAAGACTGCCAACAATTTTCTACCAATAATCGTAGTACGAAAGAAAATTTTATATACGGTTTATGATTTCGATTCGTTTTGTTGCTATTATAAGTCATTTAAGAATACTATAATAACCACTTTATCTTTGCCTATAACTAAATTAATATTTATATATATACGAGTGCGAAAATTCCTAATAGTAAAAGGTATTTAACTACCTATATACTTATCACTTAAGATATATCTTTCATTTTATATTAATTCAGTGATAAACAATTTAATTTAAGTACAGATGTTAATAGCTTCTTATTAACATGACAAAGTGTAAAGTTTAAGTTTACAGCGACTAGACATAATGCCAAAAAATAATTATTAGAATTTGTACAAAATTTAAAACGCCAACATCATACTTCGTGATTGACAACTAGGTTATTGAGATTAAAGACGGTGGCCTATATTGTCCTAATAAGGTTGTAGCAAGAGATGACATAAAAGTAAATTAAATTACTTTATCATTAATTAAAGAAAATTATGTCAAGGTCATTTGCAAGGAGGGTTCTTAGTGAAAGATTAGCATAAGTAACAACTACTAAATTAAAACATCTATATAGAAAGAGCTCCTGATTCCTAAAATTTTGCATTCAATTAATATTACCTTATATATTTTTAAAATTATAGACATTAATGTTTAATGAATATACTAGATATTATAATTGGAGGTCAATTTTCCTTGAGGAAGCCGTTGAGGAATGTAGCAAACGTGTTACCTTATTCTGGTTTGTGATATTGTCGGCAGATGATATCATAATCGGATTAATATCCTGCTTGTCGCTCTTGATGTTACAAAATAAATACGCTTTATAATGCATTTTACATTTCTAAAAAGTTATTTTCAAATAGCTAAACGTCACAATATCTGGACAATATTGGAGGCGAATTGGCGCGACGATCGCAATTCCATCGACATTGTGACAAATAACGTAGGTAACATATATCGCGCTTTGTACGTGTCTAAAATCGTCTAGATAAGCAATGCGACGCCAGCATAAATATTTTCACAATCGCATGGCGCTACTGTTACTAAATAACCGTGTACTCCCCTAGTCGATAATACCAAGGCTTTCCACTTTGTATAAACGTTTGCCTCGCAGTGTCGAATGCGCCGTTCAAACGTACACAAAAAAAACACGTTACTCCATCGCATACAATACAATGCACGTTTATTAAATGAGATTTATAGTATAAATTATCGCAGAGAAAAGATATTTATAATTTTATTATAAGTTAATTTTAACCAATAGTATGTCTAATCAGGTGAATTCAGTATCAAGTGGTTTTCGTATCGTATCTTGTAACATAATATATTGCAGCGATTACCTGCCCACCCTCATTGTCAATCAGCTGCGGTAATAGAATTCGTGTGTTAAAGCAGCTATGTATATGAGGCAGATTATTCTGAGCGAGGTTATAAAATCCTCACATTTAATTCTTTATCCTTTCTTTGTTAAAAAGTTTATTCTTAACCGTTTCTTGCTTGTAAAATATGGGCGAAACGTATATTCGAGGAAAACAAGAGTTTGCTGTCAATGAAAACTGTGTGCGATTGCAAGGTCTCGCGAGTGAGCGGCGGAATTTGTTCAAATGTCAAAACCACTTCGAAGTCTTATAACATCGATAGCAGGTTCATTGTAAGTGAATACAATTTCTAAAGTTAAATAACGTTGATTAAAATATTATTAAACATTTATTATACATTAATATTGTATTTATTAACAGTACTATAATAAAACAGCATTGTTTTGGTTTGTCGAGTCTACCAATTCAGAAAAGTAAACTAAAGTATAGTAATGAATATAAGTAATATTAAATAAGTAACTAAAATAAATAATAACGGTGACATGAAGTGGGTCAAACGATATATTTGCGTAGATAAGAGATAAGGACAATCTAACAACGCTTGTGTATTTCTCGAAGGGTTACGGAGTCTGCTTCGTCATTAGCGTAATATAAGGCCGGAGGTCAGAGATAAGAGAATGTCAGACGATCCAGTTTTCGTATTAGATATATTACGCCAGTCACCCATTATAATGCACATATAAACACCATTTGAACAAAATAACAGTATCCTTAATAACAAAGATAGTTAGCTAAAATTACTTTTTAAGATGAGTCCTAACGATCATCTATAAAATGTTATAAAAACAAAAAAAAAATTCTTTCACAAAATAGACACAGCTCTTGAATTCATTGGCTTTACACATTTTGTCTTAGAATAATGGGTTTTAATAAAATCACATAAAATATCTTAGTTACCACGACAAAACTAAAAGTTTATTGTGTTTTAGTGAACATTAAGGTGCAATAGCACAGAAAAGGGACTTATCGTGATTCTTTTAGTAACAGTATACGGAGTTATGTGAAAGTAATTATTAACTACTATATATCACCGAGGGAAAGACATTTGGACTACTATATACGTCTTCTAGGTCACGCGATTTGCATACGACTTCGAAAGAACATAGTACTTAATTATTAATTAACGTTCCTAACAATTAACAAAGTTTATGACATTATCCTGCAATTATATCTAATGAAAAACTTTAATTAAATTCAAACTCGAGGTTATAAAGTCCATACCTATAATATCCCGTTACAAAGTTTCTTTCTTAAATAAAGAAAATAAAATAGGCATACCTTTAGTGACCAGACGTGTATCACAAGTTGAATATAATCCCATTACATGACACATTAATCAACGAGCACAAGGTAGAACAGATGTCACAGCTAAACATAATAAAGCGATCACTATCGGAGTTGAACATACAGAGTGCTTGCGGCTGAGTTTACAAAGCCACGTGTACGGAGCAACGCGCCGAAACCAACTGGGACGGACGATCTATTATAGCGGTGCGCGTGCGCAGGCCCGCGGTCCATTTCCCCCACGCGACTTGCTCCGTTAGAATTTGTCGTACAAATAATGTGCTTCCCTCAATTTTCTTTCTCTTGCACGTTGCGAAATACTTCAATTCACATAGGGTTGCCAGGTGACGCTTTGTGATTTCTCAGGACATAATTTACTATATATATAATCGGCAACAACGTACAATTTTATTTTTTAACATATATTTTTTTTTATTCTAGAAAACGACGGGACGTTTACATCATGTTAAGTGATAGGCCTGCCCATACCAATATAGTTAATTAGGATGACATACACAGCACCACATAGTGCTCGTCGCCTTGAAACATAAGACCTCCAGTTTCATTACGTCAATATTTTCACTAGAATGTTCTTCAAACCGGAGTACAGAAATATTTGCAGTGTTGTTTCGCGGTAGAAACGGATGCAGTCGTGGTACACGTACCTAGACGGTCTTCGAAAAGAGAGATCTACCAACAGTGAGAACAAATAAAGTTTAAAAGATTCTATAGTTATTACACAATGTAAGTTTGGGAATCTTATAATAGCTGCATAATCAACGTATATACTTGAAATTTTGAAATAGAATATAAAGTAAATAAATTGCAATTAATAATTTAATTTTATTATTAAATAATTTCCATCAGAAATATATTGCTAGAAGGCTCAAGGTTGACAGGCGATCTGGTGAAGGTCATCAGAAGCCGCCCGATGTGGGCAGCGCTCCCCTCCAACGGGTTCTCGCCTTGTCGCGGCGGAGGGGCTTAGTAACCGTGGTCCGGTACACGGTGAAGCCAAGTGGAACTCATCCGGCCGGCCCGCGGCGAAGGGCTGGCCGAAGCGGCCGCTCCAGGTTCGAGCACCGGTTGGGGTAATTGGAGCTCACCGAAGCAGCCGGGGGCCGCAGGGGCGGCTGTGTGCTGCTCTAGCGGCCGGCTGCAGAGGCGGTTTCATACCGCCCTTCGCAGCCGAGTTGGGGTCGCGGAGGGAGTACCCTCTGCGGCCAACCGGTGTCGCACCGGCGATGCGGCGGCGGTGGGGCCGCGGGGGAAGAGGAGTGCCGGTATTGAGATGCGCCGCTCTCCCTATCCTCCGCGGCCGTTGACAGGTAGCGGCGGGCCTAACATCTCTCTGCCGCGGGGAGCCGGGAGAGGTTTTCTCCAGTGGCTCCCATGGCCTCTGGGCGACAGGTTCGGGGGAACCGGTCGCGCGCACACGCATGAGGTCGAGGAGGGGGCGCGCTGCATGTTCCGGCGCGCCCTGGAAAGGGAGGGTACATCCCTCCCTCCAGAGGTGGGGCTGCGCAAGCGGCTAGCGCCGGCAGGGTCGCGGTTGAGTGCGAGCGTTCCCGTGACCCTGCCATCATGGCGATGAGGCGGAACATCGTGGGGGTTTTAGTCGGTGCAAGTCCGACATAACTCGTCCTTGCCCCCGCGAGGACGAGTATGCGTAGGCATTTCCCCCACGTAAAACAAAAAAAAAATGTGGGCAGCGCTAGAATTATAGGTGTGAGGATGATCCTTGGTACAAGTTTCAAACATGATTTTTATGAGATAGAGCAATCGTGTATTTGATGCAATATATAAATTGATACATGAATTTACAAAATTTTACGCTTGAGGTATTATTTTTCAAATACTGATAAATTTTGTTGATGGAATCTTAGCAGAAAGTAATGAAATTTTAGGTTCGAGTAGGTTAATGTTACAATTTACTCAGGAAACTAAGAAGGTATAATTATAAACTAACTTTGGGAAAATATCAAAGTATTCTAAGTTAGTTAAGGGGAAGACATGATATTTAAAGTTATAAATTTTGAAGGTTCAATGGTATATTTCAACTGCGATGGAGAAGTACGGCAAGTCCTCGCATCAAGTGACGTGTGGAGACATTATTTTCATACGACACGCGCCGCTAATGCGTACGAATCTCGCATCCACACGTCGTAGAAGATAGATCGAGTGCTCTGAGAGTATCACGCAGGTACATACATCACAATCGTTCTATAAATCCAGTTCCACTGTAATTCTTCGTTGACAGTTGATTTTGACCTGAATGGTGATCTGCATTTACTCGTCGAGTGGAATTCGCTTGTCCGCGTTATGAGTATATTATACTTAAAAGACTGCATGCGTTAGTGGTGGTCTAAGTGGCGACATATGGTTTGTTAATATTTTGCTGAGTGTGAACTGCGTCCGAGCGATAATCACCGGGTCTTAAGATATTCCATGACGTCATAGCCTGTTTTCATAATGTTCGAGTTCTCACCAATTTATCTTATTCTTTTGTAGCTTAAGCAGCATTATATTAAAAAATTTTGAAATGTAAAGTTATTATACTTTCTAAAGTTAGTGAAGTATTATAAATTAATAAATAGGATTAAAAAACGGATTTCAAATTTTATATTTAGACATTTCTTATATTACCTTAGTGTTAATAAGTGTATCGAAGGTACTAAAGTTTGCGCAACGTAAAGTAATACCTCTGGGCTACAGATGTTTACATCGATCTTTCAGACAAGAAAAGTTCAAGATTATACCTTTGCCACTAAGCTGCAAGATGGTGTTGTCTAATTTACAACTAATTTGTTTTCCCGTCTATGTTTCTCAATACAAGAGACGTTCTATCATACACTTTGTTTTTATAATAAGGCACTGAATAGCTTAACTGATAGTTTTATAATAGAACAACTTAGTCCCTTAGAAAATATACCTTTCAGAAATAAATATTACTACTGCAATCCACAGCGATAGAAATAAATACTATTAAGAAGACAAAGATAATTTATTGTATTATTTACCATGTCTTCAACACTTGAAGTCCATGTTACTTGAACTAGAAATTTAACCTATATCTCAAGAAACAACAAAACTACAACCTAGTTGTGTGTTACTTTTTTAACGATATTTGTTAAATATGGATTAATAAATGTTTATTTAGTTTTGTAATCAATAAATATGTAAGTTTTGGGAGTAAAAAGGTTGCTACTACTGGTTGGACAAAAATGTATCGCATTATTAACGCACATTAACAACGCACACAAACGTTTTTGATGGGCAGTTCATTTCAATTATTTACCATAGTCCCAGTTTCAGTACCATGCTACTGCCATGAAAACAAAATAGTAGTTTAGATATTACGCTTATTTTATACTAATAATAATACAAATAGTTATATTCTTGACCATTACACTTGATTTATTAAGCAATGAATTGAATAAAAATTACTAACCTACTGCGCCTATTTACCCATTTTACATTTTACATATAAACGCGGAAGCATTATTAAAATAATATTATAAAGTCAATAAAAAATGTCAGAAAAAGCGCAGTCCTGCTATGTTTAATAAAATGAACTAATGCAACTAGATTAATTGAAATGCGAAAAAGAAATATGTTATAGCATAATCTCTGCTTGTCAGGCGGCCAGGGCCTTAAAGATTAATACTGTCGGTACCGCGTACTAATGTTCCTTTCGTGATTAACTCATAGAGTATTTTTCTAAAAGAAACAGCACCGGTTAAGGATGGATCGTGGGAGGGCACATAACTAATCACCGCCAGCATGTGTGCTCCGGGCTGTTTATTATTGCGGGCGTGCCGCCGTTATCTTGACCGGACTATTTCCATTCTCAACGTTATAAATGATTTTTCATTGATTAATATTTAAATGCCACGATACAATTTCAATTAATAGTATGTCTAACATTGACTATATTAAAGGATTAACTTTGATTAGCATAGAAAGATAAATTGTAAGACCTTAACAGTTTTGTCAAGAACTATATATGTATTCAAAATAAATTGGAAAATTTATAGATTATATGATGAATTTAAGATTTAATAATTAGGGTAACTGATAGTTTATTAATCATCTGCATTATTGTCCATCGTTATATGATATTATATGCACTTACAAATTGGTGTTGACTGGGTATTTTAAACTTATGCATTTTTCTCGTTGCATTGAACTGCCGTTATTCAGCGGTACTGCCGCCACAGGTGTTGCAGCAGTCGCTCGTATTCTCGAAATCTCGTTTCCAATCTCCGTGCCTTCAAGTGCCACTTTCCCGTTACATGCTGTATGGTGTCTGAGCGTTCAGAGGTCGTAACGACTTGTTGCCTCGCTCCTGAACACGCTTCGACATTCGCGCAATAGTTGTTGGGGATTTATATTTTAGTTGTCAAAGTTTCCTGTCTGCGCGAAATGTTAGAGGAAAAATTCTCTAAAGTTTTATAACATTTGAATTCTGTAATGAAAACAATGTGTGCTATCATTGTGTTGGTGGCCGCACAATTGTAATTTCAATCAAAATCCAAATCTTTCAAGAATTGTAAAATTATATCAACTTAAAATAAATTATGATTGCATTTACTTTTAACAGTTATAGCATATTTTAATATCTAACTTATATAATCTAACTAAATATTTTATGTCAGTATAATTAATTTTGTGTTTGAGTTCAGAAACAAGAATTCTCTAGAGATTAATGGATAAAGAAACATCTAACTTCACCATTATTTAAACAAGAATTTTTTTCAAAATCTTAATAGTTGTATGGAGATAAAAAATTATATGTTATTGCTGCAAGAGAACTGAAAAAAAAAGGATAAAAACAATAGGAAAAGCATTGACCTCATGCTTTCGTAAGTTTTAAAATTCCCACACGTTTCTGTATTCGGAAATACGACCTACAAAATATTTTTAACGTAATGTAGAAGAAAACCTTGCGAGGCAGCCTCGCCGTTGGCCTATAGAATTTATAACTTTGTGAATGAGCATAATCAGTTGGTCCGTCGCACCGTCACCTTGCATATAAGCAAAATTCATTTTCTTACTATCACATAGACCGGTTTTTATTTACTCCTGAGTGCTCGCTCATGAGTTAACATATAATTGTGTAAAACTTTATGTACATTGTAAATTAGAACCAATATTTGTAATAAGGTTATGATGATGTAATAAGATTACGATATAAGAAAAGTTGCGACGTTTATTTATAATGTTATAAAGGATTTAAAAAAAGGTAAGATTATAGGAAAAATTTTGTATATTTTAATTTGCAGAAGAGAAAAACTTGTGCATGTTTGAAATAGGAAAGTTCTAGTAACGACCGTTTGTACTACTCATGATATACGTTACGAGTACATGAGCAACTTTGAACAACGCTTTCGCTCTACCAACCTTTGTTGAGTGAAAAAGTCCTGTCTATATTGGGTGTTAGGTGACCGCTTCCGAAAATGAAGACAGACGATAGCATTAATGACGCCTTTGATCGTGAGACGGAAAAAAAATCGAACCTGATTAAAAAAAAATCATATTTTTAAAACGTTTTATTAGCATTCTTTACGTTCCATCATGTTAGTACAGCTAAATGAAACGATAGTTTCATAAAAAATACATTACTAAAAAAAACTCGGCAATAAAACACAAAATTAAAAACAGCCGATACTCGGATCAACGAACGCCCGGGCGCCAATCTAAATGCTCCGTGGCCCTATGAAATAAGGTTGCTCGCTGTACTAACATGATGGAGCGTCCCTCTAACAAGTTCCCGCCTTGTCGTGGCGGAGGGGCTTAGTAGCCGTGGCTGGGTCGCCCTCGGTGAAGCGAAGAGGAATTAACTAGCCGGCCCGAGGCCTGGTGGGCTGCAGGGGCTTTATGCTGCCCTCTGCAGTCAAGGTGAAGTCGCGAATGGAGTACGCTCTGCGATTAGTCGCAGAGGGTACTCCATCCGGTCGGCACCACTCCGGCGGTGTGGCACCATCGGGCATCCGGTGGTGCCACACCGCTGAAGCGGCGGCGGTAGGGCCGTGGGGGAAGAGGAGTGTCGGTATTGCGATGCGCCGATCTCCCTATCTTCCGCGGCGGCATAACAGGTGACGGCGGGCCCAGGATCGGATCCGCCGCAGGGAATCTGGAGAGTTTTCTCTTTTGGCTCCCATGGTCTCTGGGTGACAAGTTTAGGAGAATCCGTTGCCCGCGCGACTACAAGAGGCCGAGGAGGGAGCGCGCTGTATGTTCCGGCGTGCCCTTACAGAGGTGGAAAGGAAGGGTTGTTTCCTCCCTCCCGAGGTGGTGCTGCGTTATGCGGCCAGCGCTAGCGGGGTCGCGGATGTGTGCGAAAGCGTTCCCGTGACCCCGCCTTAAAGCGACGAAGTGGAACATCTTGGGGGTTTTAGTCGGTGCAAGTCCGACATAACATGTCCTTGCCCCCGCGAGGGCGGGTATGTGCACGCATTTCCCCCATTGTCAAACAAAAAAAAACATGATAGAGGGTAAATAATGCTAATAAAACTTTTTAAAAATATGATTTTTTTTTTAATCAGGATTGATTTTTTTCCACCCTATCATCAAAGGTGTTATTAGTACTATCGTCTGTCTTCGTTTTCGGAAGCGGTGTCCTAATACACAGTGCAGATACTTATTACACTGGAAGTAAATTTTTATTTTGAGTTCATGTTTGTACTGTTATGTTTTATAATAATATTACCTGTGAGTTATATGTACAGTACAGTTGTAATGTGATGTTCAAATCTCACAAGAGCCATTTCGAGGTAAACGTTTGTGACATGCGGTTACAGGACATTAAGTACAATGATCAGATAATTAGATCTGACATCGACACGAGCAACATTATGTGAAAATATGATGATAGGAACTTTTATAATAATTAAATTGAAATCACCTAATTCTAACGATGCCATAAAACAAAAAGAACAAATGGACGTAGAAAGAATCGCTGGGAGCTACTGGATTCAAACAGCGTAAGATCGTGCTTTGTGGAACACATGGCAATAGCCTTTGTCTAACAGTAGACGTCCATAGCTTGAAATGATGATGATGTACGATATCTATGTAAGCAATAAAGAGAAGAAGATAGTTTGTAAAAGATTCAAAATTTTATATTTTATTCAAACCATTATTATGTGTAATTCCGATATACGTTAACGAAATGGTACAAAACAAAAACATACGTCTTATATGTATATACTAAATAAAATTAAACACTTTGTTACACTGTGTAGCAATCAAAATCTGCTGAAATGTATCACAGGAGCATAGGCTGTGACGGTGAATACAAAATGTCGAAGCGTTACTTACGACCTGGTACACCGAGTAGTAACCCATTTTATATAAAAGGGAGTTGTGTTACCTGCAACAAAGATAAACATAGGATCAGTTGTTCGTGAACATGTTAGCGTCTGACAACACAACGTGCATTTAAAGCTATGAACAAAACAGGTTTATACTAGACATATTTTTAAAACTTTAACAAGGATCGTGTATGTCATAAATTAAAACCAAAATTTCGCACTTTAGGTGGTAATGTTGCTAACGCTTTTTTTTTTGGGGAAAATCACAAAAAATATAGGAAATCCAATAATTACGAAATATAGACGAAAGAATAAATAAACTCTTTAATTGTAAGTTGCAATAGAAGAATTGTGAAGGTTTGGATGTGTAATAAAAATGGTTAATTAATTATTTTCTTTATATGGTCTCAGACAGATATAAAATATTATAAAAGCTAATTTATATTTAAATTATTGTGAATCGTTCCTAAATACATTCCAACAAACAGAAATTTACAAATGTTTACACAAAAAGAACAGTTACATACAATTCACAACAAAAAGGCTTAATTTCAGTGTGTAGCTGTATGGTTTGGACAGGTTCTCGTAAATTAAACTTCTATTTGACATCCTTCCATCCTTTAGTGATTCAAGTGAAAATCAATGTTCAGTATTCGGTCACGTCGTAATGGCGTTTTATATGCAGGTACGGTACTTCGATTTCAATTATGCGCATCCGTAATATTCGTATTACCGAAGAGCATACATAACACTAACTATCGCCCGTACGCTTCATTGGATTACAGCGAAATATTCAGTTTGATTTTTAGATATGACGTTCATTCATCTCCGTAGATACGTATGACATGAAATTTGTTATTACAGAGCGACAATGAACAAAGATATGATTTATCATATACACAAAATAAAGACATTTTTTAATCGTACATATTTACTATCATACTTCTACGCAAGAGATTATAGTTTTATTTTTTAATATGATCTTAAACGGCTTCAACACTAGAGTTATCGCTATTGTGTTAACGACTTTGAAAAAACCTCTTCAGATCTCTCTTGAAAAACTTCATACCGTAATTCTCGGGAAATTCTTTAACAAAGGGATTTATTTTGCAGCTTCACTTTTCTAAGAAAACACATCTGCAACCAGAATGTATGAAAACATTGCCATTCGTGATTGCGAGGATGAACCTCCTCACGATGAATAATAGAAACGTAGGCGAAAAGCAGAGAACCTGTATGTACTAGAGTGCCTCGGTAAAGTTCTGATCTAACAAAGACTGATTGATAATTTTAGGGTCCAAGTAACTGGCTGAACTAGTGGGTTGGGTTTGATTTTCATCCAATAAAAATATTTGCAGGATATAATAGCTAATAATAGCTAGCTCACTTTAAACTATGTATTTGCTTCACATGACATTTATATAGTTTTCTTCATTGTCAAGTAAATGTTTTAACACATATATTTACATGATATTACAATATTCAATTATATCGAGTAGCAATAATTGAAACGCGGGTATTGTTCATATCAGTTTTAATTCAATTGCTTAAGTAACTTTATATTTGGATAGAATTTATATTTATGAAAGGTAAAATAACATCCTTGCAAGTTGAGAATGCTCAATTTTTATATCACATCAGTCAGTTTTACGTGACTCAAATGCCTGGGGACCGTATATTATGTCACGGGTAAGGCTGTCTAGGCGGGCGCGTTTCATCTCGAGAAGACGGTTTAGATCAATGTGCGAGCGGTGGCAATATCGTCGCTATGAATAGTGCTACAAGGCATCCGGCCCATCTCCTGTTGAGTAAATTTTACATTGAAAATTTTCTAAAACGAATACTCAACAAAAATGTATCGTTGCAGGTAGTAAATAGGGTATTTATTTTAGCACCTCATTCTCCCATTTGTTTCTTTGGGATTCAGAATTTAGATTGTCACCATGTATATATATATATATATCTCTGATTTATGTCAAGCAATATTATACATTTATATAATGGTTGTAGTCATTGGAAAATTAATAAATAAATTTTAGCAATAAAGTACAGAAAATATCGATGAGAAGTTATTTATAATTAAAGCGGGTTACAGAAATCAACATTTTGAATGGCAATAACGTTGTGTACTTGTACCTGTTTATTTTTCACATATGCATAGGTTTATTTTATTTCTTCGACCGCATATTTATTTAAATCTATGAATAAATGTAATAATATGATTAATGAATAAAATTTTGTAAAAATTTTATATTTATTAGTTATTCACATTTTTCGGATACTTTTAACACTGAAGGTCATCAATGTCAACACTTCAGCGAAGTATCAATTGCATCAGAATTTAAATCGAATAAGTTTGATTGAAAAGGAGGTCAAGTTTGCGAGATTTTAACGGCGCCAAGTGTTTTGGTTTAACTACCAATTAGCTAGTGCTGCAAAATCGAATGTCACGAGTGATTCAGAATCGCGTAACGTTGAGAAATCGCCTATGAAAGGGAGTCGTAGTCTGAATTAACAATCAGATGCCTCGCCGTACCTCAAGTTAAGACCTTGTGTGACCGGTCGCTTCGAATAGATGATGCGGTAATGCAAAGCCTGGCGAACGGACAAGGTTAGTTGTCAAGTGTACGTCCACCAGCGCAATGCGTGCACTACATTATAGCCCTGGCGATGTCTCTTTGCCTCATGTTACATATTTACGAACTCCATAAGCGTTTGTTAACGCCGTACATTACATTCTCAATGAAAGGCAAAGAATTTACTGCACTGCTACCAATACGATATTTCACAGAACAAAATATAGCGCAAAACGAGTAATAGGCCATTTGGCGAGTACATAGAATACTAGAAGTATAAAAGAGACGATATAAAACTGGTCAAAACATTTTAAAATAACAAACATGCTTCATGAAAAATTTATAATTCTATTGTAAGAAATACATATTTTAATATTAGAGTATACTGTCTGATGAGGGAGAGTAGATAAAAGTAAATTCTTCAATGCTCAAAAAACAAGAATTATCATTAAAACAGATGAAGTTTCATAAAGTTGAAATATTTTGTTTTTTATAATTTATAACTTTAAAATTACTGGTAAACAGTCTTTCTCGACGGTATAAAATTGAATAGCGTATTAAACATTGAAAGGGTTACCCTAAATGTATTTAATTTCGGTATCTCTTTTACAACGACGGCTGTAGGTACTGCAGTTTATTCGAAAGTCTGGGGGATACGCTGAATTCATGAAGATATTTTAGCAAATTGAACCTTCTAGTATAAAAAGGGTGAAAGGTTTGATCTCTGGCTTAAATTAAAGAATGTTTAATTAAATACCGGCTTCAATTAACACGGCTACGCCATTAGGATTAATAAGGAATGAAACGGACGAGATAAGTTTTTGGTATTAGAATTTACGCTTTAATTTTAGTAACAACACAAAAGTTACAACAAGCTACTTATACTGTGTATATATACCTATATTTTTGTGGACTATATTAATTTAAATAAATGTTTAATAAACTTTATTATTGTAACTGCTTCGTTTTTCTCAGCGAAAACCTCAGGATGTAAGCGAACGCTCTTATAATTAGATTCACATTTTTGAAACTATTCTTCGCAAATACCATTGTAAGTAAATAAAAATATTACAAATACAACAAAAAAAAAGTTAAACAATAAATTGTAATAAAAAACATATTTATTAACTAGTCTGGTCATAAATACTGTTAGATAATTAATTAACATTACATAATAACATATTTTTTCGTATGGTGATCATTTCGAACAGAATTTTTTTTTAATAAACATATAGGAATAAATTTCAATATTACATTACTTAATTAAAAAAAAATGCTTTTTCATTTGTAACAGAACTTATGACCGGATTAGGTATATTCATATATACACCTTGTTATAGTAACTTACTTTTTGATAAAGTTAACGTAATTACTATTTTATAAAGTTCTTTACGTGTAACTTCAACAATAAATTCGATACTTAAATAAATACACTGTGTAATTTTTCTTTTATCTGAACGGTTTGTGAGATAAAGGAGAAAATCATACAAAAAGACTGCGGCATTTTAACATTAAACAACAAAAAACCTTGTTATTCTGACGTATTCGCGAGTTTGTACCCTCTTGTGTATATTTTATGTGCTTGCGGTTTATTTGCCGTAAAATTAACATAAAAAGTGGCTGGACGTTTGTTAGGATTGCAAAAACATGTACCGACAAACAAACGTTTAATTACGTTAATTGCAACAGCAGTACGTTCTTAATCATTTCTAGATTCGCTTTATGTCTCTTCTCCAAGTAACTGTGGTAGATTTATTGTTTTTACTTTGTGTACATAATAAAGTTTTAACTAAAAATAATCTCTAGGTGGGATTAATAATGATTTTGTAAATTTAAATATAAATTTCATTTCGTAACTTATGTATTAGTTGTTTTGTTTAGGTCCTTTTTAATAAATTTATTCTGCGAAAACTATTTGAACCGAGATAAATCTATTATTACCAATAGTAGTACAGTGAATATGAAATTTAAGTTAACAAGTTTTTGTATTGACTACTACGATTTTATTATATCTATTTACACCGCAAAATATACTGCCCAGTTTGTTGGATACAAAAAGTAAATAATTTCAAATTGTCTAGAAATAAATATTTTTGTAGAGGATAATACAAATGTACACATAATAAAGACGTGTAGTAGCGACGCCGAAACAAATTAAGCGAATCACAAGACGAATGTCTAGTTACGAGCGAGTCCATCAGCCGGCGACCGGCGCAGTCCGTGTGCCGAGGGCATAAAGATTCAGAGCTCGTGATTAATCACGCGGGAGAACTAAGATAAAGGGGGCGGGGAAAGCTACCCGCAGCTGATCGCACCTACATATTATGTGTAGAGCATCCTCTTCCTTACAATGATGTTTAAAAACAACGCTCGAATTCCAAATGTTAGCAAACCAAGGTGACGGGAATTCGTCTCGGCTCCAAACTGATAATCAAGAGCCTCGTTATTAACACAAGATCTCAGCTGTCGATGACACTTTGATGACACTAAGTGTTCACTTCAGTTCTTGCGGCGTGCCACCGAAACGCTTCAACAGCCATCTGTGTACACTTCGGCGGAGAGTGCGCGCGCAATGCGATCAATATCCACGGCTGCGGCGGCTACAACACGCGAACCTTTCTCCAGATTCGTGGGCCTATTTTGCTAATGTAATAATATATATAATCTAACAATAATCAAACGAGAATCAAAATTAAACCTATTGAATTTTTGAGTAGCTTGAGAACGTGGCTGAGAAGTGCACTCGCATACAAGCCGATATGTGCGCTCGACGCAACTTGTTCGCAACTATAAGGGAAAAGTTGTACGTAGTTCGAAGGGGTGACGGTGCTCAGTGCGCTTTAGTGCAGTATGAGAAGTGAGGCCACTTATAATGTAGTTATATTGGTGTTCGAATCGATAGCCCTACTTAGTCTGAGCTATATTTACATAGTTACGATGCTACATTAGTAATGCTTAAGCTCTTTACTCATCCATATTTTTAATAAGTTTGCGCGCGTAACTTTAAAGTTTATAAAGCCGAGCTTGAGTTTGAGCGTTAAGTCCCTTATGTGTCAACAAACAGGTGTAAATGAGTTATATATTTTAAAATATCAGATATTATACACAAACTATTGTAATAAAAATTTCTATACCAGTGGTGGTTCTTAGGAATACTTAAGAGAATTCAGAGAAGTAAATTTACATAAAGTTCGCCCCTTTCAAATATTTTCAAAAAAGTTTTCGCAGCAGTCTCTGTCAAGATAGAAATAAATCAAACAACTTTTTTGCCAACTTAAATATTTCTTGAAGGGAACGATGAAGAGTGGGTACGACTGGTGGTTTAAGATACGATACTTAAATAAAAAAGACTTCACAGTATGAAATACTACAAAGCATTATAAGTGTGTTTATAGAATTATATTGACATTTAATTTTTAAGGACTATGTTTAAACAATTTGTTCTAGTTATTAAAGCTACAGTCACAATGAGAAAAATGCAATGTACGTATTAAATAAATTTTAACGCATATACATAATTAGGTAATGAACCAATTTGCTTGAAATTTAAGTTACAAGTAGTCCGAAAAAAATAACGCTTTCTGTCACAAGTAATCTTTGAATCCAAGCTATTTTGATGTGTTTATGATTTCTAGGGTCTTTGGGAATTAAGCTCTGTTTTATTTTCGGTTTTCCATACTAAAATTGCAATCTGTCTCTGTGTTACGTGTTCATCGCCCTGATCATAATTAATTACGGTATTTAGATTGTAGCTATGTCTAGCAATGGACGTTTATCGGCTATTGATCATGATGATGAATGAAAAAAAATAAGGAATGTTCTTGCTATTTAGACTGAATTTCTGACCTCAAAGGAAACAGCCACAGAACACAGGTAAATTAGGTAACAAATATGTCTTGAAACATCGTTATGAAAAAGTTAAAAAGGTATGTATAAATTTAAAATAAATATGAAGGCTCACGCAGCCACGAATAGTCTGAACAATGCGAAAAATAGGAGTTATTCATGTTTTTTTTTAACAAACTTTCGTATCTCTGTTAGTTGTTTCATGCTATTAAACGTTTATCTTTGTATTGTTTCAGCGAAACGGAATATTATTTTAACAATGCATATTTTAATACAATTTATTTCATTCGTAGAAGGGATGTTAAAGCTCTTTGCAGAACACTTTCTATTTATTCTTATTTAAATAACACAGCTAAAGCTTTGCGAAGTGACAAAAAGTTAACATGAATACAAATGGTATAAAATTTAAATGATTAATATAGTCGAGTTTTTATTGGAACAAGTGTCATCAGTGCAGTACATAAATACTGCGACGATTAGTCCTCGGAAATGTAAAAATTAAAGGTTCATCAAAAACGGTGTGCTTATTATGTTTAAATGGTACGAGTAAGTATACAATTGACAGTTATAAATATAACATGCACAAGTACATAATTTTAAATTACTACAGTCTAAGTCGATGGTCGTTTAGCTGTACCAGAGTAACAAGTGTTTTAGAGGCAGTTTTTTTATTTCGTTTATGGTTTTAAAATACATTAAAATCAAAATAGGTAGCTCGCTGGCATAATGGGGTTCGAATCTTGGCACGAACCAATGACTTTAATATTTATGTACATTTGTGAACTTAGTTCCAACAGCGAAATACAAACGGTGAAGGAAAACATCGTGAGGAAACCTGCACATGAATTAGAATTTATTCTTAAGTTTGTGTGAAGTCACCAAACCGCATTGGGCCTGCGTGGTGATTAATGGCCCCCATCGCTCTCATATTGAAGATAGGCTTGTGCCCCAGCAGTGGGGACGTAAATTGGCTGTTATGGAAAATCAAAATAAACTAAAAAACATAGAAATTGAAATTTATTTATCAAGAATTATTTTCAGATTTTTTATGTGTGTTCTAAACGTATGTACACCATGGGCTATGTTTGAGAATATATTATGTTTAATGAATTTTGTTTTTAGATTTTGTTAGTCATTTTCATTACTTTACACACCGCATTAGGGGAATCCTGTTATAAGAACATTTATTACAAATAAATACAAACTTTTGACTAGGCGTATGCTTTGCATTTGTTAGTATTTTATTTCGGAAGCTTAGTTAAGTTCCTATTGCTTTAATTAGTGCTGAGTGGTGCATAGTTAAAGACCGAGACAATTAAGTAGTAGAATTTTCTGATAATATTTGACATGTAAAAAGAACAAAAATTAGTGTACGAGCATTACGTTAAGTGAAAAGAGTCATTCTGGAATGAAAAAGCAGAGTCGTCAATAAACTACGGAATGGCATTGTATAGCTGGCGAGTGTGCATTGGCAGTTCGTCGCGTGGCACAGGAAGTAACAATGGTGGAGTGTTCGCCGAGCGTCATAATGACATGGGTGGGCGTCGCGGGTTCATTGAACGCCATTGTGAATCTCCAGGTAGGCTGTGCATTATTCTCTAAGCCTACCTTCTTCTCTGTTCAATGGTTCGCTAACGTTTTCAACCGAAAGTATACAAGCCCTGAATGTTGAACCACGCTCGCACTGCAGCTGAATAGATCACATCTGAGTTTTAAATATCCTACTCCATACTTGGTTCAAGCTTTCAACGGGAATGAGTAAATTCAATCATTATCAGGCTCTTATATTGTCTAGGGAATAATTATGATTTGTTTATATTAGCCAATAGTTACTAGTTTATAATGTTAATAATGATCTACTGCTGATTTTTAGACGAAAAAACTTATGATTCGAAATGAACTTAGTTGGGGAGCGCGTCGTTGTGTTTCCGACCCACACGTGTTGTCGCAGTTAAATATAACTGCTAGTTCAACGCACGAGGCGGCGAGAAGTATAGTTAGCTCACTACAACTGTATCTTAAAAATTTTAAGATCGTTAAAATTTCCCCATAACCATTACAGTAAATACTTTAGCAAACAGTTAGGACCTATTTAGTACGTACGCAGCTTGACTAATGTTAACAATAATAAGCTAGTTTGTATGTAACAACGCTTCCCCAGTATTATGTAAGATAAACAAGTTGACCGTCATAAACAAATCTATCTAACGTAGTATCTGAATAAATTGTACTCAAAAGACAATAAATAACCCACACACATATATATAAGCAAAGCAATTGAGGGGCAGGATGTACCGTAAATAGGAGAGCATAAAAAAATTAAAAGTATAAGGTAGTGTCTGGAGAACTTTAATTACATATTACAAGGCGATATTTATAAGAATGTTGAAGGAAATACCATATTTTTGACTTTTACTTCATGACAATGCGGTGTGACGAGTACAAAGGAGATTCACCAGTAGACTTTCAGCGAAATGGTGATGCAGTTTAATATTTTACTTTGCTCAAGCAATGACAACGGAATAAAATTGGTTCTATCGATTCTCGCCAAACTTAAACAAGATTAACATTTTACAGCGCGAGGAGCATCAATGGAAATGGTGGGCTTGTTTAATCGATGCATATTAATCTAACTAAACTATTAATTCATAACACATATTTGCAAGTGGTATTATATTAGAAATGATGAAATGTGTAGGTACAAACCATTACCGGCGATGGCAGTTGTATTAGAAAGGCCAGAGCTGGCAAAGATCGTGGTTACAGAATTGCGTTTTACAAACCGTCATGCTCTTCTTTTCCTTTATGATATATAGGTGGCTCCAACAAT
This sequence comes from Ornithoptera alexandrae, assembly GCA_029030555.1. Taxonomy (NCBI): domain Eukaryota; kingdom Metazoa; phylum Arthropoda; class Insecta; order Lepidoptera; family Papilionidae; genus Ornithoptera; species Ornithoptera alexandrae. Next base: position 3,269,239 of record JARDVY010000064.1, on the reverse strand, counting down.
AAAACATCCGCCTATTTTAAAGAAGAACGAATAAACAACGGAGCCACTAATGAAGGCGCGACAGTCGCCACGTTGAAAAATTAAACTTCCATTTATTAAAAAACATCTAGCCGCGAAAAATCTTTGTCCCGCTGGATCCATTTTGTAACAGTTCCCCAAAGGGATACGATTACGTTAATCCTGGAAAAAATATCACGTTTAACAAAGTGTTCGTTGTAACATTGGGTGGCGTAACTTTCGGTGTCGATTTCGAATTCACGAGACGTCAACTTATTCCGCGTGTCTTACGAAGTTTCGATACGGGATAGAACTTTGATGTGTGAATCTAAAATAGACTGCCATATACTATTATTTTATTTGTAGTATAATAGAATCGGCACGTTTCCCTCACGGTCACCGATCTAACTAGCTAACTAGTATATTCGTGGTAATATAACTACTTGAAACTTTTCTATGTCACGCAAAGCTTTTACGATAAGAGGCAGTTTTTAAAAGGCCTAGCACGTTACATAATAACTCAATTAGTTATATTTTAATATTGTATATGACTATTACATTTATATAATAATGAGCTTTAAAATTAGTTTAACGTAATCCTTGTCACCATCAATATTTGTAAATTAATATTATTCACAGTGTAGGCGTAACCGAAAAGCGACGAATAGGTTCTTAGAGGCTTTACATATTTTGCAAGAGATCTGAGAGTTTAAAGGTCGTAAGCGTAATCGTGTACAGCGAGCGAAGCGTGAAGTTCCTACAATCTTACACCGTGGAACCTTAATTCGAGGTTTATAATATTTGTATAATGCTGCCAAAATTGTGATAAACACGTTAATAATTAATTCTTCCATTTGAATATTTGAACAAAACCGGTTGTGCTTAGCAGCAAACGTAAAAGGTGAATTGAGATTTTTAAATTGAAAACATAATTTCTTAAAACATAAGCAAAGAACAAAAATTGCAAAAAAAATCTATGTGATATGTTATTCAATAAGATAAATATAAAATAGAATATCTTCCGTTTCATATTTTTCTTAACCATTTGGAAATTTGATAGTTTAATGTATCTCTTAAACATTGATACATATACTGCACATTTATGTATGTATATGTATTCCATATCTTGTAATTGTTGTACCATAAAGGATAAATAAATTGGTCATATTATAAAAAACTAAAGGTATACCTATTACATTGCAAATTACCGTGGGCGTTTTCAAGTAGCCAACGAAGTAAAGACAAAGAGGTTCGTGTGACCTTGCAGTGGCGTGTGCCGCGGCGAGGCTGACGCTCGCGGAAGCACCTAACGAACTACCGCGTTTGAGCAGCTCCACGGAGTCGGTAGGCAAAGGATGCGGCCGTAATAAAACCTCGTTGGTATTACTACATTTTTTTAATAGTGTGACATCGCTGTAATCAAACATAACGAGTTAAGTATACATACAGAATTATGCTTTCTCCTATGGCACCATACTTTCTTAATATTTTTGGTCATTCATAAAGTTTTTTACTAAGAACAAGAAGAATCTCAATTCAAGACTAATCTTTTTTTGAACATGCCACTCCTTATTTGTTAAAATGTATTATTGTGTTGATGGTAACATCAAACGAATTTAAAATGAACGATCTATGTTAACATACGTAATCCAAAAACGAGTATTCTCTACCAAATCAAAACCCATACCCTTGAGGCTTAAGGTAGATTGTCTCTTTGGTAATAACCGAGTTCAGCTGGTGTAGTCTAGAGCAAAGCTTTGTTAGTTCAAGAGAAAGCTGCTGGCTGGCCCATTCTGTTGTTTACTTATTCCCTCTGTCGACTTTTACGACACCCAAGGGACGGGACGGGTGCAGGATTTTATTACGCCGCCATCAACTCATCGGAAACACTAGGTCATGATTTTTTTAGCCTCTTTTTCTCATACATCTCAATTGAAGCTGAAAATTGAAGTACACATAATCTTAATTTAAGTTGTGATTAAAAGTGTTAAAGAAGTCAAAAACGCATGATAGAAAAACATTGTCTACATGCATCCGTAAGTGTCGTTCTTTTGTGCTCCTCGTTCTCTTGAGATGGCAATGAAAAGAAATTCTAAATGTAGCGATTTTATATATAAATGATACCCGTGTAACATTAATCACAACTGTAATATGTAATAAATAGCATTCTACGCCTTGGAAAATCCATACTTATATTTTGTGGGAAACATAGTGTAATGAATAAAAATTGTAGAGTAGAGATTTTTCCATTTAAACTACCATTCATAGTTTAGGGCTGCATCCCCTGACGCAACCGAGTAACAAATTGCCCGTAATAGGTCTGCAGCATCAATTAAACAATTAGCGAGAGATCGCTGAAGTTCGTCAACTCGTCTAAACAATTCAATTAATAATTAACGAACGCGTGCTGACGTCCTATTTGTGGGAAGAGCGCGTAACCTGGACACGAGCACGTGAGCCCGTCTGAAACTTTTGCGGTTTAATTATAAAATAATCTAATTATGTTCACGTTAAAATTGTGCTGGATTTCTACATAACTTTAAAAATTATTTGTTAATACATTGAATTAAAACTATTACTTTAACATGGGAGTTGGTCTGATTCAAACCCTACTTACAGATCAATATCAAAATTTGAGAAAACCTAATAGATGACGGAATTTTTAATTTCTTTATGTTTTTCTTTGGTTTTAGACAGTCGTAAGAATTAGCAATAATTTAAAAATTACTATGTAACTAATTTGTTATTAAACTTACTACATCAGGTAAGAGTTTAAAGTTTCACAATTTATATTGTGAAAATGAAGAATAACTTTATCTGATATTTAATCAAAAATCATAAAATGTAAAATAAAACTTTGCTATTTATTTATTACGATTTATTTATTTTGCTACTTATTTATACATTTAGTTAGAAATTATTTCTAAAACAAGCTTCGTTTTAAATCTTCTTTGTCCTTCCCTTTTATCATTATTTAAGATTGGGTCAGTGCACTTCTGAACCGGTGTAATCAGATCTTTGGTTATCGGCTAAAGTCATCTAAAACTTACTTTTAGTAATATAGACAGAGGAATTTAAAGTATGAGTCGCATGTCTGTACATAATGAGTATGTCTCAGTATTAGTATCACTGAACACGTAGCAGCCGTTGTTTCGAAAATAGCTACAACTTTAAAATATCAAAGAATTTTAATGCTTGTAAAATCGTACGATGTTTCTGAAACTTAAATCGCAACGTGAGATATATTTGTTAAATATTCGTTCAGCATTTACAGCAGAAACCTTAAACTTGGTGGCAACGATTAAGTCGACTTTTATCGCGACCTCATCCGTTTCCACGGAACGTGTTTTACAATGTTTTACTAACTTTTAGCGAATTACATTTTAGTGCGTCGGATTTAGAGAATTTCCCGACCCCCGTCAAGAGTAATTGCTTTACCCAAATTATGGGCCAGTTCACTAAAACAACGACATGCCACAATATTAACCAGGGTCTAACTAGTTTAATCATATCATTTTTACTTTTGTGGTTTACGTTATACGTGCTAATTAAAAATAATATTTTAATTTCACAATATTTTGCTCAAATAAAATTAGTTATTATTCCTATGATTAATATATATCTGGTGTTAGTGTTTTGTTGTTTAGATCGCTTAGATAGGTACCATCACAGCGCTCCTATTTCTGCTGTCAAACAGTATTGTGCAAACATTACTGTGATTGTTTGAAAGTCGTTATATATAATAGCATAATATATTGCAGTATACATCATTCTAACTAGCGCCACGTTCTTGTCGGCAGGCGTATCACTCAACACCAAGGGAACGTCTTGCTCGTCTCATTGCTTTGTAGAATAAAAAAGTGCATATGTATCAAAGTTTGACTAAGATTTCTAAGCTATATAAAAAGTTGGTAAGTTTCTGTATTTATGTAGCATATGTGTAAATACAGAAGCTTGCTAAAATACTATAATGTATATTATAGTATTTTTAAAGGGCTGTTATATGTATTGGTGACATAAATTAAGAACAAATTGATATAATAAATATTACATCAATTTGTTCTTAATTTTTAGCCAAATCTAAATTTAAATTAGAAGAGAAAGTTGATGTTACACAAAATTTTAAAATATTTAATATAGTTGCGATTAGTAACTATATTAAATAGTAACAAATATAAAACAACTTGAGTACATAGAATTTTCGGCGTTAAAATGAAGCAACAATCCTCAGGTACTGAACGCCTTATAAATATTATTAATCTTTAAGCTATAACGATTATAAAATGTTGTGTAAACACCAAATAGGAAACTTTGGACATACAACACCGGGTAGCGATTTGTAGCCGATATAATTCTTTTAGATCTCATAAATTTAATGAGTTGTTTCACTTTTTACAAATTACGAAAGAAAATCATGTAGTAGTAACAAGTTCACGACTCATACCATTTGACACGGTACTAATTTTTTCAGTGTAAGAGATACATTTATTAACAAACTGTAAAATTTATGACTTGTTCTATAGAATTATTATAGCGAAAACCTTTTTCTGTAACTGGTTATCCCGTATGCCGATGAGATCTCATATAATTTACATATTCATACCCATAGTTACGTCTGTAAAATATAGACATGAAATATTGAAATTTCCAAAGCATTTGTTCACATGAGAACATTTTTAATGACAGTTATATGGTTGAAGTACTGGTTAAGAATAGACTGCGAGTTTTAATTTGTCAAATAGGTTAAAAATATTTACGTAAACAATTACGGCATTAACAAGTTTACTGTATTTTAATGGCACCAATTCAAAGTTGCATAAATATCCCATTAGGTGCAGAATAAACAAATAAGAAATTGCGCAGATCTCGATCTTTTACGGCGTGCACGGGTAAAACGATAGCAGTCGCATTTTTAATTCCCAGGGTTGCCTTATTTATGTTTACCGTAATTTCCTTAGACTGAAATAAGGTATCGGGAAATGGACGGAGCGATGCGCAAACTGTGTTTGCCCGTGCCTGTCAATTTAATATGTGTACAAATAATTTCATCGTAGATAGGCGGCGGCGGTTCGACGAACTGTAAACATACATTGCATTTCTTGTACCAACAAATCGCGCTTTGTATAATCAACCTGTTTTAGTTCTCCATTGTAAAAATTATAAGTTTTATGAGAAATGGCCATCACGTATATTATTGATGAGATATCGCATAATTCACTAGATTAATGAGTTTTTTATTATCAAATAATAAACGTTGTCATTAAGACATAACAGTTATTGCTGTAATTAGTGACACTGTGATAAAAAAGAAGAAGACGCATATAAAAAAAATATACATATAATAAAATACAAAACGGATAGATTTAAAAACAAATTCGTTATGTTCATAAATAGCTGAAAAACTCATCAAGTGTTATGTGTGGAGTCGAATCGATTATTAAAATAACTACATAAAGTTACACCGGGATAACAAGCGTAAACAGGGATGACACGTGAAACGGCCGCGTTGTACATTGCGGCTAGTTTAAACTGTGAATTATGGTTGGTATAAAGTCGTAAGGTAGTGTACAGCGTGACGGTTGCCGGCATAAATTTGTCGGGCGTTATCGGAAAGTATCGTGGCGGGTGAGCGTTCAGTCCGCTGCACATCAATCGTCGCTGCCGGACCAAATTGAATCTTAACGTAGCGACATAAGATAGGCTCGTGTGATGTGCGGTCGACCGTACATAACTAGAGAGTGGGGCAAAGTGGTCGGACGTGGGCATTCACAGGCGCTACGGGCCGAGTGGCCCTCTGGCACTCTACAGCACTCGCGGCATGTTTACACGCTAGCGTTCGTACACTGAACTCGGAGAGATAAAATGTTGCTACTTCGAGGAAACGGAACGGACGTGGATCTTTTAGGCGCTTAATGGAAGCGGCGGATGCATTCAGAAAATTCAGAGACTGATGCTAAAAGCGCTCGATTAGAGTGCGCTCTTATGCCGTGACCAGTTAGAACGGCCGAATTTGCTTTGCTGCTAATGTGAATTCAGCGAGCCTACAAATCGATTTCACTTCAGCACAATACGAATGATAATTATTGTTTCCTGGTTCGAAACTGTGAATTAATGACCAGTTTATACTTACATAATTACGTATTATAAAAAAAATCTTTTTTAAATTACCATTTTTTTTTATAATTAATAATTAATAACGAATTGAAATAAGCCAGTATATACATTTCAATTAAATTCATAAATTCGTATGATATACATTACGTTGCGTAAATTCTGATCATAAGTTTCATTACAACGATATAAATAAAACACATGAAAGCCTCTATTAATTAAGACTCACCAAGTAATTGAAGTGTACATTCTACGTTAGCGAAAATCATTAATAAAACAAAATATGAAGTTTGAGTTCATTGGATTTATAAATAGTGATAAATGCATACGAAGGCTTTATAAGATAATCGTTATAAATTATTACTAATAAATACCGTTGTTGACCTATTTACGCATCCGTGTACACTACAGAGGGATATAATGAAAACCCAAAGACAAAGGGGAATCACAAAGTAAATGCTGTTTCAGTTCGTTATACACCTACGGAAAGGTGGGTACATAAAAATGTACCTACCGTCTACTGTCGGGCAAGTGCCATATCTCCGTTACGTTGTGAGCGGGCGGTCTAGACAACTCCACAGGGAATCGAGACAGATTGTCATTGTTCAACGCTCAAGTTGAAAGCTATAACTAAACTTCTACTTTTATATAAGATTATAGTTTTATTTTTAATCGGTAACGATTGTTTTAAAAGAATATTGTACATTCGTTAGGTTTAATTTATCCTTTCATGCGAATATCCCACGATACGCATAACTATTAATTAACCCTTTTCTCTTCGAGAGATTTATTTTATGTATAATATTGATTAGGGTTTAATTTTTTAGATGATACATCTTAGCGTTGTGTACCAGTACATTAAAAAGGTTAGATTATTTCTTAAATAATCCCAACACATAACGGTTAAGCAAGCTACTTTAATTGTATATGTGATCACTGTTCTAGACGGATAAGAAATTTCTTTGTTATGTATCGTATACTCGTCTTGAAACATAGTGTTAAGTTTCATTACCCTAGTAATTTTACTAGTTACAACGCCTTTCAATGCACTCATTAATGTTTGCACACTGCTATTTGGCGACAGAAATGGAGCTGCGGTGGTACCTACTGAAGTAGTTTCAAGTCTGAAACTTATTAGCAGTAAAAAATTTAATTCAAGTTCAAGCAGCATAACTATACAATCATTATTATATTAACAAATTGTTAATATATCAAATAAACAACAACACGTTAACATTATGGCGACATTAAAATTAAACAGGCGTAGTTTAATAAAATTAAATGATTAAACCTTGCTCGATTACGCGCACAGTCGTTATTTCTGTATGGATTACTACTCACATCTCCGAATCCGAAGCGAGGCCGAGACGTGAACGACGCGGGTGGTATGCTCCGTTGAATATAAACGTTCGCTGGCTATAATACCGCCACTAAAACACGACCTCTCAAACTCCTTCGTACGTCCGACAGACATATATATATATATATATATATATATAATATACCAATGATGTAACAAACATGCGCATTTGTTTTCGCACATTATTTTGTATTCGCATTCCAATAGCGACCACAAAAGATTTTGCGATTTTTTTTAGAATATACAATATACAATGAAAATTGATAATCCTTTCCAGATCCCATCTGATGGTAAAGAGTACTGCTCGTTACTATCAGATGGATCCAGAAATGGGAAACAATTTGAATTCCATTTATCTCAAGTAAGCAAATGGAAAACTTGGATTAATACAAGTTTTAATTGTTAATATGCCTTTGTTGTCTACATGGTTGGTAATAAGGGTGCGATTAGAACTTCAAGAAATTCGGAATAATGTTGGATTATGTTAAATTCGTTACATCACCAGTACGTATTATACATACAACAGGAGCATGAACGAACGACCGTAAAGTAGTAACCGTATTACATGAAATATAATATTCATAGCGTGGTATCCATTGTTTTTGTTTTGTTTATTGTTGCTGAATATTTAATGTGGTTACAAATAGAAACCGTAGCAACCGATTTCATTTCGTAATATACGAGTTATTTCATGCAAAAATCATTTTTAAATCATCCATAACGCAACACACCTTTTAGTTATTAGAAAAAAAAAAAATTATAGTAAGCCTATAAAAATAGCTTTTGCCTATAAAAAAGTCTTACATAAATAATTTCTCACGGCATTGAGTCTCCTAAGATACGTTTTTTTTTTAAATTTTGATGTATAATAAATCAAACAAAGACATTAATTTTTTTATAAGACGGTTGTTATAATTGAACTTTGATATTTCTCATATACTAGTAATAACGTTTTTGTAAAATAAATTAAAAAAATACCTCTTACGTTGTCAACATTTCACTTCTAATTTAAAATTTTGTTGGAAAGTTAGATTACATGTCTGGGTGACAAATATGATTTTTGGTTATTTGTATGGTTTATTTTTATACGACATTATTACAGTATAATTTATACAATATGTGTTTGTTGTGCTTATATTTTTCGAAAACCTTTTTATGTATTCTGTTCACTGGTACATACTTTAGTATTTCTTAGTCAAAACAGTTTAAAAGACGGCATATTTTATTAATCACTATTGGCTCCCAGTCAGCGTTGTCGTCTGTATTGGATAAATCTTTTTGAACATTAAAAAAACTGTTTCCGACTATTGTTTGAAGGATTTAAAAATGATATCGGGGAATAAACAATAGTGCATTTAAGTAATGACAAAGTATTTACGTAACATCTATTTATGTTCGTTGGACAATTTTCGATAAAGCGTTTATCTAGATAGATAAATGAAATATGCTCCCGGAAGTTTGAATAAAAATAGTAATTATTTAAATGCGTTTAGTCACTTCTTCTTTATTCAAGTTTCAGCTCATTTTCTCTTCCAGTACGGTCTTTTAGGTGACATTTAAGGAATGTTAATGGACTTAATTTGCATCTCTCAACCTTCTAAAAGTATACTTAAAGAAATATGCTAATATAAAAAATATATTGCAGTGAGAATGCTATTAGCGCATTCAAATTATTACAAAAATAAAACTTGCTCTTTTAATGAAGAGTTAACGTGATACGATTTATTAATTACTAGTTGATGAAAGTTAAAGATGAATGATAACGGAATAAAAGAAACTAATAAAAAATGTAAATCACCATTGTACTTGTACAAAGTCACCCGTCGAAAACGAATACAAAAGGACTGAGAAAAAAAGGAAAAACTTCCAATAGTATTCGCCGTCTATAGAAATCTCGAGATAGAGCCATTGGAAAAACTTCTATTTAATATTCCTTAAAAAAGTAATGACGTCAAAAGGGAGAACTAAACGAAGCAATACAATCGAAACTAGAAAAAACGAAATAATCGAACTAGAATTTCAAATTAAGGTGCCCATACACAAAATAATTAAATTCGTTCATCGTGTAAGCCATACAACATCATATTTCACTTTAAAGACTTCTATGAAAGCATTTATTGGAAGGGTTTTGTAAATACCTTTTGGTATCGAAATATCAAAGTTGGCCTTTGATGTTGTAAAAATCAGGTTATCATAAGAAATAGAGTCATTAACGAGAGTGCGGTGTAACATTTAGTCAATTTAGTTATTCTTAAAGCAAAAAGACATATTTGGCTCACGTGAAACTTTTAGAAACAAAAAAAAAAAGAGAAAACAAACAGCAGTGCTTGGTGCCAAAACCGTTTGAACCTAAGCAATTAGTCGCAGTAGGAACACAGTGAGCTTGTGTTTCCTGATGGAACCGTTAAATAATTAAATAATAAGAATTTCGAATCACTCGGCAGATTTCTACAGCGCTGAGCGTTAGAATAAATCGAAGGGTGTCGTCGTTTGTCCCTTTGATTCTGAGTTTACCTTTTTGGAATCACTAACAGACAGGAGGTCTGTAACAATAGAGCACCTTTGTAAATCACAGGTAGTGCGGTGGTGAATGATATGATGCGCGTTCGTATGAAAGGAAATAGTTCGTCCTTCAGAACAGCGAACATGTTTAGCTGTGTTCCCAAGTGCTTCTATAAGTTCTTCCTGCTATGCGGTACAGTTTTGCCATTGCAAATTTCATCTGTTCGTTGTAGGGGCTAACTACAAGACCGGTGTTGGAAGTTTCGTGCTTGTTTGTTATAACAATGCACTACGCAAACCTTGATGTTATTATACAATTAAAATTTGTTTTCTCAAGACAATATAACCTGTTACCCACGATAGAGTAAACCCACAAATAAGAGTACCATGAAAATTAAAGAAAACTCGTACAGTAATGAATTAGAAGAGTGATTTTGCACTTGTTAACATCTCTTGCTTGAAAACAGTAGATTTTTTATTTATTTATGATTAGTTCAAATTTTCTTAAAAGAAATCATCTCATCAATTAATCCTTGCCTTGTTTTCATAAAAAAATAAAATAACATATAATGGATAAAATTGTATACTAAATAACAGGATCATACTGTTTAATACATTTTGCATCAAAAAAAATTAGGCACCAGTTTTAATGTATTTTTTATGTTTTGTGTTTTTAAGATAATTGCATAGTGTTTATATAAATTGTGTTTAAAAATAAGGTCTTCAAGTTATAAATATTGTGAGTGTACCTATCCAGTGGTAATATTATTTTGTATACTTATTTTATGTTCATTATGTTTTATATACTACGCAAACTGCTAATGCATGGTATAGTTTTTTATTTTTTATTCAACGAATCGGTAAATGTCGGTGAGGATGGCAAACGGCACCACTTAGGCCAGTCGCCTTGGCACATTAAGATATTGTGATTCCCGTTACCCTAGCAATTTCGCTAGTTACAACACCCTTCAATCCGAAGCACAGTAATGTTTAAACATTACAGTCGCGGTGCTACCACCGTTATTAGTAAGTTAAGTTATATCATCATTATTAGTAAGTAACAAAAAAATATAGGAAGACATCATACATTAGGCTGTATCATAAATACCATGGGAAAGATATCGATGCAATAGGAAAGAATACTATTAAAAGTGAAATTGCATCATGTATTGAGTGAGTGTTGTAAATTTATATGTATTTAGGGCAATGCTCGGATGCTATTGACACTGCTATCGAGTATTATCAGTATCAAAGTAAATCGACTTCAATATTACGCATTTTGTTTTATCGCTGGCGTTGTATTTCTAATTTGGATTTTAATGTCCTATTTTTTAATAAAAATACTTAAATGATGTAAAGATGTGCAGTTTATCGTAAAAATTGTGCGTTATATAAGGTTATTTATTAGGCTATGTCATGTGAGAAATCGCACGTGGATTTTTGTGTATGTATAAGTAGGACTGACGTGTGTGCGCCATATGGTTGCTTTGCGCTGGCGCATTTGTTTGTTTGTGTTTGGCGAGTGGGGTACCACCTAGTTAGGTCAAGAGCAGCTGGCATTACAGCCGACACGAACCACCAGGACGGCAGCGGTGTGCACATCCGCTGCGGCTGGACTCACGCGAACATGCGCCGCTCGACTTCTTCACTGTCCGTTATATAACAACAATAACACATTCACCACTGGCACAAATATAATCAACCTCGGAGTTAACGTAGAGTCATGATTCACGGTGTCCGTACAAACTTAAATATTGATAAAAGTCAAGAATAACCTTTCTAGCGACTCAGGCTCATGCTGGTGAGAGCTTTTCGGTTGAAGTAAGGATAAAGTTAATTGTCGCTTTAATGCAGTAATTTATAACTTAAACGCGGGCTTGCGAGAAGCGACAGACTTGGATAAATCGCCACGGCAGTAGTATTTACATTTCAAATAGAATCTGTCTTTTTGTCGCAGTTAGTCGACGTTGCCGAGACGGCGGTGTAATAAAAATATTGGACCAATAAAAGGGCTGAATCTAGTCGGGATTTTTCAACAAAGTTTAGGGGAGTCAATAATTGGAGGGAGCGACTGCCAATGTGAAGAGAATAAGGGTTGTTATAGCAGTTATGCCGGCGGGTCGATAAACTTATTTTTGAAGTGAACAAAAATAATAATTTTTTACACGATTATTTAGTATTTGGAAGAACATGTCAAAAAAAATAACGATTTGCGCGGGAGCGTATCGCAGCTGCATATGCTGCGATGGTTACGGTATGTACAAGTAAGAGGAAATAGGATCGCGTGTGATGTAAGGCGCGACGGAGCGCGAGGCGCTCGGTCGGTTCGTCGCTTCGCCGCGGACTGAGCGCGGCTGACGGAGCCCGCTGGCGGCGCGGCCCGCCCCGCGGGGTACGGCGTGGCAGCCGTGCGCGACGTGCCTCCGCCACGCTGCCACAGTGGACGCCTCCAGACGACATAATCTTGCGAAATTCATCATGACATAAAAGGCTTCCGTTAGGACGACGATCAAATGCTCTCTTTCCTATTGTGAATAATAACTTGTGACAACGGAGTATTAACAATGAGAGCTTTGTTCGGAAAAAAAAAAATATGTTTCCTTCCCTAATGTAGCATTTTATGGTAAATTTGTATTATTTTACTGATTACATTATTATGTGCAATTCTAATTGTTTCAGAAATAGTATTTCCGTTTTAAATCTAAAAATTATACGTTTCAATCATTGAAGTTAAGTAAATTGTGCCTATAATTGACGATTTATATTTCAGTCGTTACTGCACTATTTTCTATGCGACTTTTTCTTAATAAAAAAAAAAACTAAAGTATATTATTCTTCAAAGGTCACTGATGTGTTCCGATACAGTTATTGTTGATAAATCAAAAAAACTTGTGTCAATATGTCATACAAAACGTTTGTTAATTGCTACGACATATGCTTAAGGCTATGCAGGTGAGCTAACGTCACAATATTTGCTTACAAGCAAACTCTAACGATATTAAAAAATATTCAAGTAATATCGCATGTTAATATTTTGTGTGTATAGCGAGGTGGGCGAGCAGATGTGGATTGACCTAAGTAGATGGTTCAAAATCACCGCCGGTAGTCTTGGCACGTACTAGCAGCATTGCCCATAAACTAATCCGATATCGGACGTCACGCCACTGAACCGTACGATCCATAGATACGGAGGGATAGAGAAAAGGAGAGGAAGAGAAAAGAAACGCTTATACCGTGAAATTATTGCGGACAACTTGTGTCGTTAATATCGAAATTGTCATCTATAGAAACAATATTTCATCGATTAATTGTATAAAATTTTTTAAATCTTAAATATAAAAAATTATGAGACTACAATTTGGCTTATCTCCAGATATAGGTAACCTAATAAATACAAGTTTTTTTTGAAAATTTTATAGATTCTTTTAACACTGTCTCAGTGGTGTAGAGGCTAACCACTTGCTTTTTAACACAAAGGCTCCTCGTTTGATTCTAGTATATATATTCTATTGAATGTTCTAATACCTTACTGCTGTTCATACTGTATACTTTGAACAGTGGCGAGTTTGACGAGATTTTTCGAACGAGCCTAGCTAGTTACCATCTTTTGAGAATCTGGCACTCTTAAAGCCTTAGTGTTCCGTTTGTCTACACATGAGAGCCAGGTAATTCATGGCGGGCACGTTTACACATTTCCCGTCTCATAACTTAACATCATGCGAAATCGAAGTCAAGTGTCAGCTTATTATCTATTTAAAAAAAAGTAACATTCATAGAATTGCTATCAGAAGGCAGGTTTTAGTTAATAATAAATCTTAGTTAAGTAAGAAATATAATTACTGGTAATATACAGATATAAGGTAGGTCATGTCTATATAGATGGTAGTAATAATTAAAGTACTCCGAAGTTTATTAGTCACTTCAAATTTCAGCATGACATACTTTGTCAAGAACTTTGACATACCGACAGGCATTACTCTAAGCAAACGCTAAGTTGATCTAAAGTTGGTTTTATCTCATAAATAGGTTTTAATTATTCAATATTTTCGTTAAGTCATCTAGTTTTTAATTAATGCTTTGGTGAGGTAACTTAAATAAACTTTGATGATGATAAAATTCCCTAAGTTAAGACGGACCTTTTATCCGTGTTTCGGACTGTCTAGAGTTAAATGCAAAGAAAACTTTTGCCGAGTAAATTAATTTAGCCAGATAATTAAGACTAGGAATTCATTGAAAAGAATGTTCTTTAAATATTGCTTCGTTGCGGGTTTCGCATAACGTGACGTTGTTTATTTAGGACTAGCTTTATCCTGCGGCTTCCTTCTCTAGGATTTCATATTATAATTACGTTAAACAGTATTTTTAATTCTGAACCAACCGACTTTTATATGAAAAACTGCTGGAGCGTTTCCGTTGCAGGAGACCGTCCTAGTACATATCACTGCAGCTCCTATTTTTACTGCCAAATATTAGTTTGCAAATAGTGCTATGTTTTGGTTTGGGGTAACGTGACTTAACATTTTGTCTCAAGGCGACGAGCACAATGCGGTGCTGTGTATATCATTCTGACTAGCGCCGCCACATTGTTATAGACAAGCATATCATGTCCTCTCAGGTAGGCCATCTCGCTCGACTCGACTCTTCGTTCAAAAACGACAAAATAATTTACTAGTACAACTTCCTGATTTATATTACGTACTATATTAAAGTTCAAGACTTGAGTATAATTAACAGTCGTCGCAATGTGGACAATAGTGCATATAGATTGTAAATGAGGATCGAAAAGTTACTATCATTTCAATCGATGCGCGTCCACAGCTGGACATAGGCATATACTTAATAACATGCGCGAAATTTTATTAAAATTTAAGAGCAAAAATAGTTTTTAAAATACTATAATATAGTGATTCACGAACAACGCACCTTATAATTTGAATAAAATCACTTCAATGATCGCATCACCAATTTTCGCCCTACAATCACCTAGAGTAAGTTGTCCACGGCCCGTCCCTTGCTATTACCCGTTCACACAATTGAAGCGTAGATCTTTCGCTCGACTATTTTTAAGTGACGCTGTATGGATAGTCAGTGAAGTAAAAATTTATCGTTTAAGGGATATTATTAAATACAGAACGGTGGTAGCGACTTATAAAGTTATAACATTGAAAAAATAAATTTATATTTGAGGTAAAATAAATTTATTCCCAGAAAGATTATGTCATGTACTAGCTGATACCTGGCAGATGTTGTGTTAGTCCATATTAACAATTTTAACATAGCCATTATCGTCATGAAAATTGGTTTAATAATATAGCAAAGTTGTTACAATGCGGTGACATTCAATAAATAAAAAAAAAATAGGTATAAGTAAATATTCATATGTATTAAAAAAGTGCAAATAATTTAATATACAACTAAAAAAAAACTGAAAAAACTCTATGTATTGCGGTAAAAAAAAAACTTTATCTATATGTATTGATGTAATCTTTCAAACTGTCACAGTGGGGGGAGGGGTGGGGGGTGTATTAAGAACGTTTCGGAAGTTTTCTCTATAGATAAATTTTTAACTAAAATCAATTCCAGCAGCTAAAATTTGTTAAATATTAGTTTATTCTATGCTATAGATGTTTATTGTGATTTGTAAAGTAAAAAGGTAATTTCAGAATTAATTTAGGCTCCATATTATTGCATTTTAATTAGCTAAATTTGAATGAAAACAATGGAGCGAAGTCCACTAAGTCTTAAGGATTTTCATAGCGCTATAATATTTCTAAGAATACTAAAACAGAAATGTTTCAAGCCGCATTAAGGTTAATTGTTTGATTGTAAGTGTTCTTCGTTGGGTTCAACTATTAGCATTGCCGTCATTGTGTTAATACAAAGTGTTTAGTATTTAATCGCCCACGCCCTATAGCCTGATTAGAAGAATCATTATTCTTTCTCTGGAATCATCTCAAGGTCCAGAGCCATTGTTCTTGAGGCACGTTAACGATCCGTGAGCTACTCCATTTTGTATATTTAATTAATTGTCAATATGCCGGCTAACTTTGATTTCAGTAAGTTTATTATGATAGAATTAAAAAGTTTTGATTCTATTAGTCTTTCAAAGTACCCGGAGCTCCTTTTATAAATAAGTACTGTGTCATCCGGGAACATGTCAATTCTCCGAGCTTAGTTTGAATAAATTAATTAGAAGTTTCGAAATAAATTATAAAAATTATAATGAACGTGAACTTCGCTAACGAAAGCAGAGACAACAAAAAAAAATAATTTATTGCTTTTTAGATATTGTATAAATTAGTGCATGAATATCTATTAAATTTTATTAAAGATCATTTAGTAGCCATTTTTTAAATGACACATAAGACCACAACTCACGGGACTCGAGCCAACCTTACTTGTTTGTGGTGCACCCTGCTAATCAACAAACGAGGTGCTGGTTCCCACCAACCCGATCGAACCTCTTAAAACGATGGTCCCTGGTGCCCAGAGATGCTGGCAGCGCAGTACCGATCGATGTGGGGATCTTTAAGAGAGGCCTATGTTCAGTAGTGGAAGCCTATCCGCCGATGATGATGATGATACATAAGAACATGAACTGGGTTGATGCTTTTATTAAGGTTTTTCTTAGCTAAATAATGTTGTTTTACAAACATATATATATATAAGAATGACTTGCGGTAAATTTACTAGTGACGTGAGGGTAAAAATGTCGAATGTGTTGCTTGTGTATCGCCTACAGAAATATTAGAATTGTGTCATTCTTTCAGACCCTTTTCGAACACTTTTAGGGAATTGCAGAACAATGTATATCGTATTTTTGACAATGTTTTGACACCGCTGAAAGAGATTTTCGAATAACATGTTTTTGCCTGACCCTGGTATAAGAAAAAATATTTTTGTAAAAAACCTTTTAATATTATAATAAAACTATTTACTATACTACTATTATACTATATACTATACTATTTGTCTTTAAATGTAAATTAAATTTTAAAAGCCATTGATTGTAGTAAGATTGAATTTGATAACTAATATGTAGAAGAACATTTAAGAAATATTAATTGATAGCTCTCTCATTTAGATCGGTTAATACTTAATTATTAAATAGTATACATTAAAGTAATTGAAAGGCTTTATATATATAATATTCACAGTAAGTTCTCAAACACCGTCATATCGTACGATAAATTTTGTTTTCATATAGAAAAATATTATGAACTCAAATTGAATGTTTATGGGCAGTATATTATATTTATCGATGACCTATCCAACTATGAGCTTTTTCATAGAATACAATGCAAACATCAGCATGACCGGGTCATGACCTCACCCATTTCTGTTTTTTTAGTTATTTCTTCTTTAATTATAGTTACTTGTTTTCATGAATTTTATATATTATGTTATATATATTTAAATAGAACGATGATTTTTTGGGACAAACAATTAAGCACATTTTTAAATAGATTTTATGAATGTCCATACTACCGATTCAAAACTATAAAAAAACGCGTAAATGGTATATCCCTGTAGTTTCACACAACATTATAGTCTAAGACTCACACCACTGCCGTAGTACAAGGTGAAATTGGGTACGAGTGAATGGTTTGAGGATGTCGTTGAAGTAACGAACCTTGGTCGTGTATCCTAGCGAGGACAAAACTTATTTAAAACAGTATTTTTTGCAACATCAACAAATTAAAGTATGATAGATGAGTAAAAGTATTAGAGAACGGAAAACAGGTGAAAATTTATTGCAAATTAGAAAACAAATTTTATTATTGATCTGTGCGTTATTATTCAAATATTTATACAACGTAGTAGTGTAGTTTATTTAAGGAAAAAGTTGCAGTTATAATTTAGTTTGAAAGATATAAAGATAGCGTTTTTTTATTATTAAATGAAAAGTACATGACAAAATCAATATAATATTATTTCAGAAAATATCTCCGGGATAATTCTACTACTGCAAGAAATGGGAATGAAAAAGGATTTTTTTTACTTGATAACGTCATTTTCAGGGTTTATTACAAAAAATGTATGTCTTACAATCTCGGAGGCGACCGTCGTATCTACTAAAATAAATGGCAGCCCCATTCCGTTAATAGCTCAGTCGTAACTAGGTACCGTAAGTGACACGCCGACGGACTAAGGATGTTTCTAGTAACATCAAAAGTTCAGAAATGATGGCGAAAACATGTATATACGATTGTAGTGAGTTTGGAGTATTTATTAATAACATTTATTTTAATACTGGTAGACCTTTCACTAGGTAAACTGACAAGCTTGAGAAAGTCGTAGCAAGTAGAGGCCAGCAGGTTACAATCAATCAGAGATGTTTGGAGTAAGCTTATGGCCAGAAGTGAACTTCTACAGGATTTATATCGATTTCTATTATTTACAAGAATACTACTGATATTTAATAAAACGAATATACGTTATTGCATAATGCAGGCAACAAGTAATATTTAGAAAGTAGGTACTCCGTGATGGCTATGACGTTAGGACATCACCGGTCAACACTCTTAACTCACTCACTTTAACCTTCCTGGACGGCTGGGTTCAATCCAAAATTAGTGCGCCGATATTACCTTTACCTATTTTAATAAGCACTCTTGACACTGTTAAATTTATCAAATTTCGTTATATAATTTTCCGTTATTAAATTTACGGATTATTTATTAAAATCATAGCAATCAATAAACTAAATAAAAAAATGTTTAAGTATCTAGCTTATTATTTATATTGAACTGATTTCGTACTTTAGGCTATATCTGGGGTATCACTATAAAAACTTTAAAATAATTTATTACATTATAAACAAACTGATTTTTGACTAATAAATATATTTATGAATTGGAATAAGCAGCCCGATGAAGAACTGTCTGAGTTATGTGCAGATTATTATCCACTAAAACTCCCTTAGTGATCACCTTCAGCGTTTGGAGAGGTCACGAGAACTTCATTTGGAACAAAACCTCGGCTTGATTCCAAGTCTAAATTCATTATGTCAAGCAATCAATAATTTTTTTATGTCAGGTTTTTAAAATTTTATTATTTTATATATACTGACTAGCGGTTCCCCGCCTGCTTTGCTGGCCGTAATATAAAATTAGACTTGAAATTTGTCTGAAATATTCCTCAAGAGCAACCGCAACCCCAAAGGACTTTCTATATTAACCGTTACTATAGCAACCGCATAAATAATATGAAATGAAAATGTTTATACCAGTTTATTAGAAATAAAATAATCAAAGATCTATGAATTCAAAAAATAAATAGCCTTTAACCATCTATAGATCATTCCGCGTCGAATGCTCATGTTCCCATGTTGATACGTTCACGTTCGGTAGTTTTCACCTGATTGTTGAAAAAAGATCACTCATTTATATATGTTTGTATGTGTTAAAGTAAAATTTGAATATGTTAAGGACACAGCGATGTGTTACTTTTGTGTATCCTTAATAAAAAAAAAGCCACTGAGTATGTTAATTATGAAGGCGTAAAGCCATATTTGATTCGGGTCAACGTCACAGCCTCGACTGTTACACAGCCTTCAAGTGTACTTACTGTTTGAGCACCGCGAGGTGGCGTTGCGAAAGTTGACAACAGCGCACGTGAGCCGCCTGCAGAAGATTCTTATTCTTGTTACGATGTCGTTTTGCATTAAGTTTCCTTTCTTATTTCAACTTGGTGGATTTAATGGCCGCCCCGGGAACAATAGATCGGAGCGCAACTAGCTGCTTCGATATTATATATTGCCTTTTGAACGGGAAAAGTATCGAAGTACTTATTTAACTTTTATCTTTTACTGTAGTAATTTATTCATTTTATAACTCAGACGTGTAATAAAATTGTATTGAAAGATATTTTATACACAATTACACAGAAAAAAACTGTCAGCGACATTTAAGTTAGAAAATTTTATATATTACGAGTTACTACCACTATTGGATATTGAAATTATTGTACAAAGCATTTACAAACTACTTGCGTACCTTATAATGCCTTACCACATCATTTGTCCCTTACTGAGAGTAGTATCTAAGTGATATTCTCTACGTGTAAAAGCAGTTCAGCCCGTCCCCTTTTTCCTTTAATGTCCTTAACGTTTATAATGGACAGTAACAACGTTATCCAATACTTACAGTAACTTTTTATGTCATTTATAGGGTAATAACTTATTTAACAACGTTCAGTAACAAGAAATTAAAACGACATAATCATGACGGGCAAGAAACTGAAACCTAATCGCTGCCAGTACTATCATGTTGTCATTAAACAACTTGGACAAAGTGAATAAGCTGAAAGAAAAAGCAATTTGTTTTACGTAAAAGATTTCTCTAACGCCATAAAAATAGACAGATATTAATTGACCCAAACCAAATTTACATTGACAAATATAAATTTTATTACAATGGACGACCATAGAGTTGGGACACACACACGTATGAAGGTCATCAAAAAGAAAATTGCCGCTGCCGATTACTGTATTAAGCGAAGGTTTATTCAGATATAGAATGGATGATATCATGCTATAACAATGGAGTGTTGATAACCATTATTGAGATACTGGTGGTTAGTTAAAGGGTCCTACGCCGACAATATGAAATTACGACCTACTCACTGTTCGTACATAAACAGCGATTATGTCCATACTCGTTAAACAAATGGGCGCACTGCGGGTAAGGTTACCTTCGGTGTCGCAACAACATCTACATATTAACTAAAGAAACGGACTTCGTAATCCTAATGAGAAACATAGAAACAAGGACTGTAACAGATCATGTTCATTCTTGTAAAAACCTTGGTCTAACCGTTTGCGTCAGTCCGAGTATTTCATTGTTTAGTTTAATAAATATTAACTTTAATTGAAGTAGAAAATAATGCATAGTTTTACAGGGGTAGGTTTCGTTTGCTGGAGACCGTTTAGGTAGGTACCACCGCACCTCTTATTTTTTTTATTTAACGAAGCGACGAGATGGGCGGGACGTGCACGTAATCGTAAGGGATACGTCCGCCCGTAACAACGTGACGCTAGTTAGGATGGTATACACTGCATCACATAAGATATTAAGTCTCGTTATCTTATTAATTTCATTAGTTAGAACGTTCATCAATTCTGAACATATAAATGTTTGCACACTATTGTTTGGCGGCAGAAATAGGCGCTGGTAGGATCTACATAAACGGTATCCGACAACAGAGACCCTTTTTTTTGTTTCAGTGGGTAAATCTTTAAAAATATTCTGCTTTTGGGGGAGGGGACAAGGAGGCAGGTTTATGAGATTTTTACTCACTAAAACCCCCTCGGTTGTCTGCATCAGTGTATTCAAAGAGGATCTTTTATGGAACGCACCGGTGCCCCTCTACACTTTCTGTTACACGTCTCTGAGGAGCAGCCTAACCCTCCTAAACACCATTTTTGAGCCATATGCTGCCCCACGCAGGTTCGCTTATTGGGCAATAAGGGACCTCATCCTCAAGGCCCGCGAAATTTCTAGACCCTTTAAGACGCCTTCTACGACAGGCAGGTCTTACCTTAGTCCAATTCTTACTAGCTCGAAACTACAAGGTTGAGACAACAGAGACCTATCACCAGTAATCCTATGCCGCTTGCGCACAATAATTTATGCAAACATTATTGTGTTCTGTTTTAAAGAACGTTATAGTTGTGAAATTACTGGGGTAACGACCCTTTATATCTTATGCCTCAAGGCGATGAGTACATTGTGGTGCTGTGTATATCATACTAACTAGCGCTACGTTGTTATTAGTAGGTGTATCACTTACCATCGGGTGAACGTCAAAAATATTTTGTGGAGTAAAATACGACAATGCATGTTATAATGAAACAACACAAATGTCTACAAATATTCGGGCAGCGTCGTGTAGGAAATAACGCGTTTAACAAAACACGTCCTTAGTATCTAACGAGCATCGGGTCCACATCGGTCCATCCATTCTTTAACTCAATTAATCTTCGTCAGGGTGAGTTGATTGGGCCAATGCCTACGGGCTGAGCGCTGCGGAATCTTATTAAATGTATACCGCCGTTATTGTTTGCCACGCATTGTTACAATTCATTAATAGCCGACGCCGTCTATGCTACGGTAAAGGTAAAGTGATCTGCGCCAAAGTTCATCAGCTCCACAAACTTCTGGACTTACAGCCCATTAAGGTTTCGAATGTTTAGCTATAAATCGCTATTATTAAGTTTTATGAACGCTAACCGCTTTACAGCTCACTTACTTCGACTTGAGTGTTCCAAGTGTAAACTTTGTATTCTATGTACCGGATGCGAAAGTTATTTCGACGTTTACATTTGTGATTTTAATGCCGGTCTCGAGTTGAACTTGGTTCTAACAGTTTTTAATAAGTAAATTTTAGCCCATATGTTACGCCACTTGGAACCGGGTATTACAGTGATATCCAGGCGAAATTGGTATTGGTTTTTGTTTTCGCTTGATTAAAATCGTAGAGGTTATTCTAACTTAAAAGTTAAGACATTTATGATTATCAAGTACATATTTAATTTCAAATTAATCTTAGCAAATATTAATGTAATTGTAGTGGTTAAAGATAGGCTATTATATTATTCGAAAACCGTCCGTAAGAGTCCCCAGCTCACGATGATAAATTATGCAATATAATGAGGTAAATTGCATTCTCTGCTGTATGTACCGTGTACCAACAATTTAAGTAAATGTTATTTATAATTGCTGATTTTACATATATTCTTTCCTTATAGTAGTCGACCTATAACATCTCGGGCCCGGTGCGATGTAAACATGTATTTGACGTAAACGAGGAAATAAACTGGTCAAATATCAGCCGAAATGAACATAGACACATTAACTTCAGTTGACGACTGTTTGATTTGTAAAACTATATTCAGAGCGAGGTTGAATGTCCTAGACACTTTCAAGGCTTAAGCACCGAGACCAGCTGAGTGTTGGTGACCGTCTAACAGTTCAAGGGCGACGGGTGAATGCCACCGGTTGTGTTTTTTAGCTACAGTCACTTGCTTACGTGATTGGAAGTATCAAAACTATATAGACTGTTGCTAATAACTGAATAATTGGTATTTTTAATTTGTATAATTTTCACGTGTCTACAAGTTTTTAAGACAACTTGCCTGGTAACCTTTATTTTTTTCTTATATACGGATTTATAGTTGTCAGTGATTGTATAATATTAAGAAAACATATTCTCCAAATAATCCGTTTACACCTGAAATAAACATTTTTCGGTAGTAGATATCTGTTTTTTACATCGTCTAAAGTATAACTATTTGAATGTTTAGAGAACATAGAAACGTCCTCCATAAAAATATTGCATGTAAAAAAATATAATAAACGTATTCCGTTATGAAAGGCAGGAACGTAGTTTGTATCTCGTATGTATGAAAAAATCCATCAGCATAACAGACATAGTAGCTGTTGGTTACAAATTAAAATTGACGCATAAAAGTTCCCAACGTATGTGCACAGTTAGATCTATTTAAAAAAATTAGAAAAATTTGGTACAAATAAACAGAGTGAAACACTAGTCACAATATTAGCAATGTAAGCAGCGTGTAACCAAAATTCTTTTTCACCATTGATATTTCCACCTAGGATCGCCTTTCGTAACAAAATAAAGAAATTCCAGGTAAGAGATAACAAGTAACACCTGCGGGGATGCGAAATAACTAACTATAACTAGGTAAAAGCGTAAAAACCTTTGTTCTTTTGCGTCCGAGACTCGAGTCGACGAAAAATTATCTTTTTACTTTTTGCAGAGTAGCTCCCTGCCGAAGCAGGTAGACTGCTGAATACAATAACGTCCCATAACACAGGTATGCTGCCGACTCCAGCTTTTGTATATAAGTATGTTTGGTACCACAAAGCAGTGTTTCTTCATTTTATTATTCACAATAAATTTCTAACATTAATTAAACTGAGATTCGGATACGACGTTGGTGCATTGGCAAACTAGGAATTGTAAAAAGGGTGAATTCGTAGTATAAATATTGGTGGGCGTACCAAGAATTTAAACAAACACCTAATTTTGATATTTTTTGGACATTGCTCAGATATCTGTCCCTAATAATGATACGCAAGTATCATTATTATTATAACTTTTTGCTTTACATGTATTTAACCCTGAAAAATTATGATAATCAGACTTACAGATTAACGTTATTTTGCGTATTCATTACATTTATTGAATAAGTATAATTCATGTAATATATTTTTTGTTGAATTACCAGTAAACATTCATTTAAACGAAAATTTAGTTAAACAAACGTCGCTTTGAGGTTAAGCTTATTTATTTAACATTCGCTATATTTGATACACCAACGGAAGCCGCAGCGAATTAAATCGTACCATCGTTTTATTGAATATAATAAAACTTTATAAATAATGAATATATGCACATGACAGGTCGGTTTACCATAAACGGCATAACGTTGATTTTACAATTCGTTTAAATCGAGTCAATAATAATTCGCAAATTGTTAGACGGAAAACGCAAAAAGAATTTTTTTGGATAAGAAAGTAATCTACAAACTGCAAACGTACAAAGTGATAGAGGATGAAAAAAAAAACCTTTTAACTCTCGGACAATCTGCGCCTTACGAAAGATGAACAAACAATAGAAAAAATATCGTTTTCGTATAATTAACGTTTTTCGTACGCCATTTGTTTTGGCGTGAAGTAAATCATCTAAATTAATAAGAGTGACTTATAGTATATGATAAAGGAACGATTCAACGTTCGTTACAAAGATGACACCAACAATTATGTCAATGGTTAATTGAATATTACATCTGACAATAGATTTACCGTATTTGGGCACAGACACGTCTGTAATGGTGTAGTGAATGAAATTACATTGTAAATTATTAATAAAATTCACACAAATTATGATTTTTAGTAATTTTTTTTATTACGCAACGAAAAAGTATTAGTCACTCGAATAAACGTAATTGATGGATCTTTCGCAAAAATAGAAATTATCGATACTACAGAAAGTTCAAAGAGGCATCGTTTTTACGTACCGACTTTTAAACTTTTTAGAAAAGATCAATATAATTACATGTTGTTTAAAAGGAAGGCTTGTCGCTCGCAAGATGTAAAGTTGTGAAATGTCAATTGCAACAATACTTTGCAATAAACTTCACAATTCAATGAAGTTGGAATTATGTTTAAGCAAGGTCAGTACTTCTTTTTTTAAACATCTTTCACCTTCTTATTAAAAGAAAGAACGTAAACAAATTTTTCATTCTTTGGCACAACACTGCATATAACATAGTTATAAACCATCGAATTTTTACAAGTATAATTTCATAACAACACATTGCAATGAAAAAGGAGTGTGAGTGTGTGGATTGTAAAGAAAATACAATATAAAAATTATGTTTATAAAAAAGTACCACATTTTAGTTATATTTTATAAATTATTCATATTGAAAGCCTTATTCTATTGATATTTCAGCTATTTCCATCTTAATACAAAGTTCAAAAGATAAAATGTTTATACATTTAAATTTGTTGATCAAAAGCAAATACTTAAATATGCATCTAATACTCAAGGGAGTAAGAAGACGTAAAAAACAAAAATATGAATATTATATCACATTTTTGATATAAAGATATTAACGGTATATTTATTCTAATAAAGTAATAGAGTACAGTAAATTAGATATTTCATGGTCTTAAAATTTTCTTTGTTGTACAAGTGCTTTGTAATAACGATTGCAAATGTAATACTTTCAAAGATGTATGAAAAGTTGTAGTTATACATTGGTCCATCAATACAATCTTTGAATATGTTTTGTGACCAAGCTGCTATGCTCAAACAGTTTAAATCCAAATATATTTCTTAAGGTAGGAAATAAGCATTATTAAATAAACCTTTTTAAAACAGATTGATCATTCCGATCTTAAAAAAAGGTAAATTTAAAAACCATGTGCCGTTCATATATTTTAAAATAACAATGACTTATCAGCAATGTATACAAAAAAATCGCTAAACCTGAGCCATCTACAACTCAATCTTAAGACAACCCATACAGAACAAAGTTGTTTGTTGTATAGTTTTCTTGTTGTGAATTGTTATATTTGCATGATACAGGTCTTTGGTCCAGATTAGACATCGTTCCTAAAGTTAGATTGACACATTTAATATAATGGAAAATTTAAGTCCTTGGGTTTGTTAAAGTTATCATTATTTTAATCTTATTCTCCAAAGTGTTTTTATGTGGGTTTTATTATATATGCTAAAGTATTCAACCATTTTTCATCAGTTGTCACAAATTTTGTTTAATTGTTATCATAATACATAATAACCTCTAAACAAGAATGTATTTTCAATTTAGGTTCAACATGGTGCAACTTTTTTCTCTTATACTCTACCCCTCTATCTTACCAAGGATAAGTTTTCTGAGATTATTAGGATGGCCTTAATCAGTATAGGAATGAAACAATTTATATTCATAAGCATTTCTCTAAAGCATTGTGCAGTCTTGCACCCATATTGAACTTTTTTAATATAGATGCAATAGTCCAGTGTACTGCGTAATGTACTCTTTAAGATAATTTTAGTGTATACATTCATTTTCACGGGTAACACATATTTAAATTTCCTAATACAACATGTAAATATCCAATGGCATAAGTACTTCTTGAAAATGAAGTAAACAAAGATGTTATATTTATTGTAAAACATTTTAACATAGCTCATTTATCTATTATTTTATACATACAAGCAATTTTAAAGACATCTTACTATGATCTGAATGATTTTATCAAAAATGTAATTATCATAAAAAAATTGTCAATTCTTAACTGCTTTGCCTATAACAGAAGTAGGCAAAACATGGCTTGCAATTAACACGACTCAAACATTAAATTTTGTGACTATTTCGAAAATATTTTGGAGCAGAGTAATATTTTTAGAAACCTTTCCTGAAAGTGAAACATAAACTGAAAAGAGCCTTGATTAAAAATAAATTATAACACAGTTTTATAACTGTATGCTTATTGTATCATTCTATTTACTATGTACTGCATTACATTTAACTATTTAAATTTTTTGCTGCAAAATGCTTCAACAATGAAAAGTTAGCATTTATTTTAAAAATTAATTAATTTCAATTTTCTATTTAGTATATTTGTCCTAAGTTTGTTGAGCCCCAACCAAATCTATGCAGTGGCAACTACATAATCATGGTGATACACAAATAGATTTCTGTGTTAAATACTGCACAAATTAATAATTTGGAAGTATTGATTAATAGGTTTATCATTAAACTGTTAGTTCACCAATTACCTAATCAACAAGAATGATGAAGTTATAATTTTCAAGAACATTATAATTGTAATTGTTAGATAATCAATACTTTAATAAAAAATGTGATATACATCGAGGCCAAATTTAAATGTTTAATAATTAACTGCAACCTCACTGTAGCTTAATATTAATAATATAATTATTATATGCATGATAAAAAATAACTACACACACATCTATTATTTATGTAGCTATGTAAAATGTTATCAATATGAAGAAAATTTACAATTTATTTTTTACTTTTTATTTAAGTTGATCAAAAGTGACAACTATGTCCTTTGGGTGATATTACAAAAATAGTAAGTCAATAAATATTTCATACACGATATTACAATACATTAATGAGTTGTTTAACAATACAAACTATAAAAAGTATATGTAAAAAACTGTTTACATAACTATATTATTTTCTATGCTTTATTACAGAATGGTAATAATTTTCACAATAAACTAAAAATTGAGGCTCAAATGTGGCTTTAGAGATTAGACTAACTTTATTCAACAAAGCAATGAAATGAATAGGATGTGTACACCTGAAGGTAGTGTTACACCTGCCTGTATAAATTATGGCACTAGTGAGAGTGAGAGGATGTTTACACTAACTCTGTAAAAGAAAACAAAGTAACCTTAGCAAATGTAGTTGTTAGTTGGCAGGAATATGCATTGAGGTCTTGCCTACTCAATCACTAGGATTAAAAAAAAAGATGTCATGGTATTTTAACAAGTATTACTATATTCATACTTCTTCCTCCTACCCTTTTCCCAGCTATGTGGGGTCAGCGCAGTATGTATGTACTGTATACATACAGTATGTATTGTATATGTGTACTGTATACACACAGTTACTAAATCGAAAACCATTTAGATTTTCCTTAAATTTCTATGGAACACAATGGTTAAAAATTTCATTCTTAACTAGAAAGTGGTTTTTATAACGCTACTAGTTAATATAAAATGCTTTTATAATAACCTGATGAAAATATGTCAGCATGTTTAATGCAATGTCTGTTTAAATACTTGACATTTCAAATATTTATATGCAATAGTGTTACATCCTTCTATTTTATAAATCTAAATAGATTAAAGATAAAATAATTTATTATAAATATGCTCTATAGTACATAAAATGAATTTAAAATTCTTGGGACTGTCATTAATTTTAAATAATTATAAAATTAACATTATTAAATCCACATTGGATATACTTTTGAAGTAGAATTTATATTTATAACTCCTCTAAATACATTTGTTGCGCTGAATTATTATTATACAATAAAAGTAGTTGATAGAAGTAGTTTAAAAATACTCAGTTTATTGTCGGGAACTATCATAGTTAAAAAGTACTTTAATTCGTATTAGGTTGTAAGATTTACAACAACAGATGCTAAACAAATCGATATTACATTTTTCTAATATGCCAAAGCGTCAGTAGAAACAATGAAAAGTTTTTTTACCTTCTTTTTCGTGACTCCACGATGCCGCTTTAGTTTCCCAGCGCTTAGTACAGTTACTCACAACACTTATCATCACAATACATTAAAACATTTTATAACTGTTTGTACCATTAAAAATATATTTTATTTCTATTAGATTAAATTAATTCAAACATAAAATACACAAGCAGGATAATACAAGCAAGGGTTTGAGCATGACACAAAACAAACCAATAGAAAAAGAGAAGGACTTAATGCGACGCGCATGCTTACATTTAACGGTTTGTTGATAAAGCAGTTCTGTTCGGATATTTATTTAGCATCTTTTACGTTGCTCAAAATATGCATAAGAAGAGTGTTATTTATTGTAATTGTTTCAAACAATATAAATATTTGTCGATTTTGGCATTATCTAATAATTAAGATAAATTATAACATTTCTGAAGTATTTATAAAGAACAATAATTAGTCTGCATTCTTCCAGAGTTTAATAAATTTTTATATATAAAAATATTTAAAGTAATATTATTGTGATAAAAACTAAATGATAATTAAAAAATTGTCACTAATTAATTTTTTTAACTTTAATGTATTAACTACTGCCACCTATATGTAATAAAGATTATCTGTTTGTAATTTACTAATAGAATGTGAGATGTCGCTTTTAAGACGCAAAAGAATAGAAAAGATTTATGATTGTACTTACCGTAGTGCTTTATAGTATTTTTAATAGGTGGCTCTTAACAAAATAACATTATAGACAATAAAATTCACGTTTAAGTGTATACTATTATAATATTTAAAAAATAAAGAGTTTACTGTAAAGAACGTAACAAAATGTTAAAATGATGGATCGATCTTCGTTTTCATTTTATGTATTTTTCAATTCTTCTTTACATATATGGTGATTATTACTTTATTCGTCGTAGAAATTACATAAAATAAGTTCATAATATAACGATATCTAAATTCATCGAAATTTATTTTTTTGTTTATGACAAGGTAAAGCGTAGAGTCCATATGTCGAAGACTCGCTTTAACGAGCGTCACTAACGGAAAAGTTATGATCTATAATTTACTTTAGGCTGTTCTCAATTTCACACTACATTATAAACGGAAGACTTGTCCTGTTTACAACTGGAGCAGAAATAGAAAATTTTAATAAAAGTTATGTTTTTTTAACAATTGTTATTAAATTTATATTTAGCCTTATAATAAAATCGACATGCAATATGTCCACTTATTCCTAAGCCTACTGGTTATACGGAAGTCTCTTATTAGTTGCCTGTATCGTCTAGGTAAGTACTTCCGCAGCGCCTATATCTCCCGCTAGGTAATTGTCTGCGTGCCTTGCTATCTCGGACTATTAGGAATAGGACGAAGGAAAGCCCTGCTTGTTGTAGAAGGCGACTAAAAGAGTTGTCGGTTTGGAGGGTTTTAAAAGTGATGACTTTCGATTTGAAAACCTGAGTAGCTAGGGAATTAAATTTTTATTCAATGATGGCATGAAAAGAAGTACATCACTTACTGCATCATTTTAAATTAACCTAGGTTTATATGTAAAGCTTTATATTGTGCTAGTATAATACAATTTAATTCAGTATATATTCATCGCAATACATGTAATCTGTGCATTTTTTAATAAAAGATAAAATAGTTGCTAATATTACTTATATGAACTGAAATATTATTCTTCTTTTTCTTTACATTTGTCCTTTCTTATGACGGGTTCTGCTTTCTTAATTCTTTCCGTTTTTGAGATCACAGCTTACCATATCTCTTATTACTACAATCAACCATCCCAAATTCGGTCTTCCCCTCCGCCGTTTGCCGGGTATATTGAGGCTGAGTGACTTATTGCCTATGTATTCAGGTGGTCTCCTTTTGACATGCCCATACCATCGCAGCCGCTTTTCCTGCAGTCACTACGCACGTACTCATTGCGGATCTTGTTATTCGGCACATTGGCCACGTGAAAGGAATGAACATGGCTTTTTTTCATTGCTCACGTTTCGCTTCTATAAAAGAAAACTGATCTTATGACAAATTTATAATCTAGTCCCTTAAGCTTAATAGACACCTTGGTAATGCAAGTAGCCCCGCCCCAGTGAGCTCGCGTCTTTTAAGCCAAACGGAGGATACACGGCGTTGAAGGTTGCTTTCCAAGTTACCGGATTTGTCTATCATATCTCATCGCACTATTACACAATCTAACCGTCAACTACTATTGGGTCAGTGCGAGGAGTGGTAATGTTACAATGCATATACTATATAGTTAGAGAAACGCTATTAATAAAAAAAAATAATAAAATGTTTTATATTGAATTTTATATGTAATATAGTGGTGAATAATGATATATGGTTTGGTAATATTACCAAAATGGTCCGTTTTTTAAATGAAATAGTTTTGTCAATAATTATTGTATATAATTATTATGATGTTTTAATTCTTATTTTCTAACATAATATTTTTAGAAGATTAATATAAAAATAGTTTATGTTGTTTTTAAACGGTTCTAAATACGAGTAAACATCCGTTATAACAGGTAATTTTCCTCATCCCATAAATTGATTCCATGTAAAAAATATAACAGAAGCAAAAGTGAAACTTGAAATGGATTTTAAATAAACGTACCTTACGGCGGCCAAATTTTATTTCAGTCGTTTACCTGCGTGTTCAAATTGCCATCATTTCGCAAGCAACGTCAAAGGAAGGCCCAAAGGGCGCGAGCAGTAGGCAGCCATACTTCCTCGAGTGCCCCTATTAGGTCCAAGTTCTGCCTTTGTTGAGCCGCTGAAACCGTGATGTGTCTTTGAGATAAGAATTGGGTCGACGTTTCATTGAAACATCAAAGCCGATTACTTGAAGTTGAAGGTAATTTGGCGACATTCAAAATTCCAGTTTCTTGTTTTCTATGTATATTAATAAATATATAAAATGTAATCTAAAGTACTTACAGGTTTAGTAATTGCAAAAATGAAGGGCGAATCTTCAAAGACATATTGGCTTTTTGTTTCTTTGTAATTCATATTTATTTTCAACTCAAAAAATTTATTCTTAAATTAAAGAAATTGCATATGCTCTTCTTTAGAGTAAAAACTATCAAATATCTATCTTTTTTTAATTAATGGTCCGCGGTTCTCTTATGTTCAACAAATGGAAGAAGCAATGTTATCTTTTGTTTTATAGAGGTCCCTATTAAGTCGCCGTTCAGATGACATGAAACTTTAAAAAGCGGATTTCAATTATATATAAAATTAATTTTAAGTAGGATTCCATAATGATAAAATTGCTGTATTCAATGGTTTAATACAAACCTTGTGTTTTAAAATACAACATTGTTTCAATCAAACACATTTATAAAATCATCTCATTAAATTTGGATTTACATAATTACATAAATTATAAGGATTATAGTAATAGAGAATATGGTTAAAAGGTTTTAATTGCATATTCTGTTCTGTTTTCAGAATGTTGCTTGAATGACCTGGATACGGGGAGGCTGCACCGGGGGTCGGGAGTGCGCCGAATCGATGTGTTACCATGACAACCGCGACGTCTGCCGAGGAGTCTGCGCTCTACTGTCTCTTTCTATCTCGCCTTGATATCATATATGCTTCGACCAAAACGGATGACTTACCAAGAAGATACCGTAGTGTTTTACTCTTTAAAGTTATTAACATAACGTTGATTATTCGATTTAAAGTGTAGGGAAATATGATGTTTTTCAAGCAAAAGGGAATCTTCGAACGATATAATATAAAGAAGCAACTGTTACTTAAGCGACAGAGACAAAGAGATGTCTACTTTTAGCAAAATATGATCTTCTGACTATATGTTTTGGGTTTAGAACTGTGTAAATCGCCTATTGGGTATACCTGTGAATACTTAAGCAATTTCCGGAGGACTTGGTGGGTGGCTTTACAAGATATTCGAGGTTTGTTCGAAGTCTGTTAACATCTGGCCCCTCTAATTTATAGGAAGGGTAGATTGTTACACGGAGGTGTTGTAATTAATTATTTTCGTTTGCAAATGTTTGTGGTCTATTTTGGTGGGATAATGATTGTTAAGGAAATTCATTTTAGTTGTTTGCTGATCATATTGAATTGAAAGGATAAATAAAGTATATGGAAAGTTATTTATAAGCCAAGAGCAAAGGTTATATCATGAATTGTTCGTAAGAAATATTTGTATAATAAATTTATCCCTATATTTAAAATGAAGACTAATAAAATTATTGAAGTATATTACAATGTTTTTATTATTAAAAAGTAATAATATTCAAAGTGTTTACAAAGAAGAGAGAAAAAGAAAAAAGGGGAGAATAAATAGCGTTTTTATACATTATTTCTTTTACGTCAAACTACGAAGCTTCTCATTGAATAAGTGAAAGAAATATGAATTGCTTATTTTAAATAATCCATTGTATAATTTCTGTAAGCCAATGCTTTTGACATAGAATTTTGTTGAAACATAAGATTATACTTATGATGTAAGTTATATGTTTTGTTTATGGGCAGATAAAATAGGAAGTAATATTGTTTTTGATTTACAATGCCCATATATATTGATTTTAATTATCAGGTATCTATGAAAAGTACAAATGAAATATGTGAACGTCCTTAGGATTGAGTTTTGTATATAAAAATGGGATTAATATGTTAATTATTTTAAATGGTTCCAAGATTTTAAATATAATTGTATATTTTCCATTTGATAAAGAGGCTGATCTTTAATGTAGTAACATAACAAAGATCTTTTTTGGTTGGTAATATTTTTGAACCGGATGAAAAAAACCGAAATATTATTAATAATTTTTATATAACAAAAATATAAAAATACCAGTTACATTGTAACATATTGACGTCACACATTTAAACAATTTAAATTTGAGAAAACTTGTATTAATACATGTGTAGAAACATTTTATTGGGAAAACTTTCCTAAAATTCAAACGTTCGTTTTGATGTATGACCATTCGTAGTACTAAAGAGTGAAAAATTGTATTACGGAGCGCGTTCGTTCGACAAACAAAGCCACTTGTCTGATATTAAAATCGACAACCCTCTGGCGTTATTCTTTTTGAATATGCATAGGTAAACAGGCGGCCCCCGCACCGGACTGTGGCCTTACATTAATCACTCATAAAAAAGACAAAGCGACTTCTGAGGCGCGTCGTATCTAACATCGACCTTAAGTTTCATTAAGGCTGACATTACATTAATATTTACATACGTTTAAAACGAGGTCTTTAAATAGTAGCATAAAATTTTACTGTTGGCAGCTTTTCCTTTACAGAAAGTCGTTTTTAAAGTGCAAAAAGTAATGAGAAATGATAGTCTCCCCGGGTCAGGGACGAGTTATTATCAGAGTGTCAAAAAAACGACTACTAAATGAATAATTCTGAGACAAAGCTGTTATGTTAGCAAGTTTGTGTGGAATATAAGGCAAGGCCTGTATCGAGAAATAGACACCGACAGGCTTAAACGAACTGGTTTTATAATAACATTTTTCCATTAATAAGTAGTATAAAAACGTTGAAGTTAAAAATGCGCTAAAGCTAGCTTAAAATTTAAAGTAACGAAATTTTGTTTAATTCTATGTTATTTCTAAATAATATATAGATTTTTCACTTACACTTACCGTTTCGTGATTGTAATTTACAAGTCATGATAATATAGCGAAATATATTAATCAAAACTGTAATAACATAAAATGTTCATTTTCCCATATTTTTGGGCAACGGCAGCCATTTATCACATTGATTGTCTAACACGAGAAGGTAGTTTCCTGTTTGTTTTGGTTTTGAAAATACCAGTATAAGTGTGTGTTTATAAATATATCAGCGTGAGGCAGAAGATTCTAGAAGCATGACAGTGTGACAGCGGCCTTAAAGCACGAAAGGTACCGAAGCTCCTTAATGACCGGTCGCTCGTGTGTCACGGAACACGCTAATATTTATGTAAATTGCGGAGAATATGATTAGTCCGCGTCGCCTCCCCCACTGATAATCATATTTACGGCTTCCACCCACCTCTTTGTGAGGGTGTGCTTCCTCCTACTCAAGGCTAAACTCTCCCACGAAGCCCAGGTTTTCGCTGTAATAAAGGTTTTTTATGAACGTTTTTCGTTTCGTTACAATGCTACGAAAACCGCAAAATATTAACATATTTTAATTTGCAATGTATATCATGCTTTCATGTTTAAAATTGAAAATAAGAGAAAGGGAATTGCAGTGATATTTATATAGACGGTTGGTGAGGTAGATGAGGAAAACTTTGTTGAAACTCGATTGAAAGCGGTGAAATCTAAATATGTCTTTCAATCTATGGAAATTTTCAAAATTTCAGTGATGGGTCTCTATTTCATAAGTTCGAATAATTGTGTTTCGTTTTGATGTTCTGTGTAGCTATTAAAATTACTGGGCTTTATTATTTTATACTTCAAGACAAGAATACAATGTAGTTTGTATGTCTTATTTTAAATAGTAACATATTTTTAGATATGCTAGAATGCGCAGTAGAACGTTTTTACAGCGGCAATTCTTTCTTGAAATAAATTAGTTCATAATAATCATGACTACTTGATGTTCTCTGGGTAATGATCGCAAGTGTTGTCATCCAATAGAGGCAATGATTTGTTTTAATTAGAAAATGTCATTCGTGTATACTTTATTCATTGTTGGTGTTTGTTATCCAACATTTTGTATTAATTAATATTACAATATTTGTATATTAGGTAATTGGTAATAAAGCAACTGTAACGTTTTTAATTAATGAAGTGAGGAAACGCGCTGTATGATGGTTGGTGGTAAGGGGTATACTTTATATCAATAGTGCGTTAATTAAGACATTCGATATATATCACACAGGATCTATCACCCTTAGCTATCTTGTTATATATATATTTGTTTTGGGAATGTCCATTCATCATTTGCAATACGATCTTAAATATTGAATAGTGTCAAGAACTCCGTTTTTGTTTAGGGTTGTAAATTCGTTTACTTAAAACTTATTAAAAAATAACGTAATTAACGGAAGTGAAAAAACCGAAGAAATATGTTTTATAAAGTATTCATAATAAAAGACAGACATATTTGAAAATCAAGACCTCGGCTTTACATATGCTTTAGTTGACAAATACTGCCCCTTACTTTGTTTTAATAATCTATTTTGTTCTGGTTAATAGTTTGTGAAAAATTGTAAGAAAAGTAAAGTCATATGGCCAATTTTTACTATTTACTAGCTACAGCTATGGATTTGTTTTCCACGCTACGTCTTAAACACGTAAGTGGAATATGCACAACACATATTACAGTGCGACGTCAGCGGGCGGGTGGCGAAGGCGCCCTGTAGCGCTCCAACTCTTCGCTGACAGTTGTCGAGCGGGCGCGGGTCGAGACAGCGCGGGCGGTCACTATCGCGTTTCCCGCCTGAAAATCGCTTTCCTCGCGGTCGCGGTGCGGCAGAGCACGTGAACGCAGTGTCCCGCCGGCCGCTCGCGTGACACGCCGCGCTCCTCGCACGTCCACCCTACCCATCCTACGGGACCCACGTACGAACACGGCGCCCGCCCGCGACACACTGCCGCCCGAACTAATTCGCGCGCGTCGGATAAAAAAATCGCATTCGATATTCAAATTGCTTGTTTTTTAAATAATTTATATAGACTTCCCATCGAATAGTTTATCTTTTCTTGCCACAGCCGTGGACGCGATGCGGTCTAAGGCGGTGGCGAGGCGGCTTCAGGCTCAAGGTAAGTTTATATGTAAAAAAAAAAAAAATTATTACTTTTTATTGAATTGAGTTTAATACTCAATTGAATCGGAAAACTAAATATATTTTATATGTTTTTTTTCTACATGAAGTTTTCAGATTTAAAAATATGTTGGTAAATTTGTGGTAGGTATAAAGATAAAGGCAGAATGATGCATCATGATGCGCTACTGGCGCTCTGCCATTGGTTAACGCCTCCCCCGCCTGACAAGATAGCGTGGGACATCCTCCGTTCGTTGATATACGTTAATGTTGCTTATTTAAGTGGAATATGGTTGACTTTTCTTTGCATTGTTACTGAGAGGGACGATCCCTCCGTTGTCAATTGTCATTGGATGAGTACGGGAGCTTTTCTATTTACTTTATATACACATTATGTCACGGTGTGGCGTATATTTTCCTGGACGTGAACGGTAGCATATGGAAAAATAAATAGTGACAATGTTAACAAAAATTTTTCTTGTTATGTAAACTTTTTTAAATCTATTTTATTAAGACAACATTGGTAGCTATCAATAGTATAGCTATGCTATTGGTGGTGAAAATTAATTGAAAATACATACAAACGATAATATATTATATAAGTATTAAGTTATGAACAAGTCATTTCTTTTAAATTGCATAAAGGCAAACATGACATCACAAAAATAAATAAACATGGCACCTGAAGCTTAGTTAGGTTTATGCACTTTATCAACTGGTATTAGAGCTAACTTATGACTGAAACACCGGTGGGCGTCGTAGTACCCACTTTTGCCGCCTAACAGTAGTTTCCAAACATTCCTATGTTCTGTTGTAGCTAATGAAATTACTAGGATAATGACACACGCAAGCATGACGACGATGTGTTACAGGGTATGCTTTCTAACAATTGCACCATTGTTATATATAGAAACTTTACTTATCCAGTGAACGTCTTGCTCGTGTGTTAGCCTTGATTAATTAAAATATATTACAAGACAAATTAATGGAAAAAATCGTTGTATATAGGAACGTGTTATCAGCTAGACAGTTATTTTCCAAACATCGGTTGCACAACGCGCTCGCGGCAATCATCAGTTTTTACGATTCGGTTTATAGCGAGCTATGACGTCGTCATCGCGCATATAACTCTCTATGCACTTCCAATTTCGCATTTAACTATTTTTCTTTATTTGTGATGGTATATCGCTAAGTATTAAAGTAATTGAAAAATAATACTAATTACACATACGGTTGCCAATTTCAAAATACGTTGTTATCATACTGCACATGAATTTGATTTAATTAACAACAGTAACATATATGATATTGATATTCTAATCTAATCTAATTTGTGAATTATCACTAAAACGTATTAAATATTGTCTGTATTTATCTCATAACTTTTGCTTTTACTTCATTATCACAAATTTATTCCATAGATTTATAATAGAGTCATTATCATCATCATCATCAGCCGATAAAATTCCACTACTGGACATAGGCCTCCCTCAAAGATTCTCAAATGGATCGGGTTGGGATTCATATGGGGGAGGTTTTATTATATTATAACAGGGTATGAAGTTAATATTATCACAGTTAAATCATAACAAAAATTTTGAATGAGCTTTGTTTGGATAATTAGTGAGGTAACATGAAAACTAATGTTTTTATTAATACAATAGTGAATACCTTATCTCTTTATGGAACAGTACAAAAATGTGATAGCAGCTCATTATTAGTATAGTACGTTTCATTTTTTTAAGGTTTTTTTATGTAGTTAATGATAGCAGTTCGATACTAATAAATTCTTTTAGAATTTAGCGACATTATTGGGCTGAAAGTATCTAAAAATGTTCGACATGGAATTGTTACATAACTTACGTTTTGTTTACAGTCTTAAAATATCTTACTTTTAAAAACTTCAACGATTGAAACTTGTTATTGTTGAAAAACACAGCCAGCTGTGTAAATGTTTACAAATTTACATTATACACATTCTGTGGCTGTTGAGCTCTCTCTTTTGAATCGTTGAATCTCTGTTGTCGTAGACCGTCCAGGTAGGAACCACCGCAACCCTTGCTTCTGCCGTCAAACAGCAGTGTACAAGCATTACTGTGTTCGGGATTGCAGCGAGTTGTAGCTAGTGAAATTATTGGGATATTGTGCAGTGTATACATTCTAACTAGCACCACGTTGTTAAGGGCAGGCGAATAAGACGTAGGGATAATTTCTGCCGTCAAACAGTAGTAGTGTAAGAAATGCTGTATTCCGGTTTTAA
Source organism: Ornithoptera alexandrae (assembly GCA_029030555.1). NCBI lineage: Eukaryota > Metazoa > Arthropoda > Insecta > Lepidoptera > Papilionidae > Ornithoptera > Ornithoptera alexandrae. The sequence goes on along the minus strand of JARDVY010000064.1, from coordinate 3,230,478 downwards.
GAAAAAAAAAGTGAAGGTATACTAACTTTACTATATCTCACATAAAAGGTAAATCTCTTCCTACTCAACACGAAACTAAAGAGAATAATAATTTTTTTTTAAGTAATTTTAAGTCTTTTCGCTTAGTAGCATTAGTATACTGATAAAATTACTAAAATGCCCGTCAATTATTTTAAGCTTTTTGTTTTTGCCAGAAAATGGTTTATGAGAGTTGAAAGACAGTTTCGACCTTGTGTCCTCTGACTCGCATCTCTCCTCAAAACATGCAATGGCGCTAAACATTTTGAGTAGTCATTAACAGGAAGTTTTTATAGAACTAGCGGTATCCTTATATGTATATATCCTATAATACCTCCAGCTAATGGATGATATAATGTAAACTTATCCTAACTAATAAAATTTATATCTTCGACCTAAGTTTTACATTTATCAATACGTTTCTTCTAATGTCCAATGTGAATATTAACAAAAAAATCTTAAAGTACCATGTAGGTAACAAAGTTACTGATTTTGTTAGATATAAAATTTCATACAAGTTTTTAAAAAAAAACGTACAATAAATTTTTCATAAATTTTTGCATCATATTATATAAGACGATATACAATCTTGGTACTAAAATTATTATGAAGCGTATGGTACGGTTTTCAATTTACTTGCATTAAATAAAGTTATTCTGAAATCCGTTCCAACTTGAAAACTCTCAAGTTTCATGCTGGACAATGGAGCTGTCTTCCATAAATAACTCAAACAATATTCAATAAGCCAGGGTTTTATTCCTCCAGGAATAGTAGTCGTAAAGCTTGCAGACATACCTACGGACGGATCCTCGAATCACAATAACGCTGGAACTCAGCAGAATCCATAATCTTATTTTTGTACCGCACTGCGAAGCGTGAATTTCGCAATTACGAGAGCACCGACTGTACCATACGAATATAATCTGTAAGGGTTTGAAGTTAAGAATGATATCGGTGTGGCAGTGCTGTCTCAAAATAAACACTTCTTGTCTGTACACGTGCAAATGTAGACTTTATCTCAGAGACGCAGAGTTACGCGGCGGCAGCGGGCAGGTGGTGTTTGAAAGTGTACTCTCTGCGGAGGGAGGAGGGTGGGGTGTGGGATGCAGATGTAGCACGGCGATATCCATTGTGTTACCTCCTATAATTTTATCGAAGCTGATTTACGATCGATTGTTCGGCCAGTGGACAGTTGGTACGTGTGTGTGTGGGTGCGCGCGCGCATGTGTGCGCGGTGCGTGCTCAGTCGCCCGCAGAGAGTTACCTGCAGATGGCGCTCGGATGTAACCCGTTCACTCGCCGCACAACGCCCTCGTAAATTAAGAAACGACGTCTCGTACCGAGCTCTTTCCAGCTTTATTTTATGCATCGGAGAGAAATTACCCGGGCTTGCTTACACTCACTTTGAAAATTCAAATCTCCCTTTGTTAGGACTGGCGCAGCGGAAACCTCTATTGGCAGATGTTTATATTAAAGCGGGCCACTAATGCCATGATAAAACGTTGCCGATAAAACTTGTATAAGGTGTTGCCGGCAAATTGTTTTCCGGCACGATTAAGATTGAGTTTCAATACCCAATCAGGCAGCGCAAGTAGGCAGCGCTTTGCTAAATCAATTGCGTGTAAAACATAGAAGTTACGAGTGGAGTCAAGTAAACTTCCAATTGTTAACGTTTTGACAGACGTTGCGAAATAACGATATCGACTTCCCGTAAAGAACTTTGTTGATTTGTTGTTTGTCCTTAAAATCTCAAGGTTGTCGATTAAGTAAGCAAAACAGATTATGTCGTTTAAGTAATCGTGAAACGTAAATTAATATATCATACAACTATTCAGAAATTTCTATACATTTTAAATTTTGGGAAATGATCAGCGTTTTGATTACAACAAATGTCAAATTTCGATTCAGTATCTTCATTTTTTTCATTTATACTTATTTGATTTATACCAAAGATTATTAATCTTTAATCCACATTAAATTATGTTTAATTTGAATATTAATTACGGAACGAGACACCTATTGCGCCTTCCCCGACAAAGTTCCCCATTGGAAATGTGGGCGAAGGCGAGTTATAATTAAAGCGGGAGTCAAGGAAATGAGGTCGACTTCTCGGGCTTCTGTACCTGTGCTGTGCCTTTCAATTACTCAGCATAGGGTGATAACATGTTAGTGCGATTAGCGCAACGTTATAGCAAACGAAAACAAACAGTTCGACGACTATGACAAGAGCTTTGTAAGATTTAGATGTGGAAACCTTCAGTTACATGATTACAAAACTAGCGCTTTTGTCTGAGGATAAATATCTGTATAATTTAACCGTTATATGCTTAAGCTTATTGGATAAATTTTACTTAAGTATATTTATTAGTAATCTTACTTTTTTGAGAGGTATTGATACTCCAGGAAATTAAACGAGAGTTAATTTGCCAAATGTGTTTTATAATACTAAGAGTTATTTGCTCAAAGTGGTAAATATTGCAACAAAGTATAAGGTATTTGTGAAATAATTAATATCTTTATGGAGCTATACATACATAGCAATGCATATTCAGTAAATCCGATCAAAAAAATGCATCGAATCAGAGCTTTTTAAATCGGGGCAAAAGTAATGTTTTCGCATTCGTTTCCTTGATATAAATCAATAAGACAATGTTATTCACGTGCATGAGTTTCATCCTAATGATTTAAATTTGTTGCTCTAACAATAGCTGTGTTCCAATGGTCAACAAAGGTCAGAGTATTCATACTCTAGCTGACTTTTTTTTATTCTACGAAGTAACGAAATGATCAGCACGGTCATCTCATGGTAAGTGATACGTGTGCCCATAACAACGTGGCGCTAGATAGAATGGTATCATCATCATAGTTGCCCTATTCAAATTGAAGTTTGGCGATCAGATTGAGAAGATTAATTCGATCTTTAACTATTTTTTTTAACTGATGGTATTTAAACTCAATCTGAATGGTAAACACTGCACCAAATTGTACTCGTCGTCTTGCGACATAACATTCTAATTCGCATTACCTCAATAATTACAATAGATATAGCGTCCTTCAAACCGGAATACACTTTGCATTCTACTGTTTGGCGATAGGAGCTGCGGTGGCATTTATACAGACCACTAGTGAACCTTCAGTGGTTAGGAGTAAGTGCCCATTCGCTTCTCAGATCCGGTATTAACGATACAGATTGATTCAATGATTGATGATCTTCGAATGAAGATATCAATCTAAGAAGACAAATACATGGAACTTAGGTATAATAATGACAGAAATAATTGTTGCTTATGCATGTATTATTATAAATACCTTTTACGTACACTGAGTGTTCAGAGCATGTGAGTCGGTATATTTCTGACCTATGCCTTTAAGTGTCACGTGACAAAACTATATAAAGATTACAGAAGTAATAAAACTAGGTATGCGGATCATAGAATACTTTCATTAACTTAGTAAATTGCTTTGGATGATATAATACATTTTAATAAAGAGTACTTTTTTTTATATTAAGCCGTTTTTTCGTAACAGTTCTTGTTTTATATTTCTAATTTACATTGTGCCATATATTATTTTTTAATACAACAGTATTTTCCTAATTAAATATATTGATGATAATTAATAATTTACGACAAACCATCATCATATAGTCATAACAGAACCTTGAGAAGTATTTACAAAATAATACTAGGTACGAAGTAAATATTAGAAGTTGATATAATATTGCAAAGGTACTCACATGAATGTCACTATAATGATAGCAGCTTTTGTTAATTTACTATGCTTGTTCTGTTTATTTCAATCTTATTAATTAGGGGTGTAAGGGGTCCCGAACAACAACTCACGGGTCCCATGCTAACCTCACCTGCTCGTGGCGCACCCAGCTAATCAACAAACGAGGCTCTGGCTTGCATTCGTGTTGGGCCAGCGTGATGGGGAATAGCCCAAATTTCGCTTATATGGACCCCTATAAACGACTTCAAGTGCCCGGCGATACCGAAGGCCATGTTGACTGTATGTGGAGATCTTTAGGAAAGGCCAATGTCTAGCAGTGGACGCCTATCCGCTGATAATGATGATGAAGTAATTTTGTCGTATGACAATCCAAAGAGTACATATAGCATGATATTTGTATATCAGAAATATAGTAACAAAAAAATTAAATCTAGATGCGTGTAAAAATAATAAAGAGGATAAGAATACCGATAAAGATATAAGCTGATAGAGGAATATGGAAGAGAAGTACTTACTGTGCCGACCCCACATACTTAGGAAAAGGGCAGGAGGAAGAAAGAAAAATGAGAGTAAAAATACATGATTTACAATGCATATGACGGTTGATAAATAAAAGATCAAAATATTCAAACTTGCATATGAACTGTCTTATCAACTATTTACTGTAGTTTTATAAAAGTAACACGAGAAAATTTGTTTTTTAAATTTTATCACTTTTTTATTATTTCATACTCTGTTATACTTATGCAATTATATTGAAGACAATATAAAGGAAAATTATTCAAGGCTGCGTACGTAGTCGGTGATCTCAGCGAGATAGCCTTATCTCTGAGTCACTTCGAATGTTTCACGCTTCTAGCGTTGTTACCGATAAGAAGATTACTTTAGAATATTTTCTCCTGCTCATGTTGCTTGATACAAATAAAACTAATGTATTAATAATATTTCTACTATATTCTGATTAGTTTTGTATTAATTTTCCTTGGTTCAGCAAAGCTTTGGTGCTGTTAAGGATTAGTACACTTTCATCAGTTTTAGGCACAGTAGGGTTCTACTTTTGTACGAGTTGTTAAGTTAAAAAAGTTTACGTTACAAGTTGATCATTTTGTATACAATGTGAAAACCTGACGATTGAGAGCGGGGCCTGTCATCCTCCACATCTAAATGCCCATTTCGCTATGGTTACTTTCGTAATATTTTTAAACATATCAAGTATGTATACAGCAATTTATGGATCAATAAAGTAGGTAAAATATATAAAATTTCAATTCTCTTATATATCAATATAGTGAATGCGTATTTTAAAGATCGTACATGACGTTATCTTTGCCAGAAGGCATCATTAACCTGTAATTCTTTATAAATCCATTTCATATATAAGCCTTGAAATATGACAATGTTCACATTTTGCTGGACTGCTATAAATTTATGGACATTAAATTGAAAGGGTTTTTAACCCTCCTCCTAACGTGTCGTCGTGAGGGCGGCAGAGATAGTAATCTTTATTACGGCCAAGTTATCGCTTTCTTTCTCATTTTTTTTTTGGGCTATAACTGATAGAATTTTTTTGTCTTTTGAATAATGCCACTACTTTGTTAGTCATGTTTGTATTTTTAGATTTAAAAAAACTTGGGAATAAGTCTATGGAATACTGGAAATTTAATACTTATCATTTTAATTTTGTTATTTTTGGTGTAATATTATTCAAAAACAAAGTTAAAGTAAATAGCGTATTTAATTAACTCAGAGCTTTACTTATTTCAATTTAAAGTTTTATCTCTGCATTTAGTGTAGGGTTTGTACAATATGTATGATTACTATATAGACTATCGTTTTGTTATGTATTTTAATGATTTATTTGAAAGGTTATTAGATTATTTAGGTCTTCGTGATTTCTGACAGCAGAATTTGAAAAATATCTTTTCAAATGTCTAAAATATGATGAAGAATTTTTTTACTTACATTGACCTAAAAATTGATCTCATTTACAAATAATAATGACTATGTTGTAAATGCTGAAATGTACTTGTTGTTAAATACTTCCGATATACATTGAGTATCATGATTTGTCATATCGGAACATAACAATGCTAGTAAGCAGTACATTTACAATATGCGATAGAATAGCCAGGGTGGTTTGAATAAATCTTAGGCATTAAGATTCAACGTATAAGAGCAATTGTTGATAAGCTATGTAATAAGTTATTAATTTACTTTATACCGTTGGCATAGGAACAACTAGTCCTTGACATTTAATAGATTTACCCGCACTTAGGCTGGGCCCGAGATCCCCTACAGCGAGATGGTCAATTGGCATTGATTACTTTTCTAGCATTTAGGTACACGTACGACTATAGGGAAACTAACGCTAATAACTTTCTATAGTGAAAGGTCGTGGAATATTTTAGTTGTAGTATAGCCGGCCTTCCCATTTCTTAGTCCCTGGATAAATGTTGCGTAAGTGGACTTCTAAGTAATAATCGAAAGATCTAGGTTGTGTAAAGCGTCGTAACAAAACGTGTGAAACACGTGGAAGCCAACCCGTGGACGATGTGGGCGTCGTACCTGCCAAATACATTACGTTATACCTTAACAGGCATACTGAAATATCTTTTTACTAGATATATATTAAAATTGTTTATGAATTCTTCTTCTTCTTAAAGTGCCTCTCCAACTAGTGAAGGTTGGCGATCAGCGTGGTATAATCCTTTCTGTCTTTGGTTCGGCGGAACAATTCCGACGCCTCAGATATGCCAGTCCATTCCCTGATATTCTTTAACCATGATTTTTTCCGTCTCCTCACCTTTCGTATTCGTTTATGAATTAGCAAATATTATTTCTTAATTTAATGGGAGAGGCCTATGCCCTGCTGTCGACTGTTGCGGGCTGTGATACGATGATAATTATGATGATTTCTTAAAACGTTCTATTATTGAAAACTTAAAAAAAAATATGATAATTATTTTTGATACAAATAAAATGAATATTTTAAGATTTATGATATTTTTAGAATAGGAAATCCTTATTTCTACGAAGTATTTGAATTTTTTTCAAAACTTTTCATCAAATATATTGTTGAAGCATAATGTCTAAAATTTTTTTTTTTATTTTTGTAGTTTGAAATCCAAACGTACTATTTTATCGTGCAGGTTATGTTTAACATTTGAGGTTTCGTCCTTGGATCTATTAAAATAAAGTAAATTTATTTTTTATGGTGAAATGAGTCTTCTGTATGTTGTGTGTTATTTTATTTAACCTTATTCCCATCTATAACAATTCGATTGTTAATTTCAGTTAAATTGAATTTCGGTTGAATACATTCGTTATTTTTAACATTTTATATTAGGTTAACGTATAGGTTATTGAAAACTACTTTTATATATTATTCCAAATGCTTTGCATATATGCTTGCGAATTACTGCAGAGAGCAGTATATATGGAAAAATAAGCAAAGTTAATCAATGATTACAAAATTTTATTTTTGAAAAATATCTAAAACACGAGTCTACAATCAACCGTTATATATTTAGAAAAGACAACAAGGTATGTTATTATATATATATCTATGTATACACATACTTTCTGATACTAAGTCTATATTTTACCTGACGAAGCGATGATATGCCCGCTCATAATAATGTGGTGCTAGTAAAGATGATATACACTGCACCAATGCTCTCGTTCCTTTGAGACATAAGTCTCGTTAATGCTGTAGTATTTAGCGTTAGAAATAGGGGCTGCGGTACCTACCTAAAAAGTCTCCGGCAAGAGAGACTTACAAGTGAATAGCCTTGAACGTTATTAGTTTCATAAAAATATAGCAATTCATATCAGTGCGGTGTATTATGCTAATTATTATAAATGAATGTTGGTAGGGTTATTGTCCAGTGCGCGCGATTCGATGCTATCGAACTTCCGAACGTCGCACCGTCTCTTTTATGATAATAGCTTTGTGACACGAACCTTATTATAGAGCTACTGGCTTTATGCCATCAATCAATTTTCTTTCTTGTCTTTTAAAAGTCGCCTGTGACGTCATTTATGATTTAAATACTAAGTAAAATGTACATGTCCCCTATTTTATCTCCTATAGGCTAGCACTTGACATTTGAGCTATATGTTGACAGCCGAATCCGCAAAGGTGTTTTGACGGCAGATTTACAATATGGGGGTGGTAGCTAAATGGTGGTAGGTTTCCCCTAGGTATGTACCACTCAAGCATCTACTTCTGCCGCCAAAGAGTACTGTACTAACATTAGTTTGTTCTGGTTTGAAGAGCATTGTAGCTAATGAAATTATAGGGATAACGAGTCTTGGGATCTTATGTCTCAAGGCAATTGTGATGCAGCTCATATCATCCTAACTAGCAGTACCTTAATATAGGTTGGTGTATCGTTTACCAGGCGACTGTCTCACTCGAATTGAAACACGGAAAATGTATTACTAGGTAAGCGTTTAGTTACGGCCCCAAATAGGCAGATAGAAATATAGGTTTTTCAAACAAATTCTGTTTATAAATTACTATTGGGTTTATCACAAAAGTTTAGAATCACGGATTTTGTTTAAAAACTTCTGATACTCCAGTTTTGTTCTTATTCACACACATTTGTATTTTCTTCGATAAAGATTATTACCGAAAACCTTATATTTATTTGATTAATTTATTTATTTTTTGTGTACTAACATATAAAAAAAAATATGACTATTTTAGAATATAGGTACAAATGAGAGCTTAAGTAATAAAGTTCTCTTCCAGCAAATCTTAGCGTTGGAATGGATTTGAAATGCTTTATGCAGGCAGAATTCGTGTTCACAATTAAATGATACAACGGACGAAATATAAACATTGCTACAAATACCTTACAAAATAAAAAAAACTATATCGCCAAAGACATATTACATGAATCAGTTGGCTTGATCGCAACATATACTTAAGCGATGTCATTTATATTAATTGTTTATAATTTGTATTTGATCATGTAATCATGCACCTTTTATACTCATATGTTATAATTACAAAATCTTTAAAATCATATAAACCAGAGTATTCAGAGCGACAGTTAGGATATTGTAGATAAAAAAATTACTAAAATAATATTTTATTATTACTTTCAGTATGTACAAAGGGTAATAAATGATTCAGATTGTTAAGAAAGCGTTCATTTATTTTCCTTAATGCAAAATGTTTACATTGGTCAATTAATTTGTCTAATGTTAAGTTCCTAATCGGAACCCAATTCCAAAAGGGAATATTCTGGAAGGTTATCCCTAGTCGATAGGCAGGGTGTCAATCCGTCACTAGGTACAATGGCTCCTCCCGCTGCCCTCATCTATCACATTGATAACGTTATTGATAGCGCAATGGATCTTTGCAATTTAGCTGCCAGACCTAATGAAATATCCGACATGTATTTATAAAAGTACAATAAAGAATTAAATAATATATTAACTTTTGTTGTAAGAATCATTAAAATGTTTTCTAAAAGTATCTAGTAGTTTTTCAGAATTATTCTTTAGAACTTGATGAAAGTTAAAGATCATACCCTACCGAGATATTACAGCTCGTTGATTATTTATAGATTAGAAATAGTATAGTATATTCCAGTTTTTAAGTTTGTATGAATTTATAAAAATTAAATAGCTTTCTTAATATTTTCATGGCTAAGTCACGGGAACTTCAATTATAAGGAGAGAACATTTATCTATCACGGTAGACGAATGATGGTTAGTTAAATAGTTTATTATATCTTTACTAAGTTACTAATAAATTTTTTTTGATAAAAATTTCAGTATGGGTAAATAGAAACGGAAAGGACAAAGTTTCGTTAGAATATAACAATTGAAAAATTAACCTTATCCTTCTATATTTACTTTGGTTATTTTATATGAATATTTGAATTTCTTAGATTTTCGAAGCTGTGTTAACAAACAAAGCTTTTTTATCTAACAGAGCGCGTTAAGATTTCCTTTTCTTCCGCCTTACGTCTTTTATTACAGGAGAGTTTCTTTAGCTCTTATCTTTTGACACGTAGAGCGGAAAGGGAGAGGATTTTCTGTTATCCACTCTATTGTATAAAGACGTTATTGTTTCATTTGGATGGAAATTCTATTTATGGTCTTTTTTATAAAATACGCTCTTTCGCTTTAGTATTGAATCTTTATAGCTGGAGACATAAAAAAATGTTTTTAACTATAAAAACTTATTTAATTTTTGTTTTACAAATATAATAGGACCATTAACATTGCTTATATATAGAAATGGTTCAAGATATTATTAGCGAAAATTTTATCTATCTCATCTTCTAGATTTTAAAATAGTGTGCGTTAGTAATGAAAATATATTTGATGCATTGTAAGTATACTTAGATAAGTTTCGAGTAGAAAATAATAATTGTTTAAAATAAGATTCGTATGACTACAATTCAACGATAGCATACCAAGAGTTAGATAATTGAATCTTATGATCGACATATACTACACCTTAATACAAATTTATTTATTAAAAAGGGTCCTATTCCTGCTTAGTAAGTAATAAGTAAGTTGTACTTTCACCTTTTATCTGTGGTCCCGTATTAACATTTCGTGAGGTTAAGTGGCTTCTTTGTAGTCATAATAAGGGAGCAGAATTTGACATTCGTGAAGACCAAACATCGGCTTGTTATTGTACAAAGCACGCACCTTTATTATTGGAAGAGCCATTGACCATTGTTTTAAATAATTTATTAGCGCATGGATAATATTACCGTAATATTTATTGTTTATTACAAAGTAAACAACTACGCTTAGCAATTTTGATGAACAATAAAGAAGAATAATCAAATAGTACTAAGAAAAGGTAACGCATTGTATTACAATGTAATTTGAAATATATTTGAACCAACTGTTCCTTGCCCGCTTCACTGGCTGTAACACCTTCACAACTTCTTTTGAAGAAGCGATTTTGTAAAATGAATTCTTAGCTGACCTCTAAATGGCCGAAGCAATATCTCTACCAAATTTTGACCTTCACGTCTAATAGTTTGGAAGATCTCGAGATGAATCAATGAATCTTTGGATATCTTCTATATATATATAGATAGGACTATTATGAATTATTCATATTAAACCGAAATGGATTTTAATTTCATATTTAGTGTCACTTTAATATCTCATTTAAGTATAATGTTCTAAGCAGACCCATATTACATTATTAATAAAAAAAAATATTTTAGTATACCTACGCTCTTGTATATTTATACCTTTATACTACTATCGATAATTTTTTACTATAAATAAAATCAAATCTGTCTAAACTATTCATAGAAAATGCAAATAGTTTTTATTTAAGAATTGAACATTAAAACCCTTTTCCAAAATATTAAAACTTAGTAAAATTTTGCCTTAAGATTTATTTAAATTTAGTAAAAGCAAGTTTAGATTGAATTCGGATTGGTAGATTCTTTCAGATGTTTTTGATAAATATTTTGTAAGTGACATTTGCAATATATCTATTGATTCATGTTTAGCATATCTGTATGTTATGTTTTAGGGTACCAATTTTTATTTTACTAACATCATTGGACTATTTGTTAAAAAATAACAACTTCCTTTGACGTCAAATTTAGTGAGGAAACCGACATGGTTCAGATACATCTTTCGTAAACATATGATTATCACCGATTAACACTTGGCCGGCGTGATGAAAAAATGGTTTTAACTCTAAAATGAATTGAAGGCTTTCCAGTACCAGTAGTGGGAACATTCAAAATCCTGTTTATTATTTATTATTTTATTTAAACAGTTCCTCAAGTAGCTTGTGGCAACATGAGCGTGAAATATTAACGCTAATGCGTAAGTTTTGGAATGGATTCAGTGAAATGTTAACAAATTAACATCTCACGCGATAGATGTCCTCCGCTTTATTTTTGATAAAATTTCTTTAATATACCACAACAACTACAGTTAGTCGAACATTATATGCTTTTAATTACACGAATTGATTTTGAAGTACTTAAAATGTCAGGTAAATTCATTTCCTTACAATTTAAATCCAATGCGTTTATAATCTATCGAAATTAGAAAAGGCAGTTAAGTTTTTAGTTTAAAATGTTAAATGAAAAACTGTTTGCAACTTAAGTATACACAATTAAATATTGTTTTGTTTAACTTATCTGTAGTGTTGGTATCAGACAAACCTTTATATATTATGAAAGAAAATAAGATAATTTTTCTAACTCATGAGTCCTCACTCACAGAACGTATAAATCAAATTTAGGCCATTATTCCTTGGTTCCCAGGTTGTGCAGAGTGCTGCAGTATTTCATAAACAAAGATAGCTCCATCGATATACTTCACAATAAATTACCAATCTTCAAATCCAAAATCGTCGGAGTATTGAATCCCAGTATAGTCGTAGACGTCTAATATTTTGTTTTGCCATGATCATACAATCATATTTTTTGTCAAAATGGTCAATATATAGTCCTTACATAGTTATCTCAGGACTATATATCATTAAAAACCTCTAATTAAACTAGTTAGTTTAATTTAGAGATTAACTTAATATATTTTTTCCTATTCTCTAGTTTAAAATTGTACTGTAGTTTTGTAATTTGTTTTTATAGAGTTAGTGTTTATGCACAGTTACTTAACGCAAGATGTGTTTATCTTTAAGTGTATGTGTATGTGTATGTATCTATATGTTGCTATTTTTAACTCGATTTTTAATATTAAGTCATGAAACCAATTATATAATTATCTTAGTAAGCCTTAATAAATAAATAAAATGATTCTAAACGAAATCACTCGAGAATTTTTTGATACTTTTAAATCTTGATTCTTTGTTTAGATACAGTGTAAGTATTGTAATAGTACAACTTAGGAAGAAAAAAAAAAACGTTAGTTTCACGGATTGCTATAAAATTGATTGCATCCGCAAACGTGGAGCATCGTAAAGAGTTAATTGGTGATAAAGCCGAGTAATTGGTCGCGGCAATCGGCGCGAGCGCTAATGAAACAAAATTACTGTGTTACGGGCCCCGCTAACGATCTATACCATATCTGCAATCTTATGTACCACCGCATAACACAATACTACTCGCTATATATCTTATAAACAACGTATATATATATATATCTAATTCATTGTATTAGTTTGCCGAGCTTCAGAAGGATGTAGACTTATTCAGATGTAGTATAAAAGGTTATATAGGGTGGCGCAAAAATAACCTTATAAAAAGTACCTTATAACACAGGTAATAAGGTACTTTTTATATGGTTATTTTTGCGCCACCCTATATAACTTCTGTTTCTGAGCTTTTAAATATCCTCCAGGAATACTATAAAAGTCAAAAGTTAAAACATTAGTTCGAATACGTAGAGGTTTGTAGTTAGTTACTGGAATAAAGCTATATAGCATCTTATGTCTCAAGTATCAAGTATACAAGTACCAAAAATAATAATAACAGTTTAGCGGAGTTTCATTAGTTACTATCACTTCCAAATTACTGAAGAAAGAGAACTAAACATAAACAAATCAAATAAATAAACATAAACGTTAGGTACTTGGAAAACATTTACCAGTCAGAAAATTAAGGTACCTTAGTTAGTTTCTAACGATACGATTAAGACGTTTAACCTCATTGCATGTAATATGCTTTTCCATTAGAACCTGGCGTTAGTTAGCATTGTATACACTACAACAATTTGTCACAGTGGACACAGATAGATAGCGTTTTGCAAACCGGAACACAGTAACATTTGCACACTTCTGTTTGGTGGCCGAGATAGAAGCTTATGTGGTACCCAAGCGATCACCTAGCACAAGTAATTATAATTTTTTTTTATTCGAAGAGACGAGCGACATGTTCATCTTATGGTAAGTTTATATGTGTATGCTATAGTATGTATGTAGATAATAATGTGGCGCTAGTTAGGATAATATATACTACACCACATAATGTTCGCCGCCTTGAGACATAATATGTTAAGTAATTTTAATAGCGACAACGCCTTTCATAGCGGAAGACAGAAACTTTTGCACAGTATTGTTTAGCGGCAGAAATAGTTTTGGTAGTATCTAGATGATCTCCAGCAAAAGAGAGTTAACACCAGTTATTAATATAATGGTTAGGTTATAAGTATTAACCATAAAGTCGTTGAAATGAAATATGTTTAAATAAAATTACTATGCGACAGTTTCTGAGCGGTTGTCGAACATTAACAGAAGCTACTGAATTAGGTTAAGTATTTTTGATAATGGCGGTTATATCGTTATAAGGGCTTATTAAGGCTGCGTAAGGCATAGTCACGTCAATTAGCCGTAATCTGGTTCGTGACTTTTGATTTATACGCGTCCGATCTTCGATGCGTGGCGGCGCGGCCATTCCTACGATCCGTATCAGAAAAAATCATGGCGCATGGCCGTCCAACAATAAATAAGATTATGGCATGTGTGATAGCGGTCCGTTTTTATTGCTCTCCTTATTTAAATATTACTTGTGTTTCAATTAATTCTTATATGGCTTAACTTACTTTGTGGTTATTCAACTTTTTTTTACAAACTCTATTAACAGAGTATCATGTTTTGTTTTCACCTTTATGTACACTTGACCTCAATTTCATATAGTATTATAATTTTTTTTTTAATACATGAAGCATTGAGATGATTAAGACATGACGCTAGTTACATGAGGTATAGGCTGTAGTCTCGGGCAGGTAAGAACTATGACGAATTACATTGGTGGTAAGTCCTTGTTGCCGGAGACCGAGTAGGTAGGTACCACCGCAGCGCCTATTTCTGCCGCAAAATAGTAGTATGCAAACATTACTGTATTCCGGATTGAAGTGAGTTGTAGGTAATAAAATTATTGGGGTAATGATACAACATCCTACATCACAAAATGGTGTAGTGTATACCATCCTAATTGGCGCCACGTTGTTATGCGCGGGAGTATTGCTTACCATCAGGTGAACGTACCAGTCTTCTCGTAGCTTCATTGAATAAAAAAAAATACGACCAAGGTAAGCCCTGCCTGTTGTGGAATGCGATTAATAGGGTTTAAGGGTTTCCCGGTCTTTGAAGGTGGGGGGGCACATCGTTCAATAAGGGAACTTGCGATGGATAGCGATTGCATATTGCCGTAACTCAGCGATGGTGCCAAGGAGGGTATGGACCTTTGTTCGAGACGTGCTAATACAAAGTGTAGAAGGGCACCGGTGCATTCTGTAAGAAATTCCGAGGCTTTTTCAGATGAAATAATATAGAAGACCTAGGGTTTTAGTAAGCAAGAATCTCATTTAATTCTGATATCCTCCCAGAAGCAAAGTATCTTTCGAAGATTTTCTGCTCATCACATTGAGGCATAAGGTGTTACGTCTCATTATCGTAGCAATTTCATTAGCTAACCTTGCTTCTCTTCAAACCAAAACTCAGTAATATTGATATACTACTGTTTGGCGGCGGAAATAGGAGCTCATTCCTATATAGTCTTCGTTAACAGAGACCTAACATCAATAAAATTATTAGACAGTGAGATTTTCTTGGTGAACCGTTACGTTCGGAATACGCTGTCGTATATTGATAGTCATAACAGTATTATTGCGCTAGATTTACAATATGAGGATTTGACAGATGAATTAGTAAACCAACATCTTCACAACATTAGGCCCCGGAATAGAATCAACAACTTTCGTATCACTAACCAGATATCTGTAAATAGCATCGATCACCATGTTCATATTCATATGATGATGTATTTATATCATCACATGAACGTAGACATTAAAACATAATTTATTAGTTGTTACCGGTAGCGTTATTCGCTTTTGAACTCGTTATAACCTTTTGAAAGATTCCACATAAAAAGAACTTTCGTGTTATTTAAAATCGAGAGTCTTTGGGATATGAGTAGTTCCATAAATATATTTAATTTTGAATCTGAACCCCTTATAAGTAAGGAGATAATGATGAGTCGTTGCGAAGACGACTCAAAAAGAAAAGTTTGCTGCGCTTAACAAAAATTTCTTTATGAAATTGAAATTAAGAAGTAGTAAAAATGACGAATAGAAAATAACTATCGAAAAACAGATTATCAGAACGCCATTACAGAAGGTATTGTCTTGTCTATGACATACGGGAAGTATTGTAAAGACATTACTAAACATGAAAGCTAACATGTAAACAGTTGTAGTTAGAACGTCCTTGGGACTTTATATTGTATGACCCTCTATTTAATATAATGTTAATTTTTTATTTGATATTTTAATTATATAAAACACAAGGTCTACATAATTAAGACATATCTATGTTAGACACATGACGTTTTATTTTCTCGAGCTTTCGTGTTGGTATTTGTAGGATTTAGGTGTAACGAACCAAGTGAAAATGATCGTCTATTACTCCGCAGTATGACTGTTAGAGATTTTTCAGTCATTCTATGGATTTAAAGGCAGCGATAAAGTTTATAGAAATAGCTATTTGTTTCTTTATCATCATCATCTCAACTGATGGATGTCCACTGCTGGACATAGGTCTCTTGTAATGTATTGCACAAAATATAGGCTTGCGCTGTTTGAGCCCCGTGGCTCTGTAGCTGGTAAAAAACGTAAGCAATTAAATAGTAAATACATAAACAATGGTAAACCCATGTACATTGTAAGGAGTTAATAAGCGGTAGACTGTGGTCATGCATGTCGCCGCGGCCTCCTATCTTAACCTCTAACATATTTTCTTCATTAACCTGTCCACCTCCCGTGTTTTTACGCCGCTGTAAAAAGCTTAAGGTCTTTTCATATTAGAATATTTGCGTGTGCGCTGGCGTAAATCACTGGATTGTCACTGCGGTGGACTTATAATTTTATTGTCGGAGGAAGGCGACACGAGCGTGCGACCGTCACGCGACCACCAGCGCCTCACACGACAACACACGGATCCAACTTTTATTGTCCCCGCTCTAAATATCGCGATACTGGTTGTACACGCGGCTTCGCCCGCTTCGAATTAAGATAACATATCATCTATATAGATATATAGATATATAGATAAAGTATTTATTGCATTAATTGCGAACATACGTATAAACAAACAAAGCTAATTATATATACGGGCTGATGTACTGCGACGGTTCAAAAAGGAACACAGATGTTTTTTTATATCTAGATGCATTTTGTATCATCTTCTCATCATATTCAAATATTTTTATTTATTTCTATAAAAAGAAATCATAGTAAAAAAATAATATGCACAGAAATCAATGCAAAGGCACTATTTATTCCAATAAGTAATTTCTGCCAGAAGGCCTAGGTTGAAAGATTTTATAATAACGACAATAAATCCGGTTTATTCTACTGAAAAAAAAAAATATCCTGAATAATTAGAATTATTTGCCCTAGAATGAGCAAAGTAATGATCTTTGGCGAGCTTTTTCGTTATTATTCATCTGAAAGACAAAAACTTACATCTGCTGTCAGATACTAATCTGACTGCATGGAGAGAAACAGTAAAGACATAACGAGGGTACTGCAGTGCGAACACTACCTTCAGCAATGAAGAATGAGTCCATGAAGAGGTCAAAAACTGAAAAATAGAGATCATTTCTTAGAAAAAAATAAAATGTATTTTATATTCAGTTCTCACAGTTCAGTTCTCACAGTACATATATGATGTATATTATAACACATAATGTGGATAATTATTTATATTATATTAAGGTTCGATGTCGTGGGCTATTTTGATATTCTTTTTTGTATGTAAAATAACTCGCTCTGAGTCAGTGGACTTAAACATCGCAAGACCGTGTTTACTAGTTGTGATAATGACGATGGTGAAAAGAACACAATCACAAAAAAATCAAAACGTGAATTTCTTGAAGTGACGCTCATATCTACATAAGTGTATATGTGTGATCTTTAATTAATGGATTGTTACCACCAATCCTATTTAACATACAAATTTTGGACAAGACTATAACATATCATCAAAATCTTAGATTTCCCATTTAATACCAAATTCTTTATACAAATTTTGAATTGTTTTAATTTGCGATAGAAAAATTCTATGTTTTTGTGTTGTTTCATCTGTTTCTGTACAGATTGTCGGAGACCATCTAAGTAGGTACCATCGCAGCTCAAACATTATTTTGTTTCTGGTTTGAATGGCGTTGTAGCTAGAATAATTATTGTTACTAAGATTTGACATCCTAAGGCCCAAGGTGACGAGCACAATGCGATGATGTCCTATCTAGTTGTACGTGGGCAGTATGTAATGAGCAGGCGTATGCTTTACCATCAAGTGGACGTATAGCGCGTCACATCGCTTCATCAAAAAAAAATTGTATCATAATTGGTCAGCAGTCAAACAATGGAGCGATATGTACAGACAGAAATTATTTTGTGTTTATATATATGTATTTAAAGTAGATCTCACCTGAGATTGCTGGTCTAGACTTACCATTGGGCGTTTTCTTTCGTGCGAGATTAATTGTATTCGCGGCAATATTAAGTGGATGATTACGATTTTTGATGGCTGCGCAGGCGAACGCGCGCGAGTCGACATAGATTAGTGGACTTTGAACGGAAACACGGTTGACGTTCAGCTGAAAAAATTATTATAACATGTAAATAATACCTATTTATGTAGGTTAAGTGTCGATAATAAAAGGAAAGTTAAAAGTTACCATTCACATATCTTTGACAACAGTTAATTCTAGAACTTAATTAAGTTCACCGATCGGTGTGATCTTTCAGAAAGGTTCATGTCTAGCTGTGAATATCTATCGGAATATGATGTCGAACATACTATACGACCTCATGTAATTTTTATTAAAAATAGTAATTTGCTATACATCGAAATAAATGAAATACTTGTATCCTATGATTACAACAAGAAATATTAATTTGGATTGTTAAGAATGACGATTTGTTAGCACGGTAGTTACGAAAAAATAACATTTTTTTTTCTCTGTCAAGTAATAGACAAGTAAATAATTCCTTTATTTTTATTAAATAACTAACATTTTAGTTGAGCTTAATTCTATAGTCTTTAGTGAGGCATTACAATCATTATTGTTACTACTAGAAAATTGCAAATAGATTCCTCGATCTATAATATGAATTTCTTACTATCTAGAAGAAACTAATTAGCATTAAGTCGGCTTTGAAATGATGGTTTTAGATGTTATTTAATGACACGTTCAGGTCAGGCACTTTTCAAACAAAGAAAACTGGATCGGTTCAACCGACTGGAAGCTAACTCGTCACAAATAGGTATACGAATGTACAAATGGACACATTAAACTGTTAACACCACATTTTGGGTTGTAGTTTAAAATATCTCAGAACTTGGTGTGTTCTTGACATGCAAAATATATCGTATGACGCCACAAGCTTTCAGCTCCGTTGAAAGTAGGTTGTCTGGGCCCCACCTCCTGCGCAATGCCGATGCGGGGTTATTATGCGACAGGATGTCGAGCGGTCCACCTAATAGGTGTCATTACCGTGTCGTTCAGAAATTGCTTCACTATCGGACGAGTTATCACGGCAGCCTTTATAGGCCTAGATTACACGGTGGCGTTTTTTTTTAAAAAAAAAACTGGACCGATGGTTCGCGTGGTCCGGACTCCTCCCATAGTTAAATTTTCAATGGGCGTTATGAGTATTGTATTTTTTAGTACAAGAGAAAATTTTACTTAATTATGAAATATTTATCATAATAAGAGGTTGTGTTGATTATTTTTTCAATGCTATCTTTAATAAACAGTACATTAAAGATACAAAAAAAAAGAATATAGTATATCTATATTATTTCATAGTAAATATTGGTTTTAGATTTGAATTCTTTATTTTCTTTTTTAATTCACAAAGCGACCAGGCGATCGGGGTGATCACTTGATGGTAAATGGCATAACAACGTGGCGCTAGCTAAGATCGTATGAACAGCACCACATCCCGCTAATCGTCTGAGACACAAGGTGTTGAGTCTCGCCACTCTAGGAATTACACTAGCTACAGTTCGACGGCAGAAATAAGAAGCTTTAAATGTTAGCTGATGATATCAAATAAATGTAAAAAAAGTACATGAAAAATACGAAGATTTAGAAAAGATAGATAATAGTGTCTTGTGTAATTAAAATATGATGGATGAATTGCTATTACGTTCAAAATCAAGTAATAACAAAGAAAAATTAATTTAATAAAGTCTGAATAGATTGGAATCGCAGTGGAAGTAAAAAAATAATGAATTGGGTAATAATACAAAGACATAAATGCTGTCCATCGGCTGAGATGGTGGTGATAACTGTTATACCAACCGTTTTCAATTATATTTTCTTTGAAAAAAATTCTATTTTATTTAAAGAAGGAATGAGACGACCTTATTCTTCACACGGTGGTGTCTTCCTGCGCATAAGAATGTGGTACTAGTTAAGATGATTAACACTGCATCACATTGTACTTATCGCCTTGAGACATAACATGTTGGTTTTGTGCCCCAGTAATTTCAGCAGCTTCAAAGTAAACAAAAACATATGTATATTGGATATATATGGACACTACGGTTTTATCTATCTATACCATCTCCAGTAATGAAGACTTATCACCAGACGATAATTTTCTCCATTATCAACATTTCGCAGACAAACATAACACTTATAGTGTTATGAGGCGCGTTAATTTATGCACTGGCTTTGTATTCCAGGTATGATAATGAGCGTTTTAATACCTGCAAGTCGGATGTATGCATTTTCATATTCCATAAGTTCCGCACGTTATAGTGTCTGGACATGTGAAAATATTGTCAACCTGCAATTTTTTTTAAAGGAATTTTAAGGACGAAATCGTTAAACGTTCTTTTACTTAAAAAATAAAATTTGCAATTGTATTAACAAGTTTGATAAATACTAGATTTTTTTTTGTTTTAGTTATGACATTTAGCAATTTAGTTTTTTGTTATTATGAAATTGTACATTTTCTTTATGAAGGCGACGAAGATGAGCAAAACACTAATCTGATGGTAAACTTTCGATTAGATAAACGTCCTGAGAGTCCCTTTGCATAGTTCTGTGGCCCATCAAAGTTTGCTTAATAACGATATTATATAACTTAATCGGTTAGTAATTTCACTAGCTACTGAAGATTTTAAATCGAAATACAGTAATACTATTATATAGCGACAAGAGTGGATCCTCTTCAGTAAGACATGTAATGAAAATCCATAACATCCAACTGAAAACCAGAAGCGATATTTTGTTTTCAGTAGTCACATGATTACATGAAAATCAACTTAACGATATAGGATGCTTTATGATAAAGATTGTTAATCGTAGATTTAATGTCCCAGAATCATTATGACTATGTATTTACTTATATTTTTATTGGAATCGTAAAATCGTGTCGAATCATCAAGAGTTCATTGTTGCAAAGTGTGAATAGAAAACTGCATTGATCAAACAATCACCGGAAGTGACAGTATAAATATTATAAACCTACATTAAATAATATTTTGTATTATTGATAATTATTTTATGTAACAATTATTTTCTGTTAGGACAACCTTTTTTAGGAATAGATAAAACACTCTGGCCTAAGTAATAAATTAACCGGTATAAACACTCGCAATAGTACCGAGAAAATAATTGATAATCTTTTTATTAAGACATTTTTCATCTATATTTTTGTAGGTGTTTATACTAAGATTAATAAAAAGAAAATATAAAGAAAAACTCTTATTATGTGTAAGAAACAGCTATCTAATATTCCAATGGCAATATTAATGAAACTGTTTTGTTATTTTAAGCAGATATAAAAACTTCACAATGATTTTGTGTCTTTGCGTGACTTTAACTACTTACAATTAAACTAGTTCAATTGTTAGAGTAATAATTTTGTACAGCTTTAATTACAGGTGGTCACTTTTTTTTATGGTACAACTGAAAATCAATTTTTAGATCTATAAAGTCGAAAAAAAAAGTACGAATGAGCACGGAACTATTACGGAAAATGTTTTGTGACGTTTCCAGTAACTTTATTATCAAGCTTAGCCCATTAGTTCACTTTAGGGGTAGATGATGTATCCAGATAGGGGGGTCAAGTGTCCCCCCGGGGGGGCGAAATATCCATAAAAGGGGGTAATTTCTGACCACGCAGTCAGATCGAGTATGATGATAACACCCACAGCGGAAAACAAGACAGCAATTTTATGTAGAATTCTGAGCTCCTTAATTGACTCGCAGATAGTTATCACGCGATGTTAAGTATTGCCTTTTAATTATTTTGTGGTCGTAGAGAGATTTGATTGTTTGTTTATGTTTTGTAAAACTTTTATTTTCAAATTGCAGTGGCCTCTTTATTAATATAATTATATAATCTCAGATTGACAAAGCGATGTTAAAGACATTACGATAAACCTGAAATGGTGATGAAAAATAAATGTATCTTACACCGTTATTATTACATATCTAAAGCACAGATTGTTTGTCGTAAGAAATATTTACTAAAAGTGTAGCTTTATTACATTAAGAATATTAACAATACGCTTACGATGACTAAAGTTTTTTCCTTCGTGCTGAATTAATACATCTCTCCAAGATTCTAATAAGATTTCAACATTCTAACTGGTTGACTACGATCCCACCTGATTGTAAGCGGCGATGAAGTTTTTGGTGGTAAAGCGCACTAGTCTAGAAGTAGCCTATTCCCTCTTCTCTTAAGGATCCCGTCCATGTCATACCTGGACGGAAACACTGACATCGGCAGACTGTTCCAATCCTTCGCTGTTCGCAATAAGAAGGTCGAAGCGAAACGCTTCGTCCTAATGCGTGGGATCTCGACAACGTAGAGATGAATGCCTGCGGTATGTCAGTACGTCCGGCGGTAGATTTAGAGAAGAGTTTGAAAAGTATTTACCCATGTAGTCTGTTTTAAAGTATAGCGGAAGCTTTCAGTGTAATATTACTACTTATTTAACATTACTTGCTAAACATCAAACAACAATGTCTTTGACACTGATTTTAGAAAAGGAAAGGTTTACATAACTATAAATAAAATATAAGATAAAAGAAAACAATAACTTTACTGTTCTTTAGACCGACCTATTTCCTGATTGTCCTAAACTGACTACTTCCCTCTATGATAATTTGCTTGAGTGTATCCCTTCGTCTTACTAATATGAAACTTCTGTTAACTTTTTCTCTTTTTAATTAACTTTTACGTCACTTTAATGGTATTAGAAAAATAAATTATCAGCACAATCTAAAATCGATCATGCTTGTATTAGTGCGCTCTTACTTTACATGCTGGATATCAAACATATTTCTAAAAAAATAATTATTGTCTCACCCACAACTGACACTATATTGTTTGAAAAAAATTGAAAGCCGTTAAGTATATAGAACTATTTTACTATTGTAGTAGTCGATCAGTTGCATAGTCTGTAGTCCCACGTTGGGCGCCACTGTAGAAGTATAGTAGTGGGATGCGGGGTCTTTTGTAAATGACAATGCACACAGTAATATCAATACTTTATTTATAATGACAGAGCAATTTAAAGTACAGAACAAGTTACTAAGTAAAACGGTATTACGAAGATCCAGTTGATAGATGCGGTTATGAGTGAGGCGTATTTATTATAACATATATAAAATCACAAGTATTCAAAGATAACAGATAACAATTGTTCTTGCTTGATGTCATTACATCTGTTAAAAAACATAATTTATCACCGTACCCAAGTTATTCAATCACTATCAATAATCAACAGTTTCAGTATTCGATAACAGCCGGTTACTAACATAGCTTGAAATAACAGAACAGCCAATAAAAAATTAAACAACTATTCTTGTCTTTGTTTTTTGTATAATATTGTCATAAACTAAAACGAGACACACCTAGTACTTATTTGTAATAAATCCAAAAGTATAGTTAGTCGTTTCATAAGAAAATCCTTTTTGGAAAGCGAATTCTTAATTAGATCATTTTATGTTATTTGGTTGATTAATTGTATTTCGCTCACTCCCATTTAATAGACTGTTTTAAAAACGAGATGCACCTAGTATTATAACCCGAAATAAATTGTAAAAAAATTACACTTCTTATTTAATAACAGAAATTGGTACCTGTTATTGTTGCGTAATAGTAATAACAGATATTATGTTTGTCCCGTAATAACCCACATCTAGATACAGTTGTATATTTCGTGATAAGCTACTGTCTCGAAGTCTTGATGTTACGAAGATCTAGACAGATTCCGTAAATGGACACAATTGTATACTCTCTAATGACTTGTTGAGCTAAGTCCATGTACATAAAGATGTACGATCTTTAAAAGGATTTGTGCCATGATAAACGATAGAGTGATCTATTTTTCATGGTGGCGCCATCTATTGGATTGTTTGAAAACTTATTGTTACATTATATTACAGCGTTAAAAAGGTAAATATAACGCTTAAATACATTTTTTATCAATATTTTTTGGAGTTAAAAGAATTTATATAAATATATTTTGTGGATTTTGATTTTGTTATCAAACAAATTTAATTTTTTAAGTTTTTAAGCTTACTATAATATTTTTTGGTCAACCTTCATTCTGTTCTACAGCATTTGTAACTAGTTTAAAGTGATACAGATATTTTGGACTATAATATGAACGTTAAAATTACAAAATGTATTTACTGAAATTAATAATTTATTAATACATACCGTATTTAAATGTTAATTTTTGACCATAAGATATGTAATATTCGAGTTCATTTTTCTATGTAAATATAGCCTCGTATAGCCAGAAAACGATAATGGTAAATGTGATCTTAAGGGTGTGGAAGAAGTTGATCTGTATTACATACGTCCTCTCGAACCCCTTACAAGAAACTATTGCTTAGAACATGAGTAGTGGGCGGCGAGGGGTTTGGTTTTATGGCCCTCGCCAGATGCCGCCTGTCACTTAATGTATCCAGATCGTTTGGTCTTCTATCCTTCCAATAATTCACATTTACTCGTTCATTTCGTATAAAGACCGAACAGATAGGGGCTCAAGGTATGTTGGTTCAATAGCTTGAAGGTTAGGTGTCAAAGAAATCTGGCCCGTTGTCATAACATTTATAATCCGTAGCGGATAATAAATGGGAGGGCATATCGATACTATTACTCAAGTTTTTGATGTATAAATAGTCTTTCATTCTTTGATTATTTCGTTAAAATATTATTAATTTGCTCAGAAAAAATATGAACGATGTACTTATTTTCGGAATCTCTTTAATGTAGTATCTAGTACATAATTTAAAGTTTGAATGAGTATCGTTATATCATGATCATATCCTAAAATTACGTAAGTGCCGTGTTTCAATTGCTTTTTGAGTCTGATTCATAATAAATAACCCAATTTGAGGGTTTGGAGTACACGCTACGATTCCAGTTAATGACATCGCTGCAGCGAGCTATCGCTGTACCGCTTCCTTCGTAGTCGTTCCGAAAATTTCTGTTCGTTAACATTGTTTTATTACCGCCTGCTTCCAGGCAGTCCGTTTATATCATTTGTTTGTATAACAAGCCTTCGAAATTCCATACTTTACGTGCTTTGTAAAGCAATAACTGTTATATTGTGTCATGTATAACTGATCTGTATATATCCGTTCACAGAACTACTTTAATTGTATTCTGGTTAAGCTTACATTAATCTATAAGCGAGATGACGTCTTCAATGTCATGGAAATCCTTAGGACGGTCTATGTTCAGCAGTTGGCAATAAGCTGAAATGATAAGCATAATAATTACATGATATTAATAATAACAATCATGTATTTAATTTTTGTTTCTTTTAATAACAAACTAATGACATTATTAACGAAGTTTTTAAGGGCATTATTTGACACTATATATATTTGTAATTCAAAACTTAAAACTGTAAACTTTAACTGCTTCATAACAAAAGAGTTTTTAACTGATTTATAAAATAGTAATCGAGGCATTAAAAACAATTTCGCCACGTTAAATACGTTTCCTGCCAAGCACCACTTTCTTAATAGCCGCAGGAGGAGATTTTTTCTTATATAATTTCTCTAATTTCGCAGTCTGAAGATTGTATAAACAATTGTCGGGGTGTTCTCGACGAAGCAGCACTGCCGGTCCGCATCGGACGGGGGTTAATTAAACAATAAATAGCCGCCCGCCGTCGCTGTTACGATTATTATATTCAAAACCGGCAGCTTTGAATTCGCATCACTCTCCGGTAATGTGTCAGCGCTGGGCACGAGGGCTATTCTGAAAGTAAAAACACCGATTTCGTAAAAATATTAGATTGCAGGGTATCGAGCGGGACTTTAACTTGATGGTTAATTATACGTCTGGCCACAACAGCGTGACGTTAATTGGGCTGATATGCCCAGCACCCTATTGTGCACGACGCCTTGAGACAAGGTAAATCTCGCTCCCCAATTAATTTTACTAGTTACAACTCTTTTCAAATCAGAACACAGTAATATTTGCACGTTACCGTTTGCAGTTTACATCGAACTTCTAGATTGAGGAACTCTGTGATATAGCCATTATTGTGATAAATTTATTGAAATGATTTGTTACCAATTAACATAGATGTTTACACAAACAACTTTAAATTGATGAGAATAGAAACTTAACATCTCTTGTCTTTAATTAGTGCCATATTGTTATAGCAGGCGTATCACTTACCATCAGGTAAGCGTATTCCTCGTCTCGTCGTTTCATAAAGTGAAAGAAAATATTTTAGTTTTTTTTTTAAATATTAATATAATCTATCTTCGGTCGTGGGTGTCTTTTAAATGATATGACGATGAATTTTATTCCGTAAACGAAATTATTCAGATCAATTAAATATTACATAATACAAAAGTTTGTGGATCACATTGATAGATCTATGTCCAGCAGTGGACATCCATCGGTTTATTTGATGTCGAATAAAAAAATAATACCAGCAGTGTAAAGTTTACCGTTTGTTATTATTAAAATTATATTGATTTTCCGATATTATATGTTGAGTAACCAAGTGACCTTTGAAAATAGAGCCACGTTATACAACACGTCCGGGCCACAAAGCTCCGGGAGTAGTCACCCGCAGTCATTACCGCCAGCTCGTTAACGCTCTCTAATTGCATCGGGTTAATATAGACTTTGTTAAATAAAATCTCTCATCTCTCCCCCCCACCTCTTCACCCCTCTCCCCCTTGCACCACTCCTCGAGTTTTTTTCGTTATTTACCGCGCTGCAGATGCCCTTAATGACGCGTTCTGAAACTTACGATGACACTTGGCGTTTCTCAACCAAGTCGGACCCCGGATGTTAATTGCAGGAGGAATTAAAGAAATTTCTCGTTTCATTCAGGAAATTAATGGGACGACCTAATATAATATATACTCCACGGAGCAATTGTATACTTTGGGTATTTGCGATCGTAATTAAGATGATAAATTTTAGCGACTATATATAAGAACGTTTGCCGTAGAAACCTTACTATCCTCACAACGATACCTTTGGGCTCTTTCTATTTTTAAAAGTTGTAAAAGAATTAAACAGGATAGAAGTCCTTAAAATTCTATAGGACGGCTATTTGCTAAAAAGAAAAATATTTTTTTGTTTTATACGACACAAAAACTGCAGAAAAATTATGTCAAGTGACACTAAAAATTAGGCGTTGTTACTATATTTTTTGCGAATTTAACAACTATAAAAATACTAAATGATAAAAATCGAAAAACTGAACTAGACTATATAAAGTCATTTTCGCCAAAATGACTTATGGACCCAAATCGCATAAAAGTATCGATATGTTTAAGATTTAGTATTTTTCGTGTTTCACTGTGTATTACAGAATATCGGATTATATCTTATATCGGAAAATTTTTGATAATTAACTATTATTGTTACTAAAGTACTAAACAACATATAGTACGCTAATAACTGTATCCGATATGTATTAAGTAACATTAATGGAAATGTCTATCAAATTTTCGATAGTCTCTTTTGTCTGTTTTTATCGCCATGTACTAGTGAGCAGACATTAATATATATATCAGTTTAGCTGCTAAATTTGCTGTTGATGACGTAATGTTATGCTGTGTAAACATTCTTATTAGCGTGTCATTGTTTTGAGCAGCTGTATCAATTATATTTGAAGATCCTGCACTTTCTCCGCTTTGTGGCGATAAAAACGTTTATATGAAATTATATGTCATACATAACTATACAGTTTTAGAAACAAATACAAATAGGAATTAAAGCTATTTGTTTATTGTTAATTATTAAACTAAGTGTAACTTAACATGAACTAGAAAATAGTTAATGTTGTTTTTTGCCCTTCGCTAAATTCATGTTTTTAAAATTACTCCCGTAAAGTATGACTTCGTGTTCGCGGGCCGTAAGTATTTGAAATTGCATGAGCCAACAACTTCTGGTCACGATTTCTGTTCTTTGTCTATACCGAGCATCGGACTAATTTTATTTTTAAGAGAGTTTACACATAACTATCACATTTCTGTACGTATTGTCACTCTCACAAGCTTCTTTATGTAGTCCAACATCTAAGCAAGTCACATGAAATAAAGTATTTCTAAGAAATCTACTTTCTATGATGAGTCTTAGATCAGTTAGTAGAAGAAATATTTGTTTTAGTACGATTTACAAATTACAGTTACTATATATAACTACAAAGAATAAATAAAAAGAAAGACGAAAAGAAAAATATATGAAATGGTCTAATTTTTTTATGGATGAAATTAAAGACGATATATGTTTGAATGTACATGGTTTTCTTGACAACTTAATTTTAATAATATGATGTTTATTAATATACTTTACTGTCTTGGATGTGGATGTTATTTTCTATTATTGATAGATTATTTAGAGCTATTAAACTGTAAAGCGAATTAAGAGTTGCGAGTGTAAGTGTATTCGCAGAGAATTAGGCACGGCGCCACGTGGCCGGGACATTACGCGCGGCAATTCGCGTACGATTAAAATTATCCCACTCCATTATCGCTTAGGGAATGACGAGTTACTTAAACTTAGGAAGCATTAGACTTGTTCTTTAAAATATATTAAATAAGAGAAATTATTAATATTGGTTCTCACCAACCCGCATTGGGTCTGTGTGGCGGGAAATTGCCCAAATCACCCTATATGAATCCCTATCCGACCGATGTGAAAATCTATGGGGAAAGTCTATGTCCAGCAGTGGATGTCTATGGGCTGATAATGATGTTGATTATCATTTGTGGAAAATAACTGATGGAAAGATATATGAGCTCATCTAAATATATGTTACCGTAGTTCTTGTTTCTGCCGGCAAACATTAGTGTGGAAAGATTACTGTGTTATGATTCCAATGGAGTTCATGTTGTGTCAATGTGGTGTAGTGTATATCATCTCAACTACTACCTTATTGTAAGCACAGACAATTTATTAAATTAATATTTATTGTGTATTGTTTTGTCTAAAGAAGATATGAATTATAGTAATTTCATACTACAATAAATTATGTCTGAAGATTTACGAATTTATAACAAATCCAGCACAGTTATGGACGTGCTGATTAATAATAAAAATACTCAGTGATGCAAAAACGTTAAATAACGACAGCTTCAGGGGTATTATCGAAATTTTCAATAAAGCATGTCTTTCTATTATATATAAAAAAATTTTAGTTATCATATCATATATTATGTTGAACCCGTGAAACATTTTGACACCGTTGTTTAAAAAATTGTATGAGATATTAAATAAATTATTTACTATCATAACTACTACAACAGACAACACTACATAACTTTTTAAATAAAATATTTTAAAGATACAATTTAAGAGAGCCTTTATTTAGAGAGAATTTGCTCCATCCCCTCATCTCCCCTTAAATATTACGAATGTTTTGCTTTTCATGTCCTATCTAAAACTTGTTATGTCTGTAGACGCGATGTTAACAAAGACGTTCGGCAAGACTGGCGTGGATCGGGCGAATGGATGACGGCGTGATTGGCGCCCTACTTAATTAATCCAAGGGCCCTCTCTAATTAATAACAATAATTCCAATGCGACTTGTAGTAGCGATCTGCCAGATGACGTCTCACTTATCCAAGTTACCACCAAGCTGCAGTATGCCGCAGTCAAGGGAAATAATAATTTATATTCTAATCTCGTTAATATACATTTCAATGTCTGCATTTTTCATACGAGATGGCAACGAGATGAGGATATAGTGAGGTGATTAGTTTAATGCTAATAAACGTTTGGAAAAGAATTGTGAATTGAATTTAAGTAAGTTTGAATTTTCAATGAAAGAAATTGTAAATATTAATTACTTAAATTCATAATTCATTCATAATTTTTATCTTATTTAATGCGCTAGACATTCATCTAGTGGTAAATGATAAGGCTGTTTATACATCTGTCTCGATAATAATGATAGGTATCAGCATAATTACTCCAAAATAATTTAACTGGTGACAGCGTCTTTAAAATAGTAACAATCATGTTTGCACACTAAGGTTTAGTGTATAATAAGCAGGCGCTACTGTGGTATATAGCTAGACAGCCTCTGTCAATAGAAACTTACCACCAGCAGATACGGTAGTAAAGTATGTTTGGTATATTACTCATTGTTTTATATTCAGCCCGTACATCTCAATTGCTGAATCGTTTCGCCTAAAGGCGTATGTGGTGTACTCTGCTAACATGAAAAACTGTAGCACTTTATCTGGAATATTCCTTCTATAGTTTCTGTCACGACGAGGGGAAAATAAATATTGGGGATATCCTAACACGTTTCCCACAAGGGTATTATTGAATTATGGTTTAAATTTTGTCAATTAAGTAATATGTAAGGCTATGTATTTAATTTTTTATTACATAAAACGAGGAACACAATTTGATAGAAATGTTAATGTACCAAAATTGCAAGTTGTTTTAACTGGCGTAGAGCGAGTCAACAGAAACGTTCTTGGATAAAGTTCATGTCTCGTAATTATATCAACAAAGGTCAACTTGTCTCAAGTAAATTGAGTTATTTGGTTTTGATACCTTACAAGTTTAGTGGGGCGGCAGATCAAACGGTTCTTTGTTTTATCTCTGTGTGACAGTTAAAGTCGCGGGCATTATTTTGGCTTCGCCTTTTGTTAACTTAGCTTTGAACTTGAAGGACAACTTTTTTCATAAATTCAATTTGATATTTTCTTTCACAAACGACGAAAGGTTAAATTAATATTTTTTCATATAACAGTTGATTGAATTATCAAAAAATAACATTTATATGTTAAAGTTTTTGGAATCATAATTTAGTTTGTTTGTTTATTTATGTGGAGAACAGATCTCAACATCTTAACGGAATTATGTCTCGGGCGACGAGTGCAATGTGGTACAGCGTATATCATTCAACTAGCGTCACGTTGTTATGGGCGGGCGTATCAATTACTATCTCAGGAACATCCGGTTTGTTTCGTCACTTAATTGAATGAAAAAAAATCCGTAAAAGAG
This sequence comes from Ornithoptera alexandrae, assembly GCA_029030555.1. Lineage (NCBI taxonomy): Eukaryota > Metazoa > Arthropoda > Insecta > Lepidoptera > Papilionidae > Ornithoptera > Ornithoptera alexandrae. The sequence goes on along the minus strand of JARDVY010000064.1, from coordinate 3,199,266 downwards.
CTAAAGTCATTGATGCAGCCTAAAGAATTATTAGGGCAACGGGGCAAAAAGATCCTGGAAAATATGCTGTATACCGGAAAACCTAGTGCTGGAAGTCCATTCACAATTTGCACCAATGATCTAATGAAAATCGTGGGAAACATTGGATGCGGGCTATGTAAAACCTATCGGTATAGGATTTTTGGGAAAAGCTTATTATGTATAGCACTAAACATCTATCGGCTGATGATAATGATAATAGTAATACTAGTTCTGTATATTATTGTTAATACATTACGAAGTATATCAATTATTCAAAATAAATAGTTTTTCTAGTACGGAATAATTTATTTGGCTTTGCGTTATTTATTTCTACGTTAAGCATTCACACCGAACACAAGAACGTGTCGAGATATCGGGAGTCGGTGTCGTAAACTGCATGGTTTATGATCTCCATGACGGTGGGGACGAAAACATATTTTGATGATTACGGATCAAGCATAACCCGTATCTGAACTAGTTTGTACTCCCGGCGCTGTCTGCTAATACTAAAGCAAATGGTATTGATAGAATGATTTTATACAACATATGAAAGATACGAAAGGAGTTGTGCTCTTTTATTATGAGCCAATAATGTTAACAAAGTAGTGTTTGGTTGTAAAAACATTAATCGTCGTAATGTTATTCTATTTTTTGAAATATAAATGTACCTGTCAGGGGCTTTTCTTATCTAAATCAAACAGTTAAATACATACCTACATAATATTTTTTTCCATTTTTTTAAATTTTAATATATAATAAGATATTTAAACTTTGCTCCACATTAATTTGAATACCATACCAGCTTTTCTAGTTATATCGCTTTTATCAGAAACATTTAAAATCATTTAAAAAAAAAAACATCGGCTGACTATATTTTTAATTATATGATTTAACCATTGTTAAGCTTAATAAATAATTAAACTATTATTCATTAAAGAAGGAGTATTATTAATTTATATAAAAATAATAGGTTCCTGGATTAACAACTATGTCTAATTGTTTAGAATTTGAAATGTGTGCAATTCTTTTTAAAGGCAAAACTTTAAAAATGTATGAAAGCATAATAAAAAACAAAGTTTAAACAATAACTAAAAGTGTCTATATTCCCATAACGTTTAGTTCTGTCAATCATTTGACTGAATGATAAACAACATACATTGAGCTTGTAAACCCGTAAGCGATTGTTTAAACGAGTAGAATATTTATCCTATTAAAAAAGAAAATAGTTTATGAGACAACAATAAAAAGTTAACACTTCCCGAACATTAATATGGTCATTATAGATAAACGGGAAAAGCCATTTATTTCGTATCTATGTTTGTGCAGAGCCCGGCCGGGACGAGACATGTGTAACTCAATAATATTGTACGCGGGGATTTGGATTACAATTGCGTGAAATATTATCGGTGGGCGCGGTCCGCGACATATGCTGCGGAACCCCAACTTCATACGGGACTCGCTTTAGTGACGGCGCGTGAAATACCGCGAATGTGCTACACCAACGCACAACTCCATCACCTTCCTGACAACACCGGTCCAAAATTACATCTGTACTCATTATTTTTAATTGTCACCATACTAGTCTTCTCAATCAGCTTTAATATCTAAACACATTGCGTTCAAATCAATAAACTCCTTTAAAATATTGACAATCAGAAATATATCGAATTGGTTTATCTTTCATAATTAATTATCTACAAAATTATTACAAGATCATTGCATCTCAGTTACTGTATATAATATATTCTATGAATATCAGCTTTTACGAAGTTTCTTGTCACATTTACAAAAAGGGGCTGTTGTTGAGTTTAATAAACATTTTGATTATCATTATTTCTCACTCCCGTTCCCTCTTCTTTTGGGGACGGCACAATACTTCTTCTTTTAATATGTAAAAAGAGTATACTGTACTCTTAGTTTAGTTTAAATTAACATATTAATTAAAGTTAATGTAAGTTGTTTAATAATATAGCAAAAGTAAAGCAGCGATCAAAATCTGAGAGGTGGTGCACGGAAGAAGAGGAAAACGTAAAGTATTTACGATAATAATGAAAAAAGATATTGAAAATGTATGCACAGTTGGGAAAAAGAAGGAAAAGATAGGAAAGAGATTGAGATTAATGTCTCCGGCCCCATTTAACAGAGGAGAACAATAAAAAACATATTTAATAAAAAAAAAATTTTCGAGTTTGGATAATACAGATATATAAATAAGATCTATTTTCTGTTAGAATATTTGGAATTTAGCTAGATGGTAATAGATCAGACCCATATACACATTAGGAAAAATATTATGTTATGGTATCGTTTAAATTCGGTGTTCCGCTAATTTAGCTTGCCCCGCAGTAGGGTGATGACAATGCCCCGCATTTACTGCGCACAGACTAAAAAAAACACGACATCTCTATTATAGCGCGTTGTGCAAGCGTGTAAATGCGACTTAATTATTATTATTCTATTCATACATTCATATTTTTTTGGAAGAACAGACAGTTATAGCATAATTATTCAAAACAATATGATAAAATTGTAGATAAGGAAATTATAAGGAAACGAACAAATTCCAAGGATAACTTTTGTGCTGCACTTGCACTGACCTGCTGCTCTTGTTCAATTGGTTGGACAGGACTTTGACTATATGAGAGAAGCTTGCTTAAATTTTTGGAGTATTCGGATATTTACAAATACAGTACTGTATCGGAACAAAAAAAACTTTTTTGATAAACATGTTACTTGTTAGAATGTTCTGAATTGTAATAAACAGAAGATTCAGCCTGTAAAAGAATATTATATTTTATTGACATTTCTTTACTGATTTACATGTTACTCATGTTTTTTGTACTGATTTATATTAAAAATATATTTAGCAATAAAGTGTGGTATAGGAACAATGTTTTAAAAATAGTTATTTTTAATTTTTCATCTTGGATATAAAAGAATTTGTGAGCTTTTTCAACTTCAAATATCGAATAGTTAACTGTAGTGGATTTGTCTCTAAAAATATTTTGAAAAAAGATCAATTAAATAAAGTTTAGTATCAGATTATTAACTAGACGTAATCTTCTATCTTAATTTGGAGCACACAAAAGCAACTTACAACCATCGATAACAAAACGACGTGCAGAAGAGATTAATCAGTCCAAATGGATCTAAGAGTAAGTTCGCAAATCCTCCCAACAATTACACAGGCATCATTACACCGCGTCTATCGTATCACCAAATCGACAATATCTGTTGAGTCGCGTGCCAAGTAATCCCTTGGCCGTCCGCCGGGCGCGTCGCGTGAGAAGTGAATCAAATCGCCACGGGATCCGTACGGGGTCCGATCGACCACTTAAGGGATACCGTTCGTGTCTTACGATTGATAGCGAGGGTCGGCCGCCGCTGAAAGTTAATTCATGTTTGATGTCATTGCAGTCGCTTTATTACGTGTTAGAGGAAATGCAGTTTTCTTATAAACGTCAGCCATGCTAGGGTGAGAATGGTAATGCTTTGTCGAGATCTTAATTGATGAAAATGAAAAATTTGATATTGATATAGCCTTATGTTAAAATGTACAAATTCTTACATTAGCATGTAAGAAATATGTTTTGGCATTAATTAAATAATTTATCAAATATTTGTAAAACGGATATTGTGATGTTATTCCTGTTCTTAGCAAATCTTTTAATGACATGAATTCTTTTCTAGGTCTTTTACAGTAAATTTTTTTTAATAATTTAATCATATCACCTACGATTGTTTAAGCAAATTGAAGACTGTCAGAGCCATCAAATTGTCAACGTGGCGGGAGAACAACAGTGATGAATGTTCGGAAGTCATTGTTTAAATAATCCATTGAGTTTACAAAGACTACCCCCTCTTACTGAGCAGAATTAACCCTTAAATGGTGTCGTGTGGGGGTCGGAGCGACACGCGGACTGTCACATTCATAATATACCATAGTTTATTACAATGTTTTCGCTCAATATTGGTACCGTTTCCCCTAATTTATTTCACTATACGAGACATCATATCATTCATTATAGTGGTTTGTTGCTATTATTTTAGGAAATTTCCTTAAAATATTACTGTTTGCGGTGTTTGTTTTAAAGGTACATATGTATAAACAAGATGAGGGATAGTAACATAATGTCTATTATAACAGGCGCTGATATCTCCTAAAGCTTATAAAGATTACTCAAATTTGAAAAAATTATATTATGTGCATTAGCAATCGCTCATAAAGTTTATCAGCAATCAGATGGCTACTAAAGCAGATAATTGTCCAAAATCTATGCGTTGCTTCCATTTGATGATAATAAAGATTGCTGTTAAAAAAAAAAAAAACTATATGATATTTACAAGTACTATATTGAACAGAGATGTAATTACACAATTTTTCTTATAAGTAAAATGGAATAAGTTGATCTTTCTCTCTATCTTGCTATTCAAATAAGCGAAGAGACCGGTAAGACGTTCATTTGATGGTGCCGAGCCTGATCATAACAACGTAGAAGAAAGATGTTTACAAAACAATGCATACGTCGTCTTAAAACGTAAGATATGAAATTACAGAGATTTAACTAACTGTTGTAATGAGCTTAGAAAATTCTCTCATGTGAGTCTCCCTCAAACCGTAAAAGAGCAGTATTTGTACTCTGCTGTTCGGTGAACCTAGACCTAGATTTTCGTTTTTTATAATTCAACTTTTTTAATTAATGGTAAATGTTACGCCGTTGTTATAGACCCACGTGGCCTTAGTTAGGGTGATATACGCTGCACTTGATATATAAGATGTTAAATCTCGTTACCATAGTAATCTCGTTAGCTCGAGCGTGTTGCTACAGCGTATTTGTACATATGCAATCTCTGTAGCTATAGCATCGTGCAAACCGGAACCCTGTGATGTTTACATACTACTGTTTGGCGGCAAAAATAGGAGCTCCAATTGTACCTTACCTAATTGGTCTGTGCGAAGGCCTAAGACTAATAAAGATGATCTTCAGCAGTTGAAGTATCAAAAGGAAAAACTGGGTTTTGGTATATTAACATAATCAAAACAGAAGGTTATTAAATTATTAGTTAAATCGCTTTTGACGTTGTTTGATGGTCTTTTTATTAACATAATTTTTTTAGTGTTTAAATATAGATCGTACAATATCTATACTTCATAAGTTATATATATTACTTTCGCACAAATTTAAAGTTGTTTCAGAATCTTATTTCCTTACTTAATATTTTTTATAAATGTCCTTGCTGTAATATCATTATTACACATGGTACAATTTATTCGGAAAGGGCAAGGGTGCAGTGTTATTGCTTGATCCGTATTGTCAATAAATCATGTAATTTGGTGACGAAACGCGTATTCCGCCTGCATTGTAGTACATTAAGCGTACCGTTTGTACTTTTCATGTGAATTTATCATGAGATTGGAAGTGAAGACATTACGAATATTACTATATAAGTTATAAATACATAACTAAAACTAAACGACGATATTAGCAAGATGTTTACCTTATTTTCACTGATATACCTGAAATTATTGCTTTAAGACGTTTACACTCACTCTCTGTTCTGCAAGATTTTTTTCGTCTACAATCTTATTACTTCGGTTATTTCGAACAAAGTTTAATTTATTTATTAATAGTATAGAGATATATCTATATATGTTAGCAATTTCTATTTAATGGTAAACTATGTATAATTTTTGTATAAATTTGATAAGTTATTAGAACAATGTTATATACCGAGGAAATGGTGAAACTAGGTCTTTAAGTAATATCTATAAAATTATAAAAAATCAACATTTTAACATTACCAACTTTTATGTAACTTAGCGATTTATTCAAGAATACTTGTATACCATAAGAGTTTTTTAAATATATATTTTTAGTAATATATTCATAAGTAACAATAGCGTTAGTTATTTTGTTTTGAACAATAAGTTGCGTTATCGAAATCACTAAAATAATCTGGAATCACTCCAAATATGTTTGTTTCGCAACTAAGATTGAGCTGGCAGATGAATCACGACAATGGTCGTATATTCAGATTGAAATATATGCTCTCAAATTCTCGTACCAATATTTCAAATCTTTAATTTATAAAGCATTAAATAAAAAAAGGTACAAATGTATAGAGAGAAGAGTTAATGTTTCAACATACAAAACATTTAAACCCGGTCCACTTCTTTATATTGTCAAACCATTTCTTCCTTTGTCCATCACTACTTTTGTCAATTTGGCCTTTGTTATGATTAAAAGTACTTGTGTTAGTTAATTTTGGTAAGATTTTTTTCATCCGTTGTATTTGTAGTGAAGTTCTTGAAAAAGCTATATAAATATACTGATCGCCTATCAGCCATGTTTTATATCAGCGTTCGTAAGATCTGCTACATATGTACCAATACAGAGTAAGTCGCGAGCGCATACGTAAGTGGATCGAAGTTTGTGTACACATTGGAAACAATGGGCCGAGGTGTCGACACAATGGACAATGCCCGTGCCTCCGATACCACAAATACACCCATCTAACGTTTGTTTGTGTGCGTGTCAGTACGCCTTCAGCCGTATAACACAAAACTAATGCTGTTATGGTCATTATGAAATAGTACTTTCTTTACAGACAACGCAGCTCTATTTCCGTTAGATGTTTGTTTAATTAGATTGTCAAAGATTTTCATTCTAATTCTCCTAATAGTTTGTTATTAAAATTCTATATTTTTTTTTAATATTACAAACATTTTAAGTTAATTTAACATTAATTACCTCGCCTTGTACGAAGTATTTATCTTCATTTACTAGTTGTTTTACAACTACTACGAAGATTTCGATCTATAATCTATCATTGTTATATATAAGTAAGAATACTATTCAGTATACATATATAGTAGGAAATTATGTATGTGAGTTATAAGCTATTCCGCGTACAACTTAATCTTCTCAATTACTTCATGAAGAACAAACAGAATACTTCTTCATAATAAAATATTTTAGCATCATTTAACTTTGATCGAACTCGCCAAGGTATTGATATGTCGTTATTAAATTTCTATTTCCTATTGTATCACCATCACCACAGACCGGTTGACAACTGTGTAATCATCATGGGTTCAAAGCATTTCAAAGAAGGCGTGGTTGCAGTAGATAAGTAGATTTGTGACAGCACTGTAACGATGCACATAAATTTGTTCGAACAAACACCGTTACATCGGCTTAGCTTCCGAGCAAATAAGGGCAGCCGGTCAAAATGACACCAGCATGCGATTGGGGGTAACCGCTCCATACATAAAATATTCAAAAATTATTCACACAAACGTATTAACTATCAATATTATTTAATTAATAAATTTAGGTTATAATGACATGCCCAGTTGAACACCCAGTTAAATTTAGTTTTATAGATCACAAAAAGTTAACCTAAAACTTTTAACCATTAATATAATAATTAAAAATATCGCTTATACGAGGATTTTAAGGATGCTATAATTTTTTTTTTATTTATATGCGCTATCACTCGACTTGGACTTCATATGGTGTTAAGTGACAATATGGCCATAGATGGTAAAGTGTTCTGGCCCAGTGTATTCTGGCTCTTATGTTCAGACAGTTGCAAGATAGCAAATCTGTTATGACGGCAGATTAATAATATGAGTGTTGTAGTTAACCAGGCGATCGAAAAAACCCTGCAACCAACCAAACAATACGTGGCCCCGGAATCGAACCCGGGATTGCCATGTTACAAAGCAACCGCTTAGCCACCATACCGCGCAGGCAGATATGTTTCTATAGTTCAGGAATCTTTTGACGGTTTTTGTGGGCTAACATAAGACCTAGGTCTTTTTGGTTGTAATGGTACCATTCTAAGCGTTGTATTTTAAACTTTTGAATTACGAACATCTTGAGTTCTCTGACCTGTCAGACACGGGTATGACCCCACAGAGACGGGGAGTTCCGCAGTTGCATTAGTGGCGCGTGCTCAGGACGGCTGCGCGCGCACAATGCAGCGGAAGACGCCGCCCTCGGCAGATGGAGCCCCGGCTACCATCTTGAAACTGGTTTCTAATGAGCGCAATTTTATTGACCTCACTGTATTATTATAAATGTCTGATTCTTATTCTACTTTATGTATACGTTGTATTTTTTTATTTTTATTTTATCGACGTCGATATGGTAAGTTATACGTCTACCAATAACAATGTGATATTAGAATGATGTACATTGTATTTCGATCCTCATTTTAAGACATGAGATGTTAAATATCTCATCTCTATCACAACACATTTTAATCACATAAATATTTAGGCACTTTTATCAACCTAGATGATCTCCAGCAATAGTACAAGGTGGCGCAAAAATAACTTTCCGATGTTTTTTAGCTGTAATTTAAAAAAAAATATGAAAAACTTTGATTCTTCTTGTGGATTATTTTTATTTGGTCTTTTAATTTTTTTACATCAAGGCAAAATTTATAGCATTTTCTGATAGGAGGATTACTTTTGCGCCACCCTATATTATATATCCCCATGAATGTATAAACGATAAGGACTATGTTCAGTAAAATGCATTAAATATTACTAATAATAATTAAATGATATATATTACTTTACCAAGAAAATTTGTGAGTTTATAGGATCATATATAGCATTTTAAATATTATTTTATATATTGTAGCAATGTTTAATTAAAGATGGCGATCACATCTTACGTCGAAGGAAGTGTATTAAAACTGGAAATTAATATCCGGCACTGTGTGGAGACGTCGGGCGAAGATTGCGCACGCGTCGCTCGCGCACCGCACGCACTCATAGACAACACATAACGTATCTACATGCACACAGATAAGAACACGCGCCAAATTGAGTGCCGTAATGAATGAGCCCTAAAATAAACCGCGACACAATGCGAACATCTTGTATTACACAGTATTGAATAGGAAGGAAGTAGGAAGGCAGCTGCCAGTGACTTCTTTTTCTTCGATTTGGTAATGATGGCTTGTAGTGCACTACTGCTTTGTTCCGGTGTCCTGTCGCGTGCCTATTATCGCCACTATAAGTAGGTGGAAAGGTGTTCGGGCGTGTCTTAACCGTTGCGTTACAAGATGTTTTGATAGCGTTTAGGGACGGGGTTCAATGCCGTCATTCGTTAAGTTTTTTTTTTCCAATTTTTTAAATCACATTTCACATCGATAGTGTTTAAATTTGTAACGAGTTATCTATTATTTGTATACAATTAAGCGACGAGACCAGCGGGACCGAAAGTAAGTAATACACCCGTCCACAACAAGGCGGCACTGGTTGGGATAATATACAATGCACCACATTGCGTTCGTTTGAGACATAAGATGTTGAGTCTCGTTACCCCAGTAATTACACTAGCTATAGCGCCCTTCAAATCAGAACGAAGTAATGTTTGCACACTACTATTTGGGGTCAAAATAGACGCTGCGGTAGCGATTCTTAAACGATCTCCGGCAACAGGGACCTACCACCAGTATTATTTGTTCAAGTCAGCGTAGTTTCACGACCAGTGTTCACCGCAGCTTTCTTTTTATAATATACGTAAAAGTACAAAATTATATGCGTATATATTTGGTGCTACTAAAAATCTTCATTATATAAAATATTGAAATATTTGTGTTACCTACGTAAATTATTATTTTTAATAATATCTTCTCAAATTCTGTTCCATCGTCGAGGTATCAAAGTGGGGAGCATCAATGTTAATAAAATGTGTGGTGTGATATGTAATCAGTTATCTACTAAATAATAATGGTGGTAGGCGGAGTGGAAGGGTAACAGAAGACTGTTAGTAATAATATTCGACTACTATAAAAGTCTACTTCGATATAATTTTTGACATTTTTGTAGTTTGTAATATGATAGAATGTAAATTTAACGTGCTAATAACAATCGGGAAAATGACGTCACTTTTGATCCATGAGGAACCCTCTTCAGTGTCGGTCTGTACCAGCGCCTACCACTAATGTAAGCCTTGAGTAATGTAATTATTTTAAAACAAGCTGTAACAGTTCATTTAATCAAATAAATGTTAAGTTATATATTCTTGACGATAAATGCAACTAGCAACACCGACTCGTGATTACCGTACTTATGTATTGCATGTACATGTATTATATACACATGTATTATATATGTTATGTTATTGCAAGGTTATAAAGTGATTTATATTATTTATTTATTTTCATTATTATTATATTATTCGGTGCAAAAATTTTATGTGGCTTTATCGATACTACTAAAGCTTAGATTATACTCCGTAAGAGAGGTAACTGTACGAGAAGAAAAATTTTACAATAATAAAAGTACCATTTTATAATAACAAATAGTAGGATCATGTTTACCTGCATATTTTAAGGAAACAAGAATTTTTAAATATTAACTCTAGATTGTCACCTAAATGCATTAGTCTCAGGTCCCTTACAATCCTTAAACAAGACTTATGATAAAAAGGTATAAATTAATATTAATATTAAAAACTTGTTTAGATCAGAGCGATGTCATTACTTACTTAGTGTGTAACGTTTGTTAAACAGAATCGTATTTTTTTAATAAATATACAAAATTACTTATATTTACAGTACATTTAGTTATCTTGGTATATCTTGTATTTTTTTTTTAATAATATCTTTTTTTGTTAACAGCAGAGGCGGGTGGTGCTGTCGAGTCAAGCAACAACATCAACATAGGTACAGTGATGAAATTCTGAATATATTTACACAACATAAAAGTTTTGAACTAATTTCATACAGACATACTTTCTTTATATTAATTATTAAGCGTAAAACAAGAATATTGTATGCTAAATTTTCTTGGATATTATGACACTAATTTGCGTAAATTATCTAAAAGTTATATAACTGTATAGTTATTCAGTATTGCAATAACGCATATTTTGTTTTAAAAATAATGGCATTGTTTGTTTTGTGTTCGGGGCCGATAAATGTTTAGATAAGATAACAATACTCATCCGTTATCGATGTCGAGATACAAACTGCATTAAAACGAAATGCTATCAAAGCATGTTTTTTCTATAATAATCTTTTTGCCCTAAAGGATTTTTTAAATAAAGTCGATAACACACCCTTGGCGACTGAGAATGAGAATGAAATGATCAGTCGTCAAGGGTGCATACAGATACTTGCATGTACATCAAGCATTTTAATAACATCTTCAATAAAGATTAGATTATAATTATATCTTCTTTATTCTATGAAGAGATATGACAAGCGGGATTTACCTGATGTTAAATTATACTTCTTCCTGTAACAATGTGACGATAGTTTATACACACATCGCACTATATTGTCTTGAGATATAAGATGTTCAGTCATTACGGCAGTAATTTTATTACTGACAAAGGCTGTTCAAACGGGAGCACAGTCATATTTGCACACTACTGTTTGGCGGCAAAATTGTTGGTACCTAGTGGTCTCAGATATCAGAGACGTCCCCAGTAAAAGCTGAAAGAGTAATAGTAGTTTGATTTTCCTCATGTCAAAATACACATGTCATGTTCAACATATTATTTTATCGACTTCCTTATGATCATTATTTGATAGGCGATGATTATATTATCGAAAATTATTGTTTTTGTCTAATCTACTTATCTCTTAGATAGTATGGAAGATTTTTTTGCGTTATGATGAGCACTGTGAAATAGTTGGGCGTGCGAAATACACAAGTCTCTCATAGTGATACTTTTAGGGTAAACGAAAATTTGGTAACATTAAGGTGAGTGTTTAAAAATAAACATTTTTATGTACACTTCTTTAACATTTTATATTATCACTGTATCGTGTTATTATGATCAGCTTACTATCAAAGTGAATATTTGCTATTAATATATTTTTGTTGCTGCTCCAACTTCGAGTTTAACACTTAAGATATTTCTTAATTTAGAATATACTTATCTCTGTATGAAGACGCTTCATGACTTTCTATTTAGTGTTGTTTAATGAAAAACTATGTACCAAGCTAGATGATCAGTTTGATGATAGATATGATTTGGATGGGGAAGAAATAAACTTATTTACTAATTCCAACAATTTCACTATGTCGTGATAGGTGAAGTTCAATGAAGACAAAAACAAAAGATTTACGAACAATACTAGTCGATATTACATTTGTATGGGAAACGGTCAAGGTTGATATCGAATTTAATACGTTCTGCAAATTAAATGTCCTTGCGTGTATGTGACAGTAAATACAACAAGGCTACAGGAATTAATTATAACTCGTATTCTTGATTTATCAAACTTTTACACCTTGATAATTTTTATAGATAAAGTTTTCGTACTGATGTGCGTAATAACAATGTAGGAAGTATATTATGATTAATAAGGATTATTACATTACATATTAATTATGATTATTAAGTAAATATGGTTATAATATGAGAATAGTACTTTACTAAAATAGTATTTTACTTGGTAACTTATGAATAACACTTATACGTGTGGGTCGGTGCTATTATGGTTAGAAAGTGAAAATCGATAGGTATACAATTTTTTCTAGTCCTTTCATGTCAAAAAATGGATTTGGGGTCTCTGCTATACATACATGACTTTTGCAAACTTAATAAACATTTTATTTATACTTATTTATTTTATATCAAGTTATTATTTGCATCATCAAGTTATCATACTACCTATTGTTATATAATTAGACTAGTGAGCTCACTAGTCTGTTTATTGTTAATTTGGTTTTAATCTTTGTGTTTTTTTTTTGGTTGAACGAAATGACACGAGCGGGCGGACAACGTTCCTCTGATGGTAACTTATGTTAAGTCTCGTTATCCCAGTAATTTCATTATTTACAGGTACCTTCAATATGAAACTCATTAATGTTTGCACACTACTGTCTGGTGGACCTAGACGGTCTCCGGCTAAAGTTTCGTTTTTTAATTATCAATTCTTACCATCAATATATGAACAGGCAGTAATTATGCGATTCGCATATTTACTTACCTAAATAGGTTAGTCACCGAAAATATACTGTAGTTAAAATAAAAAGTTTTTGGTTTTTTTTTAATTTTGGGGGGACGATAGTCAAGCTCTAGTTTAAATAACTAAAAAGAAATGATTTGCAGTATATTTAGAAATGAGTAACAAGTTAATGCAGCGTTCGAGTTGGATCGCATCGGCCGATCGATGTTTAACATTAGAACCGTGCGAGATCGCCGGTCGCGATAGTAAAATGGGTCGTGAATCGATTCTCTTCCCGGTCGTTACCGCGTGTCATTAACGGCCGCCTCGTAAAGCGGGCGCGGCGCGGCCGCTGGAATGCGCCGCCGGGCACGCTCGCCGATAAACCAGCTCCTGTCTCAGCGCTAATAAGCGCCTCCCTCCCGGCTCGCTCGCGCACATTTCGCTCATTCCGCTCATTCCGCTCGTTTTACGTCCGCTCGGCGCTCTCGAGACGCCATTCGACGCGGTGCCTAATTAAAATCGGAGGTTGTCTCGATGTAGTCTTTGTTGCCTGCGTTTGGTTTCAGTCCGCATTAAGTTCAAAGCGGGATGTATATGATGCTGTGCACCGCCTGTATGCACTTTCAAGAGTCGTGCTTTCAAGGAGTCCCGAAGGTCTTTTGTTTATTTTTAATTAAATTACTATGAATTTTTAATTAGTGCAATGAAGTTTGTAATTTTCGTTCCTATGAACTCAGACGTTATTACTTATATTAGCATTCATCGTAGGATAGTTAACATATCACGTTATATACGACAGTATATTCTATATATATGATTTATACTATATATAACGTAAAAACAATTAACTAATTTAGTAAATTTTCTTTATTTACAGTATAAAGTTTATTTAACTTTGAATCATCACAAATTAATGACGATGTATGACGCATAACATGGTTTGTGGAACACAATACAAGAGACCTATCTATGTCCAGTTGTGAACGTCTATCGGTTGAAATTATTATGTATACAAAAAATTTAAAAAATTTCTACTGTATCACAAAATTTACTATATGTAAATCATTCCCGAAATTTTTGACAGTAACAATTTTCTATGTAGCATATAATAATAATTTGTTTCTACATAGAAATAACATCGAGAAAATTTGTGTTAAAATTAAAATAAGTTACGTAAAATTCATATGACGGCAGGCAGGGCGAGCTGGCTTTGTGGTGGTTTATACTTATACTCCTTTACACAGCGTGACTTTTGCCAAAAAGTGCTACATAAAATACTGTTGCTACTCACAGTAGTTGGAAATAAGACTAATTCACTCTTAAAAGAACGTTAGTCGTGTAATTTCGTTTTATGCGGAAGTAGGCGAGCGTTGATAAATATAATAATAACAAATAAATAACTATTATCCTTTGATATCACGTTATCGTGTCTTATAACATCGACTAAAAAAAGACAAAAGGTACAATTTTTTTATTAGCACTAAAAGTACTTTATGAAGTCGGTTTTAAGTAGATGCTAATAAAAGTGTAGATGCTTAGCCATTAATTTAAGTGATAATAATAAAAATATCACTGGAATGTGATAGAAATGGAAGTGACAAAGTATACTATGTACATTTACAGGATAATATGTCTAAGGAAATACCTAAAACGATCCCTAACAATGTTTGTATATAGGGGTGACGCGTGCAACAGTTTTATATGAGACCAGCACCAATTACAAGCAATATCAAAACCATCAGCTGAAGTGCCATCATTATCTCGACGGCGGCACGCGAAGATGAGCCTTCTTGCTCTGACATTAGACGTAGGTTTTGATGGAATATTCACGGGTTTTTGGAGACAAGTGGAGTGAGCAATCCTGAAGTATGGGGTTGGGACATAGTTAAAGCGTTTAGGCTGAGTGCCGTTGAGTGCTCAGCCTTTTGTAAATTTTTCTATCGTTTTGGGCGGGCATTTGTGAGGCGAAGCTATTTTATCAATTCGCCTGGGGGCGAGCCGTTTTGAAGACGCTTAAATATTTCAATGATTTCGAAATAGGGAATTTTATGATTTATTCAAACGTTTATGTAATAATAAAATTTCTTGCGATATCCTGATCCCGGATACGGTAGATTATTATTTCATTTTATTAGTAACGATCTAAAGATAATATTATGATAATATAGAAAACAGTCTAATTAGCCTGTACCTACATAATAAATCTAATAAGCTGAGTAATAATGAGTTTATTACTTGATTTATCGATCACATATTATTTATTGATGATACCTATCAATTAAAACAGTTATCTGAAGTGACAAAGGTATATAAATTATGATATGCAATAGATAAGATTTCAAATATTTTTACAGTGATGACATGTTCTGTTTTAGTAATAATTACTTTTTCAAGAAAATTTAATAATTTTGTTGTATTTAGAATATAAACGGCGATTCTTTAAGTATGACAATTTAAGATTATAATTATTGCAGTCATTGTGGCGAAAATTACTTTTAAATACAGTATTTATAACTATAAAAATAAAAATGATGTGTCAGGAAACGTTTTTTTATTTTCGTGTCTTCGCTGTGCTGAAAAAAATTGGTGGTTACGCCTTTTCAGCTCTGAAGTATTTAATATACAGTCTCTTACGTTATTCGAGTATATTGTACCAACGTGTATGTCTGTTTTCTCATATAAATGTAAAAATATCTGAAGGTAAAGTATCGCGCCTACGGAACCGCTCTGCTCTGTGCGTATTACAGCTATAAAGAGTGCATAAATCCATCGAAGCGTTTCCACACTGATTGGATACCTATTTCTGATTTAATAGGATCCGCGTGTTTAGATATCCGCGATACGAATGCGATGTTGCAATGAGTAAACGGCGACATTGTGTCGTTCTCTTCACGCTAGATCGCGCTTAACACATTCCTGTGAAATTGTAAAGTTTCACGACATTTTGTATGGCGGTAATACTTAAATATTTATATTTATTTTCTTTTTAATCTTAACTTAATTATACGTGATGTTAAGTGATAATGATATCGTGACTATATACATATTATATATGACATAGAACACTCTGGCTCTATATGTTGATAACAGGAACTTAACTATGCTATTAAAGCTGCAGATTCATTGTTAAGATAGCAGCGGACGGATTAAAAAACCTTATCACCTCTCAATTTCATAATGGCCTTGGAATCAAACCATGGATGTTGTAAGGCTAGTGATTAGCTGGTCAATATAAATAACGAACGCTGTTTAAGACATTAATATTATCATCATCGGCCGATTAATGCCCATTGCTGGACATAAACCTCCACGAAGATCTTCACACCGATGGATGCTGCAGTAATTTAAGACATTAATTATTTATACGTTTGCAGTTTAATCCAATTCTGTATCTTCTCTCTTCCTCCTTCCGTTTTCCCAGCTATATGGGGTCGGCACAGTATGTACTTCTCTTCCACATCCCTCTATCAGCCGCATTATCTATATATAATCCAATTTTATATATTGTCTGTAAAATCTTTCAAAATGTCATTTTCTTTCAAAGGCTGGCGACCATTTAGATCGGCTGAATGTTTAGTACTGCTGTTTTAAAAAGCGAATGGGTACTCTTACCGAACTACTGCAAAGGTTTCCGGACATTCTTCTTCAGCCTACAGTGCCTTTTCTTAAATCTTCCATCAACGATGAACTGCCTCGGTTTGTATTTCCTTTATTCGATCAAGTGACGAGGCAAGCATAACTTTTGCCTGATGATAAAGATATGCATGCTCATAACAACGTGGCACCAATTAGAATATTATAAACGGTCTAGATTGTGCTCATCGCCTTAAAACATGAGATGTTACGTCTTGTTACTTCGGTAATTTCATCAGCTACAGTTCCCTTCAAACCAGAATACATTAATGTTCGTACTGATTAGCTGCAGAAATAGTTGCTGCAGTGGTACTTACCTAGACGGTCTCCGGCAACAGAGAACTACCAGCTGTAAATTTGTAAAAATTACATTTTGTTCCTCATTATGTTTAACGTATAGTAAGTAAACATTATTATTAAGTTAAATTTTATTGCGTTAACACTCAGCTGCAGAGCACAATGCGACAGCGCAAAATCCACTTCCAATTGCAATGATTTTATCCGCACAAGAGTCTGTTCTTCCCATATTCAAACATAATGGCCGCCTGAACTCTCACATTAAACTGTGACCATTGTTTTGAGCTTTTGTTCTTTTTGTTTTAAGCTCCCTTTGTCGTTTCGTGCGGCGCGACGCTTTCTGTAGGGTAAATGATAATATTCCATTATGATGACGAGATTTTTCCGACACAATTTCGATGACGTTATTAAAGAATTAAAACAAAAATACATAAATCATACCGTACTCTTTTGAATTTGTCTTCATCAAAGAGATATTCTTAAAGTGGCTACAGATGATGCATTTTGTTTTATGTTGATATCTTCTGCGACCTCTTTACGAAAGATAATTTCTATGAAAACAAGTTAGTTATTATAATAGTTCTAACTTTTGATGAGTTTTGTGTTGTATTTGTAAAATTACTGCATCATACACTCACAACTTAAGTAAAAAAGAAATGAACTTTTAAAATTTCTAGTAATTAATGTTTTATAAGTTACATGAGACGTAGTATAATATTATCGTACCAATCCAAAGCACGTGTCCGTCTAATGTGAGATAGTACATTTCCCTCCACTCCTTCCCCTTTCCCTGCCCCAGGGCTTTATGAAATTAATTCCGAGCTACCGTCAGTTTTGTGTACACTACCACTGTTTCGATGTAGCAGTATGCTCAGCTAAAAAAAAAACGAATATTAAATTTGCATAGTAAGCTTTTTAACGCAATATTTTTACTCCTTTGAGATGCTTCATTTTGAAATATTTCTCGTTGATCTTTTTTAAATGTTATTCAAGCTTACGCCTAGAAAAATTTGCGTGTACAGTGAAATGTATATTAGTATATCCAATCATACGTTTTTTAATTTTATAATAAAATAGACAATAATCATTACAGTGATAATTTCTTAAAACTCTTTCCGTATTCGACAATGACATTACAAGAGATGTTACTTGTAAAGTTACTAGATTCATATTAACATTTAAAATTTCTTTATATATTTTTTATTAAATCATTTCTTTTACAGTTTAATTAGTGTTATCTATGTAAATTTAATAATTTCTATTTTAAATAGTCTGTTTTTTTAATCTATAAATTAAGAATCTTGATAATAAGTTTTGTCTGGTTATCGATAGACTCATTTTAAGAAGTCAGTTGTAACCCTGTTACCCAGGACCCTCTGCACAAACATGCCCGAAGGATATTTACTTGCTGGTTAACATCGAGCTTGTGTCCACGTGTCTACTATTTCATTGTGGGTTAGATGGTTTTGGATTATTAATCTTTAATAACTAACCCTAAATTATCTTCGCTGAATGTATAGTTACTTTGTTGCAATAGTTGTGAGTAATATTCTGTTTTGTTTGTTAGTACAAAGCTATTCATTCAACATCGCATTCGTAGGTCGCGCACTCCTATATATACATAGGTCTCTTTTAAGGTATTCCACAAAACACTACCAATAACTATTCATTACAAAATAAAAATTGTAGTTTTTATTCATAAAGGTTAATTTAAAAGCATTTTTTCTGCGCAAAATAAAAGTGAAAAACAGCTGTAGATTGCCTTATTTACAGATCCCCTTTTACTAAGTCACATAGACACTTATGAGATGGAGCATATATGTCGCATGTATTCCTCAGAAACGTCCCTCAGAAGTCAAGCTTTTAAGAGGCCGAGTGGAGAGTGGTGTCGCGATCGGCTTCACTGCTCACCCCGGGCGACAGTAAAAAATATGAGCATCCCCCTCGCGTCCCCACCCCTGCGCCATCTTGAAAAACTTTGTCACTTGTAACCACAAATCGATCTGTGTCTACGCGGTCTACGACGTAGCTCACATAGGTTGTGTTATACGGAGTACAGATTTTTTTTATTGAATGAAGGAATAAAATTAACATGACGTTTATTAGATACTATGCGCTTGCCAATAACACGTGTCTCTAGCTAGGATGGTATACACTGCACCAAATTGAGCTCGTCGCTTTGAGATATAGGATGATATCTCGTTAACCCACTAATTACACTAGCTACAACGTCTTTCAAACCGGGACACAGTAATATTTGCACACCACTATTTAACGGCAAAAATACGAGCTGTGGTGGTACCTATCTAGACTGTCTCCAGCAATATAGACCTACTAAATTGGGATTGGGTACTAAGGAGTTGAGAGTGGGTAGTAGTTGTATTAACACGTAATTTCAGTGCGCGGTGTTATTTCTGTTTAATATTGTTTTTTTTTTGTACATTTTGTTACGTAAATGAATTTAGTGTTTGTTAAACTTATCGGTGCTCATTGCTCACTATTACTTCTTTACCAATATCTTTTATAAAGAAGATTGTAGCTCGCATTAATGATGGATGACCTGCTGATCAACAATCTAAACGGACTTACAAAGATGTTCGGGTCTCGTATCTATGAATACGAAGAAAAACTCTTAAAATTAAATACTGAAAGCAACACTCACCGTTATGTCACTTCATTATCCCGTGCGTTTTCTGATTTTAAATTATTTGTCTGGCAGTCGTTTTCCACCATTAAAGCTCAAACAGACATATTACGTACAGGACTGGACAGGCACGAGACTGCCATGAGACGGAAAGTTCTTTTATTTGATGGTATTCCAGAGGCACGAGATGAAAATATACATAACGTTTTCCAAAAAGTCATATCCGAACAACTGAAGTTGACTGATCTGAGTAAAGATTAAGGTATGCCATCGACTTGGTTCTCCTTCCAGCAAAACCCGGCCTGTTTTAGTTCGTTTCATGAATATGGAACATAAACCATTGGTTTAGATTACCAAGACTAACCTTAAAGAATCAGGTGTTACTATATCCGAATTTTTAACTAAAATTAGGTGTCCAATTTTTACTACTGCACGCAAACATTTTGGTATTAAACAATGCTAGTCATCCGTAGGCAAAATAACTCTGATTTTTCCCGATAAGACTCGACATAAGAGATTGAAACAATGACTGAACTGGAGAGGTCTTGATTAACAAATACCCTCCGACTCTTGTCGAAGCAAACGTCGAAAAACAATACTTCTGGATCACAGAAACGCACAACTGTTGAAATTGCCCAAAAGAAGCCACATAAACAACTAAGTATTACGACACAGGGCACTAGCACTAATGGTGTTCTAAAGTTAGCTGCATTATATCGCCCGCACTCGCGAACACTTTATTGTCCAGCATAATATCCTTATTGCTGCTATATAGGTATAACGAAGTTTAAATACAAACAATGTACTCCGATTTCAAAAATCTGAGGACTCTGGTTGTAAATTTTTTATATTATTACTTTTTATTGGTTATAATTATTAATATTCTGCACGTTGACTTTAAATTCATTATCACATACTAGATGTACACGCGGGCTGAACATTATTTAGAATTTTGTCTTTTCTCCAAATATAATTTTGCACTGCAATCACATATTCATACTGTCTGAGAATTGTGTTTATAGTATATTTATTTTTTCTTTCATTTGTAACAATTCTTTCAATGTAATGACTACTCTATTGAGGCACTACTATGCAGTTTAATTACAACAGAAGCGATCGCCTCTCACTACCCCACGAAGAACTATAAACATCATGCACCAGTCGCACTTTTTCTTTTTTTTTCTTCTTATATTCGTTGCTATACTTTATGTTAGAATGCTCAATTATAGTTATTTTTTATTTTTTTTTATATATGGCATGTAATTACGCAGGTTTAAGAGCAAAATTTCATGCAATTTGCCAATGAGTTAGATGATTTGATCGTTTCTTCTTTTTTTTGGTTTTAAGTAAAAAATACTATATTGTTAACCACAACAAGTTAATTGTAACACATACTCATTTAAATACTCTATTTTATAATTGTAATTTTGCTTTAAAGTATATCCTTGTTTTTAAATACATTTGGTTTTATAGGTAACCCATCATGAACTTATTAATTGATTTAAATGAAAGCTTTTTCTCGTGCTCATCCTCTCAAAACAGGTATGCCAGTGCAGAAAGCAATAGTTTCGAGCCTCTGAATGCGTGAATGCATTTCTGGTGTCTTTTCTTCATATCATAATTACTTGAATGTTGCCCATATTAACGCACAAAGTGTTCCTAAGCATTATTCCGATCTTCTTGCATCCATAAGCAGTAGTCTCATCGACGGTCTTTTAATATCTCGAACTTACTTGAATCCTTCACTTCCCTGTGTTCATTATTCCTTGCCTGGTTACATATTAATAAGAAACGATAGCGTGGGTAAAGGTGGCGGCGGAGTTGCGATTTACCTGCGAGCAGATATTCTATTTAAAATTGTTTGTGGTCACCGTCAATTTACTCAGAATCAGCAGAGTATCTGTTTCTTGAAGTCTCCACAATTCTTCTTCTTCATGACACCTTCACCACAATAAAGTTCTACTTGAGGTTTTATACAGTTCTAATCTGCTCATTAATTATTTTAATAACCTTGATAGTATTTTCCACTAATAGGGGAACTATTTATAGCTATATAATGGGTTTGTTGTGTGTTTCACATTTACCCATCTTGGGTGATTTTAATTCGTGTTTACTCAAAAACGATTTTCGCTCGCATAAAATGCAAGATCTGCTAACAAGTCCTACCACTCTCTGCAACTCTTCACTTCCCAAATTGTTCATTGTCACTTCTTGATTTGATTATAGTGTCAGGTACGGATAATGTTGTAACTCACGGCCAATTAGTAGCTTCATTCTCATATCGAAACCTTACTTATCTATCCTTTTATATTAAACCGCCCAGCCCTAAAATACAATTTCGGTATGTCCGCAGCTACAAAAATATTAACTTTGATATATTAAGTAACTGATTGGTCAAGTGTAAGCAGCTGTACGAACGTGGATAATATGGTGATTAACTTCAACTCAACACTTTTAAATCTTTATAATCATCATGCCCCACTAAAACGCATAAAAATTAGGCATAATCCTGCATCATGGATTACTGCCGACATAAACGAATCAATAGCACGCAGGGATAAAGCAAAAAAACATTACTTTGCGCTGTTCTGATACCTATAAATTTAAATTTGGTTTGTTCTTCTCGTCTCTTTTTACATATAAGCTATTCTAGATCATATTTAATTTATAAGTTTAATTCTATAGTATTGTCAGACGTTCACTGTCACTTTAATCAAATCTCCCAACCACAGGCCTACTGGAAGAAATTCCATATTGGAATAAGTAGTGCCTTTGCATTTAATTCTATATATGTAATATTTGCATTATAATTTCTGTGTACATTAATAAATAAAATAAGTAACTAAGTATATAATATTTTTTTTAAATAAATATCTCCGCCAAGTAGTATTGCCTTTGAAATTTGATTTTCTTTGAATGCAATAATGACTTAATTTATACGTTAGTACAAGCTCCAATGCCCAGTTGTAGTTTCCAGTAATTCACAGGCTGAGCCTAACTCTTACACGCTACTTCTCTGAATATAATACATCTGAAGCATTTGTTAAGACCCTTTGAAACATGACTTTTAATATCATTGAAATGATAATCGTTAAAAGGATTTGTGTAGAATTATTCAATTGACTGCTTTCATAAAAACAGATACGCCCTGTGGCTATAAAGTCTGTTATAAATACAATATCTTACTCTCAACTCTATTCAGTATAACTAAGGTTTAAATTTATGTTATGTATCTGAATCATTATCGTTGAGCTCGCACACCTATGGCTCTCAGCAGGTGATCATACTATTTGCTCATTGTTATATCTATATTATTTACGCAGTCAAATGTATAAAGGAGCTAACAGTGTTAAGCTATGCAATGAATTTACTAGACGACACTAATATCCTCTTGTGTAATAATCGTGCTTATATACTTGTTCAAAGAAAGCATGACACGTGATAACAAAAAACTATATAGTTATGATTAAGTTTGAGTGAAAATTATTTTACATATTTCAAACTATTATCATTTCAGTCTATGGCAAATCTCTGGTAAACTCAACGAAGGATAAATTTTCCTAATATTCTCATCATGAGTTTCTTCACTTAGTGGTAGGTTTCTGTTTCTGTAGACCGTCTAGATGGGGACTACTAGCGCAGCGCATATTTCTGCCGCCAAACAGTACTGTGCAAACATTACCGTGTTCTGATTTGAAGGAGGCTGTAGCTAGATAAGCTTTGGGTTAACAAACTCAGTACGTTTAAAATAACAAAAAGAAAAACCTAATAAAATTAAAAACAAACAGTAAAAGAGCAAGCATGGAGATTATAATTGTTTCATAGGAGTATCGTATCGTATGGACATCTATTGACTGATGATGATGAAATCAAATTAGATAACATTGGCCGCTCTATCATTGATTATGCTCATGAATAGTAAAACCTAGTAGCTCATTCAAATTATGTCAAAGGAAATTAGATACTATTTGGAGTTTTGTATGAAGATTCGTTTTTCGAAGAATATTGGACAATTAGAAAATTTAAGACAAATATAAAAACTATTAATCAATACAAACTTAGAGAGTAAAAACTACTCCATAACATTTAGAAAAACGGTAATTTTATCACTAAAAATTTCAAATGTTATTAACTAAAAAGGTATTAGAGTTCTGAATATACAGCAACAGAGTTGTTGAGTCAAAATCAGAAGATTTACATTGAAATTTTTCGTTTTTTTTCGTTGTAAAAAATATGGGTTAAAACATTAATCTTTCATATATTAACGTAAGACATCTTCTTTTGGTAAAATAACCAGCGTTTGATATTTTTTTCACATATTTTTTATTAGTAGTATGAACTCTAGTATCTAACCCTTACCCTTCTATCAAAAGGTCAAGGAAAAGGATCAACCCTTTTGACAATTGTACAAGACAGGTACCAGGAGATAGGACCCTTTCTGAGGAGATAGCTTTAATTTTGTCATTGTCAAGATTAAACCTTAAAAAACCAAAAATTAGCGGCACATTCAAATTCAAACACCAATCGTCGTAACCAACCGTGCGAAATTTTTTAACAAAAGAGTAATATGGGACAAAAAAACGAGAAAAAAAATTTGGTTAAAAACATCAGAAAGGGGTAAATTTCAAGACATGAATCTTTTAACAAGATAGTGATTTTTAACGAAATCGTATATTCTGGAGGGTGCGCCCTATATTATTATTTTCTACGTCAAGGTTAACAGTTTTCAATTAAGGATACCATTGCTGGCAAAAAAGGTCGAATTGAGAAAAATATTTTAACTTCGACAATTGTGGAAAATAATGTTTAAATTTTCCTACTCATCATCATCTTTTCAGTGTTTTTAGTTAATTATAAAAATTATTTAGTCCATGATTTTTATAACGTTCCTAAGCGTAAGGAGATTTTTGATATCATTTACAGTATAAAAGTAGATGTTAACCAAATCTTTGAAACGGTTAATAAAGGTATTGGAAGATTTCCTATTGATTAATAAATGTTATTAAACACTTAAATTAATGTGCTAAATAAAATAATGGTCTTAGAAACAATGTTTATTCAAGAACTGTTGTGAAGGCTAGAGAAAGTAAATGGGCAATATGAATTGCATTCTATAAGCGAGGGTATAAATGAGCCAACGTTAATGATTTGTATTTGGGAATGATTTTTATCAGGCCATCTTTTGTCCCGCGGCTGTTTACAGGGGGGTAGAAAACAATTGTGTGTGTGAACGTGGGTTTGATTCCCGACCTCCTGACTTGCGGCACAAAATGTCCGGATGCCTTTATTATTTCAAGGGCTCTATCAAGTGAGTTGCGTTTTGTTCTTCGCATCTTGCGAATAAGAAAAAAAATCGTGCATAAGAATAAAAGTGGATTTATTAAATATACGTTTTCGCACAAAGTTTATATTACCATGTTTTTTTTCTGTTTATTATAATAATAAATAAACAATACAGTGAAGAAATAATGTTGACAAATTGCTGAGAGAGAAGGTCGAAAAAGAGATAATTTCAATTGTGTTGAAATTTATCAATTATCATTGTATTTTCAATGATTTTTAGAATCAATTATTGCCAATGATGATTTGGGTACCTTGAAAAAGGAGTCTTCTCTTTTCTCGGAAGTCAGAAATGCAACTGCTTTTCTCAGGGTTACAAGGTCGTATGGACGATGATGATGACATGAATTACCTGTACATTTGTCTAATATAAACAATTTTTTAGTATTAAACAGCGAAAATATAAGCAAGGTCAAAATAGATTGATCATTACAAAACATTGAATTAAATTTACCAAACTTATTGTTTATTTGTGATTTTCTCTGAGTAGACACTCAATATCGTGTTATTGTAAACTTTCTTTAGTGGGTCGAATAAAGGTTCTAGAAAGTACAATTTAAGGTTTAATTTCGTATAACGTAATCGTTAAGGTAAATGCTCAAGACAGGGGTACGAAAGAATAGATATGGGGCCCGAGTTTGTCGATTGAATTCTTTTGATTGTAAGATTCGTAACGGACCCTAACGTATATTTGGACAGCAATCTGAGAGGTTTGAAGTGGGCATGGGCTTATAATTACGATAATTTGACGGCAGATGACGAAATCACCCATACCCATATAAATACTTCTGTATTTGTTGCTTAATAATTTTTAGTCTTTTATATATATTGATTCAAAAGTAAATGAATAAGTATATAGCTTCCTTACGGCGAATAAATATTATGAAGAATCTAAATCTTTTGCTGATAAATTTTAACGTGGTAGGTACAGTTTAAAATTTGATCAAATTTTGATCAGGGGAGTCGAAAATATGGTTTACCGACGTTATAGCGTCGTTTTGGTAGCAGGTTTAGGCAAGCTGCTACCGTCGTCGGCGTATTGTAAATCTTCTTTTACTGTATTTCGGCTGCAATTACTTTGCCATCGCGTACCACATTTTCAGTTAATGTCATATTTAGCGTAAATGAACAAGAATGAAATATAAATAATTCGACGGTATTTACAACTTTAATACATTAGATGTAAAGATTTATATATATTCTTCGTTCTCTATGCCATCAGTCAAGGTGTTTCATGAATTCAGTTTTTGTGCGGTTAGACTGGGAGTTTTCATTGCTATCATAACGATTCTGAAGAGGATGATGTCTGAACGTGGTTTCGCCAATTGTCGTAGTGCTCGTGAGGGTACTGAGAATTTTATATAGCAGTCCCAGAGAAAGGCTATCAAATAGTGTTAGAGAAACCATTGTTACGTTTCGAATAGAGATGACTCAACTTCTCTAAACGCTGAGACGATCTTTGACCATTTATTGAGTAAAAATCTTGACATAATTTAGAAGACAGGAAATCTTTTCAAGGACATTATTTTAATACTAAAAAAGTGTAAATAAATCAAATCTAAAATACATACGTACTATACGTTTTGTAGGTTTGTCGTTAAAAAAATCAGTTGGAATATTGGTTGAAGCATTAACACATGCTGCAATCAGAATATAAAACAATGAAAGCGCTGCCTGCAACTGTTTTATTAAAAACGTGATGAGCACCGCATGATATATGGACATGGAATTTGAACGTACCGAACGGAGGATAAACAATTTTGATACTTGATTTATCATAATATTACTTATCACTTAATAAATTGCAATTATCACATATTTAATTGAATGCAGAAATTATCAGATGATTTCAATTTATAAGATATTATCATGCTCGATAAGGATAAAGAAAAGTATACATCCTTTTCGTTTTCATTGCTGTAAACGATTACAATATTTTTGCATTTATCTTTTGTATTTTGTGTTGTGTATATAAATTTTTAGTAGAAAATGTTAAGAGTGCAATAATTACGACACAAGCAACCAGTTGGATGTAATTTTTTTGATCTGTATATAATAATAACAAAGTGTTTGTTCTAAATAGCAATGAAAGATTTTCGTAAGAAGAGATACAATGCGATAGTCGATTGTACTGGCGAAATGCATATTCTTAAAAAGCTGGTATTTTAACATTATGTAGCATTTAGAGCAATGTTTTCTTTCACTGCAATTACAATATTAGCGGGTGTCGACCCAAATACCATAAATTTTTTTAACAATAATAATTAAGCTTTAAAATTAATCGTTTTTAAGATAAAACAACATGATATTTTAAGGTGGTGTGATTAACCATCGTTGGAATAACGGTGCAGTTATTGGTGTTATCAAAAATCGAGCGGTACTATTGGGGAGTGTTCGTATTATTATATACCAATGGGGTGTAGGAGTCTCTATAAATAGTGTGATGAAAAAAAACGGTTTTAAAATAAGCAATATTGAACCCATCGCGCGCTGCTATGAATATCCAAGTAGAATTTACAATTGATTTACTGAGGCCAAACGCACCGGATATCTGTTTGACTTATTGCTTTATTAATTTCGCAAACTGTACATTGATGAATGAATGGATTTTTAAATAAGATTCATTATTAGATTGAAAAATTGCATCCTTGTTCGGTGTCATAATATCAATATTGAAAGTTAATAGGAAAATGGTAACGGTTATTATTTACAAACAGCCGCAAATTTATTTGAAGTTTCTATGAGCCGTAGTGAGAGGACATTTGGATAATATTAATAATGATTACCATCGTTGTATATACCATAAGTATTCCTAAATTATATTTAGTTAGTTGTGCTGTTAAAGTAATTTTTTGAGGTTAACCTCGCCATCGTGAATGCCTATCGGTTAATGATGACGGTGAAGATGATGAACCTCGCCGTTGTTAATTTGTGATTTACAACTGCGAGGTTACCTTCATACATCTATTGGTTAGTGAAGTCTTATTATCAATTTGAAGAATCAGTTCAACAGTACACCATTATAAAGAAGTAACAACACTTCACTTACAACTAAGTGAAAATAAAAAATAATCAGCCATGTCAACTTTTGATGTGTCAATCTTTACATAACTTCGAGATATATATATATTTTTAATACTTCTGATATAGAATAACTAAAAATATAAAGTATGTTGTATAGATAAGTTCTTTTAAAGATATCGTATGTCCATTACGTAATTATATTAGATACATAGAATGAAGGTTAGATACTTGGCGGTAACGTTTATCTAGTGCGATAAATATAATATTGACAATTTTTTGCGGATTTTTCATGAATTTAGTTTTCTTATCGGATAATTAAGTACTTATAATGTTGTCTATTAAATTTAAGTTTAAAAATGTTATATTAAAAGTTACTTATGACGAGAAATGTTTATACTTTTCCCTATTTGTAGTAGTTCGATATTATAATAATTATGAATATGTCTCAAATAAGTTATAATTAACGGTATTTCCTATGCGTATAATATTGATATAGTGATCAATCCCAAATAATATGTTGAATAAAAAAACTTACTTCTGAAAAGAAAACTTCTGTTATATGATTCATAAAAGAAAAGGTATTCTTAAAGGAAATTGTACTTGCTTTATCGCTTACAAATTAATTGTAGCATAGTTGCAGTGGTAAAAACGTAGCCGAGACGAATGCAGCTATGTCTGATAACGACAAATACGGAATGGTATTGCATATAAACGCTCTATAAAGAAGTAAAGCGAAGGCCTCTGAGGAGATAGGAATGGCAACGTTGTGTAGATCCTGAACACAGTATGGGTACATAGGAGACAAAAAGACGAAGAAATAAAATGAAGAGAAGTAAAGAAGAAACAAAGCTGCATTGCTAGCTAGTTTTTATACTTCACAAGGTTTTTTAATATTACATTATTATTAATACTTTATCTTGTGATATTACATGCCTTCTTCTTTCTTGCCCTGCCTCATCGTCTGAAGATTGGCTATTAACTATGAATATAGTCGGGCCTCTTGCGGTAACGTTCCTTGACGGAATTGATAACAGTCGACTCCCAAATATTGCATGCTAATTACGTTTAATTAATAATTAAAAAGAATTGCCATGCAACCTTTGGGATTGCGGAAATGGATAAATGATGTTTTAGAGATTAGTAACCACACGTCATATGACCGCACACAACCTGTACTTTGACGCCAATGTCAATTGACACGTCAAGATCCTTTGATTATTCTCTGTACATGAACGTAATTGAATAATTGAAATTATTTATCTAATTATTTCATAAGGAAGTCAACATAATTTCATGAATATCAAGATGCATTACCAATAATATGTTCCCACCTATGGAGCTCGGGTCTCTCACAAGGAAGGAATCAATATTACATGTAATTATGAGCATATACAATAATGTAATATGCAGAGATTTTTTTCAATTAAACTACTTATTTCGATGTGAAGAAAAACTTGTTAAGAGTATTAAATATTAACAAACCGTAGAGTTTATCCAAATGTAAGTGGGTAAAGAGAAATAATAACTCAATACGAAATTTTTGTTCAATGATATAATTGAAAAGTGTCACAAAGAGAAACTTATTGAAAAGTGGCAACCGCAGGGACAGCTCGCTTCGGCAGCAGAAAGAAAATTAGGATGTGAGCCGTCAAAACTTCAAAATCAGCCCATCAAGGCGACGCTTTAGAGGGATCCCGCCCCCGCTCCCGCCAGCCACCGCACCCCGCATTACACCTCACTCATTATTTATCACATTGTCGACGAAATTAATGGCGGACCCTCGTCAAATGATTTTTATTTTATAAACGGAACGGCGGCAGTTGGCAGTTTAATCATATCTTGTGTTCTGTGAAACAGCGTCTAGACAAGATAAAGTCTATATTAATATAAACAAGGACATAATAGAGCGTGATTTGATCTTAATATGTTTAAGTCTCCGACAATTCTCAATACTGTATAACACCTATTGGTTTGCTAGTATTTTTCACTGGCAGACGATTTGAGCATAAAACATTTGATTTCAAGACACAGTGAGGACCGTTTAAGGTTTACTGATTTTTAAGAGACTTAATAATTTTTTTTTTAAATGAAGCAATCAAACCTCTAGAGGTTAACTTTATGATAAATGATAGACCGGCTTGTAAGTATGTAGCCCTTGATAGGATAATAGATGAAACATATTATACTCGTTATTATGGGACATGATTTTAAGTCTCATCAGGCGTCTTTCAAACTGGAATATAGTAATGACTACTGTTTGCCAACAGAAATAGAGTTTTGAGAGATACCTACCTAGACGGTTTCCGGCTACAGAGGCCTGAAATAATGTGAATTCGTTTTTAATATGTTTTACATCTCTCTACATTTCGATCTTCCTCTTGGAGATTTTGGGGAAGTCTTAAAAAGATAATTTGCATTTGTGATGTCAAAGTCTCTTTCTTGGCCCTCACTGCTATAATTGTATTGCGATGACGTTTTCGGATAGTGTTTAGATACTCACTGAAAAATTCGTTTCCGGTGAGTACCTAAGTCAATCTATTAAAGCAGGAACATCTTATAAATCATCTTTTATGTGTTTTGTACTATATCATTGCTTAAAGGAGCTTATATTTCGAGTTCAGCACAAATCAACAATCTAACAGGGACTTACTGGAAGTTATAGTAATTTAACGTATTTCCTAAATCAAAAGCTTCATCCAGCGGTTGACCGGAAAAACTACTATTAGCACTAGAATCATTCTTATTTCGTCAATGTTTATTTAAATAATTTTATTGATTTCACATATTTGGCGTAGGAAAATAGTTCTTCATACCTTTTAAACAAGCACTAAACTCTCTAACAACAATAATAGTTTAAATAACTCAGTATATTTAAACAATTAAATAACGTGTTAATAACACTATATAAAGTCGCGCGTTAATTAACACAACGATAGATGTACTTTTTTATCTAGTGTCAGAGGTCAGCAAAGAGGAAATCGTACTTTTTGTATGAGAGGGACGCAGTAAAATATATAATTAGCTGTTATTTCTAATCATCATTTTTATCTTTTCTTTTGTCGTAATAAACAGTTTTAATTACGGGAAACTGTGTTGATGTTTCGTTATAAGTGAGTTTATCGCTTAGCGTTAGCGCATATTTATCTTTATACATTAATAACTAATCGTTCCGATAACTAAACTAACAAAATTGTTTCATTCGGATTACAAGCAATAGCTTTATTGTGTTATATAAAATATACTGAAAATTAAAAATATACGTAAAATAAAGTTTGACCTTAATATAATTTAATGGTAGACCAGAGTTAGTTGTATATCTTACAAATGATATGTGTGCTGTAACTTTACCAGCTAAAGTTTTCTTAAAACCGGAAACCAGGCATTCGTGCACAACTGCTTGTCGACTGAAATAACTGATGAAATAATAATTATTAAACACTTCGAATAAATGTAGATTAAAACTCAGTAATAAGTATACATATATCTCGTTTGCTAATTTGATCCTAAAACTTTATCCGAATTGATATGCAATTTTAGATCTTTAAACTTTATTTAAGTTGTAAAGAAACTTTATACCTATGTGCTTAGGGTATATCTTGGATTGCAGGGTGTATAGATTTGAAAGATGTGAAATTTATAATTGAAGGCCGTAAATTAACGTGACATCGACAGTTGTGGCTCGCGGGGAGGACGCCAGGCAAGGGAAGCTCTGCCAATATTTTATCGAGAAGGTAATTATTTGATCGTCGTAGTGGGGTAACAGATGAAATTTTCTCCCCGTAATGTATTTCTTTCTTTGTATTATGAAATTTATGATTGATTGACATCGACCTAATATAACCGTCTCATACTAAAATCTGATAATTAAATAATATTATGCAAAGTTGAAGAGTTTGATGATAATTTGACAAGCACAATGAGAAATCCTTAATAGAAATAATGACCTTAGTAAATAAGATTAAAACGTTAAGAAGGACATGTTGTGTAAAACGTTGAAGAAGTTACTGCTTATGTTTGAAATGATTACACTTTGGAAGATCGTAAAATTAGTATATATATATATGTGTAAACTAAAATTCTTCATAGTATAAAAAGCGTGCTTATATGTATATATTAAAATATATGTGAGAGCGCGGAAGCCGGATTAAACCGGTTCTCAATCGATCGCGTCACCTCTGCAGCCTCCCGCTGACCGATTTAATTCGCGCCTTGACTAAAACCCTTTGACGCTTTGACTGGTGACAGGTCACAGTCGGGTGCCTCTCGCCTCGTCGACGTCCCCATTATCATTTCCGGTGGGCTCCTGTGTAAACTGCGAGCACCAGTACAGAAAAAGACTGTTCCGGCGTTTTCATATTTTTGTTTGCTTATAATTGCCTGTATGTGACGTACGAGCATATGAGAATGTACGTTATGGGTACAATATTAATTTATCATTTTTTCTGGTTTATTAATAATCATAATATAAACATTTAAACGTAGTACAATAAACACTGAGCTGCATCATATTTTTAAGCTTCTAGTTTTCGCCTGATAGAAAACAATAAAAACATCGTTATTTGTGTTTCTTTAATTAGTAATAAAAATATATTTTTCCTTGAAATAAACGGAAGGGAGGTGGAAAGGTCAGCTATTGGACGGTGAGATGGATAACCTCATAAATATCTATCAGTTCCGAGAGAAGCGAGTCGCGCCGGAAGCCATTTCCGCCGTTACTTTGTTAAGGAGTTGCACAATTGTCTGTTTAATAATTCCAAGTATTTAGCTTTGTAATAGTGTCATTTAACATTAATGTTACACATTTTTGTAGATAACTAAAGACACTTTTTTTTATTTAATGATCATGTTTCTATTATAGATCATTTAAGTACCTATTGGTAAGCACTATAAATTTCCACATAAAACTTAAATTTGTATACAGCATGTACAGTTAAATGAAATTAGCAAAGCAGGAGTTGTTGCTATTAAAATTCGCAACGAATCCGCCGTTACGTTGAATATCATATTTCGCAGAAAAAAAACTTTATCATTGTCATACAAATGTATCTGTTGTTAGGGCACGGTAATTGCTGGCCTGGTGTGTAATTTGCGAAGGTCCTTTGTGTGGAAGTCGATGTGGTGCGTTATTCTCGCGTTGTCAACTCGCCTTATCGACAGTAAGGGTGCGTTTGGAAAAGCAAGGGCCAATGTCTTTAAGTATAAGCCACTTTCATGTGAAACGAAATAAAGCTTAAATATTAGATTCTGTTTATATGATTGTTATTTTTA
Organism: Ornithoptera alexandrae; assembly: GCA_029030555.1. Taxonomy (NCBI): domain Eukaryota; kingdom Metazoa; phylum Arthropoda; class Insecta; order Lepidoptera; family Papilionidae; genus Ornithoptera; species Ornithoptera alexandrae. The sequence goes on along the minus strand of JARDVY010000064.1, from coordinate 3,166,106 downwards.
TAAAGATACGATTTATATATATTTATCGTTAACTAAACTATTACTTCTCGGTTAGTAAATACCATAGGACTTAAGTATAGTTGATTGTTTTAATTAGTTTTTTATCACAATGAAGCGATAAGACACTAGACTGTCTCGAGCAATAGGAATCTACTACCAGTTAAATAACTGGATTATTGGAACATATAGTTTTATAACGATAATAAATATAATAGACAATGAAATAAGTGAAGGCTGTAGTCAATGGGCAATACTATGCAATTTACGTGTATGTTGGGGGCAAAGTGTTGTTTAAAATGTTCACAATACGGAATTTGTTAAACAACACAATGAGAGTGTACAAAACGGGACCGGGCGTGGGGTGGCTGCGCGAGTATGCCGTTGCCCAGGGCGAGGGCTGGCTAACACAATCATGGAATAGTGTTTGCGGCCGCATATCATGGGAATATTATGACGACAGTCCAAACAGAGGCATTCCAACGACTATAGTTTTCTAATATTATGCACTAGTTCGGATCTTTTGAAAGCATTGCGCAAGTACGATATAAGTTATATTTTACAAACAGTACAGCTGTAATGGATGTTTTGGTTTTACAGGTTTTCATACTTTATATTAATGTCCATTAGTTTACTTGATGTTAGAAAAGATGGAATGCCATATAGTCAACGAACGATTAGAAAGTAAGAAAAAAGTTAGGCACCTACTTCATACTCTTTTATATTTAAATAGATTTCATTTGCAAAATTTAAAAGTATATAAGTATAAGAAATAATTTTTATTCAACTAAGCGAAGAGAGAAGATGAAGAGAAAAGAATTTTCTGATGATTGGTGATACACCTGTCAATAAAAATAGGATGCTAGTTAGGATGTACACACTACACCACATCGCGCTCGTCGCCTTGAGGCATAAGTTATCTTGTTACCCTAGTAATTCCACTAACTAAAACACAGTAATGTTTACACGTTACTCACCCTTCCACCAGTGGTCCGTTTTAGTAAGCCACCTTTACTGCTTCATTTAATATTCTAACATCGTTATTAAACAAAATTTATTGTTTAAAAGACGGTTTAAGTTAATTAAGGTTTATATCGATAATTTTAAACCTTTCACTCCACTTGTATAACCACAGGAAGTATTAGCTAGATTTCCGCAAGTGACTATCACATCTTAATTGCAGATAACATTGCAAGGGGCTTTTAGTAATCTGAGGCTTAAGTTATAAACAACTATTTAGAGGTAATAAAAGAGCGTTATATGTACTGCTTAAATTAATATTTTAACATTAGTGTAAAGTAGTTATTAGATAATAGTTTAACATAGAAGTGTTAATTTAATTTAATGACTCTTATTAGGTTCTTTCTAATTATAACAAAAAAGCATAGTTTTTTGTGTGTCATGTTACTCCTAATGATGAAATTTAAATAAGGTACCTAGTATCTTACAGTGGTGAAGATCTATTACAGTCTATATCATGCTATATTCATATATAGCATGAGTTTATAATTAAAAGTTTATCTTTTACTTGTATTCTTGTATAAAGTAAACACTAAGGTTTTGCTTTTCAAATTATGTAGTTAATAGTTCTTTAAGTTAATATATTAAAAACATATTTTTTTTTAGATATTAAGGGACGTAATTTTTTATGTATAAATTCACATAGTATTTATCGGTGATTAATGTACATAATCGCTTTTCGCGTAGAGCTTGCACCGTGGCCAGCGGTAGTGGGGTGGATTGATTGATGAGCAGCCCTTGTTCTCTGATCGCCGGCTCAATTACACCACGATTACTTAATTTGACATGATACTTTCGAGTGCTTTAACGATCACCGATTAATGGAAAACATATTAACAACGTTACTCAACATCCCTTTTTTAATTGTACTTATCGAACAGTATAACAATCATAAGAAGTAATTCATATATGAATGAAAATTTTTTTTTTATTTTCTATGTTAATATAATAGTTGGAATTATATATATCAGTTTATAAGAAATATGTCTACATTATTAAAGCTATGGAGGTGCTCTCTTTTACATAAGAATATGTAAAAACTTATTTGTATTATACTACGGTTGACTAAATTATTAATAACATATTCAAGCGTACCACTTAATATCAGGTGAATTGGCATAAAAGAATATGTAGCATAAGAATAATCTATATATGTATATTTCGAAGCTGTGATAGCTGATTTCGTAGAGCGATCGTACACGTTATACTTTTCGAAGAGTGCGGGTTCGATCACCACTAAGATTGAGCTTCCTTATTGATGGTGGGGTCTCGATTGTCGGATACCGTCTCGGTAGGCACTACAAACAGTAGTGTACAAACTTTACCGTGAAACAGTTTGAAGGGTGTTGCAACTAGTGAAATTATTGTGGTATTGACAATTAACATCTTATGTCTAATGGCGACGAGAACAATGTGGTCTTGTATCATCATCATTATCGGCCGTTGTTTATCCACTGCTGGATATAGGCCTTCCCCAATGTCTTCCACGAAATGCGATCCTCAGCTTTCTCGCATCCACCCACTTCCGACTCCAGAACTGACCAGGTCTCAATAGAGTCGAATGAAGTCTAACTAACGCCACCTTGTTATGGGCTGGCGTATCACTTACCATCAGGTGAACGTCTTGCTAGCGTGGTCGCTTCGTTAAATAATAAGAAAAATTCCTTAAAACAAGAAGGATTTTCTATGGACACGTGATTACTACTAACACAGTTTGGTAATTTTTTTTTTAAACACCAATTTGGTAGATAAATAGTTGTCTTTCTTCTTGTGCGAAAAGTCCCAAGTCCCAGCGGCGGAAAAATTAAGAACTCAGGTTAAGTTATAATTTAAATTAAACCTAACAATGGTACTAAGGTTCTCAAGAGGGTATGAAACTGTTTAACATTTTCGTTTTTGCTTGATCTGACGTACGTTCGCTCTATGCCCTAAACGCACATATATACACTGAAACTAGTACTTTACGATTACTAGGTTTATTAACATTATTTCAGAGTTAAAGAAACCGATCCTAATATTTTTAGTCCGTCATTCAGCTACCAATTGGGGCACATCATTTTGTAACGAAATGTTTAAACAATCGCCACGGCATTATTCGTCATGCGATTTACAATTCCATCAACTGAACAGACGTTGCGTTCTTACCACCTTTTCCTAATTTTTACGTGAAGTGTTACTTGACGTTAATTTGAAGAATTAAGGTTGAAGTGTGCTTTTACGGCGGATTTCCTCCCGATAAGGCCTAACATTTTAGGGGCCACGTTGTCATTGGTAAAATAATTTTAATGTAAAACACTTTAGATTTATAACTTAATTGTATTATATTAGTAAACAAAATTATTAATATAAAAAAATTTAGTTTTTAGGAGAATGGTGAGAACGCATTTTCTGGAAACTAAAGTAGTACCTCGTATTTATGTATATTGTGTGTAGTATATATATATATTTATTTGTCTGTACATATGTGTATAATATTGTAGTAAATATTTATATAAAACAATGACAATATCTGACATTGTGATTCTATCTCATCTACCACTATAGTTCTCACATCTTAGATTCTAATTAAATTGTCTATATAAATTTAAAATAAACTTAAGGATTTTTATTAAATGTGAAAGTAGTTGAATATATCGTCATCTTTAAGCATTAATTGCTGCATTATTTTATGTTTGAAATGTCTTTTAAATCAATATCGCTAATATCTTATTTTTGCATCCAGGCTTTTTATCTTGTACTAAATATACCCGTGCTAGTATTAGCACGCATTTTAAGTACTTAAATTACACTTTAACTCCTAGTTTCCAATTTAATACACATTGTACGTATCGTAGAGATACGCACACAGACTTGGAGTAGGATATGCAAATTACAATCGAAATCTCTGTGCTCATCAATATAAAAAAGGAATGTTACTAATTTAACAATTTAGACATAAAAAGAAGTTAGAATAACAGATTTCATAAAAGATGCTTGAAACGCCAACACACTCTTGACCAGCCCTTTCCTTACGAGTAAATGTCTTAAGCTGGGTCTTTCTACCTACATTAATATATTTGTAGTTTATAACTTAATCTAGTTCTGTGTACTTTAAGTTTACAGGATAATTAAAACGTAGTAATTTTATTCGTAATGTGTATGTACTTTTAATAGAAGAAGAAGAGGGGTGTAAGGGGTCTCGCACAACAACTCACGGGAACCAAGTCAACCTCACCTGCTCGTGGTACATTCTGCTAATAAATAAACGAGGCTCTGGCTACCACCAACCCTCATTGGGCCAGTATGGTGGGAAATGGCCCAAATATATGAAGCCCTACAAACATGGCGATCTTTGGGTGAGGCCTACATCCAGCAGTGGACGTGTATGTGCGGATGTAGTATGTACTTTTAATCGACTTAATTTGATTAGAGTGAAATAAATGAAAATATCTTTATATCGGGAGTAGTCCAGCGATTCGGACTATCGCTGCGCCAATAACCAGCTCGGTTACTTTCTAATGCCGCTTTATTACTACTATAAATACGATGGATCGCCCCAGGAGGCATTTACGGAGTGGCTGTATAGCATTTCGATTTAAAGCTCTATTCGTTCAAAATTGAAATTGCTCACCCCCTTTGTCGATGCGATTTAAAATCCGATACTACAATTCTTCTGGTGGTCATTCGGTTGATTGGAAATCATGTAATTTTTTTGTCGTTTTACATTTTTATATTTGCTTTCATTTAACTGGGATTGCGTTTAATTTAATTGCTATTACCATTTTAATTTTAACTTAAATAATAATCTGTAGTAAAAGTTAATTTAACCCAGTACACGTGTATAGTAGGTAATTCTATTAGAAATATAACTATCGTGGGTCTGTGCATACTATGTGTAATAAATATTGGTTTATGATGAAGCAACTCAGATCACCGGACTGCGGGGACTGTTGTATTCTAAAGCATTATCATTTATTAATAGATTTTTTCGGAACTGAGATGTTCACAATAATTTCATAACACCCCTAAACATGTTCAAACCAGACGTTGGTGAGAAGAAGCAAGTACTATAAGTAGTTGTAGCTCATGATTTATAGTTATAGAACAAGTAATAGGGTTTACGTGCACAAAAGTCCTAGAGGAAAAGGAGTTTTAAAAACACTAAAATGTTATAAACACATGATTATATTACACGATACAGACAAAACTATTAACATCGGAATATTAACACGTACCTGTGTATATATTTGGGGTGTAAGGGTCCCGCAGAACAACTCACGGGACCCAAGCCAACCTCACTTGCTCGTGGTGCACGCTGTTTACCAACAACCAAAGCTTTGGTTTCCATCAACCCGAATAAGGTCACCGCGGTGGGAAATGGCTCGAAACCCTTCAAGTGAATCCTTACAAACGATGGCTCCTCGTGCCCCGCTGTACCGGAGGCAAGTTGACTGTAAGCTCGCGGGAAGCTGCTGGATTCGAGCAGCGTAGGATCGATCGATGCGGAAATCGTTGGGGGTGACCTATGTCCAGCCGTCGAAGTCTATCGGTCAGTCAGTCCAGTTTCATCATCAGCATATAATTAATATAAAAAATGCTATTTTTCGTAGACATTCTACGGTTTATCCATATTACTTTTCTCTCATATCAAGTAATTTCATAAATCCTCTTTATCTTCCCATTTCTATTTCGATAGTATATAAACGTTGAAAATTGACATTCTAATGTTTTTAAATTTAAAGTTAAGTTATGGAGAGATTCTGAAAGCTTTTTAAATAGAATGAACCTAGATATAAAGCAAGATTAGATCTCCGAGTACAATAGAATTGAAAATGTCCGCCGCTCGGAATCACTGAGACGGTTTAAAGTTTCTAAACGTTTATCCCTTCAAAAGCAACGGACAGTAGGCACTTTATCAATCCGATAACGTAACGGGTATAAATGGATCGGCAATCGCTTTTTTTTTTTTCAAATGGAAAATGTAGTATTTGCTACACATACAATTTAGTTAGAATTATTGTGTTATTTTTCTTTAATGTTTTGTGAAAGACGTAGAGGTACCTTAATTTTCTTTGAAAATTCTGATAGATAAAAAACCCTAATTACTTAACTTCTTTTGTAATAACCCAATTAAAACTTTCCCGTTCACTCTTTCTCTTACTGTATTAGTACTAAGCTAAATCTATTTTATGTACATTTTGTACTACCTAGTGTAAATAATTGTTTTACCCAATTGCTCATCTCACCCACCACTGCATGTTTTAGGTTGACTGGTAGAGAATGCCTATAGGGACTAAGTCTGCCTGTTATAAACTAATTTTATATTTCACAATAAAGATTTTATATAAATATTCTCAAAATTGTAATTGGTACTTTTCTGCTAACAATTACTGTACGATTTTCATGAGCTTGAAAGTTACAGATGAAAAATTCATGTTTTAGAATTTAGACGGTAAGTTTTAATATTTTTTAAAACAAGTAATGATTATGTATGAATTTTTTAAACGAAAGGATATATATAACTTTAAATGTGTTATGAATAATTTCAGTTTTTGAAAAATTCCATGTCAATTAAAAAACAATATAAAAAATTAGTAGGAATTTCTGAACTGTTCGTGAATATAAGTTAATAAAAAAAAAACCGGCAATATAAACAGCCACGTACTCGAGGAAAGTTTCAGTAACTTTTTTGCTCAGCTATTCAACCTCCGTGCGGAGGGAGACTGTCACGAATTGCCAACAAAGGGAGGTGCCGAATGGGGGGTAGTCCGCAAATAAAATTGTCGCCGCAGAAGTTGGTGGAGTCGCGTGAGGTCCGGCGTCACGTTCGCAGTCATTTTGAATTCAACACGAGATTCCGCTCCTTACGGCACAAGCGGAGTTTGTTTCGATGGAATTTATTTAGGTACCTAAGGATTATGTGTTTGTCGCCGTGCAAATGTGTATTCTGCTGCTGTTGAGAATTTCTAAGTCGAGCTCCGTTGTGCTACTACAGCTATGTGCTGGTGCTATTCATTATTGAAGCGCTGAGCCGGTTTCGATTGTGCAACTTACATTTACGAGTAAACTGTTTTAATCCACAACATGATTATTTTTTTGAACTTATTGAATTTTAACAATTTTTAATCTGAGAAAAGAGGAGGTAGACTTTTGTTGCTGGAGACTCTCTGGGTTGGTTCAATCGTAGGTTCTATTCCTACTGTCAAACAGTAGTTTCTAAAATTTCGTGTTTCGCTTTAAAGGGCGTTGTAGGTAGTGAAACTATTGGGGAAAGAAGACAACATTAAAATCTCAAGTCGAAGGGGAAGATGCGGTCCAGTACATCCCATACTTATTACTAACGCTATATTACTGTGACCGGGCACACTTATAATCAGGTGAACGCTCCCGCCCATTTTGTTGCTTCTTAGAATAAAAAAAAGATTTAATTAAAAAAGGTGAATATACCATGACCAGTTAACACCATTAAGATTTACTGCTTATAACCGTGAAGGGTAGGCTATACAAATGGTGTATTTAAAAAGAACTCTAGGTTTAATTCTTATTGAATTAAGGACGAGACGAGCGGGACTGTTACCTGGTGGTTAGAGGATGGTATGTACTGCTGCTGTAGTAAAGTAATTTTATAATTACGCTCATCCCATGAGAGAAAAGATGTTGAGTGTCTTACCCCAGTAATTTCACTAGCTACAGCGCACTTCGAACCGGAACACTGTAATATTTGCACACTATTGTTTAACAGCAGAAATAGTCGATGCGATTGTACTTAACTAGGCAGTCTCTGAGAACAGAAACTTACCACAAGTCAGTATCAAGCCTGAATTTAATTAACTATAGTAAGGTCAGTTAGTAATATTAGTAGTATCATGAGTTATATAATTACAAATATTGAATAAATGAAACAGAGTCAGTGAAATAATTCGAGAAACTGCTCTATATTATATCGAACTGTAGATGTATATACAGCGCCATGTCCGTTGACTTCCTTTGTCGGCCATCCAAGATGGCGGCCGGATCCTGAATTAGCTTCAAGTTCGCCCCCCGGTGCGCGTATTCGTAAAACCGATCTCGATTCGAATTTTGTTGTATATAACAATAAAATTTCATCTTACGTGAAATCATGATCCGTTTGCAAGCATTTTAAATAATGCACATGTATTTATCATTTTATTTAAATAATAAAAAAGTTGTTCGTCAAAAATCTTCTTAGATTTGACATTAAATACACAAAATGTAAATTTGTGTTAAAGACAAATCTAAGAAGACCTTTTACCACTTTCATTATTGACTAATTAATATCTATTAACATGGATTAGATGTATCAATACTTAATTTGTTCTTCAAGACTCTGAATAGTGAAGGACTATGGAAGAGGACTCGATTTTGAGCAGTGATGGCTTTTACGATAAATTTGCTCTACGACTTTTGTATTAATCAAAGGTTATAATACAATTTAACTATAGATACTTCTAAAACTATCTTATTTGCATACAATATGTATAAATCATAATTATGATTTTCATATTTTCTTAAAATGTGCATTTACAGTCAAATAGACTTATTAGTTAATTAATTTGTATAATATAAAAAATAGATAGCAGATAAGAGTACTAATTTTATCGCTATATTTATCGTTTTACAGATTGTATTGATATGGTGTCCGAAGGACTGATAGATGTGGAGATCTTTGAGAGAGGCTTATATCCAGCAGTAGACGTCTGTCGGCTGATGATGATTATCATGATAAGTGTAATGGTGAATATAAATGTATATGAATAAAAGGAATTTTTTTAAAGTAAACGTTATAGCTGCGCCGTGTCTCAGTTGAGCCTACCAAATAAATTTGTGCGGTCGACGCGAAATTACGAGACATAAATTCTCATACTTGTTCTGAATTTTAATTCGGCTCCGAGATGTATAAATGTGGGTTAGAAGCGTTAATAAATGAAAACATTTTTTTATATCAGCATTAATATCCCATGGTTAAGAATTCAAATGTTACATTAAAAATCCTAAAATTTTAAAGATTTACCAGCTTAATGAATCACAGCCTCCCTAGCCCTGCATAGTCTTTACTTGTGTTAACGAAAACTATAGACTATAGAGACTTAAAATTTGAGTGACAGGTGGTTAGCTTAGTTAAAATACGTTTTAACTGCCGCCGTGGCACCGTAATCGTTTTTACTGGTGATAGAGTCTTTAAGAACTCTACCACCCTTTATATAATATCAAATTTTCTATTTAATTTTTTTTTCGAAAATTACGTAAAGCGTTCAGTGTGTTCTTTTGTATTTGACTTTAAATAATCCATTTCTTTTCTAAAATTATAATTACTACCTCTGTAAAGCAATGTATAAAATGTTTGTCTTGTTACATTATTTTTACTTTGAACTCTAGTCATATTAACGATGGGATTTGGATAGTCATATGATTTTTTTTAAAACCTCCTAGCCAGCATCAACCCTCTTATATTGCAAATTTACCGTTATAATAGCATTGCTATTTTTCGGCAGTCATACAAATGAAAGCTAGAATATTCTAGGCTATAATTCCACTATTTATGACTATATAGTCATTTTAATATAACGGGGGATTGATATCAAACGTTAGCCAATTGTATTTTTGGTTTCTCGTACCGGACTATGTAAACTATAAAAACGTTGCATATTCGAACAGGTACGGTCTCAATAAACCATAAACTCTTTTATTATTCACATTTCAGTTGTTATCTTAACGGCATTGAAAACCTTCACACCCTCACACTGCAATCATAACGACTTGACACAGAGTCGATTTAATACGCGAACTGTGAAATCGATTACGACATCTGTTGGAACGGGAATCGATTATCAGCCGTCATGTCTGTCGCAAATCGATTCTAGTCGTCGCCTTCACGTTTGAAAGAGTTTATCATAGGCAAGCTGAATTTATATGAAAATATTTTAAATTCCACATGGTTAATTTCTTCAACATCGAGAACATTTACTTAAAATTCGAAGAAGAAAAGAATGATATGTAAATTAATTTCTTATCATTACTTCGTTTCGTGTCGAGTAATTGTTATCCTTTAATTTCGATGCATTTATCTGTTATTCACATATATTGAATTTAAATTAGTAAGTCTAACAGCTACTGATCGTATCTAATGACTAACTATTACATGTTAATCGAGTCACAATGATTTATATATGTTAATATTTATTTATTAACTTGTATATAATCAAGTAATACGCTTCTATTTTTAGTAAATTCAATGGAAATATACCAAGAAATATAGAAAGCAAGAGGTATGGTCTCCTATTAAAAGTTTATAAAATCGGTAGTTATCGAGGAAAATGCAAGTATATTTAAAGATTAGGTAACGTGAGAGTTGAGTTAGGAATCGTTCAGCCGAACACCTGTCCATCGGTACAGAATCTGTTGGCAGACAAAGACACAGATAAAGTGGAACATCCCATTGGTGCATCGCCCACGGACCACGCCCTACGCAGACGGCGGCCAATCGCACTCACTGCCACATCTTGAACGTTATCTAGTTATCTCCCTTCTCACTTGCCAGTGTACAGCGACTCGCTATTTTCAGACGCTGAAAACTAATACGATTCTAAACATCCGCTACATACATATGTTTAATTACGTTTACGATTTTTTAGATTACGATTTTTTTCAAATTAATAGTAGTCAATATTGATTTGTATAATTTTATTACGTTTTCAAATTTTATATTAATATTAAAAGAAAGTATAACCTGAATTGTACTCTGATGGAATATAAAAACAATATTTGTTATGCATTAAACTATACTATAGTTCAAATGTGTGTGTGGTAATACAGTGAAAGGTAGTTTTATATTTGTTGAGATTACAGCTCGTTTGTTTATTTAACACACGGCTTGTTTTCTATTACTAATTTTGCAGGACATTTTATTGCTCGATGGATTATTCAAAGTTTACGATTACGAAGCTGTATCAAGAGCCCCACGTTCACCACGTTTACCGGTCAGTTCGTAGAAGTAATTCGTTACGATCGAAGTTCTGACTTACCATTGTTCGGGGTAGAATGTACAAAGCCTTCATTATAATTTCGCTTTAGATAGAGTAAGAATGTTAATATTTATAAACAAAGGTATGAGCACAAGGCACGGTTAATGCCTTATAGAATTGTTGGATGTTTTGTTTATAGAAAAATCAATATTATAAGGTGCGTAATTCACGTATGCTTCTAACGTAATGATAATTTAATTAAATATTAAACTTTTGAAATTGGTTTGGTTATTTAGTTGTGTTTAGCTTATTTCTTTTGAATGCTTTCAAACAACTTATAATTTGTAAAATATATGAGGTAAGGGTATTTTCAGACGGTAACCTTGTATAAAGGGAGCCGATACGCTCGTGCGAGAGAGAGGGGGGCATGAAGACAGCGGCGGGGCGGAGGGCGGCGCGCGGGGTGCGGCCCGGGCGAGGGTTATGATTCGGGATCCTAGGGATGCGCTGGCTCTCGCTTCCTCTCGCGTTACTCTGGTACCGTTCGTCGCGGCCGACACACATATCTGCCCTGGACCGCTCCGCACTATCCCGCGACGATCGCACCAGCAGACACTCAATTCCGTCACTTTATACTCTACGCACATCATTTATACATCTCCATAGACAATGTAAAGCAAATTATTATTTTTTTTAATTTAAAATAATATATGTGAACCCCTAGCGTGCAGTGTTCATTTCGCAAATAAGTGGCATGAAGGGATTTAAAATTAATTCTTATTGGTAGTACATATTATTTATATTCAAAAGTGATTTTGTAATGAGAAACAATTATTTATGAGTGTTATTGGAAGAGCAAATATGATGACTTTACTTGGTTGTATGAAGTAATATACTCATTAACATGAAGATGTCTGGTAAGTTTATCAATGATTTCCAATTTTATTGTAGCTGAATTACGGACACTTGTTATCTGGTGATTTTCAATAATCATTGTTGATTTATACGTACGCTATATAACTTCCAAGTATTATTAGTATTGTATGTATTTTCAAGATCGCTGTTCGTTATATGGTTTTTATTATTTCATAAAAGTTGTAATTTACTATTGCGTCTTCTCATCATAAAGATAGGCAATTTTATTTTTATGTGATGTATAACAATTTTTTAAAAATACATTTAAAAATAAAAAAAAGCAATCATCTTTTCAAAAACATCATAAACACTCATTTTGGTTGTAAATTTTCTTTTATTTTTTTTTTGAAAGAATTTAAAAAATAACTGACTTACCAGAAAGCGCACGTTTTAGAGTAATTTTTATTTTAAACGGTATAACCAACATAATAAAAAAAATTGTAAAAACCACAAAACATTTGCAAAAAATTTCTATTTCTTTTAAATTCTGCTTTTATTTCTTCAATTTAATATATTACTTTTTTTTCTGTATGATTGTAGTGCCAAATTTAAATACAAAACTACAGTTCTCAATAAAATCCTTGACAAATAGCACCAATTTTTTTTTTCAAACCCACTCGAATGTTATCTCTGATTCTGTTAAGGGTGTGCGAACAACCCGAAATATCTCGAATCTGTGGTTATTGGTGAAGGTTATTTGTCATCACAATAATACCGAACGGTGTAATCTTTTGATGAGCGCCGCCGGGAACTGTGCCTTGTTTATAAACCTTATTATACACAGCTTAAGTTGTTAAAAATATATTTACACTACCGACATGAGATATTAAACTTTTATTTATTTTGAAATTAGGGATATCTTTTGCTAAAAATCTTTCATCTTTGTATGAAAATTTGTTAGACGATTCATCTCACAAAATTACATTAGATTTTAGACAAATTATCAATAAATATCACATATATCAACCTCTCATTTGTCTGTTATATTTCATATCGTGATGGAGTTAGTAATAGTTAGTCTTACTTCATTTTTCCCTTTATCTTCAATCTGTCATCATAATCATTTATGTTCTTTAACAATAATTAATAACTAAACTAAAGTTATTTTACAGTTAATCGTATCAAAAATTGGGTCTTTCCTCTAAAATATATATCTAAAATTTTGTTGAAAGAAATTAATTAATAAGAACGGTCGTTACACATTCTCTTTGTGGTCATTACGGATGTAGTAGTTCAAATACCATAAACAGCTCGCTTAATATTGTCTATACTAGGATTCGAACCGTTTCTTACAAGTGTGAAGGTTATTTATGAAATACATTGGTTAAGTGCAATTGGTGGAAGTCCACGCAAGCTGATATTCTCGATACATAGTAGTTTCGTCATGACGTTTTCTTTCGTGAAATTCTCACTCTCTGGAAAACTGACTTAAATATCCCTCAGTGTTCGTAAGTTTATGATTAAGGCAAAGTACTAGTATTAATTTCTAACATAAGTGGTAACTTGTCACATTTCCTCTTAGATTTATGAGCAATTTAAGTATTGGAAAGTTGCGCTTTCTAAGATTGCTTAAGGCGTACTTACATCAATACGTAACTGTTGTCGTGTGTCGGATGAGGCATGCTTGTATGGCTATTTGAAGGCAATTGCAAACCTAAAATGAAGTTCGTTGTAATCTTAACCTTAAATCGTATATTTAAAGATGCGTTTTGTCCGATACAATGCTGAATATATGTTTGTGTTCGCCATTTAAGAATATTTTATGGGTGAACGTGGGCCCGGCCGTCGAGTCTTCGGTGACAGAGCGACGTAAACCGTGAATATTGTCAGTCTCCGTAGCTAAATCGTGAAATCAGCTTGCTGTTGGGTCTACGGACAAGAAACATTCGCATCTGCTTGAAATTATTGTTTGTGGAAATAAATTTCTGTACTTTTTCATCGTCAACAACATAATGAATCTAAGATAGTAATAACCGATAGAGATATCGATTTTTAGAACGAGCGATTTGAAGATCGATGATAAGTATAAAACTGATATGAAACAAAGTCAAATTCCATCAATTTAGGTTTCTTTTACATTGAACAAAAGCGATGATGCTCTTGTATATGTCGTAGACTGTTAAAAATCATAATTTAATACTTTGTTTACTTGAGTAATGTTTGTTTGTTTAACCCATGTAAATTAAAAATCACTGTTTTCTTTTTAATTTTTTTTATACCATTAAGTAAAGAGGCAGTGATACGCTGGCCCATAAAAACGTGGTGCTAGTTAGGATCATATATACTGCACCACATTGCGCTCGTTGCCAGAGACATAAGATGTTGAGTCTCGTTACCCCAGTAATTACACTAGCTACAGCGCCTTTCAAACTGGAATACAGTAATATTTGCATAATATTGTTTGGCGGGTGAAATAGGAGATGCGGTAATACCTAACTAGATGGTCTCCATCAACAGAGATTCTAATACCAGTGATTTAATTTGATAGGTGATATGTTATCGTTTATAGTTATACAAAAAACACAGCCGTTTGATATTTATATAGATTTTTCTTAATTATACTATGTACATGTTTTTTCAGCGGAGAGCCGTATTTTTTTTCTATATTTATGTCGTTGCCTTATCACTCCATACAGTTGTTAGTCCGTGGCGTGTTCTTATTTTAAGTCTGCCAAGTTTCTGCGGAAACCGGAGATTTAACGACGGCTCGTCCGCATTGTCCGCTCACGCAGCGTGCGCGCCAAATGGACCTTGCCATCGCTAATTTGAATTTGAAATTCGAACGCCGGTTTTTACGACACCTCGTTTTAGCGCAGCACCCAGAGACATTGACTTATGCGTATGCTTTACGGATAATTAATATTTTTCGGAAATTCATGTTATAAACAATGACATTGTGTTGTATCACACCTCATCTCCATCATCATCAACAGTCGATAGACGTCTACTACTGGACATAGGCCTCTCCAAATATTTCCACATGGATCGGGTAGGGATTCATATGGTAGGATGTTGTACCACAGAGTATGTCTTTATTACTAAAATTAAATCTAATATCTAGCAAATCACTAACAGACTATAAGATACAGTATTCTCGTTTTGTGGTGGGGGTTCTGAATAATTAAATAAAAGCATAAAATCCGCTAAAATTTAATTTATAAATTGTGTGAAAAATAATGCCTACAAATGAACGTATTTTTAAAAGTTTTTTATAATATTAATCTGGGGATATCTGGGGATATTTATCTTTTGAAGTCGTGAGAAGCCACTGAATGCATATATTCTTGAGTGAAGCCTATGCTCAGCAGCGGGCGTTATTCGACTGATAACGTGTAATAATGTAATCATTTGAATTCCAATGATATTTTACAAAGTTTTCATTACAGTGATCATATACAACTACTATAGTAACTACTATAAAGTCTTGTAGTACTTTCAATGTTTAGTTTACATTTTGTTCATCTATGAAATAATTTAATTATAATTGACAATTAATTAAGTTCAACGTATATAAGTTAAAGATTAATTGTAGCTTGTAAAATCGGTACATCATAAACAGAAAATAAACGTTCTTAAGGTTTATAAGTTATAACTACTACAACTTTGTTTTGTATTTTATGAAAAAGCAATTAAAAGTAGCTGCAAGAGTGGCATCCTGTTATCTTTATATGTTATCACAATTGTATTACGAAGATGTTATAAAAATCAATTCATTTACGCAAAAAAATTAGGTAGGTCAAAATTGTAAGTTATTCATACAAAGTATTAAAAAGTAGTAATTAAAAAAATAAAACTAGACCGCGACAGGTGAACCGGCATAGCAACTGAACGCTCAAGAGCGCAGTCCTTACCAAACTGGATCCACAAAAAGGGATCCTAAAGACATGTTCACGCACATCCTGCGCATTGTGAATGGGCACTGCACCTTTGTCATGTTAAGCAGTTATCATTCCTCAGCTCATGTTGTATTAGACGGTGATCAAGCGTCTAATTTTATAGCGTTTTTTTTTTCACCGCACGTGCGGAAGACGCACGGACAAGATAGAGGGTTGTTTTAACAAGTATATTAGTAGTAATAGGGTGGGTTATGATTTATGGAGTGTCTCTTTCACTTGTGTTTGCATGGGGGGATGCGCTTTATTGATGACACGCGCTTTGTAAAGTCCGTAATGAATTTCATTTGTTAAAATGAATGTGACGCAATTTGTTACATTTGTGTACATTACTTTAGTCTGTATACTAAAAAAAAAAGTGAAAATGTTAGCTAAGTTATAAATTGATCTAGGGATACACTTTTCATAACCTCTTTATAATAAACTAAAATCTATTACATCTAAAATATAGTTTCTAATGATTCTTTAAATGATATATTTGTATAAGATTTTGCTGTAAAATAGTAAATCAAAGTAGTGCAAGATAACTAATAATTTTACTTCATATTTAATTACTTAGTGCTTGCTGTATGTGAAATTTAGGTAACATTTGCTGCTCGTTATCCTTGCCCGGAAGAAAAATATTTCTATTACAATTTTATACAATCTATGGTGCACAATTAAAAAGGAATTGCCATTAAGCGAAGAAAAACCTCTAAAAATATTTAAATCTTGAAAGTCATTCCTTACTTACGTACGACGTGTGCGAATGCAATATTCCATATTAAATAATTATCCAGAGGAACCACTCGATTCGAATATCTCACACTGGATTTGCATTTCGGAGGGATGCTCTCCGCGCCAAGAGACAAGCGGAAACGCTTTGTGGCGAGCGGAAATCAGACATAATGCGAGCACCATCTTGCATTCCATCATTTTATTTTTGTCTGAAAAATAAATCGGACAGGTTCACATGCTCTTAGTTAATATACCCGAGAATGCACTTTATGCTAATAATGTCTGTCTCATAATAAGAAGTAAATTATTTTGAGACTACTTATAAAAAAATCAGAAAGCTTTCTTTTGTTAGGATAACTGACAAAGTACACCAATATAGTTGAAATTAACCATTAAACTTATTTTTTTTAACAGCAGCCGACAGCCAGGAATCTGGCAGTCCGCCTCCAAGCCCCACCGACTCCGCTACATCAGAAACTGCCCCAACCCTGGTACACATCAAACAGGAGACGATGCCACCCGGCACTGACATAAAAGATTACTACGGGTCGTTATATTTCGGCCTGACTGATACATGTCTACCACAGAACTTCAACGACTACAGTCAAAATTATGTAAATCGACCTCCAGATTTATCTAATCAAAGGCTTCCTAATTCGGGAAAAAGTATCGATGAGAAAGACGACGATTCTAAAGAAGCTGCGGATCTTGATTCTAACTCGGAACTGAACCTGCCCAATGAGTTGGCGTTGAAAGGAGGCGGTGTATACGCAAGGTCTAACATACCTAACGGTACGAAGTATGGACCGTTCAACGGGAAATGGGAGACGCAGCCTCTAGACAGAAGATACGCTTGGGAGGTGAGTTTTTTTTTTTCATTTATTATAACTTGAAACACTCCATTCGGTTCTTAAAGTTTGAATCGACCACTTGTCCGTCTAAGGGTTAAGTGTTTAAATGATGTGTGAAAAAAAGGACCGAGCGGGTTCGTTAATAAATAACCCCTGAAAATATGTAGTTAACAGCAAATGTCAAGCAAAGCAGTAAACTGTGGATTTTATTAATACCCTCAAGTAGCACTGTTCTCTCCTTGTCTTTTTTTTTTAAAGCAAATCATAATAACAGTAATTAGTTACCTTCGTTTTACATTGGTAATAAAATATCTGTACGAAAACGACATTAAGAAATTAATAGGTCGAATAATCTGGGTTTTCTCCCATAAATAGTATTTAAGGGGCATTCATCCACTATATTCAATAAATATCAGTTATTTAATGAATCATTTAAACATATAGAAATCGATGGTTTCTGTACTGTGCTAAATAATATAAAATTGATAAATTTTTGTACGGACACTTTCTAAACTATTACAATTAACGTATTGATAAATATAAAAAGATAAATTTCAAAATGATGTGAAAGAGCGAATGCATCTTAAAATCGGTCAGGGCGTGGCGCGGTTATCTGTCCAAAGGAAGCGGAAGTCAATTGTGCACTCGGCATCGGGATCACGCTAAGACAGATACTCGAAAGTATTGAATTACTTGCGAATTTAAAGCAATTGTCGATCATTTTGCGGTAATATTGAACAGAGAATATATTCTCTTCATTTCTTTCAGTTAGCAACTATCAGTTTATTCATATTATTATTTGTTTAACATTAATTTTATTGTAATAAATTGTTTATTACTATATAAATACACATTACAATATAAAACAAGTAATGTAGCCATAGTAAACACAGCGCACCGCATTGAGCTTGCAGTTTTTAAAACATAGGAATGTTACGTCTCATTACCTCAGTAATTACACAAGCTACAACCTCCTTCTAACTGGTACACAGTAACGTTTGCATACTACTATTTGGCGGCAGAAATAAGAGCTGCGGTGGTACTTACATATACGATCTCCGGCAACAGAGACCTATTACTATAGTAACTTCGGATATATAGAGGTCCGGATATAATAGAGGTTTAAATAATTATTAAAACTTAATTTAAATATTAAAAAAAAAAACTAATAATTAGTCCATAAATATTATACTATATTTGCTTTACGCGGTAAGGACTTATCTCGTATGAGTAGAACGGAATATTGACGTACACTTTTATAGGGACAAAGGACCGGAAGCGTGCCGAGTTCGCAAAATAGACTGGCGAGATGAGCAAACGCTTATCAAACAGCTGATCCGAGAAAGATAATGCGCGGCCGCGGCGCTGGTGTTGTGTTGCAGTCAAACCGCGCCATTGTCCTGTTGCGGAGCGGCACTTAGTTCCGCTCGTTGAGCCGCTCCCATGCCTTTATTTAGACGTCCGTAATTTTACACATTATGACACAGCTTAATTCACCGCCTAACTTTTTTTTTTAAATCAGACCCTGCGGTGAATCAATTAAAGGCCGAATGGAAAACAAACTTTCGTCCCTATAATTTTTTTATTGTTTTAAAAATATTGACTAAATGTTATCAGGAACAAACTATTGTCGACGCGACGAGACGAACATACGTTTACTTGATGGTAAGTGATACGCCTACCCATAACAAGATGGCGCTAATTAGGATTGTATACACTACACCACATTGTGCTTGTCACCTTGAGACAGTATGTTAAATTTCATTACCTCAGTAATTACACTAGCTACAGTGCTCTTAAAACCGGAACAGAAATGTTTGAACAGTACTTTACCTACCTGATCACCGATAAGAGAGATGATTACTGGTAGTAACCAGATCATCTAGAATACCCTTGCTCTGGTATATTGAAAAACGGAACTTAGCATGGCTGTTATGGCAACATATTTGCGAAACGAAGATAGTGCCTAGCCAGGCGAGTTTGAAATATGCATGCCACTTGTCGAACACAGCCGTGGTCCTGGAAACGAATCAAAAACCTAAGTTTTATTAAGCAAGCGGTAAGCCTATGGAGGCAGTTATAGATATTAAAGTACTTTGGGGCAAGAAATATATTTTAAAGTAAGATATATTTCTTGCACCAAAATTTGATATTTTGGCGATCATATAATAGCATATATTTGTTATATTATAGCTTTTTTTGAGTAAATACGGAAATAATGCATTTTAAATTTTTGTGAACTAGAATAACTTTTGACCATATTCTTTAGTAACATAACTTATAACTTATTTAAATAAATGAACGGAAACTGTTAATTGTTAATAAATGAAGGTCAATTATTGAATATTAGAAAAAAGGCAATAAATTGTTTAATATTGTGTCGCGAATCCATGGATGCCGGTTAGCGATCGTGACTTCAGTGTAAAAATGCCAATTTAGGGGACGTCATTACACCGCAAAGCCTAAACGTTGAGTAAGCAGCTTGCGTGCTTTGGAGTGAAAGGACTCTTTGATGTCTTTGCTAACTGACCCAACGATACCGCAAACGTTTGATTATCGTAACGATGGTTTTTTTTCGCAAACTAGTAGGAAGGATCACGGCTCCCCTTCTAACGCCGATAAATAACCAAATACCGAAAATCAAAATACCGAATCAAATCAATAAGATGCGATTACACAGGAATTAATACATATAGTCAAATAAATCGTTTTGAAGCTCGTAGGTTAAAAATAATGGTTTAAAACAAAGAGTTATTTTAAATATATCTTGTTTACTTTCAGTTCATAAAGTTAATTTGTACAAAGTATATTATAAAAATTGTCTGATCACGATAAATAATATATTACTTTTAAGGTAAAATATTTCAATGTACTAATTAGATTAGAGTTTCATTCTATAACTTCAAGAAAATATAATATATTCATCATCAACAGGTAGAAGCATTACTGGATAAAAGTCTCTCTAAAAGTACTTATTCTTTCTTTCCGTACTGATTGAAATGTATTAATTAGAAACTGAATTAAGATGTATCTTGCTGTGTGTAATATTTGCTTAGGATTAGTAAAGTTCTATCCTCACTTTTAAAAAGTTATAAGAACTTATGAATTTTAGACATTTGTTAGATTAGTTAACACTGTCAGAGTAAAAGTATGGTGTATGTTAGATGCAGCAATAGAGCATCACCATGATCTGTCTCACCCTTGCATGTTCCAAATATTAAATTCCAACGTGTGAATTGTAAGTCTTCAAGTCTTGATTAACGTAACTCGTTGCATTTCAATCAATCCAAAAATCTCAGGTATCTAGGTGAACGAAAGGGTGCCGCACATTGTTATTTGTACGGAGCGGTAGCATTATCTAACCACCGTTTCCCAAATTTCGATATCTGTATAAAGATCTGCAAGAAAAAAATATATCTGGGTAATCAGGGAGCTTTTTATGTGAACATCCCATGTCAAAGTGCAATGAAAGGTTGCAGACGAATAAAACTTAATTTAAACTCGAGGCGTGACCCCCGTCAACGATTTTTTTACCCGCAAATTTACACTTTTTAAAAAATTGAAAAAAAAAATTGCAACGGTAAATTTGACAATGAGAGATGTCACCGTTATTCGTACTTTAAAGTAAAAACTTGATTGGGTAGTTTTTATTGAATAAACTCTACGCGAACATGTCTTGAAACTCATCTCCTTTTGGATGTTTTAATCATGAGTGCTTTATTGAATTTACTTCAGCAATAAATATTTTCTCACAAGACTTCTGCTTAAACTACAGTTGTCTTAACGTTTTTATTCAACGTGATACTACAAAATGGATATTATATTAGTATCACTTTCAAAGAAATATTCTATGTAAATAGTTACTTTCAAGTTATTAACATAAGTAATTATTAATAATTCCCGAGATGAATTTTCTATTAGATGAACCAGTTTATTGCGGCAGTCATGTGTCAATCAATATTGTGCATAATTTAGATGAACTTACTTCCCAGGGTGCATTTGTCACAATCGATGTAGAATTGACAAGTAATGGATACCGCTAATTATAATAGCAATTTTTAACTGTTATGAATGAAAAATAAAATTCATATTCAATTCGATTAATGTTTGCTTTAGACCTGACAAAGGGAATTGGTTATGAATTTTTAATAGGACACTGTTTATTTTTCGCATGCGAAGCGTCGTACCGGCATAATGTGCTCGCGAGGTGGGTTCATCTTTTATTTAACCGTTTCGTACATTTAACGGTCAGTGATCACTTTTTAATTCGGCTTTTTGAATATTCGGGGAGATTAATAATTTTAATCGCCCTCGCAGTAGGTTTAGGTCGTCGCCTTGCTGTCATAATATCTGTCATAGTCGTGTGACATCCTTTCAGCAATGGCCACCCCCTTCGGAAAAGGATTAGCCATCGCGTTGCCCCATTACATCTTCATTACGGTAGGCGGCTGACATTCCCCACCTATTGTTACATTTGTTATAAAAAATATTATTGTTATTACATTTATTGCCCGTATTGATAATATTTATACGATCCGCGCATGATCTCCTCTTACAATAGACGCAGATGCGATGTACCGACGGATTTCGGATACAATGATGGCCAAATCGTCCGCTATTGCTTTACCTAAAAGTATTTTCAATTCGATTTATTATAATATTGTTTTAAAAACCTTTATCTATTATAATACTATTTCTACATACGTTAGAGGAATTTTAGAATAAATAAAACATATATATATATATATATATATATATATATAAATTTCTTTTAGTTACCTGTGGTTACTTTGATTATATTATAATACGAGTAGTAATTATTGCTTTCATCAAAACAGCTGTTTGTACTACGAATATATACTTTGTAATAATTTATTTAATTATTTGTATTTTCTGATATGCTATAAAGATTATTTTACTTATATAACAAATATTCCATTAATGTTAACATCTAAAAAAATAACTAAAGTAATTTAGTTACTACTTGTCTTTAAGTGTTTTAACTACTGCAGTTTATATGCTATTTTTGATGCATTCTTGAAGATAGCTGTGGATTTTAAACATGGAGTATTATTACAGTGTCTCTTTATTTATATATTTAATTTTGTAAGAGACGATTAATATAGTATGGTATTAATAATGAAACTTTTATTAAAGCATTGTTTATAATATCTTATAAATATGTAGTAAAACAAATTACTTCTATTACATTTTGTTTCGACAAAGCGAGGAGACGAATAGGAAGCTTAGAATAGCAATGCATCTGCCCATAATAATGTAATGTTAGGGTAGTATACACTGCAATACATTGTCTGCATTATCTGAAGACAAGACGTTGTCCCGTTAAATATTTTCATACTATAATTCAACGGCACAAACCCGTTGTCTTATTAGACGGTTTTTGTATATGGTTACTTTATAAATTTAAAAATTATGTGTCTTGCAGCAACAACTTCATCATCCTCGATTTATAGTTAGAATAACGTTATGAGTAATGGGCCCCTCTTGCGGGGAGCATGCACCCTAAACTTGCGTCTATCTAAACATTTCTATTATTATTAACAGAACACTTATCAGTTAATCTTACACTGTTACACAATAGCGGCTAATCTCGAGGCGTGATAGAAATTTATCTCTGCACCGGCAAATCATTGTCACTTGGAGACGGCCACCCCTCTATATCCTCATTGAAGGAACATGGTATAATTTTTAGGGAAGTTTTAGCCTTTTTAAGGTTCTCCTCGTTAAAGTAAAACTTCAGAATTTATAGCCGTAAATATTTGAAATTAATATTAGTTTCCCTTGTACAATATTGTAGCGTTTTATACTTTAATTAATAGTTAATTAAACATATATATACATATTGACACTTGTTACGCTTTAATAATTTGCGTTATCAATTTACTGATTTATAAGTGTCTATACTGAGAGGTCTTTGTTACTGTATACCGTCTAGATATACCACCTCAAGCTCCTCTTTCTAATGCCAAACGGTAGTTTACACACATTTCTAGGTTCCGGTTTGAAAGAGCGCTGTCGCTAATGAAATTATTGGGGTAATAAGACAACATTCTGTTTCAATGCGATAAGCGCAGTGTAGTCCTGAGTAAGTCGTCATCCTTACTAGCGCTATTATAATGCGGGGAGGCATATTACTAACCGTCAAAAAATACTATTTTGATAATCTGTTTCATATATTAATATATCTCACATTATATCTATTATAATACAATCTATTCATTTTATTAAAATATTTAGTTATTCTAACATAACTATTGCATCAATCTCTCACTCTACTTTCATATGAAAATTATGATTTAGACGAAATTTTTTTTACAGTAAATGGAATATTATGTTATTAGTTTAGACAAATATGTTAAATGATATTAACCATTTTATGCTTTGCTTAGTTAGTTGTAAAATTAAAACTACACTCACACTTGGATTCTGCGCGTCGTCTTATTTTCATGGTTATTTTTCTCAACAATTTCTCGTTCGCAAAAACTGCGCAGGCGTGCATTGCGGGGCAATATTTCATCTGAGCTGGCGAGAACAATAATAGCCCGTGGAGTTGCAGCCACGGCACGTTCGCGCCACAATGTTGGCGAGCCACCACCGCCGTGTGACCCGCGCACGTACTACCAAACATTCGTACAATCTGCACAATGCTTCAAATTCATAAGACGCAGAGGGCTCTTTGTTCGATGGCCGGTTGAACACCATCGCCAGCATCCGTGTAGACAAAATAACGAAATACCCCGAAAGCAATGCGATACATGCAACGATTATTGGGTTAGGTTAAGAGTTGTTTACACTGCGCGCTCGGCAGAGGCGGTTGTTGATGCGTCTGACGCCAAGTGGCCAACTTTGACGCTACCATGTTATGGATTCTATTTTAAATTTTAGCTCGTTACGAACTTCAAGGAACGGACAATATTTACAGTTATTAAACAAACTCTGATATTATTCCTAACATATTATATTACCTATCAAAAATTCAACAATTTCCGTTTAACAGATTTGCAAATGTTGTTCTTTAATTTTTCATATCTCTCGTATCTTTCATAATTTCTAATCTATACTAATTTTATATTCGTCATCATCCTCAATCGGTGGACGTAAAATTTTACATTAAATTAATATAGTCAAGCATAGTTTTAAGTAAAAAGACGAATTTATTAACAAGTAAAGAATAGAAAAAACTAAACCTTCGAAGTTTTACGATCCCATGCTCCAATTTCGTCCTTTAAAAAAAACGGGTGCAATGATATCTAAAAAAAAACGTAAATAACCAAATAATTCCGGATCCCGTCAATTGTCACCGTGACGAAGCGGTCGGTGTCTTTGTCAGTTATTGACGAGTTTTTTTTTCCACCGCTTGTAATCCGCCGGTTAATCCGTTTTAACACATCCAGATGTGAGCGTGCACATAACCGGGAGATTTCGCTTCGGATCATCAAATTCGAATCTTTACACTATTCTCACATTTTTAATATTTAGTATGATGACGCAAATGTTAAATTGTCTCATCATCATCATTATTAGTCAATAATGTTTATTTTATCTCTGGATGCATTTGTATGCGAAAAAATTTATATATAGTCCATTGGCTAAGATTGTCGCATTTAAGATGCATCTGTAATGACTCCTATCTTTATATATATGTATATATATTATTGCTAGTTTGAATGATATAATTTTCAAGCCCTTTTTTTACGAAGCGATACGACTACGATATGATAATGAATATACCGGTCCCTAACATAAATAAAAATATAACAACGTGACACTAGATACTATTTAACTAGGTGTTAATAGGATGATATACATAGCACCACATTATGCTCGTCATCTTGTGACATAAAATCTTGTTTCATTACGAAGTAATTTTACTAGCTATAGCGTCCTTCAAATCGAATACAGTAATTTTTACGCTCTACTTTTTGGCGTAGTTGTGGCTTTCATAGAAGAAGGGTCTGCGGTGGTAAATATCTAGACAGTCTCCGGCAACAAAGACCTAACACCAGTAGAGGTTACATTATTTTATTAATGCAATATTCCAATGTATTATAAATGTTCATTGTTAATGTAGTTTAATTACAGCTTGTAATAACTCAAATATAATTTACCTAAGAAATTAATATAAAAATTCTGATAACAAACTTCTATGGATGTAAGAGGTAACTTCACCAAATAATAGTTACTCATGAAGCTTTCTTGAGGATAGTTCGTTTGTTTATTAATAACTAGTCACTATACGTCATGTTGGTAGTTGTGAATACATTGCAAACAAAAGTGTCGACAAAGTAGCATTGGCGCGGTATGTCACTGATCACTGAACAAACGATTGCACCTCTTTGTGTTCGTCAATGGGTCGCCGTTAACTCCGGATCAATGGGACATCGCATCCTAACACCCACTGATTGAAACCTTTTGATAATGTTTCTTTTTGCCGCTCAAAAAATATAAAACATCCCTAAATCTATAACCATAAGGTTTCATTTGTAATCAATCAGTTTGGAATGGCTGCGTATGGTCATATGGTATGTTAATTTTTTTGCGCAATGACACCAAGTTCGTGGATATGTTGTCGCGTCAGGAATTAGGTCGTTTTGTCTCCGCTTAATGGTCGAAACGTGACCGTAAGGCGGTAAACTAATTTCTCCATAATTTGTTCTGGATACTGTGACGACGAAGAGCGGTTAGATCCTATACAGAATTCGCAGTAATTTATGAACGCGTGTGACAGTCAGTCGGGGGAGAAAAAAAAAAGATAAAATCGGCGACATTAATAAAAATTCTCCATGTAAAAGTCCGGCAAGTTTCCGCGGACAGCACCGGAAGTAATAGTTTTCCGAGCCTGATAAACAAAGACAAGCGAAGGAAACGTTCCTCCAAGAACACGCGTTGAAATGCGAGCAAGATGTATGGAAAAAAATTTCATAGGGGTGCCGTTTTTTCCGTATTTTTCAATGACAGCTAAACGGAAATCGCTAAGTATTCCAACGGAAATGTACCGTAAAGTGATTTGTTGAGGTAATTAGCGGGGTTGTCTCGTAGAAAATATCTTGTCTTATACTTTAGTAAGGTGTAAAAATATCTATTGTATTGTACAATACAGTAGTTTAAATTACGGTAAATTATCATATGTATTTGATAGCAGATACGAATCACATTTAGATTTAGATGATATCCAGTTTTAGTACACTATTTCTTTTTTTGATAAAATTTAAAAAATTTGATAAATATCCAGTGCATATAATACATACAAACATAAGTGAAAAGCCTTCAAATTCGAACTATGAAATGCGCTCAAATGCGTGTCTATTCTAGAATATCTACAACATACATATATTATTAATCTACGTAGCGACGAGACGAGTCAGAGCTTCACTTGATAGTAGGTGACACCTGCTCATAAAAATGTATAGTCAGTTAGAATGGTATATACAACACCACATAGTGCTCGGTGCCTTGAGACATTAGATGTTAAATCTCATTACCCCAGTTTTACTAGATGCAGCGCATTTCATGTTTGCACATTACTATTTGGCGGTACAATTAGAAGCTGCGGTACTTCCACCATTCGTACATATAATATGCAGAATTAGATACAGGGCTTCTTCACAAGGATGTAGTCAGATTGGCTACGCTGGCTAAATGCGGCTGGTGGACATATCTACAATATGTGTAATATATACAGTGTGGATATAGCTGATGTTTTTGTATACTGCAGTCGTCGTAACGAAAGTATAACGTACATAAGGAATTTAGGTTTGTTCTATATAAGAATATATAATATGTTAGGGGATCCAATTTCGCGCAGAGAGCACGGCACGGGCGCGGGTAAATAAGCGCGCACACAAATTGTTATCTTGTGAAACGAGACGTGTGATGCGGGCAACGGCGCGTGCTCGCCGCCGCCGCAGTACGGAGCGCTCTTCAGCTCCGGCCAGGGACGTGCCCCAACATACACACCCAACTGTCGATATTAAAATATTAAATTTTTTTTCAAAAATAAAAATACTTTAACTGGTGGTAGGTCTCTGTTGCCGGAGACCGTCTAGGTAGTTAACACCGCAGCTTCTATTCCCACCGGGAAACTGTAGTGTGCAAACATTACTGTATTGTACCTGATCGCCAAATTTCAGTTTGAAGAGGGCACCTAATGTTGATGATGATTAATGTATTCCGATTTGAAGTGTGATATAGAACAATTACTGGGGTAACGAGACTTAAAACTTAATGTGCTTTATTCTTTTAAAATATACATCAGGTTAAATATCATACTTTTCGTTTGATTAAAAAAGAAAATTGTTACCGTAATCATCATCAGCCGATAGACGACCACTGTTGGACATAGGCTTCCCTAAATATTCTCTCCTCGATCGGGTAGGGATTTATATGGCGGAATTTGAGCCATTTTCTATTACGCTGGCTTAATACAGGTCAGTAGGAACCAGGGCCTCGTTTGTTGATTAGCAGGGTGCACTACGAGCAGGTGAGGTTGGCATGGATCCCGTGTTGTGCGGGAACCCTTTACAAGATGTAGTGTATAAAATAATTAAATCTTCTTTTTCTTAGCATTTGTCCTGCTTTATGATAGGATTTGCTTTCTTACTTCTTCCACTCAGCTTCGCTCTGTTTGGGACATCGCTTTTTTTGAAATTGCAGCTTGTCATATCTTTCTGTGCGTGGAATGATGAATTCAATAAAAAATTAAAATATATTATTAATAAATATAGTTTATCGATAATATCTCGGAGCATCACTTAAATTTATGAAATGTAATTTTCCAGCGCGAACGAGTCGCGAACATTTGTAGCTTTTCCGAGTATTCCGGGAAATTGCGATCTCCGTGCGCCGAGCGAAAATATGAGATCTGCCGCAGTACGCTCAAATTACAGCCGCGCTTTTTATAATAATCCGCGGCGGTCGTTCCGGAAGTCGGATGATTAACGGCACACTTTACTGGTGGCAGGTTTCCGTTGCCGGAGGTCGCTTCGACCGCCGCAGCTCTCACTTCTGTCGGCAACCACTAGTGTGTAAACATTACTGTGTTCCGAATAGCGTTGTAGCTATTGAAATTGTTGAGGTAACGACACTTAACATCTTAAGCACAATGTGGTGCAGTGTATACCATCCTAACTGTCGCCTCGTCAGTTATCTCTTACCGTGAGGTAAAGGTCTCGGTCGTTAACCATATAAATTTTATGCTATATTACATATAACTCAAGTTTACATAATAATTTTATCACGATGCAAAGGATTTATATTTCATGTTTCAGCCTCCAGATAGTAATGTTCAAACATTACTATATATATACCTGTTTGAATGGCGCTGGAGCTAGTGCAATTATTGAGGTAGCCGACTTTATCCTATGTCTAAAGACGACGAGCACAATGTGGTGCTTTGTTTATCAGCCTAGCCTAGCGCCCCGTTATGGTCTGGCCTATCTCTTAATATAAGGTGAAAGTCTCACTTGACGTTCCTTAATAGAACAAAAACAAAAAACAAATTAATCTCCAGTTTTTAATTATTTTACAAAGCTATGAAACTAGCGAGGTGGGACATTGTACTGATAGATCACTTGCTATGCTCTCCAATAACAATACGTCACGATGATACACGTTACTATACCACATTGTTCTCGTCGAATTCCCACACAAGATCTAAAGATTCGTTACCCCAGTAATTTCACTGACTACAACGCTCTTCAAACCGGAACATAATAATGTTTGCACACTATTGTTTGGTGACAGAAATAGGTGTTGCTTTGGTACCTACCTAGACGGTCTTCGGCAACAGAGCCCTACTATCAGTTATTTGAAACAATCTACGGGAGAAACTTACTTGTTTTTTTTTTAAATATTATTTAAACAAGTTATCGTCTTTTCAATATTAAGTTCAAATTATATTTACATCTCAATAAGTTTTATTATCGTAAATATTAGAGACAACAATTGGTATTGTACAAATTATCTATTACTCTGTTATACAAACCATCGATATTTGTCGCGGACATGCCGGAACTCATATTTCACGGTGGGTGGGGGAGGTGTGTTTCCCCCCATCAGAGCGACTGTAACAAGTGTCCGGGCAATTCGCATCCTTGACCGGGCACCGTTCATCGATGACTGATGGTGTACAGATGCCGCCGGCACCCGCCAACTCATCGCCCATGTACTTTAATAGGGTTGCCATGTTTGCCAGTTTAAGTTACCTTTTATTTTATCAAATAGTAATTTAATACAGTATGTGTATGTACTTGTAATAAACGACGTCGAAGGTAGATAATGCGTTTTATAGATAACTGCAAGAGGAGGGATACCTGGCGGATTTGGAAAATATATATCTAAACTCCACCTCTATTTAGTCATTCTATTATAGGGATACAATATTTGTTCCTTGTCTGTAACATGCCACCTCTAAACTTGCACATTTTAAAATACTAATCATTCTTTTATTGTCTTGAACCCGGGGTCCGTGAGCCCAGTACATGATGAGCTGTCTAGGTCTAAAATGACCAGCAAGCGATACATATCTATAGAGAACAGAGTATAGACAATCTTTCTTTTACTTGAAAGCTGCCTCGTTTCAGGGTATCCTATAATTTAATATAAATTAAATTTCATATAAGAAAATAACGGTGGATTCTTATTATTAAACTTTATTTATATTTATATTTTTATTGATAATATAAAAAACGCAACACAACACACAACAATACTGGATTCAAACAGCATAAGAACGTGTTTTGTGGATCAAATTACAAGAGACCATGTCCAGCTGTGGACGTCCATCAGTTGATATGATGATGATTAACTAATATTATATATATGGCAGACAGTAAATAAAAAGTCGCACATAGAAAAAATTGCAAAAAAATAGGTTATACTGTATTTGTTTATTTTTCATAAGATAAATGATTTTCTATTGTGATAATTATGCATGTTTAATTATTTTACAATCGAAGTATATAGAATATCGTAAAATATTTAATTAATATATTTCATATTTATATATGAAAATGTAAACATTGGTTAAGTTTTTATTAAGTAACTCTCTACTTGTTAATTTTACTAGATAATGATTACAATAGAACGAATTAAGCTTAAAAGATGGAAAGTATTAGATGGCATTAACTGTTTGAGAACCCTGTTCACAACAAGACTGGGGATCAGATTTAAGATAATTATCTTTTTTACTGAACGCACCCGACGTAGTTTTAATAACGTGATAAATGCCCCGGAAAGGCTTGTCGCTGACGCGTAAGGAGGGTTTCCAAACTCTCGCTTTGATTAATCCATACTTGTTACGTTACTTCTATTGTGCAACAGATGTTTTTTATTTTCATTTATTCGCGATTTTTTTTTTCATAACGAATCTTTTCCTTATTTTCTTCGGGGAGACGAGAGATTCGATACAAATTTAATTCAATGTCATTGCGCTCATTTGATTGAATAAATGTTTCACAA
Organism: Ornithoptera alexandrae; assembly: GCA_029030555.1. Taxonomy (NCBI): domain Eukaryota; kingdom Metazoa; phylum Arthropoda; class Insecta; order Lepidoptera; family Papilionidae; genus Ornithoptera; species Ornithoptera alexandrae. The sequence goes on along the minus strand of JARDVY010000064.1, from coordinate 3,135,272 downwards.
ATTTGCGAACATAGAGGTTCAGCTCCTCATACACCTTGAAAACAGCTAAGTCGGTGTTCTCGTCTAAATACGACGTGGGCGTCTTCAAGAATAGAGTGAACTGGGTTGGTGCGCCTTACCACCACAAATCACATCACCACTTAACATCAGGTGGGATAGTGGTCAAGCGCTGACCTTGATAAAATAAAAAAAAGCCCATATTGTTAAATATGTAATATTTTCAATTTGAAATTATTGGATATTTATAATATTAAGTAATATTTTTATATATACTTTAAATATGTTCTCTGTGTCCTAGATTTGAACCGCAAATAACGGCATACGCTAGGCATTAAATCCGTTCTCTATACCTTCATTTTATGACAAGTAAAAATAAGTAAGTAATCAAAAATATTAACTTGAGGAGAAAATCTTTTACTGGTGGTGGTCTAGGTAGGAGCCACCGCGTCTCTTATTTCTGCCGCCAAATAACAAAGTACTAATATTATTATGTTTCAATTTGAAGGGTTTTGTAGCTAGTGAAATTACTAAGATATTGAGATTAACCATCTTATGTCACAAGCCGACGAGCACTATGGGTGTAGTTTTACCATAAGTTGAACGTCTCTATCATCTCATCGAATCGTAAATTATAAAAATATAACGACAATGGCATTAAATCAGTTCCCTGTGCCATCAGATATGAGAAGTTTAAATATAAAAATAATCTGAAATATTTTAAACTTGTGATCTTTCACAGCATTATCAAGGATTTAAGAAATGGACGGTTTTTCATCAAAATTAAACAAACCAAGTAATTATTAAATAAATTTTGCTCATACTTAATGATAAGTTCATAAATAATGATATAATAGATACATCGAATTACGAACCCATAATCTATTATATAACAATTTGGTTAACATCGAATGATTTTTCAATATTTACAATAAAATAATGCTCGATAAAGATAATAACATATTTGGACTTAAATTTATATAGTAAATAAGTTATATCAAAGACTGATTTTGATAGTTATAGATTTTCTTTCCAGAAGTACGAATAAAAGTATCTAGCAATTTGTTCAAGGATATATCAAGTTTATAGCATCAATTTAATGGTGAATTACAAACACCGAACCCTCTATCAGTAAAGTACACATCTTCATTAAGCACCGTCCGTTATTGAGTATCATGACTCAATCGATTGTAAGCAGAAGGGAAGTTTTTGAGTGTCTGATACAAAATTATAGGTTTGCCTGCCCCACGCTTGTATTATTTTCTCCTTGATCGCGTAAAACCCTATTGTTTTACGTAATAATGTAAAATTGACGAAAGTAAGTTTTATTTATTATTCCAATGGTTAGTGTCCGTATCATATCGGTAAGGGGTATAAATAATACGAGGAAAATAATAGATTAACAAAAATAATACACTAAAAATTATGTACTTATTTTATTTTGGTATTTCCGTTATCTTAGTTATTGTTAGCCATTGTTATGTAATAAATTATTAAAAGATTAACAATTTTTTTTTACATTACAAAAGTTAATATTTGTATTGATGACAGAAATGTAGTCAATAGATTAATTAATAAACAACTTACCTTTTTTCACTTTCGTGTTTTACACAAAGTACAAGGTACAATTTATTTATTAGATAATGTTACTATTCAAAATATCGTAGACTTTTTAAAATGTACCTACACTGTTTTTTTTTTGAAATTCAAATATAGCACGAAATATAAATTAAAAAAAAAAACATCGTACAGCAATTACAAAGTTTCTTCCCCCAATATAAAAGTGATTAATACCCTTAACACTTACAATGAAAATGAAATTATCATGGGGGCTAAAATGATAAATGGTCAAGCTGTGACAATGGCGTTGCATCTTGACGCGTACTAATAGCGCCATCTATCGCCGACCTCCATGCTCTACTATCATATTTAATGTTAACAGGTATCGGAAGAGGACACTATTCTCTAGTTCACACATTAGTACCTACTTCTTTAAGTCTACTTAATATTTAATATTATTCGCTATTGATCAATCACTTTACTATAAATATAATCTCAATAAAAATGTTTGTGCACATTTACGTTATAGCGCATAAAGTTAAAATATTTTTTTTCCTACAATATCAAGGAACAAGTTTCAAGCTATTATAAATTAAGCTTACTAATTTATAATTAATCATTTCAAAAATATAATAACGGATAATACATTTTGAACTAAAAACAACAGTAGTCTTTGTTAGTACAAAAAGTTCACCTATGTTTTCACAGATGGCGTAGTTAACAAAATGTCTATATGATATTGTTTTACTGATTTGGAACAGCTTACGTTTATTTTGTTAAACTATTAAAATTAATTTTGAGGGGTTCCCAAATTACATCAAGACAAGCTAAATATTTATAGAATAATCTATATTAATTAATAAATAATTAAACGTATAGCAAAAGAGGTTTTTTTCAACAACTATTTGATTTTTTATTCCAATATAGGAAGTCAATTAATAATAATATATATTTTTCTAATACTTAATATGCAAGAAAATTTATAAAAAAATAACGCATTGAGAATTGTTTTTTCTTAATAATTTTTTTCACTTTTTTTCATTCAATTTAAACACAATTTTTTTAGTTAGAGGCTGACATATCCCTAAAAGTAAAAATTCTTAAAGTTTAAAAAGGACAATAAAAAACGAAAAAAAAATATTCCAGATAATGGGCTCTTGGTAGAACATTAGGATATTGTGTTATAATTGTCTAAGTTTTTATTACTAATGTAAATACCCCGATTTTGAGGAATAACAATACTCGAATTATTATAACAAAACTGTCAAGACGTAGAGACTAGTCTGTGTGGGATTTTAGCACGCAGTACTGTTTTTTGGTTAATATCAAAGCAACTGATTTTGTTCATGACCAATATAATGTGTTTAGAACTGCAATTTGTGTAATACCAAATATTATTTTTTATAATTTTAGATGAGCAACCTAAGATGAATCGTTCAATATTAAAAATTTTAGAATTATAATACTTTTTACTCGAAATAGAGAACGGAGACCAAACGTTAAGATAAGAAAGCATCTGTGATTTTTCATTTGTACTATGTTTCGAAACGAGTTATTGAACACTCTAGATTTTTAACAATATCAAATATGCATGTATCGAATCTAGGGTATAAATTAAATATATTACATTTTAGGTTGTTGGAAAAAATGGTATCCGCGGTTGGATGGACGGTACGGCGGAGAAGACGAACTGGTTGAAACATGTTCGTTCCACAAACTATCTTCAGGATGTCAACGTGCAACATCTACTGGTTTCTGGACAGGTATGTAGTTATTCTCATACTTTATATTATATTATTACTATATATCTTATATATAGCTCTGCCATGATAAATTTTTTCTAATAGCATTTTAATACAGAGATAAAGATAAGACTTCTATTTATGACTGAAAACATAATGTAAAAACTTTGTAATAATAAAACCTCTTTCTTGAAATTGTGATTCATTTGTTCCTAAGCTAAAATCTAACATTATAATATAAATTAAAAGTAGTTTTTCTAATTTCCATGTAAAAAAAATACGTAATCTATAATCAAAATTTTATAAACTAACTACAATATTAAACTTGTTTATTAATTTGTAATGATTTAGCAAAAATTGATCAACAAATCATTATTGTAACAACCCCATTTACATAGCGTCTTTGTGTCACTACCCCAAATAAAATTTGAATGTGGAACGTTGGCAACTTCCGGTAACAGAAAATCGGCGCTCGCCTGAACAACTGTGACCCACTTCCGGTCAATGTTAGGGGAGCGAACAGATGCGATGATTAGATTCATGCCCCTTTCTGAGGTTAAAAGCTATTTGATATTTGCCCTATGAGTTTGACGATCGCTGATTTTATTATAGGACTTATACAAGATTTAAAAAAAAAATTATATAGGAAAAACTAGTAATTTTTATGTAGATTTTCTTCTTTTATTCTTATTAATTATTTATAGCATGTTTTGTAATATAAGTCTCAGTGCTATTATTTCTTGTCATTTTAACTAGTAACTGCAGATTATCTAAAAATCTTCTTTGATAGTTATTACAAATGTTTCTAATAAAACTTTTTAAAAGATAGACGTCCTATTTAATTTTTTTTATTTAAGTCGAACCTGAGACGGTTATTCCAAAGCTTCATCGAATCGACGTCGATAAGGAAATTCATTTCCGCGTAAAACACGTGGTCATGTAAAAGTATATAAGTTGAGGGCAGCACCGGATTTTCTTTACTATTGTTATGGCGGAGCGCCACCTTGGTCTGCAAAAACTTTATCTCTAAAATTAGGTAATAATGAATATGATAATTAACAATCAGAAACTAAAAAGTTAATAACTCAGATCTCTAGTTATATTATTTATTACATTTCATTCTACATCATTTACGTAATATAACAGTAAATATATCTAGAATCATCTAAATATTTAATTTTTTTTAAAAAATATCAAGCATTTCGTTATATTTATTCATCTTATTTTATTAAATGTGGCAACAGAGTAATTTAGAAGTGATACTTGAAATAAAACTCTGTACAAAATTATTATTAACATTTTCAGATCTGGTACAAAGTGACGCGCGCGATAACTTCCGGTCAGGAACTATTGCTGGGACCGCGCACGCCGTTGCCACTGCAAGACGTGGTACCGACTGCTGGTGAGTACAAAAAGTTCACGACGAAAATATTTCGTGTACTAGACGATATATATCTCCACTACCAGTATATATTATTTATTGTGAAAAGTTACTGAGGAGAGAACATTTATACATTCTATGAAATGGCAATCGGTTAACAAGCAGCCATGATAGTTACCAGTAAAATGTGTTCATGATCAAGTATTTTTTTTAATATAGATTCATTCTCACGCATTTAATAAAGAAAAATGTATTACTAGTTTCTTTGAATATGACATATTTAAAGAGTATTACATCTTAGAGATTTTTTATACTTTTATCATGTTTATCAGTTTTCGGTAGAGGTATCTCTCAAGGAACGACACTTATTCCGTTTTTCTATACACATTAAGCAAAGCAGCATACAAAAGCTTTTTTTTTTGTTTGGAGAGAAAATGTTTTTTTTTTAATTGCTATATGTATATCGTACCATATATTGAGAGTTATGTTGATGTAATCACGGTGACGCGTGCTTTACGCTCCGACGGCATGGTTGTAGGGGCGCAGTTAATTGGAGTCACCTGCCCTCAGCGCCAAACGTGTGACTCTAGCCTTATTATATCGCTATTATCATTATATAGCATGCTCTGAAACACTTACAAGTAATAGTAAAAGCGATATATCAGTAAAAAAGCATATTAAAACACTCCTTAACTAAACTAAAACTTTTTTTTCATCTCTCAGACGTAACTAGAAATTAGTTAATACATCTAATTTCTAGTTAATTCTGACAGATTATCGTTTGAATATATTATTTTAATCATTACTAAAGTTAACTTAGTTAAATCTTCTGATGGGAGTTACCTTTAAAGGAAAAAAATACTTAAACCTTAGTCAATTGTACAGAGTAATAACAAATAGTTGTTTATTATACATGGATTGAAATGTCTGGAGCAAATTTTGCCGAATAAAATCTTAAAGCTTTTTATACAATATTTTCTTAATCAGATTCTATTGAAATATTACTTTGTTGATATAGACAAATAGTTATTATAATTCTGCGCCCTAATATAGATTAAGTGTATCGTATTATCAATTGTGATTACTGTATAATAACTATATATTTTTTCCAAGTTAAAAATGTCGATCATGTAGTTACTAATATGATGTCATATTATGCTTTATAATAGTAACATTCCCATATTTAAAACGCAATAACAATATTTCATATAGTAGTTGTTAATCACTCGATAACAGGTGCACATTGTAGTTATTCACGGATGATATGAAATCAATTCATTGAATTGAATGTTGGGAATGCATAAATGCAAATGCGTAGCCTTGGTGATCTTATCTGAAATGCTAAAACACAGATCTTGGAGAGCTGAGTACGTTCAATGTTTGGTTTTACTTAAATCATTCTGACAAGTTAATATTATCATGTTCCGGTCAGGGAGGAGTGAGAGGTTCGCTTTGGCTGTTCAGATTGCTGGTGGAAATCTGTCTTGTTGCATTTGTCAATTGTAATTGAAACTATTTAAATATATATTACTAATTTTGAATATAATGTTCGGGTTTAAATCGCGGTGACCACATTTTCAATGTATAACAGTTACTCTGGTTTTTGTCGCGACATGGTTTAGTCTTCTTCCGCAAAGACTGTTTAATGGAGGATTTAATATCTATCCTCACTAGATTTTCATAATTTTGTAACACTACTTCAAGGTTTTTATATCGACATATATCAAATATGCACTTTCTCGCTTAGGCAACTGTAACACTAGCTAATAACCTGGTTCCATGACTTTAACAAAGGATAATCATTTTTCAGTTTCAAATCGCTGTTATTTGATTTTTACAATATTCGAGTATGGACCGGACCGTTGAAAGACAGTAGATAACAGTAGTAAATGGTATAATTACTAAATCTTTCATTTACATACATAATTTAGCATTTATATATAGTTTTTTTATTAACTATTATGCAACACATAGGTATAAGCAAAAGCGATCTATGAAATGAGTGTTAGATGCTAGCACTGATCTTTTCCGATCTTTCCAAATAAAGAATATCAATGAAGGGTACAAAAAAAATTGTATCAATTTTTAATTTAACAAATAATATTTATATATTTTTTTTCAAATTAAGCATATTTTTCAATTAAAATAAATAAGAGAACGTCTCGAATCTTACAGTAGACGAAGTTTACCTCATGATTACTAAGTGGAATTCTGTCAAGTACAGAAGTAACCCTTTTTGGGCACACCCTGTATTCTTTAAAAAAAAATCACAGGGCGCAGTTCAGCAGCGCCACGCGGACATGCGATATTTAATTTAGATAAATCGGGACGTACGCGACGCACGTTCTGAAAAATAACCCATATGCTTTTGTTATCGTTGGGGTGACTTATTATAAAATATTTTATGACTAGAAGTGGTTAACAATTTTTATTTACAAATTTCAAAATTATACTGCGTTTATGGAATAGTGGTTGTCTGGCTCAAGTCCAAACGCTATGGAGTATGGTCGATTTTTTTCAAAGCCTGACTAACTAGCATCATCCTTCTATATATCTGCTGCAATAATAGCATTACTGTATTCCAACTGTCTTTGTATGGGAGCCAAAATATTTTTAGGTACTCTAAAATAATAAAAAGAATGTAGAACAAAGTGACTACACGAGCTTAAGGTGTAAACTTTTCTCTATATATACGAGCTTTTAACCTTTGTAACATATCACGATGTCTCTGGAACCATAAGGACTACAGAGTTGATATTTGGTATAAATATAATTTTATCGAATATAAGTCAGATAAGAATACATTTTATTACACTTCTCCGCTAAAGGAAGTTGCTGAAGTGTGTGTAGCCAACAAATCGGACGGGGAACAGCTAGTAAGCTATATCCGTAACAATATGCGCTTTAATCATAATGCTTACGTAAAGCATATATAGTAGTTACTATACACGTATAGTTATACGTGCATATATACATTAACTTATTCTGCGATAAGATTATATAATAAAATCTAAATGTTTACATTATTAGTTTTTGTTTGTAGTAAATAAACGTTGTTTTATTGCAGAACATTGAAATTTAGGCATGACATCAAAATTATATGAACTTTTCTAACTAAGTAAATAAAATGTGAAGCCTTATCTAGTATTATTCAGTTCGCCAACGTTCGTAGTCTTCTTGGTTTCCTGTAGAGCCTTCCGGTGTGTCGTCTACGCAGCCGGCGCGGGTGCCAGTGATTTATGTGATTTGAATTGTATGTAATTACTGTCCCACTTTAAATATGCGTTTTTTTTTGCCATACTTCAACGGTAAACTTAACTAATTTTAACTTTAGTCGTTGTAGCTAACAGGAATAGATTAAATACCATAAGGCAAAAGATATCAGAATGTTTGTAATAAGCATATATTTATTTTATTGTGGGTGAATACGCTTCATCGTTCATTGTCTTGCCACCATGTAAATTTAAGGTCAAATTTGAACCTATTATGGGTTGAACAAAATATCAGGATAAGTATAAATTGTGTCTGAAAGTTCAGAATTTTAAAAACAAATTTTCTGTTTAAAAAAATATATTTTTGAAAGCTATATAGTTTATCGTCTATGGTACGTATTATTGTGTGGTTGGTTAATAATACTGTTTGGAAGGGAAAAACCTTTTTAAAATTTCATAGCACAAAAAATTATAAATTCTTCCAAGTTTCTTTACACTGACTGTTCTGTTTTATACTAACTTATAATTTTCATGTTACGAAACGGATCCACTTTAATAATAAATTTTGAGTTTTATTAATTTTTCGCTTTACAATAATTTTATTCTGAACTACCCACACAATTACAATTAAGCGTCAATTGGCCGCATGATGTGCGTCATCAATGGGTCGGCGCAATGACTCTCATATATTGTCTCTCATTAGAAACTATTTGCAATAGCTCCATTCAAACATTTGTCAAAAAGCTCCGGGCTCAATTGCGTAAGATTTGATTGATGGGGTCTTTACCATAGGAGGTCGACTATCGTTACAGTCATTGGACAATTTTTGATAACGCAGAGTTTTTACTAAAGGATTAATAAATTTAACGTCAGGTAAGCGAGATAAAAGCTCGGTCCCAATGTAAAAGCTTATACAGTGGCAGCAGCGATACCGTTTGATTGATCTTTGTTTTCCATATAATTTGGTTCGTTCTTTTATAACAAGTTCAGAACATCTACGTTGTTAATTAAGACTGATTACTTTTATTTTTTATTCTATGAACCGACCGGTTCAGCTGAACGTTCTCCTAATGGTAAGTAATACACGCCTGGTCATAGCAATGTGGCGCTTATTAAGTTGACAGTGTACTAGTCTCGCTACCTTCAGATATAAGGGATCTCATTACTCTAGTAATTTTACTAGCCAATATTGTTTAGTGCCAGGAATAGACTTTAAGTTCTATTTAGAGCGACTCCACTAATGGAATCCTAACAGGGATTGTTTTAAGATGAATTAATATTAAGATTAAAATTAGTCGTTACGTTTAATTTTATATGAAGTTTAATTACAGATTATATATTGTTTAAACCTCTTCTAAAACACAAGAATGTTATCACTTTAATATGAGGTTCAACGAAATGATTTTGATCTAGTTCATTAATTCAAAAGATGCATATTAGCTTCATTAAAATTATTTAGTGTTTCTGTATTTTATTATTAATACTCTAATAAGCAATTAATATTAATTGTTAAACGCTTCACGAATAGTGTAATGTAAGATTTAAATTTTTCTATTAAAAGTATAACAGTTTATTTGGTTTCTCTCTAAAATAATAATTTGACGTTTCCAATGCTTTGCAGCATTCATGGTCTTCCCGTGATATAACTAGGATTTTTGTTTTAATGTAAGAAATCTGAATTGAATAATAAATGTAGTATGTAAGTGTAATTACTGGGGTAACGGGACTCAGCATCTTATGTCTCAGGCGACGAGAGCAATGTGGTGCAGTTTAGTATTAGGTGAACGTCCCGTTCGTTTCGTCGCTTAATTGAATAACAAAAAAAATATATAAAATTAAAACTATTTCATTTGTATGAATAGTAAATAAACATAGGAATATTATAATCTCCGTGCCGTCATGAGCCATAACAATAATATGAAGTTAACCCTTTATTAGCCGACTTTTTCCCCGTCCAGCCGCGTGCGTCCGCGCGTAATGAATGAGTGTCGCGCTGACATTTGTCATCGTGCAATTGTCGCACAGATTAAAATTGATGACGTTGCTTTGTCGCATGACGCATGCGCCATTGTCGAACGGCGGCCATATTGTACAATGCAATTCAATTTCACAAATATCGATAAGATTCCATCTTAATTATATGCAAATCATATTATTTTATTTTTCGACAATTAAGTCTTTTCTTTTTCATATAATGCGAAGCGATGAGACGATACTTTTCATACTTTTCACCTGATACTAAGTGATACGTCCGCTCATAATAATGTTGCGCTAATTAGGATATTATACACAACACTAAATCGCGCTCCTCGCCGTGAGAAGGTATTACCTTGTTACCCCAGTAATTCACTACCTACTTTTAAACCGGCAAACAATAATCTTTTCTCTTATATCTCTCGATTGTTGACAACCGTAATATGGTATTGCCTTTATGGTGGCAAATTTACAAAGTGAGGACGCAAGCAGGTTGGAGGAATAACTTGTGGCTCTGGAATCATCTTTTTATCACAAGACAAGGCCTTAGCAGCTGCGCCATGGGACAGTCAAATGCTGCGAATTTCTTATTACATTTCAAGCTTATTTGTTTGTTATCATTAGTGCGATTGAAATAAGAACCATTATTTGTTATCATCCCATAATATTTTGGTTTACTGTTTATGTGAAATAATATTGAAAAGATTGGTTTTATTATAGACATACAATCAGTAGCCTAGAATTACATTAGATGTTATGTAAATAACCTAATTAAGTCTATGGTTTTGACAATAGATGCATTATGTATGTTTAGGTGATCTGTCTATTTATCTATATTAAGGTTATTCGGCTTAATGCTTAAAGAATTGTAGCTACGCGGATAATAATATTGAAGAGGAAAAAATTTAAGATATCATTTTCATGTTAAATTTGTTGCACAAACCGAAGCGTCACAGATTAGCAACAGCACCCCCGTGGATGAAAAGAAATGATTAATCAAAAAATTAACCGTCAACAATGGACGCACCCCCCATTTAACTGACTACAATCGCAAGGCATCCCACATCGCGTATTTATTTAACAATCAAATAAATATTACGGACAATAAAATAGAAATATTTCAATTTAATGTCGCCGCCCCGACGCAAGGGTTGAATCTGGTGTAAGCACCATTTGCGCATTTCACATTTGTAGATTAGTCGGTTGTATTCTTATCTAGATTTCACGCGAAATTAAACAATTACTATCTACACGGTGCGAGTGCTTATAAATAATCGCCTTATTTTTTTCATTTTATTAATTTTAAAATCAGTTGTTCCCTTGACTGTAACACCTCCAAACTCCCTTTGAGCAAGGAATTTTATAAAATTCATTAGCTGACCAAATGGCAAAAGAAATATCTCTACTAAATTTTAAATGTTTACGTCTAACAGTTTCAGAGATCTCGTTACGATCAATGAATCTCTGGATATCTCCTATACACGTTTTTTAAACTGAGTTTTGTACATATACATCTGATCTAAAATATATTCAAACGACGTTTATATTACAGATATTTACCATTTGCTGTAATCATGTTGCAATTCATGTTATTATGATATCACGAATACGTAAAAGGTATCAGAGACCGCCGGTAGGAAGGCACTCCGGAGGGCGTAACGGTACGAACGAACCCGCACACAAATGCACCTGATGCTTTTAACGCCGTAAGCGCTGTCAGGATGGAAATGAGCAGGAAACGATATTACTCACTCCATATTAATATCGCATACACCAAGTTCCGTTTAATAAGCTCGCATATACCTTTATATAGTAAAAAACAATTATGTGAAACTTTACTGATCTGTTCCCTCTTACTCAATTACCTGGTGAAATTAAGAATATAAAGATAACTCTAAATTAAAAGATATGACAAGAAGCATACTTGGTGTTCAAAAGGTAATAAGCATTACTATGAGATGCTTGGCAGTATGACCATCATCTTTCTGCCATCGGACGCATAGAACCACGGCTGTTATTCGTGCCTTCATTGTCATTATTTCACGCATCAGGGAGAAGAATATTTTCCTTTAGAATTAGAATTGAAATAGTCTATTGACATCAGTGTTTCCGTCCAGATATGACATGGAAGCTATTGGAAAAATGAAAAAGCTTTTTCTGGACTTTCGTGCTTTACAAGACCAAAAATATTTCTGCTTATCTACAAAGTTAAACAATAGTTCATATTAGATATTTGGAAAAAAAAAACTTCTTAAACGTTGAGTTTTTTATTATTCGAGTATTTTCTCTAGCAACAGGTGAACTTGTCTAATGGTATAAGCTACTGTCGACTCTGTCTTTCTAATTTATGCATTAAAATTGTACACTGTAATACAATTGTATTATAATGGTTTTATTAACGTGAATGTTTATCGTACAACAATAATTATTTTTATGGATTTTATCGCATTTATATATTTATATATATATGATTATCATAAAAATCACTGGCGTTTCTGTGCGTATGGATACGGGATTTATAAATGAAGTCCTGACGCCATAGTTATCACGGATTACCCACCGTTATATTACCAAAAGTTATATATAAGCAATATGTGGTTATTAAGGATGTTAATAAGTTAACGGCAGTTGAGTGCAACAGGTGAACGGTGTGCGGAGGGGTTGTTGAATTCATTACAAAGATCGGTAAGTCACCGTTACGGTGTTCGCGCGCGTCATCTGTCGACGCCGTGGGAAAACTTAACGCCCGCGCGCACTACGCGACCGCTTTAAAAATATGCGGTTAAATTAAAAGCTCTATAATTGTTTATTTTCAATAACACACACCAGTAGTTTATAGTAAACATACACATTAAACGGTATATTTATTATTCAATTATATTATATTATATATATAACACAAACTACTCTTAGAAACAGCAAATATTTTTCGATTCATACGATTGCTTTTATTTCTCACGGTAAATCAATTTTAATACATCAATATAATCTAATAATAACTTAAAAAAGTTTAACTTACCTTCGCGAGTTTATTTTGTAACCATTCGATTATTTACGTTTAGAAACTAGTGTAATAACGGCAAAAAATTTATATCGCTGTATTAGTATTATTGAAGTAAGTGCCCAGGGTTAAACCATAGAATAAATAGAGTCTATCAATTTATCATATTTTTAAATTTGCTACATATTGATATAATTAGTTATGTTTTTGCTTGAATTTAATAACACAAATAGTTCAACTTGTTCACTAAGTAATTTCGATGAATATATTGCAAAGATTGTTTTTTTTTCGTTATTTTCTCTATCGAACTTTTTCGTTTTTTCTGCTTACTAAGACGAAAATAACAACAAATTACGCTATATAAAACTAGATAAAATAGTATGCAAATTCTCCAAAGACCTGAAGTGTCTAGGTGTTTCTTGATGAATTTGGGTATTGGTTCCGCTAAAGAACCATTCATCGTTCTATAGACATAAACTTTTTTAATTCTCTGAGTATATAGAAAGATGTCTATTGCAAAATAACATTAGCTATTAATTATAATTGTACTATAAAAATTAACCATATAGTATAATATATCGTCGGATATAAAATAGGTAAAAAAATTTAATTTTCTCATGTTTTAACATGTTTTTTGTTCGAATGCAAATGTCAGGTCAAGTGAGCATATTAACCCTGGTGGCGTGCAGGTGGGGTGGGGGTGTGACCTGCCCTCTGATAATTTGTAACAAACACTTCAGTACACAACTAACATCACACGACGACCGGTTGACCTATGCCCTGCTCCTCAACTGTCATCTTTGTGAATCGCGGATCCTCTTGATCATTAGTTAAATTTTCTAATTTGTGCAGATTTTTTTCAAGTGAGTATAGCTGAAGTGTTGCTTGCTAGGTTTGATTTTAAACTTTTGTATTTATAATAGAAGAAAATGTTCAATAAATGTCAAATTGTATTGATAGGTTTCGGACTTATCTAATTAATTAGCTGAGGCTTCATGCGACGTATTGCGTTGTCGTAGCTCTGATGATATCAGAGGTCGTTATCTCAGCCTTGCTGTATCACGGATGCGGGGCTCGTTAGACAATGCTTGGGGCGTGGCTACACTTGTCGTGACTGGAATTAATTCTGCATGTGTCAATGTAAAACATTTCATACTTCCGACGCTTCGCTCGTGATCGTCCGATCATAAATTTCAGTCGCGGACGTCGAGATGTGAACCCGTTTCGTTTCATAAGGCTACGTCTAATTATGCATGTGAGATTATCGTGCCCCTATTGTGTGAAAGTCGGAAAACTTTTGCTATGTAATTATTAAGTCAGAAGGGTTAGATTTTGTTTTCGTACAATATATACAATTATTACTGTATACTGTTCAAATAGTATCATTGTTAGGTTGTTAGATACTTATCACGCTTTATATAAAAAAATCTATTATTATAATAAATTCCTTAAAAGATCTATATCTAATCATTAAAGGAGTCTCCTCCTGAACATGAGTAGTGGTATTTTTTTAAACAAAATGCAAAAAAATCTATAACATTATCTTGATGAAATTAAAATTAAATCTGACAAACAATTTATTGTTTCAGCTCGCGAAAATTCTACTGTCAACTCTTCGAGCAGCTCACAAGCTTTAGCCGAAGAAGAGGATCGAGAGGATACGGAGCCGAGGTGTTCCTTCTGCGACTCACCTTTCCCGAACATTGATGTGTAAGTTGCTTTTTAACTTTGTTAAATTTATTATATAACTAACCAATTCTTAATATGGTAATACCAATTTTAATCAAACTAGACACATCAGGTAATTTTTAATTGTATCATGGTAGTAGTAGTTGCATTACCACCAGGAGATCTACTAAGGAGTAGTAGAGTTACTGTGTTCACTCGTTAATAATTTCTTGCTAAACGTTTTGTTTTAATTAGTGGTAGATTCCTGCCTTTGGAAACTAGTTAGGTACCACCCCATCTCTTACTTCTGCTGCCAAACAATGGTGTGCAAACTTCACTATGTCCGGATTTAAAGGCGTTGTAGATAGTGGAATTACAGGTATGAGTCTCTACATCTTATGTTTAAAGCACACAAAGTGGTATTGTGTATGTCATTCCAATTAGTGCCACGTTGTTTTAGGCACGGTTACATGTTATCAGCCGAATGTCTTGATTATCTCGTGTATTAAAAAACGGTTAGGATACAATTTCGCATTGCAATCGAATCACACATTGTATGGGCGCGTCTCTTGTCTGAGCGTGCCATTGAAGCCGAGCGGCGCAAGATCCAGAAGTCGATCAATTTCAAACGTCTTCAGAACCATTAACCTCTCGCCATTAATACGATTTGGCCGACGGAGGAGCGGTTCGGTAACGATTTATTTAGTGCTACAGATGTGCCAGTTCGATAAGGCATACTCCGATGATTTGTTAAGTCGCGGCTTGCAGGCACGCGACCTCACATCTGCCGCATCCTGCTGACAAATTCGACTGATCATCTTGCAATTAAAAAAAAAACTTCAAATCAAACGGTAATGAAAACAATAAACCTAATAGTCTTTATGTTATCAAATTGAAAAATGTTTCATGCGCGTTTTAATGACCAATAACTGAAGGTTATATTGGCGCGTGTCATCATATTCTATTAGAGCAACGTCGAGCTAGTCAATAATGCAAATGATCTAGATTATCGACATGCACCATTTTATCGTATTCACGTCGTTATCGTTCCATCACTATTATTGGAATATTGCTAGGGAGTTCAAAGGAAAATTATTATTATTTGACAATAACATTTAACGTATATTAGTGTTGCTATTAAAATAACCGACAAAAACGTAATAACAAAGAAAGCAAGTTTTCTATGAAATTTTAATGATGTCTACATTTTCTTAATCAAAGATTTAGATCAGTACTTACCTAACAGTTTCATTGTCTGTTGTATGCTTGTCTAATCTGGTCAGTTAATAGTTCTATTACATCAACAGAAACAATTGGATTGACCATAGTGCCTGTCAAACCGTGAATCGACATCAGATACCTGCCCCGTTGCGAAGTCAAAGCAAAATTGCAAGCATTCTTGACTTGCTCGCAAGCATTATTATTATTCCTCCGCAAATCTATTCAATCACGAAGCAATCTGGTTAAGGCACTACTAGATTTATAGTAAAGTTTTTGTGATGTCAAATGGCCAGGGCTGGCATTTAAAATGAAATAGTTGTATAATATAAAGAATTGTTATCTATGTATAGATCTGAAATATTGCTCTCGGTGTATCTCAACTGTCAGATGCTGGCTCTAAATTTATATCTGACTTGAATAATACGTTTTAAAAATTTTGCATATTTAAATTTTAATTCAAAAGTTATTATTGCTTTGGGCTGTACCAACTGCGCTATAAAGTACGAACGCAATAATAGTTCGGAATCAATTATTAAAATGAATCGCATTCTGTACGAGATATCGTCTGTATAAGATTTCAACTTTGCAGTAACGTTTATATATTCTAACCGAATGAACTGGAACAAGAACTCCGTTTGCAGCTTTAAGGCGTAGCATTATTATAAAAAAGGTTTTAATTGTATAAGTAATATAATTGATATTAATTAAAACCATAAACGTTGTTCGGTTAGTTAGTAGAATTTACCATTTACAATTTATTTAATTTTAACATAGAGAAATTAAACAATATTTGAACTTATAGTTATTGCAATATCTTCAAGAGTTATAAACTCGTACATTAATGCACAGTAGTAAAATGAAAGAATTGTTTGTTGTTTAAATTATAATTTCAGAGCTTTGAATAATGATATATGCGTAAATGAAGGATGTGTAATCATCTTAATGTTTAATGAATACTAAGATTGTCAGGATTTCGGTCTTAAGATTGTATTGGTTTAGTACTTATTAGGACTATATGTGAAAGGCTTTAAAGATTTATTTAAAGTAAATAAAAATACAAATTGGTTTATTAATAAAGTATTCTATGATTTAATATAGTCACATAGATGTCTGATAAAACAAACTTTGATGATAGCTATAAAATATATGTATTTACTTAACATGAAATCTTTTCTTCTCGATAATGTTACAAAAAATAGATAAGCAAAACTTGGAAGAAAAAAATACTTAAAATATTAAAAATTATTGGAAAGTTCTTATTGGCTTTCTTGGTGATTGCGGTATATATACGGATACATTTCTCTACAGTTGATGACTTTTAGTATCGATACGTATAAACTTAAATGTGAGGAAAGTTAGCTGAATAATTCCTGATAATTACGTACAATAATGGAACAGGTCCCATGATATCTCACTCATTAATTCATTAAACTTTTGTTGTAAAACAGAAACGACAGAAATTTTAACTGCTAACAAAATAATTGTCTTTATCCAGTGCATGACATAAAGTCGGTTTTCACTTGATGTCTTAATTGGGTTCGCTTTTTTTTTAAATAACATTACGGTTAAATTTATGTACTACCGCAACAAGGACTAAATGTTTGCAAAGTCTATAAACATCAATGTGCAGGCCGTTAATATATCACCGCCGTCCACTTTTTCATGACTACAGCACACCATATAAGTAAAATATGTTATTAAAAATAATAGAAGCAGCAGGTAGACGGTATTATATACTTGTAACGACACCTCACAACCAAAAATGATATAATTTTTGTTAATGCCGCAAGATTTAATTTTAAGTGAAGTTTTGTTACAACTTTAAGCTTATAAGGAACTTAAAAATCCATAAATGTCAGCAGTTGGTATCCGTTATGAAATAATTATAACAACCTTTTAGTTTTTAATCTTTGTCTCTATTTTTGGTGTTAATCTCGCAAGATAGGATATGTCCGTCTTAAGGATTTATGAGTTATCTGAGTGGAAATCTGAAATTATTATTAAAAAATCTACTACATAACAATTTCCTACATTTAATTAAATACTACTACACATATAATAAAACGAAATTTCTTATAGCGTTTATTTAACTATTTTATTAACCCGCGCTTTCGACCGCTTTGCAGTAGCTGTCTTGACGGGGGTTTGTTATTTAATTTTTCTTTATTTAACTAAAAATTTAACCTATATATATACATATATACTTCTCTAATATTTTCGAATTCACAGTAACTATATTCTATAGATATTGAACAGTAAAATCTCAATAAATACAGAGAATATGTGTTAGAGATAGCTACTGCTGTCTATATTGCTGTAGAACATGCTAAAGAATGTTGTAACTGCAAATTATTAAGGTTGTTCTAAAAAGGTTTTGTATGGTAATAATAGGTCTTGCATATGTCATCATCCATATTCTTTTAAATGAAAACTGTTTATAATACTTTTTTCAATAATAATAATGGTGTTTTTAATATTTTCAATACTGAAATACGATTAATACGATTATAGCATCGAACCAGGACGCACGACTCTGCGATCGGATACTTCAACTACTGGACTATATGCACGTCTGCGCTAATTGTAATTTAATGCATCGATAAGTTAGAAAGTTCTTAGTTATAAAATATTATTAAACGTTTTTAATTATAGTGGCATGTACTGCAACGAGAAATAAGCGACGCTTTCAATTTTAATGTACAATTACGCAATATTCTATTAAGGAGTACATAATTGATGCTTGTACGGAACATTTACTTGGGTAATGTTATGAGGTTGTTATAAGACGAAAAAAGCTGCCTAACACGAGAAGATCGTTTGCGCAGATAGACGGCGGATTGCAAGTGCACCCCGCGGCTAAATGTTGTATCTGTATTGCGTATGCGCCGTTTGTATGGCTACTAAACAGCTACTTTAGATATTCAATTTCCATCGCTTAATAAAATTGACTCGGACTTTCAACAAATTTTCTATCAAACGTCTAGAATAGAGTTCAAATTGTAGAACCCCAGTACATTTGTGGTATGTTGTTTATTTTTAATTATTAAATTTTCCAACCAAGAGATGTGTAACAAATTTTAATTAAAAACAAAATTAATTTTAATTAAGGGGATATTTATATAGGATTTCCTTCATTCATTCAAAATTATGTTAAAATTACATGTAAACATAGTTTGTTTTATCGAATTAACAAATTAGTATGAAGTTGTTTAAATAAAATTAAAAACAACTATTTCAAAGTTTATCAGTCAGATCTATCGCAACTAGAAAAATGAAAGTCCGCAGTCAGTATTATAATGAAGTGAACTCTTCCTGGACTACCCACTGCTTTGATTATCAAAGCATAGTAGTTCAACTAGGCAATGGACGACCCGACAACATGTTAGCGACGGAACCATTATGACGGTAGATTTTATTCCTGAGATTAATTAAAAGATATGGCAACGGCCATCAGAGAGAGTGAAAACGGCTAGTGAGCCACAGCGATAATGTTGGCTCTATCGCATTGAACGAGTTAGTTCGTCATCTCTCTGTTGCCAGTTTCCAATCTATCGATACACGAACAGCAATGAATCTCGGCTGTAGTGAGGACTGATCACGCCGGCTGTGACAGGTGAAGTGATAGAAAACGCTGCTGGCGAATAGGGTTGCGTGTTCGAGACTAGTTATAGCCAAGGAGAGTCACTGAGAACATTTTTGTAATGATACGTTTTCCATCATTCAAAACGTGTATATGACAGTGAGACGTGCACTTAATGCGATATTTACGATTTTATGGAAAGGAACCTGATAGTTGAATACTTGGAATTATATACACAGCCTACTAAAAATATGGCGCGTACAATTGCTTTGCTCGTGAAACTTGCGCATTTGAAATTTATTGCAAAAATGAATTGTAATATTTGTTACGTAGGACTGGAACATGTTTGAATAATGCATTAGTCGTTTCATTCGTTTGCTCGACGGTTTATGAATTCTTTGACGATACGTTTAGGAGAGCTCGTGTTCTTATCGGCATTATTCTGCAGCTTTCTAACAAGGATGTGAGTCTAATTAGAAGAGAAAAAAAAATCGACACATTTATTAGATAACTTATCTATTTATTTTTATTAAAACTAACGTCTTCTACTCTCTTAAAAAGAACTAGAATATTGAAGAAATTGTGATTTACAACAAAGAAGAGATTAAAAATATTGTACTATTGGAAAACACTTTGAGTAACTTTAATGTTCTTGCAAAATACACATCGCACTGATAAGAAAATTCTAAATAATAACATCTAAAATAATCAGTCAGGATTATTATAGATAATGTAATTTATCTGTAAACTACCCATAAAAAAATTATTTTCGGATTACAGTAACACCAACGATGCCAATATTCTTCTTAATGTTAATTCTGGAAGTAATTCACTATTAGAAGATTGTAATGGTTCAAGACAATTATCGAATAAAGTTATCGTATTCATTAGTATGCTTTTTACGCTTATATTTATCTAAATATAAATTATTACTATTCTGTGCTTTTGCCTTTGCTAACTAGTTAAAATTTTTTGACATTATCAGGCTCGACCGCCACCTGATCCAGGCGCACGCGCAACCAGCTTCTGCGTTCCACTGCGAACTCTGCAATCGAGCTTACAGCTCCCGAGCACTGTTGCTAAGACATCGGGCACTTGCTCATACAGACATAAGGAAATACCCGTGCGAGAACTGCCCTAAGGTATGAAATATGTTTTTTTTTATTATCACGCCTTTTCTCTCAGTAGGAGTAGGTAGAAGCGAATAAACACCCACTTTTCGCCAGATGCGGTCCCATGTAACAGGAGGCGAGTCTGTTGCTGAAATTATATCCTTATTAATTTACATTAAATACATACATTTAAGATTAAGAAGAAATCTTAGTTAAATATTTCGTTTAGGTTTATAAGTATTATAATTTTTTCGACGTTAAAAAAGTAGAATGATTTAATTTAATTTCATTAGATAACTTGGTATACAGTTAAGTAATAATTCAAATTGTTCTTAAATAATATTTTTTTTCGAAAGTCGGCGAACATAAGGTTCAAATTATTTCAACGCAACTTTTTTCTCTCTCTCTACCAGGAATTCCATTTTTCAATATGGTCATATGAGCAAACGGAAGAATAGTCACAGTACTTTTTTAAAATTTCATAATGTTAATAGCAGTCTATGTTTAGTATATGGTCAAATATTCTGAACTAAATGCATGAAGCACATCGAAACCTGGTTATTTCAGGCATTTACCGATCCTTCCAACCTGCAGCGCCACATCCGCGTGCAGCACGTCGGAGCGCGCAGCCACGCCTGCCCTGAGTGCGGGAAGACCTTCGCAACATCCTCTGGTCTCAAGCAGCACACACACATACACTCCAGCGTCAAACCGTTCCAATGCAAAGTATGCTTTAAGGTGAGTTTCTGTAACATCTTTTCATTTAAAATCTCTTATATTTCCAGTTTTTAAAGTTTTACATCATAAGTTTCTTTTTATTATATTCTTTATATAAATTGTTTTGTTAATGCTTTCTTTTGTCTTTTCAGGCTTATACACAATTCTCCAATTTGTGCCGCCACAAGCGAATGCATGTAGCGTGTAGAGCGCTGGTGGAATGCGGAAAGTGCGGTCAGTCCTTCACATCGTACGCATCACTAACGAAACATAAGAGGTTCTGCGATACGGCATCAGCCACTAACGTTAACTTAAGAGGCCAACTACCCCAAGGACTTTCGCAAATACCACCACTACCTAACGTGGCCATGAACAATCCGAATAACACTAATCCATTCCCCATGTACAGAGGGCCGGCTTTACCTCTTCCATACAACACATTTGCTCACTATCCGGCGTTATTTTCCGCCGCGGCCGCAGCTTGTCCACCAGAATTTCTTAATCCTTTGCTTTTTAATGTGCAAGGAGCAAGATTGGCCATGGAACATGATATGGCGATGAGCGCCAGTTTGGCATCTAAGCAACAAGAAGAACGCATGTCTGTAAAAAGTATGGACAGTACAAATTCTCTTGATGATATGAAAAGGATCAAAGACATGGACTATGAAGTAACTAAGCGAGAAGATAATTTAGATAGAATTACACAGACTATTTCTCACAGTTTGTATGTAAAGCCATCGCTTTCTTCAACAGAGGAAACTTCCATTCAGCAACGTCGCTCACCAGTAGCACCTGTACCGGTAACAATAAACCCCTTCGATTTTACAAGAGAAGACTTGAAACAGAATTCGCCATTTAATTTATCACTGAAACTCGATAATAATGATGTCATTGGTACTAAACCAGTGTCACCATCAGAAGTTAAAGACTTATCTAAAAATATAGGAAACAATGTTGATAAACTTTCTTCATTCATAGACGTCGAAGAAGAAGCTAAAAAAGATCAAGGCGATCAACCTCTAGATTTATCACTGTCTAAAAAGCAGAGTGATAAAGAACGTGAAATCGATAGCGATAATCGTTCCTTTCGTAATTTATCCATTAAGTCATATTCACCATCAGAAAGTCCAATCGAACGAGAGAGTAAAACGCCCGAAAACGATACTACTGACGTCGATGTAGAAGCAGTGGAACCAAAACGCGAGGATTCACCACAACCAATAGTATCCACCCCTCTAGCTTTTCCAATGCCCGTCCATCCTCAACACAATAATAGTCTGATTGATGCGATGTATCGTCCTCGATTTACGTCTTTCCACAATCCATCCGATTCAATTTTAAATGCTACTCATTCTCCATACGTACCCAGCCCGTTCAATTTTTTATCGCCACTTCTCGGTACTGACGGCCCAGATAGACAACCCAGTGCCTATGCCAAATTTAGAGAATTAAGTGCAGGTACTGGAAAACTTAGAGATCGTTACGCTTGCAAATTTTGCGGGAAAGTATTTCCAAGGAGCGCTAATTTAACTAGACACTTGAGAACTCATACAGGAGAGCAGCCATACAAATGTAAATACTGTGAGCGATCATTCTCGATATCGTCTAACCTGCAGCGACACGTCCGCAACATACATAATAAGGAACGTCCTTTTCGGTGTCCCTTATGTGACAGATGTTTCGGTCAGCAAACAAACTTGGATCGTCATTTAAAGAAACACGAAGCTGAAGGTGGAGATTCGCCTAGTTCTGCTGACACTGAGAGGGAGGATGCTTACTTTGATGATATAAGATCGTTTATGGGAAAGGTAACTTGTTCGCCAGGTGTGCGAAGTCCGACAGCGATGTCTCCTCATGGGACTCACTCCACTCACCCATCACATCGTCCTCCGCTCGCCATTTCCACATAGCCGACGGCGTACTCGCTGCCACCTCCGCCTCCGCTCTGGTCACAGCCCTTCGAGAAATTTTAAAAATTGTAATAGGCAAAGGCCTCGAACCTTTTCGGGCGACACAGATGCAACAAAGTTTATGTACTATCGTCAGTACAGAGTTAGATTTTAAAATTAAAAGAGAGATTTAAATATACATGTAAATTTCAAGCTTCACTTGATGTTATGTTAATTAGGCTATTAATATTGATATACCTGATGCCGAAACCTAAACAGTTAAAATGAGCATTCAACTAAGTGAATGGTGGAATGTATTCACTACTATGGGTTCTTATAAACGAGAGACGTTTGTATTTACACAGACATTAAATCCTATGGTAAAATATATTCTGTGCACGCGATTTGATAAAGTTATCGAGAATTTTTGTATTATTTAATTGTTGTTATCGTCAACAGCATTTACCTATGCATAAATCATGACATTAGTAAATTATAGCCCTTAGTTTTTAAGCAGACAGATGCCTATGATGACGGAGTAAACATCATCTCATTGATTCGTTCCTAGATGTATTCGTGATCTAAAGGTGTCATAAAAATACACATTTTCTCGAATCACGGAGTTTTGTATAGAAGTTAATGTTAAAACATGTATTAAATAGAGTTTTGTTTATTGTAACATATTGTAAGTAATTTGAAAAAAAAAAATCAGTTAAAATGTTATCAGTCTGTCGTTAAGTCGCAAATGCTACCAAAGTTTTTTTATAATGGCAAGTTTGGTTGGTTGTAAAGTAAATTCGGCGCGTCTAACTTGTAAATTAAAACGTATATTATTTTCTTAAAAAAAAAAATGTAATCAAAAGTATCATTTTTAATATTTTTGTTAAATTTGTTAACTACTGACAGTGTTAGTTTGTAAATAAATAAAAATTGTAATTGCACAGAGCATATCATGCGATTAGATAATGGGGAGCTCAAATTGTTTCGCTATTGCGTACTAATGATATAAATAAGTTGTTAGATAAATCTAGGATTTTAAGGCAAAGAAAACTCTGAAAGTTATTCGATTTTAAATCTATCAATATTGTCTGTCGAATGTAAATGCCTAACATGTACATGGAAACACTAGCTACATAGTCTTTCAATTTGTGTATCTTAAGCCAATTCTAGTGAATTAAGATTTTAAAACGCAATACTTTGAAATTTTGGAGTTTTATCGTCATATCACTTTCAGGCACTAGGAAGAATAGATTAAGCCGGTCTCATGTCAGTCAAATGAGAATAAAAATACATCTCTACTTTATTCATTTCCAATACGATTGCGATTTATGAATACTGTATTTCATTGGAGAATTAAAACGGTACAATTAACCTTTGTTTTATTTATTTTTACTCATATATCTTTTCTTTCATGATTTGAATAAAATCTTGTTTGCAATAACTTAGAAAATTTAAAATGTCATTCTAAATGCTTCAAAATGTTTTTTTTATTTATAATATTTTCAATGACTAGTAATTAGAGCTGGAATATCTATCTTCTTCATCAACAAATTATTTCAATGAAGTTATTTTGTAACCTTTGTACCTGCTCAAAATATATTACCTACTTAATTATGCGATAAATAATAATTACGAAAACAGCATTAGAAATAAATAGTCAAAGTAGTTTATTCATATTAGGGTGTGGGTGAAGTGTTTTTTTATTCACGGAAAAGATTGATAGTAACAGTTAGTTCTCTTAACTAATACACAAGTAGTACATACGTACATACAGCAAGAACCAAATAAATAAAGTAAGGTAAGTTAAGGTAAGGTTTTTTTCTATGATGCGACGAGACGAGCGAGATATTAACCTTAATATATTAAGTTTCTTTACACCGGTAATTTCGCTAGCTAAAACGCCCTGCCAACCAGAACATAGTTATGTTTTCAAACTTTTGTTTGTTGGTAGAAATAGACGCTGCGGTGGTACCTATCTAGGCGGTCTCCGGCAACCAAGACCTACTACCAATAAACCATACCAGGCATATATTTAAATCTAGTCTGAATTTCAAAAGATCGCATAAGTAAGTATTCTGGTAATTATATTATTACTTTTCGAGTTTACATTAATTAATCGACTACACCAATTACATTTATTTTTTCGAAGTCGAAGTGTCGATATAAAAGAACCACGACATTTAAGAACATTAAAAAAATAAATAGGATCGCCAGGTTTCTCATCCTTGAACCGAATCTGTCGCATGGCAATCATCTCGAGCGCGTAATTATTAAGCCCACTGTCAAAATCGGGTCCAGCAGCCGCGGCCGGCAGAAACGTTTGACCTTTAACAAAAGATTTTAATCAAGTAGGCAGGTATTATATAAGAGATAGTCCGGGCGACTGGCGTTATCAGTGAAAGCAAGGACGAAACAAGGACGCAGATAAGGCAATAACACTCATTATCGAACGGCCAGTCGCCTGCGCCGGCGCAGCGTGTTGCCTTTGTGCTCAGCAATAGCGGATTAAGTGGGCTATTAAGCGTGGTCCATGACACACCTCATTGTCTACAATCGGATTGTAGCTCTTTTGGTTATTATTACGAATCGTGCTTTATGTACGCCCGATTCGTTTCTTTAAAACGAAAATTGTAGCAGAACTTAATGCTAACTGATGGTTCTGAACTTCTCCGGAGTTCGTAAATTATACGAATAATACAACAACCATAGTATTTACTTCAGATAATACTATATTTAAATTGTTTTAATAAATTTTAAACAGTTACACAACAATCAACTGTTGATTTTTTTTTAAAATTGGAAAAAAATATTGATTGGTAACATAGGGTAATAGTTATGTGTTAGTATATTTCCGATATTTTACTATTATTAGTATTATTTTTACAATAATCGATACATCGATGTCTGTTATTCTCATACGATTTCCTATGAACGATAATAATTTAGATTTGGGATTTTTTTTTTTAATTTTTTAACAGTTATATTTTTTATGGCAATAATTATATGCTATGAAATCTAGGCACAATTTAGTTTATACAAGACATGGCAACTTAGTTAATGTAGTAAATAATACTGAATGCTATTCAATCGTAATGAATGGTGGTGTATGTGGTCCACGGCGTAGGTGGGGGAAGCGGTGCTGTACGCGTCCGGACAAACTGAATAAGGTCTTGTTCCGCGAGAATCTCGCGCCGTTATCACGACACACGCTGTAATGCCCACTGAAGAAAAAAGGAGGGTTTACATGCTGAAAATGTTTGTTTATAATATACTTAATAACTTTATTTATGGAGAAGCTTTCTACTATCCCTACGACACAGTAAAGATGATAAATAGGATAAATGATGAATCAATGATAGGTTATCTATGTAATGAAACGATACAAGAGCCATATCAAGATTTTTTATATATATGTCTGGTGATGATCAACATTTAAATCTTGTTTAGGTTCCAGGTTCGCAGGTTCTTGTATATTGTGGATGATCTCAAGGGTTTACATTTCATAAGGCTAATCAGTTAAAAGAAGGGTTCTTCCCCGCTAGTGTTTAATGAGTTTGGGATCAGATCATATTCTTCTCTCTCTCTCTTGTCGTTTATGTGACGTAGGGTTTTTCCATAGGTGAATTATAACGGATTATTTGAGGATCACATCCAACTTTGGTCAGTGAGCCCATCAAGTTTATCCAGCTAGGTTAGCTATAGCATCGATCATCCCCTTATACTCCACCCGGAAAACAATTGTCATACTCCGTGAGGGACTGCTTGCAGGGACGTCATTTTTATAATGACATAATACTTAGAGGAGTTATTTATAATTTGAAATAATGGTAGAGTAATTAACATTAAGTAATGTGAATCTGGCCTTAATAAAGCTTGACATCGCGGCTATTGTGCGTCTTTCTCTATACAAGGCGCCATAGCGTCCCGGTTTGCACAATCGCGGATACGCCCGCCACGAGAAATGCGTCTTATTAGCCGCTCTTTGCAAATGTCATCCCATGGTCCTTATTAAATTAAACTAGACGTACTTCCTTATTTCAAATAACTATACACTTAAATCGAAACGAGTTCTTAACACATTATTTAAGTAATATCAAGTAATGCATTTATTTTACCTTCGTTGTTTGTAACATTAAACAAAATACTTATGAAGACCACTTTAAGACAGATTCGTGTAGTAAAATATGTATATTGCATTTTTATATATTTTTTTCTTAATATTTAATAATGTCATTTTATTATTTACTCAAGTTATTGTTTCAAGTGAATTTGAAACAGAATTTATATTGAATATTTATTACTTTGTCATTAGCAGACATGAGTTACTTGCCTTAAATTTTACATTACTTTTTCCGAGCGTTCTCGTACGCAGCCTGTTTTGCGCAATTAAATTCAATCGAGTCGAGTATTTTATGCGTTTTTTTTTTACACTTAACCACGGGTCATTATCGTGGCAATAAATCTCCCTTCTGTCTTTTCATCGTCGTCAAGAACTTCATTAACTTTTAATCAATGGGAGTTTTTCAATTGCAACCATGAGAACGGGAGCTCGAAACATCTTAATATCGGGATTGCGATGTGACAAAACGCCAGGAAATTGATTCGTCTTTGGCGTCATTAAGCACCCGCACTCCATAACTCTCCGCCTTGTGTTTAAAGAGAATTTCAAATTTGCAGACATAAGGTCCAGATTTCGATGATACGGGGCTTCTTAATGATCGTACAAGTTTTGATTCATTTGACCCCATCAAAACCTCTGATATGCGACTTTTTTTTATGGTAAGATTTTTAGTTATCTCGGACACATAATGCATATGCACATTAGATTAACAAGCGGCGAATGGTCCAATAGTAATTGATTTTATTGATACAAGTCTCCACCCACCGGCCGTCTAATAAATCAATAATATTATTAAGTGCCACATCCGTTTTAATTAATGCTACTCTGAAATGGATCATGACGTATCTGTATCACATTGCGGATGTGCTCCTGGGGTATACCATATCTGATAATTATAAATATGTATGCTATCATAAATTAATGAGTGTATTTTATTTTACGGAGCGGATTTCATATCTGTCTTAAGGACGCCTTGTGAAAAAAGATTCCTCATAGCTTTACCTTTACTAGTAATTGTAGGAAAACATTAGTATTATAATACGTAGTTAGCAAAGGATATAAAATTATAGTTGTGGTCTATTGTTAACTATTACTCTTTGCCGTGATGAGTTTCAGATCAAATTTCAATTATAGACACTGCATTACTAATTCTGGAAAATTCCATACTGGTAATGGGAAGTTTTTTAAAGTGCAAGGACAAATTTTAAATGAAATATTTCACACGCTGAGCAAATGACGTAGAAAAGACATGGTAAACAAATAATAACTTCTACCGGATTTTCCAAACACCCTGCACCATGTAGAGGAAACTTTAAGGAGGATTTACCAAAATTACCAGAGAACTGATTAAAACGAAGTTAACGTCTCTACTGACGTACATTGCTTGCGCCTACGCACTACGACTTTGCCTGGGGTTACCCTAACCGGACATTCTTTGAATAATTGTTATTTCGTAGTGTGAATTATTAAAAAACTATAAAGTTTTTTAATAATTCAAAAATAATAAACACATGCGTCTTCTACACGATTTTAATTTCTATATTAATATATGAAGTATGAAGGTAACGAACAGTATCTTTGCATATATCTTTGTTTAAATTATAATAAACGAGGTTATGGTACTTTCTCCAAAAAAAAGATTGAATTGTAAAGATTAATGTAAACGTCCATATATTACAGTTTAACTGAAATTAATATTTGAACGTTATTAAATAATGAAAATATGTATATAAATATATATATATATATATGTATATATTATTGTAGTATCTTATCATTCTGTTTTATTTAATTACTTTATTATTTTGTGTAAGACGTTTTCCCAAAAAAAAATAAGTTTAGATATATCTATAGGACATGTTTGTGAAGATAACACGTTATCGAAGCATGTGAGGAATAAAGAATTAATAAAAACAGATATATCCTGGATTACGATTGAATCTTTGGAATTCCTGTGTTCAATAAACTAGCCTATAAAGAGATACGAGGTAATTATGAAGCTAATACGTATCATTTCCTTTGTGTGAGGTGCGAGATGAAACTGGTGTGTATAGCGGCGCGTGCGCTGCGACCGCCGCGGTGTACAAACATTCAACTGTACAATCAAGAGAAGTTGTAGTGAAGAGAGAAGTTATAGTGAGGAGAAAAGAGTTTATATGTCTCTCACTATAACAAAAAAAGAGACATTTTTAATCATATGTACAATGTGTCTAACACTGGTGGTAAATATATTTAGTTTTACATGGTGTACGTATAATATGTCCGCTGCTCTTATCTCTGCCACCAAACAGTAGTGGGAAAACATTACTGTGTTTGGAGGGAGTTGTATCTAGTGAAATTATTTGTGTACAGAGTTATCATCGTATGTTGCAAGGCTACAAGCAATGTGGTGCAGTCTCAATCATCTTAATTAGTGCTATATTGTTGAGGATGGGCATACTATTAACCATCAAAGCAATATTTTACTTGTCTCGTTGCTTCGTCAAATAAAAAAAAAATATTGATAATAATTTTTTTTTAATACTCTATCGATAATTACTAAACCGCAATCTTTAAAATTTTTATATGAAAGTAGCGTTAATTATTTATGAGATGGAGAAAAATTTAAAAGTATTGCATGTCATCGGTTGCTTTTTCTTGCATCAACAATTAACCTCAAATTTGTTTAGTATTAATGGGCAATGAGGTCTTGGGTAATAAAGCATGGTGAAGCAATTGTCCAAAATACTCTAGTTATCAAAAACAATATTGTTTTGGCGGTGTGATGAAGGTAGTAGTTAAACAGGTGAGATTGAAATATTCTTCCATTCGAACTAGGGACCACAATATGTTACAAGGCTAGTGTTTGTATCATGGAGGTAGTTTAATGTTGGTAGGTCCCTGTTGCTGGAGACTGTATAGGTAGAAACCACCGCAGCCCCTATCTCTGCCGCCAAACATATTTGCAACGTTACTGTGTTCTAATTTGTAGGGCATTATAACTAATCAAATTATAAGGGTAGAGACTTAACGTATTAACAAGGCGACGACTACTATGTGACTCAGTGTATATATAATTTTTATTCAATTAAGCGACGAGTCGAGCGGAAGGTACGTCTGTTGGTAAGTGATACGCCCGCCCATAAAAATGTCACGCTAGTCAGGATGATATATACTGCAACATATTGCGCACGTCGTCTGAGACATAAGATATTGAATCTTGTTACTCCAGCTATTACATTAACTGCAATGCTCTTCAAATAGGAACACAGTAGTAATGCTTGCACACTACTGTTTGGCGGCAAAAATAAGCGTTGCGGTGCGGGTTCCTACCTACACGGTCTCCAGCAACAGGGACCTACCACCAGTAAGTGTATATTATTCTAAATAGTGGCACGTTGTTATGGGCAGGCGTATCATTTGTTATCAAGTGAACGTCTCGATCGACTCTTCTTCGTCTACGTCTGTGTCGTAAAAAAAAAATTTAAGTATAATATACCTTATACATAAATCAAAAATATTATCCGATTAATTTCGATAGTCGATGTATTCGTACTCGTAATGTAACATCGATAACGATTCCCATGGCGCCTCACTGGCAGGGCGCGGCGCGGCGGTTTCGCAAGCTCGGCACGCGAGCCTATGTACACTGCGCGGCCTGTTTTCGATCTTGTCATTGTACTCGATTGTCCCTTTAATATGTTTCTGTAAATCTTATCATTTATTTAATTTGCCGCTCTTAAATAAAACAACATACGTGAAATAATGATAACATAACCACCATTGCAGAATAAACATTCAAAATTTTATAAATAAGAATGACCAAATTTAGAAACTCAAAAGCTTTGTTATTGTCTTTGTATTTGTATTAGCTACAGGAGTAAATACTAAAACAAATTATATGGAATAGATATTTTATCACCCCTAAAAGGATTTATATTTTAAGGCGAAATGTCGTTATTTTTAAGACTGTCTGAGTAGTGTGAAAATTTCTAAAGACTAATTGAAGTATACTTTTAGGTTAGGCCTATTATCACATTATTCCAGTATTTCTCGAAAATGCTAAGAACTAAAGCGAATATAAAAATAAGACGTTCAATCAATAACAATAATAAGACTTTTTTTAATAGTTGAAAAACTTACTGCAAAATTTGCTGAGGAAACCTAAACATTCAGGTTTTCAGTGTAGTTTCAATGATATCATCGTTAGTTAATAGGGAAGTAAAATTTAAAAGAAAGTTAATTTAAAAGTTACTTTATGGACTTTCATTGTCAGTAGAAATGATAAAAACTTCCAAGATTTATTTTTTTTCTCTCTTTTTATGAAAACGGTTAAGCTTTTTTGATTACATCCATAATTGATTTCACGATCATGCCTTGGAGATAGAAGTTTATTCATTCCCAATCTCTCAATGGTACATATTTCTTCTCATATATTAAGTATATTTCTTTGAGAGGTATTTTTAAATATTTTCATGTTATTAGACCAAAGTTTATTTCGAGGGAAAGAATATTTTTTTTCTTTTAAAGTAGAGGAGTCAAGAGTGAAAAGGTTGTAATAAAAATTACAACTAAGTAGTTTACGAGCATTATCACATTTTTTTATAAAATCGGTTACTTCCCAGTTGAGTCAGCTGTCGGGACCTCGACGAAGCATTGAAAGCGACAAACGATTGATTCGTTTCGATTCCGTACTTACATTTGCACTTTTAAGTATTAATTAAGTAATTGTTTTGTAATATTTCGTAACAATGGTCGACACATATTAAGTCCTTAATGCCAAAAGGTGAAGGGGACAGTGCTCGAGGGAAAGTAAGTAATTTTTTTTTTGCACTAAAAACGGGTTGTAGCGGATTTCTTGAAACAGCGTTTTTTTTCTTGTATAAACTAATTTTTTAATTGCAAAAATTTACTTTCAGTAGCCCTAAAAGGTACGGTCACGAAGGTTAATTGTTGGCATTTTTACATGTCAAATCTACTTAAACTGTACAAAACGTTATTCAAGTCGTAATAATATGTAATGTATACTCAACAGCATATTACCGATAATAAAATGAGCAATGATTAAAGTTGTACGAACAAATATTTCCGTGAAATATTGATTAACCTCAAATGTACAATATTACGTGAGAAAAATTATTGATATCTAGTAACAGCTACCATTAACATAAGAACTTATTAAAAATGGTCGACAATTCGAGATATCTTTGGTATACATCTTCTGTCAGTATGTAATATTACAATGCTAAATAGAATAGAATAAGAAAGCTTAGTAAGGAATACGTCATCATCATCAGCCGATAGACGTCCACTGCTGGACATAGGCCTCCCCCAAAGATCTCCACATCGATCGGAATATATATCGGTATAAATAACAGGATAAGAAAAATAAAGCCCTGAATGATATCAGAAGAAAAAACATACTTTGCTACCATATTGTGCTCGTCACTCAAAATTTTAAGTCTCATTATTTTAATAAATTTAGTAACTGCTTAACATTAGCGGAGGCGAACATTTGTTTGTCAGCATCACAGTATAAAAAATGTCATGAAACATTTGATCCAAAAATGATCGCTAATGATCTAGTAAACTGCGTTACCATTGGCTGTTGTATAATAAAGTTACGATGGATATAACGAACCCATAAATCACTCAAGCTCCTAACAAACAAGTTACGCACCTGTTCATTAACCGATCCTCGTATAGCAAGACCTGATTTCACTATATTCATAACAGAGCTAAAATCGTATTCTTCGCGTAAGATTTTTCTTTGACGTATCATTACGCATTATCACAGGGTAGTAAATGAAGTTATTAACCTTCTTGGTTGTATTTTAATTAGTCTATATTAACACGTGAACCGTTCGAAAGGTTACGGCAAGGTGCAGGAACAGCAATCGTGAGCTATTCGTCATAGACGCACTGTCTTTTTTCTCTTGTATTGTTATATGCGATTAGAAGCCTTGTTGTAAAAGGTTGTAAATAAGATTTATTGCTTAATTATCGCGAACCGGACCGGAATGATTGAGTCCTGAATGCAGGCGTGATGTAAATGACACATGTTCTTCTAACGTCAAAAAACAAGATGCTATTACGGCACAATCTTGAATAAAAGAATTTATATTTCTATCAAGTTTATAATATCGAATTATGATATATATGCAAAATCCTACTGTTATTATTAATTAGTTTGTCTTGTAAAGGAGAGGATCCTGCTTCAATTTTGGCGACATATTTAAAGAAATTTGATTTATGGTGTGGAATTTTTACCAGCTACCATCTTCTTAATCAGATTGATTATCCATATATGAAATCTAGACTATTTTGAGTGAAGTAAATTTTGCCGTTTTCAGCTAAATTGTCATTAATATTAGGTAAAACGTAAAGCCAAATGATAACTCACTTTAATTCAAAATATGCTCAACCAATTATAATTGTGTTCAATTATTGTTATTGCTTTTTATTAACATATACTTAGATTTTATTCTGTTATAAATAGGTAATCACCATCATCAGACAATAGACGTCCACCGCTGGACATAGACCTCTCTTAAAGATTTTCACATCGATTGTTCCCACGCTGCTCTGGTTCTGGCACCTTGCCAACGCCTGTCACAGTCAACGTGGCCCCTGGCATCGCCATTCCACAAATTTTGCTATTTCCCATCACCCTGGACCAAAGCGGGTTGGTGGAGGCCAGAGCTTCGTTTGTTGATTAGCAGGGTGCACCACGAGCAGGTGAGGTTAGTTAGGATCCCGTGAGTTGTCGTGCGAAACACTTTACACCCTCATACAAATATATATATCCTTACACAAATAAGTAATAAGATACTAGATATAACTTATAAATAAGTGTACCTGTAACTTTGACGCTTTGATACTTTATTAATAAGGTCTAATTTATGTGATTTCTACGAAGGATCAAGTTTTTTAGAGTTATCGTATAAACGTTAAAACAAATTGCGCAGAAGTGCTGTTAAAAAATATGATGAGAGATAGAAGTATGGCTGGGTTGTGTAAATACGTTCGGACGAGGGAGTGTCGATGCAAAAGCGATGTGCAAACACGTAAACATCCACATTAATTAATTGGAATAAACCACGAAGCGCTGTAATTAATTCAGAGGTATCCGTAACGGATACGACCGGTCGCATTTTACGTGTCCCTATCGAAACGATGTTAAAAAAAAAAGTGTCTCGTCAAACTGGGTGGATTTATTTCCCTATGAAGCAATGAGGCGAATTATTTGAATTTTTCAGTTAGCATTTGTAGCGATAATTTCTTACTAAATGTTTAACGTGTCTTACCTTCTATCCTTTCGTTTGAACGTGGACAAAATATCAATTTTATGTCCTAAATTTATTTGATCGAGACAGGATCAATGTTTCGTTATTTACCCTATATGTAAAAGTTTTTTTATTAATTTTACGAAGCGATGAAGCGAGCGGGACGTTCACATAATGGTAAGTGATCGCCCACCCATAACAATGTGGCGCTAGCTAGAATGGCACGACATTGTGCTCGTCGCGTTGGCATTGAGACAAAAGGTGTTGAGTTTCGTTACCCCAATAGCTACAGCGCCAGTTTTGTGGCAGAAGTAGGCGCTGCAGTGGTACCTACCTAGACGGTCTTCGGCGACAGAGACCTATTTATTTGTGCCTCTTTGTTATTAACTTGCTGAATGAATGAATTAAAAAAAAAACCTGTATTTTATCGAAGGATTCAAATAAACAATCATTATTGAGAGATGCAATAGTTATCGGCTTATATGTCAATGTGGCGTCCCAAGAATTGTCGTGAATCAATGTCAACGACAATTTTCTGCCTTAGGCTTTACGTTTATGTACAATGCCAAGGTGAATAATGATTCTTCGCTACTGATTGACGCTTTTTTCTGTCTCTCGTCTTTCATTGGCACGAGAAAAAAACATAATAATAAAAAGGTGAGCATCTTTAAGATGTATACATTAGCCTCCATTAGCAGTTGTTAACTTAATTGTTATTTATACATATATTCGACGCAGTTATCTGGTTTACAGTGACTGGATATGTGCGAGAAGCATCGCAACTAGTTGCTTGAAAAACTTACTTCATAAAATCGATAGTACTGTGTTTTTTTTTATTTGGATTCTAGCGATAGTATGGAACGTGTTCTTGGAATTAGATTGCATTGCGCCGATCCGGACGTCTTGGAGGAGACAAGTTTGCCATCACATCGTGTAACTAATATGACACTTACAGATATTGACTACTAGGTGAACTTGTGACTGCGACTGTGAGTATAATTTCTATTATATGTTAACTATTGGCTCTATACTGTTTTACAGTCTGAAGTCTACTTCATCATCAATTATGTGGAAATGTCCATAACGTTTACTAAAATTGTAGATATGATAAATTTTCTTAAATTTATTATAATAAAATGCATTATGTTTAGTACTTTTTTAATGAACTTAATCAGGACAAGATCGTGTTGTATAGAAATAATTAAAGAGTCCTACGTTCAACCGGTTGAGATGATGATGTTTACGTTTAGAATTCTTCTTCTTCCTCTTGTGCGCCTCCAACTAGTGAAGATTGTTTAAAAGATTATATAGTTATAATTTTTAAATCTTATATTTTGTTCCAGCGTTTCCCGCAATGTTTAGCCGTTGGTCCCACATTGTGGGGTCTTTCAATTCTACGTCCACAGGTATGGGATCGTTACTCTAGCACCTTGCTCCTCCATTGGCTATCAGTTTTTCGAGCTATGTGCATTGTTGTTAAGTTTATCAATTTTTAGGTCTCTAGCAGTAACAATAGATTTCTTACGGATTTCATCAAACTCTTTCCATCGTTTTCTGGTTGACTTTGAATTTTTTAAGACATATTGTGAATCACCACGAATTAATGACATATCTTCAAACATCGTTGTGAAAATGTATCAAATTTTTTTAAAGATTTTCTGATATTATACATCTGTTGTAATGCTTTATTATAATATGGGAATATACATATACATAAATATTTTTTTCCTGATTTAAGGTTAAATTTTATCAAACGGTTTTTTAATATGATATAATCCTAAAAAAAGTATTTAAAAGGATATTGGCTCACTTTAAATAAGATATGATTATGAACATAACCCAAATGCTGTCGAGTGGATGCGACATTTTTAAGTATCTCTCATATTGCTTTAATTGGATACCAGATTATGCGCAAGACTTTGAAGATGTCACAACGCGTATGACAGAAGCGGTTGCCGCAATCAACCGGATGCAATTAATTCTAATTGGGGAAATCTGTGTACGATATACTCTGATGTAGTATAAACCTTGTAGAGTTCTTGACGCGACAAAAAATCATCAACATCAAAATATTCTTACGACATCTTTGCCTTTATACCGAGCTATGATTTAGTATACTCATTGGAGGTGATAAAAAACTTAGACGTATTAAATTAAAGGTTTGACATCCTAGTCGGAAGTTGCTAGCATTCTACTACTGGTTCACGAAAGTCCTATATGTGTATATTATTTTTGCACTTAGTAAAATATATTATATTAGTTAATTGGATGTTATAAGAGTAAAACTTTTAGCAAACGTTAATTGATATACATGTTACAGTTCATATGTGCGATGGCCGCGATGTATCAAATTGAAGGTTTTAGAGCTGACATTTAAAATGGAGGTAGTAATTGCGTACGTGGCTGACTCAAAACAACAGAGCGGTTTTGTCGCGGTTGTTACAAGAAATAAATCAAGTCCATTACTCATGTTACCTCATAAGTGCTTTTGGACTTGTCACTTATTTGAAGCTATTTACGATACTTATCATATTTTTGACGTCTACCTTAGTCATCAGTGCGAATAAAGAAATTTTCAGATAAACTCTATACCGTAACGCCTAATTTTACAAGATTTTCATGCAATCACACAATTAGTTTTTTTGGGTTCATTGTGAGATCATGAATTTCAAAAATATTGTTAGACAAAATAAAACGTTTTCGATCTACACATTAACAGCAAAACGAAAGCATCTGAAAGACAACGTTAACAAAACAATAAATTTTACTTTATCTAACTAAGTGTTCCATTCAATTGAAACATTGCGAAACTGCCCCTTGTTGCGATACAAATTGTACGGATCGGCGAAACATAAGAAAGGGGGAAATCTAAAAGCAGCGTGTGCTTCTAATTTAGAGTCGCTGCCGGTCCAACCAGTTCCGTTACAAAGCAGGCCCCAACTTCTAAAAAGGTTTGTATTGCAGTTTTGTAGAGCACAAATCTTGTACGATCCTCTCACAGCGTACAAAACCGAATCTATTTATTAGTATTTGTTGCGAAATCGTTTTTATAACAAATATTACAAATCCCGTATATAGAAGGTACAAGTTTTAGTTTTGGTTCAATCTTACTTAATACAAAACGTTCACGTAAATAAACGGTCGTATAGAGGAATGAATTGAATATGAAATGAAAAGCGTATAATTAATAATCCATAAATAGCACCTACGTCTTGTTGAGTAATTAGAACACAAAAGAGCTTATTGAAATTGAATACCAAGCGGACTCAATCGTAGCTAGACTCGAAATCGCTGAATGCAAATTTCAAGTCAGCGCTGCTGGTATAAATTACCCACACATCCGTCGCGGCGTTGTGATGTAATTGAGTAATACAGGGTTTGTTAGCGGCGGAAGACTTCGTCCTACACGCGAATGAGACGTCGCTAATCGGTCCATTTTAATACAACACACAAATTTGAATTTGAAATTTTCATGATTCATTTGATTGGGTAAATGTCTTCTCTAAAGATACACTGCAATAAACTGCTTGCTGCTTTCGGTTATTCATATCTATAGTAAGTTAAAACTTTACATATGTGGAAAGTGACAATGATATACACTATATTGTCACTCGGAGTAAAGCATTATTGTAATAAGGTTAGATTGATCGTTTAAATAGAAACCAAAGCAGCTCTTATTTCTGCCATCAAAGAGTGTGCAAACATTACTGTGTTTCGGAGTTAAGGGAGTTGTAGCATCCTGTCTTCAGGCTGTTGCAGCGGCAACGATAAACCCTGGTATCATCGCTTCTTTTACGTGTGAAAAATATATAATGATGATAAGAAATAAAAGAAAAAACGTAATATAAAATTAGAATAAGATATTTGAAAAAGACATAAAAAACTATTTTTTCTTCTTTTTTTCTCTTTTTCCCCACTGATATTATTTTTCGGGAATTTTTTTTTATATCAATATTTACATTATTTGTGTATTTATTACTAATTAATACTACATTATTACATTACTTATATCTATGCTTTTGCTTATATTATCTTATTGTCAATCATTATAATTTCATTTATATGTAAAGTAATATTTCATTATTGTTGTTCATCACATATTTTTACGTAATATTTGATACACTTATTTCTAAGTTCCTAATTATGTTTACTTATGTGCGATTAAGAAGAAAATGTATAAATAAAGATATACGAAGGACGAAGAAAGATCGACATAGAGTGAAAGAAGGAAGTAAGACGAAAGGTATAAATTAAATAAAAAAAAAATTGTAAAGGCACCTCTACGGAACTCTCTGCCGTTAGTTGATGTTTTTGCATGTAGTTTAGAGATATGTAGTGTAGGGTAGGTTCGTGTAGTTAGCAGCTGCGCGACACTGTATCTCGGCGCTGCCGTGCGGCGATATTTCACGGGCCGCGCTGCTATCACCTATCAAATCGAGCAAGTGTTTCGCCCAGCCCTAACCTATTTTCATATCAACGCGAATACGCCTTGTCCGTTATCTTGTTCACTTGTCTTTCTTTACTTTATTTCTTATACATTCCATTTCAAAACAGGAAAAGTATATAAATGTTACAACGTACAATAAATTTTGAACTAATTTCAAACAATCATTAAAGATTCTAACATAAAGTAATTTATCTAAATGATTGATACGTAAAATATCCTGGATCCGTAGATATTTATCACAGCAGCTTCCATTTTTCCCGACAAACAGTAGTACGCAAACGTGCCTGTGGTCCTGTTTGAAGGGCTTTATCTTATGTTTAAAGATAAGAGCGCAATATGGTGTATATCATCCTACTGGTGTCAAGTTATTATGGACAGACAGTCAATTATCATCAGACGAACGTCGCCTTCGTCTCCTCGCTTTGTTGAATAAATAAATATAAATTAACATAGAATAAATGTTACGGTTGTTTTGAATATAATTAAAAGAGTGTACTTAACAAAGCAAACGCTTAAATTCATTGTTCACAGTCATCAGCTACCGTAGTAGTACATTTGCGTCATAATTTATTATACCTTTCATAAACAAAATATATACTTAATAATGAGATGACTTCAATTTACATATATTTACATATACATAGTTCGTCGCTTACTATCCTCGGACGTATCGTATGCGTGTCATCCTTTCGAGCTTTCAAAACGTCGAGGGTAGAACTACTTAGCTATAAGAAATATTTATAACGCTTTGTATGCAAAATAACGAATGCATTTCAGTACTAGCTCAAATTGTCTCCACAATCGTTACGTGTATGTATGCAATTATCGACCTTAGCGCAAGGTTTAAGCCGTACAAATACATAGGGAAGTTGCGTTTGTTTGAGGGCGAGATTCGAACGGGGCGCGTTGACGTGGGTGAGCTCGATAATCTGACAAGGATTTAAATAAAATCTGCATATAGCTCTTGTAATGTTTGATTGACGATATTATATCACAGCGTGATGTTAGGTAAGGATGTGTTTTGTAGTGTTTGGTGTGAAAGGTGACTGTATGTAGATTAGGATCATGATTTGACACGCGTTACGAATTGTCTCGGTATGTCAAGGCCGCGGTTACACTTCTGACAAGTCTAATATAATCGCCATGTTCGATATTTGTTACTTTATAACGCCTCATGTCGGTAGAATTAGTTTTTGTTTAAAATTTTTATCAAGTCACGAGTTTATTTCATTCTTTTATTTTTATCAAACAATTACAATTACAATTCACTTCAGTTTCTCCTGACGTTAAGCGACTATGAGGTTTACGTTAGAGAAGCGAGTTCACTCAGAACATTCAGGTTATATATGTGCATGTTGCCTGAATGCTGTTATAACGAAAGAGTTACAATATGAAGAAAACACCCTAGCACTGAACGACCTCTAGAACATGTAGCCCCAGTATCGAATCAGAGATATACGATTTACAAAGCAAACAATTAGCCGCTGCTCCTTAGAGACAGTCAAGCAATATCCATGGAAGATAAAGAATTATTGTGTTTATTAGCAATTTCATATTAAATACGAAGATAGATATCTTTTTATCATCATATGCAAAGATATAAAGATTTTTTAGCATGGAGTGGTTCGTGAAAATGTAATTTGAAAGTTTACCTCACAATTATGTTATAATATTATTTTTTTATATTTTAAAATTCTCATTTTTGTTGACGAAAAAGAAAAACTTACTAGTCTTAGTGGAAGTAAGGCAAATGGAACATTTTAGTACGAAGGTACATCAGGTACACCCATAAAGTTGTGCCTATTCATATACATTTTTTTATAATTATGTTTAATAATTAAAAAAATTGTGTATGATGGGAAATAAAGTTTGCTTATTATTTATTTATTTATAATTTTTATCTTTAATATTATAACGATTAAATAGTCACCGTAAAAAAAGAATAAAAACTCCCCTTCTAAGTATTCTGAACGTAAGTCTACTTTGTCCGTTAATAAGTGTACTTGACAGATGGACTTCAATATCACTATGTGTTTAAGGAAGAGATTATTTAGTAATAATATACTTCTTCGGTAATTTAGTAAAAAGGACATCGTTTTCAGAGTAATCAGTAATAAGAGCTATTATCTGGCGTGAACGTTCAATCAAACGTGAGAAAAGTATGACATATCGCAGCAACAAGCACAGCGTGACACTAACTTGTATTATTTAAGTTTTCTTTTATGGTTAAACAAGTATATCGTGTCATGAGAAAATTGCAACGATATTCATCATAACATTATATAACTTTTTAATTAGTTTTAAATGCTATTCGCCAACATTACTAAGGAAGTTGCCAAGTGCAGGTAGAATGAATGATATGTCAATTAGCGTTAATACTGTATTAACGTTGAGCTTTATAACTTTTTCAAATAAAGTTTACATTTTTATGTCACTACTTTATACTGTTTAATTACCTCATCAATAACATTAATACAAGATTAATACTTAAAAGGAAACTTAACTGGAAATTATACAACAAACGCTTTAACAAACATGCAAGTATAATGATGAAATAGATATTATATATAATTTCCTATTGTTGAGAGTTTTTATAAGAATATGTTTGGTAATGATTATATAGATGAGAAACAAGGATAACAAATATGATGAATTATTATCATTAAAACATATAATAAGTTTTTAAAGTTACACACTGATTTTAAGAATAAAATTGTAGAGTATCCATTGTTGAATGTATGCCTCAAATATTTAGTAAAGAGTCTGATATATAATGAGGGGTGTAAGGATACCCGCACAAAATTTCACGGGATCCAAGCCAATCTCATCTGTTCGAGGTGTACCCTACTAATCAACAAACGAGGCTCTAGCTCCCAGTAACCCTCATTGTGTCAACGTAGTGGGCAATGGCCGATATCCGTTCATATGAATCCTTACCCGATCGATGTGGGAACCTTTGGAGGAGTCCTATGTCTAGCAATCCACGTCTATCGGCTGATGATGACGAGTCTGCAATTAATAATACATTTAATATCATGTCTTAATATTTGTGCTTATAATAGTACAAGCTGGAAATCGAAATGTTGGAATACGAGCGTCGGAATACTGAAGATCCCATACCGTTCGCTTGTGCAATGGCCACTTTAACAGAAATAATTTATTGTCGAAGTTGCGTACGTACTTAACATTTACGAGAGATACGATCGGAAGCTATTATTATTCCAACACACCCCAGACGTCTGCGGCCGAGCTTTGTTCAAGCTGAACATCACTAGCGTTCTATTCAAACATTACGCGGTTACATGAGTCAGGCTGGAAAAGGTGTTCTCGGACTGTATGCATGTCAGTAGGGCCCATGTCCGTACGTAACATCTCAATAGAGCTTGCCGGCGAACGGGAACCACCTTATTCGCCTCCAAGTTCTCCTAGTGTCCTTTAACAAACGCACTTTGCCTGTATGCTACCTCTTCTTACGGATGTGCGGCGGCAAACTCTTAAGCTTCTATAAACGTTATTTTATTTGTAGATCTAGAATTTTCTTTCCACTAAGACCTTTTACCTGGCATTGCAAACGCAAAATATATATAATACTTACATGAATTCTACAGTGAAAATCTGCTAACTTAGTTTATATGTTAAAAAGATTAATTAACAATAAAAATATTGTAGTTATATAGTTATTAACAGTTTAAATAATTTCTAAATGGATAATAACGATAAGTGAACACAATAATATTTTAGGATTTGTTAGGGAAGTCAAAAGTTATATATGTTAGACAGAATAAATAATATTAGTATTATCACCATTGTCTATTATTAACATAAAGGGGAAAGGAATATAAAATCTGAAAGACATAAAAAATCTATTGATCACCATCATCATCACCCGAAAGACGCTCACTACTGCACTTCCTTCCCCAAAGATAAAAAAAGATATTAATAGTACAATTTATTTCGGGATGATTTTAAACAGAATTTCTTTATGGACAATATAAAGTTATATATTTTTATATGGTTAATATTTCAACAATTTTAAATACTAAGAGGTATAGACAAATGATGTATAGAAAACATAAAAAATAGTCTAATAGAAGAAAAAAAAAAGTAGACACGTTACAATAACTATACAACTTTACTAACTTATACCTAGAATAAAGTTATTGAATATACTTATTTTTAATTTATACACTTATTAACCCTTTTAAAGTATTTATAAGGCAATAAACGTACATGGGCAAACGTTGGTTAAATAGAGGCGCTTACTTTAATGTTTTGGTGTGAGAGTATCCACTTCCTAGTTCGGTGGAATGTGACAGATGTCTCTTCCTGGGAACAAAGGTGCGTACCACGTAATTGCTTATTCGCTGAGGTGACCATTTGCAGCATTCGCGCAGAACTTATAACGAGCACAATAAATAAAGCCGGCTCTGTGTGAAACGTTTATTAATGTAAGATGGCTTTATTTATCTACAACGAGTTTATTAGGAAGAACAACGAATGCTTCTCACCTGATTTAGTATGTTACGATTTTTAAGCGACGAGACGAGCGAGATGTTCACCTGATGATGAGTGATACGCTCATAACAACGTGGCGCTAGTTATTGTTACTGAACCACAGTGCGCTCGTCGCCTGAGAGAAGATGTTGAGTTTCGTTACCACAGTAAAATACATTATTTACAGCAGTTTTTAAACCGGAACACAGTAATGTTTGCACACTGCTGTTTGATGGTAGAAATGGGAGCTACGGTGGTACCTACCTAGACGGTCTTGAGCAACCACCGGAAAATACGATATATTTATTCCGTTATACTGAGTTTTTATTTTTTGATAGTCTACAACCAACCTAATTGATAAATGAGGAATTTATCCCAAATCTCAACGATTATGATAATCTTATAAATATTACTGAGGTCGTAACTTAGTGAAATGATAATAAGAAGTCACCGAAATGTGTTAACATCTATAGTACTGAATACATCATGAGGAAATGGTAGAACCTTTTGTTGTTATA
This sequence comes from Ornithoptera alexandrae, assembly GCA_029030555.1. NCBI lineage: Eukaryota > Metazoa > Arthropoda > Insecta > Lepidoptera > Papilionidae > Ornithoptera > Ornithoptera alexandrae. The sequence goes on along the minus strand of JARDVY010000064.1, from coordinate 3,091,374 downwards.
CTATTTCAGCAACTCAATTATTTCGAGAAACGTTAAAATTTTGAAATATTTTGTTGCATTAGACAGCTAAAATTATATAAAGTTGATACAAAATCAATATAAATTCACTTCTTTAACGTTGGAGTGTACTAAACTATTCGCAAAAGAAATGCCTTCGACATGAGATGAAGACAGCGCAAGATACTCAGCGAGCTAATTGTTACTTTCTTTAAATTATTAGACACATTAATCTAACAGCATAATTTCACATAAAATGCAACGAAAGTACACACATAATATCCTTTTACAAAATACACGGGAAGTAGCGAGGTAAATCAAAATTCTCTTGGACCGCTACACTGTCGGCGCGTGGGCATTGAACGGGGACGTCCCGCGGCGCACATCTGTTTGTCTGTGCTCATATAAATAATGCGCAAACTCCTCACGGCTCCCGGCTTTGATAAATCCCTCACTGTACGCCTGTGTACATTGCTGACTTAAACGTATTGTAGATCCTTAAGCAGCAGTTAAGTCAGCCCGGCGATATATTGTGTACATCGCCGGATCACTATCCCTTTGGCGAAATAGGCGTTAATATAAATATCGTTTATAGACGTTGCTCAAGAATAGGATTTGTTATATAGAATATCGATAAATATTTAGAATGACGTAGATAATAAAAAATTAAGAGGATGTTTTATTAAGACGATCAATAACAATGTAGTCCTTATAAATACTCTCAAATGCAAATGTAACATTAAAACTTTTTTAAACATTTAATATATAGGAACTGGGAAATGTACAGCTTCAAGAGGAATTAGCGGGTACTTTTTAATCTATTTTTCGTAACTTCTTAACATATTTTTGGATTTCTTGGTGCATAGTAGTTTCATATCCGCCTGTTTAGTTAAGATTTTTTATTTGCTGCCAAAATATCATTGCAATAGTCCGGCGGTCGAGAAATAAGAGTCAGACTATTTTGGGTAAGAACGCATCACCATCCACAGTCCCATTGTGACAACACCGTGTGAAATTGAAACCAAATGACAACATATTGTACATAAAAGAAACCTTAATTATACCATGATATATAAGAATGTAAGATAATATGATAGATTAATAATACGTTATAGTTATGTCGGTGTAACGTTTATTTACATAATAAAGATGATATCAGTTAAATAGGCAAATGAGTGCTTAGTCTCATGAACAACAATTACTAAGCACATTCGCAGATAAGCGGACACTAAGCGAATTTACATACAACGTCGACGACTCTGTTCTTAAATTCGCAATGAACACATCCAGTTTGAACTATAAACGATATTGTCCGCTAAGATTCATGTTTACGCTTAGAAATCATGCAATAATTTCATTGACTCTTTGGAAATGCGATCAAACTACTGAGATTCTTAAGTCATATCTATCTAACGATCTTGATAATGGTGAAGCAGATGTGCCTCATCTTTATGAGCTTATTCAGCTAGCGGCTATCAATTTTAACAATCATATATAACATTGTTGTATCTATGAACTGACTGATTATTTAGTTGCCGGGTGGGTATTTCAAAATTTTACTCGAGCATAAAATAACACCAATCAATTAACGTTTGTCCATTTTTTATAGAGGAAAAGAGACTTAACTAAGTGATGACTATAATTTAAAAATCATAGAAAGTAACGTAACGTGTGTCAGTTTTCTATTGATCATGCAAGACATGTTCAATATAACCTATTCAGAATTCATGAATTTTTTTCAATTGAACGAAACCAGACAAACAAGACTTGCAAGGGATAGCAAGCAATACACTTGTTTGAACAATGAAGTGCTACATGCTTGTCAAGTTGATCGTTTGGTTATAAATAAACATGTTTATTTTCAACACCACGCTCTATTTCAGGATAACTGTAAATAGTTAGGTCTTATTACCATTGAATATGGTTCTTTTACAATTACTCATATTTTTGCATTGATTTTTTAATAAGAATTTCAAGTAGATATTCAGTTAGCAGCAGAATATAACATGCATTTATATTAAAAGAAGAAAGCTTACATAGATAAAGATTGTGATAGCTTTGCGACTGCAACCGTTGGCGATCTACGGCTATCAGATGCCTCGGCCCATATCGGATGCTACCAGATCCACTATTATGGGAACTGGATACACGATCAACAATGGAATTATACCACCTATCTTTTTCTCCATCTTAAAGATTTAATACTATTTAGAAGGCTGAAATTATTAGTTATTTAGTTATTTATAAAAATTGTGGATTAGAAACGTTCGTCTCGATATTTTAAGGTCGCTACCATTATCAGTCTTTGTCACTATACTGCAATACGATATACTGTTTCATTTCATATGTAAATTGTACACAATTCTTGCAATTCAATTTGATTTATTGAGCAAGAGATAAAAAAAAATTTAGATCACAATCTTTGTTCAGCGATAGACGTTTACCGTCTGATAATCATGATGAAGTCTATGAGTTTAATAAATTGAATTGTGTTGCTATTAAGAAAAGTTTAAAGGGTAATATTCTATTATCATGCCTTTTACACTAAAAATGTCTTACTGTCTTCTTAGAGGTCTCTATGACCGCTGGCCATCACGTAATCTGATCCTTTTTGGTATGAAGTTGCATAAAAGTCGCTAATAATTGAAAATAATCTAGTGCTAGACAAATAGATATAACAGCACTGTATTAATAAATAAGTTAAATATCAGTGGAGATTTATTACCTACAATTAATTATTATTATCAAACAGTCGAGTGAAGCAAAGTCAAGTCACTTGTAAAGTCTTGTAAAGTGACTTGACTTGGCTTTAAAAATTACTAGTAAGTGTACTTATACATATTTTTTTAAATGTTTCCGTGCCCTCGTCATCATCATCTCAAACGATGGATGTCCTCTGTACTTGTGTGTGTATTGAAATATTCATGTAGGCCACCACGGCCAGCGGCTGTATACAGGTTACTTTATAGCGGCCTGATGCAACATGGATACGCTACCAGAAACAAGACGGTGGATTTATTGAAAGTAGGATATAGAATAATACTGAGTACTTCGGACATGGATCTATTGCGTTCATTAGGACTTCAATATTTGTTTTCACTACACAATAATTAAGTAATAAGTATACAAAAATATTCTCAAAAGTTACCACTAAGTAACTTTTCAAGTATTTTTTTTTTCATTTGTTTGTTCAGGATAATATTATACTGTAGTTCTTAAAATATTAAAGTAAATTCTAAGTATGTTATTATTGTTTGATGAAAATACTTAATATATGAATAACGTCGTAGAGGCGAAGTCAAATACAGAAAAATAAACATACAGATTCTACAACTTCTTCTTCACAACAATTTATTTTAATATCTGGTTCCTGTATTGAAATGCAACAAAACTAACGCATACGTAATTATGCTTTCTACCATTAAATAATTGTTTCAACTTATACATATAACATGTATATATATATAACAGGGTATACTTTTATGTAACATATAAATACATAACATATATACATATCTTATAAGCCGGGTAAAGTCCACAGCTGAGGATAGTACTGCCTCAAGGATATTCATTGAGGGGTATTTGGCCTTACCTCCACCACCCTGGTCCAATGCGGTTTGGTGGGTGGTCAGAGCCCTGTCTATTGTTTAGCAGGATGCATCGCGTGCAGGGGAAGTTGACTTGGGTTTTGTAAGAAGGTGAGCGGAACGCCTTATACCTCTCTCTCTCTCTCTATATATATATATATAATAAAAATTGGTTTTCTTTGTTAACCAATTGAATGAAAACCAATGAACGGATCGACACGGGAACATGACCATTCCACGCGGAATAATTTGTAGATAATTATAGACTATTCATAGAGAATTTTATATACAGTTTATCGTTTTAATTATAATTAACTTTGATAAACATTTTCATTACGTATTACTTAAGCGGTTGCTATAGTAACGGTTGCTATAGAGAGTCATTTATGATTACGGTTGAATTTCGCTTTTTAAATATTTCAGACACTGTTTTAGTCAAATTTAAGAATTTTATAAATGATGGAATTGGGAATGTTTTCGCAGTTACTCTTCGCGTTTATCCCTTTGGAACCCAATTAAACCTAACCCTTAAACCCTTTGAAACCTACCTAAATTACTTTGCCCAAGTCATAGGCTTCAGTACCCTGCAAAGAAAATCGTAGTAAAATCTACACTACAGCTTAGTGACAGAAATATCTCTTAACCATTTGGAAACTCCACGTACTGGTATTGGTGGTATTGGTAAATGTTTTACCACACTAAATGCGCTTATAGAAGGTGATCGGAAACAGAGATCTGCGACCAGTTTGTAGATAACACTGAATATATTTTTTTAAACATTATAGCGTCTTTCTAGCACACTGTAACAGGTAGATGTTGTACACTAGTGTGTGTTGTATCCATCGGCGTTTGACGTTCACCAAGCAGTAGGTTTCCGCGTAAGTTGAACGTTCGTTTCTGGTAACCATCAGGAGCAAGCGATCACGCGAGCTCGCGACTGGACTGATTCGTATAAACGCTAATCGCACTGTCTTCCGTCGCCTTGCCGTAATACCCAATACCCAATGCTCCAAATTAAATTAGAAAGCCGGATGTATAGATTTTGTGTTTATTCTCCGTAATTAATTCGCGTGGGCCACTTGCTTGCGGTCCGTCATCTTTGTTATGTTTGACATCTATGTATAAATTTGCTGAATGAGCCTTCGCGATTCACACGTAACAGTTTCTTAACTTACTTGTACTTTAAAATTGATAAACTCGATTCAGACTTCCGTTTTGCAAACATCATATATTAATTTATTTATATTCGGTAAAAAATGTGAAAAGTATTGAAATTAATGGTACATTATTGAATATGATCAACTTTAAATACCACTATATAGGATCATCTGTCACTGTATACGTTACTCAGAAGTGTGAAGTAAAAAAATAGTGTCTTTTTTGTCCTGGGGGTAGTAAGTAAAAAAAATAAAAAAAAACAAGTGAATAGAATCGCTAATTGCATATGATATGCCTAACTCATTTTTATTGTTTCTACTCATTTTGTTAAAAAGTTATTAAATGACATTAAAGTTTATAGGAAAGGATATTTATTCACACCTGTATAACTTGTTTATAAATGTCTTTATTAAATAAACTAAAATTGTGATTTAAGCTGAAATAATTTTTGTACGTATCAATATTTATGTTTAAGTTTGTTAACTGATGAATTTAAAAGTAACAGATACTGGACAAGTTGTTAATTGGTTACGTCATCAAATAAGTGATACACGCTCGGTAGTATTGATGTATTGCGCAAAATTATAGTATGCATTGAGATCATGTTACTTCTAGTTAATTTGAATATTGAATGAAGATAGCCCACACATTTCGCTGATAAATCTAAAGGCAGATTCGCTTAGAGGTAATAAATTTCACAAGATTACCGACGGCATGATTAATAAGCGTGTCCGGTACAAAAATGAAGAGGCCGATCGATCAATGCGGTGGGTGTTTAATTTGTGCACATGGTCATTTATCTTTGACGCTAACCGTCGTACCTTACGCCGGTGTAGGGTAATTGTATAGGGTAATGAGAGGTTACAAATGGTACATTACTTAGGCCACTTGATGTTTTCTTTATACGATATATTACAATTTACTAATAGTTACATTTATACCTATAAAGTAAGCATATAAATTATGTTTATACTGTTTAACTGTGCCTCTTCACTTTCCCGATTTTTACTTAGAAACGAGATTTATTTACAGAGATTTTAAAGTTATTTTTTTCTTATAAATTTCAGAGAATATCAATTCGATAAGACCATTCATTCAAATTTTACATTAAATATATCATAATTGTCAGCCGGTAGACATCCACTGCTGGACAGAGGCCTCCTCCAAAGATCTCCATGTTTGTACGGGTTCATATAGAGTGATTTAGACCATTTCCCATAACGCTGGCCCAATGCGGGTTGGTGGAGGCCAGAGCCTCATTTCTTGATTTGCAGGGTTTACCACGAGTAGGTGTTGTGAGGGAACCCTTACACCCCTTTATATATATTTTGTTCTATAAATTTTTTTTTTTACTGAATATTAGGTAGAATTCAATGGTGAAAGCACAGTAATGGATTGATAAAAGATGATGATGATTTTGTAATATTTGATTACAATTCATTCAATACAAAAATATTAGATTAAATAACAACCATTAAAAAAATTATTACATTAAGTGTAGACGATTGTATTTAAAATCTCAATAAATAACAAAACTAGCCACAAAGATAGATTTTGGTTTGATAAAATAATAGTTGACGTTTTTAATAGACTGCAGCATTCTATTTACTTAGGGTGTGTTTAATTGTTTATTCCGAACCTTACAATAAACTTACATTTGACATTAGGCTTGCCTTCGACTCGAAAAGGCGACTTGGACACGACTTTCGTGTCTAACAGCCAACAATGACGATGCGAATTACCGAATTCCGTTCCAATACAGCTGAATTGGAACCGCTACGTACATATTATACGTCGAAATGTTTATAATTTTATTAAATATTAAATGATATAATATTGTTCTTATGTTATATATAAAATATTTAATTACCAAAATACATGATCTCTATACCATATGTCATTTAAAAATTTTTATGCAGGGCATAATCAAGAACTGGCTTAAGTTCTTGAACTATAAACAAACTGATGACTTATTGTTGCCCCTTGTATAATTTAATTAAAGTTTTTTACCGTATTTTTTTCTTCTCATACTTCTCTTTACATCTACGCACATATACACATCCACTGCACGTGTTTGTGTGTGATAGTGAAAGGTGGGGAGGTGCAGCTCCACTCTGAGGCGAGATTCTGCATTGGATCAATGCTATCAGGACTGTGGAAGTATACGCAACTGTTTCCATAGTTCCGACCAAAGGCTTGAGAGAGATACCATAGAGTTTTAGCCTGTAAGAGTCCGGCATAACGCTTCTGCCGACCCGGCAGCACATGAGTATTTGATGTAGGATTTCCCCACGACAAAAAAAAAGGTTAAGGTTTACTTTAAATTCACTCATTTGTTCTCACCTCTAACCTTTCGTCCTTAAAAATTGTAACCTATACTATATAACATATTCTTAATAAGTAATCTAATGTAGAGGAGCTGTCGTGACATGGAAATAAATCAACTGGGGTATACGATGAAGAAAACATACTCATCATCATCATAATCCTTTCAGCCGATGAATGTCCACTGATGGACATAAGTCTCTTGTAATAAGTTCCACAAAGTACGGTCTTGCGCTGTTTGAATCCAGTGGCTTCTTCCAGCGTTTTATGTCCTCTGTCCACTTAGTGGGGTGTCTGCCAACGCTGCGCTTTCCGGTGCGGGGTCCCCATTTCCGCACTTTAAGACTCCAACGTCCATCGGATCTACGAGCTAGCGTGGTATTTATGGTAATTACACCAGAAAACATACAGAATAAAAAAAAATAAAAAATGTACACTCTATAAGATAACAATAAAAGACAGATCTAAACTTCTTGTCAATTCTTTTCAGGGGATGATACGTTATCATTGATTTTAATATCAAAAATACAAAGTTTTGAGTTAAAAAATAGCGTCCGTGATCTTCTTGGTAAATTATATGATTATATTCATCTTATGAATTTTACACTACAACTACAAGCAATGACTGATAATTGTCATCAGTAAATGCGAGTAATTCAACTAGTCAATAACCTTTTAAATAATCGAAATGAAATCGAACGATCACAATAACATAATTGTTCACCGATACGACCACAAACCTTCTCTTCCACATTCTTCTAGCTTTATTGGCTCGTTATATTTGATTCTACTTCAATTAATTCTGCTAAATACAATTAATATTATAATAAAGCAAATTGCTTATTCATACATTCTTGTTAATCATTGTTGCTGCTAAAAGCATTAATTCATGATTACCAATTCGTAAAGTGTTAGTAAACTCGGATTATTGAACTGTCAAAAATGTCTGAAAAAGCTTTTTTAGTTATTATTTAACTGAATTGTACAACTATTAACGTAACTTGTTGTGAGGGACCGCTTACACTCATTTATCTGACTTATAATTAATTAAACATTTAAAATAAAAAAAAACTTTCATATTATTTAAGGGACGGGTCGAGCGGGACGTTCATCATATGTTAAATGTTACGCCTGTCCATGACAACGTGGCGCTAGTTGGGATAATATACACTGTACCGCATTGCGTTCGTCGTCTATGACCTAACGTGTTAGTCTCATTACCTCAGTAATTACACTAGCTACAGCGCCTTTAAAACCGGAACAAAGTAATGTTTGCTCACTACTATTAGGCCGCAGAAATAGGCGTCGTGGTGTGTGTGGTATCTAGACGGTCTCCGGCGACAGAGAAGTCCCACCAGTAAAAACCTCTTCTCTATAATATGTTTGTAATAATGTATATTGTATTACAGTGTTTGAATACTTTTTTATTTAAATAATAATAACTAACTTATAAATGTGTATAACTATATACTAAATTTATAATTAGTTTGTTGAGACATAATTTATACAAGCAAGAACAGTAAAATTACTTACGAACGTCCTGGTATGCTATAAAAGAAGCAAGAACGAGTGAACAAAAACTAAAGTTTTGTGTTTGGAACATCGTGCGAATTCCAAATTTGAAATTGAATTTATCAGTAGTACTCACGCAGGGAGCGGGCACGCGCGGGCGGTGCGCGTGCGTTCGGTCCGCTCTAATTTCGCAACCAGTGTAGACATCGCAGCGCCCGCCGTATATCACGACGGATATTTAGTGACCAGCCGCCGCCCCGACGGTGACAGCCTTATCTGTTATCAGTATATGGATAGATACCTTATTGGATTCTTGACCGTATTTATAGACCCGTACCAGCCAGTAGAGTTGAGTTGATCACAAAAACCTACCTATAAATCCGAATATTTATATAAAATAGACTAGCGAGTGTGAATCATTAACGTCCTAGAAACGATCCTAATTAAGAATTATACAATGTATTATATATCGAGTACAAACTGAGGTTGTTTTCTGATGCTTACGCTTTTATAATGTAGAAGGTTTTCCGCAATGTAACAACAGAGAATTTATTGCGATAGTATGCGCTGAGTTATAGCAAGGTACTTCAAACATCCCGGCCAATAAATAATAAACGTTTCGTTCCGTGTCCTTAAGAACAAACAGTGAGTCAAAAGGAATAAAACTAGGTGACAGCCAAAAATTTAATAGCTCGGTACAACAAAGTTATTTCTGTGCTATAAATACAGCACTGTTACGTTAGTGAAAGGGAGGGTAGCCATCTATTCTACTGGACGAACTACTACACCTACACCTTTTATCAGTGCGAGTGTGCGCGGTGCTCTGGGTGCATAATGCTGCATATTGCGACAAGGGTTAGTGCCCTGGGCGTGCCCAAGGCAACAGCGGGAATTGATAGCGGTACGTTGGATCGCATCATGTCCATTCCCGAGCCTTGTTCAAAGCGTGTAAGTGTTCCGTTCTATATTGAGCCAGCTAACGCGGAAGCCAGGCTCGCCTTTGGAATTAATTTCACATTTTGTTGCTTGTTGTGTTCGCGCGTATAATTCTTTGCGATCTTCAAATAATTTGCAAATATCCGCAGACAAATAATGTATTATAACAATGTAATAAACCGTTTTATTAAATATTAAGTATTTAACATTGCAAACATAAGATATCAATACTCAGTAGTTATAACTTCGTCCATTTTACATTGATCTTTAATCCGTTAAAAAAAACGCTGATCTCGCAGTCGAGTTTCGATAAAGTTTATTACTAATCAGCAATGCAAAGTGCAACTAACGACATCGATTAATGGAAAAGCTTAACATAATACATGTCGAAACATCGGACAATTATGCCGTCAACGTTGCACTGTCAGAAGCGCATAAATCCGGTCCAACCCTGAAGACCAAGGTTGTCCCTAATTATACCTTTCGAATGAGACGTCATTTCCTTGCGCTTACGAAATATTAAACGTAAAAGGAGACTTTTTCGCGTTGCGAAGGTGTGAATTTAAATAATTGCAATAATCTGGTTGATGGACAGACATGCGAACTTAATGAACGGGTGAACGGCGTTCGTTGAAGACGACTCAAATGAGATCGCCCGTTTAACGGGAGGTTGCTGCCCTTTTGCTGCTGAAGTGTATTGCGATGTACTTAACGCTTTTAAAATATTTTTTTTTGAGAAGGCAGAAAAAAATATTTATAATATATTAACTTAGCAGTAAGCTCCTTCCATTTTTTTATGACATAGCGATGTTCTTGTGTATTCTAGGGTTATGACATCATTATGGATAACATGAAGTAAACCTACGACTGTACGAAGGCATGAGTAGAGAGTTTTTTAATTCATTTCTTTAATACCTTAACTTTTTATTTTAGTTTACCGTTTTCATTGTTAGACCTCATCATTTTACGCCATTGATAGTAACTTCTGAACATAGGCCTCTCCCAAAGATTTCTCCACATTTTTATAACCGGGCTCAATTTTACTATTTATCTATTTTTACTTTAATAGTAACATCTTTACAAAAGCTCAGAATGCAACTTTTTCCGTACGAAACAATTATACGAATTTAAAATAAAAAACATGAAGGTAAATGATATTATTGATGATATGTTTTCTGTAGTCATCCAAGGTCTTTGTACAGAAGTGAATTAACTCATCCCGAATTTCTCGGGTGATTTTCCTGCACTTAGAGATATCTGTGTGGGGTCTGCGGTTTCGACAATCGCAAACAGTATTATAATCCGAATTATTCTTGTTCTCGTAATGTACGTGCTGGCACAGTGGTGGCTTGATTAAGCAATCCAAACGATTTTAGTAATAATAATAAAATTTCGATAACGGTAATGTTAATTATAAAACGGTAAAATTTTATAACTGTGTAATTTGGTCAATTGAACTTAAAACAAAAATTGCTTTATTTTTGGAGAATGCATATTGGTTGTCCGAGGTCGTAAGTATTTTCATAACTTTATTATATTTTTTTTTATTTTTTTATATAATATCCTCTACGTATTTCAAACAAACAGTTTTGATTGTTGAATACAGCCGTATAATTTACTGTTTTGTTAACCCTACACACGACCTTCTGTTCGTTTGTAATATGTGTGAATGGGTCTTTTATAGTATTGATTTATGATATGCCTATAATATACACGGTGATTATTCTACAAGCCGCGGACATCAGTCATTTGGGCATAGTAGTCAACAGATACGTCCTAACTTGTCTACACATACAACTACCGTTGCCCGTATTTCAAATGATGAATGCGCCCAACCGTACCCACTTGACAACTCATTTTCTCGATACAGATTCCATTACCAAACGTTCAAATTACGCAGCCTTACGATCGACTTCGCAATACTATAGTATAATAGTAGAGTTATTCATACGGCCATCATTATTTTCTGTCTCGTAACAAGGCAAAAACAATCAATAAAAATAAATCATTTAAATAACCATAAACACGTATTACAATGCGGCCGACATTACATCTCCTAATGATTTCGCTAACGAATCATTGAAAGTGGTCGTATCGCGTGCGCGGCTTGTCCGCTGCGATCTAATCGTGCGCGCGCGCGTGCGTGTGCGTGTGCATGTGCGCGTGCGCGCGTCGCGCCTGTGTGCGCGCAATGCGGCCGTAATAATATGAAAGTGTTGTCCGGACCCCGCCCTAGCCTCGGGTCGCGCTCGCTGTTCCATTTACATCTGCTCGGATACTTTATTAAGCCTTCTGTGGAGGATTGCAGCGGTCGAAGTAAGCGGACAGCACGCCACGCCGTGCCACGCCAACCACGCCGGCCACGCCAGCCACGCCGTGCCTTGACAAATTTACGAAGCGCTATTGTAGTATTTGAATAAAGCCATTGTCTCTTTAATGAAGCAAAGCTTTACAGATTCTACAGAGATTTAATTACATCAGCTTTGTATACTATAATATTATTAATAGAATTAAATCAAACATCAAGCATACCTTAAAAAGACTGTACTCTGTTCTAATGGTAGGTCTTTGTTACCGGAGACCGTCCGGGTAGATATCTCCACAACGCTTGTCCCTGTCGCCAAATAGTAGTGTGCAAATATTACTATGCTCCGGTGCGAAGAGCGTTGTAGCCAATGTAATTACTGGGTTAATGAGACATCTTATGTCTCAAGGCGACGAGCTCAATGTTGTGCAGTGTATATCATTCTAACTAGCGCCTCGTTGTTATTGGCAGGAGTATCGAACGGACGTCCCGGTCATCTCGTCGCTTCACAGAATAAATAAAAGACTTTAAGACACATTTAACGTAATTCGGACTACAAACAATAATTATAATGCTGAAAGTACTCTGTAATAACTATGATGTCTGGTCGTTTATCACGTCAATCCTCCTGAGACCATGAACCACCTGAAGCGATGGAGTAGTAAACAATGACATAAGAGCAATAAATTCACTAAAATATAAATTTGTTAAATATATAAAATTCGCCTAATATATATTAATTTAAATCATTACAGTAATTGTTTATTCGTATAATTAATACCCTATTTAAAGTTTCGTGTGCTTTAAAATGTTTATATAGTTAATACATGTAATATTATTTATATATATTAAACAATGTTCTTCTATTTTAAGTATTTTAATATTTCAAAAATATCATCGAGAGTAATTATCGCTCACCTATATAGATATAAATCTTGTAATACTAAATACTTAACATAATTACTGCTAAAAATTCAAATATAACAATTGTAATTGTTAATAATTATAGTCAAATTTTGCCTTGAGATTGCCTTAATCGTAAATAATAATATTACTTTAGATTTTAGGCCATATTTATATATTGTTTTAGATATTTCCCAAACGAAGGTAGTTTAGGAAAGATCGCTTATTGTCTTATGTAGTATCAATACCATCATCATCGTTATTCAATCTATTATTGTCTACTGTACCAAGGTCACCGACATAGCAATGTGAGTCCGAGGCTGAAGTGGCAATGGGCTTTAAAGTGCTGGAATGGCGACCCTGCACCTAAAAGTGCAGCGTTGGCAGACCCCTCCATGGCTGGGATACAAACAGTGCAAGTCCATGCATTGTGCAATACAACGCTATCTATGTACAGCAGTGGACGTCCATCGGTTGTAATGATGATGATAATTATTTACTGCTGAACATAGGCCTCCTCAATCGATTTCCTAAGCGTCGTGTCTAATTCCGCTTACATCCAACGATTCCCTGCTATCTTCACCAGGTCTTCTACTAACGTCCACTTGGCACGACTTTCCATGCTGCGCTTACTAAATGAGTATTCTAATTTAGTGTGTAGTATATTTTACAGGATTTGTTACTAAACTTTAATTTTTTGGTTAATAATGCTCTATTTCAATATGGTAAAGAGTTTTTGTTAAAACAAATGAATTATTATAATTATTAACAATTTCTTAAGTATTTTTGAATATAAAAATTTATAATTGCATATACATAATTATCATATTATGTACACAAAAAAAATTAAGTATACTTATATATTGTTTTTTTTTTATATATATCGTATTACTTGTATGTTGGTTATATTTTTCTCAGTTGGTTTTTATAAGATCTTTGCAAAAAGCTAAAAACTTTTTTCTAATATTCTTGTTGTTGATTCGATAATGTTATTTACCTATGTCTACTTTTAAATCTAACTCTAGTTCTAGATTTAATCTATCTTTATCTTTTCGGTTACTTACTTCTGGTTATTTCATAGTTGTTTAAGAAATGAAAATGAAGGACTGTCGGCCAATGGGGTAGCAAGGTCCTCGAATGGCGACCGTGTACCGAAAGACGCAGTGTTGGCGGGCCCCCCACTAGGTGGTCCAACGATTTCGTGAAGGTCGCGGGAAGCAGCTGGACCGCGCAGGGCCGATCGATGTGGACATCTTTGGGGGAGACCTATGTCTAGAGGTGAACGTCTATTGGCTGATGAGGATGATGATGATGATAAAAAATGCTAAATTAATGAATTAAAAGTACGCTTTTTAAAAAGTTAGCAGTTTACTATGGGCGCAACCGTAGCATTGAATTGTTGTACGCAATAGATTCGATTCAGTTATTCTGCGCAGGATCACGTCGTGCTGAGTTGAGACACCAAAGGTTGTCTCGAAATGCGTAGCCATTACACAACTGTACCAAGGAAATAGAGCACATAGATGCGGTAAGCGCAATTTCGAGATGGAGTGCTATTCGAATTGATATACAAAAAAAAAGCAGTAAAGATTATAGTTATATCATAGAGTAGGCCTCTGAATGATGAAAAATTATTTTTAAACAGATATCTTAAGTGTTACGTTCATGGACTTTACTTTTATCTAAAACGGAAATTATTTGATTTCCGTATTAGAAAATATTTAAAAATATAAAGATTAAGAAATTTTCTATATGATAATTTAATTAACATTAAACATATAACATCATTGTGTTATACAAAAATAACCTGAAATAACGTTTTCTTTAATATAATTGTAAAAGATTAAAGTAATTAAACTTTAATAAAATTTGTTTATTTATTATGATTAGGGGATAAGGGATGCTTTCTGTTTAATTGACGACAAATTTTCTCTTTATCGAATTTATACTACTGTTCACTCAAAATGTATAACTTTAATAGTATTATTTATTTTTACAATAAATTATGCAAGAGGCATAAAAATTATATTAATTATTTATTTCGGCATTATTGATGTACATCATTTTAGTTCCTTTTTTTAAAAAAACTAAACTTGTGTAACTTCTGCATGGACACTAAATTAAGACAATTGAGAGATATTATGTCTTTTCTAGGTACATATATATATTTGTGAAAATTAGGTGTAGCCGACGGAGTACACAATTTATTGATAATATTGTTGCCAAAGGCACATTAGGGTGCGATAACTAATGCGCCGTTGACATTTATAGCTGTAACAATAGATCATCGCCCACCGATCCACTTTTTTCAAAAGCTACCGACATACGCTGCATTTTGTTCCGACCTTCAATGATGATGGACGTTTTTACGGAGCGCCGCTTTATCTATAAGAATGTTAACGAGTATTTGTTACTTCTAGGCCGAGGTTACATGTATTTAGAAATTTACCTTTTGCAGTTTACTTTTGTTGAGATGTGCCATTTTTTATATTCAATCAGACTATGAAATATTGTTCAAGGTTTTGTTTTTTAAATATTCAATATGAGATCAATTATAATTTATCTAAAGATCCGTGCGAGATTTGTTACAAAACTATTAACAGGTACCCAATAAATTGTTTGTTCCGGCACTCGATGTTCATCTAGCGAGACAATCGATTACCGCTACTAAATTCATTATGAAATATCGATAGCCTCGGAATCCGATATTTCCGAAAGAGATGTCACAAATTGAAAGACAAAAGCACGGAATACTTGCGTAAGCATCGCAATCGCTTCAGTCATAGTTCCAAAGTAACCTTGGCTTGTATATTTAACCGTTATCTCAGCGGTTAGTCAATACATTTTTTTTTAAATTGATTGTTTTGAATAGTATTTACATAGTAGTTTGTACATTAACATTGCGTTAGTGATGACTTGCGCGCGCGCACGCGCTTCGAAACTTTTTTTATATTCTTACATTTAATTTTAGATGATATTAAATAACAATGAGAATTAAAAACGATCCATTCACCAGTTCTAATGTATTGACTCCTAGAATACAACTACAGTAATATAATGCATATTTAATTATATGAAGATGGCCAGGAGTAAAGCTTCCGTGGATTTATCACCATTGAAACTTTATTACATGTGAACCCAGATCTGGCACAAAAGTTGTAAGGTCACCCATTGCATTGTAAAAGCATTTTTCTTTAATAAAAATATGTATGGCTTAATATTGTGATTACTCTATAGGATGTACTTGAAAGTTCTAAAACCTTGAATTGTTATAGTAACTCTTTACAGACCTATTTAATGTTAACCGTTTTTACAGTGAAGACTTAACATTAATAAATTAATCAGTTATATTAATAAAATTATATTTTATTGATGGCTGTAAAAGAATTTAATTTCTATGAGTTTTTAACTCGAAACCTCTTGCAGACCCATTAACACCATTTCTCAAACCTTAATCATGAAGTGTGCTGACAAAGATGGATAGAATGTTACTACAAACCTTAATGCGCAATAAAATTGTTGACATGAAGTTGTGTCCGTTTCGTACTTAACAGTTCCGCACTTAGTCTACATTAACATGTCTTTTACTCATAATCACGGTACATTAGCTCACCTTGGACTCTCGTGAATTATGATATTCGTTGCAGTTCAGTTGAATGGGGTCGACAAGTCCTCCATTATGATTATACTGATTTTATCTTCACAGCTTAGCCAGTGTAATAACGTTGATAATATTTCACCAGAATCCGGCCTCAGCTGACATAACGTTGCAGGAAAAAAAATATTAAATATTTTTTAATTATTCGTAACTACTACCCTAAATACTGACGTTAATTTATATACCTTATGATGACGTTGCTAACATAACCTAAATATTAAAATTTTTGATAATTCACCATTTTTTACAATGGAAATGTTTACAGTTTACTTTTACTAAACAGTTTGACTACCTTTTTATTGTTTTGTTATACTTTTGATCTGTTACAACAATACTTTCAGATACATATAAATCATTATTTTTTATAATTTTGAATGTATCGTTCTTTCGCTAATCGTCATCTTCTTCAGTCGGTAAAGAGAAATACTAGACACAGTATATCTAAATATCAAATTCCTCTCTACAAAACATTTAAAGATCTATGTGACTATTATTCATGACTATGAATTTTAATATTCTTTAAGTATTAAATACTAGATGTAGTAATCTAGTAAGTAATTTATTAAACTACAGCGACGTTCCTTCCGGGACATAAATTGTCTCCTATTGCACAAAAGACATTGCATGAGAAAAGACGCTTTGTTCGGTACGAATGTATGTACCAATTGGTAATGGTCTTTATCATTTCAAACCGACCAAATTGATTTAAGCCCTATGTTGTTTAATAACCTAGTAACGTCACAAAATGATATCTCATGCGGCACTTAACAAGTTGTCTTAATAGTATAAGACATTTCAATATTGCTCACACTGTTCAAATGAATTCAATTCTGTTCTATTAGCCACAAATAGCTAAATGTGCAGCACAATCAGCAATAATCAGTTGCGAACTCGGCGCAATCGATGACTAGGCAAAGCCGACCGAACCTATGCAATAGCTACTCTGACACATCTTGATATCCTTACCCTTATTATTAGTAAAGATGATTGCATCAGCTGTTTAAACCTGTTTGCTTTAGACGAACCCGGCTTGTTTGAGTTTGACTGATGACGGTGTTGGTTAAAGAAGGAAAAAAAAAAACACTTTTCTATTTGTATTATTATATACGAAATATCAACAGGATGATATGCTTATCAATCTGTGATTATAAAACATGATAGATTTCGATGGCTCAAAGTACTAAAAAAGAAATAAAACTGTGTAGTGTTAGTGTATAACTGAAATGTCTATGGAAAAGGCCTATTAAAAAATTTGATTTGGTACTAGAGTCTAAGTTAATGTTCATCATCATCATCATTATCAGTCGATAGACGTCAACTGCTGGACATAGACCTTCCCTAAAGATTCCCACACGATCGGGTAGCGATTCATATGAGAAGGATTTAGGCCTTTTTCACCTCGCTGGCCCAATGCGGGTTGGTAGGAGCCAGAGCCTCATTTGTGGATTAGTAAGATGCATCACGAGCAGGTGAAATTGGTTTGTATCCCGTGAGTAGTTGTGCAGGAACCCTTACACCCCTTAAGTTAATGTTAAATCGTCCAATAATATTTTCCGATTATTCTATGATTTGATTGAAGGTTCAAACTCGCGGAGGTTGATTAGTATGCTATACTCCAAACCTTTAGTCTGTATGTGCGCTTCACATGATACTTTTTAATTTGATGGCTACGATCTATTACGCACTTTTGTGGGGAAGAAAAATAGGTTCATCAATCTCAATTTATGGACGTCCACTGTTGGACATAAGTTTTCTTTAAGGTATCCCGCAACGTGCAGTCTTACCCTGTTAAATGTACTCTAGTGACATAAGTTACTACTTTTACAATTTATAAAAGATTAAGCTCATAATGTTTATGAAAATCTTGAACTTCTTTTTACTCTTACTATAGTTTCGTTTGTCAAAATCTAATAATATGTATAACTGTTCGTATTTTTAAGGATTCACAGCCTATTTATTCTGGACAATATTATTAACAAACAAGTAACATCTGATATAGTTGATGTTAAGAATTATATTAGGAGATATTTAGTTAAATTAACAAAACCTCAAAATAACAACATATAACTAAATATAATAGTTTTCTTAATGTTGATAATAATTTATTCTTTTTTATTTACGTGACTCATACATTTTTCCATTTCATTATGATCCCATATGTGGGTAAAGATATTGTCGAGAATGCCCTGTTCTTTACATATCATTGTTGAACTTATTTCTTGCTTAAACACAATTATTTCACTTAACGCCTTTAAAGGTAATTGCGAAATGTGAAGAGCCTTACGGCATCTTTTTCGAAAAGGTGAAGAGCTTAAAGAAATTGATGAGGTTTTAATCATTGTCCTTATATTATTTTTGCATCTGCATAACATATAAAGTTTAATACTAGTATCAATCATTTAAAAGATAAAAATAGGTGTAATTTAATATTCTTGTTTAACCCAGTCATTATAGGCCCTTCAATAACAGCCAATTTTCGTCCCCGCTGCTGTGACCCAGGCCTACCCTCAATATGAGGGCGATGGAGCCATAGTAACCACGCGGGCCCTATGCGGATAATAGGCCCTAACCGTACCGTAAGTGATTGTGCTAAACAATTTTTTTTTATTCATATTAACGTAGTGTTTGTTAGGATAATATGTACTGCACCACGTTGGGCTCGTCTCCTGAACCATATCATGTTGAGTCTCGTTACTCCAGTATTTTCATTAAGAACCGCGCCTTTCAAATCAGGACACAGTAATGTTTTCATACTTCTGTGTTTACACATCCACCCAGACGGTCTTCGGTAACAGAAACCTACCACCAGTGTCAACATGCGCTTGGTCAGCGTGGTGGCTGAATTGCCTTGATTCTCTATATTTAAGAAAGCCTTTTGTCCCAGCTGAGAGAACGTTAAGGAGGTAAAATTGCTAAATGCAAAAACTTGTCTGTGTTCGACCTCCTAACAAATATTACAGATTATTTGCAATTAATAATACTTTTTGGGGCATCAAGGAATAATTGTTTTTAATGATAAAATACTATTATATTAACAGTTGCAATTGAAATACAACCTTAAAACGTAACATACTCGTAATAATTTTTACCCTCGCTTTCTTCAAGTAAAATATTTTAAATACTCTAAAGTTAATGCTTTGTATCTAATAAGATAATGAAACTTATTTTCCTCTTTATAATAGCTTACTCTCTAACTTGTGGAAGGTAGTGGCCCATAATAAAGTTACAATAGAATCGGCCGGCGGCGAGCGCTGGGCGGGCAGCAACGGGTGCCGCAATTAGTGCTAACAATGCTAGCTTAAAAGCTATTTTATGTACAATCTGTGATTTTGATACCATCTGCTGAGTAGTTAATAGGACCCCAGAAGCTTCATAAAATTACCTATCCAATTGTTTTAAACGATTACTACGTTGAAATAAGTGAACTGCATTCAACTGAAACCTCTTAGTTCTTCACTGAGGCCATATAAGTAGCGGATATTGGATAATAATAGGTATTCTTCAAACCTGTCTGGCCGGTTATCAACCTAAGATATTCAACCTGCTGCTAAGAATCTCTCTTACTAAATAATACTGATGTGTATTAATGTAATTATTATATTTCTTTTTACATTGTTCTCCTTTCTACTCCTTAGTTATCTTGCACCCCTTTCTAAGGATGCAATTTGGTATTATCTCCGCTTTGCGTACAAATTTAAAGTTTTTAAATAAATGAATTATTTGCAAAGAAGATGTTTAATAAATATATTACTTATACGTAAAAGTAAGTTGAAAATTTAATATACTTTAATCCAATATATTAAAGATATCAGAATATTTATAATAAACTAAGAGCGTAACGCTACAGCTGTGTTTAACAAGTATCTGTAAATCTTTAAAGTATTTAAGCATAAAAAAAAAACATTATCTTAAACATCTTTCTTAAGTTCATTTTGAGTGTTGTGCAGATAAGATCGGTATCTGAAGGTTTTAACCCATTACCATTAACATACATGCGTTTGCAATTTATTTTATATTCAACTGATATTCGTATAGATGTTATAATAAATATTGAACCGGATTTCTATACTCATGACGATTTGATTTATCCGAATACAGTCAAAGTGGGTTGTTTCACATATTTATATAGATAAAGTCAAAGCCTTGATCAAATAAAATTAATCTTAAATGAGTAGACTGAAAAACATACATTTTACGAGAATTTCAATCAAAGTTCAATGAATTTCGGAATATCCATAACAAAATTATTTCGTTACGTTGTTACGGGATCATTGTTTACGTTTGGATGAGCTTATTGTCAAGCTTTTTATAAGCTTTGAAGAATGACACCGTTGTATGAATAGTTTAAGTTAAAAGCAAACAAAGGGGTAAAATTACATTAAAAATCTAGTTAACCAATAAATTATTGGGTCAGTTTTATTTAACGATGTCAGAGTTGAAAGATTACTGAATGTTATTAACGCTTTGGACACTGCGTTGTCATCTTTGGAGAAAAATAAAGAAGAATATATATATATATATATATATGAGTGTGTATATATTGTGTCCTTTATATAAAATAATAAGTTATAATCTGTTTCATATAGATAGACATACAAGATAATTTAATTTTGAACGAAGGTCAAAAGTCAAGAGTAGCTGCCTGCGGCATATCTGTCTTACTGTTCAGTTGAGACGTACCAGGCATCAATCATTTAACAACAGCTATCGATCTGCCCATTACTGATAAGTTCTATTCCTAATAATTATACGTTTTCTGAATTTTATTACGTTAAAATATTAAAGCGATAATACTCTTTATAACTGCGGTGAAACGATATGAAAGTTCATGAATTCGATCTGACTGAGCATCAGCGCCATAAAGGAAAACATTGCGAGGAATCTAATATTTTCCACGAATAAAAAATTACGCAGATATGCATCATATATAAATTTACAACAGTTCAGCGTGATAGATAAAAACGTAGATTTTCACATGTTATAGAACATTCTGAGCTCCAGCAGTGGGAACTCAAAGTAGGCTGTATACTTTTTTTGTTTACATTACTATCAATGACAGCTTCTATGGTGCAACGTTTAAACGCTTGTCTTGTAAAATAAAGTACCCTCTTTCTATATCAGAGTAGACAGGAGTTTTTTTGAAGCCAACTGCCCACTCATGAGAGCCAGAGTATTCTGGATGAGCACGCATCGCAATCCTCCATGTCTTATAACACCATGTTAAATAAAAGGCAAGTGTTAGCCCATTGTAAACAATAACTTATCTTTAACAATTTAATTTTTGTAATTGCAGTCTCATTAGAATTCACCTTTGTAAACACAAGCAAGTAGTATCAACCTGGTAACACGACTTTTTGTTCCTCAAAGCGACTAACCCAATGTGATACTTTATCATCCTAACTAGTACCACATTGTTATGAGCGAGTGTATCACTTATCATCAGGTAATGGTCCTCCTTTATCCAATATAGAAATGTACACAGATACAAAACACAGTGGCGGTAGGTTCCTGTCGCCGAAGATCGACTAGGTAGGTACTACCACAGCGCCTATTTCTACCGCTAAACATTAATGTGCAACTTTACTGAGTTTCGATTTTAAGGGTGCTGTAGTTAGTGTAATTACTGGAGTAACGAGATTTAACATCTTATGTCTCAAAACGACGCGGGCAATATGGTGTACTGTGTACTATTCTTACTATCGCCATATTTTTATGCGCTGCTTAGTAGAAAAAAATTATGAAAAAAAACAGATTTCCCAGCCCTTGTGAGTTTTAAGTTTTATAAATGGTATTTTATATAGGGTGGCGCAAAAATAACCTTATAAAAAGTACCTTATTACCTGTGTTATAAGGTACTTTTTATAAGGTTATTTTTGCGCCACTCTATACAATGGGAAAGGTTTAGAAGATAAACATAAAAACTTCACACACTGACATGTAACACAATTGTGGGGAGCATTATCTACTAGAGTAGATTCTAGGTCTTAACTTGTTCTGTAGTAAAGTTAATTGTTCCGCCGAATCAGAGACGGAAAGGATTGTACCACGCTGATTGTCAACCTTCACTACTTGGAGAGGCACTTTAAGAAGAAGTAGTAAAGCTCTTCAAGCACAGATGCTTAATTCGACTGTGTCAATTTTTCACAACAGGCAATGACAGACTGAGAACAACAGTCTACCACTTTAAAAAGAAAAACAAAGTATATTCATTAAATTTCTTTTCCAAAGAGATCTTACTTAATCCTCACTTAACGCCGCTCGTATTTAGATTACAGTCTGCTAAGTTTATTAACCTTTGAACTAATTTGTTATACGAGTAAGATTATATTTATAATGTTCGCTAGTTTAGATAACGAAGTGTATGGCCCGTTACTGAAACCTGTTCAGTCCCCGTAGGTTCACCTCTCCTTGCATTATCCGGATAGTTGAATTGTCAGAGCGTACGCCCACGTTGCACTCGGGAGATGTCGCTTTGACATTATCCTGCTCATAAATCTGTCTTGCACCACATCGTGTACGTTTCATCGATAAGATTAACGCCATCTTCTAACATGGAGTTACATAACCATATCATTCGGAGCAGGGTTGCGCTGTTCCTTACAAGTTCATTTATCTCTCTGCATAAAGACATTAAAGTTTTTAATGTCATACAATAAAAAAAAACAGTTTTATATATATCGGTTTGTTGTGGGTGGCTATATAAATTATGAAATATTTATCATCATAAACTTTTTATCTCTGTAATGAAAATGATGCACAGAATTCTATTGATAGTGATTATTAATATTGTGCTTCAACAACTACATATGATAGTTAACTTAATATAGATTACAGGAACAATTTAACTAGTTTTTAATTGACTGAGTATTTGAAAACTAAATGAAACGATCTCCGCTTAACGATCGAGGTATGTATCTCAATTTATAAAATCAATAAATTAACACACTGTGTGATTCAAAGAATCGTTGGCTTCGATAACGAATGAGCTGTAACTTCCGGTAAAGAAAATAACCAATATGCTCCAAAAAAAAATTTTGAGAATATAAAATCTTCCAATATGCACTTGGCTAACGTGGTGGAATAACCTTTATTCTACTTGAGGTACCCAAGGTCCAGTTGTGGGAATAATAATATAACTAAGATCAATACTATTTAAGGCTCTATTCTCACAAGAAGAGATGTACTCAAAAGCTGATGGTCTTGAAATATCTAAGTTTTTTTTTCACCGGAAGCTTAAGCTCGACAGGGATCGAACTCACGTAACTCCCAGACATGTAACAGGTACGATTGCCTTACAGACTAAGCTGTCAAGGAAACATAAAGCAGCCTGTTAAAAAATAATTATAAACAGTCCACATCTTGTTCCCACGGTTTGGGCTCTGGGCCCTGTCTTATAAAAGAGAATTAAAGCAATCTTTTCACCACGCTCGCCAAATGGGAGTTAGTGGATGTGGTTAAAGCAGCCTCTTAATTATGTTATGTAAACTAAGTTGCAACATTGCCAAATATAAGTAAAGATCCATATTTTTATAAGATAATGTACATGGGAAGCGGAATATAATACACAAACGTGACAAACCGTGGATATATCTTCCTTCTCATCTAAGCGGCTTACGTGCCACAGATAATATTAGTGAAAACGTTTAGAAGTATTGCAACAAGTGTAGGCGTTTCGTTGTCAGATAAAATATTTACACAGTGCCCTATAAACATTGATCTGATCAAACGCAAATACGTTATTAGACAAATACTTCAACGTCGCAAACCTATATATTCATTATCTGTTAACAGGACAGCAGGTTGTGTAACGGGACTTAACATTTTATGTCTCCTTGACGAGTACAACGTGGTGTAATGTATATTATCCTTAGTAACGCCATGTTGTTATTCGCCAAATCCCTCTAGAGGGACCCCTACAAACGACATCCCCTAATGGCACCAGAGACAATGCTGACTGCGGTAAATGCGCTGAACGCGGACAGCTCAAGAACAATCGATGTGGAGATCCTATGTCCAGCAGTAGTCGTCCATCGCATGCTAAATTATGTTATATTAAATAGATAAATAAATATGTGTATATTTACATATAATTTCATTAAAATGAAGAGGAGAAAGATGAGAATGTAGTAGATGGAGGGACAGAAGTGAAACGTACTCGCCCAGCGTACCTCGGATTACATATGTTGGCAATCGAAACATTTTGTCGTCACAGCGGCTGATATAAGTGGGAATGTGGCCCCGGCATAGAATTAAGGACCTCCGTGTGATAAGGCACGCGCTTAGCCAATAAACCACAAGGGAAGTTAAGTAAAAAAGTATTAAGGATACATGTTTTCCGTTTCAGAATTTTTTTTAAGTAATCGCTAATAATTATTACAAGGAGGAATCTTTATTAATAAGGTTTTTCTATAATAAACCTTTAAGAGGTTTTTTTCGCTTAATGTCGGTGAATAATTTATTGTGATCATTTCTTGGATTTCATACGCACTATTAATTTACGTTTAACCGGGGAATAAAGAGTGAAAGGGTCGATAGCGTTTTGCATAAAATGTTTTGGAAAAACCGCTACATTAATAATTATGTGTTTCAACAGTCACAAATTATTTTCTCCACAGGGTCACAGCAATGGTCTTTGGTGAAATATTCTTATTTCCTAGAAATATTTGCCTTTCATCCGTTCCTACATCCTTATTGCATACAAGTAAAACAATTTGCTAATTTATGGCACTGCATCAAGGACAACCAGTTGCACTTGTTTGTACAATGGTTTCTTTCACTAAACTGGAAAAAGTTTTTTGGTTTTTCCAAAAACACACAGTTTTACTCGCTGAAATAAACTAGCTGTTGTACTTAATTGAGAAATAAATAAAATTCCTTCTCATAAGCACTTTACGCAAACTTCTTTAGCGTATACTGCTTTATTTCTTTTTATCATTACATGAAATCAATCGATGGACGTCCCCTCCATTTTTATATAGCCATATTATTCATTGTCATAATTTACTTTACTTTTTTATTGGTGGTAGGTCTTTATCAGCTGATAATGATAATACAAAGACTTTCATTCTAAGCAACTCAATCAATTTAAGATATACATATTATTTTATCTATATTAATACATAATGAAAAAAATAAATCAAGAACGTAGTTCAATAATATATGCTGGATTTTATACAAAATAGTGACAAGAACCATAAAGTATTTATTTTTGCTTATATCAACGTGCTTTCATGCAAATGAAAGTAATGAAATGTATGAATGTGGTTTACATTGGTAATGTACTTAATTGTAACAAAATATTATAATATTATTGAACATTGACTTGTCCATCGATTGACTCATTAGAATATTAATAACGTACAATTAATAATTATTAAGTAGGCGCAAAAAGAATTGAGATCATCGTGTATGAGACGGCATTGAGATGACAGCGGAGAGTATTATATAGCATCCAATTTTCCGAGAGCTTCTTGTTCGTGATCCAGCTAACAAAATGGAACGGTGCCGAAGTGTTCGAGAGTTCAAATTCGAGTGGTCACACTGGTGGGTCGGAGTCACGTTTCGTGTCGCGACCGGCCACGACAGTCGCCCTTGTTCAGCATTCCTACTGTCAAACTTAGCATCAAATCGTAAGGGGAAAAAATACCTAGAACGCGCAAGGACAGACCGCAGTGTTCCAAGAAGATAAAGCTTGTAGCAAGATAATAATAATTTATAAACGTACAAAACAAGTATCGAAAGGATAACTTTGACGGTTTTCCAAGTACCATCGTTGACGACTGAAATTCACTTGAATTAATAATTTGATAAACGTTCATGTGATTTTAATGTGGCGGCATGCGATGCCAATTATCGTTACTCTTACTAAATACAGATAAAATCGCGAGATTTATCACAGCGTCACTGAATTAACAGCGACTTATCTTTACTGAGTACTGTAATCCAAATTGATTGCTTACTTTCGGCTAACCGTTAATTAAAGCAGTAATGAGTGAAATTGACAAATTTTGAAATGTCAACTGGAGACCTTGCTCCAGTCATGTCCTTTAATTGTACATTAACTGCATTCTGCGTACCGCGAGATTTTTACAACACGATGATATATTTCACTGTGCAATATAAACTTATACAACTTATTGATTATTGGTTATTTTGAATCTTACAAATTCAGGCATGCATACTTAAACTTGTTGAATAATATCAGCTCGTGTTATTTTATGATTTCTGTATCACAAATAGTATTATCATATAAGAAACTTGTCACATAAATAACATTAAATAATAAACAGTTGTTTCATTCACACTATGTATAACAAAATCTTATTCTGTCACTCGGATAGATCGTTTCTTCACAGTAAATTATCAAACAGGTTATTTTTTATTAACTCTTCTTTTTTCTGAGAATTATACCTAACCTTGAACAAGTATCTGAATAAAGACTCACCTACATGTGCTTTGCAATAAATTATACTGATTTACTTTATTATAACGATGACAACAACAATAAACTATGAATTATGCAGAAACAAAAAAATTCATTGAAGTCACTTTAAGTAAACTTACCAAAAAATTTGTATCATCAACTGATAGACGTCCATTGCTCCATATGTCCAGCATCCACCAAAAATCTCCACGTTTGTAGGTGTTCATATGGGGGGATTTGGGTTACTTCCCATCACGCTGGCCCCATGCGAGTTGAAGGGCGCCAGTGCCACATTTGTTGATTAGCAGGGTGCACCATGAGCAGGTAAGGTTGGCTTGAGTCCCGTGAGTTGTTGTGCGGGACCACATACACCTAAAAATTGTATAAATGGTAAAGCTTTATTTTACAATAGATATTTGCTTTTATTTGACAATAGATATCTGCCGTAATTGTTTGACCAGATTTTAGAAAGCTGTAGTGAACGACACCGGCGCTAGTCCACCAAACACTCACAAGTAACTTTTTCTGAGTTAATTTTCGTTTAGGGCAGGATTTGGCTGAGTCTCTAGGGTTCAGCCATTGCGAAGAGCGCTTCCGATTATCGTACAGTGTCCATTTTTCATTACAAGTAATGATTCGATTTAAAATCCTGTCATTATTGTATCGGTTGAGCAAAGTAACACAGCAGTCGACGCGTGTTTGCAAGTTCGATTCACTCAATTCATGAGGTACCCATCGTCCAAGTTTTTTTACTTTCCCGATTTGCTTCAAGTGAATTACTACAGTTTTGTCACTTACCCCGAAGCCTGCAGCCTCTCTATTATGAGGGATCCGTTTCCACAATAGTCTTTAATTATTAATTTTCCACTTTGGTCTCCGACCGTCCACGGGGTTGGTTCTGTAGGTCGAAATTTCCAGAACGAAAACCAAAAATGTACCGTACTTTCTTTTGCGACACCAGCGTCGTACACATCATTAGTCCTTCGAGCTGTTTCTGCAGCACTGGTGCCACGGTAGAACTCATACTCGTAAATATACCGATATTTCATGTTTTCTATTGTACGGTAATAAGCGACGCCAAAGAAAAACATAATGAGGAAAAAACAAATGAATGACTGTTTTTAAAACTCAAATGTAGCACCTAAATGAGTTTATAAATTTGAATTTGGAATTCTTAACCAAAGAGGAGATATTTCAGATCAAAGTGGCCAGTACGACAAAACGCTAATTTCATATGTAAAGACCCAATAAAACCTGCAGTATTCGAAAATGACATTTATAATTATTTTCAATATAATTAGATAAGTTATTTTAACTTAAATAATCGTATATAAGTTCCGGCGAATAGAGTTAGTTAAAAGTAGATATAGATAAATGTCATTATATAATTAACAAAGATAATTTGAAATGTTAGCCTTTTGCAAATATATTGCATAAAAGCTGCAATCTATGCGACGAATAAATAAACTACGTATAGAAGGTTTGTTTAATGTTATTTTAATTCGTGTGTATATGTGATAATTATATATCATAAATTGAAAGTGACGTTTTTAAAGTGTTATGTATATTATTATTACCAAACTTTGTTTATATATAAACATTAGACAATTGTAATTATTATAATAATGCGGTTTATATTGATAACCGTATCTATTTATTGCGACTGTAGATTGGTTATTGTAAATAGTATTACCTTCGGTTAATAACACAGTAAAGTTCTTGTTTACTAGTAACAGTATTTTTATTTGTCGACATTAAACTGCATCGCAGAAGGTCCATTATCAGTTAGTTACAATCATCATACCCTATAATGCTCTTTGGAATAACGTCTAGTTGAATATATGAACTGAATGAATGAACTGAATGAACTGAATGAAAAATGAAACTATATGAATATATGAAATTATATTGAAGCATTATCGAATATAAATAATGAATAGGGTCGGGACATGAATCTATATATAAACTAAATTATAATAGATCGTTTTTAGATCTCTGATCTAAGATGCTTATATTTATTTAATAGTCAATTTTAATATCAATACGATAGACCTTGACTGACCGATCGGATCTTTGTTGCTGAGATGTCAACTCGGCACACGCCTTTATTAACGGGGGGCATTACTTAGGCCGGCACAAGGTCGCCAAATTATTTTGAGCTATTGGGAGCGAGGCTGCTACTGTCCGACTTTTCTTTCTTGTGTAAGAATTCCGACATAATGTGCACGCACCTCCGATGACATGTTATTATGTTTTCGTTATGGGCAGTTTATAATTTATATCAATCGTACTAAAGACAATACTAAACGATACGGTTTTTTTTTTAACTGCAAGCGAGAATATATTTTATTCGTACTATAATTAAAGTATATATTCATTTGCGAAATTGCAACAAGATCTTATAAATCTCTTGCCGCGTTATATCATTCTTTTTTAATTAAATTAAAAAGTTGTTACAGTGTCAGTATTTATCACAGTGGACTGAGTCCCGTACCGGATTTCTAGGTCGAAATAAGTTTGAGCTGGCCTTTATGCAATCCGTTAACGAGATGCGATCATCACTAAGATTAAAGTAATTAAAATTTTGCTGTACTTTTCACTCGTTTTCAGCCGTTTAACCTGCTTGATATTTTGCGCTTCTGTCCAAATGTGGAGCATGAATAATTATTTTAATGGGACGTTGTGAATGTCAGGTGTTTAACCGTCATCGCAGTGTAACTATATCACAACGCTTGATGTCCAATAAAACGCACTAACCGAAACACGAGCGATACGATTTGGTTCTTACATCATATCGATCAATTTTACTACTGCGCAGCACGAAGGCATTATGCCATGAAAAATCTGACACAGGGTGTTATGAAATAGTCTATTAGTCTTATTGAAAAAAAGTAACAGTTCATTTCAGTTTTATTTTGGTTATAATAATAATACTATTATGCTTGTCTTATCAAAGCTGCTCAATAACATGATAAAGTTCAAGAAATTTGTCTTAGTTCATTATTGGACAGATATATCACGCATCTTCGGAATCTATTAAAGAGAAACATTACGAATCTTTAGATAAATATATATAAACAACTTTAAGACTTTTATATTAGAATTTTTTACATTATAAAGTCTTATATGGTAATTGATGTAATTAGTCGCTTTTTGGTATAATGTCCATTTCTTTTATTATGTAAATTTTTTTCCTTGACAAGTTAAAAGTATAGTTAAAATCGCATGAAATTGTTCCGGCATAAATGTTAGATCTAATTATAAGCGGCTCTAACGTGCTAATGCGATGACGGTTTGTAATTAAAACGTATCCTTATAAGAAAAATAAATAACTTAATACTAAACTAGAAACATGCGCAAGGTATCTTTAATAATATCAAGGATATTTGATTATAATATACTTTTGTATTAGAAGACTATTGAGATAAAATATCTTAAATGGAAGTCTGAAATAGTTCATCATCTTCGCCGTTTATTATAATAATATTAAAGACTATATGCATAGTTATTTATAATTAAGCACTTAATTGTGTTCAAGTAAACACACATACAGTGCTATCTTAGGAATTCCAATACTAAGACGACTTTATTAATTATTTATTGTCATTGTTCATTGATTGATTATTCAGTATTTGTTTATTATTGTAGACGTTATTCTACTGAGCTTTTAAGGGAATGATGTAGTAACTAACTGATAATGGACCTTCCGCGATGCGGTTTAAAGTAGTCAAATAAAAAAAAGTGTCACTAGTAAACCAACAACTTTACTGTGTTATTAACAGAAGGTAATACTGTTTTAGATAACCAATCTACAGCGATAATAAATAGACTAATGAGTGTCAATATTAAAAGAACCAGTGGCGGTTTGTTCTGATGTTATAATGACATAGAGCTGTTGTAGAGGTATTTTTATGCTGTTATATATATAAAGGGGGTGTAGGGGGTTCCGCATAACAACTCACGGGATCGAAGCCAACCTGCGTGTGGTGCACACTGTTAATCATCAAACTATGCTCCCATCAACTCGCATTGAGCCAGCGTGGTGGGAAATAATCCAAATCCCTCATATGAACCCCTATAAACGACGACTCTTGGTGCCTGACGCTACCGGAGGATAGGCTGACTGTAAGGTCACTGGAAGCCGCTGGATGCCGGCAGCGAAGGACCGGTCTATGTGAACATTTTTGGGGGAGACTTATGTCCAGCTGTGGACGTCTATCGGCTAATAATGATGAAATATTTAAATGTGTATTAATATATCTTATCATATAAAAAGGTTATATATTAATAAGGTCATATCTACGTGTCGTATTTAGTAAGTTTGCACAGCAACTTGCAGCAGCATCTTGTCAAACAGTTTTATAAAATAACACACTGAAATACCCTAAACTTTGCATATCGCCGCTTGGTTGCAGGTTGTAAAACTTAACATGGTTTCCGTAATAAAATATCTACCACTAAGATTGCAATACGACAGTTTTTTCTTGACCCTTGTTCAGTTGACTTTTGTTGCAGTTAAAAATAATCTCGTTATAAAGAATAACCTTTAAAGCTATTAGGTTTAGATAATACGGTTTGAGTAGGAATATTATGTTGTATATTTAGCAGAAACAAAAGGTGGTATTATTTACGCTATGTAATTAAGAGCATTGGTCAAAAATCGTGCGCGTTAGCCGACTGAAGGTCGCTCGATGCCGGCTCGGGCCGACGGGCCGCCGCGAACAATGGCCATCTATTGTAATTACTATTAACTTATATGTTGTGCAACTGATAGCTGGTTAACTGGTGGCCGGTACACGCGCCCAGCCCTAACCAGGTAAGCTTGAACTCTGCCATTTGGACGAGCACAAGCGGGGGTAGGTAAGTAGCTCGAAGGTTTAACTTTAAATGTAATTACACGCTCTAATAAAACTATGTGTCTCATCGCGTTGTGGACCTATGTAGTTTGAAATGTAGCGGATGTGACAAGCGTGAGTGGTCGAAGCGAATTGTGCTCGCACCAGCGGCTCCCGTGAACCGTACGTATCCAATTATATAATTTAAATTAGAAATTGTTCAGAACAAAAATTGGGCGGTAATAACACGTTATTGTGAGTTTGATGTACGACCTGTGCCCGTTGTAGCCGATTATTGCGAAATAAAACTACCTTGAACAACCTGCAAGTATGCAATTTGTTACAAATATGTCAATAACACTGCCAATGAATTTCGACCTTATGAATCATTCGTATAAGAATGGAATACTTGGAATTTATATCTTTGTAATGTTACATTTCTTTAAATCGTTCTTGTTCAGAAAAGCTTAATAAAGTTAACATTTGTGTTATAATAACCGTGCATTTATTGTTTCATTATACAACGTACACGGTTTCTTCCTCAATTTTAAAATATTCTTAATACGATTCTTCATGGCTTTAGTTTAGCATGATAAGCTTGGTATGCAGCTTTGATGAGTAGAGTTGATGTTAGTGGTAGAAGAACTTTAAGTAAATTAATACTTTTTATAGCAAAACAATAAGTTGACAATAAGAGAAAAAGTTTGGTTTATAATTTACTGTCAGGAATAAAATCAGTCTTTTATTTCCTACGTCTTTAAATTTTAACGACACTGTCCATGATATACGAGACCTATTTCCTACAGAAAGAATTTCAATAGAAAGGAACAAGTTCAAAATCAACCTTGTCTGTCATGAGATATACACTTCCCGATTCCTAAAAGAAAATACCCACTTAAAATTGGGAACTATAGTTTGATGTTTTAAAACTATTAGACGAAAAACATCAGATTGCCGGTGGGATTGCGTGTCTGTCCAATAAAAGAGTGACCGAGATCTAATTTGATCGTTTTCGAATCGATATCGGTTTCATTGTTACTGTCGTATACGGAAGCCGGCCGTTGTAATTACGGTTTTGCACGTAACTATTGTGCAACTGATGTCGAATTACAGAAAAAAAATATGACAGTTTAAAAAACTACTATAGGCTGTAAGTCTGTCGAAATGTTTAGAGTTCATTATTTTTGTCCAATACCCTCGTATATTTATTACTTGTTTATGGTAAGCAATAGTGACGTCGATTTTGAATTGTTCTACTATGAAATAGATATTTTGGAAGGTGTGTATAAAATAATAGAAGTATGACAGCAATTGTATCATAAATATAAAAAAGTGAATATGAAAAATGCGGTAAAACAGAAACTTTTAATATATTTTGTATATATATACGATGTACATGGTAACCACAGAGAGAGAGAGAGCGGTTAATCGACAAATTTTTATCATTCGAAGTAGCAAAACAAAAAAGAAATAATAGTATAGTGTACCGAAAGTTTAAAGCGTTTTCTTTCTCTCTCTATCTCCTCTTCATATATTACAAGTATATTCAGAGTGTACAATCCTTGTAACGGTAGAATAGTACGATAGTTACGACTCATGGAAAATGAGGAGAAAGAAAGACGGGGCAACTATATAAAAACGTTTTTTATCTCATTCTCTCACTTTATAAATATATTAATCGTTGTCTTTTATGTTACACTTTTTCGTTTCATAAAATCCAATTAATACCATCCTAAAAAAGTTTCACTTTAAAAAAACATGCTTATAAGTAACACTTGCGCACAATAAGTTTATTTAAAACCAGCAATAAAGTTATATGAAATAAATTGTTTTATTATTTCCTGAAACGAGCACAGGCAGCCGATATATAATAATTGATTAGCATAGAACAGCTGTAAAATATAATGCGCTTGTGATAGTTAAATAATTTTTTTGTCTCGTATTACAGTAGCGAAATAAAAGAGACGTCAATTATTCCAATTACATGAATTGAATAATGGTGCCGTCTAAATTAATAAGAAATAAAACTAAGTTTTGCATAACAAAAACCTCTTAAGTTGTCGTAAGTGGTGGAAAACGAGTTTATTAATTTAACTGTACAATTATGTGATACTTAATTTTTTTGGTGGTGAATAAATTTTATTTAAAACAATAGCAATTATAATCTGTCTGTAATAGATAAAAGAATACTGTAACCGTTTTATTGTCATTATTATTTCAGCCAAAATATATCCAAAATTGTCCATACTTTATAATATATAATATAGGGTTAAACGTTGTGAGCAGTCTTAACGCGATAAAAACAATAGTGTAGGAGCAGTTCTCATGAAATGGTTCCGGCTGCGAATGGGAACAGCTTCGCTCAAGGTCGCCTGACGTCAATATCAAAGGGTAATTGTGTATTTAATGCCTAAAGGAGCAGAAACAATGATCATTCTTATGCATAAAGATGTAATCATTAAATGTTACAAAACAAACCTTGTTTTCTGATTTCTTTAAATTTTTATAATCTGCGCTTTTACTGGTGGAAGGTCCTTGTTGCCGGATGACATTCAGCTACCACGACACCTTTTGTTTCGTCTGCGACTGCCTTAGAAGACTGACCGCATTGATCGTTTAACGTACTTCTTGGCGTTGTGGATAATGGCTTGCCTTAATGCTTAAGACCCTGGTTCAATTACAGGGACACGAGTAGTTTGGTTAAACATATCCGTTTTTGAACCAACTTGGCTAGTTATACCACCCTTATAATTGAAATATGTCGCCAATAGCATTCCTGTGAGTTATAGAGTATTTTAGGCGAGCATACCTCACCATTTAAAGTCTTATTTTTATTTACCATCGTGAAATTGAGGTTAAGTATTAGTCGATTGTAGGTTACCATCGAACACATAGATATACCGGAAGCATTCATTACTTCATCTTCGATATTCCGCTCGCGAAGCGAAGCGTTTGGAACAATCTGCCAGGTTCAGTGATTCCGGCCATAAATCATTTTTAGGAGTAGAGGAAATAGGTAACTATAAGATTAGTACGCTTTAACATCAATTCACCACATTCTTGCTTTTTGGTGTGATCCTAGTCAAGTGGTAGTCTATTTAATAAAAAGAAAAAAAAATAAGAAAAAAAAACGTTTTATACGTCTTAATTGTAGCTATGTCGACGAAAAGATACCGAGTCTAAGTTATCTTAGCGCTGGTGCTTAGTGGTGGTGTTATACAATAAAGTGGGGCACATTGAGAGCGAATGTATTATTCAAACGTTATCAGCGCGCGCGCGCACGAGCCACACAAATTGCGCGCCCGCGTTAGATCCGCATCGGGCCGATAGTGCGCGCATGGTGGGCAGGCGTCACGATGCACCGGCGCACCCATCCAAAGACGAAACTTACCAAATATGCTACACTAAACACAAGTGACGTAACTATGAATGTAAATGAACTCATTCTATTTAAGAAAGCCATGTAAAATTCGCAAGAAATGGGATAGAAAAGGTAATGAGAAGAGATACTCCAATATGGTACTTTATGAAATTTTATAAAAAAGCGATCAGTGGAATATGAAGAACGATTAACAAAAGAAAGAATGTTTTAAAAGTAAAAATAAGGATAATAAAAGTAATAACTTAATAACATGAAAAAAAAAGTCACAGGTTCGGCCCTCTGAAACCAGAAAATGATGAAATATGTCACAATAACATATATTTGTAATTATCGCTGGTGGTAAGTCTCTGTTGCAGGAGATCCTTTAGATACCACAGCACCTATGGCTGCCGCCAAACAGTAATGTGTTACTTTACAGGATTCGGATTTGAAGGACGTTATAGGTAATAGAATTACTGGGGTAACGAGACTTAATATAATAAACCTCAAGGTGATAGCTCAAAGTGGTGCTGTGTATATCATTCCGATTAGCGCTACGTTGTTATGGGCAGTTGTATCACTTACTATCAGGTGAACGTACCCCTCATATAGAAAAATAT
This sequence comes from Ornithoptera alexandrae, assembly GCA_029030555.1. Lineage (NCBI taxonomy): Eukaryota > Metazoa > Arthropoda > Insecta > Lepidoptera > Papilionidae > Ornithoptera > Ornithoptera alexandrae. The sequence goes on along the minus strand of JARDVY010000064.1, from coordinate 3,055,754 downwards.
ACTCGGACTACGATCATGCCCTGCTTTTACAACTTCCATCCAAGAGGAGGTTAATTATTATTATTTAGGTCATTCCGCTAATATTAAATATTTTTTTTTGCACTAAGCAACCGTTAAGTTATGAAGATACAGTTAATTATATTTTTTATAATTAAATCAATAAATTTTTTTTTATCATTTAATCAATAATTTGTTTCATTTTTACTAAATTGTGAGAAGCACCGATTTCTATCTTATTTCCCTTAGAAATATTATAACCATGTAAAAGTGAGCATAAAAAAATTAGTAACATAAACAAAGCTGATTAATAACATTGTGTAATCACTTAGTATGCGCACTTGTGGCACAACGTAACTTAAACGTCTATCTAAATAAATAATCGACAAGTTACCGCAGCCTACTTTCGTCCTCTTATCTACGAGTTAGTGCTGCTCACCTGTCGCACGACGTGCGCGAATATCGGATCGAGTTCTCGTTTAACATACAGAGCTTAAATAAAATCGATATATTTCATTTCAACAACAATCAAATATATCTATTAATATAAATAGAAAAACAATGATGTAATTTAGAAATCTGTAATAAATAATTTAATTATCATAATTTATCAAAAATCATTATTGTTATATTAAATGTATGACCACCCGGAAAACATTGCTCAGCATAGGACTCCTTCACTGATCAATCCTGTACCTTCAATCGCTTTTTGCGATCTTCACCAGATTGTTAATAAATTTCATATCAATTAACAAGTAAAAAAGTATTACATTTTGGAAACTTTACTAATAAATCATCGCAATAAAGTTTAAATTCATATCGAATATGTAATACATACTCAATACTTTATTAAAAGTATTTTTCCACTTCTTTATGAATTGAAATATTATATATAAAGGATATATACAAAGGATCGCTTTTTATTACATAATAAGTGTTTATTGTTTTTTAAATATTTATAAAGAGCTACCAAACGCTGTTAAAAACGCACTGATGTTTCCGATGACACCTAATTTTGTCTTACATTGAAGTTTTATTGTCGAGATATACGATATTGCTGAAATGTATATCTTAGATCTCTTCTTATTACATAAAAAACTCCAATAATGCTATTGATTAGCGTCGATGAGGTTTTATATTGTAATTTTTTTGCTTCACCAACTGACAGGAAGCTCTATTGTGTTGCCGCTTAGCTCGAATCATAATAAGCCTCCGTAATCAGATACTAAAACACTTTTAATTTTGCACTGACCTTAAGACGTCGACCGTTCACGAGCAGTGAAAACGAGAGGCAGATAAACAATCTCGCCATCGGACCCCGCCTACGTACAGCTGAATAGTTTTATTGTTATTCAAACATAATAATAATCAAAATTGAAAATCTTGATCAATCTAAATAATATCATTAATGTTTAATTGGAACTTAGTCATTAATATAATTAGGTAAAGAAAAACATTGTTAGGAATCTGACCTGGTCCAAGAATGAGACCTATTGCACAACAGGCGCTTGACCAGAATAGAGGATAAATAGTCTTGATTCTCTCTTCATGACAGAAAGTCCAGACTTCCAGTAGATAAAAACAATAAAAGGGTTATTTACATATATTTTTTTATATTATTAAAAACTAAATGAGTTATTAAACCTAAGCTAAATTTTAACTTCGTGTAGGTTTTGTTGTATGGATTCACTCTAAGTTAATAGTTATTACTGAATTATTGAATATTTTTAATGAAATTATCATAGTGCTGTAAGCAATATGCGTTGGCAGTGAGCTTTTCTCTATAGTCGGAGTACAAACGACTGGACAGCCGGAGCCAAGGTCGCGTCAGCGTTGCGTCGGGCCGCGCGCGTGCGATGCCAAATTGCATTGATTCTGATTAAGATAATTTCAGACATTTGAACAAAGTAATCCGTTCTTGTGAACAATGCCGTTCAATTGCGCCGTTTCTATTTCATTATATAGCATATAATATTCCTTCATTATATACTACATTTTTCGATATAACAAATTTTATCATTTCATTATTCGCTATATATGCATTAATAAACATAAAAACGGGGAACTAGCTATTTATTATCAACGCACATGAACCAGTGATAAGAGATTTGACATTATTTAAGTTTATATACAGCAATAGTAAAAAAAGACAATATAATGCATTCACAAAACCAATTAAAATATTTTTCAAATTATCATGGCTACTTAACAAAGAATGTTGGCAAATTTTTTATCTCGACTAATGAATGAATCATAGGTTTAGATAAATACCTCCTTTAATAGTTATAAATAATTAATATTATATTATCCTTTATGAAACTATTAATATGTGTTCGTAGGCACAGATTCAGAAACAGAACCAATTATTTATATTATGAATGTTATTTTATTTATGTAATTAATATAAAATTTATCGATTGCTTAAGACAATTCTAAATAATAAATCTTTATATAGGAGATATCCAGAGATTCGTTGACTTATCATGAGATTCAGATCAGATCAGCTGTGAAGGGATTTTACAAAATCCCTGCTCCGTAGGGTGTTGCGGGGTATTATGTCCATAAAGCGGGCGGAGAAGAGACAGTGTTTTATTAGAAAGTGTGTAGACATCGGAGAAGGTGTAATACGATTTACCAATCGGAAGTGCTTAATCGAAGAAAATATTTATTATAGAAAGTAAATATTCTTAAAATTTAATATACTAAGTTTATGCTTACAGTGTGCTATGTTTAGTATATTTAATGCTTTAATGAGACCACATTATTTCTCAAATTAACAAACGAGATAAAACGAAGCAAACGCAAATAATTAAAAGTGCATTCATATTATAAACAAAGCGGAAAAGGTGAACTAATATGGACATGACATCTACAGGTGGAAATAATAATGATGTTTATAATGAAAATAGTTTAAATTGATGATCGGGTGTCAGTATAATTCTTGTTATTAAATTGTGTTTGTAGTGGTGGTAGTAAATTTTTTTACGAGCGAACTTATTTAGTCGTAGTAAGGAAGTGGTTTGTCGGCAATAATTCATATCCTAAAGTGTGAACCATGAAGCTACATAGATGCATATCGATACGACATTGACCGGCTTTTAAAAGCATTAAACTTTTGCATTAATCAACTGTTTTTATAGTGCAAGAATAACTTGAAGGTTTAAATATTTAACCTTTAGAAGATTGCTAAGTATGGAAGTTTTGAGAATAGTCGTAAAACTGTGTTAGCCAAAATTTAAAATAATAAACGTAAAAAACATTGTTGTACATAGATTTATTGGCTATTATGATGTTTTTTGAATGTTATATTAGCTTACTCCACAAAATACAATAAAAATGATTTTTTTTAACTTATTTTGAGAATCCTACACTACGTTTAAGGGTTTAATCTATATAAGTTGTATATTTGATATACGACATTTATGAGTGAAAGCCTTAAAACACACCTGCGAGTTTATGTATAAGTTGTAAGTACTCGTAAGTCCTATCAACTGTTTGCGACTATTAACTACTTTTAAGCTTGTTATTGCTAAATTCAATTGAAGGTAAGTTTATGGATACTAGCACATATAAGTTTGAACCAATTTTATATCAGTTATCGTAATAAGTAAAGTAGTTCTATTTAAGCTCTTAGAAAGAATTACTCCATTTACTATTCTTACTGATAACTTTTACTGTTGTGATAAATAATGGCATTATCTGTCATTAAAAAGAAAACTGTTATTTTTAGCTGTTTCTTAGTTTAGAATATTGATAATAATTACTGATATATACTATACTATATATCAGTACTGATATATACTATACTATACTCGTTTTAATAAGATTTGCAAAGCATTATAATGAATGGAAATGCATCTTAACGGTATTAAATAGTTTAGAAATAAAATACTCCATTTGTAAATGTCATAGCAAGGTATCACTTAACTTACGGCTACTGCGTTAAATCCATTTTGTTGTCGTATGCTTTTACTCAGCAGGCGAGATGTGAGGCAATCGCTTTGCAAGTGATGTATCCGCTTGAAATTGCGTGTTGCTGCTGCGACAGTAACTAATTTAGAAACACTACGTTGTTTTGAGAGCAAAACGGGACAGCGGTCTGTAGTAAACGATTTCTTGTTAGATAGGCTTCTATTGCGTACAGTTGGGTTAGGCTAATTATATAATAAGGGAGAATTATTTATTCGTTGTACTCACTTCTTTCATTGTCAACAGACAAGAAAAGATACGTTAAGAATAGATAAACAATAACTCCAACATAATGTCTGAAGGCAATCCCTTCCAAACTGAAACAACACAAAATATTAATAAAAAAACAAAGATTTTAACGTTACATATACACATATACATTTAAGAAAAATGAAATCAAAATGTCATGGATTCAAATTTGTAACCGAAAATGGTAACTAGTTTTGATAAGTAAATTAAATAATACGCCCAGAACACGGTTAAATAAAGGTTATAAAGCATAAGAAAGAATTATAAATTGTTAAGTTATCATCTAATGGGTACCTGAGATAAACTAGGTGATGAAATAAAAACCAAAACCAAAAAAATCTGTATAAATCGCAGTCCTTTCAAGGTTACCTATCTAGAGTAATATCGTTGATAACATGTATGTAAGAGACTACTGAAAAATTATATACCGTAAATATTACGAACAATTGGTTATAAATCTTACTCTTTAGTAATTTATGAAGATGTGGATGTGGAAATCGGATGTTTTGAGACCTTCCCTGTAAAATCTACTAATGAAGTTAAATCAACTCGGCTTAGTGCAAGTCTCTTATGGCTCCGTGACATTGCGCACGTAATTATTGCGACTGATAAATTACAGAAAAAAAAAATGTGACCGGACATAAAGCCTGAGAATTATTCGGCTGTAATGGACTCGACTTTTTCAACATTTTATAATGTGTGCAAGGTCGAAAATTAAAAACGAGAGCAAATTGTTTCAACCGCGCACGTAAAACGAGAATAATAAAATTTAAGCAGAGAGCGGTTTGACCTCTGTTAAGAAACGATCTTTCATTCGTATCACCCAAAGACACTGACGCCCTATAATTACTTAAAAAGCAAACTCCAGATTTTCTCAGGTCATAAATTCAAGTCTAAAAAAAAATCATATATTAGTTCCTTACATATGAAATTAGCGTTTTATCGTACTGACCTCTTTGACCTGAAATATCTCTTCTTTGGTTAAGAATTCCAAATTCAAATTTATAAATTCATTTAGCTGGTACATTTGACTTTTGAAAACAGTCATTCATTTGTATTTTCCTCATTATTTTTTTCTTTGGCGTCGCTTATTACCATACAATAGAAAACATGAAATATCGGTATATTTACGAGTATGAGTTCTACCGTGGCACCAGTGCTGCAGAAACAGCTCGAAGGACTAATGATGTGTACGACGCTGGTGTCGCAAAAGAAAGTACAGTACATTTTTGGTTTTCGTTCTGGAAATTTCGACCTTCAGAACCAACCCCATGGACGGTCGGAGACCAAAGTGGAAAATTAATAAATAAAGACTATTGTGGAAACGGATCCCTCATAATAGAGGCTGCAGGCTTCGGGGTAAGTGACAAAACTGTAGTAATTCACTTGAAGCAAATCGGGAAAGTAAAAAAAACTTGAACGATGGGTACCTCATGAATTGAGTGAATCGAACTTGCAAACACGCGTCGACTGCTGTGTTACTTTGCTCAACCGACACAATAATGACAGGATTTTAAATCGAATCATTACTTGTAATGAAAAATGGACACTGTACGATAATCGGAAGCGCTCTTCGCAATGACTGAACCCTGAAGACCCAGCCAAATCCTGCCCTAAACAAAAGTTGACTCAGAAAAAGTTACTTGTGAGCGTTTGGTGGACTAGCGCCGGTGTTGTTCACTACAGCTTTCTAAAACCTGGCCTAACGATTACGGCAGATATCTATTGTCAGCAACTGCAAACCATGAAGGTAGAACTAGCTGCTAAATAACCGAGATTGGTCAATCGCTCTAGGCCACTGTTGCTTCACGACAATGCAAGACTACACACTGCACAACAATCAACAACTAAGTTAGATGAGCTACAATTGGAATGTCTACGACATCCACCGTACTCCCCGGACCTTGCCCCAATACATTACCATTTTTTCCGGAAGTTAGACAACTTCTTACAAGGAAAAAATTCAACTCCGATGCAGCAGTCCAAACCACCTTCAAAAAGTTTATTGATTCTCGCTTCATGGTTTTATTAGTAAAAGGATCAATGAACTATCTATTATATGGCAAAAGTGCATAGAAAACAACTGTGCATAATTTGATTAATTAAATATATTTTCCAAAAAATAATTGACTTTATATTCCTCCCGCACAAAACGTCAATTTCATATGTAAGGACCTAATATATCTAAAATTTTTAACGTACATAGATATAAATACGAAAGATTAACCGAGATATTTAACAGAAAATGTGAAACTGACAAAGAAAAACTAGTTTAAAATTAAACGCGAATTCAGATTAATAATAAATTATAAATTTAATAAAAAATTGCTATGGAAACTTTTCGTTGAATCCCATGAAAAAATATATTTTACTTAACATAGAACTAACAACAAAATCAAACAAGTTTACTTGAAGATTTGTGCATAAATAATATATTGTTTAGTTATTCGGAGCTATCTTCTATCGCGAGACCAAGACTCACTTTGGGTCGCGGCTCCGGAAGAGTAGGTTACTTTTTAATTGCAAATACACTTATAATATCAGTAAGTACTAGTAGATATACTACTGGTAAGTATTATAAGTTCTTGACGAGCTGGTTGTATGTCTCTTTTGCCCGATACCGTCCAGGAACCACACCGCAGCGCCTACGACCGTTGCCAAACATTACTATGGAAACTTTAAAGATTTTTGGTTTAATGGGTGCTTTACTTATTGAAACTATAGGGGTAGTTTAACATTATTGCAAGATCATTGTCATGGGCTGCATGACTTACCATCGCGTGCATCTTGCTCGTCATTTCATCAAATCAATAGATATAATAACATAGGCTAAAATAGGTGATGCTAATGTAATAGCTTTGTACGGCTTTAAATATATAGTGGTTAGTTCGATTGTCGTAAAAAGTCATACAAATACTACTGAAAACTTAGTAGGGTTAGTTTGCAAGTTAAATAATTACAATTATTAAGAGAAATCTAGGCAAGTTGTCAACCGTAAAAACAATTACTAATACCATGCTTCTTTATACATCGGATCGTAAAGATTGAAGACAAAAAATATTGATCAGGTTTATACTTCGATATAATATGGTTGTTATATCAGATAGTAGCAAAAAGCACATTATCGATAAGAAAAGCCGGTGGAATCACGACAGCCTGTCTGGCACCACTTCGATATTACTTTGTTGATATGAGTTGTACTATAAACGATAATTCATTATCGTGTATTTTATTACAGTTTTTATGTTGAGATTATGAATAAACATTAAAAAAAACAGTCACAGTTTTTTTTAAAATTATTATTAACTGGTGTCCTTTACAATTTTCTTGTTTTTACATTAAAAGTGAATCAAAAAATTATATTTTCAAGTATAATGTTCGACTAGAAGTGATTGACTCTAACAATTTGGTGGCTTAACCAACACAATTCAATCATATATGGATGACTGAAGCATAGCGTCAGAAAATATTCACAGTAACGTAGTTTAAAATCGAGGGTAGTAACCAAAACATTAGCTCCGCGGACACCATGCAAAGCTATGTACATTAGTCCATATCGCGACTCCAGCCGAATAAAGTCGTGGCAAAACGATAATAATTAAGATACTGTACTATAAAAAAAATATCAACACGTTAATGACTTGATTGTATATAATCATCATTATCATTGTAAGACCCACTGTCTACGCCCATAGCACTGGTTTCGTGATGCACACAATACAACTGTTGCACGTGCGCTCTCGCCTCGCCACTCAAGACAGTGTACCCACATATACTATTTTTTAGTGTACCCACATACACTACAATCATCAACAGTCGACAGATGTCTACAGCTGGATATAAGCCATATCCAAAGATCTTCACACCGATCTATCCTGCGGCGTATTTATTTTTATATATTTATTTATCCTTTATTATAGACCAATAACAAGATATAAAATACGTTATATATATACATAAATGTACAATTGGCGGTCTTATTGCGCAGAAAGCAATTTCTTCCAGACAACACATTGGAAAGGAAGACATGAACTAAAGATAAAGAAAACAGTGGTGCACTAAATAATTAAAAATTACAACACTTAGTGAAAGATGAAAGCAATAGCGCAATTAGACAGAATTTATAATTTAAACTTTATGATAGTAGTTACTTAAGTGTCTTTTGAAAGAAAATAGGGATTTGGCGATACGAATATAGTTCGGTAAAGAGTTTCATAAGCGAACCGCCGCAACGGAAAAGTTTTAGAAAATTGATAAGGAATACACGGGGATGTGAAGAGAAAGGTTTATTGAACAGCGAAGAATACGACTGAGGCAGTTGGAAATAAATTCGAATAGATTTTTTAGGTAGGAAGGTGTTAGAGTGTTGAACAATATCTTGTATAAAATAGAAAGAATGTGAGTATTCCTGGGAAGACGGATTGGCAGCCATTTGAGATTTATGCAAAATTCAGAGATGTTTTCGTTACGGAGCCCAAATATGAATCGTATACACAAATTTTCAAGCTGCGCTTCAATTAAGTCAAGATAGAAAACATCGGCATAGTCGATAATAGGCAGAAGGAGAGAATTAGCAAGCGCAACCTTAGTAGCTGTTGGAAGAAAATTGTGGAGTCTGCGCAAGGAGCTTATATCCTCATACATCTTTCTAATCATCTCGTTAACTTGCGGTGAATATGCTTAACAAAAATCTGTAAGTTTAAAAAATAATTTAATATACATACACATATATTTTTAAACAGCAATTATGCTTATATTTCATCACCGCTATTGTAAGTACATTATTTTTTTTATTTAGTTTTTTCTATAAGTAGTTTATTTTAAATGTATACGATGTAATGTAATATTTTTGATAATTTAAGTCTATTTTCTCTTCGTAACTATTATTTCGTACGGTGGTGAGGTCTGCTTTCGTTATCTTTCCACTTTGCTCTGATCGTCATCGTTGTCGGTCTCTTGGCACTTACTTATATCTTTTGAAACTACGTTAGCTAATAATCAAATTCACTCAGTAGTCCACTACTAAATATAGCTTAGCCAAAGAATACCTTGCGATCTTGTGATATACGAATATTCAGGTCAATCTATTTTAGTCAGGGAGTATCCGATCTTTGTCTCCCTTATAACACGTTAACATAAAAAAATATGACCGAGAAAGAAGCTTGCTTTTGTTAACACCATTCATTTTTGATGCTGCCTTTATAAAGATTGACATTAATGACCATAATGTATTTGTTATTGTGGAAAAAAATAATTGAAAAGTCAGAGTAAACCGTTACATACAAAATAATTATATCAATGCACGACGTGAAAATAAACGATGAAATGAAATTCGACAGCATTTTCGACTTGTACGGGCAATTTAAAAAAAAAATGCATTGATTAAAATATTCGCTGAATCATAAGCATGATGTTACAAATCTTTCAATAAGAACGTAACGTTCCCTTTTAACTCTTTATAAATATGAAATTGATAAAAAAAATTACAATTTAAAATTAATCTACAAGGTCATTGGAAACAGGTACTCAAAGAAACTATACATTTCGTATGAAACAAGGCTATTTTTTTGAAATGTAAGAGAATGTAACACGTATGCCGTGGATTAAAATTTTACTTTCGTACGCAAAATTTATTTAACTATCCTCTATTTCTCTATTCATGGCTTTATTTATTATTTATTAGTGGCCAAATGTCAAAGAAATGTAAAGCGCTATCTTGTATAATCTGGTTTGATAGAAATTTGTAAGATTCTATGCTCTAATGTGATAGACTTAGCATCTGTAGGTAATATTCAAAATCTCAACCCGTAAAGCACATTACAAAAGTATACTAAGATATTGTATTATTTTCGACGAGACGAGTCATACGTTCACCTGATGGTAAGGGATACGCCTGATCATAAATACGTAGCGCTATACAAAAATACACCCACCACCACATTGTGCTCTGCGTTGAAACTCAAGATGTTAAGATTCGTTATCCCAGTAAATTCATTAGCTACAACGCCTTACGAACTAAACACAGTAACGTTGGCACACTACTAATATGCAATTGAAACAGAAGCTAAGGTGGTTCCTACATAAACGATCTCTGGCCACAGAAATCTACCACCTTTAAAAGTACTAAACTATATTCCGAGAATTGATGTTAATGGGAACTTACCATCAAAGGAGAATATACTCCAATCAAAGCAAATAAATAACAACTATTAAAAATTTACCAGTTCGTCTCTCAATTCGTCATAACTCATGAATACTCATTCATATTTATACCGCATTAAAAATTTTACGTTATTTAGGAACTGAAAGATAAATTATGCACTACCGTCGAAGCATGATTAAAAAAAAAAAACAATTCAAGGCAGGCCTTACTTAGATAAGCATTAGTTATGTTCCTAAAATCATTCTGCCAAATAAACTTTTGACGTGACATTTACATGGATTAGTGACGTTGGATATGTTACACATGCAATTATGTCCTTATTTAATATTATTGATAATAAATATCCATTACTTTTCGACCTCCTTTAGTGGTTCAGTATAAAACGATGATTTAACAGTAACTGAATATGGGGAACATCATCATATCCAGAGATCTACTTTTAGATATAAGCCTCTTCCAAAGATATTTAGATCAACCGTTTCTATTAGGTTAGGGAAAAAAAAGTCTTTTCGCATTATATTATGTATAAACTTGTAATAACATCTCTTTGGCTATACTATTTGTATCTGGCTGGTTTTGGTATCATTGAAAGTTTAAATTTTAAAGAACATAATTCCAAATTCAAATTAGGAAAATGTGTGATTTTCATTTATGTTTTGTACTGTCAAGATGAGTGAATCTAATGAAGAAATTCTATACATTTTAAAATTTTACTTCAAAAATGGTAAAAATGCAACGCAAGCGGCGAAAAAAATTCGCGATGTTTATGGAGGTAGTACAGTGTCTGTGAGAGTAGCACAAATTTGGTTTAAGCGTTTTCAATCCGGAGATTTTGATGTCAAAGATGCACGTCGCTCTGGTCGCCCTATTACGGATAAAATGGATGCCATTTTTGGAAAAGTGGAGCAAGATCGGCATATCAGTAGTTACGACGTAGCTGAAGAACTGAGAATTGACCACAAAACAGTTTTGGCGCATTTGAAAAAAACTGGGTACACAAAAAGCTCGATATTTGGGTACCTCACGAGCTCACTGAAAAAACCTAGTAATGAACCACGTACTCGTTTGTTATTCTTTATTACGACGTAATGAAACTGAACCATTTTTGAAGAAGCTGATAACAAGTGATGAAAAGTGGATCACATACGACCAGAAAGTGCGAAAAAGGTCGTAGTCAATGGCCGGTGAGGCTTCACAGACTGTGGCGAATCCCGGGTTAACACGCAACAAGGTGATGCAGTGTGTGTGGTGGGATTGGAAGGGCATTATTCATTATGAGCTGTTACCACCAGGCAGGACCATCGATTCTGAACTTTGCTGCGAATAACCGATGAGATTAAAGCAAAAAGTTGAGAGAAAGCATTTTTCATCATGATAACGCTAGACCTTACACATCTTTAGCCACTCAGCAAAAATTAAGAGAGTTTGGCTGGGAGGTGTTAATGCATCCGCCGTATAGTCCTGACCTTGCACCTTCAGATTTCCACCTGTTTCGGTCTCTTCAAAATTCTTTGGCAGTGTCAGGTTAACATCACGAGAGGACTGCCAAAACCACTTGTTGCGGTATTTTGATCAGAAGTCCTAAAATTTCTATAGCAATGGGATCATGTGTCTACCTACAAGAAGGCAAAAAGTTATTAAACAAAATGGTACCTACATACTTTAGTTAAATATAAAGGAACTATATTAAAATATTTTTTATATAGATACTCCCGATACTCATTTAATAAAATAAAATAAAATAATAATATACCCGATACTCATTTAACTCATTCAGTCATTTCGTTGTTTACAGCCTCTCAAACCGGAACACAGTAATGTTTGCACACTACTTTTTGGCGGCGGGAATAGGAGATGCGGTGATACTTACCTAGGCAGTCTCCGGCAACAGGGATCTAACTATAGTAAGTTTGTTACATCATAATGATTATTATCATCCGCTTGATAGGAATGGGTAGCAGCGGACTTATTTATTATGTCAGTGTATTAATTAAATAAGAAGTTGACATCAAATCATCCCGGAAGCGTACTTCGATATTTATTTTACAACATACATCAAGTTTAACGGATAAAACCTGTTACAACATTATGCAAATAACCGAAAGTGCCCACTGATCTCTTTTTACGTAACCAACATTACCAATAATTGCAGCTCTTCCGCTCTTTATATTTGTTTTATGCGACTATACTTACCAGACTTCTAATTAAAAACTAAACCTGATTATAAGTTTTGTAACAGTTAATTTGTAGTCATAGTACTAGAATTTTGCCGGCGATCAAGTCCGGCACTTTGTCTACAAGCGATAACTCATTGCCTGATTTTTCAACGATAAAAGCCATTATTGCTAACGGACACCGTTGCTGCGATTTATTCAGAAATGATTAATAAAATAATCGAGCTTTGTTTCTATTAAATACATTTCTAATAGTACAACACTGACATTAATATTAGCCTTATAAAATATCAAATCAACTATCAAGGTCATAATTTTTATTATTTGTATAAACGATAAATAGAAAGAGATTAAACGCAGAGCAGTATTCCAAGTTAAGGGGTGCAAATTCAATCTTTACTTTTTTCTATTAATATAGAGATTACTTTAAACTTTTCAAAGCTTTGAAGGAAAATCTGTAAGGGTTACCTTTAAAACAAATTAATAAAGTTTAAATAATGAATTCTAGCTCTCGTCTTTGATTTTGGTTAAAAATTAAAATTACTAGCCATATTAAAAGCCGTTATTGTCTGTTAAAACAGTACAATCACATATATTATTATTTCGTTATAATAATACTATCTTTTTTATTATTATTAAATTATCTTGTCTTTTAAATTCACTTGTAATTTGCCATATTTAACTGTTATTCTCTCTTACGTTTTTTAAGTAACTTTTATAAGAAAATAAGCTTTATATTTATATCAAAATTGTATATAGGGAAATATATTAATGATTTCGGATAACCATTATAACTATTAATAATTTTTTTTTTAAAAAACGTTACGTTCTGAATATAACAAAGTTTTTGCACTAAACGTAACATTTTAGATAATGTAATGAGTTTAATGTGATACAATTTATTTAGATTTCCTAAACTTTTGTTAAATGTTACAGGATATGTTTTACGATTTCCATTTAAAAATTAAGCAGCTATTATAACCGACACGACAAGTACATAAAAAATATGCGGAAACTGACTTTATCTTATAAATGATCATTTATCATAATATGCAAAGGACAAAAATGAAAAACGTAATAATCCTTGACGCTGTTTGTGATCGATTCTGTTGAATCTCTATCGGCGTGTTATCTTTCCAGTTCCGATCTAACCTATAAAGAAATAAAAAAAATATATAGGTTAGTCCGTACCGTCAGCGCGTGCGCACGGAAAGGCGCGGCCGCACCCGGCACGCTTGCTTTACTTGCCGTTTATACACCGACCGGCCCCACTTGATACTTAATAATTCAAAAACATTATATTAAAATAAATGTTATAATGTCTTTAGTAACTATATTTTAAAAAAAAATTAAAATGTTCAATGCCGCGTGCAGTAAATTCACTGGTGAAAAGTCTCCGCTGCCGGAGACTATCTAGGTGGTTACCATCGCAAGTACTATTTCCGCCACCAAAGAATAGTATACGAACGTAACTGTGTTGCGGTTAAAGGGCGTTGTAGATAGAGAAATTACTGGAGTAACGAGACTTAACGAGACGAGTGCAATGTGGTGTTGTGTATATCATCCTAATTAACACCACATTGTTATGGGTAAGCGAATCACTTACCGTCATATGAAAGTATTAACCCGTCTCGTTGCAACGTTGAATAAAAAAAAATCAAAATTCGTACTGTTTAAAAAAATAGCATGAGGTGTAAACTTCCTGTAAATTAATGTCCTTTTTATAGGAAATTAATAAAAATGATAGAGCGCGTTTGTTAAGGTTGTGCAATGACGGAAATACACTTCCAGTCAATGTAAAATTTAAATTAAATTTTATCGACTGATAAGGATTTGAGGTATTAAATGGTATTATTTACGAAAGGTCAAATTAAATATTTATCCTACATACCATTCGCTGATAAATTGAATAGCCTGATCTTCAAATTGATTAATTACCTTTAATTTGGATTTCTTTCGGAAAAGTTGGCGTAAGCGATTAACGTGACCATTCTAATCTCGGCAGCTTCACAAATTTGATTATGGATCTTTGACTAAAAACAAGGCCGTTTTGTAGAAGTTTTACATATTTATCATTTAATCGCATAAGACAAGTACCGAGGGTTGTTCTGTTCAACTACACGGACCGTAACAGTAACATGAACGCCTTAGTGCACTTAACCCAATAATATCGGCAATCTACCCGAGGTATCTGACGAAATAGCGGGGTCACCTATCGAGACGCTAATTGAGATAGTTCGCTTTAAAACACCGGCCGAGCGGCAGACGGCTGAAAATTGCTCGTTTATGGTGAAAGTCTAGAGCATCGCTCCTCTATATGGAAATGTTAAAGTTCAGTTTGGCTCCCGATATTAAGTTCGTGTTATGGTGTGGCCGCTGCACCAGTAGCACTCCTATTAAGGCAAATTCGTTTGCAACGCTTTCTTAATAATTCACTCGCACACAAATTGTAAATTTGCGCAGTAAACGTACCATCTGTCCTGATCGCCATTTTCAGAGTATTCCGTATGCCTTAAACAGAATAGATTTAAAAGGAGCATAGGAGCGATATTATTAATAATATTTTGCTTTTTTACTACTTAACGAATATTATAATTTATTCCAGTGACTATTTCAAAAATATGTTAGATATAACCATTGATGTTTAGTGTTAATTATAAAGTTGTTAACGTTAAATACGTTAATAATAATCTAATATGTAATAAAAAGTTGATAAATTGATAGTTTAATATGAATGTATGCAACATAAATCAAGAAAAGGACCAATATCAAATTCCGTATGCATGAGTCGGAATTGGCCATGAGATGGTATTATTGCGTATAATTACCAAGGTAACCCGATAATCTTGAAAAGACTTACTTAATATTTAAGCAATTAAGATAGGATTATCAGGTATTTAATTCTACCTGCCGTATTTAATCAATATTATTGACCAACGATCGTTACAAGTATTCTGCAATGGCGGCTATTCAAAGGTAGAGTTGAGTTTTCGAGCAACCTGATTTACGAACACCGCTCTATTTGTGATGTCTCGCTACTCTAAATAGCAGGATTGCCTTTTTGGTAATGTTAAATCTAATATCGTGCATTCATTACTCGTGTCACCGGTATTTATATGGACTCCTATTGAAAAACTAAAAATTTTATTTCAACTAAATCCTTATTCTATATATTCGGCTTCGGTATAAAGATAATTGCGGAAAAGCACAGTGTCAGTAACCTTTGATTGATTTATGTATTAGATTTTTATTACACAAGTGCAACATCCTATGCATTAAAACATTTCGTTACATTTTTAATTACGTAGACCTTTATAGCGCCGAATGCCAAGGCTAAGTATCCATTATTATTAGCAATATGCAATTCGGTAAGCACCGAAACTTTCATTCATCTTTGCATAAGTTATATTACTACGGCGGCCAGTGTAGTTTGCACCGTTTGAAATCTTGAACACTGTTTACAGTTGATACGGGTTATTGAAATGCAATAGGTTCAAAGGGTCAGACTAAATTGGCGTTGAACGGCAACACTATTATTATGGTAAAGTCGTTAACTATAAACGAGAACAGAATAACGAGACCACAAGCTGGGAGGTCAATTAAAATTGAAATTTTTTTTTGTCGTTGTACGTGACGACTGATTCTATCGCACAATATAAAGATACCTTTAAACAATTTAGATTTTAATTGATACATTTTTTATAAATGAAAATATCAGATAATCATTATTATTATTTCGCCGCTGAATATGAAAGGTTTGTTTTAATGCTTTACTATCGGTCTACATATTTTAAAAATATTATAGTGATAATAATAACAATCCGTCTATTACTTAAATCTTTAGAATAGTTTAATATGTATAATAACTTTTTTTTTTATTTAACGAAGTGACGAGACGAATGGGACGTTAACCTGATGGTAAGTGATATCCAATAACAATGTGGCGCTGGTCAGGATGATATACACAGTACCACATTGTGCTTGTCGTCTTGAGACATAAGATGTTAACAGATGAACTAATTTTAGGAGTTACAACTACCTTCAAATCGGAACACAGTAGTGTTTGCACACTCTTATTTGGCGGCAGAAACTACCTAGACAGTCTCTTGCAAAATAAACCTACCATCAGTAAAATCATCATCATTATCAGCCAACAAACGTCCACTACTGGACATGGCCTGTCCCAAAGATCTCCACACCAATCGATCCTGCGCTGCCCGCATCTAGCTGCTGATGAACCACCAGTAAAATGATGATTAACAATTCCTCGTCATTAATTGATAATAAAATCAATATCGGTGTTACTCTGTATATCAAAGTATTAATCAATAATGTTAACATAATAATTGTTACAGTTACGTATAAATATCAACAAGTTGCCATGATGCAACAAAATGATCAGCACACATGCGTCATAAAGAGCTTTCGAGTTAATTTTTTAAAAGCACTGCCCCCACGAGCCAGAGGTCAAATAGCGCTTTAAATAATAGCTCTTGTACAAGTAATTGATTGGTTTAATTTGTTCTTTGTTTGATTTAGTGAGCACCCTGATGTTGTTTCGACAGTCCATGTGTTACATTGCCGCGCGACCTTCACTTGGACTGTACTTAAAATGTTACCGACTTAACATCAACGACCTTGAGGATGGTAGCAGTGAAACAAGCAGTATCTTATTTAATGTTTTCTAGAAGGTTCCAATTTAAAAAAAAATTGTGTTAATTTTATTAAACAGCTTTAACTATTAATAATAATATAGAAAAGACAATAAGTGCAATGTTATGACATCAATAAAGTATGCACGACTGCTTTCGAAGCCTAGAAATAGAAGACAGCTGCTTCTTGGTTACTGTTCTTTAGGAATTTTGATTTTAAACCAATGTAAATTTTCATTACTGGTCGAGGTCAATGGATTGTGTTTGACCACTTCTCCTAAAAAAAAACGTTATTTAATATAAAATAGTTAACAATAACAAATGGACGTAAATAAGGATAAGAAAATATAATTATGTACATATATACACAGTAATATTCTATTTATTAATAAATAGCATAAGTATAGATATTATTTAAAAATAAAAATAAAACAAGTAGTAATAATGTTAGAACAAATGTAAATAACCTAAATTAATAGTGAATATACGTGTAAATGTTGTTAATAATACAATAAGGTAAAGCCTATATAATAATACCAGAGAAAATTGTATATAAATAAAAAAAAAATATTTAAACGAGACGAGCGGGACTTTCGCGTGATAGTAAGTGATACATCCGCCCATAACAATGTGGAGGTAGTAAGGATGATATATACCACATTGCGCTCATCGCCTGAGACATAAGACGTTGAGTCTCATTACACTAGTAATACACTAGTTACATCGCTTTTCATACCGGAATACAGTAATGTTTGCACACTACTGTTTGGCGGCAGAAATAGAAGCTGCAGTGGCACCAACCTACCACTAATATAATGGACGAAATAATATAATACAATGTCGTACCATCTTTCAAAATCTGCATTAACTTCTCGACGTTACTAGTTTTCGCCCTCGGCTCTGACCTTCCATCAGTTTGGGCCTGTTTAGGGCTATCGTTGCATTCTAAATAAAGAAAAAAAAAAGGGTCCAGTTAATTGCTAACGGTTAGATGTTTATAATTCAATGTCACTGTTAATTGATTAGTTATAATTGTCTGCACTTACTGAGACCATATTTCATTCCTGTAATCGATAGGCAATTTACACTGTATTAAATTATCATAACGAAACTAACATAAAGAACATATATATATTTGAAAATATTAAATTGTTAATTGATATTAATTTATTGCGATTGATTTTGAAGCTGTATCCTGTTTAGTTTATTTAAATATAACATGTGAAGGTCTGATCATTGATAATTCTAATCTACGGTTACAGCTTATTTACTGGTCGCGGGTCTCCATTGCCGGAGACCATCTAGGTAGTTACAACCGCAGCGCCCATTTCTGCCGCCAAACAGTACTGTGCAAACATTTCCGTGTTCCGGTTTGAAGGATATTGTACTTAGTTAAATTACGGGAGGGATGAGACTTATATATTTTATGTCTCAAGGCGACGAGCGTAAAGTGCTGCTGTGTATATCACCCTAATTAGTGCTACGTTGTTATGAGCAAGCGTATCACTTATCATCAGGTGGACGTTTTTCTCGTCTCGTTGCATCGTCAAGTAAAAAAAAATCTATTTTGTCATTACTAGAAACTAATAATTCTGAAATAATTTATAATTAAGGAAAGGTTTAAAAACTTCAATTATACAAAAGATAGCTACTTTGACATTGTATCTTACAGGACGAAACGATTATTTATTTTAAAAAATATTATAATAACTTAAATTTAATGTGATGTTATTTACCCAACGCTATCCAAAGATCCCTCTTTAACAACGGTTGATTATCATCGCTGTACTTGCTTACTATAAAATTAATATCTATTAAATAAACAATAAGAAACTTATATACTAATTAAATATTAGGTCCTTACATATGAAATAAGCGTTTTGTCGTACTGACCATTTTGATCTGAAATATCTCCTATTTAATTAAGAATTCCAAAATCAAATTTATAAATTCATTTAGCTGGTACATTTGAGTTTTGAAAACAGACATTCATTTGTTTTTACTTCATTGTTTTTTTTCTTTGGCGTCGCTTATTACCGTACAATGAAAAACATGAAATATCGGTATATTTACGAGCACGAGTTCTACCGTGGCACCAGTGCTGCAGAAACAGCTCGAAGGATTAATGATGTGTGTGGCGCTGGTGTCGCAAAAGAAAGCACTGTACGTTTTTGGTTTTAACGTTTTTGTTATGGAAATTTCGAGCTTCAGAAACAACCCCATGGAGGGCCGAAGACCAAAGTGGAAAATGAAAAATTAAAGGCTATTGTGGAAGCGGATCCACCACAAAGCACTTCAGAAATAGTTGCAAGCTTCAGGGTAAGTGACAAAACTGAATTAATCCACTTGAAGCAAATCGGGAAAGTAAAAAATCTTGAACGACGGGTACCTCATGAATTAAATGAATCTAACTTGCAAACACGTGTCGACTGCTGTGTTACTTTGCTCAACCGACACAGTAATGAAGGTATTTTAAATCGAATCATTACTTGTGGTGAAAAGTGGATACTCTACGATAATCGGAAGTGCTCGTCGCAATGGCTAAACCCTGGAGACCCAGCCAAATCTTGCCCTAAACTAAAATTGATTCAGAAAAAGTTACTTGTGAGTGTTTGGTGGATTAGCGCCGGTGTCGTTCACTACAGCTTTCTAAAATCTGGTCAAACGATTACGGCAGATATCTATTGTCAGCAACTGCAAACCATGAAGGTAGAACTAGCTGCTAAACAACCGAGATTGGTCAATCGCTCTAGGCCATTGCTGCTTCATGACAACGCTAGACCAAACACTGCACAACAAGCCACCACTAAGTTAGATGAGTTACAATTGGAATATCTGCGACATCCACCGTACTCCCCGGACCTTGCCCCAACAGATTACCATATTTTTCGGAATTTGGACAACTTCTTACAAGGAAAAAAATTCAACTCCGATGCGGCAGTCCAAACCGCCTTCAAAGAGTTTATTGATTCTCGCCCCCGTGGTTTTTTTAGTAAAGGGATCAATGAACTACCTATGAGATGGCAAAAGTGCATAGATAACAACGGTGCATACTTTGATTATTTAAATATATTTTCCAAAAAAAATATGACTTTATATTCCTCCCGTACAAAAATCAATTTCTTATGTAATTATTGTACTTATTACCTTTATCATATTCTTCTATTATTTTTTTCAGTTCTGCCATTGACACCGGCCTTTGTTCTGGATCTGAAACTATGGAAGAATATTACAGTAGAGAGCTCGCAGTACATACGAATGCTATTCTTAGTATTCTCTATGAGTCATAAGGAAATAGAATTAACAAGTGCGAAACAGGGTTCGTTTTTTACTGTGTTTTAGCTGCCGGTTATATCATAAAGTAAACTGAGGAACCGACAGGATCAAACAACAACTTTCGATGCCAAGTTTACCTGTACACTTGACGAGCTTTATGGATAATTTCCTTGACTCTCTCCTTACAACACAACAGTCGTCACAGAGTCTCAGCCGTGGAAAGATAAAGTGGACCAATGATTTGTAATGCAAATTTTAACATGAAGTTTAAAATAATAGTTTCAGTTTAACAGACCTGTATTTGTCACAACAGGCATAAAGCTTGTTGATGTTGATTCTGGTATTGAAATTGTTGGAGAAGATGTATTTATACCTGAATATATAAATAAAAAGTTAAATAGTAAAACTATATAATTTCTCGATTGTTTAATGTACATGAAGGTATTTCTTATGTACTAAATGACTTAATATATAACATCCAGTTTATTTATATAAATGTTTGAAGACATAGGAGCAGTAAGAAGTAATAATGGAATCTAAAGAAAAACTGTCTCTTACCAGAAGCGATATTCGAGCGTGCTAAAAAAAATATAGATTTTCTATAGTAAGTTCATATAATTTTATTATGGTATGAAAACGGTCTAGTCGTAAATATATAATTTCTATATAACTTACTTATCGGAACGAGGGGTTTATGTAGGCGTATAATCTTGGGTGTTTTTTTGGGAGCTGATAAAATGCGAGCCTTGTTCCCGTCTATTTCAACTTGCAGCTCTATTTCGCGATTCGGAAATTGATCTAAAATACATTACACACGTAAGACATTGAAATAGAAAACAAATGAGTCTAATATAATCATTATTTTTTTATCAGAGTATATCAGTACATAAGCGATAACATTACTGTTTGGAAGTCTCCAGCTGGAGTAATCTCTTATTTGTCTTCTTTTAAGTAATGTTACTTCCCATCGTCACTAAGAACGATTGCAGTTGTCGTATAAACTAGGTATTATTTTAATATAACGATAATTAAACATTTACTGGTAGTAAGTTACACTTGCTAGAGACAGTCTAGGTTGGTACCACTGCAGCGCCTATTTCTATCACCAAACAGTAAAGTGCAAAAATTATTGTATACCAGTTTGAAGGACCCTGTAACTAGTGAAATTAGTGGTGTAGTGGAACTCAACAACTCATGTCTCAAAGTGACAGCTACAATATGGTGTTGTGTATATCTTCCTAACTAGCGCCACGTTATAGCCGGTTGTATCACTTACCATCAAGTGAACGTCTCGCTTTTTAAGATAAAAAAATTAAAGATAAAATTATCAAAAATTGAAAAACTACGATGTTATTATAAAAGTAATCTTGAATTTACCTGAAATTTTTTTTATTGGTTTCACATATTTTTGAAGTAAATTTTCTAGTTTATTCCCACTGAAGACTTTATCGCCTTAACAACAAAAAATGTCATTAATCTAATATAGTATTAATTTTAATATTATCTATATAAATGTTTTCATACTTACTGCTCACGTGACATATATTTACATATAAACAAAACAACACAAGTAAATAACATACTTTCTTGATTTTCATAGTAATTGTTTATATAGAACTAATATGCATATTTACGAATAACCAATGAGTTTGTGTTCTCCTACATTTTTGATATGAAATAAATAACATAAAGTTGAACAGTAACCGTGTTTTGAAATGACTGCCGTATAAGTTTTATTACTACATAAAATATGAAGCATGAAATAGATCCCATTTATTGTGTTTTGAAGTTTTATATTAAACGAATAGAAATCAATATTTGAGAAGAAACGTTTCAACAAAACTTATATTCACAAACTTCAATGAGTTTAAGACGGAACAGAAGTCATGTTTTTTATTCAACTGATGGTAAGTGATACGCCTGTCTACAAGAACGTGGCGCCAATTGGCATAATATAAACTGCACCACATTATTATGCTCGTAACCTTGAGAGGATATTTAAAATCCTATTAACCTACCAATTTCACTAGCTCAACGCTCTTTATACTGAAACACAGTAAGGTTTACCTACCACTGTGTAATGAGAGAAATAGGAACTGTGATGGTACCTACATAATTGGATACCTATTTAGACACTGGTGGTAGATCTCAGTTGCCGGAGACCGTCTAGGTAGAACAACAGCTCCTATTTCTCCTGCCAAATAGTAGTGTACAAACATAATTATTTGACGGGATATCATCTTATGTCTCAATACAAAGAACATAATTTAATGTAGTGTTTATTATTGTAACTTGATAAACGACGTGGTCGCTTTAAAAAAAAAGAAAACTTAAAATCTACCTTGGTAACACTTTTTCTCAAATAGAGAGATTTATTGGTACCTACAAAAAATAACAAATGTATGCAATATCGTCTAACTTGTTTGGTATCCACATATGAATAAAGTTACTGTGATAAAGCAATAGCAGTGCCTGTGTAACCTCGTTTTTGAACCTAATTTGTAATTAATCAGTAATTAAAATTATTGACGTTGTAAATTGTTCCGATAGTGTTACGAAATGGTCGAATTTAGTGAAATGCGAGCCGGTTTTGCGCAATATAACAGGACTGGATAGAAACGTTACGCTGGTGGGCAGTAAAACGCAATCGCTTTATTAGAAACTAAGTCTTCGTGATCACAATTAATTTTATATAGGCCTTTTGTTAATCATCTGCATCGATATCAGCTCTTTTATTACACAGTGGATTCGTTATTATCAGATGCTATCGTTAACGGATCGTTCAAACTACACCTCTAACTAAACTCTTGCTGCTATGTAGTTATTAAAGAATTTTGATATGCTAACATAGTAAATTTATCTACGGTTAACGGTTGTTCACGAAAACAAGTCACAAGATCGTTATAGAACTTTTGATTCGTTATCTCATGATGTTCCTTCTAACGTTATAACATTCCAGCAAACTTCCTGTAAATTTATGGTTAATTACTGTTAATAAGTTATATCTGCATTTTATAAACGTCGACATTGATACTATGTAAGACAAGTTTAGAGATCTATGGTTATTTGTAGAATTGGTCCTGTACAAATGTCAAGATTAGAAATACATAAAGACTCTATTGTAATAATAATAGCGAACATAAAAAAATGGGAGGTGTAAGAGATCCCGCACAATAACTCACGGGATCCAAGTCAACCTCACCTGCTCGTGATGTACCCGGCTAATGAAAACATGTGGCTCTGGCTCCCACCAACCTGCATTACGCTGGCGTGGTGAGAAATAGCCTGAATCCCACCATATGAACCTCTACAAACGTGAAAATCTTTGGGAGAGGCCTATGTCTAGCAGTGAACGTCTATCGGCTGATGATCATGATGATGATGATGATGATGATACAAAAAATGTCTTATAAAATAACCCTTAATTTTACAATGAATAATAATAGTGATTATCACATAACAAATATCGAATAGAACTTATAACAGAGGCTTAAGTATCTGATAACAGCACCAAGATGTAGAATTCGATTGTAAGATATTCACGAGGGCTTCTGACCTTAACTGGAAAGATGATGGCGCTGATGTCGCCTTGATTATCAGAACGTTGTAGATCGCTTACAGTTTAATGTAAAACGATAACCTTTTAATGCTTTAGATAACGAGCAAGGGAATCATTCTGAACTCTATTTGAAGACACACACGGAATACATTTTCGAACCTAATGTTAATGTGTAACTGAAAGCAATTTCTTATAGGTAGTAGCTTAGCCTATGTTAACGTACCAAGATTGTATAATTTAATTCCATTTGTACACACACGTCGACAACAAACAAAGCGTATACCTTAGACATAGAGAATAGAAATACAGGCAGTAGATGAAGATTCAAGCAAGTAAAAAGATATGATAAAATTTGATAGTACGCAATGTCTTCATCGACCTTCAGAAAATGAGCTAGCTTAAAATCATCATCATGGGATCTCGTCATCAAATTGAAGTTGTACCTTCAGATTCACAAATCTAATTCTGTCTTCAGTTATTCTATTCAAAATGTTTCAACCGTTCAAATATTTCTGTACAATGGCAAACAGTTTCTAGAAATTTCATATGTTCGTTTGTGCGTAAAAAAAAATTATTCAATAGTAAAATATGATAATTTAATTTCACGAAGCGACGAGACGAGTGAGACGTTCACTTGGTGATATGTGATATTCATGCCGATAACAACGTGGTGTTAGGATGATATATGCAGCACCACGCTGTGCTCGTCGCCTTGAGACATAAAATGTTGTCTCATCCCTCTAGTAATTTCACTAGATAACTTTACGTTGAAACACAACATTTGCACACTACTGCTGAGTAATATTCTAATTTATTATTCTTATAAATATCTTCTTTCTCTCATATTTGTATTTAACGGACAAAAAAAAAAACATGAAAGTAACTTTTAATTGTATATAAAATACATCGGGAGAGTCTCTACCCCTCTGGCAGGATCTCTAAAATTTTATCATCCATCCATCAATGAACATTTTGTTCATTGGCAAAATATTTGTCTCACCAGGTCTTACTGTGCTAGGAGTCGAAGCGCATCAAATAAGATGACCAGAACCTTTAGGCATTGAATGCATTTGTGATAGAATAGCATACCATGTCTCTAACGATATCAATGCATTCTTATACCTTCTGAGAACGAAACGACATATAATTGAATGTATGTCGTTTACTTATCGAATGTAATAGCACAATACATAGGGAAATGTATAAAAATAATGTTAACAAGATTATTAACTTATCTAAAAGTATTTCATATAAATTTGTATTTATATTTGTTATCAACTTCATTAACAAAGAGATGCATAAAGGCTCATTAACGAAGCTATACAATCTAAATTTGTTGGTTACTTATTTAATATCTTTGGTCGATTTATGCGATGATACTCACGTTGCTCATCACCGAATCGAAATCGTTTCAAGATCGAGGTCGTGTGCACAACGTAATATTAAATTTAATAAGGGAATCGATAAACATTATTGCGGAACAGAAATTATTGTCCTCGTGAATCGCGATAGTTGCTCTTACTTCAGAACAGTACCTAATATTGTTCTTATCGTTGCGCATACCGGCGACAATCGTGAGAGTGCCAGTTGCATGTGCTACGTATCGCAACGTATTCAGACCTAATTTTTATTAATTTAGACCCCTAACAAGGTGCCGAGATACCCGCAGATTCTATTCTAAACCAATACTCGGTTATTATCAAATTTATTCAAACAGAAATTCTTTAATCATGAATGTTACACGACATTACTCTTTCATCTGTACTCCTCGACTAATTTCGATGGAAACGACAATTATATTTATTTCAGCAAAAGTTACATACGTTATACTACCCCCTGGATTCCTTATTAGGCGAAGCGATGTGGCGATGAATTTATCTTTACTAAATTCAATCGATGAATATACAATATATAAACACTAGCAAATTAACCCCCACACCGTGGTTTGAGCTAGCGAAGATTTCAAAAAGCATAATTAAAATAGCACATAGAATTCGTTCCGAGCACATTCCTTTAAAAAATATAATTTTTTTGAATAAAAGGTCACATCACCGTATTGTGTGTGTAACAAAACTGAAGATCTATATCAAATACTACAGCAATATAGCAATATATCCGGAACGGGAGCAGTAGAAAAACACTCGTGGATAACCTTAGTATAAATCGCTTAGAAATAATAATCAATTATAATCATTCAGTCCATAGCACAGGGTTCTGTCTTCTCCGTGCTCGGAGAAGACAAGAGCAATGTTTAATTTTGTTCTAAAATTTTATGAAGTCTTAAGAACAACACCATTTCCTAAATGTAATTTTCTTATGGTACTATATTACTGTCATGATTTTCAATTAAAGTCGTAAAATTAAATAAAGGAAAATATATATATGAATATATATATATATATATATATATATATATATATATATACTACTTTACGTCTAGATAGAAAAACCTGTATATGATGTACTAACTAGGACAAACAAAGCCACTGGTTCAAATTTTGGTTTGATATTACATATTGCTTTAATTTCGAACATCCTTAAGGATCCGGCTATTTCCAAACACGGTATAAATTGTCACCTACGAAAGTTTTTCTTAGCAATAGATTATAATAATATTCTCAGTTGTTTCTCGACAACTTCACAACAATACATTAAGGTGAAAGAAGCTTATCATAAGATTTTCATATTTCTCTACATAGTCTATTTTTTACAATGGTTAGGTTATTTTCAAACAGTCAATTTTAAAGACATCGAAATTGGTTTTTATTTATAATACTTGTAACATTCGAATTTGACTTTTCCTGTACAACGGTTGTAAGTCGTGCATCTCTCTTCCACCTGAGCAATCGCCGTGAACTAATTTAGATAGATTTCTATGCAAATTTAATTACGCCAGTTACTTCTCGTACGGGACCCACTAACGAACTGCGCTGAACTGATAGTCAAAGTTTACGACGCAAAACTGTTCATAACTTGCTATTATTATATTTTTATTATACACAGACTTCCTGATTATCTCACAGGCGAGACCCATGGTCTTCTTTCACGAGGATAGTCAAAGGCGTTGATCAACAATTGTAAATCATAAGTTGCGAATTTTTTCGGTGTAAACAATTTTGATAAGAATAAACTTTTTTGTACAAACAAATATCTTTAGTAAAGCTATCTTTTTAACCAATATAAATTATTTATTGACCATTAACACGGCTAAGCCGCTTCCCTAAAACATTGTTAGGTTCAATAGGGGTCACCATAAGAGTAGAGTTTGAAAGATGGTTAGATTTTTTTAAACTTTCCTAGCTATCTGCCACTGCCGTAATATCAGTATACCAACATACATGAGTTTATTTTGGAAGTACAGCATAGTAATGTTTGCATACTGCTGTTTAGTGGTAGAAATAGGAGCAGCGGTCGTACCTATCTGGACGGTCTCCGGCAACTGACACCTACCATCAGTACGAAACTATTGTAACTTAACCTGATATGAATTATACTTAATTATAACCAAAATACTTTCACAGTACCCATACAATATATTTAAAGTGTTTAGTCGAATATATGTGAAATTAATTAAAAAGTGATGTCATCATTCTAATAGTAGTTAAAGTAAAATATCGTCAAAACAATATTGTTTTAATTTATTTTTAATAATTTACAACAATTGTATTTTTTTTTTGTATGTTACGAAGTGACGAGACCAGCGGGACGTTCACCTAATGGTAAGTGAAACGGCCGCCCATAACGATGTGGCGCTGGTTAAGGTGTTAAACACTACACCACATTGTGTTTTTCGTCTTGAGACATAACATGTTCTTGTTACCCCAGTAATTTCACTAGCTACAGCGATCTTCATACCAGATCGTAGTAATGTTTGCACAGTACTGTTTGACGACAGAAATAGGCCCTGCGGTGGTACCTACCTAGACGGTCTCCGACTACAGAAACTTATATCCGGGTACAGTGATTCGATAGTTTAATAACATTAAGTAAAACGAAATGTGTGTCAATTACATATATATCTTAATATAACTTATACACTCTTATATCGCAGTGTTACCAAATAAATTATATGAGATATGTGTATATATATATATATAAATATTGAAACCCAGTTTCAAAGTGCGAATAAACATTTATTATTAATATCGAGACGAAGCGTACAGCATCAATAACGCACATTTGAATGTGTTAGTTTTACTTTTATTACGCTTAACGTCAACAAAGTCGTCATATCATCGTTTATATACGCAAATGGAGAACAGGATCAACAGTCTCGGAACATTAATTACATACATCTGTATCGTACACTACTGGTTTTTATGTGGAAATTATGCTGGAACACTTAATTTTCCGAGTTGATTCGCTAACCGTCAACAAGTATTACGATACGTCAGATAATTCCAAGAACTAAAGATCTAAACACATATTTAAAGTCTACTTAGAGTTCGAGAATATTCAAAGCTATAGATAGGGTTATTTTTTTTTATTTCCAATTTTCCCTGATCTTATTATTCAGGGCTTTACCTTATCCTATTATTTATAACATATTCACTACTAGTTTAAACTGTTTACTTTTATTCTAATATTATTTCTATAATTTTTTTATATTATACTTATGCTATCTAATATTCACAGAAATACATAGAATACTGTTGTGTACATATGTATAAAGTAATATTTACTTTTCTTTATTTCTGTTGTTTACTATCTGACATATATTTAAGCAATAATTTATGAACTTACTTCTAACTTATTTATTTTTTATTATCCCGGGTAGATTCGCTATATTAACCCTGCCTCCTGCTCAAAATCATACCTCAAGCCTTTATGTATAGATGTAACAGCGGTTTAGCCTTTTATACGAAATTCAGCCTGGATATTCGGTGCCGACGGTCTAGTATTAAGTAGGCAATAGGCTCTCTCGTTTTGGTACCAACGGTGCATAGCAATCGACACCATGTAAGTCTAGCCAGTGGCTAAACTTGCCCCATTAGACACTACTTCCTTAACAAAAGAGGCTCGCAGTCTCCCATTCTAACAATTGTATGAGCTATTTACCTTATCTGTAGTAAGCCGCAATCACACCAGCTCCAACTGAATACAACGATTGATCATTCTTGATATATTGTTATCATTTAAAATAAATATATATTATTACTAGCTGTTCCCCGCCCGTTTTACTGGCCGTCATATAAAATTAGACTTGAAATTTGTCTGAAATATTCCTTGAGAGCAACTGCAATCGCGTATGACTTTCTATAACAACCGTTACCATAGCAACCGCATAAACAAAACGAAATGAAAATGTTTAAAAAAAGTTAATTAGAAATAAAATGATGAAGAATATATGAAATTTAGTAAATAAATAACCTATAACTATCCATAAATCATTCCGTGTCGAATGGTCATTTTATTTATATATATAAATAGATTAAATCTAAATATTATAAAATATAATATTATAGCAATTTTTTTTTCCTATGATGGATAGTGGTGTCTTTCGGACGACTTTTAAGTTTTCGGAATCTGCGATGTAAATTTGTCTCGTTTGACCTTTTTATTCTATACACAGCATTTATATATTCGTATCTATTTTACACTACTAACATTTCTTCTCATGTTAATTCTATTTGGTTTGAACTTAATTTGTAAAAATACTTTAAACTCTTCATCTATTAAAATGCATAGCCGTTTACATAGTTGTGCAATCTAATAAGTTACATTTAGTAGGTGAAGTTTACTAATACTAAATAACTTAAATTATTATTTAGATGAAGTTCTCAAGTTTTTATTACAGTTACTAATACATTTTACAATCTATAAATAGAGAGTACAAAAGTTTAATAAAAAAATTAAGATCTTTCTATCCTCACAGAGGAAACATTTTACTGTATTTATAAAATTATGTTTCCTTTGTTATAGATATATAATAAGTTAACACTTGAAATATATTTCACATAGTGTTAAACAACAATGAGACCATGGATGATGGAGCGTACTCACACAGAATACCTTGGCTCTTACAATATGACTGTGGAAATACATTAATACTGTAATAGCAGTGTCCTTACAATATGAAGGTAATAGGTAACCAAACGTGATAAAAAAAACCTTACTCCAAAATAAACTCCTCAACATGTTGCACTGGAATCGAACAAGCGTCTGTGTTACGAGAGAAGCGTTTAGTTGCTGAGGTAAACAGTAGTGTGAAAACATTACTGTGTTCCAGTTTGAAAGGTGTTATAGCTAATGTAATTAGAGGTAACAAGACTTAATATTATGTCTCAGGCGATGAGCGCAATATGATGCTGTATATATCATCCTATCTAACGCCACGTTGTTATGGACAAGCGTATCACTTACCACTAGGTGATAATACAGCGCGTCTCGTCGCTTCGTAAAAAAAAATTTTGTGTATGTAAGTATCAAGCCGGTTGGATCGGTGTATAGAGCAGTGTTGCAGTGTCGGTAGGAGCGGCTGCGCACCCGCAGGTAACTGCGTTATAACAGTGATAGCCAGCGCGTGATGTGACCATAGTGGGATACCAGAGACGATCGCCACGAGACGTTCAATATTCGAAGCCAGCGCAAAGGCTCTTCGCCGCCCCTATGTTTTATCTGCTTACATCGTCACGAAGCATTCACTTTAATTATTGTAAACGTTCAACAGTGGTACAATGTATGCTATGATAACCAACTTAATTATTTTCATTTTATCATTTTGCTAAGTTACATATAGATTTTCTAAGTCTTACAAAGATATTTTTAAGTTATTAATAACACACGTACAATAAACCTAACTGTTCCCCAACCGCTTTGCTGGCTGTAACACTGCTACAACTCCCTTTGAAGAAGAAATTTTATTAAATCTATTCTTAACTGATCTCGAAACAGCCGAAGCAATATCTCTATCAAATTGTGAGTTTTTACATTTAATAGTTTCGGAGATCTCATGATGAATCAATTAATCTCTGGATATTTCCTATACATATAAATTTCTCCTGATATAAAGTTTCTAAATTTGCAATAATAATATATTCTATAACAAAAATAAAGATTCTCTTTTATGTTACGGACAATACGCTAGAATGGTAAGATCTTCAATGTAGTAAGTATAGTACAATGTAGTCTAAAGTAAAAATAAATGCTGTTGAATAGCTCCTCTGGGTACTTTACAATTTCATGTATAGTAATCATAACTTTTAAGTCGATGTAAATATTCTTTGAAATAATTTATTATGAAATAAACCGTCAATCGTAGATGGATTTCTTAATACATTAGTTAATTCAAATTAGGTATGAAATAGAAATATTTCCAGAGACGGGCTCCTAAAGGAACAAAGCCTGCCTTCTTAGGAGCTATACACTCCACAGCACAAGAGTCAATAAAAATTAAAATTTAAAAATAAATAAGGATTATTAATTTTAAATATTTGCGAAGAATGTTTATTTTGAATTTCTTAATTTTAATTGTTATAAAGCTTTCTAATGTTTTTTTTATTAAATCAGTTGTATAGCGAAAGTTTCACTATCACTTTTCTCCGTAAAACGCAGCCACGACGAAGCACTCACAGTTATTCCAGCTGACTACCATTGTTCACTGAAAACCGGAGCTTTTCGAGTTATGAAACTGTTATAAAAGCTTACAAATTGTAATTACGTCAGTGTGCAGGCGCGATGGGTGCGATGAGCGAGATGGGCGCTATGGGCGCTATGGGCGCTGTGGGCGCGGTGATCCCGGCCCGGCGCACAGAAGTGTCCGCGCCGCTCGTAACCGAGTCGTGACATAAGGACCGGCGGGCGGGCGCAATCTCGAATAAATTGCGTACACTTACTGACTCTTTAAAGACCATTTAAGGTAGAAAATTTAAGATGATAATCGACACGTTCATAATTAAGATCACTCGATTGTACACTCGTGACGGTGTGGGCGAATCCGCTTCCGAGGTCACGGGTGGTCTCTATCCCGGTTTTGGTACGCCACTGACTATTTCTAAAAACTGTAATCACTTATAACGTCATCGCCACTTTTTGTTCTCACAACCAATTTTGGATATTTCCTTTAAAAGACGTCAGTGTTAAAAGTTAGAGAATTTAATGGCAAATAGAAGCTTGCGTTCTCTAAAATGCTTTTTTATAAAAAAAAACGTTACCAAGGAGTTATTCGCTCGTTAAAGATGAAGTTATGAGGTTGATTCTAAAGCGCTATTTTAAAAAACGTTTGTACTGCATAAAGGAATAGGAATGTTACTAAACTAGATACTTTAAGAGAGTACTAGCACCGTGCCGTCGTGTGTGGCTTCCAATACTTTAAATAATATATGTACACTGGAGGATCCTCATATCTCAACGGGAAGTATTTTGCATGCGGCAACTACCTATCTTTAGGAATAATCTCAAAACGGGAGCACGCTATTATTGAAAAGCTTTTGTTACTATTTCGATATCGTTAAAAGCGATTTAAATTCTTCAGTGTTAGAGTTGAAACTTAAAAGTTAATAATGTTCGTTATGATATTTTGTTAATATCAAAAGCGTTGCAAACGCATAATTTATCGTAAATACATAATTGCAGATTGGATGTAAGGAAGAGCATCTTTGAGTAGCGTAGGTAATGTCATATATTATGAGGCACACGCATGTTGATTTTGGTTGCATCCACAATCTCGAAACCGAAACGTTAATGCGTTTTTAAGTACACCCTCATGTACGGAAAACTTCGATTGATGAAGCCACTTTTTATTCCAGCCACCAACGTGTGCCTAAAAAAATACATTTTCGATTAACATCTTTGCTTGCTTGTTTTTACTGTCGTAAACTTTATACTTGATTATTTTGTCACTGAAGCTCACTTACTTTTTAAGTACATTGAAACGTTAACCACGTGAACTTCACTTCATTAATATCTCAAGTTTAATTCCCAAATTTCCAATAAAAAAAATCATTTAAAATGTTTCTATGACGAAATTTCAACCTTGTAGACTATACGAATATATTTTGCCAAGCGATTATAGAACCGCTAGAACTATGGTAATAATTTAATTGTCTATTTAATATAAAATTGTATTAATTTGGTTTAAAAGGAATTATATCTTTGTGATCCTAACAATACTAAAATTATGATGAACTGTTTTACAAAATTGTGAAGATATCGAGAAGATATATAGAAGGAGCACTTTATTTTCGATCCAAGATACATTAATGAAATAAAAGACATCGGCGAGCATTCATAGCCGAAGAACTTGCAGCAACTTTTAGGCTGCACCACTACTTTATTCGGAGCTGATACTTCTAAAGTGATAGTTACGTTGATTTGTTTGACTTTCCATAGCAGTTGAAATAAAACTTGCAAAAGACATCATTTCTTTGACCGGTCTACTTCCTACACCATAATTTTTCGATTACAATATATGTACTCGTAAATATAATTACCACTTTATCTGCCTCCATGGCTAATCTAGTCAGTAACCGCTTACTAACTAATACAAAGATCTCTGGTCCGACTCCTGGGCCCATTTGTGTAGTTTAATTGGTGATGGATTTTATTCGGACCCGCCTGCCTTATTACCATCCTCATATTGTCATTACCATAATAGCATTGCTTTATACCGGCTATCAAAGTATGATGTATCAGAGTATTCTCAGCGAGCATGTCTTATTATCACTTGACATCATGTGAAATTGTAAGCAAGCGTTATATATATAAAACAGTGTATAAATCAAATTGTAAATAACAAATCTAGACTAGGCGCTTTCACGGGAAGTGGCACGGTTAGGTCTATCATTTTACAAATTAAAGATGTCTCGGAACGTTGTAGAATTGTTAGCTACACTCGTGTAACCGTCTCTCACTCAGGGATCACGAATTTTACCGCTCTCCTCTAATTTACATTTCGTCGAGGCGCTGCTGGCTTAGTAATTTCAGCGCGCTAATGGCATCTACTGACTTAATTATCAGAAGCACACTTTAAACGCAAGGATTCATTTACTACGCCCTAAAGAAGGAAACGTCTTAATTTAATAGTTCCACTTTTACATATTAATGGCTTCATCCAGTACGGTAAGGATATAAACTCTTGCTTAACTGTCATGTAACTACGTGTAACTGCGTCACCTACTTAGTTTTACGGGTAAACGTACCAATGTGGTAAATACAAATTTTTATATTTTGATACATCATTAATATGTATGATTTTGTATTTTTTTTATATTACTTGGGTGGCAAACAGGCCTGCGCCCCGCCAGTAACACCAGAGGTATCACAGGGCGTGTGGCCAACCCTGCAGAGACCTTTTCACATCCTTTTTGAAGAACTTATATTTTTTAATATTATAAATAATTAAAAATGTTGATTTTTTATCAACTAGGGACTCACATTTGTTCTCAAATATTCCCTGAAAACGTTGAAACGTTCTCGGCTATAATACTCTAGCGCGAAAGGTTCAAAAAAATAAACCCTACCGTCAACCTAACGGTACAATATGTTTTTGTACTCAGAATTAAATCTAAGAACTTAAAAAGAAAAATAAAAGATGGTAATAAATAAAAAATAAAGTATAAAAAAATAAATACCTAAACCATACAACAAATCAATAAAATTAAATGTATTATTATACATATTTACAAGTGTAAAATATGTTACATAGAAATGCCATAAGTTGGTAAAGTTATTAAAATAAATTAAAGTCTTGATGTTTTGAAAGTAATATGCAAATAACTTGTTAGCAGTCAACAAAACAACTGATATATCCGTTTCCTCAAGTAATATAGCAACTTTTAACCATTACCATTTTTGTTGCTGTTTAATTTGTTAACAGTTATTTTTAACTGATTAATAGGTTTTAAAATTTTCAAGTACAATAACCAAGAACTAATGTTTAATGGTTAAGTATGAAAATCTAAACTTTAGTAGTAAAATATATTATTATTCTTCTTATACCTTATACAGTTTGTAAATTAATTACAGTTTAAATGTGTTTGTAATAAAATTAATTCAAATAATTTACTGAGAAATCTTTAAATAGAGCTGTTACAAGATCTGTGTAGGCTATCGCGGTTTTATTAGAAAATGGGAGTACCCATAATATGTTTTATTGATACATTTAATTGCGGATGCCAGTAGATTATTCTAATTGAACCGGATTCTTAAAATATATAGTTTCGTTAAATTACAAAAGTCCGGAGTACAACTGGGCACAAGAATAACCTTGCGAGACATTCTAGTTTATAAACATACTAACTATTCGCAAAAACCGGATCGCTAACAACCGATAACAATGAATTAGAATAAAGCAAAACAAGTTCTTTTAAGGGATGAGTACCTATACTTGTTCCGAGTAGGGTGGAACACATATTTTTTTAATGATCTCTGTAAACTAAGCTTAAATTTACATAATTAACAACATCGGATAACCATACAGTCATCACTCACGTAACATCGTAAGGATTGGGATTTAATTAAAAACAAGGCGTTCGTTTCTCGAAATACACCCTTAGTGCAATTAAAAGTGTTAATGTAATTTAAGGGTTGATAAGAAGCGCGATCTGTAGGGGAGATGGTGTACCGCGGGAACAGTGCGCCTCGTTTGTGGCGGGGTTTTTACTCGGGTAGTTATTGGGGGTGTACAATGTCTTTGTTACAACGCTTTAATCTACTGTTCTGTTGAACTGCTGTAAGCAGCCGTGGGGTTCATTGTGAAGATGCGGCGGAGTGGTTGTCGCGGCGGATTATGCGGAAACTTCTTTAATTAATTTGATGTAATTAAAGTTTTTTAATACAATTCGTTGAGGCGCACGCATTGCGCGCTTATCTTAATGCTTCGGACTTTTACACAGCATCCCAGCATTTTTACTGATTATAATCCGTTTTTAACCGGAACATCGATCAGAGTTATTGCGTTTGATGTCTTGAAGACTTCCTTAACAAGACTGTAACATCAAGTAGAAAATAATTCAAAAGATAACTGTTACCTTGGTAACAATACTTTATCAACGTCGGATGAATAAGCATAATCTGCATAATATAAAAACAGTTGCTTTATATATATATATATAAAGCAACTGTTTTTTATATATATATATAGACCTTTATATATATACACATATAGATATAAATATTTACTGCGAGGAAAAGTCTACTGCAAGGAAAAGTTAACTGCGAGGAAAAGTCTACTGCAAAGAAAAGTTTACTGCGAGGAAAAGTTTACTGTGAGGAAAAGTTTAATGCGGGGAAAAGTCTACTGCGAGGAAAACTCCACTGTGAGGAAAAGTCTACTGCGAGGAGAGTCTACTGCGAGGAAAAGTCTACTGCAAAGAAAAGTTTACTGCGAGGAAAAGTTTACTGTGAGGAAAAGTTTAATGCGGGGAAAAGGCTACTGCGAGGAAAACTCCACTGTGTGGAAAAGTCTACAGCGAAGAGAGTCTACTGTGAGGAAAAGTCTGCTGCGAAGAAAAGTTTACTGTGAGGAAATGTTTACTGTGAAGAAAAGTTTACTGCGAAGAAAAGTTTACTACCAGAAAAAGTTTACTGCGAGAATAAGTTTACTGCGGGGAAGTTTACTGCGAGGAAAAGTTTACTGCGCGGAAACGTTTACTGCGAGGATAAGTTTACTGCGAGGATAAGTTTACTGCGAGGAAAATTTTACTGCGAGGAAAAGTCTACTGCAAGGAAAAGTTTACTGCGAGGAAAAGTTTACTGTGAGGAAAAGTTTACTGTGGGGAAAAAATTACTGCTAGAAAAAGTTCACTGCGAGTAAAAGTTTATTGCAAGGAAAAGTTTACTGCGAGGAAAAGTTTACTGTAACGAAAAGTTTACTGCGAGGAAAAAATTACTGCTAGAAAAAGTTCACTGCGAGTAAAAGTTTATTGCAAGGAAAAGTTTACTGCGAGGAAAAGTTTACTGCAAGAAAAAGTTTACTGCAAGGAAAAGTTTACTGCGAGGTAAAGTTTACTGTGAAGAAAAGTTTAAGGCGAGGAAAAGTTTACTACCAGGAAAAGTTTACTGCGAGGAAAAGTTTACTGTAACGAAAAGTTTACTGCGAAGAAAAGTTTACTGCGCCGAAAGTTTACTGCGAGGAAAAGTTTACTGCGAGGAAAAGTTTACTGTGAAGAAAAGTTTACTGCGAGGAAAAGTTTACTGTGAGGAAAAACTGCGAGGAAAAGTTTACTGCGAGGAAAGTTTACTGCGAAGAAATGTTTACTGCGAGGAAAAGTTTACTGCAAGGAAAAGTTTACTGCGAGAAAAAGTTTAGTGCGAGGAAAAGTCTACTGCGAGGAAAAGTCTACTGTGGGGAATAGTTTACTGCGAGGAGAGTCTACTGTGAGGAAAAGTCTGCTGCGAAGAAAATTTTACTGTGAGGAAAAGTTCACTGGGAGGAAAAGTTTACTGCTAGGAAAAGTTTACTGCGAGGAAAAGTTTACTGCGAGGAAAAGTTTACTGCGAGAAACACTCTACTGCTAGGAAAAGTTTACTGCGAGTTTATATATATATATATATGCTACTTTATATATATATATATATATATATATATATATAAAACACCAGCACTACATATTCATCATCATCAGCCGATGAATATTCACTGCTCGAAATAGGCTTCCCTCAAAGATTCCCATATCGATCGGATAGGGATTCATACGGGGATTTGGGCTATTTCTCACCTCGCTGGCCCAATATGAATTGATGTGAGTCTAAGCCTAGTTTGTTTTCCAGAAAGTTGCACAAAGAGCAGGTGAGGTTGGCTTGGTTCCCTTGAGTTGTTGTGCGGGAACGCTTGATCCACCGGAAACTATTAACCACAATTATATCATAAACAAATAAATAATCAAAGCCGTCTAACATCAGTGAACAAATATTATACTGTGTTCCGGTTTGAAAGACGATGTAGCTATAGTACTGCGGTAACGAGTCTTAATGTCTTATGTCTCAAGGCAACGAGCAGAATGCATTTCATTCCAACTAGCGCCACGCGTATATCTTACCACGAAGCGAACATCTCGCTAGACTCGGTGCTTGGTAGAATAAAAAAAAGACAATCAGATATGTCCAAATGGATGATGAGGATGAGGAAAAATAAATTGTTTCCGAAGCAGACAAACAGAACGACGGACAACGGTGCAGTCAGACAACAGGCCGTGACTTGTCGGGATGAAGTTATTAATGCGACCGATGTGGCAGGTGCAGACGTAGCGCGCATCCCGCGCATGCGCGCCTCTGTCCGTCTGTAACCCGTTTTATATAACCTATATATACAAACGTTTGAAATATGTATTCTAAAAGCTGTTACAAATAGAAACAACCTTAACATGTTAACCGAGCGGAACGTATAAATCCGTCATAGCGAGTACGGGTAGGATATTTAAATACATCCTCGAAATATATGTTTCAGTTATTTTGAGCATACCATAGGGTACCTACCTAGACGGTCTCCGAAAACAAAGACCTACCAGCAGTGGTTATGATGATCAAGTTCATCCTATTCTAGCAATAGTAATAAATGACAATAAGTTATTATCAACTGACGTTAACAAAAATATATTTACTCTACAAATATATTAATAATTTCGATTATATATCATAGATATATTGCTTGGTTCACCTTCATCTGATGGTAAAGTGCGCTAAATTATTGACATCTTGTTATCTAAGATGTTAAGTCGCGTTAAGATACATCACACTGTTATAAGCGCGCGTATGACTTACCATCAGAATATCCCGTTTGTCACGACGTTTTGTCGTATAAAAAAACAGTTAAAATAATTAACTTTCAATGCAGTTAATATACATTTTGATTTAAAATATTTAACTTTAACTTGTGCTGTGATTAAGCTAGACAAACGAAGCGGAGGCATCAAGCACTTTGAAGCGAATCTATTTTAATTTATGCTCCATTTCCCGCTATTAAATACGTCCGCAGAGACGGTACAGGCGCGCTAACAATCTTATCCATCGAGATAACTTTAAGTAAAATAATCAACAATCGCTTATGTATTTACCTTAACAAAAACTTTATATCCTAAATTAATTACATCTCGTACGTCGAAAGAATAAACCATCAAGTAGCCAGTGGTGAGTAGCTGGCACCGTCCTAATATAACCGCACTTAATATCAAGGATCTGTGTTCGTATATGTTCACAGATCCTTGATATTGAAGAAGCAGTAAAGAAGAAATATATTATAAAAAAATTATATAATAGTTCATCATCATCATCAGCATGACATCCACTGCTGGACATAGGTCTTCCCCAAACATCGATCGGTCCTGCGCTGCCTGCATCGCTGGGCACCAGATGTCATTTGTAGGGGTTTATATGGGGGGACTTAGGCCATTTCCCACCACGCTGGCCCAATGCGTTTTAGTGGGAGTATGGATAAGCAACTAATAAGCAACTCATATACTAAAAATATATAATGTTAATAAATATATAATGTTTTATTCTAGCGCGTAAATATGTATCAATAAATAATATTGATAAGATGCGCTTATTGCGTTTTATTGTTCTAAAAGAAATGGTTAGAATAAAATCAATATCATTTTAATGAAAATATTTTTATAAATCAAAGTATTATTTAAAATGTCTTACTAATGTACCATTATGTTTTTACAAAATAACATATACTTGTGTAAAATATTATCATCATTAGGTCCCTCTTCAAACCTCTCCTTGTTTGTTTAAAATATACTAATTTCAAATAAATCTATACATATATTAAGTTCTTACATATGAAATTGGCGTTTTGTATGGGAGGAATATAGTTTTTTTTTTTTTGTAAAATACGTTTAATTAATCAAAGTATGCACCGTTGTTATCTATGGACTTTTGCCATCTCATAGGTAGTTCATTGATCCCTTTAATAAAAAAACTATGGGTGCGATAATCAATAAACAGTTGAACTGCCGCATCGGTATTGAATTTTTTCCTTGTAAGATGTTGTTCAAATTCAGGAAAAAATGGTAATCTGTTGGGGCAAAGTCCGAAGAGTACAGTGGATGTTACAGATATTCCAATTATAACTCATCTAACTTAGTGGTTGCCTTGCGTTGCCGTGAAGCCGCAGTGGCCTAGAGCGATTGACCAATCTCGGTTGTTTAGCAGCTAGTTCTACCTTCATGGTTTGCAGTTGCTGACAATAGATATCTGCCGTAATCGTTAGGCCAGGTTTTAGAAAGCTGTAGTGAACGACACCGGCGCTAATCCACCAAACACTCACAAGTAACATTTTCTGAGTCAATTTTCGTTTAGGGCAAGATTTAGCTGGGTCTCCAGGGTTCAGCCATTGCAAGGAGCACTTCCGATTATCGTACAGTATCCACTTTTCATCACAAGTAATGATTCGATTTAAAATCCCTTCATTATTGTGTCGGTTGAGCAAAGTAACACAGCAGTCGAAGCGTGTTTACAAGTTCGATTTACTCAATTCATGAGGTACCTATCGTTCAAGTTTTTTTACTTTCCCGATTTGTTTCAAGTGGATTATTACAGTTTTGTCACTTACCCCGAAGCCTGCAGCTATCTCTGAAGTGCTTTGTGATGGATTCGCCTCCACAATAGCCTTTAATTCTTCATTTTCCACTTTGGTCTCCGGCCGTACAAGGGGTTGGATCTGAAGGACGAAATTTCCAAAACGAAAACGTTGAAACCAAAAACGTACCGTGCTTTCTATTGCGACACCAGCGCCGTACACATCATCAATCCTTCGAGCTGTTTCTGCAGCACTGGTGACACGGTAGAACTAGTGCTCGTAAATATAGCGATATTTCATGTTTTCCATTGTGCGGTAATAAGCGACATCAACGAAAAAAATAATGAGGAAAAAACAAATGAATGACTGTTTTCAAAATTCAAATGTACCAGCTAAATGAATTTATAAATTTGAATTTGGAATTCTTAACCAAAGAGGAGATATTTCAGATCAAAGTGGTCATTACGACAAAACGCTTATTTCATATGTAAGGATCTAATATAAGAGATTTTCACCTATGTAAAAATACTTTACTATATTTTTGGAATCATAAGGCCTACTGACTTGAAATTTAGTAGGAATATTACTTTTTCCGAGTATAAGTTAATTTAGAACGACTTTTACAAAATGTTACTCTTAAAAGGGGTTGAGGGGTTCTAACGATCAGAAAAGCGAACGGGCGGAATAGCTAGTACATAATACGACATGCGACTCAATAAGATTGCATAAAATCAATTTGTTAGTTATCTTAACTCATTTAATAGCAATCAAATTATTTGTTTAATAATTTATAAGTTTTAATTATATTTAATTTAATGTAGGTCATATGTAAATATGAAGATAAAGATGAAGTTATTGATTGACTAATCAATATCTCCATTTTAGTAAATTTGCCTCGGATGATACAGAAATCAAATAAAATTAGTTAATTTTTTGATTAAATGTAATGAAAATTGTCTCAGTTTTACAAAATAGTTATTCGTTTACAAAATATAAATTTTATTTATTAGAATAGTAATAATATTAAAAACAAAATTAAATTTTAACATTGTGGTTGCGACAGTACAACGGCTGTCAATAAACGGAGCGCTCCCGTTAACGGACCACACTGTCAATACTTCTTCGTAAACTGTGTTTCCTGTAATAGCTGATGTAAACGCCGCACTGGAGAAAGTAAATAACTTAGCCGTCTACTTAGATTGTTAGTAGCAACAAAAATTATCCAATTCCAATCAATACATTGAAACATTAAAATATAGTATTTATATTATTTGTGTACCAACATTTACGAATCGATTATTGATAAGTAGATCAGAAAGTTTTAATTATTGTTGTGTATATTATGAATAAATATATCACATGTTCAGCAGTGGACAGCCGCGAACTGATAATGATGATGACGATATAATATGTTAGATTTGATAAATATACTTTTTATGCCATCTATTTTGCTTTAATGTAATGAAAATCGTTTAAAAAAAATATTGCACTAGCAAATTTTTCTCTACTTCATTTGAATGAATTATTTCAAGCAGTTTATTTAAATATTAGTCTGATAAGAACATAATTAACATTGCTTTTATCGTTGTTAATTAAATGCCTAACTGGCCTTAGTAGTTGTTGCAGTGCTGCTGTCTAAATTAGCAAGATGATAACAAAAATCTTCAATACATGATATCAAAACAATTCGAATAACAACTATAAGAGAATAACACAAACGTATCAGTCAGTACTCGTTATTGAGATGGAAGCGAAAGCTCATTTGGAGTGATTGATTTTGGACAACATTTTTTAGCGTGCAACTGCTCACCCATTCTTCATGCCTTCCGATAAGATACCCACATGCTTTCCATCTACGATAAGTTACATTAGAACAATACAATGTTGTCATTCGTAACATAAAAGGGGATAACGTGTGACATAAACGTCATTTTTTTTTCTTAGAACGATCTGCATCAGTATACATAATGGGACCTCCGGAGCTCTCATCAAGGCGTTAGCGGCTCACTTCCGTAACTTAAGCGTCGGTCTCAAAGGAAGAACGTTATAAAAACACACATTATAGATTCACGATGAAGGTTTTTATGTTACAACGCCAAAGCTGAACGGCATTCGTTTGAATGTATAGTATCTGTTTACTTGCCTTACTTGAGATATGTCGAATTTGTAAGTTAAATCTGAATAAATAAGTCTTTTGGATTACGTAAAAGGAAAGCACCAGAGTATTTTTTTGTAATTGTTTATAAATTTTTCATCGCTAAAACTTGGTTCATTAACAACTAAGAGTGAATTTCTCGTTATATAAAGTGTCAATATGATTATTCCTTTATTATTATATATAGCAGAAAGTAGTTATATATTTCCATCGATACTTTTCAAGAATTAATAGTAAGCGAATATTTTTGAAAATTTACTTGCTTTAATATTTATTTTGTGTGAAATCCTACACCGGATATATTTTACTGCAAAGGCAAAGAAAGTATGCTCTGAAGAAAGTAGTAAAGCTAAAAGTCTTTGAATGAAAAAAATTGCACTTACCTTTACATCTTTGGTTAAAACTGAAGTAGCGCTTTGCGATTCCGTTAATTGTTACATCGTTGACCATTTATAGGTTCCCTGATCATGATAGGAGACGCTGATACGTTTCATCCCTGTTTTTTGTAAGTCTAAACCGACACACTGTATGAACATTTCGAGATATTTAACATTTACTTCAAATGTACTGCTTAAGTACCCACAATTAGTAACTAAGTTTCAAATAACTTTTTAATATACGTAGTTCTATT
Source organism: Ornithoptera alexandrae (assembly GCA_029030555.1). Taxonomy (NCBI): domain Eukaryota; kingdom Metazoa; phylum Arthropoda; class Insecta; order Lepidoptera; family Papilionidae; genus Ornithoptera; species Ornithoptera alexandrae. The sequence continues at coordinate 3,012,467 of JARDVY010000064.1, read as the reverse complement.
GTATTGCTAAGTATATTAAATTTCAAATCAATACGTTAAGTATTAAGTAAATTGAATTTACAATGAAGTATATGTTCTTTCGTTATCTCTGTAGGTGAGCATCGACTTGAATGGCCATTACGCTTACAAAACGTAAGTCTTACGATTACAATAACTTAAACCTTAGAAAGCTTGGATAGGTTGTTTGCGGTATAAACATGGGAACGGCGAATCGTCAATGTTTATTTCAGTCTAATGTCAAACATGACTTCGGGCATCTCAAGCTCGGTCTCCTTCACAATGGCTTTATGTTATACTAGCATCAAACTACATTACAAAAAATATTCGGATCTAGAAAATGATGAAAAAGTAGAATATGTGATAAACAAGGTTCATTTAATAGACAAAATTCATTAATCATTATATTATACTCATATATTCTTAAAAATATTATTAACGATGGTAAATATTATTTATAATAATCTAATTTCACTTACAAGTGTTTTATTAACCCAAGCTGTTTTATAGAAATGAGGTAATAAATTTTTTATATGTATGAGGTAGACATAGTGGTGACGGTAATAGCACTTGTCTATTATATCATCACAAATTTTGATATTAAAGAAAACACTCGTAAAAAAAAATATTAATTTCTTAATGTATAGTATAACGTATTTTAATACTGTGTGTACAAAATAAATACTTTTACCGCATTACAATTACTCTCATATGAGATCCGGTATACTTTGGGGGAGCGAACTTCATTTATGGCCTCATGGTCATTTAACATTTTGATGAATGTTAGCCCATTGTCCATAAATAACAATTTAATCATAAGCTTCTTTCATTATTGCCGTTTTACAAAGTATCGTATATTTCAATAAAATCACTATCACAGTTTTTTTTTTGTTTATCATTTAACAAAGGTCTCCTCTGTAGATTTTTCGAGAACATTTGACGAAGCGATAACACAAGTGAGACGTTAATCTTGATGATAAATTATACGCCTCCCCATAACAACATTGCGCTAGTTAGGATGATGCCAAAACCACATTGTGCTCATCGTCTTAAGAAAAGATGTAATATAAAGTATTGTTACCCCTATAATTTCAAGCGGAACAGTACAGTATAGTACAGTTACACACTTCAGTTTAGCGGCAGAAATTGTAGCTGCAACATCTACCTTCTATACATCTTCCTCTCCGGCAACAAAAAATTACAACCATTAAACTTCTCCTTGTCTTTTGCTGTTCTGGTTTATTGTCATTGTGTTTAAGAGATTAACATAGTTCATAAAAAGAGTACAACATTACTTTTTTTTTCAACTCAGCGACTAAATGAGCCTTGTTCGGATTGTATACATAGTACCGCATTGTACTCGTCGCCTCCAGACATACGATGTAAGTCTCGTTACTGTAGTAATTTCACCTAATTACAAATTACTTCAAACCGAAATATAGTAATGTTTTCATACTACTGTTTGGCGATGGAAATAGGAGCTGTGCTGGAGCGACAACAGAGACCTACTACCGGATAAGACCTTGTTCATTTAAACTTAGCATATGGAAATGTAATACTGGGCGTATTTGGGAACGGCCGCCTGATTGAAAGCAACCGATGTAACCCCGGTGCTGGAGGCATTAGCGCTAGCTAGAACGGGCCCCGAGCGAGAAACGGCGACGGAGGAGGTGGTGCGGACATTTGCGTCCGGCTTAATTATCATTGCCCGCAGAGCCGTTACATCAGGGCCGTGACACCGGAGTCAATGAGCTTAGTCAATTGTCCACGGCCTGGATATTACTTGGAATATATTGATATTACACCAACGGATACAAGTACGTCCATTGGCAAACTTTATCTGAACTTACGGTGTAAATCATTCAATACGACGGTTACAATGTACGATGACGAATTTTGAGTAGAAAATTATCAATGATCATGATGAATAATGTAAAATGTAAACACAGCAATCAAGAATTTGGTTGCTAGTTATAATCGTGACATGTGTGTATTAAAGATATATTTAGGTCAGAAAAGGAAACTACTTTTTATATTAAAATAACAGGAACACGTTTTATGTTCTAAAAAGTGCAAAATAACTACGTAAACTATAATTTATATAGTTAAACCAATAGTCAACGATGTTATGGATAATACAAAAAACTGTTAGTTGGTCATAACAAAGGCAAAAAAAGTGTTTTAGTCGTAACTCCGGTTATCTATTTATGTTTTAGGCTATGAATAAATAAGAATAATAACAATAAAATATGGAGACGTGAGAGCGATTAATGCCCACACAAATCAAGCAGGATTTCAAACACATTGTCGTCCGGAGTTGTGTACGGAGCGTTTGTGCGGCGGGCCGAACTGGAGTTGCGTGTTCACGCCCACGCCCACGCTGCGGTGCAGTACCCGACGTGCAATCATTCCACGTATCGGCATAGCATTAAACCTTGTAAGGCCCAACACAATGCGAATTTCCACACGCTCCGTTAAAAAAAAAACTAACGTTTCTTTGCTAAATGATCGCCGTCATGCGAATATGCTTGCAGCAATATATTACTAAACTATGATTTTTCTCGATGTGCTCCATTTAAAACTTGCGGATAGTTCACACGGCGGAAGGTTCATTTCAAATAAAAAAAAAAAAACTAACGAAAGACTCAATTTTGCAATTCAGTTCAAAAGCATTAAGTAGCAATATTATTAGCACCTTGTTTACGCGACGCTAAGTGACCGTTCAAGTTCACATAACGACATTGACAGTCTACCTGATTACATACATTTTAACCGTGCTTAAAATTCGATCTGATCGAAGTGTTACACAGAATCTAGTTCGAGCTGGTTACGACCGGATTTTTGGTAGTAAGTACATTATTAGCTAATTAAAGTTCACCTAATTAGCTGTGTATAAGTAAGTGCGTTGACATTCTCGGCTCGTGATCGGTCGATGGGTAAGTCGATCGCATCGTCGCCGTCACCCGACACCGCCGGATCGCCTGTCGACGACGATACTGCACGGGGCCTTGGAATCACGCTTACGGAATACACGTCTCATGCGTATCGGGTTTAAGCCAACATTCTTCGGAAATCTGAGTGAGCTAATTGTAACACTGAACAATTCCAGCTGGATGCTGTTAATTCTATAGATAACGAAAATATACATAGTGGTAGTAGGTCTCGCTTGCCGGAGACTCTCTAGGTAGATACCATCGCAGCTCCTATTTCTACAGACAAACAGTAGTGTGCAAACAATACTATATTCCGATTCAATGGCGTTATAGCTAGTAAAATTACTGAGATAACAAGAGTAAACATCTTATGTTTCAAGTTGACTTGGACAATGTGGCGCAATCTATTATATATTATATTATCCTAACGCCATATCTAATCCTATCGCTGACCATCAGGAGAACATCTCGTTTGTCTCGTCGCAACGTCGAATAAAAAAAATCTAAAATCTCTTATAATTTCCAATAGAAACTGAAAAAAGAGGTCATGAGATAAACTTAATGATTAACTTATTACTATGTGCTTGATTCATTATGACATTTTAAATTAAAAACAACAAATGTATGAACCGGAAATACAATGGTGCAGAATGACATGTAACAGTTATAATAAGCAATAACATTTACCTTTACGATTTATTATTCGGGTATAAGAAGTTCCGCCCAACATTTACGGAGCCCAAGTCAACGTCACCTACACGAGGTATACCCTGCTGAATAACAGACGAGGATCTGACCACCCACCAACCCACACTGGGTCGGCGTGGTAAGTTAAGGACCACTTGCCCTCTATGAACTCTGTGGAAATCTTTGGGAGAAGCCTAAGTCCTACAGTGGATATCTATCGACCGATGGTGATGACACTGATGATATATTATTAATATTGCATCATTACTGTAAATATAAAATCATATAAGCAACTTTTGAAGTATGAAGGAACACGGAGATTTACATAATATGTAAATGATCAAATACTCGATTATTAAAAGTTCCAGGCAAAGAGCATAGTTTTTTTTCTACAACAAATCTCTTGACATATTTTTTTATATGTAAAAAACATATTAAATCTTCATGCAAACAGCTTCCTAGTACGTGAAACTGGTTCTCGGTGTCGTCCCTTATAATTATGTCTCAATATTAACCACGCCTAATAAATATGAATACAGGTAATTGGTCTATCTATTGGCAATTGCGGAAGCAAAGCATACACGGTATGACATCAGATGTATCAACCAGTCGACAGACGGCCGATCATACTAATAAATATGGCCACAAATCACACGATAATAACAATACATTACGACCACTGAATATTAATACTACATTTTTAGGTCAGCTTCATTATTAACTTCTAGACTAGTGCTCTTTATTACATTAAACTATATCTCCGTTTACCATCAAAGTGGGGTCGTAGAAAAGCACTAGGCTATATTACATAAAATGGAATATATTTTAGGCAACCTATAATTCTCTGACTATAATTACAAATATATCAACATAGATCTCTCGAGGAGTTGTCACACTATCAGGGCAGGTTACCATCGCAACAGCCGTTTTTAACGTCAACTTTATTACGTTCAAATTGAACGATGGTACTAGTGAAATCACAGAAGTCATAATACACAATCCAGCCCATAGGTCATAATTTTGATCCTGTGTATATTTTTACTAAGGACTAATTTTCTCACTACCGATTGTACGTCTCTGTTTAGATACTTCGTAGTATAATTTTTTTTTAATCAAATACAGTTATTCCTTATTCGCTTCCAGAGCCGCATATTTTAATGTTGATAGGATCTATCAAGGCTTTAATTATTTAATACCCTCATGTGGCAATTTATGAGAAACAGTGTATTCAAGATCTTCGGTCTCATTGACACTTGCCATTATCATCGTTTTGTACTAATGTTGTCCACAGTTGAACAAAAGCCTGCCCAAGCGTTAAAAAAGATATGAATTGAGATTATAGCTCATTTTCGTTAAAAACAGTTTCCCCTATTTAGAAACTTTTGTTTACCAAAAACAGAATGGATTTCTAGCATATCATGATCTGCATCAAACTAAATATATATATATATATATACCGTACAGCGATCGAAAGTTCTTTATATTACGTGAATTAATCACAGGCACTTTAGACGTTATGGATCAATCATTCTAACGGATGGAGGAAGATGAAATGAGGGAGTGAGTCCATGTTTGCGGACGCTTACGACACTACTACACATCCGGTGCGGATGACGTATTAGTGGTGCTCATGAGAGAATGTCTTCTTTAGCGATCGACCATTTTTGTCTCCACTTTAAGTTTACCTACAGATTTCTAAGTTAACGATATATTGCATTTGGTATCTTGATTTTCTTTTTTACAACGATAAATAATTTGATTTTATACTATTTTCAGATCCCGAATTTTTCTGTACATTATCAACTATAGAGTTACATATACAGAATAAAAAGTGAAGTAACTTTAAAAGTATAGTAATATTAAAGTGAACTGTCACATATTTAAAACGTTAAAGTAATTCAGCACATAGCAACGATACTGTTAAATTTTTTACACTCAATGCCAGTTCTATACAATTAAAAAATTACAATAATAATCTTTTGATAAACTTTTGCTAAAAAAAAAGTTAAAATCGGTCTACATTTTTAAGGAATCTATAGAATACACGAAAAAGTAAAATATTAATGTAGTTAACAATAATAAACATCGAAAGCGAAACGGGTATCTTATACCTTAAATTTTTACGGTGAAGCTTTTTGTGCACTTCACAAGAATTTGCCAGCAGATGGTGCTGTAGTGTATAAACTTCTATAACTGCTTCCACACCACTACTCCTATTTTCATAACAATCATTGGTAACATAATAACAATATAAAGCAGGTCAGCATCTCATCATCTTTTCTGTTTTTTGTTCTTCTAACATAACGTGTTGTTGATAGCTTCCTTTTACCGGATACCGTCTAGGTAGGTACCACTGCAGCTCCTATTGCTGTCACCAAACAGTAGTGAACAACCATTACTCTGCCCCGGTTTAATGGAGGTTGTAGCTAGAAAAATTACTGAAGTAAAGGGATTTAAAACCTTATGTCTCTAGGAGACGTGCTAATTGTGGTGCCGTGTATATATCCTAAATAACGCGACGTTATTATGGGCCAACGTATCACTTACTATCAGGTGAGCGTCTCTTTTGTATCGTCGTTTCGTCGAATAAAAAAATGGGTCAGAGTTTGATAATTCCTACTTATATTTTCTTGCGCATATATCTATAACTGTTTTCAGTGTTCGAGCGGTTTAATAAAACGAGGTTAATTGCGGCGAATTTGTGGAATCACACCGCGAAGGCGTGATTACTAAAACACAGTAAAGCTCGGCACTGCAAATATTGAGCGGACAAAGGGCCTGTTGCATGCGAAGGTTCGGGCTCTCGGCATTAGCCCGACGCTGTTTGATAACGGCGCAGGCCGCCTTATCACCGCGCCCGCGTCCACCGGTGCAGTCGCCACATTCACTCTGTACCTACTACGACCTACACTTCTTGGTACTACTAATGTATTAAAATTTATAAATACATTGTAATTTATAAAGAATTTTAAATAATATTCACCGGTGTATTCATCACTCTTTGAAGAGACTACTGGTGGTAAGTCTCTTCGAACTAATGTGGTGTATTAACCTTAGATGAATACGCTGGTATCGTCGATTCAAAATCAAAGCACATTATGATTTAGTTTCGATAATTACGTTAGTTATTTAATTACACATATAGTATACATACTTTTTTATTAGTTACTGTTAATTTTTTTTTAAAAACTTTAAATCATAATAAATGTCATTTCAATCAAACAAAAACGTTACTGATCAATGTCAATCTTACTGACTTTTAATTTTATGATTTTACTTAATATTTGCTATTAACTTAGTATAGTTTTTCAGATATTCTACTATACTCATTTTTTTTGTTTAAGGTATGATTTTATGTTATGTTAATACAACCAATGTGCTGATTTTGTTAAGAATAAATTGACCGTATTATTAAAAGTATCAACATAGTTTAGAGTGGCTGCGCAAACGGAGATCATGCGATGCTTGACGCTGGAGTCAAGGAGAGCGGCCGGCGCCGACCACGCCCGCGCCCACCCCGCTCCCCACCCACCCGCGCACCACCTCATGCAAACCGTACCAGCACATCGATACATTCAATTGTTATTCACTCTGTATCCTGCTCTTGCTACTTATTTATCGGTCACAAATGACCTGTTTAATTTAACAATTCATTGCTGACTATTAAGTCACTGAACATCAGCTTTTTTACAACAAAACGAGCAATACAATCAACTAGTGCTAAAGAATACTCCTGTATAAAGGAATGAGGTGTTACTTCAAACACCACAAAGTTACGATCGTAGCCTTGAGACGTGAAATGTTTAATCTCATTATTCCAGTAACTCCATTAGCTACGGCCCCCTTCCAATAGGAACACAATTTGCTGTCAATGGTTAACGGGAGATATATGTTAAATAAACGATTCCTTCAAGCCATGGTGTAGGAGATTAGTGTATACGTGTTTAAGAAAAATGCAATGCGATTAGGAATAGTTAGAATAGCCAAAGGATTATTAATAGGCTACTAAATGATACACGGATAAGCCGCAGCGACAAATACGTATCCGCGATTGTTTCGCGGTAATTTACACATTAATTATTAAATCAGATCACCTTCTGAACATTACGGATCTATTTTGTTCTCGACATCGATAGATACCTTTCCGACTGACCAAAGCGGATACATATTAAAATTAATTACTTAACTAATTATTATACGGTTATTTCCTAACGATAATCTACACAGGTAAATTAAGAAACTAAATACATCTACAATAGTAAAAACACCAAAGCATCAGAAGTATATGAATAATGAATGTAACGCGTACAGTAACTCGTTGATAAATTTTTAATGGCATTTTTCTTTACTTTTAAAGACAACACGACCTTAATTACGTTATAAATCTTTGCCGGCGTGGCCATCGGTATGACACTAGTTCATCCAAATTTGTTCGGTTTAATTGTGTAAAAAAAAACATAGCGGAATCGTTTTCATCTTCACCACTACAAACAGTCAATTAGTATAAAATGAACATTATTCCCCGGACAGTAGCCAGACGACATCGCTTCGTTGTATAAAATTAAGCTATAAAATTTAACGATACGATCCAACTAAAAAATACGGGACCCCGGAACATAAATTATCGTATTATATTTATTTGGTGCAAATGAAAACTCGTCGAAAGGAGCTCGAGGTGCGCTGGAGTCGTGAATCGACATTTATGCTGTCAAAATACTGAACCTCGTACCTGTACGGCTCTTTGTGACGGTAATGATTATTATTTTCAACTTCAATTTCGGCTCGGCAGCGGCCGGCTGACCTTTTCACTCAAGTGTTATTTTTTTTTTCTTTAATATCAGAAGCGGTTATCATCAAACGTCGATCTGGAATGGTGGCAGTGTCGGCGGGGAAAACGAGGCTGTTACATCCGTTCTCTAAGGTCTTTGGCGACCACGCCTAGCTAAAACGGTTGCAATGCCTACAACTCGACTATAATACACGCTACTGCGCATTCGAAGCGATTCGTTAGGAGCTACTAATCCGCGAGTTTCGAACGCCCGCGCTAAATATAGAGCGGCGACTCGTTTTTTATGCACCAACATTCTCAACAAGTGAACACTTCGCAAAAACACCGGTTGATGAAAAAGGAAAGAATATGAACACAGCTTAATATTGTAATAAAATCTGGTATATATTTCCCCATTAGCGTTAGTGAAATATTTGAGTAGAGTATGAAATACTAATGGTTACTAATTAATTGCGCCAATCGCTCTGTCCGGACGGTATTTGAAACTACTAATTGTCTTTTTATGGTCACGTAAAATTACAATTTATGATGTTTTTTATCAAATCTCAATAAAAAAAAATTTACAGATTTAATGGTCATGTTCGAGTATTATATTAAAATATTTACGTTAAATAAACTATCAATCAATTCGATCAATATGACTTTAGTAAAAGGTCATTGCTTATTCATAATTTGATTCTAAGTAGCTCAATGAATATGCATGTTATTATTAGAAGAATCTTCATTATCATATACATGGTTCGATATTGAGTTTTTTTTTTGTTAAATATATCAAGGAGAATTTAATTGCGAAAATGTCATATCCAATTTTTAACGCGTCGTAACTTCACGGAGATGTGAGCGAGATACCCGCCACCGGTCGACTTGATTGACGGGTTTTAATGATTTCGATGCGTTACCGTAATTCATACTCCAAAGACAAAACATGAAAAAAAAAGCTCCTTTATCACTATCCGACACTAACTACTGGTTAAATTTTTATTTGCGTAATCGATTACGGACCGGTAGCAACAAAATTGAAATTTCTCTTTCTCAATACTGCTTTTGAATAGTTTGATCTTATTTTATCTATTATCAGTATTATACTGAAATGTAATATTAATTAAACTTGTTATATCATGTTTCAAATAGATGAGAGTATAAGCCAGATTTGTCAATAACTTGGGTCATTTCTTATATACTTCTGTAGAAGAAAATACGATACAGAACAAAAAAATTTGGTTAATTTTGTGATTTAGCTCAATAACTTCCTTATGCAATTAGTCCAAAACCATTTGAAATATCATTATATTCAATGTTTATAAGGACTAGAATACTTACTTAAACTTTACTTGAAAATTCATAGTAAAAATATTTTTTATAAACATGGTTTAACTTCTTGACATGGTATACAAACGATTTTTAATATTAAACTCGCGATTATCGATGGCTTTGATTTAAGATCAAAATGTATATTTATTTACATATGGTACTTTACTTTTCATAAACACTTACCAAAAAAAGCAACTTAGGCGAGTTATCTTTAGACTCTAACTTCAAAGCTAAAGCTAAAATTATTCAGATACCTTGACGTTAAACTATCTATGTATTTTAAACGTAATTGGTTTTTATATATAAATAAATAAAAAAAAATCATAAGAGATATTTTTAGGCTTTTGATGAATATACACGGTGAAAGGTAATAGGTGTAAAAGATCTGGAGGGGCTAAAGTATAGCTCATATCCTATCTATCTATGTATGGAATACTCCATACAAAAACAATGGTTCTAGAGTTATTAATTTTTTAAATCTTTTTCAAAAAATTCCTGATTTTCTAGGAAAAAATTCGATGATTTTATTTCTTACTTATTTCTACACAAATTTTATTGTAATAATAATTGTTTAATCATTGTTTTATCAAATTAAATTAATAAACATTACTTAGAGGCTCAAACTTTAAAAATAGGTTCTTTGAAAGTCGAGACAGTATAAAACAAAGCGTCATACTTACATTTTTATTTTATCTTAAAATTAAATTTTATTTATAAAAGATACGTAAGAAGCACATAAAAAAGTACCTGACTTCAATATCTATCCGACAAGGTATGAGAAAGTACATAAAGTTTCTAAAATTTAGAAAAAAAAACACTTTTTAGGTAAAGAGTCAGTACGACAGTTAATATTTAACTAATTTCATGGGCGGACGTACATTGTCGTTGTCTTCTTAATTCTGAATAGTTTTTCTTTTCCATACCAAATAAATTTAATTTCAATAGCGAATTACGGTAATGAAGAATACGCTGACATTTTCTATTGTTATGGACTTAGTGATGGAAATTCTTTACAAGCCTGAAGAGAATATCAGCTACGTTTTCCAAATCGTCAGCTACCCAGTCATAGTCTTTGCTGTGGCGTATCAACGCGTCAGGGAAACTGGCAGCGTTCAACAGTGGTGACATGATGCAGGTAGGCCACGCATCTACGTCACTGAAGAGGAAGAAGGAATCATAGACCATTTTGTTATAGACCCGACTACATCAACCAGGGTCGTGACAAGATTGCTGGGGTAAACACAATGAAAAGTGTGTTTTACTGTGCATACGGCAAGGCTCTACCCTTACCATTATACATCAGTCCAGGCCCTGGAGGAAGGAGACCCTGCAAGGAGGCTAGACTTCTGCCGTTTTATGCTACATGCAGACTAAGAAAATAATTTTCTCATCAAAATATTGTGGACTGATGAATCGAAGTTTGACAGAGAAGGAATAACAAATTTTTATAATAGTCATTATTGGGCTCTGCGAGGTGAAAATCTCCACGTGATTAGAGAAGGAGCTCATCAGCGAAGATTCTCCATAAACGTATGGATGGGCATAATTCATACTTACTTGGTAGGCCCAGTCTTCTTGCCCAACAATTTAAATGGGGCGACGTGAGAAGATTTTCTTCAAAATATTTTTTTTATTTATCTGGAGGATATACTATTGGAAACCAGAAGAGAAATGGTGTTCCAGCATGACGGCTGTCCCGTCCATTTTCGTCTTGGCGTAAGACAGTGGTTAAACACTACTTTCCCTCAGCGATGGATTAGCCGAGGCGGACCAACACCGTGGCCCGCAAGGTGTCCTGATTGAACACCTTGCGAATATTACTTATGGGGTCACATGAAATCTTTAGTGTACACAACATCAAATAACTCGTTAGAAGATTTAAAGTCATGCATCGTCGCTGCTGACAAATAAGAGAACAGCTCACAAGGCGAGTCACTCGATCTGACTTAAGAAAAAGGCTTCGTGCCCGTATTAGGAACCGTGGCCGTCAGTTTGAGCAAAATTTAAATTATTTATTACTTTAAACTTTTACTCTGAACTCAATATCTAAAACGGCAACAATAAGCTCGCACGTGTTATAACAACAACAAAAGGGTCAAATTAAGGTCCGGCGAGGGGTCTACTTTTATGAGCCTCTACAGTTTAATAATTCATGGTACTTGGTTTTATTAAAAGTGTTTTTTTTTCTAAATTTCAGAAACTTTATGTACTTTATCTTATTGTAACTTTATCGGATAGGTATTGAAGTCCGGTACCTTTTTGTGTGCTTTATACGTATTTTTTATAAATAAAATTTTATTTTAATATTAAATAAAAATATAAGTGTGTCGCTTTATTTTTTACTGTCACAACTTTCAAAGAACCTAATTTAAAAGTTTTAGCCTCTAAGTGATCATTATTAATTAAATTTAATAAAACAATGATTAATAAACAATTATTACATTAAAATTTGTGTAGAAATAAGTAAGAAATAAAATCATCGACTTTTTTCCTAGAAAATCGGGAATTTTCTGAAAAATATTTAAAAATATTAATAACTCCAGAACCATTGTTTCTGGATGGGGTATTACATACATAGATAGATAGGATACGAGCTATATTTTAGCTCCTCCAGATCTTTAACACGTATTACATTTCACCCTGTATACAAGATATTTTGATAAAATTTTTATACTATAAACGATGACAATATATATTACGTAAATTTTGAGTCTTCTGATACAAATGATTATTATAATGACAGATTCTGTGCTTTCAATCGAACCAAGTCAATACCACCTTAGACCTTAACTGTCTATATTAATACGGACATACGTTAACCGCGAAATCAGCAAGGTCATTTAATTAATTCACAGAAAACGCACAGACACCCCAAACAATTATTATACAGGAAACTTAAAATTTTAACCGCCAATGTCATGGAAGTAACCCAGTTACGTACATAGTTAAATGAAACTGAAGTTTTGTCTGTTTCCATGTTAAAAATAATCCAGTTTGACCGTGATACCCATATTGTACTTAAAAAATATTAAACCTTTACATATTAAGTTAGTATGACTTGTTCAATATCTGTTTTATATATGTAAAACAATATAAAATCTAAAATCGTTTATTTCCCAAGTTAATCGCTTTTAAATTAAACATACATAATGCAGCTTTCAGCAGCGGCAAAGCGCTTTTCTTGGAACACAAAGATCCCTGGTCTAATTCCAAAGGGTTGTTGGTCTATAAAATCTTACGGTCGTAATAAAGTGGTGAAAATGGTACAACTTTGGGACCCCATGCAACGATGCTTTGATAATGGTAGGCTATTTTCGAAGTTTTCATTTGCTACTACTCTCGTATAAGAACTTACCCGCAGTCAATATAATGTGAAGGTGAAAGTGTTCCGAGTAGAGCACACTTTACCATCTAAAGTCTCATTGTAATTAAACATCATGAAATTAAGATAAAGTGTAGATGCCGTCTAGGGGTAGCGCTGCAGCTCTTATTTCTGTCGCCAAATAATAGTGTGTGCAAACATTATTGTTTCGTTTTAAAGGACTTTATGGCTAATTAAATTACTGGAGTATCTAGACTCAACATCTGATGTCTCAAGGGGACGAGCAAAATATGGTGCAGTGTATGTCATTCTAACTAGCGCCATAGCACACACGTATCACTTACCGTCAGGAAAACGACGTCTAGTCGCTTCGAAAAAAAAGTAAAAGATAAAGGAAATCAGATTTACTTTTTCCTTAACCTGTGTCCAAAATTTAATGGGTAACCCGTTTATGAGGGGTACTGTAGCTAATGTAATGACCGGTGTACAGTATAAACATACTAACTACTTCGATACGGATGATGTTCATAGGAACATTCGTATCACATACCATATGAAGTTTATATTGATCTGATCGGTAAGTTAATTTAAAGTCTCTATTAATATTTATATTTTATTCAATATCCACAATCGAGTATATTATTATAAGTAACTATATTGTAAATTTGAATAACTATATCTTATAACACACCTTAAGCTGTACTTGAATAATCGTGTAATTATTTTACAATGTTATTACTGATTTCAAAGTACACATTATAATGTATAAAAAAGAAATTTTTATCTATTGCAATACCGTACACAGGAATTTTAATACAAGCTAATAAATGTCAATTGCAGCCAACTTAATGAAAAATTAAATAATTACGGAGTTTCTTAGTAAAACCGCAAATAATTATGTATGACTACAAAAATAATTTATTCGAAGGGCGAAATACTGTAGTTATTACTTTACTACATTTTTTTTGTTTAATAAAATCACAATAGAATTCTTGAAACTTGTTAAGTTTCAATGGCTATACTATGCGATATGAAAACGTTTTAATATTAGAATATATTTTGTTTGTTTAATGTATGTCTTTTTTAAATATTTTCACCGCAGGGTTTACGTGTGATAAATGTCAAATATTACCGTCAAAGCACAGCACTTCTAACACCAAATATTGGCAAATAATCCATTCTATTTAAATGACGCTGTAGCTAGTGAAATTACTGAGGTGACGAAACTTGAAATCTTGTGTTCCAAGGCGACGTGCGCAATGTACTGCAGTGTACAATATCCTAACTACTTCGATATTGTAATGGACAGTCAGTCAGTCAGTCAGACAGTGGACATTTACCATTAGAGAATTATTATTCTTCTATTATGAAAAGGTTAAGAACAATGTGTTTTATTTAAAGACAATTTTAATGTCTATTGACCGCAAATATACATTGTTACACAGGAACTTATAATTTCTCTTTTCATTGAGTTAGATATTATTCAAAGATTATAAAAAATTTAAGTATACATAATTACACTGGATGACACGTTAAATTAATTATCACGTAAAAACATCACTATAAAGTTACACTGTCTCAATAATAAACTTTTGTTGCTACAGGAATCTAAAAAACTAGTATTGAACAATTATTGAACTGTTGTAATTATTTATGATACCTCACGACATGTTACTGATTACTGCAACTAATATTTTTTTTTTACTTTACGAGAAGTTTATGTGATGTGTCATATGTAATGTCCGATCGTTGTTATATTAATCAAATACCATACGAAATTTGAAGCAAGGCAGTGATACATTACTATTTCTGCCGCCAAACAGTAGTGTGCAAACATTACTGTGCTCCCGTTTGAAGGGCGTTGTAGCTAGTTAATTTACGGGGGTAACGGGACTTATTATTTTTCACAATGTTCTGCTCTATATCAACCTAACTACCGCGAGGTTGTTACAGGCATCATTTACCATCAGATGCACGTCCCTCTTATCTTATAGATTCGTTAAATAAAAAAAAGTTTAAATTTAATAATAATAACTTTTGATATATTTAAAAAAATTGTCTTCAAGGGTAGTGCATCATCCAGGAAAATAAATATTACTCTTTTTCAATTTGGAGGCAATTATACTAGATAAGACAATACTGGAAGAAAACGTGCCAATATATTCAACGCTGTCTGTAGCTATAAACGTCCAGTTGTTTTTAAGTATGAACTGACAATAATTATTGAGCACCTATATCAATTTTTTAAAAAAAAACCTGATTTATATCAATAGTTTTTCTTAAAGTATCTCATAATAAATGTTGTCATTTAAATATTAACCTCTAATAAAATAAATGTAGTACAATTCTTACATATACTAACATTTTAGAATATTAATAATAACTACTAAGCGTTTCCAGATACACTTAAATCAAATTATCTAACTTTTAGATTACAGCAGTTTCATTTGTAACTGGAAAATAATGATCGAAATCGAAAATAATCGCGCATAACTGGTTGCGTTGATACTTAACAAAGTATTCTTCAAAATTTTTACAAAGCTTTAAAATTTACGGCGTATATTGTTTTCTACTATAAAAGTTTCCATCGTCAGCTGTATGGGGTAAACTCGAGTTAAAAAGCGTCATCTCGACACAAACTTGAACGCTCTTCGAGATTGGAACGATATTATTTTCGCGATGAACTTTTTCGTCGAGTTTTCTTCGCGGTCTGTGCAATAAAGAAGAGTTACGACAGTGTTTATTTTAACATAATGAGCACAGTAATTTCACAACGGCACCTTACATTTTATGATACGCACTTATTACGTGAGATAATTCAAGTGGCAGCTTTCGATCATAATGCATTTTCGGGAGTTATTTGCTTTCAAATTTGCAATTTCAACAAATTTATGCAAAATTCTTGTATTTATTTCGTATCTTTCACATATATAACAATATCTATTGACCTTAAATGATATTTTTTTAATTTCAAAAGTACATAACAAAAAAAATATTAAATTTACATAAGCATGAAGTTCCTATTACTCGTACTAAATAAAAGAAAATATTTTCTAATTGGATTCTTAAATGTAGAGTTATTTTTTTACTTGAAAATCATTTTTATGTGTACATTAAAGTTGTTATATTCCTTATAATATAATTACATATATTTAGAGAGATACTTAACAATTTTTTATAGATGCTAGTAATTTAATATAATATATAAAATGTTCCACGACTTAAAAAAAATTACTTAATTAACAACTAATTTGTTAAACTGGCTACTAACAGTATATTACGTTTAACGACCTATGCGATATTTAGATAATGCAATAAAATTTTGCAATATTACCTCAGATAAAGTAACAAACAATTTAAATTATTTCACAGTAAATCGAATTAAAATTTTACGATTACAGCAAACAAAGTAATCAAACCTCAATCTGACTGTTTTCACATTCCGCTAATGTTGCCTTAGTAATAAATAGTATTAATGCCCAAAAAATTAAAAAAATCATTTTCATTTTCTTAATACATTAGACATCAACGCAATATCTTCATGCAATCAAAATTTTTATTACATATTACCTTTTATAAAAGCTATGAATTTATTATTACTACACTAATATTATATAACTCCAAATGTGTCTAAATGTATTATACTAAAAAACTGTTCTAACTGAAATAAGCTATCGCTGTGGTCGAGTTTAAAAAGTTAAATCATAGTGATAACGATGTTATAGACGCAAAAAGGCGGGAAAAAATATAATTAACGTAGAAGGCTCCACCAGGAGACAAGCGCACGGGGCGGCGTCGCATTCGCGACTAGCGCTATCGTTCAAGCAACAGCCTGTACCGTTAGACAGAGAGAGCGAAATGGAGCCATGCATTGAAAAGGGACAACAGAAGGCCCGCGCCCCGTCCGCGAGCCATCCGGAAGCCTCTGAAACTGGACCGTTTTCTTTTCTTGTTATTATTGAGATCGACTCTCAAGTTCTGTTGTTGTCGCGCGGCGCGCAGCTCGCGCTGATAACGCGATGCCACACCGACCTGCGCACGCGCACCACGCATCGCTCCGCAGCTTAAAGCTCACGCGGACTCTATAGGACCACCCCTAATATTGGAATGGATTTACAAGTGATTGTGCTCACTGAAAAAAAATAGTAATGACATTTATCAGTGATTAGGATATTCGGCAATTGAACAAAGTGTACGAAAGAAAGTGAAACCATTTCTGTGCGAAAATTCGGAACAAACAGAGGGATATTTTTTTATTGAACTATTAAAAAATAAGTGCATTGTAAAGCTGAAACTGAATAATAAAATTGGTGGTTGTACGGACATTTTTCTATAAACAAAGGTAGGTTTCTATATAATATTTATTACAATTTTTTTCATCACATTCACCAGAAGGATTTTTTCTTTGTTTATGGAACTATCAAATATCCTTTTAGACACTAAGCGTTTGAAAATTAATGTTTATGAATATTAAAACACTCGCGTAATGCAAAAACGAAAATCGTAAAGTAAATTGGTTCACGCGTTTTCTTTGATCTTTGCGCGTTTACACTTCATCAATTTTGTTAAGAACTTAACGAACACATTACTATTAAAGCTCAAAGATTAAGATGTTAAATATACCAATATCAGACCGCATCTCACAATTTTATTGCTTGTAAATTGGCAATAACATAATTAATTTGTTATTTATGTAAAATAGTTAAGATAAATTGATTACTTAATGAAATGTATTTTCTCACGCCCGAGTCAGTTCATTGCTTAAAAAGTAAACTTTCTTAAATCATTTCCGATTTTCTATAATAAACAAATGTTAATTATATTGAATATTGTATATTATCAAGACGATTCATTCCTCAATAAAGTGAGTGGTTTACTATTTTAATAATCGTAAATTTACTTAAGAATAACTTAAGGTAAAGCATCAGAAAAATGTTTTCACTCAACCTTACCGAAAACTCAGTAAGAGTGGAAAAACAAAAGTGAAGGGTAAAGTTTCACCGCAATTTTCACTCGATATAACAATCAAATAAATAAAAAATAAAATAAACAACATTATTCGACCTAGTAAACCAGAAAGTGAGTTACGCTATGCTGCCTGCTGCCCGCCGCCCGCCGCCCGCCGCCTGCCGCCGGCCGACGGATAAATTTTTTGCTCGAATTTTATTCATTGTAATCCAATTCTCTATAACTATACCAACTTTTATCCATACTTAAATGTATATATTACAACATATACTATATTCAAATTTCAACTCTTTATTAAAGAGTTTCAATCTAATTTAAGAAAAATGCTTTTTTTCCTTTTTCCTTACGTAAATCTGTTATAAGACGTCGCCTGCATTAATTCTAACGTAAGGTTTAAGTAAATCTTTGTCTAGGTTCGATACTTCTTCGCTATTTACATTATATGAATAGTATATTCAGTAATATTTGGGTTATTTTAGTCTTTTATAAAGTTAGTAAAATATAAGAAACTTGCAAATAATATATTAAAAAATGTGGAATCTGGATAACATCATTTTAATGTCGCCAACTAAATAGTATGTACCACAACTCCTTAAATGGTATTTGCAACATTACAGTATAATAAAAATTTAAAGCGAGCCGTATTCTTTTTATCTTCATATTGAATCACCGAATTAAAGGATAACATAAAAAGGAGAGTATACGATCAATTAAACTTTAGAATTTAATTTATTTTAATATTGTTGAAAATACCCACAATATTAACACAAAAAAAGTTAAAGTTTGTAGTTAGTTAAACATTATTTACATTTTATTACCGAAAGTTACATGTCTTACATTCAACAAAACGACGAGTCGGAAAGAACGATGATAGTAATTGATATGTATATAATCAGGCGTTACTTGGCTTCGTATACACTCTAGTAATTGTAAACGACGCTTTAAAATATAAAATAGCAAGTTTCGTTACTCCAGTAATTTTACAAGTTTCTACGCCATTTAAACCAGGACATAATAATAATTGAAAACTACTCTTTGGAAGACGTTAGATCTGCGGTAATACCTAGACGGACTCCAAAAATATTATATCAAACTTTCAAGATCTCATGGATTTGAAGTCAATCAAGATCAAACGAATGCCGTTCTCTCATTTTTCTGTGTTGTTACTGACACTAACGTTTTCGATTTAGTGCCACAAGGCATCGATCGCGAACGTTCAGCGCCGACAAAAGTCAATCACGCTCGTTTTCTTGTTATAGTCTCCATTCCGCAGACCGCAGATGAAGATTGCGTTTCCGAATCAAAAAATGAAAACGACAGTGCTCCGTTCCGAAACGCTATGTCATCTCTGTTATTATAAAATGAAAAAAAAAATAATTAGACATTTCGCTTTCACTGCCGTTGCAGAATGGGTGCGTAGAGTTAGATAACTGACGGACTTGTCTGTTCTTATATCGATCAGGTGCCAAGCGACATTCCGGTTTCATTCTTCGTCTATTTGGGTTTTCAAAATCGTTCCCACTATTTCTTTTGGCTTGAGATTCGAAAAATAAGGAATATTTTAAAAATTTATCAATTATAAAATTAAGTCTTTAGATATTACTTTTCAATTTTACTAAAGTGAACTACCAGTATATTTATTTATTACTCTATTTTTACCCTCCAACCGAAAAATTTATGTAATAGCTATAACGCATGTATTTGAGTATTTTTTTTTTTTTAAATAAATCAGGAGTTTTCTTCTGAACTATGATTAATCAAATCTATTTAAACAACTTCAGTTCATTACTAGTCTTTATGAATATTACTTCACTTTGAACTTTAAAAGTTTGTTACTTATGTCACGACATTTTTTATTTATGTTTTCCTATACTAAATATAAAATTCTATTTAAGTTTAATATAAAACTAATTATATAAAAAGATCTAGGGAGTTTTTATATAAATAAAAATTTTCAAACTATAACAAAAATATTAATAAAAAAAGGCGGTAAAAACGGATAGCTCAGTTTATGAGTGGGATGGAACTACGTCATTTGCAGAGACTTACTTGAGTTTGATCCTCGCTGAGCTTGAGCTTTGAATAAAAGAAAACGTCTTAAAGAACCTAAATATTCCAAAAAAAGCTTTTGACGACGTGTGACATCCGTGAACCATTGTCACCGTGATAGATAATGATCCTAAAACTTTCCTTGAAAGAGGAACCTTCAAGTCCCAGTAGTGGGAACGTTAAATCGACTGTTTATGTAAATACAAAGTTATGCAATAACGAAGGCAACGTGATGAAACGGGTATTATATTCCAATTCGCAAACGAATACTAATGACTAAAGTGTCACAAAATTATCGAGGGTAGGTGTGACGACAAATGGATGCTTGCAAAACGAGCTCACTTGGCATGCGTTAAATTTACATATAATTACAGTTCACTACTAATTACCCACGAGGGCTCCAACAGACGTTTATTGCGTTTCTAGTGCTGCAAACATTAAATACTTTGTTAACAACGGTAATGTTTATCATTAAAGTAAATCACAAACCGTCAAACTTTAATATAACTTAATGCATCTAATCGACTCATTATAAAATTGATTAAAACCATTATTATATAGCATTTAATATGAAGACTATTTTCCTTAAAATGTTATAATAATCATAATATAAAATTATCTATTAAAATATTAAGCAAATTTATGCTAAACAATATAAATTTTTATAGAACTTTTATATCACAATATTTAGATTACGTTCTATGTCTAATCTGATAGTAATTTAAATAATGGTTACTAATTTCTTTAAAATTAACTTTCTTAGTAAATAATTAACTATATTTAATATTAGTATAATCACCGTGCGCGACATTAGTTAATAAATACATTTTACATCCTGTCTAAAACACCGTAAAGATGACTATTGCATCAAAGCTGCAACGTGACCCTCATGCAAAGACATAGATCATTTGTTAAAAAAGAATCAAATGTCTGTCACTACGAGAGCATTATAAATGTTTTTCGTCTGCTGCATCAGACACAGTCGCAATGCAATAAATAAATTCGACACTACAACCGTTTTAATAATACACCCCTTGTGTAAAACGGCAGTAGTAACTGCACACAAATTTCGACCTCAGGACATAAGCTAACCTGTAACAATCCGGACTCATTTCGTCTGCACAACAATAGTTTTGAACAAAGAGCATTCTAGACATAGACGGAGATCTCTAATAAAAATTCAAGGAAATTCGAAATAGTCTGCATTCAAGTACATCACTTTAGATGAAATTCAGATCGTAAAAAATGCACAGACGGCCGATGTAGACGGAGTCGCATAATTTTTAGATTCATTTTCATAATGTGCACTCAAATGGTTGAGGTCAACATCGTAAATATCCATGTATATCATACGTATATCGGATATGAATCCTGTAATATCGGATTTTTAACGTGTTATTAAATTTTCAATGTTATCGACATTTAAGTGTAACTTTTTCTCTATTTCAGACAAAAAATATTTTTCATCTAAGTGAAACTTTGATTTAAAATTTAAGTAAGAAAATATCTTTTAAATCAATATATATTCGTTCGTATTTAATACAGTACCTTTTAATGGTTATATAATTGAAAATTAGGTTTAAAATATTCATATTACAAAAAAGTAAACCATATTATAACTCAGCTCGTATTAATAGATGATGAAGATGCTTACAATAGATTATAACATTACAAAACTGCCGCATCCGCTCGTGGGGCAGGAGATTGTACGATAAGCGGTCACTTTTGATATTTCATTTAAAACTTTTGTTTCTTTTAACATATAAAGAAACTTAGTTTTTTTTTTTGTTTTTTTATACGAGAAAAACGCTTATATGATAAATGTAGTAAAACTTTTTTACTATCCATTTAATAACGTCACGTTTAACAGAATTCATATTAAGTATTTATAAATTCGAGTCACAAAAGGAAAGTGAAAAAAAATTTAAATTCAATCTTACTAAATACTTATATTTATCACTAAATCATACTGCACATTATACTCGTGAGAACCGACTAGAATTTCAAAAGAAATCCTCGAAAAGCCTCCGTTATTTTTATAACAGATGAATTTAGATGTTTATCCGCAATGCTAGATGAATCTTAAATCATATTAACTACATCTATGACGTCAATGTCCACTATCCAAATAATCAAGTGAACCATATCACGTAAAGCATCAAGTTATTTTACCCAGAGACCTAGTTTAATGGGGCCCATATTGTTCGCTCACACGTGTTTTAACTGGTAAAAAAAATATATGTGTCTTTCATTAACTCGATATACGTCTTCTACGGACGGCAGTTGCGTAAGTAACTTAAGTTTACCGCCGAGATGGCAATCGAATGCATGGGAAGGCGATTGTTCTTCACACAAAACTCGTTCACACACATGAATGCCAACATTCGAGCCTATATTGTTATGCGCCTTGTTTTGATCACACTTGATTCGATATACTACGTAAAGGGAACGAGGTTGATACATAAATTTAACGGGCCAATTTAATGCCGCATTTATCTCTTGAACGGCAACAAAATCGTTATTTAGTCATTATTAACTTAGCCCATCATTAGTCAACTGCTAAACATGGGCCGTCCCAATAAATTATTGCACAGCACATTCCCCAGACGAAAGCGTTTAAGCTCGTGTTCCCATCAAACGTTATTCTAACACTGAAATTATGTGTTTTATTATTAAAAACATTTAACTAACGCCTGTTGGTCAATACTGAAAACCAATTATTAATCAGAAACAGCGACATATTAATTTCATTTTGTATTGAAAACCTCTATACTTTTCGCTTCTCGGCAAGCGCTCTTATATTCGATATCCCTTTTATTTCGTAACTGTTTCATAACATAGCCGTTCAAGCGAAATTTATGTTAAAATGATACGTAAAAGTAAACTCAATAAATAACCTTGATTAAAAACAAAAAATGAAACGGAAACATCACTTGCGCTTTCGTTTACATGAAATCGGACCGCTGTAGGTGCTGGCGTGATCTCGGACAATAAAATCCGTGTCCCCCGCTGTGGAGCGATATCGCGAAAAGTTTCCGTTGCGCAATAGTCGCCTAATTGACGCAACCGACTATTTTAAAAACGGATCAATTATTGTATATGATGCAGTGACGAAACAACCGTCACATTTATAACAGTGTTTCAAGATTAGGATGTGATTTCTGTAAACGCTTTGAGGGTGTTTTACTTAACAATTTGTTAAAGATTCGATTTCATCTGAAACAAAGCATTATTAGCTATTATAACTTTAGATTATTTATATATGTGACTTTATACACGTCGAGTAAAGGCGGACTTAATGCCATCGGCATTATCTTCCAGTCTACCTTGAGTGATGCAGAGATGTTATAAAACGGTAAACATAAATAAAAATTTTGTTTTTAAAAAAAAGTAACAAAATCTGATAAATATTTAAAATATTTGTAAAAGAACATAAAAATATATAAACATACATTATTTCTATGAATACTCAGTCATTGTTTTATTGAATAGAATATTTTATTAATTGAAGCGGCTGATACTTAAGTTACATTTTTTTTATATATACTACGTGGGAAGACCGAAGAAAGTGTAGATGGATTGTGTGAAAGACGACTGATAGAGGGATATATAAGAGTAGTACATACTGTACCGACCCCACCTAACTGGGAAAAGGGCAAGAGGAAGAAGAAGACTATGAAGCTACGAGACGAGCAGGACGTTCGCCTGGTGGTAAGTGATACGCCAGCCAATAACAACGTGGCAATAGTTAAAATATTATACATAGCACCACATTGCGCTCTTCGCCTTAAGACATAAGATGTTGAGTCAAGATACTCCAGTAATTTCACTAACTACAGCGCCCTTCAAACCGGAACACAGTAATTTTTGCACACTACTGTTTGACGGTCGTTTTAGATTTACCAACAATTTTTTTGGGTATATAAATATCTATATACATCATCATCATTATCAGCCGACCGACGTCCACTGCTCGATATAGACCTCTCCCAAAGATCTCCACATCGATCTACCTTGCGCTGCCAGCATCCAGCTGGTTCCCGCAACCTTCACCAGATCGTCGGACCGTTGGATAAATATACATAGTAATTATTTTTTAATCATAACCAACGAAACCTAATTACTACCACTAAATTAAAAATATGTATGTATATATATTTTCAGTGATTTTTTATCCTCTTCCACATAATTCACAATTAGGTGACGCAGCTGTATCTCAAGTTTAAAACCGATCAACTGATTTTCATGGAGGCCATCGATACTAATCGACTATTTTAAAATATCAACGTCATTTCAAGCTACACCCGTCCACTGTTGAACATCAGCTCACCAACAGACTTGTTCAGACATATAGATACAAAGTATATATACACTCGTAGGATACCGGTCTAGTTCAACTGGTATAATATAAACCGTTATTGTCGATGTTAATACAGAATCGCATTACGCTGATCACTGTTAGATATATCACGATATTACTATAGATAGTAAATATTTACTGTTTCTATTGTGTGTTATAAACAGTAAGGTTACTACTAACTAAAGGGTCGTTAAGTTTACTACAGTTTACGTTGTTCATGACCAAAAACGTAACACCTTACCAACACGGATGAATCTATCAAAATAACCAGGTAGTATTTTTCTGCTACCCTGAATGTAAGCAATATAAAACTGTTTTTACTACATTGTACGGTCCGTGTGTATTGATATGCCTATATATAAATCTGTAAAGGAATGCCGTTTGCGTTACATTGTTTATTATTTATCCGCTGTTATTGAATTCGACTCATTTCTAGTCATAATGTAGGTCATCGAGCAGCCTCTGAATGTGCTATAAACACCATTGTTTTATACATCTGTATATGATATTACTTCACAATTAATTTCAACTGTTTTAGCTTTACTATATATAATTTAATAGGACCAATAGTCGATCTTTGTTTTTGTTTACAGAGTATAAACTATATTCAATAGCATCTAATCATCATCAGCCGTTAGACGTCCACTGTTGGATATAAGCCTCCCCTAAAGATCTCTACGCTTGTAGGGATTTAGGCCAATAGCCACCATTCTGGTTTAATGCGGGTTGTTGGGAGCCTCGTTAGTTGATTAGCAGGGTGCACCAGAAACAGGTGAGGTGGGCTTGGATTTCTGGACTTGTTGTGCGGGACCCCTTACACTCCATAGCATCTAATAATACAACATATTACGTTGGATATCTATATTTATATTAATTCACTCGACAACATAATCCATTTAGTATACCCACAGCTGGAATTTGGAGACTTACATTCCAAGGAGATAGTACAGACTATTCCTTTTAAGGTTGTCAAGTGTGGCATCGCTGTTGCTGCTCAATAGGAATGGAACCTACACTTTTTGGACTAACTTTGGTAGTTTTATTAAAGTTAATAAAACCACCTGTTTTTTTCATTCGATATTAAACTGGTACAGTGATAACTATTACAAATTTTAGATGGAATCAGTATTTGGAGCGTACTTCACTTCACACCAGCTTACCGTACGCCTTTTAATAAATACGGAAGGCTCCGGTTCGATTCCAGGGCCACGTGTAGATTGAATAGCCGTAGATTTTTTTCGAATGCTGCTAGAGACTATCTTCATATTATAAATCTGCCATCATAACGTCATTATTGCGCTGCAATTGTCAATACATGTGAGCAAAAGTGTATTGGAGATTACGCTTCTCCTTCTTCGGATTTATTGTCACTTAACATCATGTGAAATTAGAGTTATATGCATTACAAAAAATAATTAAATACAAATTTATTTCAAACGTTAAGATTAACCTTTGCATTGAATAGTTATTGTATATACTTTTAAAACATTTAAAAAAATTAAACAAATTGATAATTAACATTCAGAACTTGCTTTGAAATAAGTGAAACATTAAAATTCATTTATGCACAGTAAGTCTAATTACAATAACTTTATTCTAAGTTTTGATAGAGCAATAAATGGCCTCGGGACAAAGTAGTCACATAGATGTCCGAAAACATTTACATAGAGCCTTCGCACAAAACTGGAGCAATACAAACAACGTTTCACTGTCCATATATTGTGTCAAAAATTTTGACAGCTGATAAGCTACTTTTTATAATCCTCATCTCTTAATCGACTCTCTGGCGCAACGACTTACCACCTACCCGGTAATTGGAAGATCACTGGTTCGATTCTGGGATCGCTTGTCTTAGAGTACACACTATAGTAAGTTTTTTACTAATCCATATGTATCTTGATATTGTAAATCTGCTGCCATTGCATTACTATTATTCAGCTGTCAACTTAGGAGACAGTATTCTGGGTGAACGCACTTCACAACTTTCGGCCTCGATGTCACTGAACATCGTCTGGAATTAAGGACGTCTTAATTCATATTCGATAAAAAAAAATTGCTCACATTGACTTATTATAAATAGACTAATTTTATTTTATTAAAGCAATAAGTTTTGACGAAACTATGTTTTTTTATAACAATTATAATCGTTATCAATAAGCGCACTGTACAGGATATTCAGCAGTACCCACATCGAAAACTTCGGCCGTCAAGTCCATTGGAATGCGTCTATCAGCGCCACAACAACAATGAGTACTACGAAAAAAAAAATCCCACGGCACATAATAATGAATAGCTAACGACGAAAACTAGGTGAATCTTTGTGCAATAGTCTAGTGTCTTTTAAAAGAAATATGATCATTTTCAATTTCATAACGTTTCCCACACATGGAGCTATGAATAGACTTGCCATTGTCAAGTTGACGAAGGGAGAGGGGAGGGGTTAGAAATTAATGTAATCTAAAACAGATTTAGATGCGATACATCTGTATTATCACTGTACTTGTTTACAGATATTTAGTTTTTAACTGCCTCAGTAGCGCAGCGGTTAACAGTGCCTTGTAACTCGTAGTGTATAATTCGATTCCGGCGACATGAAGATGATGAAGTCTCGATATGGTTTCGAACCTGTTGTATCAGCAGAAAATCTTCAGAATAATGTCCCGCCTTCTGGAAGGAAGTCAGCGTTACATGGATATTTTTACCCATTAAAACTCTCTCAGTGATCGTTTTCAGTTTTTAGCGATATCAAGGGATATTCTTTCAGAAAACAACCGCGGATGTTTAACACACCTAAGTTTAACCAAGGTTAAACAAGGTTGTTTGTTTGCAGGCCTGAATGTATAATTTACGTGAGTAAATGAATCGTATTTTTTCTGCTCGTGTTACGCAAGCGAATTGAATTTAAAAAAAAATAAAAGGACGGGAAATATGACGATAGGAAAATATTGTTTTGTATTGTTTCCCCATGCAAAGAAAAGTGATTCGTAGGTAATGTTTTAGTTATCTAAATTATAGATCATATTAACATATGAATAATAAAAATCAATAATTCATCATTGTTGCATCATTATTAGTAGATTTTTTTTTACTCTTCAGATATTTAATACTTATGTTAAACTGATAAATTTTAGTTTTAATTTATATATATATAGACACTGCACATTAAGTTAAACAAGAAAGATTTAAATTATTAGATAGTTAACTCTGAACTTATTTATGACCAACATGGAAGAAACTCTTACTTACTATTTAGTTTAACACACACTGATAACTATTTCTTCCTAAACATTTTAATTTTTACTTAATAAAATGAACTTTTGAATACTTTGTAAATAGGAGATAATGTTAATAAAAACAACTATAAACAACAGGACTAAAGTTTTATCAAGAGAAATACGTGTAACTCCGCAGTGGGTCATAATGATTTTTGTGTAAACGCAGTGTTAAAGGTATTAAGTGGTGAATTGATTACAAAAATCCATACCAAAACAAAGAGAATGGACGTTCAAGTACATGCAGAACGTCCGAATGTCACACCGCAGCGATATAACAGTACAAATGCCTTACACAACATACATCTTGACATTCCTTTATATTCTACAAACATTCACAGTGATCCGTGTGAATCGTTCCCACACGTCACAGCGCGTTACTGATGCAGTCTTCTCGCCTAAACGGCCAAATAGTAAGATTACAACCGATTACTGCATCCGATAGGAACATTATATGCAACCTCTGAGTCATCTCACTGCCCCTCTCCTTAAACTTTAGGCTATTTCACACAAGCGATAATTTATAGCGGTTGCAAGTATAACTTCCGCTGACCAGTACGTTTTGTCCTCATTCAGATTACAAGATAATTCGTCCTCGCTTATTCCTGCTGTCGGCTTATTACTTAACAGCGAATGTAAATTACAAGGCTTCGTGCCTTATCCATGAGACAACAGTAATTTTTGAATTATATCGATTTATATTATATATTAAAGGCATTCCAACTCTAGCAAGGTCTAATTATACAGGTAGAAACTATCTGCCGCATATATTCGTACTAGCTGTTCCCTACCCGCTTTGCTTTTTAGCCGAAATATAGAATTGGATTTAGACTTGAAATTTGTCAAAATATTCCCCGCCCTGCTGTTCCCTAGGCCCTTTATTAACAACCCCAAATCCTTTTGTGGGTAACATTTCGTAAAATTCGTTCTATACTTAATAAAAGGAATATTACTAACAAATTTTAAGTCTCTACACCTTACGGTTTCAAAGATATCGTGATGAGTGTCTATATAGGCGGAAATCTCTTACGTATGGATGTGTACTCATTATATAATCATAAATGAAATTATGAGCATCTTATTAATAAGGAATTGTTAGGTATGAATTTGAATCCTAAAAGGTGATCGCATTGAGCAACAACGCCCATTGCCTTATTATTTCAAATGAGTAGCATGTGTAGAGCGAGAATCAATGTAAGATTTATTATCTCTTACAAAAAGCAATCAGGGTAGGCGTGACTGATAGTAATTAATTCCTAACACCATCTTCTCGAGTACAGCTACCGAACGGTCTCCATTAGGTACTTCCTTTATTTTAATGGTTTTGATTGAGATGCGGTTAACGACTAAAGAGTTAATTATATCGCTTACGTTAATCGAACACGCTTATCGCTTCCTTACAAATATTCAGTTATAATACGTATAGATAAAAAAAAAAATAAGATATATAGTGTTATGTTCGATCATTTTGGACGTCACTATTGGGCAGCTTAATAACCTTATAAAAGATTTATGACAGAATATGAATGAATACCGGTGGGGAATGTTTATAATGTGAACTAATCAATCTTAAACTTCATTCATTCGGCGAGAGATAGATTATTATACAACTTCAGAAATACGACTGAAAATTAAAAAAAAATAATTATACTTTTGATTCTACAAATGTAAAAACACATTTTTTATAGTAATAGTAGTAATAGTATTTTTGATATCAAAATTTCGCATGACACTATATAACAATGAGGTCGAAGTTGATGAAATCTGAAGTGAAAGCCATAGTATTCACATAATATATATAAATACTAGAACAAACAAATGTTCTTATAGATATACCTTTACATATTAATATTGTTCATATAAAATCTAGGTAAGTGATATAAAATCAAATCAAGGATGTTTGACCACTAAAGCAGCATAAATAAAAAACACATTTTCAATGTTCGTGAATCCGGGGGAATATCAACGAGCTGTTCTATTACCATATAATGACGGTATACGTAATAAGTTACTAGTAACCACAAGATGACAAATACAAACAAGAGAACATTGCAATTGAAACATAACATCATCTCAAAACGACACTGACACGAAGTAAGAGGAAAAGTGTTCAGAAAATACGCAAGTAATTTACTATTACTCAGTCATTACTTTGTACAGCTACGATACTAGTAATTTTTTATACGCGAATCCGGTTTTGTTTAAATGTTCCATATATGTATCTTTCAAACGCATCTTACAACATATTTAACCGAATAAGTCTATAACTTATATACAAATATAACACAAAGTATAATTAATTCGCAAATATACAATGCTAATTTAGTGTTTCTAGTTTTAAGTAAAGAATATAAAGTATTTAAGTAGATTATATATGTATTAGACACAATGTATATTTAGTGAGGCGATTTTCAATCTACTTTTTAGAGTATAATGATTTTATCGGATTATGTATCATATTACATTATATAAATATTATGTGTAACACTTGCTTCAAATTCTCAACCGACAGGTTAGCTGGTAGAAAATACTGATTAGTATGGATTCCGCTTATAGTGCTAAAATAAGTATAAGGATGTTACTGATGGTAGGTCTCTTTTGCCGGAACCCGTTTAAAAAGGTACCGCTGTAGCTCCGATTTCTACCGCCAAACAGTAGTTTGTAAACATTACTGTGTTCCAGTTTGAATTGCGTTGCAGCTAGTGAAATTACTGGGGTAATAAGACATGCGTTACATCTTATATATTAACGCGACGAGGACAAAATGGTGCGGTATATCACCCTAACTAGCGCCATGGTTTTATATCGTTTCGTAGAATAATAAAAAAGCATTAATAAATATGATACACAATGGCTGCGAAAATTATAACGTTTAGTGGAAATTAGCTGCTCCAATTAGAATAATTGCTTTATCCCGAATAATAAAATTAATGCATTGCAGTGACCAATAACTGAATCGTTAACTAGATTGCTTGTTTATAGACATTGATGTTCAATTTACAACGATTACGGTCTAACTTAGTGATCAAGAATCGGACTATTTAATCGTAAGATCAATGTACGCTCCGAGCTACGGCTACTATAATTGCGTATCCTTAATGAAATACATTTATCAAAAAACATTAAATATTTATATTTATTACAGATTGCATTTTACAAATACACGTTATAGAGATACTATTAAAATTATGAATAATATTAGTGTACCTTTAATTTGTACTGTTATAGTAAAGAGTTTAGATAATACTGCAAAGGTAAACTCTGAAAATATTAATAGGAATATATTGTAATATCCACTGAATATACTCACTACATATTTCAAATAAACAATAATCAGATCAGAATGACAAATATATATATATATATATAGTATATATATATATATATATTTGTCATTCTGATCTGATTATTGAGGTTATATATATATATATATATATTTGAAGTAACACGACTGAAGGAAAATTCTTTGTTAGATTAAGGTCATATTTTGTAGGTCGCAATATTTACAATGAATTGAGTTTCATTTCAGTTGATAATATACTCTTAACATATTATATGGTGTAAGGGGTCCCGCATAATAACTCATGGGACTCAAACCAACCTCACCTGCTCGAGGTACATCCTGTCAATCAACAAACGAGACTCTAGCTCCCACCAACTCGTATTGAGCCAGCGTGGTGAGAAATGGCCGAAATCCTTCTATATGACGCCTACAAACGACCGCTCCTAGTGCTCTGCAGTACTGGACACAATGCTGACTGTCCGCTCGGTGTGAGGATCGCGTGACTGATCGATGTGCAAATTTTTGAGGGCAGCCTATGTCTGATTAAAGGTAGTATAAAATTTAAGAGATAAATTGTATTCTATTTCCATGATTATGCAGCTGAAAAGTGCTAATAATGATGACAAGATCTAAACCAAGTTGTCCGTAGCTCAGGCCACGAGATGTTAAATATCGTTACCACAAAAATTCAACCGCCTACAAAAAATTAAATTGAAAGACTATATTATAATTTATCTAATGTCGGTCGGAATTGCTCGTCATTAGCAAGGCTAAAATGTCACAGAACAATGCTGGTAACTCCTGACTGTTGTCGCACTGCGGTCGAAGGCCGTACGTGATCGCATTTCCTTTGATATTAAAATTTAAAATGGTCACGGAACAACAAATATAATGTACTTCAATACAGAACGCCGAACAACACCAACAGTATACACTACAACCAGTAATACCCATTCGTATACCAAACCATTACTGAGAAACGAACCTTCTAAATATTAGAACGTAATTTTCCGACGGTAGCAGTAAACCGTCAATTATATAGAAATTTTAGTACATTATAAAGCAAATTTTATACCTTTTACTTTCCTGTAATCAAATTCGGTATTGTTCTAATGTAAAATACGACCACAGGAAATCAAATCTATCTTAGCAGTAGATCAATAGATATAAACTTTGATCATTTACTTCTCAAAGTAATAAATATATAGAAAATTTCCTTTAAATATCTACCTTTCAAAAATGATGCAATAAATAAAAGAATATTATTGGCTTCTATTATATTATCTTGGACAGATTATGCGTCGTGACCGGTGCATTATCCTGCAGCTAATCACAGGTAGGATACGAGGCAAAAGACGTGCTGGCAGACGGAGGAAGTTATGGTTAAGAAACGTACGGCAACGAATCGGCATCACATCCGCCAAGGAACTTTACCACCTTGCGCAAGAGACCCGACTATTCGGAATTAACAGCCAACCTTAAAACATAATGAAGCAAGAATAAAAGGTAGAAGATCATATTATTGCCAGAAAACCTTTGGCCAACTGAAGTGTTTCTCGTTATTGCTTGTGAATAAATGTCACCTCTTGGCAATGATTGCACAGATAAATATTTTAACTCTACTTGATGAATACGCCAGCATAATAATAATATATCATTTATTCCAACAAAATAATAAAAAAAAAAACAGAGTAATATAAAGAATTAAAATAAAACAAAATATTAAGTTTTGACTTGATCATGTGGGAAAGGAAACCACTCAGGTAATGTAACAGCCTACAAAGACCGCGACCCTGATTTTCAGTGGGGCCTAAAAAAATCAAAAACAAACCCTAAAAAAACACTACAGCTTCAAAAGTATATAAATACTCCCATAAACGATTTTCTACAAAAAAAATTATCATTACTAAAATCACTATTGCTTACTTATAACAATAATAAGAAGAAAAAAGATAAATACAGATATAACAAGCATCATATATGCATGTAAAAATATTTCGCTGTTTCTGTTAACCCATTCATGAGAGGCACAATTTTATTACTAGAAATAAGAATAAAAATATATATTTGAATGTATGTTTATATGTTGTATCTATTATTCATATAATTTAAGGCAATTATTAAGTAACTAACTACCACAACATCTCACCTCACCGAATGTTGGTTAGAGGAGAATGCCAACAGGCATCAATCTCGTCTTTTGTATATCTCGCTGTAAGGTTTTACGATAGAGAAAAAAAATAAGTTAATACAGCCTCATTCCAGATTATCTAAAATTAATAACTCGTTTGTTGGATTATTAGTACGATATAACAACAATACATAACTTAAATCATACAAAAAAAACAATTGTTAAGGCCGCTTTGTGTAAAAAAGCATATTTTGATCTAAATTAATATTTAAATAATCAAAAAAGATGATATCCATCATCGAGATCAACCTAGCAATTTTTTTTATAATTTGGATTTATAAAAGCTGCCGCAATTTGTTCCACCGTTCTTTTCTCTGAGAGTCGAATATTTGGAAGTGATGGTAGTCTGAAGAATTCTATAATAAATGAAATTGTATTTGATGTTGAAAATTACAGTACAGTAAAAGTGACGGTGAAACAAAGCTGCTAAAATTTACTTTGGAGGAAGCATCTAAGAGAGAAGCAAGTTGCCGGCAGTTGCTAAACGGTGAGGGGTCACATTAAATCGGCCAATCAGAAAAGGCAGCACGTGTTGAATGTGCGGGCTCAGGTCAGAGGTTAGATTTGCACCTAGAGCAAGCTAGACACGAGCAGCGCGTGCGCATCTGTTGTTAAAAACAAACTCGTAAGCCGTTTCGGTTTTATTCAAGCGAAGATCACGAGCTCATTTTGCATTCATCTAAAAGTATCTCTCCGTTACTGGAGATAGGCCGTCAGATTTCTGTCTATCTTAAGTTCTATGAAGCAGTTCTCGTTAAGAGCGTCGAATCAGAATATGATCAATGATGTATCAATGGTGATAATCACTTCAATTAAACGCTTTAATAAATCACTAAGCAATCAAGCTTATACTTACATTAAAATTAAGATTATTTTAATGTAAGCAAAATAGAAACATAGCGTGTTTATATTTCAAGGGGATAAGCATAATGTGGCGCTGTGTATATCATCCTAACTAGCGCTACGTTATAATAAGCAATCGTATCATTTACCTTTAGGTGAACCTCTTGCTGGTCTCCTCCATAAAAAAAAGAATTAATTACATTTCTTTGATTTAATATTTAAATGTAAAATTTAAACGGTTTATGGAATTTGGTGAAGAATTTAAAACTACTTTAGAATAACGTATGTGATACTTATTATTGTAACTTGTTGTTATCACATAAATTATTATTTATTTTGACATTAATCATCTCATTTTTATTCATGAATTAAACTTAACGATTGACAAAGCGATTTCAATGAACCATGTAACCCGAGGATAGCTTATGTCCTAGTCTTGTCACAAGGGGGCGCGTCAGCTAATAAATTGGCAACGGTGCAGAGCCTAGCGTGAAAGATGAAGTGCTCGCTTTACATACAATAAGTCTGCACACTAGCGCAATACCAGCTTGGAACAGTCATCTAGTATGTTTCATCGGAGGAGAGTACTTACATTAATACTTTTACTAATTTCAAGTAACACCAATCTCGTATAACGCTATCATAAAACTTTATCAAAATATTCTAAATTAAGATATCGTAATATCATGCAAATTAATTGTTTTTAAACGTATAAAATACCTTGTAAAATATCTATAATAATGTATACTCATTGACAGTTACTTAACACATATTTTTTTTATTGTTATGAAAGCAATAATTATATATTTAGTGGCAGTTATAATAATGAAACCGGTCTACATAAAATAATGTTTATGTAACAGATGATTACCATTTTTGAATTAGTTCAAACATGTTAATAATTTTAAGAATGTAGACGCCAGATGAGTAGACCAAACGAGGCACAAGATAAGTCGCTAACGACTCTGGGTGTGTCCTTTGCACCAAATAACGTCGGCAATCATAGTAATTGTGGGAGCAGTAACACTGTATTGGGCGACGGGCACTACAAAATAACATGCGTTACGATTTAGACATAATAACACACTAAATGTGAAAACAAATAAAAAACAAACACTTGTGACTATGAGCACAATTTTGCTTATGTCTTAATACAATAAAATCATTAATCTATACGTAAGAATAATTCACCTTGACTAAGCCAAAGTCACAAGCTAAACGACTCATCAAGTTATAACAAAAGTATTATTGCACACGACGCTCCCGATGAACCTTAAGATAAACCTCGCATGCGAATCGTGAAAAATTTTTCTATTGTATTAATTACCCATGCCATTACAAAACGTAGATTTTTGCCTTCAAATCTTCAAAATAATGCAATAGCCTAAATACTTTGATAAGTTCTCTTCTAAATATAGGAGATTTAACTGTTTAAACTATAAAGTAATACTTGATCACTATCTAACCAGTTGGCAAGTGGAGATGTAGTGTATAAATACATAAACTGATTCAAGTTGAACATATCAACGAATTCTAACACGTTATGATGTTTAAGTTTGGTACTGTTCAACATTTATATACTAGACTATATTAGCAACAAGTTGTAGCCTATAATGCTGTCCATGCCAAAAAACTTAGTAATGTCCAAATGTCTGTCGCCAAAGGTACATAAGTAGACGCTGAAGTGGTACTTACTTAAACGATTAATTGTTTTTATAATCAAAGTGAAAAACTAACGTAACAAAGTAACAATGCAACTGGTACTATACCATAGGAACGACTATTTGTTAAACGGAATGGTTAATACTAATATAAAAAAAAATAACTTTTAGCAATCGAAACGAGAGCGGAGTTAATACTTCGCTCATACTAATGTAAAGGTCACGAGAAATAATTTTCCTGGATTTGTTAGTCGCCTTATACGACACGCGGCAAAGTAGCTTTAGAAATCATCATGTGTCCCACACGGGCCGAAGTAAATTACGTAGTATAGATAATATGCCGTAAAATGATAATAACATTTCAATGCTACACAATAGCCTGGTCCTACTCTCATAATTCTTAAAACATGTTTTGTATGTTATAATTTATGCGAACATGAGTTATTCGCTATAAATTAATGGCAGTGTTTTGCTGCCAATTCTTACGTCAATCACTGAAGAGCACAGCTCTTTTAGTTAACACGCTATTAATGCTAAATATCGTAGTCTGCTGTTTGTTGTAATTTATACCATGTCCGAACTATGCACTCGTGTGCAAAGATCACAACTTTCCGTAAAGTTCACTGAAGATGTTATCAAACCATATAATGAATAGGCATTAAACAAAAAAAACAATGTGAATGTCGGATTGATAGATTAACTTTTTATTTTATAAATTGTATCGGAGTAGTATCAGAATACATTAAAAATGAAATATAGAATTATGGTTATAATTTGAATACGTAGTAGCCGAAATAATAAGTATGCCTCAGTGATAGCATCCGATAGGTAAGTGGTTTTCGTAACGCCCACCGAGCGTTCTCGATAGTATCGGAGGCTGCGCGTGCGCAGGGCAGCCGCCGCTCGCTGCTCACTGCTCACTACCCATTCGACTGTTCATTTTTTATTAAACATTTACGAACAAATATTCAGAAAGGAATATCTGGTCGATCGTTATCGGTATCACCGTCCAAACCGGAGCATCTTCTATTATTACTAATTTTACTAATGACGCAGATTGATTGTCTGCTTTAAGTGATGGGGATAAATTGTCCTAATGGATCGATATAATCACCATCGATCTTCATCATGCATATCAAGGACAACCATTAACCTCAATCCCTAAAGGACTTTATTGACCTTCGAACGACAAATGATAAAATCATTCATTACTTTCGATTCGGTACTTACTTGTGCATATCGATCGCTTCTTCGATTGTGTCAATTTTGACAAGTAATTCTTAAAAGGAGCGAGGCTGTTTCATTACAATTTTAATCCCGTGTGGTATTTTTAACTCATTATCATTTGTAGCACCTTTGAGTATTTTCATTTTGTTGATGTCCAAAGGAAGAGTTTTAATTACGAATGAGATCAGCAAAATCTTTAGACCGTCGGAAAGCGGCAAAGAAATGTGTCATCAATTTTAATTGGTTTTATACACGGACTTTGTTGTCACGAGCTGTCTCCTGGTCATTTGCGTAAAGAGCAAGGTCACAGGGAATGCTTAAAGGATATCCGCTTTCACCTCAATAAGTCGAGAATAACATCTATTGTTCGCACCGATAGGGATTATATGATTTCAACATGTTTCGGTAATTAACACTTTGTAGATATAGTTGCCCAACAATCCCAGCATGCGGGTGCTCGTAACGTCTATGTCAGGAGCCAACTATGTTCACTTTCGACGGACAACTGCTACCCGCTATCTGATCGTAATGTTTCGTAATTTTGATCTCTTCAAGGCACGCATCGCGAGCGATCGAAAATTCTTTGTGCGGGTGGCCTTGTTGAAATCGATTTCTTTATAATCTGAGTCACCGATAACTCAATGACTTTATAATTTTCATTAGATAAAGAAATCTTTTGACGTTTGATAGGGTTACAATCTCATTTAATCTTTTTTGTATTGTTAATAAACAATTTCAGCTTAGAAGATGAGAAATTTGTTTTGCCCCATACTCTGTAAAATTCAAAAATTCGATAGATTCGATTATACGACGAAATACATCAACTTGATTGTTATATCTTTAATGATGAAGTAAATATCTGGAACAAAATAGGAAAATTAAAACAACACAGAAAGTAGTTCATTTATCATATTCGGATAACAAGGTACAGAGAACAATGAGATGGCGTACTTTGACTACGATTTGTTAAGTCGTACAGACGTACGGATCGTAAATCTTACAACGAAAGTACACAAGTTGTCGTCAGCAACAGAACATCAATTATCTTCAGCATCGTATCTATACTGATGTTCGAAGACATGAGTATACAAAGGGCTTAGACGTTGATGATTGCGATGATTGAAATTTAATCAGTTTCCAAATCGGTATACGCACTATTTATAACTAAAGTCAATCTCAGATCAAAGTATTAATTGACATATGTGGAATATTAGTAGTACAAGTATGTTCATGAAGTACATAGTTCTATGGATACAATTTAAATCTTTTAGTGAAATGCAAAGAATATTTATTCTACTCACATAAACCAAAGCAAACTGCATATGGTCTAGTTAATATATATAAATGACAGTCAGAGAAAAATCTCATTATTAAGATTTTTGTAAATTTCAACACTTGAGAGATGGCTTTAACAATTGAAAGTATTTTCTATTTAGCCCACATAGTCTAGATTTCTTGTTATCGTTGTGAGCCTCTAGTAAATTAATCACATTTATATAATTTAACTGACAGGTAACTTAATTGGCTAATTTTCATACTTCTTTAGCTATTCCTTATTATTGACATAGCAAAAACATCAAGTCTGGAGATTATAAAATACTAAGTTTCATGAAACAATGATAAATAACTTTAGTTGGATTTATCTCTACAGCTGGTTCTTAACAAAAAGAAACTGTTACAATTATTTTAGTATTTCTTCAACTTGATAAGGATTTCTCATCAATACAACATTTCTATTGGCCTAAGGTACTTTAAAAGGCGTGTCAGTGAAAAGCGGACTGGCTTATATACGCGTTTTTATTTTAATAATACCTCATAGAGAAGCGCCATATTTGGTAGTTACTCTTTAACTTTCTTGTACAGAGTTGTTGTTATATTTATTCAACTTTTGATATTATGAACAGCACAAATTTTTGATTTATCTTCACAAAGATGTAGTAGAAGACAAAGTTTATGTGATCTAAATATAATTTACGGTCTTTCGCCATCGATCCTTACAATTATTTCAATATTCATTTATTAAGCAACAAAACTGTTCGCTACAAGTATGTACCGACCTTGAATTAAAAAAAAGGCGTAATAACAGCGCAATAGGCTATGGGTGGGAATCTTTATCGCATTGTTAATCTAGGTAAGCTCGTATTTATGTGGAAATCTAACCAGCTACGACGTAACGCAACCAATGAACTCGTTAATTATCGGATGATTGTCGAAACGGTCCTCAGTATGAGACCACCCGCGTGCTCACTAACGTATCACATTACTGTCTAGAATTCCTAGTAATTGACTTTTTTATTTAATAATTATTTACATTTAAGACAAACTTCAAGACACGACGAACTCATTTGGCGTATAACGAACAATAAACAGTAATGTAAATGGTGCAGACACTTTCTAATTGTTTTGAAATTAGGATATCTGTCACCTCAGTCCTCCCTTAATTACAGATATTGCAGGACACTTAAAACGACGGTATTGCAAAAAAATTAAATAAACGTAAATTTACTCATTACATAACTTTTTTTGCTTTGATTTTACGGTAGTTTCACTTTACTGTTGGTAGGTCTCTGTTGCCGGAGACCATCTAGGTTCGTACCACCTCAGCGCTTATTTCTGTCGCCAAACAGGAGTGTGTAAATATCACTGTGTATGTAGTGTAATTACTGGCGTAACGAGAGTCAACATCTTATATCTCAGGCGACGAGCGCAAAGTGATGCTGTGTATATCATCTTGACTAGCGTCATGTTGTTATGGGCAGGCGTATCCTAAGGGATTCACCTGATAGTAAGCCATCAAGTGAACGTCCCGCTCGTCTCATCGCTTAACTGATTAAAAAAATATTACTAAATCAGTGCTCTTACCGCCGTAATATTTATTCTAAAATTTTAACTACTGTTACAACTAAAAACTATGCTGCAGATATCGCCGGAAGCTTCACCAGGAAAATCAACTAGGACTTTATATATATTATCAATACATATTAATTTCCTTTACATAAGGTGTAGTACTCGTAGTATCGAGTTTAGTATATATCGATCGATTTTTTGGTGAATCTGTGCTGACTCTCAAGTCTAAGTGACTCTGTCGAAGTAAGATTTATTCATAAACAGTTTTTATTACTTTCTTATATCAATATCATAGAACCTCGCAAATGGTACAGCCGATTGATAATTATTTATTTATTTGCTGACCTCCCATTAAGGATACACGACATGTTATAAAGAAAAATGTATAGCATTTTTTCAGTTTACGTCGTAACTTACATTGTATACTTTAATGACAGGTGACCACCGCATTCAAACACAAATATTTGTTAGAGATAGCAAAAATTTATGTTATTAGACTTTGTATCTGTAATAATTTATATAATATTTAAACAATTAAATTTTTAAAAGTAATATGAAACATGCAAAGCAAATATAGATTTCTTAATAAAATAACTCGTGTAATAGTGATAAGCTACACTATAATAAACTATTTTTAGAGCCTCATGTAAGATAATCAGATTTTGCAGGTGCCGATGTTTTAAAATTTTAATTTAATGTTATGTCATAGTTTTTGATGCCAATCCTGTTCTAAGGAATGCATTATGTTGAATATAAAAATCTAACTGTCGTACGTCGATGTCGCGGATAAGACGCAAAGGTTATTACACTTCTAAATTAATTCTCACAGATCACGCACTTAAGATGCTCCGGTACGGCAGAGATGAGACCAGTTATTATTCTAATACGGATACAGATATCAAATATATAAAATTGAACCGTAAGTTAATGCACATATAAGTCATATTTCAGTGTATATCAAACTGTAACTGTAAGGATTAACTGCAAGGTATCACTTTGATCGACCAAGCTGTCACTTCTCACGAGGCTTTGGACTGTCCATGATGAAAGTCGTCGCAGTTTAAAAAAAAATCTAGTTATAAAATACATTTGAATGAAGGTTTTTTGCAGTTTGTATAATTCTGAATCATATAATCCAGGTTCAAAACAGAATTCTGCAGTATAAAAAATCACAAATATCTCATGCAACTACAAAAAAATCGTATGTCATATTTTACCAATGTATAGTGTTACACAATTTAAAAGAATTTAGAAAAACAAAAACAAAAGTTTTATTACACCTTTAAACATTTATATTAGTGAACTTTAATAATGTTCTTGTTATTTAAGAGTACCGATAACTTAATATCGAATACGAAATTAATTTCACTTTATTCTGTTTTCATAAAGCGATCGTTAAAGTCGTCGTAATAATAAACATTTTAAATTACATTTTCTGTCCAAACATTACTTACTTAACTGGTAAATAACTTACAGTAATTTCAGATGATACCGTCTTAAATAAAGGTAATGGTGCAAGCCCATGAGACATTAAATAGTATTTGCGCTGGATGTATCAGTGCCGTATGTTGGAGATGGTTCCACGAGACCATCCACTGGGATTTATGTAACAACAAATTGTAAATATTTACTGCATTTGTAACTATAATAAGTTTAACACTTACGAGGTTGAATTTTATAGCTTTAATGTTATTTCCAGTAAGAATTTTACCACCCACGAACAGTACAATAAGTTTATGAGCATGTGCCCTTTGCTATAACGCAATTTAACATTAATACTTATCGCAATATTCATAATAACTCAACGATTGCTGGGAGAGTTCAGGGTTCGAATTTTTATTAAAAATCGCAATCCGTGTTAAAAACGCTTAAAATATTCTCTTTGCTATTCTACCATCAACTTGTGATAAAGGAGGACTAGAGAAAAAAATCTTGAATAAAAGTTATCACTTTTCCGTGTGACCGCTACCAACATAATGCGCATAAATAACAAGTGTGGAAAATACCCTCTTTTGGGAAAGCCCACTGACGTTAATGAGCTGAAACAAAAACAAAATTGTTTTTAACTTTTTTTACTTTTAATTTATTGTTTTAATAATACCAAAAAGACAGTAGTTATATTTATAGAGCTATGATAACATATAAACAGAAAAGCGTTTGGACGTCATAAGTTAGTTTTTAAATACGGTATGATTTTATGACCTTAAACGTATTACGTCAAATGAATGTTTTTGAACTTTAAATAAAAATCTTCCGCCGCTCATATCATAGCTGACAAAAAACCGCACAATAATGAGTGAGTAATTTTGATGAGCCCTTAACTAACATAGCGTTGGCAAAGATCACGATATTTTTCGCGCTTAATTGGACTCCCAAATGGGCCGTGTGCCTTAATTTAAAACGAGGCGGTACATCAAAGCGCCGCCTTAATTTATTGTGCGGACGAACTGTCCCAGTTCCACCCAGATTAGAGTTGACGTATGTTCGTTTATTATTTTCGACTCTTGCATGACATTACATGTAATGACAGGAGCTGTTGATTAGCGGCAATTTCAGATTTTGTTCGTAATTAAATATTTTAGGTGTTTCATAAATATTGTTCACTGTTGGCAGGTCTCTATTGCTGGTGACCGTCAAGGTACTATAAAACTGTATACTGGTTTAAAAGAGAAATTACTAAGGTAACGAGATTTTAAATCTCATGTCTAAAAGTGACAAGCACAATATAACGCCGTGTATATCATCTTAACTAGCGCCACGCTGTTATAGGTAGGCGTATTGTTTACTATTAGATAAACTTCTCGCTCGTCTGGTTCTTTCATCATATAACAATATAGATGTTTTAAGATTTTTTCAACAATATTGAAAACCATAGCACTTAATTACCTTCTCGAGGCGTTACATACTATTGTGGGTATTGCTTGGTCTACTATACAATTCCTCTCCAGATGTTACTACTTTCTGCATTAGAAACAATAATAGTAAGGTTACAGTTTTTCGGAGCAAGAAATCTCTGATAGCAAAACCTTGTGTCTTGTATCGACCAAGAGCTATATACTAATTAATTGTAAGAGGAAAAACTTGAAAAAAAATTAAACCTGACTAATGCAGTCAATCAGTGTACATCGGGTTTCAACATTCGGCCCCCTTACGGCACGCTAATATCTCATTCACGCATGCGTCACTCTTGTTACTATCTTCTATATCAGTTTTCGATCACGCTTGATCTCCATGACCCTAGATTTCGGCTACCGTAAGCACGATTTTTTACTCTGCCTTATTTAATTTGTATTTTGTGCCACCGGTATAAAGTTTGATTTCGTAAAACGACGACAAAAAATCGGCTACGTTTGATGCTTCTCATGTTAACAATCAGAGATTAACATAGTAAATTGCCGTGTCCAGTTGTTAAAATTTGTATTTTATTATTCATAAAACAAATAGTTATCATTTAGTACGATTATGGTTAAGCTTAAATCTTATCAAATTAGTATGAGACTTTTAAATTAATATGAGATCTCTTAATATCATGTTTTGGTAAAGCAATTATAAATATTTCTCACATAAATCTTATTACGCATTGATGCTACGACATATTTTATATACGTTTCCTATACAGATGGACGTTTCGCAATGAAATGGTAGCGGGGTCCGAGCCATTAAGTTAATGAATGGTGAATATAGAGCAACATCCTGTGCACGTAGGAAGTGAGACCAGTTTGTGAGTAACAGCGGAGATGAGTAGACCGATGCGTGCACGCTTTAAATTGCACAAAATGATGGCGTAAAGTGCAAGGACGACTTTAATGCACTCCAGCCGTTAAGTGCCAACGCAGAGGTCAAGTTATATTACACTTAAACTGCCTCTAAATACTATTTTTTATTTTCTTTTAAAATAATACGGATTAAGATAATAAAAGGATGGCATACTTTGCATTTGTTCAAGCATATGTTCATACACATTAATAACGAACCACTTGCATACGTAATACACGTTATAAATGTAAACATAATATTATCAACTTTATCTTTTTTAATGATGGGTTTTTTGAATAAATAATACTCGATTCTATAGAAATAGAGACATCAATAAAAAACTGTGTCAGTACTGCTTGAGATGTAGGTAGCTTCGTGGATTCCACATGGATACTTTATCATAAATAAATCACTAATATCAACAAATTATTCATGCGCATAATAAAGAGGCGAGGATCGTGAGTGGAGTCCATGCATTTCTTAAACGGTTTTACTATTTACAATGTTTCCGATTTCCTCGCTAAATATTTCCATAGATTTTCTCATTTCGGGTTAGGAAGTCGCAGCTCAAATGATTGTTTCTGTCTTATATTCCAACGTCGTACTTTCGCCATAGATCGTTTGTAAAAC
Source organism: Ornithoptera alexandrae (assembly GCA_029030555.1). Classification (NCBI taxonomy): domain Eukaryota; kingdom Metazoa; phylum Arthropoda; class Insecta; order Lepidoptera; family Papilionidae; genus Ornithoptera; species Ornithoptera alexandrae. The sequence goes on along the minus strand of JARDVY010000064.1, from coordinate 2,968,341 downwards.
ACATGACTTTTTTTATTACATCGAAGCTCCAAGACCAGCAGTACGTTTATTTAAGGGTTAGTGATATCCCTGCCTCCAATGTGCTAATAGTTATACAGTACAAAATTGGGTGCGTCATTTTAAAACATATAACGTAAACTTTACACACTGCTGTGTGGCAGCGGAAATAGATACTTGGGCGTTCAACAGTGTCCCAAACCGGATATTTATAGTCATAAACTAATTAGAACTGGTGAAAATAATCCATTTTTGGGATCCACAAAATTTTCCTAAAGTAGTGCACTTTACTACCCAGATTACATCTCCGTTTTCCATCAGATGAGATCGTAATCAAGCAGTAGTCCATATAATATAATATAAAAAATAATGATTGTTCACAACATTATCGTTAAATGAAATCTGTTATAATCATAATGAGGTTACGGTAGCCTCGAATCAAATAATAACTAGAAAAATACCTTAAAATATAAATAGCCACATAATATAGAGTAAAAACACTAAGTAACCTTTTTATGTACTTTTCTATTAACATAGAAAAGTGAGTTAAAACCTATAAAACATAATTGTTTTAACTGTTCCGACTATCCCGACCTAATAATGCCTTATTAATATTTCAACAAATGTATTTACTTAATACATCGTTGCAAATGAAATAAGTTACACGGATACTTGTTCTGTGTTTATTCTCTACCATCACTTCTATAACAAGAACAACGTTAGTTTATTATTATTTTTAATACAAATAAAAATTTGAAGCAAAGAAATAGAGTCAATTAAAGTCACATGTCACGGCAAGTTTACGTCCATAAAACCCGGTGAGACGATATATAAAGATCTTTGTGGTATAACATTACGAGGTGCGAGCCGCGTTATATGGTGACCATTAAATTTGTCACACGGTCAGCGAGAACAAAAATTACCACCGGCTCGAACTACATTTTTTTTTACATCGCCACTTAATGCTACTGTGTAATGATCATGTATTTACGTGGCAGCTGGTGCCGGCAAATGTCAACTGTTTTTTTCTTTGCTGTGCCACTAAAAAGATGAATTTATTTCAGCGATATTATGCAAATCTTTGCTGGCCATAAGTCGCAGTTAGGTCTTCATGCGGACGTAGACGTAGTGTTGAAACGTCCTCCATAAGTTCCACCACTGAATATCGATAGCATAGGACCGATAGTTGTAAAGATCAATTTTTTTTATTCTACAAAGCAACAACATGAGCGACTTGTCTGATGACCAGCCATGGGCCATCTATTGATGAAGATGATAAGGTCTCTATTTCCGGAGACCGTTTTGGTAACTATCACCACAAGACCACTTTCTATTGCTAAACAGTAGCGCGTAGATATTACTGTGTTCCGGTTCCACCGGCGATGATGCTTGTGAAGCTATTGGGGGTAATGAAAGTATAGTTTATGACATCTTATGTCACGAAGCAACCAACAAAATGTAATAGTACATGTATGTAATTTTATCACTCATTTTCTAGTGAACGTCCTACTCTTCTCTTATTAGTCAATAATTAGAATTACACATCATCATCTGTCGATAGTTGTCCACTGCTGCACATAGTCCTGCCCCAGAGATTCCCACATCGATAGTGTAGGGTGTATCGTGTATTCATATGGAGGGTGTGAGCCATTTCCCTCTCTGTTGACCAAATCTGGCTTCGTGGAAGCCAGAGAAGCGTTTGTTGATTAACAGGGTGCACCACGAGCAGGTGAGATTATTTTGTATACCGTGGGTTGTTCTTTGGGGACCTTGACACCCTAATTTATAAGTAAACCACAATGGCGCTTTAAATTAATTGTTCGTTTAAAATGAAAAATGTTACTGACAATTGTAACGACGCTCACGAGACGCCATTTTACACTTCCTTATATCCAACGCACACGGAAAAGCGCTTTAATTGAACTGACTAACACAGTTTCCATGAAATGTGACGTACCTGACGTATTCCGACGAATTGACACATTTTATTAATTTGAAACGACAAATATTAAGATACTAGTCGTCGTAATTATACTTAATTACTTCATAATTATTCCCGCTGAGCGTGTGATAGTTGGAAAAGTTAAAATTTAACACTGAATTTTACGCAATCCCCGTCCATATAACTAAAAAGAAGACTCCGACGCCATATTTATACATAAACAACAGATATTTTTCAAATTATTTATCAATACTTCGAATTACTATCATCTCCAAGTGAAACTAAAACTCCAAAATAAATTAATTTAAAACACGCTATAGCTCCTGAAATCACTAGATAATAAGACGTTATCTCACGTGCTTACACAGCATAGTACCGTGTAGAAATCCTAAATCCTTTTGTTCTAAACATACATACAACTTACTAAGGTTAACTTTAAACAGGTTATGACGCTAAGTTTAAAGAAATACTCTTTGGATGCAATATGGACTAATTTATAATTCACCTACTTGGTATTAATCAGGGCTCCGCCAATATTGATATGCTCTAGATTAACGCTAAAAACTAATTTATTCTTCCAGTTAAGTATTTCTTAATTACTTTAATTAATTCTTTATAAAGGTAATTGTTTCTATTTAGAAACATCTCGTAACTTTATTAAACGAACATTTCGTAAGATTTGAAACTTTTATTGTAGTTGCAAATCTAAACTCTACTTTCTCTAAATCAAATAATGTACGTTTATTGCCTTATTAAAACTGTATTAGTCTGTTTAATTTGTCATTAATGTCGAATAAAACAAGGTCAGATGAATCATTGAGTAAAATACGTTCCAGTTATACCTGATTGATAACTCGGTCTTGCATTATTTGTTTGGTGTGCGTTTTTAACGATTGCGAAAAAATTCATCCTCGATTTATCACATAAATCTACCACAGCTATACAAAAAAAGGGTTATATATATAAATTTTTTAAAAGATTAAGAAAATACCCCGAATTACATACAAGCCTACAATTAAGTTTTTTATCTGTCCAGGCATCTAGAACCCTTCCACACCACAGATATACAATTACATAGATTTAAATTATAACAGCAGCTTTTTTGTACCGGAGTCTATTAGTTGTTAATATTTTCATTAGAAAACTGGATCCATTGTAGAAAATGACAATTTCTATATTAGTAACAATATGAAAAAAGCTTGCTTTATTAAGTTTACTTCATTACAGCGTAATTGAAATTTCTAAAAGCACTCATACAACGTTTTAATTAATGCTCATTACGCTGTTCGTACAACACATCAATCAAATGCGGTTGTATTCAATAAAAAGTCGAGAAATACCAAACACCCTAACCAGTCCAATAAGTAGGTAAATGGTCGCGTGTTTGGCATGATTACGCAAATTAATGTATCATTAGTACACTTTAAGTAAAGATATATTTTTATTGAAATAATAATAATTACTGATCACTACATCTTTCTCCGCGCATGTCGAATGTAAGCTGTACAGCGTACTTATCATTGTGATGGCGTCAAAATGAAAATGGAGAGGAGTAAATGTTTGAAATTCATTGTTTGTGTCTTTTAAAGGGATTAAAGTTAGCGGAAATATCAAAATTTTATAACTCACCACCTTTACTTCTTCGGTACGCTTTACAAACGCGATTGCTCAAGCTAATAGTTCGCATATATCATTTTTATTTTATTTCAAGCTATTGACGTTTACTGTTGAACACAGGTCTACCTGATACCTTGACATACGATTTGGCGAGCAATTTCACCTATCTATAACAATGAACCAAAATCTTAGATATAACAATTCAATTCAAGCATTACATCTTAGCCATAACTTCTAAATTTTTCTGTTATAATAATCGATTTTGAACACATCTTAAACATCGTGCCTTTATAAATATGCCTTAAATTATATGTAAAAATAGTTTATGTAAAAATAAAATATCACGTCAACTGATTGTTTTATAGAATCAGCTCCTATTCACAAGTGTTGTTTGATAGTGAAGTAAATCTATAATAAAGGGAGTTGGTTTATGAATGTAGAGGGTATACTGTTTCCATACAGTATCCTATTTACTCGCACATATATGTTAACTTCAATACGTTATGTAAAAAAGCGAGAATCACTTTCGAAAGTAATAAAAATCATAAACAAACTGACAGAGTAAGTACCCTTCTCTTTGATCCGTTTTCTCGTAAATGTGGCAGTCGCTCTGCCATAAACTCGCATGATATGTAGCATTATCAGTTTAATTATAAAATGACATTTACATTTTACAATACAAAATAGAAAAATTTATTCGTCTATAATTTTTTTATAAATTACGTGATTTTTTCATCTGTTTTATCAGACCGTCCATTTCATTCCTCTGCCGTGAATCATTAAAGTGCCTATATTACGTTCCAGTTGGAAGAGTACTTGCAAAATTACTGAGCTAATATGCTTTATTATCTCATATCTCACAGCATGGAGCACGACGTGATGTGGTGTATACCATCTTGACTAGCGCCACATTATTATGAGCGAGCGTGTCAATTACCAGCGCATTAAGATCTTGTCCTCCTGTCCGTAAAAAAGAGGAATAATCTAATGCTGTTAAGTTATTATTTGTAATGTGAATATTTGAAATATACTTGAAAATTATAAATACGATAAATTTTGATGGAATATTAATTTTTATGCGTCAGTCTTGACCTTTGCAACTCACCCCGTTGTCGTCATACAATCTGCCGTATATGAAGAGCATTATGATATGAAGGCAATTGTAAGCAAAATAAACTGCGTCAGGATTGATATTTGAGCGGGCCCAGACGGCAACGTCTTAATTATTGTTATTTCAAGCCAAAGCACTGTGCAGTGCACAGTAATTGCGCCTGGTATCATCTATAATCTGTGTAGAACCATAATATTTCGTTTAAACGAGCCACTCGTTTCATTGGCGTCCTTGCTTACTTCATCTCTTTATGTCTTCATTGTAACCCTATTATCGGGAAAGAGGAGAGAAATCTTTAAAATATACCCTAATTTGAGAGGGAAGGTGTTATATGAAGTTCTTAGAAGATGTTGGAAATGTAAAAATGAATTAGCAGTATTTAACCAGTAAACAGACGATCAACGTCTTTACATCTCCTATGAGTGTTAATGGGATCGAGCTATATTTAGACGACCGTAATTATAGCAGCTAGTTATCAGTGAAAGTTTTACCGAGACCGGTTAATAAGACTGCGTGCAGAACTAGATTAAACATAGTCCTTTCATTCTTCAAGCAAATAAAATTATTCACAATTTTTTACTTTTTTATTATTCTACGGAGCGACGAGACTGGCGGGACGTTCACATGATGGTATACGCACGCCTATGGCAACGTGGCCATTGTTAGAATGGTATACACAGCATCATATTTTATACGTCGTCTTGACACAAGATCTTAAGTCACGTTACCCCAATAGTTACACTAGCTATAACGCCCATCAAACCAGAACGCAGTAACGTTTGCACATTATTCTTTGGTGGCAGAAATAGGCGCTGCGGTGGTACCTACCTAGACGGTATCCGGCAATAGAGGCCTATCTACTAAATTCTTGATTAATTATCATGACAATTAATAAAGGGCATCACTTAGTATTTATTAAGAGGATGAGATTTAATTTTGCGTACAATTAAAAATATTATTTGAAATATCTATTGTACGGATCGTTTTGGAGCCGCTTGCCCAACGCTGAAACCTTAACCCACATTAACGACTTGTTGCACAACAATGTCGCATCAATCTTCAGTGACAATTAATAATCAAGGAGGCTCCCATAGTTTTGTATTGGAATCATAGTCTATTGTGTGCGATATGTAACGCTCGATACACACGGTGCTTCCCTTCATAGAGCTTATTTTTTTTTTATATTACATAAAAATTTGAGTCATTTTATTTTTATTCGTAGAATCGGCCAAGGAGTTCACCCGACAGTAAGTGATATGCCTACGAATAAAAAAGTGGCACTATTGAGGATGACATACACAATACCACATCGTGCTCGCCGCCTTGAGACATATGATTTTGTCCCTCGTTGTTGCCTCGTTACTCAAGTATTATAATTTCACTAGCCACAACAGCTTTCTAACTGGGACACGGTAATGTCTGCACACTACTGTTTGGAAACAGAAATAGGAGCAGCACTGGAACTTAGCAAACAAAATCCGGCAACAAAGACCGGCAACAATCTTCTCGAAACCATATCTGCTATCATTTAGTAAACATGGTTCACATAATACTGATATAATTATTTTGAAGAATATACTCATTTCAAACTATTAATTAAATTTTACTTTAATATATAAGTTATCGCATTAAATACGGTTAAAATTGTTCCTTGTTACCCAACCTTACCGTCTGTGTGTATTAACTAATGTTATACGATGTAATAGGTATTTCTTTTTCAATAACCTGTTGTCTATTGATGCGGACGAATTGTTTATAGGTTTGTTTCGTATCAGACGGATGCTTGTTCATGCACATGCAATAAAAATAAATCTCACTTGTTAAGCAACTATATTATAATCATATGTGATGAAACTGACAAAACTGCTTCTTCGTACTAATTTCTGCATAAATTACATGTGCAATAAATTTTTCATAGATTTCTAACACTTCGCAAAACTTTTAAGCAAAAGAATAAGTTAGTTTAATAAAAAATAGCTACATACGTACGGAAAATACTTATATTTGAAGTTTCTAAGAAATTCTTTTTTACTACTACTCATTTTAAATTACTAACATAAAAAACTATTTCTGTTGGCAGTAACATATAAATATTACTGTGTTCTCATTTGACGGGTGCGCTGTAGCTAGTGGAATTAGTAGGCTATTCAGACTTCACATTGACATCAGCCGACAGACGTCCACTGCTGGACATAGGCTTCCCCCAAAGATCCCCACTTCGGTCGATTCTGCGCTGCACCTATCCAGCGGTACCGCCAGGTGCTAGAGACCGCCATTTGTAGAGGTTCATATAGGGGGATTTGGACCATTTCCCACCACGCTGGCCCAATGCGAGTTGGGGGGAGCCAGAGCCTCATTTATTGATTAGCAGGGTGCATCATAAGCAAATAAAGTTTACTTGGATCCCATGAGTTATTGTGCGAGACACCTTACATCACCTACAATGACCTAGCGAAGCCTTAAATATATAATTTTAACTAACATCACGTTCTCCTGGGAGATATTTCTTTACCATTAGGAGAACTTCCTGATCCTTTTGTGGATTCATGAAATAGAATAAAACGTAATACATTATGATCATCGATTTTTTTTAAAGTTAAATAATTTAACTTTTGTTACCAGATTATTCTTGATGAAAATCGATGTTCTCAGATCATATTTAAATTAACAAATAGGGTAAAGTAAGATTTACGCGTGTGTTACAGCTTACCTACAATATGTTAAATTATTACTGAAATGTAAGCTGTTTTTGGATTACTTAATAACGTATTTAATCATTTTATTTCAAACAAAATAATATCTTCGATCAATGACAATAGATCAATGGCATTAGGCAAAAGTTCAATAGATCGCGCAATTAATTTCAATGTTCGGATCTCTTGAATAGGATCTGTAGGACTGTCACGATGCGACCATTTTAATCATATTTCGTAATAATATTATAAAATAATTGCTTACCGAATGCATTGCCGCAACTATCGCAGCACAAAAACATTTCGGGACCTCCGGAGCAACGGATTACGCAAGCATCGGATGACGATGGAATTAACATCTCGCAACGTCAACTTATTATTTGTTAACGACTGTTATTATAGGTTTCGTCAATCACTGTCGTTACAAGTCCAAACAAGTCCATTCATACGGAATTTTCGTGAACGCAACCCGACATTTGCCGCTTTATCGCGCCACATTTAATGTTAACGAGACCAGTTCATCACAGGTTCGCTCCTTTGTTTCAGAGTCGAAAAACCACCGCCAAACTGTCTACCGCAAATGAGATTATACCCATTAACCACGTCCAAGCGCTAATAGGTAAGTACAAACATAAACACAAACATTACTTGTGTATAAATACTTTCAAATGTTTATAGGAAGTAAGGCAGTCACATGACTTTCGTTAACATTTCAAATATATAACGACACATAATAACGTTAGGAGTTTAAATAATAAGTATATATTATCTATATTAAAAATGATTAAAAATTTAAGGTCATATATTTTTATAAATTTTATTAAATGTATTCTACCCGCACAAACCATTAAAAATCTTCACCAAGCCAAGGTTTGCTGAAAACGAATATTATTCGAGTTAAGCTCGCCCTTGTACGTATATTCCAGGATTACTATGTTTTTTTCATATTTTGTGTACAAAAAGAATAAATAAATAAACAAATATAATTTTCCTTATAACATATATGTTTGTGTACCTGCATATTTTAATTTACATATGAATCAAAACGGTTAATTTTAATGTAAAATTCAAACTAATTCTCATAATTATTATATAGCAATGGCAGAGTTATATACAATGTACACAAAAAATATTATATATTATTGATTTAAATAGAAAGATCGTATTTTTTGAATATATACAATAAGGATGGAACCCTTGATAAGTTCTCAAGGTAGGATACAATTTAGAGAAAATCTGCTGTTAGAAAAAAAAAATCCTGCTTAAATTTTATCAATTTAAAAAAATAGCCAAACGCTAATAAATACATAGTAATAATGTAACTATATCATTGGATTTAAAGATTATGTATATATGTATCATATATATATATTTAAAAATATGATATCGCCAAATTTAAAACTTATTACAAGTATTGCTTCTGTTAAAATAATTACCAAAATATCAATATAAAAGAAATCGTTATATTTGAAGTAGAGTATAAAATTAATAGGAAAATAATTCTTTAATTTTATATAAGGTAAGGTATAAAGGGCGGCGGGTAAATGTTATAATGGCTACCAGGGCTTATTATAATAAACGTGGTGGGACGTCGGACTCCTACACGGTTTGACCCCGGGGCTGCGATTAGTCCGCTACTACAAGTAAAGGTATCTTGTTTTAATATAACCTCCTGCATACCGCCATTGTATCAAAAAATATATGTAGTGCACGATTCTATACAACTTGCTAATATAACGTTTGAATTAATTATAATATCATATTTATTAACCGACAACCAGAAGGAAGTTCTAATATAAGCATATGTTATTTCTGTTTCTTGTTCAAGTATGACTTTTTAATTGAATTTATTTTACTGAAATATTTTTTTAATGGAACATTATATGGAAGATTTATTAAAATTACTCCTAGACATATATATAAAAAAAATACAGGCTTTATATTGGGAAAATAGAAAAAAAATAAGTTTCTTTATTTCTTCTGTTTATAATACATAAATTAGCATTTACATTTTTAAGCGGCAGTAGTTTCAATGGTGTTACGATCGATCCGAAATCGAACCAGGGACATCAGTATTTCAAGGCAAGCGTTTAATTACTGCACCACGAAGGCAATTACATGCTGTATTATAAAATACTACCTGTTCCCTTTGCACTTTACTGGCTTTAACACCCCTGCAACTCTCTTAGGGGAATGAATTTTGTAAAATTCTTAGTTGACCCGACTCGACAAAAGGAATATTCTTAGCTCACCAAGTTTCAAGTCTCCAGGCCATATGGTTCCAGAGATATCGTTATGAATATCTAAATAGGTGGAAATACCTTATATGTATAAATATAGAAGACTCGGCTAGCCTTTAGCCAAGTCGATTTCAATTCGTTGCTACACTTTATCGTCGCCGAAAGAACTTGAAGCTGCATCGCGCATTACATGTTACGATTTATCGCGTTACAAATGACCGTTGCAGTGAAATTTCCTCGGCTCCACCAGCGATTTTCCACCTTAAACCTATGCAAATTGGTGTAATTTATGAAGCACCATTTTATACCGATGCACACTGAAAGGCATGACGTGTTACCAAAACAGGAAGATGTCGGACGCTTTTAAGGTAAACTTGTCCAAATTCGTCGGCACAGTTTTACTTCTTCGAAACAGCACTATGTTTCTGGGAAGTGACCACTGGTGAACTGACTGAAGAGACCACATTCCTACATTATTTTAAGCGCAGATAAGCAGACATCTAAGGCATTTACTTACGTCTTACTTGTGAATTAGAAGAGGTCATCTAAATTAAGTTGCGTAGATGAGTTAAATGAGAACAGAAATATATTAAAGCATCTTTTTTATTTTTTTATAGATCGCTAATGGAGACATGAGTAAGTTAAAATAATTCAGAACAATTTACTAAAATCTCATCACATTAATGTGGAAATAATATCTCTTAACACGCGTCATGTAATCAACTTGGTCACGCGATTTGTGACTCATACGTACTTTTGTTTACGTATATACATCTAAGATACACCCTGTAAATGATTTTACATCAAATAATAACGTTGAAGATATAAAATGTTTATAACACAATAAAACTGTTTTTTTTTAAATTTGTCGAAATAAAAAAATGCAGTTATAATAAGCGTATATTAGTGGTCGTAATTTCGCCTTATTTATTTCCAGCAATTAACTCGCTTTATAATCGCGCTTCTTTTATTACACGAACGACATCAGTTTATGCGCGTTATATACAATACTGTATAGTTTTCGCGTACGTATGAATTAAGTTTTATTGGTGTCTTAAAATTTTTATGAACATTTTCTTTTTACGTATCACGGCAATATCAATGTAACGATACTGAAGGACAGTAAATAACCGGAAACCGCTCATTAACGGATTGTCAAATATAAGTTTCACCGAGTGGTATAAGATGGTCCGTTACTATTTTCGTTTTCAATTACCGTAAAGTTGATGATATTTTTTAAACGATTGAAAAGAGGATATTACCCTCAAAATAGAGATCTATTTTGGGGGTACAAAAATTTGTAAGATGTTTAGAACTTTTACTAATTTCTCTTTATTAATATCCTTCAATATTTTGTTACGAATACTGTTATTCGCGAAATGTTTAAGAGAAATAATTATATGAAAATTAATTAGCTAAAAAATTATTAATTTTACTATCAAGTTGAACGAATTTCGAGAATACAGAAATTTCAATAGAGTACACAAAATAAACTTTCATTTTAACATAATTCTAAGAAAAAATAAACTTATCGCTGATAAGTTATACTGTACAATTAAAAACCAATTGCTCTGTAAGTATATGAGCGATTGTCTTTTAAACCAATAATAAGCGATCGTAAAATTTTCATAATTCCACTTGAAATCTGCCTCATTGAAAAACAGTATATCAAAGGTTACGAAAAAAAAATGCGGATTCGATGTCGATAATCATCTCGAAACCCATAATTTCCTTGACCATAAATTACTAAATATAATTAGAATAAGAGTAGTCCGTCCAATTTATTACCGTACCGATATTCTGACAATAGACAGTAACGTTTGTTAATGTTCGTAACATATACTCGTATATTCTGTAGAAGAAACAAGAATATGAATATAATTAATCGAAACAAATCGACTTCAATTATTATTAATCATGTGGATACACTGTGTCTTTAATATCCCCACTATTTTACAAATTATTTACCAAATTACTTGCTGCGGCAAATTCTGTAAAATTACATGAATTCTATATTAATGAATTAATAATTGTATTATTTTAATTAATATAGTGCCAACAGAAAAAAACATTGAATTGCTTTGTCCCATTATTTTAAACTTTATTTTTTGCGCAAAATGAGTTCATTAGTTAAACTTTTTTACCTTACTATGATTATTCCACTGAATATTTCACTGTATTTCACTGTTGCTTGTTATCTGTGGCAGGGGACCGTCTAGGTAGGTACATCGCCTGTCCGCAGCAGTCAAACATTACTGTTTCGGTTCGAATGCCACTGTAGCTAGTGAAATTACTGGGATAACGAGACAACATCTTATGTTTCAAGGCGAAGAGCACAATGTGGTAATGTATATCATCCTAACTAACTCCACTCTGTTAACGACGGGCATATCAGTTACCATCATTCATTGTATAAAATATATATATGAAATACACTATAAACCTTTAATTACAGAAATAACGAATACACTAAATAATGTATCATTGTTCAATTACCTTAAGTTACAATACGTTTGTTTCAAAAATATAAATAATTAAAAATCGTAAGAATTAAAATGACGGAAAGATGTTTCTGTAGATCTAAATGTTAAAGAACATAAATTACAGTTAGTTTACATTAGAGCATTTTATTGCTGCGACCGCTTCAAGTGAAACTTTCAACGATTTCTCTGTCAAACGTTGAATGCAAACGACGAAGTGTTATGTGCTGTGCGAAAGAGAATGTTATTATTCAACATCCTCCATAGCCAGGTAGTTAAAATAATTAATATTAAAAATTTTAAAAATATATTGTTTCTATTATCTAGGAAAACATAAAATATAAGCTAGTCGCAGCAAACTGATGCTTCTTATTAGTTTGAAAATTAAATTTTATTAAAAATTTACTATAAAGGTTTCACTACAATTACAATTAAAAAAATATATATTTAAACTATTTAATAACTATTACTCTGTATATATCTTAACTGCAATTAAATTAATAATCAAAAAATTTACGTATTAGTGCATACAGTATACAATGCATATTTACTCAAAATACTAACTTTCGTTTATTAACAGCCGCGACGCAAGAAACAGTATAAAAAAAAGTACCACCAGCTTAAAACTTTTTTTTAATGCATTGAAGCGACGAGACGAGCGGGACGTTGACCTGATGGTAAGTGAAACGCCCGCCCGTAACAGCGTGGCACTAGTTAGGATGTTATACACTGCACCACATTGCGCTAATCGCCGTGAGACATAAAATGTTGTCTCGATACCCCAGTAATTACATTAGCTGCAGCGCCCTTCAAACTGGAACAGAATAATGCGGTGGTATCTACCTAAAGTCTCTGGCAACGGAGACCTACCACCAGTACCCACCACACATATATATTATGACTTATTTGCAGGGCTAATATAGTGTACTAAATATATAACTGCACATTGACTAACTCTGCTTTATAGCTTCCTTATAAAGTTCTTGTAAATAATAACAAGAATTGCATAACCACTGGAGAGACTTGCTTGATATTGTTTTTGTTTATAAGTTGCGTATCAATTATAGGCATATAAAAAGTTATTCCAATTTCCATTACTTATAATTAGTCTTTAAATAGTATTAAATCAGGTTTTTGGTTTGTTAAAAATATTTAACATTATAGATTCACTTTCACTAAAAGCGATACTATTGTAACATTTTTAATCGTAACCCAATAAATATTGCAAATTAAAAGAGGCTTCCGTTGATCTACATTTCATTGAACACATCGATATCTTAAGTTATTGAAAGTCCTTATCTTAATTGTACGTGTGGTAAGTTTATATTGCGACGCATAAAGAAAGCTACGGATAAGTTTCACTTTTATCAGCAGCGTGATAAGGGCGTTAAGGGCTTGGAGCGAGCACGAGGCCGGGTCTTATCAGGCAGCGTTGTGAATCAGTTGAGTGAGCCCGCTTTCGCAGCATTGCGGAGCGATGTCGATATATCGCGAAAGCAACGGATCTACGGTATTTGCGGTTTCCTACAATTGAATACCACGCGGTTTTGCTACGGCCCCTACTAAGGCGATCCGCTCTTCCTCTAGCTTTTTCTACGTTTTTATTGATTCTAAATAACATAGTAGAGAAAACCGTTTCTAATATGGTAACGATTTTATCATTTTAAAAATGTTTGTTGCTGGAGAGAATATAGATCTATTGATGGTAAGTCTCTCATACCGAAGACTGTCTAGATACAACCGCAAGTCTTATTTCTGCCCCCAAACAGTACTGTGCAAATATTACTGTATTCTGGTTTGAAGAGGTAACGAGATTTAATATCTCAAAGCTGAGAGCACATTATGGTCCAGAGTATATCATCCCAACTGGCACCACGTTGTTATGGGCAGGCGTATCAGATGGACATATTGTCCGTTTTGTAACTTGATTAATTAAAAAAAAAAAAAACAAAATATAAGTACGGTTCTGTAATAATAAAATATTTCGGAATATAGCAAAGCATCTAAGCCGCGACTGCATTACATACATAAGTAAATTTCGGATCGAGCTTAATATTTTATCAAAGCTTATATATATTTAAATTTTTTCTTCTCGAACTGTGTCAGTTATTACTTAATCAAAGTGAGATCGTAGTGAGTTTATCAAGTAATTGAACACCACCCTTGATCTCGGACAAACCGCATATCTTATATGTGTACTTTCATCATGCTATTAGCGGCGCATGTCTCGGTACTGTTGCAACTTCAACTGATTATATTACACAGATCCGTTCGTTATTAAAATTTGGTAGACATATATATTATATATTACTATTTAAGAGATAAATTTATTAATAAAATTATTATAAAAAAGCATACTATATATAAAATATCAGAGATGTTTATATGGAACGGATCTTCGTAAAACATTTTTGATACATGAAGTTATACGTCGAAACAGAATCCAATAATAAGAGAGACCTATCATTAGAAGAGAATTTATATATTTTGAACAAAAATTATGTAAAAAGCATTCGTTTGTTCCTGTCGCATCATTATGCCGGCAGAGTAACGTAATATTGGTTATTTATACCCTAAGCGCGTAATAAATTGTCGGTATTTCTGATAAGTTAGATAAAGACTGATCATAAGATGGTTAACGTAACGACTCTCCGCTGTTCGGCACGCTCCGTGGGTATTATAAACTTGTTTAATAACGCAGTAGCCACTTTTAACTGTATCAATGCCCGTTTTATTGAAAATAACCTAATCAAGACGCTCGGCCTCTATACGAAGCGCTTTTACGGCCCGTTTCTAAATCTCTATCCAACATTTTATGCCATCTTTAAGCTATTTTATGAGGTGTTTATAAACCCAATCATCTGCAGGTAGTGAATAAAAAAAAAAACATTTCTTGCTTACACTATTAAATTGGTTCCGACACTTTTTGCGATAATTGAATAAAAGCTCTTAATGTTATTTATGTAATATAATATAATAGTTGTGAATAATTTTTTGTTACATTTTATTAGAAATCGCATTAGATATTTACTTATATTAAACGTTTTTTATTCAACAAAGCGACAAGGGGAGCGGGACATTCACCTGATAATAAGTGATACGCCTGCTCATAACAACGTGGCGCTACGTATGATTATATGAACTGCACCAGATCGCGCTTGATTCTTTGAGACATAAGATGTTAGGTCTCGTCACTTCAATAATTTCACGAGCTACAGCGCCCTTTAAACCGGAACACAGTAAAGTATGCAGATACTGTTTGGCGGCGGAAACTGGCACTACAGTAGTACCTACCTAGACGGTGACACATAGCTACCACCAGTAAAAAACTAATCTTTTGTCTAATAAACTAATTGATGGACGAATTGACCTCAATTTCATATGGTGTTAAGTGACAATGATGTCGTGGATGGTAAAGCAAAAATACAGCAATACTGTTATAGTGTCAGATTTAAAAAAAAATAAGTAAGCAGTTTAAAAAAAACCTTACCACCATTAAGACTTTTCACGTGGCGGCGAGAATGAACCAGGGGAACCCTATGTTACAAGACCAACGCTTAGCAACTGTGCCAGAGCATGTATTCTTTACTATGTTTTTTAAAATACTAAGTTATATTAAAATTATTCATTATTATAATAGGTTAATATGTTATGAAATAAATATTTTACATATATCTGAAGTTTTCTTTAAATAACTTGTATATTTTACATTCGAATAAACATTAAAAAGTCAAATGGTATTTAAATATTCAAAACTTGAGTGTTTAGTATTTTTAAGAAATTATTGTCCTGATTTAGTACTTCCTAATAAAGACTAATTATAGGTTAAAGGAATTGGCGTAACTTTTGAAAGGCATTTAAATTGTTACGGAACTTAAGTTTTAAATAAAGACATTTCAGGTATATCACATCAATTGTTATGAAATTTACTTGTTATTAATTACACGGTGTTTACAAGGAGGCTGTAAAGCAAAGAGTTAGTCAATCTGCAAAGATGTTTATAGTCCGTGTTATTATGCTTTTACGAGAGAAAATAAATGCAGCGGATGCATTTTTAATTATATAAAGGAAATGTAACAGTAAACAGTGAGATAATTCTCTAGCAGTTTTCGCACTTTATGTTATTATAATATATATATATATTTATTCATAGAGACGAAAGTAATGATTTTAATGAATTAAAATTACCATATTCGTAAACAGAATGAAGGTTTGTTTAAATTCTTCTAAAATTTAAAAGTTGCTCTATTAATAATATTTTATAAGACATTTATTACTTTATTAACCAAAAAAGTTATCACTATTGAGATATATATGTAATACTAATAAACAATATAATAATTAATAAACTAAATGTAACTCGGTCATTATATAGGGTGGCGCAAAAATAACTTTACAAAAAGTACCTTATTACCTGTGTTATAAGGTACTTTTTATAAAGTTATTTTTGCGCCACTCTATATATTCTATCATTATACTTTCTACGCTAATATGTTATATAACGAAAATGAAAACTGAGCATTGTTTGTGTTTATTCTACTAAGCGATGGGACGAGCGGGACGTTCACCTGATAGTAAGTGATACGCTTGCCCATAACGACGTGGCGTTAGTTAGGATGTTATACACTGCACCACATTACGCTCATCGCTTGGAGACAAGATGAGTCTCATTGTATTTGTTATTATAATGTTAAATTTTTTGTTGTTTTCTCTAAATAATTATATGATAACAGATATTGTTTGAGGTATTGTTTTTTATAATAAAAACATTATAAGATATTACACTAAATTAAAATATTAATCTTAGTTTGTTTAGGATTTATCTTTACTTTTATAAATTTAATTTTGTCATCTTACTGATATTTAGTAAACATATTTAGAAATACCTCTTTATAAATAAGTTGTATTCCTTATATCTGGATTATGCCCACTTCGGTTCATCACTATAGCCTTTTTTTTAAACGAGATGAGCGAGACGTTTATCCGATGGTAAGTAATACGCCAGCCCATAACAACGAGGCTTTAGCTACGATCATACATTGCACCATATTGTGTTCGTCGCCTTGAAACATAAAATATTAAGTCTCGTTATCTCAGTAATACCCGTTTAAACTTATTACTGTAATGTTTGCACACTATTATTTGGCAATAAAAATAGGAACGGCGATGGTACTAATCTAGACAGTCTCCAGCAATAGAGATCTACCACTAGTAGTTCCGTTTTAAATATATTTAAAAAATATATATTCCATATAACAGTTTCTTTAAAGCTTCTAAAACAATAAAAGAACGAACAGAACAGAAAGTAAAGTACACAAGTCGAGATGATACAAATCACGGAGCACTCACGCACAAAGTGCTCGCAAAAAGCGCTATCAAGTTTGTTTTTATTGATTTATCTTAAATAATTTACGAAAACAGCTACTTTTACTTCCATTTACACGAAATCGACTGGAAATGTCTTCTTTGTTACACCAATTTAACACAACCTCTTAAAGTGATTGGCCGGTCTGTTAACTTTCATCACTTTAACAAAATTCATACTTATATGTTACGTAAAGATAAATTATTATTGGTTCTTATCCAACGTAATCTACAACCTCAGAAAATGTTAATTGTTTAATATAAGCAATTGTAATAGAAAGCATAAGGAAAAATATTTCAAGCTTATAATATACGTACTCTTACCATCAAGGTACAAGATGTTTTTGATGTAGTAGATACAAACTCAAAACATCTATATCAAATAGAGTTGATTAATACTTCTAATCATATATTTATATACTTTAGTTCACAACGAGCCTTCTATTAAGAAGTAAGGAGACACTCAATAACAGGTTTATTTATTTTAACTTATTGAAAAAGATGTTATGGGCAAAATAGAAAAAATAGGCTTTTTTGTACAACAAATTTTAATAACTTAATGATATGATACCTGCCTATAACAATGAATGTAGTAATTATTGTCAAACAGCTGCTCAATGTGCTCATTGTTTTGTCATGTAGTAGTTAAGTTTTGTTGTCCCAGAATTTTACTAGCTAGAGTGTAAATCGAAACACGGAAATGGAGACACAAGTAGTAAAGCTTGGTGAAAGAAATATGCGCTGCGATGGCCTCCGACAACAGAAGTAACTCGCACTGGTAGTAGTTTTCTGCCAGAGAGTGTATAGGTGACACCATAGCGCCTATTTGTGCCGCTCAATATTACTTTACAAACATTACTATGTTCCAGTTTGAAAGGTGTTGCAGCTAGTGAAATTACTGAGGTAACGATACACATCTTAAGTTTCAAGGCGACGAGAAAACATGGTGTATATATCAACCTAACAAGCGCCTCTTTGTCGTAGGTAGACATATCATGGACTGGTGAATGTCTTCCTCATCTAGTCTCTTCGTCAAATAAAAAATCATTACAAAGCTACAAATTTGCTAAATCTCAACTTTATATAATGTGTATTATTGAATAATGAAAAGTTCATAAGAACGCTAACCATTTTGTTTAAGGAAAGTAATGCAACATTGAAAAGAAAATCAACTAAAAATATAGTGCGCTGGAATGTCTGTTAGTGGTTTAATGGCGGCGCGTGCTTATTCCGTGTGTTAGAGCACTTATAACGGCTCCGAGCGAGCGCCGCGCCGGCGGGGCACGCGCGCCGCGGAGAGCATCAATTACCGGGTCGTGATCGCTTCTGCACTACAACCAATATAAATAAAACTGCCCAACACACAAAGCTACCAAACCGACAGCCAGGCACAACTTCACTCCTTCGCAGAATAGATCGTAAAGATTTCTAGTTCGAGCTGATCCCGACCTCAGGCACACATCACGCGGACGGATTCGCGCTATTAGCGGCACACTCCCGCACCGCAATTTACCTCTAATCTAATGCTTTTAGCGCCGGCGAAACGGTGCGCTCATTTCATCCAATTACAAAGTAGAAGAGCGAGTCGACGCTTATATTTACGAAACGGGGTGGCCGTGCGGGGGTAGTCGTGACTACGGTCGGTGTATAACCGGCACGCGACTACCGTCGTGAAGTCACAACGGACGTGGACAAAACGGTGGAGGCTCCAGCGGAGCGCGTTACCGGCGTTGTGCTTCGGTTTTTTTTTATAACGACAGCTTGTCCTATTTTCGCTTTCCTAACAATAGCCTCGGTCACGCATAGTATTGATAAAAGAGCCGACCGATTCGCTTTCGCTTTGACAACTTCGCAGGAGTGACGACACGTTCGGCCCTTGTAGTCGAAGCAGACACTGCGAAATCGTCTGACATTTCTACTTAAACTGTTACTAGTATAATAACATGTATAACAGTATAATTTTTTTTTTATATAGGAAATTATACGACAACTGTATATATATTTATAACGATTTTTATAAAACAAATATACTTAATCCGAGCCTTCGTTATATATCAAACGCGTTTAATGTAATTTAATAAGTTATACAAAAAGCTGTAAAATTAATACGCATTAATGAAATATGGTAATACAAAAAATTCTTACATTTCCAATAAAAATCAATATAACGAGCTCTGATACCAAAATAACATTAAATTTTATATTTTTAATGTGATAACAAAAGAGGTTTAATCGCGCAGTAAGATATTTGGTGACACTCATGAAATCGTCGAATGAACAACGATAATAGAATTACTTACTAGTAATGTTTTTAATGAAAATAAAGCCTTTTTATTTGTTTCCTATGAACCATCTTTGAACGTGATAGAATAACTGTGGAGTTTATATAGTTAAAAGGTGGAATCAATAGATCAGAAAATTGGTAAAAAGTAAATTATATTTCATTCTAACGATTTCGTTTATAATTTTTATTTTATACATTTAACAAGTTTACAACAATAGTTATATTTGACGAGATTATCTTGCAAACAAAATATTGTTAAATTCAGTCAAATACACCTGTATCAAAGAGACGTAAATAATTGTTTACGATTATGCTCCACAAACATACTACTTAACTCTTCTCAACTAAATTTTTTTTTTTTGAAACAAAAAACTTAATCACATTCGACGCCGAGTTAACCTTCTTAAATAACTAGTTTCTTTAGGCCGTTAGATAGCGAACAATTGGACATCGTATCGCCGCAGGCCAGATCTTACGTTATCGGAGTCACAGTTAGAACAAACAAATTCAATTAGGATTAAGAAATTAAACCTTCGGTTCAAAGAAGCCGCAACTACTTCCGATATCATCCCAATGAGGTCACTGACGCTCTCGATATTGAATTTCGCATAAAACGTTTCGCTTCGAGCAACTGTTCTCTTTTACGAGTTCATCTTCAGTTAAAGTTGTAAATAATAGCAATAAAAGAGATAATTTATTATAAGCATCCTTTTACCAATACTCAACTATTGTTTTAGGCAACAATTTTACATTAAAGCAAAATAAA
The DNA here is from genome assembly GCA_029030555.1 of Ornithoptera alexandrae. Taxonomy (NCBI): domain Eukaryota; kingdom Metazoa; phylum Arthropoda; class Insecta; order Lepidoptera; family Papilionidae; genus Ornithoptera; species Ornithoptera alexandrae. The sequence goes on along the minus strand of JARDVY010000064.1, from coordinate 2,947,847 downwards.
TGTAATGTGATTTAACAGTATTTTTTTCTAAGTCACGTAAGTAGGTAGTGTTTTTATTATACACAGGAAGGCGAAACGGTTAACAAGATTGACATTTGTGTGCACAACGTGAATATGTTGAGACACTGTTGAGTTTAATCCGACGCTTCTTAGAAGCATATGCGTGAGAAAGACCTCTGATCACCTTTGACTCGGCCCCACAAATAGCCACTTCAGAGCGCTCTATAGTAATTAAAGTGACACTTCATTTTTGTATCCGTGGCCGTTGTTACGTACAAGATATGCTGCGAGTTACGTCTACATAACATTAAGAACTGTTGTCTCACAGTAAAGTCGGCACACTTCATACATTAACACTATTTTTCGTAATTCAGACTGGACTACGTAACTGCAATAATTCTCGCTAAATCGAGATGGTTTGTGAAGTCATACAGAGATCACAAAGCGGTCAGCAGTGATATAATAAAAGTAACAACAAATGTAGAAGATTTAAATTATAACAGTCGTAACTGAACTTTGAACTAGCAAAGGATATTTACATGTCAAAAAACATATATTTCAAACGTTGTAAAAAGTATTATGATATTTTTTGTAAGCATTATTAAAATAAAAATTTACTAGTGGTAGGTCTGTGTTGCTGCAGACCGTCTGGGCAAGTACCACTGCAGCACCTATTTCTGCTTCCAAATAGTAGTATGCAAACATTACTGCGCTCCGGTTTGAACGGCGTTGTAGCTTGTATAATTGCTGGAGTAAAGAGACTCAACATCTTATATCTCATGCGACGAGCGGAACATGGCGCGGTGCAAACCATCATTACTAGCGCCACAGTGTTATAGGCGGGCGTATCATTTACCATAAGGTGAACATCTCGCTCGTCTCGTCGCCTAATTGTATAAGAAAAATCTTTTTTAAAACAATTTCATATTAATGCCCAAAAATATATAAAAGAGACAATTCCTTTTCACTTAACTCGTTGATGTCTAATGTATGAAAAATAATTCACTCCATTCCAAAAACCACTAGAAGCATCAATACTACAAATAACGAACTCCGTTCTCTTCATGTTCTCATTTAATTTTGAAGTTCTTTAATTTTTAAATGTAAAAATAGTTAATACGTACTATAAACAGTACTATGTACAATTAACATTACTAGCAAGTTCAATCTTGACTATCACCATTGGTTATAAACATACTAAGTAAGTTTTTCATATATATGATTAAGATTGATGTTCACTGTTACAAAGTAATACAGAGTGGACAGTTTTATGTTAAGAATATTTTATATAAATTAAGCGTGTGATTTATTCAATTACCACCATCATTGATGCGCTCATTTAACAAAGAACAGTTTCCCAGTTATTTGCGGTTTCGAAGTTGTATACACAATTTTAAAAACATCAACTCAACCAGACATTATAATACTATCAAGCAATTTGCATTTCATTAGCAGTCAATCTAAACATGACACTACCTAAATAGTAAAATAAAGTTAAAACGTAGCATTATCAGGGGGTAGTCCAGTTGAAACGATGGAATCGAACGTTAGACCGGTCAACTTTTCCCTCACCGATCGAGTTTTCTCGTGGACCGGTCGCATCACTCAACAGATACTGTCGTTTTCGATCGCCCAGCCGGTACGATGATTCGTCTTATCAAATTACTAGGTCTCGTTGGATAGTGAAAATTTTCCCACATTTTCTCGTGGGGCATCGGCGCACTGATGATAGGAATCGGGGTGAAATTGTTGGCTATTGCGCCCGCGACGCCGGAGGCTCTTAATGGTCGGTTGTTTGTAAGTTTTCACTGAACGTTTGATACGCACCTGGAGCAACAAGTTTTATAATAAGAGAAAGATGAGGCGGTTTCTATATCGATCAAGTATGTACTCGTAATTTTTATAGTATTTTCAATATTTAATAATCGGGATTGCAAAGATTTAGACGATTAATTGTGAGCAAGTATTGGATATACATAACCTAGAAATTATTAATATTTGAACACTATTAATTGGCGGTATAAATGAGCGTTTAGTAAAACCTACTCTTTTTTTAAGTGGGAAAATTCCACATTGAATACTCTTCAGCCGTATCAAGCCGGATTCTTTCCAATTAAAATCTCAAGGTGCCACCTCTATATTTCTTCTGTAGTACCTACCTAAACTCTTTCCGGCGATTGAGCTTAATAAAAAAAATATACATATAGATGTATATTTGCTGGTTCTAGAAACAGATAGATATCATGAGTATCTAATGAATTATAATAATTGTTGTAATCATAGCTGAACTCTTTTATCATAGTAGCCTTCGGCGAGTAACACCATGCAACTGACTCGATTGTAAGAAAGAATTAAGGCGGCATCAACGTCCCTCTCGCCCCTCGCGTACGCAAAACATACACCCAGAGGTACTCCATTATCATAAATGGATAAAAAAAAAATAGTTGGACGTCTGATTATGAAAAAACTAAGAACATTCTATCACATCGGTGATAATCACGTCATAACAAGAGCTAAATAAATGTCGAAGCCAAAAATAATCATCATCATTAGGTGACCTCTACAAACTGGAATTTGGCGATCAGATTGAGAAAACTAATTCGATCTTCACCAACTTTTTTTAACTGACGGTATATAAAAACGGTTCACTCCTTTATGTCTTCTAAAATTAATGCTACGGTGCTAAATCGGGATCGCTGTATAACAAACTTCCTACAAGATTCTGTCATTATGTAATCTACAATTTCCATTTTCAAAGAAATCAATTTGTACAATTAACGTAATAGTTTTTACTAACACATCAATTTATATACACCTTTGTACCAACATAATTATTTTTTAACCCATTTTTTTTTACTTCTTTACACAAATAAGAAATTATCTTCTTCGGGGTAACAATCGAAGTCTACTTTCTTCTTAGATTATGCATAAGAAACTTATACAAAAATAATTTCTTGTTGTTGGAACAAATGTTAATTTGTTATTATAATTGCAAATTAAAGGTCATGTAAAGGTCAATATATTCTTTCTTTTCATTCGTTACAGTCCTTAAAGAGTGGTCATCGACATCAAGTGGTTGTGGTGAACACTTTCACTCGGAAACAGACTCCCTCTTAACTACATTTCTTTTAGCCCATTCGTTTAGAGGAATGTCCACTGCTGCTCTGACCTAATTGGTCTCTCTTGCCAATTTTACAGTATTATAATAAACAACGCCGTTACTACGGCTTGTGAACGATTGTAACTCTGAAGCCTATTACGCGTATAATTGCACCTAACATACTGCTTGTAAATGGCATTAAAGAATCGGTAAAGAAAAAGAATAATATTGGAGACATAAGAAAGAATAAGGACTATATCACAAACTGACTATATACCTATTTATCATCATCTCTACCGATGGACGTCCCCTGCTGGACCTAACCGTAGGTCTATTGTAATATATTCCGCAAAACATGGTCCTCTCCTATTATAAACAGGAAATACTAAAATCATTAACATTCATCTTTAACGTAAAACGCAAATTTCTTTAACTAAAAGCATAAATTTATCATTACAAAAACTTGCTATTACACCGTTACCCATCAACCATAAACCGCATTGCCCATGGGCGCAGACCCTGAGATAGTATTTGCACAAAGCAAAGCCGCGAAGCGCCTTCAGCAATTGAACGTCATTTCACGGTTCAACATTAGTTTCTCGAGTAACAACTTGACTATATGAATCGTATTACATGAAACAACAAAGATTTCACGTTTAGTTTTTAAATTCTAAATACTCAATCAAACGGAACGCTGAGAATCTTAAGATACTCGTGTATATGATAAATATTCACTTGATACCGTTTCGGTTATAATCCAACAACTTTTATATCATTTTGGTGTATATAAATAAATACTAAAGGAAATATTTACAAAAACACCAAATTTAAATTATTTTATACATAAATCTACTTCTTTATAATTTTCTCTAAAAAGATAAATACATATAATATGTAAATATAAATATTATATATCCAGAGATTCATTGACTTATCATGAGATCTTCGAAAGTACCAGACGTAAAAACTCAACAATTGGTAGAGATATTACTTCTGTCTTTTCGAGGTCAGCTAAGAATTGATTTTACAAAATTCTTTCTCTAAAGGGAGTTGGGGGGGGGGAGGGTTTAACGGCCAGCAAAGCGGGCGGGAAACAGCTAGTATTTATATATGTCATAGATGTTTATTAATATACATAAATATTCACGTAATTGTTATTCAAAAGCTTATATATTATATATTACTATGTACCAATATACGAATCTCAACTGGCACCACGAACAAAATTATGGAGCCTTCAATTCGTAATATACAAAATAATTATAGCCTTTCTTGACGTATTTATCGCTGAGTAGACACTTATTCATAAATATTTGCGTACATTTCTAAACATCGACATGGATAAATATTGCCATTTTGCTGCTCGAACGCCACTAAATATAGCGGAGCGATTCCAACAGTCAATCTTAAATAGCTGTCAAATAGTTTACTGTCTAGAAATTCGATATTAGTTGAATGCAGGAAATACAGCGTCAGAAACTAGTATTCAATTATACAACAAACTGCCCGTACACAAATATATTATTCTAACAAGCTCCTTACTAACAGCTACATTTTAAATTAAACCGCAGTTAAATATATTTTATACAAATACATCAAGGATCCGTCGCTATATAATACTTTACTAAAAATTATAAATTAAATAAGAAAATATTATTTAACCACTATTTTAATCCAGTAATAGAGCACAACTACATATATTAACTCATCATCATCATTTCAGCCGATGGACGTCCACTGCTGGACATAGGTCTCTTTTAATGGGTTCTACAAACCACAGTCTTGCGCTGTTCGAATCCAGTGGCTCCCAGCGATTTTTTTTTATGTCCTCTGTCCACCAAGTGGGAGCTCTGCCAACGGTGCGCTTTCCTATGCGGGGTCACCATTCCAGCACTTTAAGATCCCAACGTCCATCGTTCTAAGATCTATGTGCCCCGCCCATTGCCATTTTAGCCTCGCTACTCGTAGGGCTTTGTCGGTGACTCTAGTTTTTCTACGGATCTCCTCACTTTTGATTTGATCACGCAAAGATATTTCAAGCATAGCGTTCTCCATCGCCTGCTGTGTGACTCTAAACTTTCTTATAAGGCTCATAGTTAACGGCATTTTATACGCACATAATTAGCATTATATTAGCATATATTAACTACTAAAACCAAAAAGAACCAAATTAATATCACTGGTATTAAGTATCTGTTGCTGGAGACTGTTTAGATAAAAACCACTGTAGCCCCTACTTCTCTTGGCAAACAATATTCTATAAATATTACTGTGCAGCAGTTTGAAGAGCTAGTGAAATCACTGGTGTAACGAGACTTAACATTATATGTATTAAAACGACGAACACAATGTTTTGCTGTGCATACCATCAGAAATAACGCCACATTGTTATAAACAGGCCTAACGCTTACCATCAGGTAAACGTGTCACTAGTCTCGCCGCTTCGTTAAATAGAAAAAAAATTAAAAGCACCGTTCTCTTACTGAAACATGTATGTTGATGTGTCCTCAAAATTCAAGAACATTTAAATGTTACGTTTCCATTAATTCTGACCTCTAAAAACATAGGAACGTTAATTTGTCATTGTAAGAAAAAAAACGAGCGTAAAATTATTTTTTCCTAATAACATGTACATACTAAATAATATAAATAGATGAGTTTCTCTCTTATATAAAAAGCAGTCTGTCTGTCAGATACATTTGCTGTATGCCGATTCCAAATCGAGAAACTTTTAATATGGTTGCAAACAAAAAGTTCCACGTTCAATACCTGCGAGACTGTCTGACTGATTTCGTTGTTTACCGACGCCTCGAAATACACAAGTGCTTGCAAGTGATGTTGAAGTTCTGCATTAATGCACCGCGTGGGCCGATCCGTCCACATTTCTATGATGAATCGGTCCCCGGCGCCGGTATGTTACGAAAATTCACCTCAATTTACATATAGATACGATCCCGACACACACCAGCACCAACTATCGATATTCCAACATTGTATTGTTGTTGCGTGTGATATTTATTGCCTTGTGAACAAATAATGCCATACACAAAAACATTTCTGTGTACACACAGCAATAGTTGCACAATTCAATTGTTAAATTTCACTTTTAACAACATAAACAATATTTACAAATAACCGCAACGCCGCAATTTAAACCGCAACAGCTCAGTTTTTAAACTTTTATAGGTCTCAAAGAGGCGCGGATTCGATCCTCATTAAACAGGAGTTTCTTATGATTTAAAACATCGTGAAGAAATCGAAATGTTACAATAATATCTTTCCAGACCTGACTATCGTGGCAAATAAATAATGTAGATTTTCTTCTTGTGAGACAACCTGAATCCCATGAGAAGAGATTTTGTAAATAACAAACATAGAATTTTTATTTAAGTGTGCTGTATTATGTAAGATTGAAAAAACTAAACCGGTCTTAAGCTATTCTTTTCAGTTGATGATATTTAAGCTTAGTCCACTCCTTTATATACGTTTTTTTTTATTCAATTAAGCGACGAGACAAGCCGGACGTTCTAATGATGATATATACGCCTGCCCATAACAGCGTGGCGCTAGTTTATTGATATATACTACACAACACTGCGCTCATCGCCTGAGACATAAGACGTTGAGTTTTGTTACCCCAATAATTACACTAGCTATAGCACTCTTAAATACAGACCACGGTAATATTTGCTTACTACTGTTTGACGGCAGAAATAGGATCTGCGGCGGTACCAACCCAGACGGCCTCCGGCGACAGAGACCACCACTTTTTACTTTTCCTTTCCGTCAAACAATTTTGAATCACCTCATGTTAATGATCATTACTATGTCGGAATGTACATATATTTATATACAGAACATCAAGCGTTTGATATCGATCATGACCTCATCTCTGTAGAGCGATAATCGAAGACAATGCGTTCGTCCAGACGGTCAAATGTTAACCCCGCGTTGCAAAACATTAGAGGCATTAGAATGTCATGTGGTAAAGAATGGCCCACTGAGTGATTGATGGTGTTGTGGCGCGTGGGCGTGGCGGCGCGCGTACGCTGAAAACACTCGCTAAATTACACCGCCGTGTCAATTGTGATTGGATAATTTTAACTCGTTTATATCTATACCTATCTGCATAATCTGTTATCAATGTTTTTGTTACTTCAATTAACAAAATCGAATAGCTACCACGTGTAATTGATATTTCTTGTTTTGTTGTTAATTGTCGTCATCGATCCGCGAGAGCACTACCGGGCATAGGCTTCTCTAGCTGCTGTCAGCAGTCTTACGCAGATCGTCGCTCGATCTGGTCAGAGGACTTTTTTTATTCATCTGAGCAACGAGGGGAGCGGGGCGTTCACCTGATAGTAAGTGATACGCCCGCCCATAATGGCGTGGTTTAGTTAAGGTAATATATACTGCACCACATTACGCTCATCGCCTGACACAAAATGTATCGTGACAATCTTGTTAATGTTTATACACTACTGTTAGGCGGCAAAGGTAGGCGCTGTGGTTGTACACACCTAGATGGTCACCTTTTCTTCGGATGTGATCCAATTGTAGATATTGTTTGCATGATCAAAAGACTAAGTTTTGTTATGCGTTTCAACTTATATCGATGCGGAATGTAGAATAATTTTTACCTACTTATAAATAAAGCTCTTATTACTTACAAAGGCTGTATATATATCATAATATAATAAGTTCCTTTTCTTTATTACGATTTTATACGAGAATTTTTCACATATGATATTAAACATATATGTTTCCTCCTCCAGCAGTGGATCTATATAAATAAAAAAAATTATGGGTGATATTCAAATAACAGTTTTACGTTATTCGATTAAATATTTTTTAATACTTACACCGACCTAACAAGATAAAGTTTCTTAGCTTGTTACCGAATTATATCTGAAACGGTTGAATCGATTTCGTCAGGATTATCATAGACACAGCTGCTGATATAAAGCACAATATAGGTTATTATTAATAATAATATCAATTAAATAAATGTACACGGCAGTAAATGTGTGCCGGGTTGTACTATTATGTTATAAGAAATATTAAATCGCTGAATATAGCCAACGTTGTTTCAAATTTAACGGCGCACGCGCACCGCACGCGCCGCTAATGATCTGGCGGTCCATTCTGCTACTTATAATCTTAAATCAATACAGAGTCAAATATATGTCTTTATAATAAGCATATGATAAAACTGGAAAGCTAGTTACTTTTGCCATAAAACACGTATGACCTTTATAAACTGTATTTCTAATTCGCTACGCTGTATCAGTAATTTTCGCTACAAACATTGTAGTTATACAAAAAGTATTTTAATATATAACTCCATTTTTATATTAATACATTTTAAACATTTGTTGATTTTTCTTGAAAATATATATGACATCATGTAATAATACTTTGTATATAATTTTTCACATTTAAAAAAAAAATATATCTTCTGCAAACATAAAGCTTGCAGAATAGCGTTATAACATACACAATCTTATGTATTTAATATAGTTATCATTCATAAAAAGAGTCAATTTATATGTAAATTTCTTTAGATCATTGAACATATATAATGTGATAAATAAAAATTAAATAAAACGGTCGTTAAAGTCCTCGTATTGGACTGTTATTTAACGCTTACACATATTGTATAGATGTTAAATAGTGATAATAAATTCAATAAATTTTATTATATGTTTAAAACGTCTACTTAATATGCAAGTGTATAAATTAAAGAAAACTCGTAAGTTTTGATCTGTTACATAAAAAAAAATGATACGGTTTATCTAGTACCAAAAGCTATGAAAATGCTTACTATTAGGCGGATCGTATAATTTATCACCATCTGTGTTTATTTAATACATTGAAATACAATAATAATACATTTAGTCTGAAATAGTTATTAATATATACTATAATAGCTAAATCAACTTGTTTACAATAATAATAAAACATATATAGTATTACAAAGAATATGAACCAAAGCTAATATTCATGATTTAATGATTATTTTTAAAGCAAAAATCTTTTTTTATTTCATTCTTGAACACTTGAAATGCATTTCAGTATATGAACTAACTTTCATTTTGTGTTATTGTTGTTTAAAAGTTTCATTTTTTGTAGCCAATACTCCGATATAAGTTTTAGAGATATTGAATTTAAATAGGTTATAGTTTGTTACTTTCTAAAAACCGCATAAGACGTTAAATAAATTTTAAAAGGAGTCACGACGTCTAAATTTTTCTCGCATGTAGATTTTAATCTGGCGCTGATTGCTAACTGAAACTGAGTAATAAATTTTACTAATGTATACTGAAGAAGCCAAGTAATTAAGAATTTAGCCGCCGGGTGTATTACGCTCGCGCTGACGGCCGACGGAGTGATATATGGGCTAATGTGTAATTTAGCTATTAACTTTGCTTAAGGCTTTAGACTGTTTGTGTAATAAAAATACAAACAGTAAATAATATCATTTCGCTGTGAACATGTGTCAATCATTCAAGCAATCATTGGATGCTAATGATATGGCACAGGTCGCACTGGAAATCGAACCTGTCACCAGCAGTGAATGACGGTAGGCTAAAATTATGACGATAGTTTTTTTTATTCCGCAAAACGACGAGATGAGTGGAACATTCAAATGATGCTAAGTAACTATAAAAATTTAGAGTTTGTTTATACACTGCACGACAACGGTCGCCAAAATTATAGTCCACGGTCCATTTGAAAGTTTTGCTGGTCCTCAAAAAATGTGGAATATACTCATACTTACTATTACGTTCTAAGAAGGATTGAAATACAATTATTTATTTTATTATAGTTTAATAATAATACTTTCATAATTTGGCTATCATAGGTTTAATTTTATTATTATTGTATATTTTATGTTTTCTTAGATCACAATTTTTTATAAAAGTAAAAAAATCTTTTTAGTGGTCAGCAGGATGTATGTTACGATTTCACTAGTTCGTGGGGTCAAAAAGTTTGTTGTCCGCCGCTGCACGATACTGTCCTTGTCGATTTGAAACACGAGATGTTACGTCTCTCTATCCCAGTAAACTTACTAGCATCAATCCCGCTCATAGCGTACTTCTGTTTGTACGGTACTGACAGCTCTGGTGATACCTACCTCGTCGTTATCTGATAACGGAGATGTACCACCAAAACTACTTTGACTATTTGAAAGAAACGAGTACAATATTTTCTTAAGCTTAAATCATAATTTAAATTGATAATACTCAAATTCAAACTTACATATAGTTGACTACTGAAACTTATATATATAAAGCCGTCATTTAATCGTAATTATTGTGCAATTTTCGCTATAGCTAATCAATCATAAGATACATAATACCCCCTGTAAGGGTTTAAGAGCAGGCACAAGATCATAGCTAACAGGACCTGCACGCAATGAAATGCGAGACGATAATAAAATGAGCGTTCCGGTGGACACTAAGACGTTTACCGCATTGATGTAGTGCCGCATCAGTTTCAGCTTAGACCAAGCGACCAAGATTTACTGTACTGCAAGTTATGCGGCTCGATCTGAACTTAGTTTACAGCGCAAGGCGCAAGCGATCACCGATAAGCGGAGATCTAGCGTTTGAAAGATTCAAGATTACAGGTAAAAAACATAGCATCAATAATGATGGTATAGACGACGGTAATATATATAAGGAGTATAGATCCTTTCCTTTCCTATAACATTATGTACATTATCATTTCTTTATATACATTTAAGGAAGTAAGGTAATAACTTGACCCTCTTATCTTTAGACTTCCCATTAATTATATACTCTTGTGATATTACTCAAAACACAAAATATAATAAATAAAAATAAATTCTTTAACTGCAACTGCAGCATACATATAATTTAAGATTAGATATATACATAAATTATATGTTTAATGAGTACCAGACCCATAAGGAAGCGTTTCGTTGCACTTTATGAGAAGAAATAATACATTTTTATTGTATTATTTATCATATGAACATTACTGTTCGTAACGAATTAAAAATTCACTCAATTAATTCAATTTAATGTCATTTATTACAAAATGAGGCCTTCTAAAAAACTTTTTTAAGAGAGCTATCTGATAAGTAGTAAACATCTCATGACATTCAACAAAGGATATTATTTATGGTGATTACATTAGATCTATTAATCTTTACTTTCAGTAATTTTTAACGTTATAAAAAAATATTTAGACCTTCTACAGTTATTAAATCTCTCCCACTTACTACGTATACCATAAATCAAACTGTGACGATTGTATATGGCGTCTATATTATTTCACTGATTGTGATATATTACACGACTTTGTGCATGAAGTTCAGAGGAAATGGTTTGAAAGCGTTCATACTAACATTAAATTTAATATGAATTTAGCGATTAACTAAAATGTATTTTTTTTAATTATTCTATAATAATAAACTTTTTTATATTCGACCTTATAAACACTAATTGTTTCCTCTCCGCTTTGCTGCCTGTTACACCCGCGCAACTCCCATTGGGAAAGGAATTTTCTTAAATGCATTCTTAGCTGATCTCTAAATTGCAGAAGCAATATATGTACCAAATTTTGAGTGTTTACGGTTAATAATTGAAATCTCATGATGAGTCAATGAATCTGTGGATATTTAATACATATAATATATATTACTTTTTCTAGTGAAAATAACTTCAGGAATATTACCCCAGTCCTCCCTTAGTACACTGTCATAACTATAAAGTCAATATGGAAATCCTTTTCTTTGTCCGAACTAAGCAAAACGCGCTCACTATAACTTGAACTTTTAATGATATACTTTATAAGTTAATAAAATTATGTTTCATAAAATTATTTGATATTTGCATAAAGAAGGGAAATTCTTAACAAACTTCTGCTCGAAAATAGAGTTGAGTAAAATTTTGTCGTAAACGAATGCAATAGAATTTGTCTCAATACTATCTATGTAAAGAAAAAGTTATTGGCTCGCGGGACAGATCGCTATCGTTATTGAAACAGTTTCGCTCGTGTTCCAGCTCGTGCTAAACCTTTCATCTCGGTGGGCGGCGGCCTTACTGCAAAGGTCATTATTGGCAAATTAAAGCGGTCAACAACCAAGTAAATACCAGGAACAATTATTAACCTACATTCTATTTATTCCGTGAATTACTTAAATCACGGTTTACGTTGATTTTGGTTCTCTTTTTAAACTCTTACACAAATAAATACTTAGAATACATGGCTAATATTAACTAGAACAAAGTACACATATAATTGATACAAATAACTGGATTTGAACAACTTGGCGGTAGTTAGGATGGTATACGCTGCACCACATTGCGCTCGTTTTCTTGAGACATAAGATATTAACTCTCGTTACCCCAGTAATTTCACTAGCTGTAGCACCCTTTAACACGGAACACAATAATATTTGCACACCACTATTTGATGGAAGAAATAGGCGTTGTAATGGTAGCTACCTCGACGGTCTCCGACAACAGGGATCAACTACTAGTATTAGGTGATCCGATCGCCTTATAAATGAATTAATATATTTGTACAATATTTCATTAATACCCATAGTTTTTCAACAAAACATCATTACTAATTGTTATATACTTATATATTAAATGAAAATATTTTGATATTTTCCATAGTTGTGACAAGTTGATCATAAGAGGCTTATGCGCGATTAAAATTCAATATGTCTTATAGTAAATTACAACAACAACGTAATAAATCATGCATATGAAAAGGCAAACAAACAATAATATCATATATATAAAGATTTGTTATTCACATGTCATATAAGTACTTAACATATTGTTATACATAAATTTAAACTAATAGATAAGATGAATTCGTGGATTCGTCGGATTCTATAGTTTTGGTAGATATCCTAAATTATTTTATATGTGAACAGAATTAACAATAGAAACGTTTGTTTAAAATTGCTTTGTTACCAAAATCATGATTTTTTTTGATAAATTTTTTGTGAACTTTTTTAGAAATCTTCTTCCACTTAATATCTACGAACAGGTGTATACAAGCACAGTTCCTGACCAATAACGGATAGATATCATTCCTTATTCTTACACGAACTTATTATAACAAGACATGCTGATTAATTCTCATTTGTAACAGAATTATTAATAATAATATAAGTATTTCCTAAGATATATTGACAGTCTATATTATTGCTATACTGAGTTTTAATTTTTTTAATAATATTGTAAGTTTTTTCTCATTATTATATTTGTAAATCTAATTAACCTCCTTACTTTTCTTATACTTTTATATTATATTTATATTATTATAGTTTCTCTACGCCCGCTGTGTTTAAAATGTTTTGTATTAATAATAAGATTATCATTATCTAATTATACTTTAATTCCTAAGTTATGTAACATGGAAGATGTAAGTTCATTTAAATAAAAACTATAAAGTTTTTGAGCGCTTTACAATATTTCAACTAGACAGAATTTTTCTCGTTCTGAATGCATGATTTATGTGCACATTGAATGCGATGACTTCATTGAGGGAGCTTCAGGCTGATCGTGAGTGGGTGTGCCCGCGATGACCCAAAAATATAATCAAAGAAGAGTTCCCGATGAAGCAATAAATCAAAATTCTTTGTGCGTAAAGCCTCTGAACACCGTCCCTTGCGCGGGCGCCTGAACTACATTTATCATCCCGATCAGCACACGGCGCTCGCCGAGAGTGAAAAGCATTCGCACTTTATCTCGGCCCGAGAAATTGAGAAATAATAAGTAGCCGACTTTATTTCGATGTTATAAACATTTCCTTATTAATCTCATACGAGTCAGTAAACTTTTTAATGAGCGCACGAACGGGGTCCTCATGTGTTAAACTGATACGTAAATGGAGGGTAACTCGCTTTTTATTAAAAAGTTGAACGCTTAAATAAGGTTCTATATGACCTTTCCGTGGAACATATGTTTACTTTTTTTATGTAAGGTCCATTATCGAACAGGTAAGTCCAAACTTTCTATGGAACCAATGCTCGACTTTAATTAATTTTTAGTATAGCGAACTACAGTTTTTTTTTCTTTTAATTTACACTCCTTATACCCTGTTATTGATTACATTGCTGTTGGTAATTGATATCAACTGTAACTTGGACATTCGGTAATTATTAAAAAAGTGGTGGGTTGGTAAATAAATGGTGTTGTGGTTGTCGTAAATTAAGATTAAGGATATAAAGTCGTGCTAAATTCGGTGAAAAAGGAATGTGATGCGTGCAAGCTTCCTTTTCCTTTGCTAAAGTTTTAATCACTATATACATAAAATATATTTTCAAATTTTGCTTATACTGACCGTCATTGATATTAAGGCCAGGTCTGGTATACGGATCAGTGAATCAGATGAAAAAAAAATAGCGAATAATATTGTAATTGGTTACTGCTAGTGATAATTTTTTGGCTTTTATTGATTCATAGTTGCACTTTAAATTGCAATATAAACTTATTAGTTTATATAGCTATTACTGAAATAAAAAAATTAATGAAATAATACTCGCATCTATATGCATAATTCTGCCAATACTGCCAATGGTATTCGATTAAAAGGTACAGTATATATTATAATAGTCCATTTAAGTGCACGTAATGTAAGTAATTACTTTATACTTATAGCAGGATCGCGCTTTTAAGCTCACTTCATTAGCAGGCAAGCTCGTTAATTCAAGTGAGCCTGTTTTCTATAAAGCTACGCCGGACCCTAAGTGTCCGGCGATGGAGCCTATCGAATTACAAGTAATGCTCTTTAGAACGAGAAAATGTGGCCCTAGCGTCTACTAAAACAACATAACCTAAAAGCTGCTTGATACAAATGCACACGGAGTAACTTTATAAATCGTATAAGTAACATCAAAATTTCAACCTTCAATAATTATCCATTAAATTTAATATCAAGTAAAATTTTTAATACCAGTTTCACCGAGAAATTATTAGAGCCCACAAAAAGACTATTTCAATAATTAAAAATATATTTTTACTACAAATAACTTTATAATTCTTATTTAAACTTGTACATCCAGCTAAATATTGAATTTAAGAATACTTAGTTATTTCAACTATTTTTAAATTATCTAAAAGGATAGATCTTTTAAAAAATTAAAAGTAAACGATTCATTCATATGGAATCCTATATTAAAATTTAATGTGTTATAAAAAATTATAAGTTTAGTTCAAACCTATAACGTAGCATTGTTTTAATTTAATCACCAACAAATAAATACTTCACATAGTTGTTTTGTTTATTTTGTAAGTTATTATGCAAGTTTAAACTGGAACCAGAACAACCGCTTACACAACAATTCGTCCACAAATAAGTTAAATAACAAATAAAACCTGTTAATGAATGACTTTGATTATTACCAAAATTACTGACATATTTATATATTATTCAATATCCTACTCGACTGCAGTACTAAGAAATATTTGAAAAAGACCATAAGTGATAAAGAAATTGATATACATAAATTATAACGGAGGCAATAAAGCATATTATTTATTATAACAGTATAACGTATTTAAACAGAAGAAACTCATAATCACTAACGGAAAATATCTTCATTATAAATGTTGAATGGAAGCTCATTGGTTACCGGTAATAAATTAAACGGGTCCACAACAACATTCATATAACGATCTCATTTCTATTCGTGAACGATAAACAATGAGTTTTTAAACGATACGCTACCATTACAAATGTCATCTCATAAACTAATCTATTGATTTATAATGCTTTTAATAATGATAAAATGAAAGCTCACTGAATAGGACGCTTAATAACATTTTTTAATATCACAGACCGACCTTCTTATTAATGAATTTACAATCGATTATAATGAAGAGACCTTTTATTGTTACCTCAACTAGAATTCGGGACTTACTCTCGAAAGATTCAAAGTAATACCACCAATCTAGTCAAGTTTGCAAATTCTTAATAAAATCTTTTAGTACTATATAGTAAAATACTAAGTCGGAAACAATTTGATGATAAACAATAGTTTTTTAATTAATACGTCTTTTTGTAAATAATCAATAACCTAGGTATAACAATTTGTTAATATCGATGATATTTGGTAGACTATCAAAAATATTTCGTAATATCTGTACTATTTTTATGTGACACTAATTTTTCAATAAAGATGATCCTTTATAAGAATGTAGCATCGTTTAGTGAAACAATGGACGGCAGAACAACCAGGAAGTGATTCTAGTTGGAATATCAAGCTATCGATAGTAAGTGCAGTGGACAGAGGGCAGTGTCGCAGTGAGCGTTGTCCCTTGCTGCCCTGCTTGCATACTTTCACCGCTCGCTTCCCGATACATCGATATTGTTCGTTTAGACAATGCCGGTTCTATGCTCCAGTTACCAAACTACACGGAAATGTGCTAATTTATAGGCGAATAAAACTAACTCTTGCGTTATTATATTATTAATAAAGTTATATTTAAATAAATCCTTACAGAAGTATTAAATGTTCTACCTTAATATATGTTGCTTTGAGTATTAAACAATGTTACAACCAATAACAGATGATTTATGTTTGTTAAAATTTTTATGGAAAGTAAATAAAAAAAAGGATTTCAAACATTTTAAACGTTTAGAGAAAAAGCGATAAAACCGTTCTCAGAGAAGTCTGTAAAAAAAATAACAGGTTTTATTACTCCTGTTCTTATTATACGTTAGCTGATTAAATTAGTTACCCTAACCTACACCATCCCACGTAATTCGCAGATACAAAGATGCTTTTAAAGCGATTTAATGTAATCAAATAAAAGGAAATATACTAGAAAAAGAGAAGGTAATATTTATAAAAAGATGACGAGCTTAAAGTGACATATAATTTGCTCACATCAGGGCAGCAACAATCATGTTTTTAAATGCTACATCTACAATAGCGTTAAAGTGAAATAGTTTGCGGATTTAGGATCAAGGAATGTTGAGCTTAATAAAAGTTTAAATGGCGCTAAGGATAGCAATACTGAACATCGTTAGTAAATAGTAACGTCAATCCAATTGAATTTTACTACCAATTGGAAAGTGTAAAGAATGTTGAACGGATGTAATAAAGTGTGTTTAAAAATATAACACAGGCTTCATTGTTATGCAAAATTAACTTTCAGTTATTTATTGTTATTTAACAATTGAATGTTGAATAATTTCGTTTAAGAGCATTCGAAAGCTGCCGGCTGCAATGAGAATTATATCATGTTGCTTTTACGATGTTACACTTCAACACTAATTATCAGATTTCACTCGTAACGTGGTTCTGGTGGTGGTAGCGGTGGTATGATGCAATTATTTCATATTTCATTATTGCTGAACTGTAAAAGTTTCATGCGAAAGCGATGTAATCAGTCAAAGAGTGGACACGGCGCTGCATTGCGCAACTCGACGCTCGAAAACGGAGCATTTCAACATAAACACTAAAGTACCAAAATAATTCCCCTGCCCCCCCATAAAACGCCCACTTTAGAGCGCGATTCACTTTTTAAAGTCACTTTCCTTCAACGAGTTGACTCTCGAAACTTTATGAGACGATTAAACTGTTAGCGACTCCTGCAATGCGAACGCTTCAACAACTCGGTAATTCGGCGACAAAGTAAACCAGATTCGTATCGTTTGTCTTTCACACAAATCACATCAATATGTGTATTATTTTAATATTCTAAAATTAATACACCATCGAGACATTACCATCACCTGATGGTAAATGTACTGCCCATAACAACGTAACTCTAGTTAAAATGAGTTGCCCTGTAGTCATCTCCATCAGAACTATATGTTTACAATCATTATTTTTTCACACAGCATTTCAATTATCTATAGTTATGACTGAAATTAAAAAAAAAATATATGTATTTTTATAATAAGGACACATGCAATAAGTGATTTTGTTTTAAAAGTATGGTTGCATCTCAAAATGCTTTAGCGTTTTCCCGTTGACGGCTGTAGTTAATTGTCGTAATAAACTACCTTGAAAACGGCGTCGCACTACAAAATGTCAATATAGACCGACGTAAGCACAAGGATTCCTTAAATATTTTATTGATCAGATCGTTCGAGAATCGCATTAAGTTTCATGAATATAGCGGCTGTTAAAATCCGATTGATAAAATTAGCTGGTGACAGGGGGACATTTAATTACGCCTACCCTTACTTTCTTATCGTGATTGTTACGATATTTCCACATAAACACCTTTTCGCAAATATTTACTTCCATTCTTATTTTTATTGGAAGAACTTTATTTAGTGTATTTACTATTATTGTTTACTGTCAGTAAGGAGATTCTTTAACAAGCGTTACTATCATGAGAAACGACTTTTTAAGTTATTACAAAAAGCATATATGCTTGATAAAATGGTCACTTCGGAAATGTCAAAAGAAGATATTTCAATTAGTCATCGAGTCGGAGCTACGGCAAATGAATTGAGTAAACAAAATAAATGACCTGACAAGATGTCGACAATGAACCCAATGATATCGGATCACAAAGGCTATATCATGAAATAATAAAGTTTATTCGTTTAAACTTCCTAAACTTAAAACTTGATGTATCAAACTTAATAAATATTCCCTTTGAGTTTATATTAAACACTAAAAGGTTTTATTTTTTCACATATTTCAATGTTCCTTTTATGTTGACTTATAAGATTTTAAACGGTTATCGCATCTACGAAACTGTATGAACCAATAAGGCATACATAACGGAAAATCTGTCAAGTATATTGTATAACTACACCTACATATTTACATGTATTATTTATGTTCCCTTATCCATATTAAAAATGCTAATACTAAATTACATATGCTTATCTATTACCTATACACTGATAAATCAATTTTCACGAAATTTGCTAGATAACGACGAAACAACGAAACCTTAAACATGAATATTTTTATGTCTATACAAAAAAAAAGGTTCACTAAGCGGCGAAATCTGTGGGTATATTGATCTACACAAATATATTATTAACATTTTAATATATACTAGTAATAATTTATAAACAGTTTATAAATTTCATTCCTGATTCATCTCATACATAATGAAAGTCAAGGCTCATCCACCCCGGCCAAAAGCGGGTTAGTAGAGTCACAAATCCGCTAAAGTTATTGTTCTTAAAACATGATGAAGAAACCGTCTTCATGATGTTTTTCTTCACCACACCCTCAAATTGCAATGGAACCCCTACCTCTTCAAAATGTATAGCGTGTTGGATCGCGTTGCAAATCATGCTATTATTGCATCATATCATACGCCAATAGTTAGCTTCAAATCTGTAAACTTGACCTCGATTTGTTGTTTTAATACTGTGTTTATCAAAAGCGTAACATCACAATTTTACTCTATTTATAATAACTCTTTCTATTAGATTCTCGGTGATGTTTCCAGTGCTTTGCCTCCGAGATATTGTGTTCATTATCTTTAAATATCTCCATTAAGTGAGGAATAAGTAATGTTATGAAAATTTTATAACCGCTTCTCTACCATCTGTGATAACAAACGATACCCTGAATTATAGTCAAACAATTCTCCATATACTCGTAGATATAATTTATAAAACTCCATATAAGTAAATTACGGTTAAAAAATACTTTTGGCTCAATCAAGTTAGATGTTATTGTAAAATCTTTAAAAAGTTATATTTTTTTTATTTAGAGACAAATTTTTAAACCCGATTTTATAAGTAAAAAACGGCGACCGAGAGCCTTTGAGCAGAATTTGACAACCGATAACCCGAGACCCGTCTCCGAATAACTACTTGATACTGCAAGTTACTTGATAATTTCAAGTTACCGTCATTAGTTTCTGAAATAAAGTACGATATACAAAAATAGATCTGGTGAGAATCGCGGAAATTTACTGGATGCGAGCAACACGGCACCGATCGATGTAGAGACCTTTACGGGAGGCCTATGTCCAACAGTGGACCTCTATCAGCTGATGATGATGATGATACAAAAACGACTCAAATCTCTTTAACACTCATATTATAGTTGATTTTGATTTGTGGCCAAAAAACTCCTGCCTTTAACAGCCTAAGATTAAGTTAATCTAATGTTACATATAATCATAACATCTTAAAACCGAACTTGCTAACAAAAAGATATTTTTTTTATTAATAAAAAGTCGCTATTTTATGCAGAACACTTAATTCATGTGATAACTTTTGATTTATATTTTTCCTGTTTACTATATTTCCAAAGTATAAGGAAACAAAATTTATGATTGCCCAAAGATCCGATTTTGTTAATAATAAGGATAACGAGGCTAATAATTTTATTTATGATAATGAAAAACATCATCAACGTGTAAAGAAATTAATCATCAATGATAAATTATTATTTATCGTTAATAAGTATAGGTTATGACAATAGTGCTAAATATCTTGTTTGTCTATATGATTACTTGCGTTATGTACTCTATAATGAAAATACACTGTTCACGTACTGACCAAATAAAATTACTAAAAACATTGTCTGAATTCGTTTTAAATTCGTCGAAAATAAGGTGCGACATCCCCGTTATTCAAAATTCTTCTTCTTCTTGTAGTGTCTCCTGATATTTGAAGGTTGGCTGCAAAATTATTGTTTTCAACTATCCACTCGACAAATCGTCCGACTGATTGTCGCCGGATGTGTCTAAATAAATTGATAGGGCCAGTTTACAGCGACTCGCACACCGCAAATTTCACCACCGAAGCTCTGCGCGGTTTTAATTACACCACATAATGTAGGTGGTCATAATTGGCCTTTAAATCATTCAATCGATTGCCTGTCACACAAAAGAGCAAAGAAAGTGCAACAATATTTATGTGGCCAATTAAATTAGACCTGAAAATGGCTCGTAAGGAGTACCTCATTTGCCAGATTTCAGTTACAACGATTACATTTTAGTTGAAATTAAAGTTTCGTTAAAATGCCGCCGGATGTATGCGAGCGCCGCGTTCAAGTGGTTAATGGTTCACATAAATTTGACGGAAGCCTGTTTTTCTTGCTACCGACGCCGATTTAACGAGACAAGTGATTCGCAAACAATGGGTGGTCAATGGTGCTTAATTGATCTGTTTCATAAACTGACTGCTCGCCTGTCAAATTAAACAATAGAACATTGTGTCCTTTAGACGCCATAAACAATATTCACTTTAAATAATATAATCTAGTTACCGCCGTTTGTGATTTAAAATTTTCCGGACAAAAATTCATTTAAGTAATCCAGTTCAAAACAAGTTTACCGACACCTGAGGTCGACGAGTATCAAGTTCAAAGAGTTTTACGTAACTTGGCAACTAGCATTGAAAATTTCAGTGATTTTAAATTTTAATTCATTCTAGCTACTGAGGTAATTTATTAAATTATTTTATGCGGCTGACTTTCTAAAGTCAATATCAACTGAGATTTAGTGTTTTTGGTGTTTTAATTTCGAAAATTTTCCCACGAGATATATTTAGCAAATGTAATTAATAATGATGGTCATTTGATAAAAATTACTTATCTTTCTTAAGTTTAAAACGACTACTTTAGGAAAATATATCTACTGCTCTGTACGAAGTATGTGGTGCGAAATTGACGGAATATTTAAAAACGATTTCTGTCCGCAAACTTTTAAGTTATGTTATAAAGCAATCTATTTAACATAGTAATTGATAGTGTATTAATCGTTAATATAATCTAACGAGATTTGCGGTGTAGATGCAATTACGAGTATACCACCATCTACGCCGCTACTTTACATCATATTTATTACTAACAAATTTATTTAACGCACGATATTCTTTGACAGCGATAACATTATTTAAACTATCATTAAAATTATCATCTCTTAATGCTGTCATATATTTATTTATACGTACATTTTTTTTTATTTAAATAAATATAAAACAGTTTTCTGTGACTTGAAAATATACCAAATAACAAGTAACAATTTATGATTTAAAATTCTGCTTGAGTTCATGTGAAAAAAAAAATGTAGAAATAACATAGCCCCGTAAATAATGTAAATATGTTTCTCACTTAATACAAATAAAAATTGCTGTAAATCTTCAGCTCATTTGTACAATTAGTGTCGACGTATGAAACAAATAATACAGGGGTCGTTCATATAAAAATTATAAGCACCGCGCGGGACAACTTTCTATAATTAAGTGAGATATGTATCTCGCATATTCATGAGATTGTTATGTAGATAGTGTATGTGTATATATTATATAAAGAGCGTCGGTTAGTGAAAACGTATGTCGGAGGCACGCGCAGAGGTCCCTAACAAGCGTGAGTGTCCGAGCGGTATCTGAATTCCGCACGCCGCGGCGACATACCGCCAGAGAAATCATCACCGTGATACTCAACATTCGCATCTCTTTTTAATACACAACAAGCAAGACATTTACCTAATGGTATACACCTGCTCATTACTAGGCTGATAGTTAAGATCGTGTACTACACCATATAATGCTCAAATAGTTTCATTAACTAGTTCTGGTGGTAGGTCTCAGTTGCCGCAGACCGTCTGAATATTACCATTACTACTAATATTTCTGACGCCGTATAGTAGTACGCAAACAGTACTGAGTTGCGATTTGATAAAACCATATAGTGCTCCTGACGCTGATGCTAAGACATCATCATCAGCCTGCGATAATCCACTGCTAGATAAATAAGCTTCCTGGGACACAAAGCGTTAAGTCTCGTTACCCCTGTAATTTCACTAGCTACAGTGTTCTTTCAATCGGAATATTACTGATGCAGTGGTATCCAGTTAGACCATCATCAGCATCAAAAGTTTCCATCAATATAGATCTGTATTTAATTGTTCTGGAATTCCATATGAATCTCCTAATTAATGTTTATGAAAACTTCCACAAAACTCATGAAAATAAGTACTTCATACTTATTACCATGATTTTTTTTTGTATCGAAAATTACTTATAATAAACAATAACGAATGTTTATAACTTAATAATATTATTTTATCAGAGATGTTGCTAATAAGGCTTTATGAAGAAGTTCCGTGTATTTGATCCAAATGGTTGACGGCCCCTGGTCGGTTTCACCGCAATAACCAGTCCGCAATGCTGCATCGATCTTCGCCAATCGTAATTAACGATACCTGTTTGTGAAATCGAATTATGTCGACAAATCGTTTCGCGACTATCATTCAAATTCGTTGCTTATTGATACTAATTTATGAAGGCCCAAACTGGCATCGACAACTCAAATCGATTATTAGACGTTTCAAGTTAGCTTTACAACCGTTTAACTTTTCACTTTATTTAAACCTTTTCTTTTATTTTAGTACGCAGGAAATTAAAAAAATCTTTAAGATCATATTCTTTAAATAAGAGCTTCCTTAAAAATAAAATCAGTACACTACGGTAGCAAACTAGAACAGTTTTTGAATAATATTACTGTTACTGGTATGACCATAATAGTTTTTGGATAATAAATATTAAATTTAATTAAATTTTTAATTAAGTTACATTAACAAATTATAAAGAAGGTTTTAATTGTTTGAGATAAAAACCATTTAGTATTCGACTTCGTCTGTTATATACAGGAAATATTGTATTGTATTGTGATAAAAGTAAGAACAAAACTCATTACAAGAACACCGACCCTGCGTGTGGTCTTTTAAAAGACCGCATTAAAAATTTTTTTCCGATTTTAATTTTACGTCGACAATTACTAACAAACCAACAGTTGCAGCGCATTTACATACAAATTATCTAGTTTCTCAACGGCACATTCAATTAACTAAGCAAAAACATTAAAAATGCCGGTCCAATTACACAGAACTGTAGTAAGATACGGCAAAGTTGTTTTTTCGATATCTATTTATTTAATTGTAGGGTTAAGTAGTGATGAGAACAGTGCTAACTAACCGTGGTGAAACCTTTTTGATTAAAAAACATAATTAAGTTGACCGAGAACATAACGTACCAATAAACCTTTGAAGTGTTCTCAAACAAATTAAAGAAATGAGGAGTTTATAGTATTTTCTAAATCATCAAAATCAAGACGTTAATATCAATTGTCTTTCCTTTCTCTTTAAAGAAATAAGATTTATTATATAGATAAAATTAATGTTAGTATGTCAAGATTATTAGAGTTCCTTTTATCTTATAACATATATAAACGAAAAGACGCAATAGAAATTATGACCTAAGATAATATAGATATAAAACTTGGATATATACAACCTTGATTAATTCTTTTATATTAGATAACTAATACAAATAAAAAAAAATATCGACAACGCAATGGTCCCATCACTCAGAATAAGTTCATACTCTGCGGATGGGCAAGATCAGTATGTAAAGTAGGTGCGAGGCTGAGTCGAGTACGGTTTAATGGTGCCGCCTGAGACTTTCCAGGAGTATTTCCTTTACTTTCACCATAGATTCAAAATCTCTACATTTTATTTTACAGCTTCACTATTAATATAAACAATAGATAAGCGAAGATAGAGCAGTTTGAAATTACGGTGAGACAACACGCTGTACGACTCATCCCAACTCAGTTTGAGCTTTCGTTGAAGGAAAGCATCCTAATGTTCTCAGAATAAGAGCTTTTGTGGATGTTTCACATTCACTAAACTACACGTTCTTAAAAGCTGCTTGTGTTTATGCCCAATGAATAATAATAGCTTGCGGTAGTAAATAGTAATAACAAATTTTATCGTGTAACTATCAATTTAATGACCAGTATCCACGAGGCGGTGCTAACATGTTAGTAAGGATATTTACACAGCATCACATCTTGCATAATCTTGCTTGAACATACGAGTAGATACTGCAGTTGTTTCTTCTTATGTCAGCATAATAACAAACCATTTAAACAAAATAAAAGGCTCTCTTAAGAAAGAACGTTTTAATAGTAATATCATTGAAAATTATTGAAATAGCTTACTTAAAACGCATCTTATGATGTAAAGGGAGAAACCCACTATTATGCAAACATGAATACATCACCAAAATTGTTACAATTATATTCAATAAATTATTCATATAGCAATTTATATAAACTGTGTGTATGTATAGACTTCCTATTAAGAAGTAGTAAGCTACCGTGTAACGAGCTGCCTTCGGAGGGCTACGTTATTAAATTCATGTTACATAGCACGGATATGAATTTATACCAGCTAGCTTCACAGCAATTAGCAGCAAATCAAAACCGGATAACTATTCATGGGCATAATACTATTTACTTAACCCTTACCAAGGTATCCGTTCACACGACAGTTATATTAATATCAAACAATTTCTAGCAAAAAAAAGTATTGTAAATAGTTACACTCGCTACTCAAGAAAATATTAATGCTAAACAGATTGAAGCAAATTCAAATATAACTATAGTCTGTATGAATTTTAAAAACATACAATAACTAGAGAAGTCAGACATATGAATATAACAGAAGGTAACGATGCATTTAGACGGCCATTATCCAATTTTGTGAATCACTTTGATTTCGCAACGAAGTTATTTAGTCGATTAAATTGGCGGTTTGTTTTGTATTATTTGCGTAATTAACTTTACTTCCAAATAAAAACTACATAATAAAGTCGACCTGATCATTTGGAGGTAGATTTCGAAAGAGTATTCATCCATCACGTTGTCTGCATCGGACGGACAAGTGAGCAACAATGGCTCCGGAGCCGGCGATCAGTTATTAATTAAAAAAAAAAAAACATTCCTATTTAAACGTCCGGCTACAAGGCGAGCTCCTTAATGTTTTTGTATTCTCTCCCCTTAATGAAGCCCATATATGGCACCAATGGCTGTTCCAGAATTTGCATTGATCTTCTTAATTTAATTACAGCGATATTTGGGAAATCGCACTCGTAACTCAGTTTGTTCCCGTCAATCTGTACTTATCAGAAGACGTTCAACCACAATGTGTTAACCATTAAGATCTAATTAAAGATAATAATTGATCTATTAGAATTTATTATCGTAAATCAACCAATTTAAAAATATTATAGTTGCCAAAATTTGCATCTGCTATCATTCCAATTAATCAGCCCATTGAAAGAAAAGGTTGCCTTTCATTGAGATGCCTTATATAATATGATGTTTTAAAAGTGGACGTTGGACAGCCCTTGCTTATATAATGAACCTTGCTTATATAATGAACCTTTAATTATGATCGCAGAACCAGATCACGGTAGTTACGATTCAGATAAGAGAAACAATCAGTTTTTATGTAATAAAGGGATTATTGGATGACTTTTTATCAATTGTTCATGTATTTAATCGTTGTAACACTTTTGTTAGAAACTAAGCGACCCTTAGAAAAACTAAAGTTAACGACATAGCCCAAAGGATTGCTAGATTTAAAAGGCACCTTACTCGGAGGACTGACTACCGAAGGGTCATTAAGGTCCGTGAGCAGTGGCCGCGTGCCAGTAATCGTTATTCTGGTAAACCCTCTACAAGATGTATCAACGATTTGATGAAAGTGACGGGAAACCTCTTGACATGGGCAACACAAATCCGATCGGTGTGTATCTTTGCGGGAGGCTCAAAGTCCAACAGTGAACGTTTATGTATGTATATGTAACTCGTTAGTAATACAGTCATTACGAATCGTATATATACTTAGACATATATTTAAAGGTTTGTATAATTGAAATTACACTCACATTTTTGAATATTGTTTCAAAATGTAGTGTGTAACAGCAAAGGATGACATTGTGAGAAAGAAATAAGAGGCGACGCAGATGGGGTAAACTGTACCATAAACTTAAGTGAAGACAACTAAATCGATACTTACGTCGCTACTAAACATTGTAAGGGAAAAGTTAAATAATAGATGACTTCTAAAAACATCATTCTCTTAAAATATCTCATGATGAAACAGATAGTTGATGCTTACTTGAAAAATGGAGCTTTTCCGTACTTTTGTATATGTTTTAAGCACAAAGTATGTGTAGTTTCATAAAAATAAAAAGAAGTAATGACACGTCAGAGAACAAAGAGATTGAACATGTCTACATTCTGTAGATAAAGTCAGTTTTAACGCTGCATATATTAAATTACGACATATAAACAATTTTACTATATTAAAAACCAGTAGAGGTCGGCATTCATTACAAGCAACTAGTAAATTTTAATATTACGTTCTGTTCATGTCAGAATTAAGGCTGACAAACAAATCTTTCGATTCAATAAATATAAAATTAGCAAAAAGTGTTACAGTGTTCTTAATCAGTCAGGTTCTTAATCAGTTTGTACAATGATAATTTAGTTGAGTGATTTATGCATTCATCTATATAGGACATATCCAGAGATTCATTGACTCATCACAAAATCTCCGAAACTATTAGACGTAAACACTCAGAATTTTGAAAAGATATTACTTCTGCCATTTAATCGTCAGCTAAGAATTGATTTTACTAAATTCCTTCTCTAAAGAAAGTTGCAAGGGTGTTAATAACGGGAAGGGGTCTGAGAGACAGGAATATTTCAAGTCTAAATTTGAAATATAATACTTTATTACGACAAGCAAAGCGAGCGAGGAACAGCTAGTCTAATTCGTAATTAAATCATTCAATCAGAATATTTAATTTATATAGTCTCTTAATTGATATTGATAATGAGAATGTACTCTTAAACCAGCTTTAAACGGTCGCCATTTTAGCTGTATGGTCCAGTAACAAATTTTAACTTCAGAGTTTCTTCACATATATTTTTTTTTTAATATACATGTACACGACTCGACAGTAAATATATCAACGTTATCGAGTGTCACCTATAGTCGCATTAACACTTTACTCTCACGACCATATCATCCTCAGGCATCTGCCAGACGTTTCGGCTTAATGCCAAGGTCTTTACGACCAGAAATAACGTGGGCCGGGATATGTACACCTTTGTTATTGACAATTTAAAGACACTGTTCATATGATAAACGTTTTTAACTGGCGTCGCATAGATATGTACATCTGTATTGTGTTCCTCTAAACATATGATGAAGGTATCAGGACGTCCACACAGCTTTCGGGTAGGGTATGCAAACCATACCTGCTGAAATCTCTGTGCTTATCTATACATGAAAACAAACTCACCATTATAGCAATAGTCAAAACAAGGGGTGTCATTCTTGAGTAACTTGAGAGATTAATATTTAGATAGGTTTAGGGAGCCAGGGTATGCAATGAGTGCAGTATAAATTTTCAAACAATACGCACAAGTACTAGCTGTATAGTTAGCGATAATTCTACTGAAGGGTTTAGGTAGGAAGTTTATATATTTTGTTATACGTTATTAATCAAAAAATATAATTTTATAAATTACTTTCTAAACCCAGCGTAGACTAAAAGAGAACACAGTTTAAGCATTAAGTCCGCCCTTTATACCCGCATTTTTATGGTCTGTAGAATAATGAATAAATAAATATGTATTTCTTACCGGTGTCACGTTATATTTTTTTATAATTACTTTGTTTAATTTTGAATGCGTTAAATCCATTGATACGGAGGGTCTCGGCCTGCATTATGTCCCGTAAGCGCGCCATTATAACCCGCGCTAGTACTATTACGTACCGCCCTCATTCAGAATGGTGCTCCGATAGGCCTTAATGACGGCCCCTGGTGTTGGACCAGTTCTCTATTATCATTGTATTGAAAGGTCTATTACAGGTAATACAATAGATTAACAGGTGAATTGTTGTATCCGTAGCATCTAATTCCACATTTGTACTTGCCCTCATTCCTTGTTACTGCCACATTCAAGTATGTTTATCTAAGAAACATAAAATATTGACATTGTATTGGTTTGTTGGAAGTTACTAGTAATTATACAGAATAGTTTGCTTTTTGAAGTTTTAATCTTATTTTTTATTCTTGTAAGGGACTTAACATGAAGGACTTTCACCAATAATAACTACCCATAACAATGTTTTATTTTTATTTGTTGAAACGATGAGACATTCAAAGAGTAACATGTTTAGTATCAGCATAATAAGTGATGAACCTGCTTATTACAACGCGGAACTAGTAAGGATTACGTACACAGTACCACAATGCGCTCATCCCCTCGTGACATAACACGTTAAGTCTCATTACTCCAATAGCTACAACGCCTTTCAAACGTGAATACAGTAATGTTTGCACACTATTGTTTGACTACAGAAATAGGAGCTGCATTGGTATCTACACGGTCTACAGCAACAGAGACCTGCCAGTAAATTGTTACATTAATAAGAATAATATGTATATTATTCTTACTCATGCAGAGTACAGCATAAAATTGTACTCGTCGCATCGAAACATAAGATGTTAATCTCGCACCTAAGTTAAATATAATATAAATATAATTCGCATATTATCACGCTGACTACGAGATCTTTGTATACATATAATATTCGCAATTTATATTACAGTGACGTTGTGTAATGTTACTGTAAGATGTAAATAGATATGTTTACATTTCGGCGTGTCGCATTGAATTTATTCACGAACGATCAATGCGAAACCAAAATTGTGAATTCATGAATTACAACAGTGAATAGAGCGTTTGTGTTTCGTATAAACTGCGGCGACATTTGCAAACTGAATAATACAAGACGTACGTTATAAATGCAAGTGTAACATGGAGTGCATACGCATTGGTCTCGTTACAGGCGCGGATGCACTAATAGTATACAATTATGACGGCCCACATGCCTGTTGATAAGATTGACTAATAAATTATTTACATACATACATATTTCATTAGCCCATACATTTGGCGGGCTTTACACATCACATCAAAAAAAAAAGTATAACTCGAAATTGGACTGCCTGTGGATGATGTAACAGATCAAAATTATTGCTCCACAAAAGTAACGAACAACCTACATGATAAACTTATAATATATTGAATAACCAGTTGAACCCCTTTTTTTATTCCATAAAGCGACGAGACAAGCAAGATGTTCTTCTGATGTAAAGTGATGCTGCCTCTAACAACGTGACATTAAGATGTTAAAAAATGCACCATATGCTCATCACTTTGATACATAAGATGTAAGTCTCGTTACCGCAGTAATTTATCCAGCTTTAACACCCTTCAAACCGGAAAACAGTAACGTTTGCACACTACTGTCTAGCATCAAAAATAAGAGCTACTGTGGCACCTATCCAGACGGTCAGTCTCTCGCAACAGAGACCCACACCACTGTGTACAGTAATTTTACTAAGAAAACCTCGACCTTGCCATAAATTCACAAATTTGCAGGTAAAATTATAGATTTCGTGCACAACCAATTCGATGCCACTGGCATCCATCGATTCCCTACGATCTACATCAAGTCATCGCTTTAATTAGAAGACGGGCGACCCGCACGGTACCTTTTGGTACGATAAGGACTAGACCACCTCGTACTTGTCGTTCATCCCAGGCTCGGTTAGTGGACAATGAAAGCCTATACCTTCATTTCCCACATACCCGAAAGTCCCTTTTAGGCGCCGTCTACGACAGGTAGGAGTTACCTTCATCCTATTCTCAATAAGCTGACACTACAGGGCGGACGTCAATCTGTATCTATAGAATTAAAATTATATCAATATGGCTTGCGATAATGATTTCAGCACACAGCAATGAGTACTCGACAGAGAAACACTTGTAAAATCTATTTAAATATGCTACTTTATTGTCGCGCTGTAACAATCGACATTCCAATGTTAATAAT
Organism: Ornithoptera alexandrae; assembly: GCA_029030555.1. NCBI lineage: Eukaryota > Metazoa > Arthropoda > Insecta > Lepidoptera > Papilionidae > Ornithoptera > Ornithoptera alexandrae. The sequence goes on along the minus strand of JARDVY010000064.1, from coordinate 2,917,043 downwards.
GTATTTTGATGTAATTTTATTAACGTTTAATGACGTAATATCTACAGAAAATAATTGAAATAGTAATAGTTCCTTACAAGAGACAATCTACGCGACGAACTCGCCGGCATTAACATTCATAATCTACGATATAATTCTATAGATAAAACAAACAGGGAAATGACTAATACATAATTATTACTGTAAGTGCTAAAATAATAGCTTTTAGATTTTATTATTCCTGTTTCTGATAAAGAGATAAAAGATTTTGCATAAAAAAAAAACCTATTAAAACCCTAATCTTAATCTCGGGTTTAATTCCTTTAACTCTATTAAAAATTTATTGACATATTTTCATAACCTTATTGAGGATACGTTAAGTTTGATATCAATTTTACATGAAGTTGGATGAGAGCACGACCGATGATGAAGATTATACACACAGAATACACCCAATGGCTCTCATGTACTGATAAACGGAAGACAGCAATGCTGTTTTGGGAGATGATTTACAATATGATAGTAATAGCTACCTAAACGGGTTTAAAAGCCCCTGCAAACATTTAGATTTCACCACGTGCGACCCCAGGATCGAACCAAGAACTTAGCCAACATTTAGCGCCGAAGGCATTAGTAATATACTCTTACGACTACTACTATATGTAATATTATCTCTCTGTAATCATCTATGTACGGAGTACAAAGACGTATAAGGGTTCCCGTACAACAACTCACGGGGACCAAGCCAACCTCACCTGGTCGTGGTGCACCCTGCTAATTAATAAACGATACTCATGCTTCCACCAACCAGCATTGGGCAAGCGTGGTGAGAAATAGCCTAAATCTCTCCATATGAATCTCTACTTGATCGATGTGGGAATCTTTAAGGAGGCCTACGTCCAGCAGTGGACGTCTATCGGCTGATAATGATGATGATGACTCATATATAAGTTATTTAATAAAAATTATATCTATTCAATTTATTATGAATTTATAAACCCAAATTACATATTTAATTGATTACATACGTTTTTTACTCCACGATAAGCGGTACACCAATCTATAACAATGCGGTGCTAGATAGTAGACAATGCACCACATTATGTTTATCGCCTTGAGACATGGGTTGTGTATTCTCATTACCCCAGTAATTTCACTAGCCAGAACGGCCCTTAAACCAGAACACAGAATTATTCATATACTTCTGTTTTTCGGTAGAAATAGATGCTGCGGTGGCACCTACCTAAACGATCTCCGCCAACAGGTCGCTATCTAAAACAAAAGTACTTACTACCTTACCAATGGTAAATTCTTTTGTGACAAAAGCTATCAATTTTTATTATAACAATATCGTATGTTCTAATAAAATAGACAGATTTATCATTAAACGGAACTGAACAAATAATCTACGAGTATCTACTCTTATAAATTTCTCAATAGTAATAAAAATTATAATCAATTGAGTTTATTGTCTTCCGTATTGATATTTTAATAAATGTGATGAAATATTCAATTAAGAATGAAGATATATAAAACTAAACGCAAATTAAAATAACGTAATCAATATAATAAAAAAAAAAACTTTGGTTTTCTTACAACATTATAATTGATACCTAGGTTTATTAAAGTTAAGCTTCGAAAGCATAATAAAATGTTTCCAATTTAGTACATCCTGGTTTATTGTTTTCAAACTACAAATAATATTAATAAGTATTTTTAAACAATATTAATTAATCACATTACTATTTTTCAGGACATTTCATTATTTAACGGAAACAAGTGAATTTACGATAACATAGCTATTATTACAAAGACAATACAAAAAATTAAGTACAAGTAATTGCAATACATAAAAGAACAAGTATTTTACGTCGTTTAAAACAATAAAACCTATTAATTTCAAAACTAACGTACAGCTTATAATAATGTATATATAATTCAATATGCACGTATGATATATTTCAGATAGCTAGTCGTAACGTTACGGGGTCACAGCCATACAGAATCCTCTATAACAATGTTAACCGCTTTATTAACATAATACTGATGGTATAAGTGGAACAAATGGAAGGTCATGACATATACATAAGACCTAATCGGACAAATCATTATTAGAAATCAATAATAATTCTATCAACAGTGATTACATCTGCAACCTATATTACAACTGTTATTATTTTACTCTGAATAAGTACCATAAATATCGTTTTAAAATAATAATTTACTAATTATAACTTCAATATAAAAAATTCTATATTTTTTACTATAAAAACAAGAACAGTTAATTTATCTGTGCAATTATAGCAAATTTAAAAAATCGTTAAACATAGCACACATTTCCGCTCATTGTTGGCCTCTCTCAATTATGGAGGAACTAACCTATATGTTTGTATATGATGACCACTTATCAACATTTTATGCGTCCTTATTTCATCTCTAACAAAATCCAAAAAATATACAGTTGATTATAACTTAAAAAATACACTCGTCTCAGTAAGATGAAAGTATATCAATAATCTAATTGTTTTCTCACATTGTCACTGTATTGTATTTGAAAAAACTTCTTTCTGATAATATATTACTAAACAGTCCTCTTAATATCCCCAACTACTGGGCCTCGGAGTCATCTCTCACAAGAACAGAATTAAGACCATTTATCCACCACGCTGGCCAAGACTGTGTTGGTGGAAGCCACGTTGATACGAAAGCTGTTCATTTCGGAAGATATCGTTTTTCTTACAATGTTTTCCTTTATCGGAAGCTCATGCTCAGTAGGGTTTGAACCCGTAACGTGTGCATGAAACCGCTTTACGAAATCAGATTTACAAAACGAGCAACGTTTTTACACTTCCGCTCGAACACTGTGCCGTGCTGTGCTTACAAGACGCTTTTCATTTGTTCACTTTATGTACTAGGTAAACACATGTACTATAATAAACACTGTTTTTTTTTAATGTAACATGAAGAATAAAATTGTGTAAAGTACTTAATCCTGAGCAGAAAAAGTTGATACGAGACTCAAGTCTCACTTTCACCCGTCAAGTACGTTTAATTACAATTAATTGCGCTATTTTATTACGCAATTATGTACCAGGTTGTTTTACACGCGTGTTATAATCTGTGACACACCGCAGCATCCGGTTTGGTGCCCCCGGGCTGACAAGGTGATATCCTGAGGCATATTCTTGAGGCATTTGACACATCCACTGATTCAACTACGTAACTTATATATTATACTACGTACATGTCAACTGGTGGCAAATTTCTGCTGCGAGAGACGGTCTAAGTAGACCCACCGCAGCTCCTAATTCTGCATGCAAGCAACACTGTGCAAACATCTCTGTGTTCTGGATTGAAGGTCGTTTTAGCTATATAAATTACTAGGGTAACGATACTTAACATGTTACGGCTCAAAGCGATGAGCATAATGTAGTGCAGTATTTACCAGGCTATAGTTAGTTCTATAGGTTAGGTATATGTTCTAGTGAGCCACATAATAATAGTCGTGCGTATTACTAATTATTTGGTAAAAATTCTGCTTTTTAAAACACATTGAATGCAACATATCTATTTCATAAGAAAACTTCTAGAAATATTTTCAGAATATTGAAAAAATAATACAATTCTTTTAACTATAATTAATATTTTACATAAGTTTAGCCGGTAATCCCAAGACAATGTACTCTGATTCTATATTAAGTTTATCTCTTTATTTCATCACCATCATTAGACCGTAAATATTCACTGCTGGTCTTTATTTCAGTATATAAATATTTGTATACACTAAATATCTTCATGAAAAATTATTAAACTAAATCCAAGATTGTATACAATAGTTTCTCTGGTTTTGTTACAAATTAAATAAACCTACAAATTTTTAACAGTCTTCAGTCTTATGGTTTCTGATGCTATAAATGTCTTAAAAATATTTTTCTAGTAAAGCAACTTGAGTTACTTAGGCATTATAACATGTGTGATATTACCGTCAATATTTATCTAATCCTTAAGTGTTTCTTTATTTCAAATATGTTGTAAACATTCATGTAAATTAAGCAAAATACTTATCACTTTTATATAACAAACAGTTCTATTTGATTACTAATGATACCTTTCAAACTATATTTTAGATATGCGGAAATCATACATGTGAATGAAAGACGTAAACATAATTTTAATGTCCATTAATAAGAATAGATAATGGTAGTATTAAAATAATATTAGAACATGTTGCAATCAGTTTCTAAGCTTTATCTTATACAATAAATAAATAACTTTAACGCCGGGAACCTTCAGAAAGTTCCGAGAGCCTTCAACTTGTATGTATTGTGCCGTAATATTAGCAACGGATGATGTCTTTAGAAAACTAACGTTGTATCGCGACATATCCATTATTTATTAAGGGAAGGTCATATAAAACCCTAGAGGGCATTCGCGGACGGTATTGTGGTCGTGATAAAGGCATGACCACCTACGCGTAGTGTAAGCGTTGGCGGTAATCGTGTCGGGATTTCACTAGTCAACATTATTATGGCATAGGTATGCCGTTGCAGCCAGCGGTATCGGATTACAAACAACCTGTCCGTAGATAAAACAGAATCGCCGCTTCACTGAGGTGCTTAGTACTAATTTTATTACGCAAAGATTATTGTACCCTAGGATAACTTACTTTTTAACCTTGCAATTTTCAAAGAAGCTATTCACAATTTGGTGTTTACGTATAAAATTTTGATATAAATTGAACTTAAGGCACTCTATTAAATTTTTCAATAAGTGTTCATTTATTTATACTATTAATAAGTTACATATTATAAAAGTATTGTTTTATTACAGTAAAGTTTAATGTACTATAACAATCTTGCGTCGCGAAAAGCATAATTCGCAGTAACTATACAAGTCACCCTACGCGCGGCCGTCGTCCGCAATCAGAGCCCCATGCATCATTTTAATACTGACCATGTCACCGCAAATCCGAATCACCAATGCAAATGAAACCAAGCGGGTTTTGCAGAGTTCCTACTAATGGTAAACTATAAATTATAAGACGTAGAAGTTTTGTTATCTACGCGCGGTGGGATAAACAATTTCGTGGAGATTATATGCTGTATGCATAATGAAAACGCATTATTATATCTGTTTTGTAACGATTTTATACGTTAACCTTTATTATACGGACAGAATAATGAGGCAGTGTCGTGATAGTATGAAATAATTCCAACACCTAAAATGGCGCGAATGACAAAAATAAGTAAGAATAAATGCTTCGTTAGCTGTACGAATTCGATGTAATATTTTAACTTAATAGCGAAGATTTTTCATCTTTTCATTATTATTTATTCTTTTTCATAAACTTTAAAACTACAGGCGGCAACTTCGCAGTTTCCGGCTATTAAAAATAGAACCAAAGGAATGAGGCACATTCTGATTATCACTGTAGTCGAGAAACCCACATGCGAGCCATTGAACGAGCTCGAGACGGATAGCAAAAACATAGTGATCTTTACGTATGTGCAACAGCATATAAAGAGTGCTAGAAAGAACTGAGCTCCTGGAACATTTTATAGTGCAAAGGGACTCTGTCATCTGTCAGATATCCAGTTCAATTGTAATGCAAAAAAAAGGGCGTACTCCCAGTCGGTTTGAGTGCGCAAGTATCTGAAATAAACTTAACTTTTTTGCAGAAGAAAAAAGAGGGTGCAATGAGCTATTTAATCGTCTACATATGAAAATCTGATTTACTAGAAGGCTAGTGTTTCTTATTGCGGGAAACAAAGATATTTGTGAAATTACTGTGATAACCAGATTTAATAACTTGTACTTCAAGCGAAGGGCCATATGATGCTGTTTATAAATCCTAACTAGCGTCTCATTTTTATAAACAGACTTATTACTGTATTCATTTTTAATATACCATTTAATATAATATGAAAATTACTATTTAATTACAAGTTATCAATAAAGGGGACACGGAGCGTTCTCTCACAAAGGAAGAATCAAGGTCACTCTGGCCTAGACCGAGATTGTTATTGAAACACGTAGATTGCCTCAAGATATTTTCCCTCACCGGAAACTGAAACTAAATGAGTAAATCCTGCCAGTTCGAATCGAATTATCACAATTGCACACATTTAAAAATAATTGTGTCAATCTTTAAGATACGCCGTAATAACCAAATGTGCCAATAACCGTTCAGCTAAAAGGCGTCGTATATTAAACGCGTTGCGAAATAATCTGGTTGGTGGAAGTAAAAAAGCACAGATTTCCGGCGGTTCCCACGAGGCTTCGGCCCGGTTCCCACATGCAATTACTTTTTATTTACAAGTTTATCGCAGCCAGCGCGCATGCGTCGCAAATCAGTCTACTATTGGCCGCTATCTATCGCAACGTATCTCACACTAAATACTTTCGATACTATTCCGATTGGTTCATAAAAGATATATAACATTGAAATATTTACGGGCAGATTTTGAACACGAAATGACCATACATGGACGAGCAGTTTAAATTAATATTGTAAAGGTTGATCTTTCATTAATATTTAAATTAAACAAGACTTTATTTCATATTTCTTAACTAAGAGTGTAAATATTCAACTTATAATGACAAAATATCATTTAGTCTCATGGTTTAAATTTTTTATTTAAATTAAAAACTACCTCCAACCTGCACTTAACTAACGTGGTTAATAAATAGCCTTTACTCTCTCCTTATGGGAGGAAACCTCGAGTCCCAGTTGGTGGAACATTAACAAGGTTATTTATTTTTTGATATAATTTTAAATTCCTGAATATTCATCATCACTATTCTCTCATCCGATAAAAATACACCGAAAAGAGAAAAAAAATTGTTAAATTTACTAAATATTGTTAAGTTACTAATAATAAATATCTAATCACGTTATTATTATTCTAAACATGAACAGTTATAACATATTTCTGTTTCTTTTAACATCTTATCGGGAATGCTCAGTATTACTGTCACGTCGATACCTGGCATAGTTTCTTCTACTATGTATAAACTCATCTTTATTAGGTTCTAGTCGAACCAGGCAGACGTAGTACAGCCATTGTATGTTTATTTTATTATTGAATTTACTGGTACTAAAGGATAAATTAGCGTTTCTCACAAATCGAAACTTACCAGTAAAACTGATAAAACTGGAACGGAATTCGTTCATAGTTTTAAGATATTTTTTTATTCGCAACTTTTGGTTGTTTGGTAAAATGTCATGTAAACGTATGAAAAAAGCTCACATTTTAGAATAAAGACGATGTCAAATATACAATATATTTATTTATTTGAAAGCGACTAATCGATCTTTATTACCTAACATTTTACACTACTAATATAAACGCTAATGGTTAGTAAAGAAATCAACATTTAGTATTATAGTCTTTCCTATCAAAGAGTATATATTTTTAATGGCAGCTAATTAAACACAGCTCAATTTGCCGAAAGACAATGTATAAACTTTAATTCATTACAATGCAAGAGGCATTACAATACGAAATAATAAGTTTATTATTGATTGTCTATAATTTTTAAGTCTAGAAACACGAATATATGAAATACTAAAAAAGAAAATATATCTGTTTTTGAAACAGTTACATGCTAGTATGTATATTTTTCTGTCATGCTATATGTGATAAATTAAACAAGATGCCATTTTAGTGTAATCGTGGATGATGTTTTGAAGGATGTATCATTGTATGTTTTTTTTTTCTAAGTACATTACTAACTGTATCAGTCGTGAGATCGCTTAGAGCCTTTTACCGAGGTTCTTTTTTGCTTGAATAGATTGTTATGTGACCATAAAACATCCAATAACGTCATCGATATATCTAATGCGCAGCTCCATATATTTCTGTGGCGCTGTTCATATATCGGATAGTAATTTCATATCTTCGTCATAAGGCGATCGGCGCGACATGTTACCTAAAATAGTGTTGTGAAATAAATCACTGATGGTGGTTGTGGATAAGTTCTCGTTTAAAAAAAAACTGGGTGGCTCGTGTGAATCTGCTGTTGCCGCGATCTTATGAGAGAATATTATATGGAATGCTGATAATCAACAAGTATGACATATGAGGTTGTCCAATTTAATTTCATTTACGTTTTTGCAATTACGTGACTCGATAACTATTGCCTAGTGGACAAGTAGCGGTTTCTAACAAAATTATTTATTGTAATCAATAGATTATGATCTAGTGATTGATAATCGTTGAAGAAACCTATGCTTTTCTTCAATGATGCATATTACATTGTTCCGAAAGTACATAGAAAATGAGTCGCAACGGCTACTTATTAAAGTATTGACTAGAAACGGATACGGACACAAACAGGTCATACACATGGTGGTGAATAACATGTCTCCTTACAATAACGAGGTTATTAAAATATTTCCAGTTTACACGTTATCATATTGCGCTAAAACCGGAACATAGCAATGTTTGCATGTTAATGAAGATAAATGAAAGATAAGCTTACAAGGAATGGCCTTCAACCATCAAAGAAGTCTGTACAAGTTCCGTCTAAGTTCTTTTATGCTATATCTATTTTGTTTACAATAGGTTAACGATTGTTTACCACCCTCACATTTACTAGGCGGGTCCAAAAGTCATATAACAAGTAGGCTCTAGTTAGAATGATATACACAGCACCACGTTGTATTCGTCGCCTCGAGTTTTTTCGCCGCAGTAAATTTACTAGCTACAACACCCTTCAAACTGTAACACAGTAATGTTTGCATACTAGTTTTTGACAGTATAAAGAGCAGCAGTAGTACCTACCTAGACGGTCTGTAGTAACAGAGACCTACCACCAGTATAAAATTATATCTCCTCAAAATATAATCTAGACTTTTCGCGAAGGAGATCAGAATGTGTTGCAAGTTTGTAGATAAATTATGAACGCTATTCATTTTATCTTTCCTCGCAGTGCAAGCGGCTATATTAATGTGTCGTAATTAGATATAATTGATCAGGTCTCAGATATCACACTTAAAATTATTCTCATTTACGAGACCGTCATCAATTAAATTAATTTTTTAAGCCTTATTAAAATATTCTTTGGTCGTTCGTGAAAGAATTCGCTACTGATTTATGTTATCATAACTGTAACTACCCTGAAATTAATATAAATCCTATCTAGAGTTACGTATAAAATTCTACAATGCTTTACGAATAATTAAAGAGAAAAAGAGACAAAGAGATGAGTTAAATAAGGAAAGCTACCACAGTAATTATATGTTATTTCATTACATAATGGATAGAGAGTCCTATATATTTCCAGCAGTGGATGTCTATCCAATGACGAAGATAATGATAATGAAATATACATTTATACGTTACTTAATAATCCAGTATCAATATATTTTTCTGAATTATACAAAAAAACTAAATATAGTATATATATGCGGTAAATACATATAAACTCATTAAGTACCGCCAAGAGCACAACCCATGTGTTCCACACTACCAACCAAGCAGTCATTGGTGCTCTTTGTAGCGAATTGTAAACTACCGTAAGCAACAACCGTAAACAATTTACTACATATGCATAACGTAAATAGACGTCAAACTAATCTTTTGCTTTGCTTACAAACTTCTGATAATCTCAAAATATTACATTTTGAAATAAAACTGTAATACTTTTGCAATGTGACGTAAAAAATATTCTTCTCATTAATGTTTGTGTGAATAAGAGAAACAGTTTTTTGTCATTTACAATAAATTCTTCATATTATTAAAATTGATTTTATCAAAACAATAATAACAACTGTTTCTTTAAAATGCTATTAAAGAAGATTAACAAATTATATTCCTTCTTATGTATATACTATTGCTAATATAAGACATGTTACGACTGCTTGATGCCCGGTGTAACAATTTACCGACGCGACCACTTTATCGCACATTTGCGTCGTTAGATACGGATAAATCGTATACACTAAGTTAAATTACGGTAATTTATTGTAGTTTACATAACTAAACAGCGGTGCGAGCCGATGTGCCTATTCGTAACGCGTTAAACTCGACAAGTGTTTGGATACGATTCGAGCGGCTCTCGTGGTAGTGGTAGGAACGAATAAGCGGTTCAAATGCTAATATATCACAAGGCGGCGTGGCGTGATGCCGCTCATTGGCCACGCTGTTCCCATTAACATACATAACAGTGGTCGCCCCGCCCACAGTACACAGTGCCGTACGTCACATCGCTTCCGAACGCCGTTAATTACAAGTAATTAGCGGATCGTGACTCGAGTCGCGATGGGCTCACAAATATGCAATAACAACCGCTACACCAACATAATACCGCCTTATGTTTAATAGCTCTATAAGTTCTTTCAACTTCATCGATACCGTAAGAATTCCAAGCAATAATCGCCAATGAAAATTAAAAAAAAAAAAGTTATATTTAACCTCGCCTTATTCAGCTGGCACTTAGTACGTTCGCTATAGGCGCATTACACCGCATTTTTTGCAAACTGTATAGACTAATACTTAACTACCATCCCGCCTAATGGTAAGTGGCGATGTAGTTTTTGATGACCAAACACACTAGTCTAGAAGAACCCTATTTATAGTACACTTAATGATTTCACTGTGATATATAAACGGCACAAATGACACCGACAGACTATTCCCATCCTTAGACGTCCGCATATTGAAGGACGAAGCGAAACCCTTTGTCGTGTTGCGCAGAATATTGAAAACGTAAGGATGCCTATCTTGTTTATACTTCCGCATTGAATGAAAAAGATGAAAGAGGAATAATATTAAATATAGTTAGTAAGTAAGGAAATAATATTAATTACAGTTATTACTTGACAGCCTTTTTAACACCTAATTTATTAAAATACATTCATGCATAGGTGTGATATTACGAACTTGAATATCAATTAGATCCTAATCATATGGATAGCCATAAACATAAAGTTTTTTTGATTCATTAGGATTAATTTGAATATCGCTGGAGTTTGTTACTATTTTGATTTAAAAGACCTATTATATTATTTTCAAAAATCTCTGTCTTAACAAAATATGACTAACCTACACGTACTTGTGTTAGGATCCAATGTATCCCATAATAATTTTCTAACAATGAGCATATTTCGTTCCATTTGTTTCAATCTTACAGATTGCAAATTAACTTTAAGTAATGTATCATTACTAAGCACGAACTTCTAGCAGTGGTGAATACCAGCGCCCAAGGTTTTAGCAACAAATCATAAACAAACGGCTTGGGGCTCACGAGCTCACCAAATAAGGTACTTAGGATGTCGATGTTCGGCTCTTGTACAAAGGATTTATGTCGGCTGCTTTTGGTGCAAATTAACGGAGTGTCGACTTGTAGGCGTGAGCGGACAAATTTGTAGCAGCACTCTCGGAGCTAATGTTTTTCTCTTTTGTGCAGCCGCTTTGAACGTTGACCTTCACGGGCGAAAGGAAACTGAAGCATTAGTTCAAATTAATGGTACAGCATCAATGATTCAACACCAACAATATATTTCATAATTCTTGACATTGTTACTGTATTATTTTAGTTTTTTTTTTGTATTGACTATTTATTGACCATCACGCTAACTGATGATAAGCTGTAGTATTTTATAAAGTGGTCTAGTCTAGAAGAATGCCATTTATGTTTTTTCTTAAATTTTTTGTTAGTTATTGCTTTTTAAATTTATTTCTTATATGAGCAAATACTCTTACTTCTTACTTTATAGATTGTTATTATCTAGTAGAAAAAATTTCTGTAAAATATGTATTATATGTACTATATTTGATCAGTAAGCGAGCTCGCATAGCGGGCGATGGGGAGTCCATCATCCAGAGCCGCAAACCTTAAAACACCTTTAGTCATATATACGACGTGCAGCAGTTAATCCTATTCTAAGTATTCTGAGGCTTCAGATTCGTAACAACATCACCTGATAAAAGTGAAATAATAAAAAATAAATGTGCGAATAGAAAAATGATTCGATTATTGTTTTTATCTGAAAACACTACTAACTAATGTTAATCATTGAGACGTATCGATCCGTCAAAATTATTATTATGTTATAATGAAATCGTAAGACAATTCAAATTTATACTTGGCGGTATCAGTGGACTAAAATCTTGAATGGACCGCATGCCAAATGTGCGTGGAAATATACGTGGGTGATACACGCAACGATCAATCATACAGTATGGAGTTGTCCAATTTGCCGTACCACGTCTACTTCATATTATTTTTGTAATAACGCCATCAAGTGACGTAACGGCTCAATTGTACGGTGAAAGGGATCAAATTCTGGTTTTATTTTCTTAACCAACATATTGCATGATCCGTGTTCTGCCTATTTTTTATGCTTAAAAACTAAAAAATATTTACTGTCTTACTTTCTCTCTGATAAAAATAAGTTTATTATCAATGGTTTATAAATTAGTTTAAGCTAATTATCGTTAGAGCATGTCGGGAAAGTAAATCTGATATTTCGAAATTTCATGTCCGAATCCATTTTAAATCAAGTGCCAGATTACTCTACCAGAGATTAAAACTGTCAATAAAGATAATGCACAGCGTCTGTAAGGAAACTTGTTCGCGCGTAATATGTATTTAAAGCATAATAAAGTAGCCAATAAAGTTATGTCAATAATTAATTGAAAAAACGTCGTAGATTCTGTATCAAGTGCTCCAGATTGTGATGTCGTAAGAAGGTGGGCGTGCACTGAAGGCGAGCGTAGGAGCTGACATCGATCAGATGGTCACCCCGGCGCACCGGTCGCGTCATTTCGCAATTTCAGTGTACATTTTAGCGCACCGACGTTTCTTGGATATCAAATAAGCTGACAACTTAAATTTCTTAATAAAACTTAAATCGGATTTCACACTATGAATTAAAAACAAGAATAATTATTTTAGTATTTTGTTAAGGAACACACGTCGAAACGTCCTTTTTTACTTAATATCTCTGAAAATGATTGCGGCATTTTTGTCAAATTTAAAAACATTTGTATATCTCTCTACATGTTTGTTCTGCGCAATCTCCGTAACCATTGCCCATTTTTGAAGAAACTATCACTGGCAGATAAATGAATGTGCAGATGTAATATAAGCTATTTTGTTGGAGAAAGAAAACTGTAGAATATAAAAAAGTTATAACACTAATATCGTCAATAAAGATGCATTGCTGTTGTTCCAGGTCGGTGGCGCACGAGCCCGATGAGCGCGTGCGCGGCGGCCGCCATGCGCGAAAAACACGCGGCGCCGCGCCGCCTCGCCTCCCCGCCGTCCTCGCCGCACGATCACCACCCTTGTCCGCTCGCCACCGCACGGTCTGACGAGCCTCTGGACCTGAGAGTCACGCACAAACGTCCTCAGCGACTAGAAGATGAGAACTGTAACCTGATCGTGCCGTCACCTCCACCGCACCCGACCCATCCGGCTCACCCTGCCCATCCTGCTCTACTTCAATTTTGCCGACGGTTACCGTTAGCCTTGCCGGCCTCTTTCGGTCGCTACCCGTTCCTCCCAGCGGCAGCTGCAACTCTCCTAGCCCCTGGTGCACCACGACCTCCGCCCGTCCCTCCGAACCCCGGAGTCAACCGGGCCCGTGATCGATACACATGCTCATACTGTGGCAAGGCTTTCCCACGCAGTGCAAATCTGACCCGACACTTACGGACCCACACAGGCGAGCAGCCGTACCGCTGTAAATATTGTGAACGATCATTTTCAATCTCTTCGAACCTCCAGCGACACGTGAGGAACATTCATAATAAGGAGCGCCCTTTCCGATGTCGTCACTGTGACCGCTGCTTCGGACAGCAAACTAACCTAGATAGGCATCTGAAGAAGCACGAAGCGGAAAACGGCGATGACAGCCGTCGAAGATCGCCCGAGGAGACGTACTTCGAAGAGATTAGATCGTTCATGGGACGTGTGGCTCCGGCACGGCGCGCTGCCGCCGCGGCCGCGAGCGGTGTCGACCACACTTGATAGTGGTCTTAACGAATAATATTCGCCGTTACAATTATCTGGTCGAAGCATCCAAATGACTTTCGTGTATAAATATAACGGTACCTTTTACTATATCATATGAGGTTTTCGATCGAGAAGACACGCCAATGAAACTATTTTGCTATAGATTTATGATATTATTCTAATGATTTCAATGGTTAAACCTATGTGTACTATAATATACAAACGCTCTGTAAATACTTCTTTGTGTTACCGAATCTACTACATTTTCCCTCCTACTCATTCCTGGCACAGACTGGAGAAAACTTAAATACTGATCACCATGATGACGGTTTGTTACTTGATTGTATTAACGAAGTGATAATATTTCATGTACTTTATGTAAATATAAGAATGTGCAAAATAGTTTAGTTCCCGTACCGAATTTTCACTACCGATAATAATATACTAGGTATACGAATATATTCCTAGTGTATAAACAATTTATGTGTCGAAATACGATAAGTGTTCAGAGTGTTCTCTATCGTAGATTTAGAATTTAATAAGTAAGTATTGTATGAATGTAAGTTGACTTCTTGAACTATTAATGTATAAATTTTGCTTCTACGATGTAAAATATTTAGTAACGTAGTCTGAAAGGAAACGCCGGTTACCAATAAATATGTATAATTTGTTGCTTATTGAAGATATTATAAATATAAATATTTTAATGAAATGTTAGAAACGTTGTTTAGATTTGATCGGATATCTCTAAAGAATTATTAATATAGTGTGTGTTGCGTAAATTATTTAGTTTTATTGCTTCATTGCACGGGAAAGCGAAAACTGTGTAATTCGCGATTGTTAAGTTTCCAAATATTAAGAAAAGCAAATATGTTATTTCATCTTTTGAGATTATAAATTATATATAATACGATTACCTATGACAATAAAATCGAGAAATATAAATTAACTTCGAAATTGGAGCGCTAAATTAAGTTACATATCTGTGATTTTATTTATTACTTGGCTGCAATTAGAATCGTTAACAATCCATTATGCTTAAAAACTTTCAAAGAACTACTCTAAACGTTCCTTTAAGAATAGATAGATCTCTAGTGTTGTTACGAGTATTGGATAAATAAAGTAAAATGTTTAAACAATGAAAGGTATTAAAGAGCTTACAGATATATATAATAAGTAGGTCACTTACGATCGATCATACGTATGTTACGTGCGTAATATAAAACTACGTACAAGATTAAAATACAACAGTAGTACAAAGTATTAAGCAATGATTTGTATGGTCAAATTATAAATAGCAGCTTAGACGAACACAAATGTATATTTTGATATCTCACAAATTATTTGGTAAAATGCAAATTTGAGTAAGTGAGAAACTGTTGAAGTCTCCATTTACATCAGTTTTCAACATAATGAAATATAAAACAAATTATAAATTTTATTAAAGAAAAACTACTTTCTAACTAAAAAGATTTCTGTGACTGCTTTTTTACTGTGTGTACTCGTACCAAATTTATCTTTGAAACGTACAAGAGATGCTATTTAACTTATCACTAGAATTTAGATGAAATAGAGATTATTATTATTACCTTGTGGTTTTGTACTTTTGATACCTATTAATTATTCAAAGGTCACCGATTACCTTGTCAAAGTAAAATAAATAATACAAAATCTCCTACGTTTTTCTTTTTCCTGTCTAATAGTATATATTACATTTTACAACAATACCCTGAAATTATCGGAAGATTATAAAAAAATATCGACTAAGAATCTAATCGATGTATACGATTGAATTAACTCTTGTAAATCATTTAATAAGTAGAAAAATATTTTGTACCTAAGTCTAAATTTATTTCAGTAGTATATTGCCCTTTTTAAATTTACTTTTGGCTAAAAAAATTTACTTAATGTTAATACAAATTTATTCTATACAGGAATTGGTCACTTGTTGTTTCCTTGTTCTTGTCAAGTACTGAATACCTTTAGTGCTAATAAATAATTCGGAATAAAACGTTAATACGATATACATTAATAGACAAACATATTTTTCGTCCTAATTAAAAGTTAAAGTAATGACAAAACATAGCTGAAAAAGACATTGTTTTCTATACATATTTATGCAATACGCAATAAAATATATATTACACACAATTTAGTCATAATATTCAAACAATATAACCAAACAAAATACTTAAGCTAGTTTTTTAAATGTGTTTTGTTCAGTAAGTTTTCAAGTAAAACACGAAGTATCATAAATTTGTAGGCGTAACATCTACAACAACGAAGATAAAGTACAATATGTAATACGGCTTATAATGCCATAAACATTCCACTTGGATATAGATAAATCTAAACAGATAGATATAGAGATCTAATTCAAATGGTATTCAAATAGTACGCCATTTTGGTATGGAAGGGCGCCGGAGGCGTGCGTCGTTGCGCAGCCTCGCGAACGTTTACGATACGATTATACTTTATTGCCATTAATTTGCGACAAACGAAACCGCCCAGAAACATCGAGACGGCCATATTGGCAAACCATTCGATTTATTCAACTAATTGACCGTTGTATACAATGGCAGACGGAAGAAGTCGAGGTTATATAACGTACGGGAGTCAACCAGCATCACATCCGTTGAGGAACTCTACCACCTTGCGCAAGAGGCGCGACTGTTTTCGGACTGTTAACGTCCAACATTCCGTCCAAAATCACGACAAGCAGATACAATTGCACTCACATACATCATCAAATAATTATTAGATTATATCGCATATTATTTAACCTTCAAACGCAAGAATATACCTAATATCAGGCGATAAATATATCATTACATGTCCTACATATGTTTTAATAAATTTTCCACGAAACCTTGCGGTCTTTTACAAGTGAAAACATGTTTTAAGTAAAAAAAGACCGTGTACCTACACCTCTGATTCAATTTTATTCTTTAACATGAATTATTCGTTGATAAAGGTGGCAATAAAAACTTCTAGTCAATAAATTCCTAGGCAAATAATCTAGTATAGATCTAGGTCCAGCGCAATGTAACTATGGCTATCATTCTGAATGCGACTTTAACAGAATCACTGCTCACTGTGTCGGTCCAAGTGATTAAATGTGGGCGAGAATTAAACGCTGAATAGGAAATGTTTTGAAAAGTGTACTAGTAACAAAATTGCTTTTGCGATTTATGTAGAAAATAACAAAAACAGTCTAGTACAGTACTTATTATAAACTAATTATATCAACATTATTAAAGGTGCCCATATTCGTTCTAAAAGTGAAAAAAAAAAAAACAAATATTGACTAGAAAATATTTCAAATGCAATAATCGTCAAAAAATCATACGAATTATAAAATTTTATAATTGAAGAAGAAGTAAAATGTTTCAATATAATTTTATTTGATATCATTTACCTGACGACCTTTAATGCTCAAGAAGATACAAATAAATCTTTCCACTATAAAATAATTTGTTTCATTTCCAATAAATTAATGCTAAATATTGCATAGCTTCAACCATAACTTTAAAACGAAACACTTAAGTAATTGCTGTATCGATCTCATCCATATCAATGGTAATGGTATAACTTAGAAGAGCTTAATTTCTTTACCCGCTTTCGTTAATACATACCTAAATCTTAGTGTTAAGTGACAATAAGGTCATGTATGATAAATTATGCTGGAGTCAAGTACTATAACATAGTAATAACAGAAACACAGAAATTTTGTTATGGCGGAGGTTTTGCAATATAAATGAACGGAGTGAAAGTTAGCCAGAGGATCACCCAAGCTCCACAGCACAATTCAACGGGGGTAGGTCCATGTTACCGAAGGCTATCTTGATAGTCACCACCGCAGCTCCTGTTATTGCCGCCAAACCAAGCCAAGCCAAGTAGTGTGCAAATATTACCGTGTTCCGGTTTGAAGGGTGTTGCAGCTAGTGTACTGACTGGGTTAACATTTTATGCTTCAAGGCAGCGAGCTCAATGTAGTGCAATCGGTATCATATTAAATAGCGCCACATTGTTATGGTCAAGCGTGTTATTAACCATCAAGCGAACGGTCTCATTTGTATTGTCGCTTTGTGAAATTAAAAAAAAAACAACAGGGGGATCGAATCAGTAACAATGCATGCGCTGAAGCAGTTAAAGTTTCAAGTGGTATCGATAAGTTTATAAGTTGGAGTATGCTTAGAAGTGGTAGCATAGGGTGGGGCAGTTGCACAACGATGACACGGCGCGGGCGCCTTGTTAGCGGCGCGTGCGCAGCCCGCCGTTGCGTTACATTATTTATTGCTTATTGAAAAACTGACGATCGTCTGCGCAGCATTAGAACTTTTGTGGTCTGCGCTGTTGCTATCTTTTTGTAAGAAATAATTTTTACGCAGTCGTAAAAAAAAAACTGTGTGGCAATCTAAGTGCTGCCTATTGTGACACTAAAAGCTTTTAATAAATACACCACAGAGCGAAAACGAAACGAGTTGGAAAATTATATAAATTGATATTAAAAACAACCAAGTCCTAAATATATTTCACTGCTCGATCTATTTTAGGATAAATAAGATGTTATTATATAATTTCCATATCGATCATTAAACTACAACTTGTTAAATTAATTTACTATTATATTTTTTATCTCAAGAAACACTGTTTTTAAAACTATTTTTTTTTAAAACGTTGCACTGAACTATTTTTAAAATATAATGACGTATTAAAGCGCAAAATTTCACATAAGAAATATATTTAAACAAGCACCAAGAGTGAAATATATACAATGAAACGGACAAGTCTGCGGTCAGTTGCATGATTTTGAGAGAGCACTTGCGGTGAGAAGCGAAACGGATATAAAATAAGTCTAGAAGTATACAATCTCATTTGTTTTCTGAGCATATAATTAATTAATTATTACTTACATATAAAATATATGTGACAAAGAATTGATGGCAGGAGTAAATATTAAATTATAAAGCACTGTGAAAACGAACTACTACTAATTTGTATATAAAATATGAATATTTTGTTGTTTACCCTGATTGAAGATAATTAATTGCAAATAAAATAACTCTATAGACAACAGAACAAAAATATGTTCATTATAAAGTAAATGGGGAGAGTTAACTAGATTTAACCATTTGTTGTTGAAAATAAACTTTAAATTCTATACCATGTCAAAAAAATTACAAGTCTTTTCCAGCGAGAATGTCTCCGGTGACCATAAGCAGGTGACCGATCCATCACCTGTGCCCAGCGACATGCTTAATTAATGGAGAGCAAGGTCGGCTGATGAAATAAGCCGAGAGTTATTCTAGTGCTAAACAAGAATAAGATATCTTACGCAAACTTTTCTAACATTAAAATACTCTTAAATCACACACTTTAAAACGATAACATCTCACGAAGTTAACACTTAACACCTAATTGATGTATTAATAATTCACACATATAGATTTAATAAAGTTGTACGCGTAACCTATTTGTTCTTTATAAATTTATTACCTATAATTCATAACCGTACATTTTTATACGTCTCTCAGTCTGCAGCTAGCATTTGAAACAAGCACACAATATTTTGATACTTATCTGTTAATATAATACTTATATAGAGATAAGTAAAATTTGAGTATTTCTTTGACATGTTAAAACAATACCATTTTAGTTACTTCATCTGAAAGCTAAGCCGATACTTAAAAAAGCAATTTTAAAAAATTTTGCTTATCCATCCCTTTTTTTACACTTTATATGTATGTATTGATTTTGTCAAGATCTTTTCTTCTAGATAAATAAAGATACCGACTATAACATAGACATAATATATCTTGTGCTTGAAAATAGTTTGTTAGTTCCGAGAGAGCTACAGAATGTCTGCATCGTTTTTGATGTCTCCTTTACTTTTATACATCTGAAGATATGTTACATTATTTAGATTGTTTTTAGTTAAAAAAATGTTTCTTGCTAATCTTGTAAAATTATGAAGTAATTCTGATTAAGCTCCAATCATTTTACTAGCAAATTTTTAAATTTGTGACTAACACCTTTATATAGCACGAATAAAAATAACTATGTACTTATACGCTTATAAATCGACTTACTCTTTTTAAATTGTGCACTCTGTATAATTAGAGGATTGTCAGTACGATCTTAAAAAGAAGTAATCCTCTGGAGTTTCCCTTTAGTTCTCCTTAGAGAATGACGCGTTATTAACATGCTTTAGTAAGAAACCATTGGTGATTGGAAAGCATTGAACAAATCAAATTAATAGAGAGAACTTGAGTTTAATTTATATAAATATACACGAAAGGTACAACACAAACCTCTTAAGCATTTTATATACACGTATCTCACCCTTTACCGGACATCGATGTGAAATAAGCACTACGAGTACAATTAATGAAATATGTGAACTGGATTGGAAGGTATATCCGCTACACCATATCATAAACACCAGATCCATGTGTCAGTCCAGATAAGGGCTACACGCCTTACTTTGGTTAGGACCTCATGCCTTGCGGAGATATTTTGATAAGGACCCGATAAATTAATTATAGTAGAGTACGGTTGGACGCTAATAAACCGGCAAACTTGCTTATCGGTCTGCAACTCTAGATATAGACTCAGTAATGAAGCTTGAGGTCATGTGTCGGGCTTTTAGCTGTAGCTTCTTTATTGTTCTTTGCATCAGTATCAAATTAATAGAACAAAAAAGGCTTCAACAGCTTATATTTTACCTTCATCATAAATAAAATCCTAAGATGGACACCGACAGCCGATTGTCGAGTGATCGATTCGGAAAGTTTTAGTGACCAATTTAGTCTGATAACAAAATATAGCTTAAAAAACACATTACAAATATAATATAAATATCAAAATAGATAAAAATGGTAGTAGTAAATAGTAATTTTTTTGTACGGCAAAGCTATGAGACAAACCTGATGGTGAGTGATACTGCCCTCAGAAACATTGCTATAATAAGGATAATATACACAACACAACATCGTGCTCGAAATTTATAAATATAAGATGTTAAGTCTCGTTACTCTAGCAGTTTTAGTAGTTATAACGCCCTTTAAACCTGAACATAGAAATGTTTGCACACTACTGTTTGAGTTGTTGTACGTACCTACACAGTCTCCGGCAAGAAAGATCTACCACCAGTAAGTTTAAACCGCACTTAAAAAAGTCTACCTTTCTATATGAATAAGAAATGTATAGTAATTTATTATACTTCATTTAAGGCTCCTTGTAACTATCTACTTAATCTGTAACGACGAAACAGATGTAATATTAAAAATCGCTTATTTCCGTTTCCTGAGATACAGGTTTTGTTTATAGTTCAGGAACCAGAAGCTGTGCTGTGCTTATTTGTGTGATGTAGTTTCTCAAGAATGAATTCTATTCAAATTCCATTCATGGAATATATAAACAATCAACTCTTGAGTTCTATTTATTCAACGAAACGTCGAGACGAGCAAGACGTTCACCTGATGTTATGTGTAACAGGGTAACGCTAGTCAGGATGTTATGATAAGCTTCATTATCCCAACAGTTTCCTACCTACAACACTCTTCAAGCCAAAATACAGTAATGTTTGCACGGCACTGATTTGCGGCAGAAATAGCTAAAAAGTCTCTGATGCCAAAGACCGTCTAAGTAGCTAATACTACTTAGACGGTCTTTGGCATCAGAGACTTTTACATATTTCGGTGTTGAATCGTTTACTTCGAAATTATCACATCATTATTAAACGTTTAAACTGATCACAGGTATGCGTTACTGCACTTGTTAAAATCTACACGTATACGTTGCGTCAAGTAAATAACAAATTATAACCCAGCCGCCGCACAGCTTCTGTAATTATAGACGTAAAATCGAACAAATTCGATTATCACCTCAGTTTTGAGTGCGATGGATGTGGTTATGGCTCATTTTAACTTGGTTAATACAAATCGAGAAACCTTGCGATAGCGCTGGATAAATTGGCCGTGCATCGATAATAAGTGCACTGGCCATCAATAATTACACGGTAGCTGTGACGATAAGCGTCGACACTATTGTGCATAATGTCGCCCAGTATTACTAAATTATATGGTGCTCGGTGCAACTGCTCCGATCGACACACCCGCGAACCGGTCTTTACAAGCGGAGTTCCCCTGAATTAGGTTAAAACCGTTTAAAACATCAACTATAAATTTGCAACACCGAATTGATACGAACAAACAACTAAATAAATTTATTTTATTACCCTTTTATTGTTCACATTAACCATTGATTAAGTAACTTCTTTATATATCTTCAGCTTCAGTATATATACATTGGATAGGGTAGTCCTTATTAAATTTTGGTAAAAAAAACTCCTCGTGCTAAGTGATGTTCTTAACGACCAAAAGTTTTGTCAGGGATCAAATTAAACGCACTCTGTAAATCAAGCACTAACAAAATGGGTCATGTTATATTAAATTTAATACATTCAACATATACATGGTACTCGTTAATCGTACGGAACCCTCGGCTCACAATCTAGATTCTCTGACAGGTCGAGTCGTCACCAGTCATATTATAAATTCAGCGCGGGCGCAACAGGTTTCTTCTGTTTCGTTCCGCGGACTTGAACTGTAGAAAGTTATATAGCTTAATGGTAGACATCTCGAAAATGATTTTAAATTAACGTAAAACAACTATGTTGCCACATCTTTAAACTGGAGTGAGGGTAGAAAGAGACGGCAGGAGCTATCTTTTATCTTTTTAATTTAATTAGCCGTACAGTCCGACCGAGGTGAACCACAAATGGCGAAGAAAACTTAAACAAATACAATGATTTGTCACTACTACAGCGTACTTGTTCTTCTTAGATATTCACTTTACAGAATGAACCAACAGTTCAGGTTTGAAGGGATTTCTAGCCCATTATGATGATAGACATGTCATTGCTGTCTGTTAACTGAAATGAATCCTGGCTACAGTCTTAATGGTTGACTAAACTGAAATACGTACACATTTGAAGAGAGATGAGCTAGTAAAATTACTAAGTAACAAAAATTGTTACCTTAACCTCTCAAGACCAGTATTGTCCTGTATTGTGTTGTATAAACATCCTTAATCTCGTAATATTTCTTATAGTAATATATCTTACCGTAAGGAAAAGTATTGCTCGTCTTATCTACAATATTCGTTTATTGTTGCATATTGTTATTTAATCAACTTTTTGAGAAGTTTTCTGTAACTTATTATTTATGTTAAAATTTAGTTTACTTGTACATATATCTTCATATATTTGTGAGGTAAGACGTGATAAACAGATTCGGAAATAGTTTTTAATTGAACCTATGAAAAGTAAATAAGAGACTAAATCACATTCGCAATTAAGTCGTCGTTATTGCTTCCCCTGCATGTATTGCAGCTTCCAATCGTTTTCACAATGTTTTAATTTTAACAATCTTTACGTATAAGAATCTTATAACACTTGTTCGTGAATACAGTTAGCTATATAATTGATGTTGATACATACGTACTGCCAAATAAGTGGTCCATTCTGCGCTGAGAAAAAAATCCGACCGTGCGTCTTCTCCGTGACACGTTCATAAAAAAAGAAAATAATATTGATATTTTTTTCGTAAGTCGTTCCGTACATTTTTTTAATAAGTTTCTATGAAGCATCTAGAATATTGAATAACGAGGTAAAGCTGTAGGAGACCTTCGAAAAGTAATCAAATATAGATTGGATAAGCTAGCTAGTCGCTTTATACAATAATGATAAATGAAAAAAAAATATTTCTTTGTAGTCTTTACTTACATCCTTACTCCAGTGCTGAAAATCTGAGAAGATAATTTTTTAGCCGATATAAATGTTTTCTGCTTCCTGTGTCCGGTATTTTATTGCATACGGTACCCTAAATATATCCGGCGAAATAAGAGCGAATTCCCAAATAACAATCTCCACGGAAGACGCGTATTTTTGGTATGGCCCGGCGAGACCCAACTCGCAAGATTGCACTAATTAGCCACGAAACTTATGCCCGTAATGCGCACCCGCGGTCTTATGCCTTCGTCGTTACGATAAAAAATAATAAAAAAACCACTCTCCGCATATGGAAGTGAACAGATGATGACCAAAAAATATCTTTACGTGTACACAATAATTGTTTAATTAGTGTTTTTTTTTAATTCATTACCCCCCGTATAATGGTTTCGCTCTGAAGTTTGTTCCGTATGATAAAAAGTAATCATACTGACTAAACAGCGACCATTATCGTTTTATACACAAGTAATAAAAGAAAACAATTTATCGCATAAATTAGAAACGTTAGATGCGATACAACTTAACAAGATGTTCTTTGGTATGCGTAATGAAACCTGTCCATTGCTAACGACTCGGATGTTTCTGAATCTCGTATTCCAATTATAAAAGCACGACAACTAAACTGGTGCCTGGTCAGGGAGTACTCAGCCGTCTGTCCGGCACTATTTTGAGTAACGGGTATGCGACTCCAGCTTCCCGAGCTACTACTGTCTCCTTTCTGCTCTTTCCGAGTCAGTAGTATACTCTCTTATTGTTAATTCATTCCCAAAGTCCGCATTCCTTTACTTTACATATTCCCCTATCTAATCCTTCTTATTTCTTTTTCGCCAAGCCAGTGCTAAGCCGTGCCCAAGTGCTGCATGCCCAGAGGCGAGTCTGAAATAAGCGTGCCATTAGCCCTAGGACCGGATGACCCAGGTTAACCTTGTTAACTGAAGTCACTTTATCAGGGTTCCAGTGCTTGTGTCAGGACAAACGGGGCTTACTCAGCCTGGTTTAGCATCCAGAAGGGTGTAAGACAGGGATGTGTGGCTTCGCCGTGACTATTTAACCTATTTATAGACAATTGCTTGAAAGACTTGAAAGATAGTGAGTATGGACTATGAATGAGTTGATCGTCAAATACCTCCTATACGCTGATGATCAAGTTTTAGTTATAATAATAGATAAGTAGAGGTGTGATATATAGGGCCTTATATATGAAATTGGCGTTTGGTACGGGAGGAATATAAAGTTTTTTTGTAAAATATATTTAATTAATCAAATTATGCACCGTTGTTATTTATGCACTTTTGCCATCTCATAGATAGTTTATTGATCCCTTTGCTAAAATAAAAACCATAAAGGACTGCCGCACCGGAGTTGAATTTTTGTCTTTGTAAGAACTTGTCCAAATTCCGGAAAAAATAGTAATCTGTTAGGGCAAGGTCCGGGGAGTACGGTGGATGCAGCAGACATTCCAATTGTAGCTCATTTAACACAGTGGTTCTTTGTTGTGCGGTGTGTGGTCTTGCGTTGTCGTAAAGCAGTGGCCTAGACCAATTGATCAATTTCGGTTGTTTAGCAGCTAGTTCTTCCTTCATGGTTTGCAGTTGCTGTCAATAGATGTCTGCCGTAATCATTTGACCAGATTTTAGGTAGCTGTAGTGAACGACACCGGCGCTAGGCCAGCAAACACTCACAAGTAACTTTTTCTGAGTCAATTTTCGTTTAGGACCGGATTTGGCTGGGTCCCCAAGGTTCAGCCATTGCAACGAGCGCTTCCGATTTTCGTACAGTATCCACTTTTCATCACAAGTAATGATTCGATTTAAAATTCCTCTATTATTGTGGCGGTTGAGCAAAATAACAGAGTAGTCGACGCGTGTTTGCAAGTTCGATTCACTCAATTCTTGAGGTACCCATCGTTCAAGTTTTTTTACTTTGGCCGATTTGCTTCAAGTGGATTAATACAGTTTTGTCACTTACTCCGAAGCCTGCAGCTATCTCTAAATTGCTTTGTGATGGATCCGCTTCCACAATAGCCTTTAATTCTTCATTTTCTACTTTGGTCTCGACCGTCCACGGGGTTAATTCTGAAGATCAAAATTTCCAGAACGAAAACGTTGAAACCAAAAATGTACCATGCTTTCTTTTGCGACACTAGCGCCGTACACATCATTAATCCTCCAAGCTGTTTCTGCAGTACTGGTGCCACGGTAGAACTCGTATTCGTAAATATACCGATATTTCATATTTTCATTGTGTGGTAATAAACAACGCCAAAGAAAAAAATAATGAGCAAAAAACAAATGAATGACTGTTTTCAAAACTCAAATATACCAGCTAAATGAATTTATACATTTGAATTTGGAATTCTTAACCAAAGAGGAGATATTTCAGATCAAAGTGGTCAGTACGACAAAACGCTAATTTCATATGTAAGGACTTAATATATGTATGTATGTATGACAGCTAAACGGCAGTCTTCTATAACCCGGGGCCTATTCTCACTCATGTTCATATCTCAATAATAAATTAAAGAGTGTTGTTTCGCTTCACGCAATAATCATACAAGAAGAAACCAGTAAACAGGATCCTAATCTTACTTTAAGTTAAGCGTGACAAAGTGTCAATGTAAATTGGCTGTTACAACGCCAATGGCAATTCGTTTTCACTTTCAATGTCATTCAGTGTGCTGATTTTCTATACCGATACAGTTTTTCATTTCATCGATGATGTAGCGAAGCGTCAGATTTCACCTATTGTGGTCAGGAAACTGGAAACCTTAATAACCTACTGAAAGTAGTTTTTTGATTTTGCTTATTTTACAAAGCAACTACAGTTTTATAGTCACATTGTAGTTATACACTGACGAAAATAGTTAAGCATTTACCTTACAGTTATGTTTGGTCTAAAGATCTAATTGAAAAAAAATCATACTACTCACTAGGTAATTATTCGTATGATACAAGTTTTGCTGTCAAAATTTAATTGAAGTAATTCTTTATCACTTATTTGTCAATGTCAAATGATGACTGGACTTTCACGTTCATTGCGAGATGTGCACAAGCTTTTACAACTTAAAAAAACTGTTCTTAATTTACTTAAGTAAAACTTGAATCCATTGGTCGGCATCTCCCATGTATATCCTTGACATATCGTTACGTGTAAACGAAATAACCATATTGATTTTATCATCAGCCCATAAACGCCTACCACTGGACATAGGCCTTCTCCAGATATCTCCAAATCGATTCGATTTCTCGGGACCTTACAGTCAGCATGACCTCCGGTACCGCCGGGCACTAAGGCCAGTCACTTGTAGAGGTTCATATTGGTTCGGATTTGGGCCATTGTCCGCCACGCTGACCCCATGCCGGTTGGTGGGAGCCAGTGCCTCTTTGTTAATTAGCACGGTGCACCACGAGCACATGAGCTTGACTAGGGTCCCGTGAGTGATGTGCGGGAACCTTTACATCCCATATTAATTTATTAATTATCAATTGTTACGTTTCTTTGTTCTTTATATACATGAACAAAAATAGATTATAACTTACGTATATTATAATTATAACTTACATATCAGTATTATATTTTCCGGAAACTATTCTGTGGACTACCTAAAAAATGGTAAAACTCATTATAAGGTCACAGGAAATATTTTATCTTTATATTCATTACTTTTTAAGCAATGAAGTTAAACTTTTGAATATGAAGCTAAATCGTTTAACCAATTTTGAAATCGGCAATTGGTATATATCAAGAATAAACTATCAGATAAATTAATATAAGTATACAGTAATATGATTACTGTTGAAGAGCTAGATTATTACACCAAATATATTATAAATTTCATTATCATCATCATCATTTCAACCGATGGACATCCACTGCTGGACCTAGGTCTTTTGTAATGTATTATACAAGCCACGGTCTTGCGCTGTTTGAATCCAGTGGCTCCCAATGATTTTTTTTTATGTACTGTGTCCACCTAGAGGGGGGTCTGCTAACACTGCGCTTTCCGAGGCGGGGTCGCCATTCCAGCACTTTAAGACCCAAACGTCCATCGGTTCTACGAGCTATGTGCCCCGCCCATTGCCATTTTAGCCTCGCGATTCGTAGGGCTATATCGGTGACTCTTCTTCTGCAGATCTCCTCATTTTTGATTTGATCAAGAGACACTCGAAGCATCGCCCTTTCCGTCGCCCGCTGTGTGAGTCTGAGCTTTCTTATAAGGCTCATAATTAGCGACCAAGTTTCAGAACCGTAGGTCATCACTGGCAACACGCATTGTTCGAAGACTTTGGTCTTCAAGCACTGAGGGATTTTGGACGAAAAGACCTTGCGAAGATTCATAGATACTATTAATTTATTATTTACTACTATACTCTTTTCAAATGTTACGCTTTGATAAAGTCTGTATGCTACTGGTTAACGTCGGTAAAATTGTAATCAAATAATAAAATTTTGTATGAAAATAATTGAAAATCAGGAAACTATTTTGGAATCAAATAATTCCTCCTTAGAAATGGATACCTACGTTATTCTCCATACAATCAACTTGGAAGACATACAAGACCCGCGGGTACTGTTTACATTACACGCTCGTAATTGCTTTTGACTTCGAAATCATTCCATGAAATATCAATTACTTGATGACGGCAAAACATTACCTTATAGGATATTAGTTTAGATGTATTTTAACAACTTTTAGATAAATATTGTATAAAAAGGAAAATGGTGCAAGTTTTTTAATTTTCTGAAATGATTAATGTATATATTTAATGTTAACTTTGATAACATGAAATATATTTAAACATTTTATGTTCTTACCACTCTCCAGTCAGTCTAAATATCAAATTGTTCATAACATTATGAATTTAATTATTTTAAGTAATATTATACATACTTCATAATCTCTTCTATCTGCCATTCAGGATCCTGTCAAAATTGATCTATCCATTTCGATGATTATTCGTCACTTACAAATACTGTACTGTACTGGGCAGAAAAGTTTTTTAAATTTGCGTTATGTATAAGTTTCGTATAAATATCTAAACCTTAAACCATATTATAAATAGATAATTCAATTTCTTTGTATTTTTTAATCAAAACAAAAAAGTGTTAATGTTTCATTATACCATTCCTCTTAAATATATGTATTTCATTACAGAATAGGATTCGTTGCAATAAATAAACACCTTGCCACGCTTCCTGATTTAATAAGAGCGCGGTTAGAGAAAAGTTGTTACATCTTAGCGAACACACTGCGAACAAGAATGCGCTTAGTAATCTGTATTACAAACGTGAAAAGCATTCTTAAGCTGTTTAACCTGTTAGAATAAATAAACAGAATATTCAAGCGTCTAGAGAGCGGTGAAGCATCTTGTGTTAATTTATAAAAGCATGACGAAACAGAATCAACATTATGGTAAGCTGTTTTCCTAATATACGGAAAAGTTAATATTAAATACTCATTCAAATTATGAGGAGTTACCACGATATCTCAATTACCAATTATAACTAAAATATTTAGTAATTACCACAGGGAAACAGCGTATCTATAAATTAATTCAAAAATATCAAACATATACACAGACTGCCTACCAATTATTTTAAGTGCTGGGAGGCAGGGCATTCTTAGTCATGAATAAAGGTCATTTATTCACGTCGCTAGACTAAGACGGGTAGGTGGATTTCCAAAATTTTCATGAAACAGTAAACTTTTTGATCCATATTCGATTAAAATTGGGTTCCATTTTCTCATAGAGTTTAGTGACAGTGAGACTGAAGATGGTAAAGCGTGCTTGCACAAAATTCTTCGGCACTTAATGTTCACGAGCAACAAATTTACAATCTGAAAATCATAACTAGTCAAGAGGTTTCGGAAAACTCTAACGCCATCCAAACCTCACAACTTGTGGAACCAAACCTATGGCGTCAGTATTTCAAGATAAACGCTCACCCATTTCACTTATACAAAAGTTATAACAGAGTCATACAAGCAATCTTAGTATTCTGAACAAATGAAAACCAAAAAACATCTTAGGTTGTGACAAAGACCTTAGAGAAACTGCAAATCACCCGAGAAGTACAGACTGGGTGATTTCTGACCGAATTGCGGTCGCAAGGGAACCGATCCATGCAACCGCATCGAGTGGACGCGCAATACCATTGCCTATACTGCGTGGTGAAATGGGGAAAGTGTTTCCTACGAGACCTCTAAAACTCGTCTGATCTCGTTCGTTTACAATAATCAGAGCATGCTAATGTATTGCTATTAGTTATACACAGATAAGCCACAATAGTCACTTGACTAAAGCCGTCTGCAATACACTTTAGTTCACGTTGGAGACCACAATATATATCATTTTTTGAATATAAATTGAACATTGTTGTTAAATTTAATAAAAATTTGGACATCACTGGAATCAAAAGAGACGACAATAAGAAAAAATATCGGAAATATTTTAAAATAAACAGAAATTATTTATGAATTGACCATAAAATCACAATTTCATAAACTAAAGCTAAATTATGTACATTTAAAGTTTGGTTATTTAGCTTATAATAGTATATCGTAGCTAAAGCTTAAATTTGATTAGCCAGTACATTCTGCAACGGAAAGCTGATATTAAATCATAAGAATGTTTTATTCATTCAACCAGTTGCGATTTTGATGTCGCAAGTCGATCCCGTTAGCTGTTCCTGATCATTTATTCCAAGTAATAAACGTGTCATAAACGTGTTCATATGATTCTTAAAATCAAATGCTTTAATGTTCTTCAAAACTTTAAAAACCATATCGATTGCTATTAAATCTCCCATCCCATCTATTAAACCTCATCAAAATTATTAAAATAGTCACTGTAAAATCTATGTTATGATTATATGTGATGTATGTATGTATATATGATGATATATAGATTTATTTTACATTAACGTTATATTTAAAAAGCTCTAAATATAACCTATCCTTAAATTCGTAGTCAGATGATGAATCTTTTTTCAAGAATCTTGCCACAATTATCTCTGCATTTTTATTATAAATAAACGATGAACTGAGATTCTGTAACAGCTTATCTTGTCTTTTAAATATTTTCGCATGTATATTTTCCAAAAAACAAAAAAAATATATTGACCTTGCTACACAGGTTTAGTCGCCAATAAAACTGTTATTTTCGAAACATTACATTGCCAGTTAATACGCCTCTTCCAGCTAAAGGCCTAACGTTACTAGCGCCACATTCTTATAGACGGGCGTTACACTTACCATCAGAGGAACTTCCTGCTCGTCTCGTCGCTTTGTATTTAAAAAAAAAAACAGATTGTATGTGTAAGATTTAAAACGTCTTCTTTAGTGATAAAATGGGGTGCAATTAATATGAGATGACAGATACAAAAGGAAAGCCCGCGCCGCCTTGTCTTGAGGGAGGTACAACGGTCCCGCGAGGTCACGCGAAACCCGGGCGTCTTAATTTAATTGTTATCTTCCACGACAATCTGTCATAATTGCTTGCAATTAATCATACGTGAAACTGCCACATGTGTTCTGGTTTTATAGCCGCTACCGGCTTTTACTTTACACAATACGTAAATAATTTATAAGAGACTTAATATTATTTTTTTTATTACATAGATTAGCGCTTAACTACGATGTTATCTCATAATAAACGGTGATAGATTCTTTGTTTGACCACTAGTCTAGAAGAAAACTATTCACTCTACACTTAAAGATTCCCACATCACCCCCGGTCGGAAATATTAATGCTTGCATTCCAAAGATGTTTGCATTATGATGGACGAAGCTAAACGCTTTGTCCTTGTGCGTGGAATACCAACAACGCAAGGATGAATGCCAGCCGCTGCGATGGTGAAATTATAGCATTTAACAAGCTGAATTTGTAAAAACCAAATAATAACATATTTCTTACTATGTACAAGATATGTCAATTCCATTGTATCTTTTATATTAAACTAACCGATGATTTCTTTCTTATTTCTCCCTGATTATAAATTGAATACTTGAAAATATAAATCAGACATCGAACTATGTTTGTTAGGGGGTAATTTTATTCCAATAAAGTAAATTCTCAATGGAACCCTTAGAATTGCCGGCAACGAATCAAATAAGCTAAAAGTTGTAAATTAATGAAGTATCTTAATAGTTCTAAGTGAATACAATGTACATAAATTTTAACATTGTTCAGATTCTTCGTTAGTCGCTCGTGCAGATCATTTGTCCTATATACAAAAGATTTTAAAAGCTACAATACAGTCTTGATTAATATCATGCAAGGAACTTTGACTAGGATGGCACTCGTACAGTGTATTCCATTACACGCTGGATGCCAGCTCGTGACTGAAGTAATGTTGTACGCTCGGTAGGCACATATTTATGCATTCAAACACGGCATCAATCATTCTAATGAGCTGCGGCCAGTAGGCTGATACGGGAGTAGCAGCCCCCGGCAAGCGTGAGCCGTTCGTATGTATCGATTTTAGTGATGGCAGTAGGTTATACGTTTGTTTATCGATAGATACTCCATTAACTGAATTAACACTTCGAATAATCCCTTATGTGTGACGCGACGTTTAAGTTATTCTTCCCAATTACACCCTCCATAATCGTTCGCAACAAAACATTCACAAACTTTCTGTTGAGCAGCGTAAGTACTTCCTAGCTTCACCGTGGATGACATGAGGCCACAGCTACTGAGCTTTATCACCAAAGCAAAGTAGGAAATAATTCGGCGAGAACAATGGCATTCGATCAATTAAAACGAGGAGACTACTATTGAAACAAATATAATTCATTACACTGAGAGAAGATAGCCATGGTAGAAGAAATACATTTCATAGTATTCCTTTCCAATGGGTTTTCTGGAAGAAATTGCTTTTTGAACAGTAAGACCGCCCATTGTACATTTATGTATATATATAATGTATTCCATATCTTGTAACTGGTGTTACAATAAAGGATAAATATAAATAAATAAATAAATGCCAAGAACGTTATTAATTTATAGAAATACATGAAAGTTCTGTCACATTTAGGAAATTTTCGAACTATACTTACATCCTGATGCAGCTGACCGTTATACAGCTCACACAGTTATACAGCTCATCTAAAACTGTGTTTCGTGAGCCCAGAAACTACGGTTTTAATTCCAGACAATACATTCGCCGCCAAAATTGAATCAGTCTAACATTGACGTAATAAAATTTACCCAGAATCGGGCATATCGAATATGGAATCGATGTCGATATCAGTAATACAAGCAATGATTCCTATTTAAAACATCAGTGATATTCATCTAACAAGTTTAGCAACAGAGGAAAGAAAGCTGAGCGTCCGGCGCTGTTCACAAATTGGCACGAGGAAGGCACGCGCTCCATCCATATTTCGTAACGACATATCTTTACACGCTTTTAATAGAAAATATGCTTTATATTATGGAAATTTAAACAGCTTTTTGTGCACACTGCTCTGTACTTTAAAGACACTATAACGGACCAGCAGGAAACAGATACTGAATAACAGAATACAACGATTCTATTGAACTATTAGTAAAATGTTAAAAGTTTTATTTCTCTAACAAGTAGTGTTATTTTTTAAATACACTTTATTTTTCTAAGATTCTTTTTTTACTTACGTATTCAATATATATAGCAGTGGACGTCTAGCGGCTGATGATGATGATGATGATTCAATATAATTTACACACAAATTTTATACATTAAATTCATTACTGAACAATGGTTTCGCTCTTAATTTACGGTCATGTACAATATTTGCTATCATTCAATATAGTTTCATCTTTAAATAAACAAATACAATTTTTTTTTTGATCAAACAAATATAATAACATAATTTTCCGCATATTTTACATTTTATTATATGGAATACAATAAAATTACTTCAAAATTAGCTGTTATTTTATTCACTGTAACATACTGTGGTCGTCGCTATGAAACACGGGATGTTGTATTATTACCGCAGCAATTTCACAAGCTTCAACTCTGAAAACAGTAATGTTTCAACATTACAGTTTGACTGCAGAAACAGGAACTGCGGACTTAGACGGTCTCCGGTGATAGAGACCACCAGTTGATTTAATATATTCACTACAAATTCTTGTCAGTTTAAATTAATCCGGTCCCATTAGACAACGAGCATTGATTTAAAATTATTATAACAGCTATGGAATGTTTATTGTAATGCATTTTATTGCTAGACGGTTACCTGTATAATTATTTAACTGCAAACGAAAGTCCAGCGTTTGGATAGTGAACGTCAAGTGTCAATTAAGCACAATCATCACATCAACAAACCCCTCAGGCGGGAACACGCCGCGATAGGAAATAACGATTCTCATTTTTATAATTAGTTTCGTGTATTTTTGACATTAGCAGGTTTGGTGGCTAAGTGAATAATTATTCTGTAACGTATACTTAGCACACAAGGTTAATACTAAATATACTATCAAAAATGAAGAGATTCGCAGAAGAACTAAAGTTACCAACACAGCCGTATGAACCGCGAGGTTCAAGACGTGTAGACAACAAGCAACAGACCCAAGGTAGACAGACAACATCAAAAGAATCTTTGCAAGATACTGGAATCAAACAGCGTAGAACGATGTTTTTTTTTGGAAACCATACAATAGTCTAGCACTGGACGTCTATGAGTTGAGGTGATGTCGAATACTTAGCTAACTTTTGAGAAGAAATTTAAACATTTTATATGTTTGTTAACAGCAGTTTGAAGATTAGAAATATATCATATTCTGTTTAAAATCTTCAACTAGTGTTCATGGCACAATGACTGTCCACTAGCGATGTGACAGAGATGTGTGGTAGATTCCAGGACCATACGTGAAGCTTAGCGGTAGAGTTTTTTAGAACTTGCCTGGCTAGCTACCACTATCACAATATAAATCTGCCTTAACGGCATTGTTTTATTCCGACTATCATATTACAGCCAGAGTATTCTATTAAAGACTTCAATGTAACTTAACATGTGACTTTGGTGGCTAACGCCTATCAAAAAAAAATTGTGGTCGTAATAACTACCATATATTTCGGTTTATGTTACTACCATAGCAAAACAGTAGAATAACCAGAATGTCCATTTCACGATTTGATTGTATAGTATTATAATTAACATTGATTAAATAGTAAACTTTTTCTGTAGGAAGATAAATAACAAAAAAGGTGTAAATATAAATAAGGTGTATTGGAAAAAACTAATAACAAGGTAAATTCCTGTTATCTATATATATTCCGATATAAACGGAACTAGCAAATTAAAATGAGTCGCACAAAAACAGCAATAGACGTCAATCCGACATTGAAAGTTACAGAGTCATCTAGTTATTAATTGATAATCAATAGTATGATAAATTGATTTTTAAGGCTCTTATAGGCGAATAATTGCATAAACAAGATTAATCATAATGCAGGTCAACTCTATTAAATAACTAGTATCTACAATTTTTATTCATTAATTAGACCCATGTCTGCATTCGTTGTTTAGTTTTTTTGAACAGATAATTGAAATTACTTTTAAGAAGCACAATAGTTCATATATCGTAATATATAATATCATAATATTCAAATAATAAAATAAGTCGTAATCATTTGCCGACAGACGTCCACTGCTGAATAAAGGAGTCTCCTAAAGACCTCCACATCGGTCAGTCCTGCACTCCCAGCATCCAATTGTTTCCCGGCAGCATGGCCTCTCCGGTACCGACGGGCACTAGAGGCCGTCGTTGGTAGGGATATGGTGGGATTCATTCATGCGTCCCTCCATACGAATTTAACTATATTTATTTAATGCAGTAGTTTGGCATATGGAACGGGCTGAGATCACATAGTTTTATTTGTGTATATGTACTTTATCTTAAATTTCGCTATTGCCATAAAGGTTGGTTAAACAGTTAAGCGATTACTTTTTCGCTACACCATCACATGATGATTGTCATAGAAAACCATTTCTATAAAAAATACATATCGCACAGGTATCGGTAAAAATTTCATAAAGTTTTAAAACAGCTAACTTTAAGTTATAAAAAAACTGTTCAACGTATTCAAATATCTTAATATTCAGCTATTATATTAATGTGGTAGCGTTTGGTTAACTACGTGACGTATTCTGGTCCAAATTATTGTAGTACCTGATAAGAAGAATATAGCTTATTGAGCTATGGGAAAAGTTATGCTTTATATTTCTAAGACCAACTTCAAGCCCGACAAGGGGGACAAACGCCTGTCAGGTCGACCGATGTAGGTGACGTCAAACTGGTCACACTGAACATCTCTTGCAGAAGCCTATGTTTAGTCATAAATAACAAAGACTGAATTGATAAAGAATAAGGCGTAATCATCATTATCAATATCATCATCTTTATCAATAGTTTTACTTAACTACAATACCCAAGCAAAATGTTTTGACGATTAAATCATGCAACCCTCTTGTACTCGTGGAAGTAGTTATTTACTCCAAATAAATTCTACAACTGGCAATATTATAGTTGAAACTTCATATTTAAATTTTTTTTTTAAAGTTCTTTAAAGTTCACCAATATACCCGTTAATTTTATAGAAAATCGTCTAGTTTTATGTACTTAAACATTAGATATATTGCAACGTACTGCAAAGTAATAAGCGCTATCCGTTTGTTTCATTTTATGATAACAAATTATCTGTACGGTAGTTGTTTTAATTAACTCGTGATGCTTTTAATCGAGGCCTAGATAATACTAAAGTAGCGTTAAGCACTTCCTCTTTAATAATGTACTTTCGCCTATTCTAATTATGACTTACTTCTTTATATAAGCATATAGGTCCACCATAAAATCATTAAATAAAAACAAATTATCTAGTTTTTAAGTATATGTAAAAAAGGGTACATATCACGCTTAAATTTTTTTTGAAGTTACGTTCCCTTTGATATAATTTTTCAAAATTGAGTTAATCACAAACAGAGGGAATTAAACAAGTATTTTTTGTATGTTAAAGCGTCGACTCAAATATCTTTATACAAGTTTGTCAAATGTCCCACTCATGATTACTTTGTAAATATTTAATGGATGGATCATCAAAGAACAGACTATCATGGAAGTTATTACCATACACCTGTCAAGCGGCAATATCGCATCATCAATCTTAAATTAAAAAGCTACACGTAAATGCTCTCAGATTTAACTTATGGATGAATTACCATATGAATACATAGTAATATTCTGAACATCTAAATCAGCTTCAATAGAGTAAAATGTTTCGGACATTGGTATATTAAGATGATCTGATGCTTGATAACCAAACAGAAGCATGTCTGGCTATCAGGCATCAGATTTCAAAGGCTTTCTGTATAAACTCATCTTTATGAGTTTATACAGCTTTACACGGGAATTTGTTATATTATTTCCACTATTTCAGCTTCCATCCACAGGTGAACATAGGCCTCCTACAATTTTTGAAGTGTATACCTTACTCGAGGATTGGAGAGAAAAATAGAGATTGTAGAGATAATAGTCTTACTAGTCTTTTCCCTCACATAGAGGGTAGAATGGCGAAAGGAATATTCATATTTTGACATATTTGTGAAAACAAAGCAGCAGTAATACTTACCAACTTAATGTAAATGGCGCATGGTTGAAGCCAAGATTTACCGTAGCACAAAAGAAACGCAAATGTTATAACGAATCTCTCCAGCCGGTTTATTGTTCCATGAATACATTTGGGTTACTTTTTTAAAACAAAAGAATTATTGCTGCATCGCACATCGAGGATTGCCCGGCGACCGGCTCGGCAGCCGCCTTAATGACATCAAATGACAACAGGCGTTGTCCTTAAACGGAACTCGCGGTTCGTTAATGTCGCCTCACAACGTGACATCTCACTGCCCACACCCCGGCAAACTCATTACCATCACCTCCGACTACCATTTTTATACAGAACAACTGAATAAAGTGTAGCTTTCTCGTTAAAATGTAAATATACTAAACGCTGCAGCGCTGCCTCGCTCGTTTCACAGTAAAAACATAAGGCTTAAACTGCTGTCTGTATGATTCCACTCTCAATGTTATTTTTTTTGGCATTATAAAAATGATGACGTTATAATAAAAGCTCGATAAAAGAATCGTATCCATAACTCAACGTGTCCTCTCGCTGTAATAAAAAAAAGTTTTTTTTATTGCTCTCGATTGCAGAGGAGCGAGAGGGATGGCCTCGCAGCGACCTCCACTCACAATGCAAGCGAAATTAATTTGCCCGTATATAGATATGTTGTTGATTGAAACTTGTTAGGGCATTTCTGTTAAATTTTAACAACGAAATGCCATAAACCATATACGATCATGATGCATCAAATTACACTATGGAGAAAATATATACTCTAGAAATCTATTGTCGTATATAGCAATCGAATATACTAGACTCACAACGACTTACTATCGAACCTTATAATTAGAAGATATCAATTCGATGCGATAGCGCGGCGGTCCCTTGCGAAACTCGACCAGCTTCTAAGGGACCATATCACTCTACAGCACTGAATGAAATGATATATTCCACTTACCCCCTAAACAAACATAATACTTCATATTGAAGGCTTAGTGTATTACATTGCATACAGTACTTATGAACTTACGCCCTTTGTACTTTCAGCTACTGACCAAGTATTTTCAAGCTAAATAGACTACTTCAAGGTCTAGTTACTACCTGTTATATACGTTGTATATACATTCTTAAAGTCTATATTCAGTTGATTGATATTGTAATATATTACGTTTAGAAAACCCCTGGTAAATACGTGTTAGGATCAGGATGCTGTAAGAGGCCGGACACGGCTCTAATTACCGCCGCCACTCAATATTGCAAAATGAACGAAGCCTATTCTCGAGTCGTCGTACCCTTCAGCTATTAAACCCAGTCTATTGTTACACAAAGTACATTTTAAACATTGAATGGTGCCTTAATGACCTGGGTGCGCCCATTCATCAGCTACTGATACTGCCCAATGCGCACCACACCCAACAATGCGAACCTTATCTTGATCATCTTGTAACAATAATTACTAATCATTGCGAGATACAGAATAATAAAAAAGTTATAAACGGTAAATTAGCATATATTTAAAATCTTTGAACTTATATATTGTTAATAATTATTGACAAGTATAAATTTCTAGACTTTTTTTATCTTATCCCAATGTCATCAATTTCACATCAAGCATATTCGCACAAAATGCTCCCATATACGGACAGCCAGAACACAAATACAATTATGGTAGCGATTTTACAATTTGCAAAAGATAGTGGGTAAGAAAAAAAATCCTTAGCACTACTCATGCTACCCCACGAAGCACTTAGGAATTGATTCGAAGACCTTTGTGTTAAGACAAGTGCTTTCTCCTTACAAAACAGAAGAAGTTAAAAAGGTCTAGAATAAAATTGGAAAATGGTATAATTTCATGTGATTACCATAAAACATTTTGGAAGTTAAGAATAATAAAAATTTTCTCCTTTCTTAAAATGCAAAAACTACTTTATTCTTTAAAGTATTATGTTCTCAAAATTCGATATTTCTTAATTATAGATAGTTTACAACGATTGTGAAGCAATATAGCCGATACAAACTGTACACTACCGTTCGCTATTGATGCAATAATGACAGGAAACGGACCTGTTCCTTACATTAAATTGATATGGTATTGGTAACACGTGTGTAAGGCCGACCGGGCACTTCCTTTCGGCCCGATGTATCTAATCAAAGAACCTATATCTTATAGTTTAAGTGTTTACCTTCAATATTGCATATAATTGGAGGTCGCAGTTCATTTGAGTCACTGTTTGCATTGCTTTCAATAATAACATTTAATAGAACATAAGCGATATAGTTAATAAAATCCATTAGATTAGTAAAAGAAAAAAAATTGCATATTGTCGTATCAATTTTCTTTAAAATGGCAAAACGAGTATACACAGTATGAAAATATATATATATCAATTCTATGAACCACTAGCATTGTAAAAATCAAACTTAGTCTTAATACATAGAACAAGTCTCTTTCATAATATATATGTGAAGAATGTATAAGCGAGAGGGTACAATTTACTCATAAAAACATAACTGTAGTTTTTTCATTATTTCTCTACATCATCAACAGTCCACGATCGACCCTCTGCTAAGGTATGCCGACTATGTTCAAACTTCGACTTAGTCTAGTTACTTCCAATCGCCTAGCGCTAATAGTCACTACTCCACCTGGTCCGCAAATATTTGATGACTGACGCTACATTACTAATATATACCTATATATTATGTATATTGTAAAAGTCTTACAAGTAGAGTTGGTGTACTCTAACACTTAGGATAGCCATAATTATTACTACGTGTCAAGTATAATCCCCTATTTATACAAAATAGTCAATATCCTGTTCATATCTTCATCCTGATAATAATACCTTCAGTAATAGACTTTTACATTTCATTTATCTCCAAAAATAAAAAAATTTAGGTGAAAACAACTTCTTTCGCGTTATGTTGCTGTACCTCGAAAGTGATAATTTTGTTTATAGGTATAACTACATTAATAGTTATCAACATTTTATTTTCATTATAATCGAAATATTCTGCTAAATCTCATGAACACAGACACATCACGTGAACATCTACACTGGATAGCTCTTCCATAAAACCTATTCAGAGTAAAAAAGTATGTTTGTGTATGTTTGAGTTAGTGTAATGACAATAACAGTGATAGATTTTGACTATGTATAAATAAATAAATAATATATAAAGTATTTTTACATTTTACCCGACATTTTAGCTACATTGCAACGTACCAACTAACCGTGTAGTAATGCTTTAAAAATATGTTAAAATATACCAACAATGAGTACAGCGATCGACGCAACATACGATCACCACTCACATGAACGGATTGGACAGGCATCGCGAGCAGTCGCTTGCAAAGTTCAAAACCACCACCAAAAACGTAATTTATAACTACATTTAACCGAAGAGCCTGCTGGGCGACTTCGTCCAATATTAATATC
Organism: Ornithoptera alexandrae; assembly: GCA_029030555.1. Classification (NCBI taxonomy): domain Eukaryota; kingdom Metazoa; phylum Arthropoda; class Insecta; order Lepidoptera; family Papilionidae; genus Ornithoptera; species Ornithoptera alexandrae. The sequence continues at coordinate 2,876,252 of JARDVY010000064.1, read as the reverse complement.
GGCGTCAGCATCATTAAGAAATTCCTTTTATTGCGACTTTAAATAAGTCCGCTCGATCGGCTTTATTAAAAGAGTCTACCTTTCTCCAAGGTTTTGCACCGACGCCCTTCTTTTGAAACGCTTTTAAAATACGATCGTTTTGTTTATTTGGGGGCCCGCAGACAAGAGAAAACTTTATCGCTTTCTTTAAGTTCAATACGCTCTTTTCACTTAACAAACACTTAAATCGTTGTTAATAGACGGGTAAACCGTTACTTATACCCTATTATAAAAATACTTCTCAGGTTGTTCGACATTGTTATTTTTTTAAGGACAGTTACATAGAAACAAAAAACGTAAAATTTAAATCGAAATTAAGAATTGGTGTGGTGGTGGTCTGTAAATATCATACTCTCTGTTTTCCTTCTTTTTATTTTAAAATCGCCTTCAAATGAAAGAAAGCGCCAAATATATAATTGTATACATAGCACACATCGAGAATGTCCATTTATATAGCAAGTACAACTGTATACGTTTAATTGACAAGATGTAGAATAACATGTAAAACAAATAGGACGTACAATTGCCTCCGGAGACAAACTGACGTCCGAACTCTTTTATTTCTTTAATTCAAAAGAACTCGACTTTGTACGGTCGTATAAATCATTGTTACCTTACGGAAAGAATAATATGGAAGATGTTAATTAATATTTGCTATTACCACCATACAATTCAAACACATTTATTTCACAAACACAAACTTTTATTATACTAAGAAGCATAAAATGTTTATAATTCCTTTTGTTAACCTTTAAAAAAAGTTGAAATATAGTTTCCGTCGCAGCATTTACATGTAAGGAAAGAATGAATCAGTAAGTACGTGAACAATAAAAAAAAGAGATTAATAATTTGCTTTAAAACTTTGAAAGTCCAGAAAATATGATATAACTTTGTTGTCTTTAAATGACTTTAGATATGAAATATGTATAATTTGATGATGTATATGAAGATGATATTTGTATAATCTATACATAAAAATCTTATGCATAGGGGTGTAATGCATCAGTGTATTTGAGAATGAAATAGGAAAAATTGTTGCAAATCAACTAGCGGTAGTGGAGGGAAAAATACATAACCTCAGAAAAATTCTGAAAGATACAATATTTATAACTTAATATATACAATTATTATTAGTAAGGCTCTGGTGCAGACTATAGCGTAACAATATTAAGAGCTAGAAGTAATCGGTTAGAATATACTAGAATATACTTGAATATATATATGAATATCATCTGTATAAAGAAATAGAAAGTGTCATAAGCAAACACTTCATGATTAATAGGGAGTTGAAGAACCAGTGAATAATGTTAAATAGGTACTTGAATTATCCGATAAACATTTTAAATATAAAGGACATTTATTACAGACATATCCATTTTATGATTACACATGTCCTTTTCGAGCTCCTACGTTACGGGCCTTCCTCGGACTCATGTTTCACCTAATTAGCTGTTCCTTGTAACCCCGCCCGCTACTGTCACTGTTGCTTATAACAAAGATAAAACAAAATATTCATTTTAATACAACGATCCCATATTGAGATAACAAAAAATACATTTATTTGAATTGACCTTAACACTTTACTAAATTTAAGCAGATAGACTACTACAATGTCGTAGTGGGTAACCCTTGTTCACCCTTTGTTTTCTGGTTCGATTCTGGAGCAAAATGTTATCAAGTTTAATTGATGGAAAGATTTTTTCGAGCCTAACCTAGCTACCAGTCTGACAAAATATGAAGAAACAAAATATTGAAGGAGAACACAGCATCATCCACGAGCTTATTTTTACATAACATCATGTGTAACTGATATCAAGTGTTAACGCATTGGCGATGAAGTACAAAAAAACACAAAAACTCGAAGTTGTGTAATATACCTTATAATAAAACAAAATTTTACGTATTTTATCTTGTTGATTTTATATTTTATCTGTACCATTCGATCGCTTTGCATCAGCCATGGTTACGAGGAGGCAGGTAACAGAACTTCTGATGTCATGGTCATCACAGTTCAATAATTTTTTAATAATCATTTGTTGTCCGATCTATGCAGAATGTGCTCATCGTATCTTGAGTTCTTTTAGTGTTATACTTGATGTTTGGTTTAATTTTATTTATAATAGAATAGGTGGTGGTATCACCCGACCATTTTCTCGATTAGCAAAGCTATTGAAATATATTATCCTTTGTAACAACCGGTGTTAATTTACAAGGACTTGTGTGTTGTTTTCATTAATCCAGATGTAATTGTTGGGATGATCCAAAACAGTCACAGAGAGCAGACTTCCCAGAGTGTTGATGTGTCAAGTTGTCAGCTATAACTTCCTGCACGTGGGTTTTTACAGATATTACAGGTTGTTTATATTACACTTTGTCTATATATCGTAACAGTTGAATAAAAAATCTACATTAGAGTGTGATGCGATTTCAACGTCCACTGTAGAAAATAACCATAGAAAATATTTTCAGAATGTTGTCTTGAAAATACTTTAAATGAAACAATATATATATTTTTACTACGATGTGGTGCTAGATGACCTCGATTTCAGGTGTTATTAAGTGACAGTGGAGTTTAAGATAGGGAAGCGTACTAGCTGAGGACTCTCCAGTTCTCATGTGTACACTACTGCCAGTATCCATGAAGTCTATTTTATCGGAAGATCGATATTAACAACGGTTGCTATGGATCCGAATAACCTCTAAACTCTAGGGGAACCGCTGTACTATAGAAATATCTAAGTTACATAAGAACAAAATATAATATGTATTGGGTTGTCCGGAAAGTTCGTGCGGCTGTTCGGTAGGAACAGCCGGAGACCTGTCTGAATATATAGATAGATATATAAATCCGTTTATTTATCCACGCAGTACAGAACACTTGTATACATACAAAAACGTTACATCATAGAACACAGATAAACAAAAATATGTTAACATAGTAATATTTTAAATAGTAATATTTAATGGTACAAAATGGCCGTAGTTCAGTGTAACTGTTGCCACGTAGTAAACAACACACCGATTTTCAGCTACTACCTTATTAAAGAGCGTCTATATTTTCGAGATGTTTGTGTACGCGCTCGATGTAGACGGATAGAGAAAAAGTTCTAAAGTTAAATTATTGAGATTAAATTCAGAAAAATATAACTTCCGCTTGTGTGCAATCACATATATCACAATTATTAAAAACAAATGACATGTGTACATATTCTAAAAGAGATAGCTTCAGCCATATTTGGAAAAAAGTTTTCGTTACGATTCATTGATTTTTATCAGTTTTTTACGCTTTAGAATATAGTGACAGATAAAGTGCATTATAGGCATTTAATGATTTTTTTTCCAGAAAGGGTAAAAATGGCACATAAGCGGGAAATAAGATATGCGCTGTTTATTACGAGGATGATGTAGCCAAAATAACTGTGCGGAAGTGGTTTGCTTGGTTTAAAGCTAGAAATTTCGACCTGGAAGTTTAGGAACGCCCAGGTAGGCTGCCCACCATAGACAAAAATATGATTAGAACAGAAACCGATGACAACGTACGCTTGACATTACGTCAATTAGCATTAACAAAATCAACCATACAAGATCATACTGTAAATGTAATCGAAAGCGCGTCGTGTTTCATCACGACAAATTGCGACCACATATGTCTTTGAAGATTTGGCAAAAATTTTTGAAGTTAGGTTGGAATGTCTAATCCTATCCACCGTATTCGCCAGACCTTGCGCTATCGGACCTTTTGCGGTTGTTACAAAGTTCCCTTAATGAGAAAAACTTCGACTGTTTGGTTGAGATCACCCATTTGACTAGTTTTTTGTCGAGTAATCTGAGAGATTTTGGAATGGATGATTTGTGGAATTGATTCCTGGAATGGAGATAGGTTATGGAGCAGAATGGTATTTATATAATTTAATAAATGTATATCAATATTTAAATGAACTGCATTATAATTGGCCTAAAATATCGGCACGAACTTTCCGGACAACTACTAGAAGTTTCTTACACAATATTTCAAACACTCCAAATATTAATGAAACAAACATCTCACAATAACGAAAGCAGTAAGTTATTTGTAAGCTCGAACTGTTTACATTAGTCGATCTCATATGATATGACATATACCTTGTGTACCATGAGACCTATTGATTAACCAGTTTGACCACAGGACGCCCTTGAAACTTTAGATCAAGTGACACCTTACAACATCATTTTTACTCACACAAAATATGTCACTTTATCGCCGCTGAATATCGCACATTAATATCTATGTCAACGTATAATTAAGTTATATGATGCATGTATAAATTCTGTGGATTAACACATGACTTGCATGATTATAATGTTATATGAAAAGTTTGCATTGTGGCTCATTAATACAAATCTCGTGAAAATTTCAAAAAACGTTTCATATCAACTATTTTACTACCGTCGCAAAAAACTTACATGTCATTGCTCTAGTTATTGTCTCGGAACCATATTTGGCTTTGGTCAGGGGACAAAATAATTCTTGATCGCTACCCGGATGGAAATGCTGCACTTCCAAGGTCCGTTTATAATAATCCAATATATTCTTGACGACAAGCAAATTACCTCGATGTTTTTTTGTTAAATGAAGTGTACATTTTATTATTAAAATATATATTTTATGTGTTATATACGTATGTATATTTCGACAATTCCGCAATGTTATAAAATGTATTTATTTCAAAAAAAAAATTGTAATAGATATTAAACTTCCCACGATTGAAATTCATACCATGATAAAGATTCGTAGAATTTGAGGCATTGGTTTCAACTCAACAACTGAAGACATTACACATGCTAGCCATATTTGCTGCAACGATACCATATCAATAATAATAAATATATAATATTATATATGTATAATAAAAGCATCTTCACTTTTAACAACCTAGGTAATTATAAGAATCATAAAGAAATAAATTAAGACGGGGTAACAGTCGACGGTTCACAGGCATTGGTATCAATTTTGATACCTCGATCACCTTCTAAGTTCCTTACGGAGCCCGTTTAACGAATGTGAGCTCGCGACGTAAATAAAATTAAAAAAGAGTACAGGTCAGAGCTTGCGCAAGCGTTAATTCTGCATTAAATCTGCTTACATGCAATGTTAAACAACTCTCGAACGCCGACGTCCTTAATTAAGGCAAAACGTCCATCGACGCTCGATTATAAAATCGCATACGATTTTGATTGATATTGTGGTGAAACGTTACACTTGTTCCGTTCGCTTTCCACTCGTTTTAATCTCGACTTAAGAAGCCATCTCTGTCAATATTTCAAATTCAGAGGAAGGATTAAGGCCGACAACCATGAACAAGCGGGAATACGCGCGATCATGTTTGCGATAACTGGACAGACATGACATTACTTCTTTTTTGCACATGTAAAAACTGGATTTAAAAAGCCTTAATATTGACATTAGCGGAGAATAACGAGATTATATCGACTAAACTGTGAAAATGGAAACACATAGTTTCATTCTTCAGTTTAAAAGTATATTCGTTTTATTTAAAAATATATATTTGTCCATAGATCAAAATAAAGTGATCATATTTACTACCAAAACGTCACCGAAAGAATTTCTATTCTTTGTAAAGCAAAATAACTGAATTACAAATATATACATAATAATGTTATCATATTTTTAACATAAACACGTTTGAATCGGACAAAAAAAATTTAGAGCAATAGGATCATAATAACATTGACAAATAATTTAATTTTCCACTAACAGAAAACCTCACTCTGGTCAACATCGAAGTTCTATTTATTGAGGGTTGTCTTTATATCATTCATCCCAATTATATTGGCCATAGATTAAAAATAAACATGTCAACGCCTTCAATAAACTAAAAGTTTTACTAGTATAGCGAAGGAAAATTTAAAATCGTCGTCGAATAATTTGCCTTGAACCGCATCTTTGAAATATGGTTATAGCGGTACCATCACGTCGCGACATATCGATGAGGCTAAGAGTAAAGAGGTAGGAAAGAATGGTGCGCTAATTCATCTCGATTTGTCTGTCGGGTCACGGAGGCTGTATGCGCCGACGTCGTGACTGCGCCTTAATGCAACTACCCAGACACGCGACCGCACAGATAAACCGCTATTGCTTCTTTACCATGGAAATAAGCCACACCCTTGTAAGTTAACGAAAGAAAAAAATCGTTACTTTTCGGCGACCGAAACATTTATTAATCATTTTGATTTTATATAATTACCCTGACGTGAACAAAATTTTTAATAACACATATACAAATGAATATATTACTTAACTAACCTTAAATTTGCCGACTTAGTTTTAAGTGTAGCGTGACAAACTTCAATTTGAAGAGGGCACCTCATGATGATGATGATGATGACAAGTAAGTTTATAACAATAATAAAAAAAAAATTAATAATAGTCATTCATTCCTATAGATTGTAAATAATTCATTTATAAGAATTTCCTTTTATACTATTTGTTTATACATTATATATGCCAAAAATATCTTAACATTCTCTATATGGTTCATTTTAAGCTGATATCATTATCATTAGTTTCCGTCTTCAAGCTGAAGGATTCCGATCATTTTGAGAACACTAATTACGAACCTCAGCTATTCTTTGTAACTGATGGTATTTAAGCTAATATAAGAAATGAAAATAATAGATTTTATTTTAATATTATGATGATGATATGATGATATTAAATTAATATTTTAATATTGTGAATCTGTAAACGCGGACACAAAGGTTTATCGACTGCTGTAGCAATAAAATTGTATGATTTATCCGAAACTACAGCAGCAGTACATATTTGCTTTAACTTAAAATGCCTTTGATTCTTGCACGAGATATTAAATAGTAAAGAGAATGCACATTTTATTACATTTATTACCTCGCCGTTTCAAGTGTTTGCAGCTTAGTTACAAATGACCTGAAGTTGTAGTTATCACGAAGTACTTTACTTCTTAAATCACCAACACATTCTTCCAAAGGTAACTGTGATTCTTCTACTGTAAAAGCAGTGAAGCTCTGAAATGCTCTTCCTCGTGACATCCGTGCTTGTCCCTCCTTAGTTTAAGAAGAGAGTTAATAATAAATAAATAAAAATAGAAGTACACGACGATTATCTTCGTCTCAAGTTGCACATTGTATTATTATGTATTATATGTAACTATATAGATATGTATTGCATATTTTTACATTTTATATTTATTGCCTTGTTGTAATGTACATCTACACTCGTTATTATAATTGCTTATCATCTGCCAGGGTTTGCTGGAAGAGAACTTTTTTAGGGTTCAGCACGCCTATGTTCAACGTCGTTCAACGTCTCGACATATATTATTAATAACTTGTTTGTAAGTTTCAGTGTATATAAACATAAAAAAAACTACTGTCAATTATGTATACAGTGCAATCTACACAGAACGAGATGACGTATGACTAGAAATTCTGCTGAGTTATGATTTTTGACTTAATTTTATTAATAAGAAAATCTCAAATCAATGGCAGAACTAACTTTATCACCTTCTCTCCTAAATTACGGTTTTTTTAATTTTAAGTCTCACGCTAAGACTATACAATAATTGAGATGAAATCATTATACACATTAGTCATTTTCGATTACAGATATTTCTTGTTGAGGCGTTTCGTTGAAACTAAAAGTTATTTGCTCTGGTTTTTTCTGAAGCGTACCAATAAAAAGCTGTAAGTGGCTTTGTGGCCGGTGTCAAAAATAGCGGAGCCGAGTTGTGCAAGTCACATCATGCCCCCAGGATCCGTCGTCAAGGTCTTGTGAATTCGTGCGGAGCTGTACGTGCATCGGCTCAATCTGTGCAAAATCAAATCTATTATCTATAATACAATTAATCGTTACACTTTAATAAAATTACCGAAGTAACCTCATGATACTATCGTCATAAGTATGTAGATATGTATACAAATATGTTTATACTTATGACGAAGAAATAATTTAATGCCCTTTTGCTATTGGTAATTAGGATTCGTACATACACACACCAATACTCACACACGAGCAAACACACGCTAATTTATATGAACATCATATTTAAATGTGTGTACCAATCATAGTTTTAACTGATGATTGGTCACTGTTGCCGGAGACCTTATAGGTAGGTACAACCGCAGCGCCTGTTTCAGCCGCCAAACAGTAGTGTGCAAACATTGTTGTGTTCCGGTTTGAAGGGCGCTGTAGCTTGTGTAATTACTGGGCTAACGAGACAACATCTTACGTTTCATGGCGACGAGCACATGTTATTAACTATGGAGCGGACTATGGCTAAAACAGGCCATAGGAATCATTATAATTAGGGGCCTATCTTTCAGTCATGACCACATACTTTGCGTTTGGTACTTTCGTTCTAATTTTCGGTGCCCAAAAATTACCAGCCCTAGGCACGTGCCAAATTGCCTAGGCTTTAGTCCAACCCTGGGTGCAATGTATGTCGTCCTAACTAGCGCCACGTTGTTATGGGCAGGCGTATCACTTACCATCGTCCCGTTCGTCTCATCGCTTCGTTGAATAAAAAAAAGAAGTACACAGGACTCATAATGCACTGGTAATATGTTACAGTATATTACAAACATTTAACAAAACAAAAAAAATTAGAGCACCACAACAACAAAAAAAACATTAAAAATAAACAAAAAATGCTAGCAATCAACAATTTTGAAGATTCATTCCCTCTTTCTTATATTTAATACTAGGTCCTTACATATGAAATTGGCGTTTTGTACGGGAGGAATATAAACTTATTTTTTTTTGTAAATATATTTATCTAAACCTATCTATATATAACTAATCAAATTATGCACCGTTGTTATCTATGCATTTTTGCTATCTCATAGGTAGTTCATTGATCCCTTTACTAAAAAAAACCATGGGGGCAAGAATCAATAAACTCTTTGAAGGCTGCTTGGAATGTCGCATGGAAGTAAAAATTTTTTCCTTGTAAGAAGTTGTCCAAATTCCGGAAAAAATGGTAATTTGTTGGGGTAAGGTCCGGGGAGTACGGTGGATGTCGCAGACATTCCAATTGTAGCTCATCTAACTTAGTGGTTGTGTGTTGTGCAGTGTGTGGTCTTGCGTTGCCGTGAAGCAGCAGTGGCCTAGAGCGATTGACCAATCTCGGTTGTTTAGCAGCTAGTTCTTCCTTCATAATTTGCAGTTGCTAACAATAGATATCTGCCGTAATCGTTTCGCCGGATTTTAGAAAGCTGTAGTGAACGACACCGGCGCTAGTCCACCAAACACTCACAAGTAACTTTTTCTGAATCAATTTTCGTTTAGGGCAGGATTTAGCTGGGTCTCCAGGGTTCAGCCATTGCAATGAGCGCTTCCGATTATCGTACAGTATCCACTTTTCATCACAAGTAATGATTCGATTTAAAATCCCTTCATTATTGTGTCGGTTGAGCAAAGTAACACAGCAGTCCACACGTGTTTGCAAGTTCGATTCACTCAATTCATTAGGTACCAATTGTTAAAGTTTTTTACTTTCCCGATTTGCTCCAAGTAGATTAATACATTTTTGTCGCTAGCCCCGAAGCCTGCAGCTATCTCTGAAGTGCTTTGTGATGGATCCGCTTCCACAATAGCCTTTAATTCTTCATTTTCCACTTATTCTCCGGCCGTCCACAGTATTGGTTCTGAAGATCGAAATTTCTAAACCAAAAACGTACCGTGCTTTCTTTTACGACACCAGCGACGTACAGATCATTAATCCTTCGAGCTGTTTCCGCAGCACTGGTGCCACGGTAGAACTCGTACTCTTAAATATACCAATATTTCATGTTTTCCATTATGCGGTAATAAGCGACGTCAAAGAAAAAAATTATGAGGTAAAAACAAATGAATGATTATTTTCAAAACTTAATTGTATCATCTAAATGAATTTATAAATTTGAATTTGTAATTCTTAACCAAAGAGGAGATATTTCAGATCAAAGTGGTCAGTACGACAAAACGCTTATTTCATATATACGCACCTAATACATTATTATAATTCTATATACCATTTTTGTTGATATTCTCTTTTCTCTTTCTTAATTTGTTGAATATTGTAACGAACCTGGAAGAGCGGTTACTCACATTATAAGCAAATATTTGTTTTCTAGAAATTTTCCACACACTTTACTTCTTTTTTGATTTATATATAATAATTTTTACTTCTTTTTTAACTGAAAAAACGATTGTTAAATATGCAAAATTGTGTTACCCGATTATCATTGTTTAATATCACAATTGGTATTAATTGTTCCACCGAAGGTCAAGCTTTGTGGGCAATATAATCATAGGTGAGTGTTAAGTAGCAAATCAGAGAGCTAAATACTTATTACCATCTTTCAGCTCTTTGGAATGACAAATGGTTATAACAAGTTTTACTGTTGGATATCGAAATCTCTGACATATATGTATGAGTTTATAAAGTTATCATATGTTGTATCCATTGTGAGACGAAAGTATCTTAAAAACGAAGACATTACTTTATTATTCAATTTGTATATTTATCTCTGAATTTCAGACCCTGTAAAACGATTTTTATTAAGTAAGATTAAGAAATAAGTCATTAAGCTTATATAGCAATAAGTATTTTAACAATTCACCTTCATTTAATTCTAGATGGTCGTTGACCACCACCCACAACATTCATTAGATGATAGTTTTATGAAAACTTATAATAACAAGTAAATTAGCATTTGCAAAGCATCAGTTTCTTATTGATTACTTTTTTGCTTTTCAACTTGGCGACGTAGACAGAATGACCTTGAGGATGCGGAAGACAGTTCAGTAGAAAAATACCAGTTCCCTAAATCTCTGAAGAGTTATAAAAACAGCTGAATCCTGTACAAAATAAAAAAACCTAATTGCAAGTAATTGAAATACAATCAATAACTTTGAAATTATTGTACAAGTTATAAATATTTATAATATTTTTATACTTTGTTCTTGTATGAAAAGTTACTGATTTTAAATAGCTAAAACATTTCTCTTTGAATTTACTAAAAAATTTTAATTTAATTCGTTACTAGGTACTCATTTGGAAATTGTTTCAAGACACCTTGAGACATTTAATTAAGTTGTGGAAAAACCTAAGAGATTTATATCTAAAAGAAGTATATGAAAGGGTAAACTTTCTTTCACAGCTTCCAGTGAATTTAGTAAATGGGCTTGTATGCAATATTGTAACTGTAAAATGTAACTAAAACGCAAGTTACTATATATTACTAACATGGCAACTGTATGAAATTAATAAAGGAATCATATTGTTTCATCACATTCAATTTAAAAAGAAACCGAATGTTCATTTTGCTAGCTACCTAACGCCGAGTTCAATCTTTGGTCAAATATGAGCATGTAATGAAAAAAAATAACTCCGTTCTAATTTCACGCAACATAAACTTCGTGATCAGTTTTTGCCTGTTATGATGGCAAACGGCAATTTCCTACTCTGCCTAATTGTCGTGAACCATTGTGGTGGTGCTTAGTCCATCGGTAGTTTTTGCCGGTAAGCACATCGGCCCAGTCACCTTGCACTTTCGATTTTTCACGTGCTACTGCCGCAACTGTTGGCGTCGATTGGTTCAATTCATCGACAAAGGATGGAACTGACTCACTCCTTCGAATAATCGATTATTCGGAACTAACATTGATGACTTGAATTTATTGTAAGAATAAAATATTCCTTCATATACTTCCAAATTAATTAGAAGGGATAATCAAATTTATATATCTATACCTTTATATATATAACATGCAGAGATATATTTTGGAAAACAAAAAGTGGAGAGAAGGATAAAGTTGTGGTTGAGGAATATCAGGAAATGGACTGGCATATCTGAGGCGTTCTAATTGTTTCACCGAACCAGAGACAGAAAGGACTGTATCACGTTGATCGACAACCTTCACTAGTTGGAGAGACACTTTGAGAAAAAAAAAAAAGAAAAGATCCATTGACTAATCACGACGTTTTTAAAACTCACAGAGATCAACGAAGAATGGTTTTAACAAAAATTGTTCTCCAAACGAGTGTCACGGCCAGCAAAGAGAACGAGGAACGGCTGGTATTCTATATTAAAATATCTTTTGTACTTCTATAAATCTTATTTTTCATTTATCTACATATCAACATAAGTCATCATTGTCACAGGTATGTCACGATATGATCGTAAAAACTGATTTATTTAGAGCGGATTTGTATGGATATGTGGTTAGTCATTCTTTAACACTTTAATTTAGCATGACAATTAACTTAAATTTTAATATAGAAAATAAAATCGGCCTTTACTTCAAAACATCACCTTGCTTGAAGCCTTACCAAAACCGCAATCTGTTACTGCCTATAACATATGAATGATTTCTTTCGCTTTAGTCCTTGGCGACGAAACCTTAAAAATGTCACCAAGGTGGTCGCCTCCCTACTACTGACTCGGCGACCTTGCGGTGTTTGTAACGAGTTTTACTTGACGTTATCTAATAGTAAATATAAATTGTATTACATGTATCTCATTAAAAATTCAACCGCAATTCATTATGGTGTAATTGATGATAACAGAGCTGAAAATGTATACACAAAATGTTAAGCAGTGAGGCGTGGTAATTAATGCGTACATTGGTTAAGTTATTTGTATAACGGTAAAAGATATTGGGGTTGTCCGAATTGTTAAAATAACAACAATTACATGTGTAGGTCGATGTTTTTGTAAATTCCTGAATTTACACAATTAAGGTGTTAAATACCACGTATGGTGAACATATTTCGTTATAATTTACGAACTAAAAGAAGATCGTTACCATACGGACGACTTAGAAAATCTAAGAATAATTTGTCTTAAGTTTGTAACATGAAATCCTTTAAAAATTGCATTATTACAAAAAGCGGTCCGTACGCAACTTATACTACCACAATCGAAACTCCGCTTCTTCTCAATTTTAAGAAACTGTTATAATAACTAGATCGAAAAATGATTCACAGGACATTAATATTCATAACTTAAATGAACACAATGACACTAGATGAGTTGTTTTAAATGTGTCCTGTTGAATTATATGAAACGATATATCCAAATGGCGGCGCACCGGAGCTAAATGCGCGAAGACACCAACATCCGTATCCAATTATAATTATACCTTAGCAGATTAATAAATACCGTTACATTGTTGAGCATTAATAAATTTGTCAAAGCATTATAGATAGTGCGAGAAGGCGAATCGCGGACAATGAGCCGACACTGAATTATCGCTCTTATAGTCCATTAGTCTCTCCGAAGCTACAGAATAATGCTTTAGGAACTTGCGATTCTATCTAGCGGCTGGAAATGATTGCTGATTGTTAGCCATTGGTAATTGTTAAGAATTTTTGATTCCTATAGTTGCCACCGGGTTGTGTTATTGAAGGATAAATACTATTATTCAAAGCATCTCCAGGACGTTAAAACACATAGAAGACGTCGGAATAGTGAAGCAGGACAAGGACAGATGGAGGCATTTAATGATAAATAAAAATATCTTAATGTATCACATTTATATTAATGTGGATTATAAAATTAAGCGCGAAAAGTCTGAATTCAAAACGTTTCTAGAAACCATAAATCCTCGTCCACTCCAAGGAATAATGTGGCGGTGCCGTCGGTAAATCACTAACCGATCCTATCGGTTGTCGACATGCCCTTTTTATGACCATTCCAAAGATACAGAAAGAGTTGGCAAATCTACCATTATGTTCTTAGATACAAAATATTACCCTAATCATACTTCCGCTATAAGATATCGAGCTTATAAACTTTCCACTGTGAAACTAACTCTTCGGTTATTTTTCGCATAATTTAAAAATATTAGTATTTTATTGAATACACTTAATTCATTATAATTGTATAGAGAAAATACTTTATAGTTAGAATTTTTTTTAATTCTATAAAGCGAAAAGATTAGCAGCAACTCTGCTAAAGCTGCGGTAGGTAGGATGATATCTACTATGCTTGTCGTTGTGACACATAACTCATTAATCCTCGTTACCCCAGTAATATCATTATCTAAAGCTCCGACAGAGAGCAACAAAATTATGTTTACGTTAATATTCGGCGGCAGAAATAGAAATTTTGGTAGTATATTCCCCTACATATTTATAATTGTAGCTACGAGTATATTAATATATAGGTGAGTTATATAGATTTTTACGACACGAACGTAGTCGTCAGAAACTTGAACAATAATAAAATTTACGAACACTATTCAGCAGATTCGCTAGAGTTAAGCACTTGACTAGATGACCTGCAGTGATATTTATACAGTATTTAACACGCGGTAGGGCAGGGCGTAGCAATAGCGACGCGTGCGCAACTAGACTCGAATAGGGAGAGTGAGGGGTAAGAGAGGGGAGAAGGAGTAACGAAAGGACAGAATAACACGTCTGATTGTTCAGTTTTAAGCTACAAGCGAGATTAACATGAAAAAACGTTTTGTGTATTCCTCCCTCTTCAGTTTACAATGTGTTTACAATACAAAAAATGTAACGGCCTCCATAGTGCAGTGACCTATTGTAAACCACTGGTTCCTGATTAGCCACATTTTATAGAATCGGTAGGTTACACGATTTTTTTTATCCGCCTATATGTATGTATGTAGACTGTGTTACTTTGTTCCTGCCTAAAACGTCCAACGCAATGGGTTACGATAACTATAATAGTACGTATATATTTCAATTTACTATCTGTCCACTAAAGGCTTTAAATGTCTGTATTATATATAAATATATAAAATAAATCTTAAAGATAATAAAAATATAACAAGGGGTAGGTTCTCCGCATGGCGTTAGACGTCTGTCATCTCAAGGCTTCCGTGATCATGGGTGCTGTAAAACATTCGAAACGAAGTATTTTAAATAATAAAATGAAGACCATAAATTTTTTTGTCATATGATAAATATAAAGAAAATCTTGGTTTCCGCTGTCGGTTATGCTTTGAGCTATGCGCTAGGAAGAGTGGACGGCATGGGCCGTCGTGCAGCCGTCGCGGCCGGCTATTGATAAATCATCGGCGGGCCACGCGCGCCCCCGGCGAACGGCGCGCAACTGAAATACACGCAAGTTCACCATTCAACCGGTCAGAGGGAGCGTTTACTTATATCCGATATCACGACAGTTTTGTTTTAGCGCTCTAAGCTACGCAGGAATCGGGACAAACATCGCCTAGAGAATATCCTTTACCCGCATTAATGTATTAAAGGTCTAAATTATAACATAAAAAAGATCCTTTTTTTAACTTACATTATTTCTAACCTCGCTATTTCTAAAATAGATTTATAATATTTTAGCTCTCATATGTTTACAGCGAAAAGAAAGCAATGATATAATGGTGCCAAATTTACAATATGACCCTACTTATGCAGTCAGTAGTTAGCCATGCAGGTTTAAAGAAACAGTACCACCAACCATACTCCACAAATTATGGCCCCGAGATCAGAGCAGAGACTCGTGTTACAATGCAAGCGCTTAACCAGTGCTAACGAAGACAGTTTAAACTTCTTATTTTATAAATGATTATTTAATCTAATAAAACTCCATTCACATTATTTATAAAAAATTAATTAAAACATACATTTTTAATATATCGATCATTTACGTGAATAATTTCTATGTAGGTGATGTATCTGTTTATTTTGTTTTGTCTTTATCGACTTAAATCTTCCGAAAACATAACTTAAATAAAAAATTAATGAATGAAAGCCAAATTACCATTTACAATGATCATACTTGTTAAGAGACAATACCGGTTTAATCGAGTTGAATGTGGTGAATAATTAACTTTCCAGTTATTCAGGAAACATTCTATACAGCATAAGGACCGCATCTCTTCCTTTCCGATAAGATCAAACGGAATGCCATGCGTAGGTGACTACAACTGCACCACATATCTTAATTAACCCATTGTGTCTCATTAGGAAGCATCCATCCTGTAATTGCATAGGTAATTGTCTGTTGTCAGATATCGGCTTGATAAATTTCAGGCTTGTATAGTTCACAAGAAAAAAATTTAAAAGTAAAATAATCTTGTCCGAGTTCGAAACTTGCCGATAATTTATAGCACTTAAACAGTCACGAAAATAAATTAATGAGGGAAGGAAAAAAGACAAACATCAAGCGTCAATAAACAACACTATAAAAAGGAGAAATATTCTTTAAACAACGACATTAAAGTAGATATGTCATAAAATAAATTAAGATAATTTTTGCCAATGCAATAACTTTGACTTACTATTAACCTATTATATTGTAAAATAAAACTGTTCTCATTTGTGTCTTCAGAGAGCGTACAAACATCTTTAAGAGTAACTGGATCTCAATAAAAATACAACATGAAATTTTTCGACTTCAAGTATTGTAACCCAAAAGTTTAATCATATTTAACTTGTCGAGTAAAAACCTCTCTGCTTCAAGGCGGGCACCGGCTGTAATTTACTAAGTATTATGTTGCAGAACAATTTTATGAAGCCCTCGATTTTCGCCGGGCAGAAATCATTTTCAAAAATTTACGGCTTTAATAAAACAGCACCGCATATTGATCGATATCTCGGCTACACAGATTTTATATTCGCTGTTACTGCAAATATTTCGTAACTAACCATAACTTTAGGACGGTAGCACACAATACTTTCAAATGCCCATGTTGTAATCAATTTATATTTCAACTTTCAGTATGTTTCTGTGAAGTAACATGAAACAATTGGTTCTCTCACCATTTAAAGTAAAATTTTGTTGCTTATTTAACTTACATTATAAAGTTTTAAACCTTATTGTTTAAATAATTCTAGTTAACAAACTTAATATACATATACACGTATACAAGTAGTTAACTATACATATATATAAATAGTTAACTTCTCTGGTGGCAGGTCTCTGTTACCGGAGACCGTCTAGGTGAATACCACCGCAGCGCTATTTCTACCGCCAAACACTTGTGTACACGTTACTGTGTTCCGGTTTGAAGGGCATTGTAGCTAGTGTAATTGTTGAAGTAAAGAGACTCAATATCATACGACTATGACTGAAAGAAAATGAGCAAATTGTCGTATAGTATACATCATCCTAACTAGGGCCACGTTGTTTTGAGCAGGCGTATCACTTACCATCAAATGAACGTCACGCGTGTCTCGTCGCTTCCTTGATAATAAAAAAATTACTTAAAAAAGAGACGAAGGCGTTTGGAATTGACAAAACAGCAGTTCATAAAACTAAACATGAAAAATTTCCTGTGTTTGGTAACTATTTGACGTAGATACAAGAATATCATTTAATATTGTATTTATTTATAACGGCTAAAATCAAATGTCATGTTTGTAAATGAGATAAATTGAAGTGCAAAATATGATGGTTTCATAAAAATATAAATAAAAAGATCGCGCTACGTAATCCAGTGTGAAATTAATCCAAGATGGCAAAGCACGGCGCCGGATGGAATCGATTGTTTGACCACAAAACTAATTTCGTACAGTAACCGTCGAATGTGAAATTTTGATTGAGATGAAACGGCTGCGCAATGTCGAGGCGGTATACTTTGCTCCATTTACTATAAATTGATATCGACTAGAACATTGAAAGCGAAATTTGGACACAGGCATTATCTCATGAGATTTTACATAAAACTATAAATCAAGTTTTTTTAAATGTTTGTTACGGATCTCTTAATGTTTGTTCTATAGCGATGCAAAATGCGCCTATCGAAACAAAACTTTAACCCGAATTAAAATATTAACTACGTCCAATAAACAAAACTTTAGAAATAAATAAAATTAATAAAGACTATATTTAAATTTATTAATTAAATTTTCTTCCTAAAACTTTTCCTGAACCTTTTCCTATTTGGAGTCAGCTTTATCTTAACTCGTTTTTTTTTCTTGGACAAATCCTACAAGAGATACATTTACCCTGCGGAAGATTAGCCCGACTCTTACAATCTGAATCCCAAAGATGTATTTTGCAACGCTTCATTAACGTCTAAGAACATAGTATATTACAACAATTGGCAATACTACCTTTAGATCACGACATTATAGTCAAATTACGAAGACGAACCTTGTATCTCAGTTCCTCAAGCCTTACTATCTTAAATTTTAACTTTTGGCGTCGTTTTAACATACGTAGTTTGAAACCAACTGTTGCATAATACATGGAGAACGCTTATAGTTGTATTACTATGTAAACATTTGCACATGTCGCATGCAAATGCCCCACAAACAATACAAAATACTGCAATATAACGAATCCCCAAGCTTCCCAACACATTCTCGATTGCTCCTGGACTTGACAAAGTACGTCTGGAATTCGACAGGGGCAGGCATCGTCAGGTGTGGCCGCTGCCCGCCTGAGTCACCGCCGGTCGAATTCCATAGATAACCGGCAACTCCTTTATTCTCTCTGCTATATCGAGCATTGCTATATTATTCACGATGCCCTTTAACAGCGACGGCCATTAGGCACTCAGCCTAACCTGTAAAGTTGGTGGCTTTGTAATTACCCTCACTGTTACTTTTACTAACAATATGGATCATTACACACAATATTTATTATATTTAGTTTAAACCGTGTACTAAAGCTTTCTAGATACTCATATATATAACATCAAAAACCGTTAAATAGTATACATAAGAATGGTATACACATAATGTTTACTAAATCCGAAAAAAGAAAGGGCTATAAATTTTAGTGTAATGAAAAATCAATCTTTAAATGAAGTACATTTTAGGTTAATTTTTAAAATTACTATAATGTTAGACTTACAAAATAGACAAAAATTACAAAATAGAGCTATTGTGGCCACTACTATGTATCTGAATGGTCTTCAGGCAAGAAGACCATCACTAGATTATTAGAATTCTATTGACTAACATAAATATAGTGTGTCTATATATGTTTTTTTTTGGCGAATTATATTTAAAAATTTATTACTGAATAATTTTAAAATATACACTGGTAATCAAATTTTGATGTATAAATTTAAATAACTGTAAATTTATTAAATAAAATTTCGAAATAATTAGGCTATTATAAGCAGAAAGTACATTAACATTAATTCTTTGCGGAAACGAAAATTGCATATGAATGTTATCAATAACAGATAAAAGAGACGAAATTATATCTTAAAAAAACAATAAATGACAAAATAATTACTAAATTACTTCAGCACTTATATTAACGACCTCGGCAAAGTATTCATGAATAAAATTTTATACCGCTATATGTGCTACGTCTCTCAAGATATAATAAAATTCTATATTTCTAACTTTAAACAAAATTTCTTAATGTTTCATTGTTAAAACAAACTCAAAAATATTTTTTTTAACGCTGCGATACAATAAACCTACATCTCGCAAATATATACAATTATATAGAAGATGGTAAGCATAATAACTTCAACTGTATTAATAGTAAAAAAAACATCTAATATTTTAGTCAAGGGCCTTATGAAAAGCTTTATTAGGTCTATTTAAATATTCTTCATTTGGTATACCCAAAAATCCCTCAACCATCTCAATCCAAGTTCATCAACGACATACTTATATTTTTATTACTAAAATTTTGGTTTTCATAGAATCTAGCACCTATCAGTCAACTAGTTTATAAGGTTCAGGTTAAGGTTTATATCATCTACTGGTGATAGTTCGCTGTTGCCAGAGACCGTCTAGATAGATAACATCGCAGCACTTCTGCCGCCAAGAGTAGTGTGCAAATATTACTATATTCCGGTTTAAAAGGTGCTGTGGCTAGTGTAATTACTGAAATAAGGAGACCCTAACATCTTAAAAACCGTCTCAAAGCGACAAACACGACGTGGTCCAGTGTATGACATCCTAAATAACACCACGTTGTTATGGGCAGGCGTATCAGTTGACATCAGATGAACATCCCGCTCGCCTCGTCGCTTTGTTAAATAAATAAAAATCCTTCCAAAGTGATGACCAGAGTGCTCTTAGATATTATATTGTGTGGACTCGCATATTTTATATGTCAACTTGGTATCATTCATCTTATTATTATGGCTAATATTACTTATAAATGCGTAGATTGTTGAGAAAATATCCTTATTAGAAATCTGAGAAACTCAATAGAAAGGCATAAAAACGATTTGCATAAGCGGATTTGCAACAATAACACGAAATTGTCTAAGGCCAGCCGACACAATGCCCACTGTCAGTATCAACAAGTATTTGAGTACATAATACTTGCCGATCCACTAATCCAAGCCTGGAGTACATTTTGACACCAAGCAATTAGAACAAACAAAGCGGTTTTGCAATGACATTTAAAATGTGAACAGTTGTACAAACAAAGAATTTAGTCTAACTTCATTACTGATCAAAGTCATAAAGGACTTTGATCAATTTAGAGTCAAGTTTCAAAGGAAATCGAACATTAATACAAAATTATTAGAGTTACAATTTTTAACTACGATAGGAAACAAACGCGTCCAAAATCAGTCTTTTAAAATACTCTGTCCACGTAAATGACAAATAATAAACAACATTATTAACATTCATCATCATCAGCCGACAGACGTCCACTGCTGAATAGGCCTCTCCCAAAGAACTCCACACTGATCGGTTATGCGTTGCTCGCATCCAGTGGGTTCTCAAGATTCTCATCAGATCGTCGGTCCACCTTGTGGGGAGGATGCCAGCAGTACGTTTACGGGTACACGGTAGCCACTCGAGAACCTTAATGCCCCATCGGCTGTCAGTCCATCTAACAATGCGCCCTGCCCATTGCCACTTCTAGCATTCTTTTGGGCTATATCGACCTTAGTTATTATGCTGATCTCCTCATTTCTAATTCGATCATGCACAGAAACTTCGAACAGACTCCAAGTTAAGATTATTGATTATACATTCATCTGGTTAAGTTTATTGATTAACACACATAAACTATGTTCCAAGAAAATTAATGTATTTTGCAAGATTTATAGTATAAATACTATTTGCTAGAAAAAATTCTATAAAATTCTTCATTATTCGAACCAGCTACCTCAGTTTCATTTCATTTACCATTTCAATATACTTACTACCGACAGTAATATTACGAGAAAATTATTAGAAAATGCAAGACAATTAAATTTCTTGCCTTTTTTTTTTATTTCATTAAGCGGCGAGACGATTGGGACATTCACCTGATGACAAGTGATAGCCGTGTTCATAACAACGTGGCGCTAGTTAGGATCTTTTTCACAACACCACATTGCATTCGTCGCCTGAGACATAAGATATTGAGTCTCGTTACCCCAGTAATTACACTAGCTACAACACCTTTTACACCGGAACACGATAATGTTTGCACATTACGGTTTGGCGGCGGAAATGGAAGCTGTGCTGGTAGCTACTTGTCTAGGTAGGAAGGTCTCACCACCAGTAAATTATTTAACTGAAATTAAAAAAAAATTATGATTTATTCCGTAAGAATTAAAATAAATTACTTCTTACCGAGCTACTAATATAAATTTTTAATTAACATTAAATGAGTCGAAGTCTTTATTGCGAAAAGAAATATGCTAAAGGTGCAGAGTCATCGTAATGCAATTTAAAACGTCCGTCTTTGGCGGAGCTGATCCCTATCTTGGTGGTATTACGTGAATCTCGATCTCATTATTATTTTGCGGATACGTGGACGTCCACGTCCCCCGTCCAGTTCATATTCTCGGTTTTTAATGTATAATTAAGAAGCACATTTTATAAATTGAAAGCTTTACTCATTGGCTTGCCACCGATGACCTATTAATAGTAATTCAAATAAAACTATAACCATACAGTGTCTACAATAAATCTATTCGATGGTGATGTTTTTAATTTTTTAAAGATACATCGTATACAAGGAGTCTCTAGAATTCAAAAAATTTATGAGTGCTATGAATGCAGATAATCTTTACACTTTTTGTTATGTAAACGGTTTTAAGCATTTAATATTAAATCTGTTATTATATACTCCTCTCCCAAAACCCCCACCCCCCTAAAACACATCATTGACATAATTATAATATCCGTCATTGTTTTAAAATGCGCATGTTATATGTGTAAATTCATTTCACAGCGCCTATTAAACCAAAACACAATGAGTTTGTACATTACTTCTCGGCAAATGGACAGATATAGGCGCTGACACCGGCAAAGTGGTGATAGTTAATAATAATACCCTCAAGTAAACGTCATCTTAGTCTCATCGGTCCACCGAATGAAAAAAAAAAACGTAAGCTTGCTACAGCACCCCTCAAACCAAACAAAGTAATATTTTGTACATCATAGCTGAGCGAAAGAAATAGTTGCTGTTGATAAATATTACCATTTTATTGGCCTAGTCTTCATGACGCAATTTGGAAATTCTGCTAAGAGATTTCTACCCAATAAAATCCTCTCGATGGCCACCCTCAGTGTATGAACACGTATGTTCCATTACATGACGTCTAAACGCGTCCCGAGAAAAACCATACCCCTCCGCAGTACCGAAAAGCTAAAACGAACGCAACACTGCCATATAAGTCCTCCACCCCGAACTCGGTGATCAATGAGGGCTCTAACCTTCAAAGCTACAGTAATACATGATAAATGTAGATCTATAAATAGAGGATCGTCCTTGACCTGAGAATTACTCCACGTAGTCACGTTGCACTGTTAGTCGAGTGATTGAGGTCAGTAGTCAATCGTTCATCAATTCTAATTTAAGTTAACAATGCGCACGTACATACAACAATTGCTATATAACCTAGGTTACCTGACTATAAGGAATTTTTTCCATAGATATTCTAAAATAACACACAAAAACTCACTTAGAATAAATGTACATTGGTTGTTAGTATACATACATATGAATAACAACATTTTGGTAGCGTTACTTTAATATATATTTCGTAATATTAATGTAGTGTTGAAAATCTAGATTGTATTGAAAAATCATATCAATGTGCAGCGAGAAGACAAATCAACACCATATTCCAGCGTATTGGCACTATGTTAGATACTTCATTTGTATGTATCGTATAAATAAATAATCAACTTCTATCTTTACAATAAAAATGTTAATGTAATATAATCAAAACTTTCTTTTACATGTTAAAAATATAAGAATACTGACTCCGAAGATCACCTTGTCAGTCATAGCCAACAGAATCTAATTAATGTGAACTTTAAAAAAGAAACTCTTAGTACGTTAGTAATTAATATTGTAATGCAGTATACTTCAAATTATATAACAATGTGTAAAGGAACTTTTTAAACGTTTACAATGTTTCGTCAGTATTAAAAACTTTTCACCAAAATATTGCAGCCTGTGTAATGTGTAATACACCTTTACGCTTACGTATCAATATAATTCAAGAAAACATAAATATGACAATAATACGTCGTTGCACTCCGAACACTGAAGGTCTGAGTGTCATCGACGCAAATGTTAAGATCTTAAAAACATCCTTCGAACATTTGATTTGCATAAAAAAACCCGATGTTGACTCTAATACGTATGTTATTGTTATTTACTGTTGCTTAAAGTCCTTAACTCTAAATTCTTCTGTTTTCGGTTTGCGCAAAAAGGTTTTTTAAATGGTAAATAAAATTTTTCTACACGAACAACAACTTAACCGATGCACGCTTACGAGAAAAATCTTATCAAAATCTTATTTTTGCAAGAGGACTATGTTTGTTGTCGAATACAAACACACGTTTCAGATATCGTAAATTAATTAGTAACTAATTGGATATGCTATTTACTGCTTTAAAGTGAGAAGAATGATATAATGGTACCATAGATCTTAATTGATATATTAATATTGGCAACACTACAGTTATAAAAAACGTATTAGTAATCTCGTCTCTTTATACAATAGTTAATATTATTTCACAAATATCTGACTCTGCTAAGATTTTAACAATTTTATATAGTTTATTTCAGTGTAAAGAGAAGTTGAAACGTTCGCTGAGCTGACGGCCAACCTCCAGTAGTGAAGAGGCACAAGAAGAAGGAAGTTAGGGTGTTATTTCTAGTGATTGGGATATCCGAATTTATACAATGTTATTTTACGTTATTCTTTGCTAATCGAACCGATCAGTTAGCTGTTAAATATTATAATAGTATCTTTATAGCTTACTGTATGTAGCGTTCTTAAATATTTTCAAAAATTCTCAGTACACAATAATGAATGAACGAAGTAATTGTTCCTGCTTTCCTCAGCTCATAAACTTCGCTGAGATCCCTGCGCCTCAGTAATTACAATATTTTCTCTCGAACAATCTTTAATGATATTTTAAACGGTTCCTCGACCAATTTTCGCGCCTCCATTTCTTATTTGCGCGACTCCCCGAATTCAATTTAACACGCATCGAATTTTATGTGAGCACCTTTTGTAACGTAAATTATGTAAATAACCCAACCATAGGAGGCATGGTTATAAGATTTTGAATATTATACAAACAACAAGAAATTATCGGTTGGCTAAAAAAATAATTGTTCGAATAAATACTTCAATGTGTTTCGGCAAGCCATAATAACTGTCTTTTGAACAAGAAGAAATTACCAAAGAATATTGTTCTGCTGACACAGATTGGTAATAATTTCTACAAATACGATAGACAACTGTTTCAAACAAATAAGTTATATCTAAGAATTTATTAAAAAAAGTTCTCTCATTTAACTTATTATGCAAATTAAAGACATAAAAAGAAGTGTACGCAAGGTGGTGATGATAAAAATAACAAAATATACACGGCAATTTTTCCCTATATCACAAAGTGATCGATTTGAAAGATATGCTTCCCACCTGTTGGTAAGAATTCATTGCGTAAAAAAGTTATCCACGCTATTTTTGAAGAACATACCATTTTTGGGATAACCTCATTAAGAAGGTTGTTTCACAACCTGTCTGTTCTGGGAGGAAAGCATCCCTGGAACTCATCAAAACAACTAAACAAGCAAAGATTAGGAAGTTGAAAATATTGTAATTATCTTATTAGTAGCAGATAGCGCAAGTGCACGCTCATGATTGTTTTCTTTATATTCGACAAAGCGACGAGATGAGCAAGACGTTCACTTGTTGTTAAGTTATACACTTGCTCATAACAACGTGGTGCTAGTTAGTATGATATACACTGCACCTCCTTGCGTTCGTCGCTTTCAGACATAAGATTTTGAGTCTCGTTACCCCAGTAATTTTGCTAGCTACAACGCCCTTTAAACCGGAACACAGTAATGTTTCCACACCGCTGTTCGTCGACAGAAACAGGCGCCACTGTGGTACCGACCTAGAAGATCACCAGCAACAGAGATCTGCCACCAGTAAAGGCTGTTTCTGTAGATATTACGTTTTCAGAATTAATGTGTATTTGTTAAGTAAGAAAAATACACGTCGTTTTTACCTATCCGTCGTGTAAATATTTAGTTACAATAATAGAAATGCAAAGATCACTTACTAATTAAACTGTCAGGCATTGTATATATGTTTTGCATCGCACATGCTAAAAGTGTACTGTTGATTGAAATTCCAAAACGCTTCACAGTATCCCCAGTCACGCAACCCCGTGGTGTTACTGTCGATTCAATAACCAAGATAGTTTGGTAATGTTTTTATTGCACGACAATTGCTCTCAATTAGATTCAGACACGAGAGCATTACACACGGAGAAACCTTACGGCGAGATAAAAATGGCGTGCTTTACGCTGTAACCGTAAATTTCGTTTCCTTATTCACCTTAAACATTACCCTAATATTCCCGTTTCGAATTGCCGCCTTCATAGAATACTCAAAAAAAAGCGTTATTGAATAACTTCAAACAAGACAAGAAATTAAAAAATGATATCGTTGTTCATAAAACAAAATATTTAATCCTTTTCCCTGACAGGGCCCTTTTTTGTGTCGGAAGGAAATCTAAAGATACCTTATTTCTGAGGTATAGTCGACGTTATGTGAGATTTCTACCCACTAAAACCTTCTCGATGGTCCTGGGAAAGAGATCCGTGGTCTCTTATGGAACGCGCCTGTGGAGCAACAGAGACCTACCAGTGAAAACCTTAATTTAGTAATTAATTTTCCAGACAAGATAATTTTGATTACATTTTTGGAGTATATTGTGTCATAATTTTTATCAATTTCCACTAGAATTAATCAAAATTAACATAAGAAACAATACACAAAAATTTTATTATATCTATAATAAAAGCACTTACAAGCGTTTAAATAGGTCACTAATTCGATCCCGCAGCCTCAGAATGCAGAATGTATTAGGGTTTTTTTCGAATCCTCCTGCCTAGCTATACCTATATCATAAATCCATCACAAGAGTATTGTTATGTTATAATGTACATGCCATATTATACTGGGCGAGCAAGCCATTACTATCCACGACTTCATTGTTACTTAACACCATGTGAAATTGCGGTCAAATGTTAGCCTATTATAGATATAAAAAGTATTGTCTCAAATGTCTGACTCTAAATTATTTTGGCGGCAGACTATCAGATCGTCCTTACACATAAAAGTTTGGACTTTAAACTAAATAAAGCAATATTGCGTAAACGCACGGCGACATGTTAGTGTGCAGCAGGACGGAAATGCATATCAGTGAATTTGAAAGTTTAGATGCGGTCAGGAGTAGTAAATTAAAATAACGGCGCGAGCTCGTGAGGGCAGCAGCGCCGACGCGACGTGCCCGGGGCAATCTCACGCGATCGCCGCGTCCTCCCGATACCGTCGTGGGGTCACTGTGTCGGACATTTTGGCATCCCTCTAATCTCAGCTCTACGTCGCCTAATAAAACCGAAAGGAAAAACGGTCACGTAGAGAGCACACAGTTTAGATCACTCGGCATCGCCTTATAAGAGAGCAGCGGTCTGTTATCAAGCATTTTACGCTCCTACTAAAATATTACCGTTGTATACATTTGTTATGTTTTGCTACAGAAGAAAAGCCGTGATAGAATTTATTATCAGAGTATTAATGTTTATTATAAACTACTACTTACTTTCCTAACAGCAAGTATAAAAAATTATGATTGTTTCCTTTATAAGTTAATACAATGTTTTATTCGTTCGAGTACAGATAATTTCATGTGTCGAGTTTTTATTTAGACAATGACGTCGTTTTTTAATAGTTGCCTTATGCTTCTTAAATACGTGGTTTAATTATGAATCACATATTTTTTTTACAAAAATCACATTATATCGAAATACGAACATAATACAAGAATATAAAAAAAATCTGTTTTCTTTATTTCTTTATTTTTACTAATATATATCTTACCTCGGATATTATAAAAAGAATAGTAGAATATCGTGGCATAGCAAATTATTAACCATCAGGTTATGTTATAATTTTTTGTTACCATAAAATGAAGTTCATCATCACTAAAAATGTTATTCATCGTACATCTAATCAAAGTACACATTAGCCACATTTGACGGAGGCTTAAAAGGATTTTAATTAAATTGACTATTACAAAAAAATATATAAATTAAAGATGCCGCGCCACTAATCAAGGGCGGTAGCTCAATCAAACGACGGTAATAAATCTTCGAAAACCAGAAGATTCAATTACACGGCTACCGGAAGGCATGAAAAGTGGCAATAACAAATTGTTCAAGATAAATAAAAGCTTTTTAATGCACAGAAGAAGTCCCGGTGTCGTTTCTCTTATCGGGGCTGGTCGCTGCGCGTTTTTTTAAGAAATTTATCGATCGCTTAATGCTGCGGTCAAAAATTAATTGGTCCTTCGAAGTGAAAGCCTCGCCGCTTTTAAATTATAACACTCGAAAACACTTAAGCGCGAAGATCCGACATCGATAACGCGCCGAAAGAAGACGGACTGCTCGATTCTATTTAATGATCAAGTGTTTGTTTGATTCATATCATCATGTAATCATGTACATCTTTCATGTTGCGCTATTCGAATAATTGAAAACATAATTAAATCTATTTTTAATAAAGATACTTTATAAACAGCTCGCTTCTGTTTATTTGCTGTCTTGTGTTAAACAATTCTGTTCCAAACTAATTTTAAAGCAACGATAAGAATTCAACAGTGTTTATTTGTCTTGAAAAAATTGTAATCATTAAAGTTACACATGATTATGTATAATATAAATATTAAAGCTTCAAAAGTACTCTGTTTCCTTTTGACGAATGTTTAACTTTAGAAAAAAAATCACGGATACGTAAACCAGTACACACATGGCGACGAATACTAAACGTACTATAGAACGAATTTCTTTCACGTATGTCAGTATAATCTTCACTGTCATATTTTTACTGAGATAGTAAAGGACGTGAACGAAATTTATTTTTGTTAAGTAGAAATGTCCATAAAAGTATTCAGAATTATGATCTTTTGAATATAGTTATTACAAAACTGAAAACAAAATAATTTAATCCGACAGGGACCTTCTTAATTTGATTCAAGGTATTTTTATCGTTCTAGTAAAATTACCACGGTAACTAGCGTAATGTTGCGCTATATAAATATCCTAAGTAACGCCTCATCGTTATGAGTCATTAATACTTTCATTAATGTAAACCACTATTTAACTCTTCTAATCGCTTCGTAATATTAAAAATCTGTTTAGTAATGATAAATGTACCTTTATTTTTCTGTATAACCCATATTATAGATGAAATATACTATCTCTAGTTTAATTTTATATAATTTAGGTTTGTTTTACATTTTATAAACAAATTACAACCAAAACGCGAATGTCGCCCTGATTACCCACTATCCATATTGAAGACAGCTAGGCCTCGACACTTGCCATTTATTAAAGAGTTTAATTCGCGTCGGCACTTTTGACTGTTAATACGTTCAGATCACCAAAAAAGTCGTCTTCGGTACCTAAACGGCCGTGTTTATACAAAATTTAATTAAAAAAAGAGTAGTTTGTAATCTTTTATAATCGCCCACGCGTATATCTGGTAGCAGCGATCTTTAAATTCCCACGCATCGTTATACTAAGTGGCTGATACGTTATAATTAGGTCGGTGTACAGATAACGAGCTTAATTGTAATAAAAATCAAAAGTTCATTAGGTACCCATGTGAACTTATAAGTTTTCACTTTGTGAACTTTTAAATATACACGTCTGTAGTCACTATTATGGTCATCACACAGCAGTCTCATCTAAATACCATAAAGCTTTGTCTTAATGATAATTCAATTAACACGTGATAAAAAAGTGAAACTAAAATATAATACAAATAACTACGAAAATATTAGTTTACCGAACTACTTTTCTCGAACCTATCATTTGCACTTCTTAATTTTGTTTGCAGGCGATCGATTATATGATATAAGTCATTTCTATAGTATTTTGGTTTGTAGTGTAATAAAAACAGAAACAATTTTTACGCGTTTCATAAACCGCATGTATCCGATAATGGGACTAGGTCACTATTCTATTTCGCCGACTATTTCTGTCTACAGTATGTCTTTCGTACCCGTTCCAACTGTGCTAACTTGGAAAATTCTGTCTTTAAATTCTATTTTCCACGGCAAACGTCAAAATAATTTACTGGCCCATGATAACAAGACATGCAGGTGGAAGATAAAGACCGTTCGATTCAGATTAGTGCGATAAGAGACGACCTAACGGAGCGCACGCGCCTCCAACACTATCAGTGTTTGTTCGAGACTTTTGCTACAATAAAATGCTTGTGTATATTTTGTGTATTTCCTTACTGATAGCATATGGTAAGCTATTTTATTTTGATAGTAGTACTACTTAAAATACCGGTTCTGATTCAGATGCGATGTTTGAAAACACAAAAACAATATAGATTTTTCATTGTAAAATTATGTTTAAAACAAAACAGTGTTACCTCATTTTTTTATGGATTATAATTTTTTATCTAAAAAGGATTAACTCTTGACCTTAATTTTAAGTGTTAAATCACGATGAGGCTGTAGATGGCAAAGCGTGATCGCCTAGAAAATTCTGATTCCATTATGTTGAAAGCCGGAAAACAGCAATGCTGTAATAGTACCTTATTTACATTATAAGGGTAATAACTAGCCAGGTGATTTGAAAAAATTTGCCACCAACAAAAACTGTAACACCAACGTCGAATCGCGGTCTGGTCGCCGCCCGCGCTTCGCACACAATGCTTCTCAGACTCATCTCGTCTGGCAACTACCGGTTAATAAATATTTATTTAATCCACTGTTGACAATTGTATTTACATTGTTATAATGGTAAGGTTTGTTATGTCGCCACGACACCGCGTGGGCTGGACCTTTTTGTACATTGAGCATCACTTGTTTTATATTCAGGTCAATGCCGCGATTGCGATAAGTGATGATATCTGTATAGAAATATCGAGAACAATGTCCGTGTTTATTATTTTATGTAACTGGTAATCATTGAAACTAATGTTTATGTTGGCAACAATCGTTATTGGCTTAGTTTAGTTATAATCATATATCATTCAAAGAGTTACAATTTCGATAACAAGAAGAACTAGTGTTTTTATAACGTAAATTTCATGTCGACACTTATTCATGACAACGTAACTTTCTTACAATTAATAACAACGGTACTTTTATCTCTAAAGACGCTTAAGCAAAAAAAAATCCCATGATACTTCACAAGCTATAGCGTCGTTTAAGGAGCTACAATCATACCTCTTGTTAACTACATTTCTTTAGAGAAATGGTTACCTGGTTCAGAGATATGCCTACTTATAGGTAGGGTAGGGTGATATACTTACATACCACCACAATGTGATCGTCGCTTTGAGACAAGAGTTTATATTTCCTTATGCTAGAAATTTTACTTGTTACATATTTTATACCGGAACATAAAAAAATTTGCAAAATATTGTTTGGAAGCAGAATAACAATATTATTTGAAACCTGTTCCGTTTCCGACAAAATAAACCTTTAAATATATAATACAAAAAATTGTAAATGTAATTCCCAATATATATGTGATTTTATAATCGAGATTATATCGTGATGGTAACATAGTATAAAATATGATATTACGGTAGAGAGGAGCGCAGCCGGCGGCGTGCACAATTATGTCGGCCGCCCATCATTGACTTTCTCGCGCCGCATTCGAGCGGTCTCTTACGCATGGATTAACGACGGACCACCTTTAGCGTTTCAGCCGGTCCCCACATTATTTCATGCTAAACAAAACAGTGCTTTTATAGCACTTACGTCATCCAGAAAATCATTTAAAATTTATGAACATTACCCCATGGAGGAGGACTATGTTCAAGTAGGTATCCATATATTTAAGCGTCGATGTATGAACATTCTAATTGATTGTACTTCAACTTATAACTTCATATAATTTTTTGACGACCTTAAGGTCGGTTACCTTAAGGTAAGATTTAAATCTTATTTACCACATAATAAGTATCAAGATAAACAAACTTGTAATAAAATAAATAATATAGGAATACATCAAGAAAGTTCCGGTGAACGTAGAATATTCTTATTATTGTACTGGGACTGTACAAGCATATTTAAACATGAAATAAATTTGGTAACACAATGCTTTCTAAACGCATTAAATATACGCATAATACGGGTATTTTTCTTATTATAGTGGCCAATGTATATCGGAAACCTATAGGCACTATATTTTAAAGACGAATACCTAGTAAAAGTAGGCAAACTCAGCCGAAAGATGACGTTATTAAATACCATTTTAAAACGTATTATGCATATATTTTCATTTTTAAAAATACTAAAGAAATGCGTCGTGTTTTTTATCAATAATATAAATGAAAGATAAGCAATATAACAGTGGGAATAATACACATGTATAATACGGATTATTATATATGTTATTGCTGTTAACTAAATTATATACTTAATAGAAATTTAAAGCCGTTAATTTATTTTTATTTTAGCGGGATCAGAGAGTTGCTTCTATCAGCGTTGTTTAGGCTGCCATCCTCAAGAAACCGAATGGCCAGGTACCCCAATAGAATGTCAACCTTCAAATTGGGTATCAGCACAGTGGGTGCACAATTTAGGACATCCACCACCTGCGACAGATTCGAAAATACCTATTGAATACCGATGCCTGAAAATGGTAGCGACGCCGGATGACAAATCTTGTAAGTACTTTCAGTATCGGAGTAAAACATTTTAAGTTTACATAAACAACCAAGTCAGGGACGATCTGCTTTACCGGAAGTATCGGACATGACTGTTATGGCGTTAGTCATTCCGAAAAAATATTTATTTACAATTATAGCAATAAATATATTTTTTATTAATACAGGTTAAAGAGAACAGAAACTCGTACCCCAGAGGTTTGTTTTAATAATCAAATGGCATGTAAAGAAATTTAAGAATTTTTCTTGAAGATTTAATTCATTTAATTCTCCTTATAGTTGGCAACACAGTGGATACCTTAAAAGGTTGTGTGCCGCGCGCCCAAGTAGATTCGGTGTGCCTGGCCCTGGAAGCTGTGGAGCGTGCCAGGGGCCACAGCGACGCGCGTTGCTTTATTTGCAACAGGAACAATTGCAACTCAGCCGTGCGAACAGATGTCACGATAACACCGGTAGCCTTATTGTTCCTCTACTACGTGCTAAGGTGAAGGACTAATAAGTTTCACCTAGACTATACATGTGTATTTTTTTACGTAATGAAACGCGTAATAACAGACCATCTTTAATTAAAAATAGAAATAAAAAGAATGTTACATAAATCATATCGTTTTAACACATTTTTTAAAGCAAAAATTAAGTATTGAGTAGTTTAACCGTGCTTTATAATTTAAAGAGCATAAGAGACTAGATAATGTTAATTTAAACAGTATTATTAATAAATGCAAAATAAAGTGGCCTAATATTTAAACTTGATATGTTAAGTATTTTAGTATTCCATAAAACATTTTATATATTATAATATATTAAAATATCGTCTTGTTAAAAAGCATATCTGAAGATATTAAATAAACGAAAACTATTTTATCGAAAATAAGTTAAAGATTAAATCGATGGTTATCTTAACTAAACAGCGTTATTCTTATGTATTTAAAACGTAACGTGTGTCCTTATTCATTTAACAACAGGTTGGTATGTGGTCAAGCACTAACTTATATAAAGTAAAAAAAGTTGATACCAATATCACAATTCATGTAACTGCTAAAAAGGTTTATAGTATCTATGTACAAACGAGCATTGTTTTTTTTTATAGATATCTTGCATATATGAAATACATCACAATTGTTATTAATTCTTAGTGTATTATTCGATAATTATGTTTAAACGTATCGTGATAACGCACAGCCTAATAGAAATATAAATAGACAGCAATTTAAAACAATATATATTTGTATACGTACAAAATAACAGATCAAAAAAAAGATATCATCTAGCATTATACATACAACTGCTTTAATTATTTCGATACAATAATGGAATACCTTCACGAAAATAACAGTAGTTTTATATGTGTGTATATATACATGCATGGGTATTTTATCTATGATTAACAATTATTAATACTAATGGAATTATATTTATTAACGAATAATGCTAAACGCTATAATTATTATGTGTACTATCAATTTAGCAATTATACAGATCTAAAATGTGCCCATGCAATGTAAATGTGATTGTACATAAAGCATTCATTTACCATGTTTAAGAAATATTTATTATGTTACTAAATCACAACTCCCAAAATTTGTACGTTTATAAAATCAGTCTAGTTTCGCCTCACATTGTATAATAGTGCAAGGCCAAAATTCATTGTAAAAGCCAACGGTTGTTTAATATTTTATTGTGATGGCAACTCTTTGTTGCCGGAGATGGCGTGGATAGATACCACCGCAGCGCCTATGTTTGCAGGCAAAGATAAGTGTGCAAACATTGCCGTGTTTCAGTTTATAGCTGATGAAATTACTGCGGTAACAAGACTTAACATTATAAATCAGTAATCTTAGCTAAAGCCACATTGTTATGCACGAGCGTATACCATTATTTGAACGTTTTGCTCGTCTAATCGTTTCGTCAAATAAAAAAAAAAATGTTATGAAGTTAAAAGTATCGCGGGGCTATATTCTACATAGTCTAGCCATAAATACTGTTACATGAAAACTTCTTTTTTTCAACGTTTTAAATATTTTTAATTTGCGACACGTATATTATTTTAAAAACTTTCGATTTTACGCCATTTCACGTATTTTTTTGTATTTATCATCAAATTACAATATGGAATGGGGTGTTAAAGAATATAGGATTGCAGTGATCGCCTTGCACAAAGTGAGTATGGAGCAGTCGGTCATATTCCAGACACTTCAAAAGCTTGCTATCAACCGTATGTTCGTATATCGTGCTATCAACATATACAACATCATTTCCTCTGTCGAAGATCAGAAAAATCGGAGCGGCCGCGTGCTGTTAGAACTACAAAAGCTGTTAATGCTGTTAATGCTGTTAAAGCCAGAATTCGTCGAAACCCCATTAGGAAGCAAAAAATCTTATCGCGAGAAATGAAGATTCCTGCTAGGATTCTGTCGCGTATTATAAAACAATACCTGAAGTTCGGTGCGTATCGTCGATATACAGGACATGCCCTAAATCATTCTTTACAATTAAGGAAAACGCCTTCCGTCGCGATACGCAGGTGAAAGGCACAGAAATATCCTCTTTACCGATGACAAAATTTTTACGATAGAAGAACCCTACAATAAGTAAAATGATAAAGTACGCTCAAAGTACTACAGAAGCTGCTCAAATGGTCGGAAAGGTACAACGTGGTCATCATCCTGCGTTAGTGATGGTTTGGTAGGGTGTCTTATCAATGAGTCATAAAACTACATTTTTGTCAAACAGGAGTGAAAACTTAAGCCAAAGTGTATCAGGATAAAGTTTTGGATTATGTCGTGAAACCTCTCAGCAATACGCTTTTTAAAAATATACAGTGAACTTTGCAGCAAGACTGCACCTGGTCACCACAAGGCAAGAGCTAAGGACTGGCCCTCGTCTAGCCTAGACTTCAACCCTTTAAACTTCAAATTATGGTCAGTTTTAGACGACATGGCCTGCTCTAAACGACACGGCGACATCGAGTCTTAAAAAATCTTTGGAGCAAGCAGGGGCGGTGGAGGAAATTTCCCTTGAAAACAGTGCGTAAATCCATAGATCCGTGGCCAGACAGAATAAAGGCCTGTGTAAAAGAAAAAAGTGGCCACTTTGAATAGAATATTTTTTTTTAGTGGAGACTAATAAATATGTATAAATTTTAGTAATATTACATTATCGCATGAAAAAAAAATGCATTTTCATTTTTAACAGAACTTATAGCAGGACTAGTTATAGAATTTCGTAAACCGTATACGGTTCTCCATTGTTTTTCTTATATTTGAAATATGAAACCATTTATGGATATGTCATTTCCTTACGAAAAGTCAGTATCACCATCAGATCACTTAAAGTAGGAACATAGACGTTCACTGATTTTCACCGCCAAGGTACTCTTTCGAAATGCCATATTTGTTCGCCAATTTTCATACATCTCTTGGACGTTAGCTGCGTGTCAGTGACATCTGCGTTGCGTTTTAATATGAACATTAAACAGAGTCCCTCCATTGTTTTCACTCTCGATCCCTCCTGCTTCCAAACCTGTTTATTATTATCATTGCAACTCTTCCATAAAGCTCGCCCGTTTCCCTGTTCTAAGCATAGTCCTTCGTCAGCCATAATTTTACCTTCGCGGGTGTAAACCAGTAAACTATCAAGATCTAAATCGCCGCCACAACGCACTTTAGACGCAGGTCCACCTAGACCGGGTGTACCAGATATAACGCCTATACACCCACCTTTTTCATTGCGTATTCTTCCAAACCATCGGTCCTTTGTAGGGAAGAAGTGCTGTGGCCATACGTTTGTTAAGTACCATTTGAAACTTTTACATTTCAATTTCTTTCGTAGCTCTAGACGATCGCCCACATTTTGCTCATCGCGTATTACAGCTACTGCAGGGTTGAATTTAAAAAAAAAATCACTCCATTCATCCATCCACACGGAAGCTGCTCGAGCCAAGTTTGAATTCAATACTTTGGAAACACCACCAGGATACTTATATGGACTATGTCTCCGAAATATGTGACCTACGCGCGAACAAGGAGTTATCTCAACCCTGGCCCCACACTGCCATGCTCTCCATGAAAGCTCTAAATTTTCGGCTCCCCAAATCATCATGCCTTCATCATAGCCCCCTAATCGCCAAAATAAACTTTTTCTAACTGCAAAAAGACCACCGGCCATTGCCGGTGACGGATATGATTTAGACGGATTTTCAGATTTATATAACATCACCTCAATGCTCGGCATCAACCAACGGAAATGGAGTCGCCAACTAAATGCACCCCAATGGGCATCAATACTTTTTGTGTATGCTAATGTGTCCTCTGAGAGAAGGTCTATATGGGGACAGATAAAAACGTCGTCGCTTCCTGCCCGTTCTAATAATGGTTCAAGCCAACCTTGTGTCACCTAAAAATTAAAAAAGAAGTTAGATAAACTCTAATGTTAGATAAATATGTAACTTAAATATTGTTCTAGAGCTACTTACCATATACACGCTATGCTTAACAATGAATATCTCACCAACAGAGAAATAGTATTTTGGGTGGTAGATTTATAATGCAATATATGTCATCTTAACTAGGTCGACATTGCAAGGTGCAAGTGTATGATCCATTAGATAAACATCCTGTGCACCTCGTCACTTTATCAGACATTAAGTACAATTATTGAAACAGCCAAATGCTGTTAATGTTTGGTTATGTATATGAAGTGAAAAACAATAAGAATTGCCAATTACCTCACAATGAGCATCCAAAAACACTAACACATCACCAGTGGCTGTCCTGGCGCCCCTTAACCTGGCACCAACAAGACCATTTCTCTCCTTACTCCTTAATATGTGCACTTTGTCAAGGTTGGTGACTGCATCATCAAGCTCTTTGCCTAAATATTTTCTATCACTTGCATCATCTACAAGAATTATCTGCAATTGTTACCAGAGTAAAATACTATTAGGAGAAATTAATTAACACATTCATTATTAGCACATTCTTTCTATTAGTGTATCAAAGCCGACACTCTTAAATTATAATCTTCTAAATATAATACCATATAAACTAAATAAACGAATTTTATACCTGTTTTAATAACTCTGTGGGTGATCTTATAATAACTGACATCACAGTTCTCATTAAAGTAGACCAGGCTTCATTATGAAATACTATTATAACACTTGCCGTTGGTAAATTCTCAATATCATATTGCACATCTTTACAACTACAAAGAATTAGAATTAATAATTATTTTGTGGTCATATAAACAACCATCACCTTCCGCAGAAAATAACTAACATTGCTATAATGTAAGTATTATTTAAAAGGCAACTAAAAGAGAATGATATTAACTGTGAAATAAAAAAATGTATGTCCTGCACTAATATATCCACATATCTAGTTTAAATATGTGGTAATCCTCACCATAATGGGGACCGCCAGTGTACAGCAGTAGACAATAATGAGGTGTAAAGCTGATATAATTTATGTTAAATAATATTTTACCTGTCACTTCGAACATCAGGAAGACTTCTATTAATAAAAATCCTATCTCCTGCCATAATATTATATGAATGCAGTGCATAAAGCTCTCTTGCAGTTATAACCTCTCTAGGTGACAACTGGACAGGTCGTCCACCTTCACCAGCTCCTTCAATGGGTGCATAGTTGTTTGCATTAATTATTTCTGTAAAACAATTATGCTTGCATAAATTACCTTACCCAGTAATAAACTTACTATAAACACTATATTACTATTATTATTTTGTCTTTTGAGGTATTAAAACTATGAATAATGTTAACATTAACTATATTTTTAATTAGTAATATACTACATTAAATTAACAGTATTTGCTTTAACATGTCTAGCTATAATAATTTTTATATCATATATATACTACAACACAATTTAACTGCTTAATAGTGTGTTAAAAAAAATCCAATCTTATTTTCTTTTTAAACTATGAAGCAAAAAGAGTAGTAGGACATTCACCTGATGGTAGGTACTGGTGATAGGTCTCTGTTGCTGGAGACTGTCTAGGGAGGTACCACAGCGGCGCCTATTTCTACTGCCAAACAGTAGTGTGCAAACATTATAGTGTTCCAGTTTGAAGTGTTGTAGCTAAGGTAATTGCTGGGGTAATGATACTCAACATCTAATGTCTCAGGTGACAAGCTCAATGTAGTGCAGTGTTTACCATCCTAACTAGCACCATGTTACTAGAGGATGTATCACTTATCTTCAAATGAACGTCCCACTTGTCTCGTCACTTAATAGATTTAAAAAATGTTATATATCTGCCCTAAAACAATGTACTATGAGCTAGTTAAGATATTATACACAGCACCATATAGCACTTATTGGCATTGCAATGGTACAGACCTAAATGGTCTCCAGCGACAGAGACCTATCACCAGTAAAAAAAGGCCACCAGTTTAATAAGGCACACATGAACAAAAAATTTTTTACTTATTAAATTATAAAAAAACTTACCTTGTGACAAGTTGCCTCCAGAGATACCTCCAATATAGTGCCCAACTATGACCCTCATACCATTTTTGTCCATATAAGAATTCTGTTCATAAGGCAGTCTGTAATAAAAATAGGTTTGAAATTTAAATCTGTGCATACTATATGTTGATCATCCTTAGTAACAATCCTACACACCTGTTGTACCATTCATTTTTATGTCTTCTTTTAATAGTATTGTATAATTTAAAACTAACAAATATTAAAGCATTAATAAGAAATACCAAAATAAGTATAAGTGTGATAAGTTTCTTCTTGCGACCTCTACATGTCAATATTCGGTATTCCTAAAAACAATAAAATGCTTGTTCTTAATTTCGAAAATGTCAACAAGTTATATACAAATAAATATTTGCAGACAATCAATCTAATATTATAATATTTTAATTAACAAAGCAAGTAAACTTTAAAAACGAATTTCTTACCATGATAAGTATACATGTAATTTGACAAATATTAAAAGGCAATTGAATTATTTTTCTTTTTCATAAAACATCTTCTATTAACTTCTTTCTACAATAACATAAGAAATACATTACTCTATGTCCATGAAAGAGAGAGAGAGAGAGAGAAGAAAAGAAAAAGTTTAGAAGTCAATATTTAGAGAAAAAGTTTAAATAAAATTGCATTTCATAACTTTACAGTAACAGCTAAACATAGTGTCACACTTTAAAAGTTTAATCTTGATTACTAATAAAAGTACTCATGTCAATGTCATCGAGATAAATACATAATTTACAATAGATAATAAAGTATAAAATTATCTACATTGCACGGTTTCCATGTTATCACTGTGTGAAGACATTAAAAGTCAAATAATATACATGTATGTATAGTGTCAATGAATCATTAAAAAATTTAAACATTATTTTATTGCTAATTAAAATTATATTTTTACGTTGTACACATTGCCAAGTATATGAGAATTTACTACGTTAAAAATTCTCTTTTCGTTACAAATAAAATAAGAGTGCGTATTAAAACTAATTACAAAATATCAATTTATTTCTGAAGTGAATAATGTGGATTTATTTTATTAGTATACCATGGAAACCCCAGAACATTCATAAATCTAGTAACACTTGAAAAAGAAAAATTGATTATTTTCTGTATCATATTCATCTATGCTGTTGTTCAATAAAAACACCTTACAAATTCTATTAATTAAAATATAGAAAGATGTCACGAAACAATTGGAACAAACGTGATCAAAATTGGAATCGTGCTAGAAAACAAAGATCTTCATTACCCCCCGGATTGAAGGGGCGGGAAATTGGATTATATTTTAAAAATCTCCGTAAAGAAAAAAAACAGAAGAAAGAAAAAAAAGAAATTACAGTAAGTACCACTAAAATGTGCTAATGCATAGATCTCTATAAATTAATAATATTGATTCTCTTTTATTCATACAATATATCTAAATAAGTAACAATGGGACAGGACACTAATTTAATTAATGTTAAGCGTTAACTGCCTATAACAATGTAACAAACGGCTCCTGAAAATGTTACGATACAAAAGCCTAAACATGCTTTAATAATTTAAAGAGTGACACACTGTAGCTACGTATGCTGTGGAACTTTCTTTTAACTACAGTTTGATCTTGTAGATGTTAACATAGACATCATTAGGTAGAAAATGTTATATTCATAAATACTACCTCTTTATAATAAATGTCTAAAACAGTTTTTATAACAAATTTTGTATGAAAAAGAGAAAGGCAGCATGTATGTTTTTGTGTAACAACCAACTCAACACAAACATAAATTTTTTTGATTTTGAATATTGCCACATCATAGAACATTATTACTTGATATAAATATTTCTTAT
Source organism: Ornithoptera alexandrae (assembly GCA_029030555.1). Classification (NCBI taxonomy): domain Eukaryota; kingdom Metazoa; phylum Arthropoda; class Insecta; order Lepidoptera; family Papilionidae; genus Ornithoptera; species Ornithoptera alexandrae. Next base: position 2,835,760 of record JARDVY010000064.1, on the reverse strand, counting down.
TGATTATAGATCTCCTTGACAATACCTTGTCCTGTAGTAGCATCGGTAAAGAATAATTTAAGCCAAATACTAATGGTAGCTAAAAAGCAATACATCCAACTACCTCAAATAGTAACTTCTTCCACATTTCCAATTATTACAAAGACAAATGTGAAGATTGAAATGAAAACGACAACAAACAATGAAATTGTGGAAAACACAGATTTCAATGAAAAAAAAACTGAGTTTATGTTGCCTTCAATAAAACAAGAACTTGCAGAAATCTCAGATCCATACCGTTTTAACAGTGAACCAAGCACTTCATCTCTTCATGATGTAATTGCTTTAAAGACTGAAAAACAAATTCATTATAACAACAATGAAAGACATTTGTCCCTAAGAAGTTCAACATCTTATAAATATGCTTATGAAGATATCATAACTGGCACATTTGATGAGAAACTTATTGAATGTTTATCTAAAGGTGTGGACATTAACTACAAAGGCCAAAATACAGATGATTTAAGTCTTGCATTTCATGAAGAATATAAAGATATGATTACAAAAAATGGTTATAAGAAACTACTCAAGTTTCGAGAAATATTACCAACATTTAAAAAATCTCATGATATTTTAAACCTTATAAAAGACAATCAGGTTATTGTTATTAGTGGTGAAACTGGCTGTGGTAAATCAACACAGGTGAGATTAACTAGTTTGAATGAAAAATTATTACATTTTTACACATAAAATTTAATAGGATAATATGATTATGAACAATATGCTACTGAAATAATTTAAATATGGTATTAGATAGTAAATAACATCAACTATGCAGAGAAATAAAACTGAAGTTAGTTTTAACAAAAAAAGTTATGATAACAAATATCTCAAGCAATAGGTAGTTATTATTCAAAGTCATACCTTTTATTACCAAAATTTTAAATATTTTGCAGATACCCCAACTAATATTAGATGATGCTATAATAAATAACAAAGGTGCTAATGTAAAAATCATGGTAACCCAACCAAGAAGGATAGCTGCTTCCTCCCTTGCTGCAAGAGTTGCACAAGAAAGATGTGAGAATATGGGAAATTCTGTAGGATATGCAGTAAGATTAGAAAGGTGAGTTTCAGTAAAATGTAATGAAAATGTTTAAATCATTTTAAAATTTTAATCTATGTTTATCCATTATGTAGAGGAAAACCACTTGTTTTCGAGTTTCAAAGTTCAATTACAGGTAGATGTGTGATGTAAAGTTGAGATGTTGGTGATTTATTACTCACTAAAACCAATCTGCATTGCAACTGTGCCTATTGTGTTTATAACTTATGAGCAAAATATAATCCAATGGGATATTGACACCCTATTAAAGTATAAATTTATTTTAGAACTAGACTGATTAACATAACAGATGTTAAACAGGCTTACACCAAAAAGGCGTGTTTATTGTGGTCATGGTTATCTTAAAACGAGAAAATATTATTTCCCTAATTTTATGTCATACTTATTTTCCAAAAAATATTCATCGGTCCAGTTACTGAAAATTAATAATGCATATTCTTGAAAAAAAATTTTTGAGATGGTTGTTTTTAGGTTTTTTTCCTTCAGTGATTTATTTATTATATGCTTATAAATTCTCTACTTCATTACTTTTATTTTTTACTTATTTTACTTATTAATTATATAAATTCATTACTATTCAAAACATTATTTTCTATAATGTTCTAACTAATCTGAATAGGGGGATTTTGTTGTATTAACTATATCTTTTCTAATATTAGGTCCTTACATATGAAATTAGCGTTTTGTATGGGAGGAATACAAAGTATTTTTTTTTTTGTAAAATATATTTAATTAATAAAAGTATGCACTGTTGTTATCTATGCACTTTTGCTGTCTTATAGGTTATTCATTGATCCCTTTACTAAAAAAACCTTGGGGGGGCGAGAATCAATAAACTCTTTGTAGGCAGTTTGGACTGCGGCATCGGAGTTGAATTTTTTTCCTTGTAAGAAGTTGTCCAAGTTCCGGAAAAAATGGTAATTTGTTGGGGCAAGGTCCGGGGAGCACGGTGGATGTCGCAGATATTCCAATTGTAACTCATCTAACTTAGTGATTGTTTGTTGTGCAGTGTGTGGTCTTGCGTTGCCGTGAAGCAGCAGTGACCTAGAGCGATTGACCAATCTCGGTTGTTTAGCAGCTAGTTCTACCTTCGTGGTTTGCAGTTGCTGACAATAGATATCTCCCGTAATCGTTTGGCCAGATTTTAGAAAGCTGTAGTGAACGACACCGGCGCTAGTCCACCAAACACTCACAAGTAACTTTATCTGAGTCAATTTTCGTTTATGGCAGGATTTGGCTGGGTCCCCACGGTTTAGCCATTGCGACGAGCGCTTCCGATTATCGTAGTGTCCACTTTTTATCACAAGTAATGATTCGATTTAAAATCCCTTCATTATTGTGTCGGTTGAGCAAAGTAACACAGCAGTCGACGCGTGTTTGCAAGTTTGATTTACTCAATTCACGAGGTACCCATCGTTCAAGTTTTTTTACTTTTCCGATTTGCTACAAGTGGATTAATACAGTTTTGTCTTTTACCCCGAAGCCTGCAACTATCTCTGAAGTGCTTTGTGGTAGATCCGCTTCCACAATTGCCTTTAATTCTTCATTTTCCACTTTGGTCTCCGGCCGTCTCACAGAGTTGGTTCTGAAGGTCGAAATTTCCAGAACGAAAACGTTGAAACCAAAAACGTACCCTGCTTGCTTTTGCGACACTAGCGCCGTATACATTATCAATCCTTCGAGCTGTTTCTGCAGCACTGGTGCCACGGTAGAACTCATCCTTCATGTTTTCCATTGTGCGGTAATAAACGACGCCAAAGAAAAAACAAATCAATGACTGTTTTTAAAACTCAAATGTACCACCTAAATGAATTTATAAATTTGAATTTGGAATTCTTAACCAAAGAAGAGATATTTCAGATCAAAGTGGCCAGTACGACAAAACGCTAATTTCATATGTAAGGAAGGTCCTAGTATAGGATATTTAATAGCCATATGTGTTCGAATATTATAATGTTTGTGCCTTGAATTACGTAAAATTTAAATGTAGGAATTTTGTGTTGCCAATAGAAGGATATTAAATATTTCAGAATAGAAGAAAGACCTCGTGCCAGTATACAATTTTGTACAACAGGTGTTCTTTTGGTTGAATTGGAAATATCACAGGGTTTGACTAATTGGAGTCACATTATCTTAGATGAAGTGCATGAAAGGGATTGCAATGTAGACCTGGCTATGTGCATGTTAAAACAGGTAAACCTTTTTTTACATTATACATATGCTAGGTAACTGTACAACCCAACAGGTTCCCGCCTTGTCGTGGCGGAGGGGCTCAGTAACCGTGGCGGGGTCGCCCACGGTGAAGCGAAGAGGAACCTACCCAGCCGACCCGCAGCGAAGGGCCGGACCGCCGCGGCCGCTCCAGGTTAGAGCAGCTGTTCGATAACTGGAACTCACCGGAGCGGCCGGGGGTTGCAGAGTCGGCTTTATGCTGCCCTTTGCGGCCAGGCTGCAGGAGTGGTTTTATAATGCCCTCTGCAGCCGAGGTGGAGTCGCAGAGGGAGTATACTCTGTAGTAGTACTGTAGTATACTCTGCGACTAACAACGGTTGGCGGCGGGCCCAACATCGGATCCGCCGCAGGGAGCCACGAAGAGTTTTCTCTCTTGGCTCCCATGGCCTCTGTGTGACGGGTTCGGGGGAATCCGTCGCCCGTGCGACTGCAAGAGGCCGAGGAAGGGGCGCGCTGCATGTACCGGCGTGCCCCTGCGGAGGTGGAAAGGGAGGGTTCATCCTTCCCTTCCGAGGTGGGGCAGCAAAAGCGGCCAGCACCGGCGGAATCGCGGATGGTGCGGAAGCGTTCCCGTAATCCCGCCATGAGGAGGAACATCGTGGGGGTTTTAGTCGGTGCAAGTCCGTCATAACCTGTCCTTGTCCCCGCGAGGACGGGTATGCGCAGGCATTTCCCCTACATTAATCAAAAAAAAAAAGGTAGGTGTACAAACATTACTGTTTTAATTTGAAGGATGTAGTAGGTAGTGAAATTACTTGGGTAATGAATGAGTCCCTACATCTTGTATTTCAAGTGGAATAGAACAATGTTTGTGAACAATATTCATCATCCTAACCAGCACTTTTTTTAAGGGCTTCTGTGTTACTTATTTGTGAACATCCTACTTGTATCATAACTTTGTAAAATAACAATTGAAACTTATCACAACTAATTTCTCAAGTTAAAATTTGTATGCAGACCAATTTTGATGATGATTCTTAGAGTGATACTAATTGAAGAAATACTGTAACTTGGAGCAACTTACAACAAAGAGAAGAGTAAAAACCCTTCATCAAAAAAAAAACATATACATGTGTCTAAATATTTCAATGATTAAATTAATCAGTGGTCTCCAACAACTAACAACACATATGTTATTATCATCATTGTCATCAGTCATTAAATATCCACTGCTGGACTTCTATCTTATCTATAAGTGTTTAAACTATTATTTTTTAAGTTTTGTTATTCCTTTTTTATACGTGTTAATAAAATGTATTTGTTCCTATCTATTTCTTTCTATATTTTAAGCATATTGCAAATTTGCATAATTATGGATTATATTAATTTAGGTAAATTGTCTATTACAGGTCTTAAAAAGGCGAAAAGATTTAAAACTAATTTTAATGAGTGCCACATTAGATGCCGAAAATCTCTGTCTTTATTTTGATAACTGCCCAGTTATGAAAATAGAGGGGATAGCCTATCCGGTTAATGATGTTTATTTAGAAGAGATTTTACAAATAACGAAATATAAGCTCCCTGATGAGGGGCCAAAACAGAAGAATCGTCCAAAATGGCACAAGTATGTGAACAAGCAAAACTTAGCAAATAATATGGAAAAAGATATACAATATAAGGCTGAAATTGGTATGTCCCAATTATAACTTTTTTTCATTTAACCGATTAGGTCTTGATCACGTTTCCATCTGGTGTTAAGTAAGCATGTGAAGTCTTTTCTTGAAGGCAACAAATAAAATACAGGTCAAGATAGAATAATAATGTTTGTACAACTTTTATTTTCTTTTTCATCATAGTCATTTTTTCGTCAAGAAGCAAGTAAAACGTTCACCCGATAGTAAGTGATAGTATATATATAAGTATGCCCATAAGTATGTGGCACATCACACATAAACTATTAAGCCAAAAATGGTGCAGTAGTTGTGTTATAACTGCAGTATCAATATAATTTAAATCGATTTTTCGTAATTGGTATTTCTTTTAATCTTTTTTTTATCTTAAAAATTTTTTCAGCTCATTTTTTAGAATCACAAAAAAGGACACTCGATTATGACATTTATAAAACACTACAGGACTCAAGAATTGAAGAACTAAATTTGGAATTAATGTTAGAGCTACTGAAACACATCTGCAAAGGCGAACCAGGAGCAGTTCTAATGTTCTTGCCCGGTATAGGGGAGATATCCCGGTTCTTGAGGATGATGAATGAAAGTGACTTCTTCCCGAAGCATCGTTACGAAGTTTATCCATTGCACTCAAAACTACCGTCACTGGAACAGCATAAAATATTTGAGAGACCTCCAAATAATATCCGCAAGATAATTGTAGCAACGAATATAGCAGAAACATCTATAACTATTGATGATATTGTCTATGTCATTGATTGTGGAAGAATTAAAATAAACGGTTTCGATGTGCAGGACAATATCTCTACACTTAAGATCGAATGGGTCGCGCAGGCTAACCTACGACAAAGGTATTATTTTTTTTATTTGGTCTTGCCTCATACTTTCCTTCAATTTCACATAGCATTAAACGATGCTTGCTCAGAATACTTCGATTCTCATATGTTGCTGGGTGGAATACAACAGTGCTGTTACGGCAACAGATTTACAATATGGGGATGGTAGCTAGACAGGCGGATTAAGAAAAACATACCAACAACTAAACTCCACAACAAGTGGCCCCGAGTGAAATCAGAGCCATGAGTGTTATAAAACAAGTGCTTCGCCATGAAGGCAGTTAAATAAATCTAAGTTAAACTATGTATTATTCCTAATTAAGTTACATTCCATTCATGATTTGTGTTTTATTCGATACGAGACAGATGTTCACCTCCTGATAACTTATACGCTCTCCCATAATAATGGGGCACTAGTTAATATAATAAACGCTGCACCAAATTGTATTATCATAAGGAATTATGTTCATTCTGGTTATCCTAATAATTTCACTAGATACATCCTCTAAACTAGAGCACAGTAATATTTGCACATAATTTTTTTTATCTATTGATAATTAAAGATTTTGTTTCTATCAGGCGCGGTCGTGCGGGGCGATGTCAACCCGGTACATGTTACCACTTGCTTACTACATTTCGCGCGTCGAAACTTGAACAACGTCTTCTGCCGGAGTTACAGAGAAGTTCTTTGTTGGAACCATTACTCAGTATAAAGAGATTGAGGTTGGGATATGCTGCAGAGGCATTCAGTATCATGCCATCGCCGCCAGTACCCTCTACGGTACAATGGGCTGTTAAGCACTTACAACAGTAAGCAGTGATAGAATTTGCGTATTGATTTAAGAAATATTTTCTTCACCATAATGATCCATTGTTGGACTTAGAAATATTGGTTTTTCTAATATGTTTCAAAACAGACTCGATAGGTGGAGATTTTTGGAACAGTCCTTATGTCCAGCTATGAATGTCTATTGACTGATGATGACGTAAAATCAAGTAAAATCTAGATAATATAGGCGTGGTAACGGTAATTATTTTTTATTGTTAGTATTAAGGTGGATCACGAAATCAATCTAAATAGCAATTAAGAACATATGTATGCGTAGGTGCGGTGCGCTAGATGCCAATGAGACGCTGACGCCCCTGGGTTGGCACCTGGCACGGCTTCCAGTGCACCCAGCTGCTGGCAAACTGCTATTGCTTGCTTCTCTCTTTGGCTGCCTAGACCGCGCAGCTAGCCTCGCCGCCGTATGGAGTTTCAAGGACCCCTTCCAACTAGTGATCGGTAATTCGGTTTTCTTCATTTTTGGGCGTTGATTTAAACTTACACAATTATACAAATATTTTTTTCAATTTCAACAGTATATTGCTAGCTCAGAATACACCAACTCCCATGCGCAATAAAGCAGTACGCAGTAGACGCAGTTAAACTACACAAAAATAATTAAAGAAATTATTATTCTTTAATGTATTTTAGGAAAAGAAAAAGAAGTAGATGAGTGCAAACGTAATTTAACGTTGGGCGAGCCTAGCGATCACGTTGCGGTATCGGAGGCCATATTACAATGGGAACGATGTAAGTCTTGGCCACAGAAGCGTTCTTTTGCTTATGAACACTTTCTATCGCAAAATACACTAGAACTCTTGGTGGATATGAAGAGGCAACTCGGGAACAACTTGAATCAAATGGGATTCCTCCCTTCCGCTGACGTGAGGTCTGCATGGGAGAACAGAAACGCCAGCAACTTGAGCCTCTTCAAAGCAATTGTGGCTGCTGCTCTATATCCTAATATAGCTTCTGTTAGGTATGTACTAGTGTAATAAAATGATACTAAATTCCTTATGTTTTTACAACTGGTACTCAGTGCTTCCTTTCCCAAGTAGAGTTGAGGCAAAACGTCACATATTCACTAAAACTGCTCATCTATGTACTTGTTAATTTCCTTATGATACTTTTCTTTCACTGGAAGATCAAGCTCAGTGTGGATCGAACCCGCACTTCTCTATGTTGTATTTTTTTTTCAATTAAGCGACGAGACTTGCGGGACGTTCACCTAATGGTAAGTGATACGCCTACCCATAACAACGTCGCGCTAGTAAGGATGTTATTTATTGAACTTGTCACCTGAGACATTAGATGTTGAGTAATGTTACCCCAGTAATTAGATAAGCAACAGCGCCCTTACACAGAAACACAGTAATGTTTGCACACTGTCGTTTGTCGGCAAAAATAGGCGCTGCGATGGTACTTATCTAGACGGTCTCCAACAACAGAAACCTACCACCTGTATGAGCAGCTGACTCATCACACTTTCTATATACTTTATCTACAATAGCTTTTATTTTTTCTAGATCTCAGCTGCTTTAAGGTTATACAATGCAATAAGATTACTTTGACTACTTACATTATTCAAGAATATGATGACAGTGTTAGTTTTCTGTCATCACCATCTTTTATACTTGTATTGTCTTCCCATTTTCAGAAGGACATTACACTTCTTTAAAATGTTCTATATAATATAAAAGTAGTAACATATATATTCTTGTGTACAAAGAATGAAACATGTTAACATAAACAATAGAGTTGAATTATATTTGTATTATTGTTTTTAAGATGGATAAATCCGAAGAATCGACCATCAAATATTAAAGCATACACACCTGAAGAGGGTAAAACGTGTATACACCCCAGTAGCGTAATGGCACCGCCCAAAAACCCGAGAGCTTACAACCGAACTCCATTGTGCAACAACCCAGGTGCTAACTGGCTGGTGTATTGGTTGAAACAGCGCTCCACTGATCTATTCCTTCTAGATGTAACATTGATTTATACACTACCTCTTCTCTTCTTTGGGGAATTTATTTTTAGTGAAGGTGAGTATTTTAAAAAACCATACTACCATAGCCACCACCAAAAACCACCATAAGCAATAACTTTTTCTTAATGTAAATAATTTTTAAGAATTACAACTATTTCACTACATGACATCCATGTTACATTTCATCAAATAAAAATACATTAAGACTCCTTCCTCCTCAAATTGCATTCCTGATGTCTGAGGGTTGTGAATACTTTAGGCCATTAAGCCATTACCATATATTTTTTTAACTTAGTTTTTATTTATGAAAAAAATGTGTTTAGTAATTAACAATATTGTACAAAGTTTTTTTTTTTCAGTTGAAGAAGAAAATTCAGATGAATGTTACTTATCAATAAAGACAATAAAGGTGAAATGTAAAAGAGATTCTGCTGATCTCTTATGCAAACTGAGGTCATTGTTAGATCTAGTGTTAGCTTCAAAAGTCACCTCTTCTGATCATTCCACACACCACAATGAGTTTGAAGAAGAAGTCATTAAGTGAGCATTTTTTCATTTTGTTGGCTTAATATATGCAAATATTGTTAAAAATTACTCTTAAATCTATCTATGTGATATGATATATACCTACATTGTTTCTGTATTTACGTGCACGCTTTTTCATGTTTTCTATTTCTTATCATCATCACCCGATAGACATACAAGTCTGGACAAAGGGCCTCCCCCAAAGATTTTCTATTTCTTCCCATCTATGAATAATTCATCATGCAACTCAGTATTATTTATTTATTTTGTTTACTTTACATATGATAGGTATATAATTATCTGTTTTTAATTAGCCGACTTGTAATTCATTCCGCTGTGGTGAATGACTGGGAGAGAATCCACATAGGCATTAAGTTCACCATTTCTTTTAAGGTTTATAATAAAGAGTAAACAAATAAATAAATAAAATGTTAATTTCAGTGCCGTTACTAACTTAATAACTGCAGAGGATGAACGAGCTGAATATATGGACGATGACTTTTCAGAATCCGATACTTCTGAAGGTGGTTCGTTTAGAAGAAACTAAAACAGTGTTAAATTAACTACATATATCAATCTGTTTTTATTTCATGTGATATTTTTTGTATGGCAACACTATTCGTATGTCAGTTAGGCGCACTATTGTTTACAATAGTAAGATGTAAATATCTAAGTTCGGAAATAAATTTTTATCATACGTACGATAAGATTATATTTCATTATATTCAAGTTTATCTTGTAAAAAGTGTACACGGGGCATAATGTTTTTAACGTTTCAGGTACATAACCTCTTTAAGAACTTTTTGTAACATTATGATATTGATAAGGTCGAATTATTAAAAAAAATACAAACCGATAACTGTTTTCTTTTACAGAAAAAATGTGTTATACCTTTATCTTTACTAGTACGTAAATCTCACGCATATGTTATAAGTAATGAAAGTAACGGAACACGGGAGATTATTTTAAACAATGAAAAAACAAAGTTGGTATTTTTTTTTGTAATTAAATACTTTAATATTAAAACTTTTAAAAAATAAACCTTTTATATTACGCAGAAATTCACTATCTTTAAATATGATGAACGATTTGATAGAAGCAATTAATGCTAACAAAGAAGATACATCATTAAGAGCTATCATATTGTCAGCAAAGGGTAATGTGTTTTCTGCAGGACATAATTTAAAAGAATTAGTAAGTAAATTGTAACTAATCGACATAGGTGAAAATATACATTTGAACTTATATTAAACATATTTTAAAATATCTTCTAGAGATGGCAGTTCCAGTATTTTTTTTTCTCTGCAATAAACTTACATTTGATCTAAATTTCATATTTAGTAATAACTAATCACAAAGTAGCGGGCACATTAATGACTTCATTATTATGAAACCTTTGATGGATAGTGTCATTATCTCAACCCATATTTACTATTGAACACATTTCACTTGTAAGATATTCCATAAAACACATAGCGAAAGAGTGTATAGAGAGCTTGCTTTGGAAACTGTGGCTCATATATTACAGTTGGAAGTCAGTTATGCTGTCTTGTCAGCAGATTTATCACTAATCAGACTTAACATGTTGCCTAAGAATCAAACCAGGAAGCTTTCTGTTACAAATCTGATGCATAACCACTGCACTATAGAAGTTAAAAAAAGTACTTCTTAAGTAACAAGTGGATTGCTTTGCATTTTCTACCAGCCAACAAAAAGAATGACTGCTGAGAATAAATGACAAGAACCGTTTAATAATTTAGCTAATTTAATAAATTGTTTGATAATTAAATGTTAGTTAATAATGCTGTCCAAAGAAGTAATTCAATATTCTATGTCTTAAAAGTCAGTAGTGATATGGCAACAGCAACATTTTTTTTATTAAGTAATGTAGATATTTAACTAAAAACCTATGTACTAGGTTTATATAAAATTCTTTATTATGCTTATTAAAAATGAGTGAGAGTATTATCAAGTGCACATTAGTTATTTATAGATAATTTATACCATAAATATTGTAAAACACAACAATTTCTTTTGAACTTTGATCATATTTTAAGTCCAATTTCAATTTGCGAGCACCAATTATGATTGACAACAGGATTATTCGGCTAGTAACAACCTTCATATTGTAAATCTGTTGTTATAATGGTATTGCTGTTATGCAGCTACCAGTAAATAAGTGCCAGACTATTCTGGCTGAGAACGCTGCACTTGTCACTGCTTCATTGTCATTTAATATTATTTGCAATTGTGTTTGCTTATTGACAATAAGAAAAACATACCACATTAAACAATGTACTAAAAAATATTTAACAGTGGCAAGTTATTTTTGGTTACAGAAAGTCGATGATAGTATTGAACAGAACAAGCTTGTGTTTAAAAAGGCTACAGAGCTAATGCAATCAATAATTGAAAGTCCTGTACCGGTTATAGCTAAGGTATAATATTATGTTTACACAGTAAAATTGCTTAAAGTTATATTAGTATATGGTACCACAACAGATCCTGTTTCTGTAATTAAACAGTAGTGTGTTAAAATTATTGTTTTCCGGTTTGATGAGTTGAGATGAGTTGTAGCTACTGAAATAACTGGAGTCATGAGACTTAAATCTTGTCTTCAAATGTTGTATGCTGCATTGTATATCATTCCTTCTTACGAAAGTTATGGAAAGGCATGACATCAGGTAAACATTCTGGTCATCCCATTGTTATGTACCCCGGAATAAATATAATTGTTAACATTGAGTAAGCATAGGTTTTCATTTCAATATTTACATCTTTTTTTATGAAAACTACATCTGAAAATAGTAGATCGAGTACGTAATATTCTACACACCTTTGGTTTTGGCTATATTGTGGTCCTCGCAAAGATTTTAGGATATTGGCAATCTTGACATCTGTAATGCCTCAACATAAATAAATAAATATCCATTTAAATGATCCCTCACATTCTGTGCTTAAAGCTGCAAGTTAAAACTATAACTATAATTTTGCAGGTTAATGGTTTTGCAACTGCTGCTGGATGCCAACTAGTGGCTTCATGTGACATGCTTATATGTTCTGACAATAGCAAATTTTCTACACCTGGGTAATTTAATTGTATTTACTGTTATCAATAAACAATAATTTTATTACCCTTATAATCCCAATTTTATTAACAAACAGTGCTAACTTTGGAATATTTTGCTCAACACCCGGGATTGCCATTGGAAGGTCTGTACCAAAATCAAAAGCAATGTACATGTTATTTTCAGGTAAACCAGGAAATTATTTATCCAATATAATATTTATTGATTCACTGTATATCTGAAATGTTTGTCAAAATATTTCAGGTCAGCCTATATCAGCCAGAGAAGCTTATGAATACGGTCTTGTAACTAAGGTGGTGCCAGTTGAAAATCTTGACGAAGAAGTAATGAAAATAATTGACTACATAAAGCTTAAGAGCCGCTCTGTAATAACTTTAGGAAAACATTTCTTTTACAAACAAATCGAACTAAACTTGTTGGATGCATATAAATTAGGTGAAGAGATAATGGTAAAAAATATTAATATGAATGATGGACAGGAGGGTATTAGAAGTTTTATAGAAAAAAGGAAAGCCCATTGGACTCATAAATGATGATATTAATTATTTACCAATGTTTCAACAAATAATAAACAAACTTGTTATTCAGTCAACGCAATGTCAATTTAAGATATCTTAATCATCATTAGCCCATCGTTAAGATATATTTATAATAAATAAAACATTGAATATTTATATACACCTAACATTTTATTCATCACCAAAATTCATTTCGAATATATAGATGAGAAGTTTCTATAGCAGAAAACGAAAATCACAACATACAAATAAGTTATTACTTTTTGGCAAAAAAGTCTTTACATTATATACATTTATATTTGAAACAAAGATAGGGCCTAAGTTTTAAGTTGTGCATATTATAATTGATATAAGAAAATAACTGTTTCATTCAAAGCTGAATCATTCTGCCACAATTTTTATTCATCAATTCCTAAAAATTTCCAACAGTTGGAAAACAATGTCTAGAGGCTGATTGTGTACATAAATCAGAAATCAAATTAAATATTAATGACTGTCGTGTTTCTGATATTGAAATGCCATTAACAGAAAAATGTAATATGCTACACAGTATATTGTAGTCAATATGGTTTTTTTAATATAAGATTCATTGCTTAGATTGCTCATAAATTTTAATATCAATTTAATTCCAAATATAAACAAGAGCACTTTAGTAAAAGAAGATAATGGTTTAATTATGTTAGAGCAATTTTATTATTTCAGCCAATGTAGTAAAATACATACTTAAAATTTATTTTGTTAAATGTCTTCAATGATTAATCATAATGCAGTCAGTACAATATAGAAAGAAATATGAATTATATTTTTCATTCATTTGTATGTAAATGCCCTATACAGTTAATAAAAATTTAATGAATATTAAGTTTTAAATAAACTTTTAAAACCACTAAAATTAATGAAAACATACTTTCAAAACTATACTTAAATAAATAAAATGTTTAGGACATATTTTCACATACTATTATCATTTATAGAATCAACACAACCCATGAAGTTTAACAACAAACACAATTATGTGATAAGGGATACAAGTATATTAATTGATCTTTCTGATAGTTTAATATTTTTTATTAAAAGTTTGACATTAGAATGTACTTCAATAAACTGCTATCATGCATAACATCAAAATTTTAAATGTCAGTACATAAATCCTTTTAAATATTTTTTAGTAAAATACTCATGGGTAGTGAAATTAATAAGAGGTAAAAAAAAAAGAAATATCTCTTTAAGATATAAGATTAATTATGACAATGGTACACAATACTTTATGGAAAAAGCCCAATAAACATATAATGAAATATTTAACTTATAGTCTTTTGCAGTTACATTAGGGGAACTGCACCACTATATAGAACAATTTTCAGCCATTTTGGGAATGTTACATATATATTTGTTCCCGCGGACTGGCTATGAATGATCTCACTTCTTTGCTAGTTCATTCGAAAGCCAGTCCAAACCTTCATAAAGACCTTGACCTTGTGTTGCACATGTAGCTTGGATATACCACTGCAACCAACAATATTGGCATTAGTTATAGGATATTTACACATGATAAATAAAACATAATTATTATACTTACACGACGATTTCTAAGGTTATTTAAGTTAAGTGCATTTGTTAATTCAGCTGCTGTCATTGCATTAGGCATATCTTGCTTGTTAGCAAACACCAAAATTACGGCATCTTTCAGTTCATCTTCTTTTAACTGTAAAAACAAATTATAGGTATATATACGATTTTAAAAGTGTAATATTATTTATGAGATAACAAACCATATTAGCAAGTTCATTTTCAGCTTCTACAATTCTCTTAGTGTCACTGGAATCTACTACGAATATCAGCCCTTGTGTGTTCTGATAATAATGGCGCCAAAGAGGTCTAATTTTATCTTGACCACCAACATCCCAAACCGTGAAACTGATGTTTTTGTATTCCACTGTTTCTACATTGAAGCCAATCGTAGGAATCGTGGTAACAATCTCGCCAAGTTTTAACTTATAGAGTATAGTAGTTTTTCCAGCGGCATCCAAACCAACTGTAAGATGAAATTGTTAATAATGTTAATTAATACTTAAAATGTAGTACTCTTCAATTACAATTGAATTTGGTAATAATCTATATATTCTTGAAGCGATGAGCTGTCATCGACTCACCCATTAAAATACGCATTTGTTTCTTGCCAAAAAGTCTTGTAAAAACACTAGATATTGTCAGACCCATTTTAACCACTTCAAAGAATTTGTTAATTATTAAAACCAAAGTATGTATTATAAATAAACGATTGTTAGGTTGCCCGTGTTCTCTTGTTGTGAAAAATATGCAGCCTTTGCTCAATATTTATTAGTCAGACATAGCGATCTGTGTTTAACGATACGTCAATCTTTTCAACGCGGCGGCCTAGAGTTGGAATTATCGGAAATACAAAACTAGTACTCATATGTACCATCTTCGTGAAAATATACAAAATATTGTCTAAATTGTTGCTCGGGATTTATATTAAAACAGATTAATATCCAAAGTTCTAATTTTGATCTCACACGGCACCTAATTTTGTTTAAAATTATTGTTGATTTCCTGTAATATTTCGTAATTTTAATATTTAATTTAGTGTAAAAATTTAGCATGTAGGTTTCAATAATATAATATTAACTTTTTCTTCAAAAACTTTTTTAATTTTTAAATACCGTAAAAAGTTACGGTTATAATATATTGTCCTGCCGTGTAGCACTGTCGTAAAAACGTGTTGCTATTATATGAAGGTACCAAACCAAAAAAATTTATGCCGAACCAAAATGTTTTATCTAATCATTGTAATTTTATCGTTACTATTAATCAAACTTTTTATATTTTATACAATATAAATTCTTAACAATCAAAACGTCATATTAAAGTAAGTGTAGTTCGCAACCTTAAGTTATAATTATGGCACTGAAGACATTCTTCTGTACACTGGACATGAAATATCAATTTTGTTGTTATACACTATTATTAATTTATTGCGACATAAGTGTAATAATATTTTTTTATAATATTCTTTACAAAGAATTATTTCCCTCGTACAATGTTAAGTGACTCTAGATTAAGTTCCTAGATATTTTAATACTTACAATGATTCCGTTGTAATACTTTTCAATAACAATCCTATTTTTTTTTTCTTAAAAATGTCTTATAAATTGTTTTATCTTTATGCACTACACAGATAAAACAAATATGATTCTAGTTAGAGCTACTGTCATGCGTTGTCATAGAAACGTTTTTGAAAACTTTTGATTTTGTGATCAGATTCGACATGGATATATACGAAGGTGAGTAAATGACTTTAATAACTTATTTAGTTATTATATAAGTAGGCAAAAATTGTTGTTAAGGGTACACAAAACTAAATATAAACAGGTTTAATGCGAAGGACCTTTAGAGGAATCCTGTTATGATAATTTTACTTACATGTTTTTGTCTATAAAAGCTGCTTCTAAATCTAAGTCATTTATAAATAAATATTATATTATTTTTAAACAAAATCGTTTTAAATATAATACGTATAATAAGACTGTATTTTAACATTTTAACTCATCGCTCGTTTTAGTTTGTTTTTAATTGACATTTATTCTAAAATTCATTATTCTATTAAATATCGAACTTTACATTGTAACGCCACTATTTGAAAAACGTTAATTCATGTTAAATTAATTATCAAAATAAAACTCGTAATAGTATTTCCAAATAATTTCGTGAAGGAATATCTAATATTTATAATAATATATAATTTTTTTGTTTTTATAGTTGTATTCTCCAATACTTAGTCTCTGCCTCATAATATCCTCAAAAATCTTCCATTATTTCCGCAAACTTGTCTATTATTTTAATATATTAAGATTAGTATATTTTAAAAGATCTATCATATTTCATATAAGACTCACAAGGCTATAATATTAATATAAAATAAGTATTGTCACGTTTACGTTTGTAACAAAACGATGTGTACATCGTTTAAATAGTGCTCTCAATGAAGTTTTGCAGGCTCTGTTCTTATGTGCAGCTAATAAGCAGCGGCGCGCAATAAACTGTATTACGTCATAGTAAAGTAATTACGATTTGGTATAGGTATACACAGACTTAAGTCCATTCGATACTATATAATTTTTTTTCTACTTTCTAGCTACTAAATGTGTAGTATTTATATTTGAACATTTTCGTTCTCAAAAAATCTAAAAGTTTAAAGTAAATAAGTTTATAAAGAAAATTTCGCTTAAGATCTTCACACAGAAAAACTTCGTTTAAATGTCTCAAAATTATCTAAATGACGTTACGCTATTAGAAATTGGGTCGTGTATACTCGGCCGTGGACGCCATATCCTCGAGTCTAGTACACCTATCTGATTAGCTATATCAGTAAATTAAACGACTAGCAATATGAAACAACAACCATGAATAGATGGCGTACATGTTTTTTCTCATTTTAACGATGTTGAACTTTTAATTTTCTTTAAAAAATTTTGTTTTATATGACAACTTAGATCAATTTGTGCATCGAACTTTTTGATTCCTTCCAATGACTTGTTCTAGGCTACTATGGGCTTATCAAGGTTTTTTTTGCATTACGTGGGGGAAATGCCTACGTATACTCGTCCTCGCGGGGCCAAGGATAGGTTACGTCGGACTTGCACCGACTAAAACCCCCACGATGTTCCGACTTATCGCCTGATGGCAGAGTCACGGGAGTAAACTTCTCCCGGCTCCCTGCGGCGGAGAGATGTTGGGCCCGCCGCTATCCGTTAACGGTCGCGGAGGATAAAAAGAACGGTACATCGCAACACTGACACTCCTCTTCCCCCGCGGCCCCACCGCCGCCGCATCCACGGTGCGACGCCGTTTGGTCGCTGAGCGTACTCCCTCTGCGACCCCACTTCGGCTGCAGAGGGCATTATGAAACAGCCCCTGCAGCCGGCCGCAAAGGACAGCATAAAGCCGCCCCTGCGGCCCTCTGCCGCTCCATTGAGCTCCAGGTATCTAACCGGTGCTCGAACCTGGAGCGGCCGCTTCGGCCTGCTCTTTGCCGCGGGCCGGCCCGGTGGGTCCCACTTCGCTTCACCGTGTGTCGGTCCACGGTTATTAAGCCCTTCCGCCTCGACAAGGCGGGAACAGGTTAGGAAGGCTTATCAAGGTTAGCTTGCCGCCTCCAGTTCGCCTCTAGGCTCCTGTTGGCTTCACTGTTAGCAATTAAACCACTATTACAAATTCCATGAGTTTTTACTGGAACCATCCTCGAGGTTATTATTCAATTGGAATAATAATAATAGAAGGAATTAACAAAGAGTGCATTATGCGGAACAAAGGCATAACTACTCATACAGTTAACCAAATTTAAAGCGTGTGTAGAATTAGAAAATTTATATTTTAGTTATTTCTATTAATAAAATTTCTCTTTTCATTTTTTCATTGACGTATAATATTTTGGGAAAGAATATTATTAAGAATTCAATGGATGTCAAAAAGCAATACATATCGTTAGTTATTTCTTTGCTGTAGTTTTATCATTATCGGTTAAATTTCTAATTTTAATCTCGGCAATTTATCATCTCTTTGAATTTTAACCATAGTTACGCATTAAAAGCGTCATGTCATCACTCCATCAAAGTAAACAGACAGATAATGATCGCAGACTAAATATAATCTACATTGTGATTGCGGTCGAGCCGTGAAATAAGAAATTTTGTAGCCGCATAATCTGGTATCAGGTATTTGGATTTTATAGTCCGCTATGGTAGACTAAACAATTCCGTAAAATTTGAGAAAAAGCCGTTTAATTTGTTTTTACCGACGAATAGAAGGAGGGTCTTAATCCAACACGTGACCTTTGTTTTTATTTGTGACTTCTCATCACTGTTTACAGAGAGACCCGGTTTTATCCTTTTTTTTTTGTGTTGGAAAGGGTTTGTTCGAATGTTAGTACTAAAAAATTCTTTATATATAGAAAGCAGAAAAACAGAAAACGCTGATTTTAAAACTGTTAATTCAAGTCTTGAATTCTTTCGATTCCGATCATTACTAACCATTAACTAGTAATATCTATTTAACCGTTAAAGTGACCAATTACATTATGAAGGAAATGCAATTGCGTTGCTATATTTTTTTGCATTTTTCCATTTTTCAATTGGGAACATTATTTTTGCATACATTGTTTCTATGCTAGTAATTCGTATCTAGTTTCCTTCACTAATAAGCGGAACAACAATTAACAATTACACGCTATTGTTTTAATATAGCTTGTTTTAAAGTTAATAATTTTATATCATCTATATACAGTATATACTATAAAGGTACATAGTATGTATATTATATATGTATTGTATGTAGTGTACTGCCTATAGTTAATACAAAATTATATAAATATATTGTACATATATTATATATAAACAAATAAATATGTATGTATCTAGAACAACCCTACAACTAGTGAGACAACAGCCGCTGCCAAATAAATTAAAAATGTTAAAGGAAGTTTTGTATCCTGGGTTTCCTCGATATAGGCATCGCCTAGGGAGGAGTCCAGGAGCTAAAACCAAGGGAAATAATATTCTCTGTAAACTAGTTACAACTACATAGAAATCTATTGTTAATATCTGTAAAATTTGCTGTAATAAATAAATATTTCATTTAATTTTCATCGTTAACTTTATTAGACTTAAAATTTAAAATAATTTGTTTGTTTGTCTGTTGATTATACATAAATGGTACAATTAGGAAATTGTATGATGGTTATTCACACTTAGGTTATGTTTAAAAAAAAACTGCGTTTAATATAGTAGTAACTTTATATTAGCGCACACTTTAATCGTTATACTCTAACATCATCAGCATTATCCGCGATTTGATCGTACGAGAAAGTGATTACTTAATGTTTGTTCAAAGTGAAGTATTTGACAGGCAATTTGGTATAATTCTGTAAGATATCAAGACATTATTAATGATTATTACATCACAGCTTTATCATTTTTATGTTCATAACAACAGTAATATTTATAACAGTTTCTCTGTATATCTTTGTTTTGTATAAGTTTTAATTATATATTTTACATATGTTCTCTTTCTCGGAATACAATAAATAATTCCGATCATGTTTAGTCCTATGCTATATTTTGTTGTGTTTGCTATACGCCGTATTGTATATAGTCCTATGGCCATATTAAAGTATGCAACAAAGTTATAATACATTGTGTATTAGCTGCATAATTATCATCTAATTTCATAGCTTCGGTATTACCACTTCGCCCACACTTTGCATTTTAAATTTGATATCCATATATTATATAGTCAATGACCGTTATTCATCTTCAAAGCCAAATAACGTTTCCGTTTCAAGGCGATTTGAAATTATGCTGACCTTGAATAGTACGATAATGACAGCTTTGATCGTGATATTTTCTTTGCTATATACATTTAAACGTTAACAATGCAATATTCATTATGACTGAAATATATATTTAGTTATTTATTAACATAGTTTACATTAAAACTGGAGCCAGGACCATACTGAAATTGGATTGCAGTAATCTTTCTAATACATGTATATATAATTTACTTAGAACTATCAATGCACATAAAGTTTCAAACTTTTTTTATTAATATGAAAAAGAAATGTTTGGAGAGGTAAACATAACAGTAATAGATATTTTATCGTTTAACATAAATAGGTTATATACAATTCAAATGAATTAAAATTAGCTGTAACTAAACATCCTATTATAAATATTGAAGTGAGTTTAAATTTAATTGTAAGTTACTATTCATTTGCTACTTAATTCAGCTGAAAAATTTTTTTATGATCATTAGTAATTGAGATCGTCAGGCGGTTATGCCCTCGTTTTCTAATAGAGAGTGCACTGACACTCTGCAGTAATGTCTCGTGTAAAATAATAGAACAAGTAAATAATTTTTCGCATCTTGTTTTAATTTGATTATTCTAAATGTACGAAATAAACAAATACAGGAAAATATCTTCTCATCCTTGTATCATTACCAAACAACTCGTGTCTCTTTGTATTGATGATTGAGATTAACCATATCTAATCGACATTCTAAGCTTTCACACAGCTCTAAGAATTATTATAAATATTAGCTGTTCCCCGCCCGCTTTGCTGATCGTAATACCCTCGCAATGGGGGAACTGGGGAAAGAATTTTGTAAAATCGACCCTCAATTTATCCATTCATTCCCAATTATCCTATTAGCTAAACTATAATCGGTGCTCTGACTCTGAATTTTGTAGGATATTTATAAAAAGAGTCATCGAGCAAAATAAATCATAAAAGAAAAGTGAAGTAATCGGAATAAAGAAATAGAAATAGTAATTATTATTGGAAGGCCAAAGAAATGTAAAAGAATAAGGAAAGAGAATTGCGATAATAAAATGTAAGGAAATAGAAGTGTAAAATTGGGTAATACTAAAAAAGAGTTACTAAAATTGTAAACAAAAATAATTGTGAAAGAAGTAAATAAAAAAGAATGTGTAAAAATAAGAATAGAAAAGAATGGCTGAGAATGATAATACGAAAGAGTGAAATGGAACGAAAGGAAAGGTAGAGTGAAAGAAGAGAAGGAGAAAAATGGGAAGAATAAATAAAATGGTAAAAGAATTGTGTAAATAGGCCTCAGCCCAACAAAACTGGAGAGAATGCATTAAAAAAAAAACCTCTACTCGGTAAAAGGATTATTTCTACCAAATTTCAAGTCTCTAAGCGTTATGGTTGCAGAGGTATCGTGATGAGATTCTATCTTATATAATGAAAATGGGTTTTATTTGTTCGCCAAGCACATGAAAACTTGTGAACGTATCTACATGGAAATATGACCATTCGACGCGGAATGATTTATAGATGGTTCTGGGCTATTTATCTTTTGAATTTCATAGATCCTTCATCATTT
The DNA here is from genome assembly GCA_029030555.1 of Ornithoptera alexandrae. Classification (NCBI taxonomy): domain Eukaryota; kingdom Metazoa; phylum Arthropoda; class Insecta; order Lepidoptera; family Papilionidae; genus Ornithoptera; species Ornithoptera alexandrae. Next base: position 2,814,089 of record JARDVY010000064.1, on the reverse strand, counting down.
GGTTTCTAATGAACTTTTGTAAATATTTTCATTTCGTATTATTTATGCGGATGACCGAGCGATGTGGAGTTCTTTGGGGGAGATCTATGTCCAGCAGTGGACGTCTATCGACTGATGTTGTTGATGATGCGGTCGCTATGGAAAGTCATTTGCAGTTGCGGTTGCTCAGAAGGAATATTTCAGTCAAATTTCTAGTGTAATTTTATATTACGACCAGCAAAGCGAGCGGGGAACAGCTAGTATATATATAGATATTCGTAGAATTAAATATAAAAGAAAAGCAAGTTAAACTAATTAAACTATTTAACAGCGTAAGGTATACCTACCGCGGAGCCTTAAAAACTTTGTTAAGATAAGACTTTCTGTTGTTTTATTTTTTGGCGTCTGATAATAAGATGTTATTGGTTTAAGTTCGTGTGCGGTGCTCGTTAACGATGTCATTCATTTAATAAAACCGGTTATAAAGGTGAACACCGAATAAAGGGTAACCAAATTGCACCGTACAAAATATATTAAAATTGACAATAACTTGTTTTCGTTAATTGTAGCAGCTAGCATAATATATATGTTTTTTAAACATACTTTACATATTAAAATATGATAACACTAAATCATCTTGGCAGTTGTTTACTGTATTATTTATAATATATTAGAGCGACATTTGAGATGTAATCGAATATACTTCGTGCTTTCTATTCGGTTTAAAATTTCTTAATCATACAAATATTTAAACAAATTTTAAAAAGCTTCCAACAAAAAGTTACAAGATAAACATTTAAATAGCTTGGAGTTGTATAAAAAAATATATGCTAACCAAGTAATTAGGTAATAGAATAAAAAAAAAACTTGTACTTGTATAACAGTTTGGTGAAATAAACGAATTTATCTATCCATCGGTCTATCAAATACATTTAGTAATTACAGATTGTAGGTCTCTATTACGGAAATTGTCTAGGTAGGTACTACTGCAGCTTCTATTTCCGCCTCCAAACAGTAGTGTGCAAAGAATACTGTGTTCCGATTTGAACGGCGTTGTAGCTAGTAAAGATACTGAGGTAATGAAACTTCATATCTTATGTCTCAATGCGACGAGCACAATGTGGTGCTGTGTATACCATCCCAGGTAGCGCCACATTGTTATGAAACAGAGGTATCATTTACCATCAGGTGAACGTTTTAGTCGTATCATCGATTTGCAGAATAAAATATAAAGATTATACACAATGAAATATTTTTATTACGTCCATAAGTATGTGCAATGTGATACTGATAAGAATGAAGAATAATTATATAATGACAGTATCGAAGTGGTTCTTCGTAATAAACAAAAAGAACTCGTGTGGGTGGTTAGTTATAAAAATATTCTCATGCCGCTTAAGTTAATACGCCCACACAAGTTACAATCATACTACTCGACCGAACACCTGTTAACTTTACCTGCTACTACTATATACTTTAAGTTCATTCATAGATAAGAATTTATTGGATTATCTTTTAACTGCGGTAGTATTTAATTTATTTAGGACTATTAACAGAGATTACAATATAAAACTAATATACTATAAATACATATGGCATTCTGATTGCATCTAATAATGGACAGACACATGAATGATATATTTTACAAATTTAAGGGTTCAAAAATTAAAAAAAAATATTAAGCTACACAAAAGACTAATAGAGGCAGTAAGGTCCCTAAGTGGCGGCAGCGTAACGGCAGATGTGGTGTTGGGAGGTCTCCCACAAGGTGGACCAATAATTTAGTGACAGTCGAGGAAAGTCACTGGATGCGAGCAACGCACGATCGAATGATCTGGAGATCTTTGTGGGAGACCTACGTCCAGCATTGAGCGTCTATCGGCTGATGATGATGATGATGAAAGACTAATAGTAGAAATTAACAATAAATAAAACTTGTTAAAGAGACAGGAAAATGTAATGGACATAATAATAACGAAACGTAGTAACAAATATATAACAAGTATAAGATATATTACACATTGCGGTCGTCGTCTTGAGATATAGGATGTTTAGTCTCGTCACATCAGTAATTTCACTAAATACAACTCTCATCAAACCAGAACACAGTAGTGTTTGCACACTACTGTTTGACGGCAGAAATAGGCGTTGCGGTGTTACCTATTTAGACAGTCTTTCGCAAGAGAGACCTTTTCTTGTTTCGGGGAAGAAAACTTCGAAAGGTACCTTGCTTTTGGAGGGAAGTCAGGGTTATGTTAGATTCTTACTAACTAAAACCCCGTCGGTGGTCTGCATCAGTGCAATCGAAGAGGCTCCGAGATCTCTTATAGAATCCACCGGTGCCCCTCTGCACTTTGTCTTAACACGTCGCTGAGCCATACGCTGTCCCACGCAGCTTCGCTTGTTGAGCGATAAGGGCCACTCTCAAGGACTGCGAAACTCCAACTTTCAATCGCCTTCTACGACAGGCAAGACTTACTTAGTCCTATCCTCCATAGCCCGAGACTACAGGGCTGCCAGCAAGAGAAACCTATCACCAGTATAATATATGTGTACTATATAAATAGTAAACTTTATCGATTTTTGCAATATAACTATAGAACATTTATTTGGTTATCAATATTGTTATAAAGCTGCCGTGAAGCGCTGACCGATCGATTCACAATGTTTATATTTGCGTCTGTTGCACAACCCATATATTTATGCTTTGCCTGTTTCGTAGAAGACCTGTCCACTTCATTGTGTAATACATACTACAGCAAGCATATACACTACAGCATACACTACAGCGTTAAGGTTTATTTAATAATATATTAAAGTTTATTACGAACATAAATGCTATATTAAACACTTGAGTGCAGAAGTTGAAAATACATAAAAAAAACTCTTTAATCATAGGTAAAAAGAATTTCAAAATTATTTCAAATATGTTTCTGTAAATAATATCAAAAACTATTTAAATAAATCTAATAGTAATAGTGTTTTAATCTAATGTTATCAAGTATTTTTTTAAATTAATACTCGTTCTCTTAATTCCTCCAGGCTAGGGAAGTTTACATGCTTCAGGTGTATACCTCAGCATTCCTTATTTCTAATAGATTTTCCTATTACATTTACTAATTCTTCGAAGATACAGTTTTATTTTCTCAATTAAGTAATCCTTAACTTTAATGTTATTACTAGTTCATTAACAATGAAACTCATAGGTATTTATTTTTTAAGAAATATATCACTGAAAAACAAATAAGCAATGCTTGAAAAAATGCTAATAAAAAGGTACATAAAATGAACATTTTAACAGAATGTCTGTATTTATGTTTATTTTTTAAAGTTTATAGTTAATAAAGGAAATGTTAAAGCTCTCGTTTAGTTTCTTTGTTATTGGTGTTACATTGACGATGTTGTGTCATTGACTCGTTCGGTGTGAGTAATGTGGTCCGGTCACATTGTTAACGCCTTTGCCAAGTTATTACCAATACTGATACTAAATGAGACACGCAAAAATGCGTGCATTACCCACGCCAATAGTCTTATAAGGTATATGTAGTGTATGTGGAAACAACTAGATATGTTAAGACACGAAGCTTTATTCAAGTATGTAAACAGTATTACATTTCGCATTTAGTCTTGTGTTTGCCTATTAACGATTGTATTATTCCTTACTTTTTATTATGTAGGTAAAACCTTATAGTCCTCTAACTTATTTATTATGTAGACAATCTAACATTTGATTGTAGTATTTGAATTACCGTAAATAGGAACCTATGTAATAATTCCTATATATTTCTTTATTGTGCATATAATCCATTTTAATGTATGTAACCTAATTTTCTAACATGTACATCTTTATAGTTACTTTTAAAATACTTGTAAGTTTACATCTAACTACCCCACTAGTGGATATTAAAATATTCTCTAATACGAAAACAAGTTATGATGTTAGCAATTACTTAGACTCACTGGCAATGCTATAAAGCCTCTGTATGACAACAGTAACTCTCGTAAACAGGTATTTAAAATAGACATGTTGTGATGATCTGTGTATGTAATTTATGTAGAACTACTTGTAAAAACGAAACTCTGAACATACGTGTCTGCATAAAAATAAGTTTTAATACCTGTATAGTAGTTAACGCAGTGTTAAGCAGCGGTCTGTTCCGGGCCATCGCTTTTATATGATTGTTGCCCTCTCTCTTTCTCTTGGCTCCCTATGAAATTACACGCAGACAATGGTAAATGAACCAGTCTTGTACTGCCTATGTATAAAAAAAACAACTTTCTTCTCATCTCCTTTTTTATATTACGAAACATTGACACGGAGCAATATGTTTAACATACTAAAGATCGTAGAAAGTATCGATTATTTATTTACTACGGTATTTGCATTCTATAATTAATGTACTGTAATTATTATTTATGTCACCTTGTAATATTGTTTGTGTTATCGCTTGTCCATGACACGAAAGAGATTTTTTTTATTTGAATAGTTTGCTCACTATATTACAACACTAATGTATTTGCTAGGTACCTTTGCAATAGTTCATCTACGTTGATTTATCGATTACAACAATAAGGTAAACGGACGATGGAAGTGTTTGCCAACTTACCATATGAAAAATCCATTTTTAGTAATTTTCTTTAATTATGTGTAAAGACCATTGTATATCTATGGCAGTTATATTTCTGTAATTTATAACTAACTGTTCCCCACCCGCTTTGCTGATCGTAATATCTCAATCCATTCTTAACCTGACCTATACTCGGAAAAAAAATATTCTTACCAAATTTCAAATCTGTAGTCCTTATGATTCCTGAAATTGCTGGTAGTAGCTTTCTGCTCCTGGATACAAGTACCACCGCAGCTCCTATTTCTGCCGTCATATATTTCTGTGCAAACATTACTGTGTTCCGGATTGAAGGAAGTTGTGGCTAATGAAATTACTGGGATAACGGGACTTAACATCCTATGTGTCAAGGCGATGAGCACAATGAGGTGCTGTGTATACCATCTTAATTAGTACCACGTTGCTATGGGCAGGTGGATACAACTGTGTATGTGATATCTTACTATCATATGAACGTCCGGCTCTTCTTGTCGCTTCAATAAATAAAAAAAAGATATCGCGATGAGTCTACATAGGTGGAATTATATATATATATAAAAATAAAGATTTTTCTATTATCTCATTCATTCATTCATTAGATGTTCAATGTCATATTATTAACAAAAGGAGAGCGTGTGAAATGCTCTCGTATAATAATAGTCGCAGAAACCTTTATAAATGAATTCGTCTTGATTTTTTGCTTCGTTCGCACCGGCTCGCCCTTACACAGAATATATTTGTTCCCTTCGTACCCTTTTGATTTATGCGCGGTCCACTCTCCGACTCGGGTATCTTCCCGAAAGTGGCACTCATGTTCATTTTTAAAACTCAACGGATACGGTGTCTCCGGTTTGTCACCGCCGCGGCGGGTCCGTTAAAACTAGATCTACGTATTGCATCCATTCTATTTCGCCGCTCAATTACCAACGCTCCGACGGAAACGGGATTTTGTTAACGGAAGAGGGTTCGTGGTTTTATAACGATTTTTGTAACAGGCATACATGTACATACTGGACCATGTCTATTATTCTCGTGCGTTGTGCGTGAGTGTGTATCGGTGCGTGCTCAGTTGCGTCCACAGCACGCACAAGAATAGCCGCTGCTGCCGCTCTCCTCAGTTCAGGCTCATGTACTACGTGAACTATAATTTATAAACAGCAACCGGATTGTGTAATAGCAGCTCGTACGTCTTCTGCTTCTGTAGCGGAGCGGTACACTCAAATTTAATTTCCTAATCTCGTTTACTACTTGAACTTTATTCGTTCAGTCTTATGAAAGAATACGCGACGGCAACTCGTGTTATGCTTGTGTGTAAGTTTTGTGTTTGACTTTTTTATCGCTGTACATTATTGACATGTGATATTCGTGATAAGCAAGGTGGGGAACTGAATAAAAAAAAACGTCTAGTTATATTTGACGCTTGTGCAGTGTAAACGTGCTCTTTAATTACACGTTTTTTTTTGTTTTATTTTAATCCTAGTGATCTAGTTAGAATTTAATGTGTATATGACTGATGCGCCTGCGCCGGTATAAGTGTAACGCCGAGCCTATTTTCGTAGCACGGAAATAAGAGCGGCAAAAGGAGCAAAAAGTAACGCCCGTTCGAAAAACTTGAGGACGTTGTGTTGAGTGTATTTCTGTCTGTTATAGTCAATGTATACAAGAGTTAAGTGATTCTTATTTATTCTTTCTTACCTATAAAATGAAGAAGCGAACTATTTCGAAACTCAAATCGTTGTTCGGCTCCAAGAAAGGTTAGTATTTATTCTTATAATTTACGTCAATTATTTCATACAAGAAAAATTATCATTTCTTAAAAATAAAAATCGAATCTTGTCTACTTTTCTTACATTACTTAATTTTCGTACTATTATCTTATTTTTCGGTTTTATGTACAAATAACAAAGTCTGAAACCAGGTTTTAGTTGTTGAAGTTTAATGTTACACTAATAAAATTGTTGCTGTTAATAAAATAAACTTTTTTGAAAACGTGGTTTAAACTATTTAAAGTAATGTTTAAAACACGTTAAAATTAAAGTAATTATTAATAAGGATTAATGATAATAAGAAGTGAAACAAATTGCCGGCGTATTGTTTCCGTCCAAATATGTCGTGGGTGTCTTCAGAAGAGTGAATAAGTTGGTATTAGGTTAGTGTGCTTTTCCTCAGATCACATCACCACTTAATACCGTGATCGTGGTTACTAATTTAATTAAAATATATACATAGGTTTATATATATGACCTATATAAATATTAAAGAAGTACGAAAATAATACGTATACCTTATTATTCACACACAAATGGTGCAACACATGGAATCGTATTTCTTCGGAATGCTATTCAATTGCATTACTTCACGCAATGTGCATTGGGGAGTTTTTTTTTTTCTTTCCAATACCGCACTCTCCGTCCGAGACACACAGCTGCTTCATATTATTATAACAAGAACTATTTGTAGTGATTTTACAACGACTATTCATTAATTTATATCGCACTAGGATGTTCCCTAATAGGAACATTTATCATATCGTTTATTTTCATTTCGGTAAAATGGCTTACCGCTTAAAGTTATATACTAACCATTATTTTTGGGTATTGGGTGGACAAAAAGATACCCTGACTTCTGAGAGGAAATCAGTTTTATGTGGTGATTTTTATCCACTAAAACCGCCTCGGTATTACTCTACATTTAGTGGCATCGCAGGATCTTCGTTCGGAACAACGCGTCCTCTTACTCCATATCATAATAGTCCATTCCAGGGAATTTAATTATAACCTAACCAAACATAACCGGAAGTAAAAATAAAATGTATTTATTTATCTTAAAATGAATAACCATTTTAAAATCTTAAACGTGAACATTTTTAAACTTGAAAGGAACAATTAAACTTACTACTACCTAATCTTGATTTAGCCCATGTTATGTTAGTTCTAATATATTACATCTTAAGTAAATTGTCAGTTAGAGAAACAAAAAAAAACTGTTAGAGAAGAGATGAGAATAATTTTTTTAAATTTTTTCTTAAACAGTCCGTGCAAGGTTGTTAATTCAGTACCTTACAAGTGTTGTCCATTCCTATCATTTTGTCATTTGCCCTTGAAGTAGTTAGCAGCAATTTGGTATGCTAAATGCGCTTCTTTAAACTTAGCAATATTGCGCACACTTCAGCCCAAGCAAACTGATAAGCACGCGTGTGTCCCGAGCCGAAATCGTGGAGCTGCAGTTTACGCGTATTGTTGTTCAGTGTTCAAGTAATTGCGCTGAAAGTTACATGTTTACTTCGCCGGCGATGCTGGATATCTGAAAATATATTACAAAATGTTATGCTGTTTCTGTGTCAACCGTAAAACCGGTAAGATTTTTATGATCTTCAATTTAAAAACATCACCAAAGTTATGCACTTTCAGCCACTGGTCGTTAAAAGTGACGAGTTTCTTGTTAATGGTATTTATGTCAATACTGAAATTCTTGATGGAAGAGTTTACTTCTAACGAGCAGTATCGAAGGAGATTATTCAATGGTCTCTTTTATATTATGTGATAATTTTACATTTAAAATGTATTAACGAAAATTTCATTTTCACATTTGGTATCCTTATTTATATCATATCATTAGTACCTTCACTCATAGATTTTTATGTTCACAATATCATTTAAAAATCTTGTTATTTTAAAAAGATCCAACTCATTTATCACCTCATAAGCTGAATATATAAGCGAGTTGATGTCTGTAAATGAATAGCTAATAAAATAGTTTCACTAAAATAAAAAAAAAGTTTTACAACTAAGAAATGGTATAACATATTTCAATGTTTGAATGTAATTTAGTATAATGCATTTTCTATTACACTCATGCAAATTTTTATCTCGCTGCATTCCTCCTCCTCTATATGAAATTTTACTTTTTTAAAATTTATTGCTCTTTCGTGCAAACAAAATTAGTTTATGAGAATTTCACTCATATAACGATATAGATATCACTATAAAAATATATTTATGTTATTACAAAACAATGAATACACAGCGGCACGCGCGATGCTGATAAGTTCGGATGCAAGATGCTTGTGATCTCTTGGTGTCACGAGCTCGTCAGATTCCCACGTTTACAGTCACTTTTTCGTAATAGGGTTGCCCGATATAGTCTTAATATATTTTATGGATTTTATCGTGTAATTCTTTATTACCTTGCCTTCGGAGAGCATCTATGCTCACGGAAGACCTGAAGTGACTGATATCCTGGCGTCATAGTTATATAATAAAAAATAAAATATTATTAGTCCTATCTTAGGAGAACTCACGGTATTTTGTAATTTTTATTATATCTGCAATATTCTAGTAATAAGATCATCATTATGCTGACAGAGAATCATATTTCTTAGCGTTTTGTTTTTCCATGAGGCTTTTCTCGGAAATACCTTTGAAGGATGAGAAATAACAAATTAATAATTTTGGTTGGACTTCTTCTAAAAGGACTGAACGACTGTTTAAAAAAAATATGTTTTACGGTAATTAGGGCTTCACAATTTGTAAGTTCGATATCAGTTTAACTATTTGGTAAGATTAACGTGAAAGAAAAAAATGTTGAAACCTATTCTTCTCGTCGTGCTGACGTATAGTGTAGTGTAGTTTAAAGTTAAAATATTTATGTACTATATTTATTTCTAAACAACGCAAGGGGAGGGTTTAAATGACATCACTTATTCGTGACGTGGAGTAAGTATCCGAAACATCGACCGAAACCACTAAATGATATATTCGAAGCCGTATTAACAAACGAGTTATTTCATTACAATATAACATTTCGTTTTTAAAACAATATAACCCCAGTATTAAAACTAGGGATTGAAAATTTAAATTTATGACTGGAATAACAACCCTGATACTGTCATGTGTTCGTTCGGTATTAAACTGGGACGTGAGGACGCGACATTTTTGTTTACATTAGTGGTACAAATCTGTGTTATATTACAACATTTGTTTGTTATCAGATAAACCACAAAGCAAACCTTTGATAAAAAAATATGATGAGAACTATTTTAAGGAATTTATTTTCTTTGTTTTCGTACAGTTTTAATTTTCACATTCAACGAAAATTTCATCCGATCAGTGCAAAGAAAATGTTTCATATTAAGTTTTTTATTTTTGTCTAACATAGGTCTCTTGTGTGCTGTTATTGTCCAGTGCTTCCCAGCGGTTTTTTTATGTCCTCTGTCCACATAATGGGGGGTCTGCTAACGCTGCGCTTTCCAGTGCGGGGTCGCCATTCGAGCATTTTAAGACTCCAATGAATGGTTTTACCAATGGATAGCTCTACGAGCTACAGTTACAGCGCCCTTCAAATTGGAACACAGTAATGGTTGAACCCTACTGTTTAGCGGTAGAAATAGAAGCTGCAGTGGTACTTATAAAATCTCCAGCAACAGACAGGTTTTTGTTACTGCTGAAAATGAGTCTCTTGTACTATAATCCACGAAACACATCAGTGGCTCCCAGCATTTTTTTTTTAATATATGTCCTGCTAGTGTTGTTTTTGTCAGTTTCTATTAAATAAAATATTTACAGTTCTACTCAGTTGTCCTTCAGTCAAAAGTTATTATTTAATCTATGTAATAAGAAATATATAACGATATACAAAAAATCCTACTATCACAATCCCAATGTTACTTGTTGGGGTTAGAGGTCAGATAGAATACATCAGTATCAGCGCGCTTATGTTTTATGAATAAAATTTCTGAAATACAAAGTAATCAAATACTTAATTCCTTGTAATCATTTTAACGTCTGCGACTTTTTTAGTACAACTATGACTATTCATAATATAATATTTTTCACTGTTGGTAGGTCTTTATTGCCGAAGAGCCTCTAGAGCTGCCACCGCAGCGCCATTTCTGCCACCACACAGTAGTGTACAAACATTACTCTGTTCCGGTTTGAAAGGCGCTGTAATACTGGGGTGGCCGACTCAATATCTTATGGCTGAGGTGATGAGTGCAATGTATATCATCGTGACTAGCGCCTCGTTGTTATGGGTAGGCATATCACTTACTATCAGTTGAACGTTCCGCTAGTCTGATGTTTAATTGAATAAAAAAAAGTCTCCTCGAAGTCGGCTATATATATAGAAACATTTTTTCCTAGGGTTGGGTACAAAGATTGTTCCTATTGAATAATTTTTTTTAAAATTCTCATTACACAATTTGGTTAATAAGTTATTTGAATTATATGAACCGTTCGCTTTCTAAGAAGCGAAATATTGTATAATATAACATTAAGTTAAGTTTTCTTTCCTAGTGTGGTTAAGTAAATCGTTATGAACAATTACTTAAACAGAGACAATCACTTGTTTGCTTGTGTAACACTTGAGTAAATTGTTAACATAAAATTAACGTCTCACAAGTTAGTTTAAATTATAAAACAAATAATTTTTCGTCAACGACTCAATTACGAGAAAATTTACACTTGAAAACGACAACTATAGTTATTTAAAAAAAAACTATTTAGTTGTAATATGTACCACAAGTGTTTAAACTGTTCTTTATTCTACTGACTTACTATTTTACTACCTTTATTCAATAATTTAAAAATTAAAAAAAAAAATGAAATGTAAAGTTTGATTTCGAAACGTAACTGTAAAATTTTTTTTGTTAATTTAATTCTTAGTTATTGTTATTTTTTGGCAAAAAGGTAGTTTCCGCGTTAACTATTTTCGGTTCACATGTATAGACCCGAACGAACTAATCACTCCATTTATTTAAAGTCTTTGCAATATACATGACTAACTTGCGTGAAATTAACTAATTAAATTTATTTTTTTGACGTTTGTGTATTAATAATTAATAACTTCACTAAAGAAGTGCGAATGAGCGAGAAAAACGGCCTTCATAAATATTTATAAATATTTATGAGGTATCGTAACTAGTACAGCAACGAACACAGAAATTCGTATAGTAGGAAATATGTTAAATATTTTTTGCTTGCTTATTTAATAGATAATAAATTAGAAATATAAAAAGCATCATCATCATCATCATCTGATATTGAACTTACTTAATTTCAAAGGAATTTAAACTTTGCGATTAAGCAATAAATGTTATTAATGTAAAATGTAATATTTTTGTTACACATTCAAACACGTGGACTTTCTTCAGCTGGTTCCGGGTAGGGATGAAGAATTCACCAGCTAGGGAAAATCCGATGAAGCTCTAAAGTCGTCAATAGAATTCACAAATTCACTGCTGGTAGGTCTTTGCCTCTATTATCTAGGTAGGTACCACCGCAGCGCCTATTTGTACCGCTAAACAGCACTGTACCAATGTTACTGTTCTGGTTTGGAGGGTATGTAGCTAGTCAAAATACAGTATCTTATGTCAAGGCAACGAGCATAATGTGATGTAGTGAGTATTGCTCACCTTCAGGTGAATGTCTCGTCGCTTAATACTAACAGCACCAACTTCATCTGATAAATGCTAAATGTTCACTTTCAGATTTTTCAAACAAGAACTATTCGAAATTATTATTATTGCTACATACTTTTTAAGAAGCCAATGAGTTTTTATTTATTATTCGTGTTTATAGTAAAGCGTTAATAAATAACACTATTATTATCTAATAGTTTACTACTCTTTGTGAAGATTGCTAGTGCGTGTATCATTATCTAAACTCCAGTTCCCACAGCAGGCGCTGCCTCGCTGACCTTTTTTTACGTAAGAGGTGTGAAAGAGGAGTGTATGATGTATGATCTCTATCTCATTCTCGGCCATCGCTCACATTTCGTTCCCACGGACTTGGCACGACCGAGTTTTAAAAGTTAACCTTTCGCAGAAAGTGTCCGACATTGTCTTGTAAAATATATAATGTTTCATTGTGGGTAAGTTTCTTTTGGTCACTTTCTTTAGTATCAACATTCAGTACGGCGATGTATTTGGTCACACCAAATAATTAAAGTAATTGATTAATAACATTGAAAATTGATTTCATTATAAAGTATCATTGTTTGAGATAAAATCCTATCCAAATATCCGGGAATAATGGTCTATGTTAGCACAGACCATTTCTTTATTTTTTTTATCGACAAAGTGAGCACATGACCCCGTTTCCATCTGGTGTTTAGTGGTGATATGCATTAACCTAATAACAGCCTATTCACTCTTTTATTGAAGACGTAGTATTTGGACGGGAATATCGACGCCAGCAAGTTTCCATTCCTTTGCTGTTCTTATGAAGAACGAGGAGTTCAACTTCTTTATTCGCAAACAGGGTATGTCCAGAACATAATGATAGTGACTCGCCGTGCGTCTGGTTGTCCGGTGGTGAAAAAGGGTGAGGATTCCGGTGGTGAATGAGGGAATTATATCATGTAATTCCAGCGCACTCTCCGAAATTTATCCTATAGAACACTGCGAGACTAGTCACATGGCGCATGTTTTCAAGACCGGTCCAGCTAAGTTGTGATAAGTTCTTGATTACGAACACGTCTCTATTTCAATCTTCTGTTTCTCTTGCAAAACAGTAGTGTATAAATATTACTGTATTCCGGTTTGAACCGCACTGCAAACCTCTAGGGAAAGGATACATAGCATCTTTTGTCTCAAAGCGACGAGCATAATATGGTGCCTTATTTATCATCCTAGCTCTTCACATATTAATTTTTTTTCAGTGAAATCTGTATTCATGAACGCCATAGACAAATAACACAATGAAATTACATATCCGCTATAATAGAGATGCGTTTTGTTCAAGTTTTAGTAGTAGTGAGAATAAGCAAGTACTACTTCACTTAATCTTTTTTTCTATTTGCTCTATTTTCAACATAATCCTTAAAAGCAGAGTTTTAAACCAGTTGAAATTTATTTCAAGGCATCCTTACTAGGTATATAAAGTAGTCTATCGTTATATGTATAACCAAAGTAGTGTGAAGTTTGTTTGCAATTGACCCTGCTATTAATAGCAGTCTGTGAATAGCGCGAAAAAACTGCACCATTTATTATCATTGCAATCTGTCACGCTGGTGTCTGTGCAAACAGGAACGAATTTCGTGCTCTATTGACTCGTCTCGCAAATTTCGTTTCGTTGTCAAATTTTATGACTCAGTTGTGCTGTGTCTTAATCTTTACAATAATCTTATTATTGTGACGATAGATTTTTAGTGTCGCTTTAATTTCAACTTTTTGTGTCATATTCAGTACCATAATATAGTAAATTTAAGAAGTCGGAGTTTCTGAACAGGCTTTGTTCCGATGGTATGTTCCTTTAATAGCTAGACATATAATGACGAAAAAAAAATATTATTCATTTAGCCACAATGAATCTATATATTTTTATTTAATATCCTACAAACAATAAGTTACTTTATGTACAAAAAACTAAATTTTTATTAAAAAAAAAACTTGTAAAACATATTTCGTGGAATTATATGTATGTATAAAATTTATCTTCAATATGATAATTTTATTATTTTATTTAAAAAGTTTTGTCATTGTTCATTTGAAAATTGTTGTATTATGAAAAAACTTATCAGTCTTTCGACTAAAAAAACTTTTACAAAAATCGGAAAAGCCGTTTTCTGAAAAATCAATATTTATACCAATATACGGCTTGAGTCGATTCAGTTGCACTCCAGTACATTTACTTTAAATCGTAATTTATCAAATTACTTTAACTTTCTACACTATTACATAAAAATCAGAAATAGTTTAAATCTTTAAGATATACAATTTCTGTTTTTAAATAAAATTAATAGATATTTAAAGTTATTACATAATCTCATGGTAATCTTAAAGTAGAGATGAGTCGTACAGTTTAAAAACTCTACGATTAACAGGTGTTGACAGAAATACATCAACGGGCATTAGTGCGTGTGCATTCCCTTTGCTTCCTATCCGTTTGGTTGCACCCGCTGAATATTAATAGACGGAACCTTCCCTACAATCTGTCCAGTGTATCTACCTCGCGTATTTCTGTTGGGTTGTAACACTCAAACGTAAACAAAAATACTTCATCACTATTATTTATCTCTCTATACATAGCATCGTAATTTTACATATACACTATTATCATTAAACTCTTAGAAAGGAACTGCTTAACGACATCCAATTATCCAAAAATTTTATTATAAGTAAAAAAGATAATTTGAAGAAAAAAAATGTTAAACAATTGCGAATACAAATTGTAAAAAAAAGTTTAAATTAAATTATTTTCCACATAACTATCACTTACGGAAGCTTTAGCTAATAAATCGAAATTTGTATGGTATGATTTTTAAATATAGCACAAGTATAGATTGCATAGACTCCATCATCGTGAAATTTTGTACCAGGTACAATATCTCCCCTTGTATTTCCTTTGTTTCCTGCACCCTGAAGGGGAACATCCCTTTTTGTTACTTTCGAACATGCATTTATCACTTCTTATAATTTTTGATAGTTGTATTTCCATTTTCCTAACTATTTTTATTTGATTTCTTCTCCCAAATAGAAATTTTTATTTTTTTTTGTTTTGAGAAAACTCTTCAGATTCCGTTAGAATTATCATTTTTATACAATTTGATGTAAAAATTTTAATCCAAAATAAGAAGACTATGTCTTTCTCAAGTAAACTTCTTGTATTGATTAAATCACGGCTGGATGTTTTTTGTTTCATTGTAAGATGAGGCAAGATTTTGAAAAGAATCTAGTATATTAATATCTATTAAATATTTTAAAGTATCTTAAACAGGTCTTTGTCGGCAATAACACAGAGAAGCTTGATAATATCGCGAAACCTACTAAAACCAATTGCTTTTGATATGATCTCAACGAGCGACGTTTAGAACGCGAGAGAATCGCAGTTGCTATTAAAAAATATCTCTAGTATAGAGTTAGTCATAAAAGCACCGTAAACAATTAATTTCTTAACCTTAATGTCATCATCATCAGCCTTTCTCAATCCACTGATGGATGGCTTCCCAACGTCTTCGACCAGATACGGTCCTCAGCTTTTCACATCCACTCACTTCCGACCGCTCTTATGATGGCATCGGTCCATCGAGGAAGGGCGTGCTACACCCTGCCTGTCTGCCTAACATTGACACCGGAGACATGGCCGTCCCATTGCCACTTCAGCATGCAGATTTTGAGATCTACGTTGACAACTTTAGTTTTCTGTCGAATTTCTTCGTTCCGGATCCTTCAGAGAAATGCTAAGCATTTTAATGTAACAAACGGTAATTTCCATTTCCTCCATTGTGGTACAGAATGCTTTTAACTCTGTTGGTAGAGATCATCTAGATAAGTACCACCGCGGCGCCTATTTCTGTACTCAAACACTATTGTACAAATATTACTGTGTTCCGGTTTAATGGGACTTGTAGCTAGTGAAATTACTGGGGAATTTAATTACAAGATTTTTTATGTCGACGTCATATGTCTCGGGTGACGAGCGCAATGTGGTGTAATATATATTATTTAACTAGCGTCATTTTATTACGGGCAGGCGTATCACTTACCATCAGGTGAACGCCCCGTTTGTCTCGTCGCCTAATTGAATCAATAAAACACATGTTATTACATTAAAATATTTATTATTAAAAGTATAAGTTTTTAACAACTTTTTTTTAACGCCTGCCTATAACATAACGTGACGCTAGTTAAGATTATATATACTGCACCACATTGCGTTTGTCACCTTTGTCACAAGATGTTGAGTCTCGTTCTCCCAATAACTACACTAGTTATAACACCTTTCAAACCGGAACGGAGCAATATTTGCACAATCATATTTGGCTGCTGAAATAGGCGCTAAAGATAAAATTTTACGATTTTAACATCGGAGGCACATCCCTAGTTTTTATTAAAACTGTACCTTGTCTATATGACGTTTTATAGTAAACACTTCAGTGGTAACTCTTTACTATGATCTGTATATTACTTGCATATGCATGTTATTAATACATATTTTTTATATTCGTAATAATGTTATTTTTAATTGTTCTATTTTTAGTTATAATAATCTAAATTTTTTTAATATAGTATACATATTCATAAATTAGTGTGCAGTTGCTCGATTTAAATATTTTATTGAAACTTGAGATGATCTTAGCTTAGGATTTTCTTAGCTACCTACACAATATATCAAATTTATACCTTTACATTTATTATAAAAGTTTTACCTACATCTATAGATGAACATTACATTATAGAGCCATCTAATAAAAAACAGAAAAGTTACAATGGTGGAAACACAAAGACGTATTTTAAACTTATAGAGTTACTCTTTTGGGAAATAATATTAAGATATTTTAACGACAAATAAACTAAATTTTAATTTGGTAGAGGATATCCTTAATGTCGGAAACGGCTGCGCAGACGCATCGTTAACGTCAGTCAATAGTAACTTCAACCTTTACTATCTTCGCTTATTATTGTGCGGTGTAAAAATTTGTTAAGAAATAGAAAATTTTAGTGTCTATTTTTAATATCAAAATGACAGCTTTTTACTTAATAGTACTTAATATAAATAATTAGGACATAGTTGTAGAAAAAAACTAATTTTTGTGGTACTGCTCCGATTTTGTTTACTCGACATAGTGATGAAACAAGAATCCATTGTATATCATCCTAAATGATATATACACATAAGTTATTAAGACTAGTTACCCCGGTAATTTTGCAAGTACAATACCTAATTAACCGGAACACTAATGTTTCTACATTACTGTTTATGCACTTGCATTTCCCTTAATGTGTTTTTTTTTATTCAATTAAGCGAAGAGACTAGCGGGGCGTACCCCTAATGATAAGCGATACGTCCGCCTATAACAATTTTGCATTAGTTAGGATGATATATACTGCACCACATTACGCTCATCGCCTGAGAGATAAAATGTCGAGTAACGTTACCTCAGTAACTATACTAGCTACAGCGCCCTTCAATCTAGAACACACTAATATTTACACAATATTGTTTGTCGGCAGAAATAGACGCTGCGGTGGTACCCATCTAAATGATCTCTGGGAACAGAGATCTACCACCAGTAAAATGTTAAATAATATAGAAGAATTAATATATATTCTCCATAATCCTTTCTTTCTTTCGTGTAAACAGACACCGTGTGCTAAGCTAGTGTTAAATAAAACCCAAAACAATTTACGTTTCACAGCACGCGTTCACTTACCGTGTGCCGCATAACTAAACAGCCGTTCCAGCTGCGAACGGCGAATATGTTCTCAGAAAGACTAAACATGGTGATGATAGCGACCACTCGTTTAGAATTTCAAACCAGTACACATTTTGGGTTTTTAGGACGGAGCACGAACACAAAGCTTCGCCATTTATCTTATTTGCACTAGCATTACTTAATATTTGAATAGACATTGTTTTACGTTTACACTTAACATTTACGTGGTTAAGATGCATTTATGTTTGCGTTGAAACACTTGCAAATGGATTTCTAAGTGCGTTTTTTTTTTTATTATATGTAAAAGTTTTCCCCGACGATATGAACCAAGCTCTAAATAAGGAGTCTAAACCTGTTTTGGCCGCGGAAAGAAATCGACTAAAATATATGTATTGAATAAACAAATAGTCATAAGATATTTTCGTTTTGACAACTTTTTATAAATATTTACCGCCATTAAAGTAGATCGCATAGCCATAAGTTATCGACCTCAGCTCTTCACGTACTATGTGGCTTCGATTAACTCAATTCGGCTTCTTTTTAAGATGATTTAATGATTTTCTAAACATTTTCTAAAAATTTCTCTAAAATAATTTTTTTTCAAAAAAGTATATCTAAAGGTAATAAAAAATTATATCTCTCTTCTCTGAATTACAGAAAAGGAAAGATATACTGGAAATCGAATTTTACTCTATTATGATAATAATAGTCGGTAAATTATTTGTGAAAAATTATATGAACTAACCTTCATAATAGACATCATTAAACATTTATCGAGTTTTACATCGACAAATTATTTTGTATCTACCCGCCAAAAGTAGTTTTTATTAGTCTTCCAGTAAACATTAACGAGTAGTGATTACAAGTGTTAGTCTACCGAAACCTTTGCCAAGGTCATATAACAGGTTTTTGCTTAACACTTGCATGTTTCTTGCATAATAAGTTATATTTAATAACCTACTGTAGTGAATGAAACCAGTTTTTTTTTTGTTCTCGCAAATGCAGCAAACATAATTGAGTGATCACTCAGTATTTTCTATTATACAACCAAAGTACCTGTTTTTATTGTGTAATTTGATATTAAATATTCAGTTCTATGAAGAAATCAATGTTTCGTATATTTAGCTGTTTTCGTGAGTATATTATACATAATAGAAGACGCTATAACATTTATTATAATACGCATTTTATTATTTAAATATGATAAGTATTCTAAAGTTATACCGTCTTCATATATCAGTATACATAACAAACGTTATAAATTCTAGAACATAGTATATACATTTAGAATGTAAATATAATTTACTTTACAATGTTTTTAACTTAAGTTAAATCCATATTCCTTTGACAATCCATAATAGTAACTTTATATAATAAAAAATTCTTTACAGGTTTCATATCTTTCTACTATATAATGTGAATGTTATTAGTTATGGCCATTCTTTTGTAAAGATTTTAACCTTTTTTTTCTTATAGCAATGAACATTAATATAACAATGTATTAAATTGAAAATGTTAATAAAACGAATCGCGTGACAGTATTACTGTATGTAATTTACCTAATCGATGGTCGTGGCCAGTGGCTTGCGTCATGTTACCTTCTTTACGCCCTTGTGGGTTTGTGCTATGCTTAGTATTGCTTTATCACAATAAAATCCATTGCTTTTTCATATTCGTTGACCTCTTTTAAGATTCATACACGCAGCTATATTATAAGCCACGTCAATTGAGAAAGAGCTTGGCTACGGTTACCGTGAATATGTTAACTAAATCTAAGAAAGATCATGTTCTTTTTTCTTCGACGAAGCGACTAGATGAGCAAGACATACATCTCATGATGTCTGCCTGCTCGCAATGACGTGGCGGTAATTAGGATGATACATATTGCACGACATTATGCTCGTCGCCTGAAGACGTAAGATGTAAGTCAAGTTACCTCAGTAAATTCATTTGCTAATATAAAAATATCTTGTAATGTTTGCACTATTATTTGGCGACAGAAATAGGAGCTGCGGTGGTACCTACCTAGATAGTCCCCGGCAGCGACATACCACCAGTTTATAGAGAATATTCTAAAAGTGTTCTTTGTATGGATATTTTTAATATTTGAGGAATTCATTTCAAAACTTGCTAAAACGAGAAGATAAAGGTGTCCTCTATTTATTGCATTCTTGCTTGAATAATGCTGAACTAAAACTGAATTAATTTTCATTTTCTTTTTGTTTGCAAAGTATCTAAGCATAGCTGCCGATTTCTGTACCCGAAGCCGAGAAATAGTAGTCTACAAACATTAGTGTGTTTAACATTGAATAGCTCTGTAACTAGTGAAATTACCGAGGTAAGAACACATCGCAATTTTCACTCGGCACAATGTTCTGCTGTACAAACATTTTAACTCAAACTGTATTTACATGAACAGACGTATCACTTACCATAAAGTCAACGTCCTCCTGATAGGTTCGTTATATAAAATTAATGAAAGTATTTGTTTTATAATAGTAATCTAACGCTTAATATAATATAACAAAATATATGTAATATTATACGTTCTGAAAGTGAAAGAGATGAGTAATTTGAGTCAGGAGTAAAAGCAACACTGCTTTTTACTCAACGCGTCGTCATATGTCGTAAGTCGTGAGAATTTCTTATATTCTTCGGCACCTTTCTATTCCGATACCATCATATCGGTTGATTAACGTTCAAAGAAAATCGTGATTGCATTTTAACTTAACTACTATACTATTTATTACTTAGATTGACAGTATTCTTTTAATATCGATGGCCATATTACATACAACATTAGTGGTAGTTCCTGGTTCCAGAGATTGTGTAAGTAGGTATCACCGCTGCTCCTACCATTATGCTCAAACCATAGTGTGCAAACATAACTGTTTTGGTTTGAAAGGTATTGTAGCTAACGTATTTACAGGGGTAAAAAAGCTTAACATATTATGTTTAAGCACAATGTTGTGCTTTGTGGTTTCGTCTTATAAAATAACATCACGGTATCGTTTTAATACCAAAATAAAACAATAATACATACTTTTTTTTTAATTATTGTTTCAGGTAAACGGCAACAACATTCAGAGCAATCAGCAAACTCGTCCCGTTCACCTTCTCCAGAGCCGGCAGGAGAAACCCCCTGCGATTCTTACAGGCCCCTACTGAGGACACCGCCTCCAAGCCATGTCAATCCACCGCCTTCACCTCCAGTTCCTACGAGTCCAGTTGCCCCAGTGACGCCTCAACCTGCAGGACCTTTGCCTCTCATGCCATGCCCCATATGCGGCCGCACGTTCGTCCCCCAATCTTTGGCTAAACACGAGAAAATTTGCGAGAAAATGGTCGTGAAGAAACGAAAAACTTTTGACTCTTCAAGACAGCGACGAGAAGGTAATTACCAGTAACATTTTAAATATTTTTTTTTTATTAATGTTATTATCGTGGGTTTGGTTTCGGTTAATAATTACTGATAAACTAATGGATTATTTAATATTTGAAATAACATCCCATAACTGTCCCTTACAACAATCTAACCGAAATATTTAATATATAAAATATAGATAAGTACTTATTAACTTTACTTACCGTTGGTGAGTTACTTCAATGTATAAATTTTTTTATGTATCATTTCATTGTACACTGTTATTTTAATTTATAATGAAGTTTGTTTTTTGTGACTTATAAAGGATTAAGAGCTTCAAATCATCCGAAATCAGGTGAGTGGGTGAAATATTTACATGTCATTGTATGCCGTTCCAAGCTAACCCTGACACCTGGTGAGCATGCGGACGTTTTACTAACATCAAGCGCCATCGGAGTGCTAATGAGAATCAGTACCTATTATGAATAACATTTGAATGTATGAACTGCAAAATAACCAATACGCGTATACACTGCATTACGGTTAAACCCAATTTATGCACCTTAACAATTTAAATCTCGGCGACGTATTTAGTATCTTACACCTTATCTTTTTAACACAGCTTCAAAATCAATGATAACAAAATATTCATGTTCTATAAAGATTTTAAAGTATACTAATTTGTACAAATTACAAAAACATTTAAGATATACAAACAAAGATATGTTAAAATAGATCTCCATATGAACGAAAGAAACCAGGTCCATGTTCGTATAATGTGCCTGCTCGTATTTGTTTCTATGGTGCGTTAACCAACCGTCGCCTACCATACCAATCTTCGTTCAGAGGACATGCAATTCTCAAACTTACTTCATAAATAACAATATTTATTTATACTCTCATTTTCTTTACATGTTTTATAATAATATTACTCTGGTTTAATTGTAACAAACTAGTTAAGATTATAGATGTTATGGATCTGTAATTGTATAATGTACACAGCACAGCAAAAACATTTGTAATATTATCGTTCATAAAATAAAGAAGTACTGATAGATAAAAAGTTATTTGAAAAAGTATCAAAAGAATAAACAATTCTTCGCAGTAAGTTAAAATTTCATAAGGTTTTGGAAACATTGGTTAGCGGTCCCATTAAAATGGATGATTCATATGTATTAAATCATATTGAATGCATAGCTCGCTCATCTCGGAGTCGTGTCTTGGGTGTGCCGCTAACAGTTCAGTGTTCTTGTGTTTGTGGATGTTATGAAATAGTATATGTTATTTACAGCTACACGTCGATGCAATGAAATTGCAATAGCTTACAGTTAACCACGAAAACTAACATGTATCCGAAATACAACCAATGCGCGGTGAACTGTTGCGCAAACACAAAACAAGCCAAAATTGCACAATATACCGTTGTTTGGTTATGAATATGCAGCTGTGGTTCGAGATTGGCTTATTTAATTTCATAATTTAGCTTAAATATCCTTCTAAAGTATATTTTCTTAACCCTAACACCATAGTTAGTTTTGTTTACTTATGAAATACATACCCAAGCTTTTAACGTACAAAGACTTTACATGCGTATGTTTGACTAAGAATTAAACCCTTCGTAAACAAAAATAAATACTTTTTTTTTACTATGTTATATTATATTATCTAACAGTAAATACGTTAGTGTTTCGCTATTTCTTTAGTCCAGAAAGCCCGTGCTCTGCCCATAACAACGTGGCATTAGGATGATACTCTACACCTTAAGGTGTTCGTCACTTTAAGACTTCTTTTAATTCCACTAACTATAATGCTCTTCAAACCGAAAAACAGTAATACTTGCACACTACTATTTGGAGGTGAAAATAACTCCTGGGATGGTACTTAGGCGGTCTCCAGTAATAATGTATTTCCACGAGTAAATTCTAAATTGTGTTAAAAATTTTAATAAACAAGAATAAAAGGCAGTAAAAGCTGTACGGATGTTTTTGTCATAATTCAATATGTATGCTGTATAAAGTTTGTGCGATATTCCAGGCACAGATTTGGAACAGTACTTGCCAAAGAATTTCGGTCTTCCAGAGAACAGCCCCTTCCTCGAGAAGAGTCCACCGAACACCGCCAAAGCGACGCCGAAACCGAAACCGCAATCGGTCAGGAGCGCTATAAAAAAGGTAAATGATATTTCTAAACTCTGTATTTCATACTTCGTTTAAACAATTTTTAAATACGACTTACATCAAAATGTTTATAAAAGAAAAGACATTTAAATTAAACAAACAAAACATGACGTATTGCCATCCGGTGTCCTTACACAATGTAACCGGAAATGAATTATCATCATCGTGTCAACCGATGGATGTCCTCTATTGGACATAGGTCTCTTATAATATATTTTATAGAATAATTAATAAAAAAAAATTAAATATCAGCAAGATCTATTATATTTATTGAATAACTGACGAGTTTCTTTTATTATTAACAAACAAATATATTGTTATCTTAAATGGGATGTACCGTAGTCTTACAGCAAAGCAACCTTTTTTTTATATATAAAATTACTACAACCCTTTTAAATATCGTTTTCCGTTTTAGCACTATCAAAATCAAAAAGTAACACATCTAGTTTAACGATCAAACTAAACTTTCTCTGTTACTCGTTTATAGATGTTCTTTTCCAAAGATGAGATCTAGATAATAAATACCAGGTCAATTTGCTAGCATCGCGTTTTTACTTTATCAGCTATTCGTCTAATAACTAGTAATAGTTTCTGAACTACATTTATTTTTAAAATAATCTACGACATTAACTTCAACTGTATTATAAGACTATTGCAAAAGATGTATGATCTCAAATTTCTTATCTTCTTGGTCGGTATTACTCTTGACAGAGTGGTCGTGGTCATCACTTTCTAACGTTAACATAAAGATACGTCTTATAATACAATTATTAGGTGCTTACATATGAAATTGGCGTTTTGTAAGGGAGGAATATAACGTCAATTTTTTTTTGTAAAATACATTTAATTAATCAAAACACGCACCGTTGTTATCAATGCACTTATGCCATCTCATAGGTAGTTCATTGATCCTTTTACTAAAAAACTATAGGGGCGATTGACCAATCTCTGTTGTTTAACAACTAGTTCTTCCTTCATGGTTTGCAGCTCCTGACAATAGATATTGCCGTAACCGTTTGGCCAGATTTTAGAAAGCTGTAGTGAATAACACCGGCGCTAGTTCACCAAACACTCACAAGTAACTTTTTCCGAGTCAATTTTTGTTTAGGGCAGGATTTATCTGGGTCACCAGGGTTCAGCCATTGCGACGAGCGCTTCCGATTATCGTACAGTATCCACTTTTCATCACAAGTAATGATTCGATTTAAAATCCCTTCATTATTGTGTCGGTTGAGCAAAGTAACACAGCAGTCGACAAGTGTATGCAAGTTCGATTCACTCAATTCATTAGGTACCCATCGTTCAAGTTTTCTTAATTTCCCGATTGGCTTCAAGTGGGTTAACACAAGTTTGTCACTTACCCCGAATCCTGCAGCTATCTCTGAAGTGCATTGTGATGGATGGTATATACCGATATTTCAATTATATAGGTATATACCATCCAAACACCTATTCAAAGAAAAAAATTATGAGGAAAAAGTATGACAAAACGCTAATTTCATATGTAAGTACCTAATATTATGTTAAAGTATAAATAAATATATTATGTAAAGGATTTTTAGTACAAATCCAATGTGAATTTGCTAATGGTTAAGAAACGTTGCGAAATATTGTGAACACATTTGACATAGCTTAACATCATAAGTAAACGAGCGTTGTGTTTTGTGTGTGTTTCCTACAATTGTAATGGTAATTTGCACTCAATTGTGTATTGGTTCGTCGTGCTAGTTTTGCGTTGCTAAAATATTCTGTGCGCTTCATTGATAACAAACTTAAACCGATAAAGAGTATGTACACCTTTATTACAAAGTCGGATATTTAAGCTACATTGAAATTAAGTAGAGGCAAAATGGTTATTAATATGCTGGGTTTCTTTTAGCATGGTGTAATAGAATAACAACCTTAATCAGTTTTATTTTGTAGCACCAGAATGGTTAGAAAAAGAATGTCTACAGGCATTAGACCCTCTTTTTATATCTCTTTATAAACTTTACAAAAATGTTATAAAATAAATAAAATTAAGAATTGATTTATGTTTTGTAGGTTGATTTTTTTTAAAAAAAATTAATAATATTGAGCATGGCAATCCGTAAAATTTAAATAAAAAGAAACAATTAAAATAAGTTATAGGTGAAAAAGCCTCTTAAGGGGAATTGCTTAGAGTTCGCTTTTATTTACCCTCTTTACCCTTACGTTGTTGAATGGATTTTAAATAATTAAACAGACCTTGTCATTACTTAAGTTTACAAAAAAGGAGATAAGAGATCACATTGTTATAAATGTACAAAAATCGTTTCCAGCCAATGGCGGAACTCCAGAAGTGTCCCCATTGCGCGCGAGCTTTCGGTGTGCGCGCGTTTGAGCGGCACGTGGAGTGGTGCGCCGACAAGGCGAAGATCCTGCCGGCCGCCGCGTCAGCGCAGCCGCCGCCCCACATCGCCGACGCCAAACAGCGGCTCAACGCGCGCACGCAGTACAAGGCACCGCTCGCGCGCGCCAGGAAGTTAGTAACAACTTTAAACTTAAAAGAATATACAATAAAACAAACGGTCATTGCTTCACCATTGGGCCTTAATTTGCTACGATACTAAAATAAATAAATCTGCAGGTCATCATCACAGACGCGCGAAAAGGTAAACAGTCGTTCTACATCGGTGGACTCATCACGCGGCGTGTCACCACCGCCACCACCACGCGAGTTCGGTGACTACAAGCAAGGCCGCATAAGAGCATCAGGTTCTTTTCTGCAACATTTTGCTTTTAGCATTGCAAATGAATTATTTATTCTATTAATTTACTTAAAATACATACTTAGTATTATTAATATCAATGAATTAATAACAGATCTGTAGTGATAAATAATACCTATTAGTTCCCTGATAGTCAATTAATATATGTATAAGATCAATAAACCTCCACGAGTCATGAAACTGAACCACACTATGTTTTGGAGAGAAGTGATAATATTTACCACTTTTTATATCTATAATATATAACACATGTCGAAAATTAATTTGGTGTTGAGTGACAATGAGGTACTTACATAGGTAGTGACATCCGAAAAAAAGCGGAACTGTTATGGCAGCATATATAATATGAGACCGGCAGCTAGGCAAGTGGATTTATTAAATTCTGCAACTAACTGAATTCTATAACAAGTGGTCTCGAAATCGAACCAGGCCCACCCTGTTATTAGTGGTTAGTCGCTGGGACACAGATGCAGTTAAAGTAGGACTTAACTCTGGTCAGCTCTTAGTCTTTATATCATGGACTTGTTTCTACAATTACAGAATCCATGTCAAGTAACGACTGCCACGAAGATGGTACACACCACGTACCAGTTATTAGAAAATCGAGGACATCCCAAAACAATTCAGGCGATGTGAACGTAAAAGCAAGGCAAGCTAGACTTGCTAGAGATCTCAGCAGTACTAGGTAGGTAACCATAAGATTAAAATTAAGATTCTTTAAATTAAAAAAAATATGAGAATCACTAGCAAATAAGGGGAAAGGAAGGAAAAATCATATTTTTATTAATCATTGTACGGTATTAAATCTTTTGAATGGCCTTAAAACCGTTCCTGCCTCCTTGTTTGTTAATTCATTTAAATTTATATTGATATCCTTCCTTTCCTTTCTTTAGAAATCCCCGCGACACCAATTTCTCCCCTGTTCAACAGAGTAGTACCGATCCTAGCCTATCCAAACCAAAATGTTCAAATAATACAAAACACAAAATTAATGTTAAGAAAAAACAACAACTGAAAAAACTCGAAGAAATCGCTAATAAATATAATGAAAGAAAAGAAAAAAATACAAAATCAAAGGAGATGTCATCAAACACTATAGATGAAGACGTTAAAAGTCATATTCCTGTTTTAAAAAAGACAACCTTGCGAAATAAAGATAAAATAAAAACAGATAAAGTAGAAGATGTTAAAGAAGTTATTGTCGAAAAATCAAACTGTAAAACTAAAATGGTCGGAAATTGTACATCAATAAAAAGAAGAAACGAAAAACTTGTTAAGCAACCAATAATTAACTTGAATAAAAATTGTTCCACTAAAGAAAGCACAATGAGTCTAGACAGTCTTGATGAAGTCGACCGTGATATAAGTAATAAAAAAAGTCTTTCTATTGCTGTAAACACTGAACTGCTTTGTCCCTGTGTTCCTTGTAAAATTTATAGTTGTTCAGAACCGAAGAAAGTTGAAAAGAGAAAACCAAAATCCTTTGCTAAAGATTTAAATACACCAAAAACTGACGAGGAAGTTATATCTATACAATCAGTTGAATTATTGTACAAAAATCCCAAGATGGACGGCTTTGAAATGCAATCGAAAGAAGTTAGCGAAACACAGCTACAATGTGATAAAATTAACGCTAATGATAACGATATAAATGATCTCGCATTAGACTTGGAACCTAGCTTGGTACTTAATATGCAAAGTAAAATTACCTATTTAAATGAAGTCAAAGCAGATAATGATGGAACTATAATTTCGCCTTCATTAAATAATCATGTATCCGATGATAATTTAAATAACTTATCAGCCGAAGAATTTGAAGAACATTACGAACACGACTTAAGTGCCGAGATATTTAATGATTCTATTGAAAATGAAGACCAAAGTCAAAATAATAAGGATATTAGTCGTCATGGCAGCGGCGACACTTATACAAAATTTTCTGAAGATCCTGCAGATTTAGAGGAGTTTTTTAATATAACTGATAAAATAATAAACAAAAAAACCGGGGAAGAAAAGTTAGATGATGAAGTAGCCAAATTACATACTCCTAATTCTAATTCTATTGAAGCTTTAAATAAAAACGAAACACAATTCGAAAACATAGACAAACATACATTTTCAGATACACTAACGGAATTAAAAAGTAATTTAAAAGAAATATTAAAGGAAACGTCAGAAGTTCCTGTAGTTAAAAACATAAAAAATGATGATACAAAGAAAAATATACATGATATGGAACACATAACAGTTTTCGAATTAAAATTTTACGAAAAAGAGAAAATTGGAAGCATGGAGTCAGTAGAGGATAATAAAACTGAGTTCAAATTACCTTCAATATTGGAGACCAATAACATGATGAAACGAGAACAATGCCAAAGAAATATTTCAAAAACCTGTAAAATGAACTATAAAAAAATTGATAAAAAAAGCCGAAACAACGCGGAATACAAGACATTCATTGTAGACGATGATAACAGTGACGCGCAGTCTATATCCTCCGAGGCACCGCCATTGAAATTACCAAGAATAGAAGTTAAAAGGTTATTCCATTTATCTCCTTTGCCTATATTTCTCCTGTCCTTATCTATCCATAAAATATTACGTTCACATTCGTTTTAAGTAGTATTTAACAGATTAGTGGACTCTTTTTTTAATTTTATATACGAGGAGGGATCAAAAAGTAGTGAGAATGAGATAGAATATAATGACTATTGATAACTTAATAATTTATTTTTCTACATAGTCTCCGAGTCTCTCTACACACCGAGTCCAGCGCTTTTCCAAGGCTTCAATTCCTTTCAAAAAAAAAGTTTTGTCTTGGTCCTGCAAAAAGCTCTCCACGGCATCCATGACCTCGTTATCGTCTTCATACCTGTTTCCTCTTAAGTATTCTTTCAATTTGGGGAACAGATAAAAATCGCTAGGCACAAGATTGGTAAATAAGGGAGGTGGTCAACCAATTCGAAGCCAGCTTGCTGAATGGCAGCCATCGCAACTGCCGACCTGTGTGTGGGTGCGGTGTCGTGATGAAACAGCACGCCCCTTCGAAGTTTCCGTCTCCTTTTCTCTTTGATGACATTCCGCAACTTGGGAATAAAAGGTGCATAATATTGGCCTGTAATAGTGGGTCCACGCTTCAGGTAATCAATCAACAATATCCGTTGTGAGTCCCAAAATATTCAGGCCATAACCTTGCCAGCCGAGACCACGGCACGAAACTTCTTCGGGGTCGGTGATGATGGCCGTTTCCATGTCCACGGTGTCTCGGGATCAAAATGATGGACCCATGTTTCGTCCAATATTACGAAACGAGATAAAAAGTTTTCAGAATCCTCTTGAAACTTGTACAACAATATCTTCAAAATGTCAAACCAATTTTTTTCTGACTGTCGGCAACATTCTCGGCATCCATCTTGCGGAGACTTGTCTCATATTCAAAGATTGTTTCAATATGAAATGCCCGTTTCTTGAATTAAGTATCGGATGGTAACTCTTCGATCGCTCAATACAATTTTCTCGACTTTCGTAACATTTTCTTGGGTGACTGACGTCGATGGACGTGGTAACGGCTGCAACAATGTTTCGTGCTCGTTCTCCCTAATCGAAATTGAGAAGCCCACCTTGCGACAGTGGAATACGGCGGAGCAGACTCGCCTAATGTTGCCTACAAATCGCGATGAATCTCTTGCGTCATTAACTTTTTTAAACAGAGGTATATAGGTATCGGCTCGCACTTTGTTTTTCTCCATTTTCGAGAACACGTTCCGACATGAAGCAAACAAATGACTACATTCAGAAAAAAACAAAAGAGATTCAAAAATTTTTTTGTTTATTAATATTACAAACATGTATCTGAGCTATGCCAGTATTTATTTTTTTTCATACCAAGGAGTATATATGTCGTTCTCACTACTTTTTGATCCCTCCTCGACATATTTAGCAAATCTTGTACATAAATAAGAGATAATTATATATTGTTTTTACAGGTTAGATGATACTTACGATCCCTTTGTATCTGCTGCCAGACAAATGAAAGAACTCATGTCTTCCGACACAAATATTCCTAAAAAGATTCAAACTTCTCCCAAAGAATTAAACAAAACCCTGCCAACCCTTCGCCCAAATAAAGATTTGACATCCCCATCACGTCTAAAAAATAATACAAAAATGATGAAAGACACACTCAATAAATCTTACCAAAAAACACCAACACTGCAACGAATGAAATCATTTGGCACCATTAATAACGAAAACAAAAGTTCATTCGGTGGCAGGTGTAATTCATTTAGAATCCACAGAAATGATAAAAAAACTAGTCCAAAATTGAACACGACATTTACCAAATCTAGTAAAGAGAACATCAGTTCAACCGAGAGACCCAGCTTCAATCGAAACAGCAATTTGAATAAATCATTTTCAAATTATTCCTCTAATTACAGCACACCAAAGTTAAAAGATAAAGTATCTAAAATAGCTCCATCTTTGTATCATAGTTTTCAGAGAACATCAATAAAACAGCCACTGAATGTAGATAAGATAAATAACGATCATGATAAGAAAGATTTTGTTAACCTTGACTCTATTCTCTCTTTTGACAATTCATCAATGACTGATAGTAACTACATAGACCCTAGTCTCATAAACGAAAATGACAATTTACCAATTAACGTTAATACAATATTAAACAACCCCGATATAATTAGCAGCATGGAGTCGTTACTTAATACTGAAAATCTTCCCGCGAAATTTGAATCATTTAGCATTAATAATAATACTATAGCACTAATAAACACTTCCATTGACAATAAAATTAACACAAACACGCCATCTTTAAACGATCTTAACACACAATACGAGAAATTTATATCTGTAGAGCAAAGCATGAATTCTAAAACATCTGTGAAAGACGACGTATCTCTATGTGAAGATTTTGATCTAGAAGAATTCATGACTTCTTTCGATGAAGAAGTTAATAAACAAAAAACACGCACATACAGCTCCACCACTAGAATAGTCAAATCTGATCTACTTGATTCGGATAAAAAAATAAGCAGTAATGGTGATAGTACTCCTTCCAAAGTTAATAATGGTATAATACCAGTTAACAAATCAATGTCTCTTATTTTTAGCAGTAATAATGTGAAGGGCGAAAACCTTTTCCCATCCTCCGTTAAACGTTCCACATCCCTCCTTGACTCCATACAGAAGAAACACTCGTCGAAAATGGACAACACAAAGAATCGACGCAAAGCTGACCTCCTTGAACAAGACATTATGCAGTCTCTAAAGGACTTTGATAAATTTTATGAATCCGATAAAATGGAGAGTAATCAAATTAGTAAAGAATTAATTAATTGTTCTAAAAATGTCTATCACAAAACAAAGAAAGAAACGCGAATGAGGACCGACAAAACGAACAGCAAGAATGAACATATCTCAAATGGACATTTCACGCCCAGCGGGAAAGCGTGCAACGATTCAGCGTATAGCAGGTTAGTCAGGTAATAGATACCTATAAAGCGTAAAGTAAAATACATCTATAAATTTACTGGTGGTAGTCTCCGTTGCTGTTAGGTCTAGTAAGAATATAGCCAAGATAAACCTATCTAACAACCCCCTAATTGTTATTACTGAATAAGTCAGTCCGAGGGACTTTTTGCTGTAACATAACGCGATTGCTGAAGAGTGTCTTTCGTACTCGGACGACGCACACAGTTTGTTGTAGTGTATTTCACCCTAATCAGCGCCACATTGTTTTCTGTTATCATTGACCACCAGGTTAACATCTTACTCGACTCGTAACTTCGTTGAATAAAATAAAACAATGTCAACACGTATCAGTAGATGTACTAAAAGATCAGTTGGATCTATAAATATATTTAAAGACCTGCTGAGTGAATTCTAACTAATGTATTTCAGCTTAAACAGGATATCTCCATCTAAATTATCACTGTGCAACTCCAAAGAGCCGAACGGTTCGGAGCAAACGGATAGGAGTCTCGCCGCTTCGGAGTCGCTCGGCAGCCACAAGGATGAAATCAGATCCATCTCCAGTGACGAATTCCTAGCGATGGAGCGTTCTACTGAAATGAACGAGCCACTGCCAAGAGTCGACACACAATACAAAGATCTGGGCAGTCAAACAATAAGTGGTAAATTTATCTTAGAGTATACAATCCAACCTCTTACCAGGGTAACTATTAGAAAAATTAATCATCGCAAATTTTCATAAAATTTCTGGGGTAATGAAATGTAACATTTATTTTCTCAAAATTACGACCACAATACGGTGGTAATAATCTAACTAGCGATGAGCAGACATATAACTTATCATCACATGAATGTTCTGCTTGGCTTGCTACTTCGTCGAGTCAAAAAGAAAACGAATACTTTTGCAGAAAAACGTGCCAGTTCCCGAGCGTCTTCCCAGCGCGGTGGGCTGTGGCGATCCCGACAGGAGCTAAGCTCGAGCGGCTCAGAGTCCTCCCTGCACAGAGGCAAGGAGACCGCTCCGCCCCATCGGCTGTCCCGCTTCTGCCACGAGTGCGGCAACAAGTTTCCCGTGGACACCGCCAAATTTTGCATCGAATGTGGCGTCAAAAGACTGGTCGTGTAAAACCACATGCGATGTGAAGGGGAACCGTTTTCTAGTCCAAAAGCGCGTGACATCATTGCTACCGGAAATCAGGGCGTTTGAAAGCCTCTAATTTTACCGGTTTTGAATTACGTTTGTGTTATTTTCTTCAGCAAAAAGTTGAATTACTTGAACTCTGTCTTAAATTCATCAAATCGAACAAGTATCTTTCATTAAGGCTGTTAATAGAAATCTCTTGTAGTATTTTATAAGTAAATGGTAATTTACAAAACTAATAACTAATAAAAAATTTTAAAGGTCCTTGATGAATGGAATTCATGATTAGAAAATATTTTATATTATGTACTATTTTACATAATGACATATACATAAATTTATGGTGTTGTATGGTTTACCATGCAATGGTATCTATATATATCTGGTACCTTTTTAACGCTATCATACTTTTGTAGAACGATGGCAGTAACACGTGGTTTAATTTCATAATTAACTCAATTACCAGTAATAGCCGCGATTCTTCAGCAGCATTTTAATTAACTGTGATATATCGTCTTTTTGGTCTATAATGCAAATGTTGTCTTAAAAAAATTTTACTACTATTAAGTGCCAATAATTTTGAGTTTTTAATAGAATTTTGTTTATATATTTTTATTTTCTTTTGTTTTGCACTTGTTATCAAGAATTTTTTGTTTCGTTTTTATGATTTTATTAAACCACTTCGAACAAATTTTTAATTAAATTTCGCATGAATATTTAGCTAGCCATTTTAACAAGACTGATTTAGTTTTGGAATTGGATCAAAACTAACTGTTACTACCTATAATTATAAAATAACTGTACTCTGTAATAAATTAACATTATTATAATGATTTTAAAAAAATAAACTTACAACTTTATAAAAGTTATATTTATTTATATTAAGAACATTATATTATCTCTTACAAATATGAACTGTGACAATCAAATAGCGTTATTTAATAAACAATTAAGTGAATACGGGCTTTTTCCGGCATTAATTGGTCATTTAAGTAATTTCTTTTTTCGATGAAGCAACAATGAGAATGACGTTCACCCAACGGTAAGTGATACACCTGCACGAAACGCTGGCGGGAAGCGCTAGTTATGATGATAAACACTGCATCACATTGCGCTCATCTCTGAGACATAGTGTTGTCTCGTTACCCCAATAATTGCACTGGCTACAGCACTCTTCATACCGGTTGGCTGTCTTCAGCTAGAGAGACCTCCCATATATTGTGAAAAGAAAAACCAGGCAAAATATGATCAAGTAATTCACTGTAATAATCTCAATTAATAATTATCCATCGCTGGACAAGGATCTTTTATATTAAACAGTCACAAAATTACTTGATCACTACCAAGTAGTTTTTAGGCTACTACTTAAATATCATGATTTGTGAAATACAAGAGACCCTATGTAGTGCATCCATTGGTAGTGCTAATAGTGATATGATGGTCATAAAATATCACCGATGCATAGGACAAACATATGGTTCTTGACAAGTATAAAAGTGATTTTTGTGTCAATGACATTATTTAGATTTTAATAATTAGATAACACTTAACAATAATTATGTACAATCTTAATGTTATTAAGCGCTAAAGTCTAAACGTGCTTTTATAAGCCTTCCTCGCAGGTATGGCGCCTCGCATTCTTAGACGACGTAAGGCCTCTCTTAAATGTTTCGGTTGCAATGGCCCAGGTTCCCCTGACTTCTCTAACACTTCGAGAGCTGAAATAATACGATTAAAACAATTAAGAACAGACGTCTTTAACAAAAACCACATATTAAAAAAATGTAAAATAAGTGACAAAAAAAATTGTTAATGATATATAAAACAATAATAAGTATTTAGAATAAAGAAAAGAGCTCTAATCTCAGGGAAGAGATTTAAAAAAAAACATTCATAAAAAAATTATTAAAATACTACCAAATATAACATATATTTTCTAGTCCTCAATTTGCACCACTTCAAGGTACTGAAAGTTACATCATGATGAACTTCTAGAAATGTAGTTATTGCTTCCTGTTAGCCTACCATAACTAATATAAGCCCCACTTAATGTTCCCATGGTTGGGAATTAGAAGCACTACTCTACCCAAGTGCAAGTTGGCAGATGTTACATGTCCATAATGCTTAGTCATCACCAATTAGTGATTATTCACATCATAAGTTAAATTTTGTATTTATTGTTATCTACCTTCTTCGACTACTTCTCCAACAAACACCTTAGCAATGCCAGACATTGCGATCACAACATTTTGGCCCACAGAACATCCTGTAATTGTCTGCATCAAACGTTTCACAGCTGCTTTTGGAAATGCTGCTCTTCTATACATTTCATATCTATCCAATTGCTCTTCTGTGAAGTTTGAGACTAGAACTCTGATAAAATAAAATACACCCAAGAGATTTATAAATAAGATTAAATAAATATTAAGGATAACTTCACTTGTGCTCCTACATTTTTACCATATTCTAGGACACTAAATAAACGATGTTAAATAACACAAAAAATTGTTCACATTGAGGATAAAGGTATTCAATTTATGATTTTTTTTTTTAATTTAACCAGTGTCTATTTTTTATACACTGGTCTTGCTTACCTGTGGTAGGTCTACCACAGCAGAGCCTATTTCTGGAATCAAACAAATAATATGCAAACATTATTTTTTGGTTTCCATTAGAAAGGCATGGTGTAGAACACAAAGTGTTGGTGTATCTTAATTAGTGACACATTGCTAAGAGATGTGACTTAACGTGTACTCACAAAAAATTTCAATATATGAAATATTCGCTCCAACAAGTTATCGCTGATTATTTTACTAGGTTGATAACCACTTTTATAATTTGAATACATAAATAAAAACCAATCTGCAATTATTATGCAAACAATTACTTACTGCATTTTTTCTCGTTCTTCTTCTTCTAACTCCTTTTTACTTTTCTTTTCTCGTTCCCTTTCACTCATTAATAATTCTTCTGTTGTTTGTCCATCATAATTGTTTTCAATTTGTTGAAAATCTGTAGCATTAGCTATGTTTATGTTTTCTCTGTTCCTTTCTAATCCATCATAGTTTTCATTACCATTTTCATACTGCTCATCTTTATTAGATTCTTGAGATTCATAATTATAATCATGAATATAATGTTCATATTGTTCAGAAACATCATGTAACGTGTCAGACTGTGATCCCGAGAAGTTATTGATTGTCTCTGTGTAAATAACATTACCAAGCTCATCAGCAGTGTGTGTTATGTCAACACCATGAAAATTATCTGTACAACTTTCAACAACACTAACTTGAGATTCTTGAACTGTCTCACCATAATTGACTAAGGTGGTGTCTAAAAAAATTCATCATTTATATATTAAATAAATTTTATCAATTGTGTCGAATATTTATTCATGTTAATAAATATTACATTGAACACTAGTACTTTTATAATTACTTTCTCATTGTGCCGAGTAAGGAATGGTTAATAAAAGTTCAATGGCACATTTAATCCTTCTACCTTGAACTAGCAAGTTATAACATAATTTATAAGGTGATTATAAATATCAATAATAGTCATTATATAACATATTAACATTACCCTTTCTTTTTTGCTCTCATCTACCTCACAAAGAATTCATAAAAATATAAAATCATAGCTTACAATATTTCTCTATCAAAATCAAGTCATTGTCAAAATATAACATTCGTTAAAATAAACTATAATGTGACAAAAGATTATTTAAATAAAAGATTTAAAGTCTTCAATTATCATTTAACTGAAAATTAATTCCACAGTCAACATTTTATGTTCGTACAAAATTGCAAAATATTCTAAACAACTAAAGTTTTCGACAGTAAAAAGACAATTATAGAAGAGATAGTTGCAGTCTAATATTTATTTATAAGAATTAATCAGTATTCGACTCTGATAATTTTTAAATATAGTTATAAAATTGGAAAAAATCCAATCTACATGACTGTGTGATGACAGTAAAGAAAATCAACTAACACTCAGGTTCGTCTTTTAGTAACTTTTCTTCAATTTCTAGAGATATTTCTTGAGAATCGTCCTCATTAGAATCACTATGCTCCAGTTCCTGTGCTAATTCCTCTTCTGTAAATAATAAAATTTTATTTAAAAATACGCTTTTACATTTAACGCGTTAATAATTGTACCTCTTAATCTATCTGCTTCTGAAAATCCATCACTACTTGGATTGTCTGCCATTATTGTTACAGTATTTTGAAAACTGTTACAAAAGAAATTTATTAAATCTTAAAATAACGCAAAGACAAATCATGTGTAAACTTATAGTTTGACAGGGTTTAATCAAATTTATGCCAGATTGTCGTAACAAACATTCAATTAAAATGTCAAGACTTACTTTTTGTTATTGTTTCTTGAACAGAGTATTAGTAATTTTTCGACTTTTCTTCTCTTAGCGCAGCGAAAAGAATGAGAAATTTCATTCAAGAAAATTTTTAAGCAATTTAAAAAGCATTTTTTTTTTTGGTATTTTAATTAACGTGATATATTTTAAACCTATGCTGATCATGATTATAAATAATCTATTCAGCAGTTTTAATTTCATTGGCACTTTTCTAGTAGGTATTTAATAATATATTTAAAAATATCCAACTATTACGCAAGTACATTCTAAACTGAAATTGATTTGATCAATGTTTCATTATTTAAGTAAATGATAACGATTATTTGCAACCAAAATTATTTGAAACAAGAATTAAACAAATGTGCATCAAAATTATATAGTCTTTTTAAAACATAAATAGACACAAAAATATTTTATATTTCTGCGATTTATTTTCTTAATACTTGGCACACGGCTTGGCATTTGGCTTTGACAGTTCCAGTTTTAATAATTGTCACGAACACAACAGTTGTGTAAATGTACTTATTGGTATAATAATTTAAAACGTGTTTTATTGTGCTCCGGTGCGGACAGAGAGTTCCATCATGAGCGCTCTTATGAAGGCATCTATTACCCGTAGTCCTGCATCTTTGGTTAGTAAGCCAATAACATTTTTCAATACAACATTAGTTATGTAACGTGTTGCAAATTTTTATCAATAAAAATTTGAGATTTTAACCAAATATTGTACCGTTTGCTGCTACGTACATACGTTTGAAGTAAATTTGTTAAAACCTGTTTATGAGATAACGTCGTGAAATAATTTGTTTTATTTTTTAATCAAATACTTTACCTTACTTTTCTTGTGTTAAATAAAAGATCGTATTATATTTAGCTAACATATATATACTAATTTTTTTTACATTAAATAATTTCCACGAAATAAAAAATTATTATACAAAGGAAAGAGGGGCAGCCTGTTGACCTATTGATATTAAAATATATGTATACTTTCGTTAATTCCTTATGTTTATGGATGTTCACAATTCCAAGGAAACTCACACTGATAAGAAGTTTATATTGACTTTTTAGAATAGTTAACATCTCAATGGTATTTGATTTTTCAGGCATCATATCTTTATAGAAACCTACATTTATCAGTTGGAGGAGCCAGGCCTGCTAAAGATGAATCTGTTAATTCTAATACATCTAAAGCATACACTGTAGTAGATCATCAACATGATGCATTGGTTATTGGTGCTGGTGGTGCAGGTTTACGGGCAGCTTTTGGTCTGGTGCAAGAAGGGTTTAAAACAGCTGTTGTGACCAAACTATTTCCAACCAGATCACATACAGTTGCGGCACAAGGTGGAATCAATGCTGCTTTAGGTATTTAAACCACATTATATACTTCCTTAATTTTTCCATAACTTTTCCGAAAGTTTATGAAATCCTGAAATAATTCATGAATAAACTTTGAAATGTCTTTCAAACCATATAATTTTTAACATCATATCACACATTTCTTACTCTAAAGTTAAGTAGAAATATATTTAAATATTAACCCTTACTTCTTATTGGAGGCTTATAAAATTCAAGTTATATCTGTATATATTTTCCTTTTTAATACATAAAGCTTTGGTCATTAACTTCCCATGACTTTAAATGAAAATGAGGGCACAGAAGTATAGTATGCTTACTAAAAATACTCTTGCTCTCATGTCAAGTATTTATTTGTTTGCAGGTAACATGGAAGAGGATAGTTGGCTTTGGCATATGTATGATACTGTTAAAGGTTCAGATTGGCTAGGAGACCAGGCATGTAACACTTTAATTTGTTTGTCATTGGTTTTTTTTTTAAGAAATAGCAATTTTTAGCAGACTACATAATACATTTATAGGACAAAGTTATTTCTGTCTTGTAGGAGGATTTTCCATTAAAGATATGGATTACAATGCCTTCTTGTTAAAAACATTGGTTTTTCTGTATGACTAAGAATAAAAGATATAAAATTAGTCTTTATTATGTGCTGTATAGTAACTGAAAACTAAGGATAAAAATAAATTAATTATATATATTTCAATATAGACAGTATCTTTATAGGTATATTACATGTTAACTCTTATTTATACATATTATTTGATATTATCTTAAAATATACACTATTTAAAGGCGAAATTCATTATTTACAGGATGCCATTCATTACATGACCAGAGAAGCACCTCATGCAGTAATAGAACTTGATAATTATGGAATGCCTTTCTCCCGCACACCTGAGGGCAAAATATATCAAAGAGCTTTTGGAGGGCAATCTCTCAAGTTTGGTAAAGGTGGTCAGGCACATAGATGCTGTGCTGTGGCTGACAGGTGTGTTGATAAACATCTTGAATATAATAATAGTACTTATCCTAAATATAAACATTGAAATAAAAACATTGTGTTGGTAATATTGTTTTGAAGTAATGACTGATATTGCTTCACATTGTTATCTTATACAATCAAAATATTTTTAAAATTTATTGCTATAAACATATCTTATTTTTATAGACTGGAAATTAAAGAATTTATACAAGCACAAAACTATTACTATGTTATAAAACATGTTTATATTTTGAGCACATAAGCTATAATTTTTATGGGAGAATAGGTACCTAAAGCTGGAGATAATATAGGTAGGTACCACTGCAGCACCTATGTCTGCCACCTAACAATAATGTGCACATGTTATTGTGTGCCAATTTAAAGAGCTCTTTAGCTAGTGATTCCCTGCTTGTCACATTACTTCATTACAAATAAAAAAGTT
Source organism: Ornithoptera alexandrae (assembly GCA_029030555.1). NCBI lineage: Eukaryota > Metazoa > Arthropoda > Insecta > Lepidoptera > Papilionidae > Ornithoptera > Ornithoptera alexandrae. Next base: position 2,774,267 of record JARDVY010000064.1, on the reverse strand, counting down.
GACATACATGACTTAAAGGATTGCTCCCCATAGATGTTTCCTGTGCTTGTGTTTAACTAAGTTTAAAAAATGGTAGAGTAATTTTCTCTGACATTATGTTTGTGTTTTAGAACTGGCCACTCCCTTCTTCACACTCTGTACGGTCAATCATTGAGATATGACTGTGACTACTTCATTGAATACTTCGCCATGGATCTTTTAATGGAAGATGGAGTGTGCAAGGGATGTATTGCACTCAATCTTGAAGATGGAACACTGCATAGGCAAGAATTTATATTCTTATTTATAATAAAAGATTTTTAAATTATTGTTAAATAATTCTTCTAAATATGTATGTACTCTTTAACATGTGAAATGAATGTAGCTTAATTACTCATGTTTTAGATATTTATTTAAATATAATAATAGACATATGCTACCTATTTGCTGTACACTGGTGTGACATCTCTCTCTCATATGAAAAAAGTTAAGGCTATTTATACAGCATATTGGTCAAGTGCAAGTTAAAGGTTTTAATAAGATGATACTGTCTTATTAGGCACAACAACTATATGTACCAATAAATTATGTATATGATGAATAAGACATTTTATCCATCAATAATGTATTGTATTAAATTAGAAGTTAGTTAAATGGGACCCCATGTATCATGAGATTTCTATGTATGGATAAGTCAAGAATGAACTTTTAAAATTATCAGATTTCAAGCTAAGAACACAATCCTGGCGACCGGAGGCACGGGCCGCTCGTATTTCAGCTGCACTTCGGCGCACACGTGCACTGGTGACGGCACCGCGATGGCCGCGCGCGCTGGCCTGCAGAACGAAGATATGGAATTCGTACAGTTCCATCCCACTGGTCAGTTTGACAATAATAATCTTAATATTGCAAAGCTCCAAAACAAGCTCGTCCTTCTCAGACTCATACTGTTAGGTGAACCTCAAAATAAAGCGTTAATAAATATATTTAAATAGCGCTTTTCGCTCATTGTTTTAAAACCTAAGATTTGCCTGATTCTCTTTTAGCTAACTTTATTAGGTAAAGTGATATGGTGCAATGTGTATCATCTTAACTCACGCCTTTTTGTTAAAAGTACGCTATAAAAACACTGAGGTTCTAGAATCAAAGCAAACCTGGCAGTAAAATGATATAGTAGTTAATTACTGCAAAAGTGTTACAGCTAATAAAAGAATCAACTAATTAAAAAAGTTTACAACAAGAAACAAGTTAGGGATAAGAATTCATTAACAATGCAAGTATTTCAAATTGTAGTACTTTTTCATCTGTGAACAATATCATTAAAGAATTTTTTATACTCTTGAACTTGATTATTTATGCAAAAAATATTCTTACGTAAAACAATATTCATATGCATGAGGATGGACAGAAGAGTTGAAGAAAATCAAAAAGAAGATGGATTGATTGTGTCAAAAGGATGTGCAATTGGGAGGAGTCTGTTGTGAGTGACTAACAGCTTGTAACATGGAATATTCAATCACATTATTCCTGCTGAAAATTTTGGACGAGCTAACATCACCATCCAATGCTTCATTGTCATTTAACTTCACCTGAAACAGAGGTCAAGTTGCAACATATTGGCGATAAAAACGCAATGTTGTGCCATTCCCACATGAAGTAATAACAGCATGTAGATGATGGTGACATTCTCTAAAATTTTTTTTGAGCATGAATCGCAATGATATCTTCTATGATTAACTTCATATTAATTCTTTTAATTACTTTAATTATTAAAACGATTAGTTCAGTTTAATGTTTTATAATGGTGCTATTAATTGATTTGCTTTTGTATAATCATTGAAATTGTTAATTAAACAATTCTAAAACTTTAGTAACTTTATATCAATGAAACAAGCAAACAATTCTAGAAAGTGTTATAAATGTAAAAGTTTCCAACCATCTATATATAATCTACACTTGACTAAAACTTGACCTTAAGTTCACATAGTATTGACAATGAAGCTGTGGATGGTGCAACCTGTTTGTCGGTAATACTCTTGCTATCATGTATTTACAGCTGCACCATAAATCAATACTGTTGTAATGGCAGGGTGGTAGCTTAACAGCTCTGAAGAAATCCTACTAACAACCAAACTCCACAACATGTGGCTGTGGAATCGAATTGGAGACTAGTGTTACAAGACAAGTGCTTAATCACTTTCCCACAAAGATAGTTAAATATATCATAAAAAAAATTTCAGGCATTTATGGTGCGGGTTGCTTGATGACGGAAGGTTGCCGCGGTGAAGGTGGTTTCCTGGTGAACGCCAAAGGCGAGCGATTCATGGAACGGTACGCCCCGGTCGCTAAGGACTTAGCCAGTCGAGACGTAGTCTCACGCGCGATGACCGTCGAGATCATGGAAGGTATGAAAAGAAAAAAAACCAAAGGACTATTTTTCTTTCTCGCTACTTCATTAATGTCGCTGGTAAGTGACTTGATCAGAAATCTTAAAAAATTGAGGACTAACCATAGAGTATAATAAATTTTGGTAACATATGTAGCCAATGATTTGAATATATTTTTTTTTAAATATATGCGTTTATATATTTCTTTTATGTTAAGTGACAGTGATGCCAAGGATGTTGAAGCGTGCTCAATGTTTCACTGGTTGTTAATGGTTAATATATTTTATTCTCAGCTAGTTAATATCTATGCATAACGTGCGATGCGCTACAGGTCGTGGTTGCGGGCCCGAGAAAGACCACGTGCACCTCCAGCTGCACCATTTGCCGCCCGAACAACTGAAGCAGCGCCTGCCCGGCATCTCTGAAACCGCAATGATTTTCGCGGGGGTCGATGTTACCAAGGAGCCGATACCTGTGCTACCCACTGTACATTACAACATGGGAGGCACACCGACCAACTTCCGTGGCGAGGTTGGTATAGTCCGTTGGTCAGATTACAGAAACTAATAATAGAGTTTGAAGTCAGTACAAGAAATATTGTAACAAAAAAAATTGACCACTTCTCTAACAGTGATGTTTATATCAACTTAAAGTTGGTCAAAGAATTTATAGTGGTGTTTTTTCACCTTATATTCACATGATGTTAAGTGATAATATTGTTTCTGTTGCCAGGGGCCATCTAGGTAGGCACCACTGTAGGTCCTATTTATTCCCCAACTAGTAGTGTGCAAACACTACTCTGTTCCGGTATTCAAGGGTATTGTAGCTAGTGAAATTACTAGGATGTTGAGATGTAATATAGTATGTTTTAAGTAGAAGTGCACAATGTGGTGCTGTGTTTATTATCCTAACTAACATAACGTTGTTATGGCAGGCTTTAAAATTTAGCGTCAGGTGAACGTCTCGCTCGTCCTGTCTCTTTGTAGAATAATAAAAAAGGAAACACTAAAAACTGTGAACCGATATCGAAACAGGATCTCAGTGTTACAAGGGAAGCGCTTAATTCCGCCACAAAGAAAGATAAATTATAGTAGGATTATGAACCATTAAATGTAATAAACTAGGTGATAACGCATCGCGACGGAGTGGACCGCGTGGTGCCCGGGCTGCTGGCAGCCGGTGAGGCGTCATGCGCTTCCGTGCACGGTGCGAACCGGCTTGGTGCCAACTCGCTGCTTGACATCGTTGTGTTTGGCCGCGCATGCGCACTCACCGTCGCCGAGACCAGCCGCCCCGGCGACAAACAGCCGCCTCTTAAGGAGGTAAGTAATATTGAACACAGCATCGAGAAGTTGGTTGAGATCTTTAAATATCACACTATTCCACTATTCATTTTGTGACTTAAGCTCTTTAATCTCATTGCCACTAGTGATTGAGTAATGAGGTTTATTTAGTAACTTGATGACGAATGCCAAGAATATATGTGGGTAATTTGTAAAATGGCGTTCTACTATAGTTTATTTTAAAAAAGATGGGATGCAAAATTGCCTGTATCCGCAATATATATTTGAATTCCGATACTAAATTTCGGTAAACATGTTACTCTGGGATCGTTTAAGTATAGTACTCAATTTATGGATTTATTTAAACATTAAATTAAATATAATTTAAGCTGCATAGACATGTGGAGTAGGTACGTATCTAAACAGCAGATGGCGTGCGCGGCAAATACGGTAATAAGCATTGCCTACTCAAGGTCCTTTAACCTATCCAAATAATAATCTTTCACTCAATAAGTTACATTGTTTTGAACTATTGAAAACTACAGAAATTTCGAGTACAGTATCTATACCGTACAAAATCTTTGTGCACGCCCCTACTATTCTACCGTTCATTTTGCAAAAACAGGACTATAGTAAGCATTGCCTGCTGTAGAAACCAACTAAAATACACCCCAACCTTATGAGGCTAGAGTTGGAGGAGGAGGTTGTAGGTCTTCATTGCTCGAGAAGTGTTATCTGTTGTGTCCTTCATTCCATTTTTATTCAGCTACGATAAAATCTATTATTTTGTTTTCTACGCACGCAGTCACATGTTATGAGACGTTTGACCTCTCCAACGTGATGTTACGTGTCAAAGATTACTCGTGTTCATGTTTTGTCTCTCAAGAGTTGACAACCCAAACATAGCAAAGCGTTATGGTGTTAAATGACTGCTGTGGATTGTGAAGAATGCTTGACCAGGCTAACTCTGGTTGTCATATGATGACAACCAGAATACAGAAGCAGATTTAAAATATAGAGGTATTACATCTAGGCGGATTCAATGTGAACCTTTTTGCCAAAAAAGAGCTTCAAGTTCCTACATTAAGAGATCTGTTTTTTTACGACTAATAAGGTAAACGACATAGGCCAAACTCAAGCTCACTGATGTTTCTAGAGCACTCAGATGATGGATATGGACATGGATAGCAAATGATTATTCCCATATTCATTTAGCACATAGTGTATAATTATTTTACCAGTCACTGTAAATAATGTGCTATTGGCCTTAGTAACTACAATCTTAAAGTTCTGAACAAAATTTTAATTTTATCTATGTTTTTAATAAAACAATGATAACACAACTGTACTACCATGTTTGTACTTAAATGACCTCATGTCTGTGTGCAACCTGTAAAAATGATATAGACTTATATACTTTATATTAAAAAGAAAAAGGTCAATACACTATTTCTATTAATCAACTAGTTAAGAATACCCTTAAGCCATTATCTATATTGCTGTGGACAGTAATTACAAGTATTAGTTTAATAAATAACAAATAGTAATCTGATACCATATAAGAACAAGTCTGAGTTTATTATTAGTATGAAAAAAAGTCTTTAGGATATGAAGGTGCCATTGCAATAATGTGCAAACATTTTTGTTCTGGTTCTATAGCTAGAGAAATTACTGAAATGAACACCCTAGTAGTAGAGCAGTGTCATCCTAACTAGCACATGATTATGGACAGACTAATCATTTACCATTAGATTACAGATGTGAGAAATTATTTTCCTTCGGGAAAACTCGGATCTTTATCAGAGTACGATGACAAACGAACTGTCAATGAATGATCGTAATAAATGAGTAACATTTTCGTATTCATTAATATGGAACTTTGTTTAGTGTCAAATGTCAAAATAAATAACGAGAGAGAATGATAAATAAGAACTTTTCCGAAAAATTACGAAGTAAAATCTTTTTTCACTATATCTGTAACATCCTTCTGGTTTTTTGCATAAAAAAGAAAAGATTATTAAAGTAAACATTTATGTACACCAGTGGTTATGCTTTTTGCTATTTATGAGTGGTAAACAGGATGTGTTCGTGTTGTTAGTTTTTTATTGAAAAAAAAATTACTACAACTTTTATTCAATGTGCAATTGTAACATTACAGAGCGCCGGCGAGCAAAGTATTGCAAATCTGGACGGCATCAGATACGCAAACGGAATCATTCCCACAGCCGAGCTGCGTCTGCGCATGCAGCGCTGCATGCAGAAAAACGCTGCCGTGTTCCGACAGAAGAGCACCCTTGAAGAAGGTAGTATGTTTTGGTTATAGTAAAAAGTCATTAGAGTAATGTCATGTAAAAAAAACTTTAAAAACCTAAACAATAATTTATAAATATCACAGAATGTAAGTCGATACTCATAATTTTTCTGCAACAGAAATAAAAAAAAAAAATTATTACTTTCACTTTCATATTATGTACAAATACAGGGCAGCGTCAAATCCACGAGATCTATAAACAGATTAAAGACGTGAAGGTGTCCGACCGATCGCTGATCTGGAACTCGGACTTGGTGGAGACGCTGGAGCTGCAGAACCTACTGCTAAACTCAGTGCAAATCGTCGAAGGTGCTTTAGCACGGGAGGAATCGCGAGGCGCGCACGCACGGGAAGACTTCAAAACGCGTCGCGACGAGTACGACTACTCGAAGCCTCTTCAGGGACAGGTACTCGCACAGTTAGTTTTAATCGACTACAATGAAGTAAATCACATAATCCGAATAAATTCAACTTGGAAAAAAGAACATAATATAAAAAACAATTGATGGCAACACAACGAGGAATGTTAAAATATTTTAAGGTGATAATCAAAAAATATCTTCTATTGTATTCTAAGGTCTGAAAAAACGTATAAGGTGATAAACACTACCATATTGTGCTCATCTCGTGTTACCCCAGTAATTTTACTAGTTACAACGCCCTTTGCCGTCAAATCGGAACAAAATAAAATTTGAACACTACTGTTTAACGACAAAAAACCTAGATGGTCTCCGGTTACAGATGTATTATGGTGCCACTAATCTAAGAGAGAATATTTTATGGTAAAATTTGGTGCTACTAGAAAATATCTTTCGAAACCGCCAGCAGAATGCAAATGTAACAAAAGGGCGTTTTTAATTAATATTATTGTTTCTTACAAATGTCTCGTTCACCAGACTAAGCTTACGTTTGAACAACACTGGAGGAAGCACACGCTCGCTGAGACGGAACCAGCAAGCGGCGCCACAAAGCTCACTTACCGGCCCGTCATCGACGACACGCTGAACCAGGGCGAGTGCAAGACAGTACCCCCGGTCATCAGGACTTACTAGACGCTGCTCCTGTTCACATCTAGACAAATAAGGTTACACGTTTCACTAACTGGATACCGAGTGTTAACATATGACAGCGTATTTATTCTATGTGGATTCACCATCTCATTGGCTACCTTCACACTCTATCAGCGTAATCCTACCGCCTTAGCGAACCAGCGTGTCAGGTGTCAGGTGTCCAGCATGTAACATTTTAAAGTCAATTTGATGTCAATCTATTCTATAATCATTAATTAAATGAATCATTGGCTCATCCATGGATAATCATGATTAATTCATTCATTCATCTTCCATTGCCGTCTACTATTGAATATGGAACCTTAAATTTCCAATGCAGTGTGTCAATTGCTTTATTAACTGCTGACTGGTTTTTAATTCAAACTAAGTGACGACTCGAACAAATTCTGCACCTGATGATCCATGACTACAATGACCATTTGATGATGGTAAGGATGACAGTAGTTTGCCTTCTCTTAAATATGTAGAGTTAGTAAGGATGTAGTACACCTCACATTGTGCTCATTGCTTTGAAATGTTAAGTACCTACCTAAACGGTCTCTGGTCACGGAGACCTACCACCTGCAACGAACATCTTATCAAGTTGGTAGGGAATCATTGTGTGCTAGACAAAGTAAAGGCTTGACGTTTATTTCTACTTTTTTTCCAGATAATTTCCGAGCGCGTGTGGTGACTGATCTAACCAGTATTCCTGCTACGCGTCAATCGATCGTTTGTCATAACTGACACTATTTATTTCATTATTTATTTAAGATAATATCGTGTAACTTTGCACATTAAAATATTTGATTATTTAATACAACCATTGCATGTGGAATAATATAAAAATAATTAAAAACGGATTTTTTTTTTAATAATACTAATAATGTCTTTCGGAAACTAAAATGTTAAACGAGCCGCATTTATAGTTTTACAGTGTCAGCATCGACGTACTTAAAAAATAACATAGGATTAAAAAAATATCTTCGTCTTTTTTCAGTCGTTTGATGTTTACGCGAATTCTTGCTACAATTACTTTAATTACCTACCTCAGTACAGTCTCAATGTTTCTAACCAAACGTTCGTTTCTAACAACGCAGCAGCTCCTTAATTATTATGAAATATATTATTTAAACAAATAAAAATCAATAAAATTTTATGTTATTAAATAACGCATATAGACAATTATAAAATTTAAAATTTCGTTATTATTGTACAATTGTAGAATTTAAGAATAAATGATGTAAAACAATATATGAAATGAATACACATTACTGGTGTTTTATTTTTTATCTATGGAGATTTGATCTATGAACCTTTATTTAACACACGATTATCTTCCTCAAATTAAAGGTTTAACGTACTAGTTTAAACTTTAATTATCTATTGACCAACACTCTGAGTTAATTTCTTTGTTCCCAGCATTGATAATAGTTTGTTACTAACGAATACGGATTAATTTTCTAACGAATAAATACTTGACAAGATGATCCATAGACGCACGCATTCGGCTCGGTTAAGCAGCGTTTGGGGAAATCGGCCAAATCTTCACATCCCTAATTTCCTAATGTCTAAAGACAAAAGTCTCCGAACAGTGCGTCTTCCCCTCTCTCACCTACGGAGCAGAGATGTGACACTTGACCAACAGGCTAGTCCTCCGCTTTACAGTCACACAGCAAGCGATGGAGAGAACTATGCTTGGCATTTTTTTAAAAGACAAGATCGGAAACTCGACGGAGAATTCATTTTGCCGAAGTAGCTCTCAAAATGTGCAAGCTGAAGTGGCAGTGGGCCGGCCACATCTGCCGTGATAGCCGGTGGAGGTGAAAAGTCTAGGAATGGAGGCCGCGTACAGGATGTAGGGTCTTAACTTAGGACGCCCTCCCTCAAGATGGACCGACGATATCATAAGAGTGGTCGGAAGTAGGTGGATGCAAAAAGCTGAGGACCGTATCCTGGAGTAAGCCTATTATATCCAGCGGTGGATTGAGAAAGGCTGATGATAATGATAATAAAATACTTCACATGCTTTGGGAGCAAATGAAGAAAATTCCCACTGATGCAACATTTCTTAAAACTTTCTTTAGTTTAAATAAGATTTGCTTTTGATAATGAATAAGGTCGAATTGCCTTTACGATAATGAAAGTTGGCTCAATATATGTTTATGTAAATGTAGCCAGCCATTTACGTCATATACAATTTTAATGAATACGTGACACACCATTTATCAATGACGTAAAAATTCACAATATGAAGCAACATTGAAATCTCAACACAGTTAAATACTAAATTATTGCAATATTGTAAATTATCTTACATCTGCAGTTTATTACAGCTATAATCCTTTTCCTATTATATTTATTAAATTATTCAGATGTATGTGTATATTTGCTACACCGAGTATAAAAGTGATATTTTGTATGAAAAGGTAATTAAATATCTAGTGTAATTTTTAATTACTTTTTTCTTGAATGTGCTATGCTTTTTATACTCAATAGTGTGACACTAAGTTTTGTTTATACCATTGGTTCTTAAACTTTCAAAATATTTTGGACACCCTTATTGACAAAAAAATATTTCACGGCACTTTTATTGATCAAAAATTAATTCGCCGCACTTTTATTAATGAAAAAATGCTTCGCACAAGCTATCTCCAAAAGTGATTTGAAGAAAAAAACGTCAAACTACGAGTAATATTAACGTTGTCATCTTTTAGTTAATTTTCATTACACCTCGTCTAAGTTTTCATGATTCTTTAAAAAAAAACCGCATAATAGGGTTAACATCATAACACCTTAAACATTTTAAAAAGCCGACTTTTCCTGATTATTGCTGCAGCGCGTCTGGCGTAGTCTTGCAGCACCCAGTTTGAGAACCTAGGGTCTAACTGACGCAACTCACTCGCTTTAAATCAATTGTAGATGCATATGTTCAGCGATGAACGATAACAGGCTGGAAATGATGATGGTGTTAATGAAATGGTTAAAATATATTCGATATATCTTTGCATTCGAAAAAATTAATAAATTATATTATAAAAGATTCAGTGCGTTTGAAGACTTTCGCAGAACCATATTTTTTTTTATAGGAATTAAATTGTCTTAAAACAGTTTAATACCCGTGACCAAAAAAAATTTCTAGGCTTAAAATTCTGAGTCATTAATTATGGTCTAAAGTAGTCAGTAAAACGATATTAAATTTTCATTGTATATTAATAGAAACCTGCTGTTTAATTTTTGTATGTTAAACATTAATATTTTATCTATAAAACCTTTTATCTGTTCATTAAACTAAATGTGAACACGGTGACCAACGATAGACTCTGTTACCTACCTAAGCACTTTCCGAGATCGATAAAGTTCATTCACCTGTAATAGTATCTACTGCATTGAGGTTCTTGTATGCGGCGTCTTTAATTAAAATATGTAATTATCTTCTATTATATAAATTATAAAAAAATACTTGTAGTAAAATAACATATAGGATTACATTATACAACGTAGCCTAACATACTTTATACAAATTCCTCTCTTTAAACTGTGAAGTCTTTTAAGAAATAATTTAGTTACAAGGTATATAAAATAATAACAAAAATAGATACTTCCTACCTCTTATCTAATAACGGTCAGTAAATTCTAGTTGGTTCTATTGATATCTTTACCCTGTAGAGGACACTGGCCAACAAAACATACGTATTGTTTAAAGTTATCGGTTTGTAATATAGTTTGGTACGGTTTTATACTATGTAAGCAAACAAATCAGTCAATGTTTAAAATTTGCAGAAAGTTTATTTTTACTATGTTTATTATCCTGTTTAATTAAAAGCGAAAAAAGTTTTTTTGCATAAATCAGGGTCAATAAAACAATTAAAAACATGAAACATTTCGAATTCCGTCTTTTCGGTACACAATACTGGTGAGATGTTAGCGTGTTAGACATGTTACTACTTTGACGATACCACATCGCTAATTCAGTCCAAGAGTAAATGAACTCCATTGTGCTATGTTGAACATTCGAGTCAGGCGGCGTAACTGCATGATCTACCGCGTATTTGTTATTTATATTGTCTTCAAAATCTTGGTGTTCAAAATTCAAAATTTTGGGGGTAGTTCTCTGTTACTGGTGACTGTCTAGATAGGTACCACCGCAGCGACTATCGCCAAACAGTAATGTGCAACCATTACTGTGTTCCGGATTGAAGGGAGATGTTGTTAGTGAAATTACTGCGGTAACAATGCTCAACATCTTATGTCTCCAGGCGACGAGTTCAAAGTGGTGCAGCGTATGACGTCCTGACTAGCGCCACGTTGTTATGGGCGGGCGTATCATTTACCATCAGGTGAACATCCTGCTCGTCTAGTCGCTTCGTTGAATAAAATCGTAATTAATCTCAATGGTATAGTTATGGTTACTATTGCACCAGAAGGTAATCCACGTTGTTTGAAGTACTATTGAAATGCAATAAAACAAAATAGACGTAAAGGCAATAAAACAGGTCGAAGCAGGTGACTTAAAAGGGATGAGATGCATTAAAATAATATTGGAGCTCGTGTGGAGGAGTGCTGACACTAATGTAGCTTACAGCAGTCTTCACTACGTGCGGACCGTCACGATGTCAATAAGTTTCTGCGGTGTAATATCTAATATTAGCAAACTTTATTTAACGATCATTAATGTTCAAAACATTTTTAATTTTAATATGTATCCCTCCAATTTACTTATCTTTATATAAACAAATATAACTAAATTAGTTCAGGGGCTTTCGGGTTAAGATACATGATCATGTGATAGGAAATTGGTGACCTCGCGCCACGTGAAGCTAAACCATTTATATTTACATTTGTTTTCGTTTTTATATCAAAATACGAAACTCTTTCATCATGGACTTAATATTCTCAAAAAACTTGAATACAATACGCCTAGATTTAAAACAATGACGTGCCGATAAAGAAATATATGTCCCCTATAGGATTAAAGCTATAAAAAGAGGCTTAAGACCGTTTCTTTTTATTTTTTAATTTGCTGATAAACTGGAAATTCGTTGTTAATGTATATAAGACATATCCAGAGATTCATTGACTCATCACGAGAATTCCGAAACTTTTAGACATAACTACTCAAAATTTGGTAGAGATATTGCTTCTGCCATTTGGAGCTAGGAATGGACTCTCCAAAATTCCTTCCCCAAATGGAGTTGCGAGGGTGTTACGGCCTGCAAAGCTCATAGGGAACTGTTAGTTTGTTATATATGTGCATATTCGTATAAATTGTATGTAAGAGATTTTTTAAGCATACTAACTATATTCACATATTTAAAGATACACACAGTTATCTGTCTCCCAGTTTCATATAATATTTTAATACTGTACAGTACACCTTAAAGTAAGTTACGCCTTACAACATCGGTTATGTGGTAGTGAATGTCGCAACAAAATCTATCTTGTAGTGTTGAAAATGGCTCGAAACAGATTTTTTTTAATTCATAGTTTCGATATTAGTACAATAAAGAAATTGTTATTGTATACATTAAGTAAAACAGAGAAATTTTAATATTACGAACTTCAATTTTGTTTATTGGCATCAATAGGCACTGCAGATCACAACTAGCCTCTATAATTTTAAAAGATCCTTAGCATTGGTTTGGCGAGTGCAGTTTACTTTAAAAGATCATGGGAAAAGATAAAAACTCTTTTATTGCACTTATAATTTTTTGTCGGCCTGTATTTGGTTATCGGGGGGAAATCTAAAGATTCCTTGCTAGTGGGGGAAAGACAAGGTTATGTGGGATTTGTGCACACTAGACACCTCCGTCGTGATGCGTGGTGGTGCGATGAGTTGCAGAGGGCTCTGGAGTCACCTACGGAACTCAACAGCACTTCACAGCACTATGCTTAAGCACTTCCCAAGGGGCCGTCGTATCCCTCCTCGACACCCTCGCTAGGATACAACATGGACGAGACCACCTCGTTTTGGTCGTTCATGTCGGGCTGCTTAGTGGGCACCCATTTCCATGAATCCAGAAACCATTTCAGTCGCCTTATACTACGCGCAAGGTTTACCTCAGTCCTATTATTAATAGTCCGAGATTAGAGACAGTTTTTTTTATCGGCCTGGTGTGTAGACATTAAGATGTTCTAACATGTATCCCTTAAGACTTATTTGAATCGTTGATCTTGTACGCGTTTGAATAAATTTAATAATTATTATCATTTCCGTTTTTTACATAATTGACTACGATCCCGTTTGATTTTAAATTTCGTGGTTTGTGATGGAAAAGCGGACTACCGTAGTACCTGACAATTCATTTTTCTCTCGACCCTACGTCCTATGTCTACAGAAACAAGGACACTAGCTCACTGTTCGCTATTCTTTGCCATTCATCTGTTCTAATCACGCAGCCATGTCTTAATGAAAAAAAAAGTTTATTTTAGATTTGAGTAAATCTCATCATCGATTCTTTTTAAATTATTATATGCTTTACGAATAAATATAATTGTAATTATAATAAGCTTATTGCTACAAAAAGACGGTAATAGACGTCTTTGTTTTTCGGGAGACGCATAATAAAAGTGAAATATCCAGATCGAAAACAAAAATGGGACGTCCAGTTGTCTACCTAAGTGCTCAACATATAGAATACCTAGTAGAGACGACGCTTTATCTTTAAAATGACCCATTACGCCGGTAGAGACTGATAACACCCATTAGGGTCAGTATTTCGCAGCCGCCTCAAGCAGTGGCATATCTGACACGTCTCCTCCTACTCGTGTTTCTGTGCTCCTACGGTCGCGGCCTGGTTTTTCCTTACATTCTTAACACAAAGGTTTCATGGTGCTAACTGGTGCTCACCACTTATACCTTTTTGACAGCGTCCACACGGGCGTCAAAAGCAATAAAGGCAGCGAAGATTATATAATTTTGAAGCCAGAGAATATTATTCTCAAACTGTGTAAAGGTAATACAATGTAGCGTCCCATCTCGATAGACTGTGTTCGTTAGGCATTGAATGTTTAGTCTTGTGTATCGACAATAGCAAATAGTTATGTTATATTAAATGTATGTATTATAGATGAGCAAAACGGCTCGCCGTGGGTGATGTCATAACTTGATTGGTGGTTTGCAGCAAATTGTATTAATAATTTGTAATTAATTTAATATATATAATAACATTATATAACTTTTGAACAAGTAAAAAGATATTAGTAACTATTCAATTGAGAATTGCATTTCTGTAATACTATTTATATATTTATTTATAATAGAGTAACGACGAAATTTTCGTTTGTTTTTCCAGCGTGCCAAAACAATATTATGGCGGCGATTCCTTCTTCGGCGTTTTCCGCCGGACGCATTCGCGAAACCGTGCGTGAGCGCGACATGAAGATCTCTAACATCGATAATCAAAATCAAAAACATAAAATCTTCAACGCCAATGGTAAGAAAAGTCCAAGTCTTTACTAATATTGCAAAGATCGACAAAAGGTTTTTAATTTGCTTCTATACACATTAAAAAACTCTTCACAATTTGAACCATTATTACTTTACTAGTAACATCTAATTATCAATATGCGATTCGATAAATATAATATACCACTTGCTGATACCAACAGTACATCTTAATAGATGTTTTTTTTGTTTACTTTTTCAAACTTTTTGTTTTCTTTTTTGTTGTTTACTTGTTCAAAAGTTATATGTGTAGACCGGTATAACATACCGGTTACAAAGAGAATAAAATAAAAACAAATTGCATAGAGTTCTTATATATATTTAAGAAATTATCTTATCTACAACATATACCGCATGGTAGTTAAAGGCGCATCAAAATTGGTCCAGTATTTTATCATCTTCCTGGCCTTTTGCTTCTTCATGTGGGTTTTTTTTTTAACATGTAACAAAATGGTAACATACGCACACCCTGGAACCAAAGGCCAGTAACGAGGTAGTGTCGGACTCCAACTGCCTAAAAAGCTTCACACGGTATTCCAATCACTTCCAAAAGAATGCATAAGGGGTCACGGGATAACATCGAGTAGTTCTTCCGCAACCCCCGATCGGTCTTCATGTGGATTGGCTCATCATATCTTCTTCACCCAATCCCTAATATCAACCGTCCACTACTATCGTTTATAATCTTGAGCCTGTATTTATATTCATTTACAAGTGTAATAAAGTCAATCTTACTAAAGTTTACTTCAATATAACATTGAAATAATTTCAGTTACAGAACTGACGCCGTTGAAATATAACAGCAAGTTAATGAACAGTATTTGGGGTTTCTACAACCGCTACTCGCCGCATAATGTTAAGAAAGTCAATGATGTCAATACTTTCAATGAGGAATTGCAGCAGTAGGTATTACACTGTTTAGTTGTAATTATATCGTTAAAAAAGTACGATAAAGAAACTAATTTAGTATCCTACTACAGATAGTCCAGAAGCAATGGTAAATAAACCAATTTTTTAAACACAAATATGTATTTAAAGCATTTCATACTCTAAATATATGCACCAGAAGTAAATTTTAACTTTTACCCTAAAAAGCATTTTAATAAAAATGTAATTTGTATTGAAACATTTATTATAAATATATAACATCGTATTAATTTTTTAAACAACGAAGCGACGAGACGAGCAGGACTTTCACCTGATGGTGATACGCCTGCCCATAACAACATGGCGCTTGGTAGGATGATATACACTGCACTAAATTGTGCCCGTCACCTTGAGACATAAGACGTTGAGTCTCATTACCCTATTAATTAAAAAAGTACAAAGAAATATTTATTGGTTTTTGATGTCTGGTTATAAGGGATTCTACTCCTACGAATATTATAATATGGATTAAAAGTCATAATTATGTACCATTCAAACAACATGAATATATTATATCACGAAAAATTTAAAGGTTTATTTATGGTGTAATTACAAGTTAATACCTACAATATTTGATCACAAGACTTCAAGATAGTTATTGTATTTAATAATAACGCTTTAATGTATATATTTAATCCGATTTTTTTTTGTTCACAGCTCCACTGCTAATTCCTCTACAAAGAATGAACCCATGTTAGTTTTACCCAAACCTATACTCGATAATGTCTGGGCTTCCATTAATGTTTCACAGTCTCAAATATAATGTAATAAAAATGAAGTGACAATTATATCACACTTATGTATTTCACAAACGTATGTGAAATAAAAAAAATATGTCGATCTTTACTACTGATCTTATTTATTTACCTACTATTTCCTTATGGACTCTTATGCGTAAGAGTATTATATCTTAACGGTTATAATAACAATAAACTACTATATAACAAATCGCAATACGCGCTAATTATATATTTTTTTACAATTAAATGACAAGATGAGCGGGATGTCGACCTGATGGTAAATGATAAGCCTACACATTATAACATGATGCTAGTTAAGTTAATATACACTGCACCACATTGTGCTCATCGTCTGAGACATAAGATGTTGAGTCTCGTTACTCCAGTAACTTGACCTGCTACAGCGATGTTCAAACCGGAAGACAGTAATGTTCCCTCACTATTGTTTCGCAGCAGAAATCGGCGCTGCGGTTGTACCGACCTAGAAGGTCTCTAGCAACAGAGACCTACTAGGTACATCCAGTTAACACGACGCAAAAACAAGAGCTATATAATTACCTATATAGCTATACATATACATATACCTATACCTATGTATACCTATCGATATATCGTGAATAAATAAATTTATTTCTTCAGGTACATCGGGTAATGGGTTTACCAATACCAAAAAAGTACATAATAAATAAAATTTTGCACTTTGAACTAAAAACACTTTACCGAGAATAAAACAAAATCTCAGCCAAATTGTAATTTTTTATTCTCACTTTGATGTAGTGTCTGCAAGTGCATTAACATTTTATTCTGCTATGTGTTCTTATAGGATATTCTCGAGTTCTTTTGTCGATGATCCTAGTCGCTTCCAAAAGGTAATTATGCGACTACCCATGATGGCGGAGTGATCGGGTATCCTGGACTCGATGAGCACTCCAAAAACCAAGGAACAATAAAAAATGATAATGCGAAATGTATCATTAGATTGTACTCTAAAATTGTTGTGAGCTTTCTGTGTAAAGTGGGTCCATAACTAAGAGGTAAAAACACTGACGGAATGTTTTAAAGAAAAGAATTATAACCTCCTTAGATCACCTAAAGAAACTGCGGGGTATCATCTTGGCGGAGACAGCAGAGCCCTATGCTCACGTTCCATTTCTAGCTCCTCCTGCATATCTTGTGTCACGTGACCCAAGTATCTACAACGGTTTACAAAATGCACATCAGGTTTCCACTTTTTAAAATTCTTTCAATTACTAGAGGTGAGAGGGGATACCTCCCGGAAAAGGCATCAATTTCTCTTGTGACCTTTACCAACATTTACAGCAAATACTTCCAAAATTGTCGCAGCCTATGTTCAGCATTAAATATCAACAGGTTGAAATAATGAATGTGATAATCACGTATTGAAGACGATGATTTACTAACGCATATTAAAGAAATAAAAATATTGGAAGATATGACTCCATTTCAGTCTGATAGCATGTTGACAGTAATTACTATTATTTATTATTGACTCAGGTCGTAGTGACTAGTAACATTTGTGTCTTTTTTTTATTTTATGATACGATGAGACGAGCGAGTCGTCTTGTCAGTGATATGTCTGCCCATAACAACGTGGCCCTAAATTTTGTGGTATATACTCTGCACAAAATCGTGTTCGCCGTCTTAGGACATAAAAAGTGAATTTCGTTAACCCAGTAACTTCACTAACTTTAACGCCCTAGAAACCGGAAAACAGTAACGATTGCACACTAATATTTAACGGAGAAATAGACAGCTGCGGTGGTACCTACTTAAACGGTCTCCGGCACAGAATTATGTCATTAATACTAAAATGATTAATTAATCCTGTCAAATGCTCTTTCATCAAAAAGACTAAAACGTATCATTGCTAATAAACTTCAAAAGGCACTACTAAATTCTCGAAACAATTATAATTTCTTGTGAAATATACAGGCTCCAAAGAGTTCGTTTTTATACCTTTCATGTTTTTGCTAATAAATCCTTGATTTGGTTAATATTACAAGATTTTTGGTATAAAAATATTAGTTTTCATATTGAATACGTCTTATCACCTCACCTCTGAGAGTTTTGCTAGAAAAGTTAGAGTTGTAAACTAATTATGATTACGAACATTTTAAACTAACTTATCAATATAAGTTATCTATATATATAATAAAAATAGGCTTATTTTCCCCTATCACTTGAAAACTAGAGAACTTATCAAAACAGGAACATGACCATATTTTTTGAATTTCATATATCCTCCAACGTTTTATTTTTCTTAACTTTTGTATGTCATTTCATATTATTAATACAGTTTCTCTAGTAACGGTTGCTCTCAAAAAGTATTTCAGACAAATTTCAAGTCTAATTTTATAATATGGCCAGCAAAGCGAGTGAGGAACAGGTAGTAATATTGTATAGCTAATAGTATATTCAAACATTTTATGGCTGCTAAAGTGATCTATCATTGACGGGTAATAATTTTGAAAGATAGAACACAGCCTTGCTTTTTTTGTAACTTATAAACGAGGTCAGTAGGTACACTCAACACAAAAAACTTACTACCAACTAAACTCACATCAAGCCACAGAATGGAATCAAAATATTTCAAGACAGGCTAACAAGAGAAATCTCAAGACAAAACATATTTTTACAACAAAAGCAAATAAATTAAAAAAATAATAATTTACGTGTTTATTGAGGAAAATAATTCATTAAAGGCATTTGAAACAGTGTTAATATCTAGCCATGAACACAAACTTATACTAAATAAGATTTTAGAAACTACATATCTTAAAATTTTCTAATTACTGTTAAGATATAACAGTCTGTACACTTTTTGAAACACAAAACAAATCTTAAACACCTAAATCAAAAAGTTTTTATAAAAACAATTTACATTCAAATACAAAACAGAAAATAATTACCAGTGTGCATGAAATCTGAAGTTTCAATTTACTTTTAACTATAGATAGAGAATACAAAATATATCCATTACTATGAGGATTAACAAAAAATATAGACAAATTTTTGGGTATAACATTGAAATATATTTGAATAGCAAGTGTATTGAAGAAATATTAATTTTACATTTATGTACATCAAAAACATGCAAATTTAGTTTTGCTGCCCTTAATACAACAAGCTTGTTTTGAATGTAAAAAAAAATAGGATTTGGAGGCAGTTTCCCATTAATTAATTTAATATTGACTATTTTCATTTCATGAATCTTCAATTAATTATATTGAAAATTTCTTTAGTATTAGGACCTTAAATAAGTTCTCGCTGTTTGTTCAAAGTTGGCAGTAGCAGTACCCTGTTCGAGGGATTTTGAATGTTAACACACATGCAAGGCAGTAGGTGTATCTAACCTTAAATTTCAGTGTATGATAGTTCACTTTAGTATGTACAAAATAATTTTTTCTTAGTTCTGAAAATGTCTACTTTTGTACCAAATAAAGTGAATTTGCAAGGAATGTTATTGCACTACTTTATTCAAAAAAAATCTGCAACTGAAGCACATAGAATTCTTGTTGAAAGTTATGGTGGCAATGCTTTATCGCATACAACATGGAGAGTTTTCGACGCTTCAAAAATAATGATTTTAAACTTGAGGATAAAGAAAGTTCTGGTGCACCAAAAAAATTCGAAAACGAAAAGCTGGAGAAATTACGCGATCAAGACCAATGTCAGACAGTAGCAGAAATTGAAAAAACATTACAACTAGATGAGTCAATTTTTTCAAAACGTTTAAAAGTTTTAAAAATTATCCAGAAGCAAGGATATTGGGTACCATATGAATTAAAACCGAGTGACGTCGAACGGCGTTTTCTCACGTGTGAATTACTGCTCCAACAGCAGAAAAGAAAAGGTTATTTGCACTTTTGCACCGCATCGTGACTGGCGATGAAAAGTTGATATGGTATGATAATCCAAAACATAGAAAATCATGGGGATAGCTCTACTCCATAGTTCAAAGGTTCTCCTCTGTATTTGGTGGGATCAGCAGGATGTAATTTATTATGAGCTGCTTAAACTGAATGATTGTCTCATTCAGGTTCGTTCAATTGATAGGTTTAAGTCAAGCCTTAAAAGAAAATCGGCTGCTGTACTACCTGACACATAACAAAGTGATTTTGCTACATGACAACAATCCCTCATATCGCAACACCAGGGAAAACCTGACTGGAATCGCTTCAATGGGAAGTTCTACCCCACCCACCATATTCACCTGACATAACCACTTCTGATTTTCACCTATTCCATTCCACATGGCCTAGCTGACCAATGTTTTCATTCTTATGAAGAAGCTAAAAAAGAGATTGATTCTTGGATAGCCTCAAAAGACCTATCGTGTTTCCAAAACAGATTTCATATACTGCCAGGAAGATGGGAGAAAGTGGTTGCTAGTGATGGACAATACTTTGAAAGAAATGTTTTTGTTCCTTATAATTTAAATAAAGCATTTATTTTGTAAACAAAACAGCAAGAACTTATTCAAGGTCCTAATACATTAAAAATATTATCCATCTAATAATTCTTATATTTACTAATATAATAGTATAATAATAACGCATGTTGATTTCCTACACCCAAGGTATTTTATTCTATTTTTATAGAAAAGCTAGCTCCACACGAACAACCTATATCAGCATTAGGATTTTGTATTACTCTAAAAGCAGATCTAATGAGCTCTGTATGATAGTCAATTGTAGCTCCTTTTATAAATTCCAGAGAAGTCTCATCTATAACCACCTGCGCACCATCTCTCTTGAAAATTCTGAAAGGTCCAAGTTATTATAAATCCCATTTTCTACAAGATTGGAGAGTTAATAAAAGACATAACCACTTAATAATATGTAAACTATTATACTAAACTAAATTATAACTAATATTCATATCAAGGAAATAGTTTAGTATCTATTTTGAGTTTCAATTTGATATCAAAACGAAGAAATAAAATAAGCTTAAATATTCTGTGGAGGAAATTGTGAAAATATCCAAAATTTTCTTGCTCGACACTGTTAGACATAGCAAGTCTTCCAAGATGCACATTTAAAACTGACCATAAATATAGTCAACAACACTTGACTATATTTAAAAATTATGACGATCTCCAGAGTGTCACTTTTTGTTAACACCGAGAAGTAATCGTGTGTATCAGTAACTTTTGATCGATGTAATTAAATACTGTTACATTAAATATATAAAACGTTTAACCTGTCATCTGCAGCTAATTTATCATCTAGTTGAAATTTGTATTGAAATCCCGAACATCCTCCACTCTCGACACATAATCTTAAAAAATTGCTTTTTCCATCACATAACTGCTTTAATTTTTGTACACAATTGTCACTAAGAATAATTGCGTCGTTAATTAAATCTTGTGTAGAAAAAAATCGTATTGTCCTTATGTAATGATTATAACTCTTAAAAATTGCGCACGATTTAAAAAACATTTTAGATTTCATAATTTCTGAGATACTCTTAAAATTGAGGCAACTTTATGATATTGAAAATACTAATTGATATCATTATATTTACATCGTAAACGTCTATTACAAGTTCATCTCTGAGCATAATTTTGAGTAAAATGTCAAAGTCATACGTAATTACTTTTTTTTTTTTGCAAAAATGATGACAACTATTTTCTGAGATCAAACTTTTTAAAAACTATATTTCTGAAATTACTC
Organism: Ornithoptera alexandrae; assembly: GCA_029030555.1. Classification (NCBI taxonomy): domain Eukaryota; kingdom Metazoa; phylum Arthropoda; class Insecta; order Lepidoptera; family Papilionidae; genus Ornithoptera; species Ornithoptera alexandrae. The sequence continues at coordinate 2,752,448 of JARDVY010000064.1, read as the reverse complement.
TAATATAAAAATAAACATTTCCTTTAACGTAACTTTTATAAAATTTTGTAAAATGAATACGCTCTGCAAGTACACATGCCTATGTCACTTTTGAGAAGGAGAGAAAGCTTGTACTGAAAACTTGCACTACGTGTTTTGTTGTTTCACATCCATCATACCTATATTAATTTAATCGTAAATTATTCTGTCGAAATAAAATAAATAAGTGCATAAAACACTGGTTTCAATAAAGTAGCCGGCCAAAACATAACCTATTATAAGTTACGTAGAGAATGATGAAAAATAGTTGTTTTCTCTCTAACAATAAGGATGGCACTTATAATTAGCAGAGTTGTTTTTTTTTTACAGAATTTTTATGTTGTCAAAAGAACTCCTAGCAAAAATTTTATAAAATACAACAAAAGTTGAAAAACATATCAAACGAAATGTTTGATAATGTTAATAATGAAAAGAAAAAATCAAATTGATTGTACTAACTGCCTGGCTTACTTCTATCTACTTTTTTGTTGATAACGTTAAGAAAAATTATATACTTTTATTTTTTTTGTTATCATACTTCACAATAAAATTATTGAATAGCAAAAAATTATTTTATTTGTTTATATTAACTTTTACGTATCATTAACTCTGGTCAAAGACGTCGTTATTTGAAAGTTTAATTTCCCTATTTTTTATAAACATTTCTTTTTTAATTAATAAAATATAGGAAAAAATTTATGGAGGTATAATTCTGCAGTAATATAGGTTGTTAAAAATATTTCGTCCTTATTGGAATAATAAGTTTACTTCCCATTTTTTAACAAATTCCAAAAGTCGTTGATTGAAACTGTAAGAAATACAAAAGGATTAATAAAGTCATCGTAATTTTTATTTACTTACTCTCTATGTTAAATATTTCTAAATCACCATTCGGAACAGGTATTTTAGAAAAAAGTCGATTAATTTAAACTTATAACTTTCTTGATTTAAAATTCTTTCTTTAAAGGACCACTTACAAATTGAAGTAATTAATAATTTTTACAACCAAAGCTTAGTGCATAAATTAAGAATATTTTGATATGACTTAATGATTGTTTAGAGAAATATAGAAATTTGGGGGGTGTAAAGGTTCCTCCGCACAACAAGTGACGAGATTCAAACCTCTCCTGCTCGTAATGCACCCTGCTAATCAACAAACGAGGCTCTGACTTCCACCAATCCGCATTGGGATTGACCTTTTGTTGGGAATGACCCAAATCCCCTTTATGAATCCCTACCCGATCAATGTCGGAATCTTTGAGGAAGGTCTGTGTTCAGCTGTGGACATCTATCGGCTGATGATGAGAATTCTGGACCCCATTTAATTTTTTTTGTTTTTTAGCACTACATAATGTTTGTTCCGGTGTTGGGTATGCTATTGCTCAATGAACTTCAAAAATAATTAGATATTAAATTTTTTAATTTTTTTCTATGAATTTGATTTCATAGCTGTTGCATATTTTTATGGAAAGAATATTTTAATTCTAGATATTCTTAAGCGATATAAAATTTAAAAGCTATTTGAGTTGTAAAATGTTTTTCAGACTATTTTTATATTATTTTGATTTGTTTCAAAATATAATAGTATGTTTAAAATTTTATACAAGTAGAGAATAATAAATATTTGGTACGAGTAATAATTAAATTTAGAGAAAATTTTAAGTATATAAAATCATAGTAAATAGGTCTAGTAATTATCTTATTAATTTAACAAATATGTGGTAATACAAATGTTAATTTATTATCAAAAATTTCGGTAACATTCTTATTAATGGCCACACCATCGCTGCGTGCGTAATGTTAGAAAAAGACATACTGTAAAATAAAGAAAGAGATAGTAAATTTTTAGGGTAAGCTGGCCAGCGGACCGTTGTTGGTATACATTCTAAATACTAAACTTTTCATATGTTTTCCAATAATTTTAAGCATAATTTTATGAAAATGGTGATTAATTGTTCATAAATGTTTTTTTTACAAATTTATAAAGAATGTGGCTGAAAAAATTATTTAATTCATAAATTTTATGAACGTATAGAAAGGTGGTTTTGCATTTGTGTACATAGGAAAACACATTGATTTATAACGAGTTACGTTTATTAGCTTTTCATGCTTTAAATTAAAAGATAAAATTTGTTACTTATGAATTACCCGTTTTTTAGCTGAACACCCTACTCCACTTTGCGCGGCAGCGGTCAGAAGGCGGAGCTTATCGGCAAACTCGCGTCGATGCTGGCTTCACTGTCAATTCGAGAGCTGCGAAGAGTACGCTCGCGTCTAATACGTAGTGTGTTTGTAGTGAAGTGTGTTTTGTGAAGAATTTTCGAATGTCGTGAAGTGAATTATTGGTTGTTTTCAATAAGTGTATACTGTGTGATTGCCATGATGTTAATGGTATATTTTATAAGTGATTAAATCAAAATGTGTACAGCACCGTTGTGTGCAAAATTGATTTTTGCCACGTAGTGACGCGGACGGGTAATGATTCCTAATGTGGAGTTCGAAGCAAGATGGTTAGAGAGACTCGGCACCTGTGGGTTGGAAATTTACCCGATAACATACGCGAAGACCGAATAAGAGAGCATTTTAAACGGTAACATTCCATTTTCCTGCATGACATTGGTTTTTATAATTGTAGTGTAAATAAGTAGTAATTTGGGGCTTCTGTTAAATAAGTACAAATTGTAACGTCCAACCATCGCATTACACGTTTACAGATCGGTGATAATGTATTCAATATTTCGAGAAATGACACGTGAAATTATCACAATTATTATTACTTTTTAGCTTCTTTTAGTACAAAATATACTGTGAAATGGTTGGATTGATGTTTAATTTGCACGGTTATATTACAGCAGACTTGCAGATAATGGAGACCCGGTGTCGGTATTACAACAAAAGGGAAACATGTTAGCTATTTTATGTTGTGTAACTAGTTCGAGCTATTCGCTAATAAATAATTATTGTATTAATCAGTAATTGTATTTTTGTTATATTGTGTACTATGTGTGTATTATTAATCCTAGATTACTGTTTATTTTTACGTTAACTCATCTATTTTCGTGGACCTAGTTGATTAAACTTACGTATTGATGAATACTTGGCTGGGTTTGTAACAAATACCTACAGATTACACATTTTTTATTCTACGTAAACATCGTTAAATTACCCGGAGTTGGAGATTTTAGAGGTGGATGTATTCTTTATGTCATGATTGAATTTGCTTATAATAATTGCTAATATATGTTAAATATATGCCGGTTTCTGTTTCTAGCATCAACGTCGCCGGATTAGTTTATTTTGGTTTACGTAAACTGTTTGGGAACTTAAAACTAACTTATAATCTTATATTTATAATTAATTTTACACATATTTTATTTTAGCATGCAGCTTCTCTATAGTCGATTATTTAAGCAGGTCTACAAAAATGTAACTATCAACAAATGAACAACTTATTTTAGAGAATTTGTGTAGCATTCAATGTCACAGGAGTTTCATATTTATATACAGATAGATTGTGCTTTAACAATTGAACAAACATTTAAAGTTAATTAAAATTTTTAAATTAAAAACATTGCATTTAAATGTGACCCCTCCATTTATATATCAAAATAGGACATTTTTATCTCATTATTTAGTTTTTTTTTTATTTGTACTGAACGCGCACTAAGATACCTAATAAACCTCATAAACTGTCTTTTTACATTTAACAAAACGTTTTGTTTAAACAAATAGACGTAACTACAAGGAGTTCATTGTTATTATTACATTGGATACTCTCGTCATGAAGTATTATCGGGGGTGGTAAGGAAGGATAATTATAAATTGAAAATAATAATAATGATAATAATAGTATATAAATTTCTGCTACTGATAATTTATTCAAGTTCGTCAATCCGTATATTGCATTCCTACAAGTCTACATTCCTTGTAGGTAAAGCAGGTAGGCAGTTAAACATGTATATATAAAATATGTTAATAAATATATAATACGTTTGGGCACTGCGATGGCGTAGACAAACCACAGAAGTCAAATTTTGTTTATTGTTCAACGTTAGTTAGTGTTTTTTGGTACAATAATTTTTCGTCGTACTTACACACATGTTCTATTGTTTTATAAAAGATTTAATTTTTTATTATATGTTTAATGTTCTGTTATGTAAATATATATTAGTGTTCAATTATTTATTTTTATTATAAACTTTCGAAACTTATACTTCTCTTAATTTTATTTTTAAATGTTAACTTAATATTTATATAATTATGTAAATATAAAAATTGTTTAATAAGTAATACTAGTTAATATACACATGACGGATGTATAAGTTGCTTCAGATTATTGTTAGATATAAATCTAGTGCTATTAAAGTGAATATTAAGCAAATTTAAAATAGAGCAGTTAATTTTCATTACTTAAAAAAAAACTTTTTGTCAGCTTTAGAGTTAGTAAATAAAGAAAATTACTTGCGACGTTAGTAAAAATGGAATATTATTTTCGTGAACGCGTTTAATACAAACAATATTTCAAGAATAAAAACGCTATCAAAATAAAATAAAAGGCAGCCGATATCCAAAAATTATTTCGGGGCTAATGTAGCCATACACTGCTAGGGGGTTAAAAGATCTCTAAAGAAAACTAACTATTCATGAAAATTTATCACATAGGTACTTTTACCAATCCTTCCTATAAATGTTTACATTTAGTGACAATTTATTTTCACTAAGTGGCGTTGGTAATTATATAATTTAACTAATGATTACAAACTAATACGGTATGTTTATTATTTATTATTTATTCGACATCACAATCAACTTTGCCAATAGGTGTCAACAATAGACACATAAGAATCGGTTATTTCCATGTGCTCTTGTGCGAGGAGGGATCAAAAAGTAGTGTGCATGAGATAGAATATAATGAATATTGATAACTTAATAATTTATTTTTCTACATAGTCTCCGAGTCTTCGCACATCGAGTCCAGCGCTTTTTCAACGCTTGAATCTCTTTAAAAAAAAAAAAGTTTTCTCTTGGTTCGACCGTAATGATGTTCGTCTTCCATACTCGTTCTCCCTACTCGATATTGAGAAGCCCACCTTGCGACAGTGGAATACGGCGGAGCAGACTCTTAAAGTTGCCTACAAATCGCAAAGAATCTCTTGCGTCGTTAACTTTTTTAAACAGCAGAGGTATTTAATAACGGCTTGCACTTCGTTTTTCTCTATTTTCGCGAACACGTTTCGACACGAGGCAAACAAATGACTACGTTTAGAAAAAAACAAAAGAGTATCGAAGATTTTTTTCTTTATTAATATTACAAATATGTATCTGAGTTATGCCAGTATTTATTTATTTTTCTTATCAAAGAGTATATATGTCGTTCTCACTGCTTTTTGATCCCTCCTGTATATTTTAATTTCCCTGTGAAAGTTTACTAGGTATTTAGTCTGATCTTCCAGAGTAAGGTAGGTATTTTCAAATTTTGGATGTACCTACGAGTACTTTGTTGTTTCTGTCCAATAACGTGTGTGCAGTCTTCTATATTTGGGTATTTCATTTAACTTTATTTATCGACATGCTAGTATCTTTATATATATGCTTATTTTGAAGATATTGAAATGTGCCATGTTCCATAGTCTCGCGATATTTAAATCCTTCAATCAGGCGAAACTTTTTAAGGGGTTAGTACTTGCTGGGGTATAATTATTCAGAGCAACGCGAATAATAAAAGTTTTAGCAATACATGCACTAAAGTTAGAAAAATACAGATGAAAATAGATATCGTCCATGTACGAGGGTGACACGCAAAATTAAAAGCTTTCATTTTTGTTTAGTCTTGTCTAAGGTTATATAGAATAGGACCTGGGGGTAATCAACGTTGTTTGTTGCGCCGGTAGGTGGTCAGGAAGATACTCTTAACTGGGACGCCCTTAGGCGGAGAAATGAAGAAAGTACCCTAGTGAAATTTGTAGGAAAATCCGAGAACTCTGATAAAACACTGACTGCGACCATCGGGATTTTTTAATAAATAGAAATACCACATAATTGATTTGCTTTTAAAATAGTTGTAAATCTTTCGTTCGTTTTATCATACAAATAAGAGGAATGGAATAAGAGTTAACAATATTTAGTTTAAGATTAAGACAATCATTACTAAATTTCGGCAACCTTATTGTTTTCTGTCCAATTTCATATTCATAATTTTTTAGACATTCTGCGTTTTATACTTTTTTGTGGTTATCTTGTTCATAACGGTTTCTAAAAGTTAGAATTGTTGAATTGAATATAATTTTGGGAAAAGTTGGGACTATTGAATTAAATTCAACAATCTCATCTTTTCCCAAGAATTGAATTCGTTAATACTAATCTAAGAATATCAATACGAATACTTTAATGGTGGGTAGGCCCCTGCTGCCAGAGACCGTATAGGTAAGTACTACTGCAGCTCGTATTTCTTTCGCCAAACCGTAGTATACAAACGTTACTGTTTTCCGTCTGAGAGGAGAGGGCGTTTTAGCTAGTATCATTTCATTATAGGGGGGTAACTAGACAACATCTTACGGCTCAAGGCGACGAGCACGATGTGGTGCAGTGTGTAACATCCTATCTATCGTCACGTTGTTATAGGCAGGCGTATAATTTACCATTAGGTAAACATCCCGCTCTTCTCGTCGCTTCGTAGAATAAAAAAAAATTAGAGCAACTTTTGGGATAAAAAAAGTTTAAAAATATTTATGTTTTATTTCTGAAGAATATTTCTTATATCTTTTTTCTCAAATGTAATTACAAATAAAAATTAAAGTTGCTCTTACTGAATTTTTTTAAGATTATTCATATATTTGTGAACAGATAAAGATTGAAATTTACAGTGATGACTAATTACTACGTCGTGTGTACACTACCGTTATCAGTACAAGCGTTTAATAAAAAAATTCTCTTTTCGGCACATATGCAATATAAAACGTGTATTAAAAATGTTACATGTGGGGCTGGGAACGCCCTAGCTTTGCAATTAAGTAAAAGTATAATAAATTGAATGTCGTTTTTGTCCTTTTAAACTATTCGGAAAGTTGATTATTTGCATCTTGAAAAAACATTTTATTAATTTTTGTCCCTTCGGTCGTTCATTTTCACATACGAGATGAATAGAGAACACCATTATTTTTGCAAACATAAGTTATTCTTATATAATAAATATGTTAAGGTCAAGCTTGTTTTTTACCTTAACTCTCAAAATTTAGACTATAGTTTTCGATGATAACCAATAATTTGAAGTTGTAAACAATACCTAATCGGAAATCAGAATACGTTTCACTGTTAACCATTTATTTCATATTGCATAGTTATAAGTTTATAGTTAATAGTTATAATGATATAACCTTACTTTTTAAAGATTATTACGAAATAGTTACTACATATTTTATTATGAAATATTACATTGACACGTTCATATACTTGTTGGTATAGACATTTATACATTTTATTTTAAGTAAATTGTATAATTTTGAATTTATAACTTTATTTTAATGTAACTGGGATTTTTAAAAATTTGACATTTTTCATAGATATGTAGTCCTTGATTAGTAGAGCATGTTGAATAAAAATATATTTCTTAATTACCATTTTTTTTTAATGCATAAAACGGTAGGTTTATGGAAAAAGTACGGATTGCTAACTTTTACGAAAGATTTTATTTTCTAGAGTAGACGGATAGTCAATCGTTGCTCCACTAGTATTTTGCAATGTCGCGCTCTAAAAGCAATACGAACGCGCAAGCGAAGCGACGATGCTGTAGGGGTCGACGAACTCGCTACGGGCGAAAATACATTGTAAAAAAGATTCTTTTTTTTTTTTTCTTATCGGTACCAAAACAAGGAGAAAATATGATTATACTCAATTGACGATATATAAATTCAATACCGATTTATGAATGTGGGATTATCATCTTTGTATTAATGTTCAAGAATACCATAACAAAATTTCAAATATAAGGGAGTAGGAAATGAAATGGAACATATTTTAATTCCATTGATAACAATTAACTGTTATAGAACATAAATTGGAATAATTAGGTTAAATTGATATATTTCTATTACAGAAAAAAATTGTCATGTCATATATTATTTTCAATAAGCTACATATTTTGACTATGACCTTTAAAAATTTTACGTGATATTTGTGATGCTTTTGCTTTAAAAGTGAAATATTGTAAAAGAACAACAATTTTATGATTTTAACAAGTACCTAAAGTAAAATTTTTCTTTCAATATGCAACTTGTTCAAAGTAACTGGCTAAACTACCCAACCAACGAACGAACGACACACCTTACGACTCTGTTCGCCTTGGATAAATGTAGTAGCGCCTTGCCGCAGCGCGGCGAGAAGCGTGGCAACGTCGCATGTTTTGTGCTCGTGTCCGGACAATTCGTATGTCGCTCCGTGAACATAGTTATTATTATGTAGATGTGTATTGAGCGTTCATTCTGCACTCTCGCCTACGGAAGTTGATACATAGGTTCATTGTAACCGTTTATGCTACGAGCAGCTTCGATTATTACTATTTTTTAATTAAAACAGTAGCCGTAAAGTAATAAATAAGAGTCAAAAACTGAGTTGCGTCTGTCTACTTCAAAATAAAATAATAAAATCACATTCATTTACTAACATACGCTCTAATAACCCTTAGTTTGTAGCAACTAAGTTTTGTTCACTACAGTGTTAAAAATATACGCTATTATTAATTTATCAGTTACAGTAAAATAAAGAACGGGCCGTTCACCTGATGGTAAATGACACGGCTTGCCCATAACAAACAAGGTAGCGCTAGTTAGGATGATAAATATTGCAAACAAATTTCAAACGCGATTTAAAAATAGACATTTCGGTGGTTTCTAGTTTTCATTGTAAAGACATTTTTATTATGAAAATAGGGATAACGAATATACTTAGTTAATTTTTTTTTATTTCTTTCAGTTTGGGTACAAGAAGCTAATTTATGAATATATATATATTTTTTGTATAAACATTTTTGTTTTTAATTGATGGTACGTCGTTTTTGTCGGAGACTGTCTAGATAGGTATAACAGTAGCACCTACCATGTTTTGATTTGAAATGCGTAGTAGCTCATGTAATTACTAGGGTAACGAGACTTGACATCTTATGTTTTAAGGCTATAGAGCGCAATGTGGTGCAGTGTATATCATCATATTGGCACCACGATGTTATCGGCGCGCGTATCACTTACCATCAGGTCTCATCGCTTTGTTGAATAAAAATAATGTACTATTCCATAATGCATTATATTGGATTCACATGATACAACATCTCTAGGCTTCTCATATTTTGGTTTGCTAAGATTAATTCGTAGAGAATTATCTCTGTGTTAAGGTTGCTTTACCTAGACTGTTTCTATTCCTTACAAAATGTAAAATAATCGATTTACAAAATTTTAAAATGACGATTAAAAACAGAAAATATGTTAATAAATCAAATTTGTGCACATTATTATTTTTTAAATTACTTAATTTATCTACTATGACTTCAAAATTATAAAGTGCTGCAGAAGACACTCGTTTATTTAGTTTCTAGTATTTGTTTTTATCATGGATTTTTACATTATATCTATGGATTATAAAGTCGACTCAAATCGTAGTAATATATAAAATAAAACTATCAAGGTTAAATTATTAATACAATAGATATTGAAAAATTTTACGATGTTACCTATAATTTTGGATGTATTTAAAATTAGTAATAACATTTTCAAGTAAAGTAAACCATCTTGCAGTTGGTGTTGTAGCGTTATTATGCAATCATTGTATGATAACAGGAGCCACCCAGTGCAGTATTGCTTGGCCCCACCCACGCCTCGCTCTATCGACCTGCGCAGGGAACCCGGGCCGTCGCGGCTGGCTTGGCGACCGACCCGACCGGATTGAACCTCAATTCCCCCTACCCCAACTGCGTCGGTCTGTTTTATCCAATTCTACTCTTAGGTGGTAATGCGGCGCGCATTTCCACTGCCTCGCTAAACAAATAAAATTGTACTGCACACTGTAAATTCACTTTGTTATTGTCTTAATAAGCAGGATTAATTTCAATTGTTTATAATCATGGTTGTATCAAGAGTAATAAAGACAATTTTTGATAAATATTTTTTTTTTACTATTTAACGTTTTAGTATCGATTGACGTCATATACAAATTCGTCGACGGTTTTAATTGTTTAACCCATGCATCAAAAGCACCGCACAAGACCTTTACTTCATTGCGTGTACCATTGCTCGACGAATGACTTCGCCCGCAAAGAGTGAATTAAACAATGCTTCCCCCACATAACCTGCCATATAGGGCAGTAAACTTATGTTCATCAGCCGACTCGACTTTCGACTTTTACAATATACCTTGGATATGATATCACTATTTTAAAAATTAATTGTAAATAAAGTAGTTTATGGGCATTCCATTTTAAACTACTTTGTTTCTTTAATCTCTAGTTAATATGCAGATAAACGCTAGAGGTAGTACCTGTATCAAGTTGAAATCGTTTGTGCTACGCGCAAAGGCGTATTGTTTTAAAGATTATTTAAATTATATGTAGAATATACCTTCGCATCCATAAAGATTGAATTCATACATAATTGTCACTTGTTAATGTTAGTGGAAGTCATTATTTATTTATCGTCTATGTCAACAATTAAATACATTCGTGATTTACTAACATTATGAATTTAACAGTTGCAAGGATCTCTCAATAACAATAAAATTATAGTTAGCTTTTACTACTAATTAAATTAAACTTTTCTATACTAATTTATAAAATTGCATTTAGCAGCGTTTCTTACGTTCTGTTTAGTTTCAAATAACGGTTATTGCGATCAAAATCTGAAAACTATAATAATTGTTTGATTTTACAGCTTAAGTCATTATTATAAATTAAGCTTGTAATTTTTGTGTCACAAGTTTTATCGTACTATTATCTGTTAAACTAAACAAATTGGTTACCTCGGGAGTCGGTTTCAGATAACCATTATAATACGTATAATATAAATTTTCCCAAATTTAAATATCTCTTTGAACTCATAACATTCGACATATAACAAGCAAAAAAAAGATAATCATTTACTATTATTTATAATATTATTCAGTTCTTAAATATATTGCCGAAACTGAAGCTGATTAAATATTTTTAGTTGCATTTATGGTTAGTGTCTTCGAATATTATTACCATAATTAAGATTGAATGGTAGTACCTTCTATAACGGTAAGACAACCGTTCGCTGCAAACTCCGTGCGATGAACGGTACCGCACAAACGATTTAGGTCGAACGATCGCGGTAAAGAGTTTTAAAGGGAATTGCCGTAACAAATTAGTAGATAATTCAATATTTTGAATTAACAATACATAATAAACATTGAATAGATTTAATGGCTTAGTCTATATTTTATGTCTTAATAACTAAGATAAATTAAATTCTCCGGGTCATATTCACAACTTTTTCAAGTCTTACATTATATGTCATAGAAAAACTTAATTTGTTTCCAATCCAATAATATTTTTATACATAATCGTTAGCAAGGAATACTAACGAACTTGCTACATATCAATAACATTCGTAAAACGAATAGATATTATATAATTTTGATATGCGCGTGTACTTAACGTTGATATAAAAAAATATTATAAGCTAATTATTAGTTTTCAGTACAAAGATTTTTTAATTGGAATGACCTACTATTATGATACTTCTTCTTGTCATAAAATAATAACTCAATTATGCATGAAAAACTAACTTCTCCGTTATACGCGTATATACAAGATTGAATACATGAAATAAGTTTCAGTTGTAAACTATAATACATTACTAGTTGACAAATTTAGAAACTTTTTGTATTAAACGTAGTTTCGTCCAAGAAAATTTTTTAGACGTGAGTATATCTTTTTATATATTGAGCACTGAGTATGTGTATATGTACTTTGTGGTAACATTTGTTCACGTTCGGTTTTTTATTTTTGATAACACTTGTTTATAAATGATTAGTGGCTAGAGAGAATAAGGACCGTTACCTTTTAATTTTTGTTACGTTGTGCTTACAACAAAAACTAATAATCGCAATTTTACATGTATAGCGCGTTTCGTATGATGAAAATTAAACGTGAAGGATAACTTTTGATGATGATTTAAATATTTTATAAATATGACTTTACACCGATAAATAAAATAGATTAGTAGATTTCTCCTTTATAAAATACTAAACCCATTATTACTTATATGGTTTATGAAATAGCGCCAAAGAAATATATGTAACGCTAACGATCTGACAACTACAGTTTGAAAATGCACATCATTTTGTTGACGACAAATATACACTAGATAACTCTTCTAAAAACTGATCGTGTAGAATTTTATACCTTCATAATATTTTTGCAAACCCGTCCGGTTATTCTTGGCGAAACAAAAAAGAACCAGAAAACGTGTTAAGTCATTATTTGCTAGTAGAAAAATATAGTTCACCAACACAGCGTGCCGCTTTAGATATGTCAGAAACGATTTAGACAAAATAATAAGTGGTGACGTCAACATGTGTGCACACACACTATGGTAGGACCACAGATGAGCAATTGTGTGATGACCGAAGTCAATCCTACCAACAATTGGCAAAAGCAATAAATGTGTCATAAAAACAATCGGCAGACTATTATACGCAAGGAGAGAGATTAATAAACTCTGTTAATGGGCACTCATACTATTGCGAAGTGTGACGAGACATTAATTTATTTGAAAAATTTGAAGCGAAAATAAAGGCGCCAAGTATCGCTACAGAAAAAAGACCTTGCTTTGTGTCTAGTAGATCCACAGCGGTATTGTATACATAAATAATGCATTGAATAAAAGACGACTAGAATGGGCAAGAAAACATGATAAAGGGTTTCTGTTATACGATCTCAAACGGACAATATTACCTTGAAATCTTTGTATTTAACATCACACTTTTAAGCGGATGAGGAGAACGCTCCGCAATCGTTTTCTCGAGCCCTCCTCGTGGCATTTGACAATCATTTTCTCGCAACAATGGAGCAAGGGCTTGTAGAACCCGAGCAATGAGTACTCGACGAATAGTTTGCTGCATAAGACGAGCGGTTTTCTTGCACGGTGTAACATAAATGGCCAACATTTGAAACACTCTCTTGCAAAAATATGTGTTTTCTTCATTAAAAAAATATAAATGATACGCGTTACAATAGAACTTCATAAAAACCAGACGCTAACATATTACTATTTGATTTATGTCAACGACGACGACGAAACGACGAACACGATTATCATCACATGTAAAAAAAATATTTAAAAACATTATTCAAACTGTAATTAAAACTACCAAACGTAACATTACTTTAATATTTTAATATGCCATACACTAGTATTACGATAAGTATTCAAAAGTATTATTTGAAATCGCTATAACGACCATAACATAATATGAAGTAGTTATTCAGAAAGTAGACTGACGTCATGAAGCCCGTATCTCTCGCCCCCGTTCCCCACTCGCCCCGCCCTCACCCCGCATCCCACTCTTCGCTTTAGTTGCGCCGCCGTCGTCGCGCCACTGCTAGCGACCATCCTTTACACACAGACGCAGTTGAGTCGGTTTCACACGGAAACGGGCACGGCGGGCGCGGCCATGTTGTAAGTGTAAGCTTGGCAACGCCGCACTAGACATCGACCGATTTAATCATTCGCTGGTGTCGCTGCTAAGTTTTACGATATCTATCCATCCACATTATATATAAAACGTTGATGGGATGTTTGAATTGTTATAATTATTTATTGTTATTACTTAACTGTCATAAAATTACGAAGTGAATGAATTGTCCATTTGAATGGAAACCATTTTAATTTAAATACATGTATATGTCAGTTTCATACTTACGATGCGCCCTGTCTGTCTGCTGTAAGTATACTGTATACCTACGTGCTATCTATTTTATGACATCTTTGCATATACTAAAAAAGGTCGCTACAATTTTTAATATGGTATAGTATGACCTTAAGTACGTTCTTCGTCCTACACTTGTTGATCACGGTTGACATGCTAATATTAATACTTATGACATTTTATAATTATAAAATAATGGTAACAAAATTTTTATTTCAATGAATTCTTGTCGTGTAAATTATTAATTCTGTAATATATTATATTTATAATAAAATAAACGATTACTTGTGTGGCTCGGTTCCCGCACAAAGTCTAAACGTGGTTTAACAAAATTGTACGAGGTAAATAAATGAGTGTTGAAGAGAAAAATACTCAGTAGGTAGAGCAAATCGAACAAAGCGGCAACGGCGCGCGTTGTTCGATACCTTCACAAAAGCGGCAACGTCGCATTTTTTTGTTGTTTAGTAGCGTCATGGAAACGCACGGTGTGATCGGCGTGTAGGACCGGCCGTCTGCTGACTTGTTTCATGAATACACTTGCTTTAATTATGTAGTTTGTTTTCAAATATAACTATGAAAATATAAATGACTCTGTGATCGACACGTTTCATGGCACGTGGGGCCCGCAGTACAATATACAGTTATTTCGTATTTTAAACCTATAAATTTAATAAATGTATGTTATAAAATAAAATGCAGTTGTTTGAGAAGTGCTATAAAAACAATTGTAATATTTATCTTTATTTAACAATAATTTTCATAAAATTGAAGTTTTATTAATAATTTTAAATTTACAAAAACTATGTGTAAAAAAAATATAGTTTATGTAAACCACCTATACATTCTTGAATTAATAATAAGTGCAATATTTTTTAAATACAAATTGAGTTCTTTAAATTAAGAATTCCTTGTTTAATAAGCTATTTGTATGTATTTCTTGCTTGTTAAACGTTAAATACGTAATGAAATGGTTACAAATAAAAAAACTATAAGCATCAAGAGAATACATTATTTCCTGCACATGGATTCAGAACTGAAACTATGTTTATTAAAATTTTTATTTACAACTTCATGCAATTTGTCGTTTCGAAAAGACATTTCTTGAAATTAATGAATGGATAGATTATGAAGAAATCTAATAGTTGTCTGTAAAGCGGATTTATATTCACAACGTGATTCCTCAAATATTGAATATTTATGTAACGTGTAATCCGCAACAGGAATGGTATATTGTAAGCAAACGTACCCGCTATCATAGCATCACGTCATAATCATATATATTATGTATAAAGTCGTCAACCTCCTTTTATAATTGATTTATAAAAGTGAATCAAAAAATATTGGTATATTCCTAAGAGAAAACATTATACGAAATATTATAGTTAAAACGTTATTTTACAATATTAATTAAAACAAGTCGAAGTCCAAATGAATTCTTAGTTTCGTAAATACGTGTAACGAAAACTTGATGACTATGTATACAGGGTGAAAGATAATAGGTGTAAAAGATCTAGAGGGGCTAAAGTATAGCTCGTATCCTGTCTATGTATGGATGGTATACTCGATCCGAAAACAATGGTTCTGGAGTTATTAATTTTTTTAATATTTTTCAAAAAATTCCCGATTTTCTAGTATAAAATTCGATGATTTTATTTCTTGTTTATTTCTACACAAGTTTAAATGTAATAATTATTGTTTACTCATTGTTTTATTAAATTAATAATCATTACTTAGAGGCTAAAAACTTTTAAATCAGGTTCATTGAAAGTAGTGACAGTGAAAAATAAGGCGTCATACTTACATTTTTATCTTAAAATAAAATTTTATTTATAAAAAATACGTATAAAGCACATAAATAAGTACGTGGCTTTAATACCTATCCGACAAGATATAAGAAAGTACATAAAGTTTCCAAAATTTAGAAAAAAAACTTGTAATAAAACCAAGTACCATGAAATATCAAACTGTAGACTCATAAAAGTAGACGTCGCGCGGGCATTTAATTTGATCCTTTTGTTGTTGTTGTAACACGTGCGAGCTTATTGTTGTCGTTTTAAATATTGAGTTCAGAGTAAAAGTTTAAAGTAACAATTAATTAAAATTTTGCTCAAACGGTCGGTTGCGGTTCCTGATACACAAGCACGAAGCATTTTTCTTAAGTCAGATCGAGTGACTCGCCTTGTGAGCTGTTGTTCTCTTATTTGTCAGCAGCGACGATGCATGACTTTAAATCTTCTAACAAATTAATTGATGTTGTGTACACTAAAGATTTCATGTGACTCCCGATAAGTAATAATTGTAAGGTGTTAAATCAGGACACCTTGCGGGCCACGGTGTTGGTCGGCGCCTCGGCTAATCCATCGCTGAGGGAAAGTAGCGTCTAACCACTGTCTTACGCCGAGACGAAAATGGGCGGGACAACCGGCATGCTGGAACACCAGTTTTCGGTTTCCAATGGTAATTCCTCCAGATAATTAAAAAATTATTTCCAAGAAAATCGTCGTACGTCTCCTCAATTAAATTGTTGGGCAAGAAGACTGGGCCTATCAAGTATGAATTATGCCCATCCATACGTTTATGGAGAATCTTCGCTGATGAGCTCCTTCTTTAATCACGTGGGGATTTTCACCTCGCAGAGCCCAATAATGGCTATTATGAAAATTTGTTATGACGTCTCTGTCAAACTTCGATTCATCAGTCCACAATATTTTGGTGAGAAAAATTATTATTTTCTAAGTTTGCATACAGCATAAAACGGCAGAAGTTTAAACCTCCTTGCAGGGTCTCCTTCCAGGGCCTAGACCGGTGTATAATGGTAGGGATAGAGCCTTGCCGTATGTACAGTAAACTACATTTTCTTTTGTGTTAAACCCAGCAATCTTGCCACGACCACCCTGGTTGATGTAGTGGGGTCTATAACAAAATGGTCTATGATTCCTTCTTCCTCTTCAGTATCGTAGATGTGGTCTACCTGCGTCATGTGGCCTCTGTTGAACGCTGCTAGTTTTCCTAACGCGTTGATACGCCGAAGCAAAGACTATGATTTGGTAGGTGACGCTTTGGAAAACGTAGCTGATATTCTATCCGTGCTTGTAAATAATTTCCATCACTAAGTCCATAACAATAGAAAATGTCAGCGTATTCTTCATTACCGTTATCCGCCATTGAAATTAAATTTATTTTGTATGGAAAAGAAAAACTATTCAGAATTAATAAAACAACGATAATGTACGTTAGCCTACGAAGGTAGTTAAATTTTAACTGTCTTACTGACTCATTACCTAAAAGTGACACTGCACATGTTTTACTCTGAACTCAATATCTAAAACGACAACAATATGCTCGCACGTATTACAACTAAACATAAGGATCAAATTAAGTGCCCGCGTGGCGTCTACTTTTATGAGTCTCCACAGTTTGATATTTCATGGTACTTGGTTTTATTACAAGTTTTTTTCTAAATTTTGGAAACTTTATGTACTTTCTTATACCTTGTCGGATAGGTATTGAAGCTACGTACTTATTTATGTGCTTTATACGTATTTTTTATAAATAAAATTTTATTTTAAGATAAAGTAAAAATGTAATTATGTGACGCCTTATTTTTCACTGTCACTACTTTCAAAGAACCTGATTTAAAAGTTTTTAGCCTCTAAGTAATGATTATTAATTTAATAAAACAATGAGTAAACAATAATTATTACATTTAAACTTGTGTAGAAATAAGTAAGAAGTAAAATCATCGAATTTTATACTAGAAAATCGGGAATTTTTTGAAAAATATTAAAAAAATTAATAACTCCAGAACCATTGTTTTCGGATCGAGTATACCATCCATACATAGACAGGATACGAGCTATACTTTAGCCCCTCTAGATCTTTTACACCTATTACCTTTCACGCTCTATATCTAACGTTGAATAATTCTGAAAACTAAACCAAATATGGTTTTCCAAGAATATAAAACTTATTCAGAAAAATATAAGTTTATAATGTTAGCGAAATAAGGTACGGAGACGATAAAAAGTAACGATATTGAGTTAGCTGGAACTTATAATTATTCCTAAAAAATTTATTAGTTAATACATTATTGAAATTCATTCTTTTGAAACTATCATAAGCCCTATCTAATTTATTTTGCAATTTGTTGTCATAATATCACTTATTTGTATTATAAAACTCAGTTAATTTGTTTGCAGCTATGGCCGAGTCCAAAATGTCAAGTTATTGGGTAGAATGGAAAACGCGAACGCAGGTGCAAACGGGACAACCGTTACCGGTTTTTGCGCTACAGTTGCCTTTATGGACATCAAGTCAGCTTCGAAGGCTCATAATGCTGAGCATGTGTTGGACGAAAGAACGCTCACCACAGAGTATTACGAACCAGCGGCAATACCATCGACCGCGGGCGCGCCTTCGGCTGGTTCGTCGCCGGCAGGCTCTGGCTACTCAGGCTCTTCATCCTCCGTGAACTCTGCACCAGCACCTACTAACATCACGCGCTACCACCTAACGTAAGTACTTTTAATTTATTTTATTCTCTATAATCTGCACGTATCATGAATATTCCTCGGTAGATCTATTTGTATACTTAATTAAAGAATAATGTGAGGTTTATTTTAATTTCGTGTACTCTCTTCTTTCTTCATATAAAGTTTAAAGTTGACAATTTGAAAAAAGGTATGATAAGACATGTCATAAATTTATTTTTCATATATCTTCCTTAAAGATCAAAATTTAACGGAATGAATAATTGCGTGCATTTTTTTAAGGGTAGTATTTTCTTTTATAATTTATTATGTTTGTTTCATTCTTTTTAATTTTTTTAGAAATGTGTCACAATAAATTTATCTAAAGTAAAAGGCAATTATGAATATGCGATATAAGATCAATCGTACATTAGTGATTATATGAGTATTTTGTGTTAGGGTATAATAATTATCATTATTAAGTATACAAGAAGGTGCATAAAACATAATAAATTGTAAAATTGGAAACTTTTTCAATGTAATTATTTCTTTGACACATTTTACTAATTTGTTATAAGGTCACCAAACTATGTGACTGGACATAACCTCGTTTTAGATTATCATTTATTATTATTCTTGTCATTATAATTTAATAGTTGTAAATAAAACATTTCATCGAATCATTAACAATGATACATGCAGATCCGACTTTTATTTACATACAGCAACTTGCCTAAAGACGGCAAATATCGCAGCTATCTTTGTGTGTGTGTGCGTACCCCTCCGTATACTACCTTCTTAAACAAACAAAATAAAAACATAATAATTCTATATGAACGCTTTATGGCTTGCAATGTTGTGGTTATAATTTACTATATATAGCAATGAGCATGTTCGTCAAATCCCTCGCACAAATATATTCGGTGCCGCCGCCGCCGCCAAAGCAGTGATCCAGTAAACAACCATCCTGCGTTTTATGGATTGCAGTGTAACTTGGATTGCAGTGTGAAGAGTCTTTCGGAAAAGTGTCAAAGTGTAGTGATGAAATGTGCAAGTGTCTGATTAATTATGGTGTTGAAACAGTGATGTGAATTCGAAAAGATCTTATAACAACATGCATTATGCATAGGTATGTACAAGATCAATCGGATTATATAGAATCACTGTGGCTGGCGGCGGTCCCAACTTCGTTTTATTCGCACCTATCTCTAACGCTATCATGTACGTATTATTGTTGACATTATTGTTATAACAAATTGAAATTAACCATATACTTTATTTTTGGTTAAGCTAAACAATTATTAGAATGTCTGATTAAATCCGAAAAAAGACTTTTTTTTGTAGTTAATCACAAGTTATGTAAAGTTAGTGGTAATATCCTATTTACTTAAATCTATGGCACCAAACAAAAAGTTGATTTAAACGCTACACTTTTTGTGAAATGATGATGCGCGGTCTCTTTTATATTTACTATTTCTAACATTTCGAACAGAATAAGAACGGAGGTGAGAATTTCTCCTATAATTAATTCATTGTATCAAATCGTATTCATAAATATCATTATATTAGTCCCATATGTTATACTTAACTTAAAATTTGCTTTTTGATATCAAATGAAATGAATGATCGCACGGGTTTACAATTTTTGCGTGACGTATTTTTTTCCCTCTTCCG
Source organism: Ornithoptera alexandrae (assembly GCA_029030555.1). NCBI lineage: Eukaryota > Metazoa > Arthropoda > Insecta > Lepidoptera > Papilionidae > Ornithoptera > Ornithoptera alexandrae. Next base: position 2,732,355 of record JARDVY010000064.1, on the reverse strand, counting down.
TGACCAGTTAATTTTTTTTTTAATTAATTATTTAAAAAAAATTATAAATCACAGCGACGTTTACTTTTTGTTAAGAGACTTAATTCGAGTTTTTCTTTTACAAGTGATGTATTTTTTATAGCATTAATCGTACTTAGTTAAATATTCATATTGGTCAACAATCTTAATGGAATATTTAATTAATATCAAAAACTTGGGAGATACATAAATTACTTTCTTTGTGAAAATATACCGTGAATGGAATAACATGGTTAGTGCCAACAGTTCCACAAGTGAGGATTATGAATACATGTTCATTTTGTTATTGACTAGCAAAAAATGTTACAGAACATTAAGTGGCCTTCTTTGTTCATTTTTGAAACACTTCATAATAGAGAATTAAAAATTAGAAAGCTTACAATTTCTTAATGGTTCGTAATAATTTTTTTTGTGCTTTTTACTAAATAGGGATTTCGGGTAGGGTATGCAAACCAAAACCGAAATCTCTGTGTTTAACTGACTCTGCAGGGTCAAAAATAGTTGCAATGAGTTTGATGGACTTGCATTGTCTTATTATTGATAAATTTTACACAAATACTTTAAAGCTTTTTTCCGAAAAATAATTAATTTATTTTTGTTTATTATAATTCATCATGAGCCTTTCTCAATCTATTGCTGGTCGTAGGCCTTCCACAATATCTTCCACCAGATACGGTCTTTGGCTTTTTGCATCTACCCACTTCCGACGTCTCTTACGATGTCGGAGGTACATCTCGACGAAGGGCGTCCTACGTGCGGCGTCCAGCGTTTCCACTCCAAGACTCCTCCTCCAACAGCCGTCATTGACATGGCAAACATGGCCGACTCACTGCCACTTCAGCTTGCAGACTTTGTGAGTTACGTCGCGAACTAGATCTCCGTTGAAATTAAATACCGGCTGTTAATGTTGATGCCTGGTGATTTCCAGTCCAGAATTTTAAATACGATCTCAAGCGCAGTTATGTGTGTGTTGTGAGAGGCGTAACGTATCTTTCAGAGACGTTACGCCTCTCTGTCTCACACCTCGCTGCAACTGTATAGGCTTCGACTGCTGTCGTTGGATTCGCACGGTCATCTTTGCGGCGTTGTACAGACGCTTCAGTATTACGATGTAGCGGTTGTTGACTCGTTATAATTGTAAGGGTTTTAAAGCCCGCCAGGTCTCGATGGAATCGAAGGTCTTATCGTAGTCCACATAAGCTACACTTAGGGGCAGCTTATATTGTGTATATTTTTCTATAATCTGCTGCAGAGTATAGATGTGGTCCACGGTGCTATAACCTGCATGAAACCCGGCCTGTTCTGGTGGTTGGTGACGGTATGTAATAAAATAACCCTATGGAAATACCTCGTCTACAAGCGTATTTTCAGACAGGAGCGCGATCGGTGTATAATTTTTCAATTAGAGTTTATTATCTTTCTTGAAGGACAAGACAACCAACCACGACAATGGTGTGATCCTTTCATGGATTACAGAATGAAACAGATTCTACAATTCTTTCAAGACAAAGGCTCCTCCAGTCTTAATCAATTCTGTTGTAATTCCGTCCTCTTCAGGAGATCTATGATTTTACAGCTGCTCAATAGCTATTTTAATTATTCCATTATTGTTATTCGCTTAATTTTAAATTATTTTATTGAATACGACATAGTTAATTCAATTACGGTGGTGCCTCAGCAGCAGTGTTAATTAATACTATTATTGTGATTCGTTAATTTAAAGCGCAAATGGAGATTTATTGTTGTATACTTTTTTGGTGAAGTTATTTTGTTCTGATTTGTGAATGTGGAACTAGCCTATTAGAGATTGTTACGCTCATATAATTGTATAATGTGCGTATTTATATTACATACTTGTATAAGTGTAAACAGTTTTTAAAAAAAATATTTTAAGAATAAGTAAATTTATTGCTTTGACAATTTAATCAATTTACGAATAGTTAAAACATAGTTGAGTATTTTTTGAAAAACTTGAGAGAGATTATTATTTAGATTTAGGGGGATAGGTTTAGAAAGCCAGTGCCCGCCTTTGCCTCTGCAGCTAATCTAATAAGAGTTCAGGTATTATCGTACAAGTGTAGCCGATATGTAGTTAAAATCCATTGATTTCTGTACGGGAGATTGATTGATGTTCTTAATTTATAGGTTTCGTGTCTTGGAAGTTTTAATCTTTAAATTATAAAAAAATAAGTGTGTATATCGAGGTTTAGTTTACTGAAGAAATATTGTTAATTCGTTAATAGACATATTCTTTACGTCAGTTTTATTAATAAATTTATTATTAATAAACTAATATAATTAAATTCAATTAGAATACATAGTTTTAATAATTGAAAAATATAAATATAAAAGGTGTAATGGGTGATCTTATTGTTAAAGTTTAGTGTGAATTGATAAAGTATCTGATGCAAAATATGTGCATAAATAACCCTCCTTGATTGCTTTCTCGCGCCTGTTACATGGGACCTAATCTGACCACATTGGCGTAAAGTGGGTGTTTATTTGCCTCTTCTTACTATTACTGGGAAAAAAGGCGTAATAGTTTAAAAAAAATAAAAATACCATGTTGTATTAAAGTGTCTTATGCGACTTCTTTTTTTAGTTGGGGAAACGCCTTCGTGTACTTGCTCTTGCAGGAGCAAAGACAGGTTATGTCGTTCTGGCACCCACTACAACCCCCATGATTTTTGTCGCTTTACGGCAGGGCCACGAGAACGCACACCCTCGTGAACCCGTCAGCGCGGGCTGTACCACGAGACTCCATCTCGTGGGGAGAACCTCTCACATTCTCGCATCTGTAAGAGCGCGTCAGAACATACAACGCGCCCACCTCACTGCCTCTCTCTTATCGTGAATTGGGCAACGGATTCCTCCGAATCTATCACCCAGAGGCCATGGGAACTAAATTACTGGTTGTAGGCTTGTCTTGTCGGAGACCGTCTAGATAGCTACCGCCTCGATATTTCTGCCGCCAAAAAATACAATGCAAACATTATTGTGTTCCGGTTTGAAAGGCGTTGTAGATAGTGAAATTATCGAAGTTACGAGACTCAACATCTTACGTCTCAGGCGAGGAGCGCAATGTAACGCCATTGTTATGGGCAAGCGTATCACTTACCATCAAATGAACGTCTTGCACGTCTCGTCGCTTCGTCGAATAAAAAAAAAAACAGAAATCTCTCCCGGCTCCCTGCGGCGGATCTGGTCTTCAACTGTTATACGGCCGCGGAGCATAGGGAGAGCGGGGAAACGCAATACTGATACTCCTCTCTCTCCGTGACTACTCCACGGCTGCGAAGGGCAGTGCAAGCCTGTCCCCCCAACCCATCGGCACACGTCCAAAGTGAGCTTAAGGGGCTCACCTGAAGCGGTTACCTCGAGATGAACGTCAAAAAATTTAAAACATCGAAAAAAACAAGTTAATTAATGACAATACAAACGTTTTTGCGATAAAAACTATTATTTCATACGTTTAACTTTAAATTTAAAGATACATAGGGAAGGGATATAAAGGCTTAACATTTCTAAAATTGCCAAGAAACACTGATGACGTAAACTAAATAATCTTTTTTTTATAATATTCAACAAAGCGACGAGACAAGCGGAACGTTCACCTGAAGATAAGTGATACGCTTGCGCTTAACAATGTGGTAGTAGTTGGATGACATTCACTGCACCTGCGCTGGTCGCCTTGAGACAGAAGACTCGTCACCCCAGTAATTTCACTAGCTGCGATTTCCTTTAAAACGAAACAGTAAACGGCAAATCGGTAACAAGATATATGAGGAGGGATCAAAAAGTAGTGCGATCGACACAATATATACTCCTTGGTAAGAAAAAGAATAAATACTGGCATAGCTCAGATACATATTTGTAATATTAATAAACAAAAAAATCCTCGATTCTCTTTTGTTTTTTTTTTTTGATGTAGTCATTTGTTTGCTTTATGTCGGAACGTGTTCTCGAAAATGGAGACAAATGAAGTAAGAGCCATTAAGAAATACCTCTGTTTAAAAAAGTTAACGACGCAAGAGATTCATTGCGATGTGTAGGCAACTTTAGGAGAGTTTGCTCCGCTGTATTCCACTGTCGCAAGGTGGGCTTCCCAATTTCAAGTAGAGAGAATGAGCATGGAAGACGAACATCGTCGCGGCCGTCCATCGACGTCAGTCACCCATGAAAATGTTGCGAAAGTCGAGAAAATTGTATTGAGCGATCGAAGAGTTATCATCCGATACTTAATTCAAGAAACGGGCATTTCATATGGAAGTATTCAATCCATATTGAAACAATCTTTGAATATGAGAAAAGTATCCGCAATATGGGTGCCGAGAATGTTGACCGACAGTTAGAAAAAAAATCCATTTGACATTTCGAAGATATTGTTGGACAAGTTTCAAGAAGATTCTGAAAACTTTTTGTCTCGTTTCGTAACAATGGACGAAACATGGGTCCATCATTTTGATCCCGAGACAAAACAGCAATCTTCGCAATGGAAACGGCGATCATCACCGACCCCGAAAGTTTCGTGCCGTGGCATCGGCTGGCAAGGTTATAGCCTCAATATTTTGGGACTAAGAAGGGATATTGTTGATTGATTACCTAGGGCGTGGAACCACTATTATAGGCCAATATTATGCAACTGTAATTCCCAAGTTAAGGAATGCCATCAAAGAGAAAAAGAGACGGAAACTTCGAAGGGGCGTGCTGTTTCATCGCGACAACGCACACGCGCACAGGTAGGCAGTTGCGATGGATGCCATTCAGCAAGCTGGCTTCGAATTGATTGACCACACCCCCCTTATTCACTAGATCTGGCGCCTAGCAATTTTTATCTGTTTCCCAAATTGAAAGAATACTTAAGGGGAAACAGGTACAAACACGATAACGAAGTGATGGATGCCGTGGAGAGCTTTTTGCAGGACCAAGACAAAACGTTTTTTTTTTTTTTTTAAAGGGATTGAATCCTTGGAAAAGCGCTGGACTCAGTGTGTAGAGAGACTCGGAGACTATGTAGATTAATAAATTATTAAGTTATCAATATTCATTATATTCTATATCATTCTCAGTACTTTTTGATCCATCGTATAATGGATTGTACATTAAAGAGTTGTCGCGAACCAGAGGCGTGCGCTTCATACAAGCAAATAAGCACTGTATGTCCTAGACCCGTTTTTAACTCATTTAAATATTAAGTTTTCCATTTATTCAAAAATTTACACAACTATCCTAAATTGAGATTGTTAAGTTTATTTATAACTAATAGATAAGTACAGCTACTTCGGGGTACATGCATGAAAATCTTACACGAAATCTGCTCGCACGACCCCGGAAAAATATCATCATCATTAGCCGATAGACGTCTACTGCTGGATATATGAATATATTCGTCAGCAACTTCCAGTATAGAGTCTGCATCCATAACTGGCGTCGGTACAATATGGGTAATAGATATAATTTTTGTCTTCTCCATATTGATTTTAAGGCACAGCAGAGATCATCGAGCATTCTGCTAAGATTTTCCCGAGTCTCGGCCATAACTATGATATATCATCGACGAATTGAAGGTGAGTCATGTACTCGCCGTTTATGTTGATGCCAAGTCCTTCCCAGTCCATAAGCTTGAACACGTCTTTCAGCGCAACTGTGAACAGTTTCGGTGATGCGACGTCGCCTTGCTTGATACTTCGCTGCATATGGATGGGTTTCGAGAAATAGTCCTGGAAACGGAGTGACATAGTGGCGTTTTCGTACAACTGGCAACATTTGGATGTATCGATAGTCGTATTTGGCACCTCTGGAGTGACTGAAGTATTGCCCAAGTCTCGACTGAATCAAGGGCTTTTTCATAGTCCACAAACGCTAAGCATACAGGCAAGTTTTATTCTTCTGTCTTCTGGAAGACTTGTAGCAGCGTATTTAAACTAAGAACTAAGGTCATCGACATAGCCCAAAAGAATGCAAATCTCAAGTAGCAACACACATTGCTCGAAAGACTGACCGCCGATGGGACACCAAGGTATTCAAATGGCAACCGCGTACTGGAAGACGCAATGTGTTAGGAGGTCCCCTAACTAGGTGGTCCGACGTATCTTTGGGGGAGGTCCTTATCCATTAGTGGACGTCTCTCGGGCGATGATGATAATGACACATTAAAAAGCTCTACCCTGCCTCTATTCAGGGTACAATTGAGAAGATAATTCTAAAAGTATTAAGACCGCCTCACATACGATGCGTATATACATAATAAATAAGTAAATATTTTATAATCATATAGATATGGCGATGTAGTCTTTTATTGGTAACAAAAACTACATCGCCGCTTACTTCACTGTCAATAGTCTAGATGTAGCCTAGTCACTTTTAAGATTATGTACTATATAAGGTAAGTAAAGTGAAAGTTATTACTTTTGTTATTTTAGGTATTACAAGAAATTATTATATTGTATTAAACGAAATTAGCGAATAATATTGAAAAAATAAAGTAAACTTTTTAAAATTTGGGAATCTGTTGAAGCAAAGTCCGAGAAGTATAGGGGATTTGCAGACGTTCAAATAGCTTTATAAACAATTTTAGCGACCGTCCAACGTGAAGTATGGAAGCCTGTTTTATGCTTTACGTGAGGGAAATGACTTCGCATACCTGTCCTCGCGGGGGTAAAGACAGGTTATTTTGGACTTGCATCGACTAAAACTTCCACGATGTTTCACCTTCGTGGCTCTACGGCAGACACAGGAACGCTTTTGAATACCTCCGTGACTCCGCTAGCGCCGGCTGCACCATACAGTCCCACCTCGGGGGAAGAACTCACCCTTACCACTTCTGTAAAGACGCGTCGGAACATACACCGCATCCACCTTTCGGACTTTTACCACACTTTGAGTCACCTGTGCAACGGATCCCCCCGAAGACGTCACTTAGAGGCCATGCGAGCCAAGAGAGACAACTCGCACAACTTCGACCCAACGAACGACCCAACGAGCCGCAGCTGATGTTGGGTTTCGTCACCAACCGTTATACGGCCGTGGAGGATTGAGAATTGCGGCAAAACGCCTCTTCCCTGTGGCCTCACCGTCACCGCAACAGCGGTTCGACACCACTTAGTCGCGGAGGATAAGGAGAGCGGCGAATCGCAATACCGACAGTCCTCTCGCTCCGTCTCGGCTGTAAAGGGCACAAACCTGTCCCCGCAACCCACCAGCATACATCCGAGGCGAGCTCACGGAGCTCAATTGAAACGGCCACGTCGGGCCGGCGGTTTAGGTTTCTCTTAGCTTTGCCGTGGGTGTCCAAGCCACGGTTACTGAACCCCACCGCTACGACAAAGCGGGAACCTCTTCCGGGTGAAGTATTGGGGGCCTCTAGCGTTGTTATGAATTTGGGCTAAAACAATTGATGACTGACTGTTTAACGGCCAGTTTTTTAATCATGGTTTGCACTTATTGGCAATACAGATCACCCGTAATGGTCTGATCCGATTTTAAGAAGGTAGAGTGTATTAAATCAACACCGGTCGGGCAAACACTCACTAGCACTTTTTTCTTAATCAACTTTCGCTCGGGACTGGTTTTGGCCGGTTACCTTGAGTTCGTCCACTGCGATGAGCATTTCTGATTGACGTACATTATCATCTATTTATCATTTCAATTGAATATACCTTTTAAAATTTCTTAGTTATTGTAATGTTTTATAACATAAATAACGCAGCATTCAAGGCACACCACTCAATTCATACGGTACCAATTTCTCAAAATGTTTCAAGTAAATTAAAATTGTTTCATGATTTACACCGAGGTCTGCCGCTAAGTCTGGACGTAGTTTGCGATGAATTTGCTTTCACGATCATCTTAAATTCTTCATTGTCAATATGGGGGTGCCTGCCTGTCTGCAACGTTAGAACCAGAAATGTAACATTGGCTTTCTTTTACAATAATTTCCCCATCTTATTCTTAAAGTGCCTCTTCATTACAGGCGGTTGATCGTTAGATTTGCGAACTTGCTAGCTTCAACATAAACATAATTAATCCTTGGAGCTCTTTATTAATTTTCACCGGTGCTAGGTTTCTGTTGTTGGAGATCGTCTAGATAGGTGTCACCGCAGCGCCTATTGCAGCCGCCAAATAGTAGTGTGCGAACATTACGGTGTTCCGGTTTGAAGAGCATTTTAGCTAGAGAAAATACTGGGGTCGACTAGGCTTTTAACATCTTATGTCTCAAGGCGACGAGCGCTAGTGATGCAGTGTATAACATCCTAACTAGTTTCACGTTGTTATAGGCTGGCGCATCTCCTACTATCAGGTGAATGTCCCGCTCGTCTCCACGTTTCGTTGGATTAAAAAAATGTTTCTGCAATGCTGTTAGCCACAGTGGAATTCATATTCATAAATAATGCGATATTTAAAATTATCGATATTGTGAATTTGTTTTATTTCTTTGACATTCTTCTAGAGGATGTCAAAAAAATTAAACATATATCACGAAAACATGAATTACTAAAATCAAAACTAAAATACTCAAGCCTTAACTTGAAATAAATTTTTATTTAGCATTCCTAATCAAACGGCAGAATATTTGCTATCAAAGTGAGCCAGTTCATGTGATACTCGTCAGATGTCCTACTATAAAATATTTATCTTTTTGATAATTGCAACATCACCCGTGGAGTTACAACACTAAGATTAATATAAAAAAATTGTCCTTAACAATGTATATGAAATAAGTATTTTACATTTTATAATTGACAGGCTATTTTTAATGATTAGAAGTAAAAGTTTCAGAGACTAGGAGAAAACCGAATAAACAGAAACCTTTTAAAACTTGGATATTTAGTTTAGATATCGCTTAAACAATTCATATTATTAAAAATTACTTATTTTCAACGAACACACGTAATTTTATTTATATAGATGTATTATTATATCTTAACATCAAACGAATTTCTCAAGTTAAATTTATACATTGTTATATGAATCGCTATCGCCTCTTGACCTATATAATAGGTGACTTCGTATATAATTTTTTGAATTATTGAAAACATTTACTAGAAGGTTATAACAACAATTTTTACATGATGTTAAGTTGTCGATATCATATATCAAAAATTAGTCATAAAATATAAAAACGAGTCATCACGATGGATATGCAATTACATAAATGTCTGCAATTACGGTGTACCATAGTATTTTTTGATTTAATAATTTAAGAAGAATTTAAAAATAAATGTCTGGTATTTTTTGATCAGTTCTTTAGTTTATAGAGAACTCACAATAATTTTTAGTAAAGCTATAACTTCACATCAATTTAACGTGATGTTAAGCGACACTGAGTTAGTAAAGGGTGAATAAAAATGTAAATGCTGTAATTACTTTAACACAGCAAAGCTTTTAGATTGATAAAATGAGTAGCTGCTTTTGAAAACTATTATCATCCTGGATGGATCGTAGTTTTTTCAAAATTTCTAGTTTTTTTTATAAGGCACGAGGCTCATTCGTTTGATGTGTTAAAACGAAAAGGAGAGTGTTATATGAATACAAATACATAGAGAATATTTATAATAAATAAATTTACAAACAGGTTTTATAACGAATAGTAAAATTGACGGTATTAATTATTAGCTAACGCCAATCCCTGGAACTATTCCTAATGCTACAAGAATTGATATTATAACTCGTAGATAGTTAGAATTCAAGCTATTGCAGTAACGTAAAGACGAAAATCTTTAGTACTTGTGCCGCTATTACTATATAGGCATGAAACATGAATGAGCCTCATAAAAAGGCGCCTAAAGTTACCAAAAGAGCAATGTTGAGATTCTTTGCGCGACTAGATGCAAATAGGTAAGAAAAGAGATTTATAGAACTAATATCCCTAACATAACAGGTCAAAGAATTACTGGATTTCAGTGGCAGTAGGCAGAACACGCGGTGACATAACTGACGGCTGATGTCAGTACAGTAATGTCCTCTAGTGTACTTCGCGTACCGGTGTATTTAGTCCTATTTGGTGTTTCCCCAAGATGGACCGTCGAAATGGCGAAAGTTGAGGAAAGCCGGTAAGCGGATGACGGGGAGATCTATGGAGAAGGTCTATATTCAGTAGTGAATATCAATCGAAATAATAAATTTGGACTTTCTTCCATGATGATGATATAATTCTGCACCCTTTGTATGGAGGATACATAAACGCAGATGATACTATAATCAGCCGATAAATGCTTTCTGCTGGAAAAATTAATGTTAAGTAAAAATTAATAAAGCATTAATATTAGTTAAAAAGATAAATGTTTGGACAGGTCATTATTTTGTGGATGGTATAATCGAAAATTTATATTAATAAACTTAATTACTGATAAAACAGTACAAATCCAAAGTATTGCTTTGTCCAGTCGTTAAAATCGGTTAAGTCGTTCTTTTTCTGTTAAAATGGAAATAGCGAATTTCAACCGACTTGTGATTGTATAAAGGTTACGACGTTCTCGTAGACATGATATGTATTGTATGCCTGATGTATACAAAACATATGTAAAGAAATTGTTGTCATCATTAAACTGTTACCATGGCTATATATTTGTTTCCGGAATAAACTTAGGTTTTTCTTTTTTATTTTTAAAAAACACGTTAAAAATAATTTCAATAAATAACAAACTTTTAGTAAATAATTTTTGTCTATCAGTTTCATATAATTAAATTCATATGAATATTTAACACTAGGACGAATTGTTTTTTCATGGTTCTAAAAATATATACCAATAGAGATAGTACTCAGCAAGCACCCTACGTATATTCTTTTGTGCTTATTCTTATATACTTCTCAGTTTTTCTAGTGCATTGGTTATAATCATGCCTGATATACAGTGGTAGTTGTTTAATTAGAAACACTACCAACGGTGCTTGACTAATATATAATATATATAGAATAATAATATATAATAAAATATAATATATATAGAATAGGACAACAATATGTTTAACGATTTGTCATTTATTAGAAAAACAATATAAATCCTATTACACAAGTACAATTTCAATATTACATTACGTACAAACATTTCAATCAGTTTTCAGGTATGAACAATAATAGTCAACTAATTAGAAACAAAAAAAAAGTATAAAAAACAATATTTTTTAAGTATTAGTAATTAGTATTGTATTTACGAAATAGCTACTATCCACATAATTATCCTACTAATAGTTATAATAATTATTTAGTGGCGTATTCCTTATTTTCAATAACAGTACTGCAACGCAACGACACGTGGCATTAATTCAATCAATTTCATACATTTTTCTAAGAGGAAGTGTTTGTTGAATTCCATGCTTCAACAAATGCTTCATATAGTTCGTTTTGTTTGTTTGAGTGTTGTTACGTTTGTTAAGCTTTCTTTTTAACAATATACCAGAAATTTTTTATCGCGTTTAAATCCGGACTACTTGCTGATCAGTCTAAACGGAATATACGCTGTTCGTCAAGGAAATATTTGACGCCATTTGCCGTGTGTTTAGGGTAATTTTCATGCTGAAAGATCCAGGTTACAGGTAAATGACCGTCCAAGTAGGGAATCATTGTGTGCTTTAAGATATTTTTGTATTGCCATTGATCCAATGTACCTTCAATCTTCCAAACAGGTTCAACTTAACATCCGGACAACAAACACCCCCAAACTTTAATGTTACCGCCACCGTGCTTGATTATACTTCTTGTGTATTTATAATTAAAAGCATTGTTTACAGGACGTCTAACAGCGTTTCCCATCGGAATTTACAATATTTATTTTTGTTTTATCTGAAAATAACACTTTATACTATTCTCGTATCGTCCAATTAACATATTTTTTAGCGAATAATAATAGCTTCTCTCGGTCTTACTTGGTAAGAAGCGGTACCTTTCGATAGATTCTTCCAAACAATTTAGCTTCCGCTAATCTTCGACGTATCAGTCTTGAAGAGATGTTTCTCGGGTCATCAGGTGAAAAAATTCATTTTTAATCTGATTGGTTTTTACTTGGGTCTTTTTTTACCAACACGAACGATTAACGTTATCTTCTCTGGGAGAGGTTTTTCTTGGCGTAGCCTTTCTAAGAACGATTTTAACAGTTCCATGTGTTATATATTGATCAATTGCATTAAAAACTTTCTTTACAGAACAATATAAGTGCTGAGCTATTCTTCTGTACGCCCACATATGATCTATATGTAAATTAACAATTATTTGCCTAGTTGACGCGTCACAACTTTTATTTTTGCCCATTTTGAATAAAATAAAATTCAGATAAAATTTTGAATTACCGCCAATAGAAAGAGCCAAGAAAGAAATATTTTTCTCCAATTTCAAAAAAAGAATGAGCATGGATGTTCTTTTATAATGTTTCTAATTGGGCATCCAAACGGATAGAAACAGAAAATAAACTCCTACGATAAGACTCATTTTGAAATTAAAAGTAAGATATGTTTTATATTTTATGCATTTAATGAGTTTTTTTTATTTGATTGGACTTATATTATTGAATGATTATTAATTATTGAATGTGTATATTTTTTAACAACATTTGTACGTTGAAGTTATACTTTCTTTATTCATAACAAGTGTTTCTAATTATATGACCACTATATATTGTGGGTGTTAGGAGACCGCTTCCGAAAACAAAAACAGACTATAGTGTACTAATGACACCTTTGATGGTGGGACGGAAAAAAAAGTCGATCTTGATTTAAAAAAAAAATCATGTTTTTAAAACGTTTCATTAGCATTATTTAAGCATCATTATGTTAGTACAGCTAAATAAAATGATAGTTTCATAAAAAATACATTATTTTACTAAAAAAAAAACTAGCAATGAAATAAAATCATAACCAGTTGATGCTCGGATCAATGAACGCGTGGGCGCGGCGGGAACTTAAAACGTATTTGGTTTCAATTTGAACCTTATTTGATAGGGCCACGGAGCATTTAAATTGGCGCACTATTCATAAACATATTGACATACATTTATCTTTAAAATTTAAAGTTACACATTACAAAAATTAAACCACTGGTTCAGCATCTGCAGTACAAAATTGCTACAGCGATGATTTTTAGTGGATCCCACGGTTGACTAGTGCTCGCGACGCACAGTTATTATATAAAACTGCCCATTTGCCGTTCGATCTTCCCGCTGTGCGATCTGCCCGTTACTACTTCGGCTTACTTATCCAGTGGGCTATGTCAACGACCGTTGTTCGTCTACGTATCTTCTCATTACTGATACGATCACGTAGAGCAGTTAAGTTATACTTACTACTACCTGCGAGCAGTCGCAAGCGGGTCTCCGGGCTTCTGTGGTTGGCCTCTCCAGTGTTACTTTATATTAAACCGTTTTGAATTTTGCGGCTATTACACATGTTAAAATATATTCGATGAATCCATTCTTAGATGTTTAATTAAATTTGTAACGATCGCGAAAACAAGAAATAATTACTTAAATTTTTCATCAATTATATGAGAGAATCGAACTTATTAGGCCGGGGATAATTTTGGCACTTGTGTTAAACAGGTTTTAGCAAGTTCATATAAAACTTCTAAGAAAAAACCAGTACTAAAACAATTTTCAGATTAAATGCCGTATGCTACATGAAACCCACTTGGGCATTGTCCTGTGAGTGAATAATGATTATTTATTTAGTCTTTATTGTGAAGGTACAAAGGGCGAATTTATTTCGTACGTTGCATTCTTTCAATTATTTATGACAATTAAAAAATATGGATATATATATATATATATATATATATATATAACAGCCAGAGTATTACATACGAGCACACTTTACCATTTTCGGCTTTACATTGTTTAAAATTGAGGTCCGATGAAAAATATAAATTCCATGAAATAAAAAATTGAGGCTAATTATATTTTATAGCAATTATTCAGTATGTATTTAATTCTCTGGCGTAGCGACCCAAAGTGAGTCTTGACCTTCTACATAAAAGAGCCACTAGTGTTGTTTGTTGCACACCGCATCCTGCTTGATTTATTGAATAAAAATACGATAGAGGTTGTAATTGTAGACATAAGCGTTTTATTTGTATATATATCTTCATTCATCATCATTTATGGTATAATATATTAATACCTTATGATCTCTGGCAACAGAAACTAGTGATACAAGTAAAGCAATATTTTGGCTTTTAAAATCTATATTAAAAATTAGCCCGCTAACGTACCTGCGCTCATTCCTCCCAGGCTAGAATGGTACTATTTTAATTGTATCATCATATCATTCTGGACGAATGTCCTTAAATAACAAAAGTGGCAAAAAAAAACAGTACTATAATATATTAATCTTTATTATTGTTATAAAATTGAGGAGTAATAATAAATTTTAGCAAAATCGGAGCACTTTACTTAGTAAAATTTTTCTCGTAGGTTAAAACAAACAAAAATGTATCGGTCGAATTCAGAATCTTCTGTCTATCATAGATTAAAGTAGTATAAAAGTAAATATTCTTTCGTTATCGTTATCGTATATCCTCGTTAGTGGTGTCTTTGCATACGTACGTCGTTACGCAAATAGTTGTTTGAGATATATAGAAAAGTATTACGGTTTTACTAGAAATAAAGTAATAATAAGAACTTTTACATCAAAGTAGGACAAAACAGAATATGTTCAGAGCTATAGAAAAATTACTATGCGGGGTACGTTTGTAACAAGTGTCGAATTGATATCTTGGAAATCTGCGAATTATGACGTTACATCAAGAGTTAAATGTGTTTTATTTAAATGACACACATGAAATGACAGCATCCCACAATGCTTTAAAGAACGAGAAATTTGATCCAATAATTGTGCAGTAGTTATATTTATACATTAGCTAACGGTTTTGCAATTTATTGTAATACATAATATATTTTGTTTTTATTATGCCTTTTTAAGCTATAGAGAATTTGTTATAAAAAATCTTTTCGTAAATCCGCGTAATAGCCGATGTTCGGTGTCAAGTGTCTATGTCTGCATTAAAAGCTGTGTTTGATAGATCTTTAACTAACTCTAGCTGAAGTTTCAGTGACAATGACAAAAATGTTTACTTGTATGATTTCAAGTTTTCATACACCAACCAGGGTTACTCTGTGTATTCATCACATCAGCTAAATTGATAACATAACATTGCGTTACACGTATTGATAAACTAAAAACAGTAAAAGAAGCATAGTAGATATCTAGCCGACGATTCATCTAAATTTAATTTTTATATTTTCCTTATAAAAGTTACAGCTATGTACATATTTATCATGGTTCGTGATTCCCGAACTAGGAATATTTCCTGTATTTCGAGAAACATAATGAAAGGATCCTTCATCAACATTATAAAATTAATTATATAGCAAAACTTACTATAACTATATCGAGAGGAAGTCACGAACAGAAAAATGCTTATATTTTTTACCGTAGTGCTCCGAAACTCTAAAAATTAAATGGAAGTTACTATTTAATTTTTAGTATTTAATATAAATTTGTCAATGGAATAACAAAGTGCATGCAACTGATGAAACATCGTTGTCAATATATATATATATATCTCAGTTTTATATCTATTCCGCCTATAAGTTCTGTTACAAATGAAAATGCATTTTTTTTAATGAAGTAATGTAATATTATTAAAATTTATGCCTACATATTTATTAGTCTCAGCAAAATAGAAAAAAATATTCTATTCGAAATGGCCACCTTTGACGTTTATACAGGCCTTTAATCTGTTTGGCCACGAATTTATGGATTTACTCGCACTGTTTTCAAGAGAAATTTCACCACTGCTTGCTCCAAAAATTTTTTAAGAGAATCATTGTCGCCGTGTCGTTTAGAGCAGGCCATGTCCTCTAAAACGGACCATAATTTTAGATCTAAAGGGTTGAGGTCTGGGCTAGGCGAAGGCCAGTTTTCAGCTCTTATAAAGTCCCTAACGTTGGTTTTAAGCCACCAGACTTAGTCAGTGGAGTCCTGTTGGAAAGTCCTCGATATATTTATAAAAAGTGTATTGCTGAGAGGTTTCACAACATGATAAAGGACTATATCTTGATACACTTTGGCTGAAGTTTTACTCCTTTTTCATATAAATGCAGTTTTGTGACTCTTTAATAAAACAGACCCCACCAAACCATCATTAACACAGGATGATGACCATGACCACGTTGTACCTTTCCGACCACTTGAGCAACTTCTTTAGAACTGTGGGCGTTCACTTCATCATTTTGCTTATTGTAGTGTTCTTCAATCGTGAAATTTTTTTCATCGGTAAAGAGGATATTTCCTTGCTTTTCACATGCTTATCGCGACAGAAGGTTTTTTTCATTTTGATCAATCCACTCTCTTTAATTGTAAAGATTGATTTAGAGCATGTCCTGTATATCGACGATTAGCACCGAGCTTCAGGTCTAGTTTTATAATACGCTACACAGTCCTAGTGGGAATCTTCTTTTCTTGCGATAAGATTTTTTGCTCCCTAATGGGGTTTCGACGAATTTTAGCTTTAACAGCATTAACAGCCTTTGTAGTTCTAACAGCACACGGCCGCCTCGATCTTTTTGGTCTTCAATAGAGGAAGTGTTGTTGTGTCAGTTGATAGTACAACATACGGCTGATACGATAGTTAGCTTTTGAAGTGTCTGGAATGTGACCGATGGTTCCATACCCACTTTGCGCCAGGCGATCACTACAATTCTATTTTCCTTAAAACTCTATTCTATATTGTAATTTTATAATGAACACGAAAAAATATGTGAAATGGCGCAAAATAGAAATAAGTTTTTAAAATAATATACATTTGCCAAATCTAAAATATTTAAAAAGATGAAAAAAGAAAAGTTTTTATCTAACAGTATTTATGGCCAGAGCAGTTATACAAAGAACGAAAATAAAGCATCCGTGTGGTAAGACTCAACTAATTTTTAGTATTTACTTCGCAAAAATTATGTCGATTAACCTTTTATGTTAGGGCTGGAATGTGTGTCATGTAATTGTTCTTATAAGAGCTATTTACGTTCATTTTCCATTATTCTCTATATACCAAAGTATTTAAAAAGGTATGTTATGTACAAAAACATTAAGGCAAATAATGTAAATTATAACAATAAATGGGATAGAATTGAGGTTTGCGCTATTCTAGAAACTTTTTTTTATAAGATAACTAACTGTTCCTTGCCCGCATTGCTGGCAGTAATATGGAAATAGATTTGAAATTTAGACTTGAAATTTGTCAGCAATGTTCCCGTCCTGCGACAAACCGCTTATTAACACTCCCGCAACTACCTCTGGGGAAGGAATTGTGTAAAATCCGTTCTTAGCTGACCTCTAAATGACAAAAGCAATATCTCTAGCAAATTTTGAGTGTTTACGTCTAAAAGTACTCTGATGAAATCTTGTGATGAGTCACTGGATCTTTTGATATCTCCTATACATATAGATTTTTAATAACATTTTTCGCTGAAATTAAAATTTCTTTAAAGTCAAAGAAAATTACATTATACTACTATTTTATTACGTACTATTTATAGGCCTGGCCGGCCTATCGTCGCAACTAAAAATAAAGGATAAAAAATGGTTATTGTGGGTTATATCCCTAAGAGATAGACATATACCATCGTAGACTTTTTTGTAGACCTTCTTAAGGTGTATAATACTAGTACATTATTTTGATCTATCTCATAGGGTTCAGCCAGCGTTTACAATGTAAGCACAAAAAATGAGTTTATTTACATCACATTAGAAACCTCTAAAATTATCAGTATTTCTTTACTATATTATACATACAACCTTCTTTTTGAATCACTCTATCTATTAAAAAAAAACTGTTTACATTTTGTAGCTGGGTTATTTACCAACTTCTAATGCCTACTTACTATGCCTTTTCGTTAAAATTGTGGATGTAATTTTCGTTAAATCGCATTAATGTTCTCTCTGTCGTGTCATTTAGTTTCCTTCTATAGTTGTTAGATGTTTAAGTATGGAACTAGCATATTATGTGAAAAACTGAATCAACACGAAATCAAGTAGTGTATAGAGTAGAATTTTTTTTATGAAATTTATATAGTTAATGAATCGAAGTATGTCCTATTATTATTTTTACTTCGCCATTTTATAGGTAGGAGGTATCCATTGATATCATAGCTTAAAAACATTCGGTAGAATTAACAAAATCTTTAAACAAATAAATAAAAATCACTTAAGTAGCTTTGCGTTACCATTACATATAAATTGTTATTCATGAACTTATTGCTCAGGCAAAAGCTGTTTGTTTGGAATGTCTGCGCTGAAAAAATTTGTACTTGGAGCAAAGTTCGGAAAACATGGTGATTGTTTAAAAACATTTCATTCGCAGTTCCACTAATTTAGCGACCGTCTGTCGTAAACTATACAGTTTAGTGTTGTCTTGAAGCAGCAGTGAGCTAGAAGTATTTACCAATTTTGTTTGTTTAACGGCTAGTTTTTTCATGGTTTACATTTGTCGACAATACAGATCTACCGCAATCGGCTAGATCTAAGCAAAATATAAAGCATGGTATTAGCACTGGTCCGTCGTCCACCTAGCTTTACCGTACCTTTTTCTGAGGACAGGATTTGATCGTTTCCCTATGATTCTCAACAACTGTGGATGAGCGTTTCTGATGGTCGTACAGTATTAATTTTTTATTACAAGTGACGAAACGGTTCAAAATTATAACGTTATTTTGAAGGATAATTAATAATGTAACGCAGAATTTAATACATGTTTGTGGTGTGCTGCACTCAATTCATGTCGTGGTATTCAATTCTCGAGCTTTTTCACTTTTACAATTAATTTCAAGTAAACTAAAATTATTTTGTTCCCCACACTGAAGCATGCCGCCGCTAAGTCATCTGATGTGGATTGCAATAGATCCGCTTCCATGATCACCTAATTCTTCTCTGTCAACTGTCGGGTTCGTTTTGGAGATCATTTCCAGAGTGAAAACGTTTGAATTTTGGTACCATGTCTTTCTTTCTTTTACAGTAGCTTTCGCTGTTATTGTGATAATATTTTTTACCAGGACAACTTTTGACTTTATATTAAGCGCAGAATTGATTATGAGTGAAGTTCTGTTGCTATATCTGAGCAGGTACTGCCAAAACTCATCTAGGGGCGTTATACTCGGTGGATAGGCGAGTTAAGAAAGGCTTGTTGGTGATCAAGAATTAGTCACATCTAGGCTCGTTGACAGTCTTGAACACAGGCGAGGTGTAGCCAATCAGGTGGGTTTGTGGTCAAGCGCTGACCTTGATGATATTAAAAAAATATATACACGTCATGAATCATTCGAGCTCCTTCTGCGATGATAGCGCAAAGGTTAAACTCTTATTCCTAAATAAAGCATCGTTTCAAGTTTTGTTCACAAAATTAAAAAAATTAATAGCGCGAAATCAAATAACTAAATTTGAAACACAAGTCTAAATTTAAAATACTTTTGAATTTAAAATTCCTAACCTATCGTTAAATTATTTCAGATCAAAGTGGGGCACAGTTCGACTTAAGGCCGATTTCATATGTAGACCTAAGATTTCTAGAGTGGTTGCTTCTATCTTCAAATTTTTCAATTTTAAACCTTAGCCAAATTGATCTGAAGAAGCTGGGAAAGCTGACTTCATTAAAACGCCGTTGTTATTATTTATATATTTCTTATCACTAGTAGTAGGTCTCGGTAACCAAAGACCGTCTAGGTAGGTAGGTAGGGATCATCGCACCGTCTATTTCTGCTGCCTAAATGCAGTTGTGTATAAATATTTATTGTGTTCCGGATGGAACGGCGCTGTAGCTAGTGTAATTACTGGGGTAGAGACTCAACATCTTGTCTCGTGCGACGAGCGCAATGTGGTGCAGTATATATCACCCTATCTTCCGTTACGTTGTTACGTACAGGCATATTACTTACCATCAGTTGAACGTCCTGTTCGTCTCGTCGCTTTGTATTATAAAATAAAAATTACATATACTTTCTATACTATCGGGATTATATACACATAAAATTAAGTCTTAATTTTCGATTCTGTTTATATTGCCGAAAATTTTAAAAAATATTTATTCACAAAGTGTTTTTCATAAATATTTCAAGTAATTTCATGACAGTTTAATAATATTGTACTGTTACAAACAAATATCTGTCTAAACATGGCACTAACAGATAATAATGTTAACGCTGCGACTGTCACACAATGTCCGTTATGCCAAATGGTTAATTTTATAAAAAGCTTTGGTAATGTTAATATCCTTTTTAATACCATAAAGTTAGAGATAAATAAATGTTTATTTCATACATGTGTACTATTTTTTTTTTTTTTGTTAAAATGAATATTTTATATTATAGATAAACATTTCAACGTGTATATATAGTATTGCTTTATTGTAAAAAAAAAAACAGTTTTAATGTTTTATCCCTTTTTTATACCATATACTGAACTTGTGTGAAATCATAGGAAGACAGGCACATCACCACTTTGCAAACTAGTTCAGAATTTATATTAAAATATTATTATTATTATTATATATTATAATTTATTTTAAAATATATCTCATAATTCTTTGAGTAATAAACATTATTTTTATTTGAAATGTTAAAGTTTACAGTATTATGTGTACAAAGTTAAAAAGCGATTAATTTCCTTAAAAGAAAATATTCAAAATTGTGTAATAAGAAATCATGTGTACGTTTCGAGTTAATAAAATTTATTTAACCCTTTTAGTGCTGAGCTAATTGTCATATATTATGTATAAATTGAGAAAGGATTTTTGAAAAAAGTAACTTATTAAGTAATCTTAAATATTTTCATCAAACTACTCTAATGTTACATATTTTCTACTATAACTGTATTTAATTAAAAATAAAAGAACAAACAAGAATATAAAAAAAAATCATTGGCAAAAATGTTTCCCCACACAAATCCCATGGACTTCATTTTTACAGTTAGTTTCATTGTAATTACATGACAAATTCGACATTTTGCAAGATAAAATAAAAAACTTTTACTTAAAAAAAATACAAAAATCAATGATAAATTCACAGAAAAAGTATTTTTTATTAATGTTGTTAACTTATTATGAACGTAATTAATACATGCGCACGTTACAACACGTCCGCATCAATCGGTACCTAAAATCAAACTGCGCAATAATCGATATTCCGCTCCGCAATTTATACGCATTAATAGAGAATCGATTTATAGTCGGTTGTCGTTCTAAGGGTTAATTAAAAGAAACTATGTTATACTTTTATACATCACTATATAATGATCATCCTTTTTTATAATTAATGTGTGGGGTGTGGGGTAATCCTTACCTTGGACATTTTACAGCATCTTTATATATTTGCAAGTAAAAGAGTCATCACTGATTATTTTCGACATTATTGTATACGGTTTTATAACTTTTTGTGCTTTCCGCGTGACCGGACCGATCGGACCACTCACTCATACATGTTTTTACAAATGTTTACTGTAGATATTAAAGTTATTTAGTTGACAATAAAATTATTTCAATGCAAACAAATATTATTGAACGGGGACGTGGTTCCTTGTTGAAGGACGGCACCACAGCAATTATATTTTTATAAATATTGCTTTGGTCTAATAAAAAACGGTTAATGCATTTTGTCATTAAATTTAAAAGCATCAGAAAAACTGTGTATTGAATTAAATCCCAGAAAACGTTAATTCGTCAGACCATACGCTAATAACGTAGCAACATTTTTCGACAAAATTTTACTGTTCAACCGTTAACCCATGAGATTTTTTTTTCTCAGCCATTATTCTGCTACTTTAAATCTTCATTTAAACGAATTTAAATTAGTTTCTTAATTTGGAGAGGTAATTCAGAATTGAGTTATGAAAATAATTTTTAATAACTCGTTGAGTTTCTGTTTTCACGACCGACACTTGGAATTTCTCTACTAGTCATGTAACGGGCTAATGAATGTATAGTTGTCGATCGTTAAAACGTATTATAATGTGATACGGCAATGGTGAACTGTTGAATTCATTTGAATATTTTAAAGCTTTCGCGATCTGCAACAAATTTTCTTTGCCCAACAGAAATTTTTATTACCGCGTTCATTGAATTATTTCCAATATTATTTATTTATAACTGACGTTATGAGTCCCTGATCAGACAGAGACAGCATCCATGGTCACGGAAGCACTAAGGAGACAAATGTCCATAAATCATAATTAATACAGAGCACAAACAGCTTTTAATTATTTAAAGATTGCATTTATCACAGAATAAGATTACTATATTTTGAAGTCTTATAGTGACATGCTTGGTTTTTTATTTAATTTTATTAATAATGAGATCCTACACTGGCCACCGCCACAAGTTAGGGAATCGTTTCATTAAGAGAAAAAAGCTTAACATTATGTCACAAAGTGTAGTTAAATAAAAGCATAATATCATATTTTTTAATAAATGTATAATATTCGTCGTCTGTTGACATTATCGGTCCCCACCGTACACAGATATTTTTAATAAACAGTTCATTCGCGAGGATTCTTCGACCGTTTACACATGAGATTTCTGTGGTCGAAACTGCGTACCTGAACGTAAATTTTGAATATATTAATTACAATATTTTTTTTGTTCTGTTGAGTAGCTAGCTTTTATTTTATACCCTTTAGTTTACGAGTGCGTATATGATCTCCGACAGGAAAATGTAATTAATTGGTGACATTACTATTAAGTTTCTCAGTTATCTTGATTTTAGATTCGATGAACCGTCCAAACATTTCACGTTTAAAACAAACAGTTTGGTCTAATATAACTGACTTTGTCAAATGTCTACGAGATAAACAGTGAAATAATAAAAATAAATTTGGAGTAGTTAGTTATCACCTCGAATTCAAAAATGTTTCGTAGGTAGAACGTTTTTCTATTAGGATTTAATCCAACAATATAGGCGATGAATTTAAGATATACACTATCGGAACAGAAGAATCTTTTTTACGAACTAATATCGGTACAGGTGGTCAGCACGTGGTGGACAAGTCCTATTTGTCATATGTAATGCACTTGATTAATTTAACTGGCGAAAGCATATAACGTTGCTTCATTTATTATACGAAGGGTGTTCATTACAAAGTGACAATGACAAAAGTAAATACTGGCTCATAAAGCTACAATATTGATAAGGTTAAAAAAAGAAATAACTTCAATATTCTCTGTTTTTTTTTGAAAATAGAAGATTTTTGTTTATTTTCCGTCGTTACGTGTCATTCATAATGATTCAATTTATTTGTGTCCGGTTAAGTATCTGCGCTTGTAAAATTATACTAGAGAAAAATTCAATCAAGACTCCTGCACAAAAAACAAACGTGTCTTAACTTTTCGCAAACGATTGTGAGAAGATCCTAACCCTTTTTTGATTCGATTTCTCACCATGGACGAAACGCAACTACACACGTTTTCCTTAAGTAAAATTACAGTATGTCTTGAAAAAGACCATCATAACCAACCCTTAAAATACTTAACGCGCGTCCTTCCGCCAGCATGATAATGGGCTCTCATTCCCAGGTCATTAAAGAAGGGGGGGGGGGCATGTTTAAATATCTCGAATATGTTGTTACTGTTACGGTTTCTTTGTATGAGGGCACAAATAAAAAAAATGTGCAATGACATCGCGAGAAACAACTAGGCAAACGTGCAAAAACTGTTATATACCATCAGGATAACACCCTGCCTTACAGAGCCGCTGTTCCAATTGTTATTTATATTCCGATGGTTATATCTAGTTCCAAGGTTGAAGGAGTGTATAGTAATAAAAACAGTAGCCGTTGGCAGTACATGTACAGGTACTCAGGATGTACGAGTTTTATAAGAAAGAAGTATTTGGCAAAAAAAAAAATATTTCTATTATAAAAAAATATATTTTAATTATTTTAATTTATAAGTTAGCGGCAAACATACTCATTCTCATTTTTCATTGAATCGTCCTTGTAATAAAGTATTGTTGGATTACTGTCCAATTAATTAGTAAAATTATGCTTAGAATAATGTTATACAAAATAGTATAAGTATAATATAAAATACAGTTGCGTCGAGTTGGTCGTCGCAATATACGGATTTAAGAGTGAGGCTTTTTATTTGACCCAAAAAAGAAAATCATCTGTCATCAACCGATAGACGTCCACTGCTGGAGAAGTCCTCCCCCAAAGATCTCCTCATCGATCGATCCTGCACTGCCCGCACCAGCGGCTTCCCGCGACCTTACAGTCAGCATGACCTCTGCAACCGCCGGGCACCAGGAGCCGTCGTTTGCAGGGGTTCATATAGAAGACTCATACCATTTCCCACCACAATGGCTCAATGCGGGTTGATGGTCGCCAGAGCTGCCTCATTTGTTGATTGTCAGGGTGCAACACGACCAGGTGAGGTTAAATTGGTGGTTCCCATGAGAAGTGCCGGGGAACCCCCTTACACAATTATTTTAAGAGGTTTTTATGAATATAAATTTTTTCCTTCACTTTTTATTGGACCTTTTATTACCCACAAATTTGTAAAGCTGTTTAAATGTAAAAATTTCATTGTAACGTCTTTGTTTATACTACCGCCATAAAGGATAGTTATATTCACAGCAACCATTTACTTTGCAGGAGAACCATTTGAATCTAATAAATAAAAAAGTTTTGAAGTTTAATAATTCATGAATATAAGTTGAAAGATGGGTTTTCCTCATCCGCAATATATTTGATGTATCTAAACAACACGTACACATCAGCCGGATGGTATCCACCGCTGTGAATATGCCTCATAATAAGGACCTTATAAACTCATAGGTACTGCACTGTCCGCTTTGACTTTCGTGACCTTAATCACATCGTTGTTATACTTTGTGGGGTTCGTATGAAACCTGTATCTGGCCAGTACACGACTTCAACTTTATTTTGCATTAAACCGTCAATGTATAGAGGAATGGGGTCTGCTCAGTTTCATTAAAGCCCTACAATATTTTGGGCTGTGTAGGATCCTTAGTAAATTCTGATATGATTACGTAGAGATATCCTAAACATAACCCTCTTACTGCTTGTTTTGTTTGGTTCGTTTTTCTTTGGATCTGTCTACGGGCCTCACGGTCAAAGACTTGTCTTTTTTAAGCACGGCAGTAGCTGGGACGAGGAAAGGCGTAGCTTTTTGAAGTTGGATTCATTAAACTAGGATATTTCTAATGTAGACCCTTGATCCTTCAACTTCGGCTAGAAAATCTGAAATGTAACATTATTTCGAAAAGATTATTATTTTTTCTAGTGGTAACTTTGTTGCCGGTGATAGTTTAGGTAAGTACCACTGTAAAACCCATTTTTACCGCTAAACAGTAAAAGACATGTAATCCCTTATATAACAAATAATAATAAAAAAACTAAATATCCGGTTCTTCTAAACGAAATTTACCCGGCTCTGGTGCAATCTGTACTAACGTATGTTATTCCAGTGTGGGGAGTGTACTAAAATCAAATTTATATATATGAGCGTGCTCAATGAACCTTGAAGATAATGTATTTCAAGAAAAAGGGATTCCCCCACACAGCAAGCGCGTGCACCTAGATCATTTTTATATATATATACTCATGTATATATATATACACATACATATATATATATATATATATACATATATATATATATACACATATACATACATATACATACATACATACATACATACATATATATATACATATACATATATATGAAGGTTTATTATTTTTTGTTAATGTATTTTGGTTTAATAGATTCATAGACTATTGTTAAAGAAGAGCGGGGTCTCCTGGAAGAAGTATGTTTGCTTGAAAGGAGACTCCAATCACATGTGCTGTTACTAATTTTAAGTTGAAGCAAATAAAAGTTTTATTTATTTATTTATTATGTCTCGGCGACGAACCCAATGTGGTGCTGTGTATAACATCCTAACTAACGCCACGTTGTTATGGGCGCGTGTACCACTTACCATCAGATGATCGGCGTGCCCGCCCGTCGCTTAAATAAATTAAAAAATAATAATTTATCGTTGCTTATGTAAAATATTAAATTACATGTATTTGAAAGAATTATCGATAATACAAGAGTCGATTACATGACGTTGGAATCAACGATTAGAACTTGTCACAAGGACTCATAAGTACTTTATCAACCAGAGAACATCTATATATACGTATACAAAGAAAATGGTTATGGGATTTTTATCCCATAACCATTTTATCACTCGGACTTAAATACGTTGCGACGACAAGAAATGTATTAGTGATGATAAAAATTCAATATCATCATAGATTTCCGTTCAGTCAATAAAATTTTTAATGAGTATTTTTTTTCCAAAACTTGCCACTAAGAGTTTTGAACATAATAAAACTTAAATAAGGAAGCACAATAAGTAGAAGAACAATAAAAAAATCTAAGATTCTAATCGTTACCCTATTACATGAACCATATCGTAAAGGAAATATGTTGGAATTTGGATAATCTCTATATACATATAATGGACCATTTTTATTATTTTTTTTATTGGCCAATCACGTTAAAACATGACCTTTAGATGCGGAATGATTTGTGGATGGTTATAGGCTATTTTTTTGAATTTCATAGATCCTTTCTCATTTTATTTCTCATTAACTCGTATAAACATTTTCGTTTCCTATTATTTATGTCATTTTTGTAGTAACAGTCGCTATGGAAAGTAATTTGAAGTTGTGGCAACCACAAGGAGTATTTCAGACAAGTTTCAAGTATAATTTCATTTTACAGTCAGCAAAGCGGCCGGGTAACAGCTACTACTATATAAAATAATTAATCAAACCATTAGGTACCATATGGAAAGAGCAAAGTTTTTTTTAGTAGCACTCAAATCATCAATCTCTTTCTGCACTTATTCAGTATTTCGAAAACTTGAGGCTAATCAACTCACGCTGTATCTACTGAACAAAAGTGGATATCACAATGTTTGACGAGCTGCAGCATAGTGTCTTACACAGCACTTGCTCTGTGCTCTATCGTGCAAGAGAATGACTTTGCGTTTATTACTTGTTATTGTTTTCGCATATCATCGTTCTTTTTTGCAAAAATACCGTTCAACTTAAATTAAGGTCGGTAGACTTTGTTTTTTATCGATGTTGGCAGTTTTCAGTATACATCTTATGCAACCATAATCATTGGGTGACTTCATAGCCATGAATATTCTGCTTCGGTGTCGATAAAGATGGGTATTCGATGTATATACATTCGCGAACAATATCTGGAATCATTTTATAGCGCGCATTGTTCGGAATAAATTTTTGCAGTGAAATATGGTTGTGGTACATAATTTTAAAGAAAATTTTGTTAGCTTTCAACCTATTCCAATATTATACCTAAATATTATTCACCTTATGTTATAGAAGGTAAAAAACAAAGAAAAACTTTTAAAACATACCATATTGTTGGGCAGCCCTGAAATTCAATAAAAAGTGAGCGTTTATTAAAATCTGTTATCTGTCAACAATTTCACGTCACTGGGAACACTGGCATCGTCGTCTGAATCCAGTAAGTGTTATCACAGCGTACTATTGTCTGATATCTTCATCTGTCCTAGTCTTGTGTAGGGAGATTGGAAATTTATTTTGAAGAGTAGAGGAGCTGGACGATAGCTATGCACTTGGCAGGTATGAATAATTTATTGATTTACTTTTCTCCGAAATCAACACATGACCTGTGTTCAGCGGTAGCACAGAAAATTTCTAAGGAAGGCTGTCACCGATAGTCTCGGTTTTAGTTTGTTGGTTATCACTTAGATTGGACCAATCTTGTACTCGAACGAAACCAAGATGTGCTTGCATGATGTTGTGACCGTCAAGGGAGAGTATATGGGAGACCGGTAAAACGCGATGGAGTATCCTATACGATGTGGAAGGTTAGTTTTTGTACCCGATGGAGTTAAGAGTCAAGGGCTAACTGCAGAAAGATACATCAACGACATTATGCAATTTCATGTTCTTTCTGACCCCGTATTTAGTAGCAAAAATTTGTTGCTATTACACGAAAAAAATCGGGATTCCTACACTAAGCTGACAAGCCGTTAGCTATGACTTGTATCCAATGGGAAATATTGATACCAGTTAAAACAATGGTTACGAGGGAGATGTCCAGCTCTGGCGTTGAAAGAAAACCTGAAAACTGCTTTAGTCGTCAAGGAGTGGTACGAAATCTCACAGAATTGCATCCGGTTTACAGTCAGTCATTAGGGCCAGTGACCAGCACAAAATATTAAGCGGGAAATTATGGAAATTGGAAATGATTTTTTATTCTATTTATTTCCTATTCATTTAGACGTCCAGAATTTCGAACTATTGCAATAATTTCTTTAATTACGTAGGAAATTAAAATAAATTTTGATTATTTTTGATAAGCTAACAAAATTATATTTAAAATTATGTATCTATGGTTCATTGCATGGAGTTGTAGTGATTTCTTTTCAACAGCGAACAATAAATTGTATCCAGTTTATTGCTTACGAGTGTATAATATGATGGCATAATATTTAAGATCGTTTTGGAATATTTTGTGATCTCCAGGTTGTGCTTTTCGTCATTAAATTCGAAATCACTACTCTTAAATTGTTAAAACCTTAACCGGAACACCGCCACAACGAGTTTTAGAGTTTCAAATAAAGCAATGTATGTCGTAAATGCAATTTTAAGACTTCTATGGTTGAGGACTTCTTTATATGCTGAATAGAGGTCAATAATACAAAATGAGAGTCTTTTAGAATAATAGCAATAAAGCAAAGGTGAATTAATAAAAACCTAGAAGAATTATTATTAATGTTGGAAGGATTTTATGAAAAAAAAAAAAAAAAACTCTTGTAACAATATATCTTTTATTTTAAAAAATTACCATTAGTAACAACACATTATGAGGTTAATAGTCCAATTAGGAATTCTATACACTTAGTGTTAAAGTACTTCAGTGTCAGTCAAAGACTGAATGGACGACTCAAGAACAATACAATACAAAAACTGTGGTAAAAATCAGTTTCCCGTTATAGTTATTTACAAATACGCATAACTAATTTTAGTTGCAGACTTATTTGAAAGGTTATAGATGATCGTTCCCAGTAATTTTACTAACTCGTTTGCTGTTTTATAAATACTGGATTTTTATTTAATAATAAACGTAATAAAGTATGTGTAGTGTGTGTGAGAATATATATGGATTTTGCCATAATCACCATGCTTGGCAGGCGGGTTGGTGATCGCAGTATTGACTTATTGCACCGATATCGATGCTGCCCAATTACGGTCTGGAGTATTTAAATCAATCAGTGGTGAGTGGTTATACCGTCATTAGTGGGTCGCCAAAGCCTCGTTGATTAATCTGCAGGATGCATCACGGACAGGTGAGGTTGGCAGTTCGGGAGATTGATTGGAACTGAGTCTCCTTATACCCACTCATGTTCAGCGTCACCCAATGATAGTTGAGAACTTAATACTCGAAATAGTTGATGAATACCCGGGGCGTATAATTTAATTTTTTCTTTGTCGTAACCTCATGACTGAGGGACGTGACTATGGTGCGTTGCCTTGGCCACCATTTCTTTCCAGATATTTCTGTCACGCGCCATTTAGATGGATGATTGTAGGGTAGCTCCCGTAGCGTCCTGAGTTGTGCGTGTCCGTCTTGTAGGATACCGCCCTCTCGCTCTCTTTCCTTCCACAGAACCAGTAATAATCAGTCTTTCCGGACTGTCTGGGTCTCGCCTGACTGTGTGTCCGAAGAATTTGAGGACTCTCTGCTTACAGATTGTTGAGAGTCGTGTTGTTATGTTTAACTGTTTGAGGATTGACTCGTTTGTGCGACGTTCCGTCCAGGATATCCTCAGCATTCTGCGCCAGCACCACATTTCGAACGCGTCAATCCTCGATCTCACTCCCGCTTTTAGTGTCCAGGTTTCAGAAGCATATAGAAAAATAGAAAATATGAGCGTCTCGTCTGCATTAGCTTCTTTTTGGTGTTGCGGCTAATACCCCTGTTCCGCCATAATCGCTCCAATCTCTCTTTACCGCATTTTTCGACATTTGTGCTCTCCTAATAACTTCCTGTTCGCAATCACCGTCGTCACTGATCTACGATCCTAGGTATACGAACTTCTGCACCAATAATTTAACTAGATAGATCTAATTTCGAGAAATAGATAAACCGTAGAATCCAACTCGGATGGTCAGTGCTCGGGAAACTTCGCACGGTCTTTTCGTCCAAAATTTCTTAGCTCATTAAGTCCACAAAGTCTTCGAATAGTGCGTTTTGTCAGTGATGACCTATGACTCCGAAATTTGGCCGATAACTATGGGCCTTATAAGAAAACGTAGTCACACAACGGGCAATGAAGAGGGCGATATTTGGAGTATCTCTGCATGATCGAGTCAAATGAAGAGATCCGCAGTAAAACGAGAGTCCCCTACGAATCGTGGGCTGAAGTGACAATGGCACATAAGTCTTAGAATCGATGGACGTTGAGAACTAAGTGCTGGAATAGCGACCCCGTATCGGAAAGCGCAGCGTTGGCAAACCCCCTCACTAGGCGAATAGACAACGTAAAGATAATTGTTAAGAGATACTGGATTGAAACGACACCGTAAGACCGTGCTTTGTGGAACACATTTGAAGAGACTTGTCTGTGTCCTGCAGTGAACGATCGTTTATGCATGTATATGTATGTAAGAAAAAATCCTCCTTGGTAAGAAAAAAATCTTCGATTCTCTTTTGTTCTTTTCTGAATGTAGTCATTTGTTTGCTTCGTGTCGGAAACTGTTTTCGAAAATGGAGAAAAACGAAGTGCGAGCCGTTATTAAATACCTCCGTTTGAAAAAGTTAACGACGCTTGGGATTCATGGGGGTTTGGAGGCAACATTAGGAGAGTCTGCTCCGCCGTAGTATTCCACTGTCGCAAAGTGGGCTTCTCAATTTCGAGTAGGGAAAATGAGCACGGAAGACGAATTTTGTTGCGGCCGTCCATCGACGTCAGTCACCCAAGAAAATTTTGCAAAAATCAAGAAAATTGTATTGAACGATCGAAGAGGTTACCATCCGCAATTTAATTCAAGAAACGGGCATTTCATATGGAAGTATTCAATCCATATTGAAACAATATTTGAATATGAGAAAAGTCTCCGCAATATGGATACCGAGAATGTTAATCGACAGTCAGAAACAAAATCGACTTGAACTTTCGAAGATATTGTTGGACAAGTTTCCAGAAGATTCTGAAAACTTTTTGTCTCGTTTCGTAACAATGGACGAAATATGAGTCCATCCTTTTGAACCCGTGACAAAACAAAAATCTTCGCAATGGGAACGGCCATCATCACCGACCCCGAAGAAGTTTCGTGACCTGGCATCGGCTGGTAAGGTTATGGCCTCAATATTTTGGGACTAAAAAGGGATATTGTTGATTGATTACCTGGGGCGTGGAACCACTATTACAGGCCAATATTATGCAGCTTTAATTACTAAGTTGACGAATGCCATCAAAGAGAAAAGGAGACGGAAACTTCGAAGGGGCGTGCTGTTTCACCACGACACCGCACCCACACACAGGTCGGCAGTTGCGATAGCTGCCATTCAGCAAGCTGGCTTCGAATTGGTTGACCACCCCTCTTATTTACCAGATCTGGCGCCTAGCGATTTTTATCTGTTTCCTAAATTGAAAGAATGCTTAAAAGGAAACAGGTACGAAGACGATAACAAGGTGATGGATGCCGTGGAGAGCTTTTTGCAGGACCAACACAAAACTGTTTTTTTAAAGGGTTTGGAGCATTGGAAAAGCGCTAAACTCGGTGTGTAGAGAGACTCGGAGACTATGTAGAAAAATAAATTATTAAGTTATCAATTATCATTATATTCTATCTCATTCTCACTACATTTTGATACCCCTTCGTATATATATATATATATATATATATATATATATATATATATTCGGTTGAGGAAAAAGAAATCCATAATTTTTTCGATAGATGGCTGTAGTGATCGATGTCTCGTAAAGTATCGATCAAACAATTTCAAATTTATGTTCGTTATCAAGATGACATTTCACACAAAAAAATTTTTTTACTATTTTTTGTTTGGTCCATTCAATTGTGAGTTACACAGGTTGTTAAAAATGGAATCATCAAAGAGAAAATGCGGTACATTTTACAGTAACTCTTTGATAAAGGCGAAAATGGAAGCTAGGTGGCTGAAATGTGAATGGTGATTATAGTGCCGATGCTGGACAGCTAATTACGTGCAATTTGGATTTCATTGATTCCGTTCAGGCATTTTTAATGCTTCAAGATACATCTTGCGCAGGCAGGCCCGTCGTCGAAAATGTCGATAATATCACAAATAATCGAAGTTGACCGGCGGCATGTTAGTAGTCGTAGCATCGCCCAGGAGCTGAAGATCGACCATAAAACAGTTTTAAACCATTTGTGCACATTTGGATTCAAAAATAAAGTCCATGTTTGATGGATCGAATTTCCTTCGGTGAACCTTTGGCTAAACGGCAGGAAATCGACCTATTTCTTAAACAGATGGTGACTGGGGATGAGAAATGGGTCAAATACCATTATAATATTATGCTAAAACGATCGTGATCAAAACGCTGTGAACCAGGACTAACGGCCAGGAAGGTTATACTGTGTAATTAGTGGGACTGGAAGGGAATTTTTTATTAAGAGTACCTTCCATATAGCCAAACACTAAATTCAGATCTGTACTGTCAACAACTGGACCGTTTGAAGCTAGCGACTGACCAGAAATGGCAGAACCGGCAACGCTAGGCCACATACGTCTGTAATGACTCGCAAAAAACTCGGGAAGCTTGGTTGGGAAGTTTTAAATTCTCTGCGTCCTGTATGCAGCTTTCACTCCAAGACTTTTCTCTCCCACCCGCCGTCATTGACACGGCAGATATGACCGGGCCACTGCCACTTCAGCTTGCATATTTTGAGTTACTTTGACAACTTTAGTTCTCCATAGTCGAATTTCTACGTTCTGGCTCTTGTCCCTCAAAGAAATGCCAAGCATAGCTCTTTCTATCGCTAGCTGTGCGACTCTGAATCGGTTAGGGTCAGTCCAATGGTCAAGTGCCGGCCCACATTTGTGCGCTGTAGGTGAGAACTGATAAATAAATACAAAAATGTTAAAATCGCATTTTATTGCACCATATTTTTTATTTTTAATTACGGTTGATTGATTTTTATTTTTTTTAGGAAGGACCGAATAGTTAATTCTTAAATAATGGCTTTGTATTTTTTTTATTCAATTAAGCGACGAGACGAGCGGGGCGTTCGTTCCCCGATGGTAAGTGATACACCCGCCCATAACAACATGACGCTAGTTAGGACGGTATATACTGCACCACATTGCGCTTGTCCTCTGGGACTTAAGATGTCGAGTCTCGTTACCCCAGTAATTACACTAGTTACAACGCCCATCAAACCGATACACAGTAATGTTTGCACACTATTGTTTGGCGGCAGAAATAAGCGGTAAGGTGGTGTGAGGCGTTACGGCCAACAAAGCTCGCAGGTAACAGTTCGTTCATTATAATTTAAAAGGATTCTGACATAGAGGTTGCAACTGTACTGACAGCGAACGATGTGGTTTCTAATATTGTTCCAAATAAGATATGTAAAAAGTAAGCTTTATACTTTATCCAAATCTGACTATGATGTATGCACTTACCTTTCATAGCACCCGTAATCCAAAACTTCATAGTCGAGCGGCGCATATTCGTGTATGCAGTACTTGTGTACTAGGGAAAAACTTTCAGGTTTTATAAAATAGCGAAGGTCTGATTGTTTCGCGTTCTTGGACTATCATTTATTCTTAAATGTTACTGATTAAAATACACGCAAGCTGCTAATAGTATGTGAATATCTAGAAGAGGGAGACAGAGAAAAAATATCTTAAAACACAGAACAGTTAAAACACTTCGGATTATTATATCCCAAACCCAACAGATCAACAACGGTGACAATCGACTGTTATATAAATATAGGTGGTAGAAAAAAATGTTGCACAATCTACATATGAGGCCAAAATTGAATTTTGGTGTCACGATTGTTCAACAAACAAACATAATTCTTGCGTGGTTATCTTTAGTTAACAACATGTATACATTACGATCACGATAATAAAGTTTCAACTCGTGTGGTCAATTTTATACTGAACCAATTATTACTACATCTGTAAATTTAGAACGCATTTAATCCAATTTGCTTAATTGTTTAAACCAGTTTCTATGAGAATAGAATTTCAATAAGTAAACCAATGAAACCGGCCAGCAGCTAGAAAAAGATATGCTCGAAACAGGAGGACCTTTTTTTGTAATTTCTGTTATCATCCGTTGTTCATGACGGCTCACCGACTGTTTGTTAATTAGTTGAATGCCTGGGGGAATATGGGCGCGCTAACTTCTTTTTTACAATAAGTATCGTGCGATGTATAACATTGTAAATGTATTATGGTGTTCTCTTTCTACTTCTCACTGTGCTTCTCCATTACTGGAGGTTGGTGGTCAAATTTGCTACCCTGTTTCTATTTTGAATCACACAGAACAGTTGCTCAACACTGCCGTTACCGGTCCTTTCCCACATATTCTCTAGATGTTTAAGTTTTTTTTAAATTTATTATTTCATTCTAGAACCAGACTCTTTGAAACACATTTGATTTTACGTAGTTAATGCTGATACAAGGACGACGATATATTTTTGTTTTGAGTTCATGCAGACAATACATAGATAATTATCGGACGCTTAAGGATTCTACATGCTACCTCAATGCAATTTTTTTTCTTTTTTTGTACTACTTTTGCATAAATATCACATTGACTACCAAATAATTGGAATTAATAACTTATTTAATAATAATCTTATATTAAAAAATACTACCAATAATCATTGGAAACTGTGAAGAAGATATAGTTTCATCAGAAATTATAAAACAGTGCAAAAACTTTTCTCTCGTTTTCCTATCCTATCCGATCTCTAAGAAGTTATTATCTTTTCTTTCTTACATTAAAATTTACTATTAAAAAATTAAGAATGGAAAAAAAATAAAATAAATTTTGTAAGATATTGATATTATTACATAAAACTAATTGGAAAATGTCATAGTTAATCGTCAAACTACACGCTAGTACACAATCTAGCTACGTTTTCCTTCGTTAACTAAATTTCAAATATCAGTCTCTTCAATGGAAACAAAAAGTGCACTTAATCACTGGACATGTTACGATAACCAACAAAGCAACAATGATAAATAAGCATTTAATTCTTATCGCGAAGTAGGTCATCGACATAACTTACGTACTCCTCTTTTATGTAGGTAAAATAATTTTTCGTCGCAATTTGTATTAATAGATAAAACAAAAATAATGTGGGCTATAACATGTTATCTGATTCGTGCTAAGAGTGATTATTTCATCACATTGATAGGATGTTCTATATGCTTTTGTCGGCTATCTAAAAAAAAATTACATTTATGAAATAGTCGTCGATAAAAATAAGTTTTAACTAAAATAAAGGGTGTTTTATATTTAATATGTTACTTTCTGTTGCCTAAACTTTTCACTTTACTCTTTTTATGGTCTTTGCCGATTCACTATCTAACCGCAAAAGTAGTAGGAAGAAAAAAACATTTTACCTTTATGCTGCTATTTTATATAATACCTATATTTAAAAAAAAGCATCTTTATGTAAAAGACAATAGTTAAAAACGAGTGTACTATTTATTTATCCGGTGGCATGTCTGTGGTGTTGCAGCCAAGCTACTATACATTTTCTGCCCTTTTTTTTTTACGTGGGGGAAATGCCTACCACATACTTGTCCTCGCGGGGGCAAGGACGGGTTATATCCGACTTGCACCGACTAAAACCCCCCACAATGTTCCGCCTCATCGCGTGACGGCAGGGTCACGGGAACGCTTTCGTAGCCCCACCTCAGGAGGGAGGGATGAACCCTTCCTTTTTAGGGCGCGGGAACATGCAGCACGCCTCCTCGGCCTCTTGCAGTCGCGCTGGAGTCAGAGACCATGGGCTATAAGAGTCAGAGGTCATGGGAGCCACGGGAGGAAACCTCTCCCGGCTCCCTGCGGCGGAGAAATGTTGGGCTCGCCGCTACCCGTTAACAGCCGCAAAGGATAGGAAGAACGGTGCATCGCAATACCGATATACCTCTTCCCCCGCGGTCCCACCGCCGTCGCATCCACGGTCCATGGTTGCAGAAGGTACTCCCACCGCAACCCCACCTCGGCTGCAGAGGGTAGTATGAAACCGCCCCTGCAGCCTGCCGCAAAGGGCAGCATAAAGCTGCCCCTACGGCTGTCGGCCGCTCCGGTGAGCTCCAGTCATCCAATCGGTGCTAGAACCTGGAGCGGCCGCCTCTGGCCGGCCCTTCGCCGCGGGCCGGCCGGGTGGGTTCCACTTCGCTTCACCTTGTGTCGGTCCACGGTTATTAAGCCCCTCCGCCACGACAAGGCGGGAACCCGTTTATTTTCCGCCTTAGTTTACGTCCAGAAAGTTTATGAAAAGGCGTTTTATAGACATCTAATCAAAATATTATTTCAATGTATGCTTATCCTTTTCTTTTTTTGAAACGAGGGTACTTTTAAATTGTTTAATTATTAAATTGTACCTATCCGGTGTAAAATATACGTAATATTTTCTACTTAATAGGTTATTCACCAACATATTCAATTTAAAAAAAAAAAAACTGTTATTGTATGAAATTTTTATTCAAGTGATGCTATCAAATTTTATTTTAACACTATCAATGCTCCTTTTAATATCGGTCTAAAATTATCATACAGACATCTATAATTTATTCACAAAGGGTTATATTGTTGCGTTACAGATAACTTTTGAATAATTATATTTATTTAATTGTAGAGGGGAGGAAAGCGTCGGCAATGCGTGCGCGATGGCTGCTACGGCGGCGGCGCCGGCTACGTGGCGAGGGACAAATGATAGCGCCTCCGAGTACTGTCGTCGTGGCAACACTCCCACTGCATATGGCCGTTATCAACGTAATAACTCGTCCACAACTGCGCCTTATGCAACTCCTCCTTCAAACGTTGAGAGGTATGTGTTAAAGCTACTATTTTCTGTATTAATGGCGAATAAATACGGTATAATAATCATATATTGTTTAATAATAATAATAACTGGGAGTAATGTTCGCTATAATTTATATCCCCAAGTCGAGAAGGTGTGCCTTTGGCAGAAATATTCGCTGCGTCGGTAATTAATTGCAAGGTTGACCCCATCGCCAGTAGTAAAATCATATGTTCGTTCAACTCTAATTGATGTAATAAACATCAATGTTATTTGTATATATTCAATTGTACTGGACCCACGCACATGTTATAATTTTCGATTTTTTTTTTAATTTTCAGAACGACTCCTCATCATCGTTGGTACGCGAGTGGAGAGCGTATCACTGGTGGCAGTACAGCGGGCGCAGGTGGCGGGGAGAGCACGCCGAGTACACCAGGCGGAGGTACAGAAGGTGGACGGAGGCGGCAACGCTCTGGCTCGGGCTCATCGCGCTCTGACACAAGCTCGCCTGAGCCAAGTGACACGTCGCGAGCCTCCACCCCGGCTGCGCCGCCAACTGATCGGCACTCTGCTAGACGCACCCCGCCCGCGCACCATCACCAGGTATTACTAATCTGTTGATTGACATATAATTGTGTTGCAAATCGGGATCAGTTTTAACTATTTGAACCTAACTATTCGAGTATTACTATAGTTATTGACACTGACCATTGTATAGACAGTCGTCCATAAAATTTATTTATTTATTTATTTATCCTTTATTGTACACCAGTTATAAGATATGGAATACATTATATATATATATATATATATATATATATATATATATATATATATATACATAAATGTACAATTGGCGGTCTTATTGCTCAAAAAGTAATTTCTTTCCGACAACACATTGGAAAGGAAGAAGTGAACTAAAAGCAAAGATAAGATAGTAGTGCACTAAATTATTAAAAACTGAAACGCTTGTTGACAGATACAAACAATAGCACAATTGGACAGAATGTATAATTTAAATTTTATGATAGTAGTTACTTAAGTGTCTTTTGAAATAAAATAGGGATTTGGCGATACGAATATGGTTCGGTAAAGAGTTCTATAAGTGAACCGCCGTAACGGAAAAAGAGTTTTGCCAAAATGAAGAGAAATGCACGGGACGCGAAGGGAAAGGTTTATTGAAGAGCGAAGAGTACGACTGTGGCAATCGGAAATAAATTTGAATTGATTATTTAGGTAGGAAGGTGTTAGAGTATTGAACAATATCTTGTAAAGAATAGAGAGAATGTGAGTATTCTTGCGAAGACGGATTGGCAGCTATTTGAGTTTTTTGCGAAATTCAGTGATGTGATCGTATTTGCGTAATATAACGAAATATGCCGTAGTCCTCTTGTCGTTATGTCAAATCATAATAATTAAAAACTAAACACCAATAATCGTTATTTATTTTTATAATTGTTCTGTTTAATAGTGGTCATCGACTGCGAATGGTCGACCTCTCGCCATCTGCGTACGCAATTTGCCGACACGTTCCACCGACAGTTCCCTGAAAGACGGTCTCTACCACGAGTACAAAAAACACGGCAAGGTGGTTTGGGTGAAGGTTAATATTTTTTAAGAGAATTTGGCATGCGTAAGTGTTGTATCTCTTCTACAATCTATCAAAATGATACCTCAAAATATCGGAAAAGTTATCAAACTGCTGCTTCTCTACACAAAATATGGAATGTGGGGTACGTTTTGTAGTTTGTGGTAATTTCGGACCTTTCCTATGACTCGAAAATTTGCAACTAGCACTGAATATTTTTACTATATTATGTTCATTCTTCTTAATATATTACTTTATTCATGTATATCAACTCTTTAAAAACGGTCTGAAGTTAACTTAATTATCACCTAAAATGTTACTAACTGAGGCATGCCTCGCAAATAACTACTTTTATACATTTTTCAGCATATCGTTAACGAGTTGTCTGATTGAAATATTCATTTCATGATAAAGCTACAGCTTGTAATTTATGTCTTGTGGGTAGTAAACTCTTGACAAAAGTAATTTTACATTGTTGTTATTAAATTGTCTTTAGGTCGTCGGTCAGAACGCCGACCGGTATGCAGTGGTCCGGTTTAAAAAACCATCAGATGTGGACAAGGCACTTGAAGTTTCACAAGATAAGTTATTCTTTGGATGCAAGATTTCTGTGGCGCCTCATCAGAATTGTGACGAGGATGCAGATTCTGCCAAACCATACGAGACTGATATCGACGAGTACCATCCTAAGGTTTGTTTTACACTTTACTCAAATTGTGCTTTATTTAAGATATTAACTTATGGTCTCACGGTCAAACAAGGTAAGTGGTACATATGTAAATATGGTGTATAATATGTAGATGTATGGTGTGCAATATGTAGTGAAAAATTAACTGGAAACGCTTCAATGGGAAGTTCTACTCCACCCGCCTTATTCACCTGACGTAGCCCCTTCTGATTTTCACCGATTCCGTTCGATGGCACATAGCCTAGCTGATCAGCGCTTTCATTCTTATGAAGAAAAGCTATCAAAGGGATTAATTCTTGTATAGCCTCAAAAGACATGTGGTTTTTCTGACGCTGAATTTATCTACTGCTAGAAAGATTGGAGAAAGTGGTCACTAGTGATGGATAATACTTTGTATGAAATGTTTTTATTCTTTATAATTTAAGTAAACCTTTTTTTTTTAAAGACAGCGGGAGCTTATTCAAGATCCTTATATATACGTTATAGTATTTAATTACACATACCACCAAAATAGGCTTAAATCATAATTAAAATATTATGTAGCAATTTTTTTTTTAAATTTTTAAGATTTAGAAGATTGTTTTTTTTTTTTGTTATTAACAAGAGATACCTATAGCAAACACTAATGTAATGTATTGATTTTACTTTTATATATTCACAAATAATTTTGTTTCTTGTATTAAACATCACCATATCATTTTTTTTTGTATATATAGAGGTAAAAACTAACCAAAAAAAATTATCATTAGAAAACAAGTGGTTAATAATCGCTAAAAATAAATTCTAGTTTTATTATTATATCAAGCATTTCAAAAAAAAAAACGGTTATGTATATATGTTCTTAGGTAATATAAAATATGCTTTAAAATAACTATTTTAATGATTGCTATTTTTGTCACAATTACAAACATTAGAATCAGTCCTTAAACGCATTAACTTACGCAGAGCACACACAGTATATATCATATAATTTTCTATAGAAAACAAGACCTGGATAAATGTTATAAACTATGTTTAAAAAGAAGTTAGGTATGAAGAAAATACGATTTAAGTCTATACTTAATGTTTTGATAGGTTAGTGTATTTTTTACTATAGGGGTATATAAGCCAAGTTATCAGGTAAATGAGTAGTCCTTTCACCTTACATATTTTTGGTTTGCATGGTGTATAATCGTTCTCTAGTGACAGCCCGTGTGTATAAAGATAGGTCAATTTTGTGTTGTAAATTGCAGGTGACGAAATTTTCTTCAGTAAATTATAGTTTAGTTTAATGGGTACGGACAAGACTGCAATGTTTAAATAAATAACTCATTACCATTCGGATGGATGGTAATTAATACTGTTTTTAATGGGATCAACAGAGAATTTGATAATGTTTATTGTTTACAGGCAACTAGAACCTTGTTTATTGGTAACCTTGAAAAAGAAGTTACTCAACAGCAGCTGAGGGATAAGTTTAAGCACTATGGACGGATTATAGAAATAGATATAAAGAAGGGTAGTGGTGGAGGTGCGGGTTATGCGTTTTGCCAATATCAGTCGATATCCAGTGTCGTAGACGCGATACGCGCCATGGACGGCGAATATGTCGGAGGTTCCAGAGTTAAATTGGGCTTTGGAAAACCTGTCGCCACCACTTGTGTATGGGTTGATGGACTCACTGAACACACAGAGAAACAGGTAAACTATAATATAAATATTTAGTATTGATTATAGTTTTGGTACCAGCTTTTATAAATGGGTAAAATTATTATATAAATAAATAATTTAGACGAAAATTGGACAAATAAACTTTTTTACCCGGCTTATTCAGTTTTGTAGATTTAAAAGATCAAATTTCTAGAATCTTAATTAGTCTTGATCTCCCTGTAAATAACGTAAGCTCTCAATACTAGTAGGGAGATTCTTATCCCTTGACATTATTAATACTGATAATTTCGGGAAAGTAGGAAAAGGTTTTATCAGTTATTATTATTTTCATTTATAATTGCATGTAAAAAGAAAAAAATGTTATTTGAATGTTTGGTAAACACAATAGAAGGCAACTTATAATAGAATGTTATTTTTTTTTTTACTTACGTACATTCAGGTATTAACTGCGGTGTCGAGATGTGGTGCGGCGACGTCCGTGTGCGTTGATCGCGCGGCTGGCGCAGCGCTAGTACACTTCGAGCAGGCGGCAGCAGCGGGGGCGGCAGTTCGCGAGTTACGGCGCGTCGCTGCTCTTGCTTCCGCCGCGGAGCCTGAACACCCCCGACTTGCTGTTGACTATGCGTCGCGCGAATGTCAGGTAAGAACTACGAGCGTTATTATTAAAAGAAAAAGATAGTTTAAGTTAATGAAAAAAAAAACATCAATTCGAAAAACTTAAGTATTACGGACAAATTTTTTAAAACATAAATGTAGGTGAATATCATCACCAATTAATTACAATTTAGGGAAATGACGACTGTTAGTGATTATTGTAGTGTTTTTATTTTCTACATTGATAATCGAGTGGTATTTTACTAGACGTAGGAATTACATAGAACTTATAATTTTTTTATTTAAAATAAATTTATTTGTAACAAAATTTTTTTGCAACTTTTTTTACATGCAACAAAGTTCACTAACTCTACAATTTTATCTGATAATAAAAGACTGGAAATGATCTAAAAGGAAAATTTTTACCAAATTTCAAGTTTTTGTCCTCTACATAGGTGGAAATCTTATATATATATATTATCCCGACCTTTCGAATGCTTTGCAGCATTCACGAGAGGTGGTGACTGAGGTGACATGTCTGGACATCATAGTCGGACCTCAAAGAACTTAAAATTGTATTAATTATTTTATTCAATTTACTAATAAAAGTTTCATGTAAAATTCAAATAGCTTGAAAATTTTTGTAGGAGGCATTTTACGAGCAACTTGAAAAACACGGTGGAACGGCTACAGTGGCTGGATCCGAGAGGTTGACTGGTGATCTCACGACCCGTTATTTATCTGCCAGGCACGAACAACTCCGGTTTGTAGATTTCTTTTTCATGAAATAAGTTAGTACTTATTTACTAAACACACAAAAATTACATATTGATTTAAAAAGTCAGAACTACAAATACTTGCCATTGAAATTTCGACCTTATGCAAAATTGTTTTTTTTTTAAACTCGTACAGAAGTCAAATTAGTCACGGTCGTGTTAAATCAATATAATAAAATTTTGTGTGAATTAATTATAGATATGATGGAACTAGAACGCGGGCTCCGAGTTTTGGTCGTGGGACATCACGGACGCCGCGTTATCCAGCACATGAGCATTATGATCCCGCAGAATACGCGGCTGATCGACGTTACAGGTAAAAACATACTTCACAAATTGCAAACATTTTCATAAGATCTTGTTACGATATTATTTTTACTGATTGAATTTTATCTTTTATTGATTAAAAGAAATAAAATTCCCGTAGTGAAGGCGGCTTTTCTAGTGTAATGGGATCCAGTAGTATCTCTGAAGTTTTAATCAAGGCTCCAACAACAATCTGTGGAAGATAATAGAAAATATTTTTGATTGCATGTAGCCTCTTGATGAAAACATTTCTTAACTTTACTAACTGAATCTGAATATATGTGGAAAAAGAATGTCTTAGAGAAAAAGTGAATAAAGGAAAGAATAAAATTTAATACAATTATTGGACTGAAATGTTACATTTGTTTTCGTGCAGGGTATATGAAGATCTAGAATCAAGTCCACAGACTGACGAAACACCGTACGAGGAACGGTTGCAATCGGTTGTAGTTTCGCCTCATCGAACACACAAACACAGACGAGACTCGAGCCCTGAAGATAGAAAACATTCTAAGGTAATTTTTATGTTTTGTATGCTGTGTAGAATGAAATTTGTTTCATAAATTAAAAAAAATTATGTTGATGCCGCGTAAGATTTACGTTACGTTGTTTGAAATTGAAGCTATTAAACATTTTATATAAGTTTATGTAGCACGCAGGGGCGCTCATCAGATTTGCTTATGTTAATATACGGGCCGTTGTTATCTAGTAGTGCATATCAAAATTAAATTGTTATCTGCAATACTTCCCTTTTTCCTCTATAGTTATTTTAATTTTGCTTTTAAGTTATCGCCAAATTTTTAGATAATAGTAAGTTTTTGAATAACACAGAGTTTTACACATTTTGATAACTTTCTAAATGTAAATTGCTTATGGATAGATTTAAG
Organism: Ornithoptera alexandrae; assembly: GCA_029030555.1. NCBI lineage: Eukaryota > Metazoa > Arthropoda > Insecta > Lepidoptera > Papilionidae > Ornithoptera > Ornithoptera alexandrae. The sequence goes on along the minus strand of JARDVY010000064.1, from coordinate 2,688,753 downwards.
TTCTCTGAGCAGTGTCAATACATTTGTAGTTAGTGGTGATTATATTTGTTTATGGTGTATTTGTATCATTATAACTTATTTTTGATTCATTATATATAATTGAACAGGAGCGTCATAGAAGTGCCGGTAGGCGTTCGCGCTCTGGGTCACGTGGGGGATCAGCACACACGTCTCGACGACGGCATCGAAGACGGCGAGACGGTTCAGAGTCGCGTGGCTCACGTGCCGGTACGCCTCTGCGTGACGAACCCGACGCACCACCAACGGAACCGCGCCGACCGCCACGAGAGCGTCCACCGTTGCCGATGAGTCTACCATTACCTAAGTTTGCAGCACAACTTCTTCGTACTGCACCACCAGCACCACGCCCTGCACCTGCATCGGCTCCTGATTCGCCGCCGCGACCACCGTCTGCTTCCTCCTCGAGTACCGGTTCTGCGCCGCACTCACCATCATTAGAAGAACGCATACGTAGCCTCGATGAGAAGTATGAGAAATGGAGTGGCTCTCGTGCCCTTGCAGATGCTCCTGATCGTGCGCGTCTTCGTCATAGATTACTTGAAATTGATATTAATGAAGTCAAACCCTCGGAGGTAGTGCGTTCACTGCTTGCCAAAAGATCTGTATTTGACGAGGATTCGGAACGACTAGAGGGTGCAACACGAGCACCAAGTCCAGGTGGTAGTCCTCATACACGACAGTCACCATGTGTTTCTCGAACGTTGCGATATCCTTTTCCGTCGCATACACAACAATTGTCGGGAGTTTCAGTAACGTCGTCAGGACCATTAAGTTCCGTCCCTTTAGTGATACCGACAAGTGTACCACCATTGCCTCCTCATCCACCGCCCCCTGATTTCGAAGAATCACCGGATAGGCCTGCGGACCCGCGTCTTAATAGGCCAGAACGACCATACCGAGTTGAAAAATTAGGTAAATTTAACGAAAGCGATTACAGACTTGATTCACGAATACGCTTGAGGACACCTTCTATTGACAAATTGCAAACCGAACTATTTGACCGCAAGTTATCATCGTGCTCAAATAGAGACAAAATAGACTCGGAAAAGGAATCTAAGAACGAAATGGAAAGTCAAAAACAAGATTTAAGTTTTAACAGGGAAGACGAATCAAAATCTTACATCACGGGTGTAGTTAAAGATTGCTTTGATAAGATTGATTCTGACATTCAAAATAAAGAAAAAAGCTTAGCATCTCAAGATATGATGGAAAGTTTAAAGAGGATTGATGACAAATTGTCGCCTTTGCTCAGTACTATAAAAACAGAAAAAAATTACAATCACAATGAGTCTTCTCTTGTTAATGATCTTGAATTAGATATGAAACAGAATGTAAAACATGAAGAATTCGTGAAGTATGATGTATCGTCCAATAAACGATTATTAGAAGAAGAGTTTTTGTTCCACCGTGGGAATTACATAAAATCAGAAACAAAAAATGATCATAATGTAAAAGTCATGTTAACTAGCAACAATAATATAAACCATTGTTCTAAAATATATAGCAACTTTGATTCAAAAAACGTTAATGTGAATGTTTCACTGTCATCGAACCATATAAATGCTGCAGGCTTTTTGGAAACTTCTAAAAAAAATGATGCAAAGCAAGAAATAAAAAACACTGAGAAACATAACGATAAATCGAGTACAAATTTGTTTGACCCTTTTCATTCTGACAAGTGTATAAGAGAAAACACACAATTAGAAAATACAGAAAAATCTAATCACGGTGTTATTACGTTAAACTCAGTTGATAAAAGTAATAACGATACAAGAAATCTAGAAGAAAATGTGAAAATTGACCATGAAAGATCAAAATATGTTAATAAAGAACGAGTTGAAAAGGATAAACATGAGCATGAAAGAGAAAAATCAAAGAAAAATACAAAAAGTGAAAAACATGATAAAGATAGAAAAACAAAAGAAGAATCTAATAGCCATAAAGTTCATTCTGATAAAACAGATAAATGTAGAGCTGAAAGAGATTGTTCTGATAAACATGATAAAGATAATGAAAAAACTAAAAATAGTGACGATAAATTACGTCACGAAAATCATAAAAAAGATAAAGCCGATAGAGATAGGAGAAAAGATACACCTGAGAACGAGTCTTCTAATAAAACAAAAAAGGAAGATAAATATAAATCGGAACGAGTTAAGTATTCGGATTCTAAACGAGATCACTCCCGAAAAGATCATGACTTAAAAAGTAGTAAGTCAAGGGATGACATATCTAGGGATATTTGCCGTAAAGACTCCACAGATTCATCGACTTCAAGAACATCTCATGATTCTTCCAAATATAAAGATTCGGAGAATCATGAGCCAAAAGAAGAAGTGAAAACTAAATCAAAATTGGGCGATGAATTTATTACAAAACATGATTTTGAAAAAGATTGTATCCAAAAAGTAACTGAATCAAAATTAGACGTTAAGCAAAAACATAAACATGAAATAAAAGACGAAAAAAATTGCGCAGATAGCTACATAAAAAATAAATCAAATGAAACAACTGAACACAACAGTAAAAGTAGAACTGAAGTGAGTGAAAAGCAAAGACATTACTCTCTCGATTCTTCTAGTGTTGACTGTAAGCGAAAGGAACGTCTGAATTCTTGCTCGAGTTTGCCTCCCAACATTGGTCATAAACGCAGGTTGTCATCACAAGACAGCGTCGACTGTCTAAACGAAGACGTCAAAAAATGTAAAAACGATGTAAAGTGTCCCGAAAGACGAGATTCTAAAGATAGTCGAACTGGTGATAAACATAAAACGACAAAATTTAATAAAGGTCACTTTGCAAAAATCATTGAGAGTAAAACAAAGGATGACAAGAAAAATCAAGTAAAACCTCCTGATAATTCTTTAGTAGATGTTAAAAATTCTGACTGCAAAGAAATAACAGATAAAAGTAAACATTTTAGAAGAAGCCCTAAAGAAGATGTTAATGAAAAAATTAACGATAGTTTAAGTACACATTCAGATGCATTACAGAATGATTTAGATTTTCTTGCTACATTGGAACTACGATCTAGCGAAGAAGACGAAAAACAAAAAGCTCTTAGAAAAGAAATGAAAGAGAAAAAGCGTATACAGCAATTACAACAGATTCAAGAGTTGCAAATGCAACAAGATGCATTGCAACAAGCTGAATTATTAAACAAACTCAAAGAAGAAAAAAAACTAAAAAGTGAAGATAAGAAAAAGGAATCTGCTAGAGAAAAACGAATGTCAACAGATCGAAAGAGTAAGGATGAAAAAATTGATCATAATAAGCGTAAGAATCGTAAACCGATTCATAGTACTGATAGTTCTGATTCTGACGAACCTAAAAAGCATTCAATATTTGACATTATTGATGACGAACCTACTTATATTTCCATGTACGATAAAGTCAAAGCCCGTTCCTGCAAAAATATGCAAAAACAAGAAGAAGAAAAACGCCAAGAAAAAATAAAGGCTAAATTTAGTCAATTAAAACAGAGTAGAGCAAAACGTGAAGAAAAGAAAAGGTCAAGCTGGGACGAAGACAGCGATTCTGAACAAGACAGAAGAAAGTCTGTTAAAAACTCTATGGAAAGTTCTTCTGAAGATGAGCAAATCGTACGTCATAGTAAAAAACGTGAAAAATCTCATGGATCTAGTTTAGATTACGATCATATGAAGACCGTTGATTATTTTAGTGGTCCGACAACTGAAGACGATTGTCGTAATAAGCTGTCACGAAAAAATTCTAGAACTCGCATTATGTCTGATACTTCAGACGATGACAGTTCGACTAGAAATATTTGTAGAAGTCCTGGCTTTATGACAAAAATTAAAAAAGAAGTATTGTCAGATACAGAATCTTTCACAGAAAGTAAGGAGAACGATAATCACTCGAAAGACTTAAACGAAGATAAAATTAAGAAAACATCGCTTTTAAACTTGTTTGGCAAGTCCGATACAGAAGATCATAAGGTAAAGCCTCGTGAGGTTGACAATGACTACAAAATGCAGTATGTAAAAACTATTTCGAATGATCTTTCTTCAGAAACTGAATCGATTACTTCTAACCGCATTAGCTCAGAAAATCGAAAAAAGCACAAAAAGAAACAAAAGAGACATAAGTTGTCGTTTTCGGACGAAGAAGTTAAATTAGAGAGCAATAACGAACATGATCGCGATACCAAAATAAAAAGTTCAGAAAAGATTCGTCGCCACAGTACTAAGAAAGAAAAACGTAGAGACAAAATACGTGACAGTATAGATACTGATGAAACACAGATAAGAGATGAAAAAAATAAACATAAGAAGGATAAAAAATCACCAAACCATTGTTTTGACATACTTCAAGATCTATGTTCAACTACTAAAAAAGATGGAAAAATGGAAGATATATTTGGACCATTATCTGATGAGTCAGACAAGGAAAAAGAAATGCACAAGTCATCCAATAGTAAAATAGATTATTCATCACATGATATAGAATCTCCAACTTGCACACAAAATACCGAAGAAATTAAGAGCGGAGATAAGGATGATAATAAACGAAGAAAGGATAAAAAACGAAAAGACAGAAGATTTTTGATTAAAGAAGATGATAATAGTTTAGACGTAGATGCGGTGAGTAAAGCAATAGAAGCTAGGTTGTTTTCCGATGCATCAAGCCATGATGAAAACAATCTTGGCAAATCTGATTTGTTCGAAATCCAGGCGACTTCTGATCAGCATAATCAAAAATTTAATGACAATATAAGCGTTACAAAAACTGATTATTCCAAAAGTAATAACAAGAACTACGACAAATTTAAGAAAGAATTTAAGGACAGAGAGAAGAGGAAAAAGAAAAAGAAAAATAGAGAAGATCGACACAGTCGTCGGGACCATCATCATATACATAATCATGATAAAGTTAGTAAATTAGAAGATATTTTGTGTATCGAAAAAACTGAAGAGATCACTAAAACATTGTTAAAGGATATACCACTACCTGCTGAGATACAAAAGATTGAATCAACGGATAAATCAGATGAATGCAAACTACTTTCTGAGTCACCGAGCCTTCCTATGTTAACAGACACATCGCCTTTAATGGTATTAGATGATAACATTAAACATGATTGTGATCCTACTAAAATATTAATAGTTGAAACCGAGAATGATATTCAACACATAAAAACTATTGAGGTGAATGAAATTCCAATGCCTCCGCCATACGATAATATAATTCAAAATATAAGTGAAGTACCACTACCAAAAGATCCTGTTCCACCAAATATTGAGCAAAAACAAGAAAGTTTTTTATCGAGTTTTAATATTGATGATAGTGAAAATGCTGTACGTAGCATTTCAAACTTAGACAATGAAACAGAAAAAGCTGTAGAAAAAATTGATTCTCATTCTTGCAAAGTAGATAAAAAAGTAGAAGAGAAACCAAGAGCAGTAATTTCACAGGAAGAGACTGAGGATGCAGTAGCTGCATTATTAGGGGAAAGCTTTGGAGGTAAAGAAAGTTCATTTGCTAATTGTTATGAAGAAGTAGAAAATAACTCTGTTCGTGAAATTGAAATCGAAAGAACTACCGTAGAAAATGACAACATTCCTGAGGAAGATGCAGAGGAAATGAGACAGGCTGTACAAAATCTTAATGCAAGTGAAATGGAAATGAAGCCCGATACTCCAGTTTCGGATAATGACCTTTTATTGATTGATACTGATACAGAAGAAACTGAAGAGACTACTCAAGATTCCATCGAAAGATTACCTGTGAATATAATTGCAACTAATCAATGCCTCAATACAAACCCTAAGGTCACTATTCCCAAATCGGAAGAAGTTTCTAGTAATATATCTAAACCTATGACTACTGTGGTTCATAGTATAAATTCCGAAAATAATGATGTAAAAAATAAAGACTCAAACATAAATTTTTCGTTATCAAAAAGAGATGTCGTTCAGTCCATCACCTCTACCGCAACACCTGTAATAACATCGTGGACATTAACTAATAACAAATTACTAGAACCACAGTTATTAAATATACCGTCAAATCCAATGCCGTGTAGAGATGCAAATGAGAAAAAACCTGCTCATGTTGCTGCTAATATTATTCAAATTAAAACGTCTACAAATCAAATAAATAATAATTCATTGAGGCCAATACTTAACGCAACAAGAGTAAGTGCTCCATATCAAGTTATTAATCAAATGATTCGTCCTCAGATAGCAAATGTGCAGCCCCCAACTATTAAAATTCCGGATTCTCATATTCTTTATCAAAAACAGCAAGGAATTGTGATTTCCCCTAGGACCAATAATGATCCACGACTTACCAGTCCTAAAGCGAGTCCGCAAGGAGACGGCATGACATCTCCCAGATTAACCAACATGGCGATTTTGAACACATCTCCACAAAATTTAAATGCTGTTGGTATAAGATCACCAAATACATTACATCAAAGATCTCCAGGGCAAGTGACTGTTGTAAGAATGCAGCAACCCCCTTTAAGTCCTATACAGACAATGCATATTCCCGTAAGTGCAAGAACTATGGTATCGCCCAATAGACCTAATTCCGTGTTAGTTCAAACTCAAGGATCTCCAATACATTTAAACCGTTTGCCTGTCACACCAGTGTTAACCCCAATTTCAAAACAAATGAGTACAACAAATTTACTGCAGCAAAATAAACCCATTAATGTGAGCTGTTCATCAGTTCATCAAACAAAGATAGTCACGGGAGAAGGTAGGAAGAATGAAGTACGAACTGTTGGAGAAACCATGAATGAAAATACAAAAATAATCTTATCACCAACACGATTACAGACAAATGCTACAGTTCTAACACAAAATCGCTTTATACCTGTGCAAAACGCGATGCACGTCGGAAATGTGAATACTACGTTACAATTACAGAACAAAATTTTAATTAATAAGAAACAGATTTCCGATAAACATGAAAATCAAATTCAAAAATCAGATCATAGTCACATAGCTTTCAACACTAAACCTATAATACATGTTGCTAACGTTAGCCACTCACCAGCTTCCATAATTCAAAGCGGGTCAAAACCAGTTATGTGTACTATTCAAGAAGCAAATGCTATCAATAGGGGACAAGGATCTAACGTAATACATGCCCTTAATTCTCAAAGAATGTTAACAACCATAAGTAATGTAATACAACTGGACTCAAATAAAATTCCAGCGTCTGTTTTGTCTGTAGCTGCTATTAGACCACCATCAGTTCTTACTAAAACTGATGTTTCTAATTCTGTAGCAGTTACTACTACAAGTCTTACCAAAGTTGTTATGACACCATTATTATTGACCGCCACCACAGCTTCAAAAACACCTATAAGAATAAATGTGAAAAGTGATATCGATAACATAGAAAATAGCTTTGCAATACCAGCAAAGAATAATATCTTGCAAGATAAGGAGAATTTGATTACAGAACAAAAGGAATCACTTTCTTCTAGTATTGTTGGATTTGAAAAAGACCATCGAATCAACTCTGCAGTAACAACAGTGGGAAATGTAAATAAATGTGAGACAGATTTTGAGGAATTATTGAAAGATAACACAAATGAAATTATGGTAACAAACGATCCGGCAAAGAAACTAGAAATCAATGTCGGAAAAACAATAACATTAATTACACATTGTAGAGACCGGAAATATAATGTAAGTGACTCTGGTGAAACAGTCGGCGAAAAAGTACCTTCATTAGATGAATCCGCGGAAAATAGCGTGGTAGTAAAAAACAATGAAAAACTTGAGACAATAACGGGCAATCAAAAAGAAAATTTTGATAAGGAGAATGTGTCTAAAGAATCTTTTTTTAATGAAAATGCAGGAACATTACCGGATGGAAGGGAAGAAAAATTAGCACAAGTTAATAAATTTTCAAATCAAAATAACAACCCTAATGATGAAGTCGGTAAAACAGATTGCGCAATGATAAATAAAGAAAAAACATTAAATTTCGCTGGTGTCTTATCTACTGAAAATGACAATGAGAGCCAGATAAAAAGCCTTGATGAGAATGATTGCTGGTCTGCGAAAGATATTAACATAGAATCAGTAATAAAAAAAGTCGACTCCTTGTGTAACGATAATGCCGATTTTATTGAGAAAAAAACTGATGTCAAAATGAATACGAAAGAATTGACACCCACAGTTTTAACGTATCCTACTATTTCAAACAGTTATGAAATAGACTCGTCGAAGCCATTATTGGAACCTCACAATGAATTCTCCTTTTCCAATCAGCTCGATGATGTAAACTCAGAAAAAGCAACTCCGACAAGTAGAAGAGGGGGCCGAAGTGTGCGGGGTAAAAGAGGCGAAAGAAAGCAAGATAGAGTGCAGACTCGGCAAATTGCTAAGCCCCAGCGTGGTACAGGTTCTAATAAACGAGGCAGAGGCCGAGCGAAAGTGGAAAAGAAAATGAAAAATCAAGTCAATAATACTGTAAACAATTTACCTGGTGATGTGTACGATTTTCATGAAGACTCTGGTGATGAGACAGCTACATCTAATAAAACTGAAACCAGGCCGCGACTCATTCTTACAATCAAAAGCCCGATATCTGGTCAATCTAATGTTATTGCTTCATCAACACTCAGTATTACTACTAAAGATCAATATAAAAGTAACGAAAAAGTGAATAAGGATGATAAAGTTGAAAATTTTGCTTCTCCTTCACCGAACACTAGAAAATCAAGAAGACTACAGGAAAAAGATGTTCAACGTACTACTGTAGATGAAGTTATAGACGATGTTATCAAAGGTTCTGCTTTGCAACCTAAAACAAAAGATACTAATAAAAAACGTCAAACACGGCAAGCTGGATCTAAAAGTCAAATCGCGGATACAAGAAAATCTCCAAGAGGTGTAAAAAGAACTAGAGATAGAAGTTTATCAGATGCGTCAATAGATAGTTGTGATGAAAAATTTAGAAAAGAAGATGTCGTTAAAGATTCAAAGATACCTAAAATGACTGAAACATCCGTTGTATGCAAACCAGATACAGAGCTTGCGGCAGTTATTAAGACCACTGCATCAGTTGTTATATCTCAAACACCAAATCTAAATCCAAACCCAACTCTGAATTCAACTCCAACTCCTATTATGAAACCACCTAAAAAGATGATATCGGAAATTAATGCTAAATTGGCAAGTGCATCGGCGTCTGCTGCTACAATTATGGTCGGGAGTTCGCCTAACGTAGTCGGTGTGCCAGGAGTGCCTGGAGTGGCCGGTGTACCGGGCGTAGCTGGCATACCGGGAGTTTCCGTTGTACCGGAACGAGCTGCTCAGCACCAAGCAGACAGGGCACCGTCAGAGGTTAAACAAGGGATACCTTTGCGTGAGCCTCGTAATCCTGATTATGTCTCTGCCACTGGAGAGCCCAACGAATCTAGTTTTGTTCGTCGTCTGGTAGACAATGTACCCGGCAATATGATGCCTGTAGGCGCAACAGAAGCTACTGATGCCAGAGTGCAGTCCCCTGCGCTTCCGCATAGACCGCCCTCTACACACAGACCCACTGATCGGGCTACACCAGTTCTCGTGAGGTTAGTCCTCTAATTAAGTTGCTAGATATATAAAATCGAACTATAAGTTTACTTGTATAGTTTGAAAAAAGAAACAACTCAGTTCAAAATACTAGAAAAAATTATTAAACTTTTTCCTTGGATCTGGTATTTTTATAAATATATATTTTTAAACGCGAAGGTAATTTTTCCACAAAAGTATAACTGTTTTATTTTTGACCTTATTGATGTACAGGGGTGGTGATAGTGAAGATGTCCGTTGTATGGCAAACGGAGGTGTTGGGGCAGGGGCCGCCGGCGGATCACGGTTGCGTGCTTATGCCGGTGCCGCTAGTTTACCACGCGGCGCACACCTGCCGCCGCCACACCACGCTAAGCAGGTTGCCGTTATCGGACCGCACCACCATCATAACCATCCTGGTATGTGTATACATTCTTGTAAATCCGCGGTTACTTATTCCTCAATGTAAAACATGTGTTTTGTAAATTTTAACTACCAACTTTAAAAGTAAAGACGTTAACCTGTGTTTATGCACTAATTTGTAACTCACAAAATGTTAAAAGTGTCGTTTGATCTAGTTTATTTTTATAAACACTTGAATTCAGTTTCACGATGTTGACAATAACGTTGGAGATGTAGGCATACTCGACCATAGCACTCTGGCTCCTTGTATGTTAACAGACAGAACAAAGTAATCTTGTAACGACGGCATAGAATGAGTGATAGGGAGAGGGTGGTAGTTATCCCGGCGAGTTTTGAAAAAACTCTGCAATATATAGGCTTCGTAATCGAACCAGGGATATTCATAATTATAAGGTAAGCGTTTAGCTGCTGCACTACGGAGGTTGGTAAACTTTGAAAGGTAACTAGTGATTGGTGTCTTTAATACAGAACATGTCTTTTTACCTTGACAATATTAAGTTTTATATACTGGGTTGGCAACTAAATGATTGCCTATTTTGTGGTTAGAAGGATTTTACACTATTTGTTTTGTTAACGTGGTTAAAGCATCTTACCTATATTTTTTCTTATTGTTTGGACTTCTACCCTTATTTTAATATTATAATTATCTCTATTAGTGCTTTAGTTTTCGTTTTTATTCCAATTTACAACTCCGATCAGGACGTGCACTTGAGATATTTTATTGTATCATTTCCGAAAACGCAAAAACGTATCGCAAGTACAAAAGAAGTTATGTACCGTATATGGAAATAAAGCCTTCAAAGAAAGTCAGTGTCGAAATTGGTTTGTCAGATTTCGTTCTGGTGATTTTTCACCGAAAGATGCTCAAAGATCTGGCTGTCCAGTCACAGTCGACGAGACCCTTATCAAGGCCACTGTCGACTCAGTTCGTTAAAGAACAAGATATTGCAGAGCTCAATATATCACATCATCATCATCGTCTTCATCATCAGCCGATAGACGTCTACTGCTGATGTATCGCATACATGTATTGACAAAAATTAAAATGCTTGGTTATGTCAAGAAACTAGACTTATGGATCAGTCTCACTGACTTTGAAAATAAGGTAGCATTTGTCGCAACGCATATTAGCGTCTGCGACTCGCTTCTGAAACGCAAGGACATTGATCCATTTCTGAAACGCCAAATTAATGGCGATGTAAAGCCGATAGTTTATAACAACATTAATCAGAAGAGATCGTGGATGATTTAAGATGAACCAGTCCAAACATCAATAGCGAAAATTCACCAAAAAAAAGATAATGCTGTGAGTCTGAAATAATTAAAGTAACTTTGTACCTTGAAGTTATGCCACAAAACCAAACGATCAATTCAATCGCGGTGTATGGTTCAATAACTCGCCAAACAGAACAATGTATTTCGAAAAAAGCGGCTGGTGTTGTCAAATCGTAACAGTGTTGTTTTCCACCATGATAATTCAAAGACCTACAGATTTTTAGACACTCGCCAAAAATTATTGCAATTGCGATGGGATGATTTGTCACATTCACAATATAGCCCTGATCTTGTGCCTTCAAATTACCATTTGTTTCGTTCCATGCAAAACTCTTTAAATAGCTAAATTTTTAATAATGCTGGATGATGTCCGATCACATTTAATTTAGTATTTTGATTGTAAGTATCAGAAACTTAAAAAACATGGAATTTTTACACTGCCAGAACGATGGCAAGAGGTAATCAATAAGAATGGACACTATTTAATTGAATAAAGTCATATTTTTAACAAAATTTTGAATTTTCTTATTAGGAATCGACAATCACTTAGATGCCAACCCAATAATTTCTGTAGGATGTTTAAAATTTTTGGTATTAATATAATAAAATTATAAAATTCTACTCAATGACGATAGGTTGTTGGAAAACAGTTTTTTATTATCTGGTTATTGTTATTACAAATAAAAAATATAACGGTTTTATGGTACAAAGTAAAAACTATGTGTTCTCTAATTTATTTTATGTAATATTAACTAATTTGCCCAGGAGCTGCCTCTCGAGTCACCATTACAAGTGTACCATCCATAAGTCCGCAAAGCCAAATGACTCTGGTTAGTTTTACTTTAAAATTTTTTTTTTATCATATAGACAGGAAAATTTATAACTAGTGTGTGTAAATAAACAAAGTCTTTCATGCTATTTCATTCTGTTCACGCTATCCGGAATAGTCTGCGGATTTAGTAAGAAGTCCGCCGCCAGCGCATCAACAGACTTCTCCCGTTACCTCGGTATATCACAAAGTAATTAAATTTTATACGATTTGTTAGAGGCATTTAAATTATAAGAGAATGATAAATATTGTTTTTATAGGGCGACGGAATGTATCCGCACTTTTCTCACCAGCACTATCAGATGTATCAGCAACATTTCCGTGCTACACAACACGAAAGTCGGGCTTCACCTTCACCCTATACCAGGTGAGATTTTTATCGGTAGGTTATTTTGAGGTAGGCTAAATTAACATCTTTTTTTATAGATCCCTAACAACTCTTAACTGTTCTTATACTGGGTGTTAGAAGGCTGCTTCCGAAAACGAAGACTGACAATAGTACTAATGACACCTTTGATGATGAGACGGAAAAAAATCGATCCTGATTAAAAAAAAAATCATTTTTTTTAAACTTTTTATTAGCATTATTTACGCTCCATCATGTTTGTATAGATAAATGAAACGATAGTTTACTAAAAAAAAAAAAAACAGCAATGACACAAAATCAAAAACAGCTGATGCTCGGATCGACGAACTCCCGGGCGCGCCTATCTAAATATTCCGTGGCCATATGAAATAAGGTCCAAATTGAAACCAAATACATCCCGAGTTCCCGCCGCGCCCGTCATTTTTTTCCCGTCCCATCATCAAAGGCGTCATTAGTACTATTGCCTGTCTTCGTTGTCGGAAGCGGTGTCCTAACACCCAGTATAAAACGCCATCAATAGTATCCTCACATTGCATTACGATGTTCTAAACTATTTTTTTTGCTATGTGACAATTACGGTCAAAGTTACCATATCGTGCGTGAAGTAGTGCGAGTAAGTATTAAAAAAAATAGTATAAAATTGTGGAAAGCATAGAGGTCTGGTTTGTGGTATACGTTGCTATTACTATATTACTGACTAATTTTTTATAACTTTGTTACCGTTGTATATTCAAAGTACTTTATTTCAATGTTTAGTAAAGTTATTAATGTACGATTATTATCTTTGCAAAATGTTAACATGAATGAAAGTTTTTTTTACCGATGAGTGAATATAACTTTACAAAATGAATACAGATCTTTAGAGGCGGAAGGTTCGGAGGCGCCGACACCACCACTAGAGTTGCGGCGGCCGCCGTCAGCGCGCGTTCCGCGTCCTACACACTCGCCAGCTCCAGCTGATCGACTGCTGCGTAAGTATATCTTTTTATCTTTAAAGATTAGTTTCCCGACACAACGGTAACAGTTGTCTGTGTTGTGTATGTGATTTTTGAGGATAAACTGCTAGAATCAAAAAACTCAAGGATGCCTGTTGAACCTTTAAAGTACTCTAATATATCAAATGAATTTTTCTGTACGCTCAAAAATTTGTCTTGGATCAAATTCTCTGATAATGCTAAAATATTGCTTTGTGTCGGACAGAACATCGTAAAATTTAATTGTTTTAATCTTCTGTTACAAAAAATTAAAAATATGATATGTTTGAGTGTTATAAATAGTATTATTTCCCCGGCAAATGTTTTTATTATAATTTTGTAGTCGAGTTGGAATGCTTCATAAGATTTGTTTTATTGTTTCAGTATGCGAATCAGGATGCCGACCGCCGCCGGCGCACGGGTCGCGGCTACCAGCTGCGCTGCCGCCGTCAGCTGCGCCCGGCCCGCCGCATGCCTCACAGGTGCCTCGTGAGGCCGACTCGCTACAGATGTTGCTCCGGGTGCGTTCGTAAACGTAACTTGTACAAGCATGTTATTATACGATAACGTTGAAACACATTCTTAAGGTGATACAAGTTATATACATGGCCCATAACTACGAACAGCGCTATTAGCACATAGAATAAAATGGGCTGCAGCTCGTGAACCATGGTTTGAAATTCGATTTACACTGTTGTAGCTAGAGTGAGAGAGATCTATAATCACATTTTTTTTTACTTAAAGTTCAACAACAACACTTGCATGGAATAACAGCTGCTAGCAAATTAAACCAAAACAATCAGGAAACAATTCAATTAAATAATAAAACAAGTCTTACTTCCTTTCCGAGGAGTTCATTTAGACATTGGAATCCTTTAGAAAAGAAAGAATCCACTATCTTAATTAGATAATTGTGTGTTATTTCTCAGGTGTTGACCTCTAATCAATTTTATTTTAATGCAGCGCTATCCGGTATTATGGCAAGGTCTGCTAGCGCTAAAAAACGATGCGGCGGCAGTACAAATGCACTTCGTAGGAGGTAACCCTGGCGTGGCCGGAGACACACTGACCGATGGATGCACCTCGTTATTGCGCATAGCTCAACGTATGCGTTTGGAACCTGCACAGCTCGATCAAGTGCATCGAAAAATGAAGGTAAAACTTACAAAGACAGTAATTTTAAAACGCATGGCACAATGTTCTCATTATTTAATATTACAATAGTATTTTAATTTTATCTCCGAATAGCCGAAAGAATTTTTCTTTTTCAAATAAGTGGTTTAACGAGCAACGCGTTCTTCATTGGATGGTAAGTGATACGCTCGCACAATCTATAAGACCCTTCAAACCTCAACAGTAATGTTTGTATATTACTGTTTGGCGGTAGAAATGACAGCTGCATTTAGAACCTACTTCGGTCAGGCGACAGAGAACAAGTTGCTTTTTCTTAGTAACTTTATTATTCCCACTAGGTGTGATTGATAAGATTCATTATTTTATTCTTATTAATCTAGGGTTAAAAAGGTAATCAAACAAAATGACTTTGTTTATTGTTTTAGCTGGAGAGCGAACACTGTATCCTGTTGGCGTTACCGTGTGGGCGCGACCACATGGATGTGCTTCAGCAATCCAACAACCTCACCAATGGTTTTATTACTTACCTGCAGCGCAAGCAGGCTGCCGGCATCGTTAACGTTGCGCCTCCCGGACACCAACAGGTATAGCAATTATGTCAAGCATGTCAGACAAATTTTATTTTATAACTACATCCTGCTTGTAATAGGTCCATGGTTCGATTCCATGGACATATAAGTAGTGAAATTTATATAGTGATACGGTTTTTTCTGACCTGCCTGTGTATAGCTCTATCATCAACCCTCAAATTGTTGATCTATCTCCATAACTACATTACTGTTTTCCGGTAGGTCCTGCATGTGATATAGGCCAGGACTATATTGTACAAGTATGCCTCTTTTTTAGGATCATATTTCTTAACATGTAATACGAATCATATACAAGTTAAATCCAAAGTATTATACATGATTTGCAGGCTGTGTATACCGTACACATTTTTCCGTCGTGCGATTTTGCGAATGAAAACTTAAATCGCATCGCGCCAGACCTTATGCATCGGGTGGCTGATATCGCTCATCTCCTCATTGTCATCGCTACTGTATGAGACCAGCGGCCCGGTGCCGCCCGAAATCGACTACCTAATCCCCATGAAAGAACTGTAATCAAATTATCCAAGTGTTTTTTATGAGAAATATGAAAAATTTAACAACCATGGACTATGACAAACAACAGGAATATGACATTCGCCTACAATACAGACTATAGACGATTAATAAGGCATTGTAAATATGGCCAGGTTGTGAAAGTTCGTTTTATTTTGTTACGTTAGTTCGTCGACCTGGCGACTAGTCGCTGTGGAAACGTTTGATACGAATCGCAATATCTCGGCGTAACGAACAGCTCGTAGTGATACAACAACATGTAGAATATTTATTATTGTCGCGTTCTGTGACGCTGGCGTGTGCTCGGCCATTACGCCCATGTATAAAATTTCTTGTAATGCTAAGATGCGTCACTTACAATAAGTGTTAGATCTAAGTTAATAAGCTTTGTAAAATACTTTTGTTATGGCCGACTGGGTTCGGCTCTATTTGGAGTTTAAAATTTATAAAAGTACGGCAAAAGAAGTCAATAAATGAATAAATATATTTCATTTTGGGTTCCGATTGAGATGAGTGGGCAAATCTATCGAGCATTTTTAATTGTTAGTGTAAATTGTTATTTTGTTTTAAGCGTGTAGGTCTAAAATAATTTATAACATTGTAAATACTGAATTTACCTTAAAGTTCGATTTATAATACTTAGATTACATTACGGTAGGTAATGGACACGATAGCTGGGTCGAATGTTAATGTGTAAAGACTATGATATAATTAAAATGTATGTTTATTCGATAAGTTAAAATACACATGGAAAATAAACTGTGATTCTGACTTTTTAAAGTAGGCTTGTAGGTAATCTTACGGTGTGTGGATTGCAAAGCGTGTGTGAAGTTAAGACGTAGGCGGCGTCGAAACTGAAACGAAAACGGAATTTTGCACTTTAATGATTACCTTTTGTCTTTACGTACAATACAAATGTTCATGATTAACTTTAACACATACACATGTGATTGTGTTTTTAATTAAAACAATTAAAATGTGTCTATCAAATACTATTATTTTTTATTAACATTGTATTCCATGATGATTTAAACATGCAGGTTTATTTCGACAAATCCGTTAACATAATTAAATTAGTGTTTTTTTTTTTTATTGCTTCCCATTCAACCCCTGATTACGCTCTGTTATATTTCTAAAAACGGTTGCGACGCCGCTTGGAGTAGATTCCTCATATTTATTTATCATTAATGCATTACTCGTTTCAATTAACCAGACTTTTCCACGGTGAGAGCAGCGCGTACCCGCTAATTATTTAAGTTCTGTCTATGTACTATAATTTTGTACATGTGAAGAAATGCATAAACAAACAATATTGTACTTCTCATAAAACACTCCGTCTGCATTACATGGATGTTCAACAACTCGCGCGCACCCAAACGGTTCACAGGCATGATAGTGGGCACGGGAGAGCTGATCGGATTGCCGTGCAGTTGCAATGTAGATCCGGCAACTCGCATTGTATAAGTTAGATAACTACGCGGCGTACGGGTCGTGCGTAAAACAAAGTACAAAATATTTTATGTATTGTAATTTTATATGTACGATATTAGAAATTAACAGCAACGTTATGTATATTTTTTTTAGGATTTAATGTATAGGTGTATAAATATGATATTGTTTGTCATGTTTCCGTCGCAAACAGTTCTCTCAAATTAGCTAGGAAGAGCACTAACGAACTCGTTACTTCGTCCATTAATTTTAAAATAATTTTACTACTAAAACTGGTATGGAAAATCGAAACGTACACTCTATATTTATTCTTGTTTGGATTCCTTAAGAAGGAAACTGGTGTAAATAAATCTTCACAGATAAATAGCATTTCAGTATTTAAATTTTATCTTGGCAAAAAGTACGAACTATAACCGCGTGCATTATTTAAAAATTTTATAACATATATTTATTGCAGTCGTCACGTTACACTATTGTTTGCTCCTTTTTGTGAATTTGAATGTACCTGTTTATAGGACTAGCCTTTAGCAGCTGTAAAGTGGTTTTAAATCATGAAACGTCTTATAAACATACACATTCGTATACTAAACGTTGTCTCAAATGTCAATTAATAATTACATTAAATATTTTCATAAAATTTTTCGCGTTTTGTGGCCATAAGCATACATACTTACAATCTTTCAAAACGGAGTGTAGCCGTTACGTTACGAAGCAGACTTGATACAGTTTTTGTAGTTAACGACGTGAGAAGTATAATATAGTTTTGTTTTAAGTCCGTTAAACCGAAAGTTAGAATTAACCCCATTTATGGTGTTTTGATCTTTATCTAGACGAGGACAAGGTAAAGTTGACATTTTAGTTTAAGCGCGGTGCGGCCGCGCAAATCGTGAGCGTGATCGTCCTTCCCATAGGACGCGGCGCGACGGCGGCAGGTCCGGGGGAAACGGCCGATGCCGGTGTGCGAGTTGGTAGTTTAAATATTTGTAAAATTAACATTTGATCTCAAGTGTGCAGCAAAAGTGAAGTGAGCGCTAGACTGTAATAACGCAACGGCCGCGTCCCCGCGCCGCCGCATCTTTTGATAATACTAGCGGCAGAGCATAAGTATATGAAAATATTGTGATCATATTTCTATTGTAAGTCTTAAATGCTAGGACTTAGGTTTAATTGTATATTTTGTACATATTGGAAAATAGTATTGTATCTTTATTCCCTAATCCAAAAAACCCAAACTCCTGCGTGTTATGTACCTCCTACCTACCAATACTATTAAAAAAACATTACACAAAAGTTTCTTTTATTTATTTAACCGTTCTTCATTTATTTAAACTTTTTAATTACACGAAGTAATTTTTTTTTAACATGGAAGCCTCTAGTTTGTACATCTTTTTAACACTAAGATTCACTAAGAATTTTTATATCTCCCCACATATTCAATTGGGAAATCGCCCAATAAGTTTGTATAATTTAGTAGTCTGCAACTTGTAAACCGGAAGCACCTTTCTACATCGTTTCACGTGATTCATTTCTGTCCTGAATATGAAGTATAATAAACATAAAATATAACGATTCAAACTCCTGTTTAGCCATTTGAGTGTCGTATTCAAGACCTCATGTTTGAATGGATTAAAAGGTTATACTGTTCATATTTAGGCTGGTTTTGTTCCACTGACAAAGGTCTGTGCATTCACCGATGCACAAATCTTTATTTTCTTAAAGATGGTTTTTTTTATGTATCTCATATTTTTATTACTTCAACGAAAAATAAAAATCGGCTGTAAAAAACAATTTTGCACTGTTGATTTCATTTCACGTTATTTTTATTACTAAAATTCTTATGATTTCATGCACTAGGAAAAATGATTACCTCAATGCTTCAGTTTGTGAATTAATTATTTCCCACAAACAAATGTAAATGAGAGTAAACATAATAAAGGAACTTGCACAGATAATATATTTCGGTTAATGTCATCAAATAAAACATGCTTTTTAGTTGCAGAGAGAAGACGTTTTTATTCAAAAATTTTTTATCTTTTTAATGTTTGAATATTACGATAAAGTCGAATACACTAATTTGAGAAAAATTTATTTTACTTTTAATATGAGAAAATTTATTTTTAATCTGTTGATATATATATCTGTACTGATCTCTGTTGCCGGAGACCGTCTAGGTAGGTACCACCATCGCAGCATCTATGCTGTCCCTAAACCGAATTGTGCAGATTACTGTGTTCCGATTTAAAGGGGGCTTTAGCTAGTGTAATTACTAGGGTAAGGAGACTACATCTTATGTCTCAGGCGATGAGCACAATGTGGTGCGGTATCATCCTAACTAGCGCCATGTTGTTATGGGCAGGCGTATCGCTAACAAATGAACGTCGTGCTCGTCTCATTGTCAAAATTAAATAAAAAAAATTTCATTTTAAAAAAGTTTAATTTTGTAATTCAAGAAACCTATCGAAACTAATTTTTATTGTGTAAACATATATATAATTTGAACTTACGAGGGATTTAAAAGAAACAGCATCTTATTAAACATTACATTTTTAATTCATTTTATTTGCTTAATAATCATTTATTTAATATCAATTATTTATTCAATTATTAAAAATAATTACTATAACAACATATAACATACGTAAATATCATCATTTATTTTCAAGTTCATATAAATTTACAAATGATTAAAAACGGCTCCGTAAAAGAAGTCGACAAACATTTTTTTTTTATTTTAACTTTATCAATACCATAACAACTTTGATTAACATGATACTAATGATTAATTTTATATATTCACTATTTTCTTTGCTTAACAAAATCAATCATTAAAAACTTAACTTATTTTTTACTTGACCTACTTATTTAAATATTATTGTTCAGGCGTTTGTTGTAATTTATTGTTTAAGGACTGCTTTATTGTTCGAGATTACAAAGTATTCAAGTAACCACTATATGTTATATTGAATTAATCCAACTAGTTAACTAAAAACTTGATATCCTACATTATTTCTACGTGAAATTATTCACGATCTACTGTTATTATCTTCTTGTGTCTAACAGCCTTGTTTCATCATAAGATCTGCTAATTTGAAAACACGAAGCCAACTGAATGCTTCTGGTCTTTCAGATGACGAAGTTGACGTAGAAGAAACAGCGGAGTTCTTTTGCGATTGCGGTTGTGTCGCGGGTGAATGTGTGTGCGACTTATTAGCGTCCTTATGGTCTTTCGGAGACTTGATTATAGCCGGTGACGTCATTCTGAAAACACAACACAAAGTTATATATATATCAATTGGTTATATCTATATATAAGAGATTTCCACGTATGTAAAAACTAATCACAAAATGTCCGGAACCATAAGGCCTGGAGACTTAAAATTTGATAAAAATATTCCTTTTATCCAGTATAGGTCAAGTAAGAACGAATTTTACAAAATCTCTTCTTTAAAGGGAGTTGCGAGGGTGTTTCGGCTAGCAGTGCGAGCGGGGAACGGCGATTCTGTATCTATGATATATGTATTAGCTTTTTGATATCAAGCGTTACGTCGACCCAGTGTTGGAAATTTACGTTGCGGAATACAATATTATGGTTCATGGTATAGATTCTTGTAGAAGGTTGTAATCATTCGTTTTCGTGTTTAATTTTTAGAGAAATTTTGTTTGTGGTCGAGGTTCTTTAAAAATTGTAATTGAATAGGTATCACTATATATAGCAGTGTGACATGGCATTAAAGAAATAATAAAGATGTTGTTAGAAGTTGCATCAACTTTTAACAAATTTCTTACGATGATGTTAAACTAGTATTGTGTTTTAATCTTTGTTAAAAAAAAATTGTCGCCGTCATAATTATAATAAAAATTCGATATAATAGAACGACTAGTATATAACATCACAAAAGCTTCGAGGCGATGGTTGCCGGCCATGGCCCCAATTGCATAACTAGTTGATAAATTTATAAATCAGAAACCGGGCGTTCATGGCATCAAACCTTATTGTACAACTGATTTGTGCGCAACATCGGAATTGGTGGTTTTACTATCCTATATAAGCTATATATAAACAAAAAAAAATGTGTACATCTATCTATATATATATATATATATATATATATATATATATATATATATATATATATATATATATAATGACCATAACGGCCATTCGACGCGGAATGATTTTAGATGGTTATGGGCAATTTTTTTTTTATTTCTCAGATGATTCATTACTTTATAAACATTTTCACTTCGTATCGTTGATGCGGTTGCTATAGAAAGTAATTTGCGGTAGCTCCCAAAGAATATTTCAGACAAATTTCAAGTCCAATTTTATACTACGGCCAGCAAAGCGGGCGGAGATATAGCTAGTAGATTACATATAGAGAAAGAAAAAAACACAAATTCGTTAAGTTATTTAAATAATGTAGTTATACGGTGTAAAATGAAAATTGCTAAGCGCTTGTCAATGAAACAAAAGACACACGTATTATAAACTGGAAACTGTGTTTAAAATACATAAATAAACTCTAAACAATGTAAATGCACATTTTAACGCTTCGTGACATTACAATAAAATTTCCAGGTCACAAACTTTGTACTGTGTACCACCACAGCATTGCGTACTGGAGAAATGAATAGTCAACAATTGAAACGTTTTCATTTTTGTATACCTTTGTCGTGAGTTACCGATATATAAAGTAAGCAATATTTATTTAAAATTACAATTATAATTAAAGAAACAATTGTAAATATGCTAATGCCGGAATCTGCCTAGCTAGGTACCACCGCGACTTGGCAAAAAAGTAGTGTGAGAACATTACCGAGTTCCATTTTGATCGGTGTTATACTCGTAACTAGTGAGATTACCGGAGGCAACAAGACTTAACATCTTATGTCTTTAGCCGACTAGCAAAACATGATGAAGTGTATATCATCCTAACTAGCGCCACTTTGTTATGGGCCGACGTATCACTCACCATCCGGTGAACATCCCGTTCATTTGTCAATTTAAAAAAAAAATACTTGTATATTTCTTTAATCGGAACTCATCATAGCTAATACATTTTCACCTTCACGCAATAATGAGGTAATTTCATTAAGTTTCGGTATGATACAATACTTACTGAAATTAGACGAATAAGCAGACATATCATCTTACTGAAACTGTTTAACTAACATCCACTGTTATGAGCACGTGTATCATTTAGCAGAACGAAAACGTGCTGCTTACTTTCCTTACTTTAAAGAATTATATATTTTTAAGCAAATAAATAATCAAGGAATTGGAATAGGGATTACTAATAAAAAATTATCAAAATTGATAAAAAAATTATTTTGCTTCATATTTAGACATAATTTGATGTTAAGTAGTTCATGGCCAGAGAGTAAAGTCAAGGAGGAATTGAAATGCCGATATCAATGTGTGTTTTAGTCAAAAACAAATTATCGTTACTTAATCGTTAGATAATATCGTTTGTTTACATAATAGCGTTTTAACGAGTCGGTGACCTGGTGTGGGCAGATCTTCTTTGACCTACTTACACTTTCGTCGGTTACTGCGGCGCGGTACATCGCGGAAAATGAGAATTGGGACACGGAGTACACGGGGGAAATAATTCAATGTATAATTAATACAACGGTTAGCAGTATTAATAATGGAGTAACAAACATTTTTAGTATATATCTACATAATATAATTTATGTTCGAATATATTATCTCAATGAATCAAATTTTATTATTTTCATTACGAAGAAATTTTATATTGGCGAAATCAGCATCTTGCACATAATTTCTATATATGATACACTTTAATCTTGACATATGTGTACATAAATAAATAAAAAATTAAAACAAAATTTTAACAGAGACTTAAAGGAAACTCCGAGATATTTTTACATTATAGAGAGAGATTACAATTTTTGACATAAACTATAGTTTGAGTTTTCATTGTACACGTGCGTTTGCTTGTAACGTGTAATATAAACACAATTTTTTTTTATAACTCGTAATTATTACGACACTGCTGTTAACATGTAAAGTTTCTACATTTAAAGAAAGACATTGATTAAGCTGTAATGTAAAATTTTTGTCTGTCTGTAATTAATGTTGTAGGCTGGAAAAAAGTAATGCACTGAAATTATTTGTTTCTTCGTAAAATTAACATTAACTAGTAACCATGTATAATTGCTTCTAAAGTTTAACTTTGACTTTCTTATATTAATGTAAATACTTACTTGTCAGCCTGAGAAAAAGGATTCATCGACACTTGACAGTGTTTGATGTTAGGGAATAAACAGCAAAATTTTATGTACATGGTCAGCAAAACGACGCGGCTGGTAAGCTTGGGTGTCAGCGCGACACTACATCACTAACTTTGCTATCTCTATTGAAAAATACTGCTTAGTGGACCCCATTTTGTGACGCGTGTACAGGAGGGTTTATTATGTGAAAAGCTAACGAGCACTATTTCTTGATATATGATAAGAACTATCGGAACATGTAAATAATTTTTAAGTAATCGTTTGTTTATTATTAAAGGTACTTTATTTCAAAAACTTGTTAATGCACAAATAACGTTTTTTTTTTATCATATATATTTAGCGGCGATGACGACTTTCATGGGATAGCGCTCTAGTTTAGATAGATAGAAGTCTCTTCACTTTTCTCAAGATTCCTATATTATATCTAGACGGAAATATTGACGCCGGCAGGACATATTAGTTTTTCTAAAAAGAGGAGAGGAATCGGAGAGCTTATAAAAAGTGATAAGTACGATCGTTTGGTGCTCTGTGGCCATCAGCGAGAAACATAATAACCTCGCGAACTGATTCGATTCATGGCTTGTATTTCGTCAGACGCCGTTTGTAATTTGAGTCAATATAAAAATTAATTATGGTTGCCATGGTTACATTTAGGAACAAACATATTATATAGGGTGGCGCAAAAATAACCTTATAAAAAGTACCTTATTACCTGTGTTATAAGGTACTTTTTATAAAGTTATTTTTGCGCCACCTTATATAATATAAAGTTACTAATATATAAAACAATATTTATCAACAAATTTAAAGTTTCACTTTATCACCAACGGGATTTTGACAGTTATTTTTTTTACACTACCTAGGTGGCAAACAGACTTGCGGCTCGCTTGATGTTGAGCGATAACCGCAGCCTCTAGCTACCAGTAACACCAGAGATATCACAGGGCATGTCGATCCAGGAGAAACCTTTTCATATGATTCTAAATCACTGACATTTTTAAAAAGATAGCTATTACACTTTAAAACGTTGATTGCTATGGTACTTTCAAGGATTCTGGTCACGGAATCATCTCTTCATAAATTTTATGTTAAATCAGGCCAAGCTAGATTTATTTTTCGCGGTCAACTATTTCTATTTATATTGTTATACGACCTTTGTCGTAGTACAAAAGTGCTGTATATAGGACTGTGGAACAACTCGTAATTAGCGCCCTGGATAAGTAAAAACGTTAAAGGTATCTCGTAGTTGGCAGTCAAAGTCTTAAGTAGAAAATGGAACATGTTAATAAGGGTTCGAGAAAGAGTTTCTGCAAAGTCTTTAGGCCAGACTATCGATTAAACCAGGGCATTGTTACGTATATTAATAATTTACCAAAATTACAAATATCATTTAGTGTTTTAAATAATTAAAATAAGTACCTTTTCACAAATGCGAAGGTCTTCAGAAGAGTTCGTGGGTTTGCTGCGTCAAAACAAACGCTTTAGGGAATAAATTAGAGTGGAATGTGTGATGTTGCAGTACGTGATGCGGAAGGGGTGGACGGGTAGGGGTGGCGGGGTGTACACGCGGCAAAACTGGCTCGCGCCTGTGCAGGGGTATCCAGCCAACTGCGCAATAACAATTCTCCGTACTCAAGTTTTGTTCATAAAGAAATTACTTTCGATTTCTTTTACCTTCAAAGCGTTAAAATTTAAAAATAGTAAGTAGTACTTTTAAGGCAAGGTTTAAAAAAAATAAAGAAGTAAATACATTATTTTAGTACAGACAGGAAAATATATTTTTTGTGAGAAAATTAAGCTAATTTATTTGTCCAGTTAGCTTGTTTAGTTTTGTCGATATGTTCTAGGGATTAAAAGTATTTAAGCGACTAAGTTTAAATACCAGATGCTTGCTTCCAGTGTCGAGCAAAAAACTTTCAAGTAACTTTTATTTAATACTTTAACTTCAACAGAAATAATCAGTAAAAGTCTCAAGAAATATTTTTGTTCTGTACGATTGATTTTGTTTGGTATTACATATTCTTTAGAGTAATTTGAAGCCTGAGTACTACTCCCGGTATTTAAACTTGAACTATGGTCGCCTTGGTGTTAAGTTTTGCAAGTTCGACTCATACCTACAATATAGTATAGGTCTTTTACTGTTACGTAAGATGTCGTATTGAGTTGAACTGGTAAATGCGCATGCGCGAAGCGTCATGTGTTTTACATTAAACGTTAAAAGTCAAATATTTTAACAGACATTAATTGTCTGTTAAAATATGTAAAAATGAATTGTCTGAGATTTTTTATAAGGAGTGTAAGGGGTTCCGCTCAACATCTTATGGAGTCCAAGTCGACCTCACCTGGACGCCGTGCACCCTGATAAAAAATAGATGAGGCTCTGATCATCCACCAACCCGCACTGAGCCAGTGTGGTCGCTAATTCTCTCTCAATGAGGATCCCTGATAATGACATTTTTTTTTGTTTTAAGTCTAACTATTCCGAATATCCCTAATAAAAAAATTTCGCTATACTGGGTGTTAGGAGACCGCTTTCGAAAACGAAGACAGACGTTAGTATTAATGACACTTTTGATGATGGGACGGAAAAAAAATCGATCACAATTAAAAAAAAAAGCTTATTTTTACGTTCGGCCGCCCCAATCTAAAAGCTCCGTGGCACTATGAAATAAGGTTGAAATTACAACCAAATACATCTGGAGTTCCGGCCGCGCCCGTGCGTTGGTTGGTTGGTGTTTCATTGCTGTTTTTTTTTAGTAAAGTAATGTATTTTTTATAAAACTATCGTTTCATTTAGCTGTACTAACATGATGGAGCGTAAATAATGTTAATAAAACGTTTTAAAAATAAGTTTTTTTTTAATTGTGATCGATTTTTTTTCCGTCCCATCATCTAAGGTGTCATTAGTATTATCGTCTGTCTTCGTTTTCATTAGCGGTCTCCTAATACCCAGTATAAATATGTAAACTCTATACAAAGAGTTATTACTTAATATATGGTCTGCTGAAACCAGAAGAGACACAAGACAACTCCCGTGACCCATGCTAACCTCATCTGCTCATAATGCACTCTGCTAATCAACAAACAAGGCTCTGGCTCCCACCAACTCGCATTGGGCTAGTGTAATAGGAAATGCCCCAAATCCTCCCATATGAATTCCTAAAAACGACGGTCTCTGTTGCCTGGCGGTACCGGAACCATGCTGTGAGAATGGTGTGGGAAACCGCTGGATGCGGGCTACGTACCACCGATCGATGTGGAGATCTTTGGGGCAGGCCTATGTACAGCAGCGGACGTCTTTCGGCTGATGATGGTACTAGACGATGTGAAAGTAGTTTTTGCTTAACAACAACAGTACTGTTTAAATCAAAAGCGTACTTTACCTGGGAGTACTACGAAATTTAGACTTAAAGATTACGTTTTAGAAATCCATGTTTAATAACAATAAATGTTTTGGTTTATATAGATATTATTTAGAAATAACTAAATGCGAAGTTGTTAAAATGTTCTAATTTAAAATTAATCATAAATATAAAGTTATGTTTATATAAAACTGCCCTCTATCGAAGTTTAGATGAACTATAACCATTTTTACTTATGTCCAGCTTTTACATATCGTTCTCTTTCTTCTTTTCAAAGTTAGGTGGTGGTTAAGTCAAAAATTATAAAAGGTTTATAGTTTGTATAGCATACCAATGTTTATAAATAACTAGTAAAAGCCCGGCAGTCAACAGAATTGACTGCTGTTCTACATATTATGAATATCTGTGCAAAGGTGTCTGCAAATTCGAATTGAATTACCCAGGGCAGGCGGCGAGAGTTGTCATGGCAGGCTTCGTCGCAAGACTAGGTAAACGATGCGGTGACGAGAGGAAAGTGCGTCAATTTGGAAATGGCTGTCGGAATTGCCGCGGTCAAATGCTAGCCGATTACATGGAGAGAGAGGGACTCTTCATGATGAATTCTTTCTTCGGGAAGCGGCAGCATCGGAAATGAACCTGGAAGAACCCTGACAGTGAGACGAAGAACGAGATTGACATCATCATGTCGACAAAGACTCATACATTCAATGATGTCTCAGTGAGCAATTCGTTTAATACGGGGAGCGATCACCGAATGGTTAGAGGCATATTGAATCTTAAAGTCAAATTTGAGAGGTGTCGACTGATGAGGTCTATGCTCCGCCCAGAAACTACCCAGACCCAAAACCCCGAACACTTTCAGCTCCAACTGCAAAATCGCTTCGATTGTCTGGAGGACTGCACTGATGTGGACACTGTGACCGCTAAGTTCATGGACGAGAGGCGGGGGATGGTTCTGCAGTCTTCTGAAGACGCTTCCTATTATAGGCAGCTCAACAAGCGGATATCTAAGTCTTTGACTTGCGACATACGCTGATTTAATATTGAACGTGTTGAAGAGGCGATCGAGCGCAATAAAGGCTCCAAAGTGTTTGCCAGAATGTCTGCTGTGGGGCAGAGCGTGCTGAAGAAGCTGAAGACAGACGATGGTTGAACTATCTCGGCACGACCGGAGCTCCTGGCCGAAATCAAGTACTTCTATGGACAGCTTTAAGTGATTAGACGAGCACCTGTCAATGATAAGGCAAACGACCCCAGAGCCGAGCTAACCCGACACTATATCGAAGACATCTCGGACATCAGTTTGAATGAGATTACTATGGCGCTGAAGCAGCTGAATAACAAAAAGGCACCGGCTGATGATGGAGTTACGGTGGAGTTTCTGAAGGCAGGAGGACCACCAGTGCTGATGGCTCTTCAGACACTATTTAACTCTATCATACTCGTGGGGAAGACGCAAAATTCATGGCGCGGGGGTGTGGTGAGGCTTTTCTTCAAAAAGGGCTTATCACGCTACTGAGCCACGTTCATAAGATTTTTTCCAAAGTCAAGACGAATCGTCTCGAACGTAAGCTAGACGATTTCCAGCCTCCAGAACAAACAGGATTGCGAAAAGGCTTTAGTACCATAGACCACATACATACGTTGCGGCAAGTTATACAGAAGATCGAAGAATATAATTTGCAACTATGCTTAGCGTTCGTGGACTATGAAAAAGCCCTTGATTTTGTCGAAACACGGGCTGTGCTACAGTGCTCTATTGCCAAAGCTGTTCAAAGCAGCGCTGGAAGACGTCTGCAAGTTTTTGGACTGGAGAGGACATGGCAGCAACATAAACGGCGAGTACATGACCCATCTTCGATTCGCTGACAACATCGTGGTCATGGCTGAGACCTTGGAAGACCTTGGCAAAATGCTCGATGACCTCTGTAGAGCGTCCCGACGCGTGGGTCTTAAAATGAATATGAAGAAGATAAAGATTATGTCTAATGCCCATATTGTACCCAGGCCAATAATGGTCGAGGACTCTACACTGAAAGTTGTGGACGAATACGTTTACCTGGGACAAACAGTCCAGGTAAGTAAGACCAACTTCCAGAAAGACGTCAATCGACGAATCCAACTCGGGTGGGTAGCCTTCGGGACGCTACACAGCATCTTTCCGTCTCAGATACCGCAGTGTCTAAAGACAAAGGGTTCAAGTCGTGCGTGTTCACATACGGATCCGAGACGTGGCCCCTTACTATCGTCCTTATAAAAGGTTGAAAATCACCCAAAGGGCAATGGAGAGAGCTATGCTCGTAGTTTCCCTGCGTGATCGAATCAAAAATGTGGAGATCCGGCGAAGAACTAAGGTCGCCGACATAGCTCAAAAGATTGCTAGACTTAAGTGGCAGTGGGCAGGGCACATTGCTCGAAGGACCAACGGCCGATGGGGCAGTAAAATCTTCGAGTGGCGCCCGCGTACTGGTAAACGTAGCGTTGGGATGCCTCCCACAAGGTGGACCGACGATCTGGTGAGAATCGCAGGAATCCACTGGAGTCGAGCAACGCGCGACCGATCGATGTGGAGATCTTTGGGGGAGGCTTATGTCCAGCAGTGGACGTCTATCAACTGATGATGAGGCAGCGAGAACGCCCCTTTGTATTTGTGTATATGAAGAGCTGTTTTACACAAAACTCTTCTAATTATTATCAATTTTAAGTGTTATGGAAATTGAATTTAACAATGACAATTGCATGCATGGTATCAGTGCATATGAACTATTTAAAATCCGTGGCAACTTCACTCCATTGGCTGTCACTGTTACGCAAGAAACTAATAAGCTATCGGCGACAAGCTGACACATACTTAAGCTGCATATGATACGTAAATAATATATTTATACTATTGTTATTTATTATTTAGTACTAGTAGACCCCGCAGACCTTTTACAGTTAATTTATACTTTAAATTACTATAATTGTTGGTATCAAACAATAATTATATCAACTTATTATTCTACTTAAAACTTATAGGGATTATTTATATTTAGAAATAGTTGCGCCTTAAACGGTTAATATGTTTTTTAAGATTTTAATATATCTTTTTATTACAGGATGTATG
Organism: Ornithoptera alexandrae; assembly: GCA_029030555.1. Classification (NCBI taxonomy): domain Eukaryota; kingdom Metazoa; phylum Arthropoda; class Insecta; order Lepidoptera; family Papilionidae; genus Ornithoptera; species Ornithoptera alexandrae. The sequence continues at coordinate 2,658,910 of JARDVY010000064.1, read as the reverse complement.
AGAGAAATTCGTGGATATTATGTATGTGAGGGCGTAAGGGTTTGTAATTTAAATTTAAAAGTACTTGAGGTAGCTGTTCCAGAGAGCTTAGGGCGGCTTCACACTTGATTTATAGGAACAGGTAACGGCTAAAAAATTCAAATTTTGCACCTCTCGGTACTTGCTGTTATACCATAAGCGGAGAAATTTTGAACCGTTTTTGTAGCAGACTTTAATAACTGACTTGCTATGTACAAACTTTGTATCAACTTTCAACTGTTAAGGTCTTATAGGTTTAATTTAATAATAAATAGCATTATAAGTACGAAATTTAGTTCGTGACACTTTAACGCTCAAACTGTTAAATAAAAATCTTTATAAAATTTTTTTTTAGATTATTTAATTGTGGAATCTCTGCCTCCACCTGCTTATCTTACGCTGTGTTGTAGAATGCAGTGTCTTCCCTGCAACGACCAGATTTAAAGAAAATATATTTACATATAAAACTTTAAAGAAATCATTAAAAAAAATCTTAACGAAATTTTTAAAGTATGATTATTAGTATGAATGTTATGTGTACATGAGTCTACGTATATGGTGTGTAGAAATATGTTTGTATACGAGTGCCCGTGTGTAGGAGTTCATGTGCTCGCCTACATTTGAATGAATCCATCATAAATTTTTGTATTGAGATTGATTGTACCATGGAGACGGTTACAGGCTTTTTTCGTTAAAACTTACAAGGCTGGTGAGAGAGAAGGGATAAACTTTGAATGAAACATTTTGCTAAAATGTTTTTGATGACAAATGATCCAGAAGTGCATTTTTATTTTTACGGATATGTTAATTAATTAAAAATATATATATAAATTTTAAAAAATATTTATTTCATAGTTATTTTTTGCGAATGATAGATATAAGATTTGTATTTTAATTGAATTTGATATGTGTAGATGTAAGTTTAAAATATAAATATGTATTATATATTTGTATGTTATTTTTGTCTTTTCAATAAGTATAAGGCAGGGTAAGGGGATTGTGCGCAGTTTCATTATTTGATGACGAAGTAAATTTATTCCATCTCATCAAGAGGAGCGCGGCGGGGTCTCGTGGAGGCAGACGCAAACTATTTGATGCGGCACATGAGTTGTATGTTACGTGATACAGCTTCATAGTACCTACGCCGATAGCCGGTTGTTGACTGCCTCCCGGATATATGAATATAAATTGATCTTAAAATTTATATTACTACGTTTAAAAAATGCTAAGTGCAGTAAGGTTTTAAGATGAAATGTAAAAATTTCTGTTTAATGAATGAAGGAAAATTTATCAAATGTTAATGCATAATACTAAATCTTTAGATAAATTCACAGAAAAAGTTTCAGAATTATTTAAAACAAAAATTCAAAGGCTTTTAAGGTTTACCCTACTTGTTTACAAGAACGTAATGAAGAAATTGTGGTAAACAATACTTGTTACTGTCCTAAAATGGTTATATAGGATATCCAATTAAATATATTTTTTAATTTAATATTAAGTAACTCCAATGTTATTGTTTGGGATCTGATTTTGTGTCAGTCGCATCATAAAAAGGTTTATCTTCTGGAGATGTCTGAGTGCGTTGGTTTTCTGTCTGCATCTAATTGGGGTTCGTCCAATCCCGCCCGAGGCCTATTCCATCCGGCTTACAGCTCCAAGCGGTAATAAAATAAGCAGTTTTTCCGATTCCACGTTACATCTTGTCACTTCGTATTCCCGGCGCAACTTTCGTTTGAGGAAAATCGAGCGAGACGTCGGCCTCCAGCGTATTGCAGGAAGCAATTAGTTTTGCTTACATATTGCAGGGGATGCCGGATGGTGTTAAGTGTGAAAATAAAACTTTATCACAAAAAGTCGAATAGAGAAAATGCAAATTATCCTAAAGCTTCTGCAGAAATTATCAAAAGGCGCAAAAAAAACTTTTTTATGACTTTAATTTCGTTATTTACTTTTTATGAGACCAACTCTCAGTAACAGTTTATCAAATAAAAAAAAAGATTGGTAAAATGGATTTATTAGTGAAAATGAAAAGAAACGAAAAAATTTAAAATATGCTTGGAATGAATTGTGAACCTTGTCTTTATAACAACGGGTTAAATTAACTAAATGAAAGAAAAGTTAATAAAAATTATACACAACGTTATTTGACTTTTGCTTGATTTTTAAAATTTGTTTTGTCATTGTGTAGAGCTACAAATTTCTTTGTTTTTCTCAATATTTCTTGCAGTGTCAAGGTGATAAAATGCCGTTTACGTATTCGGTATGGATCGAAATATTTGTTAGAAAATATGCAAAGATTTCACGGCGGTGAGGGCCGTTAAATGGAATGTCCGCAGCAGGTTATATGAACGAAATTGAAATTTGATCCTATTACTACTGCTGTTTTCGTATTAAGGATATTTATTTTAGCGAATAACATACATATATAACACATATATAAATGGCAAAGCAGCTACGTGCATAAATACTGCCGGAAATTCTAAATAATTTTCAATATTAAAGTTATTATTCAATAAGTAGATTTTGTATAATTACGTGAATAAATACAGGTACAGAAAGTTTCAAGTTCCCTTGACAGTTGTAAAGCCCGCATCAGGCGACGAACTGCCGCTGATCAAACAAATCACAATTAGTAAAGAACAAATTGACGACAAAACATTTCGCAAACACAACGAAGCTGAAACGCTGCAGGAAATTTGTTGTTCCTGAATTTTTATAATAAAAGAATTAACATTAAAATAATTTCATTAAAAGCGATAACGTAACACGATTCTTGGTCAATTGTCATAAAAATATACAGCAAACATTTACATGTATGTAGAACAATATGTAGTATTCTTAATATTTGCTTGCGTAATACCAACAAAAAAAGTTAATTTTGAAAACCTTAAACAGTTTTAAATTGTGAGAAAACCTTTACATGTAAAATACACAACAAATATACAATGTACACAGTAAGATCATTGTCGATTCAGGTTAAGCTTTTCCGCACAATATCTAAACAAAAGTTGACAGCGGCTGTGTGGAAATAGTCCAGAGGGCAATCTGGACTAAGTACAAGACGACTCGGTTGGAACAACTCCAGAATACTAAATCACACGAATCGTTATTCAGCATTTTTGCTGTAACCTACAGATAAAATATTCATTATGTTTTGAAACGTTTTTCATAGTTCATTGTATTATGAAGTAATATTTCGACGGTCTCTAACATTGTGGACATAAAAACAATATCTCACTTTTACATTTATTATAAATAGAAGAGGTCTTGATGAGGGTTACGAAGGCGCCCAACAGTTGTGAGCTAACATTACTGTGTCCTTATTTGAAGGGCGCTATAGCTAGTGAAATTACTGGAGCAATGAGATTTAACTTCGTCGTATGGCTACGAGTACAATGTGGTGTAGTGAATATCATCCTAACTAGCGTCACAATGTTATAGTCAAATGTATGGTTTATATGAAATGAAATCTCAGCTCGTTTCGTCTTTTCGTGGAATAAAAAAAACACTAGGAAACTACTTGTAAATTATTTGTTTTATTAAAAGGAATTGAAAATAAAAAAATATTGACGCAGAATAAATTATAGCCTGGTCTGCACAGATTAATACGGCTCTGTTGAATGGATCGGTTTCCAAATAACGTGGGTTCCGCATACTGTATAAACATGGAGATGAAACGGCAATTAAATGCAGCGAAGAAAACAAGGAGATTTTCATTTGCGAACAAAGAGATTCAGCTTCTCGTTCTTCATGAGAACATCAAAGGAATCGAACAAATTGCCGACGTTGGTGTTTCTGTCCAAATACGACGTGGGTGTATTCAAGAAAAGAATGGATAGTCTCTTACTAGGTTAGTGCGCCTTATCACCACAGACCGCATTACTTAACATTAGGTGAGATCGTGGTCAACCGGTGACCTTGACAATATAAAATAAATGGTAATATAAAATACTTTGTAGGTTTATCAATGTATGTATGACGAATACAACTCATAAAAATTTGTTCAATAGTCATTGTTTTTGTTAGTTACAGTCGTTTAAACATTATTGTTATCTAGTTTCTATCAAGTACATTAATTTAATGTAATACCTATGTTCAGTACAATTATGTAGAGTGAAGAGGTGGAATATATAAAATATAAAAATAACGATGTAAGTCAGATCACAGAACACAATACAAAAATTTAATATATGTCAGATGAGAAATTACATGGTAAAATATACAACTTGAACTTTATTGGAATTATAGATTTTATTTCACGTGCACAAACTCCTGAACGATCGGGTCAAAGTTTGGAGGTTTAAACAACCTAAAAGAAACTTAAGCTTGTTTCACGATTTTTTAAGCAATTTCAATTTGTCACCATTTTAGAAAATAATTTTAGACAATATTCTAGTTAAATAAATTATATCTTCTAGATCATACCACTTCAGTACTTCTAGATAATACATACCTAAATAGTAAATTTTTTGGTAAGATTGCTTTGGCTACTTAACGTTTGTGATTTTCGGAACATTTGGTTAAAGGAATATGAAACATTTTAATTTTTGTCTCTTTGCCTTGTTGCTGTAATAGTTACAAGAACAGAATCATGAAAATGAAGATTTAAAAGTATATGTAAAATATTACTTAAATATAAAATATATTCTTCTTTGTTGGTATCTTAACAAGTGGTCGTGGTCATCACTTCAGGTGTTGGTGGCAAGCTTCACAACATGCCGCTACTCTTCTCTGATGGCCGCGTATATATAATATTGAACCGAAATAAATAAGGAGTTATAAATTGTCTTCAACATTTTTATTCTCAACGGTATGCAAACTTTTTTAATAAAGTTTACCTAAGCGTTATACACAAAAATAAAATTAGTATTATCTTTATGTATTACATCACTTGAACTTTGAATGAACGTTAGATGTTTGAAAATGTTTCTTTCAGTGACTAAATTTCCCCGAGGCATATTATAAGATATCTCATAAACATTAAGTAGCCAAAGCAAACTCGCCAAACAATTTTACTATTTAGGTAAATATGTATCTAGAAGTACTGAAGTGGTATGATCTAGAAGATATAATTTAATGAATGATAAATTTTAACATTTTTCGTTTTCATTCTTTTCTTCTCATATTTCATAAAATAAGTCATTTAATAATCTTCAAGAAAATCTTGCACAAAGATATTTATAAACCGATTTTTTTATACAAAGTGACGAGACTGACGTGTTGCTCATCTGATGGTATATACGCATTCCCATAACCACGTGGCTAGTTAAGGTGGTACTCACAGCACCATATTGCGTTCGATGCCTTAAGACATAAGATAAAGAAGAAGTCTCGTTAACTCGTTCACAAGCTACAGCGCCCTCTAAACTGGAACAATCTAAGGTTTGCACGCTACTGTTTGTCAGTTTCAATAGGCCCTGCGGTGGTGGTGGCACCTACCTAGACGGTTTCCTCCAACAGAGACCTAGACCAGTAAAATGTATTAAAATGATCTGTGTCTTAAGTTTTTTTTGGTTTCGTTAAAAATATTTAAATGCGAATGAAATCGAATCTTAAGAATATAAGATTTTTCGTGTAATTTTTGCTGAGAGTGTAATCTTTCGAAGATTAAGCTGGCTATTTCCACGATGAACATTTTCGCTGAAGTAATCGCTTTCCTTGCTTGAACTGGCAGATTGACAAAATTTGATTCCATTTCTTTAATACCAATCAGGTCTTGTTTATTCTGTTGATAAACTATATTGAAATTCCATGAGTTTATTTTGCAGCCTGTACATATATATATCTAATAATTAAAGAGATAAACAAAAGTATAATAATTATTAATGAAAGTTAAAAACAAATTTCGTAATGTAAATTAAAACAACAAAACAAATTTGTTTTTTATAAATAAAAAAATTTAGAATTTTAAATTATAAATAGAGCTATTTTATGTTGCAATTAAGATATGTTATGAAATACTTAACATATATTAAGTTGTATTTAAGTTCCGTATTAAGAAATATTAAGTCGTTTCAGTTTAAATGTCTAAACAATAAAAGACTAAAACATTTATAAATCGGACCAACGGGGCTTTCGTCGAGGCAAATACATTTAGGCGGGCTTTACTAATTAAATGAATATCCGTTAGCGAAATGGAGCGGATGGGAACCCATTAAAGTCCGATGGACAAAACATTCGCCCGCTGATCCCTACGACCATCGGCTCGCGCACTGGCACAGGAAGCTCCAACTTCGTTTAGTACGATTAAGGTGCTATATTAATATGTATTAGATAAATAACTTTTTATTTTAATTTTTTTGTACAATGAAGCCACCAGACGAGTGGGACGTTCATCTGATGGTAAATGATACGCTTGCCCATAACAACGTGGCGTTAGTTAGAATCATACACACAGCACCACATTGCGCTAGTCGCCTTAACACATAAGATGTTAAGTATCGTTACCCCAGCAATTTCACTACCTACAAACCGGAACACAGTAATGTTTGCACACTACTGTTTGGCAGCAGAAATAGGCGCTGCGGTGGCATCTACCTAGACGGTCTTCGACAACGGAGACCTATGACTAGTGAAATTCTTTCTACACTTTATAATAAAAAACCTTTATCTATATTGAAAGTAGAATATATAATTTGTATGTTTTGTAGATAATTATGCCTAATACTTAGCTTTCTTTACGAACGTATTATTTATTAGAAGCTTATTTCATATTGATCACTACGCTTAACTCTCTGTGCAATAATTTTGCATATTGTACAGAAAGTTCGTTTTCGCTTATTATCAACATTAATTTAACTGCCTTTGTAGGAACAGAAATAGGTTTAACGTCAACAATGCGGTACATACGAAACCTATTACAAAGCCTGTACATATGATAATTTGGCACAGCCCGAATAGCGAAGCTGCTGCATAATCTCGGCTTCATTTATGATATATGATACGGTGTATTATCGTAGATCGGCGGCGTATTACAGCGCATAACCGCAGCATTAGCGCGCGCCTCTCACCTCATGAAATGAGAATTAAATTGTTTTATGGAAGACGGTGGCATATCCATCTACTTACAAGCTTATGTAATGATTTATAAAAAGCATTCAAAAACAGGGAAACAAATCAAGAAAGTAAATAATTAAATAAATTTATTAAATGTTTAGGTAGGTTAGCCAATGTAGTCAAAGTGGCGTCTTTCATGTTGAAAGTATGAAGGACTCTCAGTTCTTAAGAGCGGTATGTTGACGGTTTTTTCAATAGTAGGAAATTTGAATTCTAATAAGTTATTGAAAAAAGGATATTGATACTTTGTGTTGATACGTTTGTTATTATAATTATAAAAGTTTGAACGAAGCTGAGGTTGAAGATCTAGCTTGTTTGCACGTCTCATGGGGGTTGGTTTGTGATTGACAGGCATATTCGCACGGCCTAGTATCTTTTTTTGCTCAATATTAGCGTTTTTTATTTGCGTGTTGCTCAAAAACACTTTCTGTATTCTATCTTTAATTGAGTTATCCAATTTTTTGTTTTGTATTGTATTCTTTGAATTATTGTTGATACTATGTTCTGTTGTAAACAATTTAGCAACCGCACGAATTGCTTTTGAATTAAAGGTAAAATTATTTTTTGTTATATATTTTTTAGTGTTATTTGAACGCTGTTCGTTTTCTTTGGCGTGCAATTTAGTGGGATTAACTACTTCCTTAATTGTTAGTAGGTCTTGGGGCCATAAATTAATATTAAGAGTATTATTATAAAAGTGGTATTTTTTTGAATCTGTTTCCAGAAATTTGTCTTCAGATTTTTTCATGTTGTTAATGAAATTTTCGATTTCTTGTAAAGTCATCGGCGACATCGTTGATACGGCAATTTTAACTTTACTTTCTATGTCGTAAAGTACCTCATTGCTCTTTTTAAAGTTATTATTATTTTTTTGATTTTGCTCAAAATAATTAACTGGTGATCTAGCAAATCTCTCCCAAAATGAATGTGGTGCATAACTAAGGTCGCTAAATATTGGATAGTTTGGAGTGTTTTGGTCCATGTGTTCTATTTCTATGTCTATTTGTCTATCATTCTTTGAGTCGACATCTCTTATAAGTGTTGCAATTTGTTGACCGAGTTTTGAATAGAACGAATCGGATGTTTCAAGTTTTTGTGGATATTTTTGAATGTTAAATCTTCGACTTGGTTCACCCATTTTGACATTGGTTGGTAAACTTTTGTCTTGATAGGTAAGAAACGGCTGTTGAATTTTATTACTTATCTTTATTCTCGGTACTGTGGGTTTTTTCGTATCATTGAGATTTATTCTGTGGATCAATTGTGACAAATATTTGAAGTTTGCTTTATTCTTCTCTACTGATGTTGTTTTTATATGAGGTTCTTGCTGGTAATCTTCGATAGTGATGGGTTCAACTTGCAATAGTTCATCTACTTCTATTGTTTCCTTATTCGTAACTTCTTCAGGAAAAGTTCGTGCTCTCTGTTGCTTTTTCAATGCAGAGTTTTGCACGAGTTGTCGTAAACGTCGAAGCTAGAAATAAATTTATAATTATTTGTAAATTTATAATGCACGTAATATTATTATCGAAAATATTCATTTACTTACAGTTTCATTTCCATTGTTATCCAATTTCTTTCTTTTTCTGTACCTAAAATTATTAAAATATTTAAATGATTTAATGAATAATTAAATTTCATTATGTGGATTGCATAATATAACATTATTTTTACAAATTCTTTAAAAAGTTGCTATTTCCTTACTTTGTTCGTAATTTTTTTTTATTTTCTGAATTAGGTTCAGTACTAGTTGAAGCTATAGATGCAGATGTTAGATGGTTTGTGGATGTGGATTCTGTAGCAACAGGCTTTTCTGACGTTGTTGTTATTTTAGAAGTAGTAGTAGTAGTAGAAAATGACGTGCTTAAAGTTGTGGTAACAGTTTGATTGTGTTCACAGTCGGGTGATATATCTGAAATATGTTAAAAAGATATTATAAACATTTTTTTAAACTTGTTTGCTGATTCAATTGTTAATACTTACTTGGGAAAGGAAAAACTGGAACTACAGGGGGTACAGGTACCATAGGGTACATTGGAAGTATTGGTGGTGGCAAACCTACCGGGGGATAAAATTGCGTCTCAATATTTGGTAAAAAAATAAAAGACGGTAAGGGCGGCTTTGGTTTCTTGTTCAGTATTACGAATTTTTTATGTCCATGTTCTTTGTCTTTGCTATCTGTCTGCTCTTTACTGCTCGACGTGTCTGAACTATCAGTTTCAGTGTCAGAATCAAAAAGACTGTCATCTTCTGTAATCCGTAATAGTTTTCTACGCAAATCATCTTTTTTTTGTTTTTTCTGCTTTAATCTTGTCTTTCCTTTGTATCGGCGCTTATTATTATTTATAATTTTAATTTCAGGACCTTTTCCGCTTCTTCTGCTTATAACATTTTCGTTTGTTTTATTAATAACTTGACTCTCGATAGTTTTAAAGAATTGGTTGTACAACCAATCGCCAAGATCATCTGCATTTTTTGCAATGGTATCTACGTGGTCATCCAAGGCACCAACAGTTGGAAAAGACGTAGCTTGTTCAACTACTTCTGGATAGTCCATTTGTGATAATGGAGTTCTTGTTGGTTCAAGGACATACTGACGTCGGTAGTTTTGCAATAATTTTGTACTGTAAAAAATTTTTGTAAAAACATATTAATGATTATTTTAAAAATATATGTATAACATGTTTTTCATTCATGTCATACTTGGATTCACATATTTTTGTGTCGGTATCAAAATAATAGCCAGGGTGACAATGACATCCAATAACGCAACCAGGAATATCGTCGATACAGTATTCAAATCTTCCGTGCGCACCACATTCTGAAAAATAGAACAAGGGCATAGAAGTAGTACGTCACTATTGTTCTGCAAGTTTTTATGTATCAAATTTTTCATCATTATTTCTGTCTATTAATGGTAGATTGAAGTTTTTATTGCATTGTATAAAACTTGTAAACTAACATTAATTACTTACCATATTGTGCAGTATCCTTGGGATCAGCAGAAATCGGAAGAGCAGCGAACACCAAAATTAACCAAATATTCATTGGTAAAAATTATACTTAAATAATGTCATTATTTAACAAAAAAATTAGTTATTTTGATTGTACCAAGGGTTATAGCTGATCGATACGAATATACAAATGAGCTTATGAAAAATTTCACTCACTATCTTTAACGACGTGTCATTTGGTTAAATGAAATGTTGCCAACCACTTTTTAAATTATTTCACGGGAATCGTTGTAATTATTATGTTTTAGTTATTTTTCATATAATATACAGTTTCATAATGTCACTCTAACACTGAAGCGGACCTACTATAATAAACACTATAAGAAAAAGTACTAGTAAGTACTAATGTAGATTTAAGAAACAATAGCACGAGTGCTTAGCTACTTTTTGTTTTTCATACAATGCATGCATTGTGTTCAGTGCCAATCTGCTTGAAATTTAATCGAATGTTCGTTAACGATTTTTTAAACGTTTATTTTTATTTTATACTTGTTATTTAACTGCTTACTAATACTGCCATTAATATCTACAAAAAGTGGTGTCGAAAATATTTAGTTATAAATTTTTACATGCAGATTTTTGTTAGCTCAGCTGATGCCAATTATTAGTTAGGTTATATAGGATTTTATATCATGAACTTGTTCATTACTTTGCTTGGAAAGTGGGCACTGATCAAACATATTCTTACCATCGAGGAATAAAGACAAAATAAAATACAGTAAAGATTTATTATTTTCTTTTTGAAACTAGGTAAATGTTTTACCCTTTTTCTTTTCATTAGAATCAACGGAGCTCTTTACCATTGCAAGTTATTTCTTTAGTGAAAAATTTTACTTAATTTATCTAGAAGCGAGGCATTCTTTCGCGAAAATTCATCGTACCATTTGAACATATATTTTAGAATAATTTCAACCGTGTGTTGTTATTTTTAAGTAAATAAATAAATGAACACAATTAAGCTATTATCATTAAAAATTGTTTTAATTCAACACAGAATAAAACTTTGCGGGTCAGCGTAAAGGTACAATAATCGCGGTCCCTTGTCAAGCGCCAAACACATCTGCTTTAGTTAATTTATCCCAATAAGTGTTTAAAAGATTTGGAGTCAATAAAATAGTTGATAGAATTTAGAAATACCAAATCTCTTAAAATTCTTCACATATACTTACTTTAAATATTAAATATTGTAAAAAAGAAATGGATTGATTGATTCGTAACATTGGTTTAACCTATATATCTATTTTACTTTACGACGGAATGAAGTATTATGCCTTGTTAAATATCATCGCCCAGGTCCGGTATTCCTTTAAGGCCTCTGTAATATAAGTAATATGTTATAAATTTCACCATATACTTTATAAATAGCCTTTCTTACGTCTGTCTAATATTCATAGACATTAAAATATAATTCTAAAACTTTTGTAGGTTATAAATGAATATTTTCTAAATACTAACTTAGATTATTATATATCATTAAAAATTTTTTCAGTTTCACTGATTAGTATTTAACATATACGTGGCTATAGTTGTGTTTACTGATACAATCTTTTTCAAACGTATTCCAGGTAGATAAACTTTGATATTTTAAATATTACTTATAATTATAGCAGATTACTTACTTCGTACAATCTTCTGGTAAAACACATTTGTGTGTTCTATCATCACGAACGTAGGGATGAACACAAATACATCCAGGCTCACAAAAGGGGTAACAGGGTCGCAGGCGGTCGTGAGGATTGTCGCAAGTTACTGAGGCACACCCCGCAAAACAAGGCTCGTACCTAATATAAAGAACGAGTCTTCTTAGAAGAAAGTTTTTCAAAAGTACATATTAAACTAAAGATATTATCAATAACTTATTATATTAACCTTTGACTATTAGAAAGCTATGTTTTCTTTGTTGATAACAAATACTTATTTATAGTAAACAAATAGAAAGTTATACCTTTCATGAAGTCGTTCGCAGTTCATAGATATAGATAAAGACTTTTTATCCATGTCTTTTTCTCTGTAAAAACACACTCATTTAATAAATTATGCAAGTCCAAAAAGAAGAATTAGGAATTCTAGTGAATAATAATGATCATTACAAGAAAGATGATGGGCGAGTTAAATCATTGTTCGATCCGGAGATCATTTTGTCTAATTCGTCGTAACGCCTTTGCCCCCTGAATAAGCTCGCTGGCAAATCCATTTCACGTTGTCTGTCTAATCCGGCAAAACCTTTATCGTCGTCCGCATATCTCATGTTATCTTGTTCCAGTCTACGCCTTTCGTCCCAATCCTTGTGGTCTGAATCTATAGATTTCAAAAGCGTTTTCTTTCTCCAGTTTCTCCTGTCGTCACCGAGTGTATGCCGCTTATTATTTTCGACATCTTCATAATCGTAATTATTTATTCTTGAAGCAAACGCAATTACGTTGTCTAAAATTAAAGTGAGTATCAATATAAATAGTATTTATTATTCATTTTCTTGTTTGATTAAAAAAATATTCTTACATAGTAGAAATCCCAATACCAATAGTGTTCGCATTTTGATGTTCAGTTACAATCCATGATGTTTGTAGAAAAGCCTTGAGATAAACTCTTGCGTTTCATTTTACGACAATTTCGAAACCACTAATCATAGCAATTTAAAGTTTGTTGATAAAAAGAAAATTTAGTCGCTAATGTGGACACAATGGTCAAATAAAATAAAAACGAATAGTGCAGTCAAGAGAATCTGTTGATATTTATGGGCTAAGTTACAATAACTATTGTGATATAAACAAAAATCACCGTTGAATATTATAACCTATAAAGGTTATCATGTATTTTTTTTATTTAATACATAACTGATTAGATGTGTGAATAATTTTAGAGCCATTAAAAGCCTGTTGAGTATATCATCGCAATCTAAATATATGTAAATCTTATGAGAAAGTTTATATAAAAAGTTTTCTCGAAATAAAAGTGGGAAGACTAGAGGGATAGTTTCATTTGTACTCAACTCAATTCGGTTTTAATTTTCGTACTCCAGTTGTAACTTAGCTCTGAATTTTAGCTATCGTGAGTGAGTTATATCTACGTGTGTATATCTACTTATATTTAAATGTCACCAGTTTTGCTTTTTGATATTCTTGTCTGTTTTCGAACAAATAAATCTTTAAACATGCTATGATATAAAAAGAAGGTAGTGAAAATCTAAATTAAAACATCCAGTCATAATAATATTTTTATTTTCTCTTTAGTTTATTTGTTTAACAGGCGAACGGAAATTGTCTTTATGAAGTAATTTCCTTGGTTGCAATGCTTTGATGGGTGGAGGAGCTATTACAATATTAAAGTAGTTTCCCATGCGAGAGACCTCTGATGCTCGTTTAAAATCTTCCATATGGTTATTTGGTGGCCCTACGCTATCTTCTATGTCTAAAATTTCATCACGTTTCCCATGGCCTCTCAAATTTTTTCCTGCAACAACGTACTTAGGCATCGGCGGCTTCGCAACTCTCTTAGTTGGAACTGGAATGCCCATCTGAGTTCTGGAATCAACAAGTTACATACTTTTTAAATAAAATAATAAACTCGTACAAGCACATGCTTGTCGTTCACTCTAGGCTTGCTTAGTGGACAATATGGGCCCCAGACTTCAAAACCCACTAACCCGCAAACTCTTTTAGTCGCTTTCTACGACAGGTAGTGCTTACCTTAATCTTATTCAAAATTTTTTTAAAACTCAAAAATATACGGCCAACCTTATGGACATCTAAAACTCCAGTAGAATTCCAGACGCGTTGTTTTTAAGAAATTGATGTTCATTAAGTCAGATTGGTAATTATTTGAAAAAAGCGAAACGTTTCCATTTCATAAATCGAGCCATGAAGTGTGGTGGCCTGGATGTATGTGACCCTCTACTACTGCCAGCAACACACTGACCCATAAGAAGCCATAAGAAACTACTTAATGTTCTTTAAAACAAATTGTAATGTGCTTTATAATACAATTTGGAAAGTCTTATCCAAGTTTGAAGTACACACTTTTTTAATGTTTATGTTTGTGTGTGTTGTTACTTAAAATAACAATACACATAGTTTTACTTGTTCAAGAGATATAGAGGGATTATTATTATTTATATACTTTCCGAAAAATACTTGTATGGATACCTACGGTGAACAGTCTTGGGGCAGAACACATTGGTGCGTCCGATCGTCCCGTACGTATGGCTCACCGCACACACAACCAGGTTCGCAGTAAGGGTAGCAGGGACGCAGATGGTTGCGTGGGTTGTCGCATGAGACCTCTGCGCATCCGCCGAAACATGGCTCGTACACTTCATTTGGCCAATAGCAACCTGTACACAGCACATAACTTTAAAGGTATTGGAAAACTGTTATAAGCAAAGTTTAATTTGTGACAGAAAAAATAGATATTTAATAGGGAAAATTAAATATATTGTTAAATTAATAAAAAAATATAAAAAATTACATTATTGTATACTTATTTATTTTACTCTTAAAACGATCACATTATCGATACGTAGTAAAATATTATAGTTGTGTCCTACTCTGTACATGTTATTTTGAAGTTTTTTTGAATAGTATTAACCTTATTGTCACAGAATATGTTTTTATAACAATGTTAAAAATATTTATGAATAAACCGTGTTACTAGTAATAAAACGTAACTGAAATAGCTAATTTTTTTTTTGTGTTGCAAAGGTTCTCGGGTGTTAATGTACGGTAAATCTAATTGTGGACACCAAGAATTTTTAAGTTCTTTTCGTCGTTTTAACGGTTGCATTACAGCTCCCAAGGGTGTCATGAAGAAACCTAGACTTACTCTAATAGCCTTAGCATCCCAGTAATTTATCTTTCTTAATTTGTGAGTTCACATCTATGTACTTGTGAGAAAAAAAAACTAAAACGTGAATATTAGATTAAATGTTTTAATGTAATAATGCTAGTAAGGAAGTAATTATATGTACCTTTACTTATTTTTTCTTCGTCTCTACATTTTCCAAATTCAATCCAGTAAATGAAAACAGCGAAAAGTGTGAACGACTTCATCGGTAGAGACTTTTCAACCGAGTAAAAGTAAGCGCGGTAAATCAATCGAGACGTGAGCTGAAGAAAAATCTTTACTACCAAAGCAATAGAGTTTAAAGTTATTTTGTAGCTAATAATTAATATAGTTAGAGCGTCTTAAAAGGATAACGTCGTCAATGCTTCGTGATAAGGGTATGTGTTTGGTAAACACGGGGTGCTCCGTTAAGCCTCGTTTGATTGAATTATTGCTTTCGCCGCCGCCTCCAGCTGAGTGGTGCTTACATTACGTACCTTTACATTAAAACGATTTAGATACTTGCGGATATCGCGCGAGCAGTAAAAAGCTGTTATATATTAGTTTTCAATATGTGCTACAGCATCAGTGACAGTTTTATGAAGGTTAAAATATAATATTATTGTCATGAATATTTCATCATTTAATCGCCACTGCCCATGTTATTAATAGCATCTACCATAATTATAAATATGTTTAATGTTAATTTTAAAAGATCTAAAGAACATAATTAGCGAAAAATTTATATATAAGAGATTTCTGCACACATCACGTCTCGGGAACCATTAGGCCTAGAGAATTGAATTTTGGTAGGAATAGTTCTGTTACCGAGTATAAGTTAGCTAAGTATGAATTTTTCAAAATTTCTTGTCCCGAAGGGAGAGTTGTGAGTGCGTTAATAACACGAAAGGGTCCGGGGGGCGCCGAGTTACTGCTCGACAAGAGTATTTTTGACAAATTTCAAGTCTAAATTTCAAATCTAATTCTATATTATAGCAAGCAAGGAGGACCAGGCACAGCTAGTGTTAACATAAATGTTTGAATTCCTCATTTTACTGTTGTAATTAAATATATTAAAGACACGAACATGGACACGTGATCGAAGATCAGATTCTTATAAAAAGAGACATGCAACTTTTGATGATTAAATTGATAAAAATACAGATTTGTACTGTTTTATAACAAGTGTATTGAGATTTCTCGTACCAGTTATAAAACAAAGGGTACATAACTCGAAATACGCGTAGGTCCCGAACAGTAAATCTTCAATGTTCATAGTTGTACGAGTTACTTTATTACGGCCTACGTGGGGAAGGTTACCATGAAAAAGTTCATTGTGTTTGTTTACCATTATAAGTATTTATATTTAAATAGATATACATATTAAACACTTTAAATCCTAATAAGCTAAATTAGTTTCTGTATAAATTTGATAGGAGTTAATCTTCATGATTTAGTACAATATCTTGCATCGGCAGTGTATGGGATTCATTTGAATTCTTCAGATCATTTAAATGAATATTGTTATATTTAGATAACATGTAAAGAGTTTAATGAAAAAGTGAATTTTATTTTACAATACTCGTCAACCAATCATAGTTTTAAATCTTTGAGTAACGGTAAAATTATGTTAAAATTTATCGGTCTAGGTTTTTTTTAAATGCGTCAGCACGTGATCTTTCCTGATCTCTTGTTAAGGTAAAGTTTAACAGGATAAGTTTTAAATAATTTAAAATAGCTTACTAACACTTCTTTGCTCTCATGTTCTTTCTTAGCATCTCCTTTCTTTTCTATCGTCACTCCTTCATAATTTTCAACATTTCTCTTGTCTTCTCTCTTTTACAGCTTTTCACTATAGTTTCACGCCTTCATGTTGTTTGCTCGTATATAGCTTGTTCTTTTCATGTAAAAAATTATTAAATATCGATATACTTACGCGATATGCTTTGTTAGCAACCCTATGTAAGGTTTGACGAATAAAAATCATGATTGCAAGTACAGTGCCTTGGGAGGAGTACGTTTCGACGCTTCGGGACTTGTTATTGTTAACACGGCGTTTTATGTAGCTCCGGGATCCGCCTGCGAAAAATAGCTACCCCTGATAAAATATGATTGCATGCTTTCCTCCTTTTTATTGTTTATATCGCTGCCTATTGGAAACGCTGTCGAGTGTAGGATTGGATGTAATAACATTACCCAACTCTTTCTACTCCTTACACTCTCTTATTCATCTAGTGATATTACGCAAACCTTCGCATAAAATAATACAACTTTTTTTAAACTTATTTGTTTTTTTTGCTAGTTATGTAATCCTTTAATTGATTATTACATCCAAACCTACTACCAATTACTAAACTACCTATTGTAGTTACTAGATAGTAACTATAAGTAAATATACATGTACGTTTAGAAACTAAAGATAACTTACAATTATAAACTTGAATAAGATATATATTTATATATCTTATTAATTGCTGCTGCAAATATGTTTAAATTTGTTTTACAAGTGAGGTACATTTATTTTCATAGTTCAGTTAAGATTTTATAATATATATTTTTATAAATTTTTTAGTACAACTCAAAACACATGTATTTTTGATCGACTACAAAGAAGTGGCTTATTTTATGCTTAAATTCTTTCCTTTCTTATGCATATGCAACGCTTACGGAGATTATAGTTTATTGTTATGTATCACCCATTAATTTAATATACATTTAAAAATACATATTTTTTTTTATATCGTATAGATATTTTTAGATAAGTAAAAATATTCTAAATAAATAGAAAGAATCGAGATGATTCTTGTACTATTGATGACTTGTGTTTCAACGATTGTTTGTTTATTCCAAACACGCGCAGCACAAATTACAAGTGAACCAATCTGTTGGTTCTTAAATAGTAGCGTTCCATTGCTAAGTCCTTTTCCTCAACCGTATAATGCAGTTACTCATGTATTTTTACTCTTACTGCTCACGTGTTAGAGTTTCATTTCAGTTAACAGTAAAAACAAAACAATGGATGTCCAGTAAAGAGAGCAGTCTCAGGGGTGTACAAAGGCCTATATTTTTCTGTAGTGGACTGGGATCCTCCTGTCTTTAAAATGCCTGTCAGCAAATAGATACCGTCTCATGTTTACTTTTGTTCTATTATATTTAAGCATGGTAAATATAATACGCGTTGTAAGAAAATAAATAAATTTAATTGGAGACAAACAGTGTCTGATTGTAGTCTATTCATTTGGAAGGAGTATCACAGAGTTGTGGTAATTAATGCACAAACGGAGACATTGGTTATCGGATTTTTTTTAAATGTATAGTCGCTTCTAAAGTCTTCGGAGATAATATATCTTATTCTTTATTTTAGTAAATTTTTATTTTCTTAACGCAATTTTCCTGACACGGAAAAGTTAAGCGTTCTTGATATTTTTTTTTTATGAACGATTCGTTCTTTCGTCGTAGTTATTTATTTTAAATATTTTGAAGATCTCCGGTATATCATGAATACGTAGTTGTAGAACATTATTAACATTCCAACGTCACCAGAGTCACTATCTCAAACACGTACCGTGCAATTTATTTGAAATTGCTTACAGTTTCAAACTTGTATGCGTGGTTAACGTCGATAGCTGCTCAGAGCACATCCTGTACGTAGGAGCTTGTGTCGTAAATTCTACTTAACAACTGTTGTATTCAACGAATAATTCTAAAATCCTCTTTACGTTATCTTAAAGTTATAAATATGTATATGAGAAATGTATTATGAAGTAAATAATCGTGAGTTATGTGAATGAACGTTACTTTTGTATCGAAATGTAAAATTTATTTAATACTCTTTTGCATTCTCTAAAAGAGTAATTAAAACACAAATGAAAGTTTTTTTATGTCTACTCTTTATTGTTATATTGATGTCAAAAGAAGAGTTAAAATTATTTTGTTTGTAATAAGTTTTGTTAACTGGTTCCTACGTCTACCAGTAGGTTAAGTATGCCATTAATTTTGCTAAATTGTAACTGTTTTATATGCATTGAGGTAACTTAATTTTATATTTAAAAACTAAAACCTACGTATAAATAAAAATTTCGTAGTAAAGATGAGTGTTCTGTTTTTGTGTTTTTATTCATAAATAATTCCGTAAACTTAGTGAAATTAATTTTTTAATCCAATTTAAAAATTTTATTGCACTGGCAACACTAGAAATTTAAACGTTTGAGAAAGAAAACAAAATTTATGAAAGTATTAATATATTCATTAATTTAAATACCACGATATTATAAATAATAAAGTTAATTTTAATGTAAATAAAATTAATCTATTATAAATTATTAAGAAACTTGCTAACAATTTTACAAAAACTTTTATTGTAGAATCGTAATCGGAATTTCGTTACATACGTTTGGCAAAAAATAATAATTTGTTACATGTCACCATTTCACTTGGCTGGCCTTGAGGGTGTGAAAACAAATAATAAAGTTACAGGGAATTAATGAGAAGGTAAAATAAGTTAATATCGGAATCGGCGGAGCGCGATACGATGGCGAGGGCGGAAACGAAGCAATATCTGGTTAAGTGGTGTTTCCTAATTGAAAGTCGCGGTTTGGTCCAATAACAATAGAACGGAGCACGGTTACGTTCGTCGTGTATAAATTTGAGAATTATATTAATCGCAGATAACAATCGGCCGTGGCGCCTAACGAGGATATTTGAGCCGGGAAATCCTCTCGTTTGTAAATTACATCTCGCCTTATAAATTGACTTGTAAAGTCGGACAGTAATTTGATAGCTTTAGATGTTGACAATTTAAATAAAATAAAATTCTTAACAACATCATTTTATATTTCTCCATTACTAAGTACTAGCATGGACATTAACACTCCAAACGGCGTAATTTTAATTTCCCACCTCAGCAAAATACCGCAATTAATTTTCGGTAATTAGAGACATTACCACTGAGATAACACAAAATTACCTGAGGAGGTATTACGAATTTCAGATAACTAAAATAATTATCATATTTATATAATAACAGTCTCTTTGGAGAATCTTCATCAAAATTGCCGCAGCTAAAAGTCTGTTCAAAATGAAATAAGAAAGACGTTTCAGAATTTCGTAACATCCTTGCTTAATCCTTTGCTAGGCTCCGGTAGGCATTGTTCTTCACAAAGTTTAACATAATTTAAATTTCTTGCCTTTGTTCTGCGAGACGTCACCAGAAAATTAGCTGTTTCTTAAACAAACTTATCAGGGTTATGAATATTGTCAACTTCATCACAAAGTTGTGACGTATACTTTGTAGGGTAATCCGGTTCTCTGCACACATTTTATATTAATATAAACTGTATGAGGTGTTTATAAAAATAAATTTTGAACGAAAACAGTTATGTTTATTAATAAATAAATAAAAAAAATTTTACTAATCGAGCAGTTATTAGTGTGCGACTGCTTAATTTGTTTGGCCATTATTGCCTAGGTTAATGCCACTGTCAATAAGCATGCAACTCCCAGTAATACAACTCGCTTTATCACTCGCAAGATATGCTATCAGTTCCGCTATGTCTTCACTCTCACATACTTTCTTAAGAGGCACCGAATTAGCAAAGCTCGTTAGAAGTGCGTCCACATGCTCATCACTTAGTCCAGCTCTTGAGAAGAAGTTTGTTTTTACTGGACCTGGATTGACTGAGTTCACTCTCACACCTTTGTTCGATAATTCTAGTGCAAGGCATTTAGTGAAAGAGTCCAGCGCTGCTTTAGACATACAGTAAGGCGTTACAGTCGTCATTGGTATGGTCGAGAGAACACTAGATACGTTGACAATGTTTCCTTTACTAGCTTCCAGGTATGGAATGACTTGTTGTGTGAGCATATAAGTTCCACGAACATTTGTCTCCATGATACGGTCGAGTGGCTGTACACCATCTCGAATACTAGCTAGTAACATTATGCCTGCATTGTTTACTAGTACATCAATTTTTCCATAATGATCTACCGTTTCTGTGGCAATTCTTATTACGTCGTCTTCTATAGTTATGTCAGCTGATATTAATAAAGGTTGTAATCCACTTTCTGCTTCACATCGCTCGGCAACTTTTTTCAGATTTTCTACATTCCGGCCAACAATAGAGAGTTTTGCGGAAGCCTTTGCAAAGCGGAGCGCGCAAACCGCACCGATGCCAGAACTCGCGCCCGTTATTAAGACGACCTTGCCAGCGAAGTCCATTCTGACTGAATGTCGATTTCCGACTAAGCCTCTTGTAGGTAGTGAATATGTGTTATATAGTCCATAGTGATCTTCATAGAGTAGCGTTTAATAGACACAAAAACTATTAATTATTTTTGATATTACTAGTAATTACTGTTTTTCATCTGTTTCCCATTTATACATAGCCTTATTAATAGCTTATGGTATGGTGCCAAGTTAGATGTTAGTGTAATATAAGATAAGTTGTAAAATGGGTTCTTAAAAATGTTTGTATGAGATAACAAAATTAATGTTGTTATCTTTATTGATTGTATATAGGATTACTTTGAAGGTTAAAATTTTACTTTAAATATGTAATTAATTGTGAAGAAAGCGACTCAGGGAGAACTATCTCCTAGTGTATTTGGGGAAAGTTGTATTTAAAACATACATATATATGAGAAATAAAAAAATTAGATGTTTTTTATTTTCATACCATACATTTATTATATGTAGAAAACGGAGTAGATGTGTAGATTTTTAGTGGATACCTATGCTCAGCAGTGGACGTCCATAGGCTGGCGATGATGATATCTAGAAATTTGTATGTGTAACAACCAACCATATTAATATCAACACGTGTATGATATAAGTTTTGTGTAAAGGTCATTAGAAAATTATGAAAAAAATTATTATATTGGTTTTAAAGTTGTAAACCGAGTAGTCTCAGTTTTTTTTAATATTTCAACTGCATAATAAATATCGTCCGCGGGAGTATTGTTAGGTTATTTAGATGTGAGAGTGAGAGAGTTAACTAAAACAACAAAAAGACCAACATAATCTCAGCCCTTATAATGGTCTGTAATATTATATAAATAGAACTTGATACGTACATAGGTAATCCTATCGCTGTTGTGCAAGAGGTGGAAAAGAAACCCAAACCGCAAACGCTGACCTGTGTGTATGCTTAATAGAACAGTGTATATATATTAGGTTTCATTTCATACCGATACATCACGTTACCACATTTGTATATATTTATATATCTTCTTAAATTTTACCTTAAATGTTTATTGATGTGCTTTAAAATAAGAAAAAATGGGACAATATTATGTGAAGCTATATTACACTTGATGTGGTATTATCGTATTGTTTCTTAACTAAAAATGGATGAGTGATAATGTCTATAAAATTTACAATATATCGTGTGGGGGGAATAAGGCGGAATGTTTAGGTCAATGATTTTAATTTTTTATTTTGTTTCATATGTAAACAGATCTTGGCTTTATCTGTGCTGGTACGATGTGCTATTTTGTATTCGTATTAGAACGATTGCTTGATGAGGATTCATTCGTTAACAAGTTAAATGAAATAATAGTATCTTGTCGAAAGAGACGAGGACAGAAGCTGCTACAAATAGGCGCAAAAATTATCGTATTGAGTTTTTATGCTATGCTTAGGGACAATATTGTTACCTAGATTTACTTTTTAATTGAAGCAAGTTGCCTAAATATTGATTTATAGCATTAATATTGTTATCTTTCTGTTTGTCAAATGTATTATAGTGTTTAATTTTTATAAATCTTTATTATCTATATTGTCCATAAATAACTAATGATGGATTAAATTACAAATACAAGTTAGCGAAAATGTAACTTCTTTGATTTTCGATAACTGCAAATTTTTTACAAATTACAAACTGTTTAATCGGATGTTCTAATTATTATTGCGGGTATTATTAAACATAATTCAATGTAAAGGGTAACAAACAATACAACATTATATCAAATACAGTTTAATTGAGTCATTTCAATACACGACTGACAACAATAAAATATTAAGCAATTATGTACAAATTTTACGCTTACTCGTTTAAAAATAATTGAGACTTACATTTAAAAGCTCCCTAGAATTGTTTTTGGCACTTGCATTACGTTAATATTCATACTAAGCTAAACTTAGAGAAATTTTATAAGACAATCAATTCGAAACATTGTCTAATATCTAAATACAATTAGTTTCATAAATAAATCATTAAAAGCGGAATGTCTTTAAAAAAACAACACCTTTTATTTAAGATGTCGGACATCTTTGGAAATAAAAACATTTACATATTACAGCAAGTATTAATTGTTTATATATAAGAACTACAGTCCTACTGGATAGTAAGTGAAGTTAGATAGTAAAGTGCACTATATTAGAAAACTACAGAGGTTTTACATTTTATTTAAAGTTTTGATGAAATAAGTTTACATACACGTAACATCCTTTGAATTATTCTGTAGTATTGCTCTACATCTAATGTTTTTTTAGACAATGATCAATCACTACAAAACACACTAACACGTCTAGTTAAGAAGAAGATGAAAATTTCTACAGGAAGCGTATAAGCATTAGAACTTAAATAGAAAAATGAACTACGTCACAACCAATTTCAACCAACTTCTTTAATATACATAGGTGAAAGCTAAAACAATCTTAGAGTATGTAATATTGGAAGAAATCAGCGTCTAGACACTGCCGCCTCTAGTAATTATCTATGCATAGACAAAGTGGAGTATGGAGGACTCCTTTCCATAAAAAAATATGTGTATAAACACTGGAGGGAGTGCGATACTGGACGTTTGTGTTGTTCTTAGCTTTAGATAATCCTTAGATTTAGTACGAAAAAAGATATTACGCTAGTTTTTTTTTTCTTTTAGTTATTAATACGTATCTTATTCCAGGCAAAAGGTGACTCATAAATCAAGATGAATTAGACATTAAAACAATTGTTGTATAAAATAAAAATAAATTGACTAAGAAAGTAGTTTTAGAACAATTTTTTTTTAGTTTGTTACTTAAGAATAGTGTTAAATAAATTTCATTTACTGAATAATACATTACTTATACATTAATTTATTTATTATTAACTAATAATGCACCCGTACGTCGTTTAGACATAATAAAAAGTACTTTGTTTTAATACGTCATCATGTCATCGTCATCATACGTAATCGTCGTACGTCGTCAGTGTACGTCAGTCATGAAAGCCGATTGAACGTTCACGTTGCGGAGCCTCTCAGGAAGTCCTTTTATCTACCACGCTGGTCAAGTGCGGGTTGGCGTATGTTTTGATACTTTTTAATCAAAATATAAATAAATTATTCGAATACTTAAGAAATTAATATTGATGTAAGTACAATAAAGAGTGATCAAGAGATTTATAGATAAATATATAGACGTATTGAAATCGAATTGAAATAGTGCATCGTTGTTATAAATGGACGTGTCTGTTTAAATAAAGATTGTTGTACAATATGTATAATTTTCGTTCCAACTTCATATAATACTCACATAACGTACGGTCGCTCTGTTAGGATCAATATATCCCGATGAATTATTATTTTATCCGGTGAAGCGCAAAGGGCTTCGGCCACTTCAAATCGCGCTCACAGCCATTTTTAAATGAACGGTAAATCCATTTATCGATAAGATCAATGGAGCTCAGCCTACATTTAATACTATACTGGACTAAAGTCAGCTTCCTAACAATACTTGGGACAAGCAGGTACTTTTGACTTCTTATTTCTTATTTCAAGTAGTAAAAGTACATAACCCTATTAAGGTCAAATCACACATACACTGATTGTGCAATTAATTACAATGATTTCTAGAAAATCTATCGAAAAAAAATAATATTAATACATCAAAAGACAGTGCGAACTGTCTTAAAACTACAAATTCACTAGAATTTTATACGAGTAGACCTACGCAAGTGATTAGTAAGAGAGAATCACTCGTTGAATAAACATGCCTTCATCACAACTAGGAGCACTAATCAAATATATAGATCACATTATCGCTTTGCAATATTTTAATTAGCCTAAACGACTAGCGCATTTTTTGAGATATTATTAATAAATGAAAGCTAGTTATCAAATATTAAAACAAATGGCTTACTTAACAAAACCAAATTTTACTATCATTACTCAATATGAGATTAAAAGATGTTGTCAGTACATTTTGCGTAAATCGGATTGAAAGAAAATAATTAAGACGCTGTAAGTATAATACTTGTAGGTAACTAGAACATTTATCACATCAGTCCTCTCGGGACCATGGGTCCATCGAGTAGCACATAGTTAAGCAATAAAATCGATAAAAATCTTGTTTCACTAAACATATTTGCGTAATAAAAATAATAACAGTTTCTTATTATTAAAAACGTTTAAATTCAAAAACAAAACGTAAACAAATCTAAAATATTACATTGAATATTAGTTAAGTTTGCTTAAAAACTTTTTTTTAAGCACAAAAGTAATGTAACTTACGAAAACGCTTATAAATGTAATTGAGTATAGATCATTTGCAACTTGTCGCTTGCAATTGAAGCTTACCTCTTCTTCACTTTAAGGAAGATTCATAAGTTTTAGCAGCTTACAGAAAACTAAGGAAAACTAGGTTTAATTGCAATACTAACAAACATAAATATAATGCAAAGGAACGTTACAGTAATTTTACGATGTTTTCAGATGATGAGACTCGTGATCGCAACGCCTCAGAACTGCGAAATGTGTGACTTGGAAGGTATTCGTAGAACGGCTGCCGCGTTCTAAGGTCCCCGTCATGGTGTAGCCCATGTTGAAATCTGCTTGAGTCACATTTGTTGTGAGGTACAGCTGAAATAGGCAAATGAATATCTATTATAGACATTGTATTCTAAAAGATAGAGCGGTTGTTATATTTATTATTGTTTAATATATTAATGCACAAATAAATCGACATCAGCGAATTGACATCGTGTAAATATGTTATAGAAAATTGTTTAAATTTTTAAATCTGTATTTAATTGATTATTAATATAATCAAAGATTAACTTTATTATTTATGTTCTGATGCCTTTGTCAATTATTTCCTGTACCTATTAATAATGCTTAATACATTTGTTTAAAGCATTAACTAAATAATTTTTTTTAGTCAGAAAATAATTACCAGTACTGCATTGGTTCTCGGCGAAACGTCAATAAAGTTAAGAGGGGTACCCGCAGATCTACATGGCAGACGGGCTTCCGATCACTGAATCAAACTACTTCATTTAAAAGGCTTGATCAGATTTATGTGAAAGTTTCAGACGAAAGAAGTTGCCCTTTTTGTTAATGTATATCAACTTGTATTTTTTTTAAATAAAATAAAAAAATTATTAAACATTAGTTCATATATTTTAATAATGATAATAATGTAAACTCGTATGTTTATGTTACCTTGAAATCGGCATCGGCACCTAGATGCTTGAAGGTACCAACGATGTATACGGCATTGGCACCGCTGATAACCATTCTTGCATGAGTGTTGTGCCTAAAGAATAATTTATTGGTATAATTATAAAACCATACGTTTATTAAAGTGGAAACTGAATATGAGATTTAATGATTATAGTGGAGGTCTCTTAACACAATAAAAGTAATATTTTCCACACTCTGAGTTGACTTTTTGGTAATCATCTTTGTTAAAAAAAATCTAAATTGAACCACTCAATAAAGCATGTGAAGATCCTCTGATTATTAAAGTAATTTTCTTCAAAAGTTAATAGTTAAACTCATAGTACTTTTTTTTAACAAATAACTTGTCAGGTACGATCGCTTCCAGTCCGTGCCAGTCGTTTATCAAGCGAGCCGCAACTCGGCCGGCCGGCCACTCGAAGCTACACAGAGTTTGTATGCCCCTCCCTAGCACTGATATATTAGGGCTTAACAATCTTGTTATTAATAGCCCGCTGCTGAAACTAATTTATGATTCGTTGAAAACAGAATAACACATATTAAAAACCTAATTAAGATAACAAAACCTTTTCCCTGTGATTATCTCTGGAGTTAATAATTATTCGCTGTGTGACTGTCAAAATCATGAATGATTTTTTACATAAAGCTTAAAAAATCTCTTTTGATATATTATTGTAAATATATTCCTTGCTACTTTGAAAAGACGTATAGTGTCATCATTTATAAATAGATCGTTAAATGATTGGACGGTTTTAACCACGTAACACAGTAGAGCGTTGTAATCTGTCGATATTCGTTGCACGTACCGTTCTCACCAGAGTAGTGTATCCTGCACGTACCGAACTCGGCCCTAACGGCTCATGTAATGGCAGCTCGCTCTTTAATAGCCGCAAACATCTCTTCGGGGGCCCTCAAACAGTTCCCATGAACAAATTAAAAACGTTTATGAGCTCTTCCAAAACACTCTTGAACTCATACTGTTGGCGTTTAGCGCCTGTAAGAAATGGAGAGTAGAGGTTTCGCTCCGACGTTGTTGCCGAGTTATTAGTGGAAGTATATATATTTACATCTCTTCGGATTATCGTCATTACTTCAACTAAGTAATGACGATGTAAACAAGGATAATAATTTCTGAATGATTGTTCTTTTATTGGCAAATAAGCGATAAATTAATATGCTTTATGGTAAACGCTGCCCATAGATTAAATGGAAAATAACTTTGGTCTTACGTATACGTAATATATATCTAAAAGCTGTCCCTAGCAACTACGCAATTAGTAGTCCCTACTAATCTCGTTACTGCAATTGTTCGATTGCCAACTATTCTAATATTTTGTCAGACTTATTAAAAATTAAAATCTGGTGAAAGTCGATGATTGCGAGCAGCACAGGAGGAACCGATGTAAAAATTGATGATCCTCCATTATCAAACGTCCACTCTTGAGGTATTCATCTAGTTGATAATAACAATGAGTGACAATCCTATAAGTTTGGTTTTTTCCTTTTTTTTTTCAAAACTGATTTATAGTAACGTCTTTAATTTGAATCTTTAAAAATCTGCTTGATTGTATTATTAATTTTATTCTGTGTTTAAAAAAATATATAAATTCTCAATTAAATAAATTGAATTAACTGTATATCTTCCCGCCAAGATTTATATCCGCCATGTTTATTTCCGAGATCCATGCAGTGCGGCGCCGCGATCGCGTGGTGGCGCCGCCCCGGCGACCTCCGGCCGTTTGTCAAACGAGGATACGCTCACCTGAGCCTGGCGTTGCTTAATTACGAACAACCCGCTTAATGTTTCTTCTGAATGATAAACAGTTTCCTTTCAAGACGCTTATGAACATTTTCAGCTTTTTAAATTTCCTCTGTGATAATATAATATCTTTATGTTGGCATTTAATATAAAAGTGATTTGTTTTAAAATGCAATATAATTGTATGAAAATTTGTACGTGATTATAGTTGCAGTGCAAAAAGCTAAACTGATACCATTTACTGGCGTAGTAGTATACTATCACATATTAGAAAAAAAAAGTTAGATCCCTTAGAACTTTAATGTCGGCCTATAAGATGGAAAATAGTATATGCGCCTATATGGGTTGTCGGATTCAAACTTGTATCCTACGGAAACAAAAATAAATAAATTGTTTTTTTTTTTTATTTAACGAAGCGACGAAACGAGCGGGTCGTACACCTGATGGTGAATGGTGGAAGCAATACGCCTGCCCATAACAATGTCGTGCTAGTTAAGATGGTATTCATGTCACCGCATTGCGTTCGTCACCTTGAAACGTAAGACGTCCGTCCAGTCTCGTTACTCCAGTAGTTACACTCTTCATGCCGAAACACACTACTGTTCGTCGGCTGCAATATGCCTCGCGATGGTACCTATCTAGACTGTCTTTGGCAACAGAGACCTACCCATCAGTGTTTTTTTTTTATACGTACTTTTTGTAATAACTTTTAAATATTATATAAAAATAGAAGGCATGGAAACGACAAAACGAGTCATTTGGTCGCTGACAGGAATGGGGTGCTAGTCAGTACACGGCACCATATTGTGCTCGACTTCTTGGAATGTTAAGTCTCATTACCCTATAATTTTACTACTTACTTTAATCCGGAACACAGTTTGCCCATTACTATATGACTGGAAAAATAGATCCGGCAGGTGTGTTAGCCTAGACGGTCGCCCCGGCCACAAAAATCTACCAGGTGAAATATATACCCCAGCCACGGTAATCTAGTGGTATTGGGAGTGTCAAGTACTACATAATAGCACTTGTTGCCCTAAGTAACAACATAATATACGTCAGTCCGCAGCTGTCTGATAGTAAGTGAGTAGAAAGCTTTCAGCAAGTGTTATTGACCGTGTGACAGACAAATCACCAAAACAATAGGATTTTTAATGACCGCAATAGTTATACGGCAGTACACCTCGATCTCCTTCTAAGGTATATGAATTATTATTCATAAGAACAATAAACATTAGTGGTGTTTTTACATGTATTGTATGTTTGTGGTCAATCACAATTGAAATATATTTAAGGTTGCATTATAACCATGGCCCTGGATTTTAATATTTTTTGATAAATCCTTTTGAAAAGTGTCACACTTAAAAATAAATATAAATGATTGTTTATTTGAAATAATTCACCTTTTAGTGCCAGCAACCTCGATGACCTTGCACCGTGTCCTGCGCCACCAGCACGGTTGAAGAGTCCAATATGAAGAGGAAGCACTGCGCGCCCATCCCTCTTCGGGGAACATTAGCACCTGTAAAATATTATAAATGTAACTCTTTTTATCCGACTGTAAGAAAGAGGATTTAAACTTTAACCAGAAGGGTTTTCCTCCCTTTGTAGTAGGGGCGAAACTGTACCCATAAAATATACAAGATTTATTTAGCTACTGTTAATATGTTTATACTTTGTGTTCCAGCTTTGCTATAGCTCGCTTGAGAGACAGCTAGTAAATAATTGTCGAATCATATTCAGTGCGAATTCAATCATTAAGTTTCTGAAATGAATAATAAATCTAATATTCATTATTGATTTCTGAAAGTAAATTAACTTAAGAATATTTAAATAAAACAGTCTTCGGAAAATTAAACTTAAATGGTGGGCATTTATGACTGTGCATACAATTTTATTAAATTAGAAAACTTTACAAGCCTTTCGACGTCGGGTTGAAAAATAGCCTTTTGACTAAAACTAATATTGCGGGCCAGAAACAAACCGTAGCGGAGTTGTAACGAAGTTGTGCCGAGCGCTCGAGTTTACAACCGCGGGCGATGGGAGTCTGTAAATCGTCCGCCTCATGTTTACGTTTCCAGCCCCAAGTACTTCCCGGGGTAACGTCAGCGATAACGTAAACGCGGAAGCATATTGGCTGCTGGAACTCGAGCGCTCGATTGGTTTCCGGCGTTCCGTCCTCATTTTCTTCGTCGCGATTCGGGCGATATTTTTTTTTCTTTCTGTAAAGAAGTTTTCCCGCTTTCGACAATATTGAGCTGGTTTCAAAGGCGCAGTCGTTGAGGGTAAAATCGCTTTCACGTTGGGTGAGCACACTAATGATAGAGTTCCGGACACGGGGACGGTACCCGGGGACGGTACCCGAGGACAATGCTCTCAGTCGTCCTGCGCTCCTAGTCCCCTTGACGAATCTAACAAATGCTTAATGGATTTAAAAGCGTTTCAGTGTTGCTAATTTGAAAAGAGTTATATATACTCCATAAGTGCAAACTTCTTTTTTCAAACAATTTAAAGGAGTATAAATATAGGCGCATACAATTAATTAACAACTGTTTCACACCAATTGGATTGAAAAATGTAAAACTCTGACTTTAAATTTCGTCAAAAATTATTTTGTTTTTATTATCGTTCACCCCACAGATTTATATTCATTGCTTCCAGACGGAATCACTCGACTGTTTATGCCGTTCAATATTCAACAGTGCTTTTTTAGTCCAGCGACGGCCACCTCTTTCACTCGAATCGATCCATCATTTCGCGCCCTGTCGATGATAGAGGGTTGTCCAATTACGATGCAAACCTACGGATTTTTTTATCTATAATTGTTTTGCTTTTCAAATCATCTGAAGCGATATATTGCCCCTGATTGGTAATTTCAATGACGCGAACAAAATATGCTAACATATATAATACGTAGATGTTAACTTGTCGTGTAGCACGACGAAACATATAAAATAACATTTTACTTATTACTAAGAAGAGTTTTTAATTAATTAACAAATACTTCTAAAACTAAGGAGAAAAACCGATATACAACATTTAAAGAAAGCAGCAAAATGAAATGACTCCATAGAGGCTTTTGAAGTTATTCATGTGCACAGAAAAGAACTAGTAAAAGGAGTGGAAAAATAATAGCAGCCGGGCAAAAAGGAATTTGATTTATTTTAAACTAATTTTCATTTAGCTGGCTGACCTAATGGTTAGTGCGTGCGGCTTTCATTCCGAAGGTTGGAATCTTGGCCTGTACCGATGACTTTAATATTTAAGTTATGTACATTTGTGAACTTTAATGACAACAGCAAAATATAAACGGTGAAGAAAAACATTGTGAAGAAAATCTGCACATGAATTAGAATTTATTCTAAGGTGTGTGTGAAGTCACCAATTCGCATTGGGTCCGCAGGGTGACTATGGCCCCTCGTCCTCATATTGAGAATAGGCCTGTACCCCAACAGTGGGGATAAATAGATAAGATAAATAGGCTGTAGTTTCATTTCTACATTTTCAATTTCAGCTTTTATATTGTTTAATATCAATATTTTGGTATTTTATAATCTCGTATGTAATCTCCAAAGTTAGCAATCTTTAACGGGAACAAAACAATGCACATAAAAACAAATTTGGTTCTTGAGGTGGAATGGTTTTTTTTTTATTTTCCATTAGATTTCACTACGGTATTACGGTGCCGTTCAGTCGACAGTCACGTCCTCCCACTTCAGGCCTCTTGACTGTTGGCGTTTGTGCCCAATACCCTTGCGTTTAGTCTGGACTCACGAGACTCTATAGTGAGCTGGAATCGCTTCTTTCTTAATAAAAGCTTTTAAGTATACATATTTTAAAACTACTTTTGATTATTCAAACTGTTTTAGAGAAAGAGAACTATTTCATTATAGACAATTTTAACGTTTATATTTTAGTTTCCGTTCGAGCATTTTCTATTAGCAACACAGCAAAGTATCTATGGGGGCAAACTTTTAACAGCTAAATATTTAGTGTTTTAGAATATTAACAATATGATATAACAGAATATTAACAACTCAGTGTTATATCTTCGGTAGTTAAATATTTATAATCTTCCTTATCATAAACCGATAAACGTCTATTGCTGGACATAGGCCTCTCCTAAAGATTTCCGTTTATTATAACTAAATATAATGAGGTTAATACTTATATTAGATATTGTATATACTCTACTTCTCATTTCTGCTTACTGCACGAGCCGATCTCCCACCGACAGTCAGCGAAAAGACTGATGGTCGACTCAAGAATAACACTGCTAAAAGAGTATTACCAACATATAGTGTTGCCAACCTAAGTAGTTTCCCTGTTAGTTACAAATACACAACTAATATTAGACATGAAGGATTATTTGTAAGATTACTTACATCCATATAAATGTCTTAACAGCACATCAACATTTATTTTGACCCGGTTTAAAATGTTAACCGATTGAGGATGTTCGATGGTTGTAAAGAAATTCATAAATGTGTATTTTTTTCGATCTTGATCGATTTAAGCTTTTAATAGGGAGATCTTTCGGTAATGAATGTAAAGAATAAAATCTCATATAGGACCACCTGTATAAATGTAGATACATTAAAACAAAATTGAACAGCTTTGTTAATTACACGGTTTAAAGCGTAATAAACATTTTTAAATAATCAACAAGGGTAGGTAATAAACAATGTTATACGCGTTACGTATTACGATGTCACTTTTAGTTGGTGAACTATAAATCCTCGTTCCTGCTGGGAAGTAGGTGCTCTTCGCATTAATTGGATTTAGTCTGGACTATGAATACGATGCGAGGATTGCCGCTTTACAGATTTACTAATAAGATTAAATGGAATTCTTTGCTTTAGAAAGGTTGATGAGTTATTTTTAATACATAAAAATATTGATATTAATACCGTCATGTATTATATTTATCCGTATACGTGAGTATTTGAACATCATTATCATGATTAATCTGTAAACGACCAATGTTGGCATTCCCCAACGACTCTTTCTAGCGAACTCTACAAGAACTAACCTGTGGAAAACTACCAACACTGCGTTTACTCGTACACAGCCTTAACTTTAGGATCCTAGCTGAAAGCAGTTTTGCCGGGATAGTAATATTTAGCAGCTCACAAGAATTAGAAAGCTATGTCTGAAAACTACCCAGCCGTGGTATATTCGTAAATTGATAAATATTAAGTCTTAGAGCATCTTCTAGCTGATAAACTAAGCCTTAGGGTGGGAAACTGGTTAGTTTAATTTCGCATTAATGAAGTTATTAAAATTAACAAAAACCTATAAATGATGTAAAACCTTTATTATTCTCCTTCCACAATAAAATGTACAACGGACAATGAATAGGGTTTGTCCAAACACTATTTCTTATGCTGCACGATATTGTTTGCTCGTTTAAGTGTGTTTGCTTGGGGCAACGTCTTGAAAAATTGATTTATGATAGCGACCCAGCCGATACGTGATAACATTTGTAACAAGATGAAGAAACTGTATGTATTTTTTGTTCACAAAAAGAAAAGCACGGTAATAACATCTGTGAAGGTTACAGCTACAACGAATTTTATTTGTTCACAATGGCAATCGACTTGCACTTGAAAGTTATAATTTGTTATTTATACCGCAATTAGATAAATGGGGTGGATAGGATTTCAAGCAAAATGGTTTAAAAATTATACATGTACATTGGAGTTTATGCTTCAGTGTTAGAGCTTACCTTATTAGCACGCGTGCAAGATATTAAGCTTTTCAATGCTTTTTACTTACCGCATAAAATATCAACTGAATTGAATTGTATTTGTCAAATCAGATAGAGCTGTTGCTTAAATCAAAGGTTAAATTCAAAAGTATAATAACTGGATAGTATCTTTTCTCTCTATCGATCTCCTTTTCTAAGACTGATGTGACTCTACTTCTCCAATGCTAAAAAATCAAAATGCAGTTAGACATTTTGTAATCAAACTTTTGAGCGATCGTGATTAAATTAGACGACACTTAATAAGTTGAACATGTTTAACCTAGAGTAACAAACCAAACACTTCCTTCATATAATGTTCACCCAAAATAATTACTTCGCTTGACTGACACATTCGGTTTAAACTCGTACAGCGGATGCTGCACCGGATCTAGTGTCAGAATTTAATTAACTCCAGCGCGGCTCGCAGGCTAATGGTTCGCTTCGTTACCTTTCATTAACCTCCACGCTACTCTAACGATTCACCTTAAATATTTAAGCTAAACAATTTTATTACGGTTATCGAAAATTCACTATTTCATGAATTAATAAACTAAATCACTCAGTATATTTAACGTAGTTGGTATGATACAAATTAAATATTTGTTTATATAATTGATTTATTTTAGTGGTTTTGGTTGAACATTGAATGTTTTTGCTCTCTCTCTCTCTCTGTCGTCGCGTCAACTTCTAAAAAATTGACAAATTGTCGTATTTCGCTCCCTGAGGACGACAACAGCCTTTGTATTTTTCGAAATATCAGTGGGCGAGTCCATAGCCCAGGGCGAGTCGACGGCTAAACTGCCAATTTGTGGGTTGATGACGCGACAAAGGGTCGAGTCGCAGGCGTCCGACACTGACATAACTCAATTCCGTGCCCACTGCAATTCAGCCACAAAGAGCCGGTGCCGTTTCGTCGGACATTTCCTCTATGACGATCCAGTTTTGCTGAAATATATCCATGCAGGGGTAAAGAGGCACAAATTCCACCGAGATTATTAAAGGACGACCGTTTATTATAATATATTCTGATAAAATTACGTCGGATTCTTTTCATAATATTTTATCAAGTTCTTCGAGAAAAAAAAGTTTGTGTAATGCAATTAATAACGATGTTATAATTAATACATACAAACACAATACAAACTAGCGGTTAACCAAAAAGTTAGTTAAACACAAAATTGGACGTTAAAAGTTTTATATACAAGAATTTTTCTGTTAACGTTTTATATAATGTGCTAATAATACACACAATTAAATAAATAATTAAGATGTATAAAAAATACATAAACAAATGGCCGATGTCCATAGAGTGAAATTTACAAACAAGTTGGCAATGCTAAAGTTTTTAAAGCAGAATTAAAAAATCATGTTTAATATTAAAAATAACGTAAGCAATAATAATTTGAGTATAAAAAAAATTACTGATAGAATTATCCAAATCAGATAACGTGTTATTATGCATTGTATTTAATTTTAGGAGGGGAGATATAAATTAGAAAGTCTGATAAACGCGCCTACGGTATACCGGCAATTTTATTTCTGGTTTGATTGAGAATTTCTTATTGAGGCGTTGCCATGGAAACGGGAAGGACAACAAGCGCCTATAGACGGCAAAGAAGGGTGACACGACATATCAGATAATTGACTGTAGTATAGATAACTATTGTAATATTATCAACAATTGAAAGCTACATATAACTTGGAGTATGTGCCAGTCGTTTTATTTTATACGACGAAAATGTCCCTCGAACTAAAATATGAGTAACTAATTTCAGGATTATATTGACACAACGGTTTGTTAAGGTTTACAAATATATTTCCTCTTTGATACTCGCTCCATAATTTCTTTCTTATATCGAACAATGGTCCGGCGAATAAGAAATTCTTTTAATATACTATTGTACATATACGTAAGACTATCCGCAGGATGACTCTATTGTACGCTTTAATGGCGCATTTCTCCCATTACATGGATGTCTTTCCTATATCATCGTATTTATTCGAACTTTTAGCGTCTTGAGCACATCTTTATATTTTAGTGTATACGCGAAGAACTTATTATTTTATAAGATTTATCATTAACTATTGTATGCAAATATATAAAATAAATATTTTCTACAAATTATTAAATAGTCGATAACAAACACCGAAAGAAAAAACGAAAATATTAATAGAAATTATTATAAGTAAACTCTGTTTAAAATAAGGAAAATCATTTTTTTTTTGGAAACTAGGAAATGTAGGATTTGACTTGAATTTTTATGCAAGCAAATTCGATGTACAATCAAAAATTAATAAAAACAAACAATTATCATCGAATTACAGTACTTCAAAAAGGATTGAACACGATATAATGATAGCTCCTTTTGTCCTTGGTTAAAAATAATATACCTCTATTACATTGACAGTAGGTCTTTGTCATAGGAGACTGTAAAGGTAGGTACCACCGCAGATCCTATGTCTGCCGCCAGATACTAGTGTTTTTTTATTAACTACTGTGTTCCGGTTTGAAGTACACTGCTGTACCTAGTGTAACTATAGGGGTAAGGAGACTTAACATCTTGTATTTCAAGGTGATGAGCGTAACGCTATTCTCAAGTGGCAACATTGCTCGAAGAACGACTGAAGAAGGAACGACCGCGTACCGGAAGACGTAGTGTTGACAGGCCCCCAACCAGGTGGTCCGACGATCTGGTGAAGGTTGCGGGAAGCAGCTGGATGCGGGTAGCGTAGGGTCCATCGATGTGGAGGTCTTTGGGAGAGGACTATGTTCAGCAGTAGACGTCTGTCGGCTGATAATGATGATGACGATGATGATTGTAATGTGGTGTCGTGTATATCATCCTATCGGCGTATTGTTATGGACTGAGTTGTCACTTAGCATCAGGTGAGCGACTTTCTTTTCTTGTATCTTTGACAAATGAAAAAAATGGAACTAGATAAAGTGCAGTACTGTTAGTCTTTCCGGTTTATTCTACATGTGTACAGTTGCTTCGAGCTCAGATCACGAAGCGTGTATGTTCTAAATTGGAAAACCATTTGAATCTGCATAGAAACATTTTATTTCTAGGTTTATTCGTTTTATATAGAAAAAAAAAATAGCAACGGACGGAACAGTAATGGAATCGGCAGTATTGTAGCAGGAAATAGTGCTTATATACATAAATATATGTATGATGTGAAGCGACGGGTGCGCGGGCCCGGCGCCCGCGGCCACATCGGCGCGGGTAATGCACAAAGGGCGTTAAGTGGTACGGGCTGAACCTCGTCAGTGAAACAAGGGAGCAACCAACTAGCACCTACCAAAATGAACTGTTATTTTTGTATACCTTCTTTACCTAACGACCATTTTTATTCACGTGTTATATTACATTGTAATTTTTTTTTATTCGATGAAGCGACGAGACAAAGCGAGACGTTTATCTAATGGCTAGCGAAACGCCTTAACTAAGTAGCGCTAGTTAGGATAATACACACAGCATCATATTGTACCCATTGCTGAGAATTTACCCGGTAATTTCAAGAGATAGAACATCCTTCAAACGAAAACCCTGTAATATAAATATCAAAAAATTATATTGTCTGTTTTTTATGTCACAAGTAAACATGTTAATTATTAACTTGCATGGTATAAGTAGTGTGACAATTAATATTCGGAAGTCTAAAAAATTTTATTACTACCCTTAAAATACGGTCTCAATATTTTTATACAGTGATAGTAACTCGGTACGTTGGTATTGTCTTTATGGATACAATTTGATCTGAGATATTCGTAATACAATCCATTCTTAAATGTAAACATTGACTTAAAAAATATTTTTTTTTAGAAAGTTTAAAGGCACTAAAAATTATTGTAATACAACATATTCAATGACGATGATGGTACTAATGGTGGTAGGTCTTTATTGCCGGAGATCGTCTCCGTAGGTATCACCGCAGCCGACACACAGTAGTGTGTATTACTGTGTTCCGGTTCGAATGAAGTCGTAACTGGTGAAAATACTAGGATAACGAGATTTAACATTAACATTAATATGTATTTCTGCAGAATATTAGTAATTTCAATAATATTATGTATAGATATAAGTTTTATGGATTTTTAACTAATTCTTGTATGATTTTGATATTAGAATACAGTAGTAATGACATAATAATTTCATCAATTTGTGTTGCCAGTGTTGACTTATGGAACCGAGACGTGGCCCCTTACTATGGGCCTTATAAAAAGGCGGAGTTACACAAAGAGCAATGAAGAGAGGTCTGCTCGGAGTGTCTCTGCGCGAACGTATCAGAACTGAGAAGATCCGCAGAAGAACTGAGATCACCGATATAGTCCAAAAGATTGCTAGACTTAAGTGGCATTGGGCAGGGCATATTGCTCGAAGGATTGACGGTCGATGGGGCAGTATTGTTCTCGACTGGCGGCCGTGTATTGGTAGATAATGTTGGAAGGCTCCCTATAAGGTGGTCTGACGATCTGGTGAAGATCACGTGAAGAACGATGTCGGATAATTCTCGTCCTCCCCCCTCCCCTTTCCGCCCTCGCATCCCCGCCCCCTTCTCTCCTCCGCCAATCCTCTTCCTTTTACTCCTTATCAACCTCCGTATCCTCCGCCTCCTGCTTCTAATCCTCTTCCTCGTTCTCCTTCTCCACCTTCGTCTTATTCTTCTGCTTCTCTTTCTTCTCCTCCTTCTGCTTCTTCTCCTCCTCCCACTTCTCCTTTTTCTTCTTCTTAACGCAACTCTTTATAAATGTACGAGAATTTTAAATTGTCAATTAAACTGACTCCATATTACGGGTTAACGCCTGAACATTTTTGGGAGCACCGGCCATTTTAGCGTCGTAATTGGCGCAGTAATCCACCTCCATTGGCGGCTTTTTATGTTGCACAACGTATAAATTCCAATAATAACAATCGACGGACACCATAGGGATAAAGCCATCATTCGCTGTGTGTGTGTGTTTAATAGCTGCACATAATTCAATTGTTCCGGCCTACCGGCCTGCGAAACTATATTCCTTTTGCATCAGGAAGCTCGCGGATAACGGCCTATGCATTCTGCATGGCTTGTTAATTTAGGCCCGTTTAAATGCTATCATTCAAAATTTTAAAAATAAGGAATAAAACTACAGTGTTCGTGGCTCATGCATATATGCTAATGTAGTAGTCAAGTTGTAGCACTTTAGAATGTACGTACAAAGGCATCTTTTATAAATTATTAAATCGATCAAAATGCCCTCAAACTAGAACAGGTAGGTTTGCCTGAATTTCTCAGATGTTCACCAGCTTTTTTCATTAATTGCTTTTTTTTTTATTCTACGAAGCGACGACACGAGTAAGACGTTCATCTGATGGTAAGTAATACGCTTGCCCATAACAATGTAACGCTATAAATCCTAAAGGATGTTATAAATTGCACCAAATTGCGCTCGTCACATTGACACAAGATGTTAAGTCTTGTTACCACTGTAATTACACAAGTTGCAGCGCCCTTCAAACCGGAACGGAACATAGTGATGTTTGCACAGTACGGTTTGGCGGCAGAAATAGGCGCTGTGGTGGAACCTACCTAGACGGTCTCCGGCAACAGAGGCTTACCACCAGTCAGAGATCTACTACCAGTTAGTTCTTACAATAAATAGATACAATTAAGTAATAACGTATAATCATCACATAACGCACGGATTATTCTACACCAGACCATTTACTATTGCATTTATCCAATTTAAAAGGGACAGTCCCTTCGATCGAATGAATTTATTTCCTCCGTTTCCTGTTTCATATACGTGCCCATAATATCATAATGAGTGTCATCAAAATAAAATTGGAAATGATTGTGCGAAAGTATTGGCTCGCAAGTCTGTGGGGTTGCTATCAGCTATATTTAATACATCTGACTCCGTACACGTTCCTCGGGGATACGCTCTTATAGAAATATGAAGGAATCATAGTTTGGGCTATAAAAATCAAAGTGGAATTTGTTTCTTTATACATTGCGTCGACCTTGTTTGATTCGAATAGTATTTCGAAGTTTTAAGTCTTATTATTGAGGTTTCAAGTATTATTATTATATGACATGAATAATAATTAATGATTTTACGAACACAAACAAATCTATTAAAATGTTTTAACAGTAGGGAGAGGTTAAGAAAAATGAGCAATAATTTACCATTCCTACAAGAGTAATTCGATTTATCCAACCCGTTGAGGTCGGAGCGATAATAGAACGACCTTCTTGAATAAATGATCGGGACAAACTGCTAGAATTTCAATGTTATTCTTTCACTACGCAATTTGTACTGCTTTGAATTTAAAGGAAACATTTTCACTAAGCTAGTTTTCAATACCTTATTATCTTAGGTACAATTTTCAATTAATGAATTTTTCAAAGATGTTTTGTTGATAAAGAATAAGAAGAAAGTATACAATATGATCATTATATTAAAGTAAGGTGATTTGTAAAACACTTTTTATCAAGCAATGTTGTCGCTTGAAAGTCAAATTTTATAGTCAATTGGCTATCACAGTAGTCGCTGATAGACAACTTTAACACCAGAACTGCTAATCCTAACCAATGAGTCATTAAAATTTTAATATTAGGTTTAGTAATTGTTTTCTTCTAACAAAATAATATTAACACGTAAAAGGCTAGTTTTAAAAGAGTTTAAAATTTATACAAAAATCTGGCTCTACTGCGATTTTTTCATTCGTCTAAAAGTCCATTTGAAAATTGTTTCAGTGTTCTCCAATTTTATATGGACTGATATTCTGTTATTTTTCATCAAATAAAGTGCTAAAAACTGGTCAGCTTTTCCATTATCTAACGTATCTTTTTGAGTCAGCTAGAATGTAATATATATATATATATATATATATATAAATTTTATTGTAGTAACATCATGAACATTTTTGTTTTATTTCAAAATTTTGTAAACCTTTAAAATTTTTATTGATTTTCGGAAATTTGTTAACCCTTTACACAAACGAATTTGTACATACTTCAATTTCAGGTCACGAAGGGTGAAATAAATCGCATTATTGCCGAGTGAATTGTAAATTGCGTAATACTTGTTACAAACGCCGCCAAGGTTAAATATTTACGTTTGTCGCAATTCTACTTTAAAATTTATCTATTGAATTATTTACATAATGATGTCACAGATGATTTTCATGAATATTTTTTCGACGCCTGGCTATATGTTGTCAATGTTAATGACTTAGCGTATAGTGTAAGTATTGTTAACATGAAACCTAAACCCGGTCAGGGCACATATATTTATTAAATATAGTCTCGTATGCAAGTAGTCGCTGGGGTAGATATCTGTGGCATCTATTTATTTTGTCAGCAGTGTGATAACCTATGTGTAGAGTAAAGGGCGAAGTAGCTAGTGTAGCTGAGTCTAATGAGACAAAAGGGGAATTCGCTTTTGTTTCAAAACAAACATACTTTGCAAGCGCAGTGTGTAGATTTTAAAAAGACTGTACATTAAATTTACAAGGACATATGGTGTCGTTAACTATTAGATGCACTTTTTATTAGACTTATGCAATTGTAAAGACATGAAACGTTTACACTTACTGCGATATTATCATAACGTTGTGCATAACTCAATCCTCTTTAGAAAAATATTTTATCACTATTACTTTAACTCTTATAATACAGTCATGTAGGTTTTGTTCATAATGATAAGTTAGAGTTTATTATTAATAATAACAAAGCGTTTATAATGTCCTCTGACAGACTGTCAGAGAATGCTATTACAGCATTAACTCAAGCCTGTGTACCTCAATAGTGTACTTTAAAAATAAACAAAAAAAAGGTTATATTTGTACGAATTTTACTAACGAAATAAACCATAATAATGCTAATTCATTTGGACGGGAGGTGCATAGTGCAAAAGGAATTTGTTATGCAGTTTCGCAGGCTGGTAGTTTGGAACAATTAGATTACTTGCGGCTATTTAATTTACCTATGTTCCTACTACAGTGCATGGAACTACCAATGATTACGAGGTGATCGTTTTGAATAGGTTTTTTGGCCATAGCAAATGGGTTTTCCATCGTGTTGGTGGTATTACCCATCATGAAAGAAAGTAATCAAATAGCACCTCAAACAATACATTCCAGCATTTAATACGGTATTACTAATGAAATTAATAAGCACAAGAACATATTTCACTAATATTATGAATATTTAGTTCCGTAAAATTTTTGTATATAATGTGAAATAAATGTTAACGGAAACGCGGAATTAAGTCTTGAAGTAAAATATACTTGCAATATAACAAAACAAAGCAAAGCTAATGAGGGAATGATTTCAAAATGATCAGACTGAGAAGTTTTAAACGCAATTAAGTTCATCTACGAAATATATTTTGGCGTCGGTAAAGTGGAAAACTTTAGACTCGTTGAAGACTTCTTTTTTGTGGAGAAGCTATCTAAACTTTTACGTCTTTCATGCTCGTTATTGTCATTAAAATGATGTCCTTGGCTTGCTTTTAATTAAGTACTGCAACTCTGTTACTTTGTCAGTTGAAAATGCACGCAATATTTTCTTTATCTCGAAATATTTAATTTAAACATAATGTATATTAAATAAGTATTTGTGTTCATTAAGATCAAAATATAAAAGTTACGGCGATAGAACTGAGTATTTCCTTTTTTTTAGGCACGACCTTTTTTGTAATGTTAACGTATATTGAGAGTGTTTATAAAATGTTATTCAAAAATATCACGATGGTAAATATCCCCAAACAAAGTTGATCAGTTGTGTTTTAAATCTATTAATTTAAGTGATTTATAATATACATATACTGATACCTATAATGATAGTAGAATATTGTGTTTCAGCTAAATTAAAATTAGCATACCTTCTAATAATACAATTGTAATAGGCCTTAATGTTATAAATAGAGATTTGTATAATTTCTCGGTTCAACTGTTAGACTGAGGCTTATCTGGGTTGTAATTAAAAAAAAAGCTCGGAGGCAATTTCTCCGTTGTTGCTGCCGCCGGCGGCTTATTGGTAATTCTGTGACAAAGCCTGCTAATAAGCGGCCACTCGGGGAAGAATAAAACTTTTCATTACACTTTCAACAACAAAACGTATAATTGTACGAAAAAAAAAAAATATAAATAAAATATTATATAAACAAAGAGAAGATAAATTTTACTAATAAGGGCTATATAAAATCAAACGGCCAATGGACAGGATCTATCAGTGTAGACTATATAATGGCAGACGAAGCGTTGGATGATGGCGGAGATTAAAGTGACCGGTGTGTTTGGAAGAGCCAACAGTAGGCTAAAATAATGACGAGAGGTGTTAAATACAATTTTATAGACACGGTAGATGTAATATAAAATAGATTCTTATAAGATGTATGAGAGGATAAAAATAAGTAGTCAAATGCAACAAATATTGCATTACACCAAGAGGTTACAGTAATCACCATGGCTAATTTGGAAAGATATGAAAATTCACTGTATTTTAACTTTATTCTGTAAGAGGTAATTTGGACGGTCACTAATAATTTAAATTGTTGATATAAACCACTCTATGTCTGCAGGGAATTAAACTTTGTAAGCGTATAAATTACAACTGTTACAGTTGGTCCTTTATTTCCTTGATCCAAGGGGGACACTAGTAATAGATGCTTTACATATCGATCGCTTTTATTTAAATATTTTTATATGATTCAGAAATACCATTCTAATCATCTTTAAAGATCAAGACCTAAGGAAATTAAGTATTGTATTTTTAGATTATTACAATTATTTTTATATATTTA
This sequence comes from Ornithoptera alexandrae, assembly GCA_029030555.1. Classification (NCBI taxonomy): domain Eukaryota; kingdom Metazoa; phylum Arthropoda; class Insecta; order Lepidoptera; family Papilionidae; genus Ornithoptera; species Ornithoptera alexandrae. The sequence goes on along the minus strand of JARDVY010000064.1, from coordinate 2,615,264 downwards.
GCTATAGCTTTGAATATTTAGCTGTATTATTTCATTGTATTTAGGAATCAGTCGACAACAAGTTTTCAATGTTACGTTGCTAACTATTAAAAATAATATGTTGTTACAAACTATAACATTGAGAAACACTAAATTAATATTATTTGTTAAATTAAACATCAGGGTAAAGTTACTTAATATTGTATCATGTTTCAATAGTTGTGTATAGCTTAATAAAGAACTATGTATTGTTATTTTAAATTAAAGGTTAATTCGGTAAAACATATACAAGTAATTAAAAGTTGTTTGTGTTTATTTGTACAATTAATGTAATCCACTATTAGAGCAAAATGAATATAGAATAGTGTACAATATAGATTGTTTGCAATAGGGAAACAGGAAAATCGAAATGTACAAGTATTGTGATGGCTAAAGCCTGTAGTGCTTGGTCGGGAGTGGTAACGAATAATGCTCAATTTACAATTCATGCGGCTGTAATTCGATTTAGCCGACCCATTGTGACGCTGCGTTAACACTGAAAGTGATCACAACGAGTAAGTAACCTACAAGAAAGCCGTGTATATACTTATTTACATGTATATTTTAATTTTTCTATTTTCTACATACAAATGAAACAAAGAACAAACATTGATTAAAAGAAAATGCAAATATATTTTACAAGTGAGATTGACGGACGTTTATTTTACTACTAGCTAACCTTAGTTGAAAAGTCAACGAAACAACAAAGTAAATATACAGTACATTTATATATATTCTTTAATAAATAAAATTTAAAATAATGATTTTTTTTTTTCATTTTAAATGGCACCTTAATATCATTGTATCTATTGGGGTTTCCTTTTATACATAATGTCTTTGGTGGAATTAATAGCAAAGTCTACTTGAAATTAACAACAGCTAAAACATAAAATACTTAACAACTATAATGAATCATGAAAATTTTTTAAAATTATAAATTTTAAGAAACTATTTAAGATGACTTTAAAATTCATAATTGGGCACTAACCGGACGCGCTGGAAGGCCGTTAAGGCAGCCTATGGATAGCTGTGAAAGACAATAGGCTGAAATAGTGATGACGAAGTGATTGCTGATGTTCAACAAGTACTTTATAACAGCGTCAATATCCTTTTTTAATAACTATTAGACTGCAAAAGATCATCAACAGCATTATGTAGTCTTCGGTGACAGATAAATGTTGGCATGTTGCTAACAATGTTCATTTATAAAGCCAGTACAGCAAAACTACTAACATTGGGGATGTGTACCGTGGGAATAGAATTTCGACTATTTCAGAGTAAATAGGTCCGTTCGTTGGCGAAATTGCATTGCGTGCAAGAGTTAACGTTTGCAAACAGACACACGGGCCAACAATACCCAACTATGCTCCGGTACTAACGGGATTACCAACTATATTAATTCCTTTTTTATTTTCCTTTATTTTCATCCTTTTATCTTTAAAGGAGATGTCAGCATCGATAGCCAAAAACGACTTTAATTTTCAATATATGATTGTGTATATAAGACGCATATGCATAATTATCACAGATATTTTTTGTATATACATAAAATTTTCAAAATAATCTTTAACTGAACAAAAGTAAATATTAATTAGTACATGATTGTGTGGTTTTAAAAAACAAATTTTAGCTTTAGCTAGCTTTATATCTCAGTATTAACAGACAAATTACCAGATAAATGCAGTGGATGCAATACATGTGGCTTATAGTACTTTTTGATTTTAAAATAATATATAAAAACAATATTTGTCGTAATTGTTATAAATTATTTTCTATAATAAGTAGTAAATTCAAGTCTTCCACAAAAACTTTATGTGTATAATCTTAGGTAAACTTTACTATACAGAATATAAGTATACTTGCTTTTCTAAGTAGTTTTCAGAAAAAATATATGGGTTGCTCTTTGGCACCAATTATGAAGAAATTTTTCTTTAAAAATTACAAATAAAAAAAAATTACTTAATATGAGACGTAGTACGATATTGCAACACTGTTTTAAATTGTAGTTTTCGAGAAGTGTAAAGAAAAACAGATAATGTTCAATTTACAATTCAAGCGGCTGTAATTTGATTTATTCAACCTTCAACGCCCCCAGGCACGCGTCAGAGAAATTTCTTCGGAAAAATGTGTAGAATTGTTTTTCTTTTATGCCCTTATACAAAATACAACTAAGATGAAAGTAAAATATCTAAAATTATTAGTAATCCTATAATGTACAAAAAAAAATGTTATGATTAAATATTGTTATTAGTGAAGCAAATGAACTGCTCTAACAAACTTTGTGGAATTATAATGTAAGGAAATATAACATGTTGTCTTTTAAATAAATTATTAATCAATTAATATGGTTTGGTAAAGAGAAGCTACAAAAACGGCAAAAGTAACGTTATCTCGTAACAGTGTTGTTAAGTAAGTAATTGTAGTTAATTTGTATTACAAGGGCTGCGACGCCGCTTATCTCTGGGATTATTAAGATTATGCACGGTTACTTTTTCTTTAAGATTTTACAAAGCTGTTTTTTAAAAGAATATTATTTTTTATTTCACCAGCCTCTGAACAAAAATAAAATGTAGTTTATGACAAATTTATTTCAGTTTATTAATTCAACAAAATGGGCCCATTGTAATTTAGAGGTAATAGTTTTCAACGCTTGACACGGCTTTCATGGGCTGTATACTGTATTGAGTTGTTTCATTTTAGTTGCCTTTTGCGGCAAATGGAATGTAGAGAGGAAGTAGGGTTATTCTAATCCACCCCGATTCTGGCGAATTAACACCGTGTCATTCGAAGAGAGAAAAATTTTGCTGTTGCTCCTTATAAAATCCAATTACTTAAGATGTGATGTAAATAATATAAATCATATTCTATCCTATATATAATATCCTCTAAATAATGTTGTCGTAAGTTATTTCCTTTGACATGTCAGTTACAATATGGTTACAAATAAATTGTTGCATATCGTTATAAAGTTTCACGATGTATGAATAATGACTACACCAAAGTAAATTTACATAATCTAAATTTTAAATAAATTTGCATATCCTATTGATCTGTGTCGCTCATACTTTAATATAATTATGTATAATTTATTAAATAAGCCGTTAAGTAGAATTAAGTTAATGAAAAATAATAAAATTGTAAATACTTATTAAATATTCTTTGATATACGCACTCATTACGGACAGCAATTATGTGGCGAGTAATAATTATAGAAATATCAATAAACAGTTAGTGATTCTTTAAGGAATAATATTGTAAAATAAAATTCTATACACCTTTCTTTCATAGGTATTATAGGGACTTAGATGTAAGAACATAAAATATCCCACTCGTATAAGTACTAATAATAATGTTGTACCTACAAATATATTAATATAATTATCCTACGTACATCCTATGTAATTAACATTTTTCGGTTATTTCAAAAACATGAGAATTTTTATGTAAATCTATTAGTGAAACAGTTCTGCATATTTAATGCAGGTAACTTTATAAGATCCCTATTCTTCTATATTTTTTAGATTTACGAAGGTACTTGTACCCGTCAAACTTAAAAAATATCTCAATTTATAACTCTGTTTGAAGTATATACTTGGAAATTTTAGGCCAATAGTTGAAAACTTTCGTTGTTTGCATAATAAGTAGGAAACCGCTGTGTCAGCGATTCACAGACGTAATGAATGCAAAAGGTATAAAGGGTCCTGATTATTTCAAAAGCCTTACTTGTTAATAGTTTGAATAAAATTGTTAATTATGTCACATTATAAATATAGAATTAAAATATTTGAAACTAAATCAGCGATGTTATAAATTTTTTTTTTTGGCTAAAAATCTGTAATAAAAATGCTTACTAGTAATAAAAGAACTGCATCGGAAAACTAAAAATTTAGACATGCAAATTGCATGTCTGGACTTTGTCTTTCAACTTTAATACCTTTAGTATTATTGCAAAGTCTACATCGGGTACAACTTACGTCTTTATGTGATGTCTTGTAGATAATAGGAAAACTTAATTTTGAGCTCACCGACCAACTGGAGTGCGAGTACATTTTGGCAAACCTGAAGTAGCTTTTTGCTTACATTTGATACTCGGTATAAACCAGGTCATAATATAGATTTTAATTTAATTTGACTTTGATACGAGACCGATATACGTGGAAATCTTTGGGCGAGGCCTATGTCCAGCAGTAGACGTCTATCGGCTGATGATGATAATGTTATTTAACAATACACGCGTTAAAATTCTAAAAACAAATACGTGTGTCATGTCGTGGAAAGATCTGTAATATTGAAAAGAATTAGCTTTCACCTTATAAACACTACGCCGGCAACAGAGGCCAAACGTGGCACTAATGTTGAATAAAAAATATTTTACTTTTACACAAAGCCTCTAGGCCATTACAACCGGGAAACTTCATGAATAATACGAAATGCATGCAACGTACTGTCACTATAAATAAATTACAACAGAAAAAACGTATAATATTTTCAGTTCTTTTAACTATGACAATTTATATACGCGTGTAATACAAACACCAAACTTTCCATATAAATAATTTAATAGGTAGATTGTTTGTTTTCTCAAAGATATAAATCTCCACTGCCATTTCATCCTCAGCATATGGTAAAAGGCAACTAAGGGCAGAACAATTTTAGGAAACTAAAACTAAAACTAAACTACTTCTTTGTATTTTTTTATTAGCATTAGGTGTTAGCTAACACATTTGTCAGTCGTGAAAAGTATGGCTATGTGTTAATAGTGCGGCGACTTTTCAAGAAGCTAGTAAGAAAGAAGCAGAAGCTACTCCGCGATTAATAAGATGATTTTTATATAAAATTATGATTTAGATACGCTTTACTGGCCATTTTATGTCTTAAAACGATGGCACGAACAGAATGTTCATGGTATCTTAAGTACTCTTTCGAACGATAGTAATATAAAGTGCGGCATAACTACGTGTTCCCGCTTGGTAGCTTAGGACTAACGAGAGAGTTAGACAAAATAATTCAAAAGATAAAGACTATTTTTTTTTTTTCGTTTTTAGAAAATCTAAAAACAAAAAAACACTATACTGCTCTTACCTATAGAAACAAAAACGTAAAATTCCGTTCCGGTCTTTGGAAAAATACGAAATCTTATAACGTATTAGTCAAATTTAACATGTTACCCGAAATATGAAAGCAAATTTCAGACTACCTTATAGTGGGTAAGCGGCAATAAAGTCCGGTCGGTATTCACATTAGCTAGGTATGATGACTCGCCGAAGCACCAGCGCCCACCTTCACAAATGTGATTATATTGAGGTCGTAACCCGGACCCGGATAGTTATGTACAAAAATAGATTTATAAAATGTATTACATAAAGAGGCAATGCTTGTTTCGATGATTCGTAATACAATTAATAATCAAAATGAAAAGCTATACTAAACAGAATGCTCACTATATATTAAAGAATTTATGAAATGAAGAACATTTAACATGAAAATGTAAGATTCCAAAAAGAAATTTCTACGGCGAGAAATTTTATACGAATTATTTAAAACTATCTTCTTAACCTCACAAGATCTACACAAAGATAAATTATTAATAGATGAATATTTAAAAAGCCAGTTTAATTTTTCTGGTTACCAAATAATTTCGCCTAAAAATCTTATAAAGAACTGACACAATCGACTAAAATAGTTTTATCGTTTTAACTTTTTAGATTGAGGCCAACAGGCAAAGAAAAGACCATTTGTCAAATGCAATGTAGAATATAAAGATGATTTACATCATTATAACATTTTCGTGAGAGTTTGTTAAATATTTGTATATGGAGAAAGGGTTTAAAGAATGTACGTAAAGTATTTGAAATATAAGTGAAAATAAAGAAGACACAAAGTTTATTAAGAACTTTTCGCTTTTTATTACTTTTTGTTTGAGTAAAGCGAATCGATCACAATTCAGAGGAAGTAACTTGTTCACGGAGAGACGTTTATCAAATAAATGCACAGACGCCGAAGTGCCGATCAGTATTCAGAGAAGTGTTCCGCAATTGCAGAAGGAGGGTCTCATGAAAGCGCGTGTACATTGTCTTTGGAAGTTTCCTTTGCTGAAGGTAACTCTTATATTTTTAAGTGTAACAGACGGCTACAGTACGCAAGTTAAAGACTTCGGTTCACAAAGGCAATATTATAAATGAGTTGTAACTTTTGTATATTACAAGACTTGTTTCTTCTACCTTGTTACCAGTAATTAAATCTTCGCTTATTAAACATTCCTATAACCACTGATCTTATCTATTGATATAAATTTATCGTTTTACAAACTCAAAATTTACAAATTGATATTTCACAATACCTTATTTAAATAACAAAACCCTTTAATTTAGATTAAACTTACTCTATTTTGTTATTAATTCTTTTCATGTATATAATGTTTAATTTAAAATACATGAAAAGAAATAATTTTTCATATTTTCTTCTATATGTCCTGAATAAAAGTTTCAGTTTTCAGTCCTGGTCGGAGAGACTCTTAAATAATTTGGATGTGAAAACCTAAAAAAGGTTTAAATTGGCGTCGCATCAACTTAATATACTCCTAAAATGTATCCCTGTGGAGATCAGCCGTCCAAACCAGAAAGTCTCTATTGTTATTTGATGGATAGTTACATAGAAAGGAGAACAATAAATACGCAACCAAATACCCTGGAGGTCGTATAATAAAAAGGAGTCTACATCCTTTTAGTTGGAGGGGAAACTAAGAATACAATAAAAATCACTTTCACCATGCCACTCCTTAATGCAAAACGGCAAAAGGAAATACATGAAATATATTAGAAGCACGCGTACCACATACAGACTTTTACAAAATTTCTGTACCACTTAAATTTGCCTAAAGTTTTTTTAAGTTATTTATTCAGGTAATGCTATAAATGATTTTTTAATATCGCTCCTGTATCCTTAATATATTATATTTGTACTGATTCACATAACCTTATTACATGAGTGTATTATTAATGTAGTAGCTCGCTGACCTAATGGTTAGAGCGTGAGGCTTTCATTCTGGAGGTCACAGGTTCGAATCTCAGCATGTACCGATGACTTAATATTTAAGTTATGTACATTTGTGAACTTAAGTAACAACAGCGAAATACAAACGGTGAAGGAAAACATCGTGAGGAAACCCGCACACTGGAATTATCTTTGTGTGTGACTGTGGTGGCCCCAATAAAGTGGCAATAGGCTCGCCCCCTGTTACATGGGACCTAAACTGACCACATCTGGCGAAAGGTAGGTGTTTATTCGCCTCTGCCTACTCCTCCTACTATTAAAAAAAAGGCGAGATAATATAAAAAAAAATATTGATGTGGAGTTATTTTATGATACAATTACCAATTACCGAGATTGAACATTGAATGTAAATTATATTACTGATTTGTCGTCTCACCCTTCACGAATCGATGCAGCGCTTTCAATTTTGTCTACAAAGATTAATGAACTGAGAAGGAATCATGTTTTTTTTTATTATAAAAAGAGATGATAAAATATGAGTAAGATAAATGCAATTACGTTTATGTTTGATCTAATTTGTCTGTTACGCAAACGAAAACAAACGACTTCGTTTGAATGACAGACAAAAACATCTTGATTATGTTCACATTCAGGTGAATAATAATGTAATTTTGTTAGATTATTACCATTGTTTTTGTATTTGTTGTTTATTTATAAAAGGAAGATACGAATCTGGTTTCGTATTTTCTTAGTACCACCTCGTTATATTACTGAACGTATATTATAACATAGGGAACGCAATGCTTACATAAAACAAGTTATAAATTTAAAATAAAAAAAATTATATCTACTGATAACCTTCATAACTTTTAACTATTTGTTAATAGCAAAGTTCAATAAAATATTAATGAAATTGTAAGTAAAAATGAAAATTGTTTAACTTTCAAAGCATATACATCTTATCTAGAAGGAATCTAATTTCCTCATATTTCAGACTCTTATGTTTGATTCCAATGAATGAAAATTTTATACTAACCCACCGAATTTATGGACAAATTATACTATAACATATACATCAATTATCACTATATTTCGTTACGAATATATATTGGTATCATAACATAATATATAGAGTAGATAATATATAAGCTTGGCATGACGTTACAGGTAGATAATACTGAAGAAAGGTATATACAATTAAAATATATAAATACATAATTATTATTTTAAGGTTTTATGTATCTCTTGGTTTTTTATTGCTTATACCTACAATATTATATATCAAATGTGTTTTCTTTCAGATATTTTCCATCTATAGTTTGTCTGGGAGAGATCGGTTTTAGCAACAAGACCACTATTACGCGTTACATTTAACGTAATACATTTATTTGATGTACAATAACTATATTATTAAATTAAACAGAATGCCAATGGTATAATTGTAAAATTTATTATGTATGAATTAATAGGTAAAACGGAGAATATACAATTCACAGCATTTGTACCCAATCGTAGTTGTTAGTCCCCGTTGAGCGCCAATTACGCTTTGGAATTGGAGTGATTGCTCGGAAAATTGCTCGTTAAACCTGTATACAAGTATTCATACCATCTACTGTGCTATACTTTTAGGTTATTTTATTGTCTTCCCCGGCAGAGCCCATCGCAAAATATCACCAAGGTTGTTGTATCTATATATATCGTTACTGGTGGCAGATCTTTGTTTCCAGAGACCGTGTAGGTAGGTACCATTGCAGCGTTTATTTCTGTAGCCAAACGGTATTGTGCAAACATTACTGTGTCTCAGTTTGAAAGGCGCTGTGGATAGTGATTTTAGTGGTGTAACTAGATTTAACATCATATGTTTCAAAGCGACGAGCGCAATGTGGTGCTATGAATACCATCTAACTGGCGCCACGTCGTTATGAGCACGCGCATCGCTTACCATCAGGTAAATGATTCGCTCGTCTTGTCGCTTTGTTAAATAAAAAAAAATCCATTTAAATTGGGTGCATAAAGTGGTGCACTGTAAACAACCTATCGCTACATTTTAATTATCACATGTAAATTAATCAGTCGAATGTACACTTCATCTCGTCTCCGAGTTAAATTAAGAAAAAGAGAGAGAAAAATTGCTTGGGTAACAAGACTTAGCTTCTTGTCTCCTGACGACGAGCGCAATGTGGAGCTGTTTAAGCCATCCTAACTAGCGTCACCTCGTTATGGGAAGGCGTATCACTTACCATCAGGCCAATATATACCTCGTCGCTACGTTGAAGAAAAAATGAATTTAATTCAAACTTTCATTTCGCACTAAACTACTATGAATATTTCTTTTGCTCAAATGTTTATATTCATAATTTTCTTTAGAAAATAGTACAAAATCTGCATAACAATAAATTATTATAAAAGTGAAAATATTTTTTTAATAAAATAAAATTTTAAGATAGTGAAAAAAAGTTATTAATTATAAAATATGATGTAGACTGTCTATTACAATAGAATTATGTGTATATATTATATATATATATATATATATATATATATATATATATATATATATATATATATATATATATATATTAGATCCTTGATTGAACGTCCTATGAAATTGGCGTTTTGTACGGGAGGAATACGAAATCAATTTTTTTTTTGGAAAATGTATTTAATTAACCAAAGTATGCACCGTTGTTATCTATGCACTTTTGTCATCTCATAAGTAGTTCATTGGTCCCTTTACAAAAAAAAAAACATAGGGGTGAGAATCAATAAATTCTTTGAAGGCGGTTTGGATTGCCGCATCAGAGTTGAATTTTTTTTTTGTAAGAAATTGTCCGAATTCCAGAAAAAATGGTAATTTGTTGGGGCAAGGTCCGGTGAGAACGGTGGATGTCGCAGACATTCCAATTATAGCTCATCTAACTTAGTGGTTGTGTGTTGTGCAGTGTGTGGTCTTGCATTGTCGTGAAGCAGCAATGACCTAGAGCGATTGACCAATCTCGTTTGTTTAGCTGCCAGTTCTTTCTTCATGGTTTGCAGTTGCTGACAATAGATATCTGCCGTAATCGTTTAGCCAGATTTTAGAAATCTGTAGTGAACGACACCAAACACTCATAAATAACTTTTTCTGAGTAATTTTTCGGTTAGGGCAGGATTTGGCTGGGTCTCTAGGGTTCAGCCATTGTGACGAGCGCTTCCGATTATCGTACAATATCCAATTTTTATCACAAGTAATGATTCGATATAAAATCCCTTCATTGTTGTGTCGGTTGAGCAAAGTAACACAGCAGCAGCAGTCGACGCGTGTTTGCAAGTTCGACTCTCTCAATTCAGGAGATACCCATCGTTCAAGTTTTTTTACTTTCTCGATTTGCTTCAAATGGATTATTACAGTTTTGTCACTTACCCTGAAGCCTACAGCTATCTCTGAAGTGCTTTGTGATGAATCCGCTTCCACAATAGCCTTTAATTCTTTATTTTCCACTTTGGTCTCCTATTGTCCACTGGGTTGGTTCCGAAGGTCGAAATTTCCATAACGAAAACGTTGAAACCAAAAACGTACCGTGCTTCCTACTGCGACACCATCGCCGTGCACATCATCAATCCTTCGAGCTGTTTCTGCAGCACTGGTGCCACGTTAGAACTCGTATTCGTAAATATACCGATATTTCATGTTTTCCATTGTGCCGTAATAAGCGACGCCATAGAATAAAAAAAAGAGGAATAAACAAATGAATGACTGTTTTCAAAAGTCAAATGTACCAGCTAAATGAATTTATACATTTGAATTTGGAATTCTTAACCAAAGAGATATTTCAGATCAAAGTGGTCAGTGCGACATAACGCTAATTTCGTATGTAAGTACCTAATATATACACTATTTGCTAATAATATAAATAATATTTAATATTCTTGTACTTAATGTCATAAATAATGTTTTTTATAATGTTTGTTTTGTTGATATTAGAGAAGATGATAAATTTAATTAATAATAAATAATTGAACTATAATTAGTTTTTATTTTTTCAAGCTCAAGCAATAAGACGAACTGAATGTTCACCTGATGGTAAATGATACGCCTGCGTGATAACAACGTAGCGCTAGATGGATGTTATACACTGCATCACATTGTATTTGTCGCTTTGAGAGAAGGAGTTGAGTCTCGTTACCCCAATTATTACACTAGCTCTAACTTCCAATTCTAATTACTGTGTTGCAGGTAGAAATCTGCAATACAGTAATGTCTACACACCTCCATTTGACGGTAGAAATAAGAGCTGTGGTAGCATCTACCTACATGGTCTCCAGCAACCGAGACCTACCATCAGTAAAACTGAACATTGTGTTCCCTTTTTTAACTATGTATATTATACAATGTGTTGACGAAACTAGCAATCAGTAACAACGTGTTAGTTAAGATGTTTACACTGCACCTGACACCTCCAGCGTTGCGTTCATCGCAATGAAATAGTACGGTGCGTATCGCTACCCCAAATGATCTTATTTATATTGCAGTGTATATATATAAAGGAAAAGGCCGGGGAGGGGAAAATTCGATTTTCTTCTGACCGCAAGAATATACAGAACAGAAACTACAAATTAAAGTGGAGCGATTGGCCATTATTCCAAATGATCCGTAGCTTTCCAACAAAATTAATTACCGTCAGGTCACTGTCCCCTATTGTACGAAGGGAATCAATGAACTACGAAGAAAGGCACCGAGAAATTGATTTGATTTGATTCAATTCTATTCTACAGTGAATGCAGTAAACTATTTTCAATTCTCTTAATCTCCGTGACTACTGACTAGACTTTACATAAAACAGATTGTTTTATTATGTATTAATCGTTTTATGAAATGACTAAATTCCACATATTTTTTATAGAAAATATTCAAAACAACTTTTATAACTAATGTTAAAATTATAACTTAGAAATTATCAGAATACTAGCTGTTTCCCGTCCGTGCTGGCCGTTATTTAAAATTAGATTTAAAAGTTTTTTGAAATATCCATTGAGAGCAACGGCAGCCGCAGATAACTTTCTGTAGCAACGGTTACTATAGCAACCGTATAAATAATACGAAATTAAAATGTTAATAGAAGTTAATTAATAAAATTATGAAGGATCTATTAAATTCAAAAAATAAATTCCTTATAACCATCTACAAATCATTCCATGTCGAATGTTCTTTCAACTTTCCATGTCGATATGTTCACTTGTTTTCACGTGTTTAGCGAACAAAGAAAACTAATTTTCGTTATATATATATATATATAACGAAACATATATAAATATATATATATATATATATATATATATATATGTATGTATATAGAAGATATGAAACAACTGTGAAGGATAAAAAAAAATTGTTAAAATATTTAAACCCATTTTACTCATAATTTTTAGTTGGCGCCAAAGAAGCCTTTAGCCATGATATTTTATATACTGGGTGTTAGGAGACCGCTTCCGAAAACGAAGACAGACAATAGTACTAATGACACCTTTGATGGTGGGACGAAAAAAAAATCGATTCTGATTAAAAAAAATCATATTTTTAAAACGTTTTATTAACATTATTTACGCCCCATCATGTTAGTACAGATAAATGAGAAGATAGTTTCATAAAAAATACATTACTTAAAAATTTTATTATTAAAAATTTGGTATGACACATCTTACCGATCTAAATGCTCCGTGGCTCTATGAAATAAGGTTCAAATTGATATTAAATACATCTCGTAGTATAAATAATGCTAATAAAACGTTTTAAAAATATGATTTTTTTTAATCACGATCCATTATTTTTTCCGTCCCATCATCAAAGGTGTCATTAGTACTATCGTCTGTCTTCGTTTTTAGAAGTGGTCTCCTAATACACAATGTTGTTGTTATCTTTAATATATAATATTACGATATTCGTTGATTTTTGTGGCTTTATAGTACGGATATATCTAAACATTACTAAATTGATATGGCAAGAAATGTTTTAATTTTTTCAAAAGAAACCTATAACGAAATATTGAGTTTCTTTAATGTCAATTTGTTGGTATGTGGTCAGTTTTCTCTTTACTAGGGGATTTATTAATAACTACTTTACGATTTCGGCTCGTATATATTTTGGAAGGTGATCGCACTTCAGTGGCAATAGATTGACACCCCCAAGTGTTTACCCGGCACTCCAATGTTTCGTAGGGATAATGGCAGTCCTCGAACCCAAATAAAGCCAAATTGCCTATCAGCCGTAATTAATTCAAATCGTAAGATTTATTTATCAATTTTCTCAATCCTATTATAACTTTATAAGTTATATAAAAAAGAGTTCGTATGAATCCATTTTATGTGTCGATGGATTAACTTTTCGTTAAAGCCACGAGTTGACCAAATTGCATCAACATTGTATAACTATAGATAAGAAGACATGGCTTCAGTCGTAAGCATTTACTGGCAACGCTGTTATAACGTTAAAACCTTCTGGGAATATAATAACTTGTTCAGAAATAAAAAAAACTAAGCCTTTTATACCTTAACGTGATAAATATTGAATAGGGTTAAAAGGTAGTGTTTGGTGTAGTGTTATAAAATATTTAAGACAACTGATTATAATCGTGAGAGGATCAAAATTTAGTGTTAAAAATATTGAGGACTAATAAAGCCTTGCTATTTATATTGTGGACTATGCCGAATCCATGGAAATTTATAAAATTATATATATCTTTTAACATATTTCCATGGCGAATGTGAACTTTTACATGTGTACATGTTATAAAAGAATCTCCCATGAGAATAATATATATTAATAGTACTAAACTTCATGCTCATATATTCTAAAATTATTTATGCCTTCCATTTTTGGCTATATCGTTAATAACATTAAAAAATTAGTATTTCACCCCAGCTGTTAAATATATACAGCCCCATTTTAGCACACAAATTTATACTTAAATATTATAAAATAAAGATTTGTTGAAAGACTCTATTAGTATTCTACGAAAACTGGGGGACGGTCCGAAAGGCGCAGAAACATTTTTTTTTAATTTTTGTTCACTGAACCCATAAAGTTGTTCCACTTAGAATTCAAAGCACGGGAAGACCGCTAATGAAAGACTTACTTAAGTAACAGTAAGGATTAAAAGTAAGAAGTTTAAAATGTAAATGAGTAATGAACGAAGAATGATTGGAATCTTTCCTTGGTTAAAATTTACTTAGTAATTTGCATTAATGTGTTTTATATCAATGCTAAAAGTAAACCTGTCCTCAGAAATTTTATTTCTAGAAAAGTACAATTATTTCATGTGAAAGATTTTAAGTACAGTAAAATAATCAGGACAAATAATTTAAATCGTTGATAGGGTTGCAAACATTTGTAATAGTATAGGGTTACCAGTAATTGCTATACAAATGACTCCATCATTATTCCGTTGTTTGGCTTGAGGCGGTTAATCTCAGTTAAAGTTAGGTACTACATCAATGGAAACTAAGTCGGCGAGAAGTTAGCTGTTGTTAGCAGAGTTGTTTGATGAGCTGTGATCCCTATTGTAATAAGCATTACTATAAATCTTTTTAATTCTTTATATTAGAAATGTTTTACTTATACATAAACTTTATTCAACAAAACAAAATATGTCGTCTATTATCTTGAAAATATAAGATGAAATTTAAGCTTTTATCTCTCAAAGTGTTCTATTACCTGGTCGGTAGTACTTGTATTTCTAGGTTCGTGTTGAATAATGGAAATATTCTTCTATCTTATAACTTATCGAAGCACCTGAAGAATAAACCAAGCAATTTTGCCCTAAAGTAAACGATGTCTGCAAAGAAAATAAAAGGGAATAAAACGGCAGCACTGGCCAAGATATACATTATTTAAAGAATTTCTAAAACAAAGTAAAATACATAAAGTTATATGTAAGAAAATATTCATTAGAATTGTATTACAACGAAATTTTTCACCGATGTGTATAATTTTTTAAGACATCAGTTTTTAATTTCGCTTCCGCTTTCTTTTAACTTATAGGTTAACCAAAGACTAATTGTAAGATAATAGATTATTTTTATATAGATTATTATTATTATTATTTTATTTTTATTGTTATATTTTATTTATATTTATCATATTTATTTATATATTATTATTATTTTATAGATTATTATTTAATAGACATTTAACGAAAGGATAACTGTTATATAAAAATTAATTAATAGAGTAATTTAAATAAGGAAACGAATTCCAAAATAATTTAGAACAAAGGCTTACTTAATGAAAATAATTTTATTACCGTACTAATAAAGCTACAGAGATTAAAACACTTTTATTTTCCATTACTCAACAAAGTTAAGTTACTTTACATTATAATGCTTTGTGCTTTACTTTAAATTTCTTAATAAGTTTCCGTTATCGGAACAAAACTAGAGTCGTTTAGATGCGGTACAGAGCTTCCAAGTGTTTCTGATTATGATTGTATGAATAGATAATAATATAGTTTACACTTTTCCTCTTCAAAACAGTTGTTATAATTTTTTATTAGAAATTAACTGTACGAATAACGAAATTTGTAGTAATAAAAATACAGAAGGTTTATGCTTTTAGCGTTAAGCTATTATAAATTTTCCAATTGTACTAATATATTAACCATTTATATGGACAATGAAACAGTTTGAGTGTAAAAGTAAACAAAATAATCATCAGTTGTAATAAACTTTTGTATACATGATCCTGCATATTGAATGTTAAAGTGCTTACTTAAAGGACGAAATAGTTTCTAAGTCAAAAGGGTTCCAAATCTGACTTTTATAAGCATGTAACTCCTTATAAGTTTTCAAGATTGAAAGTTGGCCCGAAATTTATATTTTTATAATTGAAAAAAAAAAATCATGTTTGTATCTTGAATATGAGACATGAATATCAAATAATTTTGAGAATGTTAATCTTCTTTTTTTGCTTAGGTTACAAATGCAGAATATTAGTAACGAAAACCCTTCCAGATTAATATTATTTAGATTAAGGGCAAGGTAGTCATTATGGCATTACACAGCGCCTTTACGGAAGACCATGACAAGGGGTGTTTCAACCATCGTGGCAATACCTGCGAGAATGTTGAAGCTTACTTCTAGCAGACTTAAGCACGAGTTATCATAAGCATAGCATTAACGAGGCCTTGGTTATATTCCGAGAAGATATCTTTCGACGTTCAACGACTCTCTTCAAAAGAAGACAACCGACTAGAGAGGTTTCAGTGAGTAATAACGTTCACGTGCATTTAGATGTCTCAATATTAATCAAAGTATATTTGAAGTTTTCCATCGGATACAAAAAAAAGGAAGAGATAGGTAAAATTTATGTAGGTGCAATATACAAAAGATACGCCGAGTTTATATATGATTTTGTCCAGGCAGACAACTAAACATGTTCTCTGCGCTTATCGCGTGCAAGTTGTCCTTGCGTGTTAAGTTACCACATACTATCTGGAGAAAAATGTTAAGTATCATTATTATAAATTCCGTGTTAAAACCTACTTGAACGCATTAACGTATCTACAGTACCTATAGTTTGTACTATTAACATACTGTATTGGATTATAATATATAAAAGTAAGAATTGGTAAAACAAATTTAGTAAAAGAACATTGCGAATTATATACGAATGGTTCATGTATGTATTGCATGTATTCACCACCCGGGTGCAACGGGATGGAAGTGTTTTTCATTGTACCCTCAGCGTCTCCCCTCTCTTATCACATATGCATCAGTTTCTATTTGCATTTGGCGATCTACTTGGTCCGATTGTCACGCTAATATTGCTTCTTTGTTTAGAGAACATCGCTTTGTGCTTGATTCAATACGCCGTAGGTCCGACGGGTCGCCGTCTAACTAAAGAAAATATGATTTCATAAACCACTGTGAAACATTCTTTTATTTACAAAGATGCAAGGGAATGTTCAGGTAATGATATTGACATGAAACTTTAATAATATTGTGCTAGTTAAGTTACTAATATCACAGTTGCTGATATGAGTGTCTCATCTTCAGTCTCTACATAGAAGGAAGTCTCTTGTGGTATAAGTAGGTATAGAGACAGATATAAAAGAACTATCACATTGACTGTTCTAATATTATCTGAAAGCATTAAAAATACCTCTAAATAGTAATTGAGTTAATAAAGGACACTTATTTTGAAATATGTAAATGTATCGAGCGTCTTCCAGGGTCAATCATTTAATTACTTTGGCTTTAGTGATAATCGTTGCATAAATAGTATTGCGTTTTTATAATCTGTATGCTATGTTATTGTTCTAACGTTCCTTCACAAGATAGGAAATTAGATGTTTTGAAAGAAATTATATATTGTGATGTAGCTAATTCATATTGTTTAATATATTAGAGTTAAGAATCTAATCTAATTATATATTAGCAAAGCAATTCATTTGCACTACACCTGATGTGACACGCGCCTTTATTAAAAGGAGGTGCATTATTTAGCAGCAACGAGAGGGTTACATTATTGAAACTGCCACAGGCGGACAGGCGTCTGGCTGCCATGTTCTGTATTAAAACAGTTTTATTAATAACATAACTAAATAATTAATGATTTTGTTTGACTTTTCTCACAAAGGATTGTCTTCTGCTGGAACTCGTAAAAACATTAGATTGTTGATACGTCATGTATTATATACAACTCCTTCCCTTAACAGTTTCATGAACTTCACATTAACCTTCATTCAACCATCAAAAATTTTTTGTTCCGTTAAATATCTTTTTTGGTAATACTTCGAACTCAGATGAGAATGACAGTAATTAATATTTTTTTTCCTGAAAAACTTTTAACATTCTCTATTTCTGCTAACAACTCAGCACTTTCCCTGTTTGCCGTTCATTTCGTTCCATAAATGGCTCCGCTTCGGCAAAATTCGAGTGCTTTTAATTTCAAATTAGATAACTCTGCACTTCACTTGCGAAGCAAATCTTTTTTTTTCATTATGCAAAGCCTAATTTAATGAGAGCACTCTTAGAAGCTTCCTCAAGCATATTTTATAAAATATTCTAAGAATTATTTAAGTAACGACCTTTCTTTAAAAAAAGTTTTTTTTTGTATTAATAACTTGTTAGTAACATTTTGAAGTTTGACTGTGGTAAATGGCGTGAAATTAGTACTTTGGGACAGATATACTATAACTTATAATACTAACGTACAAAATATTATTCTGTTCTCAGATTCTTAGTTGTACAGCACAAATAGAATCATATGAAAATATGTGTTCCGGATATAGAAAAAACAATTGCTTATTTCTATTCAAGTTATTTTATTCTTCATTCGCATAAAAGTACCTAACACAGTAAATTGTAATATATTACAATTTACCTACAGAACGGTGAAAAAATAAGAGAGATGTTTTTGTAGGACTAAATATTAAAGACTTGTTATTTTAATTAACCAATTTGTAATCAAAAACTTAAATTGGTTTCTGCTATCGAAGTACAATATATTTTTATATACATTTCACGATTAGACTACGTGGTCTCCTTACGAAGTAATTTTCAGTAGTGAAGACCTAAAGAAAATATTTGTAAAATAACCATAGTCCAAATAATATGAATATAGAATAATAATTCTGTTTGTTTTTTAATGTTTACATTAGATTTTATCGAGTACTTTCAAAGAGTACTAAGTTATAGTTGGTTCACCCCAAAGGAAAAGCTATATCCGAGCTGTCCACAAGCAAACATTGAACGAGTCGTTTTAAGTCACGTAACATGACATGCCTTCAAAGATTAGTATTTTTACAGCAGGTAAATGTAGTAACGAAGATGTAGTCTTTTTGATGATATTTTTTCTAAGGAAATTCGAAAATATTGTTGAGTATTACTAAAAGCATTAAAACTAACATTTCCGTTAACAAAATTAGTTAAACTGCAAGTTATCTTTGATGAAAAATTTCATTATATTTATTCAATACAATAAACCAAAAAAACAGAGATAGTAGCTAATATTTTCATGCATTTATAATCATTTCAACCACATCCGTCTGCCGCCGTATGTATGTGGGCAACCACCTTGTTATCAATCACGCTAGATATGAAGCAAATTGATATATTATGTTTATGTTAATAGAAGTTTAACGTTGGCATAAATTTACATAGTGAAGTCTGCGTTTACAGAATAAATGTATCGGTTAAATACTTATTATACGCATATCACATTTTATCATATTTATTAGCAATAAAAAAAACTTAATTTGTTTTATTAAACTTATAGGTCCTTGCATACTCCATAAAACCAAGTTTACCTCCAGTCCGCCAGAGAATAAGGTTACCGACATTGCCTTCCGAGTGTTGAAACTGAAGTAGCTATGGGCTGGTCATGTCTATTGCAGAAGTGCTACCCAATAACCAGATGGAGCAACGATATGCGTACGGCGGCTGGTAGCACTTGGATGCGTATACCCGAAAATCAGTAAAGGCGGTGTTTCTTGGGAGTGGCCTTTGTCCACCAGCGGACTGCCGTGGGCTGTTGATGATGATAGGTCATTGAAGATCATTCTTTAGAGTTTCATTTAATTTTGTCTACAATGAATCTCTCAATCATCACACTCTCCTTTTTAAGTATATTTGCAATCACAGTAGAAAACACCTACCACTCAATCACGTAAGTATAAGGTACTTACATATGAAATTAGCATTTTGTCGTACTGACCACTTTGATGTGAAATATCTCCTCTTTGGTTAAGAATTCCAAATTCAAATTTATAAAGTCATATAGCTGGTACATTCGAGTTTTGAAAACAGTCATTCATTTGTTTTTCGTCGTTATTTTTTTCTTTGGCGTCGCTTATTACCGCACAACGGAAAACATGAAATATCGGTATTTTTACGAGTACGAATTCTACCGTGGCACCAGTGTTGCAGAAACAGCTCGAAGGATTAATGATGTGTACGGCGCTGGTGTCGCAAAAGAAAGCACGGTACGTTTTTGATTTCAACGTTTTCGTTCTGGAAATTTCTACCTTCAGAACCAACTCCGTGGACAGCCGGGGACCAAAATGGAAAATGAAAAATTAAAGGCTATTGTGGAAGTGGATTCATCAAAAAGCACTTCAGAGATAGCTGCAGGCTTCGGGGTAAGTGACAAAATTGTATTAATCCTCTTGAAGCAAATCGGGAAAGTAAAAAATTGAACGATGGGTACCTAATGAATTGAGTGAATCGAACTTACAAACACGCATCGACTACTGTGTTACTTTTTTGCTCAACCGACACAATAATGAAGGGATTTTATATGGAATCATTACTTGGCAGATATCTATTGTCAGCAACTGCAAAGCATGAAGAAAGAACTAGCTGCTAAACAACCGAGATTGGTCAATTGCTCTAGGCCACTGCTGCTTCACGACAACGCAAGACCACACACTACACAGCAAACAACCACTAAGTTAGATGAGCTACAATTGGAATGTCTGCGACATCCACCGTACTCCCCGGACCTTGCCCCAAAATATTACCATTTTTTCCGGAATTTAGACAATTTCTTACAAAGAAAAAAATTCAACTCCAATGCGGCAGTCCAAAACGCCTTCAAAGAGTTTATTGATTCTCGCCCCCGTAGTTTTTTTTATTAAAGGGATCGATGAACTACCTATGAGATGACAAAAGTGCATAGATAACAACGGTGCATACTTTGGTTAATTAAATATATTTTCTAAAAAAAAAATTATTTTATATTTCGCCCGTACAAAACGACAATTTCATATGTAAGGACCGTATATTTTAACAGTATCCAGTTTATACCAATATTATTTAATAATTGGCTGTTCTTAGACCGTTTTGTCGGCAGTAATACTCCCTCTCCTACCCCAACTCCCTTTGGGGAAGGAGTTTGGTGAAATCCGTTCTTTGCTGATCTATACTCGGTAAATGGAATATTTCTACCAAATTTCAAGTCTCCACTAGGCCTTATTGTTCCAGAGATATTGTGATAGGTCTCTGTCTCTACATAGGAGGAAATCTCTTATATACATTTTAAAATATTACAGTCTTCAAATATTAATTTTAAATTTTGCATTGTATATTAAGCATCTGTAATATTTATCTAATGTAATAAGTATAATCAGCTTTGAGTTCATGATAAGTTATTAAAACAGAGTCAAATAAACTAACTTCTTATCTATACAAAATATTATGTTTATGTAACATTGTGTCATTAAATACGTAATAACTGAAAAAAGTTTTGTAAAAGACACAATTTTTTTAAAAAGTTTTCTTAACTTTGGTTCGTTCTGTTTAAAATAAAATACATAAAGATAAAAAAGTCTTCGAGGGTTAATTACTCATATGCAAAGTTTTATTCATTTAGAGTGCATTTTAATTGACGTTCAATTAAAGAATTACTCTGGAAAATAATATTATTTCCTTTATAATGTATCAACTTTACCGCTGTTCTTTGTAAATGAACCTTTTTCAATGTATTCAAGTGTTTTTCTAATTCAATATATAAAGGGCATTGAGTATTTGCTACGTTATATTTAATTATGTAAAATAGACACGAAAGTGAGATTTAATACAAAGATTTTGTATTAATCTTAAAAAAGGTTAATAGTTTTAAAGATTTAATGGACCAAAGCAATTTTATAAAACTATATATTAATCCAAATAGAAGAACACGTGCCGGTACAAGTAATTCTGATTTTTTTGCGTGGATGTACGAGATTTAACATTTCATGTCTCAAGACCACGAACACGTGCTGTAGTGTATATCATCCTAACCAGTGAATGTTATGAATAGTCGAATTTACTATCAAGTGAACGATCTGCTTATCTCGCCTCGTTGAATATAAATGTATATCCTAGGTTTTGTCCGTGTTATATTGAGATATTTTGTTGCACAGTGAAAAAGTATACATAACATGTAAATCAAAATCCAAGTTTTTTTTTTTCATTATTTTCAACGTCTCATTCCGTATTCCTGGTGGGGAATGTCTTCAATGTGGTTTCATACTACGCTTTGCGCGAAATAGAAAATCTCTAGCTCTTCTACGTGACTGTTAAAGCGGTCCCTGTTTAAAGTAAACTCAAAATAATGTTTGCTTTGGCAAAGGTTCTGGAAGGCGTATCATTTATTTTGTTATACATATAATTTTTCTCGTAAATAATTAAATTTTTAAATAGTAATAGAAGCTTAATCAGTGCGAAATATGATATTATCATCAGTCGACAAACATCCACTGACGGATAAGTCCCACCTAACAAATTATGTATGAAGTATTATTTCCAATGAGTTTTATATTAAAATCATTGTGAATTAATAATAACATTCAATAGCTGAAGATGCAATATTTAAAATAATCACAAAGGGTTAATAACAATTTTTCAGTACGCTAAGTAGACATCTTAACGTGTAATTTAAGTACAGATAATTTTAGAAATATTTTCGTTTAACCAATCAAACATTTAACCTAAATTTAACATTTTGTTAAGCGATTAAGAGATTGTTGATGGAGTACCCAGCTCACCCAGAATATACTGGCTCTCACATTAAATACTGGTGGTGGTTATGAGGGTGGTAGCTAGCCAGGTGGGTTTAGATAACCATAAGACCAAATTCCACACTTAGCTCGCAATCAAACAGGAACTTCCGTGTTATTAGGCATAGCGTATAGCCACTGTGCCTCTAAATTAATTGTCTTTTTTTGGTAGTGTTAATATATATCTAGAAACATTTTCTTTATCCTACGAAGCGACGGGGGCGAGAGAGATGTTCAACTGATGTTAAGTCATATGCCTGCCCATAACAAAGGGGTGCTAGTTAGGATGATACCTCGCATTGCGCTTGTCGCCTTGAGATATAGAATGTTGTCTCGTTACCTCAGTAATTTCCATAGCTACAACGCTCTTTAAACCGGAATACAATAAGCATTAATATTTGCCGGCAAAAAAGGTAGTAGGTAGTACCCTACTAAAGCTCCTTTTTTGCTAAGTAGGTATACTTAGATGATAGTAAAGATATTGTATAGATAATTATAATGTAAAAACATTTAAATTTGTGAAATGACAAATAATTTATTTTCTTCGCGTCCAACATGAACTCTTAGCATTATTTAATGTATTTGAATTCAAATGAAATTTACTGTAAATATATAAGGGTGTTTCTTTGTATCAAAGCGCATCCGAGAGTAGCGGTGGCGAGTGTTTTACAATTCTAAGTTTTGCTGAGTGGTTTCAATCCCGCTAATGTACGCGGTCTGAGCACGTTGGACATCCATTGGAATTGATAAGACTTTATATTGATCACATTATATATGTAAATAAGGCTATTATTGATTCCCAAAATATTAAGTTAATTTTAAGGACAACATTTTATTTATTATTAGATATTTTGACTGTATAT
The DNA here is from genome assembly GCA_029030555.1 of Ornithoptera alexandrae. Classification (NCBI taxonomy): domain Eukaryota; kingdom Metazoa; phylum Arthropoda; class Insecta; order Lepidoptera; family Papilionidae; genus Ornithoptera; species Ornithoptera alexandrae. The sequence continues at coordinate 2,591,875 of JARDVY010000064.1, read as the reverse complement.
ACTGCAAAGCAGTCATTCCTAAAACCAATTGGAATTCTTGTATTGGATTGTCTTCCTTATTTTGTTAACAAACATTTAGACAATTAAACATCATCTACTTATTCATAACCAATATTATAACAAGCACACGAAAATATGACTTCATGTTGGAATTAAATGACTTTTATTTGACAAATTGTATATACGAATGGAATGGAATGACAATGTGTATATGAAAAGTGCAAGAAAGATTTCTTCATCTTCTTCATCGAAATAAATACTATTAAGTTATTTACTTTATCTTTGAAAAAATAAAAACAATTAAATAAAAATAGATGCAGTATCAAAACATTATACAAGCATAAATTTTAAAATAGTATATTTAATAAGAAACTATCTTCTTTATGTTTTACAACTTTCTCAGCATCGGTAATATTTTTAATACTAATATAACACTGACTGACTAACTTGTCAACTTTTATCTACAGAAACAAAAAACTTATACAATAACTTTAACGAAAAGTATTAAAGTAAAGAAATAGTCAACATCCAGTAAATGGATATTTTTCTTAGAATAGGTACCGAATACCAAAAGCAATAGCTGAGTGTTTACCCGAAACCGTAGTCCGTCGTAATATTGGCTAAGAGTACAGGTGACAGAGCTTCCGATATTGCACTCCGATTCAGTTTGATGAAAATACCCCGCACGCCCCATCTGTTTTCGCAACAACTTTAGCTTTCTGCAATACAAGAGTTCCCCACGATGTGAGGTTCTTTTGTAACCCTTACTATAAAGGAGGATAAAAGCAAAACATACTTTCCAAATTTGTGTGGAAAGTGTAAATAGTGCGAACTCGGAAAACTTGGTAAATCACTAGATATTCCATCTTAATCAAAGGCTGAGGGCCAACGCTTTTTCATCTCAATATAACAGATAATATAAATGGACGAATATACATACCTACATCCCAATAGAAGCGATCACTAGATGGTGACATGGTTGCTCATCACAATAAAATGGTAGTTAAAATGTTTATACACCTTATCGTGTTCTGTGCTTTGTGGTACATATGTTGAGCCTTAACTAAATTATTATTATTGTTAAAACGCCATACATTTAGACAATAAAAAAGTCGCGGCAGACATATAGACTTGTAGATTTTATTTACTGGTAGCAGGTCTCTGTTGCCGGAGACCGATTATGTAGGTACCACCACAGCAACTACTTCAACCGCCAAATTATAGTGTGTAAACATTACTGGGTTCCGGGGCTTAACATCTTATGTCAAAGGCAGCGAGCACAATGTGGTGCAGTGTAAAAGTAGTTTTATTTTGTTCTACTATGCAATGAGACAAGCGAGACTTCAAGTGTTAAGCCTTTCCATTACGGCGTGGTGCTCTTCAAGACGATAAACACCGCATCACGTGCTTGTTATCTTATGACATAAGATCGTGTCCCGTTACCTGAGTAATTTAAAATAGCTAGGACGCACTCGGACCAGAATAAACACAGTAATGTTTGCGCACTACTGTTTCATATCAGAAATAGGTGCTACGGTAATACCTAACTAGACGGTGTCCAACAAAAGAAAACTTAAGTACCACCAATGAATGTAAGTAAATGAAAAAAAATTAAAGTAAGTATTAAAATAACAGCTCCATTTGTAGAATATTAACATAAAGCAAATAACTTAAGCTTATTTAAGATTAACAGATCTCCGTTTCATTTAGTAACTGAAACATTAGAACTAAAAGTAAATTCAGAACTTACGTATATAGCGAACTCCCTGTCTTAAACATTCTGAGATAATATTATTACAAGATATATAATTTTTTTTTTAAATTACAAATAAATTAACACTTACCCTCATCTTTACGTGTTTTAAAATTAGGTTGGAATTGGTAAAATGTGATCACCTAGAACACACTAGCTTTTATCCGTTGTAAGCCGGAATACAACAATCCTGTTATTACGGCAGACTTACAGTATGAGAGTGGTAGCTTGTTACGAAGTTTAAAATATTGCTACTATAATTTAAGGTCCAACACGTATGGTTCCTGATTAGAGGTAAAGGACCTTATTGTACATCGTTCAACAATTAAGGTTTTTTGGGTTGGAAATGAATTTTTTTATACTCATAGTTCAAACACAATAAATGGTAAACCGTTACCATTTTTACTATATATATCACATCATCAGCCGATAAGTGCCAGCTCGACATAAGCCTCCCCGAAGGATCTCCACTTTAGGAATTCATGTGAAGGGATTTGGGCCATTTACCATCACGTTGGCTCAATGCGGGTTGGTGGGAGACTATATACTAATATGGAATTCATCTTAATGTGTAATATATTAGAAATTAGAGGACATCTCTATTTTAGTCGTTACGTACAAACCTAGTATGAGGCGGAGCTTAGGTGCACTAAAAACTTATATCCCACTTGAGACAAGCCCGATTTAATACCAACAAGTGGTGACGGGTGCAGACGAAACTTGTCTCCTGTTAAACTAGATCGAAATGGTTGGTAGAGTTAGGTTTTAAACCAGTCGGAAGTTATTATTTTACTTCAACGTTCATATAACCATTAATATTAATAGTAAGCTTTTTTTAAATATTTTACCACGATATGATGATATACAATATTATTACTACATCGGCTGCTGAACATTGGACTCACCAATTTTAACTATATGTGGCAATAGTTAAAATTACACAAATTGTGGTCATTGCTGAGAATATTTATGTCTTGTTTCGTTACCATACTAATTACAAAAACAAGAAAATCTACTAGTATTTAATTAATATTGTGAGAGTTATCTGAAACTAATAGAATATAGATTGGTAAGCATAAACGCAATTGCTGTATAAGTCTTGATTTTAATATTTGCCAAATTGAAGGGTGTTATAATTTCAACACGATTTTAATCTAGATTTTTATTTGATAGAGGACTTGTACAACAGTTTTCCTATCCAAGATTTAAAAGAACAATTCATCTATTTGCTGGGTTCTCTGTTAGTTTGCGATGAGATATTTTAAATGTATTTCAATAAATATTTAACGTAAATACATCTTTATATATATATATAGAATGTGGAGATCTTTAGGGGAGGCCTATATCCAGCAGTGGACGTCTATGAGCTGATGATGATGATGATGATATATATAATGAAAATGGGTTTCCATTGTTCGCCAATCACGACAACTTATCGATATGGGAGCATGTTTTTGCAATCGGCGCGGAATGATCTGAGATGGTTATACGCTATATATTTTTTGAATTTTATAAATGCTTCATCATTTTATTTCTAATTAACTTTTATAGACATTTTCGTGTTATTTATTCGTTTAATATAGTTACGGTTGCCATAGTAAAGCATTTGCGGTTGCCATTGTCAAAAGTCAAGTAATATTTCAGACGAATTTCAAGTGTAATTTTTTATTACGGCCAGCAAAGCGGATGGGAACAGCTAGTGTTTGTATATGTCGGTGTTTTTAATTTTTCTTTCTAGATACTATTTTTTAATGAAAATATGGTAATGCTTAACTAGCTATTTATTGAACCCCGCGTAGCTCTCGAATAATCTGAGCGCTAACTTTATTCAAGCGATAATTCAACTACGAAGGAGACGCTTAAATAGCGCTTAGAAAGTAAATTATTACTCTCAGCGCTACCGTTTCTATCTCAATTTATTGTCTGTCTAATTGCAAAATAAGACTTTCTGTGTTTCATCAAGAGTAGCTACAATGTTTTTGGACTATATTGGTCTAACACTTGACCTCAATTCCACATGGAGTTAAAATGAGTCTGTGGAATATTCTGGCCTTCGTTATTATGAGAGTCGTTTTCTATTTGCATTCCCCTGCCACGTTAGTTTATCTATGTGTATAAAAAATATCTAAAATTTATTATTTATTATAATTATTATATATATTCAAATTTATTTTAGCAACCATTATGATTCTTTGATTTTATTCAAGAGTATATATGTTATAAAGCTTGTCATATAAATATTTAAAGATAACTCAATATGTAATGGAAAAATTATTTTAATGAATGCAATATATAGATACGATTTTATTTAAATTTCATTTTTTGTCTGTTAGGAAGTATATACGGAGAAAGTCATTTACTTTCCATTACCAATAAAAGTGAATATTATCTGGTGCGCTACCAGCTGCGACTAACATCGTATCCACATCGAAGACATTATTTGAATTGCAATCTCCTTGTTCGACTTGGAATTGCAAAGCAGTAAATATAACTTCAGGAGAAAGAACTAGAAGAAAGACACATTTTTAAAGTATTATTAGCGTGTTAGAACTGAACCTTCGGGACAAAATAAAAAAACTCAAAAATATATTGTCAACGGAAATAATACTCAGAGATTATTGAATTTAATTTAATGCTTCCTTTTATCGCATATTATGCACAAAAAACGTTGTTTTGGAGGAATTATTGACGAAAAGTACAGAAATATTCTATTATAATAATTACAGTCAAAAGGAATCTCTATGAGATGGAATTACTAGTAATATAAAAATATAATTCATTAGAATATTAAAGATATACTGTTTTAAGAATATACATCGGTGATATCATCAATTGAGAATTTTTTTTATTCCTAGTACATATGTTATTATCTCATAAATCGAAAAAGGAAGTCCTTGATTTGATTTCAGAACCACATGTGCACAGATCGATTTCGAGACCCTTGAGTGATGTCTATGCTCAATAGTAGTCATCTTTCATCTGATGATGTATGTATAAGCAGTAAAGTTTCCTTGGTAAGAGATACTTTTGAAAGAGTCATTGGTGGTAGGTCTCTGTCGGCGGAGACTGTCTAGGAAGGTACCACCGCACCGCCTATTTCTGCTGCCAAACAGTACTGTGCAAACCTTACTGCATTCCGGTTTGATCGACGCTGTAGCTAGTGAAATTACTGGAGTAACCAGATCTAACATCTTATGTTTAGAGCGACGAGCGTAATGTGGTGCTGCATATATCCTAACTAACGCCATGTTCTTATAGGCAGGCGTACCACTTACTGTCGGGTGTACTTCACCGCCGTCTTAACGCTTCTTATAATAAAAAAAAATCACTTGAATCAACCACTCCCATATATAAAAGTCACCTACCGTTATTTACCGACAGTCATATTTAGAAGAGCTATATTCTAAACAAGTATACTTAACCAGCTTCGTCTTATTTAATGTCATACGAAGTGGAAGAAGTATTTGCACGTCTTCTTTTGTGTACACGCTTTTAACAGTTAAATGTATATAATGACTTAACTGAAAAGTTAACTCATTACTGTTTTATCACTTTACCCGACGTGCTTAGTTTTTTCGTTAAAACTCCTTAAAGGGTAGTTGTTCGCGCGGCGGCGGATAATTAAAGCGAGTAGAGAGAGATAGAGCTTCGCGTCAGCAGAAACTAATTTGATGTTAAGTTAGCGGTTCGCCGCGAAATTATTTGTTTTAAGCAACGATCCAGCTCTCATAGTCGCTTATAACTATTACCTAACGATACAATGAAATAAAGATACTATGTGATTTTAACAGATTGTCTCTTAAAATCACCCAGCTTTATTCATTAATTTGGTAACAATGTCAAATTTATAATTATTGAACATGAAATTAATTTAGACGAAATTCTGCTTTTTAACTTTCTCTAGGCTTTGAAAATAAAAGGGCTGAATATTATTTATCTTATGGTATGGCTCTGTTACCGGAGACGGTCTAGGTACCAATGCAGCTCTCATTCATACCTAGTATTGTTCAAACACTACTGTGTTCCCATTTGTAAGGCGTTGTAATTAATGCAATCATTGGGATAATGAGAAAATATATTGACTCTAGGCGACGAGTACAACGTAGCGTTATCATATCATGCTGCATATCATATTAACGTTGTTATGGGCAATGTATCACTTACCATCAGGTGAACGTCTCCATTGTCACGTCGCTTCATCGAATAATAAAAATCAGGGAATAACATTGTGTAGCACTGTACTGAGCCCTGTATCCTATTATCCAATACATTTGTTTCATTTTCTTTTGATATCTTATTGTACATATTCTTAAGTATCAAGACGTGTAAACGTGTTTGTTACTATTATTATTATCCGAATAATTTTAAAAAAATCACCTTCATTGTCACCGGATATACGTCCACTATTGGATATAGGTCTCCCATAAAGATTCCCACATCGATCGGGTAGGGATTTATATGGGGGGATTTGGTCCATTTTCCACCACGCTGGTCCACCAACTCGCATTTAAATTAATGCTGAATCAATTTTTTGAAGAATTTAAAAAGATTATGGTATCGTTTTCTGTGCTTTATCAGAATCTTATAATATATTGATATTATAAAATTCTGATTCCATTAAATAAATTTGGATACCATTTATAGACGATATAATATATATTCGTCCCGTCTGATACGTCCTTATAAAAGTTCCGCATACAACTCCACATATGTAGACATACTGAAAACTCTTCAGCAAGCGATGCAGTAAAAAGCAAGAGGGAATTCAGAAGTAGTTAGTGATAAGTTTCGTTGTTTGAACTTTTATCACAGTTCAAGAACTACGTTGAATTTTAAAATAGTGCATCTCTCTTTTCATCATTTTATTCAAAGAATATAGTTCACTGTGAAATTGTAATCCATATAAAAAAAAAGCTACATAATATTAAACATATCAAAACCAAATATTTAGTGAACCATATTGATTCGAAGGTTATTGAGAAACGTAACGTGCTCTTAATAATGTGTGTTACACACCTGAAACTGCCTTTTTTATTAATTGTACTTTTGTTTAATAACGTTATTTTAATGTACTAACGCGAGGTAGCCAATTACAACTTACCTGCTGAAAACGCACACAGGTTTGGTTTTTAATCTGAACAGTTGTCTAAAGACACCCAAAACACTTTCCATCGAGAAACTAAATATACACTTAGTAAGTAGCATATAAATACTGAATATTGATGTAACATTTTCGTATGTATCTGTTTTATCATAGATATCAACCGCTAGAGATAAGTGGCTTGTCATATCAGTTTCAGACACATTAGCAAGATTGAAACATTATACCTGTACTGAGAATTGTTACTACACATACTTGACTATACTCGCAGTACTAATATTCATAGTTTTGAAATATTTTTTTTTTAATTTTCTAAAAATTCCTGAGAAATATCAGTATTGATGTTTTCCGGCTGTCAAAATAGAAGAGCCATGATACTCTAGATATGTACACTTTACTATCCACTGCATCATTAACACAACATGTGAAATTGAGGTAATATTAGAACAGTGGAGACAAAAAAAAGTCGTATAGACTGCCCTGACATAAACATTACTGAAAATTTCCTATGCTCTGTTTCATGTCTTGTACAAAACATCATATAATTAAACATAACCAATTACAATAACTGAATAAAATTACAACAAATTATGATACTACGTCAATCCGGCGAATCTCTATACTCTACTAAAGATAAATGAAACTATCGAGGAACTTCAATGACCCTGAACCAATTGGTATAAATGGGGACTAAGCAAATGCAATTTTACCAAACCACGGAGCATCAAGCTTATCAGAACTTTGATTAACTTTGACGTAGTCTACCATGAAATATGAAAGACGCCTAGCCGAACTGTAGCCAAGATGTTTCATTAATACAAAGTTCAATTGAGGTTATAATAACACTATATGTAAATATTACATAGAACTCTTTGAATTAAATGTTTATACAATACGATATATATTCCATTTATATAATTATATGACAAGTTAAACAATATCCACACGTTAAAGCTTCAAAAAGAAAGTACTAAACAAGTTTATTTATAGTTTACTTCAAGTAAAAACCTATCTATGACGTTAAGCGACTTCTGTCTACGAATAATATTCTATTGATTCTAGGCATAGAGTTGCAGAGATTGATACGCCTAAAGTCGTAAAGTAATTCCTAGTAATACTAATTGGTAAACCGATGCCCTTTCCCATTATATAAATTACAACACCTAAAACTGCATATCAACTGCTGATATTATATCATCCTTTTTAAATCGGGTTACCAATTATATTCAATCAGGTCCTTTTATATCGAATGTACGTGATGAGGAAGATTTTCGTCGGGTCTTAAACGTTAAGCCTTCTCATAACAATGTGGTGTTTAAGAGAATATTTACATAGCACCAAATTGGAATTAGTCCTTCGAGACGTATGACTTTTCAGCTAATTATTTCACTGACTGTAGCACTAATGAAATTGCAAAACGGAAATATTGGCAAATTAGTGCTTAGCGGCAGACATATAAGTAGAAGCTTTGAATCGTCAGAGACAGTCTATTTTATACATAAATTTATACGACCAGGTTTCCATATAATTCATAGTAATTCCTTATACGATCATTTATTCGTAATACATGCAAGTTATTGTTAAAAAATCGAATATATATGAAATAGAATAAAGACATCAAAGTAAATATTTCTAAATATAAAACAAGTTAGCGAAAAAAGTATAGCTTGAAAAAGGAAATAGCTTCCGGCATTTAGGCGCATGAAACGCTTGGAGAACAATTTAGAAGGATATGAAAGCTAGACTCCTAAGTAAATGGATTCATGAGTAGTGAACAGTGAAATTACTTCACAAAACAATGTTTAGTATGCACGATAAATATTATGAATTAAAATGCTAACTTGAAAAGTTATAAACAGACACCGAATTTACGGAAAAGGTTATGTACACAACTATAATAACTCAAACTTATTTTGAGTTGAAAAACTATTAAAGCTCGAGAATTTTTTTTTACTTTTTAACTAAAATTTTTCTCTGAATACATTCTATAGAATGTATTGTATTGTTAATTTATTCGTACATTCAATTCACTTTGAATGAACCAGTGCACTATTGACATGTATTATATAAATAAAAAAGGTTATCTTTAGTTACTAAATAAATTTATCGGTTTGCGAGAAAACAGTTTTTAATTTTGGTTTTAGTTGCAAATAATCTTATTGCACTTTTTACTTATGGTTAACTAAAAACTTTAATTTGTCTTTAACACTTTATAATGCTTTTTTTGCACTAAAATATAATTTTGTGAAGAGACAAACAAATTGTTTATTTTGCATGGGTGTCTCTGAAGTGATGTCTATTTTTAAGGAGCAATATAGCATTTAAATAGTACCAAAAACGTAATCACAACTAGGATATAAACACAAATAGAAATATCAACCGTTTGTTAATGCAAAAATGAGAAAGAAAACAAAGACATACTAAGAAAATTTAATCAAATTAATAACCTTGTCTACAAAACTACATTTTTGTATTGCTTTATTCCTTTACAGTAAAATTTTACTACATAACCCCGTAAAACCCGACGTTAGTGAAGCTCTCTCGTCTGTAGTACAGAAAAGTCTTAGGATGCTAGCCCAGATGCGCCGACTACGGTTAAATATGCCATTTTCTACTCTACAATATGGCAAGTGCAGTGAGTACTGCAGGTTAATTTTTATAAATTCAAAGTGAACTATATATGTATAATGGACTAACACGACTTCAAAGTTATATTGCGTTATGAGATAACTAGGCTGTGAATGGTAAACGGCTCTTGTATAAGGTTTCAGATACATGTTAAAATAAAAGATTGATAGTATGGTAACTAATTTGTACACACCTTCCATTACCCAAATTCTTGTTGTGGCCACAGAATCAAACAAGAGACCTGCATGTTAAAAAAAAGAAAATAATAACAAAGTATAGAGAGTGCAGGTTATCTTAATGGTCGCCGAACTTGAGGTACTTTAAAATAAACAAATATAGCCGAGATAACCATAAATACTTATTCTTTTTACGTTTTAAATGTAATAGAGCTATGGGCCAAAGTTATGCTTTTTATACTACCTGTGTATATAATATACTATACGTCCGATAAAGTAGATAATGGATATCTTTAGAAAAATTTCGTAGAAAGTTAAACCGCGGTCTAATTCTAGCAGCAATTCAACCTATATATATTATGGATATAATCTGTTTATCACCTTACCTATAATCCACGTTGAACGCTAAGAGGATCCCATTTTTTAAGTATCAAATTGAATTCGCATTCGTAGTTTGACATCTAGACAGTTTCACGTATTTAAACCTTGAGAGAGAAATCTTGTAAGTTTTTACGGTATTTGGGAGAAATCCCTGATTTATATCAAGTCAGGGAACTGTAAAACCGCGAGGGAATCACTTAATTGATATATGCAAAGGTATATTCTTTTATTTTAATTTTTAGCAACATATTTTATTGAATAATTGGTCACTTGAGAGTAAGCGATACCCTTCCCACCATAACAACGTAGCGCTAGTTATGATGATATACATTGCATCATATTGCGCTCGTAGCATAAGACATAAGATGTTGAGTCTCGTTACCTCAGTAATTATACTAACTACAGCGCCCTTCAATTCGGAACACAGTAATGTTTGACCGCAGATATAGGCACTGCCGCAGTACGTATACGGTCTCCGGCGTCAGAGACCTACCACCACTAAAATATTTTAAACAGAAATGTAATATGAAATGTTCGTCGTATTCATTCTGTAATGCACAATAGTGCATTCCTCCGCCCATAGGCAGCCAATTAAAGTTAGCGCGGCGTACGTCAGCCAAAACTAAGTTGTTGTACTAGTTAGTATTTCGCGAATCAGTTGTTGAAAATGTTATGATTATATTATCATTATCCAGATAAAAGTCCAAGACAATTATCCAAAATATTTATGAAAGGTGTATACTTTTCAGTATCTTTTTAATATGATTAAATATACGGAAATTGTAAATTTAACTAACGGGTTTCATTTAGTTGTATATTAATAACATATACTGCTGGTAGGTCACTGTTTCTGGAGACCGTCTAGGTAGGTAACACTGTAGAGCCTATATGTGCCGACAAACAGTGCAATACAGCATCACTGTGTTCCGGAGTGAAGAAAGTTGTAGCTAGTGAAATCAATGAGGTAAAGAGATTTAACATCTAATGTCTTAAGGCGACGAGCCCAAGATGGAGTAGTGTAAACCATCTTAACAGGCAGGCGTATAACGTACTATCAGGTGAAGATTGTGCTCGTCTCGTCGCTTATATAATAAAAAAGAAAAACATACCTTTTTCGCTTTCCCATTCTTCCTGAGCAGCTTAGCACAGCAGAGGCCCCTAGTGTCGGGTAGAGGCGCCGGCGGACGCCGCGACCAGCACAGCCGCCGTGGACTGGGTCCCGCCGCCTCAGCCTCGCTTCTAGCTTCCTCTTTGTCGTCGCACATCACCGATAAGCTATACCGCTGTCCCTATCCTACACCCACGAAAACTCACAAGCAAGATACCGATGCTTTACGGGTGCCTCGCACATTGTTTTCCTCTATAAAGCCACAGACGGCGCCCGATAACACAATATCGCTCTAATATATTATAGTAAATAGCGAGGACTCAAGCAAAATGCTCCTTTTTACGTGCAAGCTCCAATGTGATTGGCGTTAAAGGCGGCTATAAAAATAAATTAGAACGTTCCTTCTAAAATAACTTCGATAACGTTTGTATTATTTTCGTCTTAAATTTCAAAGTTTGAGAACTAACTTATTTTAAAAATAGATCTTCGTAACGTCCGTTTAAGCATCTGAAACAAACAGACACCAAAGTTATTTCAAAATATAGTATCTGTTAGCCGTCATTAGATTTATCATAAAAACTGTCTCTTTACGTGTTTTTAAAAATAATTCCTACGTAATTTATATTTTTTTAAAAAAATAATTAATATAGTACCCGTGGCGGTCTAACCTAAAAAAATCTAAAATGTCTTAGATATCTTGTATTTTAGGTAAATTAACATGAACTAAAATAATATAGTTACTGTTAAAGAAGTGATTTGCTGAACATAATGAATGTTAGTAATTATCTATTTATATATGTACATAGACTTAATGAAGAATAATGTATTACACTAGCTAAACACCGACTTTATATGTCAAACAAAAATATGAATAGTAACGATTATTGATGTTGTGGAATTAGATTTCGATATTAACATTTTGATATTGAGGGTTTCTTGAGGATTTAAAACATAGAATTCTTCAAAACTTGAAAAGAACTCTTCTAGTTCGACAATAGATAAGTGATACGCCTTGTGACCGCTGAACATAACAAAGTTTCATATTTTCATGTTATAAAACATGTCCCGTTTCTAATGTTATGTTGAGAAAAAAAAATTGAAAAACAAAGTCTTCGTGACGTGCTATATGATAGATATAATAGCAAAACGAAAATTATTAGTGAAGGGTGGGCGGCAGCGGCCTCACCTATCCTGACAGTTCGCCGCATAGCTGGCTGGATCCGTTCCAACAGCTAATATACCATTCTGTTTGTCTTTCGAGGCAATAAAATGACTTTTATGCAAATCATAGGAATTCTATACATTTTTGATGAGCCGCTTCCCGGCGCATTCGCGCCGTTTAATTAATACATTTTTCCATCAAAAGTTGAAAACTTCAATCTCAGTTGGATTTATTTGAAAGTTTAGTCAGTTGATTTAACGAATGTTTGTCCATTTCTTTTGACAACAAACATTTCATTATTCAGTCGTACACAGATATTTTTGGTAATTTAGATTTAAAATTATTTTGCATAGGTACGGGATATATATAAATTTCAACATTTCACTAGTAAATGAAATAATAGAGAAAATCGAGTTTCAGTTTGTTGAATGGAAAGAAACTCTAAATAAAGTCAAATTTAATAATATTTGTAATATTTATAAACACAAATGTAAGCAATTTTGTAAGATGACAATCTTTAATATAATTTTGTCTTAGCTATAAACGGCTTGCACGTTACAGATGACTTTATATATTATACTAAAAGCAAGTCATTAACTCAGACTCATCATTCATTCAGTCATTAACTCATCACAAAATCATTTATAATATAAGTTTTTATTGAATCTTAAATAGAAAAAAAAAATAAAAAATACCTGTTTTTGCAGAAATGTTCAGAAAGGTAAATTCAAATATGAAAACACGGTGTGCGCCCGTGCAATATGTTTACACAAATTTCTCAGCTCACTGGTTTAGATACAGATTTTATATCCGGAACAAATTAAAAGTTTTGTATCGTATTCACTGGGTATTACAAAAACTGCTTAGTTTATAAAAATAAGGAAAATAAAATAATGTAATATCATTAATGGAAGCAGACCTAGAGATAAAACACAACAAAGAATTTTCTATATAAATTAATATAAATAAACCATTAGTATATACTCTAGAGCGTAATTTATACCAGAAATGTTTTTTTATCTCTTTGTGTCGGGTGAACCGAGTCCTGGCGTCAACAGAGGGTAAACTGCTTTATGTCATAAAAATCTACTCAATTTCAGTCTGCACTACGTTGCCCGGCCTTTGAATAACATGTAAATTAAAGCTTGAAAGAAGAAATTAGCTTGTAATTTAATACCTCTTAAAGCAATAGAATACATTTTGTAATTATTTTAGAAATAAAACAACTTCTCTGGACTGAATGAAAATAGATCAAAAAGATTGCCAGTATAAAAACATGGAATTTATAAACTACATTTTTTAATATTTTTTTATTCGCCCATTGGAAATAATATATTTTTTATCACGAAGTTAAAACTAAATAATAAAAAATTATTTCCATGTTTATGTAATTTAAAACAAATTGTTATATATAATGGGTTTGATAGCTATTAACTGTTTCCTAATGTGTCGCGGGTTATACAATTTATTTATATGATATTTTTTTAAAACATGGGTAAAAATAACAAAAAAGTATTCTTTATGAACACAGAATATACAATACCAGTCAATATAATGTATATAAATGATTTAATTTCATGTTTTAAAGCATGTTTTAAATATCCACTCATATGTTACAAATATCCACACTAATCTAAAAAGAGTGTGAACCCAGAACAAATAAGTTGTAAATAACATAAAATAAAATTCAATGTTTTATTACAATATGAATTTTAATAATAAATCAGATTTTTTATTTCACAATCAACATTGATAGTAACCATAATGAAAACGAGGCTAAAGAGCGAAATTCCGAAAAAAACAATTATCATAGAAAAAGTTTTAAATTCTGAACATTCAATGATTACGATAAAAATTTATTCTTTGAATATTCTCCACTTATAGTGACCTTCAAAATAAGCATTTGCAAAGGACAAAAATACAATCTTTTTATTGTAATGAGGATAAAGGATATAAAGGAATTATTATTATTTTATTTGTTCAATAATACAAAAATTCAATTGTATGTAAACGAGATTAAACTATATAAAAATGTGACTCTTTTTTTATTATCTCAATTTATACTTTCCCCATATATATCACCTTTATCGTTTTAATCTATTTACATTCACTGCTGAACATAGGTCTGTCCAATCGATTTCCAACGCGACTCGTCTGATCCATTTGTATACACATGAATACAATTAATCATTCATAAAATTCCAAGAAAAATTTGAACTATTATACATTTACTAAGTAAAAGTTAAGTAACACTTTAAATAGAAGCACAAATATTAAAAATTAACCAATATATACTGAACAGTATAATTATCTCCTAAAATAGAACGTTATAAAAATAAGGTATCTGAAGAAACCTAATGCTTACTATATTAAAAAAAAAAAAAATTTTTTTTGCAAAGATAAGATTTTAAATATTACTCATCTTACCAAATGTCTTGAAGCGCAGAATAAATCGTTCAAAGTAAATAAACTATTGATTTTACACTTATATTTATCACTTACGAAATCGACGAAAGTTTATCCGTGGCACGGTCTACGAAGGTGCTACGTTACCGCCCCGAGAGACGCGAGCTTTCTGACCAACGAACGTAGCCACGTCGCCTTATATTGTCTGTGTGGCAACCCTCGCCCACCCAAACTTACCCTTCCCGCCGAAACGTCGCCCGTAAACTCCCTTCAGAAATTTACGCTACGCAGCGAAGTCGCAATGATGTTATCTTTTATGAAAGGAGAATCAAAAGAGAGAAGCGTCTTCATTCATAATCATTTTCTGAAGTATTAAAGATACGCACATTGTAAAACGTAATAAATACAACATGAGTGTATTATTCTTTTGTATATAAGTATTAATTGCAATTGTTTCTCATTATTAAGGTTTGAGAGAGACTAACAATAATTTCCAAAATTTAAAAGAATAGCAATTTTGTAAACATAAATTGTGTTAAACATGTATATTTTTCATTCTTGAAAATATTTGATTAGATGTTGACTTTATAGCCTAACTCTTTTTTGTATACGTCGTTGCCCAATAAATGCATGTACCCTTTATCTTATTCTTAAATAATATATGTTCGGATAATTTTTTTTACAAAAAAAAAGTATAGTCCAATACATAATGTCTTTTGTGTATATACTATAACATAATAATTTTTAAAGAATATATTATGTACTTATATAGTTTACCTTAAGGTTCTTCACCCTCGGGACATTACTTGCTCGCACAAATCACATAAAGCTAGATTAAACAACTCCGAAAATCCGTAAACCTATACAAACTAACACCTGTATATAAGAATAAATCAACAAATATAAACGTGAAGAAAACAATGGAGTTTGTTTACATTTAACTATACAAATTAGGATATTACAACGTGTTGTTGTAGGGCGGGCTCGCGAGCGCCGACTAGTGGCGGACGGATAAAGCTGTTGCTAGGGCGGCGGTAGCCGGGGTTGTAAGGGTGGCGAATGCGAATAGCTCTATCTCCTTCCCACACCCTTTTTATCACCAAAACGATTGCGTTACGCAAAAAGGAGGCTTTTATCAATGACATAGGTAATATAACATCTAACCGGAGTACAGCGTACGGTGAATCTGTCGCCCCCGAGCCTGTCTGTAGTGGCCTTGATCGGGCCTGATGTTTTTATCCCGTGAGCGTAATAAAACATTTAAGGAAGGGACAAGTAACTCTTCGTGGAGGATTTATGGTTAAATCTAGTAGAAATAGTTAGAATGATTTCAACTCTCAACTTTTTCAATAAATTGTAAACGAAAATAGAGCAGTCTTAGATAATTTCTCTAATTTATGACATTTATAATTTACATGTACAGAATTTGAAATGATGAACAATTCTACTGATTACCGACGTGAAAATATAAAATGCAAATTTATTTCCTATTATTATAAAATACCTTATTTTACTGTTGTGTATGTAATAAAGCTATTTATTACATACACAATAGGATGTATAGGAATACATTACAGTTCAGGATGTTATATTGGGAGTTAGGACACCGCTTCCGAAAACGAAGACAGACAATAGTACTAATGACACCTTTGATGATGGGACGAAAAAGAAATCGATCCTGATTAAAAAAAATCATATTTTTAAAACGTTTTATTAGCATTATTTACGGACCATCATATTAGTACAGCTAAATGAAACGATAGTTTACTAAAAAAAAATAACCAGCAATGAAACACAAAATCAAAAACAGCCGATGCTTGGATCGACGAACGCCCGGGCGCGCAATCTAAATGCTCCGTGGCCCTATGAAACAAGGTTCAAATTGAAACCAAATAAATCTCGAGTACCCGCCGTGCCCGGGCGTTCGTTGATCCGAGCATCAGCTGTTTTTGATTTTCTGTTCCATTGCTGGTATTTTTTCTAATAAAGTAATGTATTATAGGTATAAATAAGTAATATATAAGTAATGTAATATTATTTATTAACATGATGGAGCGTAAATAATCGTAATAAAAATTTTAGATTTTTTTTTTTTTAATCATGCTCGATTTTTTTTCGTCCCATCATCAAAGGTGTCATTAGTACTATTGTCTCTTCGTTTTTTGGAGGGGTCTCCTAAACACCCAGTATAATAAATATGTTTGAACAAAATATTTAATGTTTTGGTTAAAAATGTAATAAGAAAAACAAAAAGTGAGTGGTAGTTTGTAGCAAAATCTGTTGATGGAATGTAAGCGAAACAAATTTACACCCACATCATGAATGTTGGTGAAATTCAAAACACACTAGCGGATTTTACTTGTCTTTGGCGTATCTGGTCATATTGCCTATTTTTTGTCATTTTTAGATTAGAAGAATGTGTATAAGGTACTGTGAGAATGATATGCCCCTTGAGACCAAAATTGCTAAATTAAAAGAAATGTTTACTAGTATTTATTATTTTTTTACAATATAAGGATAAATTATCGGTTACTAAAACTAGCAGAAATTAACTAAATCAAATAATTAAAAATTTCAAAAGCTTATTCTGCACAAGAACACTTTTTTTTCACTTGCTAACACATTCCAGCCATGTGTACCACTGGTGGTACATGCAGTCATATTTATTCAATGCACTGAAAACATATATTTCAAATTAAATATAATTCAGTAAACTATATTTCTACCTAAAGAATGAAGCATTAAATAAGGTGCAGTATAGAATAAAACATAAGTTTTAATTAATTGTAAATATTGGGTTATAATATATCTATTTTTAGTCAAAATATCAAATAGCCTGAACTGCAAGTCAGACAAAAATAGCTTGGCACAAAATGTGTTAATAAGTTAAAGTGGAATACCCCATAAGAAAAATTACTTATTAAAGAGAATGTTCATGTTTATAAAAATATGCTTAAGCATACTACAAGTCTTATAAAAGTTAGCATGTAAATATCCGAGACCTTAACCATCTTTCCTCAAAAATAATTATGTCTTAATTTTTAAGTCAATAAATCTCAGAAGGCTCAAACACCAACACATCTAAGATCTTGTTGATTAACAAATTCTAACTTAATATGAGACAGCTTCCTCGCTGGAGGAACATTGCTTTCCTGCCAATAAACTCCTACAACATATCTGTTAAGGCTTATTAAACCAATTGTAGGATTAAAGAGAAGAAAAAAAAAAATTCTAAGTCTGTATCATAACATGTGATTGTTACGCAAAAGGCTTCATACACTGTTTCCCAACTCATAAATTACTGTAAGGGCCTTTTAAAAATGCCAAACATTCCAATAAATAAAGAACAATCTGTACACCTACAACATTTTTTGACAAGTCACTTAGTATAAGATTATTGTTTTATGAGTACATTGAGTACTGAGAACATTGAAACAAAAAAGGTATACATATTTAAATTCTTTATTATTTACAAAGAAATGAGGACGAAACATACAATAATTTATGTAACATATTTGAATTTCATTATATAAGAGTATACTAAATATTTTAAGCAACTTGTACTTTCACATTATTTATTAGAAAAAGTAATCAAAATAAAGATCTAGTTGTTATTAATAAATAATATTAATTATCACGTTTTGCTTTTTTTTTATTTTAATATTCCTTTATCCGATCAACAATGGTTCTAATTTTCCTGACTCATGTAACGCTTTTACATCGGATCCACCACCCACACAATTTCCATTAATAAATACTTGTGGCACCTGAAATAAAGATAAGTACTATATTTTTTATTTTGTTGTTTCTTAATGTAATATATATATACTGTGTTTATACATCTAATAAAACATTATTTTTGTTCAACCATATTATCATGATCAGCCGATAAATGTCTACTACCAACCATATAGCTTCAACAATATTAAAAATGAATTAATAAACTCAATAATGAAAATAAAAACTGATTAGAAGGTTAAAAACAAAGAGGTACACAATTAAAAGTCATTTATATCTGTAACAATTATAATATAGAAATAAGAAAAACAAAGAGTGTTTTTTTTTTGTTTCTACCAGGAAATCACATGTTAGCAAGCTGATAGCTTCTTTTAATAATAACGAAACATAAAAACCGATACGGAAACATTTTAGATAAGTATTTCATGACTGTTTAATGCGTTATATCTTCAATAAGTAATGTAAAATCATTACATAGTACAATCTTTTACCTTCCAATTTTATTAGCGGTTTGAACATAAGATTTCAATTTTTAATTCTTAAGCTAAAAATTACGTAAAAAATACTTACGGTTCGAAATCCTGTTATATCCGCTAAATGCATTTGAATTGCGTCACCGTCCTCGCGTTCGTTCAACTCATAAACTTTAATAGGTTGTTTGACTTTCTCAAAAACCTAGAAAAAATTAATGATAATTAAATCTTGTAAAAGAAATGCAATACATTAACACTAACGTGTTCATTGGTGTATTACATTTTTCGCCAGCGTACAGTATGGGCAAAATGATTTTGAAAACACAACTACTTTATCTTGAGCAACGGCATCTTTGATAAATTGTTTAATTTCAGTTGAATTAACCATTGTCGTGTTTCTTGCTTTAGTTAATATAGATCCCATAAAATATTGCGCTTAGAGTAAAGTAAATTTTGATAGTGGGTGACTAATTTGGAGTAAACTATGAACGTGACACGATTACAATTTTGTGTAGAATGAAATCATCTGTCATATCAGTGACGATACATATTTTTTTATTTATTGGTCAAACGGCTTGGGATATGTCTATACAGCCTATGCTTCATTCTAAAATCTTTGAATAATTATATTTAAAATATGACGTCTTTTTTTGTTACATGTTATAAATATCCGATAAAAAATTTTTTATCGTTATTTATTTATATTATCAGTTACGCATAATATAATAGATAGAATTCTAAACAGTAGCAATACATATAGCATAAATGGCAGTAAGCGATGTAAGTATAAATTTTAATGCAGAAAGTTTTATTGAAACTATCTGTTAATACCTCCTATTAAAATTAAACTTTAAAAGAGATCATAAATATTTTAATTAAAAGAAAAGATTTTCCTATACACCTTAGATAATTATTCGAAGGTATAATTGGTAATGTCGCGCTACAAATGTAGAGTTATAGCTTTTTGACATTAAGCCCTTTGCTTTATAAATTTTTTGTGTCTGAAAAAAGTAAAATGTACTTACAATATTTCTATTATGAAACAATTTAATGCATTTGTCAAAAAAAAATCTACCGAAATTCAGTTGTAACATAAACTAATCACGTTAATTTAAAATGTTGAAACGGAGTACATCACTGAGAACTTTAATCTTGTACATTAGCTGTGTTAATAGTTGCAGTTTGTACTGATAGGTGTCGCTATTAGCGCGGTGATACCGCCGATACAAGTTTAATTACTTCGAAGAACAAATCGCAGTACCACTTTCATCTATTACGCAGTAAAATTGGTGTCACTGCAATTCATTTAAAATAATCGAACAATATAGATCTTTATCCTATTTTTAAGCTGTAACAATTTTATTACTTCGTGGAATTATTTTATAAAGATTAATTTATTTCAATTAAAGCTAATATTACAAACAATTCAAGAAAAAAGTTATCTTTATTTTAAGAAGCTTTAAATAATTTAACAAAAAAATTATCACATTAATTTTGTTCAATTCGTGTAATTTTAAAATAGATTATACTTATTCTAAAAACACACATATATATATAAAATTTACAAAATTCTTTCTCCAAAGGGAATTGCGAAGTTGTTACGGCCAGCAAAGCGGGCGGGAAATAACTCCTATATATCCATCTTTTTGATGGTAAAAGCGAAAATTATTAACAGAATTGAAACTAATCTTGCCTCTACTACTGTTTTAGCTTAATGTTTAATCAAATGTTTCTTGTTCGTGAATACATCGATGCAGGAAGTTTTATTTTATTATACAATTAAGTGACTTGTCGCTTACTCGTTTCGACGAACGGGACGTTCAGCTGATGTTATATACTACACCACATTGCGCTCATCGCGAATACATCAGACGTTATCTCACTACTACAGTAATTCCACTAGTTATAACACCTTTCAATCCGGAAGACAGCATCGTATGTGCATTACTGTTTGGCGGCAGAAATAGGCTCTCCGGTGGTACCCACCTAGACAGTGTCCAGCAACAGAGACCTACCACCAGTGATCTTGTTCGTGAATACATCGATCCTGGAAATATTAACTAAATGCCTGTAAATGTCGTCTGTGCAGCTTAGTTACAGTAAAACTGGAAATACTAACGTAACTTCGTTTTAATAGGTGATGGGGTGTCCATTGTTCTAATGTTCTTGTGTCTACACCCACGCCGAGCTTCATTACACCACAGTAATGTTTATAATTGTTTTTATGTATTATATTTCTTAGCAGTAAACTTAACAGTTATAGTTATTTATTCCCATTTAAATTATCATTCTTTGTTTGAATTTCTTTTTATCGTTGTATCTATAAAAACAAAAAAGTGTCTATTCGCAAAACAGCTTCTATTCTCAAGCGAATTTTTAAACTACAGCGAATTTAAAAAAAAATCTAAAATCATATCTGCTTGTCTGTTTGTTCTGAGCAATTTGGGATACTATCAGACTGATATTGATGGAAGCTTTGCTAACTGATAACTGACGATATAAGGAAAATAAAAACAAGAATTAAAATTTCACATTTTTTTATCTACAACTATTAAAATTGTGTGCAAATTCCGACTTATTTTGGTCTGTTTAATAGGCTAGTGGTTAAAATTGTTAATACGCTAAGTTGCATTTAGAACGAAATATTAGAATAATATTAAAACATTATACAGGAAGTATGTCTGCCGTGCTCAACAAAAGATAAACGTTGTATTTAATAAAATAATCAATATCATTTCCTCCCTCAATATCTCTAGGGATAGAACAAAAGCTATTGTTATTCTTGTAAACAATATTTTACATACTTTGAGAAATTAACTTGTCTTTCTCATATTAGATGGTCACTGTAGTCTTCTACACAATTTGCCATTTAGAACTCTAGTCGCTACTTTGATGTATGTCTTATGAGATGTAGTAATTAGTTAACGGTGTGTGCTTGATTTTACCGTACGGCAAGACGTTGGAAGCAGCACAAGCTAGAATTTCAATAAATATAATAATAATAAATTCATATACATGGTTTTGATAGATAGATTAGTTAAGTTTTCCTTACAATTAATATAATTACTCCATTTAAAAACAATTTTAACAGTTTTATAAATTGATGGACACCTTCTCGGCATCGAATTTGGTTGCTCGCAGGTTTCTCGTGCCGGAGACTGTCCAGGCAATCTGTACCAGTTAAAAACTTGATTTCTACTGTATATTTCTATTGCGAAGAAGCAACTTGAAGACATTACCTGCGTATACGTAATCCTAAATCTAATTAGCTTCATTGTAAAGGACAAACGTATTACTATCTGATGAGAAACTTACTTATCACGTCATTTTGATTTATTAAAAACTATTACATGTACTAGTACATGACGTGATCGAAAGTGGTAATAAATTTTATATCACTTAAAAAAATGCATCTGGTTGCAAATTGACAGAGAATGACAACAAATATTCTACGTAGACCAGGCATGGCATGTATGAGATCATCGTTATAATGTGATGCATAATGATAAAAAAAATGATTCAGTGAGTAATAAACACACATATATGATATATATATGATTGCATTTGTTTACATTTAAATACTTTTACTTATTACTAAACTTTTTTTTTAACTTAAAGAATGTAAAAGTAAACTTAAAATATGTAATCCACTCGTTACTAAATTATTTAACTAAGACAAAAAAAAAACAATTATTTAAAAAAATATTTTGTTAATCATTGCAACTATATTTTCGGAGATATTTAACCTTTTTAAGAGATAATCTGTGAAATATTTTATGAATAAATACTTTGTGTTGGAAATGAAAGCATATCTTTAAAATGGCCAACGTATGAACATCGATGAGATAATGTAAATTAGGTGTTTGATTATGTTAACTGCAAACATTGTTAATTTTGTTATAATTTTATATTTGATACTCCGTTATGGACCCAACTTCATAACGTAAAAGAGAACAATAATGCTTTGTTATATCTGACTGTACCGCGCCCCGGCTTGCTAGCCCGAGCGTGTCTGATGCGCATGTCTATTTATAAGATTTATTCGATCCATAGTTGCATGATACACAACGATGCATGTGATAGAATCGTAAGATAATTGAAAAAAAAAATGCGTTATTCTGACACGTTATGCACTCAAGGTGAAAGTTATACTTTCCTGTCATTAAAAATCTAACTGGTGGTAAGTCTCTGTTGCTGGAGACAGTCTAGGTAATTACAACTGCAGCGCCTATTATCGCCGAGAAACTGTAGTGTTCAAATATTATTGTGTTCCCGTTTAAAGGGCCCTGTAGCTAGTGAAATTGCTGAAATAACGAGACTTACTACCCTATGTCTGTCAAGACGACGAGCGCAATGTGATGCAGTGTATACCAACTTAACTAGGCGCTACATTGTGATGGGCAGGTGTATCATTTACCATGAAGTGAACGATTCGTTCATCTCGTCGCTTCATTAAATAAAATTAAATTAAATTAACGCGCACCCAACATTTGCTTACTCCTCTGTGGCAGCCGTCCAAAGTGAGTCTTGAGTCAAGAGAACGCAAACGTCACTTATCTCGCACTTTCTTCTCTATATTATCGGCCTGGATTTTTTTTTCCATGGACCAGTTGATTACACATCGAACCACATGGGAGTTCATACAACAGGTGAACAAAACGCTTATTTTGTCAGCCATCGAGCTGTCCATCGAGCTTGACCGGCTAGCGTAGCTTAACTGTGCTACTAACCAATCCTCCATTCCCAAGTCGAAGAATGATTCCCATACATCTTGAGAGCCAGCGTAATGACTCCACATTGATCGCAATTTTAGTCATACTTCATAAGTGAGCATAAAATAATAAGGGATCGACTTATTGTGTGTGTGTGGAATAATAGTTTTAGAAGACATGAAATATTCACTGCGTACTTCGCCAACCTTGTGGATCTTGTGAGAGAAAAGATCACGATTTCCTCCAGTGGAAATGTAAAGTGGATTGTTAATATTCAACGTTAAGGTGTTATTTCAATATTACAAACGAACAATTTAAATTTTTTTAATTTTTTAGACATCAAAACACAATTTCAAATATTTATGTTTGTTCGTTTCGAGTAATCTTCAGAATAGCAGGATTTTAACAAAAAATTTTGATTCCGCGCCAGCAAAAACAAAACATAATTAAGTAAGGAGAAATGCTACAGTGAACTATAATTATAAAAAATATAAACAGTAAAAAAAGTAAATACTATTAAATTTATTAAACTTATCATTTATGTATAAAGAACAGACAATGCAAGCTATTGCATTTTATAATTTGTGATGTATGGATGCAAATAAATATTTAAAAAAAATTGCGTGAATGTAAAAATTACATATAGACATATAGATGCATGTTGTCCATTAGCTGAACTCAGAAAGTGACCAATGACTTCTTCAACGAATTGGCCAAAAGCGTAACCTCATGCTTACGGTTAAGGAACATAAAATCTCCTACCTTGGTCATGTACCCCATCATCAGCGATATGATCTTTTGCAGGCTTTTGGAAAACGAAAGGTGGGGAGACAGGAAAAGTCATGGTTGAGGAATATCAGGGAATGGACTGGCATATCTGAGGCGTCGGAATTGTTCCGCCGAACCAGAGACAGAAAGGATTGTACCACGCTGATCGCCAACCTTCACTAGTTGGAGAAGCGCTTTAAGAAGAAGAAGAAGGAAAAGTGACCATATTAATTAAAACGAGGATGGAGTAAAAAACCATGTAAACCACGCCTCATGTCCAAGATTTTTTATACAGTAAGTAATATCGCTTTTTGGAGAAGTAATGACATTTTCATAACTCATCGGTTAGTGACCTCTTGTTACTTTTAACTTATTTTAACATTACATAAATACTTGTGCTCTGTATTGTGTACGCACAATCCTTGTGAACAAATAATGAACACCGTGTCTTGCAAAATCGTACGAAGACTTTTGCGCTGAAAGTGTAAATGAGTGCATTAACTGTGTAGTGCCAAGTGGCTCGTTACGACTTAGTAAACATCTCAAACCGGATCCTATACGGTTACGAATACAAAGAGCAGAACAGGAACCTACGTTTCAATTGTTACTCGCAACAACAATATTTTGACCTGTACGACGAACTGTGGAATTATTCATTTTATAGCAAAATAAACACAAAGGTTAAAATAAAATTTTATCGATTTATATAAATTAATATATTAGATCTTTAAGTATTTTGCCTATTTATATCTTTGTTCCTTGTAATCTCTGATGATTTCAACAAGACCTACTATTAAATAGATGGATATATAAGAGATTAGCAGTTCCCCGGCCGCCTTCTGGTAGTAATATAAAATTGGACTCGAGATTTGTCTGAAATATTCCTTGAGAGCGACCGCAATCACAAATAACTCTATAGGAACCGCATAAGTAATATGAAATGAAAATGCTTATCAAAGTTAATTAGAAATAAACCGATTAAGGTACCATAAAAAAAAAAAATTGGCTTTAACCATTTACAAAACATTCCGCGTCGAACGCCTATGTTCTCATGTCGATACGTTCACTAGTTTTCACGTGATTGGCGAACAAAGGAAACCCATTTTCATTATACATATTTATGTATATGTATACAAAGATAACCAATATATTTAGCTTTTTTTACTAATAATAAGTTTTTTTGCTGAAGACTGTTTAAGTACCATCGCAGCACCTATTTTTTGTACTGAACACTACTGTGCAAACGTTTTTTTATAAATTTTAATGTACTTTGCTCTTCTATTTAAATAACGGAGAATTCCGCACAAAAAATTCAAAAGCTTAAAATTGAAACAAAATTCTTTTCATTTCAATCAATTTAAATGGCCTGTGTTTGTATTTTTGTGAAAGTAAGAAAGATTAAATTGTATTCGGTACTATAAACATAAAATATTTATACAATACCAGACATAAGTAGCACAGAAACGGCGCCCAGGTCAATAGCATGATGAAGCAAAAACTGCAGAGCTGATTTTCACCGGAGCCAGGGACATACAACATTTAACAATTTTTTTGGCATTAGTAATAATATGAAATGTGTTGACTATATGTTTCTATGAAACGCTTTTTTATACGTAATACATTTATAATACTTAATATTACGAAATCTTATTATAACCCAATTACATATTGGGAATATGTGTGTATATTTTTACACTTGCACGATACTGCACCGATACTTCTACTCTCTGCTCAAGCCTAGGGTAGACGGCCAGAGAATTCCATTAAGCATTAAGTCCGCTTTTTTGTAAATTTTTTTTGTGTGTGCAGTGGGTAGTACATAAATATGAAAACAAATACAAATTCGAGAAATTCTATAGTTCTCTTAAAATAAAAGCGAAAAATTGTGAGTTCGAATCTTTAAAAAATAGTCTCATACTTACACAATTTATTCGTGGGGTAAGAGACAGGCAAATGCGAGAAAAATTATTGGCAAAATCTATTTTAGCATTGGAAGAGGCGATCGGATTATGCCGGGCGGTGGAACGTGCAAGCGAGCAGGCGGAAGCTTGCAGCTCAGGGCGTACTGGTGCAAACGTGGGAAACGAAGAAGTGGAGTACATGTCGCGAAGTAGGGATAGGCGAGAGGTGATGGCACATTCAAGGGTCATGTCAATTATATACGGGACCAGAATAGTAGACTGACACAAAACTATTACAATAAAAAAAGAATATTACAATAAAATAAAGTTTGAAATAAACTTTATTTAACTCTATTTTCTTTGAAATATTATTTATTATCTTTTAAGTTTAAAATAAATAAAAGATAATAAATAATTATACAAATTATTTAATTCTTTGTCATACACGGTGTAAAGAGGAAGTTGATGCTTAAGTGGCATTCTCCGCCAGTCAATACTGGGAGATGTAGAAATTTTGAAGTTTAGTGTAATAAAAACAATTATTAAATAAATAAACATGAGCAGTGTAACATCTGCCGAGTTAAACCAGTAAAGAAACAAATTTAAACTGTTAGAGGTAACTTTAGCCTCAAGTTACGGGGTCCGAGTTAGCAAGCCCAGTATCCGATGACCTGTATCAATCAAATAACTAGCAACCTTATAACATTTTACTGGAGGCAGGTGCCTGTTGCCGGAGACCGTCTAGGTAAGTACCGGAGCTCCTAATTGTGCTGCCAAACAGTATTCAAATATTACTGTGACTCCGCTCTATGGAATTAACGACACTGTAGTTAGTAAAATTACTGGAGCAACGAAACAACGTCTGATGTCTTCGCGACGAGTATAATAAGATGCAATATATATCATCCTAACTAACGTCACGTAATGGGTAGAGATATCAATTACCATCAGGTGAACGGTTCGTTCGTCTCGTCCCTTCGTAGTAAAAAAAAATTCTTCATCAGATAATAGGGTTCTTTAGTCAAGACTGTATTTGTTTTTTTATTAATTCGTTTTCGAAATACTAATGAAATTATTATTAGAATTAAAAATATTTGAATCAGATCTTGTTTCATAATATTTCATGTCCTTAGACACACCTACTTTGTATAGTATAGCAAACGGTATGTGTCATAATCATTATAAACGCCATCAAGATACAGCGAGAGACAATTAGCCTTCATGTTAGGTACGGTGGATTCGTTTGTTTTGAAATTCACACTTGACACCTGCGTAAACCGCTGCGATGGAATTGTTACACATATACACGAGTTCTTAAACAATTGTTAAATAATATTTACCTAGTGCGTAACATGAAATCATTTCGATACTATTCCTATCAAACCCATAGACTCTGATTTTTTTATGCAATATTTAGTCCTGTATCTTTAACGTGTTTTTATTAATTTATATATATTTATCTTCAAACCCTGTTTTTATTTTTCGATAGTTTTGTTTATATTTGTTTTAATATCTTTACACAAACCTATAATAAACTGGCAGAAAAACATATTTGAGGTTTAGTAAGCTGTATATTCAAATTATTGTGTTCTAAAGTTTTTAAATAAATCATAGTCAAAAATAAATTTTTTAACTATTACCTACTAACTATAGGTTTCCTTTAAACTAGAAGAATGACTAGCTTAATAACACTCACGGGTGGACTAAGTTAACAGATGTCTACACTTGTAATCGATAAAATTCGTAAAAATTTGTGTCATGGAGTTTTATGTCTATTCATAAGTTCTAAATACATAAAATACTAGCTTAATCTAATGAAGGTAATGGTTATAAATGTTTTTGTTGCTTCAGATACTAGATATCTCTGGCATGAGATATCTCTTACAACTCATCTGATACTGGGTTTATGGATCCGGATCTATGGCCTGTTTTTTTTTTAAAATATACTATGTGTGTATTGGGGTGTAATTGTCCGACAGCGGATTTTCGTATTGTGTGTCTAGATTTTTGCTTTTGGTAAAATCACTCGATCGTCGAAGACAGGCTTGAGTCCGTTCTCCGACCACCTTCGCCTGTATCGGAAACTTTGGGAGGTGAGAACCGCACCTGAT
The DNA here is from genome assembly GCA_029030555.1 of Ornithoptera alexandrae. Classification (NCBI taxonomy): domain Eukaryota; kingdom Metazoa; phylum Arthropoda; class Insecta; order Lepidoptera; family Papilionidae; genus Ornithoptera; species Ornithoptera alexandrae. The sequence continues at coordinate 2,563,457 of JARDVY010000064.1, read as the reverse complement.
CGCGAGTGCACCTCATATAGGCTGTATGTGTGTAGCTGTGGCCCTGCGTTCTAAAGCGAGGGCGGCGTAATATCGAAATTCGAAGTATTCGTATTGGTCGTGTCCGAAGTGTGTGTGGTGACGTGGGTATTGTTGGTGACGGTTTGATTGTGCGTGGTGTGCGAGACTCTTGAGGAAGTAGGGATTAGCACATGCCGTGGTCTGCGCTAATTGGTCTTGGGATTCGGTGGCGGCTCTTAGTCGGTCGCCTTGGCCACCAGAGGATTTGAGTGAATCTCTGGCTGAATTTACATAAAAGAAGACAAAAAGAAAAGCGTAGCAGCAGCCAACTATATAAAAAGAGATCATAAAAAGAATTTCTGGGAGCCACTGGATTCAATAAGGGCAAGACCGTGCTTTGTGGAACATATTACAAGAGACCTATGTTCAGCAGTAGACATCCATCGATACAAATGATGGTGATGATTATGAAATCATTGAGTATAAAGAAAAAGATGTCTTATGAAGACATTTTTTCTAATATTTGCACAACGAATATAAGAAATCAAAAGCAATTTAGCTCCCACTTAACACTTTCTGTGTACTTATTAATTTACACTATATTTACTTAACATAAGAAAGAGTTTAGAAAACTGTAGCAAGTAAATAAATAATGGATATTAGATTTAATTTACATATCATGAATTGACACAGTTAAGGTGTTTAGCAGACAAATAGGTCGAGACCAGACGATATTTTATTTAAACAAAAAACAAAATTAACAAATAAATACGTTTGACACAAATTAATTATCTTTATGTAATATGTCAGTTATATGTTCTAGAGGCTTAAGTAATAATAATAATGGAGATTATCATTGAAAAACGGAGACATGAATCTCATCTAAAAAAATCCTTATCACATGTACAATATTGTCATAAGATTGTACCTGATAGATAAGGTTTTGGTAATATAAATAAAGATAACCCGAGGAATATCCAGATATGGAATCACGTGTAAATTCAGATGAAAAGTTACTCAGATAGACAGAAAATTGCTGTTTTTTTTAAAAAAAAGGTAAATGCTTGGCCTCGGTTCCACTAGATGTTAAGTGGTGAAGTGATCTGTGGTGGTAAGGCGCACTAGACTAGTAGCAGCTTATTCACTCTTTGCTTGATAAGACCCATGTCGTATTGGACCGGAACACTGACGCCAAAAAAGTTGTTCTACTGCTTTGCTGCTTTTATAAGAACCTAGAGGCTGAATCTCTGTGTTCGGGGGATATTCAATACATAAGGATGATAACTCGCGGTGCGTCTGGCCGTGAAAAGTGGATGGAGGAATTATATCATGTGATTCCAGCGCACATTCTCAAAAATATATCCTATGGAACACCTTAAGACCCGAAGATTGTCCTGCCTATTTATGATAAGCACTTAACAAGATGTGGCTTTTATTGTACCAACACTATCGAACTGTTACCAACGGAGGTAACCTATATTTTTGTTATATAGTTATGTACATTAGGCCAATAAAGCGTGTTAGTTTTTCTTTACGCAGCACATATGTTTTCGTTATAATCAGAATTTACAACACTACGAACTACTTGTATAAATACTACAAACTCAAAACACCAACGATACAACAAAAACATATTATTAGTGTTTTGAATAAAACAATTTTTTTAAGTTTTTAGTTGTTTATTTTACCGAGTTGAAGTCATCATACTTCATAGTAGCAATATGACAGAACAATTGCACATCACTTCTAGCTTAGAAATATAGAATTGCAACGAAGAATGAAAATACACAATTGCATTTATCGGTGAAGTGTATGTTAGAAAAAAATGGTATGTATACATTGTCTGTTTTTATATAATCTTCACGCCTGCACGCTCGAGAGTCTGTAAACTACAATAATACGCTTATTTCTATATCATAGCCACTTACAGCTAGCAATCCTTTGCATCTTAACGTCCTTCTCTTCTCGTTTGTAGTGTACGTCGGCGATCTTGTCTTCTGTGGATCTCTTCATTTTTTATTCGATCTAATGTAGAAATATTTCCACATTTCTATCTTTCCCATCTTTTATAAATTTAGCTTCAAGAAATGCATACACACATACGAATTATAACTGTTAGTGTCTTAACGACGCAAAATTGTGAAATGTTACGAGTTAACGGCGCTTGTGTCGTGTTAACACCTTGAACTTGAACAAATTGCTCACTCACAACGTTGTCGGAGTTACGAAGTAAAGAAACATTAACGATTCAACATTACTAATACATAGATGAAGTTAATTTTATTAACAGATTTTATGAATATTTATATATCTAAAGACAATATTATATTAAAACTAAACACAAACCTAAAAGAATATCTCTTTTAAAGACTATCTGTGTGGTTAAGTACTTTTTAACATCATTACCGTCTGCTGATTACTTAAAAATTTTGTGATTTTTTATACCTCAAGGTAAGCCTTCGTTATTAAAACCATTTTGAAAAATTTTTTAACGTTTTACGTACAAATAATTACTTCTATGGATATTCACGTTTATTTTTCTTTCACACGTCGAAGGTTATATTATGGATAATAAGCTAAGTGCAAGGTACAAATGTAAATTTCACAATATATATAAGTTATGCACACTATATTCTTAGGTTTACTGTACAAGAACCGCATATGACTGTCGGCGGTTTTGTCTCGAAGCAAGATATGGATCACGAATCGACCACCGGTCCACCACAAATAGTTGTTTAGAGTTTCTTGTTTTATATCGAATTAGATGGAACATTCTCAAAAGTAATTTATCGATGACTAAGATTTCATATTTAGATCATAAATTAAGAAGTGTTTGTCTATTTCTTTCACTCCCGTCAAAATCTCTAAACTAATTTAAAAGGCTAGTTTTTGACCACTAATTAAAATTTTAAGAAGATACAAAATTACTTAATAAGAGATCTCAACAATAAACGTTTGAATGTTTTGGATACATAGGCAGCGGTTTCGTTTATGACTTGTAAGAAATCGTCTAATCTAAGGAAATAATGATAAGAACAAAATAATATGTATCTTATGTTATGACAATTAATTTCAGATTTAGCGCTACGTATCCAACAATTGTTTATATTAGTACTGGAGGCACCGTTTATGTATTATCGATTTGTATGGGAATACCATTAAGGATTTTATCAAATGGGGACTATCTAATATGTCGGATAAGATAAGCAGGGAATAACTAGTGCTTATTCTAGCGTCAAAATTTACAATATACCTTATTGTATTCAGTAATTACTTTGCACAATTACCTTCTTTTTAAAGAAGCGGTTAAAATGACAATGTAAAAATCAATTAATACATCCGTCATCCATTAAGAATAAACAGAATTTTTTTAATGAGTATAAAACTTTTTTACAGTTTCACTTAAAATATAAAAGTATTCAAAGTGTAAAAATGAAAGTTCCTTGAAAATGAATATGCAAAACCGGCAAAATGTTCTCCTTTGTTACTGGCGCATTAAAAACACAACAGCAATTTTAGCGCAAAATGTGCCAATACTCTCTTCGTGGAAGTTAACACAATTTGACTGTTTGTTTAATTAACTTTCACATGTTGTAGTAGAGTAAAAAAAAGACTTTTAATGAAATTAATTGTTTACGTCACTACCGCGAAATAAAAGAAATATCGACAAGAATATTATTTTTACATCAGCAAGAAAATTAAGGTAGCAACCGTTCTTTGGTTACGTTTCGATTATAACTTTCTTCACCGTGTAAAATGCAGAGAATACTGGTATTAAAGGGCGACATAATGACGGTGCTTTAATAAGACGAAGCGATTATCTGCGCAAAACAAATCGACAGTTGCGCTAAATGTAAGTTCTTGTTGAAACAAAAATCTTGTATCCAGCAGAGGACTAGAACAGCCCGATGATGAAGAGATGCAGTTTTCCGTCTGCATATTCTATAAAATTGTTGGTGAAAATTTTTCTCAAAGTTTTGATATTATATCAAAAACGATATAATGAATCGCATTACACTGAAATCATTTATAAGCACAAAACTTTGTACACGTTCAAAGATACTTATTCGGAGTCAGATTCATATGTCCTTGCCGTTGAAAGATAATACATGTTCTTTAAATACGATAACCATACGTTGAAGATTGAATTACTTGAATCTCAGTATTACTAATAATTTTAAACTTGAACTAAAATGTCTTAAAAAAATTGTTTTATAGTTCACGTAGTGTTTAATACGTAAATTTATTATTTATTAAAATTCATAATATTCATGATAATATAAAATACATTATTATCATCAGCCGATACAAGTCCACAGCTGGACATAGGCCTCTCCCAAAGATCTCAACATCGATCGGTCCCGCATTGCTCGCATCCAGCGGCTTCTCGCGACTCTCACCAGATCGTCGGTCCACCTTGTAGGGGGCCTTCTAACACTACATCTACCGGTACGCGGCCGCTACACGAGTATCTTGCTGCCCCATCGGCTGTCAGTCCTTGAGCAATGTGCCCACCAAATGAACCCCTAATATAAAATTACGTTTATATAATTACGACCTAAATAATTTTAAATTACTTATTTAATTTTTTTTACCAGCCAATTTACGTCCCCACTGTTAGGGCACAGGCCTACTCTACCACAGGCCAATATGAGGACGATATTTCTTATTAAATGATATTAAAATATTATGAACATAACTATTTAATAGACAACTCTAGAATTTATGCCTATATCTATTATCGAGAGAGTAAGGGGAACTTACATGTAGCATATTCACATGTTGATTGTGTTGCGAATAAAAAATAAATTACAGAAAAAGAAAACGTTGCACAAGGTGACTATAAAAATATGTATTCATCACACATCACATTATTCATCACTGTTTAGTTGCAACTTTCTGTAACGGCTTTAAAAAAATTATTACGATATGTTATTACTACAATGCAGTTTCAATTGATTTATTTTTGCTTTAACGTTAATGAAGGAGACTAAACCTCTCTGCCGTGGTTGTAGCTTGGTCACAGGTTCGTGCACGTCTAAAACATTTTTCTGTACTTGACGTTATTTTACGCACGCATTTTAAATCAAGTATACAAATTATATATCCAAATAACAACCCACTGAGTTATCGTCGGATTTGTAACACTTGGTGTCATTTGCAGGCGGCTCTTTCCGTTGCAACGACGGAAGTACCACGTGACTCACATGAGTCGTACGCGTGCGACGACTCGCCCATTGTCCACGCATCGCCAACTGTGACGACTGACGCGATACATATAAACCAGCCTGCCATTTTTACATCAAAATTTATCTGTTTTTTAATAAATGACAAACAAGTGAACCAATATTACAGTGTTTCGGTTTAAAGGACACTGTAGCTAGTGAAATTATTTAGTCCAAATTGTAAATGTGTCTCTATCGTTTCTATTTTTAATCGGTATGACAAGACGACCCTTTAATAATGATTTTATTATTTTCCAGAATTTTTTTTTAAATTAACTCTTAATCCAAGTGTAACTAAATAAAGTAAGAAAGTAGAAAAAAGATTCGCATAATTTTTCGAATAATTTCTCCAATCATTTCCGGCGTCTGTTGATGGAAACCATCACTTATAAAAAGCGCCCATATCCAGACGACTAGATAGACGTCTTTAGAAACTAGTTAAAAAAAATCTTAATTTTGATGACGTTGTGTTCGAAGCAAATAAAATACGTTATATTGAAACGATTTTCCGATTTATAAGAACCGTAAATAAAAATCAGTTTGCTTTAGACTTATTCACACTTATTCATTAGATACCTTTAGCTCACTTACGGCGGAAGTTATGTAATACTTTGTGTCTCTGCTTACAATATACACCTACCCGGATTCAAATAATGATACCAGAGTTTGAAATTGAAATTTAATAAACTTCAACAAACAACAAAGAAAACATTGTTTCAGCGAGAATTAAATAAAATGCAATGAATTTAATCAATATTGTAATTCATAATATCATGTTTAAAAGCGTCGGATAATTTAAGTATTTACAAATCATATCTAACATATACATTGCTATTAAAAACACTGAGATACACTGAATACATTTGTTCTCCTGGAAGCTGCTGGTGTAAAAACAAAACTTAAAAACTAAGAGAGCATGATGATTTAAGACATGTGACAATATTCGATAGTCGTCCAAAGACAATACACAAATAAAATAAAACAATGAGCACTCGTTATTACCGGACACGAATTAAAATAATTTAATACTGATCCATTCAAATAGACAAACATACACAGAATTCAAATCACTTTATACAATACTGCGCAGACGCAGTACTCCTATAGATAGGAGACATAGCGCATTGACTTTTTTAGAACTTAAACAATAGTAAATGCTCAGCAAGCCTCACTAAATATTAATCATTTGTCAATACATCATTTTGCAGTGAAATAGCGTAATTATTTTAAAGAATTACAGGATACAAGCTAATTAATTAGTATAAATAACATAAACAGTACATTTTCCTTAAGAATATTATTCCTTATGAATATTGTAGTAAAAAGGGACGGTTTAAAATATATTGCATATAGATTCTGTTGAATATCTTAAAACGAGAGCTCAAAACCGTTAGGCTCACGCGGAAGCAATAGAGGTTGCCCAACCAGCTCTGATAAGAAACACGATAAACTAACTCATATTTGTCACATGCACTAAGCGAGGTAAATAAAGTTCTTCCATAATAATTGTTAAAGCAAACTGGTTATAGTCAACACCTAATTCTGAAACCTTATTGTCAAGTTATCGTATTTCACGACACTTACACGCTTTCGAATAACTAGTTTTGGCCTGGGACGTTAACGAATCATTAATATTATTATTACTCTTACACTTGATATCACAATTTACATATTACTCGGATAGTCGAAAAAACCAATGTTGGTCAATACGACTCAATTGTCCTTTATGAAATGCATTTAAGATGCACTTAAAGGTCAATCTTTATCACGTAGTAACTCCGATTTTGCGCTTTTCTCGTTACCGTGAAATGAAAAGTTTTGATTGTCTTTATGTATGTATGCTTTATCCAGTTTAGCTGCGGGTAATTCATTATCAGGTGGAGCGGTAGCTGTTATTGTAGGTACTGGTGACGGATCTATATTCTCACATTGACAAAACTCTTTTAACCAACGTTCAGAATTATAGGACGGTCCTTCGCCACCTAGTTCCGCAGGTAGAATATCTAAGGGTAAAGCATCGTGTAACGTTGATAAATTGTTTCCATGCAGCACTATTCTTTCTCTAGTCTTTGCTTTCAAGTATGGTTTTATAACAGCCAGCGCCGTCTCCACGTACCAAGGTTGTCCAATAAAATGTATACTCTTGAATCTAACAGGCATACAATCTTGGAGGCAATCGATCATTAATTTTAAAACTTTAGCTTGCAAACTGCACGATTGTTTAAACGTGAACTCGGTCCAATCAACAATAATAACGTAACCGTTAGCCTGATTTTGTATATCAGTTAGCGTCCGTTCCAATGTGAGTAAGAGAGCACGGTACACAGAAAGCAGGGGGCAGGCGTGCGGGGTCCAATTAGATGCAAACATGAGGAGCACGCATCTGCCGCGCCGGTCACGTTGCGCCAGCACACCTGGCAAGCCATCCGCTAAAGCTCGTAAAACTCCCCCGTCTGCAGCTGCCCAAAGTTCTGGATGCTCGCGGCGATACTGGTGATACCGAACTAACAATTCGAAACTTTGTTGCACATCGTGTTTGCGTGCGTACAAAAACCGCCGTAAAAAATTGTCGTCTTGACATCGGCTCTTGTCGCGAAGGGCGAGGTTGAGGCTGGAGTCTACGGCCTCCTTCAATCCGTCGAGTGCTCGTTGTCTATCCCCATCGGTGAGCCGTTTTCTGGATACGTCACAAAGGCGCTCATTCTGCATTTGTTGCAGCCTCCAATCGTATTCGGAGTACTCGTTCATGTCTGGCGTCGCTATGAGTCATGCGGCCTTTCACCGGTGTGGCGTCGAGTTGCGCGCGCGCCGCCTGCTGCTCGAGGCCGACTGCGCACCGAGCTCGGGGCGCGCGCCGCCGCCATCGCTGCCCGTTCATTAAACCACACCGTGCTCCATTCACACACGCGAACCACGCAAGCTACTTGATAGACAAGTTTATTGCTACAAAATATTAAATAACTTTACTTACACTATTATAACAATGAAATTCATTATTTTTTGTTCATAACTTCCGAGAATGTTTTGGATTGTTGCAAAATATACCTTACGACTTTATTTTTCTAGAGGTTTATTAAAAACCAAAGAAAAACATCAAAAGCAAAATATTTATCTTAAATAAGTATGGATATCTGCTTAAAATAAAATACAATACTTAATGACGTACCCTCCATCTTTCAAAACCTGAAATAATTTTACTATATAGTATTTTGCCTTTCTAGATATTTTACCAGGTTCCACAGAATTTCAGTTGTTAAAATGTGGTGAAGTATGCTTTTTATTCATTTTCTTCATTATAATATATTGAAATTAAAGTATTACATGATTTTTATTATTTTCAGTTTGTGTAAGCGTCAAATGAATTTTTATAAAAGAACTTTTCTTATATTTCAATTAAATAAGGTGTGGTTGTAATATTCAAACAATAAATACTAATACTACAATGGATGACATAGTACTAAAATCATTTTGTATATTTAATGAAGTAGATTTTAAGGATTTTTCGAAAAGTCAACGTAACAAATAGTTAAGTAAACATCATAATATCCGTAAGATTTCGTTTTATCGAATGTTTAATATTCTCGTATATGTAAAGTCAATATTCGATGATATATCATCACTTCAAGCAAGTTATAGCAGACGCCCGAGTCTGTTGGCTTGTTTGAATTGAGCATAACTTACCCAAGCGAAGCGAGTTATAAATAAAAGAAAAACTGAAGGTTGACGGTATACCGGTCAATTGGCTGGCTGGTTTCTGCGATGACGTTCACGTTTGTAAAGGATAGACTATCTGAACGAAAGAGAAAGAGTGAGACACCACATCGTACAACAGTTTCAACGAAGCCTTATACGTAACGTATGGCCGAAAATCGTATAACGTCCGCGCTTTGTTCACTTTATCGTACACCACGTAACCTTAAGCGGTAACATTTATAACATGTGTAGCATTTTTAACACGAAACTCATCAGTTTACTATCTTGAGAGGATAAATGGAGAAGTCGTTAACTGGAAGACATTTTACGATATTCATCTGTCGAAAACTAGACCCAACAGAATGTGTAACACTGAAACATCTAATATTAATTAAAATACTATTATCTACGATACATATCCAATAATATATATTCAATTAACGATAAAAGAACGAAGGAAACTGTTTTAAATCGAGAATGAGACTTCGACGAAATAAAATATAGATAAATATATTTTGGACGTTGCAAAGACATCAACGAGACGTGCAGCTATGTTAGTTTATTATTTATAGTATACATACCCTTGGGTTCGCTTTCTATTCTGTATGTAGGCAACAAAATCGCATGCATTCTATATATAACAGGAGATATGGAAAGTTTTATTTAATATGTATTGTAATGTAGTACAATACATATTTATAACAATATATAGATTTATAGATCGCGCGATTTTAATAAAGTTTCGGCAAGTTTATACTAATCTTGCTAGGTTTCGAAATATTCATATTATCTAACTTATAAAAATCACAAGCAACTTAACAAGTGAACATATAATAACGCTTTGCCTTTACAAATCTAAAAGTATATTACTTATACCGTTTTTTAAATATTTTCGATTATTTTAAACTTAATGTTTTGTTGGTGATTAGTGCGTTAGCTTCAAGGGCATTGACTTTTAAAAATTAACCGTGCCGATGCATCGGATGGTCGTTGGCCTCGTGCAGTGACTAGGCTCGTCGTGCTCGATGTAAAAATAGACTCGCAAGTACTGTCGAGATGTGGTGAAGACGCTGTTATGCTTGTAATACCTGCAGCATGGCATTTACTTTAATCACGACCACCAAGTTCGAGTAAATCATTAATTATTTTTGAATCTCCGGTAAATTTAACTTATGTAATTATTTGTGCATGTGTAATTGTGATCTTAGAAACAATATCAAAAATAAATATTAAAGCAATTTTTATATCTAAAAGCTCCCTGTTAAGTAAAATAAAATAAAACATTTTGTGCTTCCCGCCGAAGTAATTTAAAAATTTAGGTGATAACCTATGCGTTGCCAGGTGACTTTGTGCCCAAGTTTGTCTTCTAAAGTTACATTTTCAATATAATTTTACTTCAATTAAGATTTCGTATTTTATTCTAAACACTGATTGAAATTTTTCAAGAAATCAATCGTAAAACTAACTTTTCGTTTTTCTATTTTAAAAAATATTGTTTAAAAGAAATTTGTAAAGTACACATAGTTATAATAATATATTGTGCAATAAATATTTTTAATAAATAATAATGTGAAGTAATAACCGATTTGCAAATTTATCATATTTACATTATAATAATAAATTTGCAAATATGACCATACTCGTAAGTGCATAATCGATATTTGTAGATAACGTGACATGGAAACATCGAATGGGAAATTTTGATAAGGAAAAAATGCTTTTATATAACGAAGGTGTAATATATTGTAATTATTACCATAAGGTGAAATATTTTTAAATATATCAGTATTCATTATCTTTCAAATACATATATATATTTAAAAGATAATTGTTTGCTTTAAACAAAAACGGGGACAAAATGCTAATAACGCTTTAAGTCCGCTCTTTGTGTTAAAGTTCACAATAAAGAATAAATAAATAAAAGGGATAAAAAAAGAAAGTATACTGGTGGTAGGACTCTGTTGCCGGAGACCGTCTAGGTAGGTACCACCGCAGCGCCTATTTCTACCAACAAACCGTAGTATTTAAATATTCCTGTGTTACAATTTGAAAAGCGCTGCAGCTGGTGAAATTACTAGGGTAACGAGAGTCTATATCTTGTCTTAAGGCGACTAGCAATGTAGTGTATATCATCCTAACTAGCGACACGTTGTTATGAGCAAATTTGATTCTCACTGATCGTCGCTTTGAATTGTCTCACTCAGGTAATGGGACTCCGCCGTCGTGTTTTTGTCGTATTGCATATAAAAAAATGTCGCCTACAAATATCGCTTCGCCATATAATATTACTTAATACGACAAAAAAAAGATATCAATTCTTGTCACTCGTTGTACTTAAAAACGTGATTCTTCTCTTTATAGGAAAACTATGTTAATTAGTCTATAAATTTTTTTTTGAACATGAAAAAAAATTGTAAAAATATTTAATGGTTCTTCTACTAGAAAAATTGAGAATTTAAATTAAAATATTTACATAATTGTAAATATTTTACGAAAATTCAACTCTTTCATTTTCTTACATGTTCATAACTGCTATTATAACCTATATGTATTTTTTTCATATCTATTTATCTATACGATTTTATGAAAGGATATTATTTCATGTACCGAAGTGACGAACGGTGAACATTAGTACATTTGTTGTGACACTTGTGACACACGTCTTCACCTAATAAAATTTACTTATACAGCTATGTTATGTTAAGCCCTTTACCATTTTTCGTAAACATGAACGACTCTATCAAAAACATTGTGTCATAGCCAAGGATTATATCATAAACTATGCATATTATAACATTAAGCGAGTGTTACATATTTTTATGTACATAAATACATAGTTTATATTATTTTAGGAGACCTATGTCCAACAGTGAATCCATCCGTTACGATGATGATGCATATAAAAAACTAATAAGAAGTATGTCTATACAGGTTATATGTGCTGTAGAATAACAATAGTACATTAATTACCTAGCATGTTATTTTTTAAAGTATTAAATAATATTAATAACTAACAAGTATATATATATATATATATACTTGTTACATATATAAAAATACAGATTGTAAACATTGAGTATTCATTGATAAAGTTTATGTTTATCTGCAGCGAAATTTTGATATTACCCGCCTATTAGCTACCTTAATTTTATATGTTTATTCGAGGTTATGCATTTAACTTTGTTAGAAAATAAATTACGTTACGTTGTTAGTAGGTGCAATATGTTTTTGTATTGCTCGGAACCTACTAATAAGGTAACGTAATTTAATTTCTAACAGTCTAATTAACGCATTTTAAGAAACATTATCTCGATTATTAGACGATCAAATAAAGTTGTGTAATTCAAAACAAAGCAACAATCGTTACTTTGAGATAAGTAAGCAGGCAGTTGAGCAAGACAGGGGTCTGACTCACGCGCCCCGTCGTCTGCGTAAACACAATGCTGCTGTGTAAATCTGTTTGATTCCTCACCAACCGACATATTTGAATTTTTATTACGATCGAAACAAGTTTTAACATGAATCTCGTAACCCAAATCCTTAAGTGAACGCCGTTGAGTCACAAATAAGTGTATCGAAAAGGTATAAATTTATATGTAGCTATAGTCATTTAACCAAGTCCGTTAAACTTCTTTATCGTGGATTCCAATATAATAAAAGTATCTCTCATCATTCATTATTTAATTTTTTTTAATATCATTATCAATTAAATCTATTATTGCTATGTCATTATAATTATATAGACAAAACTCTTTTCTAGTGAATCGAATTATTGATAACCTGTACAAAATGTATAGTAGGTTCTATAATTGGATTTACCACTTCACCATCAACATTCTTCATATCCGCCTTTAGTTATTTAGTATATATAATAAAAAAAAATTGTTTTTTTACAACATATTAATCGCTTTAATTATATATGAAATAAAGTTAATAAAAACAAGATCGAAAAAAAACTTGAGTAACAATAGCCACGGTGAGTGGCATAACAAGGACGATATGATTTCATTTTATCTAATTACTTGAACATTGTTATTATCATATTTTTAACGCAGTCTATGATAGTTATATATTTAACATATACATTTAAGCATAACATATTCATTAAACATACTTTTTTTCAAGTAATCTTTTATTTTAATATATCATTTGAAAGTTGATTAATTTACAAATTAAAGTTATTAAGATATACTATGGTCATATTAACTCTTACATATTCAATGTTGCATATACAGACCCCATTTTTACCGAGTGAACAAGTATCACTCTATTGTAATGTACATCCGGAAGAAGACAATAATATATAAAAGAGTTACAGCTGTGTGCCGTGTATCCATCGCCACAAGAGTACCGTCGTGACGCCGCTCTGGACACACTTTCTTAGTTATTCCGTCATCGTCCTCTCACCTAGCACTCTAAGACTAAGCAATCGAATCTGTTGCTTATATTTATAACAAATGTTGAGTTATTAATTTGTTTATTTATACAATGCGTTGAAGGAAACAACAGCACGATGTCAATTTATTTACAACAACTAAACCTCACAATCCCCATATTGGTGACCCGACTTCAGCTGCAAAAACAGCCCATAGGTGTAATAATTTGTCATATAATCATTAAATGTTTGGAAAGAGTGATATTTTTGTGTATGTATACCAATTGAACGTCCATAATGACGTAACCTATATAAAACGATGATTGAGTCGACTTTCCCTGCACGTATTGCACACAGTCATTTAACGTAACGAAGCCTACTTTACATATTCACTGATCTGGTTATGGGATGCTTTGTAAATAAGCATTCTTACGTGCGATATGGTAAGACGGCTGATCTAATTCCATAGATACGGGATGCATGTGCGAGGTTACAATTTACAGTGTTATCTGATGTACTTAATTGTGAACTGGTTTCCAATTCACTGTCATGCAAATGTGTCATGCCTTCAGAGAAAACGGCGAGAGAGTGCGCGTTGGCGCAAATAATGTTTTACTACTATACTAACTATTCATCCGATAAATCATTTTTTCTTATACATACGTTTGCACATATGATATAAAAAGATCGAATAGAAGTTATGAGTATCATTACCATTGAACCAGTGGCAGCTAAACAACATTATTTCTAGTACTTTATATTTACTTATTTTATATAAATTCTGGTATTTTATTGCAAATATAACGCAGAATTGGAGACGAGTTTAAACAAACTATTAACAGCACACATATGACAAGTGCATAAAATAATAAAAGTTGTTAGATTCTCCAGGAACACTACTATGTAAAATGTGATTTACTTTTTCTTAAACATTTCATTACTTTTTACAAAAAGTTTGTTAATTTTAAAAATGTTTATAAACGACTATAGAAAACAACTTAAAATTTGTAAAATTTACTTGTGAGGTGGGATGCTAATGAAATGTTCTTTATAAGTAAAATTTTGTAGAGATAAGTCTTTGCTCTTTACATAAATAGTTAATATAATTGATGTTAAATTATCATTATGATCGAAAAACACATTTCCATTTTAGGACTACACTACACTATTAGTACTTTTACTTTAAACGTATCACGATATAAACACCGCAAAAATAAGTCATAGCCGTAAGAGTTTAACTTGAAACTTAAACGTTAACAAACAATTTAGACAATCGTCAATTATTACAGTAAAGTATTACTAATCCTTTAACAATTGACAGAAAACAGTTTCGAATCTATTATTGTTATAACAATTTCTGTTACTTGATGAAAAGTGAAAGATAATAATAAATAAAATTTCTTGTCTGCTTGAGATGTATGCAATTATAAGTTCTTTTAACGTGTGACCACTTGATAATTTACGTAAGGGCAATACATATCTTTAAATTGGCTGATAAAAAGCGGCCTCAGCAGCCGGCAAGGCTGTCAGGCCGGTTCTGCACTTCGACAATATTAACTTGAACTCGTTTCTCGCGTATACTTGTAATATACATTTATTGAATTGAAATCAACGCTCTTTACATGTCATCGACATCAAAACTCAACCAACTTCAATGATATATTCAATAAATGTTTCTATTTGGACATTATTTATTTCATTTCAATTGTAAACATTTCCTGAATGTATAAAAGTACCATAAAATAACTTTAAGTGAGCATAAGTTTGTAGATATGGTCATTCTTTGACACAGTTTTTAGAGTTGAAGAAAGATGAATGTAATTATTAAATAACAACTGGAGAAGAAAAAAGCAAATGTACAAAAAAAAGTAAAATTTAATAATATATGTATGTGAAACATATAGAGCATATAATGAAATATTTATGTAACATAGTATAAATCACAGTGGTAGTAAAATTTTCTAATCGTATTAAAAATATTTCAGTAACTACACAATAGTCGGACAATAATTTAAATATAATACTATAGTACATATTTAACATTTTCATATGAATATTTTGAAACTGATTAAGACAAGAATTGAACGTGGACGTTTTCACATACAAAAACGATATTTTTTTAATGTTATATTCATGAAAATGTATCCCTTTTGGTTTGCAGAAATTTGAGAAAGGGATTCAAATTTCGGCGACGGGCGGCCTATATTAAACCACAATTAATTTGAACTTTTACTCGCTAAAAATTATTCAAGTTATTTAATCAGTCAAGCAAAAACGTGGCTATAATATTAAAAAGAAAAAATTGCTTAATATTGTTTTAATTTTTTATCCATTCACTTCACCAAGTTACTGTTAAAGATTTTATTATGAGGTTTACTATCGTAGTATAATAGAATACTTATACTTGTGTTATGGAATTAATATTTCCGTCATATTTTTGTAACGATATTTTTAACGTTGCTTTGGTTTATAAGTAAACAAAAATCTTTCATCGAAGCAATTCATGACCAACCTTGAAATCCGCATGTGGTCCAGCAAAACGACGACTGGGACAACAAACATCCATACTAACTTCATTATCAATTCAATTCTAGTCTAAACAACTGTGACTTGTGGTCTGATGGATTTTTTTTTGTTTCTTTGTTTCCAAACTGAACAATTACAAGCGTTTTAATATTATAGTATTATTACATTTCTATGCATTGTATATAGTGGGTTTTGTAGTGAATGGAACCTATATACGAATATTGATAGTTATCATTTCCTAAAACAATATATTACACACTATTGTTGATTTAATATGTATGTATACACTTATGTTTAATCTTATCTTTTACAATGATATAATCGAGAAAATTTTTACACTTACGTTAAAGTAAACATCGCATTAAGGCTAATGATAAACTCAATAGCTAAATCAGCGCAAACATTTAAGTAAGTAAACATGGAAATAAAACCCACTTTTGTGAGTGACATGATTATATTGTCATATAATATTCTAATTATATGACAATATTATATATTTTTTTATTTGACGAAGCGACGAGTTGAACAACATATTCACCAGTCTATATCAACATGCTAGTTAGGATAATATATACTGCACCACGTCACGTCATTTCCAGACAAATTCTTCAGTCCTGTGACCCCAACAATTTTGACTAGCTACAGCGAAAGGGTAAGCTAAAACGAAATATAGTAAAGAGAAGAATAATATATTTTTTAAACAACAAGCAAAATTTTATGTATTACGTACGTATACTTTCATGTATTAACATAATATTAACTGATTGCAGCAGACATTGTCCTACCATTGTATTTATCTCTTTATATCCAAAACTGGACACTTAGTAGATAACATTTCCACCATTATAATTTTGTAGTGTTTATGTAGCTACACATGTGAAATCAAAGGTATATATAATTTTGAATAGTTCACACAGTAGTATGCAAACCTCAATTTGATTCGATTTGTAGGGTGCTGTACATAGTGTAATTACTGCGGTAATGAGACTCAACATCTTGTTTCAAGGGCAGTGCATAAAATACTAACTAGCAGCATGTTGTTATGGGCAGGGGTATCACTTACCATCAGGTGAATATCCCGTTCGTCTCGTCGCTTCATTAAATAAAAAAAAAATAGATGTTGTCATTATAAAACGCCTGAGAAAATTTTAATGTAATGAAAAGTATAAAACCACATTGCGTAAACACGTTTATTGTCAGAAGAAAAAATATATTTCGTGTACTCCACACAACGGAGGAATTACTAATAAATCAATCGTTATTAACAGAATGTTAAAAATATTTAACTCTGAATGTAGAAATACTTAAAGTGGAAAGACAATCGAAAAATACAGTATTGATAAATACACTTAAAATTAATACTGTAAGACTTGAATATTATTTAAGTGAAGAGGAAAACAGGGATATCTGCTTTTTTTTATTCGACGTAGCGACGAGACGAGCGAGATGTTAATGGTAATGGTAAGTGCTACGTCCACCTACAACAAGGTGGTGGTAGTTAGGATGATATACACTGCACCACATTGCGCTCGTCGCATTAAGATATAAGTTGTTTAATCTCTTTACCCCAGTTATTTCACTTGCTACAACACTCTACCAATCGAATCGAAGTGATTTTTGCACGCTACCGTTTGATGGCAGAAATAGGAACTGCAGTGATACCTAACTAGACAATCTATAGCCAAAAACTTTCCACCAATACTTAATAAACTTTTTTTTAATTGACCACTTTTGTTTATAAATGATTAACAATTGACTTCTTTTTCACACCGACCGAAAATGGTAATCCTCCCTGTATATTCTAATTCTAATGTATGAATACTGGAACAGAGATTCTCGTAATATTTTTATATGGTGGTGATTGCCCTGGTTGGATCGAAAGAAACTCTACTACAATATATAACAGAGACCTGCCACCAGTAAAAGAATTTTTTTTTATTCGAAGAAACGACGAGACTAGCGTGACGTTAATTTGATGGTAAGTGGTACGCCTGCCCATAACAAAGTGGCGCTGATTATGACAATATATTCTGAATATCAAACAAAATGTTTTCGTGCAACTGTCGATAGAAGATGAGGACTTAATTGCCCGTAACATGGCTTTACTGAATACGACCTAAAGGTCAGAATAGTAAACAACCTCGCGTCAGTCACTCCTCTGTTCATCTTTAACATTAGAAAATTTTTGTTATTGGTTGTATTTAAAAATCAATATAGATCAGGACAAACATAATTTATTTCTTCATCATTATTTAAATTCAAACCTAGCTTAATGCTTAAATATAAAATTTCAATATATTGATATGACACACTCATGATATGCGATAAGATAAGGTAATTTATTTTCGTGATACTTAGTTGCTTACTTTTTAAGTGTTACTTAAAAAAGTTTCCCGCTTGAAAATTTTTAAACAATCACAGGTTGTGAGAGGTTTATGTAACAGTTGCATTGTTAAAATGTGTACACAACATTACAAAGCAAGTGGGTTAATTAGGTGAACTACAAGCTAGTGCAACATAACACTTATTGCATCAATAACACTGATTCAAGATTTTACTAAAAATGAATCGCTGCTAGTGAGTTTTTTTTAACTTTACCAGTGTATATTTTCGGTTTAAGGAGAAGCAACTGAAAATTAGATCAGTCTTAGAAACAAATTAAATACGCATTACATCCAGCTCGTATTGAGTTGTTCACAATAACCGTTCTTTTAGTAGCCGGTGACCGTATAGGTAGATTCAATCGCTGCCTATTTCTGCCTACAATCAACAGTATGGAAATATTACTGTGTATGAAGGACGTTATAGCTGATGAAATTACTGAGGTAACAAGATTTAACAGCTCATGTCTCAAGGCAACAAGCACAATATTGTGCAATGTATATCATCCTAACTACCGCCACGTTGTTATTGGCGGGCCGTAACACTTACCAACAGGTGAACGTTTTGCTCGTCACGTCGCTTCGTGAAATTAAAAAGATATGATCGTAAAAATAGAAAAATGTTTTTATGTTTGTATTGTATAGGTACTAAATTCAATTGAATCTTAACACTTACATGTGTAAAAAAATGTGTGCCGTTGAATGAAACAATGGACATATTAGTGACTAGTAAAGTAATATTCAGCCAATTACAATTTGACGCGATACAAAAGCAGTAACAAATTATAAGTTTTGGTATTGTAATTAATTTCGATGGAAATGAATTCAAGAAATGCAGCTGCGCTGTCGTAACCTAGGTTGTTTCCTGTAAATTAATTTAGCCTACCTTGAAATTAATTTGATAGCACTGCATTGGGAAGTAGGTTAGTCGTTGAAATTCGTGTTTATGATGTGGCTGTTCGTATGTTACTATTGTTAACTTTTTTTTGCAAATTTCACAACCGGAAAGGAATATACAGCGGGTTTCAACGTAAGAAAAACCTCTTTTTTTTCTTTTTGTCTAACATATCTTATAATAGCATATAAATTTTAAGATTAGACTTAAACAAGTCGGGCATAGAGTAGAAAAATACGACGTAGTGAGTTAGTCTATAAATATACAGACTTTTGCTATTGTTTATCGTATAAAAAGGTGTGTATAAATTAATGATGAGTGTATGCAAAGTTATTTAATTCTATTTTTACTGAGAATGTGTTACATAATAGTAATAATAAAATCTACTCTATGAGCATAATTCTAGATTATTCTAACGCATAATTTTTATAAGCGGTCACGTTTTATATCCATTCTGATCAAGTGAACAGAAAATTACACTTGTGTTGCGTTTTCTATTGGTAATGCTTTACATTCAATGCAGTCTACAAAATAAACACAATAAAAAAACACACTGCAATAAAAAAAACTAAGTCTACAAAATAATACGTACTTGAATATGAAATACTATATACTTTTCCAAGTTTAATTTGGCTACTAATAATAATTAAAGCTTAACATCGACAGTATTGCAAAATATATTACATGGAAATTAACAGAGATAATAATGAAAACAATGATATTATTATAAGTAACATTTCTATGAGTCACTAAGTAACAAGTCGCCAATTTTTTGATTGAAAAAGATTTTCTAACAGACGTCATTTTTCAGAACGAGCCCAACAGCTACACTAAGACTAGTGAGCTCGTTACCTCTGCTCTCTGATGATGTCGGACACTTGATAGGCAATCATATTGACGTCCTGTTCAGGCTCGTTATGAAAATCGCAGTACAATTTATATGTCCATGACATACAAAATTACTATAAATGTATTCCAAAATATAATTATTTAAAGTCAACAAAAAAAAATTAATATTTTATAACATGACTTCAAAGTTTAATAAATTTTACTAGTTGAAAAAACATCAAAGAGAAATTAAACTGTTTTAAACTTAAACATAAAGTATTCGAGGAGTATGTTAGCGACGTTATCGAAGTATGTCGCAATTGCTGACGATATAAAAAAGTGCCGCGACAATTTCTATCCGCAATGCTGTTCACGAAGCGTTCCGTTAATAGATTATTGCCAAACAGTACCTTCGGTATAAAGTTAGTACCAATCACCGTCAAAATTACCGATTTCATTCAACGCATTTCATGGTAGATATTTTTATATTTCATTACTTGAAAATGCGTATCTAATCAATTTCTAACCGGCAAGTAAAATATACGGGTACCTATTTATGTCAAACAGATGACGTGGTTTAACACGTTTATATAAACATGTAAAACTGTGGAAGTTATTTCGGTTGAAACTAAAATTCTACTTCTTTTATAAAATCATTTCAAAGAGTATAATATTTCGCAACTAAGTACAACATAACGTCAAGGTCTATTGAAGTTGTTAACAATGGAAACTTTTTTTTTTAAACTTTGTGTTTCGCACTCTTCGCCGCGGCAAGGCGCTGAGAGCGGCACCAGCTACCGTGAACAAACATTGACCAAGCACGCACTGCGCTCCGACAACTTGCCGCAACATTCTTAGCGTAAAAGTTAACGTGGATGGTTTACTCTAATGTAATTTGCGTTGTTCAAGTTGATATTCCTAATTGATATTTCATTCGAATTGTATGGTGCGAACGAATTAATTTACATAACGAACTATGACTCTGCAGTGCACGATGACGTGTGCTGCATCGACAATTTTATTCTCATTGAAAATGATGGTGGTTCAAAAATTTGTCCAAACCACAATTACATGTAAGTACTTTTTGATAGACTTTTGAATTGTTGTTATTATTTTACAGAAACAAAATAATTTCAATAATCACTGAAAATTTAATTATTTCAAATATTAATGATTACTTAATATTGAGTGAACTGTTATTAAATATTGTAAGGAATATTCAATAATATTTTTATAATAAATCATTTTGTATCGCTTTACGGTACGTTAAGATTTTATAAATTGTATAAATTTAGATTTTTTTAATAAATTCTTAGTGCTTCGGTCTAATGGGCTTCCAATTTATTAATAATTTATAAAGAAACATTACTATACTAATATAATATATTATAATAGCATTAGATAATTACCAAATAATAAAACTTAATGACAAAAAGAAGATAGATTTTTAAATAAATACTGAAAATTTCCTATAAAAATTGTTACACTATCATCTTGAGATATATTTGTAAATAATAGAATACTGTAATTGATATAAATCGTTTTGTTTAAAAATTTTAGTAATTCATATCGTACACTATTACATCTCGAAAAAAAAAATCTCATATAGCAAGTACTTGCACAATTAGTTTCATTATATAGATAGCTCTGCTTTGTACGAACATTTATATAGATGGCTTACTAAAACTTCAAGGTCATTACTGTTTCTTTTAATGTAAGAAGTAAACGTGGAACAAAGAAACGTGTTATTAAATATAAATTCGTTTAATCTATGATGTATGAATGTATTTAAATAAAACAGAAGAACAACGTGATCATTTAATAAAGCATTGGTGTTATACTGTTGTGATTAATATACAAATACATAAATGAAAACAGCTAATACATGTTACTATAGTAAAAAAAGAACGTACGAACTACAAATCCTGTCTCACCGATTATAATGTGTTTTGCAATATTGTGGAATTACTTCTCTTAGTGTGTTGTGTAATACCGTTCTCACTGTCGTAACAAGTCTTCAAAATAAACAAACTTAGCAAATCTTTTCTAAATCTTTTAATATTTTCTTTATATTGAAATTCATATATTCTGTACTATGCTATAAATTGTTTTCATTTATAAAATCCGCTAAACAACAACATTGCCATATTTAATATTTCAACTTTCATCCTGACTTGACTTTATGAACTTAAAGAATAATAAATTAATAAATATAGACTATGTATCTGTTTGAATTATTATTAATATATGTCCTTTATTTTTCGAGAAATTAACATTTGTATGTATAAAAATTAATATTAAAAATTTTCAATATAATATTTTAAATGTTAAAAACTGTCTTTTTAATTGTAGTGACAAAATGTTTTAGCCATGCTTGACCAAATTATTTGTAATATTTACATAAATGACAAATAATTTACACTTATCGAGATTCCGTTATAATGTCTTATTTAAATTTAATTAACGAATACAGAGTACTTAAAACATATACTATTAATTATCTATACCGGTTTGTTTTGCTTCTTTTAACCTCTTTAACTTATATTTTTTCAAACATCTGTTTTTATAGCACGCATCGTCAATGCTCAATAATAATGAAAATGAATAGAAATTCAAGCCGAAAAATTCTCGATTTTCACGATGGCCATTGCTGTAGTGGTAGTGCCGCTGGCAACTTTAGACGCTCGTCCTCACTGCGACTGCGCGGTGAGAAAATGGTGCAGCGCTCACCTTTATCCACAAGAAAATTAATTCCAGTAATCACGGAAAATACTCATCATAAAATACGAAGCGATGGCTCTCGTTTACCAGAGCCAAGTCATCGCCCTCGCAGTCATGTAAGTATAACACAATTATATTTCCTTCGAACCCTGGAAGCTATACACGCATTAAGTCATGTTGTACATTAAATTAAAGCTAATATATTGTTAGTAATTTTAACGTCGAAATTGTAAATTGCTTATTCTTTTAGTCATTCAATTCAAACGCTCAAGGAAAACCAAGAAAATCTTGCTTTAAAACACAAGATCCCTATATGGACAGAAATCTGAGCATGACCGATTCTGCTCATACACCACCAGGGTCTCCTGAGGATTTGCCTGATGATGAATCGCTGCATAGTTACGGTAGTGCTGCGACAGCTGCTTCGGTTGATGCGGGTTATGCTCCATTTAATGGCACCACCTTCAGTGGCAGATCTATGCGCTATGTACTTCATTGTTCATCTCATGCAGGCTTGTCAGGAGATGAATATCTAACACCAACACAAAGAGCCCAAAAACAAATTCGCCGCTTAAAATCCTTACTTAGTCAAGCGAAAAAGGATTTAGAAAAGAAAGACAGTGAAATATTCCACCTTACAAAAGAAGTTGTAGAACTACGGTTGTATAAGGCTTCAATATGTTCACCAGATGAGAAATCAAACTCTAGTGAAATAGTGACAATAAGAGAAAATGTTGGTGAAACATCAACCAGTGAGAATGCTAAATGTAAAAAGACAAGCAGAGACTTTGATGTAACAGATAGTCCTTTGTTTAAAAATCAAACTCCTACAAGGTGTCGAAATGAAATGCAAGGTTCATTTACTGACTCTGGTCATTTTGATGATCTAACTAATTCCTCACTTCACTCCAAAGAGTCTGTTCACATGCTTACACATGATGCATCATGTATGACTGAAGTGAGTGATAGCGATGAAGAACGTCGTAGCTTAATCGCCTATTATGACAAAAAGATAGAGGATGTCATGAGAGTACAGATGGGGGAAACACAGGAGATTAAGAAATCCCATAATGATAAAGTTGAGGCCTTACTTCAGAAATTGGCAGATGTGAACACACGCTATTCAGAATTATTGCCTAATTATGAACAAGCTAAAGAGAAGATTCATATATTGGAGAAGCAATTAGAGGAAGCTAGTAAACAACTACAAGATGAAGAAAGTAAACACTGTGCAATGTATCTGCAGATGTATAACAAAGGAGTTGAAGCAGCTAAATTTGAAGTAGAAAAAGTAAGATCATAATTAACATTGGATTACACGAACCTAAATCATTTCATATGAATTATATAAAATAACTAAATTAAATTTTAGGAACTTGAAACTGATACAGTGCAGAGCCAGTTAAGCAGAGTGTCAGTAGAAGAATTACTAGCGCAACTTCAGATTACTCAAACAGAGCTCGAAAATGTCCGAGTAAGTGGTATTCATGCAATATACTAAACTTGTATATCTAATGTATCAACCTATTACCTCCTTGTGTATATTTAATAATAATGTGCCAAATAACTACTGTACGATTGCCAAAGTATTAAAACAAATTTAATCACAACTTTCTACTACTTTCTATTAGATATGCTAACCTTTCTATTGTGGTGCTAATACAAGACTGCAAAGGCGTTAATGCAAGGATTTACAGAACAATGATTGTATTGGTTTCCACACTACAGTATATGTGAGGCATGTAGTGGCAATTAACTGGATCAGCTTTAATATGTAGTGCATTACAGGACACGGCATTCACAGTGGACCGATCGGCAAAGTCACAAGCACTTCTAAGTGCAAAGGAGGCTGTTTCTTTATGGGTCCTAGGAGCTCGAAAGGTTGTATTTTTGCATCGGCAGACAAACTTTCTTTTTATTCACATATTTTGCAGTTTTTTTTTTTTTTTTTATAAGCTTTACTGCCTGCACTTGTTTATTTGTAAATTAAATTTATTTTAATAGGTGGAAGATGGTGTAGGAACTGGTTCATCATTGAAAATTTTGGAAGTCTGTATATTTGCTTATTGATAAAAAATTATTCTCTGTAGGAAACCTTTATATTTATTATTAATTTAATTCTATCTTTTTTACTTGTTTTATTTATTAATACATAAATTTGTTAATTGAAAAATGTGTTACTGTACTTGTACATGTACCTAACATGATAAGTTAAACTTATGCTTAATGTAACTACTAACAACAACTAAAATAATTTAGTGTTATAAACAAAAATAAGAGTATAGTGATATTGATTTGCATGTATTATTTGGAAACAGCCTCTTTTGGTTCTGGGTGTAGTCAGTGCTTGAGGTCACCTTAGGTATTACATTATATTTCAAAGTATTAACGTAGATCCTTTGTAGATAAAAATTGCTATATAAAATAACTTTTATTTATACTTTTCTAACTATTGCGTCTGTAAAGTTGTTTGTCTGTAGCAGCACTCTTCAACACCGTGTAGAGTTGCACCTTTAAATGTAATTTTTTTTCAGGCAATGTATCGTCGCATTGTCGAGTCGCAGAAGGGCAGTAAGTCTAACATAGACCCTGAGATAACACTACAGTTCCTGAAATCGGCAATTTATTACTTTCTGACGGACCCAGAGAACCATCAAGGGCACCTTAATGCTATAGAGAATATTCTTGGCTTTACTGAAGCTGAAAAAAAGAATATTCGTAAGGCCAGAGCATCATAGAAATAATTCAGTGAACTGCTGTGAAAGTGTGATAAATGTCTATACTAGTTTGTTAGCTTCTTACATATGGTTTAGTTTTAGCATGTTGTATTTGATATGGGCACTTTGTTTTAGAAAAGTTAAAAATAATTTACTTTTTTTACATTAATGTAAACATAATTTATTTTTAGCAAAGCTAATATTCTTTTAGACTATATTATTCTTGATCGAATTTACTTATTGAATTTTGTGATTTTTTCCTGTAGTTCTTAAGCGCCAAAGAAAAACATTCCTTTGTATAAAATTGTGCAATTTTAACTTTAGTATTTAAGTATAAAAAAGTACATCTAAATCTAGACTCTACATATGTAGTACATGATTACATTCTTAAGCATTGTTCCTTTGTTATGTTCCTTTTTTTATTGTTGATTTGCATGATAAATTTATCATTACTAAGTTCAAACTTTATATCTATTTAAAACTTTATATTTTAAAAACCTTGTGATATAACTGGAGATTAATTCAGAGTGACAAAAGGCGCGTACACGGATAAATTTTAAGTTATGGTTTATGTACATCCTCTTCACTTTGTTATTCTGAGTTTTTCTTCATTTGTATGTAACAATATTGAATATTTATTATAGAGACTTGTCTCGCCACTTAAGCTGTCTGTGATTAGACTAATATTGCATAATTTATAAAATGCTACACTAACAATTAGTACATGTACTCTTTTCAATTTGAAATTTAAAGAATGGAAGAATGGCTTACGACTCCAAACATCAACGGCATATTAGATGATTACATATGTCTACGATAATGATGATGACATATCGCTAATAATATCTAGTATAATTAACTGTCCAATTCTGTTTATGTCAAATTGAAGAGATTTAAGTTTTGAATTAAAATTGTAGCATTTTTAAATTAGTTTATCAATATTTCCTAGGTTTTATAATTATCTTGCCCGCTAATGTTAAAGAAATACGATTTATTCTATTATAGCACCTATTTCAGAAAATCTAGTACCTATGTTTTGCCTAGGTATTTTGTTTTTCTAGTCTATCTTTATTATGACAGGCCGGACCGATGTTTTTTTGACCTTAAGTATGCTTTATTGAGGACTATAATGCTATTTTAACAAGGTCATAAATGTAGTTAAATTATTTTGTACTCACGTCAACCTTTAGTTGATATACACGATGATCCAAATAAACTTCTTTTTAAGTTGATACTAAAAGAGCCAATAATGACTTTCGACGAATAGATGACATGACTTCGAAACTTTAAATATAGAGGTGTATATTATAATAAAAATTAATTTTGTTGTACATATACTTTTATCATATTTTTGAATAGTAATTTAATAGAAAGAAGTGACACAAAATTTCTTCTTTATTGCGTTTTTTCTCTAGAATTAACTAATTTTTCTCTAGAAAAAACTAATTCGGATGTTGAATATAATCAATTTTCTTAAATGTACATATTGGCTCTTTTATTGAGATGCAAAACATTAAATAGTAAAATTTAAACTTGTCCCGTAAAGTATTAATATTGAATAAATAGTTATGCACTCAAGTATATTATTTACCCTAAACCTGTTTTAATAAACAGTATGCATGGTTATGTATTGAGTGGAAATATTTTGGTGTTTTTTGGGAAAATTTGTTTATTTTGGAAGGCTTAGTAAAATCGTGGTAGAGGGTAAGTCATCAAGGTCAAAGTTACATTAATTAATAATTTACAAATGTGTATCACACATTTCCATGTTAAGTACACACCGATAGAAAAATATATCGAGTTACTTTATCTACTTTCCAAATCAAAAACTTTATTATTAGCTAGGCATAAAAACCATTTATTATATAGTATTCATAATCAATTACATATACAAAATAAATTCAAAAGTTAAAGCTAGCGCAGACTTACAGGTAATACCCAATTAACGAAGTGCAGATCCACATTTATTAAGTAATTAACATTACTAACCTATTGCAGCGTTAATTATCCTCGCTCATTGCAGATGGTAACGACGTCAGTTACGCAACGTATAACCAAGATTTATTTCGTTTGAACATACCACGCGCTTCATAACATAGCCTCACAACATTTCACACAACATGAGTTTATATCACAACCATCATCAATTTTTGTACATAAAAAATAATTAGATCTGTATCTTATTCTAAACAAAAGTCAGGAATACATTTGTAAAAAATATGTATGTATATAAAATTATTTTTATCTGTAGCTAACACTTGACCTTGACTTCACATGGGGTTAAGTGACAATGAACTCGTGCATTGTGAAGCACGCTCGCCCAGAATACTCAGGCTCTCATATATTGGCAACCGGAACACTATGATACTGTAATGCGTCAGTTACAATAAGAGGGCTGTAGCTTGGTAGGCGGGCTCGATAAACATTGCCACCAAACAAAATAAATACATTTAATGTGAATAAATTTTGGCATATTTGAGTTTAAGTTTTTAATGATTAGTTGAACTATATGGCACAGTTACTTTGAATTCATCCAGTAAAATGTCATGGATGGGAACAATATGTTCTGATCAGTCTTTTATGTAAATCTATTTTTTTTTTTATATTGGAAAGTTTTGATAACGTGAAAATAAATCCTTAGCGCTTATATCACAAATGGTATTCGGAAATTACATTTAGGCGGCTGTTGAAACATATTTGAACTTTTGCTTTGCTTACCTAAAGACTATTTACTAAAACTTAAGCAATATTAGCTATACATAGTTATTTTTTTACTTAAAACACAACTTTAAAAAAAAGCGACCGAAAAATAAAAAAAAATCATAACTTAAATGTTATGATTATTTCGTTTCAGTGACAAAATTGGTATGCATATACTTATTTACTAATATACCACACTCATTAAAATATATTTCTTTAAAAAAATGCTTTCCATTCATAAAATTTTGCTTTTAATTTTTTAAGGAATACTTTAAATTATTTTAGGAATAGCATTAATTCAGTAACTTCGTAATAAAAATGCCTGATGTTGTCAATCAAAACTAAACTTGACTTCCTCCCGCGAGGGGTCATTGTTTGCCGCCACAGCCTGTAGCCAGTAACGACTTATTTGACTTTCGATAGACGGTGTACTTTCCTTCCTTGCATTTGCAGCGCGCGCTTTCCTTTTCGCTTTACTGTGCTTAGTACGTCGACGGCCCACTTTGGTCTTCATTTCAGCGATTTTGACGGACAGTTGACTATCGAGAGAATTACGGCGGGACTCCACTGATACATGACGTAGGCTGAAGCTAATCTGAGAGTCTTGGGAATTTCTTCTGTCTGGAGTAGAGCTGAGAGAATGATGTGTATGCGCTGGAAGAACTAACGCATCGCGTCTTCTAACGAATCTAGGTAGATTGGCTGCCCACGATGATGACAATTCACCGCTATACAAAAAGAAACTAAAATTAAATATAAAAATGCTTGCAATCCGTCGATGGTCTAATATGCACGGAGTGTTGCGAAATTGACACAGTAGCTCAATATTTACAAGTGGTAGATCACTATTGCCGATGACCGTTATTTTACTTTTTATAGTTTAAATACCGTCATTCCCTTTTTGGCTGCCATACAGTGCTGGAGAAATATTAATATGCGTGGGATGAAAGACACTGTAACTTGAGAAATAAAAATGAATAACAAGACCTATCTTAAAATTATAAGCATAAACTGGTGTTATGTTTATCATCTTAACCGGCACCACCTTGTTATAAATGGGCGTACCTTCAGGTGAACGTTCTGTTAATCTCGTGGTTTCGTGAAATAAAAACCATGTACTTTATAAAATTAAAGCTAACTAGGTATAAAGGTCCTTACCTCTCGTGCTTGGCGTCATCGTGGCAATCAATGGGCGCACTGTGGTCGAGACACAAGCCGACGGGGTCTTGCCGCGAGGCACCGAGCGATATAGAGATCCGGCCGCGCGCCGCGAACTCGCCGCGTCGCCGATACGCGCGCGCTATCAGCTCGTCTTTGCGCGCGCGCCGCGTGCCGTCCGCCTCCACAGAGCAACCGCATTTTCTAAACACGTAAATAGTATACTTCAACACATAATATCTGTTACATTTCATTTATAAGACAGAGATTTTTACTTTAAAACGTTTGATACTAAATTGGAAGTTTATTGACACTTTTGAAGAAATCGATAAATAGCAGCATGACACCTTTAAGATGTCATCCTTAAAAAAAACGTATATAAAAAAAGGTAATGAGTTAATGAATTTCTACAATAATACAAAAAACCTACATTTCCTATTACCTCGCCATATAGCGCCTCCAGGCAGCAGCCGCGGCTGGGGTCCACGTCCAGGACGCCATCAGTGCGCCCGCGGCGAAGCAACAAAGTAAACGAAGCTGCAGCACTGACACGGAAGGGCGCGCTCCCACAGAACATTCTAACTCGTACTCTTTCAACGCTTCCAATCGACAACTAAAATAATTGATTAAATTCGGAAGTTTTCTTTCTATTATATTAAACGTCAGGTTGACCAGATAGTGTCTAATGTAGCGCTAGTTAAGACGATATACACATATTATGCTCGTCGCTTAAGTCATTAGATGGTAAGTCTCATAATGCCTCAATAATTTTCTTAGTTACAGCGCCCTCCAAAACATGGTCCATCCAATCTTAGTAAAAATAAATAACAGTGTTTTTATTAATGTGTCTTCCAGTAGTCCAACATTTTGTTAATGTAACATTTGTTCTCGCCCTTTCTAGACCAGCATAATGAATTTTAGTAGCTCGCTGGCCTAATGGTTAAAGCGTGCGGCTTTCATTTCGAAGGTGATGGGTTCGAATCTCAGCATGTACCGATGACTTAATATTTAAGTTATGTACATTTGTGAACTTTAGTTATAACAGCGAAATACAAACGGTGAAGGAAAACATCGTGAGGAAACCCGCACACTGAAATTATCTTTGTGTGTGTGCGGTGGCCCCAACAATGGCAACAGGCTCGCCCCCTATCACATGAGACCTAATCTTACCACATCTGGCGAAAAGTGGGTGTTTATTCGCCTCTGCCTACTCCTACTGGGAAAAAAGGCGTGATAATATAAAAAAAATATTGAATTTCACTTAACTCAATGTGAAATTGTGGCCAAGTGTTAGCCTTGTAGATAAAAATAAATTTACAAACGTTTAGCAGCAGATAGGTAGATGGTTATATACTCTTATCAGTTAGTACATACATGATATTCTTTTTAAACGATTCCTTCCAAGACTCCGCATTTTTAAACTCGTAGACGTGGCAGGCGAAAGTTACACAGATGAAGACTGCGACGAGTGCGGCCGTCAGCGAGCAGCGGGTGATCGTCTGCCGGATTTTGTTGGCAGCGCGAGGCGATATCACATCCTTACTGGACACGCGCACAGCGACAAGAGAAAACATACCTATAACAAGAAAACAAGAGCAATAATTTTTAAGGCATATTTTTTCCAAAAACGGGCAGAAATTATGATGATATAACTAAACAATCTCATTATGTTTTAATTAATAATACTTACCTCGCAGAAGAAAGTAACCTCCGAGTATCAACACGACGGATAGTGGTGCCAGCAGTAATGCAGCACGCATGGGATGGTTTACGTAACCCACAAAGCAAACTCCCGTAACACTACTACCATCAACTTCTCCAAACGCCATCGTTGTGATAGTAAGTACCAAAGGTAGCGACCAAGCCACCAAATGGAAATATGCAGCTTTCTTGTCAATTCTGTCTTGTATTTTTCCTGAAAAATGTTTTTTTCATTCAACTAAGTAACAAGATGAACAATACGTATCTCCATATGAGTGATACACCCATAACAATGTGAGGCTACTTAAGATGACATGCATTGCACAATATTGAGCTCATTTTCACATAAGATTCACTCTCGATACTTCCGTAATTACACTTGCTGCAACGCTCTTCTTATGAGAACAGAACAATATTTTTACATAATGGTTTGACAACAACAACAGTAACCCGCTATAAGTCAATTACTGTCTGACTACAATTAAAACTACATGGTTGAACTATCCAAATCTAGATATTATAAAGTATAAATGGTACCTTCTATATAACTTAATATAAAATTTTATCTTGCAAATTTACATATAAATGTCCAAATAATCGTCTGTTGGAAAAATTGGGAATGATTACAGGCTAACATACCTAGCGCTCTAAAACTCATGTGCCAGGCGTATGTGAAAATAACGAACCAAACGCAAGCGGCCATCATGAAGTAATAGACCTAGGGAAAGGAGAAAACATATATATAGTACATAAAGTATTAAATAAACATTTTTAACCATGTTCTTGTTATCGTTTAACTTACCAACACAAACACAACAACGCAGGAGAGGTTCTCTTCGGCCGATGGTTCACCGCGCCGTCTTGTCCCGTCTTTTGAACAGACTATATCGTCTCTCGAACCAACTCCAAATTGTACAAGCCAACTGAAATATTCAAAAATTGATTTTTTAATTTGGCGAAGAAATGAGATCTTTCGCCTGATAATAGTGAAGTCATACGTTCATCTACAACAAAATGACACTACTTTTGATTGAAAGGCACTGCACCAAATTGTGCTTGTTGCCTTGAGATATTAGATATCAAGTCTCATTACCTCAATAATTTCATTAGATATAAGAGAAGTACATGCAAAGCGAGGTGAACGAAGCAATTATCCGCAAAATTATAAAAGTTAAACAATGTACATCCATAGATTAAAATAATGAGAGTATAATAAGAGAAATAATACTTGATTATTTAGAAGTAAATTACAATTATTATCTCCAAATATTAGGTCCTTACATATGAAATTGGTATTTTGTACGGGAGGAATATAGTCAATTTTTTTTTGTAAAATATATTTAATTAATCAAAGTATGCACCGTTGTTATCTATGCACTTTTGTCTTCTCATGGGTAGTTCATTGATCCCTTTACTAAAAAAAAACCATAAAGGACTGCCGCACCTGAGTTGAATTTTTGTCCTTGTAAGAAGCTGTCCAAATTCCGGAAAAAATGGTAATCTGTTGGGGCAAGGTCCGGGGAGTACGGTGGATGTCGCAGACATTGCAAATGTAGCTCATCTAACTTAGTGGTTGTTTGTTGTGCAGTATGTGGTCCTGCGTTGTCGTGAAGCAGCAGTGGCCTAGAGCGATTGACCGATCTCAGTTGTTTAGCAGCTAGTTCTTCCTTCTTGGTTTTCAGTTGCTGACAATAGATAACTGCCGTAATCGTTTGGCCAGACTTTAGAAAGCTGTAGTGGACGACACCGGCGCTAGTCCACCAAACACTCGACGAGTAACTATTTCTGAATCAATTTTCGTTTAATGCAGTTTAATTTGGTTGGGTCTCCAGGGTTCAGCCATTGCGACGAGCGCTTTCGATCGTCCTGCAGTATCCACTTTTTTTCACAAGTAATGATTCGATATAAAATTCCTTCATTGTTGTGTCGGTTGAGCAAAGTAACACAGCAGCAGCAGTCGACGCGTGTTTGCAAGTTCGATTCACTCAATTCACGAGCTACCCATCGTTCAAGTTTTCTTACTTTCCCGATTTGCTTCAAATGGATTAATATCATTTTGTCACTACCCCGAAGCCTGCAGCTATCTCTGAAGTGCTTTGTGATGGATCCGCTTCCACAATAGCCTTTAAATCTTCATTTTCCACTTTGGTTTCCAACCGTCCACGGGGTTGGTTCTGAAGATCGAAATTTTCAGAACGGAATTGTTGAAACAAAAAATGTACCGTGCTTTCTATTGCGACACCAGCGCGCCGTACACATCATTAATCCTTCGAGCTGTTTCTGCAGCACTGGTGCCACGGTCGAACTCGTACTCGTAAATATAACGATATTTCATGTTTTCCATTGTGCGGTAATAAGCGACGCCAAAGAAAAAAATTATGAGGAAAACACAAATTAATGTCGGTTTTCAAAACTCAAATGTACCAGCTAAATGAATTTATAAATTTGGAATTCTTAACTAAAGAGAAGATATTTCAGATCAAAGTGGTCAGTAGGACAAAACGCTAATTTCATATGTAAGGACTTAATACTACTAACCCCATTGAAGCAACGGCAAAACACACGTTTATGTAGAAGATGACGAGCGCTGGATATTTATTAGCACTGCGCCAGTCGATCAGAAATGTGGCAACTGTTAATAAATTAAGAGCGAGACACACTCCTGCTCCCCACGCAACGAGCCGATGTATTTGCTGGTGTTCATCTTCAGTGTAAAGAGGATCTCGACAAGGGAGCCCGCATCCGGATATACCTGAAAAAACAGAGCTTATTAGTCATATGAGCAATCAATTACCTCAACAGACCTCCAGAGTTTAAACTGTGGTGGGGTTTCTTTTCAGGGCAATTACTACCATATAAAAATATTATGAGAATTGCATTGTGTGTAAGAGATGCAATCAGAGTATACAAGGGGAACTACGATTTTTAATCTCATGATTACTTACACGTCACCATGTGACAAAGAAAAAGTACTAATTTACTATAGGCAATAGTAAATAAAAATAAAAATTTTGTGTTCTGGTGGCAGGTTTCTGCCATGTCTAAGTAGGTACTACAGCAGCATCCGTTTTTAACGTCAAACCAGTGTGCAAACACTATCATGTTTCAGGTTGAA
Organism: Ornithoptera alexandrae; assembly: GCA_029030555.1. Taxonomy (NCBI): domain Eukaryota; kingdom Metazoa; phylum Arthropoda; class Insecta; order Lepidoptera; family Papilionidae; genus Ornithoptera; species Ornithoptera alexandrae. The sequence goes on along the minus strand of JARDVY010000064.1, from coordinate 2,529,422 downwards.
GAGTGCTGTGATTAGTGAAATTACTGTGGTGATGGTAGTTAGTCGTAGGCATTCCCAAAGCAAAGAATACAATGTAGTGCTCTCTATCCTATCGTCTTAAGCGCCACATTCCCAAAGCTCAGCATATCACACAGCATCAAGTGAACATCTATTTAGTCTCGTCATTATATAGATAAAAAAACCTTATTTGAGACATACCTTCATAAAAATGCGGAGTTTTATCAGTATGTATTAGAGGTAGTAAGCATTTTCCAGATGTATTAAATTTCATTTCCCTTGCTATATTATCACACTTTGGTGGAAACAGTGTGGTATTGCATTTTAAAAATGATGGAAAATAAGATGTATTATATAATATAGCACAAGGCTCCATAGTAATTTTACACATTTCATAAGAAGGCAAGTAAACCATATCATGCCCGAGTATTCTCTCACATTTGGGCATGAAGGTTGCACAAAGCAAAGGTTGAATAACTGCCCAACATTTCGGTACATTTATCAATTCCCTATACAATTCTAATTGATTATGTATTTTACTTTGTGCATCATAGAAGGTGAGGTGCACACTTGTTTTATCATAAGGTAATTTGACACCCAAACAAATGTTTTTACTTAGAGATTCACATCTTGCTCTTCTGACACAACTATCAAGTTTAATTTCTCGTTCTGGAAACCATTGTGTACCTTTCTCTGGTTTTATCAGTCTAAAATTTGGTGTCCCATTGATAGCTTCCAAGTGTTCTGTAAAGTTTTCGTTTATATCTGTTATAGCATTTTTGTCTCCTCCTGAGTCATATTGACTTGCATCACATACTGAAAGTAACAGTAACCAGCATACGCATCTTCCAAACATCTGTAACAAAGAAAATTAATTTAACTCCTATTTATAAATGAGCTTTAAGGGCAAAATAAAAATAAAAAAATTAAATGAAAACTACATTTCAATTTCATAAATTTTCCTTTATTTAGGTAAGAGGGCAAGAGAAAATGAAACCCTTTAAATTATTATGTTTTTATTTTTTCTACAAATTGTGCTATAAATCAAAATTTCTTTATTATGAAGCACTAACATCTTACAAAACCAGTTTGGTTTATTGTCCGAGGCTAAAGAGTAAGGATAGGTATTTTTAAGTCAGTACAAAAGTAGTTTTAGCATATAGTAACAGCCTTCAATAAATTTCTATCCATTGTTTTTTTTTTTTGGTTAAAACAGATATTTCATATTAAGTACTCCAGTTTCTGAAAACCTTATTGCATGAAGTATTCCTGAGTGCATGAATAATTTTATCAGGATGTGTTAAGCAAGGGAAAGTCTACATTTTGTTACTTAGTAAGCACACACAAAGAAATGGAATATTAAATTTCAAAGAGAAAAAAAATTATAATTTGGTTTTTGTACTAACTTGAAAAGGATAGGATGAACCTTGGACACAGGTTTTCTTTATTTAATAATTTATTTATTCCCACATAAAAAATTGTAACTTACATAAGTTAATTAGGATAAATTTTATTAGTTATTTTATTTCTTTATTGTTTTAACAAAATTCAAGAAAATACCAGGCTCTTACTATAAGGTTGAGAAACTTCGGCACGTTGGCTGCTGTGTTGCAAAGCATTGACATTTTTCTTACTTCATTTCAGCCCCATTTGTCTAGAAGATTATTTCTTCCATTTGCAATAATTACCTGATATTGTAATAAACAAGTTTATGAAATGTGTTAGGTTTAAAATCAACTAATTATAGCAACTGATTAACTCACCAGAACCACTCCAAAGAATGAGAACAACACCTGAATAGAAATTTTAAAATAATTTTTTGACATAATATAAATTTATTATGTTTTCAGCTCATTAAAATAACATACAAGTTCTGAATAAAAATTATGTACAACCTTTTTAATTGCCATCACTGTATTTTTTACACTAACACATTCTGTATTGAATGAAATAATATAGTCCGTCCGTGCATACATTTAATACAAACATGTGCTAGTTAGAAATTGATTTATTGCCTCTTCTAAAACTTCGATGTCCACCACTCCTCCGGCTCCAAGGTGATCCACGTGTGTTACCACTTCCTCTACGGTTACTACGCATTCCATGGCCATTCATACCACGACCTCTACCTCTTTCTATATTTCTATTCCTGTCATGATTTCTTCCACGATCTTGCCCTCTTACTCTGTCTAGGCCTCTTCCTCTAAAACTACCACTCCATCTTTGATTTCTGTTGTAAATGTCATTCATATCATCTTCTTCATTAAAACTTTCATCTTCATAATTCTGATCGAAGGTTTCATCCTCATTATATTCATCATTGTCTTGCGAAAAGGACTGATTATCATAACTGCTGTCATAAGGATTTTTAGTGTAACCATTATCTTGAAATGGAGGTGGCATACCACCCATAGGAGGGATACCACCCATGGGGGGCATATTGTTCATTGGGGGCATGTTACCCATTGGTGGCATTCCGCTTAAGTGCGGTGGAGGCATACTCATTGGCCCCAGATGACCCATTGGTGGCACCATAGGTCCCATATTCATAGGCATTGGTGGTCTCATCATTCCCATTTGAGGCATGCTATTCACAGATCCCAAGTTATCTATTTCAGAACCATTATCATAATTATTATAATTTTCCTCATCATTTTGATCATCATTATCTCTTTCACTTTCAAAGTAATCTTCTTCTTCTAAATTATCTTTTCCTTTTTCATCATCAGCAGCTTCAGAATCATTATCTTGTGTAGGATATTCAAATGGTGTGAAATTCTCTTCATCAGCATCATGTTCTAAATGGGGCATCATATCATGTAACTCTTCTATTTCACCAGTAGCAATGTATTTCTTTAATGCTATGGGTCCATCTAAGATTGCTTTTTCTAACTTCGACCCAGCTTCAACTGGTATTAATTTACCATAAACGAAAATAGCAGATGGTGCCAATTGTTGCAGTGGCACAGCTCCTGGTACTGATTCAACTAAAGCTTGGGTTAAAGCTTCACTTGCAGCATCATCTACTGTTGGACCGTGATTCCACTGAGCTTGGAAATTTCTTGGAATTGGCTTACTATATGGTACTTTTTTTACCTTCTTTTCAAATTCCATTGGGACAAAAGTAGTGTCTAAATCTAATCCAGGTATAACTTTATCAGTGTCAGAAGAAAATATTTCAACTTTGTCTTCAGGCCCCATTCCAGGTATAATTGCCGGTTCCTCTAAATCATGATCATCTTGGACACCAGGGGGAAGAGTATTCAAATTATATTTGTCTCTCATTTGATCACCAGGACGGTTACGAGTCCAAAATTTAGATGTGTGGTCATTGGAACCTGAGCATAATATATGTCCTAAAGGATGCCAAGCCATAGTCCAAACTATGGATTCATGGGCACCTTCTATACAACCAACTTCTTTATCAGTTCCAACATTCCAGAACAAAATAGCTCCATCAGACCCTCCGGAACAAAACAAGCCTTCATGATTAGGGTGCCACACCACACTTGAGGCCTCTTTTTTGTGCCCTCTGAAAACTTGTAGTTCAGTCCCAAGTTTACGTATATCAAATAATTTAAGTAAATGGTCCCTTGAAGCAGTAATAAGCCAATTACCATTATCATTCCATTTTAAATCCATTACTGTAGATTTATGTGCATGAAGAGTAGATAAAGCAGTTCCTGACTTAGGATCCCATAGCTTGATAGGTTGTTGATTGTCTTTACTGCCAGATACAATAAGTGCTTTTGTAGGATGCCATTGAACACATTTTACATCTGCACCATGACCCCTTAAAATTCTTTCCTCTTGACATCTATAGAAATCAAATATTCGTAAGGTACCATCATCAGAACATGTTACTAGTTTAGAATCACTAGGGCTGAAGCTTATTCCACGTACAGCTTCTTTGTGTGCCTGGTACATTTTAACATTGTTCATATTACTTTGCCAATATTTTATAAACCCGGAATGATCTCCTGTTACCATCCATCCTTCGCCATGTGACCATACCATAGAACGCACGGGAGAATCATGAGCTTGCAATATTGTTTCAAAATTAAAAGTCAGACCATTCCACAAAGTAAATTCACCTGAAGATGCCCCTGTTATTAATCTTCGTCCTTCTGGAGTCCATGCTACAGCGAAAATAGGACATCGCATTTTGTTAGTAGCAGTTTTGACAAATCGTGTAGTCACAGCGTTAATTGGATTATCGGGGTATGAGGGTGGTGGTAAAAGGTCTGGAGTGTACATAGCATCAGGTTGGAGTGCATGCCTATCCCGCCAGTCTCTTTGCCATACACGACATTCTAAAGCTTTTATAATGGCGGCATTATAATCAACAGTTTTACGCATAACAGATTTACGTAAACGTTTACCATCAAAGTCGTCTTGAGTCATGTTAAGTGGACCCTGAGGCGGAAAGCGCATTTGGTAGTTGAATGGTCTAAAATTATGACGTATATTATTACGTCCCGGTGGACCCATAGGACCACCCATGCCGGGAGGGGGCATGCCCATATTCGGTAGAGGATGTCCAAAATCCATGTTATGACTTCAATACCTAATTACAAAAACATTATAGTTACTACATAATCCTTAATAAAAATAAGTTTGGGCTCTATGCATTAAAATTTCAGCACCATTCTCGAACCTTACCTTGTTGTTAAAAACCACGGGTGGACATTATAAGTTTAAAAACGCGCTCTGACGACACTGCACAAAAATTGCGGTTTTGACGGCCACTTAATAAAAAGTTTTGAAAATAAATAACACAAACTAATATAACCTAATGAATAGTACTTATGAAGGAATGCTATCGAAACATGTACAGCCAACGAACCAAGCCAGCCATGATTGTTTGCCACAGATATTAAAATGTATTTGAAGGATTTAGAACGAACGAACATTCATGTTGTAAGTTGTTAAAGTTAAAAAGCAAATATTTAAAGTTTTTTTACTGTTTTCACTATGAGTTAAAAATTAAAGATTAACCGCACGTTAAAAGTAATAAAGACACTCCAAACTATTTTATTTTGCTTCTACTAATTTATCAGTGGACAAAACTAAAATACTGTTTATAAATTAATCTATTCATTAAAGAAGCTCTAATAAAAAATTTAAGAGTACCAAAGATGTTATATTTTCTTATGAAGAGTTCTGAAATGTCAGATAATTTCTTTTTAACGAAGGGCAATGCTTAGTTATAACAACTTCGCAATCATTAATCATTAATGGTTCTGATTGTGTCCATAGTAATATGCATTCAGTAGTAATATTGTAGCAAGCATATAATAATTTTGTATTGTATAAATTGTATAATTTGTAAATAATTTAAACAAAATACAAACTAGAACTTTCATGTGTAGAAGAGAGCTTTTCATTTGGAAACATACCTTCTTAATTTTTTGAACGTATTCAATAACATTCTTATTTGATTCATATTTATGGTATTTTGGCGATTTTTCAATGAATATAATTCGTTAAATTATATATTGCACATACAATATTATGAAGGCCGTTTAACGCAGATGAAAATATACGCGATTAGTTATAAGTACATACATAACAAAACATAACACAAGCTGTATTTAAATATTTGACTAAACATATGAAACAAACAAGAAGAAACGTGATAAGGTTTTAAGGTACGGTTAAAGATATCTGAGTCTGCTGAGACGTACCACAGCTAGCAGCCGCTTTCCAGATGGTCATAACATAAATCATATTTCTGAAACGCTTCACCCAAAATCATTGGGTAAGATATTATAGTTTTTATGTATTTTATATTGTTACGACAAATAGTGTTATTATTCGTATGTGTGTATAATGAAACAAGGTATTTTTAAAAGCTATTGTGTGTTTTAGATATTATTGGTTCACTTGTTTTAATTAATACTTTGTTTGGTCTAAATCATCGTATTTCGTTATTGTCAAAATAGTCTAAAACATTCCAAAAGTACAGCCTGATACTACTTCTTTGAAAGTTTAAAAATTATTTTATATTACTTAGATTAATGAACAAAAATTTTTATCTTTCTAAACCCATCAGATGTGTGTGTTTTTTTTTTATTACAATGTTATAATTTTTGACGGGTCATTGCTTTATTATAGCAATTAACACGTAAAAGTAAGTTATCGAAAATATCTTAAATTAAATAAGCAATACCATTATCATTACGTTTACTTAATTATTTCTAATATTTATGCTAATACACATTTAAAAAAAACTAAATATCGACGGGAGTACCCTCAGACCATAGTTCGAAACGTCGGAATAATAAATTAAACAAAGTATTCACTAAATAGATGTTTATCGCCAGAAAACAATATTTTGAAAAAAAATAAAACTATACAATTTATATCATTTATTATGTTATAATGATATACTTTGTTAAATTTAAACTGGGTTTTTCAATTACTGAGTTTCACTATTAATGTTCAACCAAGGATTCACCAATTTTATGAAATGAAGGGTAGCTAAAATTTACCATTAATTAGTAATGTTGATACTTTTTTTAATGCTCGTGCTAAATATTATTATTAGATTTAATAAAACCTCACAAACAACAATAACTTGACTGGTACGTTTAGCGCAGTAAGTAAGTAGTAATCTCGTTTACCGCCAGGATATTGAGTATTAAGAGTTTGATTACACAAGATGGTTAAATTATTATATACGTTTTAAACTTTTTTTTTGAATATAAAGTCCACATTCATTATTTAGATCTAGTGTGTTTATTTTAAATCAAAAAAATATTTCTTCGTGAAATATGTGTTACAAAAATTTAAGGCATTTCTTGTGTATAACTAAACAAAATATTCCGGTTGCGTTACACCGTTTTATTTATCAGCTTGAAACGATGAGGTTGATTAATAACAAGAATTTTTATGGTATTTTGTTATTTATTGGATTTATAACACTTTAACCTAATGATACAGAGGGAGAACTAAATGCTATGTAGGCATTTTCTGCCAGTCAACCCAGAGAGGTAACAAAATTAGCTTGTAGATATGAGTAAAATAAAATAAAAAACAATTTATAAATATATACATAGTTATATGTACTATATACAAATATACTAACAATACATAAATGAGTAATATTAACATGAAACGTAATTATCCCCGTCGACTAAGTATATTTCTTTTAAATGCAATCTTTTAAAAATTTGTCTGTTTGGTGCTCTCTTAATATCTTCGGATCGAAGATTCCAAAGGAAAATAAACTGCACTGTGATGGCAAAATTGAAGAAATCAGATCCGTGTTGTGAGACATGAATCTTTAGATTATTAGAATGACGCCAATCTTTACCAGATATTGAATAGTATGGAAAGTATTTAGATAATATTAAAATTATTACTTTATATAATATTATATGTATTTACTTATGCCGTATCTAACTACTTAGTTATTTCCATAGCTTATGTTTTTGACGTCTCGATAAGTGTACAAACATTACTGCATTCTGATTTGTACTACGAAAAAATGGTTAAACTGCCTTATTTTTTAAGTGATAGGCGCAAAGTGGCGCATTGTAATCTTCCTAACAATTATCTGATTTTTATTGGCAGGTTTACCCTTACCACCAACAATATCTTTGTTGTTTTTTTTTCTATTGTATGAATCCATTTTATACTTTAGTACAAGACTTGCTTATCTTCATTATGATTGTCTTGATGATTATATTCTTTGCTGCGTGCTGTTACTGGATATACTGGAGGTCGGGTGTAAAAGACTTGGATCGAGCAACTGCCACTTTGCCTTCTCTACCAACTCTTCCTATTATAGGAAATGCCATGTTATTCATTGGAGATGCTGAAAGTGGGTATAATGTTAACGAATAAATTAATTAATTAGAAAATACAGTACAACAAGTTTAACACTAATTACCAATAACAGATTCAGTTCATTACAATTTTTTTATTTATTTTGAACCTGAATACATTTAAAAAATAAATGCTCACTAATTTCTTTATTTGTTAATAAATGTTATTATTGTAATATTTTATCGATAGACAGAATAACGTTTGACTTTTGTGGTATTTTTTACTCAATTTCAATAACAAATGTTTCATATTCTTAAAAAATTAATTATTGTAATTAATAAATAATTAAAAATTAAAAAATATTAAACGTAACCGTGTGATTCATATATGTCCGATGGTCCAATTCCATATCAAGTTGTGTTTTGCGTGATCATCTAGAAGCATTAGAGATTACATGTTGTAGATCTGGCATTTTTACTCCCTTTTATGTCCTTTTAAATATTTACTGAATTCGATGCCACAAGACATTATATCACAAACATTACTTTATGGAACAAACTTCCCCGTAAAGTAAACGTTCTATGTTCGAGTATAAAAAATGTGCCAACTTACATGAACTCACAGACTTAAAGTACAAAATTTTATACAGTGCGGGATTTGACAAGAAAAACTAAACAAAAAAAAAGTGACAAGTGCATGACTTTAATAACATTGCTCGTTTTGCATAGTCTATTATATTTCAGAATCTCTATTAATAAAGGAATAACAATGCAATAAATAAATATCTTACTGTAAAATATTATCGTTACTTTCCTTTTATTTATTGCCTTGTCTGCATAGTAATGGTTTAACGGTACTTTTAATATTTTTGTCTTGGGACCTTGCGTTATTTTTCATTATTTTATCGTAAGTTTATACGTTCAGTTTGCTCTGTTTCAAACTACTTCACTGTTGATAATTATTTCCAGAAATCGTTGAAAGTCTCAAAAAAATAGCAAAATTAGGCTATAAACATAAAGGGGTTACAAAAATTTGGCTTGGCTCGAAACTTTATGTGGGTAAGTTTTTCTATCAATATATATAATTGTTCTCATTAGAATGTATATATGTGTATATATATATAATATAAGATAGATAAGAGTAATGTTTATATGTCAGATAATTTTATAATATATAAACTACAACAAACGCATAACATTATCATAGTTTTCATGCTTTTTAAATGTTTTAGTTCTTTACCGATATTTTATCAAATTAAAATCGATTACATACAAAGTTATTTATTGTAACATAAGCTTTAGAGATAGATACAGATAAAAAAATATTTTACAAAATTATTGATATTTTGTAAACAATGTCTTGATTTAAGTCTTCTTTTTATAAAAATTACATATTTCAGCCATCGGTAACGCTGAAGATGCGAAAGTAGTTTTAGATAATTGTCTAGATAAAGATGTGGTTTACCGTTTTCTTCGTCCGTGGCTCGGTTATGGGCTTTTTATTGCGCCACGTGAGTATCACTATTTGTACACAATTTTTAAATGCAGTTGCTTACAAATCACAAGTAGTGCCTTATAAAACTGAAGAAGAGTCCGTTAGTGTCAATAGCTGATTCTCTGGACAAGTTACGTTAAGGAGTTTGTTCTGTGTTCACTTGTTTATGTATTAAAGACTACGTAGTCTACGATTAGACGAACTTAAAATAAAAAAAAGGAAATGATTCATTGTATTAGGTAAACCTTTACCAGTAGACCAGTTATCAATTTTACACGGGATTTTTTATTTTTAGAGTTCAAAGCTTTATTTAATAAAACATCAATACTCTGCCGTCATTACTATGCTGGTTTATATTTATTTTATCTTTACATAACTATAAATTATGGTTATTATCTACTATCGTTATGACAATTGGTTTAAGACAAAGAAGTTTATACACTGCATCGCTATAAGTGGCATGTAAGAATAAAGTATAATATAAAAAAAAATCGTGATAAAAAATGCATATATTTAAAATTCAAAAGACGTCTTAAATTAAGCCTCATATTATCACCTATATGGCAGTGAAAGTCCTGTAAAAAATAGTTGGAGCCGTTGCGGACATTGCCCTAAACAAACAAAATTACTTTTCGAAAGACTATTTGCTTTTCGTTTACCACTTGTTTTTTGATAACATATTATATATACTTAAGAAATAAATTCAAAACTATATAAGGTATTGCAAACAAAAACTTAAATTTTATTTATTTCAAAGTTGTTGTTTACTTTGATAGTATTTCTTATTAGATTACAGTAAATAAATTAATACATAATTTTTTTTTTATTAATAATAATGAAAGCTATGCAGTTGTTTAAAATAAATAAATGTTGGGTAATTATAATAAGGCACATCTAATTATTTACTAGAGAGTTATAGAACACTTAAAATATTGCAGTTAATTTATGGAAGACCCATAGAAAAGTTTTATTACCAGTTTTTCATAACAAAATAGTAGAGGACTATGTAGGAGTAATAGGAGAACAAGTAGAAATACTGTTAGAAAGGTTGAACGAACAAGTCGATAAGAATTATTTCGATGCTCTTAAATATATCACTGCATGTACATTGGATATCGTATTTGGTAAGTAATTTTAATAATCTATCGACATTTGATTATAGTCGTCTATAATTTAAGGTCATCAGTTCATTATTGTTTACGACTACACATTGGGTTTGAAGTGGGTGGATGCGAGAAGCTGAGGATCGCATTTGGTAGAAGTCATTGGGGAAAGACTATATCCAGCAGTGGATAAACAAAGGCTGAAAATGATGACGAATGATGATGATGACTACACAAATTATGGTTTCCTGGCGGGGAATTTCGCCGACGCTGTCTTAGTTAACTACTACCGCAGCACTTATTCCTAAAATAACAAATTGTAATTTGTATGTATTACATTTTTTTATATAAAAATATTGATTACTGGGATAAAATGTATTAATCTAACCTGGGGCCACATTTTAATGGGAAACATATCACTTACATTGCCACGGACGGTCTATTAGGCTACTCGCGCAAAAAATTTTACAATTGATAAATACTTTTATTGTACCAAAAAACAACATGTAATTGTTAAAATTGACTTTCAAGGGGTCACGAAGTACTTCTTTAAATATCAAGAAATTTTGTGTGAACTAAGTACATTAACCGGCAATAAGAAAATTCAGATTAGTTCTCCGCCATATTTGCCACGCTGAATGTTTAATAAAGAAAATGATAGTTAAAGTCAAGTGATTTCTTTACAACTAGTCTGGCTATAAATACTGTTACATAAAAACTTTCCTTTTTTTCAACTTTTTAATTATTTTGAATTTGAAACACGTATGCTATTTTAAAAACTTCTTTCGATTTTGCGCCATTGTACATATATTTTCGTGTTCATTATCAAATTACAATATGGAATGGGGTGTTAAAGAAAACAGGATTGCAGTGATCGCCTTGCACAAAGTGGGATGGAGTCGGTCCGGTTCTTCATATTCCAGACACTTCAAAACCTTACTATCAGTCCAGCCGTATGTTCGCATATCATACTATCAACAGATACAATAATACTTCCTCTGTCTCGAAGAAGACCAGAAAAGATTGGGGTGGCCGCGTGCTGTTATAATTACAAAGGCTGATAATGCTGTTAAAGCCAGAATTCGTCGAAACCCCATTACGAAGCAAAAAATTTTATCGCAAGAAATGAAGATTCTCGCTAGGACTCTGTCACGTATTATAAAACAAGACCTGAAGCTCGGTGCTTATCGTCGATGTACAGGATATGACCTAAATCAATTTTTACAATTAAAGGAAGTGGATGGAATAAAATGCCTTCTGTTACGATACGCAGGTGAAAGGAACAGAAATATCCTCTTCACTGTTGAAAAAATTTTCACAATTGAAGAACACTACAATAAGCAAAATGATAAAGTGTACGATTACAGTTCTAAAGAAGCTGCTCAAGTGGCCGGAAATGTATGATGAGTAAGATGGGGCCTGTCTTATTAAGAAGTCATAAAACTACATTTTTGTGAAAAAGGAGTGAAAACTTCAGCTAAAGTGTATTAAGATACAATCTTGGATCATGTTGTGAAAGCTTTTAGCAATATACTTTTTAAAAATATACCATGGGCTTTCCAGCAGGACTCCTGGTTACAAAGCACGAACTACCCAAACCTGGCTTGAAATCAACGTTCCGGACTTTATAAGAGCTGAATACTGGCCCTCGTCTAACCCAGACCTCAATCCTTTAATCTTCAAATTAAGGATAATTTTAGAGGACATGGCCTGCTCTAAACGACACGGCCACGTTGAGTCTGTTAAAAAATCTTTGGAGCAAACAGTGACGATGGTGGAAATTTCTCTTGGAAACAGTCGGTAAATGCATAGATTCATAGCCAAACAGATTAAAGGCCTGCATAAAAGCCAAAAGTGACCAATTCGAATATAATTTTTTTTTCCTTTTTGGCGTGACTAATAAATATGTAGGAATAAATTTTAATAATATTACACTACTGCATTTAAAAAAAATGCATTTTCATTTGTAACAGAACTTACGGCCGGACTAGGTAAATATGATTGTCACAATAAATCTAAAAACATCGCGTAAATAATTAAGTTAATTTATTTTAGAGTGATGTCAGATTATTGTAATGTTCTCATTTTATTAGTACTTATTTTTTTGTATCACTTATATTTTACGATTAATAGCAGTATTGCCATAAATAAAAAAAAAACTAATAAGGTTTTACGAGCACTCAGTCGTGCTGTTTATGATCGATTATTACTTAACTAAAATAGTTATATTGATGATTACCACGTACACAATAGACAAACATTATATTTACGTACTTCTCCTTTGAAGATGTAGAGACTCGTACTTGAATTTATTTGCCAACATACGATTCGCTGCATACTGAATATTGTTCAATCACGTTTTATAATACCTAAGTTCCTAAGTAAATCAACAATATTACATCAACACAAATAACATGTATGTGTTTGTAATAAAAAAGGCTTTGTTTCTTTTGAAATCAAGTTCAAGCGCATCTCTATGTATGTAGTTTTGATATCAACTTAAATTTGGTATACATATACCAATTCTGTGATATTTGATGAAATAGAGATTTTATTTATATAGATACAATCCCAACCTTATTTATTACGGATATAAATCCAAAGTTATAGAACTTTGGGTTTGTAAAATTAAGCGATAATGTCTCATTTTGTTTAATAAATTCATGGTCTTATTTGGTTTAACAACAGAAACGGCGATGGGTGAACGTATGGATATTCAGCACACTCCAGATACACCCTACCTTCGCGCTCGTCATACTGTTATGACAATACTTAATATGCGTTTCTTTAAAGTTTGGCTACAGCCAGATTGTCTCTTCAACTTGACGTCATATGCAAAACAGCAAACAGACAATATCAATTTAACGCATAAATTTACGGATGAGGTATATTTTCCCGTTAAAAGTAAAATATTTTCTTTAATGATTACTTTCTGGCTTTACACAATGGATTACGGATTTAGAGGAATGGTTTATAAATATTTTTGTCTTTTTAACATCTTCGACGGGAATATTTAAGTCAAGAGTAATACGAACATTTATTTCGTTTCTAGGTTGTCCTGAAAAGACGTCTGGAATACGAAAGAAATAAATCAAAGAATTCATCAAACATTCAAGGTAAATAAAACTTCAACACCATAAACAATACTCTACATTTTCTAAACTACACAATATCATATTTTTATTAATGTAATGACGATTATTATAGATACTACGATAGTAGGTGAAAGTGCATGATTATTCATGTTTCACATTTTTTCTTTATTTATGAGGTTTATATTTTTATACGACACACAAATGAAAGTAAATTCGCCCTTAGCTACTGTATTCATTATAATACCGTAGATAAATTATTAACCATTGCTTACTTTGATTGTTATTTCTTAATATCCGAAAGAAAAATATCACAAATATGAAAAACCTAAATAAAAATTTTTTCATCCTTTTTTATATTTTACGTTGTTCTCAAGAATAGCGACAAAGTTAAATTTATTACAGACATTTTAACACTTATGTAAGTATAGAAGTCATCATGTTTAAGAGCCAATAAGCAAATCAGTGCTAAGACACTGGGTTATACTATCTAACACATTGAAATAATTTTGCGATGCTTGTTAAGTTTATGAGTTGAAGACAAGGATGCTTGAACAATGTTATTTACTTCGATATTACTTGTAAAATGTTTTATTTAAATTATGTTAAATTGTTACAGGCAATATTTAGCTAAGCATTACGATCAATAACTTAATGTATCATAGAAAACACTTTATATTGTAATGGATGAAATATTTTTAACAGTTTGTAGCTTGCCATGAATTAAATAAGGCAGCAATAAAAATATTTTAATTCTCATATGATAATACAATAAACTCACATGGTAATACTTACTTGATGGAATAAAAACAGGAATAAGCTGGAGTCTCGAATTCTACAATATTCGTCGCCGTAATCAACTGCAATGTTTAGTGCTTTAGAAATATACGTCTAATGCAATTTGAATATTGTAAATAGTAAATTTTTACTACAGCTAAATATATACGCACAAAACCAGAGTTACAGAGCAAAACATAGTTAACGAGTCCAAGGTCTTAATGAAGATGAGCAACCTTCGATCCTTCGAGATATTTACCAATGTTCTAGTTGTTAATAAAAAATTTATGGATTCTGAATAAATATCCGAATGCTCTCTAAATGGTTGAGGCAGGTTATCCATATCCATTAGATGATATAAAATACATGTTCATAACGATTCATGATAAAAAGTGACTCTGCTGTTATCATTATTAATGACTGAATAATGTAAAGTTTATTATAAACTAAATGTTCAATTAAGCGTAATTTTTCCAGGTGGCAAATTTCGCGTTGTCCTGGATATGTTATTTGGCTGCGAGACTGAGTTCACAGATGAGCAAATAAGGGAACACATTGACTCTATCACTATCGCCGGAAACGACACCACGGCACTTGTCATTGCTTACACTTTGGTTCTTCTTGGTGTCCATCAAAATGTGCAAGAGGCTATCTTTAAAGAGTATGTTAATTTTCGTAGTCACATTTTTAATAAGATTATTTAATCTCAGCGTTCTTTCGGAAAATTATGTACAAAGAAGCATTCTTTGATTATTTTTACATAGATAGATTGTTCTTTCAAGAATTTTACCATTACTTTTCAGACAAATTTCAATCTTTGGTGATTCGAAACGTCAAGCAACAAAAGAAGATATTAACAGCATGCATCATTTAGAAAGAGCAATAAAGGAGAGCATGCGTCTATATTCAGTGGTGCCCATAGTTGCTCGAAACATCGATAAAGACTTGTATTTACGTAAGATCAACACTTTTTTTATAATTCATCCAAAAATAAAATTATTAATTTCTATCTACTGTTTGTTAACATTAGCAAATATCTGAAAGTTCTATTGGTATTATTTAATATCTTTTACTACCTCCGTGGTATATTAGGTGAGCACTTTCCTTATGACTTAAACATACAATTTTCATGTAAGTAATATAAATCGGTTTGCTTGTGATATTTTAATTAGTAAAGTAAAAAGTTACAGCTTAAAATTTAAATGTAATTTACCCGTATCACAATATGTTATATAATCTAATAAATTTCGTAGCACATTGTGGAGTAACATTGCCAGCCAGCACGAGTGCCGTAGTTGGCATATTTGCTATTCATCGCTCCGAAGCAGAATGGGGTCCGAATGTGGATGAATTTGATCCAGACAGATTTTTGCCTGAAAAATCGATCGGCCGACATCCTGCTGCCTTTTTGCCTTTTAGCTATGGTCCCAGGAATTGTATTGGTTAGTAACAATCACCATAAATACACAGCTGATCGTTTTACAAACTTTAAATAAAACTACAATTTTTATTTTCTCAAAGACACGTACTGAGAAAATAACGCACATGAGCAATGAACTCTTAAGCTCTGTTAAATGTAAAATTAGAGGTAAAGTAATAAATTATTTATTTACCATTGTTATGACGGACACTAAACAATAATATTTTATTTACAGGTCGAAATTTCGGTATGATTCTAACCAAAAGTATTATATCAAGTATTCTCAGATTGTATAAAATAGACGCTAAAAACATAGGTCGCTTAAAAATGGAGTTGCTTTTATTTCCTATTGACGGTCATCAGATCCGTCTCACCAGAAGATGATTTAATAATTTCTTATATTACACGAATATTACATATTTAAAATAAAAACACAAAATTTTAAGATTTTGTCACGTTTATTAAAAAATAAATAACTAAATAAACCCCAGTGAATACTTTAAATTTAGTTTTATTAAAATAAGACGATTTTTATAACTGCGTGGGTATAGACATGCGTTACGTACGCCTAAACTTATTTAAATATCAATTTAATTAGTAGCTTCCTCAATACATAGTCGCAGAAACAAGGATATTGGGTTTATAAATTTTCAACATTGAATTTTTTCAAATGTCAGTATATAAATTTCTATCACGAAGGATTATTGCCAATTTTGAGCGCCATATGTTAGAAAAGGTTGTATGTTATTTACTAACATATTGCGCATAATATGTAACATTTATAACATATTGGGAAACGGCTGGCATTTTCCTGTAGTTGTTTCCCATTGGTTGACTTTTATAACAAGCCAAGGGTATAGTGGCGATGGAGTTAATATTTATTTCATCATTAAACCTATGTAATAAATAAAAAGGAAATAAACAGATAAATACTATTTCATAAATCCAAGTATATTGATAGTTTCCAGTATTTGTTTTATGACACACAATAATAGTTCTTTCTATATTTACGTACACTAAATAAACATATTGCTTTTTTGCCACTGTGTTACGTACTCAACATTGCTATACAATCAATAAGAATGATCCTACTTTTATATATTCTATTAATAATAATGCCTTTATAATAAAAGTAACATATGTTTCTTCCTACGTAAATGATTTGTAGCTTTTTTCATGAATATTTGAATCTCTCTCTCTCTTGTGTTATACATATATAAGCGTATGTATAACACAAGAGTCATATTATCTAAAAATATTTGAGTGGCTTGGGTGTTGTTTCATTTTTTATTGTGACACTGTCTGTAATCGCATTTGCTGGCGTAGTTTTAATACGTCTTGCTTTGGAAACTGTACGTAATGTTAATAATGGTTTTGTGGTATAATCAAATTCCAAGATCGCATGATGTTCCACAATATCACGAGAATCGTCAACGCCGCAAGTCATGAATTTACCATGTTTTGTTAAGTCACTGAAACCAACACCGCAAGGTCGATCGATGAGTCGTGAGGTCATCATGCCGATGACGTGGCCGGAACATACGACTGCAGAACCTAAATCATCCTTGGAACAAATATTAAAAATGTATGCTGCAATGAGTTAAACATGCCGTTTCTATCAGTTTTGTTATAGCAGATCTATTAAGAATTTTGCACTGAACTTAATTTGAACTTAAACAGCGCAAAACTGTATTGGGAAATACTTTACATGAGACCCATTACCGGCAGCGAACGTCTATTGATTGAGATGATGAGTTTATTTTGTGACTATTATAACAACTTAAAGTTTTAATATTGATCGTAAATATTAATTTTAAAATTCACAGTCTACGTACTTAGATGTCATGCTGTTATTGCTGATATTAATTAAATGCATGGTCACAATTCAAAATGACATAAATAAGGTTCGTCGGTTTTAATATAAAAAAATACAATGGCACTTACAGGACACAAAGCTCCCTGCGTTTCTGACTGTAAAAATAAATACTTTATAAACATAATTCTCTTCCGTTACTTTACGTTCTTCACAAATTAGAAAATTAAATAAAAGAAAATCTCCGACGTAATTTACTTTGGACACAATTATATTAGATTGTTATCTCTTTTAAAATTACTTTTATTTTTTAATTGATAAAAGTAAATAATCATCATCATCTTCATCAGCCGAAGGAAGTCCATTGCTGGACACGGGCCTCCCTAAAGATCTCCACATCGATCGGTCCTGCGTTGCTCGCATCCATCGGCTTCCTGCAACCTTCACGCAGTCAGTATGTCCTCCGATTCCACCGGGCACTAGGAGCCGTCGTTTGTAGGAGTTCATATGGGCGGATTTAGGTCATTTCCTACCACGCTGGCCCAGTAAATAGTCGTAAAGTATTAAAATAATTCCATATGGTAAATAATGTTTAATAACTCCTGTATGTACCTTACAATGGGGCTGACGAATACATAGGTATTTACTTTGGTAATTCCAAAACCGAGCACAATATTCTGGCGGCAACACATTAACGTCCATGCGATAAAGATGAATTAACATTGGAATCAAATACCCCTAAAAGATTTTCTCTTTATAATAAATGTATGACCTATTTTAGTTAGAGTAGTATGAATCATCCGCTTTGCTTGTTTCTTTATTTAAATACTAACATTTCTTCTACTCCCCCATCCAAAAAATTTGCAAGAGCGATCCTTATACAAACTTGAGACACTCGGTGTAGTAACTCCATAACGTACTCTATTAATAGTATAATCGGCACCATCTTCTGGTTTATAAAATGAAAATTGTCGATCCAGAATCATTAAAGCTATATTATCAGAAGAACAATCTTTCCACCGCAATGTATGATTATATCCTGTGAATTGAAGACATTAGTGTTAATCAATATTTATTTGTAATTACAATAGTAAAAAAAATTTAAACGTTGCTTACCTTTATGCATACATATGTTATTTACAAATCTGCTGATTCCTGTGTTTTCCAAAAAAAGGTGGGTGCCGGCAAATATCTCAAACTTGTATTTTTCACCAAATACGCAACTAGCTGGTGTCAATACCACATTAGCTTCAATTATTATACCAACGCAAAACATCATAGCATGTGATAAATAGTAAACCTGTAAAAAAAATTACCAGAAAGAAATTAATTTCAACTTAATACGTTTACCTATATCACATTTTATCGATTCAACGATTTAAGGTAAATTATTTCTACTTCGTACAATGTATTGTGCTTCATTTTGATCAGCTTTTCGTCCGAGAAACCCTGCAGCGTTATCAAAATCTATTTCCACTGTAACAGTATACATAAAGACGACACTTGTAATTAAAAATTTGTAAACAATGGTATAAAGTATTTTTTCTTAAATCTGAACATCGTTAAAACTATTACTTATAACTACGTTAGACCCGTGTTGGCAGGTCATATGCCAGTTTTATTGATATAATAATATATGCTCATTCATTAAAACTAAATACTTAGAGTCGCAAATCCGCCAATCTGTCCTGCGCCCATTCTGAAGTTTCTCTCTGAAATATACGAATCGAAGAATGAGAAATAATTAATCTACTATAGAAATGAAAACATAATTCTCGTTTTAATTTCAACCTATTTTATTGCTTTACTATCGATTAGTAGCTGTTCTACAAATGGAAACAAAATATGTAAAAAAAGTACATGTTAACTATTCAATAATTTTTCTTAAATTATTGTGAAATTTTTGCTTGCTGTTATTATTCTATTTACATTTTTGTTGTATATATTTTTTATGGATAAATTAAAACATAAAAAAAAAACAAAAAGATCTCTTGATTCTAGGTATAAATAAAGCATTTTTTTTATTCTACGATTTGACAAGACAAAGAAGACGTTCACCTGATAGTAAATGGTACGCTTGCCCATATCAATGTGGTGCTATTTACGATTTTATACATTGCACCACATTGCGCTCATCGCCTTGAGACATGGGATGTTAAGTGTTGTTGCCCCAGTAATTACACTAGCTACAGCGTCCTCAAACAGAAACACAGTGATGTTTGCACATTACTGTTTAGCAGCAGAAATAGGAGCTGCACCTTTTTTTTGATTTCGGAAGCAAATCTTCGAAAGATACCTTGCTTTAGGAGGGAAGTCATAGTTATGTGCGATTCTTACTCGCTAAAACCCTCTCAGTGGACTGAATCAGTGCATTCGGGGAGACTCCGGGATCTGTTATAGAACGCACCGGTGCCTGTCTACACTTTCTTTGAACACGTCTCTGAGGAGGGGCTTTAACCCTCTTAGGCTGTGCCACACAGGCTCGCTTGTTGAGCGCTATGGGCCCTCACTTTCAAGGCCCGTGCAAATCCTAGACCCTTTTAGTCGCCTTCTACGACAGGCAGGGCTTACCTTAATCCTCTTCTTACTAGCCCGAGATAACAGAGCTTCACAGAAGGAGACCAACGCTGCCTATGTACTCTTCATAGAAGCCACTTCTGCTACTGGCAGCGAAAGATCGTATCCGTTCCTGTTGATCAGGCTTTGTCGCTCGGACTACCACGCCCCTGCGTTCAGCGTGCCGAACAGGCATTCAGCGAGGATTTGCTGCGCAGAATCAGGGTTCCCGCCACAGTGGTGGCATTGCGTCGTCGGTTCGCATCCGATCCTTTTTAGATGCTCACCGAAATACCCATGTCCGGTAAGCACCTGCGTCAATCTAAAGGTGACGTGCGCTATTCCACCCGATGGAAGCCATACTTCGAAGCTTGGCAGCACCGTGCTTACAATGTGCTGTCGCGAGCTATGGGGCTCAGCGAGCCAAGCGCCACATTAATCAAAATATAGCGGTAATGCGAAAGCGTGACCGCTTCCTTCGTTACTCTCCAACCTTTCACCATGCGCAAAGCAGAAGAAGTTATCCATGATAGATCAATGATCGACTCTTCCTGCCACCCACACACAGGTGCTGACGGATCCCCGGTGTGCAAAGTCCACCTTTGCAAAGTCTCTCTCCTTGTGCTGTTTCGAGAGGACCCTCACATTTTGGAGTGTGCATTGAAATCACCCTGAACAAGAACTGGATGAGGTTGACATCTGCGAATGCATTTACCTACAGAGTCCAAGTACGACTCGTAGGCGGCGAGTGTGCAGTTTGGGAGAGACATAGCAGCCTTGGGAGAAACAGAGCAGCCCACAACTGCAAAAAACCCCCTTTCCACAGCAACAAAATCTTGCCCTCTAAGAATTGAAGAACAGGGTGGGTCTCCCGTATTACCATTCCAATAGATAGTGATCTTGCCATTTTCGCTACCAAACCAGTGAGAATGGTCTGGCACATGGTACGGTTGGGTCTTTACGGTCGAAGCTATCGACCACTGCGCGAGGGATTGCAGTAGTAGGTCCGGCGCCCCGCGGCAGTGATTCAGGATAGCTTGGAGTATCTTTATCGTTCGAGTGAAGGTGACACTTCCATATCCTCCTGCGCACTTAAGTTTGGCACAGGAGCGAAAGTCTGATTCCTCCCTCTTCCTGTTCTCCTCCGTTTAGGTGCACAAGCCATAGCCCCCAGACAGTGATTGGCTGGGCGGCCGAGAACCACGCGCTGTGGTTATCTCAGCTCTCCGCTAGGACATTAACTAGCCCTATGAATAGGCTCACTGCAAGCGTAGCACTGCGTGCTACGATCCTTTTCATTGGGCACCTATTACGAACATTCCCCAATTCCAGACACCAGTGACACTGCAATGGTCGTTTCGCTAGAACCTCAACCCTTGCTAATGTCCACTCAACGCGAACACGCTTTGCTGTCGCCAGCTTTCGTACTGCGCTACAGGTTAACATACTCAGACAGATCCCATTCGCAGAGGAGTCCGGTGAATCTCGCCTACCTTAACGTCAGGTGGTACTTCCTCCACCTCGTGTGCAAGGGGCAGTATGAAACCGCCCCCGCAGCCCCCGGCACGCATGCGTGGTGAGCTCACTAAAATAGGAGCTGTAACCTGGAACGGCCGCCTCGGGCCGGTTCTTCACCGCGGGCCGGTCGGGTAGATTCCTCTTCGCTTCACCGTGGGTGACCCAGCCACGGCTACTAAGCCCCTCCGCCACGACATGGCGTGAAACTGTTGGAAGGTCGGCAGGTACCTGGGGTGGATAACAGCAGCGATTGACAATCCTTCAACCATGCAGCACCTCGCGCTGCTTCCGCCGCTTGTGATTGGGGTATTTTTTATAGAGATTTTCTTCTCATGGCCCGGTCAGTTAAGGCAAAACCTCTCGTTCTCGATAGGAGCCACGAGACGTGACCACGACACTCTGACCGGGTTTACGGGTTCCACGCGGACCTGCGCTACCCACATCCAAAGGCTTTCCGCGTGCTTCAATAGTTAACACGGTCTCCGGTACCGCCGGGCACTAGGGGCCGTCGTTTGCAGGGGCTCATATAGGAGGGAATTTCCCACTACGCTGGCCCAATGCGAGTTCGCGGGAGCCAGAGCTTCGTTTGTTAATTAGCAGGGTTTTTTTTTTTTTATGTGGGGGAAATGCCTACGCATACTCGTTCTAGGGGGGGCAAGGACGAGTTATGTCGGGCTTGCACCGACTAAAACCCCCACGATGTTCCGCCTCGTCGCCATGATGGCAGGGTCACGGGAACTCTCGCACTCAACCGCGACCCTGCCGGCGCTGGCCGCTTGCGCAGCCCCACCTCGGGAGGGAGGGATGAACTCTCCCTTTCCAGGGCGCGCCGGAACATGCAGCGCGCCCCCTCCTCGACCTCATGCATGTGCGGGCGACCGGTTCCTCCGAACCTGTCGCCCAGAGGCCATGGGAGCCACTGGAGAAAACCTCTCCCGGCTCCCCGCGGCGGAGAGATGTTAGGCCCGCCGCTCCGGTGAGCTCCAGTTACCCCAACCGGTGCTCGAACCTGGAGCGGCCGCTTCGGCCAGCCCTTCGCCGCGGGCCGGCCGGGTGGGTTCCACTTGGCTTCGCCGTGTACCGGACCACGGTTACTAAGCCCCTCCGCCACAACAAGGCGAGAACCCGTTGGAGGGGTTAATTAGCAGGGTGCACCACGAGCAGTTGAGGTTGGCTTGGGTCCCGTGAGTTGTTATGCGAGACCCCTTACACCCAAAAATTTACATTTAATGTACTTTGTAAATTTATAAAAATAAGTACAGTTACAATATATATACATAAATTTTGTAACAAAATAAAAATAACTCAACCATAGACAAAAACAGCAAAATATTTAAGTGATCTGTAAACTAATGATCATACAAAGTAAACATTGATTTAAATATATAAACAGATACTTGTAATTTTCAAAAAAGTAGCTATGCAGTAATATATATGTTTATTGAAATCTTTAATACCTTTGCATTAGTCCTTACATTATTTTTGAAATAAAAGAGAAACCTGCAAAATTCGTTAATTATCGAGCCAGGGGAAATTATAGTTAATATGATTTAAGAATCAAATTCCACAAATTAATTATTTTTTCTTTTGCTTAAACTAAATGTCAAAGAATTAAATATTTTTTATCTGTTCTTAGCTATCATACGTTAACAAACAAATATTTTCCATGGTACAATTTCAAAACAATTGCATTATGTTTTATCATAACACCCACGCCAATATTCCATATCTTTAAACTTTAATTTCCTCCAAATGAGATAAATATTAGCAATAGCATAATAAAGTACGTTTAAATAAATCAGAACAAACGGAAATCCTTTACAGTAAATATATTTCTTTACATCGTGTGTGTTTCAAGTCAATATTAGGATATTATAATGCATTTTACCAGTAACATTGTACATATATTTGCTATATTTACGGTTGTGAATGTTAAAGTTATATTATCGCAGTTTAATAAGCCCTGGAACGATAAGTATGAAAATATGTGTCCAAAGTTGTTTCCTAAATATTTCGGAAACTACGCACCGGCTGGTAAGTAGTGATGTGGGTCTAACTCATTTGTTTCATAGTAAATTGTTTTTCTAATAACTTGCTTATAGTCTTAAACAAATTTAGGTACAATTAAGTATATTGATATAACAATATTAGTTACTGCTCAGTGTTATATTCCTTACTACTAAAATTGGCAAAGAGAGGTGATCTTTCTGATGGTATAGTAAAGCTTTTGAACAGCCCTTATTGCTTGTATGCTGTTCCTACTCTGGCTTTAAGAGATTGGAAACAAATTAATGCCCTTGGGCATGTTTAGCTTTTAACACTTATTGAAGCTTATAACTTAATATAAATTTTGTTTTAAATTAAACAACTTAATTTATTTAAGCATAAATGTGGATTTTCAGGCAATCTTACTGCAGGAAATATCTCAGAAAAAAAGGATCTAAAAGGTGTAAGACAATGTGTTATGGGATGTTGCCTTGCTGAATCTTGTAATGTTGTATTTACTGTGGATTCTAAATGCTATCACATAGAGTGTGTTAGTGATGAACTATGTTTACCACTATCCAGGATTGGTACCCAACAATTTGAATCACATGTATCCATGGTATTAGTTAAACCTGTGTTACCAAATGGTAATTATTAATAAGTTTATTTATTGAGAAAACAGAAAAAGGACACTTTAACATTAAGCTTATTAATTTATCCTGATGTAATAATTCTAAAAAATACAAAAGTTTATACTAATTTCTACATTTTATACAAATTGAACTTAGCAGACATTCCACTGGTAGTGCATTTATTTATGAAGGAAATATATATTATTTATATTATTCTTGACACTTGTCAATAATCTAATCAAACAATAAGAATGTATAATATACTTTTTTGTGCATAACTCAAATAATTTTTTAAATTAAATTAATTTATTACTCCTCATATCTTCAGTTATCTAAGAGAGAAAATCTTATCATAATTGAGTTAAACTGGTTATAACAGAAAAAATATAGACCAAAAGTTTAAAAATATTTTTTAGTATACTTATGTAAAGATTTATATGAACTAAATAAATTAATGTAACAATTCAAAGGTACATATTTTTAAAGACTCATTTCTCAGTACTATTACTTAAAATGGATTATAGTGAGCCCGAGTTTAATTAATTTAAACCAGTCAATATTTTCACTTATTTCAATTGTAAAAAGTTCAATGTTTGTGTAGTTTGAAGGTAGATTAAGTGGCACAAATAGTATATTTTATGCCTATTCAGAAGAAAAGGCATAAAGTTTAACAAATAATATTTATATTGTAAATATTCCTTATAGTAGTAATGTTCTTATAATGATTTCATATAATAATCATTTATTTTTGTAGAAAATTGGCTGGATATTTTAGATCAATCAAATACCCATGAAACAAATAGTAATTTTTCACCTGACGATGAAATATATTCACCATATACAAGTCGATATTCTGATTTAATAACCGAAGATGAAGACTTTCTTTCACATTTTCTTAATAATTTACCTAATCATGAAGAAGATGGGACTCAAACATTTGGCAAATTTAGAGACACCAATGATAATGTAATGATAATGGATGCATCCAACATTCTTGAAAAATTTCCATGTGTTGTGGGTACTTCTGATCACTGTCCTTTTAATTCTGAATGTGTGTCAATTGGATTAAAACTTAATAATGGATTCTGCAAGTGTATTCCTGGTACTGAAGAAAATGTCCGGGGTGCTTGTGTTAAAATATTAAGACCTTATTCTAAAGGGCCTTATATTCCAATGGATGATAATAAAAAGAGTGATGACTTAGTTAATGAATCAAAAACTGGTGACAATAAATCTGAAACACCAGCACCAACCCTAAATTTGACAGTTTCAATATTATCAAAGCAGGTATGTTAATAACATCACTTTTTATGCAATAAGTGGAACAAAACTCACTTGATGGAAATAGAACCTGATGGAAACATGAAAAGTAGTGTATTGTTATGAATGTGGTAATAAATAGGATGTATTAATGTTTAAACTGCATTATATTGAACTTGACACTTTCAGACATGATGTTATACTCAAAGTTATTTCACTAGCTTTATTGTTTTGATATCAGAAAAGACCTTAAGACCCTTAAGAAGAACCTTAGATAACACCAAATGTAAATATAATATTTATAGATGTGATGAAATGCAATATTTACCAAAAGGTTTTCAACAATAGAACCATGCTAAAATTAAAAATTAAACTTTATTTTTAGTTTCTTAGTTTCTGTAAATTTTACTTTTGAAATTATTAAGTAATGATAAAAAGCGATAAGATAAACAGTACAGGAAAATAAACTTACTTTATTTTATGAATTTATTTTTACATTTTAATTTTTCAGGTTCAACTTCCAGACAATGAGGTTACTCTGGCTGCTTATGCTATACCTGATGAAAAGTCCACAATGAGCCACTATAACTATGTATGGACCCTTGTTGATCAACCCAAAAATGGATTCACTGGTATGTTTGTGCTATCAACATTTCATTTTATAAGTTAGAATATTTTTTTTTTAGATAGAAATTTGTTGCATATAACTGCTAGTTGTTTCAGTATTGATTATAATATCTTTACTGGACTTAAAGATTTATCATATCTTCTTCAACTTTATTGTATAACATTTTCTTTTTTAAATTAAACAAATATTTGACGTTTATTGTGTATATTTTTAAATGCATTGTTTTTTAAGGCTGTCAAAGATAAGCATGCATTGCCCAAGAATGCTCTGACTCTCATATTTTGACAGAAGGAACACAATAATACTATTATAGCGGGAAATTTAAATTTGAGAGTGATAGTTAACTAAGTGGAGTTGCCAGGCTAGAGACTGTTGGGTCCAAAAAAAACCTTTGCTCGAATCAAACTACTGTTTTACAATATTAGCACTTGGTTACGTTACATTATGGAGGCTGTTAAAAGTATAAAATTGTTGAGACAAATTTATCAAACAAAGCAATAAACATATTTTTGAACATTTATCAAATTAACTGATCAAACATTCCACCCATTATTCTGGATAATAAGTAGTCTATAAAAAAGTGTTGGTTTAAAACAAAATATATTTTAATCACAGGTAACATGAACCAAAATGGCCCATCAGTAACATTAACGGACTTAACTGAAGGCCAATACAGGTTTAAAGTGACTGTAAACGGAACAAATTCTTATGGTGAAGGCTTCGCAAATGTAACCGTGTTACCACCCAAACGGACTAATACTCCGCCTTTGGTCGTGATTACGCCACAATCACAGACTGTAAAACTTCCCAATTCAGTTGCAGTACTTGATGGCAGCGCTAGTAAAGTAAGAAGAAATAGTAAAATAAATAGCTGACATTTTTATTCCTCAGTACTTATTATACTTTGTGGAATCAGAGTATAAAATATTGTTGTTTTTTTTTTATAAAACTGATTTTTTTACTAGTATTGTACTTTTATACAGTTTTATAGGACAGGTCTCTCACTGCATGTATAATACACTTGCTGGTGCCCTGCACATCTTATCTAGCTAGTTCATATTATTAAAGCACCCATAGCTCAGTCTCTGAGGCGATTATACATGCTGTGCTTCTCAAAAAGATGGATTCAAGCCCCACTGAGCTTGACCTTCCAATGAAAAAAAAAATAAGAAAGAATGATATCCAGCCACCCACACTTAGCCATCATGGTGGATAAATAGCCCTGCCTCTCCTTGTGTGACAAAACTGCGAGTCTCAATAGTGGGAGCAGTAATAGTTTGAAAGTATCTTTATAGAATGATAAAATACTTGTGATACCACTTTATTTTGTAAACACATTCCTGCAGATAAATTTGATTATAACTCCATATAAGATTGATACTACCTATAAAGGAAAATATCTGATATATAGATTCATTCAATTAACAATAAGATTAATAAAAGTAATCCCAGTTACATTCCAGGATGATGATGCAATTATATCATGGCATTGGGATCTAACATCTGGACCTATTGGTTACCAACCTCCTCTACTTGATGGACCTACACTTGTTTTAAAAGACTTAAAACAACCAGGCAATTACACATTCAAACTGACAGTGGAAGATTCTGATCACGTTAAAAACACTACTATCGCTAATATTACTGTATTGAATCATACAGACTATCCCCCAGAAGCAAATGCAGGTATTTTTAATTTTTTATCCTAGGAATACATTTGTCTTAAATTTTATGTAATTACTGGCTTTTCTGCCAACTGGCACTTGGCCAGAGATTTGAAAGAATGGCCTTGGCTCAGTTCCTTTAATAAAAGGCTCTAAGTCGCAATAATGAAAACATTAAGAGAACTGTTCATAGAAAAAGTTTATAAATTCTAAAATAAATCTGTTTGTAAAATGTATCATAAGATTTTTTTTATTCGTGATCCACAAATATTTTGACTACAATTATATACGATGTTAAGTAACATTGAAGATGTAGATAATAAAGTGCACTCACCCACAATATATCGATATACACATAGTTAAAGATTAAGACAGACATTAATAACACCTTTTTTGTGAACTGCTTATGAATATTTCATAAATATTCAATGTCCACTATATGATTTCTATAGGCCAGGACGTGATAATATATTTACCGAACAACAACTTGACTTTGAATGGTAGTCTTTCTACCGATGACCATGAAATAACTTCTTGGGAATGGACAAAGTCTACTGAGGATGAGAACAAAGCAGTGGACATGCAAAATACACATTCTCCATACCTACAGGTACTCCTATCATTATTATAATAGTTTTAGTATGTCCGTCCATCTTAAAACTGTTTTAACTGTTGAAGTTACATGTTTGTTAGTAGTAGGTTTTTTTAAGCTGCCAGGCTATATATATCCTATATTGTAAACCTTCAGTTATTTCTACATATGTAAGCCAGAGTATCCTAGGTAAGCATGCTTCAATATCTGCGGACTTATCATAGTCATCAACATCATATTAAATTAAGGTCAAGCAATAGCCCATTGTAGAGAAACGCCATGGAGAATCTTACCTGTACTCCATTTCCGTGTATAAAATTTTTGTGTTTTGTATGTACGTAGTGATAAAAAAAAAACTTTTTAACAGCTGTCAAATCTATCGGAAGGTGTTTATACTTTTGTACTAAAAGTGACAGACTCATCGGGACAATCATCGACAGCTGATGTTCATGTCTTTGTGAAACCACCAACCAACACACCACCCGTAGTGGATGCTGGATCAGACATTGTAAGTATTTATGGTCCAACAAATAATACAACTCAAGTAAAAATATCCATATGTTGCGTGCCAACAATTTTTAATAATCAGTTATCAACATAAGGCATCATAATCGGCCGATAGACTTCCACTGCTAGACATAAGGGAACTCTAAACGCTAATTAATGTACGCGTAAAAATACGGGTCTAATAAAAAACATCTTCATTATTATAAGTTTAAAATTATTGTTTTCATTGGTACTAATACAATAACATCATACATACATATTATAGAATACATCTAATATCCCTCACCATGCGTCCCACAAGTGTCATCATGACAACATAGAGAACGTAATAAAAAATAAAATTTATGTATCATCAAATATAAAATTATTATTAAATGGATTAATGAATATTATTCACAAATTTAATTATGATAATTTAGTAGTGCTAGGTTTTGGGTAGGTACAACCGTAGCTTCTATTTCGGCACCAAAATGCAAACAACAAATGATAAAAGGTTAATAATGGTGTTCTTGTTGATGATAGTATTTTTGCACTGGTGGTACCTCCCGGTTGCCGGCAAACGTGTAAATAGATTCCACTGCAGCATTAATTTCTGCAAGCAAATAGTTATAGACAAATGATAGTGTTGCGTTTTGAAGGGCGTCGGAGCCAGTGAAATAACAAGTATAATAAGATTTAACATCTTACATCTCAAGGCAATAGGTACAGTGTGATGCAGTGTATATCACCTTTACTGAAGCTATGTTGTACACACGAATGTCCCGCTCTTTTTATCGCTTCGTCGAAAAAAAAATATATGGTACATATGCTTTTAATAAATGAAGTTAGTAAATGTGTCTGTTGTAATTAAGTACAGTATCGAGTAAATGTTAAAATGGTCCTACATGTTATTGCAGTTTATTTCGCTGCCACAGACGTGGGTAACACTTAACGGGTCAGGTTCACATGATGATCACCGCATAGTCGCTTATACCTGGCGTTGCCTATCCGGTCCCACTAATTCTAACATTGTTGGCTTCAACGAATCGATCGCGAACGCGACTGCACTCACTAAGGGGCAATACGTTTTCTCGCTCACCGTGCTTGACGATAATGGCAACTCAGCCACAGGAAACGTCACCGTGACAGTGACACAAAGTAAGTGCGACATTGTTCAATAGCTGTTTATTAAAGTAATTTATATCGCAGACTCCGAGTTCGCCAAACCCAGTATCCGATGTCTTGATAAATTCGGTCAAATGAATGACAATATTATACATCATCAGAGAATAGATATTCATGCATTGATGTATAGAATTCTAGACAGAAGAAGTAAATAATTAGTTAGTTCATAATAATTTGTGAGGACTCTCGTTGCGTAGTTATCTATGTCGAACGTATCGTCTACAAAACATACGACCTCGACGTAAAAACTTAAACCTTTATTTCATATTAAATAGGTTTGTGTCAGAGTAAACGCACACGCACACATACACATACACACATGCAACGATACACACACATTTACACGCACACACGCGCACAATTACACGCACACGCGCACACTTACACACACACACAACTAATGATCTTTGCATGCTTCTAATTACTTCTAAAAACTAAAAACAAAAATGTCTTTAAAAATATTAATAAAATAACTAGCATTACTATTTTTAAATGATATTAAATTGAATTATTATTTGTGGAAATTTTATAAAACTGCCGTCTGCCTTCTCTCAAAACAAAGTTTAAGTTGTAACTTTACATCACATCAATTGTGACTGATTCATACTACTTTTGGATTGCTTTATTTATACCAAGATATAAGTGTTAGTAATAATTGAAGTATGTTTATTTCACCTTAATTATTTTACTTTGTTTAGATAAAAACAGTCCACCAAAGGCGGACGCCGGCGGTGACCAGGTGCTAACGCTGCCTCTGTCGGTGCTTACGTTGAACGGGTCGAACTCGCACGACGACTTTCGTATCGTGGCATGGAAGTGGACACGCGCCGGCTCGGGGCTCGCCGCCGGCACCGTGATACTTGATTCTGATAAACAACCAGTGCTAATGGTATATTTTTTTTATTCTAATATTTTTCTTTCTATATCGTGGTTTGGATTTGTATTATTTATTACTAAATTTCATCTTTGAAACTAATGTAAGACATAAACTTAGAAATTTTAAATCTTTTCAAGGAAAATCCTGAACTCTATTGTAACATTGTTGGCTTTAAATTGGCCGGAAACTTCGCTGTAAACAATGCCGTGTGTAACAAACATGAACATTATTTTTGTATATATATTTCATAATTTAAACTTCATATCCTGTGAACCCGAAACTTGAAACCTCCCTGTTACAGGATGCCGTACTGTTAGCCGCTATATTATAGAAACAGTTACAGTTTTTTTTAATATTCGTTTTTAATCTAAAAAAAGTCTAATCTTTTAAAATTAACAGTTGACAAATATAGAATCAGGAAGATATGTGTTCGAGTTGACAGTAACTGATGATCAAGGTGAATCAGACAGAGACACAGTGAGTGTGCAAGTTAAACCCGATCCTTTAGAAATGAACTTGTTGGAGATGACGCTTCATACGCCTATTTCTACTTTCACCAAAAGTCAGTTAGATGCACTCATGCAGAAAATGACGTTGCTCCTCAAGGAGGACATGAAAGTCAACGTCACCGAAATTCGCGGGGAAGTCGATTCTGGAAACACGCAAATAATATTCTTCTTATCTGAAAAGGTATGCGTTATTATTTTTTCGAAGATGCTTAAGGCGAGCACGATGTTCACCTGATGGCAAATGTCGCGCCCGTTCAATAAAATGTGGCGGTAATTACGATAGTATGCACTACACCACATTGTGCTCGTCGTTTTGATATAACGTTAAATCTTGTCACCGCAGTAATTTCCCTAGATACAACGAAATCAAAATGTATTAAAAAAATTTTTGCTTATGACTATTTCGCTAGTTGAAACAGACGCTTTGGTGGTAATCTGCCTAGATGGTTTTTAGTAATAGAGACCTACCACCGATGTAGATTTATCACCAGAGCAAACCTAACATTTACTAACTTTTTTATATCCGTTTCTGCATCTGATTTTCATTTTTTGTTGACAGAGAGCATAAACTTGTTGTTAGAGATTCTACTTTTTAAGTTAAAAATATGCAATTCGTCTGATTGTACCCGAACTTGGCAATGTACTTTAATTGTCTCCAGCACCATATTTTGTGGAGTTTGATTTGTGGTTGGGTCTATTCGATCCCGCTTCGCTGGCTACGACCCTCATATTGTAAATCTACCATCATAACAGCACTGCTGTATTGCGGCTGTTAACATATGAGAGTAACGTTTTCTCAGGGAGCACGATTTACTATCCACGGCTTTATTGTCACCTGTATCATAGTTTTTTTACACATCATATGCAATAAGAGGTCATATGGGCTAACCATTAAAATAAATGATAAAAACGTTCAATAAAAAACAAGCTCAGTTGTTGAGTACTATATATTTATAATGAAACGGTACCCCGCAGGGCTCTCCAGTGGAAGGTATAAGGGCGCTGAGCGCGGCGCGCGCCACCGGCGTGACACAGAGTGCTGGCGTGGCCCGTGTGCGCTCTCTGCGCTGCTTGAGCACGTGCTCCGGGCGCGGCGTCTGTGACCGTGCGACGCGTACCTGCCGCTGCGACGCTTTCTGGATGCAAAGCCTGTTGACGCAGCTGGATTCTGACGCCATGCCCGATTGCGGTCAGTTGTAACGCTCGATACACAAAGCTTTATGTTATTATCATTATTTCGGT
This sequence comes from Ornithoptera alexandrae, assembly GCA_029030555.1. NCBI lineage: Eukaryota > Metazoa > Arthropoda > Insecta > Lepidoptera > Papilionidae > Ornithoptera > Ornithoptera alexandrae. Next base: position 2,496,818 of record JARDVY010000064.1, on the reverse strand, counting down.
GACAAAAATAGATTTTTCATTTTTTCAGGCACGTACACAGGTTACACGTGGTAGGTCTCTACGGTCAAACTTTGTCTGGTACACCAATGCAGCTCTTATTTCCTCTACGAAAACAGTACTTTTCAAACATTACTGGCTAGTTTAAACAATGTTATAGCTAATGAAATTTAACATCTATTGTACAATATGGTACAGAATTATCATCTTCAATAGTTCCAAGTTGTTATGATGTTATCTCTTACCATTACGTGAATGTCCTCAATAATTCCCTTCGTCGAATAAAAAATACGTTTCCTGCTATATATGAAGATTATACAGAATAAAAAACAAAGTTCTCGTCTAAAAATCGAAAATGTTATTCTTAAGTCATCTGTTGTTGTTTCCTCTAGTCAATATAATTACTTAAATAGTTATATTCTATCGATGCGCTGTATGTTCACAGACTGGTCGGTGGTGTACGCAAGCTTGGGGGGCGTGGCGATGCTATGCGCAGTGGGAGGGGCATGTGGTGGCATAGTGCGATTGCTGCGCCGCTTATGCACACCTCGCAAATCGCGCCCGCGTACATACTACCGCTTGTTGCCGCACGCGGAGGAGGACAAACCTTGTGAGTCGTGTAAATACACCACCATATCATACTTACAAAAAAATTCATACAAAAAGTATTGTCAGATAGACCAGTTATAATAAAAAAATCAAATTAACACTGTTGCGGCCGTTGAGTTGATAAAAGTTCTTATATAAAGGATTTATGTAGGATCATGCATTAAATTAATTATGTATAATACATAACACAACCATAATATTTTAAAGATCTCAACTTATTAGAATTTTGTCACAATTGAAGCAGAATTAGAGGACACTTTAAACGATTATGTATTCGGCACTAAGATAACGTTCAGCTCATCTGGAGCGCAGAATCGTCGGATGACGTAACGTGTCACATCCACGCAATAGTAAACATCTCTTCCTTAGCAACCGAAGTGACCGATAGTTTTTGATTTACCCATACAGTAATGATTATTATTTAATATAACTAGCTTTAATCTCTGCCTTCCTCTTTCCCAGGTAGTGAAATCAGCGTTCTTTATTTTTCTTATTCCTTCTCAAAATTGCTAGTTACTCACACGCATATTTCTTGACCCTACCTCATCCTGCTTTGTTTTAAGTCTGTTTCTTGATCAACTGGGAAAAGAAAACTGCGGTATCAAATTGAAAACGTTATCCGGAGGTTTCTTTTTTATATGGCCATTACATCTCTCTTTTTCCATCTTGTCGTTGATGTCGTGCACATCAACACAACCTTGCACACTCTCTTTGCTTATCGAGCCTGATTAATATTAACAAAAGTTGAAAGCTAGATATAAATAAATATATAATTTTCATTGTTCCATTGTAATATTCATTTATTGCTTTTGTATGTATTTCAGTTGCAACCAAAAATATATCTGACACGGAAACAGAATCAGATGTACTCTACGAATCAAAAGGCAAGATGACTTCTTTCACAAATCGGCCGGTTAATGGAGAAGCTGTTGGTAATGGGTGGAAGAAAAATGGAGTGAAAGTTTCACGAAAAATTAAAACATAGTCATTTGTAAAAATTATGAAACCCTGTTATTATGACTATTATGGTAAGATTTCCATCTTGTAATTTTCTGCATATTGAACAATAGGTATATGAATAATGAATAGTATAAGCCACGATCTCATCATTACAGTAGTAAATAAATAGCAGAAATAGTCAGGTAGTAACATTAATTTTTTTATCTTTGTACCTATAAAAAAATTCAAACTTACATAAAATCCGCATATTTATAATCTAAGTACAATTTACATAACTGCAAATTGTAAATTAATTTACACAGTTCTATTAACATCCTTATTTCATATTCGAGTGGTTGCCCTACGTCAGACGATATAGCTTTGGAAAGCCCCCCCAAAAGGTGGACCGGCGATTTGGTGAAGGTCTTCGGCCGCACAGGGCAAAACGGTGTCATTGAGACCAACAGTAATACAAAGTCCTTGATATGAGTAATTATCATCTTTATAGTATTATTATTTATGTATTAATAGTGTAGAAAATTTCCTTTCACAGGATATCCTGTATTCATTGAAAGTTACACAAATTGCACAGTCAGCATTTTATAGAATTTAAGTGTCTGGTTCACCACATGTAGTTTTTATAGTTGTAATAAAAACAGGCGGCGCTTGTAAGTAGATAAATGTTATACAAAAAAGGTATATATATATATATAAGATAATGAGGCTGTTTAAATGTGTATAGTTAAAAGGCTAATGATGTAATTATAATAGCCGGTGATTAAATTTTAATATACAAAACAAATCAAACAATTATGATCGTTTTCTCTATGTCACCTTCATGTTATTCATTTTATATTATGCACACTAAAACAAACAAATATGAGCGGGATTAAAGTACATGGGCAGACTTAAAATTCTACGAGTGTTTTCATCTCGGGAAACTATATAAAATTATAGTAAACAAAACAAGATAGGTGTTTTATACAATATTAAATACGATACAAACAAGTATTGTAATTTATGTCCTGTTTACTTCATTACTTCTTTTTGTTTACTTTTTCATTTATCTTATCCTACAACCTTTGTCAGCGAAGCATTTACTTCTCTTTCTTTTTTTATCAAGTACTTTGTCTTCTCTTACCTCATTATTGGGATAACTGAGTTTGTGTTAACTGATTGGATAAGAAAGATCCACTGTGATTACTTTCCAATGTCAGTCACGTAAGTCTGGTCTGTAAAGACTGAAAGAACAAAAATGTTTTGTTTTTTTTTAAATTTATCTTTACATGAAGATGTTTTTCTTATTTTTTCAAATATATGTAATGAACTCTATTTTCTTATATAATTTTAATACCCTAATTTTACATAATTTTTGTACAGATCCATTTGATCGTCGAATTTTAAAGAGCTTTATTTTCTCTATTTTTATTTGCTTTTCTTCTGCTTCCAAATATCAACACTAATAATCGACTTCTTAAATATATATTGTCTTATGATTCATTTTATGGTTTATCGAAATAAAAGCGTTAATTTAAATTTGACACTAATTTTATTCAGAATTATCAAAATATTTATTTGAACACAATGCATTAATAATTACTTATGGGTCAAAGTAGCAACAACCACAATTTTTCAAATGCAAACCAATAATAAAACATTGTTATAACTCATTTTATTAATAAATGATTATTTATGAAATTAAAGAAATAAAACGTTTTTACAATTTGAACAGTACACTAATTTGAAAAAAAATGCTTCCTTTTAGATTCAATTTGTTATGTCGTACAATTTGCTACTCTCTTTCTCTCTCTCCCTCTCTGCGTCGTTGTCCTCATTGCTGAGGGTTGTAACCCCTTACACTATTTGTCAATAAAATTTTGCACCATGAGGCTTTATTAGTTGCGGCATAGACACAAGGAATATTTTATTTTCCGCTTTACTATAACTTCTATAATCTAACGTGTCTAATGAATCGGCAACACGCAGGCTCCTAATCCTGGTGTTGCTAGTGTCATAGGTTGCGGTGACCACTCTTTATACTAAGCCACATGCTAATTACCAAACATGCAAAGACCAACAAGAAATTCCCTCTCCTTTCATAACTTCATATCTGTTGTAAAAAAATGTTTTCCACATAATGTCATAAAATGGCAAATGATTTTACTCTAAGTTACCGTTCATTGAAACTTACGAGGAAAATACATTTTCTATGTCAGTTTTACTACTATAATTAAAATATTTTTATAGTATTATGTCAAGTTTAATTTTAAGTAATTTGCTGTATAACATATTTATCTAGTCGATTTAAAATTACTTTATCAATATATTGTGGCTTATAAGATAAAAGACTATGGTTAAATTTTATGCGTGAATTTATGTAATGACTAATTATTGAATTAATATTATTTATCTAACAACTCTTGCGATGTTCTTAATATTCAGTGAGTTAATTGCCGTTACATGTACGATATATGTACACACTTTACTGTGATTATAAAATTGTCGTATACGCAACGTATTCCCGGTAAAATTATTTATTATTTTTAATATGTATTCGTTAATAAATATAAGTTGCTTATGATTTTTTTATTTCTCTAATCATAATCTTAATCCAATATCGATTCTTCGTGTCAGAAGGTGTTTCGTTTGCTTTTATTTTCTGCAAATTGTTCAACTTATGTCCTAAAGTCTGAAAGAGAATGGTGAAGTAAAGTACGCCTTTGTGTGGCAACGCAATATATAAGAAAACCTGAAATTACGTTCTACCGGTGAGGATTTTGTGCGATATAACGATTTTTTTATGATCAAAGTGATATTTTTCGTTAATGTTTAGATATGTCAAAGCTATTCGTATTTGATACGTTTGATTAACATTTAATCGACTAATTTCACACCTGGAGTGATCATTTTTTTTACCTACTTGTATGTTCTGAGGTACCCCAATCAATGATTTATTATTCTCTAAAGATGCTGTGTTATTTTATTTGGCTCTTTCGTATATTTCATGACTATTGCTCAGGTGTCCAAAGGATAAAAAAATTAGAATCACATGGTTGACCAAAGTCAAGAGAAAATACTGGCAGTCCACATCTAGTGCATTGTGCTCTTAATATTTCGATAAGCTATTACATGTTCTTGATAAAGTGGATGTAGAAATATTATTTTGTTCAAAAATAAATGATTTCGGAACTGTATTTCCTTCAACTATATCAATTTGCAATTGTAGGTCACTATCAAATATGTATGTTTTGATAAGTAGTATTTTTTATAAAAACCTTCAAATTTAAACTCTTTAGTTTCGCCTAGTACTAGTGTTTTGTCTTAATATGAGTACCAAGGATATAAAGACTAGCTCAAAGCTTGGTTTATCCGCTCTAACTGGTATTGTAATAGTTTGTGAGTTGATAACAATTTGATAATTAAATCACGACGGTAAGAAGGTAAAGGGTTACAATAATCAACGTAAAAAGTAATGTGGGAATCTTTTTTATACAATTAAGCGAAAAGACGAGTGGCACGTTCATCTGATGGTATGTGATACGTCTGCCCATAAAAACGGGACGCTAGTCAAGATGGTATATACTGCACCACATTACGTCGTTGCCTGAGGCATAAGATATTGAGTCTCGTTACCCCAATAATTACACTAGCTACAAAGCTCATTGCATCGCTCTTCAAAAAATACAGTACTAACAGTACTGTATTGTTTGAAGTACCTATGTAGACCATCTCCGGCAACAAAGGACCTACCACAACTACACTACAACGACGAACGCAATATGGTGCATTATTTATCATCCTAACTAGCACCACATTGTTATGCGCGGGCGTATCAATTACCATCGGGTGAATGTCCCACTCGTCGCTTAATTAAATAAAAAAAAACGCGACATTGTTATACTGGGTGATAGGAGACCGCTTCCGAAAAGCAGACAAACAATAGTACTAATGATACCTTTGATGGGACGGAAAAAAATCAATCCTGATTAAAAAAAATCATATTTTTAATCATAGTTTTATCAGCATTATTTACGTTGCATCATGTTATTACAGCTAAATAAAAGGATAGTTTCATAAAAAATACATTATTAAAAAAAATCAGCAATGAAACACAAAATCAAAAACAGCTGATGCTTGGATCAACGAACGCCTGCCCGCCAATCTAAATGGTCCGTGGCCCTATGAAATAAGAATCAAATTGAAACCAAATACATCTGGAGTTCCCGCTGCGCCCGTGCGTTCGTTGATCCAAGCATCAGCCGTTTTTGATTTTGTGTTTCATTGCTGATTTAGCTGTAATAACATGATGGAGCGTGAATAATGCTAATAAAACGTTTTAAAAATATGATTTTCTTTTTATTAGGATCGATTTTTTTTTCCGTCTCATGAATTTTAGTTCTCTTTAATTTCAATTTATATGGAGCCAGGGTTTTCGGTTCATGTGGTGAAACCACTACTGATTAATTCTACCTGGTTACTTGAATTTAAAACATTAAGAAAAAAATTAACAATAGTATTGGAGTTACTTTTATTGCTGTCGTTTCACGACTATAAACTAGTAATAACGAAAAATAGATAAAATGTTAGTAGTCTTAGTTTGTAATATACCAAAAAAAACATTTTGGAATCAACATAAACTAAAACCCAGGAACACTACTATGAAATATAAAAGAATAAAAAGACTGCTGTGCAATTTGTTTATTGTTAGCACAATAATACAACTAGTATATATATCTAACCAAATTAAAAACTAAAGCGTTTCCAGTTGGAATATTTTGTTGAAATAAGTGCAACAAAATTTTACTAAAACAAATTTAAGCTCAGTTTAAAGACAAAAATGTACTACTGCACTATACACTTTGTAACAAATGCTAAGCCTTTATTTCAATAATAAATAAAAACAATTATTTAAAGGCTAAATTGCATTTTATTCATCTTTGCACACATTTCAAACTCTTTTCACACACTATGCTAATTAAATAATGTACGAAGAAGTATTAAAAAATATCTTCATTTAACAATTCACTGGTTACAAACAAGTATTTTCTACAAGTAAAGACTTACTAAATGTCTAATGTCATAAGAATATTAGAATTATATATAACATAATTTAAAAATTAAAGTAAACTACACCTGCTAGTAATTAGTAACAGAGCAGTATGGTGCCAACATTTTTTCATGATCAATGTGAAGATGATGAAAATGATCATACCTATTCATAAAAAGTGCAAACTTGTTCTATTTAACATATAGTATCTTGTCTTTTCAGAAATAATACACAAATAGTATTTGAAATATTATAAACGATAGTAAATTTTAGTACATATTTATTTTATTGCATAAAGTATGCTAAAAACTTATCAGAATAATAAATATTATATATCTTGTCTGTCAACTGCAGGCTATATTGATATAGCTTTTAATAAGCCATATTAAGTTACTACATGCACCTTGAATTATTGCATTAAAATCTTTAATTTAAAATAAAAACAAACAACACATTATTTAACTTTTTTCTTTCCTGATTTAACTGTGGATTCTACTTCCCTTGACCACACCAGCCTGTTTAATACTTCACCTAAAGAATAAAAGCTGCATATAAATGTTAGGCTGAATATATAGAAAATAATTCTAAGAGGCCAATTAAGTACTTTAAGTACAGGATAAACCCAGCTTCCAGTGCGGAAGTAAATATAATGAATCCAAACAACATAAGATAACATAAATGTACATAATATAGTTAAACCAATTTTTTTATTAGGGTACATTCTAAATGTTGTGACTAGTTCTATAAGAATAAACAACATAATGTTTGAGTGCATCACATGGTTCAACCATACAGGAAAATAAGGGTCAATAGCTTTGGGAAGAATTAATTCTCTGTCTACGGCATATAACCCCCAAAATGTTACACCAACAAATATAGCTAAAGGAAATGCAAGAGCACTAAAAATTGTGTCTTTTATGTGCCTTAGTAAAGGTTTTTGTGATGGTGTTGGTTCATTTGTTCCAAAAAGATCATTTAATGCTGCTGTTGTAAAGTAAATTGTTTGCAACATCTGAAAATAAAAGAAATAACTGAAATTAATAATTTTAGGAAAAACATGAGATCGGAAATATATTAATAAATAAAGTAATAATATGATATATTTAAAGAATTAGTGACCTCAAATAAACTAAATTTATTGCAATGAGGAATGGTATATATATATTTATTAAAATATTTAAAAAAATTTATTAAACTTACCGCATTAAGGAAAGTTAAATATTTCAATTTTCCACCAAAGGGAGTGACAGCCGATGAAGTACTCGGTACTTTAACAAACGTGTGATCATAATAACATCCATAAAAAAATTGGATTGCACTAAAGATATGAAATATCAATCTAATCATTATTAAACGTTTAACGGATTGATATTGAAATGGAACAAATGAAATTTATGATAAAAATTGTTTTCTTCTAAAAGAATGATGATTCTATTCAAAATTGCCACTTTAATCACTTTTGTTTAGTAATTTAGTATTAGCTATTTGTTAATAAAAATAAATTGTTAGTTTCTATTATATTCTAGCGAAATTTCTACATAAAGTGTACGAAATTTAAACTAAGAATGACAATTACACTCACTGACACGTTAGTTACATAGTACAATGTTGGCAATAGTGCTGCTTTAAAGTCTGAAGTACAAGTACAATGTTTACATAACCATGAGAACAGATTACATATGGCTCTTCTAGAAATTACTTCTTAGATAACCACAGTCCATATCAATAATTTAGGCAATACCGAACAGAGATATAGAGACGTTTAGAACCTTAACTAGTGCCACATTATTATCACTCCCTAGTCTGGTCATTTCCTCTAATAAAATAATTCAACAAATCTGGATACTCAAAACGTAAAAATCTCATTTTATCGATACTAATTACTATACAATTCCATTATAATTAACACCCACACTGTTTAGTTTATTTAAATTTACATTCTAATGACACGTATAACTTTTACTTAAAAAGCCCCAATACATAATTTATGTTTTTTCTCCGAAATAGTACTCCAAGTGGTTCACTGGTACTATAGTCAAGAATTATAAAAAAAATAAAGTCATAAAAGACTCTTATTGATATTAATTATATTTCTTTTAAAATTGATGTTCATGCTGCATATTTTGTGTTTAAATACTTAATTAATTTTAATAAAAATTATTCTCTTAAAGAATTAAAGATCAAATCTAATTGATAGTTTTCAAGAGTCAATTTAATTTGTATAGCATGTCGACTCTGCCTTTCTAATAGGTAAATGCTGATAATGATCTTTCATGTAAGCATTGATGCCTGTATGGAATGTTTATTCCATGAGCCCCAGTATACTACTTGTTTTTGTCGTTTTCGGAATTCCAATCCTCAATACAAATAGTGAATACTATCACAAGCGAAGTTAGTACACTTTGTATGTAATACATTCCTGTAAGGGTATCTGTTTTACAGTGTTCGGCCACAATGTATATTAACAATATGTAGAATTGTTTTCAAGTGTTACATAAAATAATGCTCTTAAATGTTTCACGACTTCTGCAGTAACAGTTTAAAGTAATTTAACTTTGTGCGCGGAAGTGAAAGTGAAATTATCAGTTAATAAAACTATAATTTACTGCTGGTAGATGTCTGCCACCAGAGGCCGTCTAGGTAGATACCACCGCAGCGCCTATTTCCGCAGCCAAACACTAGTGTGCAAACATTACTGTTCCAGTTTGAAAGGCGCAGTGGCTAGTGTAATTACTGGGGTAACGAGACTCAACATCTTGTCTCAAAGCGACGATCGCAATGTGGTGCAGTACATAATGCCACGTTGTTATGGGCGGGCGTATTACAAACCATCAAGTGAACGTCTCGGTCGTCTTGTCTTTCCTTGAATAAAAACAAAAAAAACTTAGGTGATTGTCTTATTTTACAAAAAAAAACATTTAAGTTTGCAACTTTGCCTTTAATTCAAAAAATACAGTACTTTCTTTTATAATATTGGTGGCAATGTGGCTGAAGGTGCAACGTCAGGCATTGGAGCAACAAAAGCAAGCCTTTTCTTTCGCTGACGTGGGGCTGGGGGCAGTTCTGGGAGTGCACCGCTTACCAGGCGACGGAGAGCCGCGTTACGCATCCTCAACTCTAGCACGTCTTCATGGAGCCGCTCCCTCTCTAAATAACGCACAAAAAAAAACGTTATCAACAGAAATTATTATCGCTTACTAAATCCATATACTCTTTTTGCTTTCGTAAGGTTAATTTCTTTCTAAATTTTATAGAATCGCTTTTTAGTCGATGTCTTATTTCCCAGTGGAAATTGATAAGCGTTACATTTTTGATTTAGACAATGAGTTACTATAATTATTAATGATTTTTTTATGTTTTATTAAGTAAGAAAATATTTATAAACCAGATATATAATACTATACTGTCATAATTTCTGAGGTAGTAATCACATACATGCTATATTGGTTATGTTATATGCATGTTGTAAATATATACACACAATACATGTTATATAAAAGATTTTACTCTGTGGTATACTCCTTCGGACCATTCCTTGTCCATGATTAATGTTGTAATGGTTATGGATATCACCTTATTTGTATATATATATATATATTTATCTTATCATACCTTGACGAATTTATAAATAAAAATTGATAACAATTAGCTAAACAGGTTGTGTGATGAATCGACACCATCTCAATCTTAACTTTAGCTGAATTTTAACAATATTATAAGTCACTAGTAAAAGCTCGTCAGTCAAGAGAATTGACTGCTGTTCTAGATATTATGAATTGTTATTAAGAATATCTGTGCAAAGGTGACTGCTAATAAAAATTGAATTACCCAGAGCAGGCGTGAAGAACGCCCCTTTGTACGTATGTATATGTACAGCTGTTTTATATAAAAATCTTCCAATTTTTATCAATTTTAATTGTTAGGGAAATTGAATTAAACAATGATAATTGCATGTATATGAACTATATGAATTACATGCCAACTTCGCTGCATTGGTTGGTGCTGTTACCCAACAAACCAATAAGCTATCGGCGACAAACACACAAGCTGCATATGAATAAGATATATAGAAATTGTTTAATTTGTCAAGTCAACAAGTCATGTCGATATTTGTAATCCACTAGGTCTTTTTATTGTAGTGACATTCATTTTCACGATATGCAATGTTTATAGTACTTTAAAATCTCACCTTGCAATATTGGCAGATAACTGTTAAGGCCGGCCAACAAGCCATCCCAAAAACGATCTTTTTCATCTGGAAATACATTTTTACATTGACTCCAGTACTCTTCTATTTCATCAGTAGATAATTTGCGCGACGGTGTTGTAAAGTCTGGTGGTTTTACACTGTCCCTACAATAAAAAACTAAAAATAAAGTATTTATTATTTGCAACCTGTGGTTCTTTCATACAAAATACGAACATTTACTTCGTTTACTACGAAAGTGTGAGTGCACTAAAAGAAATTATGTACCACATAAATATTATACTTATCATTAGATTACATTTACAGCGATATATAATTGATTTGTAGTATTTCTAAAAAAAAAAAACTATTAACTTCGTACATTTTTTTTATTTACTAAGGGCTGACATTTGACTTCGACTTCACACGTTAAGTGATTGGTTCTCATATGTTATTATCAGCCGGAATAAATTAATACTGTTTTGGCAGTGGATTTATAATACCAGAATAGTATATAACCTAACAAATTTGGAAAAATCGTACCATCAATGAAACTTAAGAAAACTAGCGCATGAAAACGAACCAGAGACCTCCGTGTTACTGGACGTGCGGTTAGCCATTGTGCCATGGAGACAATTAACTTATTTGGCAATGAAATATAAAATTTATTAATTATATTTATCTTTTGATTTGCTTACAGAATATCATATAATTTCTTCTTCTCCGGTGGAACAAAAACTGACATGAACTCATTCAGAGCGGTCAAAACCTGCATGGGCTCAATTTCCAGTAAATGTCCAACTGAAATGTAATGATAAGGAATTAAAAGAATGTTAAAGGTTTTTAAAAATTACCATTGTCATCGTCATCATCATCAGCGCATTTTTATTCACTTCTGAACGCAGATTAGTACGTAAAACGTAGACCATAGATGTTTTTTTTTATAGAATTAAACCACGAGACGAGCGGAGCATTCACCTGATGTTAAGTGATACGCCTGTCCATGACAACGTGGTACTAGTTAGGATGATTTATACCGCACCACATTGCGCTCGTTGCCTGAAACATTAGATGTCGTGTCTCGTCACCCCAGTAATTATACTAGGTACATCGCCTTCCAATCCGGAACACAGTAATATTTGCACACTACTGTTTGCCAGTAGAAATAGGCGCTGCGGTGGTACGTACCTAGATGGTCTTCGGCAACGGAGGCCTACCACCAGTGAGCTTCACCCTTCACACTGATCGATCCTTTTAATAATAAACTGTACTAATTACAGAGAAGTTTAAAATGCCACTAGTACATCGCCTTAAAGATGAGTGAAGTAAAAATCAGAGTTGAGAAACATTGTCTGTTATTAACACATAAACCATAGAATTTTTTTTTTTAATATTGACTAAGTTTCTAAACAATTTTTTTATAAAAATTATATTATAATCTTTCTTATTCTTTAATGTTGTCATTATTACTAGGCAACTAGATATATCTTATTTTCTCTACCATTTATCGATATATCATACAGGAAACAGCAAAGCAACGGATTAAAATACCTGGACATAAAAAAGGATTATCCTTGTTCATTGCAAGTGTCTGCATAGAAGAAACGGTGACGCCGCGCCCCACACGCCGACCTGAAGCGGATGCACCAGTTTCCGATGTCACACCAGTCACTATAGAACTTCCTAAAAACATGTTATTTAACGTTTATTAAAATATATTATTGACAATAGCTAAAATTTAAAATATATGTTAATGGCATTTGATCTATTTTTTTAAAAAAAATGTATCAAGTATCAAAAATTAATAAAAATAGTCGCAATCATTAATACGTATTCACCTTGTGGGTTACCACATTTTTGTACGATCTCATCGGCCTCAACCATCAACTGTTGTTCATCTGGTGAAAACTCATGACTCCTGTGTTAAAAATAATATGAAGTAAGATAATGGTTTTATTTATCTTGGAATGAAGAACATGTATCAAAGCTTAAAAAAAATTACTTGAATACATCAAAATTACATGGGCTCAAAATTAAAGTGGAAATAAATTAAAGTACTACTTGATAATGTATAATCGAAAGTTCGATGAAAGATAATAATAAAATATAAAATATAAAAATTATAAAATATAAAATAAAAAATATAAAATAAAAAATATAAAAAATAAAATAAGAGAAAGAAACGAGCGGGACGTTCACCTAATGGTAAGTGATACGCCCGGCCTTAATAACGTGGTACTAGTTAGCATGATATATACTACACTATATTGCGCTCGTCGCCTGAGACATAAGATGTTGAGTCCCGTTACCCCAGTATTTACACTAAATATAGCGCCTTTCAAACCGGAACACTAATGTTTTGACACTATTGTTTGGCTGCAGAACTAGTGTCAGTTACGCCAACTGGTGTCGTGAATAAATAAATAGATATTCATGTGCAAGAGCCGTCACTACAGTTGAGCCAATAGAATAGATTGGGGGGAATTTAAATACTATTATACAAGATTGTCAATATACTTTTGCATAAAAAAACGCGTATTAGGTAGATGCTCCTAAATTAAAAGTATAATTAACTTAACGACAATCTTTTTTTTTGTTACTACGTAAACATTTGAAACCAAACTTGATTTATATCTTGTAGGTTAGTCATGAAATTCACGGGAGAGTCCCTGGAAAATTGTTACCAGTGAACAGAAGGTATCAATATTTACTTAAATCCAACGTGGATAGATCGTGATGTGCTTGCTGAAATACTTCTAACCATCATACTGCTTCTAATTTTTGTGGACGAACGATCTCCTGTGAAGCACAAATTTCATGTAAAATTTATGGCAACGTAAGTAAATGAACTTTTTAATTTTTAAATTCATACCACGAGCTCCTTTTATACTCGGATGCGAATCATCCTGAAAACCGATGAAAAGCTCAGTATGTTTGTACGTAATAAAAAATTCAATATACTGCACAAAAATATACCAACTCCGGAAAGTTGATCCAAAGAATCAGACATCGTCCCATATTCCATTCCAATACACGTTGAGCAAAAAGCGTAATTCAAAAAGGTTTTACACAAAAGTTCAATGTCTTCTTCAGCTTGAATCTCCAAAGCCTGAAAATATTAATACTTTAAATTTAACCTTTTATTGTGTCTTAAGGCGATGAGTGCTACGTTCACCATCCTGAAGCCACATTGTTATAACCCGTATTGCTTATCATCAAGTGAACGTTTCGCTCATTTTGTCACTTTGTGAAATAAAAAAAATATTCTCAGAGCTACACAAAAGTAGTACACAGCGGTCATATTTACCATGAAAATTGAATCTAATGTACATAAATTCTTAGATGACGTGTGATGTTTTTCTATCAATTTAAGTAAACGATCTTCCACCAAAAAGCCCGTATTGTCCGCTACTAACTGCAATATATGCTGAATCTAAAACATACGAGTTTAACTTTAACATATATCTATAGTTGTTAAAGCTTATATGATAATACCGTAAACAAGATTCAATCAAATAATATCTCTCCAAAGTTAGTCTTGATATTTTTTATAAGGAACAATTATGACTAAAAATTATAACAACTTATGACTTAATGAGCAGTCTTATGTCTTAATAATTCTATAATTATGTAACTGTATAAAAAAAAACAATAAGTCCTTTTACTCTTACTAGTTAAAAAATCATAACTGCTAAAAAATCTAAGCCGCGGAAGCTTTTACTGGTTGCAGGTATGTGTTACCGGAGACCGTCTAGGTGGGTACCACCGCAGCGCCTATTTCTGCCGCCAAACAGTAGTGTGCAAGGGTCACTGTGTTCTGGTTTGAAGGGCGCTGTAGCTAGTGTAATTACTGGAGTAACGATACTAAACTTCTTGACTCAAGACGACGAACACAATGTGGTGCTGTGTATAATATTAAAAATAGCGCCTCTTTGTTTTGGGGAAGTGTATCACTTATCACCAGGTGAATATGTTGCACATGTCGTCGCTTCGAGGAAAAAAACACTTAAGCGAGACATTAATTTTACCAATTTATTTTTTGCTTCGTTAGTGGCTTGTTTAGGATTTTTTTCTTGATATTTGTCATCTTCAATTTGTACAGCTGCGTCTAATTCTAAAACATCAAGACTTTGTCAACATGTTTTCATTATAAGGCATAACTTCGGATAACCCACGATCACTGGATAATCCAGATTTAAATTGTCAACCATTATAATTACTAAAAATAGAAGTTACTGTGATTACTAAAACATATGTCATTTGTTGTGTTAAAGATTAAGCTTTTGCTTGTAGAATAATAGGTACATGAAATCTATTTTTTTAAAAAAATCATAATATAATAATATCATAAGACAGTAGTGTGCAGTCATTACCATGTCCTGGTTTAAAGTACTTGTACTGGTGGTACTGCTGGTAGGACTCTATTACCGGATGTCGCTAAGATGTCATATTTAGGTACTACACTAGCTTCTATTTCTATTGCCAAAAAGTACTGTGCAAACATTACTGTGTTCCGGTTTGAAAGGCGCAGTACTTAGTGAAATTACTGGACTTACGGGACTTCACATGTTGAGACATGCTCAAGGAGACGAGCAGAATGTCGTGCTGCGTATATCATCCTAACTAGCGCCACGTTGTCTTAGGCAGGCGTGTAATTTATCATCAAGTGAACGTCGCGCTCGTCTCGTCGTTTCGTCGAATAAATAAAAAATCATTCTTATAAAAATCATTTTATATAAGGCCACTTACCATATTGGGCTAATGGACTGTTTGGAAATCTAGGAGGAGCTGGCGGAGGCGGTTCAGCTAAAATGTGAGCATGCAAGGCGACTTCTGCATTACGTATATCACGACCAAGTTGGAAACAGTGAGACTCCGACATACGCCACACTTGACTAAACTTGTAATTGTTAACCTTAGAAAAATGGCGAGACTTCTTTTCTAAATCATCCATTGCTTGCATCAATTTAATAATCTCCGCATCTGCTTTTATTTCTTCTATGGCGCCATCTTCCGCCGCCTTACGAATTTTCGAGCGCAAATTATTAGCAACATCCGACATTTTATTTAATTTCCGTTTCTGTTCCGATCGTACAAACACATTTTCTTCTTCCCGTTTTTTCAACACCTATAAATAACGCGTTAAATAGAGGAAATTACATTATTAACATTTTTAAGGATAAGTATTTGGAGTTAGGCCTATAATTTTTGTATTATGACTTACTTGGTAATTGTATCCGATTTTTTCCGTATTAATAAGACACGTGGTCTTCAGTTTCTCTAATTCCTTTTGCAAGTCTTGAATTAATGATTCTAGTTCAATTTTTGTCTCACGGTATTTTGTGTGATGATCCCACATAATAGCTTCTAATTCTTCTTTATGATCTTCAAGCTGCATTTGAAAGAAAATATTATTAATAATAAATCCAAATGTTTCCCATTTTATGTAATGTTTAAGCATACTAAACATCGTCAGTTAGATATTTTAAAAGAAAAAGTTGTATCGAAAATTCATACTAAAAATGGGATGAATATAGTTATTGAATAATTGTAAAACTTAAAAAAAAATCCATTGAAACGAGTAATTAAAATTTCAACTCTATATCATTAATAGTATAAGGAGAGATCACAATATTTTCTTATACATTAAACAGTTAAAGAAGAAAAATTTAAATATTGACTGAAATTGCTAATTCATGCAGCGATTTGCTATTGAGATACTTAATCTAATGCACCAATAGCTCATCGATCAGAAATTGTAATTAAAAATTTGAGGTCGCAGGTAACAATCCATTTAATTCATCCCAATAAGATGATAAAGCGTTAATGGAGTCAATGCACAATAAATTTAACAATTACAACAACAGAAAAGAAATCACGACCACCTGCTTAAATTTATATTCCATGTGTGCAACTTCTTCTTTGTCTCTTTGTTTATAAAGTGCTTCCCATCGTTTGTTGTTATAGTCGACTAGAGCATCGCGTTCAATACTTATAGCGTGCTCAATAAGGGACAGCTGCTTTTCATACGCTCGTTGCATAATGGTCACTTGTTTTTGCACTCGATCTGATAATTCTTTTATATCTTTATCCTGAAAACATAAGTGAAGTAAAGGCATGAGCACAGATTTTTATTCAGTTAGATTAAATATAAAAAACTCCGTATAAACTTAAGGGTACTATAGGACATTCTTATTCGTGGTGTATTATACCAACAACTTCTTGCTGTAATATATATATCAATATGGTGATTTAAACACAGACTCAATGTAGTTTTATTTTAATATAGCTAAGGACTTTATATCCCACGAAGCGACTAGCAGTGCTTTTACTATACAGTAAGTACACCTGCCATAAAAATGTGACGCTAGTTAGATAAAACCCAGTAATTTTACTAGTTGCAACGCCTTTCAAACTGGAACACTAACGTAGGCACACAACAATTTGATGGCAAAAATAGGAGTCGCTTTACGGCCAGGCCACGGAAACGCCTTCGCATACCTCCGCGACTCCGCCAGCGCTGGATGCACAGCGCAGCTCCATCTCGTGGGGAGAGACCCTTCGTTTTACCTCTGTAAGGACGCGCCAGAACAAACAGCGCGCCCCTGTCTTTGCCTCTTATCCACTTGGGCAACGGATACACCCGAATCCACCATCCAGAGACCAAGAAAGCCAAAAGAGAAAACTCTCCCGACTCCCTGCAACGGATTTAGTCTTGGGCTTCGCCGCCAACCTTTATTCGGCCGCGAAGGGTAGGGAGAACGACTATATGCAATACCGACATTCCTCTTCCCCTGCGGTTGCACCGCCACCGCTTAGTCATGGAGGGCATGCAGAGCGGCGAACCGCAATACCGACACTTCTGTCCCTCCGCGACTCCGCCACGACTGCGGATGGCAGTGCAATCCTGCCCCCGCAGCCCAGCCGTGAAGGTGTCTTTTAGCTTCACCGTGGGTGACAAAGCCACGGCACTGAGCCTCACCGCCACGACAAAGCGGCAACCTATTGGGAGGGCCGATAAAAGAAACCTAGCACAAGCAATGTTCACAAAAATATTTAATAACTCTTCTACAACAACGTTTATATTATTAAATATATCCTTCACATACTATTTCGCATATTGAACAAACATAATTACTTGTTTTTCTAAATCCTCATAATAAGCTTTATCGGTACGTTGCAACTCCTGTTTTAATTCTGCGATAAGTTGATCTTTCTCTTCTAATAATGCGTCACATTTTTCTTTTTGATTGTTAATTTCTACATCGATTTCCAAAGGGTCTTTAATCTCTAACATGTCCTCAAAATGAGTTGTAATAGCATCATATTGTATTTGAGCTTCCGCGGCTTCATCCTCGATCTTCTGCCAAGCATCTAAATGCAAAATATAGTATTTCAATGACATACTTATAGATAGAAAATTAACGTAATAGAGAAATCCAAGATCTGCTAGGTAACGCAAAACATTCCGAGTTATAGAATTAAATACATATTTGTATAATGTCCACAATTTCCATTTATGGATGCACAATCTACAAAATCAGTCGAACACATTGGCTGATATACATGCAAAAGATGAGTTATCCGTGAGAACTGTAAAAAAACAAAACAATTATACAAATTCTGCTCTAATTTAAATTTATGTAATACTAGCTATTCACCGCCCGCTTTGAGACCGTAATATAGAATTATAACGCAAATGACTATCTATAGCAACCGCATAAATAATACGAAGTGAAAACATTTATAAAAGTTATTTAGAAATAATATGAGGAAGGATCTATGAAATCCAAAAAATAAATCATTCCGCGTCGAATGATCTTATTCCCATGTCGATACGTTCACTAGTTTTCACGTGATTGGCGAACAAAGGAAACCCATTTTCATTATATATATATATATATATATATGCACATATTATAGATAGACAAGCTACATGAAGCCAATGTCACGTACCTAGGTCATATAAATTATCCTACAATTCAACGAAGATAGAAAATCTTGACATACTAAATGTCTTATCATCAACTGATACACGTCCACTGATGAACATTGGCCTCCCCAAAGATCTCTCCGTTCATAGGGGTTCATTTGGGGTATGTCGGAACCAGAGCCTCGTTTGTTGATTAGCATGGTGCACCAAAAGCGGGTGAGGTTGGCTTGGGTCCCGTGAGATGTTGTGCGGGACCCCTTACACCCCTAAATGCCTCATACAAAAGTGAAAACATCGCTGATTTTTATCTGCAATCTATGTATATATAATAAAGATGAGTTTCCTATGTTCGCCGATCACGTGAAAATTAGTGAACCTATTAAAACGGGAATATGACGATTCGACGCGGAATGATTCGTAGATGGTTATTGGCTACTTATTTTTTCAATTTCATAAATTTTTATCTTTTTATTTCTAATTAACTTTTATAAACATTTTAATTTTATATTATTTATGCGGTTGCTATAATAACGTTTGCTATAAAAAGTAATTTGCGGTTTTGTGTGTGAATTTCTAATTTAATTCTATACTATGGCCTGCAAAGCAGACGGGAAACACCTAGTAGTTTTATATACATGAGGGCGGTGCCCATCTTCATTCATCACGTTTTTCTTTACGATATTACGCCATCCCATCCTCGTTTCGATTATTCGGATACCATCATAGAAGATGGAGACGAGTGTAACTACTGCATTTTCAAGATTATGTACTTCTTTCCTGGCTAGAGGTTTAAGTATACCAGCATTTGCTCGAAGCAGATTTTATTCAAAAGTTAAATATAATTTTATTTAGAACCTAGGTAAATAAAAAAAAGAAGACTTATTTTAAAAATAAAACATTTTTAACTCCTTTGTAAATTCTACGACAAACGATAAATAATATGTACAGACAATCATTATGATGATTGAAGTACATCATCATTAGCCGATAGACGTCCACAGCTGAAGATAGGCCCGCCCCAAAGATCTCCACATCGATCGGTCCTGCGTTGCCCGCATCCAGTGGGTTCCTGCGATTTTGACCAGATCGTCCGACCACCTTGTTGGAGGGCTCCCAACACTACGTCTACCGGTATGCGGGCGCCACCGAGAACCTTACCTTATTGAAGAATATATGACTTACTTTTCATTGTGTCTGAAAACAATTGTCTTCTGATTACTTCGCGCTCATCGGTGGTAACTTTAACATTGGTTACTTTAGCTGCGCCTTCTAGCGTTAAACGCTGAAGTTCCTCTGCAGCATTTGTCGTTGTTTGTTCGATCAGCCCAGGCTCTTCCTCTGCACTAATTTCTTCAGCAGCTTGTTCCGCTCTGTTAAAATGCAAACCGACTAACCAATTTAAAGTCATGATAACTACTCATGTTGTGTTCAACGTCCTAAATACTAACTACCAAACCTCTTACAGCATTGTTACTCTTTACATTCAGTTTTTTTCCTTTTTTTTATGTCAATTAGCGACAAGACGAGCAGCATGTTCACCTGATGGTAAGTGATACGTCCGCCCATAAAAACGTGGCGCTAGTTAAGATAGTATGCACTACACCACATTGCGCTCGTCGCCCGAGACAAGATGTTGAGTGTCGTTACCCCAGTAATTACACTAGCTACAGCGCCCTTCAAACCGGAACAAAGTAATGTTTACACATTACTGTTTGACGGCAGAAATAGGCGCTGCCGTGATACCCACCTAGACGATCTCCGGCAAGCCCACCACACCAGTGCAACAGAAAACCTTTGCGGTGGTATGGTAACTTACAAAAAAATCTAAGACGCCAAGTAAATTCTATTGATCACGAAACAGTAAATTTTTGTGTGAAATATTTAATATTAAATTAAAAAGAATTTGATCCAGATAATCTTGACCGTATGAACTAACAATTACATACTGTTTATTTCATAAACCGTTAGTGCTTTTAGTATGTTCTCCTTCCGGTTTATTATCTGATTTTAATTAAAGTTCCGTATTTATTATATTATTTACTATCATCTTAATGACGAGTTACCTCTTAAGAGCATCATGCCTCCGTTTTATACGTAAAGCCCTTCCTGCTTTACGCTCGTTCGGATCCTGAGATGTAACTTGAGGTTCTTTCGGAGCCAAAACATCGTCCTCGTCATCATCAATTCCATCGAACTTTCCGGCCATAATATTCACATTTAAATATACGTATGAAAAAACATATGTACGTTGAAAAGTCAGTTATATCAGTTGTCATAGCAACGATCTAGTTCAGCTATATTCAACCTACGGCTTAGTGGACTTTTGTGGTTGGACCTGGTGTTCTTTATTTTAGTTAAAATATATAGGCGATGAATCTGTTCATAATTTTTTAAATTAATAAAATTTTAAACCATCGCGAAAACCTAAGAAATCATTAGCTATTTTTTTATGCCACGGAAGACCATGACTAACATGTGTCCGTTTCCTGTGAAAAAAGGTTGAGTGCCACTGATCTGGTTAATCATAATTAAAACTTATAAAAAATTTCTGCTATAAGAAAACTGTTGATGGTAGGTCTCTGTCACTAGAGACTAAGTAAAGAAATATTTCTGCCACCAAATAGTATACAAACATTACCGTGTTCCTCATTGCGAAATTACTGGGGTAAAGACTCAATATCTTGTCTCAAGGCGACGAGCGCAATATATATCAACATATCTAGCGCCACGTTGTTATACGTGGGCTTACCACTTACCATCAGGTGAACGGCCCGTTCGTTTCGTCGTTTAATTAAATAGAATAGAAACACTATTAATAAGCACAAAACAGACAAATCTTTTCCGTTACTAGCCTATCTTTTATATTATGCAGTTATTGTTCTGCGAGTCTAGGTATGTTTATATTTTATATTTTACTTACGAGAGGACTCTGTTGGCGGATTCTTTGGGTAAGTACTAAGCAGCTATTATTTCTATCACAGTAGTGAGCAAATATTAGTGTTATCGTTTGAAAAGCACATTTTGCCTACAAGGAGACCATGGTAAACAGTGATGAAATTTATAATCCTAGTTAGCACCAAATTATTGGTAGCGATAGATATTATTTGCAGGTGAACCACCTTAGGTTGCTTCATTACAGAAAAACTTGTATATTTAAAACTTTCAGTTTTAACGAAGTCAGGACTTGTGATCCAGATAGCATATGGCAAATATATAGGCTTAACAAAATATTCTGCAACTTAAATACATAAAACTATCAACAATTTTTATTCTTAATCATTGGATACAGTTTTGTTATACATATGAAGTGTATCAATTTCAAATAATTTAATGAATTTATCAAGAATATATTAAAAAAAAAATCAAAAAATCATTATAAATTTTTATTACTTATTTTACTTTTTGCTGTTAAGGATGATACCATCATATTTCTGTTGGAACCACTTCATAGCATCCTCTTTTGTTAGGCGATGAGGGAATCCAACCTTACCGGTTTTGCGTCTTCTATGTGCAACATTGAAACCTGTAAAAATTTTATTAATTTTTTAATTGAAATTTAGTAAAGTATGGGTTGGGTATTGGGACAGACACATTTCTCGAATGTCTGAAACCCATGTAGAAGTAAAATCCTTGAGTGGTGTCAGCGTATTAGTTGACATGGTCAATATTGGAATACTCTACAAGATGGACGGACCAACAGTTTTATATAGATCATGAGAAACAGCTGGATATGGGAAATACAGGGCCAATAAGTATAAAGATCTTTTGGGTAAGGCTTATGGCTTATCAACTAACTCTATTGGTAATGACAATCATTGTACTTTTAGCTCAATGTGAGTAATAAATATCTCAAAACTCTTTATCAAGAAAAGATTATTATTGCACATATATTACAGAGCAAAAAAATATAAGAATTTTTACTCCTGAACAAATGTGCTGTTGTTGCTGGCTTTGAAATTCAGTGAATATTTGTATGAATTGTGTAATTTATCAGGCATTTACAATTTAGAACCACAATATCAATATTAAAATTTTATTTCATAAGTAATGTCTTATTCGCAAACATAGAGTCTGGCCTGATGGACTGGCTACTGACTAACTAGGACAAGAATTATGTTTTTAAAAAGAACCTTTTATGCTATATAAAACAGAAACTGATCAAAGTGGTTGGCATTATTATTCTCTAATGATAGACATGACCAATAACTGTAAAAATTCAATCAGGTTACATTTCTTAGTTGTATATAATATGATTGGTTCTGTTGTATTATACATCAATACCATTAAACCAATTTTGAGCCACTTGTGGGTATGTTAATGGGTATTTACTAATTATTGGCTAATAAATATACAGAGAAGTAAAAAAATATCTTGATTGGACATTTCAGTATAAATCAATTATTATTATTATAACCATAATTCTATTTTTACATTGAAATTTTTTGTTAATAGCTTATCTGTGAATATAAAGGAGTAGTAAATGGAACAGTATAATAAAATTATAAATCTTTTATAGATACAACACTCACCTGGCCTTCCTAGAACAACATAGAAGTCAAGACCATAGATACCAATAGATGGATCATACTTGATACCTAAGTCAATATGTTCTTGAATGCCAAAACCAAAGTTGCCAGTGGCAGAGAAGTTATCACGCCTCAATTCATATTCCCTCACCTAAAAAATGTATTTGCGTTTGAATGTGTAACAAGTGTATATCCATATTGTAGATTAATGAAGATTGTACAATATTTTAGAACAAATGCGAAAATAAAAAAATTTATATAAACAGTGATTTATAATGAATTATTTCTTATTAAAAAACAACAAAAACATAACAAATTTTTATATACATATATAACTTAATTAGCACTGACCACAATCCTCAGACATGAGGGAACAACCCTAGAGCGAGAAATAATGAGTGAATATATAGCCATAAATAAATTTATATATACCCAGATATAATATATAATTAATTATTACAATTAACACATACTAAAATCCAAAAATATTTAAATTATATAAAGAAAATGTCACTTCATTAAGTATTTTGAATAGTTAGATAAAGTATTCAAAAGTTGCAATATGAAATATTTATTTTGCATGAATTTACAAAGGAAAACAAACATATTGTAATCCTTGAACAATTCATGCCAACCAAAAAATTCAAATCCGAAAAATCAATTAAATATTAAAATAATACTCAAATATAAAGTATTTAAGATTATAAGAAAATTATTAGCAGATATGCAATATATATAACTCACTTTGAGTCCTCTTTCGAGGATTTCTTCAGCCTTTGCTCCACGGACTGTGCAATGTACAGCAATCTTCTCATTACGACGAATACCAAAGGATCTTACAGTGTATCGAGCCTTGGAGAACACTGGCTGTTGACCAGTAAGCTGTTCCAACACCTTAAAATAAAAGTAGTTTTCAGCTGTCATTAAAGAATAAAAAACTTAATTCATAAAATCGTTTCACTATGTATAATTTTAAATATTCTGGAAAATACTAACAGTTCTCAGAGTTACAAAGATAATAAAATTGCATATTTACAAGTAGAAACTTGATGTACAGTGATTCCCCAAAAGTTTTACTTTTAATAAAGAATTAGTTTATATCTACGGAATTCAATTTTAAAGTATTGTGCTTGAATCAAAATTTAGTTATAATTAACGAGTTTAAATTTACCTTAGCGGCACGTGTCAATCTGTCACCAGACTCTCCTACACAGATGTTTAAACATAATTTTCGTATATGAAGATTCCTCATAACATTTTTGGAGTTGTCTTTAGGAGGCTTCTTGTCTTTCTTATCCTTCTTGATTGCGGGCGGTGGTACACGCTGAAAATCATTTTTATAATGTAGAATAATTCACACTGAGTTGTTGAATGCACTCACATTTAAAATAATGTAACTCGTTTAGGTTAAAGTAACACAAAACTATGAACCTAACTTAACACTGAAAAATAAATCAGCACAGATTTAAGAAATAAGGAATATAACATGTCACACTACGAAAATATTTCTTATCAATTTGTAATTCAATGATTCAGAACGATTTTAGATTCCGGTGAAAAGAAAACAACCTACCGCCATGATCACAGTTTCCTAAAAGAAGTGAAGTATACAGAAACTGTGTTGCCAAAAACAAAAATAAATCTTCTAATATTGTTAAATATGTTCCAAGTAGGATATCCAATTTAAAATATATTATAGGTGTTAACTATTTTTCACAAAAAATCATTACTAATCGTTTCTAGACTTAAAGCCAAAATTTAACAGAAATTACTAATTAAAAATACTTTTTGTTATAGAATGTATAGAGTAAATTTTAACCATCACTGTGATTTATCGGTTTACGTATTAATTTAATTAAATTGTCAAATATTACCTTTTATACATATTGCAAAACATTACATTTTATACAATAAAAATAAATAATATATAAATATGCAATTTGATTATACTATTCGGCTAATGATGATTATGATATATACAATATTATTCAATTTTGTTTCTTACTAATAATAATAATAAAAAATAATAAAAAAATATATTTATTATTTTCCTTTATATTATAACTTAACTACGATATATTTATCATTGATATATTTCTCGTTTTATGTGTGAAGTTTTTACGTGAACTGTAGAAAATTTATTCGAAGTAGATTTTTTTTTAAATAAATATAAAATGTTGTCTGTAATGATGTTAAACACGTTAAAAATAAATTCGTGAAAATTTAATTTAAATGTCATATTTCTAAAATATTTGTTTCCATTTTTTTTAACACAATCAATAATAACATGGCGAAATATTTCCACCATTACGTTATGTTTTTTTTGTTGTTTGTTTTTATTTTTTCTCGACAGTAAAAAAAAATTATTATTATTATTTTTTTGTTATATTTTCCAGTGAAGATTTTCGGTGCATTAATAATTAAAATTACTCTAGTAATAAGTCACAACAATAATTTCCTTACGGAATTAAACATGAAATTATAACTTTTTCATATTCAAATATACTTTTGTAAAAAAAACAATTAGATTTATTATCACTCGATGCGATGACATTACACGGAAATTTAATAAAATTATTACAATGCACATAAAAACAACGACAAAACACCTAATAAATCTACAAAGCATACAAAATTAAATAACAATTTGTTTGATAACGCTTAGCCCTATAAATATTAGATTGTTCGCTATGCAAATTACGTGTAGAAAGTGATATATATACATAAAATACATAACATAATAGTTTTCTCGACTCATCAGTGGCACATCAATATTTAAATTATTTTATTAATTTTTAGATCAATTAAAGACTACTGAAATTAGTATTCGTGTGTTATAAGCAAAGACATCATTATGAAATTTGCTGTTCGCTGACCGTCGTATTAAGCAATGTTCTTTTTATTACCAGTGTATACATTGGCAATGTAAAACACAGCGTAAGTCTGCGAAACATACAGTACGTTTTGTCACCCAACCTATAAGCCACTTTTTTAGCAGAACTCTCGGACATCATCCAGACGCCAAGTGTGCGAGTGCAACAGTTTTTATCTAAGGGTCCACCGGCAGTCCATAATACGAACGCGAAATAGGACGAGCGGCGTCACATAATATCGATCTCAACAAATTTCTTAATCGTCATTTAATATCGAAATTTAACACTTCCTCTTTTCATGTATTTAATAAAGCTTAACAAGTAGTTAATAAAGACTAATGGGGAAATTTTAAATATGTTTTATTTAAAATATATTCAAATTTACAAGAAATATGAAATGTTCTATTAACACTCAGGCAGCTCGAAGTATTACCGGTGTAAACTCTAGGCAGTTAGTATACGTGATCGCTCTGTAGAAAATATAACGGGTAAGTTGTTTTTATTTTTCAAATCAAAGATGTAAAATTCTTTCAAAGAAATTGTTAATTTTTGCCAACAAGTAGTAATTTTTCTCATAACAATGTTAATATAAAGATAAACCTTCACACTATTTATCTTTGATAATAAATTCAATTGTCAAGCAGCCGTATGCAAACATTATTGTGTTCCGGTTTAAAGGGTGCTGTAGCTAGTGTAGCTGTAGCTGGGGTAACGAGACTCAACATCTTATGTTTTAGGAGATGAGCGCAACGTGGTGCAGTAGATATCTGGTAACTAGCGCCACGTTATTATGGGCAGGCGTATTACTTACCATCAGGTGAACGTCCGGCTCGTCTTGTCGCTTAGTGAATAAAAAAAAAATCTTTTATTAGTGAATCTCTTTTTTTAGCAATGTCTGTAAAATAATATGAGAGAGAATTTTTTTTACTATAAAATAGTTATATTTCGCCTTCTATTCGTTTATATCCTATCGATCCCGGCTATTGACTTTTGGAGTACTCGTATATAAAATTGATGTACACTAAAGACATTAATAAAAATCCCTATATTTTAAAAAAAAAATTACAATTTTTTTTTATAAATTCGTAAACATACGGTTAGCTTACTGCAAAAAGACACTTGAAAAGACTTGAGAGAGTATTACCTGAAGGCTCAAGCATTTTATGTATTTATGTATGTATACCTATCTATTTATTTTTTTATTTACATATAGACCTGATGTCACTTTTATTTTATTGATACGGTTTCCACCTATCTAAACTTACCATGTCGTGGTGTGTTTAGTGACAAATGCTTATTAGCTTTTATATAAAGTAGGTACTAGTGGCAAGTCTCCGTTGCAGGAGATCACCTAGGTAGGTGCCACCATAGTTTCTATTTCTGCCGCGAAACAGTAGTGCGTAAACATTACTGTGTTCCGGTTTTAAAGGCATTGTAGCTAATGTAATTACTGCGATAACGAGGCTTAACATCTTATGTCTCAAGGCGACAAACTCAATGTGGTGCCGTGAATACCATTCTAGCTAGCTCCACGTGGTAATGGGAGGCCTATCACTTGCCGTCAGATCAACAATCCGCTTAACTAGTCGTTTATTAAAAAAAAGTAAAATATATTTAAATCTTAGATTGTTTTATGTAGTATATTATCCTAATAAATGCTTCTCGGTATTTGACATAAATAAACATTATTTTTCTTTGTGCAGGCCCTACATACATAAAAAATAAATGTGGAACCGTGGTTTCCTCCCCAGTTTCCCATACAGGCGAAGGTAGTAAGAGGACGGACCCGAGCCTATATTCGACGACCGAGTAGCTTCGCTAGAAAGCAAAAAGCTAGACACACAATATGGAAATCCGGCGTAGAATAATTACACTCCAAGTAGTACACTTTTTTTAAAAAAAAGCAGGCCGTGGACCCAGGTCCACGTGCCGAGTATCAGAGAAGCCATGAGTCAATATGACTTTCAAACGCTTAACATGTTCAGAAGACAGAAGAGGTCGCTTCCTAGTTACGGAATCTCATGAAGAGAAATGGAATGCGCCGTTAATTAGTGTAAATGTTTGTTATTCCTCATGAATTATCTTTATGTACTTTTGAGATTGTATGTTATTATAACATTGAAAACCTATTTTTGATAATACGAAGTAATTATTACTGAACATAATGAGCCACCGTAATACAATAAAAATCCTGATTACATTGTTAATTTCCTATATTATGAATTAATAGCTTTCATTCATAATTACAATAGACTTAAAAAAAATGTAAATATGGTGGGTAATTGATTCAAAATTATTAACTACTTAAATATCTTGTATCTACCTTTTCTTGATTACATTAACTGTCATACTTTGTAGTAGCTAGGCATGTACTATTTTAGGTTTAATCTATTATATGGTACATACTATACATACATATCATACTAGTAGTAGTAACCTGTTCCCGCTAAGAAATGGAAGAAGAACTATTAAACAAGAAAACAGCTAAGATCCAAAGAAGATATCACTGTCGTACATGTAATATAAGCACCAATTCCGATAATCAACTATATCAACATTTGGAAGGTATTAGACATCGTTATAAGAGAATGTGCAGTATGCACAAAAAACATAATATGCCTGAAAACTATGATTGTGATCTGAATTTTTATGTTCCAATCTTCATCATTATGTTTACAACAACATATTTTTTTTGTTACATAATTGTAAAACTTTTTGCATAAATGGTGATTTGAACAAATTATCATAATTCATGGTCATTAAAAGTACCTTAAATTTCGCGCCACAATTTTAATTGGAGGAGAAGTCGTCCCCAAGCGTTCACGGCTTCTATGCGCACGATCGAACGCGCAGAACAATGAGGTAGCAGCCATTTTATGTCGGTGTCTAAGAAAAACATAATTCGAATGGCCAATCTTTATAAAATTGTGTAATTAGTGCTCTTATTTATGTGTTTCCACACACGCCATCATTATTAGGCGTTACTATACTTATGTGAGTAGAATAAAAGATTTGCTATATAAACGTTAGACAATAAACGTAATGAAACTAAACATTATGCATATAAATTCAAAAATGTAATTAAAAATGATAATTTGTTAACAAATTCCCTCCATAATGTATAACATTCACAGTATATTCATCAACTGTTAATATGTATT
This sequence comes from Ornithoptera alexandrae, assembly GCA_029030555.1. Taxonomy (NCBI): domain Eukaryota; kingdom Metazoa; phylum Arthropoda; class Insecta; order Lepidoptera; family Papilionidae; genus Ornithoptera; species Ornithoptera alexandrae. The sequence continues at coordinate 2,467,547 of JARDVY010000064.1, read as the reverse complement.
TGCGAGTGTTGTTTGTTTACAGAAATTAATCTATCCGAGTGAATGCAGTGTTCGTTTTGCACAATTTATATTTGCTTGAGATATGACATAACTTTCACTACTAACAATAAAAAAAAAAGCTAATATTGTTGTATTGTTTACATTATTCTTATTAGTTTATAACATTAGTTCCGTAACGACCGGCGTCGCGCAGCTTCATATTGAAAGTTGACAAAATTCAATAATGAATTGGCCATTTTATTGATGGCCGGGGGGGGAGGCTGGGTGGAGATAGTCCGAGAACTTCGGCCATTTAATTTTTGAGCAAGTTTATATTTTAGAAATTATATTAAGATTCGTTGTTTACATCTGCGTCGATACCGACAGGTACCATATATATGCATCATATAAACAACATGTTTATAATTAAGAGTCCAAAAAGGTTTCGATAAATGTTTAATTTATATTCCTTTTCTCTGTGTACGTTGTTTGCTATTTAGTTAGTGGCTTGCATGTAGTGCACTTTAGGTTTAGACTTATTGCGATGAATAACAATTTATTTGGTAATTAAATAAATAGTAGTTATTCTTCAAAAGTAACAAGCGTTTTTATATATTTTTTGATTAATGTTAGGAGCAAATCATTTTATAATTTATTAAAACATTGATACTGTGGATTCTTAATTTAACTTATGGTTTTAATTTAGCTTTATTTTTTGAATTATGAGTAAATAATAAACTTAACTTTACAACCAATATAAAGGATTCCAGTACCATAATTTTGATTTGAAGGACAATTTATTTTTATCTTATGTATATAGCCTTTTTTTAAAATTAGATAGCATGAATGTTATAGAATTAGTTATAATAAAAATTACCGAGTCTGAATATTTAAAAAAAACGTTTCATTTGTCGTTATGTTTTTAAATAAATTACAATTATGTTTGAATGTATTTTGTTTCAATTTTATCATCTTTGTTGAATTTTTTTACAAGACTTTTTTAATAGAATTAAGTACTTATTGGGGGCTTTCCATATTTTTTATATTATGTTTAATATAGTTATATATTATTGTTGTAATATAAAACATGAAACCTGGATTTACATTATAAAGACATTGATTTCTTTTCAAATAGTAAAATCTAGAATGAAGATAATGTCTCTTGATTCCTCCTCCAGTATTAATAATGTTAATGACTATAGTTAATAAGCTTGCTTGCAAAGAACATAACTCAGTTGGCACCTCTACCTTTTATAAAGGGGTTGTACAATGTCATAATAAACAGATAGCTAATTCTATGAAAATATAAAATATTAGGCATATTAATAAGCATGGAAAGCAGAATTTGTGTATTGTTTGGTAGCCAACATTTAATTAACTAAATTTATGCATACATATATATTTGTAGTAGATAGTTTTACTATTAATTGTTGTAATGTTAATTAATCAATCAAACATAACTGAAATAAAATTTTGTTTCTATCAAAAACTAGTATTTTGTAGTTTAGTATATTTACTTCTTTACTTGTAATGATTAGGGGGTTAAATGTATAGGCTTGGTACCAATTAGATGCAACTTTGAAAGAAAACCTATGAAACATTTCATATTTTTCAACAATGTAGTAACATAATGAACATGTTTACCTAATGTAAGCTACTAAGCCTGCTCATAACAATGATGTGGTAGTAACTTTATATGGTAATGTTTGGCAATAGAAATAGATACTATGATGATATCTCACTATGAAGTCTTTGCATCAGGATCCTACCACCATTAAAAACTATTGTGATACCTACCTATATGATCTGCAGGAACAAAAATTTACCTTCATTTAAAGCTATGTTAATGCTTACATATATAATATCCATTGATAAAGACCTACCATCATTAAAAACTATGGTGTTACTTATCTATATTGTCTGGAGCAACGAAGACCTATCACTAGTAAAATATAAAAAAACAATCATGTTGACATATTTTTAAACAATTTCTTTTTCGTTATTCAAGTACGTGGAAGAAGTTGAACATGGGGGAAAAAGAAGTAGTTCACCATTAGTTTCCCAGCACACTGGGGCGTGGGCGTCGGGGGTGTGGCACGGGGCGTGGGGGTCCCCGTGCCACCCCCTGGCGACCTACTTGCCACGATCTCCATGTTCGAACAACAAATCAAAGCTGAACCAATGAGGTAATCCTTAAATATTATAAAAAAACCTTTAATTGATTATTAAAATAAATGTTTATAAAAATATTTTCCTTCTAGCTTCTACAGTTCTCACTCTCATGTGCACTCCGGCCCCCCAACAATAGTCCGTTCAGACTCTAATCATGGAGTGTTAAATATGAATCAGCATCATCACCAGGAAGATTCAAAAGATAGCCTTATAGTACAACATCAAGTACAACACCAAGAGCTGCTGGAACAGCATCAACAGCAACAAGAATTGCAAGCACAAGATGATGAGGTAACTTGCTAAACACATTGTTTTTTTTATTTTGTTCATTTTAAATTAAATTGGTCATGGTGGCAAAAGCTGTGCTTTCCTCTGTTGTTGTATTACTTTTAGGAATTGAATTTTTTACACTTAAATTTAAAATTGTATCAAAAAAATCAAATTATCAAATTGCAATAACACCTTTAGTGTCCCCTTTTTTGTAATGTTATGTAAATAATTATTAACAATAATTTATTAATTTTATAGTTAAGTTTCAAGGGGATGGATGATGAAGGAGTTGAAATGGATATGGATGGACGGCAATGTTCTCAGGTATGTAAAATAATTAATCAATTTGAGACGGTGACTGTAATAACTAATATTTGCCATTTGATATAATCATTGACCATTTATAAAAGATTTAATAATTAAATAAAAAAAAGGGGTTAGCAGTGTTCCTGTGGTTTGATACAAGATTAGAAATAAAATTAGGGCAATAATTTTATGAAAAAAAATTAATCATTATAATATTGACCTGTACATATGTACACTTATCAATAGTAATATTATAAAAATTTTATAATATTAATAGTTTTAAGGGCCTATATTTTGAAAAAATTTTTTTATTATTAACTTGAAGATTACAATTATATTTGAACATGTTTTATATTCTCATTGATATAGGGCATGGGAGTAGACATAAGTTCAATACAAGCTAAGTTAGAGATGTCCAATGGAGGACAGGTACCAAGAAACAAACCACAAGCTTGTAAGGTAAGTAATGACTATTACTACTACATATAATAAAAAAAGTTATATTGTTTTAATTTTTTGATTGCTGTGGTGTGGTGAGTAAGTAGTCTTTATAAATATTAATAATTCTATTTACATGTGTTATAAATTGTTTCAGGTTTGTGGTAAAGTTTTATCATCAGCATCATCTTATTACGTGCACATGAAGTTACATTCTGGAAATAAACCTTTTCAATGCACGGTAGGTTTTATTTCTTCACTATATTTAATTTTTTTATTTAACTATAATAAAAATTATGTGCACATTCCACTTTCTGGTACGTAAAATACTCTCAGATTAATATTTTATAAATCAAACTTCCGATTATTTTTGACAAAATAAAGGCCCAAACTTGCCTATATTACCTTGCTGGTTTCTAACCGAGTTCGATGAGTTTCTTAAATTTATTAACATTTAGCTAATTATTTATTTGTAAGTTAATGAAAAAGTTGAAGACTTTTTTTTTTAACTTAATTGTCCTGTGATTTTAACTTTCAAAAATATGACATCTCTATGGATATTTTTAAGCTAAGTAATAAAATAAAAGTGTAGCGTTTATCATCTTAACTAGCGTCACATTGATATGAGCGGAGATATCGTTTATATGTGAACGTTTTGCTTGTCTCTTTGTATCGTCAAAAAAAAAAACATAAGTTAAAGACATAAAATTCATAACAGTAATCAATAATTATTAACTGATACAACCATTTGCAGGTGTGCGATGCAGCATTTTGTCGCAAACCGTATCTGGAAGTGCACATGCGAACGCACACAGGCGAAAGACCCTTTCAATGTGACCTCTGTCTCAAGCGATTTACTCAGAAGTCCAGCCTGAACACGCACAAACGCGTCCATACCGGTAAGTAGGTCTTTAATCCAGAAAACTCAAAGATATGAAATGACGCACTAAATAATCTAAATAAGTACGTATTAAAAACCTGACGACATGCTAGTTTATTTAAATTGATACTTTTTGGTTGTTCCAAGGGCGCTGTTGCTATTGAAATTACTGGGATAATAAGACTTCACATCTTATGTCTCTAAGCAAGGAGCGAAATGTAGTGTAGTGTTTAGGATCTCAACTATTACTACATTGTTATAAGCAGTTGTACCACTTACCATGACATAAAATTATTCCACATAGCTGATTATTTATATTTGCAACAATAAAAATGAGTAGTTCACCAACTCACTTTTGGCCAGCATGATAGCATATAAATTAACTAGCTTTAACTCTCCTTGTGTGAGAAGGCTCCGACTCCCAGTAGAGGAACATTAAGAGTGCTCTTTCAGTAATTAAAAATAAAGAGTACTTAAAATAACTTTTTTGTGAAATCCTCTAAGGAGACAGTTATGATAAAAGATATTTGTTTTATTACTAAAATTTATAATGAGGAAAATTCTACTTTTCAATGTTTTTCATTATAAAGTATATTCATTCTCAATGTTATAAAATTAAATGTAACTTCCATACAAACTATTTCTTATCCCAACAGATTTTTTCATTTACATAGTGTATGAGATTTTTTATTTTATTATTAGCCATGAAGTTAGTGGTTGTTGTATTGAAGCAGGGTCAGTTTTATGGAATTTACATGTTTGCTTTAGGTTTACCTAGATTGTACGTTGTGTACATATTTTATCAACAATAAAATCTCCCATGAGGATGACTCCCAAATACCATGAGGGGATTAAAAAATTACTTTTGTGAAACAATTTTTTTATATTTCCGATTAAGTCAACCTCCTCCTGTTGCTGCGTTATAAATATGTAGAGTTTATGTTTGATTTTTTTTAAATATTAGTATTATTCATATTTTGCTTAAATCCTTAAGCGCCCTGATTCATTTACTATGTACATGATATAGATTTATTTCAAGCAGCTTTTATTTAATTACATTTATATCTATTTCCACCGGTAGATAAATCGCTTTGAGTCTCTCGTGAGAGAATACCCTTACTCCCTGCAGTGGGAACGAAAGAGCTCTTATTTTTATTATATATATATTTATTTTTAATGATTGTTAACTTGCAAAATGGTTGGTTTATTACCTATATAGATGAATGGTTCTTAAATATATATTTGTATTGTATACACAGAGTGGGCTCAATAATTATTTTTAGGTATTTATGTATAAATATAATAATTACATTAAAATTACTCATCAACTACCTGCTATACATATTCCTCTTAAAAAGGCCTCTGGACGGAGCTTTATAAACAGTAACATAGCATGTAACATATTTTTTTTTCTTTATAATATTAGGTATAATCTTTGAGAGCACTAAGCTGGTGCAAAGTAAAAACATTGAAGCGTAGCTTAATACATATGCTTAACATAAACACTGTGAATAGTTTTTGAGTTGTGTCATGTAGAAATTGAAATATATTAATATCAGGGCGTGAGAGAGGCTTCTTTGATGTGTGGTAAACAGGGGGAGGTGAGGGACTTGCAGTGGATTGCTTAATACCATTGTAAGTTTCGTTAAGGCTTAGAGAGTTGGGATACAAAAGTGAATGTGTTGGGATGTCGCCTGGGTTTTAGATGAGCACATGCGCGCGTTGTTGGTGAAGGAGCGGCCCTACCAGTGCGATCTCTGTCAGATGCGCTTCACGCAGAGCTCCAGCCTCAACCGACACAAGAAAATACACACGGGTGGGTTACCCCTTCCACGCCGCTTTGTGGTCTATACATAATATTTTCATTCGATTTAATTTCTTTCCGGCTCTTTAATATCTTATCATGAGCAAATCGATATTCTGACATGTGCGATGGTTTCGTTCAGAGGAACACAAACGCGCGCTGCTGGCTAAGGATCGTCCCTACCAGTGCGGCATCTGCTTTGTGAGATTCACCCAGAAATCAAGTTTGGGCCGGCACGGAAAAATTCATACCGGTGGGTCCACACACATACAAGCTGCCTACTTTCGTGCGACCGTTACATTGAGAGGCAGAACGGTACTCTACCTAACGTAGCCTACCTCCCCCCGAGTGTGAGAGTGAATGCGTACAAAGTTATTATAATGAAGTAATGTTAGAGAGAACGCTGAGATGCTATATCGTATATCGTATACCTTATAGAGGAGCACAGACGAGCCCTGTTAGAGAAAGTGCGGCCGTACCAGTGCCACATCTGTTTTATCCGCTTCACTCAGAAGTCCAGCCTGGGCCGACACGGAAAGATACATACTGGTAGGCAATTTGCCCTAAAATCCTTAAGTAGACAATGAATTTGTAATTATAGAGCTCACGTATTTTAGGCACTGGCCGCTGTCAGTGACGAGGTCCAGGATCGTTTTTGTAGCTTTATTTTGTTGGTATTTCTAGAGGAGCACATCCAATCGCTGATCAACAAAGTGCGCCCCTATCAGTGCGACATCTGTGACAAGCGGTTCACGCAGAAGTCGAGCCTTGGCACTCATAAACGTATACACACCGGTGGGTCCCCTGATCATTGTTTTTCTTATTCATTCGGGTTCCAAGTCACAATTCAAACGTGTATCATACCTTTTTTTTATTTTTACATTATTGCTGTTGTGGCTTTGATACCTTATTTGTGAATAGTTTTAAAGGGCTCCCAACTTTTTCGTTTTGCGAAGCAAGATTAGCGATTCGGAAGTGTTTGGTATTTTTATTACTTTTTTAATGCTATCCCATGCAAAAGCGATTGTTATTTACTAATAGGAGGTTGCACGTGCTCAAAAACTATTCACAAACATTTAAAGTAAAGCATGTGTACGTTGTAAAAACTTTCGTTTAAGTTAGTCGTAGGCGAGTATTTTGATGGACAAATAAAAGTCGAAATTCCCTCATGGTAGCGCAGTTTAGTATGTCGGTGCGTCAGACGATGCGTAGCAGAATTATTTGTCCATCGTGGTTTTGTTTTGTTTCTCTGTCCCCCCGTGTGTTGGCGGCGCAGGCGAGCGGCCGTTCCAGTGCACCGTCTGCCTCAAGTCCTTCACGCAGAAGTGCGCGCTCAATTTGCACGAAAAAATACATACGGGTTAGTAGCCCACATATACTTAAATATACGTAACAGTAATTCTTCTGATACGGTAGCGACAACCACGCGTCGTCACACGGTTCATATACTTCATTTAGCGTCATGCTTCTGTCCTGTTTTCCGTTGCCCGCCTAACCCGTTTATTTACGTTCCATATTTTCGATAGCTTGCCATATCGTTGCTTCCGACTAACATCTCGATGAATCAGTAACTCATTAGTATGCGCGCTTTAACGTACTTCTGCACTCATTCGTAACCCCTCTATCATTTCCAGTCTACCGGTCATTCTCATGTCTCGTGTAGCAAGCAGATTCAGTGTTTTTTTATGCACCATTACTTTGTATTCATCATGTCTTCACAAATATTAATTCTTTCACAAAAGCGGTAATGCAATCGCCGCAATGACGCAAGTACAATCGCCGCGATATCCGATATCAAAATTTGGGAGTGTTGTTGGTTTGTGGGGAATTGGCTAGAGGGCGGGCGGTTTAGCGTCGGCGACGTGCGTTACTCGCTTTTGTGTGTGCACTGGGCGCAGTGCAAGGGCGTCCTTACACGTGCGGGCTATGCCCGGCGGCCTTCGCACGCCGCCCCTACCTGGACTCTCACATGCGCACGCACACAGGCGAGCGGCCCTATCAGTGCGACGCCTGTCTCAAGCGCTTCACGCAGAAGTCCAGCCTCAATATACATAAACGGACGCACACAGGTGGGTCACAGCTGGCCGGACTGGCGTCCCGCCCGCCCCCAACCGCTCCACTCATTTTAAACCTTTTAGCCTTGATCGCTCCTCCAAATCTCTCCTCGGCATCGCATTGCATCATATCCTATCGTATCGTCAGTTTGTCGCGTAAAGCCTTTGCGAAGATTTGGAGCGGAGTTAGCGGCGAGCGGCGACCAGTCCGCGCCGCGATCTCCGTAGTGCGAGGGTGTCTAGCGCCCTTGCGAGCTCGCCGCTGCTATAATAAATGTCTTGGGCACCAGTCCAGGGCAGACCGTTCCAGTGCCTGTCGTGCCCCGCCGCCTTCACCTGCAAGCAATACCTGGAGATACACACGCGCACGCACACCGGCGAGCGGCCGTATCAGTGCGACATCTGCCTGAAACGCTTCACGCAGAAATCCAGTCTCAACATTCACAAGCGAACGCACTCAGGTACGTCGCCGCTCGACGCTAGGGACGAATGACCGATACGCTGCAATGAACGATATTTTGCCAGGTAGCGGGGAGCTCAGTCTCGTTACGTAAGCTAACAGCTCTCCCGTCCACAGTGCAGGGCCGCCCGTTCCAGTGCCTCCAATGCCCCGCCGCATTCACCTGCAAGCAGTATCTTGAGATACATAACCGCACTCACACCGGCGAGCGGCCTTACCAGTGCGACGTGTGCCTCAAGAGATTCGCACAAAAATCTACACTCAATATACACAAACGAACGCACACAGGTCAGTTCTTTTTTATTAAACGCCATTATCCCCCCAATGTAAAGTTGTCGGTGCCACATAACAGGATTTAGTGAGTTTTGACTTTTTCTATGTGTAATTGAGTATTAATGGTTAGTGCAAGGGCGGCCGTATCAGTGCATGGAGTGTCCGGCCGCGTTCACTTGCAAGCCGTACCTGGAGATTCACATGCGCACGCACACCGGCGAGCGCCCGTTCGAGTGCGATGTCTGTTACAAACGCTTCACACAGAAATCAACGCTCAACATTCACAAGCGAATACACACCGGTATGGCCATGGGGCACGGTTACATAGCATACGATATCCGCTTGTTATTCCCCTCATTCATTATAAATGAAAACATCAAGTGGTGCACACGTTCGATTTCATCTATTTTTGTTATCTGCAATGGGCTAACACTAGACATCAATTGTCGCTTGAAATATGAACACAGACTGTTGAAGTCTAAATACAGCATTGCTGTTATGCCCGTCGTTTGCGATATGAGGTCGGTAGAAAAGTCAGGCGGGTTCTTAAGACTACCGCCCACCAAACTGAAACATGTGACCCCGGAATGGAACCGGGACCTCTGTATTACCTAAGCAAGCGGTTACTCGCTGCGCCACGAAGGCAACAAACCAGCAATTCCAAAGTTTAAAATATTAAAGAAGTAGCGAACATGTGTACAGCTTGGATATTTGAAAGGTAAAAAAGATTAGCATTGTCTTATCTATTAAAATCGATATTGTGTGTGTTTAATAAAAATGTATTTTCCAATAAAGATCTATTAGGAGACGCTAATCGGGTTTTTATTTTATTCTGCGGAAATATATTTGCCTAACCACAAAGTTATTTTTTCGTTGCTATCTTTTTTATCTCAAAAATATATTGATCGCACTTGAAATATTTTTCGCAGAAGACGGCAAATTGCGATAATAGATAGAAACGCCTTCTAAACCTATGATGTGGCACTGACAACTACTTTATATCTCATTTTCATCATCCGCTACATCATTACAGTTTTTTTTTTAAGTTTTATTTATTATAATTTCTTGGCTATTATAATAAATTCATCCATTTTAGACTCCATCGTACTGTCCAAAATTGCATCTTGCCGTCTTTTCACGAGCTTTTATTCACTTTCATTTTATATATATATAGCTTAATTTGTCAATAGATTTATTTTTCAAAAAAAAAATATTTTCAGGTGAACGTCCATACGCATGTGATATTTGCCAAAAACGATTTGCTGTAAAAAGTTACGTCACGGCTCATAGGTATGTTGTGATTATTAAAAAAAAGTTATATTTAAATCTTACATCTTAAAGCGATGAGTGTAAACTGGTGTAGTATACATCCTATCGATCGTGTCTGGCCACCAGGTACGACAGCAGCGCCTATTTTTGACACCAAATAACATGTAAACATTATTTTCGGTTTGAAGGACGCTGTAGTTTGTAAAATTACTGAGGTAAGCAGACTTCCGTGTCTGAAGGCGTCAAGCACAACCTGGTGCAGTGTTTGTCATCCTGATTAGCGCTCTTATTATGAGTGAGCATATATATATATATGACTAATAATCAAGTGAAAGTCCAACTCGTCCCGTGTCTTTATTATATTCGGTAATTAAAGGTTGTCGGTGTATTTTAGATGGTCACATGTGGCCGACAAGCCGTTGAACTGCGAGCGGTGCTCGATGACGTTCACGTCCAAGTCGCAGTTTGCGCTGCACATCCGCACGCACTCCGCCGCCTCCTGTTACGAATGCAGCGTCTGCGGGCGAACCTTCGTGCGCGACAGCTATCTCATACGGTAACTATACTATTATGCGGCTCATTTGTTGAATAAAAACATTTATTATCATATCAGCTCTACGAATTCTACAGCTGAACATAGGCCATACCAATCGATTTTCAATGCTACCAGATAACCGGATAGCCTGGCAGTAGTCGTCTCATGCTACACTTAGCCATTATTTCAGCTTACTAATTTGTTATATTTTATCAGTGATCTGCTTTTTTTAATGGATCTGCTCATTCCTCATTTAATTACATAAACATAACAACATATTGTTTTTAGAATTTTAAAAAAGGAGATTCAGCTTGTGTCTCTCATAATATTCGTGAAAATGATCAAGTCTCGATAAAAATGGGACGATTATTGCTATTGCAAACATTCATTATTTTAAGGTAACTATTAAAATATTTCTAAATATGTATGTGTGGTAAATATTGCCTTTTTCTTTCCAACAGACACCATAACCGTGTACACCGCGAGAACCACAGTAACATGTCGGCTAACAGTATCGGCACGATGACCGCTACCAACACAAACAACTCTAATAGCAATTTCGACTCGCCCGGTGTTTGTGACTTAAGGTACTTCATAAGTGCTTAAGGCGCTATTATTTATTAATTTGTATGTGTATTTTAGACTTGTTATTATAATTACGAAAAATTTTACCGCTTTATCTGATTACGACTTTTTATATAATAGTGGTAATGCTTTAATATTTTTTCCTATTAATATATTACAAACAATATATGATAGTAGGTAGGTACTCACTGGTGATAGATTTCTGATGCTAGAGACCGACTAGGTAGGTTTTGGCTAGGCTCCGCTTATTTCTACCTCCATACAGTAGTGTGCAAATATTACTGTGTTCTGGTTTGAAGAGCGCAGTAGCTAGTGTAATTACTGGGGTAACGAGACTCGACATCATGTCTCAGGCGATGAGCGTAATGTGGTGCTGTATATACAACCTAACTAGCGCGACGTTGTTATGGAAAGACATATCATTTACCATCAGGTGAACGTAGTGCTCGTCTCGTTGCGATAAAGTTGCCTAACATCGTCACACACTTATATCTAGAGTGTGTCCGGCAACAATTACCTACCACAACCATAATATTGAATAGCTGCTGCAATATTATCTATAGCTTTATTTGAATAATGAGGTGTGCTTTATATGACGATTTATATTTATTTTGCAGTTTTGTGCCGATGGTTAATCGCTACATGACTTCTCAGGGCACCCAAGTGTCTATGCAGGACACAAGTAAGATGTCCTCCATGTCTCCACAGTCCATCGCTTCGATTTGTAAGTATGATAATTTAATATGAAAATAGAACGCTTTAATTTTTTTGTAAATATCTATATATATTTTTTGTTACAGCATCACCACCACCCCCACACACACCGACACCGCAGCCGCAGATGTCCGGTCAGATGCGTCTCACGGACTGAAGGCCACAATAGGTAGGCTGTTCTTATTTTAATTAACTTTATAATAACAATTATGAGATGCAAGATGTAAATCTAGTGGTAAGTGATTCATACACATTTTATTGAGGCATTACAATGTCTTCTTACCACCAACACCATCTTTGTAGCAACTATCAAAAGTAAAATTTTTTTTCGATGAGACAAAGATGTATGTCTAATAGAAAAAAAAATTAGACAAACTAAAAATGTTCAAAGTATTATGCTACCCCAAGCTACCTTTTCCCGCACGATACCGCGTCTTAAAATGTTATGTTTGGTCTGTTTTTTATATGGCTGTGAGACATAGCCTTTAAGTAAGGAATGTTGTCGTTGAACACAAGCATTTGAGATGTGGGGACTCCGTCGAATGTTTAAGATCACATGGAAGCAGTTTGTCTCCAATGCTCAATTCCTTGAGAGAGCTAGCTGTAAACGCAGGCTAATAACATCCGTCATACAAAGAAAGTGAATTTTTTGAACACTTTCAATGAGAATCTCTTTTTGAGTTCCCAAGGTTGATCCGGAAGGGCAAAATTCCTGGAAAACGTGCACTTGATAGACAGCTCAAGAAATGGTTTAACGATATAAAGGAGTGGACCAGGTTTAAATATTATTAGTTAAAAAGAATAGATGAGGATCGAATTGGTTTTCTCAATCTGTTCGCCAAACTTCAGTTTGAAGAGGGCACCTAATGATGACTAATAGAAAGTACTACGTCTGACCATAACAAAGTGGCGCTAGTTACGATGATAGGCATGACACCACAATGTACTTGTCCATTGAGACATCAAATGTTTAGTTGTTACTGCAGTAATTTCACTTGAGAAAAGCCTTTCAAACCAAAACAGTAATCTTATAGCACAATCTAAGAATACTTATGCCACGGTAACAATAACATGACTAGGCTATACATTTATTTTTTTAATAAATTACCATAATCTAATTTATTATAATGAATAAGTCAAAATACATCATAAATAACTTTTCAGCTCTCGGTTGATCAGTTTGCAGCCAGAGTGCAATATTGAAACAAAATTGGCAGCCATCAACAGGAGCAGCTATTGAAGCAAGAAGTAAACTGGAGAAACATCAGCATGGACTTTACATAGTTTGAACGAAATCCTTTATTTTATATTAAATTATTTATTTACCCATTGTTGAGTTGGTCTGAAAGAAGTGAGATGGATGCCGCGTGAAGTGTTCTGGGCTCGCGCCAGTGGATCCCTTCAGAACATCAGGTGGACATCACATGAAGTCGAGGAGTTAGTCATTAGTCTCATAGCGGTACCGCCTATGAATATGCATTGTGATTTATATCAACAACTGTGATTTATCTCTACCATCACATTAATTATATTAATTTACGTGGTGGCATTCATAAATCGATACTTAAAACGTCTCATCGTTGTAGATTTTAGGCCTAAAATTTTTGATCTCATTTTCTAATTTGCTTAGTGATAAAAAAAAAAAATTCTAAACGGAAATCTTTCAACTTCGAAATTCTAATTTTTTTGGTTTATTGTTCTTAGTGTTAATAAAATCTTTACTCTCGAATGGAAATCCTTCAATAATAAAAATTCAAAATTTTTGTTTACAATTCGGTCGTCACTCACATCATCATTAGGCATAGTGGAATATATAAACAATATCTTATTGCGGATGCTTTAACTTAGTGTCAGGTGAAATAATGGAGTTGAGTAATTTTATAGAACTTATTACCTACTAAAGTAAAGTATTTTGTGTGAAAAAAAAAATGGGGACTCTTTAATAGAATAGATTGTTTCATTAATCTGTAAGAATGCTTTAATGTTAATAACGAGGGAATAATAAAGTACAAGTACAAAGTTGAATCCAGTATCGTGCAGAGTCTTCGGAGGCAATAATGAAAGCTTCACAAAGTAACTTTACTATGATGTTTATTGGAGTAATCCAGACAAGTGCCTGACGGAACATATAAATTGGCAATATTTTTTTTAAACGGTATCATGTTCGTGGTGATATCGCATTCAACGTTCATATATCTTGTTCACTAGTGGAATTGGCAATAATAGTGAAATCTGTAAAGTTCTTGATATCATGTAGGGCTTGTATACAACACGAGGCGGTATGATTTGGTGAAGCTTCTTACTGAACTTTTTGTGCCTTCTAGTGAATAGCAATGTTAGGCTGTGTTGAAATCGTTATCATTAGCCAGAAAACGTCTTCTGCTGAGCATAGGTCTCCCTCAAGGATCTTCAATCCGAACGGCCCTGCGCTGTCCGTTTCTGGTGTTTTTTGCTACCTTTATCAAATCGTCGGTGCGCTTTTTTGAGGGGGCCTGGCAGCACCGGGGCGTCTATCATACGTGGTCGTCATGTGAGAACCTTAGATGGCACTTCGGTCATCAGTCCTTCGAGCAATGTGCCCTGCCCCGTATGGTAGTATATGCAATAAAAATATTTTCTCGTTTCCTCACGTAGTTGAATTGTGCAAACGCGTCTCATATCCAACATATTACATTTTTGAGACTAGGTTTAGGCTTTCTTCTATTATACTAAAGTATTTTAGTCTGGAAACTGTTTAATTCTATTAATATTATTTGATTCGACAAAGTGACGAGAGCAGCAAGACATTCGCTTGATGATATGTGATACGCTCATAACAATGTGGCGCTAGTTAAGACGATATAAACCGCACCACATCACCCTGGTCACTTTAAGTCATAAGATGTAGAGAGAGGCTTGTTTCTTCAAATCAGAACACAGTAATGTTCGCACAGTACTGTTTAGCGGCAGAAATAGGCGCTGCGGTGGTACCTACCTAGACGGTCTGCAGCAACAGAGACCTACTACCTGTGAAATGCTATTACTAGGTGTTTCGAATAATAGGAGTAATGTTTATAGTGTTTAGAGCAGTAGTCTTCCAGTATCTAGAGATGGAGTTGTTCTGCACTGCGGTGTGCAGGTCCTGAGTCCACTGCGGGGGTTCCTTATGGTTTGCCATTATTGATATCAAAGATAGATTGGTGCCATTTCTATAATAAATGATGCGGTAGGAGTAAGTTTAGTTAAGTTTGCTGGTCAGGGTAGAATTGGAAAGTGAAATATTGTAGGGAACTCATTCTATAGTGTTATGGTATCCACTTGAATTCGCTGTTTTCATATTATATTGTTTTCGTTTCCGTTTATGTGTTGTTGTTTTTCTATGACTTTATTTTATTATCCACGATATTGTGCATGTCCATTTGCTGAGGGTGGGGTATGGAGCGTTGTAAATATTGGTAGGATTTATTTATTGGAGCCGTGGTGGTGATATTGGGCGTTTCCGTATTGGTGTGATTTGTGGAGGTACCTCTACAATGGTGAAATGAATATTGAACTGATGAAAACATTGGAATTAAACGTAGTATATTTAGTGCAGATGGTATACTTTTGGTAATAAAGTCAAAATTTCCTAGGTATACACGAGTATGATAATAATATTATATACATATGGATGTTGTTTGATAGTCCTCAATATTTTTTTATATTTTGATAGTTCTGTATTATGAAACACGAGAAAATAGGCCAATATCTCCATTTATCATTTTAATAAAAATATGTACACGATATTTTAAGATATATTAACATGACGGATGCATTTAGTTGCCCGGGAAGTAAAATGTAGATGAGTAGTTTAACACTTTATTCGTATCTTTGGGAGACAACATCAATTTCTTATTAAGTTTTGTACCAAGCCATTGAGAACAGTATTATTTAGAGAAACTAGAATTTTGGGTTTAATGAGTAGTTATAATTGCAGCTACCATTTCGAATGACCACCATTGGAAAGATACGAACCAAATTTTGTTATTTTCAATAGACATAGCGAGCACTCGATTTTTGGTGCTTCTCAATGTTGATACAAATGTATCGTCAACGTATATTATATCGGATAGAAACACCAACTTAGCGAACTAGGTACATAAAATATATAGATCTATATCAAATCTTTACTTTCTCTCCTACTGCGTTGGAATGATATTTTTTCTTATTAATACATAGTAATTAATAATATATTACGTTGTTATATGTTCACTGGCTTTATAATTGTTTATCCTTAATTATTTTTAACTTTGTATCGTTTCCCATTTGTAGACGGGAGAGGAAGGATTAGAAAGCATGGTCCTTTTTAGTTACAAGATAAACTCAATGTAAATCCCACAATTTATGTATCGTGGTTTAGTAGTAGGAGTTATATTTGATAAAAAAATTAGGACCCCTCCATTGATGAAGCAGCGAAGACACAAAACCGTGCATGCACGTCAACAGTTTGTTTGTCTTTGCTGTTTAACTATTTTACACACCCATGTTAGTTAACTATACTTAGTATACCGTAACTATTTGAATTTACATAATTATAAAAAAATGGTGTTTAATTTACGTCTCTTACTTTCTCTACTTATTTTTTTTTTTTTTTCAACTGTAGAAAAAGACTGAATCACATAAATAGTCCACACCGTCGGATAAGAATACTCAACAGAGAAAAGTATTGGCATGATTTTTTAGATTGTATTTTTTTTGTATAATTACAATGAGCTAACACTTGACCTCAATTTCGCAGTGTTAAGTGACAAAGAGGTCGCGGATGGAGAAGCATGGTTGCCCAAAATGCTCCGATCCTCATATTTTGACGGCTGAAAAACGGCAACACTGTTATGGTGGCGAAATTACAATGTGAAGGTGGTAGCTAGCCAAGTGGCTTCGAAAAACACTACTAACAATCATACTCCGCAACACGTGCCCGCGGAATCGAACCGGGGACCTCCGAGTAACTGGGCAAGCGGTTGCCCCCTGTGCCACGGAGGACTTTTTGTAGTATTTTTGTTTTACGTTAGATCGGATCGGTTGTGGTGACGGACCAAACCAAGTTTTTGTATCGCAACTTATAGTTTCGGTAGATAACAATTCGTTTAAAGAAATCGTACATATCCTTATCCGTGAGTATATATATATGTGTATGTATGTATGTATGTATGTATGTATAGTTTCCTCGTCGAGGCAGTGTAAGTGTACTAGTCTCGGAGGCCGCGAGCGCCGCCGATCGATTTACTTGTTTGTGGGTAGTTTTACGAGCAAATAACAGTGAGCCTTGTATAATCATTATATCTAAGATACATAAATATTTAGTTGTATTGTATCGTTAGATTTACGCGAACTTCCGCTTTGCCGACATATTACGTTGCTTATCATCATAATCATATGAGAGTACAGCCTAAGGATTTTAACTTTTTTTTTTTAATATATACTGAGAGCTATTTCTAAGTCACTGATTTTTTACGATATGTAGTTATATACGCATGTATATGTATATATACATGGGTGTGTATGTATATGTATATGTACGTATAAATAAAATATATTATGGCAAAGCCATTTCTTAAAAAGTTTTGGAGTATTTTACATAAATTTAATTCCATTTATTAAAAAGTCCAATGAACAAACATCATGGCATGAATACATTAGATATGGTCATTTAGTTATAGCTCTTCAGAGTTTTCTATGACCAATATTTTGAACTACAACTGTTTTTTTTTTTAATTATTGTTAAAATTTTTAGGCTAGTTTATATTTTTAAATAAGTTAGATTTGTTAACTGTGGTGTATTTACATTGCACGCGAGTATAGCTCCTTTACAGCCTGCTTTACATTATACATTTTTTTATAGTCTGAAGATGTGATAAATTATTTTATTAATTATATGGAGCTGATAACATCCATAACCTATTTACAAAAAAATATTTAAAACTATTTTTGGGAAAAGAGTTTTAGTTTATATTAAATTTTAAATAGTTTAAGGAATTGTAATTTTTGCAATGTTTTTCATACTGTTACAAATACAGCATACATTTTTTTTACTTTTTTTAAGTATATGTATCTAAAATTACATAATGATCAAAGATCCTTTTTTTAATTAAATTTTTGAAATGGCAATAAAAATTATTAGATTTTATTTTAACATGACATTGTTTTTAAAAATTTTATTGATTTATGTACATTGTAATAAGGATAATAAATAAATGGCTGGTCCAAATATATGAAGTTTCATAAAGTATATTATACAAAACTTACACGCCTTTTGATACTGAATAATTCATGTGTTGTCATCAGCTTAAACTGAAAAAAAATCTTAATCTTATTGTTTATCGTTATTTCTGTGCCAGTTGGCGAATTTATCGGGCAACAGTAAAGAGGCTGTAAGGGTTTTTATGTAGTCAGCATTATGTATATGCTTTAATGTGATTTTTTAAATGTACTCTTTATTATACTATAGTATCATCAATCAATATAATTAGCGAACTAACAAAGCGTTTCTAATTTTTTTTCAGTTCATAGTGATTTATATTGAGATCAAAGTAAATACAGAGTTTATTTAATTTTATGGAAAATATACATTGTAAAATTATTCATTGATAGCTCTTATATGGAGTTGTAATAAAATAATAAAAAAAAACTATATGAAATGCAAAATAACAAGTCACGATTCTTTTAGAAGTCGCCATGTAGTGGAGAAAAATAAACGTGCCATGATATTTGTGGCTAACCCTTTTTTTTTTATTTAACATCCAGAATTCCTGAATCATCCTATTAATTTTATGTGGGGTGGCATAGTTTGTTCAACTGATTATTATGTGGCACAA
The DNA here is from genome assembly GCA_029030555.1 of Ornithoptera alexandrae. Classification (NCBI taxonomy): domain Eukaryota; kingdom Metazoa; phylum Arthropoda; class Insecta; order Lepidoptera; family Papilionidae; genus Ornithoptera; species Ornithoptera alexandrae. The sequence goes on along the minus strand of JARDVY010000064.1, from coordinate 2,448,975 downwards.
AAAGATAATATTGTTATAAATATAATAATGTCTTGTAAAATTACTGGAGCTATCGAGACATTTTAAATGAGTCGAGACATCTTGATGTCATGTACCTTTTCTAGAAAAGACCGTGCATACACCACGCTGGTGGTGTGCAGTTTGACGGAACACATCCACGAAAACTGTTTTTTTAATACATCGGTTTTCCTTCAATGTAGGTATTCCTTCTCCGAAAATTCAAAATTGGTAGTTATCGATGGAATATTAGTATTATCATAAAGCATCTTCGTATTAGGACGTTGGAAAAAATTTAGAACCTCTTTTTTTATTCCATAAATTGGTATGCGCATATATTTTTGCCTGTGCCCCAACAATGGAAACGTAAATTGGCTGTTGGGGAAAAAAAAAAATATTTTGTCTATGACATACATACGCATGCGCAGAGTACCTATCAAATTTACCACCTAGATTAAATCTCTGCTTACAATCAGATAGGATCGTAGTCAAGGCTATAAAATATTGAAAAAAAAAATGCTAACCTCCAATTTATGTCAAGAAAAAATCTATTATTTTTCTAGAATTCTTTGTGCTTCCACTTCCGTACATTTTATAGCGTATTTAGTAATATTATCGAAAAGTACTAAATAAATTGTGGTGCTTACTTTGCCTAACGTAATATTTCGTTTGGCATATCCAGTCTGAATAGATAAACCATTTTTGAAAAATGTTTGAAGGGGTCGTCTGCCTGGACAGGAACTTGTTTCACTATTTTTCTATCAACGGCAATTACATTATTTTACCCTTCATTGTTTTCATCACTATTCTATCGTCTTCATAATCCGTCCACAATCCCATTCTTTTCGTACTGCACTTACTCTTAAATTATCCCTCAACGCACTCATCAATATTTTCACGTATAAATTCACGGCGATGTTCTGTAGTAAAATGTAACATGGTGAAAAATACAAAAATCAAAGTATCTTATTTATTGTTACAATTGAGATCGGGATACTCTAATCAGGATAACAATTGACATGATGTTGCAAAGTGTTGTTAGTATTTAAAATACTATCTACTTCCTTTTTGTTATATATTCAAAATGCTATAATAAAATATCTTTAGTTTCTACGACGAAAGAAGCGGGACGATCAACTAAAGGATACGTCTGCTTAAAACAATGTTGCACTAGTTTGGGTTGTATATATTGCATCACTTCCCTAACAGGTTCCTGTCTTGTCGTGGCGGTGGGGCACAGTAGTCGTGGCTTGGTCACACACAGTGAAGCTAAGAGGAACCAACCCGGCTAGCTCGAAGTGGCCGCTGCAGGTGAGCTCACCTCGGATGGGTGCCGGTGGGTCGCGGGAGCAGGTTTATACTGCCCTTTGCAGCCCTAGTGGAGTCGCGAAGGGAGAGGAGCGTCGATATTGCCGTTCGTCGCTCCACCTACCCTCCGCGACTAAGCGGTGCCGCACCGCTGATGCGGGGCAGTGGGGCCGGGGCGAAAAGAGTATCGGTATTGCGATTCGTTGGTCTCCCTATCCTCCGCAGCCGTATAATGGTTGGCGACGGAATGACTCGTGACCTCTGGGTGATGGATTCGGGGGATCCGTTGCCTACATGACGATAAGAGGCCGAGAAGAAGAAATTACAAAGGTGGAAAGAAGGGGTATCTCCCTCCGAGATTCAGATGCGCGCTGCAGCTGGCGCTTGCAGGGTCGCATGGGTGTGAGAAAGCGTTATCGTGGCCCCGCCGTAAAGCGACGACGGTAAAACACCGTGGAGGTTTTAGTTGGTGCATGTCCGATAAAACCTATCTTTGCCCCCACGAGGGCAAGTATATGATGGCCTTTTCCCCGCACATAAAACAAAAAAAAAATATATATATATATTTCAACACATTTGCGGAAGGCTTTGAGACACGATGTTAAATCTTGCCACAAAGCGTTACCTCTATAATATTCAACCTTTCTCTTTGTGTAACTTTTGGGTTAAATAAAAGTTGATTGTTTAATAGTTCTATAATTATTATTAACCTAATCTTAATGTTATTAACAATCTACTACGATTTCTTCTTTCACAACGTTTGCATCACCGGCCGGTGCTAGTGTGTTATCTACAATGGGCGCCGGACTTTTATAGTATTTATTACTCGCATGATGTTCCTTCAAATATTCTCCACCCATTTCATAATACTCCTCTTTCGTTAAACACCAATTTTCGAATTCGTTACTTCCAGCAAAATCTCTCGCGCCGTACCAGGCGTCCAAGCTCGGCTCTTTTGCCATTACAACTTTATGTGTAGACTGGAACGGACGCATCTCGAGGAGTTCCCTTTCTAATCTCTCTTTTAAACCTGTGTAGAATGATTTTTTAAAAAAATAAAATCGCGTGAATAAATTCTTTGCAAAGAATGCTGTGGATATACTACTCTCGATGTTATAACATTTTATCAAACAGTAATATAAAAAAAATTAAACTCATTTATTTAAAATAAATACCTGGAAATAGCGAGCAGCCTCCTGTAAGAAATACATTGTTTGCAAGTAGCAATTGGTCTTCTGGATTGAAATGTTTGAAAACGTACTCCATAGCTTCCGCTAGTCCCGCTTCCAAATTGCCCATCATCGATGGTTGAAAAATTAGTTCTGCAGCTCTACGAATCGAATGACATATTTTTAAATAATGATATGGTAGAAAAATATTAAAGCTACTATAAAAAGTCGTTCTCTTTTTTTAATATACAATAGATTAACATTACATCTCAATTTCATATAATGTTATATGACGTAGGCAATGAAAATTTAATTATGTATTAATAAAAACTAGTATAATGTATATAGTAATATTAGCGACCAAAAGGTATTGTACTTATCTTGCATAGGCAGCGCATGAATGATCCGCATGGAGATCCTTGGAGGAGGCCTATGATGACTAGTAAATGTCTATCATTAGATTAGTTGTCATTTTACCTAAAAGGCTCTATAGCTAGGTGTAACTGGTGATGCTGATTGCTAGGCTGCTGAGGCTCGTATTCTCGGAGGGCCTCTTCTAGTTCCACTAGACGTTCTCCATCGGCGTCGGAATCTGAGTCCGCTTCGCGACTTATACTACAACAAAATAACAAATTAAAATATTACAGACTTATATTTTACAATAGGCAGAATCAACGCTACGGGTATTTTCTCCCAATCAATCTCGGACGTAAGAAGACGCAGCGGTAGTTGAGGTAGGACATTTTAACGATTACATTATAAGAGATTTATTTTTCCATACAAAAAACAAGTTAAGTTCTGTAAAAAAAAAAACAAAAAGTAAACCAGCTACCACTAGAAATTGACCTTTTGTAAACGTCCCAGTCAGAGTCGCGAGTGCCGAAGTCGTCTCCAGCGGCCGCGAGGCGCGAGATGACGCGCATGCGCTCCGCCGCGGCTGCCGTGCGTCGGCGCACCATCGCCGCACGCCGCGCACGTCTCGCCTCGCGTCGCTGCACCACCTCGCGGTACTACAATAAACATACTATAGTAAAATATTACTTTCAATTATCTTCGTCGTGGTGTGACTCACTACAAGGCGTGTAAACAGAAATCTTACGTTCCATTTCGGAAAACGCTACGTACCTTAGCGCGGGTGTCATTAAGCCACGCCTGAAAAGCTTCGGGATCGCTCGGGGGTTGAAATCGACCAGACGGCTTCGGTTCGTGCATTTCTTCTGGATTAGCAGCCGCCGCAATGCGCTGTTTATTCTTCTCAATTCGCATGTTTAAATTTGTTATTTGTTTCTGAAAAATATTTATTTTGATATTAAAATTTTAATTTAATACAAACTTTAAAGAAAGAAATTTTTTTATTTTATTATCTTAAGAAGACCAATAGAGTTGTGTCAGAAGGATGAGAATATAAACAGCCTAGAGTCTCTCCTTGTGAAAGTCTAAAGTAATTTATGTCAAGGCCTAAAAACCTAAAACAATCATGAGAGTAATTACAGCTCTTTTCAAAATTACATAAAAATTTACAAGCTATCAACTCTTCAAATTCTCATTAAATAAGCCCTTCAAATCGGTCCACACTAAAATATAGATAATTATTGTCAGCCGGCAAAAATATATGATGCGTTAGTATCAGTAAGATTTTTTTTTTATTCAATTAAGCTACGCGACTCGCGGAACGTTCACCTGATACGCCTTATGACAATGTTTCGCTGGATTTGATGATATATATTGCATCATATTGCACTCGCCACATAAGATGTTGATTCTCGTTACCCCAGTAATTACACTAGCTACAACACCTTTTAAACTGGAACACACTACGTTTTGGCGGTAGTTACAAGCGTTGGGTTAGTACCAAATTATATTTAATAAGCAAACCAAAAAAAATTTAAATATTAGTATTAACAAAATAAAAATGAGACAATTGCACCTGTAGATCCTCATAATTCTTGATATCAAAACTTTTAATGGCTTCGTTGAACTCATCAATGTCGCCATCTTCAATTAAGTCCTGTAAAAAAAAGTTTGCGCGAATGATAATCGCATTATTTTATGTCTTATTATCGACAGTCGTCCACACCTAGACCTATGTCTATGCCCAAAGATCTCAACGATCAGTCCTCTGCCTTGATCCATACACTGTCAGTCCAATTTATGAAGGGACTTCCAGCACTATAGAGTAATATTTTATTAAAATCAAAAATTTTTATGTTCCTAAAACAAATAAAGGGATTTTAAGAAAACCTAATTAATCATCCATCCAAATGGCGCAAGACAGAAATATCTGGAAAGAAATGGTGGCCAGGGCAATGCACCAAAGTCACGTCCCTCAGTCATGAGGTTACGACAAAGAAGAAGAAGAAGAAGAAGAAGAAAACAAAAACGAGCCCATACAGTTTTTTTGAACTCACTTGTATTGCTAGGAGTTGGTTTAATTGTTCCTCATCCTCAGCCAGTCGTTCTTCTCTTTTTCTAGCGTTTATTTCAAGTAACCGCCGCGCCATCTCTTTTTTACGCTCCTTTTGTTGTTCAGCTGTATAAATAATGCATATTGAAAAACATTAAATTATGATATCATCTTAACTACCGCAATATTGTTGGGCCAACAGTATCACTTATAACTAGGTCTTGCTCCTCTCATCAGTTTGCCATCATAGTTAAAAACCTAGGATGGACTAAAACTTGGCCAGCCAAGAATAGTCTGGCTTTAACTTTTTAGTAAATGGAATACAGCAATGTTGTTATGATGAAAGATCTACAACACAGTAGATAGCATGATGGGTTCCATCCATACTTCACCACATATGTGGAGCAAGAATTGAATGAGAAATTTCTCTGCTATATGTAATTAGCAGTGCAGAATCGTAAATTTTGATATTACATTTTTAAATGCTGTAAAATGTTTCAAATATTGTTTATACCTGTTAGGCCTGAAGAGCTAGTGGATTGCACAAAAGGTAACTGTATTCTTTTTACATTTGCTTCATAGTAGTCAGGGCTAGCCCATTTTCGTATTTCCTCTTGATAATCTAACGCTATAGAACAGTGTTCGTGAAGAATTTCCTCAATACGCGACATTGTTATTGCATTTACATGAACAGGGTACTTTAACTGCAATAGTTTATGTAAGTAGCATATAATTTCACTTCCTCCTAAAACAATTTTTAATATTGTTTGTTAAAACCTCAAATAGTCATCATTATCATCAACATCATCAGCCGATAGACGTCCACTGCTGGACATATGCCTCCTCCAAAGATCGCCATGTCGATTGTCCCGTGTTAGAGGATGTTAGTCAGTCATTAAATAGTCATAGTATATACAAATAAACAAAATTTGTGTCTTTCTTTAATATCAAAATAATTGTTTAAATAATTTATATTAATAGTTTACACAATTCTTATATAGAAAACAAGTTAATAAAAATTCTGTCTGTATGTTTGTTCTGGTTATAATGACAGACCAGGATTATCACTGCTGTATAACTAAAACAAGAAACATTACAGGCTACATTTGTCGAAAAATTATTTCTTATATTTAATAAAATAAACAATAGCCATTAGAAGAAACCAGATAGAAAGGCTATAAAAATTTAAATTGTTTGCCAAGAAATGTCCTTTCTTTCATGTCCTTTATGTCTAATACTAAGATATTTTATGTACAATTGTTATTATTAAGTAAATAATTTCTTTTATCACAACTATGATAATCCTCAGAGAGCTGCATACAATAAGATGTTTAGTCGTTCAATTTTTGTACCTGTAGTCTTCAAAAATTCTATTAAGCATGTACTTTATTAGAATATAGAAACACTACATTCATTAATATTTAAACATGGTGCACTAAAAAATTATATGTGTAAAGTAATGGCACAGTCATTTTTATTTTTATGCAGACATTTAATATTTTTCAAACTAAACATACCTAAATTGATCCGCCTTGCATGGTCAGCAATAACATTGCCTCTTATAACAGGAATTATGTGAATTGTGTGATATCCACAATTCACAATTAAAGCTGAATCTCCTATATTGTTTTTGTACATGCTGAATAATGAATCAACACCATAACTAACAGCTGGTACACCGTAAGCTTCAAATAGCAATTCTGACATCACTGAAAATAATAATCATAAATCCATACAAACAATGTCAGTTTTACAGTTTGCTGAATTATCTCAACATATGTCAAATAAGTAAATATAAATTAGTATTATATATAAAAATATGAGATATATTTATAACAAATATACTACTAGACAACCAGTTACATACAATAGTTCTTTCATAATAATGATGATGATGATCCTGCATGACATCGTGATTGCTACTCCAGAAGAGCATCTAATAAAGGATTTCACAATGAAAATGGGATCTCATAGAGATTTTTTAAATCAAATTATTTTAAGGTTCTTCATTTCAGTGGTAAAAAAACAAAATTATTCATATACACTTACTTTGTCTGCAGTAATTAGGTGTAATAAAAGCTTCAGTTATAACAATTGGATGAGGTACCCTTCCTTCATTGTCAATACCCAAATGTGAAAAAATATAATCACATACTTGTTCTTGAACTTCAAAATGTGTTACTACATTTTTATCAAACTGTGTCTTCAATTGAAACCTTTTAGTTTAAAATAAAAATTTATCATCAACAGAATTTTATTAAAAAGGATGATTTACATCAAACTGGCTTTTTTGACTACAAAAATTTATAGCAGATTAATTCCAACTTAAAGTAAAAATAAGTATATTTGTTATAACTAGACAACCAGTTACATACAGTAGTACTCTCATAACAATGTGAATAAGCTTAATTACGACTAGAAGGTTTTTTAAAATCATGAAATCTGAAAATCTCCTTTTTGCTATAAATGAATATGGCTCATGATGACACATTTTAAATCTCATCATTAGAGGATATTGTGTAATAAACAGAAAATATCAAGTTTTTCTTACCGCACAGCTTCAATATTAATAATATCGTTTCCTATCTGTATTGGTGGGGTAACTGGTGGCTCAGCATCTTTTTTACACCGGTCTTTCCGCGGTCGAGCAATTAAATTTTTAAAAATTAAATTTGGTTCATCGTAAATCGACCAACCGACCCGGCATTGATAAGAACCTGAACAAAAATTAACATATATGTGCGTTTTATTTTATAAAGTTATTGGATAAATGTATCTAATATATACTGACCATTATCGATAACTAAAGGTATGTGTCCAAATTTTAATGTTGGTCCATACTCGTGGACAATATCAGGAACGGTCTTGAAGTCCTTTAAAACTAATACATCATCCATAATAAAGAATATATTTCATATAATCCGCTAAAAATTAATAACTAGACAAAATTGAGTGAGAAAAACAATTTCCTCTAACTGTCAAAGCAAAAGTCATAACATTAAAAGTATAACCAGAGGCAAAATAAAATAACCAAACAATATCAAGTACAAAGATACTACTATAAGATATAGATTGATCACTAACCAAATACAGGTTATATATATGAATTAAAATCTGCACGAAAAAACTAAACAGTTATTGTAGCAGGGATTAGCACATTTATTGAAGATGTTATCTTAATAAAATATTTTATCCATAAACATTTATTGTGGTGAAACCCGGACTGGCTCAAAATATATGTAATATTATTTTTTAATAATTTATTTAGTAGAGAGCCACAGTAACAATATTTTAAATATTGACTACGTACGCAAATAAATATTTTTTTTTTATTTTGTAAGATTTTTATCCAATTAAGCGACGAGACGAGAGAAACGTTCACCTGATGGTAAGGGCCCTACCTGCCCATAACAACGTAGCGCTAATTAGGAATATATATTGTACCACATTACGCTCGTCGCTCGAAACATAAGATGTTTAATCTGGTTACCCTCGTAATTACACTAACTACAGCATCCTTTAGACCGGAACACACTACTTGTTTGGCGGCTGAAATAGGCGCTGTGGTAGTATCTACCTAGACGATCTCCGGCAACAGTAACCTATCACGAGTTAAGATTATAGTATAAATCTTCTTTTTAATTTGTAATGTAAACTGATAACAGTATGAGTAATCAGTTTTCCTTGACTTTTATGCACAATTTTTCTAGTATTTTTTTTTTATTGCTAGTAGTTTCGAAAAAATTTTGTAAATTTTACTGTGGGTTGGTATGTAGTGTGAGAAAGTTTTAATAAAATAAAAACACATTAATAATCAATTCACATACTTTAATCATGTTAAAAACAAAATTAATTGAATCCTGAAAGGTACTATATAATACTACTATTCTTTTAAAATTTTAATGCACAACAACGCCTATTAATTCTATAAGTATATATAATTTTTCTCCAACAATATACATTGCACAGGAATGTGATTTCTAAAAAGCCTACAAATATATGTTAAAGTTGTTCTGTAACATTATACCATAATTAGTAATCTGGTTACAATGGGGTTTAAATATTAACAACTAAATCATATAGACATAAACTTTCGAATGATATAAACAATACTGTTGAGTATGACACATAATATCCAAAATTACAGTGGTATTATTTACAAAGTGTAATATTTATATATCATATATTGGAGGGCCTATATATATGCTAAAAAATGCTGCTATCAAAGCCCAAATTGAAGACAACAAATAACAATGAATACTTTAAATCCATTAAATAGGTTTCTTAGCCTTTAGCACCCACAGCTGTTCCTCCAGCCTGTTTGTCAATCTGTTCCTTCTCCAATTGCTTACCAAGATACTCCCTGCGAAAAAAAATTGTTATACTATATATTTCCTAATTCTTAAATCGAATATAGTATTAATACATGTATTGAAGGCAATGCAAATCTAGTTCAAGACAAATGTATGTATCTTGAATAAAGAGTTCATTCATTGAAAAGAGCAACCCTCATATTGGAAGTCAGTGAACTATAAAAAATTACCAATTGTGAACCATAAGCTTCTGAACAGCGAGTAGAGCCTCATAACGCACATTAGGGTCTTCATGGCTCAACAAGTGCATCACGCGCTGCTTTCCTCCCAACTGTTCAATAATACTGTAAGAGATTAAGTACATTAAACATGTTTAGTTGAAGCCATGATAGCAGTTCGTAACTCAGTTTTTTGTTGCTGAAGGAAAAAGTCCGAATTCAATCTCTTCTGATTTATAGATTTTGTTGAAAGAAAATATCGTGAGAAAACCGCCATGTTCCAAGAACAAAAGCTCTTATGGGCTTCCATATGTCAGTGAGAAATTAAATATAAGTCGCCAAATGTAGAACAAAAAAAATTGTTATCATACTGCTTTCCACGCGGGTAATGGCGTACGTATTCGCCCACGTCGTAACAAGCCACGGCGAGCACCACGGGATCGTGGCTCTTGTCCAGCAGGTGTACCAGAGTACGCAGTAGTTCCTGACCGCGCTCGTTCAGACGTGCGGCATTCTCGCGCCAGAATTTAGCAGACTTATGCACTGGTGACCACTCCAGTCTATTGTGAACAAGTATTAAAATATTTTAGTGATGATCTCTAATGCATGAAACCAATCACAGCAGCATTGAAAGATAGTAGAAGTTAACATATCATGTCTTAAGTACAATGTGATGTAATATATATCAACCAAACTGGAGTCAAACTTTTATGAGCAGATTATCACTTATGATTAGGTGAACTTCTTCCATGCCTCAGTGGTTTGAAAAAAATGTATTAGTTTCATTTATATAAATGAAAATAATTTTTCTTACCGGCCACTCTTAACCTCCGTAGCATATTGATCAAATGAGCTAAGATCTTGTACAGATGCTTGTAAGCGTTCATTGAGGAAATCAACATCATTCATAATATCTTCATCATCAGAACGTTTTTGCTCCAAGATGGATAGCTGTTTCAATACCTTGCACTGGACCATCGCAATACAGTGCTCCTTGGCAACCTAGAAAAAAAAAATACTTATTTTAAAAAACAATATCATCATATTTGATAATATCTAATTCTGAATTATCGTTTCAAGGATAATATTAATTTCGTTTATTACAATGTGGCAGCAGTTATGATATACACTGAAGTATATTGTTTTTTTTTTTACAAAATAAGATGTGTGATTGTTTGGTGGCCGAAATAAGCGCTAAGTCGGTATTTACTCGGGTAGTAATTAGATACGGATTTACCACTAGCTAAACAAATGCCGACAAGCAATGAACAAAGGAATCTTTTACTTCAATGAGAAACAATTTTTTTTATATCACATAATGATAGTACAAAATAATATATATAGTTTAAATGAAAGCACTGTAAATGCACCTGGTGGTCTTCAGGCTTCTCGATGAGGTTTCTGAATACAGCCAGAACGATGCGGGTGACTTTTTCCTTCACAGAATCACTAAGGATGTCAGCGAGGATTGGAATGGCATTGAACTTATTCATTTTTTCGGCCAACAATGGGTTAAAAGTCAGCACCCATAGGCAAAAAACGAGCTGATATTGAACCTTAAATACAATTTATTAATCTCATTTTAGGACAGCAAAATTTATTAACATTTTAGAATAGAAAATGACAATTAAATAATTTACAACATCCACATCTAAAAGTATTAGTAAAGTATTAATCATCTCATCTGTCAGATCCACAGCTGGGGTCGAATATATAATTAATAACGGATTTAATTTTTTTTTGTGATATCTATTGAAGTTAAATTCTTTGGTTATTGTTATTATCAGCTATAAATAGGATATCACCATAGCTAATAAATTTTAAAGAAAGGTAAACATTTTCTTTTATTCAACGAAATTGCTAGACATGCAAGATGTTCATCTGATGGTTTGTGATTCGAATGCCTCTAACAACGTGGAGCTAGTTAAGATGTTATGTGTACTTCTCTTCGTCTCCACACATTACATTTCAAATCTCGTTACCCCAGTAATTTCACTAGTTACCGAGCTCTACAAACAGTATCACATTAGTATTTGCACAGATTTGTTCATCGGCAGAAATAGAGGCTGCGTTGGTAGCTTACTAGACGGTCCCCGGCAAAAGAAATACAACTACTAATAACAGTAATAAATTATCTCTTCTTGAAAATTAATGTATAGTGCATTACACTTTATGTTTAAACAAACCTGGAAGTTAACTCTGGATGCGAGAATGGACAGAAGAGTAGATATACCATCCACAGACAAGAAGGCAAATCGATACTCGTCGATACGGAGCATCATTTGGAGGCAACGGGCCACCGACTGGATGTAGTCGTTGTTCTGTGTTAAAAAAAGTTATCCATTAATAAATACAGATTTGTTTAATTCATTGTAATTAACGTTTAATGTTACGTCTTAACGCAAAAAAGTTTACATTTAAACGATTTTACATTCTTAAATTATATATATTATTGGTAGGTGTTACATTATCATTAGACTTATATCACGATACAATACAATTATATTAGTATGCAAGCGAAAAGTAGCAGAAAAATCTTAAGGATTATTGAAAATGAATATTGTTTAAAAATACAGTGATTAACGTATTCGTAACGTTTATTGCTTATTACATATACAAGTTATAAAAGTAATGATACAATTCTTTATTGTGGTATAAAATAAAATAACAATTGTTTTTTAAACCTGCATTCGGCTACTACTTGACCTTAATTGCACATGTTGTTAAGTGACAATGGGGCCGACGAGCGGGCTCGCCCAGAACACTTCGACAGTCGTCTGTTAACAACCGCAACACAGCGACGCTGTTAGGATAGGAGATGTATAGTACAGTGCAGTGCAGGTCCGAGAAACTGTCACCAACCAATTCCAAATCAAATCACCCAGAATCGAACCAGGAACCTTCACGTTACTAGTCAAGCGTTGCAGAGGAAGTTAAAGAGAAAAATTAAGACAAAAATAAATATAGCTGAGGAAACAACAGTTCACCTTATTTATAATAAATATCACGTAAAAATAAACAGTTACTTTAATAGTAACATACATCATACCTTATTAAATAAAATCACGCTAATAGCACGCAATCATATCATTAATCTAAAAAACCGAATTAATTGTAAACACTTGATATTAAGCAAAAATTAAAAAGAATTGGTGATTAATAGAAAGTTTAATGTAAGCATGCACAAAACAATGTTACATCACAATGTTATACCCAGACTATGTATATACAAATTAGTACTTTATAACATATAGTTATTTACTGAAATTATGTTACAATAACATTATAAACATTCAGCTCTTGTGTTGACATCTACACAAGGAGTACCTTATGGAGACCTGGCAGCAACTCCTCGTGCGATTTCACTTCATCGAAAGAGCTGTAAAGACTCGAATATTTCTCGTTCGTTCCTTCTGGCTCCTTATCCTTGTGGTGTTTGTTTTTATCGGTGAAATGATGTTTCTCGTGCGCCAACATAACCTGCTCAGCATGCTCTAACTCGGCAGACACTTTCTCCGCCTTACCAGAAAACAAACCTCTCAGTGATAAAAATGTAGTCATTTCCATAATGCCCCACAGATGCATGGTGAAGTTTGATGTTCACAGTGAGTTAGTTCTGATTGCTTTAGAGATAGATGCTAATTATTTATACATAATATAAGAACGTTATGAATTTTCTTAAAAAAAAAAACCTTTTACCTGGGTTTTCATATTACGTTATAACTTTTGGATACAAAAAAAGCTATATGATCTTTTGAATTCTGGATGATTTTTGTAATGAAAATATTGAAAATGATTTCATTTAAACAATTGTGTGCAAATTTCAACGTGTTTTAGTTTGGCGAGTGTCGTGTCTTATAGAACTACTTAGACATCGAGACTTAAAATCTCCATCATGTTTAAAGCAAAGAGCACAATGTGGTGCAGTGTTTAACATCCTAACCGGCGCCTTTTATAGGCACATTACCTGTCAACAGGTAAACATCCCCCCGCCTGATTCGTTTTTTTTAAATGAAAATCAAATTTAATATCATTAACTAATTAAATATGTTAAATTAATTAAGTTATTTTTGTAATAACTAGAAGAAAACCCCTTTCATGTATGAATTTTAAAGACCTATATTCTTTTTGTTTAGTTATGTGTTCTGAATATGGTTATTCATTTCAGTTAGGCGATTAACCAACTATATTTCGTATTTTATGATAAATGGGTGTCTGATAGGAATTGCATATGTTAAGAAATGCTTAATACTGCCTTACACGCAGTATAGCATGTATAAATGAGAATGAAACTTGGGTGTAATTTTGTTTTAATGGAAGATAAGCTAATGACGCAAATGTTAAGTAATTACCGTCGCCCATAGACTGCTGCAACACCTGATCCGTCACCACTGCTCTGCTGTTCTTTGAAATTTATATTGCTAATTTTTACTACATCATAATCATTGAAATATTTTGCTAATTAAAATTTTAAACAATGACTTCTTTTAAATTTATTCAAAGTTTAAAGTTTTGTTTCTAAAGATTTCTATAATTTTTTTAATTATATTAAAAATGTTCAGAGAAAACTAGGTTTTTAACCAGACATGAATATTTGGAAAGATGCAAGTGGTCATGTATTATATAATCATTTTAGTTAATAATTTTTTTATATTTGTATTTGTTGTCGTTATTATTTTTAATTCCTAGTAAAGGGAACAAACCTGCTAATTAGTTGGCTTTAGGTTTTTCTAGCTTTTTATGCTTAAATTGCTTTTGAATAAATATTACATTTTCTAAAAGTACAACAACTATATATGACTATTAAGATGTCAAACGCTTTCTTGTGCTTATGTAAACTTTGAAAATTGTCTAATAATATGCATCAAAGTGATAGTATGTAAATTGAATTAAATATAAATTAAAGAAAATTATCAGCATCTATGAAATATTTCACTGTAATATTAACTCAGAGATTGAATGATTACAATTGAATCTGTTGATTGTACATTTATGAGTTTTAGTTTTTTCTATCATTTTTTTGTTTGTTTTTAAAAAAAACATATACTGATCTTTTTTTTAATTTGCAAGATTTAGAGATACTTCTTTCATAGGAAAAACATATTTAGATAAAATAAAAAAAATATTTATTTATTTTAAGATATTAATTCTCAGTTGATCTTTGTCATTTTTACAGTAAATGAAATCATGAAGGTCATTCTGTTGAATGACTTATTGGATAAATGTTTTTATATTATTTCCTATATCAGTTTTGCAGAAAATTCCACAAGCTGTATTCTATGACATATTAATTTAAGAAAATGTCCTTTGTTCTTCCCATAGACATGGAAATAATGATCGATTTAGTAGTAGAATATAAAAGATTAATGTTATATAAAAGGTGAGGCCAAGCATTAGTAACCAAGTTTAAAAAATCATCAAAAAATCAACCAATATTTTAAACATGCAAAATAATCAAACAACATATAAAATTTGTTTCTTAAAATAGTGAATTGTTTAAAATTTTTACTTACATTCTGTTTGAGTTGATCCTTTAGCCAAGATAGATAAAAATGCAGGTCACTCTTTTCCATAAGCTGGGAATGCCAACAAGCAAGCTTGGCAATGATGCGAGCAGTCATATGCTGGACAAATTCATCTTGACGGTTCAACAAGTTCAGGAATGGCTGCCACACATTTCCATGTCTAGATTCTCGGAAAATCTTCACCCTGCTTTTATCTTCCTAGAAGTAAAAAGGCAACTTATTAAATTACTATTTAAAAAATTAAATTAAATGAAATTTATGCAATTTGTACTTACAGATAGAATATCATCAATAAGAACAAGAATGTACTGTATAGTATTGTCCTTAGAAATATGAGTTATTAAATTGAGGAAAACATCAGCACATGCTTCAGGGTTTTTATCAGGCAAATCCTTCTGGCCGCGCTGGTCCAAATTTACTATATAGTCATGATCACGCTGAGTGATCATTTGCGACCTGCCACAATAATTAGTTCTTAATTTCAAATCACAGAACACATTGAATACAAGTGTAATCAATACTTACTGCAAATAAGATTGCCATTTGATTTGAGCTTGACGAATTTCACTGGCTCTAATTTGTAAGACACTGGTAGCCGCAATCATATCTATATTATAAGAAAAAAAAATGTAATTATAGTTTTAATATTAAGGTTTAGAGGGCTGTTTTAAACTTTTACAAAATACAAGTAAATATTACCTATTTTATCATCGCCAAGCGTGGGAATAAGTTTACTAACGTTTTCTTCGTTGATATTAGCCATTTTGGCTATAATATTGTGCGAAGAAAAAACTTTGTAGTAATAAAGAGAATATTATTGCAAAAATTTACGGCCAAGAGAAAAATTAAGTAAGCAGTCTCAGCTGAGGTCTTGTGACTATATTACGTGAAGTTGGCTATTACAGTAAATGATAATGCAACTTACCTTCTCTAACGTAGACTTTTTTCGCTGTAAAAAAGAGATAGATATAGTCCCAATTAATGTTGTCAATGCTGTAACAAGGTTGCAACATCAACAAAAAATTTAATGTCAATATAAAAAACGTAAATTAGTGCATTTAATTTCATCTCCCAAACCTTATTAAATGTTTAATTATAAGAATCCTAAAAGTTTGCTTATTTTTTGTATTGTCTTCATAAATATTACTAACTGTATTAATTGTGACCCCTTTAATTTTCCAAAAAAATTGTGTAACATATTATACGTTAATTTACTTTAATTGTAACATATATATATAATAAATGGGAATAGTTAATATCACTAAGTTCTTTATATTATTATATTACTATACTGGCAACAATGTTGCTTACTTTATCTGTCAATAGGAAGCCGACGTTATATCTACTAGAATTGTTTATTAGAATTTGTGAAGCAATTAATAACAATAGAACAAATATTCACATGTATTTTACTTGAAACGCCATAGTTGTTTTACCAAGGCTAGTATATAATCTAAGTATCAGTGTTGTTAGGATATTAGTGTTGTTTATTATTAATAGCCATTGTAAATGTCATTTTATTCTAAACATGTTTTTCGTCACAACAATCGTAATCGTAATATATTATAGACGATGAATTTTTAGATTAATACTTACGGTTATATTTGTCAGTGTCAGTGTCTTGCACTTTATGTGATCTATATGCCATAATCTCTTAAAAAAAATTAATAATCGTGCGTTTATATCGCTGAAATTTTGTTTCGTGGTTCATAATCAATTTTGAGGTAATGACTTCTCTTTTTGTGTTACAGATTCATAATTTGCTTTAAGACTCGTGACACATTTGTCTATAAATAAATTTTGGGTACTGGCCAGTTCTCTTGTCATGACTACTTTAGAACCAAACTCAAACTGTCAAACTGATGACCTAAATCTAACTTTTCCATTGGAAGTTGAATCAACATTACATTTTCCTATAGATAGTTCCATGCGAATAATTTTCACTGGATATTATAATGGCTTTGGTGTAGAAGTTAGGTCTACTGATGAAGTGACCTTATTATACCACATGGGGTGTTTTGGAAAGGGGACTTGTTCACGTTCTAAACCTAAAGAAGCACAAAATGTTCCAACAGTAATGCGAAAAAGACAGTTTCTCAAAAGAATCTTTTGGTATAAAAAGTATGGCAATCCTAAGCCCCACTTGGACTCTGATATCTTTCTTAAAGATGTTGATAAGTTAATTGCTAAAATAATTAATGATAATAAAAAGAATTTAAACAAAGATGTTATAGACTTGGTATCTAGTGATGAGAGTAGTGCTGATGGCTGTGAGGATACAGATGTAGTTATGACCTTTGATTCTCTATCCCATTCTAATAAAGAAGATATTGCAGTGGTAGTTTCAAATAGTGACTCTGAAGGGGATGACTATTTCACAAATTTGAAACCAAAATGTTGTATTAATAGAATTAAATTACCAGAGAAACTGATGCTTACTACTCAAGAGAGTTTTTTCTTATTATTTGGCCTTGGATGTTTACAAATTCTTAATATTGACAATAGTGTTCTTAGTATTGACCAATGTTGGAATTTATTTTCAAATAGTGATAAACATTTTTTAGAAAAATATGTTGTGTATCATTATTTTAGATCTAAAGGGTACATAGTTAAACCTGGGATCAAATTTGGAGGTGATTTTTGTGAGTAAAATTGTTTAGGAAATTTCTCTCAATAATTACAGCAATAAAATAAATATGGTTATTTTAATATTTTCTTATTGTAGTATTATACAAAGAAGGGCCAGGAGTGAACCATGCTGACTTCATTGTACTGATAAAATATAATGGAGAAAAATGTGATTGGATTTCAATATTTGGTCATATGAGAGTAGCCTCAACAACTGTGAAGGTAAACCAATTTTTTATACCCATATAAATTTTGTAAACAAAGAGTGCACTTTATGTCCTAATGGCTAAGTCATGGCTTTCACAAGGAGGCTGTAGGGGCATTTACCCTCCATTTTGGTCAAGTCTTTGGATGTTGTTCTTTAAAACAAATTGGTGTTACACATTTTTCTTCACTGGAAGCATAAACTAAGTGATTTAACCCACCCTTTTTAATTTGTGTATTGCATCTTAGAACTGCAATTCATGAATTGAAATATGTAGCCATCACACTATGTATTCACTAAAAGTACTAAATTTGCTATCAGAAATAATAACTATCAGCTTAGTCATAGTTTTTAGTTGATTTTGTCTTATCAATTTCAATAATGTTGTTTATGTTAAAACAGTATGTTATTATTATGAAGGGTTTTTTTTTCTCAGCTTTTGGGCTAGTAATAGCTGCATTTACAGGCCCAAGCCAAGTAAATGCAGTGTGAACTGTGTTAGTCTACTCATCCTCTACTTGCATGAACCTTCTTATGATTCTGCATGTATTTAAAATTATAGCTTTTTGTAGGGTTATGTATTGGGATTATTGTAGGTCTATTAACTTGAGGCTGCGGAGAAGATGATGCGGTATAACACCTGTTGTGGATAACACTATGGGAACGACATATACTTTATCTTGTCTCCAGATTCTAGCTACTTTGTCCTTCAGTTCTACATATTTTCTCATCTTTTCAGCAAATGTCTTTTGTATGTTGTGTGTGTTGGGAACTGCAATGTCAATTAAGTATGTGATCTTATTTATTTTATCTTGTAGGGTTATATCGGGTCTGTTGTAATGAATTGTCTTATCAGTGAGTACAGCGCTGTCATAGAAGAGTTTGTGCGTTGCATTTTCCAGAACAGTATCTGGTGTGTAGTTGTAGTAAGGAGTGTTTGTATTCTGAACGAGTTTGTTTTATTGCTAGTTTTTGGTGAATGATGTTTGCAACCTGGTTATGTCTGTGAGTGTAATCGGTTTGTGTAAGTGTTGTGCAAGCTCCTGTGTTGAGCTGAATGGTTTCTGATTGTATGTGACATTTACGGCATTTATCGTTTTTGACTGTAGGATCTTTAATTATATATTTTCTGTAGTTTTTAGTATTGATTATTTGGTCTTGTATTGTGATTATAAATCCTTCTGTTTCTGGAAATAAATTACCTATTTTAAGCCACATATTTGACGCAAGAGTATTAATGTGAGATTGTTCCAGATCATGTGGGTGTCTACCATGGAGGACTTTCTTCTTCCAGTCTTCAATTTTATATTTCTGCGGGTCGTCATTGTGAGAGTAGTTTGTCTTTTTGTTCATTTAAATTAAGTGGTGTGTAATTGATATCATTCATAACTACAGCTTTATGGATGTTACTCATATGAGATTTTGTGTAAAAAAATGTTTTCAGGTTATTGATTTGTTTTTGCCAAAGGTTTTGGATATTTATTAGGCCTCTTCCTCCATTTTGTCTTTTTATAGTAAGTCTTTCTATTGCAGATTTAGGGTGTAAGTTATTATGTTTTGTAATTGTGGTGCGCGTCAATCGTTCTAATTTATTATTATTATTATTATATATATAGATATTGCCATATCATATTACTTTAAGAGTTAAAAAAAATTATTTATACAAATATAACAATTTTTTTGTTGATAATATACTGTGATTTTGTTTTGATAGTATTTAAAAAAATTAATATATACATTTATATTTTCCAGGAAGTTATAGTAGCAGAAGTGATGAAACCTGATAAAAATACAAGACTACCTAAAGATCTCTGTAAATATACTGTACAAGAAATATTATTGTCAAGAAACATCCCAGTTGCAATAAATGATGATAATGAATAATTCTATATATTTTTTTTGTTTATACTATACATGATACATTTTAAGGTTATATGAAATTTCCAAGGTTCACTTTATTTAATTTAGGACTATCAAATTCACTTTAGGTTCTTTTAATTGGTTTCTTAATTCCTGTTTGTCTATATTCACTTCTTTCTTTTAAATATTCTTCTGTACATAATTTTCTAAAATCTTCGTTTTGGTACCAATTGGATAAACATGATTTCATAACTGAATTCTGTTCTTGACATTTAATAACCATTAACACAGATGACTCCTTACAACAATTATTAAATTTTTCTACTTCTTGAAAACACTTTTCAGATTTAGCTTTTTCTCTCATTAGTTTAGGTATTAACACTTCTGTTTCTACTTTTCTTAACGTTTTATCTTCAGGATCTCCTAAAAAAAATATAACATTTATAAAATAGTAATACCAAACATTCATAAGTTAAATAACATTAAATACCTAGGCCATGTGGACCCATTGAATATTTGTTAGGTAAAACCGTTTTTTCTTTTACCATGGCTTCTAATGATTTATTGTAATTATTTAATCAAAAAGATCTTGCAAAGATCTGACTTATCTAACATCTACAAAATATTTAAATGTCAACTTTGTATCTGTCTCCGACGACTTGCGATCAGCTTCGCTTACAGATAATATCATTATTAAAAACAACCATAAAACGATATATATTTTTGTATTTCATTGTTGTTACATTTTTATCTTTGATTATTTCCAGCGAGCGGTATCTGAATCTACCTACTATTTTTACACATTATACAAGCTTGTTATTATAAATAAATTGTACTTACTGTAATTCATTATTATTTTGAAATAATTTTTTCTGCTACTACATACAATCTTTCAAAGTTTTATAAATTTTAATGAATGCGCAAATATTGTAAATACGTTCAAGTTTTTCACATTGTAACACATTTCATGAGCTTGCATTTTCAACGTACCTGTCAAAATCAATTTCTTTCATGTGTCATTCGATCCGCATTCTAAAGACTAGAATCTTTTTTAGTTTCTGTAAACTTAACATTAGTAACATATAGTTTTACTTCTCTCTTATATTACTGTAAGTTAAATATTTTTAATTTTATATTTCTATCATAGAAAATTTAATTTTAACTTTTTGAGTCGTAACTGTTAAAATTAACAACTTTGAAATCGTCAGAAGTTGAAAAGTTTAAGCAACAATGGATCGGCTCCTTCGTCTTGGTGGAGGCATGACAGGTTTGTCGCAAGCACCACCTCCCACGGACGCACCTGCTGTCGACACAGCCGAACAAGTTTATATTTCTTCGCTGGCGCTCTTAAAGATGCTAAAACATGGCCGTGCTGGAGTACCAATGGAGGTCATGGGACTAATGTTAGGTACAATGTTTTCCATTGCTATTGTTTAATTTTAGATTTATTATCGCAAGTCATTGTAAACAAGTAGGTGTGTGTTTGGTCTAACATTTAAATACTGTATTTGACTAATTTTGGTTTAACTAAATAATAGGAAAACTAAAAATATAATTCATAGTTAATAATAAAAACTTTCTTTCATATTTCATGTATGACCATTTCAACTTACACAGTATTGTCGAACTCTTAAAATGTTACTAATTTACACTTGGTAATGCACTAATTATACAAATTTTACTATAACATACATGTTTATGTTATAGCCCATTGTTTATGAATGCATTAACTAACTTTGCATCCTAAAGATTAAAGGTGTATGAAACAGTGAAATCCAATAACAATACGTAAAGATTAACAATTTAATAGTTGGAGATATCATGAAGTTCTTTGTCAAGAGTCTTTCAGAAAGGATTTGTTAATGTTACTCACGATTATTTGTCAACAATATATTATATC
This sequence comes from Ornithoptera alexandrae, assembly GCA_029030555.1. Taxonomy (NCBI): domain Eukaryota; kingdom Metazoa; phylum Arthropoda; class Insecta; order Lepidoptera; family Papilionidae; genus Ornithoptera; species Ornithoptera alexandrae. The sequence goes on along the minus strand of JARDVY010000064.1, from coordinate 2,427,448 downwards.
ATATACAATTTTGAATAATACTGTTTGAAGAGGCTCAGATGTTGCCTAGTGTATTTTTGTTGGTTCATTGTTGCCAAAAAAAGAAAAATTTTGCTTATTTTTTGATGTCTGAAGTTCTATAATAATCCCTTTATTTTCTCTGATTAAATTGACAACAGTCTAGGGGTTGTTTTTAAGAGCTATGTATAAGCACATACTTGCAAACAGTGACACTGTGGTAGAAAATTGGAATAATATTAATGAGATTTTTTTTTAAATGATTAAAAAATTATTTTCAGGAGAATTTGTTGATGATTACACAGTCCGTGTAATTGATGTTTTTGCCATGCCACAAACTGGTACTGGTGTATCTGTTGAGGCAGTGGATCCTGTATTCCAAGCTAAAATGTTAGATATGTTAAAGCAAACTGGTCGACCTGAAATGGTTGTGGGATGGTAAGAAGTCATTACAAATTCACCTATTTTATACTATGGTATAATGAAACATCTTTAATTTGTGCATTGTTAAGTATTTTTTTTAAATCATTTGCTTCATAAGTGTACATATACACTTTTCCTGGTCACTATTGCTGCATTGGTATATGTGCGGGCTGTGAATATTTATATTATTTTCAAGTACATTCATAAAGACAGTATTTCACATGTTGAAACAAAAATTTGGTGAAGACATTATTGAAAATAGAATAGCAAAACCAAATGTATCAAAACATGAGAAGTTCAACATCTGTATTGTGCAATAAGTAATTAGAATGAAGAATGATAGAGTTAAATGAGAAAGCGAGAAATGGATTGAAAGTAGAAAAAGGAATAAAGAGGAATATGATTTGAAAAGAATTAAAGATGATAAAGAATAGAAAGATATAGGCCCCAGCTCAACAAAACTGGGGGAATGCTTTAAAAAAATAAAAAAGAACATCTGTATTTGCCACAGACATTTTCTAAATAACATTTTCCAATGGTCATACTATGGACTTCGTCAAGACAAGCTTAAAACCCTTGCATTGTTTGTTAACAAGAAAAAAAGGGAAACTATTAACTATAATATTTTGTATTCTTCCATACTATTTTGTAAAGATAGTACAAAATTAAATGCACACAATAAAATTCAGCGTAATAGGCCTCTTCCAAAGATTCCTACATCGATCAGGTAAAGATTCATATGGGTGGATTCTGGCCATATTGCACCACGCTAGCTAAATGCGCGTTAGTGAGAGTCAGAGTCTCGTTTATTGATTAGCAAGGTGTAGCACGACCATTGAGGTTAGCTTGGATCCCATGAGTTATTGTGCGGGAACTCTTACACCCTCGGTTGTAACAATTAAGCAGCAATTATTTCATGTTCATGTTAACACAATTCCAAGTAATCTTTTAAAACGGATGAACGTATTTTGATAGAACTTTCTCATGCAGAGAGTTGAAGACGAGAGATTAACTTTTACTATTATTTCAAAGAATTTTGGAGAAAATTGTTCCATCCGAATGAAGACAGCATTATGTAGGATCAGTGCCCTCTTAAACGCTCACAAAGCTCGAACACTCCTTTAAGTGCCATAAGCCCCAAGCCATAAGCCTTTGATTTTATTAGTAAATTTAAATGTAACAATTTGTTACAGGTACCACTCACATCCTGGTTTTGGTTGCTGGTTATCAGGAGTGGATATAAATACTCAGCAGTCATTTGAGGCACTCTCTGAACGTGCTGTTGCTGTTGTTGTGGATCCTATACAATCTGTGAAGGGCAAAGTTGTCATTGATGCATTCCGTCTTATTAACCCAAACATGATGGTCCTAGGTCAAGAGCCAAGACAGACAACTTCGAATTTAGGTCATCTTCAGAAACCCTCAGTTCAAGCTCTCATACATGGCCTTAACCGTCATTATTATTCAATTAGCATAAATTATAGAAAAAATGAGCTTGAGCAAAAAATGTTGTTAAATCTTCACAAAAAGTCGTGGATGGATGGTCTTACGTTATTAGACTACAAAGAGCACTGTGCTGTAAATGAGACCACAGTATCAGACATGTTGGAGCTTGCCAAGAACTATAACAAAGCTCTAGAAGATGAAGAGAAGATGACTCCTGAACAACTTGCTATCAAGAATGTTGGTAAACAAGATCCCAAGAGGCATTTAGAAGAAAAAGTGGATGTTCTCATGTCAAACAACATTGTGCAGAATCTTGGCGCTATGTTAGACACCATGGTGTTTAAATGATCCATGAGTGACAGGTTTTCTTAACTATAAAAACTTAAGGCGATAATAAAAGTGGAAAATAATGGAGTTGTCTCATAGTAATTTTTAACCTAGATAACTTATATGTACATTACTTATGTACCATTGTTTACTATGCTGATTGAGAAATAAAACAGTTAAATTTTTTCATAACTTTATATCGTATTTTTTTTGGTTACAAAAAAAGTCTATTTGGTGCTATTTGGTGGCATATTTGGTTTAATCTGTTTTGAGATATTGGATAGTTTGAATTAGCAAAGTCTATATCAAACATGGGCTCAAGTTGCCTTTGTGTATTTATAATATTGTGAATTATTTTCTTCATCTTTTTAAATGCAAAATCAGGATTGTCCATTGATACCTGAAATTAAAATAATGTTTTTATTTTGTACAATGGGTTAACAATTGACGTCAATTTCACAAGGTGTTAAGTGACAATTAGGTCATGGACATAGTGTGCTTAACCTTGCTGTTCTTAGATGTTGCTAGAACACAGCAATTTTGACCTGGTCACACATTATGAGGGAGCATTACATTATATATATATGATAACCATTTGACAATATATAACACAGATTAAGAAAATAAAAAAAAAAACTCGTTATAAGACCGACAACATTATTTTACATAAGACCTGTAACATTATTTTACATGCAACATTTATCGATCTGCACAACGAAAACGTGGTCGATAAAGGACCCTGACTCATAGTGAAAGAAAGCACTTGATCCCAGAAATGGGGATAAGATTCCGCAAGGATACACATACACAATGTATTGTGTTGTTCAGGTCCTGGAGCTAGAAAACAATAGAAACTTACCGTATCCCAAAATAACCCCGGAATTTTACGATGTATGTCTTCATAATCATCTCTTATGTTCGTGGTAGTAGATTCAGATGGCACCTGAAGCAATGAGAAATTGGAATCGATTATTTTTTCTTTATAAAGCACATCGATGGGACATAGTCGGAATATTTTAGAGGCGGTACTTTACTATTTTTATTAATTACATCTCCGTTTAAACCGGAACTATTATATTTAAATAGTACTGCTTGGCGGCAGACAATGACTGCAATGATATGTACGCCATCTGTAAAATGGAGACCAGCAATGAATATGGCATTTTATAAGTAATTCATTAAATCTTTATTCACATACATATAGATTAATGAAAACGTAACAACACTCACTTGATGATATTCTATTTGTCGAATTAAAAAATCTAGCTCGTCTTTGTTTTCATGTGCGAGTGTTGATTCAGCTGTAAATTATTTTATATTTGATTACAATTTATTCAACCTTTATCACTAACACATTAATAGCTAATCAAATGCTTATTATAACTACACTTAAGATTATTTATCTAAAACTTTTCTCAACGTGAAAAATCCTTGTGAACTTTATGCAACTACTGCATTAGGGTAAGCAAATGGTACAATTAGGATAGGCAAAACAATACAAAACAAGCTATGTTCTCTAGTTCGTGAAAAATGACTTGGCAAATTGTGTTCGGGCTTCGGGATAGCGAGGAGGGGGTGGAGAGAGGTAGCTATGTGCTTATTTACCACGTAAGTTACTTAAAAATCAAACGGGCTCTTTATCTGCCGATGTATTCCATGAAATCAATTTTATTTATTTTTACTTGGAGGAAACTCTACAAGTTGTAGTGTACTAAATTAACTTACATTGTTCCAATACCATTTCACTGGCTTGTAGAAGCCCAGCGTCAACGAGAAAAGCTAGCCAAATATCAGATTCATGGGCGTTAAGACCAGGATATAAGTAGGAACAGAGTTTAGTACTTATTGATCGGCCCGTTTTCACATTTTCTGTTGTAAAGAAAAGGAAAGTTCAATTTCTATTTTCAAGCTTAGTTGCGTAAATCAGTGAAATTTACTAAATGAATTACCGTCAGTGTCGGGTGGTTCGATGAGCAAACCTGATGTCTCTGGAATTTGCTCGTCCAATTCTGCAATGTCTTGTGACGTAAAAGTAACTGATTTTGATGATTTAGTGCTACCGTAAGCTACAGTTACTCCTATAAAACATTATAAAATTTGTTAACCGCCTAATTGGTGAAATCTAGCTCGTTAGATATGTAAAGAAACGGCCTTTGCCTAGTAATAAAAAACAATGTAAATTAGTTATAAATAAAATAATATCACCTTTCCATGTAGACGATGTGTACTTTGTAAAATCTACGCTTTTATTCACATTTGACTGTTTATCATTTTTATTTATCGGTCGATGTTCAGATCTAAAAAAACGCGTAAATTAGGATAGTAAAAGTTTCAGCTGGGCTTGGTTTAAGATCCATGAGAGTGCTAAAATAAGTAATAATAAAAAAATGTTAAATGGCACGTCATTCTCTAAAGAATTTTTAATCTATAAGTTTTTTAGAAAACTCGTATTTTTTAATGTGAGAAAAGAAAAAAATGATCGAGATTAATGTGTATTGTGAATACATAAGGCTCAATGTTAACGAACCTTTTAGAATTTCTATCTTGAACAGACATCTGCCCGTTTACTTCGCTGACGTACTCACCGTTACCTTGCGATTTATATAGTGAATAAAGGCTCGTTGCGCCCCCCTCTAGCGCAGTTTGGTCTTCATAGCCCCTAAACGACGACGAACTCTACAATGAGTTGGAAATATTTATGAGTAAACAATATAAACATTACTTTTCAAATTGAAAAAATAAAACATTGTTTCGTGGTGACAGGCTTAGCAGTATAGTGTCATCTTCTTTCGTTCTATGTTCTAAAAAGCGACTTAGGAATAAAGGTCGTAGGATGGTTAACAATGTATCACTTAATGGGTAAGGTGGCAATACATCTGTACTTATTTACTGAAGTTGGCGTTTCCATCTACAACATCATTCCTAGGAGGTTTGACGTCAGGCGGATGCTGGTAAAACATGATGCTGAAAACACATGAAACTGATGTGGAATTTATAGATGTATTTTACAAGATGCCACAGGAAAATACAATTTATTTTATTATATGTATTTTTTACCTGCATGGGAACAAGGACTATTAAACGACTCTGAGTATTATGATGTTATTATAGTTTTTGTTTATACCATTTCGGTGGCAAACAGGCTTGCGGCCGACCTGATGTTGAGCGGTAACTGCAGCCTATAACCCTGTAGAAACCTTTTCAAGCCCATTTTTAAAGAACTTCGTATTGAAGCTCCTAGGGAAAACCTCGACAGGTTATCCGTTTAATCGTTGACAAAATGTGTCTTTTAAATAAGTCTAGTATTTTTTTTTTAATTATGGTCACAACTTTTTGCAGTGATGCTTTTGATGACAGTTTTTTCTATTTGAAAATCTTAATCTGTGTTTATAAAAAATTCAAGAGATTACCCACGGGACGAGGTGTCTCTATTTCACTTTGCTTGAAAAAAAATCAGATCGTCCTCAAAAAAAAAAACAGTTAATATATGCTTGCTCATACATAAAAAATAGATTAACAACTTGATTTAGATTTTATGTTTCACATAATAGTTGTGTATAAAATTTTCAAAGGTGTTGGGATGTTCAAATGAACTATGAAAGGGAATGTGATAACAATAAAGATAATATATTACTCAAAGACGACAGATTCTGGTGGTAACTACAAACTGTCGCTTGAACATAATATATTACCATAACTAAAAGATGTCGATGTCAGAAACGACCGAGTGGTGAATAGAATACTTCTACAGTACAATACCAGCTCGGATGTTAAAGATTTTCGGCCTGTTAAAAAAAGGCGAGGGAAAAATCTCGCCATTATCCAAACTTTACATTTGTGTAAATTCCACGATTTTTGTTATAAAGCACCTGCGTTGGGGGGACAGTTAAGTTTCCGATCGGATTTTGGCAGTCTTCTGCTGTATATTGTTCGCTATCTTTTACTTTACTAATTGGGGTCTTTTTTTAAATTAGATAAGCCTTGAATCGCTGTTCAGGAATTAAATATTATGTGCATAACAATTAACATTTTATTTATATAAGTAAAAATTCTGAAAAATAAAATTATGAATATCTTTGCAAATTTCCCATGCAACTAAATTTTACGACTTTTCGAAATGAAAATATATTAATATCCACATTTTAAAAAGACTAAAGAGAATACGTACTAAAGTCATCGTTCCAAATTTATTTCCACCTTTACTTTTTTTGTGCTCTTCTTGTCGGGCCTCGCTTTCCATTTTAAGGGAACATTCAGAAGCAAATAAAAATTCGCTGTGTTCTTTTGTATCCGGCAAAGACTGATAAAGAGTTATAATAATTAATGCTGTAATAATATCTATAGAAAAATTTATAAATTGAAAAATAATTACAAAAAGAATTTCATTCAGGATCCCAGTAATTATTATTCGACCGGATAAAAGAACTTGCAAAGTTGATATCTCTTGGGGCAGCATCATAGACACTTTCTTTAAATTTTCGCAGTTATGTGCTCTGTGAATTGAAATAAGTATATTATTAAAAAATCTGCACAGTTAAATTTATTGTTTAATTACTTATTCCCGGATGTTTTAATTAGTATGTATCACTCTAATATTTCGTAATAGCTCCATAGTAAGCAAATCGATTTATGCAAAATGTAAGCCACAAATAACTTTAATATTTAGCTTATTAATTAGTCAATTAATGAAAATCAGAATTGTAGGTTCGATAATATCCGTAAAAACTTGGAACGTATATATATGTTTATTAATATCTTTCGTTTTCCTTATTACATGACGGTTTTTCTTCTGTAAAATTGGAAAAAATCTATATAAAAAATTTATAAAAGCATACAAAACTTAGGTTAGCTTTAGTTAGAACTAGAACATGACTCTTGTTTTGATATTAAAAACGTAGGTCACGGGCTCTTTTGGGAAACTGCCAAAAGTAAAGTGCAATGGCTGGTTTGAAGATAAAGTATCTATATGTATTTCATTCATTTAACTATTGTTGTTTGGTTATTTGATTGTGATATTTATTTTAAATCAAAGTTTAACTAAACATACTCTTTTCTCTCCTGCTGTCTCCTAAAGAGCGCCGATTTATCTCTATACGAAGTTAAAATCATAAAGGGCCGTCGACCTCGGTGTTTCAGCATTAAAGCACCGATTAAATCCATTGTAGTAAGACGAATTTTTCCATTCGATATGAATGCTTCTTCGCGACCTTAAAGTTGTTTTTAAACCTGTTTTTAATAAATCAATATTACAGTTTGAGTTCGAGGAACATTACAAGTGACTTTAGTCCAGCAGGCGTCTGTTCATTAATTGAAAAGATGATGATGTACATACTCAATTTCTACAATAGAGAATACGCATGTAAATTTTTTTTTTACTTAGTTAACATTGTAATATAATAAATTAATTAAAACAGGCAAAAGTTAATGTAACTGAAGAAAACACCACCTACCATGGTCAAAAGAATAATATTTTTTTAGTTACCTTACAACCAAAACAACAGAAAGAGATGGCGAAAGGGTTTCAAATAAAGTAAATTTTAGCTATGATTAAAGAATTTAAGGCCGTACTTAATCCATATGATTCACCGTCCTTTTCACTGTAACTCAAAAACTGCCCAGCAAGTATCATGTCGTCGAACTTTTGCCTTGTTATTACGTGATAGTGGCCTGTAAAGTGATGGGATGCTGTTGTATGTTGTATTCCAAGTTGTACAATCGCATTACATTCGTTGGCCAGACGGCGAGCGAGCGAACCTGTAATAACGTCAAAGGAAAATTGTTTACATATATAAACAGTTTAATTTTCCTTATATATGTGTATATGGTATATACTGTGCCTTGTTTTTATTATATATACAAGAGGTAAAAAGTTAGGGTAAAAGTAAAATGATTGACTTATAAACCTGATGCTTCGTTGACTTTTATTATTCTTATAGTCTCTGGTTATTAAAACAAATAATAAAATAACCCATGCTAGTGATATTTGATGGTTATCATCGCCTACAGAGCGAGCTCAAGAAGGAAAACAAACAGTGGTCTCGTGTGCGTCGTAGCACAGCAACTTTGCATGAAAGTGTTATATGCTTCTTTGGGACGTATTTAGTCGTAGTGTATAACCACACCAATCAGTTCAGTAAGAAATCTAATAATGAACTAATGGCTACCATCGGAGATACGGAGAAGGGAGAGGGTAAGCGGAAGAAAAATCCTACAAAATCCTGTCCTCCATCCAGAGGCCATATTGAAGATTTCCCCCTATACAAAAAAAGTTTGTCTATTCTACATTGAATTAGCATTATTCAAGAAGCAGTTTATTAGTATTATAGTTGTCAGTAGTAGTACCAATAGCCTTTAGTAGAAAAAATTCATTGATATTCTTGTAGTTAAGAAAGCAACGAATATTTAAAATTGTTCATGATGTATAACAATAAATATGTTATGTACCTTTGCCAACAGCTTCATATCCCACTAGGATAACAAGTGGAACTTCAGTGGTGTCTGCTGGAGGAGTGAATGGTGACACAGATGCTTTCGATAATTGTTCTATGTACAGTAGTCGCAGTAACCGGCGAGTTGCAAAAATTCTAACGTCTGTCATCATTTGTATTTTTGAATATTGCTGTAATAATTTAACTACTGTGAATTTAAACTCTAAAATCAAGTAATTTTAAAATTGTTTTGTGTCTTTATTATTTTCAATGTAAAAAAAATACAGATTTTTGTTAAAATTTTTGTTAGGCATTTAATCAAAACCCATAGTTTAGTATAGGACATCCACACTACTGTGAAATAAAGGATGGCTTGTCTAGATACTCATTTCATTAGTCACTCCAAGAAAATTCTGATTAAGAGCGTATTTTTTACAGGATTTCCACAACATAATAAATATGTTACGTTGATTACGGCAAATTTAACATACAAATGTCTACCTGTTCAACTGGATCAATATGTTCACCATCAAGATTAATAAGGAGTGGAAAAGTAGTATATATAACGTCCTTGTAACCTGGAGTTGAGCATACAGGGTTGGAGCGTAGATCCAAGACAATCAAACGGCGCATCTGACGTAAATATACTGCCAGCTCCAGGAGTAAACCCAGTCTGTTATTTCGAGCATATAATTCTCGCAACCTTTATATTAACAAATACAGCATTGGTATTAGAGCACAGAGGCTAGCTAAATATGCGCCTTCTAAAAGTTAGACATTTTTGAAATGAATATTTTATATATTTTTCACAATCACAAATACTTTTTCATCTACCGTATTAAGAATTATCTCGAATTTGTCAAGATCTCATGAACTGTTTACTTTTTGTTATTTTCATTTAAGGTATATCCATTCATCATGGTCTTTTTAATAAAAAAGAGCGCTCTAAAAATACTTGCGATTATTTGAATAATATTATGAATACGGCTCTTACCTGAAATAAAAACAAATTAAATATATTATCTCCCGGGAAATCTTCAAAGTTGACGGTTAGAAACCAGATGGCACATAAGGTCTGTAGTTATCATTAATCTGAGGGATGTCTTCAAAAGAATAAAGTACGTGTTTAATTTATCTTATTTATGGTCTAACGTGAACTTCAAATAAACCTTAAATCTGAATCAGATATTTATAGACTGAATGAAAAACTGTTACAATGTTATATACAAAGTTGTTGTAATTACCTTGTACAACCCGAAAATATTTTCATACACATCAGATTGTTTTCGCTAATATTTAGATATTTAAGATCTAGAAGGGTCCAGAGGCCAGTATTTTGATTAAACTCGAAGCTTGATATGTTATTGTACGATAAATCTAACCACAATAGTCTTAGATGGTTTAGATTTTCAAGCCTTTGAATGTGGTTAAACGATAGGTCCAAATGGCGTAAATATCTATGAATTATATAAATCAGTATTGAATATGCAATTATTGAAACAATATAATCATTACATTAATTATAAAAAAAATAATAACTAATCTCTGAAAAAAGATTCAATTTTAATTTTATTTATTTTAATTTTAATAAAACAAATTTTAGTATTCAGTTAAATAACTGTTATTTATTGTAAAATATTATCCGTTTTTTTAATCTAATAATTTTTGTGACAAATAAATGATTAAATTTGCTTTTTCATTTATGTTATCGCATGCTTATTTCATTAAATGCTTTATCTTGTAATTTTAAGTGCATCGTCGTCTATTTCCTGCTATTCGAGTGTGTTTTATTTCTTTCTTTACTCGCTGGTTGTCTGGTAGAGATTCGTTTCAGAACCATTGTACATAAATATAAACTTTTATTTCATGACTGTTTTTAACGTTTTTACTTTCCATTATTAAATGAGTCAATTGAATATACAAATAGATATCAAATATCAATTTAGGATTAAAGTAATAAAAAGTTTGGAAAATGTAAAAGTTTTAGTATTTTACAGTATAAATTTTATGGAGTTCATTGCGCTTATTTATTTATTATTCCGGACGTTTTAAAAGCTTTGTAGCACTCATGGTCATGGGAAGACTTCTTTCAGTCGTCACGGTGTATCTAAATCTTTTTAAATTGGTTAATAGTTCGATCTATACAGATTGAGTTTATTGCGTTGAAGTCTTCTATTGGTAGGCTTAGTACTTTGCTTTTATTTATAAAGAGATCTCAAAAGATAGTATGGTTTTGTACTGTAATATTCGCGTGAATGAAAGAATTCATTAAGTGAACAGTTTCGCTATTGTTAGAAAATATATATAAAAATTTATAGTAAACGTGAGAAATAATTTTACAAGCGCTTACGCTTAGAGTGGAGCGCGTGCCACTTACTGTCGCACTGCACGAATGATTCCGTACGAGAGCGGAAATTGGCATCATGTTAGTGTAGAAAATTTAGCTACACTGCTGCGGGAAATTGACACATCGTTTACATTCAAATATATTCCTAATAACATATTCATAATGTACGAATTTCCACAAAACGATTGCAGAGTTAACAAAATTATTTCCGTTACTACAAAAGTAGATTATCGAATCTTCCGCCGTCATTGTTATCAGATTTCGTAATCTGGGCAGATATCAGGTCGGTATTAGAATTAATTAATGTGCTGATGAAATTATTATGCCAGAAAATGAAAAATTCAATATGCGTTATTTCATATGAAGATAAATACATTTTGGTTCTGGAGCTTTTATCTGATTTAACAGTTTCTTCGTGATAATAATCATTAAGCTATAGATATAAATAATAATGGAATAAATATTTATAATCCTCATTTCAGCTTTTTGATTTCAAGTAACAAAAAAATTAGTTCACAATTAATTTAGGGTGCACCGATCCGATTTCATTATTGAACGGGTTCTCACAACCTCCATCATGTTTTTGGACTATTTATTAGAAGAACATTTCAAATTAAGCTTGGTAATACGTTGTATCGAATCTTGGATATTGCTATTCCATTCAACGTTCGACTTTCATGCTACGGTCACCGGTTATCATCATCTCAATCATACTACCCAATAACTAACATGGAGGACGTCCTTTGCGATGTATTAGCATATCCATAAAACCCGTGTTTTATGCATATGCTAATACATAGCCGTGCCATGTGCTGTTTGTGTCCAATGGCTCTGAGCAGTCACCCCATGTCTCATTATTTTATTTCAATTGTAATAAACATACCTTAAATTTTCCAATCCGCTTATGTATTTTATATTATTATGAGATAAATCCAAAACAGTTAATGACCAAAAGTCACTTAAATCTCTTATTTTTATTATAGAATTGTATTTATAATGTACCTCCGTTAGGAACCATTGAGCTATAAGTAGAATGATCTGATTAAATATTACATTAAAAGTAGTGGAAACTATTTCAAAATCTGATTGTCGTAAATATATCATGAAAAGATATCGGTTTGAGATCACTTGGAGAACTTACGAGTTTCGTAGCTAAGAACAGTATTCAGTCGGTTGAACGCTACAGAGAGAAACTGAAGATAAGGTAAGTAAGATAAAACCGACAATTCTGTTAGTAAGTTCGACGATAGGTCGAGGTAAACTAAGTATTTGTATTGTTGAAGCACTTCAATGTTCATAAGTTGCTGAAACAGATAATCAACAATTATCTTTACAATGTGTTTATTTTTTGGTTTAAGAAATTAACTGATTATGATGTATATATTCGTAGTGTGCAAAGAATACTCGTTTAACAGTTTCTATCACATCACTTATTCACTGTATTTGATGAATGGATACAGCATCTGTTAATTCATATTAATACTCAAAACATAGTCAAAAAAGTTACTTTTAAATTAAAGAAGTAACTTTATCGCTAAATAAGTATTGTTACCTTTGATGATAGATCGAGTTTTATAAAAACATAGTCTCCTAAAATCGGTACACGTTTCAAATAACTAAGACACACTGCAACCATTTCCCGAGTGAGCACTCCTTCAACTAACTCCGGCACATCTTCGATTTTCTTAACACGAACGACGGGTGAATACACGTCAGAATACAACTCGGGGAACGTGTAAAAACAGCCCCATAACTGGTCTTCATTCATCAAACTTGTCACATAAGCATGAAACTAAAATCGCAGAGTGAATTATTATATAAATTTATAGCATAGGGATAAATGTTGAATTTGGACTTTATTGTTAATATGATACTTTCAGTTTAACGTAGGCCTCCTCAGTCCACTTTTGGAGGAGGCATCTGGCTTGATAAGTGTAGTACGAGAATCTACACTTCTTCGACACGACAGGGTATTCTAATCCGTCTCACATACGGGGTAGATGTTAATGTTAAATACGTATTTTCTATCGTGATAAGATATTTAAGTATATACTTGATATTATAAGCATCCATGTTTCTCATTTAGATATATACATGTATAAAAAAGCAAAAAAAATTGTATTACCTCCTCTTGAAGTATATCATCTTCAGTTTCAAGCTCAGTACTTATGACTGCATGTGATGAAACTTTGTTTTGAGATAACTTATTATTGTTAAGTTTAATACTTTCTTCTGAAAATTTTCTTATTATATTAGTTTTATTTTATAAATGTTTTTTGAATTGTTTGACATGCGAGAAAATTTATTGAATTAATTAAATTTAATGTAGAATTTGTAGTTTTATGTATTTTTATTGCTAATCGGCTTAAACTTGAAAGCATTTTCTTACTTTCACTAAATTAATTTCCTTTTTTTCACTCTTTTCACGTATCATATGCTTTCTTTTTACCTTTTTTTGATATCGGAGTAGAGTTCTTTGGAAAGATCTTCCCAGGGAAAACCAGGGTTATGTAGAGAATTGGAAATCGTTTTCAGTGTTCACGTCAACGAGTTTTCCGTTTGGAAATCTACTAGGCTTCTACAATGCTAATCTATAATACTACTTTATGCAGTCCCCGGTATGTAATATGCTTTCTTTTGAAATAAAGCCTGAAAATCAGCGTAAGTCTCACCTGAGGAAATACTTTGCCGTTGAAGATAATTGATGCGGCAGATGTCCGATGCTGTACGTATTATGTCTGAGCCGGAAAAAGTTTTATTAATATTTGCAAAATTAAATAATGTCAACTTTTCGGCACTTGAAAATATTTCCGGTATTCTATTCTGGAAGCTCTGAAAACTTGCATCATTATAAAAGTCTTCTTGAGATTCACGTGCGTTAATTATGTCCGTTTCCAATTTGTTAACGTCGTCCATATTTCTATTGACGTGAGTATAAAATTTCTAATTTTATGTTTTCTATGTCTTTGTTAAATAATTGTTGACTTTGTCATGGATAATATTAGTCATTCAATTATGTCATCTAAATATTTCATTATAAATTAAGGCGCTCTAACAAATAACTAAAAAGAATTTAATAAAGAGATCAATAACATTGAAATTTTTAAATTGCAAAATCCACATCAAAATGATTGTGAAAAGGTTTACTGTTAAAACAAATTTCACAATAAACCAGCTATATTGACTATGTTGTTTATTATAAAAATATTTTATTTATTCAACAAGGAAACCGCATTATTAGAACAAACTGTCAAGTGCTCTTTGTGTGTTTCAGCGGTAAATTGTCGTACTATTTCAGGATAGCCTGCTGTCAGCGCCATTTGTGGATAGCGCTGCTTTTGGACTTAATACTTTATTACGACTATCAGTTTACTGCCAAACAATAAAGATTAAATATTTTAACATTTGGCACTGTTATCATTATTATTAAATATTTAAACGAGAAATTGTAAAAAAAAAATGAACAGAACTATTGAATTAACCAATAATTTCTCCAAAAAAATTCGTCTTTACATGTCTACTTTCTACGTTTTATCATTACTTGATAACAGAAAATCAACTAATCACAGCATTGACGCCAACCATTAGTGTGCAAAGTTAATTTTACAAAAAGTTAATCACTAGGACAAAAAGACATTTTGAGTGATTTTATCAGTTTTTTTGTATTCTGTAGTTCACATTTTTCATATTACTATATACTACTTTCCTGCAGATTTCTCGAAGTATCTGCATTGACAAATACAATAAGGTAAATGTTTACGTTTATTACCTATTTATTTAACACATAGAAGTCGTGCGGACATTAATGATCCGTTGCTGTGTATTCGTTAATATTTTATGTAAAAGTATATATTAGTTCAACTCTGTCTTAAGTTGTATATATTCTTTTAGAACTCTTTAATATTAATATCATCATCATCAGCTGCTAGACGTCCACAGCTGGACATAAGCCTTAATATATTAATATAAGATTCTGAAATTTTAAATAAATTAATACCTAAGCTGTTTTATAGATATGCTATAGATGTTATGAAGTGTTATTAAGTTTCCTTCAAATCAACAAAGTAGAAATGTAACTTACGCTCTTCATCCTTTCCCACACTGAAATATGATATAAAATATTTCTGTATTTCATACAATAAAATTGGTACACGGTTGACCTATTTCCAATAATAGCACACATTTTTGATAACACCTACTGTCAGCTCCCTAAGAGTTCTTTATAGATACAAAAAGCTGATTATTTGAAAATGAAACATATTTTTTTTGGCAATAGGTGCTTTGAGTTTTTCATTTAAACAGCAAAAGAGATTCTTCAGTCGTTATAAAATCGATGTTCGGATTGTAAATATTTGTTAATTATCTTTTGTACTATACATTTATAATTATAATGAATGAAAAACCCGTTTCCTAAAAGTTGCCATGATCCAAGAACAATATCTTTTGAGGATATGAGATACCCGCAAACCTGCCAGACTGGTAGGTTATACAATTGAGCCTTGAACATTCTTACCAGAGAATGCTTGTAGACCCAGCTGTGGGTATAAAATGAATAATTTATGTTTATGTTAAATGACATATACTTAAATTCAATGTACATAATATGAACTCCTCTGTCTACTAGGTAGACAGAAGACATAAAAAGTATCGCTGGGAGCCAAAAAGGATTCAAATAGCGCAAGACCGATCTTTGTGGAACGCATTACCAGAGACCCATATCCAGCAGTGGACGATCGGTTGAAATGATGATGATAAATATAAATTATGTGTACTGAACTTGATATCAATAAAAATACTATTTTGTTGTAAATAATAACTACCTGCCCATAATATTGAGGTGGTGGATTCATAATTTATCTGTGGGATACTTTAAGGACATGACCGATGCAATAGTGGAAGCGGTTAACACATACAATTTCTAGATTCTATACTGCTATAAAAAGTCAACGCCCTACACTTCTTTTTTTTACGGAATTTATTCTCTTACGATTGTTCTTTCACATTTAAATAAGTATTTTAGGTATCTACGACTATGTTTAACAGGTTATAATTAAGAAAAACTTCTTAGCTCACAAATTATTCTTATAGGTATTAATATATCTGAATGATGATTTTCTGTACTTTAACAGATTATAAAATATTTATTTAAGTATTCAATATAAATATGATCATATGAATAAAGCTCTCTGTTCCTGAAGACAGATTAGGTTTTTTATGATGCAGTTTGCGCCGCAAGTTTTATTGACAACTATTGTAGCTTGATAGGACTTAGGCATACATACATACATATATATTACGCCTCGTTCCCAGTGAAGTAGGCAGAGACCACCTCTCTTCACTTGCTACGACCCTGGCACACCTCTCTCGCTTCCTCCACTTTCATTAGCGTCTTCATACATACTTATCGGTTGCGAGTACTCTTGACCCGGCCTTTCTTTAGGACATCTTCGATTTGATCGAAATATTTCCACCTAGGTCGGCCTGCACCGACTTTTCCAATCATTCTTACCTTGTATACCTCTTTTGTTAATCTTCTTTCATCCCTTTTTCTACATGGCCGAACCATCTAAGCATCCCTTTCTTTATTTTTGTCACTACATCTTCAACCACGCCGCACCGCTCCGTTATCACATTGTTCCTCTGTCCATCAGCTTCACTCCAGTTATACTTCTCAGGCTTCTAATCTCCACAGCATTAATCCTACTTTCATGTTTTTCTGCCATACCCAACATTTACTACTCTACATCAGTGTGGGGATCAACACGCCTGTATGCACAGCCAGTCGTGTTCATTGTGATACGTTCCGGCTATTCATAAAGTTATGAAGTGCCCCATTCACTTGATTCCCTTTCAAAACTTTTCTTTCAATATCACCATCACACTTGCCATCTCTCGTAAACTGTGAACCCAGATATACAATTTCTTTCAGGACTTAGGGTTCGAGCTACAATAATAAAAATGAGAAAATAAAATTAAAATTAAACTAAAACTTTATCGAACACAAAATATAAAACTAAACAAAACACAAAAACGCAAAGACACAATCCTAATCCAAAACACAAAAACTAAATAAGGAGGAAAAAGGTGAGAAAATATTGAATGCAGAAGGATTGAAGAGATGGATAATGCTATAGGGGAAGCAGGTTAGGTCACACAGTAGCTCCTTTATCTGTCGCCAAAGAGTACAATATTACTTACACGTAATTCCTGGAATAAAAAGACTTAACACTTCGATCAGGTAAGGATTCAAATGGGAGGATTTGGGCCATTTCCCTCCATGCTGGCCCGATGCGGAATCAGAGCCTTGTTTGTTGATTAGCAGGGTACACCACAAGCAGATAAGGTTGGCTTCGGTCCCGTGAGATGTTGTGCTGAACCCCTTACACCCCTCTCTTTATTTGGTTGAATAAAAAATAAATTAAAATCAAGAAAGTACCTACCTATTTCTTTAGTACAAAAAGTTGCATATGTAAAATCTTGTCTCCGAACGTGTACAGTGATGTGGGTCGACTGCGAATACATGGAGTTGGGTTATATTTCTAAGAAATTTCACTGAATAGAAGTTTTGCTATGTGACATGTGAAAGTGACAGCTTGATATTTTTCCCTTCTTTTAAAAGAGAACAAAAATAGTTTTAAAAACACTGTGACCCATATACGCATTACACCACGAATATGTGCCGTTCTTATCAGATGTCTGATTATAACAGTTCAGTAGTTTACATATTTGAGATCAGTTTAAATATTGTAATTATTTGAAGCATATTATGTTAATGTTTGATTGTGTTTATTAACCACGTTAGAGTAATAAATATGCTATCAGTGTTCGGAATGATAAAGAAATGGGGACAGCTTCTCCTCGAGATGACGTTAGTAAAGCAACGTATAATATCTTCACAAAATTAAAAGCTAATAAGCTATCTTTTCAAAGATACCTACATTTGTTACAGTATTTAAAGTTGATAAAGACGTTACGTTGCTTACCAATATTGAATAGCAAAATTGACTATGTGTAGAAAAAAATAATACTTCAGCAAAATCCTTATTTTATTTAATTCTTATCTCTCGAGCACAAACAAGGCTATTATATCTATGATCATGACTAGGTTATTATATCTGTGAATACCACATATATTTTTTAAAATACATGAGCAATTTAAACTAAACAAAAGTTTTGTTTTTGTTGTAAACAAGTTTTTAATTAACCTGCATTTTAAATAGCGTTTCAGTCATAATCATAAATTGCCGCCTGTGTTATTTAGTCTGAACATTTCAACGAGCTCGCTTTGACAGGTTTGTTAACGAACTTGCTAACTAACTATTTCATAACGTAAATTGGCTTTTCAATAAACTTTTAAAAATGGCCCGATAAAATGTTAATATTTACAGATATGTAAAATTTACTACACAAATTATATTTAAGAAGGCGGTTATTTCTGTCTTGATGTAAATAGAACGATTATTACACATCATCTGTGCCACAAACCCTTACACACCTATTAGACTAGTGATTAAATTTTAATTTATTTCTTGTATTATCGTGAATTAGTGTTCCTCTATTTTTGCAATAAGCGATAAAGGTCCACTCTTTGGTGACAATCAATGAGTAATTGTAAATGAAAATATTATCTCCAGTTTTTGCACAGAAGTCTGTCACTGCTACTAGATTATGGTTGGAAAATTTTATTCCTGTTTCAGTTGAACGGTGTGGTTAACGAGTGGTATAATTTTACGTCTGAAGGTGATTTAGAGTACAGCTCATATCCTAATTAGCATTTTATTACTATGAGCACACGTATTATTAGCAGGAAAACTTGTCGCGTTATGATCTATATAAATTGTTATCAAGTTATTTCATCTTCATGAGTCGATTGACGCTCATTGCTGGAGTTACTTTTAAGTACGAAATTACACCATTAAACAAAAAAAAAATAGTGAATACAGATATCTCGTAAAATTTATGTATTTTTGTCGCAAATGATGTTTTAATATAAAGGTATATTATTCTCATCTAATAATTTGTTGTTGTGTTTCCTAGTAAGTGATCAAATTCATCCAAGGATAGCTGTAACACTTGAAGAATCGCGACCGAGTTGCTGACCTTTGAGAAATTATTTCTATAAATGTATTCTATATATGCGCATTTTTAGTTTCGTCGCTTCCAACAAAATGCATATTAATTTCAACACTCAAAGAGTATTTTCATAAAAGGATCAGTTTCTGTATGAAAATTAAATTCCTAAGTATGTGAGAAGTTTAACCTCGATTTTAATTAATTTCTAACTTTGGCCAACAAGTTGTATCACATATTTTAACGTAATATTAAACTTTATAAAAAATGTAAATAATATCTACCTCTTTTTTTTTTTAAATAATTTCTTGTTGTACCTTCTGTATGAAAGTGGACAATGACAATAGCTTTTTTGTTCATTGACTTACTTTTGATTTCGAGTTTTAATTCTTATAACAAATCTATGTATGTTGTTAACACTATGAGTCAGAAGACGACCACTTTTAAACATACGCCTCTCATTCAACGATCTCAACACAACCGAAGCTGCACATATTCAACGATCAAAGTTAACACATTTTTTAAAAAAATACATAAGTACATAAAAAATATTGTGCAAGTTGCGGTTTATAAATAATCAAAATAGATTCCTTTGTTAAAGATCTTTGTGTAAGATCTTTATAAAAGCGTAACAAATCACAAAGAAATATTATACGTGTACAAAAAAAACAAAGCAATATTAATTTGACAAACTCCTAAAATAAAAAAAATTTACTAAGTAGATAATTCTTTAAAATAAAATCTTAAGTGACTTGAAAGTTTAATTATATTGTTAAGTCATTTGGCACGTGAATAGAAATCTTAATATTCCCATACATATTTTACTCTACATTCGATGACACCGGAACAAGGAGCTAACTTAAATTGGTTTGGGTTGTAAATGCGTGTGACTTTATTAAAGTCATATTATCATTTTAGTCATATTATATTATAAAGTTTATTAATTTTAATTTCATGTTTAATTTCAAGTTCCTTAAAAATAAAATATGGTGATAAATTAGGCCTACGTAAGAACCACTGCAGGACCTACTTCCGCTGCGAAACAGTAGTGTGTAAACATTAATGTGTTCCAGTTTGACAGGTGTCGTAGCTAGTGAAATTACTAGGGTAAAGAGTATTAACATCTTAGGTATCAAGGCGACGAGCTCAACGTGGTGCAGTTTATATCATCCTAACTAGCGCCATGTTGTTATGGGCAGGAGTATTACTTACAATCAGGGAAACGTCTCGATAGTTTCGTCGCTTCCTTGAAAAAAAATTTTTCATATATTATTATTGATGTAATTATTTTTAATGTAAAAACGTTCATGTTAATGAATAATGTATTCTGGTATATATCTTACTCTTGACCTAATGTAATGTTTCTAATATTTATTGAAAGTACTTCATCACGCTCGAACCATTAGTATATTAGTTTCCTACGCGCTTGATTGCGAGTTATTAATTAGACATTATAACAAAGTTGTGATCCGCGATGGCTGTACCTAAAGCTCGTGTAAATACCTACGTGGTTCAAAAAAATAATACCTCTCTTGATGTTATATCTAAGATTTACATTACCCTAGCCGGGTTTATAGGATGTAACAGGTTACCCGTGGTATTAAAATTAAGGGGTATATCCATTATTTTCACACTGACTTATTCATTGATTTTTAATGGTGCTATAGTTTATTTTACGATAAATAGTGGTTTTCTCAGCGACATAGTGTTTTTTTTTAATTTAGCTGAATACACATTGTGTTGTGTTTTAGCAGTTGTTTATTGGAAAACTCTCCGAAAATTTTACGATGAACTAATAGAATTTGATGATGAAATTAAATCTAAATGGTTAAACACGTTTGATGCATTAATTAATTTTATACAGAGCATTGTAACAATAATATTTATTATTGTATTTAATATTTTTCATATACATTTACATGGAACAGCTGTTCTATTTGCGGAGATGTTGGTCACACATTTGAATCACGTTTGGGAGATTCATTACTACAGTCATCTATTTATTCAAATTAAACTCCGGTTAAAGTATCTAAGAATTTTACTACTGTCATCATATCCTGTAAATGATAACATGAATTTCAGTACTGAATTATTATCTATTAACTTCAAAGACCCATATGTCGTTAATTTAACATCTAATAACTCTAAAACAGAAATGAGGAAATTATTACTTTTATATAACAAAATAATAAATGCCTACGATTTACTTAACACAGCAATACAATGGCAGGTAATTCATTTTATGAAAACGTTTTAAACACTTCTTTTTTATTTTTGATATTAAGAGCAAAGTATACACATAGCTGCAGCAATAAATAGTTGTCATGAAAATGTAAGGTTGTTTCTTATTTACTTCACTTATACAAGATAGCGAGATGGCGAACAGCTAACTAGTTGACGTACTTTGAGTGAAGTCGTACATGTAACATTACAATAAGTGTAAGTTCGGTTGTATACACAGCATTATTACTACTATCAAACAGAGCGTCGCAATGTTTGCACATCTCAATTGTTTACAGATATAGAGCCTGCGATATATCCTACAGTTTCTTTCTTGGATGACACCACTAGCAACAAATTAAAGAATCACTTCGATTTTTTTGAGATAATATGTAGTATAATTCTTATTTTATTTACGTTTCAGTTATTAATAATCTTTTCAACGGTATTTATAACTATGTTGGGCATGATTTACCATGCTGCTTTGAATATTATAAACAATAATGTAAGTGTCCATTTTAATAAACCGTTGCTTTTTAACGTTGTGTAACTTTCCACAGTACATATATGTATTATTTTAAACTTTCAAGTATACCTGGTTGGAAGGATTGTTCGACTGTGGAATGGCTACGTCAATATTAGTACCCGTCATAGTAATTTGTGCCTTTGGGGAAAGAATCCACGACGAGGTCCTGATTTTACAAACGGCGCTCTATTCACGGGTTTATAAGAACGTGTTCGGTAATACTAAAATAATATATATATTATAGTTTGTTTTATATTATGTTAATAGTATGATATATTATAAATTCGGAAAAGTTCTATGATTGAATGACGAAGCGATAAATAAAAAGTAGGAACTGTACTTAATTATGATTCTTGATTTACATCAAATATAGTTGAACTTATTAAAGCAGAAGTTATTTGAAATTTTTGTTTAAACTGTCAAAAGCGTCAATAATACATTTGTTGTTAATTTATATTGATATATAAGTGTTTATAATTGAAGGGTTTATAATTTTTCAGATAAATCAAGTCGCAGCACCGCTGTATCTCTTTTAACGCTAACAAAAATTCGGAGTCTGTCATTTTCGGTGTTTCGTATGATCGAAGTAAACGTTTCGTTTCCTTTTAAATTCCTCGGGTTATTAGCCTCGTATCTTGTTATTCTTCTTCAGTTTCAAAAAGTGGTAAACTTTGACCGCTCTTATAACTAACCGGAGATAACTAAAACGCTTCAACAATTTGAGCTGGATGTTATAAGGTATTGTTTAATTAATGTTAATTGTTATTATTATTGTTATCTTAATATAAGTATTATTAGATTATATTTATAGCATCTACAATTGCATGATATTTATGTCAAGCATTTTGCATAAAAAATAAACAATGAACGCTAGATCCTCCTTTTTGATGTTCATCTCTTGATAATCCTACGCTTTTGCATCGTGAGCTTGATTGTGAAAACATTGTGTTAAGTACCATATGTAATACGATATGTAAATCTAATATTTAGAAATTAAATTTATTGATTTTTTTTTATATTTACATGAAGAGATAGAACGCACGTAAGTTTGTTGAAAACTTCACACATAAAAGACGCTGGTGATGTAGATTAAGATAGTTGGAAATAAATGAAATGTAAGTGTTATTTATGTACTCGTATTAAATAGACAATTAGACCTAAAGAGTTAAATTTGATACGGATAGGATACGTCTTCTATTTTTTAATATTATACGCAAGCTTTATTGTTCAGTTAGTGGGGATAGGATGTAATAATTTATTCCAGCAGATTATTTTTTTGCAGGTATCAATGATATTATAAATAGTAGGCGTAGTAAGTCCAGGATACTAGTTAACGCTGAATCATTTTAGCTACCTTTGTCATTTAGAGAAATTTATGTTTAGGTGTTAGTAATTACGCTAATTTTACTACACTACTTACATTTTATATTATATGAAATATTATTGTTAAGTATAACATGCAAAGTTTATGATTTTCATAAATAAGCAGACGATACGTACTTAATGATGGTGATTACTTATAAAAAAATGATTTATTCTACTATATAGAATATTAGTTTTGTATTGAAAATGATAATTTGGGAGTAAAAAGTGACTTAATATGTTTTGGCTGTTTCCTTCTTTTCTATAAACGGGAAACATCCAGTAGGAAAACATTAAAACCTTTAATGGAGCTTTTTAGCAAGGTTAAGTGGCACCGCGGCTTTAAGCACGTAATGTTTAAAAGCTTTTCTGCTTAATTCAAAATTGCACTCTCCTTCATATTTAGGTATGTAGAAAAATTATATGTAATAATAATTTTTAAACCCAAAAAATATTAACACATAGATATTTATACACTGATTTAATATATTATTAGTATAATTATTTAATATATTTATAACAAAGTAGGCTACAAATATACAGAAAAAAGTTTTTTTTTTGTGTTTATTGTGTTATATTGTTGGCAACATATAAAATAGTTCTAAGAACAATGATTAAATCCATGAGCATTTTATTTTTCTATATATTAAATATCATCTTTTCCTTTACATAATTTAAAATCTTTTATAGATTAAGTTACATTTATATATTTCTTATTTTATGCACGTACATATGACTTAATATATGTCACATGAGGCCGCGTCTGTTACAAATTTTCTTGGAAAATAAATATGCGGAAATTTTTTCTCGGTGTAACATAAAAGTGAAATCTTTAAGCGTCAGCCTCCCAATCTTTTTATAATGGCGTCATTTAGATCAGTGAACGATATTGAAGTATAAATGTTATAACGTTGCGGGAAAGGTTCCGTAATTATCATCAATCGATTTTATTAAGTTATTCAAAATTTATAGATTATATATATATAATACTTGTTAAGATTCTTCATAAAACATTTCTAAATCTTATGAAAATTGAATGAACATAAATTAATAAAGGTTTGACGGAAATTGTATACATCTTTACAAATAAGAATATATTGTTACAGAAAGTTTCAACAGCGTCTTTCAAATATGACGTTATAATTTAATAATTTAACAATAATCAAACTACATTTAATATTAACTTTAAATCTATGTATTGCCTTTTGTTTAGTTTAGTAATTTAGGTTTTAGTTTGTAGCCTTTTCGGTATTACATCAACGACCTTTATTATTTTATTTAAGTCACGCAAAATCTATTGATTTATTCTTAAGAGCCGTCTGCTAACAATGATTTTAAGATAATGTACAGGTTTAGTCTTTGCTTACTTATATAACTAATTTAAAAATAACGTAATATTTTTAATATCTGTGTATTTAAAAACCTTTCATGTGAAAATTTAAATTTGCTTAAATTTTATAAAATAAACTAGTATTAGGATATTAGTATATAACATTAGTATTAAATTTAATATTTATTCAACATGACATCATTTCTACATAGATAAGTATTACTTAATGTAATTAAATTCTAGAAACAATATTTCATCGTAACATGTCAGCATGTCGTTCATTAGTATAAGAGCATTTTGTTATTATGTCTGTATCTATTATTTAACCTAAAATGACGAATTAATAGTAATTCATCATATAGATCCTAATAACGATATATAGAAAAACTGTAATAGCTTTAAGTGTTTATTTTGAATATTCTGTACTTGTTTCTTATTGTAGAGAATTTAAATACGAGTGTATAAAAAGAAAATGCAATTTAATTTGCAGTACTCGCTTCTTGAAGTTGTAAAAATTAAAAAGTAAAAAAAACAGCAAATTTGCTAGCATCTGTGGTGATCATAGTCACTAATTGATGAGCACATCACCTGGGGAGTAGTAGCAGGGTTGTCGACATTTAACAAAAGAGTTGGATCTTTTGTTGACGGTTCTAAAGACACGTTGGTCCAGAAATTCTATTTACAAACTAAATGTTAACTTTAAAATACACTGTAGATTAATAATCCATAAGTATTAGGAAAACGGTTGAAATGAATACAAAAGGAAATATGCTACGGAGACTGTCCCTGTAGTACGAGTATATTTCATATAAACTATAGTGGTATTGAAATTGTTGTTAACTATATTTTATTCTCCTGTTTCCTACGATAACTCCGTATTTATCACTGTATGAGAAAAATAAAGTTATTAATATTACATATCAGTTAACATGATTTTATTTTCTCAAAAATATAATTATATATTTTTATTTTATAAAGATGATTTGCTTCTTTCTCTGGTTTCTCTGTTGGAGTAGACCGTCTAGGTAGGCATCACTGCAGTGTCCATTTCTGCAACCAAACAATACCATGTAAACATTACTGTTTTGGTTTGAAAGACGTTGTAGCTAGTGAAAGTACTGCGGTAAACAGGCTTAACATTTTATGTATCACATAAAAGTAAGAACAGGATTTTAGTATATGTAATTTTTTAATTAGCACCATGTTCTTATGGGCGAACGTATTATTTACCACCAGGTAAACATCTACATCGTCTAGAAGCTTCGTTGAATAAAAAAATAACAGATGATATAGTTAAAACATTATATTTCTGTTTACTTTGTAATGATGAATGTAATTTTTACCCTGTAATACAGAAAAAAGGAAAGCTTTAGTATTTCCCTACTACGATAGTCTAATATTTACATACCCGCGTTATGTTTGTGAATATCTGCAACCACTCGATGCGCAGGGGGTAAATATATGCCAATATGGGAAATTTAAGTGCATAGAGAAAATTTCCACTAGAAACGCTACGACTAACAGGTGCTGCTGGCTTCATGCAGATGTAATTTTGGACGGAGTGCGAATACTAAAATATTCTAATTTTATATTAAACCGTAGTTCCATTGGCTTTTCTAGTTAAAAATTAATAAATCAAGATTGGTTGTTTACTTTCGATATTAGAATAGCTAACTATGATAATCTAAAAGGTTTAAATGATACATTTTAAAATTTATAACAATAGCTTGTAACTGTATTTAAATCTTCGCAAGCCACTATATGTATATAATAATTATTGTTCTCGTTCGAAGGGCATTGTAGCACTTGTTGTATTGAAATTATTTTGAATTCTGATTTAAAAGAATCCGTTATATCTTTTAAGGCGAAAAATGCTATTTAATGCTGCATAAATATTCCAGTGGTGCTTCATTGCTAAAGTTAAACATATCGTGTAACTTCAGATAGAGAAATTAAGGTAACCGGTCATCTAACTGTCTCTGTAGCGCAATAGATTAACCTTTCTACATTTCGGCGCCATATGTGAAATTTGATTGGTGGTAGGATTTTATTTAATCCATCTGACTAATTTTCACCACCCTCATATTATAAACGAGGTTCTATATATCGATGCCAAGTTTCATCTGTTAAATGTGAGAACCAGAGTATTTTGCCCGACGACGCTTTACCGTCCACCACTGTCACTGAATCGAGTATCAGTCAATTTTAGATAAAAAAGTTTCAGTATTATTCTTATACATATTGTGTTATATACTGTTTTATGATTTTATATTTGACCTTTCTATTTGTACCTAAGTGCGAGGATCTGATAAATTATAAAAAGCTTCGCTGCAATTTGAGAAATTTTAAGAGCTCTGCTTCGTTTGAAGACGGAACTTAAAGAAATTAAATCGCGGAAGACTGTGGAAGTGATTAAGTAAGACCGTTAGCGCACTTTATATTTTTATTTTTACTTAGCTTTAGTAAAGTACAATGCTTGGGTCTTACAAGAGTAATAAACGATATTAATAAAGATTTTAAAAGTTAAGTATTAAAAAGGTTATAGTGCCTATATCAATTGTAATAATATTGAAAATGGTAAGAAGAGATAAATGCTGACAGAAATTTTAGTTTTAATTGAATACACACAAAAACTATTAAATTTCTAGGAATAACTATTAGACAACAATAATTTTTATAATTTTTTTTTTATTTTTACCTGTAATTTTTATGTGATATTTGTCGGTTTAAAGTAGTAAGTTAGTTAGTTAAAATATTAAGCATTGGAAATGTTTTTAACGTCAATAATGAGAGGAATGTCCAGTATTTTTATTTGATTGTTTAAAAGTGAGAAATTGGTAATGTTAATAAATAAAAAGAAAAATATTTACGCACGAAGAAGAGATCCTATCGAGCGAAAAATTGTTATGCCTAAAATTAATATGAACCAACTGAAAAACTCAACGGATTCCTTTGTTACTTGAAATGGTACAAATTGCTTTTGTGTTCTTTTATTATTCGGAGGATGATTTAAATAACAAGTTAGATTTGTAGCGTGTTAGGCATTGCTAAATGTAGCATGAAACGGGTCGGCCACTTCTGTCAAGATCTAATTTATTGAATATAATTAAATACTTTTTGAGATACTGTGTTACGACCTAATAAAAATAAATTTGCAACAATATCAACTGTGTAACCGCCGTCCTAGCCGACCTAGTTAAGACATGCTTCTTGAAAGAAAATTCCAGGATGGAAAGAGGGTTCAGGAGGAAAGGAAGAAGCATAGATGCATGTTCATACCTGTCAAATGTGCAATTTAAGTATTTTTTTAAATTAATATTCTATTTCTTTTATACGTCATTACATTAATATTCGATTAGAATTTAAAACTAATTCTATCATTCGTATTTATTACCTTATTATAAAAAAGTTTTAAAGGATTAAAGTCTTCATAACTTTTGTAGAGATCCTTCGATTATAATAGTATAAGAGTAATATAAAACGGACAAAGCAAGTCGTGTTAAGCTTTAATAAGGTTAATAAAAGTCTTTAATGCCCTGTCACTTCACTCTTTTCTTCCAATTACGAGTATCAAGTGGCTGAAGGTTATATAAAATTGTGCAAGTTTACTTATCTATATCGTCGATGTCGTCGAAGTATTTCACATTTTTCATAATTGGTATTTATAAACGTGTGTATATTTCTTTCATCATGCCAGTTTACTACTACAATATTACAAGAAAAATAAAGCTTTTATTGGGTTAATGGAGTTTGTACAATGTTATTAGATTCGGTAAATAATCAGGCCATGATGATCTTCGGCGATCAAGAACTTGTCATAGATAGGCTGGACTATTTTGAACACAGGCGCCGAGGGATAAGTCCCACGGTATTCTTCAAGATTCATTTTGTTGAGTTTACAATGGAATTACAGGGTGTTATTACCCCATTCCATTTTTACCACAACGACGACAAGACGTACTATGAATCTGCTTCCTTTTGTGGTAAGCATTCCCAGTATACAAAGAAGAGGTTTAGCTCCTTCTTTTTAATAAGAACAGCATAAGAGTGGAACAACTAGCCGGCGTCATTTTCCTATACCAATATGATGGGGGTGTTATCAAAAAAGAAGTGAATAAACTGTTAGTAAGTTGCGTGCTTTACCACTACAGACTACACCACTACTTAACACCAGCTGAAATTGAGGTCAAGTACTAATCTTTTCATGTAAAATAAAGGTTTCTGTGTAGTCATACATACATACCAGTTAAGTAGCTACTATCTGCTTGCCATTTTAACTCTACACAAATGGATGAACATTAAAACCAAGAACTTTAATGCACGTTTCTCTTTATCTTTGTATCCACACATCGATATGTCTGTTTGTGGCTTCTGTTCTATTTCAAAAGGTGTTGCCCATGGAGTAGTTTGGTCATAATTAAAAAAATAGAAAGAATATTGTTGCCACACATCTGACTGTCAGAATACAGCAATATTTTATAGCATTCTTTACTTGTATCAACAATAATAATAAGATCTATATTGAGGTGTCTAAAAATAACGTCTTTTATAACTGCATTAGAATGTGTAGAACTAATATTTTTACGAACACATTCGAGATGGATGAAATTACACCCCTTGACTCAGCTCGATGAGACGATCAAACGCCGTAAAGGAAAGATTTTCTTAATTCTGTTTACCCTTGTAACGCTGGTAATATGAATAGGGGGTGAAATATTACATAGTGATCGCACTTCAATACCCTTATTCATATTGCCGTCTATAATGAAAACACCGTTATTTTGAAATTTATCAACCATATACGAGTAAAGAAGTAGTTCGCAATGAACCATTTTTATAATATTGTACGCTTTTGTTTCATAGTAAAATTTTAAGTTTTTCTTTATTTAGTGAAAGATATAAGTTTTTTTGTTAGAGCAGACTTAGTTTTCTCTTTTATTTATGAATGTTTCGTTTGTCCGCAACCTTTATGATGAAATGTTAAAGTATCATAAGAAATGTATAATTTATATAAATTTCGTACGTACGCTTATGCAAGTTTATATACTTTGAAAATGATTGAATTCTTGTAAAGTGAAGAAAAAATGCTTTCTCTATATTTGTATAAATGTTCAGTTTGAATAGTGTACAAACTTCTCTGTCCGTGCCTCTTGTCAAAAGACAGTAATTTTTATAGACAGATAGTAGACAGAATTTAATGTTTTTATATATTTAAAATAGAAGATATTATTATAATCTAAAAAAATAATAAAGTTACTGTCACTCAATAAATATATAAAATAATGATATTATCAATTCACCCCTAACATATAAATTTTCACTACACTTCTTTTTTTACAACATTTAGATATTTCTCTATGTAAAATTATGTAGAAGCTAATAATTATTGACAAATTGTTGAAGATTTCGTTGAAATATAGTGAGATTGAGGAAGAATTAACTCCAAGTTGTGATAAATGACACCGCGTCGCACCTGAACAACTGAAGGACTAAACGATTTGTTATCGTTAACGGTGAAAGCCTTTCAAACGTTAAAGGATTATTTATTAACAGGATCACATTAGCTTTAATTAGCTTTATTTACTTTATTATTAGGTATTTTTTAAGAACATTGAAGTTTAACTTTCGAATACAAAACACGTTTACTGGCTACAAGCTTAAGTAAAATTGTCAGCGTTTTGTTTAAAAACTTGTGAAACTGCGCTTTTTTGTTAATGTTTGTTGATGATAGCGTGAATTCAACTTAGGAAGTTCCAGACTAAAGCTTTTTCATATATAACATAACAGAGATAAAATTGTTGTACAGGTGAAAATTTATATAATGTATACTGCATAATCACCGTAAAAAGTGCGCCTAACCTTATTACCGTAAAAAGCGTCTTAGAAGGTACGTTTTCAGGAAAAAAGTAGAAGATTTTCCTTTGATTTCAACCATAATTCTGCGTTTGTCAATTTTCATCCAAGGCGTCGCAAGTACGAAACTTATCAACAGAAATTGAAGGCCTGTATTCAGTACTATATATCTATAGGCTGGAATAATATAGGGTGTCTCGTACCAGATTTGGGATTTAAAATTCGAATATTTTTCTAACGGTTACGCGCGGGACCGGGGAAGGGTTACAGTTTAGCGCGGCATTTATGCGGATTGGTCAATCACGATGTCGCAGTGAACTGGTGCTCTTTCTGTCAATGGCATAATTGGGCCGTTTTTCTTTGAAAATTCTCGTGGATCAACCGTAACTGTTGATGGTGATGTCTATCGCAGCATTTTTATACTGAAACTAAGAGAACATCCATCGAACGATTCTCACACGTGGTTTTAACAAGATGGCGCCATGCCTTACACAGTAAGAGCCACCATGAGCCTCCCTCGCGAGATACACTCAGAATACTCTCGAAAGATTCCGCGAGTGTGTACATCGTGATGGAGAATATTTCGACAAAGTGATCTTCAAAAAATAAAATCCGCAAGTCTCGTATTTATTTTTATAACAAATATATGTATATTCTAAAATAATAATATTCTTTGATTTAATTAAAAAATCTTCAATCTGCTACGAAACACATATATATACATAAAACCATTGATTAAACTATGTTATTGGTTCCGTCTATTTAATTACCAAGACCTGTTACGGCATTCAGAATCTGGTTAATTCTTCTGGTAGCGTGTTGTAAGCATATCACGTCCTCCTTAATCCAATGTAGCGGACATACGAAAATGTCCGGCGACTTTTGACATGGGTTTCTGTAATGAAAAAGATTGGAAGGGAATGTTTGCAATTGTAATTTTTTCTTCCTCTGCTATAAAATCATTGTTTATTTATCTTAAAAAATTAGAATAAACAATTCACAAATTTACAAACTCTTAATTTAGATTTAGGTCAAACGTTACTTTAAACCATCCACTCAGAATGGGTGTGTAGTCAAGTAAACTACGTTTTGAGTAATCGAGTGTATCATTTGTATCGCTTGATTTATTTGACATTGAAAATTTTTCTCATTTGGGTAATTCAAATGACGTTGGTTTGACATTCAGTTTTTTTTTTGTAGTATTGCAATTTTTTTTTATTCCACGAAGCGATAAGACGAACGAGACGTTCATGTGACGGTGACACGCTTGCTCATAACAACGGGGCGCTAGTTAAGAAGATATACACTGCATCACATTGCATTCGTCGCCTTGTGATATACGACGTAGTCTCGTTACCTAAGTAATTTTAATAGCTAAATACTTTCAAACCAAAACACAGTAATGTTTTTTTGGCGACAGAAATAGGAGCTACGGTAGTGCCTTTAGAAGGTTTTCAGAAACAGAGTCTATATTTGTGTGAAAATATTTGTATGTTCCGGTTTGAAGGACGCTGTAGCTAATGAAATTAATACGATACGACGAACGCTATGAAGCGATGTAGAAATATTCTAGTCAGCAACACTTCAGTAAAATTACTGAGATGATAAGACTACAACTTTATATGTCTCAAGGCGATCAGCACCGTAATGAGATGCGGTGTAAACATTCTTAGTAATTCCTCATTCTCAAGAACAGATGGTATTTATCGTTAAGCAAATTTCTTGCTCCTAGCTTCGTCGTGTAAAAAATAGGGAGAGGGGCGAGTAAACAAAATAATTAATGTGATTCATGTAATATTTTAGTCACGTACATTACGAGTATAGCATTTGTTTCCGGTATGCTGAAAAAATATGAATACCTTTTGTGTAGAAACATATAACAGTAAAATCTATTAATTCTGAAAATACTGTTTTCTAAATAAATTAATCAAGTACAGGTTCCCAAATTTTTGTGATTATCGCAATAATGTATTCAGCACTGTAATTTGTTTATACTCGTATCTGAACACTTCAAATATAATTTTAGTTAGACTAAACTCTATTTTATTTGCATGGTTAGAGATCAAGTAATTTTTTATTAATTTTTTCTTTCTTTTCGGTAAAATTCTCATGCGCAACTCGTTATTCAAGGGTAGATGACATATTTACTAACTTTTCTGATTTCCATACAGGGTCGTTTATCCTTTTCATGAGATGGGCTCGTATGTTTGTTTCTAAATTAAAAAAATCAACTTACCTTCTCGTGTTTGCCTTTCACAAACGTTTCGCTACTTAATTACATTGTTTATACGTATAATTTTAAAGTACGCAGCATGATAATTTGTATAAAAATCATCATAAAAAAGTTTTAGCGTCGCGTAGTTAACGCCGCAATGCCGTTTAACCTTTGTAGAGAGCTCCATTACGGGTTTTAACGTTTCGTACTAGATATTGCTTCTAAACAAAAAGAGACATTAAGCTGTCGAAAAAATACGCAACGCTTTTTATTTCATTTCACTGTTTATAGTTCGCTTTTATTGTTTGTCACAACTCATGTTACAATAAACATAAACCTTAGTAACTAACCAAGGTTGTAGTTTGAATAAGAATCTAGTTTCTTTTACGGCTGTTGTCTC
Source organism: Ornithoptera alexandrae (assembly GCA_029030555.1). Lineage (NCBI taxonomy): Eukaryota > Metazoa > Arthropoda > Insecta > Lepidoptera > Papilionidae > Ornithoptera > Ornithoptera alexandrae. The sequence continues at coordinate 2,394,504 of JARDVY010000064.1, read as the reverse complement.
TTTGTGAAGAATGAACCTAAATCAAGGCTGTGGGAATATTATATGGGCTGTTTATTGTTTTTATAACAACAGAAGTTGTTGTAAAAAATTTTAATTGTCAAATGTAATTCAATAATAACCTACTATATTTGGTTGACCTCTGAGGAACTCAGTATTGTAAATTTACAAATACGAATTTAATATTCTGAAAATTTAAAATGCGAATAAAAAAATTACGACTTAGGTTGTTTTACGTTTCTGGTTAATTTTCAATTTTCATTCTACGTGAATTTTTCACGACAATAGTTCCATTCACACATATTCGCATGTCCTTCGAAGTTGATGTGGAATTATTAAATTTTTGTTTGCATGTGAGATTTGCATCGTTACAAGTGTAGTTCATTTATGTTTATTTAATATTTAATAAATATGAAAATACGTTGAAGACACACGACAACGACAAGTTATTTTTTAGACATAAGATGTTTAGCCTCGTTACCTCAGTAATTTAACAACATTCTTGGAAATGGAATTTTATTTTGCTTTATTTTCTGGGAGTACAACAATTCTTTGTATGTGTATATACATTAAGAGCTAATCGTAACTTACTCCATTGCTTTAACGAAAATGCTCTAGGATTTCAAATTGCCTCAATTCCATCCTTCATGTACCATTTCGCTCTAGTCAGAAGAAGAAAATAAACGAAAAGTTAGTTGATGGATCTACTCGATCTTCGAAGTTTAGTTACCCTAACAAACAAATTTTAATTGTTGTTTTACTGTCATCAAACAGCCATTTTATGGGCAAACAAAGATTTTTTTTATACAATTAAGCGAAGAGACGAGCGAGACGATCCCCTGATGGTAAGTGATAAGCCCGCTCATAAAATCGTGGAGTTAGTTAGGGTGTTATACATTGGACCACATTGCGCTCATCGCCTGAGACATAAGATGTTGTGTCTCGTTATCCCAGTTAGTCGTTACACTAGCCACAACGCTCTTCAAACCGGAACACTTCAATATTCGCACACTACTGTTTGGCGGCAGAAACAGGCGTTGCGATGGTACCTACTTAGACGGCCAAACTCCTGAACGAACAGGCCCGGCAACAGAGACCTACCACAGTACAGTGTAAACTAAATTAAATTTAATGTACTTATATTGTAAGTTTTTTTGTTAATTATTAAAGGGATTACTTTGAAGATTATTATCATGTTAAACAATGATATTGCATAACATTAATGGAAGAACATTTCACCAACACGTAATTAGTATTGTAGTTTGTATGAGATTCGGACATGCCAGAACAGTCGTGACAGTAATGTCGCTTTGCTGGCCGTAGCACCCCCGCAAATTCTTTAAGGGAAGGAGTCTTGTAAAGTCAATTCTTAGCTGATCTATACTCGGTTAAAGGAATAGTCGGTAAAAGAGTAAAAGGTACTCGGTAAAAGAATAATAGTAGTTTCTAAATAGTTGTATATATATATCTTATATGTGAAGGTAACATTAAAGTAAAAATCACATTAATATTATAGTGAAGACTTCTACCATTTACGATAATATCTTCAAAGAAGTTAAACGTCTCCGAAGTGTCTTATTCCCTAATGTTGCTCGAAGCAATTCAAGTTTGCTCAAAGCTATAGAAGTTGGTGTTTGTACCAGTAATGCATCGGTAAACTTGTACGTATGTGAGCAGAACAAGTCTATCACTCTAATAAACTAATTACGTAGTAAACTGCAATATAAAAAAAATATATTTATTCTTTATCATCCCAATTAAACACGAGTATTTTTTAACTTTTAACAACTGCTAAAGGAAAGAAGTTTTAGCTGCTGCTATGGAGAATAGAACCGTATTCTCCTTCCGGAACGATTTTCATTATTTCAGGTGTTTGAAGTGTGACCTTTTTCAGTTACAATTATATATATTATGTACTTTTTTTTTAAATATCTTAAAATTTTATTTTGATGCGTATTATAATTTCGCCATTTTATCTCTACTTGTTAATGTATACAGCTGAACTTGATCATAAGAGAGAAGCGTTATATGAAATTGCTACTCGCTAAGATTGTATAGTATTAATATTATTTTTTTTATATCCATATAAGATTTAATTTCAATTTGTTACCAATTAAACACAACAAGTAAACATACGCAGTAATGCATCTGCATCATGTGAAACATAAAACTGGGCATGCTTAGTAAAGACATTAGTGATTTAGCCGTAACCGGAGCACACTATAATGTTTGGACTTAGATATTATTTAAGTTAAGTTAAGCTTCCGAACAATTATCGTGGAGTAAGTTAGGGCAAGGCTAGTTAGATGAAAAGTTAAATTGCACTTGACAATCTTTTCCCAGAGAGATAATCTTTTCTTCAAGAGATAAGATTTTATCAAGAAGTTTGAGAGAAAAGCAATTGATTTAACAATTTTTTTGTTCAAAAATTGCACCGTTATTTGATTTATAAATAATTTTTGTTATAAATATTTACAACTTTTTTAATAATAATATTGAATTAAAAATTAGAACAATATATTTCAGTTTTAGTAAATATTAGGTCCTTACATATGAAAATGGCGTTTTGTATGGGAGGAACATGAAGTCAATTTTTTTTTGTGAAATATATTTAATTAATCAAAGTATGCACGTTTGTTATCTATGCACTTTTGCCATCTCATAGGTAGTTCATTGATTCTTTTAACTAAAATAACCACGGGGTTGGTTTAGAAGGTCGAAATTTCCAGAACGAAAACGTTGAAACCAAAAACGTACCGTGCTTTCTTTTGCGACACCAGCGCCGTACACATCATTAATCCTTCGAGCTGTTTCTGCAGCACTGGTGCCACGGTAGAACTCGTACTCGTAAATATACCGATATTTCAAGTTTTCCATTGTGCGGTAATAAGCGACGCCAAAGAAAAAAATAATGAGGAAAAAATATATGAATGACTGTTTTCAAAACTCAAATGTACCAGCTTAATGAATTTATAAATTTTAATTTGGAATTCTTAACCAAAGAGGAGATATTTCAAATCAAAGTGGCCAGTACGACAAAACGCTCATTTCATATGTAAGAACCTAATATTATATCAGTTCATTTACAGTAATGTCTTTTTATATAATTTTTTATTGCAATTTTACTATTCTGATATAGGTATTTAACCTGCATCTCGGGATTAGTGTGCCTATTACTATATATACTATTGTGTTAAACTAAAATGTCAATTTTTAAATCGTGTAAGTATTAATTATGTTTGTTAACGTGATATAATCATTAACATCAGCCTGTGGCGGCGCAGTGTTGATTTTCATTTTCCAGCGTAGCATACAGTTTAGACATTAAAATTTATGTGTTTTCTTTATAGATTGCTTTAAATTTTTAATACTTTAATGAAACGCCAAATAATTTTAAGTATTGACAGATTTTACTTTGGAGGAGATTAAGAACGGGCTTAAATGAAAGTAAGTTACACCTGCCATAAAGTTAACAGGTAATTTGAATTTTAGCTCCAACTGGTCTCAATGGGCTCTCAATGTTTCTTTTCTTTGACTAATTGAAATTCTAATTCGACAACTTAGTTTTAAAGCAATTTAATAATTTTATTGTTTAATTCGGTAATATTTTCATAAAGTGGACCATGGACACACCCTGAATTTGATGGCTAATTAAAAACTGTTGGTTCCCTAATATTATATCAATCGAAGATAATATGTATGAATAAGATTGCGATAAAAGAATTATGTGTTTTGAAACTTATTAAACATTGTTATCATTTTTGGTATACAAATGTTTGATCCAATATTTTTTTTATATTGGGAAAAATTTATTGTATGTGTAAAACTCTGATAGTTATGTCATTATGTATACGAAAGGTCAAATACTTTAAACATTAAAAAAAATAAGGTGCATAAAATACTAATAACTTACCTTACGTATGAAACTTTAGCGGTTTGTTGTACATGTTCTTCCGTAAATATAAAATTCCGTTTTTGATATTCTGTAGAACTCAAGTTTTAAATACAAAATTGAGCGAGAAAACCATTGGGGCCAGAATAACATCGAATATATTATAGGAACAGATAAAACTTTTTTGGAATTAAAAAAGAATATACACATGCATAAATTTACAGAGAATCAAATTTCGTAAATTTTGTTCAGCAGAAATATAATAATTGCACTGAGATACGTTAGTTGTTTCGTATGATTAGTTCAATTTTACTGGTGGTAGGTCGCTGTTGCTGGAGACTGTCTAGGTAGGTACCACCGCAGCGCTTATTTCTCTAACCAAACAGCATTATGCAAACTCTAGTATTCCGGTTAGAAAGACGCTGTAGCTACTGTAATTATCAGTAATTACAGTCTCGTTACCTCAGGGTAACGATAACATCTCATATCACAAGGTGACGAGCACAATGTTGTGCAGTGTTTATTATCCTAAGTAGTGCCACGTTATTATAGGCGAGCGTATCACTTATCATCAGGTGAACGTCTTGCTTGTATCGTCGCTTTCCAGAATTTATAAAGACTAATGTTTATTTAACTAAAAGCCTAGAAATATTATATATTTATTGTATACAATTTCAAGTTGATTATTTTTTGTTAACTAGGGGGTGTACTGGTCAGTCTGACGGTAGATCAACAATCAGATTGCAAAATCGTAAAAATCTTGATTTTGTTTCAATCGAAAAGTCAGAGCAAGATATAGCAGATCAATTTTTTAAATAAAGAGATCTTTAAAAATTATACGGTTTTTGGCTTTACAAATAAGTTTTCCTTTTCATTTTTTTTATATAGTAATATTTCTTAGTTTTTTGTTCTGATATATTTCAGTCGCAGTGAATTTCGGCATGCGGACGTGCTTGTTTCATATTAACTGACATGTCTGACCTACTACAGCACCGCTCTCTGTGACTGCCCTGTACTCGATCGTTACGTGACATCATGTGCGTGACATCTCTCGTCAGCTTCACGAAGCGAGTAATAGTTCGAGCATTTACTTTATTCTTTTAATCTACAAAGGATTTAGACAAACCGGACGTTCACCTGATACCAAGTAATACTGCCACTCTTAAGTAAGACGTAAGACTTAAGCCTCCACTTCGTAGTGCTTGTTGCTGACACATGATGTTGTTTCACTAGCGACAACGCCATTCGAACTAGAAAATAATAATGTTCTACAGTACTATTTGCCTTGAAATATGGTGGTATCTATATAGACAATCTTTGCCAAAAAAAACATACACACAAAAGTTCTTGTCTATCTTTTAAAATGATAGCTTTAAATCTTAATTGATGTCTTAGCTTAAATGCATTGGTAAGACAAGTACGTACTCTGCATACGAATTTTAGCAAAGACTGTACAAAATAAACGGATTTAGGTCGTTTAAATTTATAGGGTATATAGTGTTCTCTGATATAGGAATAGTTCAAATATATACTATTTATGTATTACTTACTTCATAATAAAGGTACTTCATTAATAATTAATAATAACATTTGTGATGTGACTAAAATATTTAAAGTAATTAGTTGTTTTATAATATTTCTCTTCCGTAGTCAACTGGTACATTCATCTACGTTTTATATAAAAGATGAAAACTTTTTTATTCTATCGAATGAAGTTATTGATGCTCAACGGTAGCTTGAACTTTAATTAAACAATACAGTTTTTATCAATAATTTTGTATCAATTATTTTTAATATATGTGTATTGAAGAAAAAAACGCAATTGTATATTTAATCCAGCCTATGTTCAACACTGGACGTCTATCGGCTGATGATGATATTTAATCGGATTTATTTTGTTATAACAATTTTGTAAGATGTAATTTCAAAAATTATATGAATTTTATAACAAATATTAAGCATTTTGCCATACTTGGGCTATCATTGGGCTATCTAACATTTTATCTCAATTAATGACGGTATGTATACCTATTTACTTGGGTACGGCAAAGGATATAAGACTATAAATATACTAGTATGTGCAACTAATCTTTCCAAAGTGATTTATAACAGTAGGGGCCACCGATCTCAGAGCAATCCTCTTTAATAACTTAGTAGTTTACCCATGGTTAGAAATGTTAAGTGATATCTTTATAAAGTAGTAGTTCACGGTTTCTATGAATAAAATAAATATATAAAAAATTTAAGTTTTGGTCCATACAGCTATAATATTAATAGAGACTGTATTTAAAAGAATGTTATTATCATAACAAATGAAAAAAATAATGTCCAAAAAGTGTTTATGATGATAACAAACGAGCCCGAGTAACAAAACGTTCTTATAATCGACGGAGTTAAGCATAATAATAAAAAGTGGATGATAAAATGATATTTTCTGATAAGCACATTTCGAAAAAGTGTTTTCTAAACAGTTATCAGCAAAAAGTACGATAAAACGTTTTTAAATACTTTACTGGAATATTTTTAACGACAATAGTGTACGGCAGCGGTTTTAGTAATGAACGCAAAATGCACTCGCAGACTCCATGACTTCACCAAACAATGCCAGAGACAGATGCAAGGGGAAATAAAAGAATTTTACGTTACTAGCTAACGTTACGATCGCAACGGGAATGTTTTATCCTTTTTTTTTTTAAATAAAACTGAGTTTCATCCTATGTTTCGTTTGCGTTTATAGAACAAGCCATGAAAATATCAAAATTCACAAGAAATATGAAAAATTGCGCTGTTAACAGTTTAAGGGATAAAATATCCTTAATATGAATATTATATATTTACGCCTCCATATAACGTGATACCGCTAGTTAGGATGATAAACATTATACCACATTGTATTTGGTGCTTTTAAACATAAGTTAAAAACATTAATTTCACTAGCTACAGCTGATTTCAACTAGTAACAAAATAATGGTACTGCAGCGGTATCCGGAAACAGATACCACCATTTAATTATATCTCAATAAAGGCTTCACCTAATATAATAAAAGTAGTGAGTGACATTGGTTTAATTATTAAAATTAACGCAAAGTTTATGCCTTAACTAAATACATATCTATACAACAAGCAAAACTCAAATGCACTGCTAAAAAAATATATGATTTTACGAATAGAAATCTGAATTAAAAGAAAGTCGCAAGAAAATTTGTTAACATGTTCATAACAATTTTTTTTTGCGTATTTTCAAAATATTTTATAAAAAAAAAATTATGAATACACATTCGCATTTTCCTTTTTAATATAAACGGTATCGTTACATTGAGTTAATCTGTGTTCAACTGTGTGATTAAGAAGGGACGAAAAAGATACGCACCAAGTTAAGAACATCGTCCTGGTTGATGGTTGCTAACAGTAATTCTTTTTAGCCTGTGAGAAGAATTGCTTTAGTCTTGTTATAAGAACAAAGATAAATTATATGGTTGCGTGATAATTGCGTAAAATGCGGACCCTAGACGAAAACACGTAGTATCTACGAAAGCAAACTTCTTTTTGTTACGTTTCGGAATCTTGGTAGATTAGCTAAATGTTTTCATTATAAATGATTATTTAAAAAAAAATGTCTAATAAGGCCGGCTTTATAAATTGTACTATAATCCATGTAAATATTCCAAATTAGTGATTTTTTTTTTAAGACAAAATGGTGCATTTTTACTTAACTTTGTATTTTTAAACGATATAATTTTTAATAGTTTATTAAAGTTTTATAACTTTATTATTTTTAAAAATAGCAGTGTTTAACAACTGATTAACAGTATAATTAAAAGACATATCTGGATTTAGAGATGTACATATAAGTGAAATCTGCTATACACTATAAAAGTTTTAATTATGGCTAAACAATATTGGTATTAAAATAGCCTTAAATCACGGAGCATAATCTCTAACAAATAAGTACAAAACTGGAAAGTTTGAGATCAGACTGGAACAAACTCTAAACAATTGTACATTTAATGTACGACCCAAGTTGTTAGAACAAATATCAAATAACAACACATTCTTCACACATTCTGAAACTTCAACACGGTTAAAAGCAAGGCCAATATAAAATACAATAAGTATTGTCAAATCTAATTAATTTTACGAACAAAACATATCGCTTTGTGTTCAAGATAAATACTTTCTAATAATCGTTAGTGTAAACGAGTCATTTAGAAATATAGACAAACTGCATACTTAAAGTGATGATCGATGAGAAGTATTAATCTATAGTCAAGTAGCTTTAGTATTTAGATTTATTTCCTAAAAGAATTTATATGAGTTATAAACACTTAATACGAAAAGTACAAGTTGTTTTATGATCCAAACCTAATGTATGTAAGGTATAATTATAAATTTCTATAACTCTCAAATTAGATTTTTAATACTTAAGGTATCTTTTAACTTCTTTATTATATTTTGTTACATAAATTTGTTTTGAATAAGAAAAATATTAATACTTATTTGAATAAGAGAAAAAAAGTTTTATGGCAAAACATCTGCTTTTAAACTAACTTGAGTGAGGTAGAGATTTTTATGTTCAGTTTTATGATCTGATCAAAGGTTGTGTTTGAGGGAAATTGAAAATGTTACTGAATATTATAAACAGAATGATACTTGCTGAAAACAGAAAGTACATTCCCGTTATTATTTATACAGGATGGCGCAAAAGTAATCTTCCTATCAGAAAATGTTATAAATTTTGCCTTGATGTACAAAAATTAAAAGACCAAATAAAAATAATCCACAAGAAGAATCAAAGTTTTTCATTTCTTTTTTTAAATTACAGCCAAAAAACATCGGAAGGTTGTTTTTGCGCCACCTTGTATACAATACAAGGTGGCGGTTATTTGGTCTTTTAATTTTTTACATCAAGGCAAAATTTATAGCATTTTCTGATAGGAGGATTACTTTTGCGCCACCCTGTACATTATTAATAGTAACTTTTTTATTATCTTCAATTAACAAAGCTGTTATTGATGGAACTTATTACTGTGCCACAACATAAAATTAATAAGTGAATTAAAACGGTGAAAAAAATTTTATTCTTGTTTCACCATTTATTTTATATTAATCATTAGTTTTATATTGTAAAATGAATACCTTTGCATTAAGAAATAATATATATTTTGAATAAACTATTGAAATGCACATTCCGACAGCTATTTGTGTATATATATGTAGTGCTTTATATGTGCCATTCCGGCTCACAGGACACGTATTGGAATTAATCAACCCGCTATAAATCCTGTTACTTTGAATGAGTATCAGCTTAACAGGCTAATTTCTTTAAATAAATCGCGTTTATTGTACAAATACGAGTACGTATCCAATAACATTCTTTATTTTTTTTAATAATTTATAGATTTTTGCGCAATTGAAACCACTATTACCCATAACTATATATTTATGAACTACTAGTAGTAGGTATCTATTTCCGAAGATCATCTATGGTTGTTACCAACCGCAGTACCTATTTATGCCACCAAATAACAGTGTGCATACGTTACCGTACCTTAGTTGCTGGTTAGTGAAATTACTTAAGTTATCCTCATCAGATGCCTTCTTGAAACTGAAGTCTGGCGGTCAGGTTGAGAAAAATTCATCTGATGTTATTTACGCCCGGTTTCCTGCTTTATATCATCAAATCATTGCTATCGCAGTTTGCTAAAAGCCCGTTTTCTGAAAATTTGGCGCTTCAGAATCAACCTAGGGAATACATAAAAGGATCTTCTTACTGGGGTATCGTCTTATAGCTCAAGGTGACGAGCACATTATGGAACAGTGTATATACCATTCTAGGTGAACGACTCGCTCGTCTCGTCGGTTCGTGGAATGAAACAAGGCTATTTGCGATTGAATAAGAAAATATTTTATATATAGTGGAAATATTTGGGGGAGGCTTATGTCTAGCAACGGACGTCTATCGGCTGATGATGATGATGATGCCGAAAATATTAAACGCTGTTTTTTAAAGAGTATTTACCAAGTAAATAGGTATTATATAATTCACGCTTTAATAACATAGAAGTTAGATGTTTTTTTTTTGTTGATTTTCTAAAATAGTTGTTCCATAGGTGTCGTTAAGAGTAGTTCACGCCAATTAATATATTTTTTTATCACAAATAGTTCGGGGGATATATAAACTTTTCTCTTTACTGTTGACCCCTACTTAATAAAAGCCCTGCTAAAAAAAAATTTAGACCAAAATAAAAATAAGTTTTGCTAATTGATATTAGAAAGTGTATTTGTAGTTTTTAATTCAGTATTTTATAAAACTTTTGTTCTTAATAAATATTTTCTACATTGAAGTATTTTTTTTATTTCATTAATAATATTGTCTCATTCTTTTAGCGAGTCTTTGAACAAAGCCTTCCTAACAACATTTTCAATTTCATTGGTAAACTATCAAGATCAATCTAAACGAAGTTGCTGTAAAAGCCTTTTGATAAGAAACGAAATGCACTTCGACTAATGCAATGCTTTTCCGATACTCATTTTTAATTCATTTATGTGAGCTTTGTTAAAATATAATACCTAAAAACTTATATTTGTAAAATTGAACATAATATCATCATTTTTACAATTTTTCTGTACTAATGTGTAACTGAGTACAATATGTTGTAATTTCATAACTGTATATATACAGTTATAAAATTACCACATATTTCATACAAGCTCAACAGAAGGCCTTTCTTAACCAAGACTACAAAGGCAAAATCTTAATTTTTAATGTGACTTGATGAGTTGAGAGCAAAGAAAAAAAAAGGGCTGAATACATCAAGTTGTATTATAACTCACATATCTGTATATTCAATACAGGGTTCAGATTTGTCCAATAGGCACGACACTGTCTTTATATATATTACTTTGTGTAAGTGTGTGTTGGACTATGTTGTTATATATATTTGTGGCAATATAACTCATTATACTGTAATTCAAAAATATTTTGAGTGTCTGTTTTTTTTATTTAATAAAGGTACGAGACGACCGGGACTGTCACCTGATGGTGAGTTATATGCCTGCCCATAATAACATGACGTTAGTTAGGATGATATAACCTGCACTAAATGGCACTCGTCGCTTGAGGTAATAGATGTTTAGTTTCGTTACCTCAATACACTAGCTACAGCGCCCTTCAAACCGGAACATAGTAATGTTGCACATTACTGATTGGCTTCATTGGTATCTACCTAGATTTCTTTTACTCGTGATTGCAATTTTTAATTTATTTTGTAATGTTTCCGCGGCGTGCATTTTTAGTAAATTTCTTTTTAGTCGTTAACATATAAAGCTCACATAACAGTAAGTTGGCAAAGACTATGGAACTGAATGAAACAAAATATCTAGCAAACTAATGTATTTATGGTTAAATTGTTTTCACATTAATATTGTCTCATCTCATGAACATATAGTTTGAACATATTGGCACGTGTTTGAGTTCAGTGGCTCCCAGCGATACAACATACACAATATTTTATTAAAACGTTACAAAATATGTAAATATTACAACAAACAAAAATCAAATAATTGTTTACAATTTTATATAAGTCCACGCTATTAAGCGTTAGCTATTTTGGTTTAATGAAATTGATAAAAGTGAATTGAAAGAAAATCCAGTTATGTCTTAAATCAAGTCAATAAAAATGCTAATGTGATATCACCCCAGTCTTTTGCCTACAGAGTGGCTATTAATCACTTCAAAGCATTTTAAAAAGATTACATCACTGAATGCTGATTGTTGTTTCTCTTACTTCTTTTTCTTCTTTTTCTCATATTAAAACAAATACTTTGCAAGTTTTTGTAATTGTTACTATGTCAAGACATTATTATTATTATCATTTAGTTTCTTAGATGTACAGAAATATGCATGTTGATACTTTAATTTTTTTATGTATTTTTTGTTTTAAATTAGATATAATATTTTTGTTCGATAACTGCATTGAACAAATCATTTATTTATGTATGTATTTCAAAACTAGAGCTGTATAGATTAAATAATCTTTGGTTCAGAAATAACATTTGAATTAACTTTTCTATAATTTCAATAATAATATTCATTTAAAGACGCTTTTCTTATAATTTTTAATATGAGATGAAAGAGAACGTGAAATATGTCTTACAAAATGGTTTTTAAATCTATAAAAATATACGAGAGCCCTGAGAGGTACTTAACGCTCGGAATTGCTTCATTAAGTATTATCTTTGACGTCTTTGCCTCAGGTGTTTTCTTTGGCTGTACGGAAAATTGTAAATCTGTTATAAAAATTGCAATTATATTGATGCTGGTATCGGGGAAGGCCCGAAGTTGCTTAAATAATTGGTAATTTAAGAAGTTACGCGTTGACCCATTTTCCGTCGTAAACATGGTTGGAGTCGTTCCCCCGTCTCGATTACATCTCTTCTTTTTTATAGAATTTCGTTTCAATTAATTATCATTTGTTAAATGTAATATTACAGAAATTAAAAATATAATTAATTTTACTATAATTGAAATCATTAGAATATAAAGTAAGACAGGCCTTGTTTATAACTTTAAGATAATCAATGTACAAAAGTTAATTTACACATAAGTACGTTACTTGTTTAGTACATGTGAATATTATGATGACCTTGTCTGTGAGCATTTTTAGTTTCTTTGTGTACTTTATATAAGCTTTATTAATGTAGGCGACAGAAATTTCATAAAGAGCTTTCGTCGTCTACAATATAATATAATACAAAAAGAATTAGACGTAGTATTTTCAGTACACATCTATTTTTGGTGTATTATTGACATTAAAATTTGACGAAAGTTATAGAAGTGCTATATCAGCAAAAAAGAGTAATGTGAACATTTCTTGCATTAAAAAATAAATGTAATATCAACTTAATTAATGCTCAGTTATATGATTAATATTGCGAAAAAACACTCCGTTTTTATTTCTACCCTCGGTCCAGAATCGAAGCAATATTTAAGTAAAATTTGTTTTAATGTATGGAGCAATAAAGACCTACAAACGCAAATAATTTTTTTTGTTAAGTGACGTCGTCATTGGGCCAAGCATGTCTATTGCATCCTATGTCTATTGTGAATTGGCAATTAATATTTAGATGGATTACATTGCTGCAATTAAACTAATAATAACTTGTCTTCTTTGTCTTTCTAAGACGTGAAGATTTGATACTATATTCAATTAGTAACAAAACAAATATTGTTTAATTTATATATATCTTTTGATGCTTCTAGTTTACATCTATTATGGTCTACGTTTTATCATTAATACGCCTTTAAAGGACCTGGGAGTGAAAATGTGCGTTTCAAGCGAAACCGGAGTGTTATTGTCATTCTCTGTTACAAGCTTAAATTTTGCTAATAAAAGAAAAATTCCATTATCCTCAGATCCTCGACGCGTGTCCTCCTTTTGTATAATCAACAAAAAACAGTTTTGATAAATGACACGACTGCTTTAAATTTGTAAATCATCACTTTCATATTTCAATTTTATGTTTCGCAAATTTTTATGTATGAACTCCTATCTATTATTTTTTTGTGCTATCATTTTAAACTCTTGTGACGTTTACAAGTCTTAATTATGTTATTTTATAACCTTTGTCCACCAGGAACAACCCCATACTTTGAGGGTCTAAGAATAGATACAGTACGATCTGTAGTTTTTCTCAATTATGTCTTGTTCAAAAAATTTTAACCTCGAACAATTTATTTAATATTCAGTATTTTTTTTATATTTTATAGGGTATTGCAATTGATTGTAAACAGTATTTTAACTTATAAAGAATTTTGTAGTTTTTTTATTGACATATAACTTTTGTTGACATGCATCAAAATAAATATCGTTATAAGTTAACTAAACTTTCCAATGAGTTGTCTGGAAGAAATTGCTTTTTGAGCAATAAGACCGCCCATTGTACATATATGTATATATATAATATATTCTATATTTTTTGTAACTGGTGTACAATAAAGAATAAATAAATAAATAAATAAAAATAAATTATTAGTTCATTGGCAGATAAGGAGTCATCATCGTGGTCATTTCAAAAGTAAAATATATTGTTTTAATCTAATAAAACGTTAATTCTTTTTTGTAATAAACATCATGTTGTTTGTTCTCTTTGTTTTATCAATATTATAAAAGTGAGTTGTCACCAAATAAGAACTATACATCAACGGTGAATGAAATAATGATAATTCTTGTTTGTACAACCCTGAAAGAGAATATGCTTTTACATTAATGACATAGATATTAGGTTTAGATTATTATTTTACTTCTTCATTACTGATTGAAGACCTATAATGGCATTTTTATATATTTGTTTCGACGGAGCAACGGTTTATAAAATGTCGTTTCAAAATGTGGGTTGGAAAAATTTTGTTAAAGAGACATATAATTCATCTGTAGACAATATATCTAAAATATATATTTTTGCGGAAGTCATAATTGGAATTAATAGGTTATCAGTGGTATTGAATGTGAAAGCGACATGTAAAATATTATTTCTGGGATGTTCGCTTATGTTAAATTGTATTACGTTTTACTTTGTGTTAGCCGAAAAACCCCAGAATTTTACCAATATTGTACTAATTTTCAATTTGTTGCAACATTTCTTTTGCAATGTTTTCGCAGTTATATTTTGTAGAAGTTTAAAAAAATTATATAACGATTTGTTTGAATATGATAAAGAAATTAGATCCAAATACACGATCAACTGGGTCCCTGAAAGTAATTTAATTCAACTGGTTATAAAATTAACTTTTATTGTTATTCTTTATATTGTATCTCATCAAATAGAACAGATGAAGAAATTATCCTTTGCATTGATACCGATATACTTTAGTAACACAATAGAGCTCCATTATTACCGACATCTTTTTAATCTCTTCTCTATGAGGATAAAATCGATAAGACTTTTATTACTATCTTCTTTCCCGGTGAATAATGATGTCAATTCTTTTTTTGATGATGAAACTTTTAAATGTAGAGGGAAGAGAGGTTTTAAGACACTAGAAAGTAATTTGAAAGTTGAAATTCAATGTTTGTTGCTTTTGTATTATAAGATAATAAAAATGTATGATATTTTTAATGCAGCAATAAAGTGGCAGGTATTATGTAAATTTAAATAAAATTTAGTAATTGTTCATTTTTTCAAATAAGTAAATCATTGTTTTTTGTTTATTTTTAGTTATTATTTATTCTCTTAACTACATTTATCTCTCTCTTGGGGATGACGTATCATTCAGCATTAAGCATAATTGAAAATAATGTGAGTATTTAATTTTTAGTTTTCAGTAGGCAGGAGGATGTTGATAACAATTTTTTTTTTAGTATACCTGGAAAAGTGCAATACCAATGATCGGTCTGATTGCTATACGCATATTACCTTTGTTTGAGTCTTGTGCGGGTGGTGATAAAATTACTGCCGAGGTCTTGGACCTTCGCTCATCTCTTTCTACAAGATTGTACAATAACTCGTTTGGTAATGAAATAGTTTACGTAGTGTCATTATTTTTAAGGTCTAGACTATTACAAAGTTTAAGAGAGCTTACTTCTGGTATGACTCTGTTACTGGAGACTATTCATGCAGGCATCTCAGTTGCGTCTATTACTACCGTCAAAGAAAATTTTTTTGCAAACATTATTGTGTTTTAACTAATTGAAATTACAGGAGTAATTCAAATGTTGTTACAGATAAAACTAATCGCAGATTCGCTAATTCACTTCTGGCGTTGACTGAAACCCGAGGATTATCTTTCTCTGTGTTTCGCATGATTGAAGTGAACTCATCGCTTCCATTTAAGCTTCTAGAATTTGTAGTTACGTATCTCGTAATCATGCTGCAGTTTTACAAAGTTGTCAATTTGGATCACCGCGATATCTGAAATAAAAAATAATAAATTGAATCGTCACTATTAGATTTACTTTTTTTTTTCTATAATTAATAAAATACTTATGTACGTCAATAATCTCATTGTAATTATAACATTACAAATTTTGAATAAATCTATATACATATAACGAAAATGTGTTTTCTTTGTTCACCAATCACGTGAAAACTACTGAAGGTCTCGACATAGTGACATGATCATTCGATACGGAATGATTTGTAGATAGTTCTATTTATTTTTTTTATTATATAGATCCATAATTTTCATTTCGTATTAATATGCGGTTGCTATAAAAAGTAGTTTAATTTTTATTATATTACGGCCAGCAAAGCGGGCGGGAAACAGCTAGTATAACGTTATTATTCACCTCAATACTTGAATGTGTAAAGTTATGGGTAATTCGTTATATATTTTCAATTATCTTTATTACGTTTTTTATATTGTGTATTTTGTTATTTATATTTAATACCTAATTACAAATCTATCAACATTGAATTTTACATATTGTAATTACGTGTTATATTCTAATCTCCAATAAGTCATTTATAATGCAAGAAGTAGATGCTTTTATCATAATGAATATGAAAACTTAACAAGTTTAGATTGTCGATCAAATGATTGTATATTTTTTGGTAATATAGTTACAGTAAAAAAAGGTAACGGTTGCCGTATATATTATTTGAAATCATTTGCTTAATAGTCTTTGTTACGAGCTAACAACTTTGTAAGTCATGTCTTATCAAGTGGGTCTTGTTAATAATTATGTAGAAAACACGTATAAATCTTCTGTAGATATGATATCAAAAATATACATTTTTATATCAATGACCATTGGTATTAACCGGTTACCAATAGTTTTAAAATTAAAAGGGATATATAATATATTATCGGTGGCATACGCGTTGTTGGTAAATAGCTTAATTTTTTATTTTGTTCTGAATGAAAATCCAGGACACTGTACTAATATCGTTATTGTTTTGAATTTAATTCATTACTTAACATGTTCATTGGCTGCTATTGTATTTGGTGAAACTGTAAAGAAATTATATGAAGAATTGTTGGAGTTTGACAAAATAATCGAATCCAAATGTTTGATTAATTTTGTTCCCAAAAGTAATTTTGTAAAAGCCGTTATAATGATATTGTTTCATACCGTTGTTTTTACGTTGACGCATATAATAGAAAAGATGAAGAAATTATCACCGACAATGTTGGCTGTAGATTATAATTACATATTGGAATTGTATTATTACGGACACCTTTTTATGCTATTCGAAGTTAGATTAAAGTCTATCAAAATATTACTACTGTCTCCATTTAAAAATGAATTTTTTTTTTCTGAAAATGATTCAATTGACATCGCCGACAAGAATATTTTTAAATTAACGAATGTTAATACAGAGGGTGAAATAAGAAGTTTGTTGCTTCTGTATAATAAGTTGATAAGAATATACGACTATCTTAATATGGCAATTAAGTGGCAGGTAATAATAGTATAATCTTAGTTAAATAAAAATTTTATATAAAAGAAAATATTTAGACATTTGGTTTTTGTTTTAGTTGCTATTGGTTCTGTCGTCGTCATTTATTACTCTCTTGGGAATGTCCTATCATACAACTATGACTTTCATTGAAAGTGAGGTAAGTATGATGTTATTAACCATAAAAGTTGTACTATTAAAAACATATGCTTATTATATAATATACTTACTTTTGGTTGTATTTAATCTAGGTAATATTCTTTATTTTAGTTTTCCTGGTATAACGCAATACCTGATATTGGGCTGATTATCATGCGTGTTGTGCCTTTGATCGAGCCTTGCGCGTGTGGACAAAAATTGCGAAACGAGGTCTTAGCTCTTCGCTCTTCCCTGTTTTCCAAAACGTACAACAATGGATTTGGTAATAAATTAAATGTATTTAATCATTATATTATACTTTAACATAAAATTCGTTCCGACAGAATAAGATAAAGAGGTGATTATGATTATTGCACTATTTGTTATATTATATTTAGAATATTATTAAGGGTATTTGTTATAAATATAAGAAAAAGTAAATACTTTTTTGTAATTTAAATGTTTGAAAATAATTATTTTTTTATAAGATTCGCCAGTGAATATCTGTTATAATTTTTTTTATATTTTATTTCAAACCCGGAAGTATATAAGAGATACGCATACTAGTTTTTAAATTGTTGAACTGATTGTGATGCAGGTTTTTTGTTATCACGATTCGTAAAATTTTTAAGTATACGGACAGATTTGTATGATATTTGGATTACTTTAAAAAAAAGTGTTTTAAATGCTTTGTTTCAGATAAGACTAATCGCAGATTCGCCAATTCACTTTTGTTATTGACGAACGCTCGAAGTTTTACGTTCTCACTGTTTCGAATGATCGAATTGAACTCATCGCTTCCGTTCAATTTTTTGGGGCTGTTGGTGACATATCTTGTTATTCTTCTGCAATTTAAAAAAGTTGTTAATTTCGATCGTCATGACTTTTAATTATTATTAGAAGTCTAGTTAAAGATAATTTTTTTCGTATTGTTCTTGTATTTAATGGTACTAGAATTTATTTTGTCATAGATTGCTGTTCTGATTAGTTTATGTATTGTAGTTGCACGTTCATAAATTTCTTATTTATTTTCATGCACTTGTTGTAAACAAATATTTAGCATAGTATGAGCGTAAACAGCCCATTTATGGGTTCTGCATCTAAGACACGGGGTGTTAGTCACTTATGAACGATTACTTAATGTTGTATTGATTATTAGCATTAAGATGTATGTAGAGTACTAATTACATAAATTCTCTAACACAATGCAATATATGACACTTCGTTTTTTTTTTAATGTTTAATTAAATATGTGAGAGGTTTTATACATGATTAATTAACTAATAAAAAGTAGGAAAATGACTTGTAAGTTCTTCTGATACTACACAGTATTCGCCTCTGATAACAATTATGTGCTACCGAAGTATCTGTAGCTATTTCAAATATCTTTTGTTAACTATTCGCTCGTTGCGCACCTTTTTCCTATAAAAATAAAAAAATATTTTTATTATCGTTTTTTTTTCAGCAGCCTATTTACGTCCCTACTATTGAGGCATAGGCCACCTTCAATATGAGGTCGATATTTTATTATCTGTAATCAGGTAAATTTGTGTTTAATTTCTCAGAAGATAGTCGTTATTAAATATTATTCGAGGTATCGATTTCTAGTTAGTATTAGATAATTCCAAACGTTACCGTTATTGCTGTATTTTGGTATTCCATCTATTTATACTTTAACTACATGTAATTTCATAGGTAATGTTATGTCTAACGATCGCATCCTACACATATGCTTATCTTCATGGTAATAAATATGCATTAATGTGTTCAGTAATATAAAATAAAGGATGGGCGTACCCATTATATGTTTTATTTACGAATACAAAGGTTTCAAAAAGATATAAAATAAAGCAATTATTTGATAATATTTTGTTATGTTTACTTCAGCACAAAGGTTGCATTAAAAGGATATATGTTTAAGGTTACATTTAAAGCAAAATAAAATTTTCTGGTTGTATAGGCAAGAATGTCCTTTGATGCGGTTACTTTGACACAGTGACATGATTATTTTTAAGTTAAATAATGCTAATTTGTTTTGAATTTAATTATATTAAAAAGCAGATGAAATTTTTCAATGGTTAAAAATCTAGAACCTCATAATTTATTATGGCATATTACAAAGTACGAGATATAATAACGATTATGTTTTTTATAGCATATATTATATATATATACTGTAATGTATAGTAGTCTTAAGTTTGTCTCGTCTGATGTTAAATAATTAAACCAAAACTTGCACTTATTGTCAGTGTTGTAGCTAGTGAAATTACTGGGGTAGTGAAACTTAATATCTTATGTCTCATGGCGACGAGCGTAATGTGGTGCTGCGTAGCGTGCATGTCACTTATAATCAGGATAACGTCCCACTCGTCTCATAGAATAAAAAAAGTTATAATTACTTGCAATGAAATCATTCACCATCATAATATCACAGAGAAAGATGTTGCTTTTCCTTTAAATTACTTTTTTTAGTTGCATTCTACGACAAGGAGAGCGTAGTTGTGGAATTTATTACAAGCGGCCTATATTCAGCAATGGTCCTAGTCCATCGGTAAAGATGATTATAATGAGGAACTGAGAGCGGCGGTAGGGATACATTAACCCATTTCTGAATCGAACCTTTATTTATAAATATCTCGAAATACAAGGAAAACTAATTCAACCTGTGTAGTTGAAATGTTTGTTTTGATATTTAAGATAACAAATAAAAATGTGCGAACTCTATGTATAAGTAAGAGGAAACTTAAATATAGTGGATTTTAAAACAGAAAGTAAGCAAAATTTTTACAATGGTAAAAGCGATTTACTTAATATATGCTATAGGATTTTCAGTCTAGAGAAAAACATTGACAAATATATTTAAATTTAATAGAGAGAGAAGATAAAATTTCTATATAATATACATATATAAAGTGTCGACTAGACGCAGGAGCTTTGCAAGAACATACTAATGGGGGTGTTTAAATGTTATCTGCAGTTTCCAGCTCACTTATCAGGCTAATGTCTTAAAGCAAATTATTCATTTAGCTTGGGATTTAACATTTAATTATTGCAGGTTAAAAGGTTATTCAAGGTATTATGGACCTAATAACTTATTGAATAAATGGACAATTAAAAATCACCATAGATTCGAATAAATTGTCAAATATTTAGCATACTTAAAGATAAAATAATACATTTTATCATTGAATTTAAATTTATTTTAAAATTAATACGGACACTGAAAATCTGCGAGTGGGTAATTTTAAAATAGAGCTGGATTCATTAGCATTTGAAATAGCTGACATCACAACACCAAGCAATTTCCAAATTGCATTTCGTCGCGCAAATACTAGATTTAAGTAAAAATTTACTAAGAAAATTTTTTCGTTATTTCGTATATTCGTGTGAAGATTTTTTTATAGTAAAAGTAGTTGTACAGCAAGTTTATCTGTAAAGGACGTACTACGCTGATAAAATTGTGGTGATATTCAGGATATTTTAATATAGTATTTCATTGCGCTCATACCCTTGTTGCATAAAGTATTACTTCTCAGCACCCGCATCATTGTGGCTAAGACACAAGACAATTTGAAAAAAAAAAAAATGTTTCTATATTACTGTTTAGGGGACCCTATCACATGCCCTGTGTAAAGTCGTGTCCATTCAAACCCTTCTAGTAGCCATTCTCGATGCATTATAAGAGGCGCTGGGATCTTGTACGGAATTCACCTGCCAAAACATTTTTCGGTAGAACAGAGGTAGTATTTTTAAAGAGTTTTAAATATTCTTATATATTTAAATAACTTCAAATGACACTATTCTATTTACTATCACAATCTTTTATTTAGGTTTACATTACCGCACAAAATTAATTTGATGATAATATATTCTTGATATTTAACTTAAGACAAAAGAAAAACCTGAAACTGATGGAAATTGTAAATCAAATAACTTGCGTCGTTAGAGTCATTCAATTAAACCTCACAGTCAACGCTGAACAAAGTTAACAATGAATGAATAGGAAAGTCCCTGTTTTTGATCGTCATTATTCTCGTTCCTTTAATTATTGTTTATAATACGAGTAATTATTTGTTAATATAGCTAATAAGCTACTATTAAACAAAGTAAATGATCCTATTTGACGTTATTGTACTGTATCAGAAGCAATAACCTGCTACGTTTATTGTGTAATAAGTGGGATTATCTATCTTTATCTATTTATCTATCTATTAATACGTATATTTTTTTGTTTATTCTGCGAAGCAACCAGACGATCAAGACGTTTACCTGATGGTAAGTGATCACTTACTCATAACAATATGGCGCTAGTTAGGATGGTATACACATCACCACATTGCACTCGTCGCCTTGAGATAGGAGATGTTAGGTCTCATTACCGCAGTAATTTCACTAGCTACAACGCTCTTAAAACTGTAACACAGTAATGTTTGCACATTACTGTGTGGCAGCAGAAACAGGCAATCCAGTGGTACTTACGTCAACGGTCGCCGGCGACAGAGGCCTACCACTAATTACAGAGACCTACCAGCAAATACATTTTCTATACGGTTGAATCACCTATTTATCCTGATTTACGAGTAGTTATATTATTAATAATACGTACGTATGTTGTGAACGCCATTTCTTGCATGGAGCATGTCTTGCATGTTATGCCATGAAGATACTTTGGTTCTCATAACTTGTCAATATTTCAAAACCTAAGTACAAGGTGGCGCAAAAATAACATTCCGATGTTTTTTGGCTGTAATTTAAAAAAAAAATGAAAAACTTTGATTCTTCTTGTCATCTTCAAATCTCGTACCAAAATTCGCTGTAAAGACCGTCGACTGATACCCATTTGCGTGGCACGTCGTCTGGTCGATGTCGACGGCGCTTCCATGACATCCTCGGCTGCAGCAGCAATATTCTCTGCAGAACGGCTACTCCGGGGTCTGCCACGCCTGGCAGCATCTCGTGTTGTGCCAGTCTCTTTGAGGCGAGCGACTAAACGTCACAGTGTTTCACCAGTAGGCGTTGGACGGCTAGGAAATCTGCGACGAAATTCACTTTGTGCCAAAGTCACCGACCGATTATTGGTCAAATAAATAGTCACCAATATTCCGCGTTCTGGAGCAGTGTAGCGTAACATTGTTTATTAACGTATATTTCGTATGTGTTTACTACACAAATGTCAAAACAGAACTGACATTAGGGGCCAATCGCAAAATTTATAGCATTTTCTGATAGGAGGATTA
Organism: Ornithoptera alexandrae; assembly: GCA_029030555.1. Lineage (NCBI taxonomy): Eukaryota > Metazoa > Arthropoda > Insecta > Lepidoptera > Papilionidae > Ornithoptera > Ornithoptera alexandrae. Next base: position 2,371,839 of record JARDVY010000064.1, on the reverse strand, counting down.
CTTTTACGCCATCCTGTATTTCGGGTCGAAACAGCAACGCTGTTATGGCGGTACATTTACAATATGACGATGACAGCTCGCCGGGTGTGTTCAAAAAAAACTGCACCACTTACCAAATCACAACATGTAGCACCCCCAGCTAGAGCCGTACTTGGTCCAAATGCTCATGGGACATAGGGGATACTCTCAGTACCTTCACAGGTTTAAACTCAAGGAGAGTCCCTTGTGTAGCTGTGACCATGGATCAGACCGTGCGGCTCCTAATCGCTGCCTGCCCCGTATATAGGGCGCAGCGAGCGATCATGGAAATTGAAACAGGCAGAAAAATTTAAGATAGTACAATCGCCTCTTTAATAAGGGAGGGCCACAGCCATCCAATCTTTTTGAAGTTCTGCAAAAAAATAATTACAAAGGTAATAGAGGAAAACAAAATCAAAGAGTACGTAAAATAGAAATAACAAAAATTTAAGATATGTAATAGAAAGTAAGTAAAGGAGGAGTGAAAATGTAAAATTACGGAATGTATAGAGAATAAATAACAGGAAGTGATAATAAAAATATGCAACAAACTTAAATAAAATGTTAGAAAGTAAGAAAAAATAATGTAACCTAGAATAAGAGTGGAAACAACAAATAAAGCACGGCTGACTCCCTCATTTAAGAGCGATGAATGAAAGAAGGAAATAGAATGGAGAATGATCGGAAAATAAAAACAGAAAGAAAGAATGAACGGAAAGAAAGAAGAAAACTAAGGAAGAAGAGATTGAAGGTAACTAATTAAAGAAATGTAATAAAGATGCAATAAAAGTCCAGGCCCTCCAATGCCCGAGTGAACGCGTAAAAAAAAACATGTAGCTCCGGAAGCGCTTCCGGAATTACTGTTACAAAGCAAGTCCTTAGGTACTATGTCATAGAGGTTGTTGAAAATTATAAACAGATAAAAATTTTTTTAGCTTGTACGATGTGTATTAAGTTAAGAAAATAAATTGTAATTTAATAGTGAAGGACAATATAGGTGAAAAAGGTGTCAAAGCCTATTGATCGTATAATTTTGTAATATATTAGATTACTACGTGTCGGAAGTTGCCCTATTCAGTACAGATGTTCTCATCGTGAAACGAGCACTTCCGCGTTATACTCCAGAATAAACTTCTAAAAGTAGAACAAGTTTTTATACTTCCTTTTTTGTAACTCACCACCAGAGCGATCTGCACTTCTCACTTCTGCATGGTTTAACTAATTTTTTTTAGCCTATACAGAAGCAAGTCTTGAGTTAACAGAATCTGTAAATATTAGACTTGAAATACATACTTCTATAAAAATTCTCGAGGTTAATATGTATGGACTACGTATATACACATTGATGGGACGTCTACAGTTTAACTGTTAGTAATCAAATATGTAATTTATATCATCATCATCAGCCGAGAAACGTCCACTGCTGGATATAGTCCTCCTCCAAAGATTTCCACATCGATCGGTAACCGATACAGCCCCAAAAGATTGCTAGACTTAAGTGGCAGTAGGCAGAGCACATTGCTCGAAGGACCGACAGCCGATGGGACAGTAAGTTCTTCAAATGGCGCTCGCGTACTGGTGGACATAGTGTTGGGTGGCCTCCAATAAGATGGACCGACGATCTGGTGAGAATCGCAGGAACCCACTGGATGCGGGAAAATCATCAATATAAAATACTTTTTAGAGTATAATGCATTTATTTCGGATAGTTAATCGTACTCAAACTATAGCTGTAGAACTGTAGCTATACAATTGTATACGTATTGCAAAACTACAGCTATGTGGTGCCGGTTTTTTCTCATTGTTATACTGGACCGCCGCGGTTTACGAACCTGCACGTACGTTGCCCACCACTACGGAACTATTTACTGCGATATATGACACTGTTTCGGAATTAATTGTCATATGCTAGAAAACTATATATTTTGCTACTCATAGAGTATCAGTTGTGTGCACAGATTGGATTGCTTTTTTATACATAAATATACTGTGTTAAATAGTAAACGGTAACGCCCTGCCTCAATAAGATATGAACAATCTCTCTCAGTTTACAACAAATTTGTTAAAATCTCTTTTTCACTTTAACTAAATAATATTTTTTATTCTTTTAATTTATGTATGTATTAATGCTCGCATTTATGTATATTCATGTATAATTCTTATTGTATATACATATACGGAGGTCAGCCTTTGTAAGTTGAATCCAATCATGTCTATTTATTGGTTGTTTGGAAAAAAAAAATATAAATATAGAAATAGTAATTCTAGTGTCGATTATACTTTTTATTAAGTTTTGGTTTTGTTTTAAATTTTCTAGCAGTTTGTTATAAATACATTGTATTTGATAACATTTTATTCCAACAAGAGTAATATAACAGCACAAACAGAATGTTGTAAGCACTATTACCAAAACTTTGATTGTGTTAATATTGTTGATCTATATTGATTTATACTAACATAAGAAAATTTTACATTTACTCCTATATGTGCTATTGCTTATAGAATATTATATATAGAATATTACAATATAGGTTGGGGTACGCGAAGCGTTTGTGATGTCTAAGGTATAACAGGGGTCCATAGGCCTGTAACACTTTACCGAATGACGAGTGTATGTTTCCTCGCGACCTTAATGAGAAAAAAATTTATAAATTCTACTTATAATTAATAATTAACTAAAAATGTAGAATATTTTCTACATTTTAAGAATATAGTAAACAAACATTTAATAACTTTATTTAAAAAGTGGATAACGTTATTACCAAAAATATCCTTAAACTGCCAACAAAACCAGTCTTACACATAACATGCTGAAAAATATGTTCTACTTAGCATGAACTGATCGTTCTATAAATATATGACAATCTATGTGAAATTGTGATAAATTAATCATCATCATCGGCCGAGAGACGTCCACTGTTGGACATAGACCGTTCCAAAAGACCTCCATATCGATCGGCCTCGCGTCGCTCGCATCCAGTGGGTTTCCGCGATTCTCACCAGATCTTCGGCCCACCTACATATTAATAATATATGTGTAATTATGTAAAATGTAACAAATATGATAATAGCTGTTTTGTTTATTTTATCGGAAGTAGTCAATGTATATAAATAGACAGGCAACGCAGGATCAATTGGCGTCGAGATCCTCGAAGGGGCCTATGCCCAGCAGTGAGTTTATTCGGCCGATAAGTAAGTAGTCATTAATAATTGTCATTGGATCCTCCTCCTCAAATCGTATTGATGTTTGAGGGTGGTGGCTACCTCCAGCCATCGTCCTTGTGCTCCTGATGTTTTGATATCTCGTCATTGGATAATTGTAAGGGAATACCGTCGTATATTGTTAATATTGAATACCGTATTCAAACCCTTAACGGGCTTTATGTGCGTACAAATAATAAATATTTTGACCAAATTACAAAGACGGTGCAATCTATTAATATGATCAAGGGGTCCCCTAAAATGTTGTCCCATAAATGTCCCCTAGTTAGACAAATATAAAATCTAGAAGTCTATAGAAAATTATCACAAATTAAGAGATATGTGAGGTAGTCACTACCGGTTATTTACAATATATTATATACGATAACATTTGATTACGCTTGCTTTGGCTTGTTAGATATACTTCTAAATGATGCCCACAGCTCCCCAGCCACAGACTTGAAATTAGATTTCGCAACAGCGTTAACGAGTCGGGCTAAGCCAGCAATTGCCTTTTGTACAGTGGGTATGCATAATTTATTTCACATTTCCTTAGAAAAATAAAGAATATGTTATGAGAACTTGTTTTATGCATGTCTATATTGTGAATAGATTTTAAAATAAAACAAAAGAGGTTCTATGAAAATGGGGTCAGAGAATCTGTGCTTTGCCTTAAGAAAAAGCGCGGATACACACATCTTAGTTCTTTTCAAAACAAAATGTTAATCAAAGAACGATAGTATTGATATACTCGTATATTTCTGCTTACAAAAATAAATCTTTTATCTTTATGCTTGGTAATTCTAGATCAGAGTCTTGAGTGTGATGAAATTGTAAAAGTAGTGAATAGGACTAACAATCCAAACTTCATCCGAAAAAAATATAAACCGACTTCTCTCTGTATATAATTTATTTGTATGGAATCGTACAATGATATTTGTTGTTAGGTTCAATTTATATAGTTCACAATAACGTGTGTACTATAAAATAATAATGTTTTCACTAAGGTCAATTTATTTCCTTACGTTTAATTTTGATAATGGTTTAAATTATTTTCATTGAAAATTTCTTATAAAAACAATTTTTTTTTCAGTTATATCTTATTGTGTAACCTGAGCCTGTTTTTTTGTTACGTGAATCTTTTGGTACAGGGTCACGTTCCAAGGGGACCCTTTTGATGTGATTCGTTGAGTCATGATAAATTATATTTATAGAATTTATATTATACAAAATAAGATACATTTATTACTGCTTTACCGTACTTAGCAGCGCTTTTCTAGTTCGATACCACACATGGAATTTGGATGATTGCAGCGTTTCAACAATTTAGCTTCACTAGGTACCACCCTCATATTGTCAATCTGTCACCATAACAGCATTGCAATGATTCAGTCGTTAATTTATGATAGCCAAAATATTGCAGGTAAGCACTTTTCACTCAGCATTATTGTCATTCTACATAGCATGCATTTGAGCTCAAGCAATAGCTCATTATGAATTAAAAACATTACATACTGAAAAAAAAATTAAAAGTGCTAAATATCCATCAAATATTGTGTGTAAAAGTTTTAAAAATTTTGATTTTGATCTAGTTATCCAGAAAAATTACTAGGGTATAAAATAATGATCTTTATTATTTATCACAGTAACAATTTCTATAGAAAAATATTAACTTTATATCCCACAAAATAATAACTGTTATACATTAAGAGAAAATGAAATAAATGTTTATATTTGAATGCATGCAAAGCCGCAATATATTAGAAAATATAACGCTTCAGTGGATTTTACAGCAGCTTCCAGTTTGGGCGTTTTATATATGTTCATCATTGCTTTTACCTTAAACACTTTTAATGAATTTCAGTGAAATGAAAATGAATTTAATCTGTAAACAATTTCAAGTATGTACAAAACACACACAAAACACTTAGGTATATATTTAACTTTACACAATAAAGATTTTTTTGCATATTGGATTTTGTTATGACGCAGAAAATATACATGAATAGTATAATATCGACTTATAAGATATTAATAAAAGTATCGGACGTATCCTTACAAACGAATACCTCCGATTTCTTGGTATTATTATAAGAATATCATAACATAAACCAGAGAAATCTATTCAACGGGCTTGGCTATGTTTAAATTATTCGTTGAACTAAAGCGTTTGCATAAGGAACGTCGAAAAATGCTGAGAAAAAAAAGTAAATTACCAACTCATCAGCTACTTTCGTTAACATTTTTACTCTTGAGACCTATTTCACTTCGGCTGCTCGATGCCTAAAATTCCCAAAGTTTTATAACCTTTGAGAATTTTTTCACCAACTTCTTTCCGAATTATTAATTAAAGATGGCGAACGATTAAAGAGATTTTAATTTTATTAATTAAGCAGTGCAACGTTTAAATTTTGTGTACAATTGCGTAATTTACATATAACTAAAAGATAAAGTGTCACCAGAAATCGTTATCAGGTTTAAAATCTACCTTTTGATTTTCCCATTATTTAAATAAAAAAAAAATTCACTAACTTCTACACCTTTTAAATTTAAAAAATCTAATCAAATTGTACGACCGTGCATACATATTAATAATAATAATAATGGGCTACTTAATATTCTCACTACTGGGACTAGGGACCGTCTTTCACAACTATAGAGTCTAACCAAGTTTGCTATCACAAGGCTCCATACTTAAAAAGAAATAAAAATAGATGAACATCAAATTGAAAATCTCTTCTTTCTTGTCGGTAAATCATTTTTAACCACAAGGTTTATTCTATTTTTTTTTTTATTATTTAATTAAGCGACGAGACAATTGGGACGTTTACCTGATGGTTCATGCAAGTTTCTTTATGTACAATAGACATCACAATTTCAAATGTTAAGTGTTAAGACTATGAGGCTGTGAATGGAAGGAGGCATATTCCCCAGCATACTCTGGTTTTTATCTTTCGACAACCGGTACACAGCAATGCAATTATAAAAGGCAGATTTATAACATAAGAATGGTAGTTAGTCTGCTATTCAAATTCCACAACATGAGGCTCGAGAATAGAACCAAGGACGTGTTACAAGATTCAACTTCTACTAAACGGATACACACTCGTATAACTAATAGAATTATGAGAATAGGAAAATATATGCAATGTTTTAAAGCAACGATAATTATAGTATTTGTAATACGATAAAATTACATTTTTTCTTGGCTACTTTTATACGGTTATAAATGTATGGAAGATTGTTTGATTGATTACCTCTATAAACGAATACCCCTGTCAGTGTAATATCTTATGATGGCTTTCATCCTTTTATTCCCAGTGAATAAAATTACTTATCGTTTGATGTCGTACATTTTTGTCCGGCTTTCATTACGTCTACATTGACATTTTGCGTTTTTTTTTTGTAATTTTCACGCTATTACATTTTATTTACCATAACATCTTTTATTACAAGCACAATTAACATCAACATTTATATACAAAAAAACAACAAATTCTGAGATTATTTTTACGGGATTGTTGCATAATTTTGATACAGACAGGTACTACCTTCAAACTTTTTTATGTAATTGGATAGTATTGCTAATCATCTGGTCGAGATCCAAGCGGCCTGATCTGGCCTCCTACATTTGTTAAACTGCGTTTTATGAATAATTAAAAAATGTCTGTCATTTATTCGAATAAGTTTTTTCTTAAAGTCTTCTTAGTCTTCCCCTTAAATTTATGCGTATATCATACTAATGGGTGTGGATATGAAAATAGAAATGACCAATATATTATAATTTGTTGAAAAAAATTAATCGACTTTGAATATATATGGATACAGATTAACATTACGTATATTTTATCAACTCTTTAATATAGATAGGCAGTACGACGCCTGCCGTGTTTAACTATTAATTATTATAATACGAAAGCCTGAAACATACCTTCATCGTCAAAAATTATTATTGAAATATTTTCGTAGATTATATTAAAAGCGAGAACCGTGTCAAGAATAATAAGATTTTCTTCCATTCAAGGGGCGTTCGCGAATGATAATTCCTTCTTTTCAGTTTACTGGTGTTGACTCATATATCAGGAACTGAAATGTGAATAACAAATTATCATGAAAAGTTTTCAAGATTCTTTATTGTAAAAAAAGGAAAGATGAAACAAAATAAAAACGAAAATATGAGTTTATTATATTCATTGATAAGTATCACTTTTTACACACAATTTTGAAATGAATTCAGAATTCATTAAATATTTTATCGGTACATATTATTGCAGCAAAATTTTATTATTCTTAAAAGTATTGTATAACAGAATTTGAGCTAATAAGCTCAATAAAAAAAGGATTAAAAAAATGTATAGAAATATATATTTAAGCGATGACAGAGCATGACAAAGAAAATGGAATAAAAGTAGATAACTAAGAAATATAAATAAATTTAAAATTAAAAAAGTTATTTAATGATTTCTTTTTACATCTACAACAACAAAAATATCTTTAAATAGAAAGTAATTTACTAAAAAACTAACTAAAATCGATTTATTCCTTAAATCAAAATAGTACAAAATCATAGATTTCCTACTATTTTATGATTATAATTGGGTTTGTTTTCATTGTATGACCAAATTTATAGCATAATTTATAAAAATAACAACTTAAAAGGTAATTAAAACCTTATACATTTGTTTTTAGCTGTAAGATGCAGGTAAATAAGTATTACATAAAAACTTCGAACCGAATTGGGAATATTGCCATTACCGCCAGTTAAGAATTTCATTAATTGCGCGCTTTCAATTATGATATAATTAATTGTCGATCACATTAGAGTCCTAATTAACTCCAATGAAGTTGTTTAATTCTGACTCGTTACGAATAATACGATCATATTAATTAATTTCAATTCAATTTGAAACTGAATCGAAACATTTCAATTATTCTGCAACGTCAAAACTTTTAAATAAGGTACGGCTATGGTCATTTTGCAATATTATGTGTAATTTTTATATCCTACAATTTTCTAATGCTACCGCATGGTAATGGTAGTATTAGGTACTTACATATGAAATTAGCGTTTTGTCGTACTGGCCACTTTGATCTGAAATATCTCTTCTTTGGTTAAGTATTCCAAATTTAAATTTATAAATTCATTTAGCTGGTATATTTGAGTTTTGGAAACAGACAATCATTTGTTTTTTCCTTATTACTTTTTTCTTTGGCGTCGCTTATTACCGCACAATAGAAAACAAAAAGAATATTTACGAGTACGAGTTCTACCGTGGCACCAATGCTGCAGAAACAGCTCCAAGGATTAATAATGTGTACGGCACTGGTGTCGCAAAAGAAAGCACGATACGTTTTTGGTTTCAACGTTTTCGTTATGGAAATTTCGACCTTCAGAACCAAACCCGTGGACGGCGGATGACCAAAGTAGAAAAAAAAGAATTAAAGATTATGGTGGAAGCGGATCCATCACAAAGCACTTCAGAGATAGCTGCAGGCTTCAGGGTAAGTGACAAAACTGTATTAATCCACTTGAAGCAAATCGGGAAAGTAAACCTCATGAATTGAGTGAATCGAACTTGCAAACATGCGTCGACTGCTGTGTTATTTTGCTCAACCGACACAATAATGAAGGGTTTTTAAATCGAATCATTGCTTGGAATAAAAAGTGGATACTGTACGATAATCTGAAGCGCTCGTCGCAATGGCTGAACCCTGGAGATCCAGCCAAATCCTGCCCTAAACGAAAATTGACTCAGAAAAATTTATTTGTGAGTGTTTGCTGGACTAGCGCCGATGTCGTTCACTACAGTTTTCTAAAATCTGGCCAAACGATTACGGCAGATATCTATTTTCAGCAACTGCAAACCATGAAGGTAGAACTAGCTGCTAAACAACCGAGATTGGTCAATCGCTCTAGGTCACTGCTGCTTCACCACTAAGTTAGATGAGCTACAATTGGAATGTCTGCGACATTTTCCGTTCTTCCCGGACCTTGCTCCAACAGATTACCATTTTTTCCGGAATATGGACAACTGCTTACAAGGAAAAAAATTTAACTCCAATGCGACAGTTCAAACCGCCTTCAAAGACTTCATTGACTCTTGCCACCATGGTTTTTATTAGTAAAGGGAGCAATAAACTACCTATGAGATGGCAAAACAGCATAAATAACAGCGGTGCATACTTTGATTAATAAAATATATTTAAAAAAAATTACTTTATATTCCTCCTGCATAAAACGTCAATTTCATATGTAAGGACCTAATATTAAAAAATTATTATGTTTTCGTTTGTAGTTGGAGAAATTGTTTATGTTACGAGATTTACTTCTCAAAGCGAAAAGCAGAATATGGTTTGTTAGTTTGGTTAACATCGTAACTAGTGCCACAGGTTTTGGTTGTCATCATCATCATCATCGTCAGCCGATAGACGTCCACTGCTGGATATAGGCTTCCCCCAAAGATCTCCACATCGATAGGCCACACGTTGCTCGCATCCAGTGGGTTCCCGCGATTTTTACCAGATCCTCGATCCACCTTGTGAGAGGCCTGCCAACGTCTACCGGTACGCAGACGCCACTCAAGGACCTTACTGCCCCATCGGCCATCGGTCCTTCGAGCAATGTGCTCTGCCCATTGCTACTTAAGTCTAGCGATCTTTTGGGCTATGTCGGTGATTTTAGTTCTTTGCCGGATCTTCTCATTTCTGATTCGATCACGCAAAGAAAGTGCGAGCATATCCCTCTCCATTGCCCTTTCGGTGACTTTAAGCCTTTTTATAAGGCCGATAGTAAGGGGCCATGTCTCGGATCCGTATGTCAACACTGGCAACACGCGCGACTTTTGTCTTCAGACGAAAAGATGCTGCGTAGCTTCCCAACACTGCCCACGCGAGTTGGACTCGTCGATTGACCTCTTTTTGAAGAAAAGCCTCACCACACCCCCACGCTATGATTTTGGCGTTTTCCCCTCGAGTATGATGAAGCTAAATAGTTTCTGAAGGGCCATCAGCACTGGTCGTCCTCTTGCGTTCAGAAGCTCCGTCGTAACTCCATCATCACTCGGCGTCTTGTTCTTCTTGAGCTGTTTGATCGCCTGCTTGTGGTATCTTCGTATAATAATAAAAGATACCAGTTGGCTCATAGCTTCATTTTATGTAATATGTAAAAAACATAATCAAAATAACTTACAGCAATTTAAAAATGAATAATACATAGAATTTTTACCCATTGCCTTCTAGAATACGTCGTGTCTCTGGTCCATTGTATTTGCACTTTTAACGAAGTAAATTTTTTTACCATTTCCTTGTAGTCATATATTACTTTTAAAATCATGTTTCGCTTTGGGATTTCAAATTAAGTTTACGTTACTTTACAACACAGTGGTCAAGCCGTTCGATAGAATAACCTAACCACAAAGTAACGAGATCTAATTAACTGACACCTTATTGTTAAAGGGCGATTGTTGTTATTGTAACTAACTTTCCGCTCGTCTCATGACTTCGATTAAAATATATTTATAAATAATTTTGTATGCAGTCACTAAAGAGAGACGACTAACATAGAAAACAGTTTAAAATAGGTCAATCTTTGTAAAACAATCAGACCGTACAATTCAATTGGACATACCCCATACATTAATTATCAATGCTTTTACATTACAATTTCGAGGCAAAAGAACAGATGCTAGTTAAAAAAAAACTACGTTGTTCCTACAAACAGGAATTCCTGAAATGATTTGTATTGTAAACAATGCTAACGGTAGTGGTGAAAAACAATGTGTAATATGCAAACGATGTTTTCATGGAAACGGTATGTATCCAGTGCGAAATAAATAAATAAGTAAAAATATGTCCTAAATATTTAAGGACTCTTCAGTAATTGTCATGTCTCGTCTCTGCCATCTGATTTATTTCATTGTCTTTCCTTTATCACCAACTCTTTATTCACGCAGACGTTTTTCTTTATATTAACATAATTTCATTATCCATTGTCTTAATAAGATGATCATATCAAATTTTTCTCGAAACAAAAAACAGCTGTTAATGTTACGTAAATAAAGGTCTTTACGGAAAGATATTATATGATTAAAAAAAATATGAAAAACGCATTTATTTTGTCACCTTTTTTACAACTGCTTACATTAGTTTTTGTATCATCAATCTTAATTATCATCATCAGCTGATTGGCATCAATTGTTGAACATGAGCGTCACCATTTGATTTTCATTCTGATGCCAAGATCGATTTTGACAGAAATTTCGCTGAAATATAAGCTAAGGACATAAGATATTATATAGGATACAATAGTTTAAGCAAAGAAGATCGCATGTATAATAAAAAATAGCTCCCGGATTCGGAATCACTCCAGAAGCTCAGAATCCAATTAAGCTGTAAAGTCTTCAAGAAAATGAACAGCAAAAACACCGGACAAAAAAAATAAAAAAATTGAAATACTTTAAATTAAAATTTTACTAGTGTCAAAAATCTAAAAAAAAAATTGGTTAAGTATACGACCAAGGCATAACAAAAGCATCAGATTCTTTTAATTATAGTCATTACTAAAACGAATGATAAGGGATTTGTATAAAAAAGTTATATGAAGTTACAGAAGAAAAAGTTTTAAAAATTGTATTTCAACATATTTTTTTCGTAACATTTGTTTACATTTCACCGAACTAATAGTAAACTTGACAAACATAACCCATTTGTTAGAGGCGTATAAGGTCGAGAGTTATTCTTGTCTTATCGAAAATCTGTACTCAATAAACTACTGGTTAATTTTGACACGGGTGTTGTTTTACTACTTTGGGGCCCGAAATTTACCAGAAAATGTATGTTCGAAAACACATCCATCACAAGGCTTCGGCAGTTTGATCTTTATTGGAAATTGATGAGATATATACTTTTTTAAATTTAAATATAAGACATTATAACTAACATGAGTTATGCGCTCTGTATTTGACCAATGTGGTAGAGAAATGGTCTTGACTCTATACTTGACCCTAAGCCCTGAGACCCTGGCTTTGGCCATGGCCCAGCTGTGGGAACATTAAATGAGCTGTTTATTATTTATTAGTCATGTTATGTATTACACGTTTTTATAGTTTGTCAGATTTATACTCAAGCCGATTATTTATTTAGATTATATTAATTAGTTTTTTTTAGAACAAATTCTTTTTATAATTACAATTAATGAAATACATGCAAATCATACATGATTTTAATGGTACATTATTCTACTGTCATTAGCCTTGCATTGGTACCAATCTCCGATTTAATAGCTTGGTGGTTAGGTAGGAAATTAGAAGGCGACAATAGGTGAACGTGTCAACATTGAAATGTTGGTGTAAATTTATCTGAGAGAATCCAAGTCGTTTATATTCTGTTGCAGTTGCTGCTTAAGTTAATTTATAAGATAACTTAACTCTAAAAGATAGAAGAAGTATGATAATATAAATTTTGTTTGTTTAATTTATATTTATGACAATTATTTTAGAAATATTGGACTTGGTTAGTTTAGTTGGTATTTCGCACCGCCTGTTTATTTAGTTAAATACTGCTAATAGTCTAAAGACATTTACAGCAGAACTTTTTATATACATGAAGCAAAACAGTCTGAAATAATAGAAAGTTCACATAACGCGTGAAATGTTTCTCATTCAAATATGTCAAGCTTTTAACTGACATTTATTCACTGAAATAGTGCAAAAAATGCTTTCATACGACTTAGGCACGGGTCGCAAAAACGAACATATCCATGGTTATTTTTTTGTTTACGTAGTTCATTATATGTGGTACATTATAGATATTTACTGGTGGTAGGTCTTTCTTGCCGGACACTGTCTAGGTAGGTACCACCGCAACTCATATTGCGGTACAAACAGTAGTGTGCAAACATTACTATCTTCCGGTTTTAAGGGTGCTGTAGCTAGTGTAATTACTGAGGTAACGAGACTCAACATCTTATGTTTCAAAGCGTCGTGCACAATGTGGTTCAGTGTATAACGAGCGCAACGTTGTTATGGGGTACCACCTAACATCAGGTAGACGTCCCGCTCGTTTCACAGCTTCTTTGAATAAAATAAAAAAAATTATATATGTAATGACTTTATCATTTCATTTTCGGCTGTAATTTATGTTCCGTTAATTATACTTATTATAATCATTTACTTTTATATAGATTGCCTATTACGAAGTTTTTGGAATCTTACTAGGTTATCGATAACGCTTTCACTCATCACTAACAAAACTCGAAATACCTTTCAACGATAGACAATTATTTTATTGTTGGCGTGGTAAACAATCTTTTGATACTAATGAGTGGGTAAAAATCCTACCTAGTGTGAAATTTCATTTAGAAGACAGAGTGTCTTTCGACCATTTCACACATATCTAAAAAAAAAATAAAGTTTATTTGATGGTATGTCTGCTCAAAAACAAAAACCTTATAACTATTTAATCGTTTAGATTTTAAACCGAAAATATTCCGATTTGTCACTAGTAATTCCACGGGCAAATATAGGCTTCCTATAGATTATTAGATTTATATACAAACAAGCTTTAATTACCTATATAGTTTGTTTTCCATTTCTAGCTCTTGCTTACTAAAATTGTTAATCATTTTATATGAAAAACAAGTGTCTACCAAAACGTTCTAAATATAGAAAGTATTAATTATCTTTACGCATATTCATTTACAAATAAGAAAAACTAAAAATATACATACATATATATACATCACGCCTCGTTTCCAGTGGGGTAGGCAGACACCACCTCTCTCCACTTGCTACGATCCTGGCACACCTCTTTCGCTTCCTCCTCCAAACAAAAGAATATCGATATATTACATGATTAACGTGATGATCTTGAAAAATAACAAAGATTTATAACGGTAAGCACAGTATCTCTATAATTATCATTTCTCTTTAGTCGTCGATTCCAATTTCTTAGGTTTATTCTGGTCATTTATCAATGTAAAACGTTCAAGTAACTTCATTCATATCTAATCCAAACAAGTTGAAACTTACTTTTGTCAAAAGATAAAATTCACTCAAAATTCTAAAATATCCCTAAGATCATTGGTCTATTAGTGACAGGTCAGGTAAGTTCCTATCTAGATTTATATTTGTGGATACATACCGTAAAAACTACTGACCTGAATATGTTTTAGTTTTTGTTGAAAAGGTTCAATCTTAAAGTTCCGCAAAGATATTACTATTGTCCGAAAGGGGTGCTTATGTTCCTTAAAATTTTTGTTTGTGTATAGTTTATACTGTGTATATGGCGGAGAATACTAATGAACTACTGAAACATAGTAATGAAACAAACAAGGCAACTTTCTTCAAGACGTGAAGGTCTTTCAAGTTTCAACCGTAAGAGATGTAAAATTATCCCCACCGGCTATTGACGTCTCCGGCACAGAAACTTGTAAATGTGATCCTTTAGATGTAACGTTTCGTTACTGGTAAACAGGTCCGTTTTAAACAGAAATACACAAACTTCTTGTTAGCTTAACGTGAAATCAGTTTTCGATCGAACATTCGGCGACATCAAAGCAAAAGGGATGAAAATACTGTTGGATATTAAAGCTGTTTATTTTTTACATTACCTACTGCATATACATTTATTAGTATAAATGTTCAAATAAAAATGTTATATTTCAAATTCACTTTACGTACATTATGTTTTTGAATAACAGATATAATGAAATAAACTATTTTGATATTGTATAAAGGGAATTGAAGTTTACAACTTCACCTGACATTAACTGATTGTACTACTTTAACGTTTTATATGTATTTGATCGATTTTCTCCAATGTCTTCCGCTTTACAAATGTTATTCAGCAGCAGTCAGCAACTTGTTCAAGAATTTATACAATACATATCTCATATCATTCATAGATTTAAATCAATGATAATAAATTATACATTATGTATATAAACATATATATTTATATATAGTGGTTGTATATTATTTTATATGTAAATTTATGTTAGCATCTGAGGTCGTAAGCAACAATATTGTTTATAAGAATAGTAAATGTATGTATATAATAAAGTTATTTAGGGTTGGAAAAGTTGTTACAGGAATATGACAGGGCTCAAGCTGCGCGCGACGAGTGAGCGGTTTCACACTTAGCGGGTTGGAAGCTGGCCGCGGTGCGTGGAGCCCGGGGTGCCGCTGTGCCGTATGCCCGGGCCGCAGCAGTACCGCGCCGGACGCCGCACCGACTGCACCCTGAACATCACGCCATGACCTCTGATCAACTTTTCCGTCTCCACCCACGCGCAAACCCGTGATCGTTTTCCCGCTTCTCATTTCAATTAGACGCGTGCGAAAGGTCTCGCGCTCGGCTTTATTTCGTAGCCGATTAATTTTTTTTGGTGAACTAAGTGCTGTTTAATTTGTAATGTTTTTGTTTCAACTTTCTAATCATTTAATCAAGTGAGTACTTTTAACTAAACGTAAATATTTATAGTAGGTGTAGTATAAGTCGTAGTTAAAGTCAATAGAAATTTTTTTTCATAGGTTTCTTTTATAAAATAATAAATCGCTTATGTTTATTGTTGCCTCTATCTACATTTACCATGTAAAAATATTAATGGTGACACTTGAGTTTTCTCACCGCCTTCTGTAACAAAACATTACACAAATTAATAAATAAACGGTATGTACAAGCTTTTTTTTATTAACTTGTGTTATGGAGAAGAGTTTTGCTTATTTTTGTAGTAATTCAGAAAACACCCGCAGTCAGATTAAAAATTAAAAATATGCTGCCTTCCAACCCAAGTGTTATGTTATTCTTATTAAATTTGGCCTGAAAATTTGATGTGAATAATTCTAAACTGATATAAGTTTTTTATTTATTTACTACGTATAAGGTTCGAGATTTTATAAGTTAGGAGCTATGATTATTTAACATTCATGTACAGACAACGTCTGTTAGGAATTAAATTAGCTTACTAGACATTTTAAAAGAAGAACTAAACCATAAATAACAGAGGATTGATGACGAATGATAAATATTAGAAAAAAATCAGCTAATAACTGCGTTTTAAGTTAGTTAAATACCTTTATAAATATCGTTGTTAATAAATATGTATTTAAGGTAAATTTATAATATCCCGATGTGATTTTAACACTTCAATGGATGTTAACCTAAAAATGATCACAATACCATTTCATTAGTTTCACATTAATGAAGTAAAATTATTTGCACAATAACATTGACAAAATAATATCACAAAGAGGTACTGGTGTTTTTTAATTAAAGACAAAAACGCGACGAAGTCAGTTTCCCTTTGAAGACAGTGCTTGTTAAATGAGTGCTTTAGAAATGAATGTCTTTGCGGGTTCATTCATAAGTAAGGACATTCATCCTTACAATGAAAATCTGTACTAAAACAGTTTGTAAAATGATTTGTGTAATTCCGAGCAACTTGTTTACTGCCTTAAGAAATTACTTTGTGATACAATTTTGTTTCATAAACGAATTTACTCGATTCATGCTCCATTCTGCCTATAACATAGAATTCAAAAATATTAACTTAAAATTCACCATTTTCATCGACAGGAACGACTACGTCTCCGTGTTTTATTTTCTTCTTAATGATGTTCTGAAAATAATATTCTGTGCTAGTACGTGTTTTGCAAAATGTATATATTGTTTGATTTTTAGAAAATCTCAGGGTAGTAGATTTGTACCATAGTCGCTGTGTAAACTGTTTCCTACGCCTCTATTATTATAACAGACTTGGAATTGAATAATAACAATACGGTACACAGTTTATCTGAACAGTAGAAATGACTAAGTCGCAAATATGTAGGCGGTCTTTATGGATTCTAACACTTATTTGCAACCTACACAATCTATATTTAGATTGTAACCCAATGCTTCTGCTAAAGCGTAGAAATGAGAAAATGAAGTTTCATATTAAATTTATATAATTTCTAACGTTAAATAATACGTGTGTATTGCAAATGCCTTATTTTAATAGATTCTTTATTTCACTTTAACATTTTTAATAAAAATTTTATTCGCTTTTTCCTTTTGATACATAGCAGTATTCATTAACTATTACCACTGCGTATTATTATACCGTATTAATTATTAATCATATGCGTATAACTTTAGTAGATCTGTTTTTATTTTATATTGGATAATCTTTTGGAGATTATCTCTCCTTGTGGAGACAGTAAGAGAATATTTTAAAAGTTTTAGACTTTAACAGCAAAATATTGGAAACATTTTCGCACACTATTTTAATTGAGCATCATATACAACGAGGATTTAATTGAGCATACGTTTTCTTATTATAAAGAATATTAGTAACGCTGACAAGATTTTTTAAAATTTCTAGTAACAACTAACGTTTCGATTTTATTCACAACGCGCAATCAAATCAGGGAACTATACTCAAAGCCAATCGCAAATTGTTAAGCTCAATAAGTTGTCAGAGATTAACCGAGGTACTACCGCAGTGACTATCTCTATTGCAAATCATAAGTGTTGATAAAATCCAAATTAACACCTTATTGTCATGGAGTACGTACCATATGATTATTCTACCTATCAAATCGTTTCATCACATATAAATATAACATCAACATGGGAAATAAATCAATAAACTTAATAATATGAAAGTAAATTTCCACTATGCGTCATTGTTTCTAATTGCTTTACCGAAATCGTTTGTCAACCACATAATTTAATATAACACAATTTAGTTACTGCTTTAACTGTCCAGTGACTTATTCAATTAGTGTCTTTTTACAACAGCAATAATTGGGTCATTGATGAGATGAGTGCTCTAGTCCAACTATAACACTTTTTTCGCCCTGTATCAAATCCCTTTGTATTTCTGCACTAAATCAAGATTAATAGCGACTAAGAGTAAAAAAAATTAGCAACAGCTTTTCATACGATCTTTACTCATCAACCGAGTACGATAGTTTAGATATTTATGTTAAATACTTTACTATCAATAAACCTGTAATCATGATAAGCGACATGAAAGATTTTACCTAAGCCTGTTTTTTTTGTTTGAAAAAAAAAAACTTTAAGTAAGTTCCGAGAATGTGCAGAAAAATCGGTATGATTCATTTTGAAAGTGAGCATTATTAAATGTGAACCATTTAGTCTGTAATTTTTTTTATAAAACACTGTTCTTAGTAGCAATTCCAAAAACGTCAAACTTTTTCTTTAACTTATGATGAAACTCTTATAAATTCTTCAATACAAAAAAGATGTAATTCTTAATATATTCTCTGTTTTGCGTAATTAAATTTGTTACCTTTTCTAACTTTTTTAAATTTTTTCTAAAATTCAGTTTTAGTTAGGCAGCATGAATTTTGAATATAAAAATCTTTTATAGATGACCGTTTCGAATAAAACCAGATGGGTACTGAACACTGTAACTTAATGAACTCCTTGTCTTTAATGATCGGCAAAAGAAAGTAAACGAATCCTTAATCCTTTTATGTTGAGTTTACAAATACCCATTTCCTTAATTACTTGAACAAATTTATTAGCAATTTTCACTTGGCATTAAAATTACGCAAAAACAAATGTTGTTTAGTTCTGTTTATAGGGTAATTTATATATAGCAGACATCGCGATATTGAGATAATAGGGGAGTATGCTTCTATTACAGTGATTAATACGATCTTGTAATAATTTATTACCACCAGCTATGTTATAAACTGTTTCTAAATACTGCCGCTGCTGCAAATGAATAAATAAACTACACGCAAGTTCGATTTAATGCAAGATACAGCACATATAGGTCAAGCCATATCCTATTCGAAGCATTGTGCTATAAACTATAACGGCTGTATTAAAATGTTTATCTCATACACATTTATGGCTTAACAATATATGTAATGTAATATACATTTCACAGAAAACTCACTGTTGCATTTAGTACAACAAAGATACTTGTATTAGGTGGTGTGTAGTTATATTGTTGCCCAAGCGTGTGAAAAATTTAGACCCAGGATAGATTTTAGACATTTCATAGGTGACAGTACAAAATTACGGATTCATAACGTAGTTAATTTTTGTTGTAAATTGTGACAACTGCTGTTATTAACATCGCTATCTGTTATTTATTAGATCAGCTAAACTAAAACGTGATGTATATTTTCTTTGTTTTATGATTTCGGATTTTTTTTTTATTTTAACCGGTGTTGAAAACATGACTATATGGATATGAATAATGTTTTAAATAGATAGAGATACGGTCATGATAAAGAAACATTAACGAAAATATTTTTTATTTACGTTGGTTTGTACGCTTAACGTTGTAATTTTTTTTTATTCAATGAAGCAATGACACAAGTAAGACGTTCACTTGATGGTAAGTGATAGATACAGTCGCCCATAATAATGTAGCGCTAGTTAAGATATATTTAAAGCCGCTTGTATTATAAAGAGGGTTATCAATGTTTACTATTAGGACCATATATTTTGTGGCATCTCATGTCTTGATTTAGTTGCATAGTATTATTATATTAACTAATGTTTTTGAGTGCCAAAATCTTGTCGTCTGAAGGATGATGATTTCAAGTGTCAAGATATTATTACCGGTTTTCTAGTTTCTCTGATTCCTTTTATCTCTTGAAAAATTACCATCTTCAGATTTTTTTATATCATTATCATCAACCTACTTCTTTTGCTTGAGGCAACCTACAAACGGCACAGACAGGTATAATAGTGACGGGTCTTTTTCCAGTCAAGTGCCTTGGTACTCTTGCAGCGACGTGTCCATGCATTATTGTTTTATTTTTAATACTTTTCTTAAACAATTCATACAATATTCTACTTTGTTAACTAACTAATGTGACCAACGTAAAGGTATGCTCATTCCTTGCAATAAAAAAGAATTATTAATTTTTTTCTACTTTATAAAAAAAAAGGTTCGAAAAAACTATATAATCAATTTTAGTCAAATAAAAGCTTATAAAACTTTTTAAGTGTACCTGAAGTTTGAATCTTTATTTTTCATATTATTTATATAAAAGGTAGAAACAAATGTTATTATGTGTTGGATAATAGTTATCTAAATCTATATATTTTGTTGATTTTCTGTACCGTTATAAAATAAATGAAAATTATAATTGTAAGTACTAAAAAAGGATGCTATGAAAAATTTTTTTACAAGGCAATAGCTATTCACTTGTATAAGAAATGTTATATACGGATCACGTGAATTTTATTTAGAGGAAATATAAGCTTAATGGTCCATCGAATTGTTCACTTAAGGGTATGTCCCCACTCTTAAGACTTCGTCGTAGATAGTAAGCACGATAATTTAGGTCGATCTGGTGCAGATCGGAAACAAAGATATAGAACTCTTTGATGATAAACATTAATGAAACGCGAACGTAGAGATGTGTTTAGATTGTATCACTTCATCTGCCTTTAGCAGTAGCTCAGTGGTTAGCAGCTTGTTTAGAGATATTGAGGTCTTTGAGACTCATTGATCTTAAAATCATATCTAAGCTTTTTTTTTATTCGACTAAATGACAAGGCGAGCAAGACGATCACCTGATGGTAAGTAATATGCACGGCCATAACAAATTGGCGCTATGTTAGCTAGCATGTTACATTAAACTACATTGCGCTCGTCGTATTGAGACATGATGTGAAGTACGACACTTATTAATTACTCCAGTAATTACACTAGGTATAGTGCCTTTCGAACCGGAACACAGTAATGTTTGCACACTACTGTTTGGCGTCAGATACATCCGCTGCGGTGGTGCCCATCCAGACGGTCTTCGGCAATAGAGCTCTGCCGCCAGTAAATGATTGTTGAATTGATTCTTTTCAACTTAAAATTTTAGATATTCTTTTATAGATACAAACAAATTTGAATAAGAATCGAAAAGGTATTATTACAATTCATAATAAAGCAATTCGTTCAATGTAGTGATTTCAATGCAATTGTCAAAATCGCGAACGAATTACGACATGAAATTGTGATTTTATCTGACGGTAGATTGTATTCACGCTCACCTCGCAGTAAATAGAAACGTAAAATTTAAGTTGATATATTCCAGAATTTTCAACGATCCGCTCGGAAAGTTCCTCACTGTATTATAAGTTTATTCAAGCGTTATATTTTTTTCAAGCAATCGTGAGTCCTGAATTGGGAAAACTTTTTATTCTTTAAGGGACCGAGTGGATTGAATCGTTCATCCACTGCTTTTGTTTATATATTTATTAACGTAAAAAATCTGTTGCCGGAGACCGTCTAGGTGGTTACCACCGCAATGTCTATTTCTGCCGACAAACAGCAACGTGCAAACATTACTGTTCCGGTTTGAAGGGCGTTGTAGCTAGTGTAATTACTTGGGTAACGAGGCTCTACACCTTATGTCTCAGGCGGCGAGCGTAATGTGGTGCAGTGTATAACATGCACCACGTTGATATGAGCGCACTTACCATCAAGTGAACGCCCCGCTCGTCTTGTAACTTAATTGTATATAAAAAAAATTGCATAATTATTTAATGTATTATTAACACTGAAACGTAGTATAATATTTTTTTTCTTTCGCATATTATCGGCATTTATGGTTTCCGTTGTGAACAAATACCTTTTTGAAGAAATCAATATTATTCGACTGAGTCTTCAAGAGACGAGTGTATAGGCTTCTTGTAGACCAGTGCGCTTTACCCCCTAGATAACATCTCCGTTTACCATCAGGAGAGATCGTTTTTGTATTATACAATGAAGCAACGAGACGATTGGGACGTTCACCTAATGATAAGTGATACGCCCGTCCATAATAACGTGGCAATAGTTAGGATGGTATACACTACACCACATTGCAATCGTCGCCTTGAGATATAAGATGTTAAGTCTTATTACCCCAGTTTTTTCAGTAGCTCACAATTCCTTTCAATCCGGAACATAGTAAAGTGTGCACATTACTCTTTGGCGGCAGAAATAGACGGTCTCCGGCAACATAGACCTATCACCAATGAATGCTTTCATTCATGATCACCATTTATAGTTTTCGCTGTGAACAAATAATTTTTTTAAGTAATTAGAGTCCTTGTGAATCCTTACGGCCCCAGCCTATAAAGCGGTATGTCTTTGCTTTTCTAAAAAATATTTTTGTTTCATTTTTATTCAATGCGTTTTGATATATGAATGCCTTTGCCTGGACAGGTACGTGGGTTTGTATTGTAGAGACCCGCCATTGTTCACGCCGAGGCGTGGCTAACCACACCTACCATTCACACACCTTTTGTAAACTCTCAGTAGGAAATAAATGTGAACTAATTTTGGTTTTGATAGACGTATGCGAACCAGGTAATTTGTAATGGTGAAAGCACTTCCCACGATATTTTTTTTTTTTTGCAATGTTCTTCATTACCGGAAAGATTAACGTCTCACTTAGTTTCTTATCTATCAGTTGGCAGCTAAATTTTAGAATTATTTTTATGAAATATCATACATAAAGAACACACATGTTCACTGGTGATAGGTGTCTGTTGCTGGAGACCGTCTAAGTAGGTAACACCGAAGCGTCGACTTTTTCTGCCATCAAACAATAGAGTGCAAACATTACTGTGTTCCGGTTTGAAAGGCGCTGTAGCTAGTGAAATGACTGGGGTAATAAGACAACATCTTACGACTCAAGGCGTCGAGCAGATTGTGATGCAAAGTATGTCATCCTATTTAGCGCCACATTGTTATGGGCAGAGGCATCACTTACCATCGTGACGGTCCTGCTCGTCTCGACGTTTCGCAGTATAAAAAAAGACATTCGATTTGAAGAATTTTCTAAAAAATATAGCCTGTTATACAGTTGTTTTTTCTAGCCATCCTTTTACTTTCTCGACTTTAGTTGCGACTTACACAACTTTTGATATTTGAATGAATCAAACTGTCAAAATGTAAGAAAGAATTAATTATTTGTCGATAAGTACTATCATCCAGTGGATGCGAATAACGTGGGACCGATCGATGTGGAGATGTTTGAGAGAGGCCTATGTCCAATAGTGGACGTCTATCGGCTGATGATGAAGATTTAATATCAATTTTAAACTAAAATAATACACTGAATATTTCTGCATGTTAATTATTATGCCAAAGCTGAAATGAGATGTAATATCACTAAAACAGTAAAATCTATCTGATACTTCAAGAGACCTACCTTTTTACGTTCTTTTACATCAATATTTTATCTGTGACAATCTCTATAATATTTTTTTATATTGCAATAGCTTTATAATATTACCTTTACTAAATTAAAAACAGAAAGGATTTTGCTTGGACAAAACGCAAAAATATATTAAGTATTAATTAATTTACTTGTAACTGTTTCGTAATATTGTCTAAAATTTTATAAGTACGTACTCAAGCTTCATCCCTTTTTTAATTAAACTCTCAAACTGAGTCAATAAAACAGAGTTAAAAAAGTTAAAGCACTTTATTTCACCAAATTTGAACAAAGTTGTAACCTATTTTTTTAAATAAAAATCTGTATTAATTCTCTAACGTACATTTAACATACCTGCTTATAATAATTACTTTTATAAAGATGTTATATGTATGTATAAAAAGAGATGCGTAAGTTGTTTTCACTTATACGTAAATTAGGTTTAAATTTAAAATTTTTAAGGTTTGCTCCAAAATGAGAACCATGTCGGTGTCACCGAACGAACTGACAAGTTGGTAAGGTCTTCACAGAATGGTGTGACGTGGGGGAATGGTTTATAAATGAAAAATCAAATGAAAGGAAGGATGTGGATGAGAGCCGTTTGACAACTCGTTGGGAAGAGATACGAATGAGGCGCGGCAGCGTTTATAGCGTAAGCGAGGGCGTGGAGAGGTGCGCTTGTACTAGGTAAGCATTCAGAATTATAAAGAAAGAAAAATATTTATTTAATACAAATCGAGATATGTATACAAAATACACAATATATCCATATAGAACACATTATGAGATCATTATATACATGTATTTACCATTTATATAATTTTGCGTGCTCTGCGCTATGTACTATTTTTGTCTCCATAAATAATTAATACCATATCTTTATAGATTTTGTGATACTGACAAATAATATTTTATTAGTATGATACATGGGTGACTTTTAATATGTTATAACCATTTACATAAACTTTCCGTAAGGAAAGTACGAGGTGCTCATCTTTAAAACAAAAATGACAACTTTTCTCCTTATTTATTAAATATCATACATACATAGGATAATCATTGTTATTTTAATGCCTCGGAATGTAAGGCTTTTACTAAATAAATAATTTAATTATCCGCAGCGCACTTGAAATCAGGACAGTAATGTTAACTGGACTTTTTATTTAAGTAGGTGACGGGAAAAGCCCTCTCCGGATGAAGATAAATGTCTACATGTACATATAACAATTCGTTGTTCCGACACTGAACAGGCCTAGGACCCGGGTTCACGAGCCCAGTATCAAATAAGCTCTAAGAATCAAAATGACTACCAAGCGCTAAATATCTTCAGAGAATAGAGTTTCGGCATTAAAAACCTTCTACTAGTACAAAGCATGGAATCGGGCATTCTAAATATTTTCTTATGTTAGAATTATCAACAATTTACATTTACTGATTTAAAGGATAAAGTTGAATGTAGAATCGTTAACAGGTAGCGGGGGCGCGGGTGCGGGTGCGGGTGTAGCCATGCTCGGCTGATGGACGCTGACTGGTGGTCACCGTCGCCGTCGGCCTCACCGCCGCCGCCGCCCCGCGCCCCCCCACCACGCTGTAGATGCCGACATACACTCTCCAATAGTTACAATTGCTTACCCCATTACGGTAAGCAACAATTATTAATATTGGATTCATCTAAAATTCTTTATCTAAAGAAATTACAATTTCAGTTCTAGTATTCCTCAAATTTTTCTTATCGATGTAAGCCTTTATTGCGTTCAGAGGGCTGGCATGAAGGTGAAGACGAATCAACCGGTGGTGCCCTGAGGGAACGCGAATTGCGCTCGCTCCATCGCACTGTTCCGGCTTTACGCAGACGTGAGCTTGATACAAGAGCAATCAAGCACCACTTCTATCCTGAAGGCGGTTGGGGGTAAACTTCCTTAGTCATCTTCACATACAAGTCAAGACAAACAATTTAATATTTTAAACGTCTATTACAAAACATACAAAGACATTAATCTTTTCTCATCGTCATACATAAGTTCTCTGTTTTGTGAAAATTGTCTATTTATTGCATACTTATAAATCTTGTTAATAATATACCATATTTTAGTAAATACTTTAGGTAGTATTTAATATAACAGGATTAAATTGTGACACTTATAAGAACGTTTAATTGTTCAGAAATCATAATAATATTATGTTTTCCAGCTGGATCGTATGCGGAGCAGCTTTTCTTGCCCACCTTTTATCAACTGGTTTACAATTAGCTTATGGAGCTTTACACGTTTACGCTTTGCGGCATCTAGGTCCAGCTGCTGATCATGCAGGTACGACGTACACTAACATTTCTTGGCAAAATGAATTTTAAACCTAATAAAAAATAATGGTGTATTGTATTACTTTGGAATAATATGATATAGGTGGACATAAATGGGAAAAAATTAATCTTTTCCATTGTTTACTAATTTCTTTTAAATTATTGTTTGATGTTCAAGATAACAATGGAAAGCGATAAAAGTAAGAATTATATTCATTGTCAAGGTATTATTTCGTTCTTTCGGCGAGGCTAAATCTACTTTTATCATATGATCCAAATTTCGAGGATTTTGTGTTAAACTTTATTTATAATATAATGAACTATACTATTCGATATAAAAAGGGCGTTCATATGACAGCAAGCGATACGTCTGTTCATAACGATAGCATAGATATTGTTCTCTGCATTATATTGAGATACACGAGACGTAAAGTTTTATTACCTCAGTAATTTTACTACCTACCGTGCTTTGTGCTAATACCTACTTGAAGGGTCGTTTTTAACAGACCGACATATACAAAATCTAATTCTATTATTTTTTTTAAAGCAGTAAGTAGTATTAGTGCTTGTAAATTACTGGGGTTTACGAGGCTTTAAACCTTTCAAAATGACTTGAGAAAAGATTAAATTCCATACTAATTAAAGAGAAACACTGTTTTGAATTTACTGTAATAAAATAGTCATTGAATTTTGAGGTTATTATTTTAATCACTGGGCCTTTAATTCCCCAAAAGGTTATAAATAAAAGCATTCAAATGTGATATTAAAAACATGTGTTTGCCTTAAATAATCGTTTGTATTACCGACGTCAAATTTAATATTACAAGCATTTATCGAGGATGACAGCAGTTATCAATAAGAATATTAAAATCCTACATCTGTATTGCTCTTAAACATTCATTGTATTGGAAATGACCTTTACAATATGTACTTGTTAAAAATGGAAATATTATTGTTATGTGATAAAAACGTAACTTTTTTTGTTTGGTGGTATGATCTGTTGCTGGAGACCTTCTAGATACGTACACAGTGTATATTTCTGCCACCAAATAGTAGACTGTGCAAAAAATACTGTGTTCCGGTTTGATGTTGAAACTACTAGGTTAATAAGTCTTAACTTAACATCAGGTATCATGGTGACGAGCAGAATGTCGTGCAGTGTATATTATCCTAATATTATTATCGGCCGAGGCTTATCGCTCGTCTTATCGTTTTAGCGAATAGAAAACACGTTGATACATTTTAATGGTAAATCTCTTTTCTGTGTATCATATTAACCTCTTTGATAATACTTGTGATAGGAAAGATTTTTTATATATCTTTAGTCGTTGACAATTATTTATATGTATGGTATAAGAAAAATGTCCGAAAATCATTAAATTTAACTTAAATAAATACGTTCGTCGTAATATTTTGTTGGTATTAGAATATACGTTATATATTTACCAAAGGATATTCTTTCATAGCCATAAGTTAAAAATGAGGTTTCTAGTTAGCTCAGCTAATAGACAATATATTTTTTCACTAACCTGGATCAGTTTTCTAGACAAGAGGGTGGACAGTATTGCTACGTCATAGATAGCTTTAAAAATGCCAACCCCATTTGATATAAATTTGCGATACAGTTTACTATAAGTCATATGTAATTTTATAACAAAGAAGTAAGATTTTTTTTTAACATCTTGCGTATCTTCACTGTTTTAGTCTTTTACTACGTACTGTTTAAATGGAAATGGGTCTAACATTGGTGTTGGTTAACAGTCTGGGCTGGTGCGATATGCGTGGGTGTCTCCAGAGCGGCTGGTGCGCTGGTGGCGAGTCGGAAACGATCTCCAAGGCTGGCAGCCCTGTTAGGGGGTCTGTTATTACCATTAGCGTGTCTTTTTACTTCATTC
The DNA here is from genome assembly GCA_029030555.1 of Ornithoptera alexandrae. Classification (NCBI taxonomy): domain Eukaryota; kingdom Metazoa; phylum Arthropoda; class Insecta; order Lepidoptera; family Papilionidae; genus Ornithoptera; species Ornithoptera alexandrae. Next base: position 2,344,249 of record JARDVY010000064.1, on the reverse strand, counting down.
GCTACCCAATTGCATCAAACATTACTTAGTTATGGTAAGTGAAATTGTGTTTTTTATTTTAAAAAGCAAAATCTGTCTATTGTTTGTATATAATATAAACTATTCCATCGATTTAATGAGCAGTATTTAAGTTTTCAAAGATTTACATTTTTGAAGTATAACTTTTTGTTTTTACACAGTATTGTTTGATTTGATTTAAGGGATCGTAAATAATTACAAATTATGGACAGAAGTATTTCACAATATTCTGTTCTGTTTATTATAAAACCCGTGTTTGTTTTTGTTATTAGGTATAGTTCTTGGCGTAGGTTGTGGTCTAGTACGTGAGGCAGCTGGTTTGGTTCTCGGTGCATACTTTCGACGCCGTCGACAATTTGTGGAATTGGTGGCGCACGCCGGCAGTGGGGTGGGAATCGCCCTATTCAGCGTCGCCTATAAGGAGGCCGTGGGGTATGATCGAATTATTAATACGTTTTATAAATTAATTAAAAACTCTATATTAGATTGTAATCATAATTACAAACGACCGATAGATGCTCTTATTTAGACATAGTTTTATTATACAAACGATAATAGTAAATATTCACAAAAAAATTGTTATTCATATTTGTACGTTCTAAGATCTCTTTTCTCTTTAGAGTCGTTGTGCTGTATGACATTTTTGAAAGGAAAAGGAAATTATATTCCTAAACTTTCAGTACAAAGCTTTGTGTATACGTAAACCATTTTCTCAAAACATGTCCGCCTTGCATAGCGCGATCCGCGTTTCCTTGACTCAATCAGTTATGATTTCAATCTAAATTGTTAAAAGTAGCGGAAGGAAGAAGCAGGAAATGTAAAGTGGAAAAATAATAAAGATTTATCGTCGTCAAAAATATGTTTAATTTTTATAATGCTCCCGAGAGGTTTTCGTAAACATCAAACCATTATATCTCGTTTTCTACGTTTTACATTGAGGGGGTGCTTTTGGATATCTGATAATTAAGGTGCAAAGACTAGATATAGCAGAGTTGTACCGTATGACTACTTCTAAATGTTCTTTCTAGAATCAATTCTCGGGTGGACATTATATCTCCTGTACCAACGGTTAATAATATTTAAAATTATCAAGTAATAACATAATAATTAGAATATTATAAGACTAGTACATAAATATTTATTGATGTCTGTTGGAAAAGTCATCGTAAATAGTAATAGGTATAAAAGTTTAAAAATTTTTTACAATATATAAATTAAAATTATAATTCAAACAGAAAACTAGGATGGCGCTTGGGATTGCAGGCAGTGACTGTTGTATTGGTACTTGCATTTTTTCTGAGTGCAGTATATCGAAGCGCCTCTCTGTATCATCCCCAGCGGCGAGCAATACAGCATCTGAAAAATCAGAGACGTAAGGTAAATACATGCAAAGCATAATCTGTCTGGATGTCCTTAGATACATTAAACATTTTACTCATTATGTATGAAAAAAGGAAAAAATTGATCTAACTTACACTTTCGATTACCTAAGGTTTTTTTCTTTTGTCAATTGTCAACGTCTTAATGTCAATTATATCCGTTGTTGTTTTCTGAATCTCTAATATTTTAACAGGTTAAAGAAAAGAAAGGATTGAAAAGGTCGCCGTTTATTGATTTAAGTTCTCTTCGCTCACGACCTGCAAAAGTTTTGTCGCTATCAACCGGTTTGGCGGCATTTGGTCTTTACACTCCAGTGTTTTTTTTGGTAAGAGCGTGTGTAAATGTCGATATTTTTTTTGTAATGCTATGATTAATGGGTACGTATTTTACAGGCGTTACAAGGCTTCCAAGAAGGTTTGGAAGAAAGTGCTTTAGTTTTATTACAAACATTCTTGGGTTTCGCAGCTGTTCTTGGATGTGCCGGATTTGGGTTAGTTCTGGTTCGTCCGTCAGCCCAGTGTTTAGTTTCAAAACAATACCTTTGTCAAACGGCTATGCTCGGTATAGGTAAGTTCACGAGTACTTTTAAAGTAATACAATTTGTAATTTACTATTAGTTTTATAGATTTATATTCGTATTTCAGGAATTTCGATGCTCGCATTAAGCAATGTCGAAGGTTATCACGGATACGTTCTTTTTGCATGGATGTACGGCTTATGCCTTGGGGGATTTCTCTATTCAATAAAAATGCTAACAATGGAAAGAGTGCGTGGTCGACATTTCACTAAAGTTTGGAGTACGTATTACATTCGTAAGTTTCAGTATCGATAAAAATGAATTTAAATGACGCATTGATTTTTTACATAGGTTTTGTACAAGGGGCTGAGGCGCTACCCGTTATAGTCGGAGTTCCGGTGACGGGTTACATGAATCAACAAGCGCCGCGAGCAGGTTTCTATTTCTCGACTGCAGCGACATTGGCTGGTGCATTGATGTTATTCTTTGTAGGATTTTCAAAACGAGAGCCGGAAGCACCAACATCGGCACCTCCTCCCGCGATAACAGAAGCTTGTGTTTGTTTGACACCTCCGCGATGCGAGCCCGCTTGGTGCGCGTGCAGCGCCGGCGGGGCTACAGCTTACTGCGCGTGGCCAACCACCACCTGCACAACACGTCTTCCTAAATCTCTTTCCTATGCCGCTCCTCTGAACCGGACATGCTGTCCCGCAGCAAGTTACCCTGAATGCTGTCGTCGATCAGCGCTTTTACGGCCATCACGCAGTGTCCCAGAAGGTTTAGCCAAATGTCCCAGTACATGGAATCGCCAAGGCTCCTGCAGAGCTTCTTGTAATCGACGTGAACATCATTTGATCGAACAGATTACCACGTCCGTATGATATCAGTTTATAAACTTTCTTAAATGGACTAGTTTAATAAAAAAAAATAGGTCAGTCATTACTATTTGGTGTAATATGTGAAGTGATCGTGTAAATATTCTGCAGCAGAGCTTTAAGATAAGGTTATGGTTTCTATCATCTAGAAATAATAGAATTTGCTAAATACCTAACTTAAAACTTTAATATTATTATTAATTGTATTTTGTAATGTTTATGAAGTTTAAAAATTACTGCTCAATGGAAATACATGTGCATATTTTTAACGGTAGTTCTTACATTTGAGAAGTAATGTAATTTTTTTTTTAATCCAAACGTATTTTTATTTTACATTTTTAGTTCATGAGTAAAAAGCAGTAATAGTTTTATATAAACTTTATTTGTATAATAATTCAGAATCAAATAATAAAAAAAATAAATAAAGAGTAATCAGTAGAAAAGTGATTATCACTTAAACTAGAACTTTTTTCTACTTCTTATTAACTTTAGTGGGACCTATTAAAAAGTAGATTAAATGTTTTTAAATAATTTAAATATCATCATCTACCCACAGACTCTACTTTGCGACATCGTATATCAAAGGTATCGGATGCCGGTAATTAAAAAGTACAATGCTCTTGCGATTTAATTACATCGAAAGCTTACATTAATCATTATATATAGCTGCCCTACTCATAACAAGTTGAAAGTAACTATTCTCTAGTAACTTTACTTTTTAAGATTTCTTCCTCATAATATTATAGCGATCATAGGTTGCGGTGGTTCAGTATAAAGTAAAGATTTGTTAGCCACTTTAGTAGTATAAAAAATTGATAACTTTTACTCATCGTCATTATATCAGCTTATTGTAATGCAGTGAAGATGCTGTATTTTTTGTTTACTATAAAAATAATTATTAAATCCGATTGATCATCGCGGACGTCAAATTGATAGTTTTAAAAATTCTACGCCATCGTCATTTTATTGTCGTTTCAGCTAAGAGAATGTAAATTTTACATTGGTAATCATTTAAAGTACTGATGAAGTGTTATTAAAAAACCTTTAACTAAAAAATTAGTACTGTTAGATAACAAAAAAAAAAAAAAAACACTTTGTACTAACGTAAAATTGTTTTAAATTTACTTGAAGTTTTAGAAATACCTGTGCCAAACCATTTTAAAAAATATTATCATACAAAAGGTAAAATTATAAGAATAACGATTGTTTCTCTCTGAAATAATAAAATATGAGTTATACAGTAAATAATGACAATTTTATTTCTGCAATTTTTTCCTTTACTGAACAACTTTACAAAAACAAAGTTCAAGGATTTATTTGGTTTCCGAATCCAACAATTTTACATTCATATTAGTTTGCTGAAATGAAACAACAATTAATACATAAAATATTAATATAGGTATTTAACAGCAGTAAGCTCACCTTGCGTAGATCATCGGACTGGAACAAAATAATAACTAAAAGCTGATGACTATAACATCACATTATCGGTTACTCCCGTGATCATAGATGCTACGAAATACTCGAAACGTCGATCTCTATATTATAATATCTTTGGAAATTGATCAGTACTCCGACTAGGTTACATATGATAGTTGCCTCCCTTTATGAATAAACATAAATATATGTTAAGTTTATAACAATATTATATAGTTTACGACTCGACAAACTCAGTGTTCACACACAGCATATTTGCGAAACGTAATCCCCTAGCAATTTGATTGTCACGGGATCTCTTGAGTATACAAATCCAATAAGAAGATAATACTTCGTAAGAAATTGTTTGTACATATTGTCTTTGTACCAAAACGATAATTCTTAGACTCGTGATATATTTTCTATTTTATTTACATATGAAATATTTGTAAGTTTTACTATTAATTTAACATCAATATATATGGATTTTATAATATGCCTATTCGTTACTAAAGCTATCGTTATTTAAGATAATTGCCATGCTATGTTTAAAACAAAAATTCGTTAAAAGTAAATTTTATTAGTTAAAGTATTAAATTATAAGTTTTATACTTACCTTAATACATTGAAGGCTGAATTGTAAGGAAGTGAAAATATTAAAAAAATCGGTTATCGTGAATGCTTACGCTACTACTACTATGACGTCAATATGGTTTATATGTCAGCAATCATTTCAATAAATTTGGCATGTCTAGACAAAATTGACATTAATGGTTTTCAGGGGAATTCACAATATCATCATTTTGGCGTATTGATAACAATTGCTTAATAGAGCACACTAATTATGACACATATCTGTACGGCGATGTCGTGCCTTCCACGATGTGGATCGACGATCTGGTGAAGGTCGCGAGTATTCGCTGGAGGCGGCCAGCATAGGACCGATCGGCGTGGAGTTCTTTACAAGAGCTCTATTTCCAGGAGTGGGAGTCTATCAGCTAATGGTGGTGATTGCATTCGCAGTATCGCCTTAGCCGTCCATTTTTAGACATTAGTCGCCTATTACAAAATGTCTGGATTAGAGCAGCAGTGGAAATATGAGGTTGAATATATAACGATTTAATATAATTCGATACAATAACAAGGAAGTTCATAATTGATAGAACATTCAGATCAGAGACCGCTCACATAGCAACCACATCATTGTCAAGTGCTAAGGGTATATGGTAGAAACTTCAATCAGAAGTGTTTGCTTCACAGTGAATTCTGCTTTTATAATCTAGCCTGTACTAGGCACGCAACGTAGCATTAGACAACATTGATTTTCGGGTCTTGTGTTATTGATCTCGAATCCAAACCATCCTTATCTAACCTGCATCCGCTTTACTTGATACTTAGGTATCAAATTAAACTGAGGTAAAACTCAATTTGCAAGAATTGTTGCAACGCGAATAAGTTTAATGCATTGGGGCTTTTAACAATATCTAATAATAAATACAATATATGAAAGGCTGCTAAAAAATTAACTATTTTCACACTAACATTTTAGTAAATGTTATTTCCATAATAATATTTAACTGATTGACCCGTATACACCTTCTTTATAACTGCCTCTATGAGAAACATAATGATATAACGGAATAAAATATTCGTCGATTTTATTTTCCCTTTAATTTCAAATCTCGATATATTCATCAGCTTCCCGATTCAATATTACTGTCTTTTATATTTTTTACTAGTAAACAGATAAACTAATCCAATATGAACAAAATAGATGTAAATGAAAAACACGCATTCACAAAGATATTATTTTTCCGTAGAGGCAATCATTATTAATACCTTCTAATAATTGGTGATCTTGTACAGCCCGGTTGTATTTCATTAGAAGAAACTGATTGTGCTTAACGTTGTAATAAATTCTTCTAGAGAAACAATTTTTTTTTATATCCAAAGATAACGTCTAATTATCAACATCCACTTTGTATCAAAGCGTTTTAATGAATGGATAATCATTGAATATATTATTAAGTTAGTTTGAAAAATTATTGATGCAATTAATATAAAGTTTGCGAAGTTAAATAAGATTGTAAATATTCTTTTGTAGCAACTTCAATTAGTGCTTCACTAGGGTCCCGTTGATCTGGATACCTGTTTGTAAGCGGAGATGTAGTCTTTGACGGTTAAGTACACTAGAACTCTAGAAACGTTGTCTAGAATCCTATTAACTTTTAAAGATAATGCAATATAATAAAGAAAAATAATTAAATATAATTTAAAGGTATACACAATCATTATTTAAAGTCTATAAAATAATTGTTTTATTCTGTATGAAATAACCTTTGCCATTTTTCTTTATAAATGTATATTAATGCTCAGCAACAGCATCTACAACAGAGAGGCACAGCGACCTTTCTAGTCTTAAAATACTTGACATTCAAAGAGTGTCCGATGTACCTTTTCTATTGAATATCATATTCTTAAAATAGCGGTTACTGTAGGGACGAACGAAAAACTAAATTTAAAATAAACACTTTACCTCTTTTTCGCCCCAAAATAAATATTAAATTGTATAATTAAGGTGTTGAATAATACTTTTACTATTAATATTTCGGTTTCAATAAGCTTCAACATAGTTAAGTACCGAACTGAAACTTAGCGAAAGCGGAAAGCTAAATTTGTCCGTGATTAGAATAAATTTATAATAATTTGTAGCACTTTGATTTAAATAATCATTTCACGTTCACTTGCTTAAATTTATCACGCAATCATAACGATTGATCGACAAATTTATAATCGATTACATTGTCATTACGTACTATGTTTATTTTAAACATAAGGATTTCAAAATTATCCGATATATCTCAAAAATGAGCATTAAATTTTTTTGTAATTTTTTTCTATTATTTACAACTCAGTTTAACTATAAAAGAAAAAATTATAGAATTAAGCTATGCTAATTCGTATTTTATTATACATAATAGTGTTATATATATTCTACACAACACAGTACAATTAACTTCCGGTACAACAAAATTATAATATGGTATCAATTATCCGAAAGCTAATTTTAGAAGTATAAATCTATAATAATTAATTTAAATTATTTTATGTAGATAGGTCCTTTGTAGGAGATCTGCAGAAGAATTAGGGTTACCGATATAGCTCAAAAGATGGTTAGACTTAAGTGGTAGTGGGCAAAGCACATTGGTCGAAGGACTTACGTCTGATGGGGCAGTAAGGTTCTCGATTGGTGGCCGAGTACTGATAGATGTAGTGCTGGCAAGCCCCACACAAGGTAGACCGACGACCTGGTGAATGTCGCGAGAAGCCGCTGAATGAGGGCAGTGCACAACCGATTAGTGTGGAGATCTTTGGCGAAGGCGTTCAGCTGTGGACGTTTATCAGCTGATGTTGATGATGTAAATAAGCAATTTAATTCCGTTGGCGTATATATTATCAAAAAAATAAAATAATGAAAAACGAATTACAATTCCAAAAATAACATTTGAGGTTTGTTTATTTTGTTGTTGGAATTCGTTAATAGAGTTTGAAAATAACTATTGCTATTAATATAATTGAATTTTTAGGTTTTTGCCCTTGGTATAAGTAAGATAAAACGGTCTGTAATAATCCGTGATATCAATGTTGGCCGGAAGCCAGGAACCAATACGCTGAAAAGGTTATGAGTAGTTAAGGCGTATAGTTAATGTATTCGGTTTGATATTGTATATATTTCAACACAACTTATCATCTCTAGATAACTCACACTAGTGGAAATGTTTGAAAAACTTATTACTTACAGAGATAAATCTGATTTTGTACAATTTGATATATGTATAAGATTTCAATGATATTTTGTATTTATTTTTATTAATTTAAGCGACGAGACGAACGGAACGTTCGCCTGGTGGTAAGTGATGCGCTTGCCCATAACAACGTGGCGCCAATTAGATGATATATACAGCACAGCATTGCGCTCTCGTCCGAGACATAAGATGTTCAGTTTCGTTGTCCCAGTAATTTCACTAGGCACAACGCCCTTCGAACCGAAACACATTAATGTTTGGCGGCAGAACTAGCACCTGCGGTGGTACTTACCTAGATGGTCTCTGGCAAGAGAGACCTACCACCAGTAAATTAATGCCGTATTTATTCATTAATTCGATACTATTTTTAGAGAACTTGTTAGTAATTTTATTTTACGTATGACAGTTAATCTTATCTTAAATATTAGTTACAAATATAATCTCTCGCCGTTAGCGTAATTTTGACAATGTTGAGAAACTTCTTTTGACTTAACAAGTCGATAAGTTGTTAAATTAGTATTCTGCGGAGAGTAGTGTTCGAAGAATGATACCTATAACAGTCAAATGGGCGCTTACGGAATGTAAAAAATTTAAATAGTTTAAACATTGATGAGGACAAAAGTTGTGGTCATTTTGTGTAACCGATACCTCTGAGAGGTCTAGTAATGGAGTGCGCAATAGCTTTCCAATATTCCTAAAGTCTGAATACGTGATTGGATTGAAAACAGAGATACGTGAGTGAAATGTTAAGGACTTAAACAAAGAAGACATTTGCATTTTAACAAATATGATAATTTAACATTCCCAACACAGTGCGAGTAATCCGTTACAAAACGGTTGCCCGTTAATATAAATCATTGGTTGCCTTCCCACATTAATAATTTTCGAAAACAAATTTTAGTGGTTCATTCGAAACCGTTTCATTAAATCTATGTAACACGAGAAAGTTATTTACGTATTCGGTTACCAGCCATCTTATGCTACTTTTGGAGAAATATTTCGTTTATGTTACCAGAAAATTGACATGTACATATATCGTGATAATTCGAACTTTAAATCAGAAAATTAACTTAGCTGTAAGTAATGTTAGTTTAAACACAATAAAAATATATCATCGTCATCATCAACAGCGGCTAGACGTCCACAGATGGACATAGCTCTCCTCCAAACAATTAACGACCCAGCAATGCCTGGATCTGGCAATATCAATAAAACAACATTCTTTAATTTTACATGCATTATTATCAGTGATTTTTCAAATAGCTGTTTTAACCATTAGTACTAATATTTTTATTTCTTCATTAACCAAAAGGTTCAACCTCATCATTAATTGGCTGTTAGAGTATGTCTATATACATATGTACACTAAGCTGCCTTTCATAAACATATATTTTAAGGTTATTCAAAAACGACTTTTAATGGTGATAGTAAGTATTATTGACATTATTTTTAACTAAATTTTTTGTTTGCGTTAGGTAAATATTTAAACAAAAAATCGTTCTTGCAAGTTTTAATTCGGTGTAATTTGTAATATATCGAATTTTACTTTCCGCCTCTTTGTTTTAGGTTACACTTTGTACATATATGTTGAATAACTGTTGAACCTGAAATGTAATCTATTTATATACCTACAAAACAATGTAGGTAATATATGTTTGTATCGTGGTTACAGTTTGGTTTTAGCGAATATTGAATTTAAGCTTACCCAATTTGTGGACGCTCTACATGAAAAGGGTTTGTGGTTGTTCTGTTTGTTATTCAACATAACATTTTGTCGGTTATGTTATTACATTACGCATACCGTATTAATTCGAATCTTCAATTAAATTATAAGGGTAACTGACCAAGTTGACCTTACTGAAATCCGTTGTGGAGTTCCGTGTTATCTTTACCAATATTTGGATTATTAAATTCATGAATCACGAGACATCATATAATGACTGCTCAACGATTATACGAGTCAAAGATAAAAAAAATCTATATTAATTTCTTCTTAAAAAAAAGATTAAATTCAGTTAATTTATTTTATTGATAGATTAGATATATAATTGATTAATAGTTATCTCCTCAGGTAATATACAAATAGTCTAACTTGATGTTATGCAACATTATCCACTAATGAATCTATATTTGTAATGAAAAAACCATATTTTGTTAATTCCCACAGATGTATTAAAAAAACTAGGTAATAAAAAAAGGATTAATTTCGCACCTATAAATTTCACTTGAAACTTGGTGCATCCTACATTACAAACTGAATTTCACAAGTAACTATTGTAAATAAACCTGAAAATGTGTCTATAAATATTTGGAGTATTAATTTACATAAACGCTTAAATGAGTTAGTACTCTTGAAGAAATTCGTAATGTTTACAAATTTAGATTAAAAATATACAGTAATCAAATATAATTAAAACATTCAACCTTTTCAGAAAAGTGACTCTCAAGTTTTATGCAACTATGTCACTTGAGAGTTACTTAAAAAAAAGGATAATTATTTTTATTTGGCGTCTCTCCAGGCGGTTCTACTTAACAAACAGTTACACAGCACGAATGAGAGCTTTGCAACACTTAATCATTTTTGTTTCGTAAATCATTGTAGTATTATTTGAACTCAATTCTGATTTAAAAATCCACGATCCTTTTTTAATTTTTTATATTTTACATAAAAACAAAATCAAATACCTTTTGAAATGATTAAAAAATCTTTCCTTCCATAAATAGTACTGTAACTTAAGTTCTCTGGTTCACTAAATAAATCTACTCCTAAATCAATAAATTTAAAATAATGTAATATTTATATTTAGTAAGATAATATGATTTATTTTTGTATCATTTCCCATAAGATATAGGTGGTATTTCTATTTTTAATATAAATTTCATTTAGATAATTTTTAATAGTAAACAAATAAACACTTACGTACATTGATCCTTCTACCCAAGAGAGAATCGAGTGATGTATAGCACTGGGCTCTTGTCTTTGGATTTCTATGCGCCAAATCAAAAATAAAAATTTTACTGTTATACTAGAAAAAACTAAATAAGGCATAATTGGTAACGTTATAGGATAAAACCAAATAAAAAATTTAATATTTTTGTTTATTTTAACAGGAAAATTATAGTACATAACGCAATTTGTATGGTACTGATACAATCTCAGGAGACTTGTGCAATAAATATTGGAATATAACGTCCGACATAATAAACATAAATTCACATTTAACGTTTACATTTATTGATATTCGGTGCTCTTAAATATGTATTACTAGGCTCCTTTATTATATTGTAGTAAATTATTAATGCGTGATTTACGTAATGAGAATAATACAAAATTTTATCTTTTACGTCATAACGATTAAATAACCTGCAGAACCTGATATTATAAATAAATAAAGGCCGTTATATAAATAAGGAAGGTAACTCACTATAATTTCAGGTCATAAAGAATATTATATTAACATATATATATATAAATAATTAAAATCTTAAATGAGATCTAGGTTAGTGGTTTTTGTCCTCAGTGAAGTAAAATTTTGTACACTGGTCATTTTGGAACTAGATGCAAAGCAAAATATGTTATTTAGAGGTACTTACATATATTTGTAGCTTTAGCCATGGATAGATTGATACGACAATAACTTCAAGTGTCACAATAAATTTCGTATAATAACAAAGATATATTATCTATATGAAACTTTCTAAAACAAATGTTTCACACATTTTTCATTTTGATGACCGAGATAGATAACGTATCTCCGCGTTTCTTTTCCTTTGTTGTTGTTTCCCTTTGTAACACTCTCTCCTTATTTATTTTACACATTTTAGAGTATAAGGTATTTTGTTTCACTCGAATAACCTAATTTACCAAAATAACTCGAGTTATTTGTTGGTTTGTTTCAGTACTTCTTAAATTTCTTGTAACCAAAACTAATTGCCTTTATTATTTGTAATAGAACAATTTTTTTAAAACTTTTATATTCAACATTTAAATTAAATACTTGCTTAACAAATCTTTATATTTTAATAATCTTATAGGAAAATATCATTAAGAAGCAGGAGGTAAAAAAATAATTGTTCACCAGTCTCTCACACATTGGAACTTCACAATGAAGGGATATTTAGACACTAAGGAGTATTTATATTCCAACCTTAGTGAAGGAATATACTTAAAAAAAAACAATATCATCACGTGTTTCTTTCTTAATTGTTTTTTTAACAGAGTGGTTTTTGTTGTAACATCTATGCATTTATGTTACGCAACGCAGTACATTTCTTGTTACTTTTTATTTTATTGGAGATTCTAAACTCATTGTAGTATCTTCTGCTGTTCATACATCTGTCGAGACATGTCTGTGAACGAGATACCGCTAGTTACAAACATTAATACAACATATTCATTATTATTTACATGTTTGACAATTTCACTCAGATTCGATTATATTTATTTTTATAGGTGCAGTAAATTAAGCCCACGCATCCTTTTACAATCGTAAACTCGTATAGGATAGAATAGTTTTCCGATCATAAAACTTAAACAGTTGACGGATCAATATACCGTCAAATGTCTAAGTTTATCTATCAGCCAACACAGTTTATTAACTATGTTGACTGATAACGTCATCAATGAAGATAGTCGTAGGTTTCACTATGGCGATCATTTCTGGCGAAAACAGCGGCCACAATAGCGTGCAAGATTTATTGTTGTAAAGGCACTGTTGCTGGTGAAAATGCTGCGATACCGAGACTTAATATTTTTCATCTTAGGTGACGAATCCATTAAAGAGAGTACGAACCATGAGCGCTTCTTTGTTACGGTTACACGTTGGCGGTATCACTTTTCACGCAAGCTGCCTTCCTATCTCGGAGTTTTATGTTAAACACAACGGATATTGAAAGGAACAAAATAATTTACTTAAATATTATATACAGTTAATGCCTTCATAAATTTATAAGTGTAATAACCTTTTACCTGGAAAGTTAATTAAGTCTCCTATAAAACAGATTTAATGTAGACGTTACAAGTGTTTTGCGAGTAATATTTGAAAACAACGAAATACTGCTTACATTATGAAGAAAGCAATTAATAGCGTTTCATCATGCTGTAACATGGTGTTTGACTAATATTGTTATTGCCTGCTACCGGAAGTGATTATTTTTTTTAAGGCGAAGCAAGCTGACTCAAAATTTTCCTCTTTTTTAATTGTGTCTTCATCATCAGCCTTTCTCAATCCACTGCTGGATGTTAGCGTTCCCCAATGTTTTCTACCAGATACGGTGCTCAGGTTTTCGAATCCACCCACTTCTGATCGCTCTTATAATGTCGTCGAACCATCTCAAGAGACGGCGGCCTACATCCCTGCGTGATCTCCACTCTTAGACTTTCTTCCCCAACCGCCGTCACTGTCACGACAGATATAGCCGGCCTATTGCCACTTCAACTTGCAGATTTTGAGAGCTACGTCGACAACTTTAATTCTCCGTCGAATTTCTTCGTTCCGGAACTTATCCCTAAGAAAAATGTCAAGCATAACTCTCTTCATCGCCCGCTGTGCGACTTTCAATCAGTGGACCAGCCCGATAGTCAAATGCTACGTCTCTGCGCCGTAGCTGAGAGTAGGGAGGACGTCCTGGTTGAAGATTTTACTCTTCAAATATTGGGGAATTTGGGAGGTGATCATTTGGCGAAGTTTCCCAAACGCTGTCCAACCGAGTCGAGTGCGTCTATCGATCTCCTTATTGAACTAAAATTGTATGAATGTCGGAAAACCGCGATTCTATCTTCACCATTCAAAGGGAACTAATTTGAAATAGTAAAGAGCTGAATCAGAGACCTCGGTTGTATATGACATCTGGTTAGTCATTGTGCTGTGGAGATAGTTATAATGACTATAAGGCAGTAAATATTTATAAACTTTAATTCAAACGTTAATGTTTTAAATGAGAAGTTATAATACTACTACTACTACCACCGCTGTTGCTTCTACTACTGCTTCTACCGCTGCTGCTACTACTACTGCATGCACTAGTATAGTTTCTTATATTGATTAAAACGCATCGCATAAACATTACTGTTAACTTAATAAGGGATTGTACGGTGAAATAATTACGGAGGAAATTCGAATAGTGACAAACCGAGAGGAGACCAGTGACAGGTTTAACAGAGTGAATTTACATTGTGTTTGTTAAACATATAAAGCTAGACATTTCCCTATCGGAAAGCTTAATAAATCAACACGTGGAAATTACAGTGTAAAATCTAAAACTTTTTAAATATTTAATTTCTTAATTAAAATCATACAAAAAAGGTAACGAAAATTTTATACGTTGAAAGAAACACACGGTAACGTTAATAGTAAACTTTTGCGTTTCAGGATCGTTTCAGCTTCGTGTCGCATAAAATATTTAGTTATGATGATACCTTACAGAAACATAACTCAATTTGGAGCAGCTATTACGTGAAACTGTAATAAAAAAACACAACAGGTAAACTCCCCAACGGATTGTTAAATGAAATTGTCAGTTTGTTTTGTTTTAATGAAAAGGAGTTGTGCTGGGATTAGTTTTTTAAGCGTCACTGACCTAGACTTAATATTCATTCTTCAAAAACTATTGACCCATTTTTTTTACTGTACTTACTAAAATTAAATAGTTAATAACATAAGATTCTTGTAGTAACGACATTGATGTGTGACAAACATTTTTTAAAGTTAAGTGTATATATACAGGGTGAAAGGTAATAGGTGTAAAAGATCTAGAGGGGCTAAAGTATAGCTCGTATCCTATATATCTATGTATGGAATACCCCATCCAAAAACAATGGTTCTGGAGTTATTAATTTTTTAAATATTTTTTAAAAAGTTCTCAATTTTCTAGAAAAAATTCGATGATTTTATTTCTTACTTATTTCTATACAAATTTTAATGTAATAATTATTGTTTAATCATTGTTTTATTAGATTAATAATCATCACTTAGAGGCTAAAACTTTTAAATTTGGTTCTTTGGAAGACGTGACAATAAAAAATAAGGCTACTTACTTTTGTTACTTTAAACTTTTACTCTGAACTCAATATCTAAAACGACAACAATAAGTTCGCACATGTTACAACAACAACAAAACGGTCAAATTAAGGGCCGGCACAGCGTCTGCTTTTATGAATCTGTACAGTTTGATATTTCATGATACTTGGTTTTATTACAAGTGTTTTTTTTTCTAAATTTTAGAAACTTTATGTACTTTCTTATAACTTGTCGGATAGGTATTGAAGTCAGGTGTTCATATGCTGTATACTTATCTTTTATAAATAAAGTTTTACTTTAAGATTAAATAAAAATATAAGTATGACGCTTTATTTTTACTGTCACGACTTTCAAAGAACCTAATTCAAAAGTTTTAGCCTCTGAGTGATAATTATTAATAAATTTTATGAAACAATGATTAAACAATAATTATTACATTAAAATTTGTACAGAAATAAGTAAGAAATAAATTACCGAATTTTTTCCTAGAAAATCGAGAATTTTTTGAAAAATATTTAAAAAATTAATAACTCCAGAACCATTGTTTTTGGATGGAGTATTCCATACATAGATAGATAGGATACGACTACACTTTAGCCCTTCCAGATCTTTTACACCTATTACCTTTCACCCTGTATACACTATTAATAATCCTATCCTAGCCTTATCCGGCTCATAATGTAATGTAATGTATTAATAATCTTTTATACTAAAAAAATAAATTTCTTAAATGTAAAATTACATCTCAACTTAAAAGGCGTATCCAAAAACAAAACATGTTTAAATCTGACACTAAGTAAAACCTGGTTAATTTAAATTGAAGTTAAACATTTTAAGTAATCTTAGAATTATTATATTCAACACTTTAAATAAATACGTAACTTTAAATAAAGACATGTTAGTCCAAATAAAATAAGCCAAACGAAGCGAATATGTAGAATAAATAATAACAACAGCTTTGTAAAGACAGACCCTTGAGGATAGGAAACAGAAACGTGCCCCAATAAGTCCCAAAGCAAATAAATGTAAAAAGTGAATTATCTGACAGGATTTGCAGCTTCTTTGATGTCTTTTTTTATAGCTTTATTCTGGTTCTATACTTTTGATGACATGTAGTATAAACCTTGGTATTGCTACGTATTTATGTATAATATCAACTTTTATCTAAAACTCTATGAGCCATATAAAAAAAATACTTCTAAAGTTAAGAAAGTCAAAGTTACGGTACTTTCTGTATTTCACAAACCTTTACCAGATTGTCGTCACTCGCTGTTCTAGGTGGTCTCCACACCAGGGTTTTTCTGTTCCATTGGTCGTCCGATCTTCGAACAAATTACCACTACTCCACTAGGCTATGTCCGCAACCTTTGTTCTCCTACGAATCTCCACATTCCTGCTTTTATTTGGTAGAGATTTGATTTTGAGAGTTGAGAGAGATTGAGAGTTGATTCAATTCATTGGGCAATATTTATTTAGCAACCATCAAAATATTCTAGATTTTATACTACCATTATTGTATGAAATTCGGGAACACAACATTGCTGTTGTTGGCCAATTTACAACACAGACCTTGCTTTAATAGTGAGGTCTAGCTATGATTCCAAAAACCCTTCATCATCATCATTATTAGCCGACAAATGTCCCCTGCTAAAAATAGGTCCCGAAAGAACTAGGGTACTCCGTATTAACAGTTACCACGGAGACAGTTAAATTTTAAAAGGGAAGATGATTTTAGAAATTTTTGTACGGACTCAATGATTGTTAATATATAAGATGTAACATTTCGTCATATCTGTATTTTTGTTATATATATATATATATACTCGTAAATACATATATTCCACATTTTACCAATACACGGCATGTTCTCTAATATCTACGCGTATGAAATCCCGGGTGCGGCCCAGCAGCTGTTTGTTTCAGAACGAGA
This sequence comes from Ornithoptera alexandrae, assembly GCA_029030555.1. Lineage (NCBI taxonomy): Eukaryota > Metazoa > Arthropoda > Insecta > Lepidoptera > Papilionidae > Ornithoptera > Ornithoptera alexandrae. The sequence continues at coordinate 2,327,288 of JARDVY010000064.1, read as the reverse complement.
ATATTGCTTTTATATATTTATACATAAGTTTTATAGCTAAATATGTAACTTAGAGTGAATAATTTTAACATATACCTAACATGTTTAGTGTAATTGATCAAATAATTAGCTCGAAACAAGATATCCATAACGGCGTCTTTTTGATGACTGTCTTCTTCGTAGAATTATTTTTGTGTCATACATGTTAAACAATGTAGTTAATTTTCACTAATAGTACACTTATTTAATTCCTGATACTGTTATTATCTCCTCCTGATTAATAATCTCTTAATGAGTTCCGAGATTAAATCACATCTTATATTCCGATTTTTTAAGTTTGTTTTAAAAGTTATGACAAAATTTTTAACCGCTTCGCTACGATGATGTAATGACTAGTTAATCTAAAAAAAAATAAACTTTTACATCGCTGTCCAAGCAGATAAAATAACAGTAGGATACTTGAGTCGTGCTATCATAAAATAGTCCCGGACAGTACGATAAGTCTCAATGCATAATAAATGTGAAGAGATGAAATTTCCAATGGGATTTTATAAGTCTTACACTGTTCCTTTGTAGACCTTCTTTTTTATACACAATGTAAATGTTTCATTTTGTGAATTTTAAATTAAAATATATTTTTATGTTCAATAGATAAAACGTTATAACAGGAACTTTGTTTTGAAAACAAGATTTTGATAACGATTTTTGATTCATTATTATCTTCACATTTCCCTAATAACATCTCTTTGTTACTTAATGTTCTATTATAATTAAAATATTGTATCGTTACTACGATTAGCATCTTTTTATATATATTTTTAAGTGTAAAGAAGTTTGACAGGTTTGCGAATAGAGGGTTAAATTTTGTAAAGGATAGTATAAGATTATTTCAACAGTAAAGTTAAAATATGAAAAGTTAGCAATATTTTTTTAATTTAATAAACAGTTTTGTTCATGAAAGGTTTATTTTAAAACAACATTAAACTTTCACAATGTTATCGCTTCTATTCTAGCTAGACTAAATAACTGGGAGCTGCATTGTTAAAGTGTTATGTTGAAGTTAGCGCCATTTGTGTTTACACTTACAATTGCATCCGGCGTTTGTAGAGTACGACGTCCGGGGAGATGAAATTTTGTCTCAATATTTAGTTAAATTAATGAAATATGGTATAAGTTACATTACTATTATGTAAATCAAGCTAAATTAATTTTTTTCGAGTAATATTTTTCATTTTTTCTACATGACTATCTAGATATACATATGTAAATCCTAGTTTTAAAATTTACTTTCTTTTTATGTCCTATCACTGTTTCATATATTTTTTAATACAAAGCTCAACCATAGTATATATAGACTAAAAACTATAAGGCCAACGCAAGAGTAGGTCTTCTAAATAAACCTGAGGACACTGTATACCCAGTCATTTGAATTTCAGCGAGTGAAGTACAAAGCTTAAAGATCATCACGTGCGATGATAACTGCTAGGGATGCAGGCTTAGAGTTTGAGTTTGAAGAACGCTATACCATGTCTCAAGGAGAGCGAAGTGTGGTGCTTTAAACACAATGCTTAACGCCAATTTTGCATGTCACTTTATTTACCGCTATATAAACGTCTTCAACATTAATTGATTGATTAAAAAATATGTCCATAGTCAGACCGAAATGAGGTTTCATTTCGATTTTCCTTCTATGAATTGGTTTAACATAATAACACTTACAGCAAAACTGTTACGATCCTTTCACGTTGCGAAAGGTTATTGTTTTAAGCAACCGCCTATTCAGTCAACAATTAAGGTGCCTCTTTATTAGCATTTATTACTAAACGCTACTGTACTCCCAAATTCAACTTAATCCGCTGAATCTGACAATCGTTTTACGATGCCGTAACGCTTATCTGCCTGCGTCAGTGATCCAGATTTAAAGATATACGAATAATCAGGTAATTGGTAAATTTCTTTCACAAGGTTATATAGAAAAAAAATAATATAGAAATTAAAAAACCAAACTTGAATTTTGTCTATCACAGTTAAAAAAGATTAAAGGATTTATTCTTTAGCGATCGACTATCGCGGACGGTAGATGATGATTACACATACATCTACCGTAGTCTAAAGCCCAGTTTGTTGGAGCGAAGTATTTTAATAACCACAATCTGGTTATCCACGGGTGGAGAAAAAGAGGTGCTACAAGACCGTCCCACGATCAGCATAGTCCAAAGTATAGATGCGAGGATATTTCTTATTATTGAAAAGAAAATTAAAATGACGGTCAGTTTGTTTTTTTTTATTTTTACCTTAAAGATTTTATCCCCAATAACAATCAAATGGAATGTCAGTAACGTACAGATTGAATTTCAACACGATGGACTCCATCAAACAGGTAAAATCGCTACATGCATAATGAAATGCAAATATTATTCCGTTTGTAATTAATGCAAATTTACACACAATTTCGGTTAGATTAGCTAACTGTATCAATACAGTCTTCCCGATTGTTTTGTGACATCCACTAGAACTACGACACGAATTTCAGAATGAATCGTAAATTTAGAGGAGTAGAGGTACTTTCAAGATAACGGATGACTTTTATTCAATACTGATTTGGAGTTTATATTAGATCACATCTGCTTTGTGTGGGAGTGATAAATCCTAGTTTACTAGAAGTGGTATGGGCTGCACTGGTGAGAATAAGTGCATGAGTCCTGGTCACCTTTGTAGAAGAACTATGTCGATGCATTATGAGGTAGCGGAAGCGGACGCGAGCTCCTGCCTCAAATATTGATATTGCGTCTTGTCATAGTGTAACGTTTGCACCGTTACTGAACTGATGCGTCTCACGGATTCGATTGGTTGAGGACTTTTGCAAGATATTGATGTCTGCTGTGATGTTTTGTGCCCCTTTACAACGATGTGCGCCGATGATAGTCGATTGCACGTCTGTTGCAGTTCAGTGATAAGAAGTCTTCTACAGTCACTTGTTTAAATGCCGCCTTTAATGGTTGCGCCTCGCGTTATGGTTTGACACTCTATCTTATTAGATTTTTCCAAGTCGGGTCCATTGATGACGGGTCTGCAGACTATCTGCCCTCCCTATTTTATGAATTTTGCAAATGAAAGCTTCAGTAGCTCCCCATATTTTAAGATAAGTGGCGACCTGTCGGTGGGCGAGACAAACTTGATCAAAACAACATTTTACTCAACTACAAAGACTCTAGGCCTGATGGCTCGTAACAAAATTGATATTTATTGGCTATATCCACTACAGTGGTTGGCGGAGTTATGAATTTACTTCATGCATGGTGATTGCTGGTGAGTGTACGATCTCTCAAGGCTGCGATGTAATCGCTTTGCCATCCATTAAGATGAGCTATGAGCTCTCGAATGCACTCCGCGGATAGCGATCCGCAGTGACTACATACTTGATGGTGATGTCAATTCCAACACTTTACAATGCGTCTGCAAGTGCACCTGGCTAGTGAAGGTGGTGACTCGTACAAGGACTAATCTTTGGGTCAGAGTACCCTTTATATTTATTATGTGTCCTGGAATGTACGCTGACCATACACTGTATATCTGGTTACGGTTGTATCTTGAGAGATGCCTACTCATATTGCCATGCGCAATTTGATCACAGTTTCTGCTTACGCACTAACAATGACCCGAGTGCTCTTCTACTGGTTGGCCAGTAAACCTTGCTGTGGACTGCGGCCCGAAGCCAATTAAACTCTCCGTTTCGAGGGCGGGGCAGTATTTCGTTGGTCTGTTTACTAGAGCCGTATGCCATCCTTACTTTTCTTTTTAAATGTGAGGATGCGAACTTAAACACTTATGTCGGGGTCTTAAGAATTAATAAATATTGTAAACCCGTAACAAGATGTGAAGCCCTTTACAAGCGTGAAGGGATTATAAATAAGAATATAAACCACACAAACGGCATCAGACTATCTTAACAAATATTCATCCTTCTGTATAAACCTAAAAGAACTGAATATTACTATAAACACAACGTAAAACAAGGTCCTAATCGAGACGATCACAAATGATTATAATTAATTAATGGCCAAAACTTAAACATTAATAATACTAAAAAGAATAGTATGAATCATCCTGGTTACGTAAAATAAGATTATATGAGATCCTAAATATTGTTTAAGGGTTTATTTACAATTCAATTTATTTAAAAAGGGGGAGAGGGTTACAACGTCATGCTACCTTTACAATAAAAATTATTCATTAGGTACTAAGTATTTATGTACACTAACCATTAAGTAATGCCACAGTGAATTAAGTACATTTTTACTGCAGCGTTCCGGTGCAACTGCATGTTTAAATTCCATTGTCTTAAATTGAGCCATTTCTCTGTATTCCTTTGTAAGCGATAACTCATCATCATCGTTGACATAAATAACTTGTAGATTGACCTCTTTTCCACGGGCTTCTGGCGGGTTGCCAAGGCGTAGACAACTTTTTGTTCTAGGTTTCTTTCACGAACCATCACTTTTTGTATTAACATAAATTAAGTACAAAAATAATCAAGTAGGTTTTAATTTTAAACAAATTAATATGAAAAGTAAATGATGAAGAATATTAAATACTATATTATTTATAACGATTACATTGAATTTCAAGAAATATTAAAAAACAAATTTTTAATATTAAGAAATTATCTACCCATACATAATATTGATAATAAGATATAACGTACGCATATTTTATGAAATCGCTTCGTAAAATTAATCATTTAAAGCGTTTCAAATCCTGTGCCGCATCTGGACGTGTGTTAATTTATCGCTGCAACAATTCCATGATTCTGATGAACTTAAATTGCAACTGTACTGGTAAAAAATAAATACTTTTCGAGTAATATTATTCGCAATTTTATACATTAATTACCTAAAGTGTACCACGCTCCTTTTTGTACCGAAAACTGACTTAAATCTTGGATGGGTTAAAGATATTTTTCAATAAGTTATTTCTAAACTTAAGGTATGATGTTAACAATATGTAATATAATCCATTTAGTGTTAATGGGTTTGAAGTATGCTAAATTATAGTCATTTATCTACTATTTTTTGTTTTAGATCACAAAAACCTTTTCAGTTTAAAGATCGTTTCAAGATAATATTATATTTTTTAAAACACAAAGCCACCAGTGAAATCGAATGTCCAAATACGAGTATATGGGGTTAACTCAGGAAATTATGAATTTTTAATATTCTAGACCAATATTATGTCAGATTATTATAATATAATTAATGTTCCATAATTCACTCTTCCAATTCAATTTATTAAAATGGACGATAGTAGAGGAAACTATTCACTTATTTATAATTAATTACAAATGAAAGTAAACATAGGAATAACTAGTTTCGATTAATTGCTGCTTTTTCTATATAGGCTGAAAGACTTGCTCTGATTACTACTGTGTATAAAGCCACTTATTTAATGAAATCAAATAAAAGTGTATATTGTAATAAATCTTTAGTAAATACACACAAACAGTATATATAGTATATGCCAGTGTATGTGCAGGATACTCTATTTCGTTCGGTAAAAAAATATTGTCATTTTATTCAGTCCTTAACAATGCGTTCAATCGTCCTACGAAAATATCTGAATGCTATAAAAGAAAATATATACTATATAAATTCAACGAAAATAGGCAAATGAATACCTAAATACTACAACGTGTGAAGAAGGTTTTACTGGTGGTAGGTCTCTGTTGCCGGAGATCGTCTAGGTATTATAGGAACCACCGCAGCGTCTATTTTTACCGCCAAACAGTAGTGTGCGAACATTGCTGTGTTTCGGTTTGAAGGGCAATGTAGCTAGTTAAATTACTAGAGTAACGAGACCTAACATCTTATGTCATCTTAAAACTAGCGCCACGTTATTTTACGGGCAAGCGTAACATTTACCATCAGATGAACATCTAGCTCGTTTTGTCGCTCCGAGGAATAAAAAAATTAGGTATTTTAATTTGCGCCTCGTCTACTATTTTCAAAGCAGTTGTGTGCCTTTTCAAATTCTACGTTAAGTAGATTGTAAGCAATTTTGATGTAGAATCTACTTATTTTATACGGTTACTATAATTTTATATCTTTACAAGCGGTAACTTGAACTTGTCAGATTATGTTTCTCTGTACCTAATCCGATAGGTTCCATTTTACGAGATTGAATTTCAAAGTTATTATTGTAATATAATGATTTTCTGTCGCCTAATTTACTTTTTGCCGATACAATCCATAACAGGTTAATCCATGCTTAAAATTTACATTGTAAATTAACTTCCCCTTCTCCATTTTGAAGTATTACTCCATTACTGAATTATTGGTGGTAGGTCTCTGTTACCGGAGACCGTGAGGAAAGGTACTACTACTGCAGCGTCTATTTCTGTGGATAAAAAATAGTGTGCAAACAATACTGTTTTTCGGTTTGAAAGGTACTGTAGATATTGTAATTACTGGTGCAACGAGACAACATCTTATGTCTCAGACGAAGAGCGCAATGTTGTGCAGTGTATACCATCTTAACATGAGCGTCAAGTTCTTATGAATAGTTGTGTTACTTATCATCAGCTGAACGTTCCGTGAGTCTAGTCGCTTAATAAAAAAAAAAACCTTTGTAATCTACTTTAATCTGTATCCTATACATCATTATTTATCAGCGTTTAGTCGTTACATGTTATGATATTAACTATTTTTACGCACTTTGTCTATAAAATGAAATAATCAAAAGGATTTTATTTTATTTTATCATTTAAAAATTTACATACACAGTTATTGTCTTACTATGTAAATAAAAATATATATATAACATATTTTGCTTATTCTTAAATAATAGATGAAAATAGTAAAGTAATTAGGTTCCCAAAGTAAATTTGTCGTTTTAGTTGCCGTAGTCCTGGGTTTATGGCGGTGGCTGTTTAGGGTCCTTAATAGTACACTTAGAATTCTGATAGACTGTTCGCACGTGAGCCTCACTTTACTTGATGAGGGTGTATTTTTTAATCACCAACAGTAAAGTCATTTTGTTCTTTAGGTTAAATATTTGTTTAATAACACTAGTATCTCAAATGTTACATTAATCGTAATATCGTGACATGTTTATGGTTCCGCAAAATATGTGGTCCCCGTTAGAAATGACCTCATTAAATGTTCTTAGAACACTAATAAAGAATGAGTTTTGTTAAGTGAATAAGTAGTGTGTATTCTTTTAGTCACTGGTTATATCTTCTATAGCGAACATCGGTGGGACTTTTATTATTACAGTCAGTAAGCACCATAACAGTCAATTTACGTCCCCACTGCTGGGGCACAGGCCTACCCTCAATATAAAGGCGACGGAGCTATAAGCACCACGCAGGCCTAATGCGGATTGGTGGTTTCACACACCTTAGAATAAATTCTAATTCATGTGCAGGTTTCCTCACGATGTTTTCTTTCACCATTTGTATTTTGCTGTTGTAACTAAGGTTCACAAATGTACATAACTTAAATATTAAAGCCATTGGTACATACTGAGATTTGAACCCGCGACCTTCGGAATGAAGGCTGCACGCTCTAACCATTAGGCTAGCGAGCACATAACCAAATAAAATAGTTCCGCCTAAAAATTGCTTAGAAGACAATAAGTAACACTGTGTAGGCCAATATTAGATTAAGCATTATTTTTATTTTTCGATCAATTTCTTTATTGAGTTTTAGTTTATTTTAATATTATACATGTTTTATATAGCCACATTACGTTCTTTATTATTTCATCTAAGATAAGCATACTTACTTACTTGCTCTTCTGGCGCAGCGACCCAATGTGAATCTTGACCTCCGACAAAAGAGAACGCCAGCGCCCAGACATCTTCTATCGAAGATATACATAAAATCGTAAGAAATTTAAAAACCAAATTGCCACCTATTTATAGACAGATGACTAGTTTATTATTTCTTTAAAATCTGTTACAATAAAATAAAGTTTCAATCTATTCATCGTTACATACGCATTAATTTGCACGTATAAAGAAAAATACGTTGAAAAGTTGTGAAGCCAGGCCGCACTGAAACCGCACGACGGACTTTGCACACATTTACTATAGAGAAAGCCTTTGCTGGGGTACGTGGGGTCATTCCGGACACGTTAGTTTTTACACTGCTCTAGTTTGATGAGTGCATCACCTACTTAAACGTATATACGTACGCTACTACAAATCAACGTTCTTTTAAAAATTTATTACATATGAACATACCCAAATTTTATTCTAGTAGAATGAGTAACAGTAAGGTAATTGAATAAAAAAAATGTACCGAATAATTACTAAACAATAACGTAAAGTCAAAATTAAACAAACATAATAATAAACTGACGAGTTGTGTAAATAAATAGAGTGGCCAATTTTACAGATTGTTCATGAGAAGAAGGATCTTATTAAAATATTTACCTCAAACAGGAACGGAACTTTGCCAGGATGGATTTAAACTTTACTGTTGCTGAATACAAATTTAACTAATTTGTGTTTATTAAAAACTGATTATAATTACTTAAAGTTTTCATAATTTTAGTCTATGGTTGTCCAATACTGAATATGGGTTTTCTTAATAGATTTTCAGTGATACCGGTCCGATTCTACCTGCATCCAAAGTTTATCTGCGATCTCGCCCAGATTATTGTGCACCATATCATTTCATCAGTTCATCGCCTTGAGACATAAAATATGAAGGCTCGTTTTCTTGTTATTTCTCTAGCTATAGCACCTTTCAAACCGGAACATAGTAATGTTTGCACACTACTGTTTGGCGGGTGGAATAGGAGTCGTACTGGTACTTACCTAGACAGTCTGCGACAACAAAAACCTACCATCAGTGAATCTTCGCGCCATATAGCTGGCCCATTGCCACCTCAACCTATAAATCCCCTGGGCTTTCTCAGCTACTTTTGTTCTACGCGTGACCTTATTCCTGATTAGATTGCATATACATTTTTTGCGAAACCTATCGGTAGAGAATAAGTCCCTAATCCGTAAATTCTAAACGAAGAAATTATAATGAAACTCTTTTATTGACATTGCTTGCATACTGACTTATATAGGTATTGAATCATCATCATCAGCCGATAGACGTTGACTGCTAGACATAGGCCTTCCACAAAAGTCTCCGATCTATCGGTCCTGCGTTGCCTGCATCCAGTGGCTTTCGTGACTTTCACCAGGTCGTCAGTCCACCTTGTAGGGGGCCTACTGACACTAAGTCTAGTACCCAGCGTACGTCGGTATCTTACTGCCCCATCGGCCGTCATTTCTTCGAGCAATGTGCCCTGCCCACTGCCACTTAAGTTTAGCAATTTTTATATAAAATATAAAGATATATCTTTATGATTATTAACAGGTATTGAATAATATGTGAAAAATTTTATAGAGAAAATTGAAAAATTTGGATAGATAAAAAAAAACAGATTCTCATTATGTAAATGACGAGCACATCAATTTTAGCTTACACTCGTGAATATTAAATGTTGCTGTTAACAATGGCTACATAATTTATTTATAATTTTAGTGTAAACGTTTTATTTAAAATATATTACTTAAAAAACTGTTTTTCAAATACTAAATTTCTCTGAAGCATTACAAGGTATTTAAGATTCCTATAAAACCTTACATTTAACACACAAATGCAGTAGAGTTTACAAAATGAAGGATTTTACAGAGCCTAATAAATTCACGTTCCTTAACACAATTAAGATATTCTATCAAGTTATATTTATACAGCGATTAAAATGTGTGTTTACACAAATTTGTCTTATGTATAATATTATTTTTTAGGAAAAACAATAAGTTGAGCTTTTAAGTTATATACATAGATTCAAAAGTATATATAAATTGCCGAAGTTGTAATTATTTAGTTTTTATTGAAATTGAACGGATTATATGTTTGAAGAGGTGCGGATTCGATCTCCACTGAGTTTGAGCTTTCGGTGAAGGATAAAATCGTGAGAAAATCGTTGTATTCCAAGAACAGCTTTCGTGGGTATGCAATACCCATCAAATCGCATTTGTCTAGTATAATGGATTTCACTCGTTTCTCGTAAGAGAACTCCACAGTACCCAATTGTGAGTACATTGATAGTTTGACAGCTATTTATTCGTTAACTAGCATAAATCGACGTTTATTCATTAAAAAATATTAGATAGAAAAAAATTCAGAACAAGATCCCAGCGTATTTAAACTAAGAATCACGTTAGTGGCTCTTGTATAGGCCAAGTAGATAGAGTTGCAACGCTCGTGGCCCCAGGCTTTACTACACTTATGTTGAGTATCGTATACGTTTTTCTTACACATAAAGATATTGTAAAGTGAATTAAAAAAGAAACAAGTATAATTACTAGTGATAAATGAAATTCAGACTGCTCTTTATTCGGTTTAATTTATCAAGAGCCTTAACTAATTCACTTTATTTATATCTTAACTACAAAGTACGTCTAATAGTTCATATGAGTTTGTTTATTTAATGCATATACCCTCTTTTTAATTTAACTAAATAAATTCACTACTATTTTAATGGAAAAAGAGTAGTCTTAGGTGGTGAGAAAAATAAAAAAGGTTTATTCCTCAAATCAATTCGATACCATACCTATTGTAAATAGAAACTAATAAAATGCTAAATTTCATATGAAATGGTAATTTGCATGTGAGGTTTTTTAAAAAAAAAATACAGCTTAGAGCCTAGAACCTTTACTTTATTGCTTTTAGAGGCAATTTCCCCGCAATCAAAATGTATCACGTTGATCGAATGTGTTTATAAGAGGTGTTTCGCAATGCAATTTACATATTCAGTGTTGCACGAGATCTGAAACTGTGATCAGCATAACTTTAGGCCACATTCACGAGACATGTAGGAAAACATAATATAGCTTCATAACTCCAAGAGTAATATTACTGATAAGCTCATTCAGCCTATTCTATACAGTGACGAGAGAAGAAAGACGTGCATGTCATAAGAAGAGACACTGTTTGTAGCAAGAGAGCGTTAACATACAGCACCACATTATGTTTGTCATCTAAAAATATTAGTGAAAAGTATCGTTACACCAGTAACACCAATCGATAGAGCGCTATTTAAACAGAAACAACAAAAGCGTTCAAAAAGCAATGTTGATTAACGAACACTATTTGACGTCAAAATTAAAAGATGTAGCGGTACCATCATCAATAGGATATCTTCTGAAATTATTTTCATATAATCTTAAGTGACAAGTGTTTACCAAGACCAGTTCTGATACATTGACAGGATACAGTAACGTTATAGTGGCCTAATTACAATAAGTGGGAAGTAAATGGTCTGAGAGCTTCAAAAAAACTCTATCACCTACCAAACTCAAGCATATGGTTGTTGGTGAACCAGGGATCGCAGTTTTACTAAGCAAGATATAAACCTTTGCACCACGGTGGAAATTTAACCTATTTACTAGTAATGAAACAGAATGCAGATATACAAGCATTTTCATTTGGAAGTGAGTCTATATTGTTAGTTTTATTACATGGAAAATCATTATTTTTTGATTGTATATATGTACGAAAAAATATCATGATTATGGATAAAATAAATAAACAGATACAGTAAAACGATGGTAATCAAGGTGTACTCATTTGTAGTCGCAATTCTAAATTGCAGCTGTAATTGCAAGTTTAATTTGAAGGCACAGCTGCGAGGTAATTCAATGTATTTTCAGTATATATTTATTCAAAATTATTTGTAAAATACAGTGTCAAGGATATGAAGTACATTTCGATGATTTTTATTATTATTTTTGCTCTTCAATACAATCGCGTTATACTAAAATAATTTAAGAAAGGCTAAATAATAGCAAAAATTATAGAGTATTGTCAAACAAACAATACAAGAAAAAATTTAACGGTTACACTTTTTACATTCTAAAGTGCTTGATAAGATTAATCAGTACATAAAGGCAGGAATTCTAGAAGTATAGTTATATGCTTTAATTTCCTTGTCGATTGTGTGACCTAAAAAGTATACCATTAGTATTTTAATTCATTTAAGCGACGAGACGAGCCGGATCTTAATCTGATGGTAAGTCAGGACGTCAGGATGATATTTTTTATAACGATATTACTTTTTAAGACTTTATCAATGTAACGTTACAATAAAGCCTATTTATATATTTATCGCCTTTTATTATACATTAAAAAAACAAATGAAAAAATCTTCTTAGAAAGTCAATGAGATCATTTTGTAATATATACAAGAAGTAATTTGCATAGTATACGGAACCCTGCCGTATACAATAAATGTTTATTATCCCTTCCTATGAAAAGAGGGTAACTTATTGAATTAATTTTGTGAAATTCACAACCGTGGCTGAATTTAACGATAAAAATATGTCATTTGAAACAAGGCTTTGTTATGAGTTTAATGGGTGAAGAGTTTAATTATAATATTTACTGGTGACAGGTCTCTGTTGTCTCAGATGAACGTCAAGATAGCGCGTATTTTTGTCGCTAAATAGTAGTGTGCCAACATTACTGTTGAAGGATGAAGAGTGCTGTAGCTAGTACTGAGGTAACAAGACAACATATTACGTCCTAAGGTAACGAGCACAACTGTGGTATTATGTATGCCATTCTAACTAGCGCTATATTGTTGTGGGCAGGCCTATCACTTACCATCAGATGAACATCCCTCTCATCTCGTCGCTTTGTAGATAAAAAAAAAATTATGTAGGATTTTCTTTGGAATTGACATAAGATTTTACAGTGAATGCTATAAATATATAATAATTAAAAAACCATTTATTGCCTTACATTACTATTACATATGTATTTTATTTATGATCTATTGCTAAGGCAAAAGGCGAAGGCTCATCTAATGCTGACCAGAACAGCGCTGGTTTTCATACTTACCTTACTTTCCCAAGTGTTATGCAAAAGATTTGTAACGGGCTACCGCTCTAGGTGATATTAATTATATCAATAAACTAAAAGAAAAAGAAAAAATACAATCAAGTGTAAACGTATAAAAAAAATTTAGTTTTTATATCATAAAATGTAAATTAATTGTATTAGTTAACAAGAAATGTTATTGTTATTCTTTAATGGAATTATGTATGTATATCATTATTCTTTTTTTACCATGTTAATAACCCGTTGTAATACATTATAAGAGCTAGGTACTCTAAACAAGCACGCTTTTACGCCATTTACGACTTTTTTGCCATTTAACATGATCGAAAATCGAGATCAAGGGTATTAAAAAAATTACGAGTATATCTAAAGATTTTTCATGTATATTATATTAAATAAAAAAATCGACTCGAAGAAAAAGTGAACAAAATCTTATAACTTTTCACCGTTAATTAGCAATTTTATGTCTACTTATTGAACTCTGTTAAGTTAGGTAGCGTTTATTCAAGTTCTAACACTTTCCTAGTCACATTTAAAATATAGCAATAAATGTAAGCCCTTACAGTTTGTTCAATTAACTATTTGCATAAAATATTAACATTTTATATGTACGTCTTTACATTATATTACATTAAATATTTTTTTAGGCATATTTCTTCCTCCTGCTCTTTTTCCAGTTATGTGGGGTCGGCACAGTATGTACTTCTGTTCTATATCCCTCTATCAGCCGTCATGTCTGAATTCACCCTCTTCTTACACATGTCATCTTTCACACGATCCATCCACACTTTCTTTGATCTTCCTCTACTCTTATAACCACCCACGTTCATTCTCATTACTTTTTTTGTTATATGTGCTTTATCTCTTCGCATAACATGCTCGGACCACGCTTACCTCTTGCTCCTCAATTTCTCTGTCACTGGAGCAACTTTCAGACTTCCTCTAATATATTCATCCTTAATTTTATCCATCCTCGTCACACCACACATCTATCTTAACATTCGCATCTCGGCCACATGTGATCTCTTTTCATCCGAACCCTTGGTGGCCCAACAGCTCCATACAATACGACAGGTCTAACGGCCGACTTGTAGATCTCTCCCTTAAGTTTAAGGGGCATTCGTGGATCACAAGTCGTCCCAGTGACCTGTCGCCATTTCATCCAACCTGCATTTATTCGGCTTCTCACATTTCTACCAATATCGCTGTCGCATTGTATGAGTGAATCTAGGTGCTTGAAATCGGAGCAGATTGGTAGGGATACACCATTTAAGTCGATTGGAGAAAAGCTGGTGCTATCGCCGAAGTCACAGAACAAATGTTCAGTTTCGGTCTTGGTGATCTTAAGCCCAGCCTTCTCCAATTTATTTCGCCATTTTTCCAACTTACTCTGCACCCCGTGTTCATCTTCCCCGACAAGTACGATGTCAGTGCATCCATTACCATTTTTACCCATATTTAATCAGTTAATTTAGTTAGTCAGCATTATTCTCACTTTTTAAAACGTTAACTTTCCAGTGATAATAATATAATCTTCATTATCATCATCATCAATTAATAGACATCCACTGCTGGATATAATAGGCCTTGCCCAAAGATTTCCACATCCATCGGGTAGGGAATCATATCGGAGGATTTAGGCCATTTCCCGCCATGCTGTCCCAATGCGGGTTGATGAGAGAATAATAATAAAATTTAATTTAGAAATAACAAACTTTTTTATAGTAATAAATATCTAAAAAATTGTCAAATTTCATAACAAATATTGAAAATGCTGGAAGTAGGGGGCACTTGCGAAGGCCGAGTGGTATTGGAGCGTTAACAAAAGCCCTCTATCTGTACTTGACTTTCGTTTAAAACGAAATTAAGCTTTAAAGTTTAATATTAAACGTTTCCTGCGTTTTTTAGTCCACATTTACATATTTTACTTTAGTACTACTTAGTAAACTACCAGTAGGCAAGTCTATTATGTGGTCCCGCTTTGTATATCTACCGCCAAATAATTTTCTAGAAATATTACTGTATTGCATTAAGATGTTTTAACTAGTGATAATATTGGGCTATCAAGCCGTGTTCCAGTGCAAAGAAACCTTTATAGTGTATAACTTATCATAGAGACACCCGCAACGTGAGACAATGTAAATCTAATTATTTCTGGAATATAAATATTTATTAACCACGACAGATTTTACCCAAGTGGCAATATTTATGCCACTGAGAGTTATGTCCTTTTTTCAATAATAACTTCTCACCTCTTTCATCGCAGCCAAATTATATTGTATATGACACACAAACATAACGCGTTAATTTTTTTTCTAAACATTCTGTTAAAAGTACCTCTGCCTAAGTATGAATTCATGCGTTTGAATATTTTGTTCTTAATCTTACATTTATATATGTGATGAAAATGAGTTTTGTTTGTTCACTAACCACATAAAAACTAATGATCTTATCGACATGGGAACATAGCCAATCAACGCGGAATGATTTGTAGATAGTTATAGGCTATTTGTTTTTTGAATTCCATCGATCCTTTTTTATTTTATTTCTAATTAACTTTTGTAAACATTGTCATCTCGTATCTGTGGAGTTGCTATAGAAAGTCATTTGCAATCTTATTTTATATTACGTTCAGCAAAGCAAGCGGGGAACAGCTAGTATTACAATTAATAATAGTAAAAACAGAAGAAACTAAGTTAAATAGAATAACAAATTTTTAAAATGCGAAAATATTTAAAATGCGAACAAATTAAAAATATTGTCATATTTTTATTGAATTTTCAGAGAATATTTATGTATACAAAAGAACAGGAAAAATACTAAGTTAAACTATTAAGCAAATAGATTAATATTGCTAAAGTGGATAAAGTAAAATAATTCCTAATATTAAGGTCCTATTACTAACAATTTGTTTTTCCGTTCCTTCGACTGTACTATGACATAGATTTTGTATATATTTAGGTAATTTTTATAATTAAAAGATTCTTCCTTGTGTATTAACAAAGCTGTGTGCTATTTTCCGCTTTGAAAATTCAAAAATACTGCACACATATCCCTTATTTAAGGAAATATGTATAATAGATTATTTCTTTTAAAAAAAATCTTTCCTTTAACTTGGGAGCGGGAGAGAAATTAAAATAGGAAAATTACTAGTTTAAACTACTGCAAAGTGTCTTTATAGAATCAAGTGCAAAAAGTTATTGAAGTAAACGCTAAATAAATTTGATACCAGACATAATTCCCTAAGTACGTATAAGTTGTAACCAGTGAAATTAATTAGGTGACGAGACTTAAAATCTTATATTTTAAGTAGATCAACGTATAATATTATGGATCAGTGTATATCATGCATTTATGTACCTTCTGTCGAACATAAGGTATAGCAAGTATTTATAGAAACACACATAGCAAATAATGTAAATTTTTTTCATTAAAAGTAGAATAGGAAAAAAGAACCAGGGAACTAAGGGACTGTTCTTCTTGGTAATATTTACGTGTTACAAGTTATAACATTAACCGAATTTATATATATTATAAAAACAAAAACATAAGGATTTTTGTTAGGCACAATTAAACACAGACACAGTTAAGCACAGTCAAAATTAAGAAATGACATAATATGAAATTATTTAAAATGAAGCTCGTTAAAAATCCATTTGCAAGCTACTCCTTGTCAGCAACGCCTTATGGTTTGCGAACTAAATTACATACAAATCGCATAGTATTATATTTAAAATAAATACTAATAAATTTTGTTTACATTTAACTCAATATTTTTTATGAAAAAAATTGCAGAACAAACTGTAATATCACGAAACTGACTTGTTATTTTAAGAACTATTTACTTTAAGAGAACTACTTACTCTAATAATATTTACTAGAAGAAAAAAAACTCAAGACGGTTTAACACGAGCTCCAAATAGTGGTGAAGAGACACAAAAACTGAAATTGAAATAATTCTCATAAAACCTATTTAAAAAAACTATTCAATAGACACGCATAAATGAAGCCTGTAGCTCTTTAGTTCGTTATGGACAGACCTCTATTGATATCTTTATTCATTTCACCATTAACTTTGGTAAACGGATGCAGATTTTTAAAAACTAAAGCGTTTTCAATCGTCCGGCTAACGGACATACTCTCGGAAGGAAAGAGAAATACATGATAGAAAGTTATTCGAAACCGGAAGTGAATATTTATACATATATATCACTCCTCGTTCCAACGGGGTAAGCAGAGACCCTCTCTCTCCACTTGCTACGATCCTGGCACACCTCTCTCGCTTCCTCCACTTTCATGAGAGTCTTCATGCATGCTCGTCGGTTGCGAGTACTCTTGACCCGGCCTTTCTTTAGGACATCTTCGAATTGATCGGAATATGTCCGCCTAGCTCGACCTGCACCGATTTGTCCAATCATTCTTACCTTGTATATCTCTTTCGTTAATCTTCTTTCATTCGTTCTTTCTACATGGCCGAACCATCTAAGCATTCCTTTCTACATCTTCAACCACGCCGCACCCTTATCACACTGTTCCGAACCTTATCACCGGAAGTGAAATGCGTGATGCCTTTGAGACCTCTCTTTGTTTGAAGACACTCTCTTGTATCTAGATATATCATAAGCTATAGACCCATAACGTTTTATGGCGTACAACAAAAGTAAAGATAGTGTTACTATAACACATACTGTTTAAAACATTTGTTGTAACATTAAGTGAAGGAGTTAGATAACTAAATAGCAATGGAGTGCAGAAAGAAAGTAATATAATAGGAACGGATAAGTGGATTTCTTAGTTCACAAATGTGAAATTTTTATATTCTCTGTTAATGTACTTCATAGAAAACTCAGCGTCGCGCATACAGCTTAGAGAGAAGTTTCTTCATTCAATTCGACCTTTATAAACTTCTTAGTGATTATAAATTCAAAAGATCTTTATGAACTTTCAAAGTACTAATTGGTATTTGAATTCACTGTGGCAAACAATCAAAAGCTTAGATAAGATTAAGGGAATGAAAAGTAATTTTTATTAGCTGTCGTTTGACTTAAATGCTTATATAATATTTCGAATACTTAGACGCTAGAAGTAGACAAAAAATTATTAATAATATTGTGGAATTTTATAAACTCTGTTTTATTTTAGGCCGCTGCAATAAATGTCTGGAGTAAAGCAAAATGAGTTTACTACCGTTTGTAATCATTCATCCAGGACAAAAATCACTACTCGAATTCATCTTTTTATAAATCTTAAGTAAAGTAATTAATTAAGTAACTATATTGGTTACACGTAGCAGTTGGCAATCACTCTTTACTAGTGTAAGATCAGAAGTACTAAAAACATTTTTGTTATTGTGTTATTTATTTGTACATTAACGTTGTTTCATTTAAAACACCTCATCGTAAGCTAATATAATCTAGTAACATTTAACAAAAACCTGATTATTATATAATTTTTCAAAGAAAAAAACATTTATATATCTTTCGCGTGTTTGTTAGCTGCATAGTATACTCTACTATAACCTTACGAGTATAACACCCTATTTCCGAATCATTTTATCATTGTCACGGTAATGTAGGTGGACTGGCCATAATTCCAACGTAAATAATAAGTATATGCTCTTATCATATGTAATAATTTCTGTACAAAGGCTTCTTAAGAAGAGTAATAATCGTAACAATTATAATATAGTGTGATTGGAATTTTTAGGTTAGAGATAAAAACTAAATAGTTTAGACTGCAATGTATCGAAATGTGCAGAAAGTAAGTATAATAATAATTTACTAGTGGTAGATCTCTGTTGCCGACAGCTCTGCAATTTGGAGTTAGTAAGATTAGGATTAAGAGAAACCCTGCCTGTCATAGAAGGCGAAAAAAAATATTCTACGGGTTTCACGAGCCTTGCGGATGGGGGCCTTTACAGTCCAACTGGCGAACCCGCGTGAGACAGCATAGACTATCAAAGGGGTTTTAGTAATTAAAAATCTCACATAACTCTCACTTCTCCCCAGAAGCAGAGTATCTTGCGAAGATTTCCTCCTTGAAAAAAAAGGTGTCTATTGCCGGGGACCGTCGAGATAGGTGCCACCGCAGCGCCTGTTTCTGCCGCCATACAATAGTGTGTAAACTTTACTGTGTTACGGTTAAAAGGCGCTGTAGCTAGTGTACTTGGTGAGGTATCGAGACTCGACACCTTATCTCTCAGGCGACGAGCATAATGTGGTACAGTGTATAACAACCTAGCTAGCGTCACGTTGTTACGGGCAAGCGTATCACCATTAGCTGAACGTCCCGCTCGTCTCGTTGCTCGTAAATGATTGGATGTCTTTCAACTATTACCCTTCCTCTTATCTAAATGGTAGTACTACTTATTTGTTTGTAAGATTTTTAGTACGTTTGGTTACAAATTGTGCTATGCAAAGTATCTGCAGTATTGAAAGTTTTGTTAAGTTTATAGTTTGAAACGTTGAGCGTGCTATTCGATGTCTTCCACCGCCGCTGACAATTTCCGAATTGATTTGCAAAGGAAAGTTTTCAGAAAGTTCAATTACAATTGTGTAACGAATCGCAGCCTGTTAGCGACGTATTTTTTTTGATTTTTTCTGTTCTAATTTTCTGAAATAATGTATCGAAATCGTAAAGGGAACAACATTTCGAAGAAAAAAACACAATCTTCTTAACTATTATAAGTTCTTTTAAAAGAATTTTGCCAATGTCGTAATAGTATTATTAATTTTGGTTAAACAAAAGAGTATTATTTAATGTTCAGATGAAAATTCCTGTATTTTTAAAGTTTGTATGTAAAACTACGTTTTTTACATTGTTACAACGATCTGAGATTAAATTAAAAGAACTGCAATTCAATTAAATAATTACTGTACTATTTTACCAAACAGTAATTTTTACGTTAATTATTTATTTAGCAATAATTATAAAAGTCATAATTTGAACACGGTACAGAAAACACTCCATTAAGAAAAGAAAACAGAGAAGAAATTTTGTTGGTGTACAATATAATTTGTCTTCAAATTACCTTCATTACCTTGGCTAGAGACTGCTTATATTTTACTGTCACTGTCTAATGAGCTCTCATGTAGTAATAACTATGACTAACGACAGGCTTAGCGGATATTGTGGGAACTGAATGAATGTTATTTAATTCCGTAGTATAACTTCAACCGTTAAGCCATTAAAACAAGATTGTTATTTTTACTATGGGTAAATATGAATAACTTCAACCAGTAATATTACAAAGCAAATTTTAACCATAATCTTTATAAGAAAGAGAATAAGTATTAACGTCTTATTAAGCTACAAAAAAAATTAATGATGTAGTAAACTAAGTAAAGTTAAAATTTTTAATGTATACTTCGCCTATTTCGAGGTGATGATATGTGATTACGATAGATAACGGCACAAACTGAAAATGAAGACTTTCTTTTTATAAATTTGCAATTAAAATGTTTATGCCTTGAAAGAGATTTAGTTCTCCAGAGTTCGAGTTTATTTGCTAGATCACTTACCAAATTTTAACTAGAGAGACACTATCATTAAGAAACAAATACTAAATACATTATTCATAATTAAATAAAGTGAGATTTACTGATATATTCCTTACGGGATTCTGGAAACACAGCCATAGACTGAGTTGAAGTATGATATGTTTCATTTTCAGCGCATCTCTAAATTTTTGATTAAAAGCAACAAACATCTGAGCCTGATGTATAGCGATAGATTGATCCCATGTCAAGTTTAAAATATACGAATAAATGTTTTACGAGAAATGTAAACATCGCTTACAACTGTAAAGGACTAAAAACTGGTTCGCACATGTAGCTTTTCATGGAGATTGTTTTTATATTACTCTTTTCATGGTAACTTTTCACCAGAATGCCTTAGTACTTCATCACCTACAACTTTTGTACCGTATAAATAATTTATATTAATAGTTATATATGCAAATATCTGTAATATGTAAATAGATGGTATGGTCTTAACTTTAATTTATTAATGTTTATACAAATATAAGTAACAGCTAATTTTAAATATACATTTTTAAAATGTATTTAAAAGGACACTGAAGTGGAACTGAGAAATATATTTGCAGACATAACCTATTGAAGAACTTGGATGGCGTTTTGCCTTATTTATAATTTAATTTTTAACACTTTTCTCTCTTAACAATGTATATAGAATTATATATATGGGTACCAATATATATATATATGTATACATTTGAACAAATTTTAGCAGGTACAGGTATAGAGTCGGACAACAAGACTAAAGATAATCATCATACATAAAAGCTGATGACCTTTTCTATTTAGTAATACGAGGGTTGCTTTATGACAACATTGTCATAATGTATTTATTTTTATAATAGATTGACACCCAATTGGCTTTTTATTATTGTACAACAAAGGTATAAAACGAGTAGAATGTTCATCTACCTGATACCGAAACTGATTAATTATGACGGTGGTGTCATATTGTACTAGTCGCCTTAAGGCATTATAGTATAATTTTACTAAATAAAGCAGGATTCAAATCGGAATATAGTAACGTATGTATACAGCTCAACGTCAATAAATCTACTATTATCATCATCATCAGCCTATAGAGGTCCAGTGCTGGACATAGACTTCCCCAAATATCTTCACATCGATACGTCCGGCATTACTACCTAGAGATGAAAAGAAATATACTAACCATTGGTTAAATCATTATAAATTCTGATTTTAATATTTTATTATTACATATTTTTATTAATGAAATGTTAATGAAAATGACATACAATATTCGAAATCTCAACAAGTTGAATCTAGTATGATTTACATTAAATTGCATCATAGTGTTTAACACATTTTAGAAGGCTAGTACGTTTATTAGAAATACATTTTTTAAGTAAAGTTTCACATTAAAAATAATCGTTATCTAAATTGAGAAATATTTTTTTTTATTATTATACTTAACGAAGTAGCTATTTATTTATAGAGTTAATTAATTTATTTTTATATACAATACTAGCTGTTCTCCACCCGCTTTGCTGGCCGTAGTATAAAATAAGACCGCAAATGACTTTCTATAGCAACCGTTACTATAGTGACCGCATTATTAATATGAAATAAAAAAGTTTATGAAAGTTAATCAGAAATAAAATGATGAAAGAGCTATGACATGCAAAATCAAAAAGCCTATAACCATCTACAAATGATTTCTCATCGAATGCTCGTGTTCCCTTGTCGATACGTTCACTAGTTTTCACGTGGCGAACAAGGAAAACCAATTTTCACTAGAAATATAAATTTACAAACCGACAAATATTTTTTATTTTATTCGTTTGTTTTATTACGAAAGTGTACAATTAATTAACTAACAGTAACATTAAGTTTATTAGGTTTTACATTTAAATAATGAAAAAAGTAATGTGACTGCCACGGAACTGTAGTGCCACTTTTAGTTCTGACCGATAACTGCATAGTGTCATCATGGCATCAACAGATATAAAAATAAATAATTTTACTGAACCTAAAAATGTCATAGTGTTTGATACAATATCCAAAATATTTGTTTTTCTTCAGCTATTGTTCGGGTTAAACCGATTACGCCTTTTTGACAATGTTCGCTGTATATATTCCACTTTTGCTTTTATCTATTGTTTTTGTTTTAATATTGTATTATTACTTTTAGCTATCGAGTCCCGTATTGGCGTTACACTCTTGTATTTAGTCGTTATCAATTTAACTGCTTATTATATCAATACTATTTACGGTTTTTTACAATGTGGAAAACTACGCATTTTCTATGAAAACTTAAAAACGTTTGATAGAAAAGTAGGTATCAGGGAAAGGATCAGTCGAATTTCGATTATTAACACGGTATTGTGTGTTACATTGACGGTATTAATATTTGTTACATTTATTATTTTGTTCATATTAAAGTATGTGCTCAGAAATTCAATATACATGAGTTTCACTCATATTCTTTATACAGTTGAAATGTTCAGTTATGGTCATATGTTATCTTTGCTTTTTTATCGTCTTAAAATTATCAAAAGTGCTTTGATGCTTCACCTGAATTATAAGAAAGATAATAAATGTTATAGAAATATCTACAATAAAACTCACCAAAATCGGAATTATTGTAATAATATAGAAATGAAAGAATTATTAAATCTTTATCACTTTATAATAATAGCTTTTGATTCGTTGAACGCTGCAATAAGATTTCAGGTGTGGAATTCATATACACGTTACTGAATTTATAAATTTAATTTATAACAATCCTAACTTCTTTTGACTTTTCAGTTTTTATTTATGCTTACAACTACGTTGATTTCCTGTTTACAATTATGGAATATAACAGTGATCCGCTTCGTGTTAAAAAGTGTAAGAAATGCTAATCAAATGTAATAAAACATATGTTTATTTATATTTTTATAACCTCTTTAAAATCGTTAATCAATTTGATATACATTCTGCCTTACCTTTGTTTATTATATTTATAAACGTTCTTTTGAATGAGCGTTTTTCTGAGAGTAAATGTACAACTAAATTTTTCTTTTATTTTTTAACCATACACCATAAATATTCTATTCGGAGTTATAACAAGTGTTTTAAAAAACTCGTTTTAAAATTATAGAAGTAACCTTTTTTTCTATTTTTAGGTCTATCATGAACAGGAAAACATACAGCTTATAAGTATAAGCCTTGCATTACTTTTACCTATATTCTCACCATGTTTTTTCGCGAGCAAGATCAAAAACGAAGTGCTTAATATTAGAGAACAAATAATATCAAATTTACATAAATTAGGTAAATATTTTATATTAATTGTTGCTATTCTAAGATATTATTTAGTAAACTATTACTTTTGCGTACTTTGCTAATGGACAATCTTAATAAATGGCGGGGAACGAAGTAGTAATTTTGAAAGTTGTATTTATACGGAACCACTAATGGTGACAACTGACACCAAAAATTAGCTATGAAAAATATGACGTTACGCTTAAAGTACATATTTTAATAGTTATTAAATTTAAAAATTTTATAATTTCTAGAAAAGAGCGACCGAGCCCAGGCCAAACCTCTGATGTATTTAACAGAAACGCGAACTTTATCGTTTTCTCTGTTCCGGATGATCCAGGTGGATACTATACTACCATTTCAAATGATAATGATAATTATAACTTATCTTATTATTATACTACAGTTTGAAAAAGTTTCAGGATTATACTAATCTTTGTTTTATACACGCTATGTAAACGTTATTAAAAATTCCAAAAAAAAAATCGCATGTCATTTTTCTGCAACTTAGAGAACGTTATATTCCTAGTCACTTAGTATTAAGTTATATATATATTTTTAATATTTCGATAGTGTGAAATTTTTCATATAACTGTCTAGTTAAATGTTTCAGATAAAAACGTTGTTTTGTTTCTATTGTTTCACAAACATAGATATTAAAAAACAATTATAACAATTCGCATCTTTTAGAATAGAAATACATATTATTTGTTTGATTGTATACTAGATATATGATAAAGAGTTTTAAAAACTATACCTATATTGCACTCCATTGTAAGAGGAAATAGGCAAACCTTAATTATTGACTCCGATATATACACCTATAATAAACTAAATTTATATATATTATAGCATGATTGGTTTCTTGAATCATACGACTACAATTGTAACTTAAATTTAAAGAGATTAAATATCAAATATTGTTGACGTATGGTACATTTTAAAATCGGTCGTATTATATTCTAATTTTCGATAGACTTTAAATTTAAGTAGATGTAAAAAATTGATATTGTGTGTTACTATTCAATCTCTTTTAAACATTATGCCTTTTAGCTTTTTAAACGGCTTTTGAAAGACAAAAGAATCTCTTCAACTTGCTATCCGTGTACACAAAAGCAAAGCTAATGTTCACCTATTTAATGTTTGAAGTGTTATAATGATTATAAAGTAGTTAAATAATATCTTTTTGTCTTAGCATGCTACAAATTGCGAATGAAATGTTTTTGATAAAAATAATTTTGACATTTTTATTTATTTAACCTTGGTATTTAAAATATCATACACATACATAACAAAACAGCTCACTTTATGTTCCTATGGCTGAGATTTGAAACTTCTGTGACTATACAAGGCCATTTATTTTCACTCTGGCCAAATGTAAGTTGAATGATTATTTAATATTGTAACAAGAAGTTTTCAAACAACTCAACAGATCGCGCCACCATGAAAAATAGATTACGCTATCGTTTATCATAGCGCAAATCCTTATAAAAATTGTACATCTTTGTGTATATTGCCTTCCTCCAAGAAGTTGTTACGGAATACACAATTGTTTCCAACAACTGATTCTCTCTTGATCTTCGTATTAATAGGCCTTTGGCCAATTGGTCCATACGGTGTACAACTGTATCCATTACCTGGATCTCTCTGGATCTTCGTAATACTGTTATATATTTAATAAATTGCTCTGTCCTTGAAATCGCTCTATCATTATCAATATGGTGCTGTTATTGCTGCATGGCATAGTCACATGCCAAAAACCCCGCACCCCACCCCAATACCACTCTCTACAATATAAAAAAATATTTTCTTATGATAGTTTTGGTGAATTTTCTACCGTCTGTAGTTATAATTAAATTTGAAAACTAATTTTCAATGAACGCAAAATCAAAAATCGTTTATAAAAACATTGTATCAAAATTCTTGACTTGTAACAAATTTATCGAAGAATCAGTAAAACAAAATTTAATTCATTTATTTTGAATATTTTCTCTTCATTTTATTTCATTATTAGGAGTCAAGCTATATTGTAAGTGGACGGATCAGGCGTAAAAAATGAAATCCATGTCCGTATTCTGCCGAGAACAAAAAAATATTTAAAAAAAACCCTATTTAAGAGTATTACTTAATTTATGTTTTAATCTATTTTCTTGCACGAGCATGCACGAATAGAGACGCGTATATTGATTTACAAATTTAAAAACAAAACGCAAGAAATAATGTTACAATATTTCTATAACATTAAATTTAGCTTAAATATTTTTTAAATAATTGATCAATTTAAGTTAATACTTATTGATTTACGGTTATGAAAATTTGTAATAAAACATATATAAAATTATACTAATTACACTATAAATTTGCCTCCTACCAGGGAGAAAGATTTGTCTAATATATTTTTCTAAGCGCATTTTTTTTCACTCTGAGCATTGATCATATTGCGTCCCAGCCCTGTTTTAATATGTATGTTAAAGCTCTCTGGATAAGTTTTGTGTTTAAATGACAAGAAGTAAAATTTTAATACAATGCTAAAATTTTTAAACATGAACTGTACCAAAAAACTAAAACAACCTAATTTAAAAGTATCATTATTCAACAAGTAACTTAGTTGTAACTCATACATCCGTTATTACCATTATTAAAACATAATTTTAACTGTGTTGATTACTGCGTTACTTTCAATTTAATATGAAAATGCAGTTGGCGCTTGCGATAAACAATAGCATATTACTGTAGTAATTAATTTCAATGTCATTGGATATTTTGTTTCCATATTAATTGCATACGACATTGCTGTCTGAATTTTTTATAAAAATTAATTATATTTCCTCGCTTCTTTTAACGAAACTAAATCAATTACAATATCTATCTATAATTTATAGGCATAAAACAACGCATAAATGTCTTTTACCGGTAAATCTACGTTTCTACTTTAAAAGAATAAACACAACAAAAGATACATTTAACTATTGTCAGAAAGTAATTAAATATAACATAACATAGTTAAATAGATATTAAGCTACTATTTCAAATATAAAGCGATATCAAAATATGTTTGAAGTGACTTTAAGCAGAAACGTAGTGTTGTTGACACATCATATCCACTCAGTATCTTGAAGAGCTACGTACTTACGCCATATTCATATATATGTAATTGAGCTTTTAACGCTTCTTTCAGAATACCATGTATAGAATACCTGTTCCGATATAAATGTTTCCTGTATCACAATCTATAACTTGAAACGAATTCTAGTATTTATTATTTCATCAACAAAAAATTCTTATTTTAATAAATATTTTAATTATAAGCTATATATATTCGAAAGCAATGAATGCGGGTCACCTAAAGAAACCTACAAATCTTGGAAACTAAGAATGCTAGCTTAATAAAATAAACGGTGTTTAATAGATATTATAGTACCCCTTAAATAAAGTAATAAAATTTATGTCACACTACATTTTATTTATTAAAAATTACATAAAGAAAAAAAAACTGCTGATCTCGCCTTAAAACAAAAATAGGAAACATGACGTTTTTGTACAACAATATGATTTTCTTGAATTTTAATACTTTGTATTGCCTCCTCGTGCTTCCGCTTCCATTACTACGTTTATGCGGTTTGGCATGCCAAGTTCCTTGTACGATTTTGATAAATATTTTCCCATTTGTCTGTGAGAGCAATTTTGAGCTCACGAAGCGTGACTGGTGAAGGGTTTCGTTGTTTTGCGCATCTCCTTAGCTCCTCCGATGCCCATGCATACTCGATCGGGTTGATATCCGGGCTGCGTGCGGGCCACCCCATACGAGTAATGTTCATCACTTGTAGGTAGATATTCACAATGAAACCTGTATGAGGTCGGGCATTGTCATGCATAAAAATAGCATCCTCACACAAGTATACCATAAAAGGCCCAACGTGTTCATTAAGGAATTCTTCCACATGTAGTTAAAGAACCATTTTAGCCGCTAGTTAAAGGGCCGTTTTCTATGAACACCAGTTCTGTTCGACTCTCAAATGAAATTCTGACCCACACAACTACAGACCCACCACCGTAGGCTACTTTTTCTTCAACGCATGCTTGCTTGAATCTTTCTCCTAGTCTTCTATAAGCTCTGTGTCTTCCATCGTGCTTGTAGAGCATAAATTTTGATTCGTCGGAGAACATAACTTTCAACCAATCTTCAATAGTCCAATTTAAATGGTTCTGAGCATATCTTAGTCTTGAAATACAATCACCACGCTCCAGTTTAGGGTCATTTCCAGGTCTAAGTGGTTTCAAGTTAGCTTCAGCAAGCCGTTGTCTTACAGTCCATGCACTTGGGTTACTTCCTCCGAGGCGTCGAAACTTATTTATAAATTCAGTTCCTGTGAGAAAGCGATTACGAAGCATGATGTTCAACATGTATCGGTCTTCTCGCGCTATGGTACATTTAGTTCTACCTGTTTCTGGTATACGTAGTTTAGAGCCAGTTTCCTCGTAACGTCGGAGAACTTTTTATACTATTGACAGCGGCACACCGACAGTCCTGGCTGTATCGCGCTGACTCCAGCCGGTTTCCAGCATTGTGAGGATTCTGGTGCATTCTTCAGTTGTAAGCGACATGTTACAGGTTGAATAATAAATATCGAACATTATCAATACGGTTTATATATCCAGTTAAATAACAGATTAGAAACAAGAGCAATATCAAATGCAGTAATTTCGTAGTTCCATCTTCGAGTCTCCCTTTTTCAAATTTGATTTTTTTATGTCATAACTTTGCAGTAACTAAGAAGTTTTAATACCTTAATTTAAGAAATATTTAATTGTCTACTAAACATAATTTATTTCATTAAGCTAAACATTCTTAGTTTCCGAGATTTATAGATTTTTAGAGGTACTAGTGGTAGGTCTCTCTTGCCGTATACCGTCTTGGTAGGTACCACCGCAGCGCCCATTATTGCCGTCAAACAGTACTGTGTTCCGGTTTGAAGGCCGCTGTAGCTAATAAAATTAATGGGATAATAAGACTCAACATCTTGTCTCAAGACGATGAGCACAATATGGTACACTGTATATTATTCTAACTAGCGCCACGTGGTTATAGGCGCGCATAGTACTTGCCATCATATGATAGTCTTAGTTGTCTAGTTTTCTTGAATAAAAAAAAGTTAATATCTTAGTCTAATTAAGTTGAGTTACAGCAACTTCTGTAGTGTCATCTAATTCGCCACTTTTGTACTATGGTTTTTGTAAGTATTAATTTGTTTTAGTAAATACCATCGTTATCTGTTTTATTACTCCGGAACTTTTCGGGGGCATGTTATTACGTTTAATATCTGATATACGATATATCGACATGGTACATAAAACGAATTCCAACTTCCAAGGTGAAGCCGCAAATACATTGAATGCATCATGCACCATTCGATGAAATAGCTTTTACAAATATTTTTGAAATTACACTAACGTTTCACACGAAACGCGATGTTTTGAAAATAAATTGAAATACTTATATTTACTTTTGATGTTTCTCTAACTTTTTATATAGCAAATTATCACAGGAGTGTTGCATTTTACATTGCAATTCCACTAAGTAACAATCAAACAGTAGTTCTGGAAAAAATCTTTTGGATAGCGCTACAATAAAGCTGTTTTATTAAAATAATTACATATTAAGTACATTAAAAAATAATATGAATACATTAAAAAAATATCTGTAATTTATTTCATAATTAAATAATAGTCTTTTTTAAGACTAACAACATAAGAATCTTCCATAATATATGTTTCATGCGATTTATCGGTAAAATTAACGCATTATCGTTCTCATTTGGAAGTAATAAAGAAGTTTTATCTTGTTTTTTACTTAATTTTGTTTTGCAATGCTAACTCTAGAAGTGTATACTAATAGTGTAATGTTATCCACTGCTGTCCTTTTAGATAGTATTCCCCATTAATGGCATTGGACTTCACATCAAGATTTAAGTGCCGACAGTGTACATTTTTACCCATCTCCTGAAAATTGCTGTAAATTTTTTCCTTCACAACACTAAATTATTTAAAAATTTTGTACACATTAACATAATATAGAAATAATGTTATACATGCGAACTTTTCTCATATTGAGATATAAACCTGCTAACGTAAATAAATAAGTAAAGAGATACAAGTGGCATAATAATAGAATTCTGATAAATAATGACTAAACACATACAGGAAACGCTTTAGAGACTGAAATTGTTCTTTTACGTATTTTCCAGTGACGATGAGCGAGATGCATTCGCGTATTGGAGAAAGCAGAAAATTCAAAAGTCGCACGGACAGTAAAAGACTTGTTTTAGCATACATAAACTTGAAGAAGATTTTTTTTAAAAAAGGACCTAATGGAAAGCGTCTCTTTGTTCTTCATCTTCCTCGTGCCCCTTCATGCCTGAAAAGTGGTTTTGTTCTTGGGAACAAAATAATGTTAGGTGATCACAGAGACAAGTAGAAAAATAGGAACCGAAAATAATGTTATTCGCTAGAGGTTCATCTGAATAGATTTTTATTAATAAATAATGTCCTTTTTTTTTCTACTTAACTTATAATTAAGTTCAGATATTTATACAACTTGAATGCATTTTGTATTCGCATTCGCATGCCAGTAATATCGACATTCTGCCATAAAACACAATGTTCTTACGAATCGATTAAAGGTTATCTTTACTTTTCAGAAAATATTTTTTAATCCTTATAAGGACAAAATTTTTTAATACTAGTAATAACTCTCAATTATATAAGTCGCCTTAATACGTGGTATTTTTCTGTAATTTATTTAAGTGCAATTATTGCAACTGTGTCTTTATTACTTGTCCAATGTTTGATCTATTTTAATTTTTAATCACGCTGGTATAATTATAAAACTACAAAGATATCAATCAACCAAACACATTTTAGGTATAAATAAGGAAACAAGTTGTTTCAATGTTTTATTCTATTTGTAATACTTTCAACTCAGAAAGAGCAAGACAAAAGTTTCGTCATGTCATCACAATATTTAACCATAAACAATTTTGTAGAAAGTAAAAAAGAATCGATTTTCGATATTATCTCCAAAATGTTTATTTTCATGGAATTGTTCTTGGGGTTGAATCGATTACGTATTTTCGACAATGTTAAATTACCTTACTCTACGGTCTCTTATATCTATTGTGTTTGTATTAATATTGCATTTTCATTTTTAGTTTTTCAAAGAAGTTTTGATTTATTAGTCAAGTGTATAATCATGATTTATTTAGTTGAATACTATGACATCACTGTTGTAGGTTTTTTAATGTGCAGTAAACTGCGTATGTTTTTTGAAAACTTAAATACTATCGACAGAAAAATAGTTATCATAAAAAAAGTTGAACAAGCTACAATTCTCAATATAATATTGGGTGGTATCACTGTGTTATTATTATCTGTCGCAGTTTTTACGTTATACGCGTTACATTACATAAGTCCAACAATATTTTACTTAAATTTTATGCAAATACTCTCCGTAATGGAATTTTTTTATCATGGTCACTTGCTATCTTTGATTGTGAGCCGTGTTTCAATCGTTGAAAAAATTTTAATATCTCGTCTCTGCAAAAACAGTAATGATATATATGAAGACGATATTCACGAAAAACTTCATCAAGACCGCAGTTATACTACAAATGTAGAAATGAGAGAAATATTATTACTTTACCATGTCATAATAAAATCTTATGATGCTCTAAACGCGGCAATACGATATCAGGTATTATTCTCATAAAATATTAACTTTAATTATGTTCATTTTTTTCCTGTTAATAATACTAGTAACTTTACTTATACGCATTTGTAATATTAATAACTAACACCTTTCATGTATTTCAGTTTTTTTTTATGCTAATAACTACAATTATTTCATCTATATACTTTTGGAACTTCTTATTGTTCAAGTTAATTTATCAAAACGTAAGTTTCATCTATATAGCTTTAAAAATGTATCAATCAATTTCAAATATACTCAATCACAAGATGTTGCATCACTCTTTAAGTGAACTTTGATGAACTTATTGGGTATTTTCTTAATTGAGCCTTTTCTTAATTTGAACATTGGTTTTATAACATAAGCGCAAAAGAACGGAACATTCCACCGATGATAAACTTTATTGATAACATGGTAGTTCTAAAAAGGAGTTATTTACACATTTTGTTGATAATCCACTGAAAAACTATTGGCATCAATAACCCAATGGTTTTACTATCTATACCGTGCAACGTCCTTAAGTAAACATTTATTAGTCTAACCTAAGAAGAAAAAATTCAGTTAGTAAAATTTCTAAAAAAAAATATTGAAACAGCATGTAAGAAATATAGTACTTTATTTAAGAAAAATAATAACTTCTGCTTCTTTTTAGGACAATCTGTGGGACTTTAGCGTTCTCCGTCCGTCCCTTATTATGATTAGCTTTGTGTTATTCGTACCGTTATTTTCACCATGTTTTTTTGCAAGCCAAATCAAGAATAAAGTATGCAACATAAGAGACCACTTAATAACACATTTAAACAAATTAGGTATATTAATATGTATTGATAGCTTTTAATAAAAATAGATATTTTCCGAATATCAGAATAAGAATTCTGATATTAACAGCGCTCTTAGCGGTCATTAGGCCTTCTCCCACCAGAAAAAAGTCTAGGCCTTTTATTCACCAAAAGTGTGGATATCGCAAGTCCACGAAAGCTGTTGTTTTCAGAAAATAAATTTGTCTTCGCGATATTCTCCATTCCTCCAAAGCTTAAGTGCAAAGGAGATCTAACGCACGCTTTTATTTACACACTGCGCATACAAACTGTCCTTTCTCAAATTTTAACACGATTTAATCTTTTTCAATGTATTAAGAGTGCAATGAATAATCTGAGTAATATAACATATTTTTGACAGATAAGACCGAACGATTCCAGGCGAAACTACTTATAAATTTGACCGAATTACGTACTTTATCGTTTTCTCTGTTCCGGATGATCCAGGTGAATATTATACTGCCATTTCAAGTGGTAATGATAATCGTGACTTATCTTATAATACTACTACAATTTGAAAAGATTTTAGGTTTATTCTAATGCATCGATTAACTACTCTATCTAAATATTATCGTTTTTATAGCACCTGTGTGAAATATCAAATGCAGTTTTCAATAAATAAAATCTCGTGATATTTTTTTAAAGCTTCAACAACACAACGGTTTGGTAGATAGTGCTAGTACAAGATAGTTTATGTCTGATATTTCACAGTTACTGTAATAATAAAAAAATGTATATAGTGTCTATGATCTTTTTTTTCCTAAGTTCCGAAGTCCGTAAGTTTTTTAAGTGAAAAAATTACCACGACATGCAATTAAATTCCTCTTTAACTTTCATACCTCCATGCCTTTTAAAGGGCTTTTGAAAATCAAGCACTCTCTTTACATTCAATTAAAACCTAACTTGGCATAAAAATAAAAAGCTATAAAAAAGCTTACACAAAAACAGAAATCAGTCGTTCAATTGTCTTAAAATATTATAATGATACGTCGTTCTTATAATATTGATTTACTTTAAAAATGCATTGTTTGTTATTTTACATATTTCAATAAATTACATACCACTTCTCATTTTACATGTTTTTATGAAAATATCATAGATAAAAAATCCTTTAAGTTATATAGCTCCTCATTACAATATTGTAAAAAGTTTTGTATTACTTCTCATCGTAAATTGCCTACGTTGTAACTCGATCGAGGACACGTGAAAACGTAAAGAACAGACGTGAATAATCAACTCCCAAAGTGATAACATAAAAACACCGTAAAAACTAGGCGAAAAAAGATGATTTCTGTCTAACAAAAAATTTATTAAATCCATAGAAATAAATAAAATTTAGGTATCTGTTTGTAATATCATAATACAAAGTTTTCATTTAATTCACGTTGATTTTAATTCTCTTATTAATTACCTCACACTAATTATAACAGTAAACATGTGAAATAATGTGTGTTGGCTGATTATGATAATAACAATAATATACCAATCAAAATCAAGAATATTAAAAACATATTCACTCAGTAAAAAATATTGTTCATAAATTAGAATAGAACATTGTAGAGAACTTCTTTCTTTTATTGCATAAACAAGAAAAACTTTCGCCTCAGATCGGGAAATAAGCAAAAGAAAGCTTCACATGATTTCCCTCAGGAAGAAAATTCCAATTTGCTAATATTAAGAAGTAAGTGGATGTTGAAAGAAGGTTGATTCTGTAAACTCTATTTAATCTGAATACAGAGTGACAGATTTTTCTTTTTTAGATACATATTCGTTAAATATTGTTAATATAAACAAACTGTTTATAATTTATTTCGGTAAACTAGTTCAGCAGCCAATAATTCTCGTCGTCACCCCTTAAATTTTGTTTACACACGACTCGATTGTCAATTAATCATGAACTTTTGTACCGATAAAAAGAAGGACTTTCATAATAGATAATATTAGTACATAATAAAGTGGTAAGAAACATTTGTTTATTGCTGTAAAAAAGTGGCAATTGTGAATAAAAGAAAAAGTTAAAATAAGCTCTAAGAGTAAGAGATCTGTAGTTTACTTTATGTACGTCAAAGCTTATACTATTTGTATAAAAATAATATTGAAATAAAAATTAAATGAAAAAGTAAGGAATTTCGAGAATACGTAAGTATATTGTAATTAAGAACAAAAGAATGAAATAATTATAGTAATAGCATGGCTGTAAATCATGCAATTGATGTCCTTGACATAGGGAAAAAGGAAAAAAAGAGTTAGATATGAAGATATGATAAAATCGTACCACAAAATTAAAACAAAACAATTATATACATTGTAGCATACATTGCTATT
This sequence comes from Ornithoptera alexandrae, assembly GCA_029030555.1. Taxonomy (NCBI): domain Eukaryota; kingdom Metazoa; phylum Arthropoda; class Insecta; order Lepidoptera; family Papilionidae; genus Ornithoptera; species Ornithoptera alexandrae. The sequence continues at coordinate 2,292,712 of JARDVY010000064.1, read as the reverse complement.
ATGATTATTGAAACGTAGTTAATTTAAAAACATTAATTACTGCGTCAAAGTGAATTTAATATGAAAATGCAGTGCCTCGCAATTAAGAAATATTATATTACTGCAGTAATTCATTTCGGTGTCAGCGGATACTTTATGGCAGTATTAATTACATATGAGATTGCTGTGACATACAGTTTCGATTTATACAATGTTGGAGTTCCCATTAAAATTAAAATAATACAGCCCTTAGTTAAGAAAATACGCAAATATTAATTGAGGGGCAGTTGATTTCTGTTGATACTATTTCTATCATTAAAGTTCTTAGACTTATGATATCGGATTTTTTATTGTTCATTGTCTATGGTAGAATTCTTGGTTAAAAAGAAGAGATGTTTAAATTTTTATAACTAAACAAACCAACTAAATGATTAATAAATAACAAGTATACTACATTAAATCTAACATCAAACGTAAATAAAAATAGCATATTATACTAAGAACCAATATTATTCTATACATATTTGTTTTTCTAAGATAAAAACTTATTCATTATCTTTGCTTGAAGGCAATGTAGGTTCAAAGAAGCGAAAATAGAGAAAAATTTTATGATAAGTTATTCGTTTTTACTTTAGGTTATAAATATTCAGTACCTACAAATATCATACCGTTTTATTCTATAAAAACTGTTTTCTAAATGTCCAAGGCAAAACGATTTATTGTGACGTTTAAGTTCAATATGAACGCTATATTAGGAAACATAAATTCTTATTACAAAAGCAGAAAAAATCTGACAGCATTATTACCCCACGCCTTGCCTACCAAATCGACAAGAAAGCTCGCTTCAAATGGCGTCTCTTCTTGTTAAAATTCAGCCACGGCTGCGAATTAATTCAATAAATTACGCCCATTCTAAAGTAATACAAGGTTATTTAATACATGACAATTTTTGTCAACGTTTTCTTGAATTCATATTCGAAATATTCATAAGCAATGGCGATTAAAATTTCTTAATACTTACCTTAAATTACCTTAAAGATATTTTTAGCACGTGAACGTTCCTTACGTTTGCAATCTATATTAACCCTGACAAAATGTTAAATAATATAAATTAGATATCACGGAAACATGACATAACTTATAAAGGAATCTAGTCTGATTCTGAGGCCAAATAAGGTTGATTTTAGTTAGTGGGAAGATTTTTTGTTATCCGTCAGTGTAGCCACTTATAGTATTGTAAGTCTGCTGCCTTAAGAGCTTTGCTATATTCCGGTTTTGAACACATAAGAGCCGAAGTATTCTAGAGACCACGTTAAATTGAGAACTTCTTAGTCCACTCCAAATATAATAATACAATTTATTTTAAAATAAATTCATTATTGCGCCAAGACTTTTTTACATATATATATAAATACTATGTACAGTACATTTATAACTATGCTAAAATCTCCTCTCAAAAACGTCAACCCTAATGTATGATCGTAATAATTCAACTTGAAAATGGGCCTTTGTAGCAACAATGCCTTTCCTCTTCTGAACGTGAACTAATGGATATGTAGGGACAAGTAAGCTATATAAAATGTATACTATCTATATAACTGTTATATTGTGACTAAATAGTAATTTAACATAAAAAATATATGAATTTGTTTGTTTCATTTTAAACTAAGCTATTTTATATCTAATAATTTTTTTTCCAGTAATCAATCAACAATTTAAGTTATTTTCTATTGTAGAGATCTATCAAGTATGTAGTTTTAGCGGCAAGTTGGGCTCCACTGTAGTAGTCGATCGGGTGCGTGGTCTTAGCCCTACGTTGAGCGCAACTGTAGAGGTCTTGAAGTGGGGTGCGTAGAGCAAGAAATCAATAAAATGGAGTGTAAGAAGTTCCGTACAACAACTCACGAGACCCAAGCCAGCTTCACCTGCTAGTAGGGCACCCTGATAATCAACAAACGAGGCTCTAGCTCCTACCAACCCGCATTGGGCCAGGGTGGTGTAAAATGGCTCGAATCCTCACAGACTAAGCTCTCCAAATGACGGCCCCTAGATGCGAGCAAAGCTGCACCGATTGATGTGGGGATCTTTGGGGTAGGCCCATGTTCATCTGTAAACGTATATCAACTGTTAATGATGCGTATGAAAAAATAATCGTTTAAACATAACATTTAAACAAGTTAAAGCTAATTGTGATTGCTTTAACATAAAACTGTTCGTTTTGTAATAGACATATTTATCTTGTCGCTATTACTTGCAAAATAAAAAGAGTTTGGTTAAGCCTGCTTTGGTTTTCAAATACCCTTTTGCCTCGGAAATGAAATTCGTCACTTCATATTCATGCGCATAGAAATAAGGGAAAGTAGTAAGTTTTGGTACAAGAACCATTCGCCTGCAAGTTCGAAATCAATAAATATATATATTTTTGATATATATATTTTATAGTATATATAATATATATAGTATATAATATATATATATATATAGATAAATTAGTCTGTCTCAAATCCTGTCTTAATCAGATATAATTTAAGTTTGAAGATATACTTTCAGTTTTAATATAAACATTCGCATTATAGTTTTGCTTAAAGTTATACTTATTACAAATTATTATTATGAGAAATAAATAAATGAGAGTGTTCTACTTTTAGTAAACTTTAAATTATTATAACGGCGTTATAAGTGTAAGCATTAAATTAAACAGTGTAATGAAAACAATTCTGAAATATCTTTCAAGGTTTTCTTATGATATCCCTTCTTACATCTTGTGGTGGTCAGCCGCTTATTGTACTAGTACATATTATCAGGTTCCTACACAAAGTACACGACGATAAATGAAAATATTGTTTCCATAGTTATAAATGCATTCAGTATTACTGTAACAAAATCACGTTGTGTTACGTGTCATTATAAAACAAAAGATCGTTTCATACAAAATTTAAGAAACATCGATCGTTTTTAGCAAGTCCCAACAAACGCTACATTACTCCTCTTTTCATTTATTCACGAATAGCTCCCCAAAGTAAGTTTGTCCTTTTGGTCCTCTCTGCCGAAGTTTTACTCGTTTAGTGCTTCTAACACGAACCTTTATCCTATGTTAGCATGTTTACTCCTAATTCCTACTTTTATTTCATGTGCTTAGTAATAAAATTAGTAACAGAAGTTTAGTTTCAGTATGCATGTTTATTAGCCTCCCAAATTTGTAAAAAATACTTTCAGATATATTAGTCTTCGCACCACGAAATATTTGACTTCAAAAGACTAGTAATTATCTAATAAAAAATTGCACATTACGGTAACAGTAGGATTTGTCTTAGTTAAAGTTCAATTGGTACTTCTTTTTCTACAAAATTTTTAATAGTCCAATGTATTACTTTCTTATATATTTTCATTTCAGATACTTTCGTGGCACAGTAGCTTACTGTTTACCTTATAATACTTAGGTCCCTGGTTCGTTTTCGAGGCAATAAGTAGTAAAATAGGCACGGTAGAACATGTGCGGGTTCGCCTAGCCAGCTACGAACTTTATATAGTAAATCTGCCATATTAACTAGTTTAGTTTTTTTGGTTCGTGGTACTATTTTTTGTGATAGTGGTTAGCGTTTATGAGAACTAAAACAGATTTATCGGACTTAGTGCTCGGAATTCAAAATCTGGGTGAGCACGCTTCACCCAGCATATTCGACGTTATTATCACTTACATTTTATTTACACTACACACAAAGAAACTGAAGACTAGAGTTAGCCTTTTTAATGTTATGTGACGTCAAAAAATAACAAGCACTAGCAGTCAATAGAGAATGTAAGGTCGAAATTCAACTGTAGTACTATAGGATCACTTCTTCCTCTTCTAAAAGTTAGAGATCACTTTCGCGATCGCCAGATCAGAGTGGTACAGTCCTTTCTGTCTCTGGTTCGGCGGAACAATTCGGACGCCTCAGATATGCCAGTCCATTCCCTGATATTTCTCAACAATGATTTTTGCCTTCTCCACTTTTTTTCCGAGAAACCCTTTCGTTTTCCGTGAAACTTTACTCATTATAATAAGCTGCAGAAGATCGTTTTGCTGATGACGGAGTACATGACTGATGTAAGAGATTTTACGTTTCTTAACAGTAACCATGAGGTTACGCTTTAGGCCAATTCGTTGAAGAACACTGACATTGGTCACTCTCTGAGTTCAGCTAATGGACACATCTCAATGGCCATATAGGGTCACTACTGTAGCTTAAATATATGTGTTGTGTTAACCTGTAAATGTTTTTTAACCTGTACTTAAAAAAAAAACATTCTAAAATCACTTTCAATCGCTATATGGTCAGTAAACGAACAACCTATAACTATTTTTTTTTTAAGAACATTGTGCGTATGTATACTATAGCGCTGTATTAATCAGCTTCACTGCGTTAAACAAATGTGTCGTATCATAATTAAATAGACAATGTGCTAAAGTTCTACCTTTGCGAGAGCTTTATGCAATCTCTTTAGTAACTCGTTTGTAATTTTCAATTATATAAAATTATGTATCTCTAAAATATTTATTACAACCAGAATGCCGCAATATAAGTATAAGTATAAACTTTAATGCAGAAGCATTAAAGTTACAGTGTCTTCTTCATGAGCACTCCGGTAATAAATCAACATATAGCATTTATATAAAATATGTATGCCCATTACAGGTAGTCTAACTAGTAGTGCTGACTAGAAGACATGATTGGTGTTGATAAACAGGACACGGTAACCGATACAACGCTTTCGCCTTTGAGTCTGTTATAATATATGCATACCAAATACTAGAATGTTATTTTATTGAATATATATATATATAACTATTAGAAAATAAGCGTTATAATTTTTTTTAATTGTTTAATATTTACAATTTGACAGCTCAAGGAAAACATTTCAAATTTTAAAAACATTAAAAAATCGTCTTGTACTTATCCGGTACAGTAAAACAAAGTGCCCATTAATTATCATGCTTAAATTGTTTATTAGATTATTTATACAGTAATTAAGTGTAAAAGTAATGTCTGCAGCCGAAAAACTTTTCGGTCTTAACGAGTTTCCCAGCAATAAAAACTTACTGAGGGAACGAGATTATCTCGCACCGCGGTACTTTACGCGAATACTGATTTGTGGCGCGCTGTTGATTGAAATAACAACAGGCAGAGAAAAACAGCTTTCATTAAATTTCTACTGTTGCTACGCCATTGTATAGAATATTGTGAAAGTGATGTTTTCTTTTAAAGCTCGTGGCAAACTATTAACGTCTTATTGTAAATCACCCTCCATAATAGCTCTTTTTTCGACTATCAACATATTAGAGCGGGACAATTTCGGGCGAACCCGCTTTACCATCAACTGAGTTGTCGTCATTTAACTTCATGTGAAATTGTGATCAAGTGTTAACATATTGCAAATAGATAATAAATACTACTGAAAACAATATTATTATTTCCACTTTTAGTAAATTGTTTCTTTAATCTTACTTTTTTTTATTGGGTCTATTAATCACACACTCCTACATTACCTAAACCTACAGTATTTATTAGAGAAAATAAGTCTAAGTAGATGATTGTTAAAAAGTAGATATAGCATTCACTAATTACACTCACTATAGATACTTATAACTCAAAATAAACAACGATATGATTTTACTATAATTACAATAAAGAACATAATAAGAGTAATTAACTTAGATTACAAGAGCTTAGTGTTTTACGAAATGAATCTGCATGAATGTCGACAGATTTACTATAGCAGCCTGCACAAGCAAAAAACTGGAAATTTGCATCCAAGCATAGATTTCGACAAAGGAGTGTACAAAGGGGTAACCACTAGAGGAATTACAAAATTTAAACTAGATAAAAGTGAGGATTACACAATTGTATCTAAAGTTCGTTCAATTCTAAAATCAACGTCATAGATGTTTCCAGGTCGCTGAATCTGTACATCGAAACGAGATCTCTACGCTTCCTTTTTCCTAAATTTTTTTGTTTAAAATATATTTAAAAATCTGAAACTCAAAATTACAATAGGCGCACTGAAGAATAGTGTAAACTTAAGGTACGACGGAACGAAAATATCCATAAGGTCAAATTCACTTAAATAAATTGAGATGAAAAAGGACAATTAATGGTAATTGGTATTTTTCACCTGTCGATTCTCGAGATGATGGGAACATGAATTTGAGCTTTTTAAGTCATTAAATTAACTGTTTCTTTACATATAATGTTACTGATTAATCTATAGTAATGAATAAGACCACAACAGAAGCTTGAAGAATATTAAATTATTTATCTGATGAAATCAAAAGCTCTAGCCGTACGGTCATTTGGAAATGTAAAGCAAGTTATATTTAACGCAGCAACTGATATAAAGTAGACATAAGTTAATTGTACTAGTTTCCTGTAAGCCTAGCTGAGAGTAAACTTAACATCTCTTGTACCTATACTTAGAATGACTTTACACAAACTGGGTTCGTTAAGTTCCTCGTATTATGTTTCACAGTCAAAGTTAAATCGTATAAGTTTAACTTTATGTAAACTTTGACTAGGAACAATAGATAATTGGCAATTGTGATTAGTAATAAAAAGCATATATATGTGGATAAGATGTATTGGATAACAAATAATAAAATATTACTCCTTTTCTAATATTATAGTAGTACAGTAATTAAAAATGCATTTCGTTCGTCAGTGACAAATTTAAAATGTTAGCTATCTTCGGAACTTTAATGTTGAGATATAAATGAACAGATATATTACCATAAATGAGGAAAAGGGATCAAGCTGAGAGGTAATTTCGAGGTACTTTACAGGACACAAAGAGAACGCTTCCACAGCGTTGGCGAAGGGTAAGTGTCCCTCTTAAAGCAGAAGTTAAATTGAGTGGTTTTTGGGATAAATCACTTTTATACTGAAATCACAATTTCGTTATCTCTTAATTGCCTTTGTGTTTATTCGTTAACCATTTTTAACTTTTTCGGTTTCATCGACAAAATCCAGTTTCCGAGAACTTACTAACTTCCTACACCTCAATAGCTACTCGTTTTAAGATTAATCAAGTTATAAATTTCGTTTTAAAGCTTAACAAAAAGTTACGAAAGGTGCAAAAATATTGGCTATTTATAAATGTTTTTATGCAGTTATACAATACAATGACTTATGTAACAATTAAAGATATATTAGTAATTGAAACCGAACAAGTTTATAAAGCTTCTGATACCAGTCTCAGTTATAACTTACCTGAAGTTAATAATACAAATGAAATAAATGTGCAATAAAAAATAATTAAATAAAATAATGTGAAATCAGCCTCGAAGCCTAATAAATGGGCAAATACGGTAAAGAACCTTTTATCTATTTCCCCATTTCCATATTTAAAGCAAGTCGCCTAGGTGAGGACATTTTGTTGAAAGTCAATGAAGCTATTCTATAATTGTACAACGTAATGAAATTTTTAAAATTCCTTAGATATAAAAATTCCTAAATTGGCCATGATTCTCTTTTATCATTTTACCCGTTCATAATTTTCACGAAATACTGTCATTGTTATCAATGAATTTAATATTTCTATTTCAAAGAAAAACTTTTTTAAAGACGCTGCCCCACCGCTAACCTAATTTTGCGTTGTTTATAAAATAATTATGCTGCAGAGTCCACCGCCGTAAAACTTGACTGTTAATGAGTTGTCCCAATGAGAACTTAGTAATGGATTAAGGTTACGTTGCAGCTGCAGTATATAATGGAATAGAGTACAATTTCTAATACCATATTTTAGGTTTTAATTATTTTATGCTAGAAGCATGTTATATATGTTACCGTACATATATTTTGCTCATTGGTATTGAACGAAAATATAACAAAGCAAATAAAGAAATAAATGTTATCCCCAAAGATTTGTTAACAATGGTGTTATTAGTTATATTATTGTCTCTTGCCAAATTGTCCTGGTTTTTGTTCTTATTAATTTAGTCTAGATTACTGATCTTATTTACTGTCATAATCAAATATAACTAGGTTTTTTTGAATATTTTAAAATTACAAGTGTCGATAAGTATGCTTCGAAAATATTAAATGTATGTTCTTATCGTTAATTGGACACTTTTTTATTTTTAAGTGCCAACTCCTACAAGAGGTCGGCTAACATAAGAGCTATTTTTATTTTTGACACAGCTACGCGGAACAACAATCAACAATACCCGTTTACTTGTTTTTCCACATATTATAACGACAGATTTACAATATGAAATTGGTATAAAGCCAGGCAGGTTCGGAAAAACACTACCACTGTCCAAACTCTGCAAAATGTAACGTCAGATTTGAACAAGGGACTTCCGTGTTACAAGATAAATGATTAGATGCTGCGCTACGGAAGCACTTAAATATTCCCTTGTATTATTATCGCTTCAATATTAAAGTCCATGGTTTTTTGAAAGTTTAATACTAAGATATAAATAATAACAGTTAAACTAAACTCTGAAAAAAACATGATTTATTTTACAATGTACTTCTGTCTCATTACATTTGCACGACGTATGATTTAATCATACGATAACAATGATAAAATTATACTTCTGTCAAAATAACATAGCATAACATATTTATTATACACGCCTCTGTATTGCGTGTCTTCTTAAGCAAAATCACCGGCATCCTTGTCCCTAAATATCCATTAGTACCCATCAAGTACAGGAAGGGGGTCGTTACTAAACCCTGTTCACGGCGTGAGTTATAACCTACACACATTAAAGCACATGACACCCGAAGGTGCTTCTTCCTTTTAGATATAAATATAGAAAGGAAACTACCGAATTAGAAAGGTGCACAAAGATTTTTCTTTTTCTACTTTTCATTTTTCATAACTATTAATTATTATTCCTACATGTGAGAGATGGGTTACAAGACTACAACCACTCCAACTTTTGTGTGTCTACTAATTAGCATCGACTTCCAAACAAGAATAAAGCTTGCGCACTAGTATTAAGCAGGTAGGCAATATAGGCACTGTAACGGAACCTACCTACCACCGAAAATCTTATAATATTTTCGCAAACTCAATATTTTATAACTTCGCCCGTTTTTCCTATATCATTTATTTAATAAATTGATCCTGCCATCTGTTTTTAAATAAACATTTTTTTTAGTTTATTTTTATAGACAAAGATTTGCATGTAAATTGTAGAAGTTATTTGTTTAGATTAAGGATTTGGTGTTCGATCTTACAAATCAATGCCACTCCGGTGATGATTTTTATACGTCAATCTACTTGTGTCTATGATTGATTTAAGGAAATGGCCATATTAAATTACTATATACTATATTATATTATATTCCTCCAAATAGCAGTGTGCAAACATTACTGTGTTTCAGTCTCACGGGATTTAGCTAGTGAAATTACTAGGGTAACGAGACTCATCATTCTATGTCTTAGGGCGACGAGAACAACGCGGTGTAATGTATCATCCTAACTAGTGCCACATTGCTATGGGCAAGCGTACCACTTACTATCAGGTAAACATCTTGCTCGACTCGTATAATAAATAAAAAAAAATATTTACGTAAGAACATTATCAAACATCAATAACAAAATATGCTCGCAGAGGAACACATAAAAATCAAATAATAGAAAAAACTAACACACTTTACCGGATTGTTTGTTAATATGAAATGATACGAGTTTCATCTCAGTTCATTCAGTTTTATATCAATACTTTATTCTTTGAATTTCTTTTTATGTTTGCAGTAAGACTTCCAAATGTATCTAACATAAATAGATCTTAGAAAACAATTCAGAAAAAGAGGTTTTGTAGGGTGAATTTAGGAATAATGATGATTCCTGTAATACAAAATGTGAAAGGACTTTAATTAAAAATTTTAATTTTAAAATCGATCAAACTTAACAGCTAGCTGGCTTAATAGATTTCTGCTGAGTCTAAACTACTTAACTTTAATAAGTGTCTCTGACATTCGCCACTTTTAACATATATAATGAAAATTTTATAACTTTTTCATCTAACCTATATATTTATCAGTTATGCCATTCAATTATCATAAACGGATAGATATTCCCCTCGTTGCATCATTACAACTATAATAATATGCAAACACCATACAGGATTTAGATGTTCAAGGCACAATTTGTCATAAGCTTTTATGGGCTTTCCTTTTCACGCCAAATAATAAAAAAACAACATTTATAAATGGAATATTTTTCATTTATATCTTTATGATCATTATTTCTTTTAAATATCTGACTTATAATTTAAGTTTGTTACTTAAACATAAGGATTTTAAATAAAATTCGGCATTAAACCAACATAAACATTACTGTTTGTGTAAGTACTACTACGTCCATGAAGAAACGAGAAATTTGTTTAGGTTATAGGAAAACTAATTTACAAGTAGGTTAAGTAACAATAAGATTGAAGTGCTCAACCTTCGTACAGTTTGTTAAAGAAAATAAATCTAAAACTAAAAAGGAGCAATTCTCTGACTAGAAATGCATGTTTAGAATAATTTTTATAATGTAACTGTAATCATTTATAATAGAACTTTTTGGAATATAACTTTAATCGTTTGAAATAACTCAATCTACAAACGTACTTGGCATACTAATTTTACTATAACTGCGAAGTATTTGTTTAAATTAATTTTAAATTACATACCGTAGAACTAAAGACTAAGTCAATTTCCTGCTACGAAACTTTTTTAATGACCAAGTCAGGTTGTTGTCAGAATCATGGTTTGTGCCATTATAACAACTACAGACAAACTTTAAACTATCAGCCCAATGCTAATTACATACTTCAAATAAACTACATTGCTTTTAAAATCAATATAGGAAAGAAAGTTCTTAAAATTTACGATTACCTTTAAAGTTATTCGCAAATTTACCACTTTAGATCTTGTGTCATTTAGAGGGATAGACAAATTGGTAAGAATATTTTTGCTTATTAAATTTTACTTTTAAAATAATTCTTTTTGTTTATATTAACTTTGCGGCATCAAAGTTTATAAAAACAAAAAAACTTGATCTTTTTTCCGTAGACTGCACGGTTAAGTCTATTATTACAAATTAGAATTAATATTAAAAAGAAAATTAAACCATTTGCTTTATAAAAAATAATTAATGCTAATCTGATGTATATAGTCTATGTCTATAGGCTGATGATGTTGAATCTGGTAGATCAGGTCAGAGCGGCAGTGGAAATCCTTCTACACGAATGTGTGAAAAACATAGAAGTTAGGGAGGAAAGGTGATACCTACACAAGCAGGTAGTTGCAGTTTATTGACGACCATAGCTAGCCTGTTAAGACTGTAATAATTGAGAAGAAGAATAATTAACTACAAAAATATGAATGGAAAATAGAAACTGGGTACAATTTTTTTTAATGTTGCTACAAGGAATGCAACTACCATGTTATGAAATTAAAATTGGTCCGCCAAGTGAAATAATCCATGATATATTGTGGCCACCATTACATATAATATATTTATTTCAGTATAATTACATTCACTAACAGTAGAAATGTAAAGACAGTAGAAGAGAAAAGGATGTGGAAACTAAATTGGGACTGTCTGCGTTAATTACTGAACTCCTTAAAGGGTCTAACATCGAGTTTATCCAATTTAAACCATGAACCCTTTAAACGAGGTACTCTATTGTGTTAAATTTAATCTTATTTTGAGCTTCCTGCGACTAATAAATAGTACGAATTAGCATTAGCAGAATATAACTTTATATTACATGGCCACAATGTCGGATTTGAGGTTACTATTTTGATGTTGTACTCTTAACGATGGTGGTTATAAATCCAAATTCATTTGTACTATTTTACATGATTAGTTTTTTCATAATTCGCTAGAATATATTATAGGAACATACTCGTGCATGATTTATATTTATTCCACTGTGAGGGTGAGCTATCACGCCCTCACTTAAAACATTTCAAATGAATGTAGAGATATGTCAATAAGAACTATCATTTTCTTTAAATTATATTTTTCTTGAAGCAAAGAGAGATTTATAGAACATTATTATGGCATGATGGCCACTACTTACTACGTAAATATATTGAAGTCCAGAAACCGAATAACTATGAATATTAATTACAAATATACTTACGCGAACATGTCGGTATTGTCTGAACTTTATTTACATAATCCATACATGAATCTTTAATTCGTAATCCATTAAAAGGTACTGGGTAACGATACAAAATTTAACAGATTTTAATTTTGTATGAACAATTAAATTGTAGTAGAGATTAAACAGTTTTTTGAATTTATCTTACTACTGCAATAATTTAGAATTATATTAGTTCCTTACATATGAAATTGGCGTTTTGTACGGGAGGAATATAAAGTAATTTTTTTTTTTTTGTAAAATATATTTAATTAATCAAAGTATGCACCGTTGTTATCTATGCACTTTTGTCATCTCATAGGTAGTTCATTGATCTACTACGACTACATACTAAAAAAACCATGGGGACGAGAATCAATACACTCTTTGAAGGCGGTTTGAACTGCCGCATTGGAGTTAAATTTTTTCCTTGTAAGAAGTTGTCCAAATTTCGGAAAAAATTCTAATCTGTTGGGGTAAGGTCCAGGGAGTACGGTGGATGTGGCAGACATTCCAATTGTAGCTCATCTAACTAAGTGGTTCTTTGTTGTGATGTGTGTGGTCTTGTGTTCTCATGAAGCAGCAGTGGCCTAGAGCGATTGATCAATCTCGGTTGGTTAGCAGCTAGTTCTTCCTTCATGGTTTGCAGTTGCTGACAATAGATATCTGCCGTAATCGTTTGGCCAGATTTTAGAAAACTGTAGTGAACGACATCGGCGCTAGTCCACGAAATACTCACAAGTAACTTTTTTTGAGTCAATTTTCGTTTAGGGAGGATTTGGCTGTCTCCAGGGTTCAGCCATTGTGATGAGCGCTTCCGATTATCGTACAGTATCCACTTTTCATCAGAAGTAATGATTCGATTTAAAATCTCTTCTTTATTATGTCGATTGAGTAAAGTAACAGTCGAATGCTGTAGTCGACGTGTGGTTGCAAGTTCGATTCACTCAATTCATGAAGTACCCGTCGTTCAAGTTTTTTTACTTTCCCGATATGCTTCAATTGGATTAATACAGTTTTGTCACGTACCAGGAAGCCTGTAACTATCTCTGAAGTGCTTTGTGATGGATCTGCTTCCATAATAGCCTTTAATTCTTCATTTTCCCCTTTAGTCACCGGCCGTCCACGGGGTTGTTTCTGAAGGTCGAAATTTCCAGAACGAAAACGTTGAAACTAAAAACGTCCGTGCTTTCTTTTGCGACACCAGCGCCGTACACATCATTATTCCTTCGAGCTGTTTCTGCAGCACTGGTGCCACGGTAGAACTCGTACTCCTAAATATACCGATATTTCATGGTTTCGATTGTGCGGTAATATTTTCAAAACTCAAATATACCAGCTAAATGAATTTATAAATTTGAATTTGGAATTCTTAACCAAAGAGGAGATATATCAGATCAAAGTGAGTACGACAAAACGCTAATTTCATATGTAAGGACCTAATATTTATGTTACTTTAAATCAATAAATACATAGCGGCTAATCAAATCACGAGTTATACGAATTAAAGAGTTGGAGCTTCTAATTAAGACCCAAACAGCTTTCGAGGACATGCGACATCGCCAACTCACACATGACCAGCGAGGTGGTCGTATAATTATGACTCTCTTTTTTTATTCTACGATGCGATAAGACGGGCGCGACATTCAGCTGAAGGTAAGTGATACGCCTGCCCATAACAAAATGGCGCTAGTTAGGATGTTATACACTGCACCACATTGTGCTCGTCGCTTTGTGACATAAGATGTTAAGTCCCCTTACCCCAGTAATTTTACTAGCTATAGCGCAATACAAACCGGAAGAAAGTAATGTTTGCACACGACTTTGTGTCGACAGAAATAGGCGCTGCGATGGTACCTATCCAGACGGCGTCCGGCAAAAGAGTCCTACCACTAGTAAAACTCTGAGAGAAGACCCGAAGTCTAAACAATGAAAACATCGACGCACCAGTTTATCTACTTCTAAGTTATTATTAACAAGCAAGCTTACATTTGTTAAATAAACGAACGGTTTAGTTCATAACACCATTTGTTTTTTATTAAATTTTTACATTTGAGAAATAGACGAACGTCGGTTGGCTATTAAAAAAAATGCTGCGGATAACTGTCGCAGTTTTTACGTTACAGCGCCGACGAGAGAAATGCAGCAAAATTTTAAAATCTCTTTTGAATTTACGCCGATTACCGCGAGGTTTGAAAGGTTCATTAGGAAGATTTCAATTCACTTTATACACACGACTTACAGATTAAAAGTATACACGAAGCAATAAAAAATAAAGATAACAATTCACCTTATAATTTCGTATAATCAACTACATTGTTGTTTATATCGATATATGTTAGTTGATACATATCGCATACAAAAGTATGGTGAAAAAATCAATAACAGCAACATTAGTACATACAACTTTATTTCTGTTAGTACCGAATTTATTAAAATAATAAAATAAGATAAACCTAGAAATAAGATAACATTCCCCTTTCTACACGTCGGCAACCGGAAGTCAGAACCATTGCGCTCTTGAATTATCTCGATCCATAAATTAAAGCGGGCAATTGCCGAAGACAGTGCTCTTACTCTGTTCGAGAAATTAAAATATTTTAATTTACTTTGCTTTTAAAATTAAAAGCTTACTTCCTTACAGACGTGTTCAAAAATCTCTAATTTAATGAACAGTTGCATAAAGCTTAAGTTAACTTATGGTCAAAATGTTTGGGGTAGGTTTTGGAAAACTAGATTTTAAATTTACTGTATATTGTCCATGAGTTACATCCACATATTCACCGCTGTGCCCAGGATCTATCATAACAATGGTCTTAACGTTTTAGTAAGTTTTACGTCTAATATACCAGGATTATTTACAAATTTTTATATAAATTCAAAATGCCCAATTGTATCACAACATGAAAAAAGGCAATATAAGCAATAATTGGATAATAAAAAAACACCGATAAAAACAATAAACGTGTCTCTATAATTTTGTCTATATGGAACTATGCAGACCAACAGTTGATAAATAGTATAGTGTAACCTTATATTTTTAATTTATATAACTTCGTTTAATTTTATATTTCAATATCGTTAGTAATGTTAAAGTGTTTCATTATTAATTAAATGAATTCGTTACTACCTTAATTAAAACTTTTTTTTAGCTCATATTTGTGTTTGTAATTTGTCATCGTTTGTACTTGGTTTTTACATTTTACATATTTTTATAGTATACGCGGTGGCATTCGCATAGTGGTTCCTAATGTTAATGTATGAAAGGAATATGAATGAATTATTTTTTAACGAATATACTTCGTCACCTTTCATTATCATTTAACATCATCGGTAAATGTAAATAATAATGATCATAAAATGATTGCAAAGCTTTTGATGTCTAATACAGCAGACATTATATATATATATTGCATTAACTTTAACACGAAGAATTTTCCCTTTTGAAACTTATTCAGTTACTTATGATAAAACTTTTAGGTCCCTTTCAATGGCCTTTTCTATTCCGCTTGGATAAAATACGTACATACTTGGCACAGGATTATCTCTAAAACTGGAGAATTTTTTGATTGTGTATAAGATCACACGGGTTTTGTACTTATCAGGGTAGACGTAAATGGGAAGGGTTATGCAAATTTCGACTTAAGCTAATGGAAGGGTAGAAGTAAAAGCATGCTATTGTATAAATATACAACACTACGCCTAAATTCTCATACTTCTTTGATAGAAACTTTTTTTCGTTAACACTTTTTATTAGATAGTAAGTTAAAGTATTTTTATAACAAAGGGATTGATAGTTAATGTATTATTGTAATTGTCACAATTGTATATTTCTTTGTCTTTATATCTTGTTATCGAATATGTTTTTGTTCTGTTTTATAATAAATAAACATGTTTTAACAATTACACCATTTTTTAATTTTTTCTTCCTTGGTTTTTCATTAATGAAAATACCATGCGGTATGTATGTCTCAAAACTTTTGCTTATGATGTTCCATGACAAAAATTCTTTAGTATCATGCTATGTGCAACATAAAGAAATATATTCAACGTGAAGTTGTCAAGAAACTTCTGACTTTTTATATTAAATTTTGTTAAAACATTATTTTTGTTAAGAAATAACCTATTAAGGTTATATATTAAATGGTTTTTTTAACTCAACGTTTTTCTTGATACATATGGAAAAGCACAGCACACAGCCTTTCATTCGGTACTAAACCAGAGAAAGTACTCGTAAACTTTGACATAAAAGCGAAATGGTTCTCTTCGAATACAGCTACGGGTCTTCGATCGAGAAAGACATTTCCAGTAAAAAAAACCTTGTGGTTGAAGAAAGTATTATATTGACCTGGCATTAAACTTTTGATTTTTATATAACATCCGACGAATCAATATTTATTTAGAAATAACAATTTTTCCCCACTGTCATTTACTAACCTGTTCTTATTACTACCTGACCTCCATTTTCTCACTTTCTGTATTCGAAGTGATATTAGATTTTCCACTCTTTCTGCCCGCGGTTTTATAATGTACAATAACCATATGAAATGAATCTATAAAAATCATTGAGAAAAATTTTAATTATATATAATATATATTTAAACAAATAATAGAGTTTGTAGTACTAAGACAAAAATTTTTATAACTGTTGCAGCACTAAACCATTTAATATTTAATTAAATATAAGTGTTTGTTAATTACTGTTAAAAAAAAGGCTTACTGGTTAAATGCAAATAAAATGATTTTATTTTCTTATTAAATTTTTAGAAAATTTTCATGAAAGTTAAGGGTAAAATTAACCTATAAATCATCAAAGACATAAAGCAGTTTCAAACAATCGGTTCTGTTTAATGGCGAAAACAGTCTTATTAAAATAGTTTATAAAGCAAGAGAAGCTTCACAATTTACGAGTATAATATATAAAGATATTTAATTAGTTACTGTATGAAAGCGTTAAAGTAATAAAATTTTGTAGGTAAAGTTAGTGAATAATAATATATCACTTAAATATGAAGTAGTCGATCGACAATTCCAATATAAGCAACAATTGAGATCTACGAAAGAAATCCTATTAACTTTTTCTCTTATCTGATATTACAAGCTACATTTTCATCTTTCTTCGCGTATTCAGCTTTTCAATTTATCAGGTAATATTTTTATGGAAGAATATTTTAAATTGTAGAACAATATTTTATCTTTACAATTTAGTTAACATTTTTTTATGGTTTTAAGATTTTTTTAATCTTTTTCCTGGGTAGTGCAACATAGGCGCATGACTATAACTACACCATATATTTTATTGACTTTTCCTATGTGTAAGTGTGTTGTAGTTGTTTGGCCAATATAGGTATTAATAGGCTAAACAATTTTAAGGCCGTAAATCTGATAGTGACGATCACATTTCAATGCGGCGTGGTTACGAGCAAAGCATTTTTGCACTGTGCGTTAAGCAGACATATTTTTACCATAATCGACCACTTGTGGATTCAATTATGATGTTTTGGGATCTTCATGAGTTTCTCTGTCTTTTCTCTTTCCTCAAAGGTCGACATCGCAGACCTTAGTAATTACGGCCATTTCTGAGCGGTGGTGATTCTGTGTCCCTTGCGCTTGCCTAACGACATTATAAGAAATACCCATGTTTGAAGTTTTTTTTAACCCATAACATCGAAATCCTTAGTGTGGAATAGTGTCCAAAATTACATCTTATTCTTTTTGCAAATAATACAATAATTAGTACGAGCACGAGTCCACAAGTAATGCCCAATATTAAGAATAAGTTATAAAATACTGGACCCCTTAATACTGTTTTACTTGGACTTGTGTTCTTATTTTATTTCATACTTTTAAGGCGAAAAGATCGGAAAATTTTGTCCACACCGTACGCGTTTAAGTGATGAATATAACTTATTAGCTTATTACCATTACCTTAAATATTAGTTAATATTGGTATCTAGAACATTTAAAATATTACAACTAAATACCGTTAAGCAGATACTACGTAATATCTTCTTTATGTAGTTTATAATAACATCTGTTACAACATGACCAATTTTTCGTCAAACGTAACGAGCACTACATTATTTTTCACACATTGTTGAAGTGTCAGTAAAAAGTGCAGTAAAACATTTCATCGGGTAACGTGCTATGCAAAAGTTTCACCATTCCTGAAATAATAAAGTTTTTAAATATCGTTGAATTTATTCTATAAAAGCTATTATTTAATGTCTAAATTGTAACTGCTAATATATTTCGCATATCAGTATTTAATTGTCGATGTTAGAAATTTGTGGCAAAATGAGAAAAAACCTCTGTGCTGGATTTAATTACATTTTATTTAATGAGATCTCTAGAACATTCGCAAACTTTTTATCTACTAACCATTTTAAATATAAAATGAAACTAAATTTTATTGTGATGTGATCAAAATATAATTCTTTAGAGACCGACCGCATAGGTTTTTCTTATTTATAATTATATACTTATATTGAAAGTAATAAAACCGTCGGTAGTTTTAACAGGACTAATTTTTCTTACATACATTAATCTGTATATATATTTATGTATATATGGGAGATATCCATCCACGTTCATTAACTCATCACGAGATCTTCGTAACTATTACACTTAAACACTCAAAATTAGGCAGAGGTATATCTTCTGCTATTTAGAGGTCAGCTAAGAGTGGATTTTACAAAATTCCTTTCCTGAAGAGAGTTTCAGGGGTGTTAACGAGAAAGGGTTCTGGGGCAGCGGGTTGCCGGCGGGCAGATGTATTTCTGATAAATTTAAGTCTAAATTTCAAATCTAATTCTATATTACGAACAGCAAAACGGGCAGTGAACAACTAGTAAAATTGTTAATTACATGTAACTTAAAAATATGTATGAAATAAGTCCTAAATTATTTTCAACTTACAAATTATTTACTTTAATCCGCTCTCAAATTAAATATCAATAGGAATAGACAACCTTTTCCTGAACGAGCAAACTACGATCTTTCGTTTTGTTTCATCACAATCAAAGTCAAACATCTCCTCATATCAGCTTAAAGGATACTCTAACTAGTGAAATTACCGATCTTGTGATAAGCACTCCAGTAAACCATTAGTGAGCATCCCATTCTCGTTTTTTTTTTAAATAAAAAAGAGTCTTAAAGCTTATCTGTGAACCATGTGTTCACAATAATTAGAAGGACAAGTAGTTAAAAGTTATTGCTTAATCAATAGTGCGTCGACTACGTAAACCTATAGATCACTTGAAAGCATGAAATTGAGCTATAAATTCAGAGGACCTCTTTGTTAAATTTTGAACAATCAGGTCATCCGACCGGAATTCCCTTGTTGTTATAGCAATTGAGTTTAATCGTAATCAATCGCCTCTTTCATATATTAAACAGAAATAATATATAACAATAGTGATATATTGCAAACCTGAACTTGATTACAAGGTTTAATCAACTACACACTATATTTTTTTACTAATCCGTCTTTACGTAATAACAATGAAAAAAGAAATTTCTTTTATGAAAAAATATGTTTATTTTATACAAATAAAAATGGAAGGTTATATCAACTTGATTAGACGGTAAAGATGTTTATATTTTGTTGCATACTCTGGTGGCAAATAATAACCGTGGATAATAAAAAACTCCTGAGCTCTAAACAGAAATATATATTGTTAGTCTATAATTATAGTATACTAATGAAGGAACCCAATCACAAATAAAAACTTGCTGAAGCATAAATGGGTCAGCACTCACGGGCTTTTGTTGAAGCACATTGCTTCGATTGGCGATGAGTATGAGAATAAAAAAAGCCTAAGCATATTACATATCGGTAATAAGGATATGCTGTGTAACATTTTCACATTTCTGAAATATTTTTGATGAATTTTATAAATGTTTTGAAATAGGCCCTTGGTGAGCATTTATCCTTTCTCTAAATGAGAGAAAGGATAAATGTTTAAATAAGGAATCAAATATTATTTCAAATAGAGATGAAAAATCGTTTTATGTATATCTTAAAAATAAAACTAAAGAAAGGTTTATGTTATGGTATATTTTGTTAGTTCTAACTTGCCGCCTGGTAGATTAGCGGTGGCTAGTGACTGCTTATAATCATATCAAATAAATATTCTTTATTTATATGTATATCATACACGCACATATATCATACACTGCACGACTTTTCTCTTATAATAATTGATATCCAACTATTACTAACATAATTCTATTAAGGATATTTCCACGATATTACAATGCACTCGATTCCCTTGTCTTTTTCCTGGTATTTATTTTTATCTACATCGCCTTTCTAACAGGCGGTATTTTGCAATAAACATAGACAAATAAACACATAAGCTTAGGGCAAGGATCTATTTTCCTCGGTAATGATTCATATGCCAAAAGCAGAGAATCCACGCATAAAGTATTTGGAAAACCGAACACTGTTTATATAGCTAGATCAGTGCAAATTATGTCCGGAGTCACAGTTTAAAGTTTACTTAAGTCATTACATTACGACCAAAGTCCGCTGAACAACCCGTTGTGGTCAATTAAAAAGTTTTGGACAAGGAAATTGGTCCTGAGTTTGGTGCTTTGACTACTAAAGCGAAATTAATTTGTTAAAGAATCTTTGGGATATAATAAAATGTCGTTACCGCCTTATTAACTTTTTATTTTTGTAACCAACGACAAACGTCCTCCTCCCGATATGTATGTAGTCACAAATTAAATTTTACATGGATAAAAGAATCCAATGACCAAATTTAAAAATTATTGTTTAAATATTGTTTTTACATTTTAATCTATCATTATATTTTAACCTATCTGATACCCTGAAGACGTTATATAATGTCAAAGTGAAACAAAATTTTTATGCTATCCATTATACTTACGAAACAAAGTCGTTTGTATTTCATCTTCGGTCTTCTGTCTCAGGTGTCTAATGTTGGGTCTTCGGTCTTCCGGCTTCGGTGTTATCCTGTCCTGTCCAGTTCTGTTCTATATATATTATTCAGTACAATTTGAAGTTATATATAACTTTATATCTATATAAATATAAAAATATATATATTCTCCTTCTGCTTTACTAGCCGTAATATAAAATTAGACTTGAAATTTGTCAGAAATATTTCTTGAGAGCAACTCCAACCTTAAACGACTTTCTATAGCAACCGCGTAAATAATACGAGACGAATATGTTTATAAAAGTTAATTAGAAGTCAAATGATGAAGGATCTATGAAATTCAAAAAATAAATAGCGTACACCATTTACCAAACATTCCGCGTCGAAAGGTCATGTTCATTTCGATACGTTGACTTTTTTTCACGTGATTGGCGAACAAAGAAAACCTATTTTCATTATTTATATAGATTAATAGTTAAATATTTTCATAACGAATGTAGAAATTACTGTATAAATAAAAAAGTACTGTTATAGGTGAAAGTAAAAAGACAACCATTCCCGTAATTTATTACACAATGTTCGTTCTTTGCCTGAACTAGCACATCTCTCCAGGAAATTGTTTGCTACTGAAACACATATTCCTATTTTGAGTATTATGCATATATTTTTTTTTTGTATATCGTCATGGCGCATGTAAATCCGCGAGAGAAGAAGAGCAGTTTGTGAATACCCCGTATTTACATATTTCGAATTCTACAGCTAGAAGAAAATACTTACTTTGTAGTTCATAACTTTATTACCAAAAGAACTTTGTAACAGCTACAGTACTTATAGAAATCTAATATAGACTAAGAACTTCTGTTGATTTTGTTTAAAATCACTTACGCGATTTTGTACCAGCAAATTATGCAAAACTATTATACTTTTAGCAGGTACACAGGCTTGAAATAAAGTACATCATTTACTACTACTTAATATTTGAATTTTATAAATCTTTCATCTTTAAGCTATACTGGATAAATGTATAGGACAAGGCTACGGCCAGCAAAACGGACGTGGAACAGCTAGTATATCATATAATCATAAATAATATGAATATACCATTTTTGAGTACTTTTTATACAAATATCATAGCTAACAGACCAAAGAGAACTATGGCTCCGTTTTATACTTTAGTAATTCTCATACCAATAAAAACATGACAAGAATAAATGTACATACACATAAATTTCAATAAAATTTATAACTATTCATGTGTCAGATAATACGCCATTACGGAGAGACATGACAATTAACGTATTTAAATAGTTTCCTATACTAAAGTAAATTTATTATCCTTTAGAGAATGTTCCCTTAAAAGGGTTTATTTGTCAAACTTAATCTGGGAACACAACACGTGGGTACGTTTGTATAATTATACAACGAGACACCACGACGGCCTAATTCGGTTTTGAAATTCATATTAATCTTAAATGTTTATGACAAAACATAATAATTTTTTAAACAAAATAGTTATCATTGTTGTTAATAATGAGTAAAATTGGTCTTGCTGTTTCTTTTCAATTTACTTTCAATAAACTTTTCAATTTATTTACAAGTTTACATAACTAATATTTGCCGCCAAGGATTATAATAGATAAGTTTATTAATTTAAAATATAATTAATTCAATCCATTTGATATATTTATCACTAATTATCAATGTATAAATATTTCTAAGCCCCTTGGGGCATGTATGTGTTGCGTTCTTGGGAATAATCTCATGTGTTTACTAATTTAATACAGAAGTTTCAAAATCGGTACAACTTAGACAAACAGTGATTTCGTGAAACTTAAGGTTTCTAACCACACCTGGCGGTTCTGCCATACTGTTACTATAGTATACAAGAAATTAAATAATAGATGATTTATATAATGTTAATCTTATGATACGAAACATTAACTGCTTTACAATTTGTATTTTTACAATAAAATACGTTAATGTATATTTGTAATATACAACGTTTTATTAGTGGTAGGTGTCTGATGCTGGAGACCGTCTAGGTAGATACCACCGCAGCGCCTATTGCGGCCACCAAACAGTAGTGTACAGACATACTGGAGTTTGGGTTGAGGTTAGAAACATGCTGGCATACTTGGATAACGAAAAGCAACATCTTATATCTCAGGCGATGAGCGCAATGCGGTGCAGTGTAATTCTAACTAGCGCCACGTTGTTATAGACAGACGTATCATTTACCATCAGGTAAACGTCCGGCTCATCTCGTCGCTTAAGTAAATTTAAAAAAAGTTGATCAGGTATTAGCATAATTCATATTTGCATTTATGATTGCATTTGAAAAAAAACTTTTAATGCTAAAGCGGGACTTAAACAAAAGGCACGTCCGCCCACCTGTTCTATAATTACGAGATGCTCGTTTTCAAAAGAGGAAATTTCAGATGTTCTAAATATTTTAAATGAAAACAGAACATCATTAAAATTAATTAGTGACCACAAAGGCTCTCTTTGTTTTCGAGGACTGTTATATTTAAAGTAACCAGCTCTTTACATTTTCTTGTTGAAGTATGTTGCTCACAGAAGAGATATAATTTAACCCTTACGCTTATCTTATTAATTTTATTTTATAAAAATAATACAAGTGCTAATATTTTTTTTATTATTTTATTTAGCTCTAGTAGACAAAATAAGTTTGCTTAATGTTTAAAATAGGGCACAAATTTTTACTATATAATACAATTGTGAACCACGGTGCATTTAGGGCTTTCAGTAAAATAGGATTTCATTATAAAATAAACGCACCACTGGTTATTTTTTTATAACGAATTAATTTTAATTGTATTTTTCTGATAAAATAACATTAAATCAAAAATCCAGTAGAGCCTGCGATTTCGTTATAATAAGAAAAGCGATTTGAATTATTTCAATTAATTTAAAAACATAAAAGATATCATAGATAAATATATATATAAAATCAGTATTTTACTGCGACGGAAATCTTTCACTTCAGCGAGAATTGTAATTAAAATAAATACAAAAGTTAATATTTCTGCAGAAAATAAAATTAGATGGGAAAAGAATAAGAAAGTATAATTTTAATTCCTTAACAAATGTCTAGATAGTATTCTCAATATTATTGTTTTAGAGTTTGCCGAATTAACAGTTAACTTAGAAGAAAACTCTACTGCGTTACTGAAATGTTAATTAAAATTTTGGAAGAATATTAAAAACGTATTCACAAAGAATAGTCTTTAATAAAAAACTGTAATAACAGCGAATAATGAAAAGCATGGTATTATAGACGTGCTTATGTAATACGCACTGTTACAGAGATCCGAGTGACATATAGAGCATGATTCATATTTTAATATTACGCCAGAAAGGTTTGAATGCTTACAGCTTGATGCACAGTCTCGAATAAGATAATCTGGACCTAAAATAAATCATTTAATTATTATCTAATATCAGCAATGAATATCATCAGTTGAAAAGAATAGCTAAGTCCTGGAAAAATCTGATCGCTAAATTCCAATTTACAGAAAACGCCTCATAATGAAGTTCATACATTGTTTATAAATTTAATAAATAAATTATTAAATAAGTTAGTATAACAACTTCAACTAAACTTGTAATTGAATTTTGAGCTTCTGTTAGCAATTTATATAAGAAATACTGTCCTTTATGTTCTTTTCATACGATTCCTTTATTTTGCAAACGACATTTTCAGAAGCACTATTAGAAGATTTTACTAATTTATAATGTCACTGTATATAAAGTGTTTGGGTGACTACATTGGTCAACTTAAGAAAATACTTATGGATTAAAGATAAATCAGTATATAAGTGTCAGAAAATAACAGTGTCCACAAAAACGGACGCAGCGGGATTATCTAATCCTAAAAGTTATTCGGCAAGAAATAGAAGGCAAAATTTTGTTATCCATACATTTAATTTATATGTTTACTCAAAAATATAAATAGAATCAATTCTAACACTTCTAATATCAACATCTTTAATCCATTAATATCAGGTTTTTTTTTAAATGTAATTAAACTACTTACTTCCAATTCTATAACTTTTTACCACGCAAGCTTCGTTATGTTTGTGACAGTATTTTACTGTTGTTTGTCTGTTTGGTTTTAAGCATGACGCATCGTTCGCGCTACTACAAGCGTAACAAATCCGAGGGGTTTCTATTAATAAAGCATTCGTGTCCTCTAATTTAGGTAACATCATACCACTTTTTGATTTTAGTGGCTGCTGATTGATATCATTTAAATTCCAATTTGAATAATCAATTAACTCGCTTTCTACCGACTCACTTTCATCACTATCAATCTGCTTATCAATGTAAATAATCTTGTTAGATCTTCTTTGATCTTCTCTTTTCACATTTTCCAAATCGTAGAGTCTATTAAACTCATTTGAATCTGAACTTAAAGAATCATCTTCTTGAGTACTTCCTTTAGTGCTACATGTATCGTCATTTACGTTTTCTTCAATGTCATCCCCACTTATTATATTATCACCTTGTTTATCTACATCTGATTTTACATTATTTTCCAACTTTTCATATACAGTTTGAGAATCCAGTGTTTTGATGTTAATATCTGTTTTATTTACTTTAACTGGGGAATAGGCCTGTTCATATTTATTTCTTTTAAAAACAGTTGGTGGTTTAGGTACCGTCACTGTATCATTATTTTTGGTATTAGAGGACGTATGCAATTTTTCATCAACAGTAGTATTTCTTGTAGATTCAACGGGTGAAGTACTTAGCCTTTCAAATTTTGCAGTCTCGAGAGAATGTTCTGAATTAATATTATCATTATTATTGACACATCGTAATAGGCGTACTTGAGGATTGTTAATATTTATTTTGCTTAAATTTGTATTCGAGTTTTCATATGACTTCCGTATCTTCGAATGAAACAATGGCATCCAATTTTTTCCAACTTTATTAGGCAATCTGAATTTTGAATTTTTGATCAGACTACATAAGTTAGAGTTCTCCATAATGTTTTTTTGAGGTATAATTTTATTTTGTAAGAACTCATTTTCCGTAGGTAAATGTTTAAACGAAGATAATATGTTTGTTTGATTCAATTCGCTGCTGTCATTTAAAAAACCTGAAAATAATTCAAAAGATTTTAATAAAAAATTAAAGAAACCTAAAACATCATTATTGTAACTAAAAATACCATCATTTATTAGACTAAGAAACAAATTTAAAACTAAGTAACACTTAAACATATTAAACAATATAACGTTAATATCTTGTGAGCAAATGGTTTTTAATAAAAGTAAATGTAGCAGCCACCGATACTTTATCAGTAAGCGATATTGTCACACTACTACGATTGTGCATTGTTTGGAAACTAAAAACAATGGTTGTTACACACAAATGGATTTCCATCATCCGAATTTTATGAGATCTTTTCACGATAGCAATATTGTTTAATTCTACATTCTTTCTAAATGCGAAGGATGACTCAAACATTACGTCCATTGAATGTTAATAATAAATCCTTCGAAAATTTTTTTTACTCAAAATTCTTTGCAACTTTTGCACTATCTCCTGTGATAACACATACTTTATAGTAAATAATTTATCCGCGTCCTTTAAAATTTATTACCACCATTAGTTATGTATTTCTACTTTTGTTTTCTAATTTTTTGATATTTTATTTTAATTTATTTTTATTATAACAAGAATTATGCAGAATTTTTTGGATTATTTTATTATTATACATAAACTATTTATGTGAAATACGTTTAAGTATGTTCTAAATTATAATTTTTCCATGTACCTACAATATCTCTTGCGTCGCAAATTTCACTGGCAGATAACACTGTTACAGCATTAAGTCAGTATGTAAGGGTAAGTGTATACCCTAATCGTTTATCGTAAGAATAAATAATTAAATAAATATATTATTCTACGAACGCTGGGACTCACTTGTCCACGCCATGAAAATAACAGTGGTCAGGCGCTTTTCTTTGTTTGAAATTAAACTGGATAACTGAGAAAATTAAAGGTAGACGTGCTCAATAACTGACATCCAATTTCAGCTGAGTTCAGAAAAGTAAATTTTTCTATAAACATTAACAGATGGTTGGAAGTGCCAAATGAAATTTCACCCGTCATTCTAAGTTCCTACGAACCGAGCTGTCACTGATTCTAACATGCCTTTTTCGATTCTCTTACTCTTTAGAAAACGTTCTCTACCGCAGTAAGACATCCAAATCTTAATGCAGACTTTAATGATCGGTCCCCGAACGCGAGGCATTTACCTTCAGAGCAGTACCATAATTCTCTTCAAGATGCTTATAGCAAATAACAACCAGAACGGGTCCGTTAAACGATGGACACAATTTGTTTCTAACAATGGTGAATATTTTTTGTATTCATACATAAAAATTATATTAAACTTTTTCCATTATACGCCTATCGATATTGCCAATTTAGAAAAACATTTTGCCTTAACAAAATTTGTATAAGGACATCTTAATGTGATTTATAAAAATTTGAATAAGCGCTATATTTTACAAGAATAAAAAAAGAATACATAATATAACACATTACAAATAACAATTTTATATTTAAATCCATGTTGTCATTCTATATTAGCATCTACAATCTGATCACTAATTCAAATTGTATGTTTTGCAATGCTTATGCATAATTCGTTATCAAAATATAAATTTTTATTCAATGATTATTTTAAAATTGAACGAATAATTAATTAGAAATTAAATTAACGAAGAATGTAAAAATAATCAATTAGAAATTATATTTAATAATAAAGAACTAAAGTATTCAACAAACATGCGTACTGCGTCAATTACAATTAAATGCATTTGAAATAAATTTCCCTAGTCGGCCACCCATGAACCTTATGAAGGTACAGGCCACCCATAAACCAATGAGGAATTAATACTATACATAATTTCATTAAGAGCAATTGTTTAACTGCAATGAACCACTAAATACTAAATGGTATAAAAGGGTAGTCCAAATCGCATGTAAGTTTTACACAGTTTAAATAAAAACATCTGATAATGTTTTAAAAGAAATATTCAAGTTTAAAGGACTTTAAACAGTATAACAACAGTTTAAAGCAAGAGGAAGTAATAATCCACCAATGATGATTTAAGCTTAAGCCAGGGAATATAGATCTGCGCGCCCAATATTCGATGAGCTGCTTAATTCTATCAAGTCTAGCAATTTTATACACCATCAAGGACCTAGTACAATTTATGAACCATGAAGCACTTTATTAAGTAGAATATACTGCCATCTCGCGAGTACTGGTTAAATTAACTTTTATATATGACTAGAACCATTAGAAAAACACGAGTAAAAAACTTAACTATCAATAGATGACACTAAAAATAACAAATAAAGGTGACCATTATAGGTACTAAAGATAAAAGGGCAAATAATAGGCAAAATAACTATGTATTATAACATGTATTATTATCAATTTTGGGTTAATGGCGTTTCTTTATATTATAACATGTATATAGGGTATATAGGGTGGCGCAAAAATAACCTTATAAAAAGTACCTTATTACCTGTGTTATAAGGTACTTTGTATAAGGTTATTTTTGCGCCACCCTATATATACATCAGTAAAAAAATCGAGGTCATTATATTCTAGTGTCAATGTCACCTACCACAGACAACTTATGCTACATATTCATTCTTAAATTAATTAAACTTTGACTTATTTTTTAACAACTTTCAAAATAGTTTTATTATTATAAAATTGTTTAGTAATGAAATATTATTTCCTTACCACCTATTACATTGTAAATAATTAGTTCCTTTTTTGTGGTATAACCAATAAATATATTATTTATACATAAACATTAAACAATTTTTATAGTTCAATTATAATTACATCACAAAGCTATTATTATAGCCTAATTTATACAATAGATTAGTATTTCCTATTAAGAATAAAAGAATAGCCTTAGGTCATTCCCGTCCGACATAGTACCAAGCAAACTAATAGCAAGATTGTGCTATAGTTTATTATAAACAAATTATATTATTATTTCACAAGTAATAAGTTTCTTTGAAAATAAACAAAATATTCAATTAAAGTTTTAGCTAAGTTTATAAAATCTGATCGCAACGATATTTTTATGTATGTATTAGTTATAAATTATTACAAAAAATATAAAAGGAGATGTAGATCAATAGTACATATGACAAGTAATAAAATACTAGGAGTATTTTAAAACTATTAATTGTGCGGATATAAAAAATGCAGGTTCCTAACTGTGTAATTTGTTGGTACTTAAAGTCATTAAAAAATAATACGTTATCAATTTATTTCAGTAATTATTAAATTATGCCCGAAATATTAAATTTTTTTAAATGATTAAATGCTCAAATTATGCTTATTTTAAATTCAATATATGAATCTATATTTTGTCATGATATTTAAGTTTTAATTGTACTATATACCACTTTTTAAACAAAATTGAAAGGTTTTAAAAAAGATCAATATAGTTACTCCTTAAATAATGGAACTTCGTCAACGTTCGTTGCTGTTCGGCATTTTTCGTGTGACCGATCGCTGGCTGCGCCTTGAGCGGGTTAACATCACGATTTTATGACATCAGTTGGTTTCGGTATCGTTGGTTGATTGTTCGCTAGATAGTATTAAAACTTCTTAAGTAAGAAAATTACATCTAAATTACCTGGCATTTAGTAAGTAAGTTATTTTCTACACAAAACACATATTAAAAGTTATGTTTAAAAATACTAAAAAGTTTAATTGTGTAACGTATAAATTGTATTTTTGGCAGCTATTTTAAAATTAATAAATTTTCTCAAAAAGATGACTTACTAGATTGCAATAATTTGTCACTAGGTGTGATTTCCCATTAAAATGTTAATTTCACAAGCTTACGTAATAATGTCATTACGACATGTACATTGAAATTCCCTATTGACATTGATCCTGACCCAGTAACCAAAAATAATCTCGATAGAAGGCATTTGAAAATAAAATCGTTAAAGTTTGCTAATTACAAATTTCAAATAACCTATTGCGTAATTTTACAATATTAAAAATATAGTTATATAATATTTTATGAACACGTGTTTTTTAACTAAAGTAAGATTGTAAAATACTACATATATTTGTTTCAGTTCAAAACGATGGGTGTACCTGCCGGTAATGCTGAAAATGGAAAAAAAATCTTTGTACAGAGGTGTGCCCAATGTCACACTGTAAGCATTTTTTAAAAATATTCTCTAGTTATTCTTAATTGAATTCAGTCAATACTTCTTTAGAAGAATTTCAACAAGAGGCCTTCTGTAAATTCTCTGTAGTAATTATACTCAAACAATTTAAAATGCCTTAAACAGGAAAGTAAATACTTTTTGGCATTTGTTTTATTATAATGATTTCATATTACCATAAAATTACTTGCATTTAAAAATTCTCATCTTCTTTATTGTAGAACTCATATTCTGATATATTTATAGTAACAGACAATGTGCTTTAACAATAATATGTCGTTTCTAGGTTGAGGCTGGTGGCAAACATAAAGTAGGCCCAAACCTTCATGGGTTCATTGGCAGGAAAACTGGGCAAGCGGCAGGTTTCTCTTACTCGGAGGCCAACAAAGCTAAAGGTAAATATATTTATTAACATTATGTATGACAAATGTTCAGTGTAGCACATTTCGTGCTAATTGTACCACTGACTAAACAAATATCTTGTATTATAGTTTTCTTTTCCAGTCATGATAATTCATGGTTATTTTATAATTTTGCTAATATCTTTCAAAAAATTTTTGATAATTTGAGTAAATACATTGATTAAATGTAACAAACTTTGCTCATAATTAACCTTGCATTTTAAATACTATGGCTAATAATACTTTAACTATCAAGTAGTCAGTCAATGAGAATCTAATCTATAATAAGTGCAGTATTATATAAACAAGACATTCATAAATTATTATATCAACTAAACCATTTTCACAACTATACCATTGTTTAAATAATCAATACCTTAACTCATTACAAGTTTATACTTATGTAACACTTTTTATATAAGTTAGACCTTACTGAAACAAAGCACATGTGAAACTGTTTCTATATTTTTTACAACTGTATATTTCAGTTCACACACAATTTGTAAACTTGATTATTTGCTTGTCCAAAACTTTATAATATTCACATAGTAATGTTGGTGATGCAGTTATAACCAGGAATAAAATGTTAATCATATAGTCAACTGTGCTCCATAAAAATGAATTTATTTTAATCACAATATTTCAGGTATCACATGGGGTGAAGACACCCTCTTTGAATATCTTGAAAATCCAAAGAAGTATATCCCTGGTACTAAAATGGTGTTTGCCGGACTCAAAAAGGCCAATGAAAGGGCAGATCTTATTGCATACCTGAAAGAAGCAACAAAGTAATGTTTAAGAAATTAGGAGAAATACTATAAAATGATTAGAATATTTCCAATATACTTTGGGTATGCTCTTCTCATTTTTAGGCCAATCAGTATCGTTAATATTTATTACATGTGTTAACAAAACCAAAAACCAATAAGAAATAATATTTCACATCATTTTCGTCTTTAATCCCATCAGTGAATACAATTTATTGTATACTGACAAATTTTATGCTTACCGTTGTAATGTTATGAATGTTGTTCTTAATGTAATTAAATTATTCTTAGACACCATTGACAAATTTTTATTTGTAATTTACCTTAGATTTAACTTATTTTCTGTAGTAAATACTTTACCAATTTTTACTACTTATAGTATTTTATAATGTTACCAATGTAGATTACACAATCTGTTAGTTTTAGAGAATTAAATTGTTAAAAAAAAAATCATTTTTACTTTAATAGCCCATAGTTGATTGTCTTGGCTCATAATTATGTATAATATATTCTTTAATGAAAAGGTCTTGTCTAAAACAAGTGGAATATACAATATATAACAGTATTTATTTTGTTATATTACTAGACTTGTTCACGTCATTCGGAGTATTTGTTACTTTTTGCCACTTGTGAAACTGTAGTTTTAGTCAACATCGAATTCCATTTAACCGATCAGAAACCTTATATTTAAATATAATGCTGACATGACTACTTCCTCAGAATCATGGTTGAACGATTCAATGTCGAATGAAAAAAAAAGTAAACAATACCAGACAAAACTGATGGATTCTTTTTATAATTATACAAATTAAATTTAATGGCTATAAAAAAGTTATGCTTGGTCAAAAAACGGAACAAAAATTAATATAGACGTGTTGTGTACTTGTACGCACACTATTGTCAGTTTAAAATTAATTTAACATTTGATGATTTAACAACTCAAATGAAAAATTCTGTAGTTTTGCGAAATATTTAATGTTGATTTGTTTAAAACTAAATTTAATTCTAACGGTTTAATGAAAAAAAAAACCGAATGATTAAAAAGAGAAAACCTTGAATTACGCAAAGTTTTTGTATAACCCTAACCTTGTGGTAGGCTTCCCAACACTACGGTTACTAGTACGCGGCCGCCACTCGAGGACCTCACTGCCCCATCGGCCGTCGGTCCTTCGAGCAATGAGCCTTGTCCACTGCCACTTAAGTCTAGCATTCTTTTGAACTATGTCGATGACGTTAGTTCTGCGGATCTTCACATTTCTGATTCGATCGCGCAGAGAAACTTCGAGCATAGCTCTCTCCGTTGCCCTTTAGGTGACTTTCAGCCTTTTTATAAGGCCGATAGTAAGCGGCCACGTCTCGGAGCCGTATGTCAACACTGACAACACGCATGAGTTGAAGTCTTTTGTTTTTAGACACTGCGGTATCTGAGACGTGAAATATGTTGCGTAGCTTCCCGAACGTTATCCATCCCAGTTGGATTCGTCGATTGACCTCTTTCTGGAAGTTGGACTTACCTAACTGGACTGTTCGTCCCAGATAAACTTATTCGTCGACAACTTCCAGTGTAAAGCCCTCGACCATTATTGATATGTTCACAATAGGGACATTAGACATAATTTTTGTCTTCTTAATATTAATTTTGAGACCCACGCGTCGGGACGCTTTACAGAGGTCATCGAGCATTTTGCCAAGGTCTTCCATTATCTCAGCCATGACATCAGCGAATCGAAAGTGGGTCATATACTCGTTGTTTATGTTGATTCCAAGTCCTCTCCAGTCCAAAAGCTTGAAGACGTCATCCAGAGCTCCAGTGAACAGCTTTGGCGATAGAATATTGCCCTATCTGACACCTCGCTGCATCTGGATAGGTTTCAAGCGATGGTCTTGGAGACAGAATGACATATTGGCGTTTTCATACAGTGACGGCAAAACTTCGACGTAACGGTAGCTATTTGGCACCGTTGGATATGGTACTAAAGCCTTTTCGGAATCCAGCTTGTTCGGAGGGCTAGGAATCGTCTAGCTTGCTTTCGAGACGATTCGTCATGACTCGCAAAAACAGCTTATAAACGTGGCTTAGGAGTGTAATAGGCGTAAAGTCCTTCAAACGGGTATTCATTGTGTACAAAAATTTATTCTGTCTCAAGTATCAATATATATGCGTAAATTTATCAAACACGAGTTGTGAGCATGATTGATATTGGAATGTATGATACATGTACGTACTTAGTTCTTTCTGATTATATTGTTAGTTTGCTTATTGTATAACATTACATAAAACACAAATATCAAAGTGATGGATAATCATCATGGATGAGTGAAAATAAAGTTTTGTCTTAACAGTTTTGAAATTTCATACTATCGCGATCCACTATTGAATGTAATATATTATAAGACTCCCTCGATCAATTTCTAGGGCAACCGGTTAGATGCAAATAAAATTAAACAATTTTTTGTGAACTATGCCAGTCATTTTCTTAGCTTTAATGTACATGGATTCAATAAAATTTATTTAATATAATTTTTCTTGTTTAATTTATATCAAGTTTTTTATAAATTTAATATTTTATGGGTTATGATTGTGTTTAAAAATTTTTTTTCCGATTTTTTATTCATGTATCTTATACAAAATTTAAAAAGAGGAAAAATTTTAAAAATAAAATTAAATGACCAGCAGTGGACACCTTTGGCTGAAGGTGATCATGAACCAGAAACCAAGTTTTTGACATTGACAGAAAGAGTGACATTAATTATTATCCGAGTATTATTTGACAAGTTACAATAAGACTAATCGTTGGTGTTGGTAATGTTCAAATTTTACTTTTACTGGACAAGGAAGTAAAGACTATTTTTAATTGTTCATTAACAATAAAACCATATCGTTTATATATTGTGCAGTTTAGTGTAATATTTATAGAATTAAACTAAAGTGTAACCTGATATTTTGGTGGGAACTTTCTCCAACATATTCCGGATTTAATGCTGAATTGGTAAGTAAATAATGACACAATTTTTAGAAAAATTTGAGTACCATAAAATTTTTGTCGGTTTAATTTTTAATTTATTACCAGATGGTTTCCTGATCGAAGATTTTAAACGAAATAGAATTTATATATTTGCCATATATATAATAAATATGGCAAAATCATCAGTGATTTTGAGCTTTCATGAAACCTTACTGCATCAATCAGACATTGACTTGTTGGATGGGCCATACTGGCTTAATGATACTATAATATCGTTTTATTTTGAATATCTAGAAAGAGTCATTTTTAACAATAAAAAAGAATTATTATTTGTTTCACCTGAAGTAACCCAATGTGTAAAAATGGTTCAACCAGATGAAATAAGAATATTTTTGGAACCACTCAATATTAGTATGAAGCAATTTGTATTTTTTGCATTGAATGATAATAATTTGCCTGATATGGCTGGAGGCTCACATTGGAGTCTTTTGGTTTATTCCAAGAAGGAGAGTTGTTTTTTTCATCTTGATTCATCCTCAGGAAGTAACCATAATGTGGCATGGGACTTTGCTAGTCATTTGATGTCTTATTTGGCAGAACATGGTAAGAGAAAATTGTTTATTATATTTTGAATACATTATTGTGATTGTATATTAATGTAAAAATGACTCTTTCTAGGTACCATTAACTTCATTGACAAGGAATGTCAGCAGCAAAGCAATGGCTATGATTGTGGGATACATGTAATATGTAATACTGAAAGGCTAGCTCATTGTGCTTCTAATTATGGTGAAATAGGATCATGTGATGTACTCATTAAAATTAATCCAAATTTAAAACGGAAGGAAATAATTAATACCATTAAAAATTTATCTAATAGTACATAATATATTAATTAACCTTTATAACTCATGTTTTTATTTAGTAATTTTTGTAATTTTTAGAGTATTTGTTATATAAGTAGTTGTAATAATTTGAATATTACTTTTAAAATTTTACTATTACATTTAAAATATAAAATAAAAATATGCTTGTGTTTTATGTAATATCAAAGATTTTATTTGATTAACACATTCACGTTCATATGAAAAGTAGTTGTAATGTTTATACTTTTTATACTGCTAATGTTATTAAAAATATAAAAAACCTTTCAAGTATGCCTGTTGCATTTCCCATTGACTTATTACATTTCATGCAATAAATTCTATTGTCCAAAATCATGAATGATCTCTCCAAAAATTATTGTGTCTATCATTTAATACTACTTACTACTTGATCATAATAATATGTATCTTATCTTTTGATTGTTTATACCATCTATATGTTGATGATTTAAAACTCTACACATCTGTATATAGGAGATATCCAAAGACTTATGTATTTATCAGATTCTGATATCTCCAAAATTATTAGATGTAAGGACTTGAAATTTGGTAAAGATATTACTTCTGCCATTTAGAGAAGCCAAAAGTGGATTTAACAAAAAACCTTATGTCAGAGAGAGTTTCATTCTTAGCAGTTCATTGCCTTAAAAACTGGTAATTTGTACTCTTTTATTTATAACGATTGTTACAACCATTCAGAAGTTCAATAAAAAAAATTTCTATGTACGTATTGACAATGAAAAAGTTACATAGAAGGTAGCCAGAATCCTAATCTATTAGGGCTTTGACTTAGACTGATATTTTGTTCTTACTTACTGTAGGTAATTATATTATACACTGGTTTTAGATCAGCAGTTTAAATTTTTTAAAATTACATTAAATCCTAAATAACTCTTTTATATTATTAAATAGTTTTTGTTTTTGATCTAAAAAATGTAAATTACATTTAACTTAGTCTTCACACAAGTTTAGTCTTATTATAACAATATAGTAAATTGTGTAACAGTATTCATATTATCTGAATATTAAAAGATTATACCTTAGAATATTATAAATTGTTTAATATGAAAATTTTACATTTTTCATTAAAATAGAAATTTGTTAAATGATTGATAGGAAAAGTTTGATCAGGCTTTTTTTGGTTCTGTCCATCCTCCAAAGGCATTGTCAAGCTCTTCAGCCATAGCTAAACATAATCTATCATAGTTATGATTTGCTATTACTTGTATACCAATTGGGAGACCTGTCCGACTAAGCCCTAATGGTATACTTGTAGATGGTAATCCAAGACAGTTAATTATGGCAGTGTATGAGAAGTTCATGGCTTTAAATAAGGGTTCATTGTGATATGGAGCTGTTGTGGGATGTGTTGGATATAAAAGCACTCCATTATCACCAAGCATATCTTTGAAAGTTTGTTCCAACTCCTGGCGTACATTTAAGTATTTTTTGTATTTCTCACTACCTATTTCTGGGCCGCCGTAATCAAATAATGATGTAAGAAGCCCAATTAAAGTATTTCCGGAACATCCAATAAAATTTTTAAAAATTTCTTTATAAATGCCTAATACACTCTCAGATTCCATAATGTAATGTCCAAATTTTTTCTCGCTTTTCATAGTCGAAAGCCAAATCGGAATAGATTTTCTGAGACGGTCAATCTTTATCTCTTCAGCTTGAATTTGATGTTTAACATTAAGAAATTCTACCACTTTCTTCAGGGCTACAATTATTTCAGGGTCCACAGGATCAGACAGTGGGGCATCATTACTAAGCTGATAATATACTTTTAGTTTTCCGACATCAACTTTATCGCCCAAATTAAGTTTTGTACTATTATCTCCAGCCATGATATTTAAGAGAGGTTTTAAATCAATAGCGTGTCTTGTCATAGGGCCTATACCTAAAAAAACAAATAATAAAGGAATAACTTCTAGAATAACTTTTTTTACAACTACAAACTGAAGTTTGGTGATCAGATTGAGAAAACCAATTTGATCCTCAACTATTCTTTTTAACTGATGCTATTTAAAAGCCCGGTCTACTGCTTTATGTCGTCAAACCATTTCTTCCGTTGTCGACCACGTGCACGTTTTCCAGGAATTTTGTCCTCGGTGAACCTTAGGAACTCAAAAAAGGATCCTTTTTAAAAATGTTCGAAAAATGCAACCTTTCTTTGGCCTACATTTGCAGTTAAGTCTCTCAAGAACTTGAGAATTGGAAACAAACTGCTTCCATGTGATCTTAAACTATAAAGTGTGATACATACCCAAAAATGAATTGTGTAATTCAGACTCAGGAATGGGGTATTGTCCATCATTCGAAACAATATTTCTCGAAGGCTTGTGTCCAAAAATGCCATTAAATACAGCTGGCATTCTTATGGAACCTCCTATGTCGGAACCTGCAAATACATTTTAATAACTGAATTTTTAAAAATTTTATTTTTATAAAATTCATCACTACAGTAGTGTTGGATCTTACCCACACCAAACACACTGCCAGCTGCAGCCTGTATGCAACCTTCACCTCCAGATGATCCACCAACTATTCTTGTAGTATTATATGGGTTATTTGTTCTACCGTATATGTGATTATGAGTCTCCCACCTATATTTGAAACAACAAATAATAAATTAAATTATCTTTACTTTCAATTTTGACAAAGGGATTTTATAACATCAAGACCATACAGGTTCATCTATTTCATTAAAAACGGTCCGAAAAAGGGGTCAATATGACGTCGACATTGAAATCAATATTTATTATATCCTCTCAGCCTGCAAGGCTAATAATAATGTTCGTTTGTTCTTAATACTGTTTCATAAAGTGTTTTACTAAATCGGAAAAAAAAATGCCTATGTCTGATGATAATTTTTTTCTGGAAAAGTTTTAAAAGACGACTTCAAGCTCAACGTATTTAACAATCTTATTGAGTAAATAGATTACTAAAGCTAACAACCTGTAAAGAATTATATAAGAATAACATTTCCTATGGATAATTGTTTCAATTAAACAAATATTGTATCGTAACAAATACAGTTTGTCGTTTGCACTATGTGAGAATAGAACCCATAGTCCTGACAAATTTCCAGTACCAATGTGAACGCTTATCCTGTTTGCCAACATGCTGTCTATATAATACACAAGGTTAAGAACGTCGTGACAGGAATTATTACGACGTACCTAATTGCGTACTCATCGGCCATCAGCATAATTACATTTCCATCTGAAATTCACCTGTCTCACCGATCACCAACATTGGTACCTATTTTTTGATGAAGATTTATTAATTATACAAAAGTCAATTACCACAAAATGGTATTGCAGCAAATAAAATTCTATTGTATATTCTGTCCATTTTAATATGTAACGTCTCTACAAAGATTCAGCTATTTTTTTGTACTATTATAATGTAACAGGTATCAGGTAACGCTATTTAAAACATGATTAAAATAATCACAAAGAAATTAGTATTTTAATTACAAATCGCATTCATTGTATTTTGTTTTAATTGATCTGTATGAAAAGTATGTAACAACAGGTTATCTAAAATATCTTTTATATATATATATTGTTTCAGATAAATACTTTATTA
Source organism: Ornithoptera alexandrae (assembly GCA_029030555.1). NCBI lineage: Eukaryota > Metazoa > Arthropoda > Insecta > Lepidoptera > Papilionidae > Ornithoptera > Ornithoptera alexandrae. Next base: position 2,253,824 of record JARDVY010000064.1, on the reverse strand, counting down.
TCTACAAAGTACAAAATCCGAGCGTTTTAGTGCTATACTTCCTTCTAAAACAGATACGAAATGAATAAAGGGTTACGCTTTACTAGTGGTAGGGTCTCTTATTGCCGGAGCCGGTCTAGGTCCACCGCCCCATCTCCCACTTCCTATACCAAACAGTTTGAAAACATAAATGTGTGCTGGTTGGCGTGTAGCTAGTAAAATGAATAGACTAACGACATTTATTATCTGATGTCATTAGGTTACAACCACAATGTGTTACTGTGTATATCTCCTAACTACCGCCCTATTGTTATGGGCAGGTGTATCACTTATCATCACGTGAACGTCTCGTTCGTCTCGTCACTTATCAAATAAAAAAAAAACAGTGAAAATAATGTTTTTTTTTTATTGTAATGTACATACATTATTAATTTAGTATAACAGAGCGGAGCACCTCGTGTTATATCTGTTTCTCTTAAATATGCACTTCCGGTGATTGTACATGTAGGACTTGTCGACTTTACAATGTACTGAATAAGCAAACCATTGGTTAATTGTTATTATTTTATGAATATCTTTTATAATACAGAACTATCTGAAGAACTACGTTCGTCTGATGGAAAGAGATGCCCATATCAATGAGGAGCCAGTTCGGATGTTTACACAGAAACCCATTGTGCACTTGATATAATATATTAGGCCCCGTTACCGTAGTAATTTTACTAACTATAGCGTCCATACAATCGGAAGATTAATATTTACAGACTAATGTTAAGAAATATAATAGGCGCTGGGTAAGAAACTATACTAAATTATAAACTTTATGAAAAATGTGTTCACTAAACTCATCCATCTTGTTACCATAAGTATAAGTAGGTAATCATCGAATCAACTTCAAAATGTTTATTATATTTGTGTTTAAGTAGCAAAGGTCAACTTTATAATAGTTTGCATGTTTAATATAAATGCTTAGCGAAAATGGACGTTATTCTTACCACATGCAAAGTTCAGGAACATTAGTGAGTCCAATAATAATTGCTCCATTGTTCCGTAGGAGTTTGATGACGTCAGCGTCCTCTTCTGCGATCACGTCCTTGCGCAACACAACCCCCGATGTTTGATGTAAACCTAGAAGTTTATATATATGTATTTACTTTGGAGCATTTCAACATAAACTTTTCATAAGATACACAACTCCTTAAATGTTTAGTCATACGTTGTAAGACATTATTCATTAACGATAGAAAGATAAATATGTAAGAATGGCTCTTCACGAGGTATTGTTTTATAATAGTATTCACCTTGGTATTTTAATGGATATTATGCGATATCCCTAGCGGTTTACTTAAAAAATTATCTATACGTTACGCTGTAGAACACGGGAATACTGCTTAGTGATTAAATATTTAACAAGCAACATGCAATCATCAATCACCCAATCGTGTCTTTGCGTCTGTATGCAGATAAGATATTACTGTAGTAAAAAAGTCCAGTTTTTTATATTAGCTAAAATATAAAAAAAGTAAACGTAAACTAAGTTCAATTTAAACTTAGTTCTGTAAAACAGATTTTTTTTAAATAATAATGAGCTGCATTATATTTATATATATTTAATGTCATATATTTATGTTAAAGACATGAATAAAGTTTTATCGCTTTGCTGCTGTATTCAATGTGACAATATGTACTTTTATAGCTTCGTAATATACTGTTAGAATTTTTTTTGTGTTGTGTAAGCGTTCTAATTGAGATTCATATTCGATTTTAGAGTAAATAAAAAATAATATTAGCTGTGGACACCTCGTTTCGAAAATATATAAACAGCACTCATGTTTCTACTGGGCCTCTAGGGCCTTTCCTTACGAGGAGTCACAGACACTTTGGTGTGGTCACCACGTTTTACACACTAATATCAGTTGGGATCGAACCCACCTCTACGAGACATTTAGAGAGCTATCTGTCTTGAAGAGGCTTCCGAAAAAATATGTTCATTAAAAAAGAGAAAGTTCATTAAACTCTTATGTACATTATAATGTATGTACTCCGCCACAAAATTGACATGCTAATAACGTAATAAAATGAAGGGGTTTCTCTGATGTGGTATGTATATATGCTTTTACATGTAATGTCTGAGAAATTATTATTTTAGTGATGGTAGTATCAATTTTATTTATTGAAATTTATTATGAATAAATGTTGATAAAATTCAAAATTCAATCATAGATTGTTATGAAAAGTACAGGAGTAGTAAACATTTAACAAAAGTATCGGTTTATCAAAAAAAAAAAACATACTAATTTAGAGTATCGTTTACTTTCTTAAAAATCATTTAGTTAATAACTACTTAGTAATATTAACGAATACAAGTGTATTCGTTACAATAATTTAGTCGACCTTGACAAACCAGTTATGTTAAAAAGTTTCACTGAATTCACTCGCGAAAAGAATATATTAAATTATACGTTTCAAATAATTCTTGAAAATCATAGACTAATTACCATATTATTTTCATTTACCAAAATAATAACAAGTAAAACGTGCAATATTGTTTCCATGGAAACATTTAGTTATTTTACCTTTCACTGCGATACAGTCTTTAGTAGTAAAAGGGACCCCTAGGAAAGGCAACTCTAGTTCTAGTTGTTTTTCGTTCTTCGATCCATTACGGATGAGGTCGTCGGCCTCTTTAGCTTCTTTTAAGGCCAATGTAAAACGATCCTCAACAAAACAGTTAACAGCCGAGTTAATATCCTTTATACGACGAATGCACGCTTCCACTACCTCCACGCTTGAAATCTGAAAGCAGTAAAATAATATATTTTACAGCTTTTACCACATTTAACATGAGATTTTATTCGTTGTGGTTAAAATTTTGTGTTCATTTTAAGTATTATATTCATTCATATGTAAGGAGAAATAAATTTTGTTCCTATCTATTAGATCATTTATAAAATCTTTTTGATGAAGTGGAAATATATTTAACAAAGAAATATGACCTTGAAACACGACGTTTTCTTATTATGTTCACGTGCTGCGACGGAAACGATTATTATAAAAGATGAACAGATATATGACGACTTTGTTAAAGTAGGACTCGGTTTTAATAACGACACGGGTTATGTTTATAAATATAACAGAGAAATGAAAACAAAGTAATAAAGTATGATGAACATTAAATCACATTTACTTATAGGCTATCGACTGCTAGACATAATAAAACCTTAAAATATTCCAGTTCTGTTATAAAAGTGCTCACTGTTTTGAATAATTTATAGTTTCTCAAGTTTTTATACGTAATAAGCACAAGTACATTATGAAAGTGAATACATAATTAAAGTAATTTTAAGCATTAATTTGAATCATATTAAAGCATGATGTTTATACCATTAATATTCAGTGTTAAAGGCACTGATTAAGATTAATATAATATCCGAAGTTTGTATGGTTAAACAGTACTTTACGACATTATTATTTTACATGTTTAGTTGTAACCTTTAAACATAAAAAACGAAGAATCAATTTTGTGTTATATGTAAACAGTAGACACATATTTAATTATTTTCGTAGGTAATTAAAAAAGTATCATAGTGCTTCTTGTTTAATCATTTCTATTATTACATCGCATGATGCTGAAACTAATACATGAATAAGTTACAAAAGCGAGCGTAACTTCCTTACGAAGTAATAAATTAATTTTGGTCTATATTCTTTAAAGCGTTCAAATGTTATCTTTAGTAAAAAAAAAAATCTAATGTAAAATTCTACTGTAATTTGATTTGGATTACCTACTTGTATAAATATATATGTGTCATATTATCGAGAATTATCAAATGATAAAGCGGTTCTAAACAACTGAACTAAAGAGTTTTCGAACAGCGTCAATTTATTAGGAAGGTGAACCATTGATATTTACAAACAGGATATTTTTTTATTGTATTATATTATATTTTGTTTTCATAATGATTATCTGCCACTCATGCCGTAATTCATATTAAATAAGCAGAAGAATACCAAAGCAGTCTAAATTTTTTATAATATTTACATTTATTTATTACTATAATCTTGATAAAGGTTAAATAAGGAAGTTCCTTTTTTTTTTAATCTTAGACGGAGCACGTTTTCATAGACTTCCAAGGTTGCTTTGTGATAGGTTTAATTTTTCAAACGGTCAAATTGTCCCACTTATGAATCACTCGATGTCGTAATCAAAGAGAAACATGACGCTCTTTATCACTACGAATGTATTAATATTATTTCTCAGTTTTTAAAACATATTCAAATAGATAAAAATGAAGCAATGTCCATAGGAAGAATTGTATGATTGTTAACGATTTCGAACTTCAATATTATATACTCATTGTATTATGAACGTTATCTTAATAGAATTTCATTCTTGATTATAGAAACAATGTTAGGTTAAATTATATTCATACCTCTCTTTGTCTTATTTTCTTTGCAACTTCAACAGCAGGTAACTTGAGGATTTCATCATTTATAGGCGGTAACTTTTCGCCTTCAGTGCCATAATATAAGCTAAAAAAGAATCTTGCTATAGCCGCTATTGCTAACCTCACAACATGAAACACCTTTAGCCTTAATGGAATCGGATTGTTTGTTGTCTTTGTATTCATTTTTACTCTATTACAGGCTCTTTTATATTGTATGATGTACTCATTAGCCGTTTTTAAACTTCACACAGGTAATATGTTGTATAATGGTGTAATTTTTTTTAGTTTGTTTTATAAGTTTAGACACTGAAGATAGCGCACGGCTCGCGATGTGCGATGTTCAACTTCAACTCAATAGGAGGGAAATAAACACAACGTGCTGTGCCAGTCAGATGTCCTACGTCACAGCTTTATCGCTGTCTCGCTCCAGTGTATGACTACAACGGTACACTTCGTCGCCACTGCTTCCTTTGTAAAAGCCTGAAATAAATATTCATAAAGTATTATTTGAGATGTAATATACATAATCCTTTGTAATTTAGTATTTTTTTTAATATACAATGGTACTGTTAAACCTATTCATCCAGAATAATCTCACGCGTTGACAGCTGGAACACAAATGTTGTTGTAGAGGCAGATTTACAATGTTAGTATGGTAGTTAGTCAAAGGTTTCGAAAAAACGTTACCTCCAACTGAAACCCTTAACATGCTTCAAAATCGAACCCGGGGCGTACGTGCTTGAAATCATGCGACTAGGCCACGGAGGTATAGAACGTTAGCGGTATTGTCTTCACATCTGTATACTACTCCTGGCAAAATATATGTATTCAGAAATAATCAAAAATATGTATTCAGAATTCGTTTTACGTCACAGAACTTTCCTCATTATTTATTTCCGCTAAGTCTTCTATAAACATAAGTTTAACTCCACTTCTGCAGTCGGTCCTCAGCATTATTCCCATAAAGATTTTAATAAACAGTCCCAGCTTTCAGTCAAATGGTCTCTTATTTATTATGACATAATCAAATTGTCAATGTTTACATTATTGTTTATTCTTAGGGGAGAGAAGTGTTTGTCTATGGGTCGCGTGGCCATAAATAATTAATATCATGTTTACTACTTTATGTAAAACCATGTAAAGGAGTATTTTTTCCTTGTATTTGTATTTTTTCCCTTTACATGGAATAGTGATAACAAAAGGCATTGCACATTGAGGGAAAATTCATTTTTCATTCGGTGAAGTAATTGTGAAATATTTTTTTTTTTTTTAAATATTGTCTTCTGGTTTCGAAGTATCTCCTCGCACCCCTCAGACGAATGGTTATTAGTAGATTGGTGAAAAAATGTTGTCTACAGTAGAAAAAAAAACTATATAACCAATGTTACAAATGTACTTAGAGGATTGAATCCTGATAAAATTAATATAGCTGTTTTTCTTTAATACATTATAAACTAGTGCTTGAATAAACTCTCACCTGTTACGTAGTTAAGGTAATGAAGTGAGAAGAAAGTTAAGGAAATACAGTCTAGCAAAATCAGTCATAAATATTCACATGAAGTAAGAAGTATTATCTAGATATAACAAGTAGATACTTTATGTATTTTGTTCAAACGGAGCTTCTGCGTTACCAAGATAATTATATTCTAAAGGGTTGTCAACTGTAATTAATTGCGTTATCTTACCTTGCGGACAGACACTGTGCAATACATTTACGGTTCCCCTTTTAATTTAACATTTAAGTTGATTGTGTGGCAAACTGAACTAGGTTTTAGATGAGCTTATAATATCTATCTAATATTATGATATTAGTATAAATTTTAGTTATGCAGTAAATATAATTTAATATAAATAATTGCTCATTCACAATGTCAATATATTGTCCGTTTCAGATCGAAATGTCGAAAACAGGAGAGGAGAAAAAAGATTCGTATCCAAATAATAATCCTTTAAAGATAACATCACCTACAGTCCTTTACTCCACTGAATCGATTACTAAACAAAATTCTGACCTTCCTCAATCTAACACCCTTGTATCATCAAATTCAAAATTATCACTACCATCGAATTTGGGCACACCCACATCTCCTTTGCAATTATCATCCCCGTTGTCTTTACCTAATTCTCCTACCCCGTTCATAAAAACGTCGCTTCAAACTAGCTCTCCGAACTCGGCGGAAAATCCTCGATTTTCGTCACCTTCGGAAAAATCAAATCAACCAAATGCCAATATGAACAGTGGTTCTGCTACAGGTGAGTTTTTAAAGTTTATTTAATTTTTTTTTATTTATTCAAATTAGTTTATCTAATTTTTTTCGTAAGAATTATATAAGCACAATAAAATGGTATTAGGGAATAAAATATGAAATTGCCAAATTGTATTAAAAAATCTAAACTCGTATTTTTTTCTAAGCGAATATTTAATAACAATATATACCCTCATTATCTATACATTGCTGCCATCTAATCAGAAACTCATTTTTGCTTTTACGATAGAACTCTGGGGATCTAGATTCGGTGAACTGAGTGAAAAGATTTTATACTGCCTCTTGAGAAGAAAATTTTTTATCACGTAGAAAGTTAAAAATATAAAATCACGAAGAGAATACTAGTCTGTTAGAACAGTCTGGCGAGTATGATGAATGATGTATGGTTTCTTACTGCAGCTCCTGCAGAGTTACAACTATTTCTCGTGTAGTGTGCGAGCTTGCGTTATCATGGAGCAATAATGGTGAAGATCGATTCACAAGTTGGGGCTGTTTCACTGACAGTTTAGCCATGATTATTCGAAGTTCGGCACAGTAAACTTCTGCTGCTATAGCTTTACCAGACCCGAGCAAACTGTAGTGAATAACCATTAAGAGACCAACAAATATTACCTTTTTATTGGTAAGATTTGTTACAGGGCACTATTGAGGCGTTTGACCTAGGGTGAGGTATTGCAAATTTCATTTACGGTTACCGTAAAAGATCCACTTCGAACACACTTCGTCACATGTTACAGTTCGTTCCAATATTCCTTTATTTCTATACCGATTCAACAAGGCAAGTTTCTACACACATTTCTTTCCTTCAAATCATGAGGCATCCATTTTTCATATCTTATTGATTTGATGCAAATGAGTCAATGTTGCAGGTAGAGTAACGTTAAACCATGCCGCTAATTCCTGAGTGTTTCACTCGGATTACCTTTTATCTCTTCCAATTTAGCGTTAATCACCTGTGTGGACGGTCTTCCGCATTTTTCGTTCTTCAAGTCGAAGTTTCCATTACTAAACCGCTTAAACTAAAAACACACCGAGTGCATTAATTAGCAGTCTCCTGTCTAATTATATTGCGAGCGATTTCTGCCGCCTTAGTATTACGTCGAAGAACTTGTATTAAAAAATTACTTGGGTTTTCAAAGTATCCATCTTTCAAGTCTAATTGGAATAAAAAAGAGCAATTCCATGTTGGACATTTTTGAAAAGAAGAGCAATTTCATACTTTAACCCTTTTACTATTATAATTAAAATGTACATCGATTAATGATCTTATTTCTAATTAATTGCATGTTCTTATAGTTTGTCAATGATAATCGTAGTCCATGAAGAGAAATCTCTATTCCATTATAAGACCATTTCTTCAATATTTTATATTAGTAGTAATGCAGTACGACAATATGGTACATATTTAGGCCTGAAGTTTACATATTTACAGTTGTTAGTAGTGTCGCCTGATTTCGTTGTAAATAATGAAGATACTAGAATCGGGAAGCCTTCATCACGGGCCCGCCGCCGTCGCAGTTCAGCGCAGAGCGCGGCCAGCGTCGGGCGTGCCCCTGCATCATACTTTAGACTTAAATTGCCGACTCTACAGTTTTACCAATTACGTTTTATTAAATGAGGAAAATACTAAACTTTCGTTTGCTACGACACACTATGTACAAATAAGCCAAATATAGATCAAAATCTGCAGAAAATTACCTAGAACATCTGAATTTTAGAAATTGATGAAGTGAAATGCAATTAATTGTAAACTATATTGTGGTAATATTATGGCGGTTCGGTTAATGTGCAACAATTTGATAATGTAATAAGTATACTTATTAACAAGCATCAATATCGGGGATTATTAACGTGACATGTATGATGTGAGAAGTCAAGAGTGATGCCTTGTTGTGGGTGCTGGTGGAATGGCAGACAGAGGCATCGACCGCCTGACCCGACAGAATCAGGTTATTTTCCAGTCTGATATTGTTTCACCTGAATCAATCGGTTTGCTATAAAATTGGCGTGAAAAACTTTTGCTATTTAAAATATCAGGTAGAAAATCGTCTCTAGAATATAGGAATACTTAAAATGCCTTAAATGTGTCTTATAGACAAATCTCTAAGTAACATTTTACAGTTAATATTACGTACAGACAGTTAATATTACGAAAATCGGATCGTTCTTAATACTCACCATAAAATAAATTTTTTTATTAATTTTCTTAAAGATTGTGTCAGTGAAATTTCACTTTTGCTTAATAACATACGTAATAAAAGATTTTTGGTTTATCCAGAAATTGTTATAACTTAATTTTAATAATTTTGTATACTTCTCAAAAAGCTTATAATATATAAAATCTTAAAATGTGTATATACATGTACAACGCTTCTTAATTATTCAATAACTCATACTGTTTTTTCTTAAAGCTTTGTACGTGTCCTGCAATGCAGATCCTTGTTTTTATCTGCATTATAACTGGAAAGAAATTTCCAAATCTTTGAAAAATTCTTAAAATAGCTTCAAAACCTTAATTTATTGCTCGATATTTGCAATTTTTTTTTGTTTCTCAATGAATGTTTGATGAAAATAAAATTATTTTAACGTTTTACTAGTATCTTATAGAAATAAGAAGGTTTTAAACAATACCGGGAATTTGTTTATAAGCCGAAATAGGTTTTAAAGTATCATTAATAGTGTATTTCATTTCCTAATAATTTTATTCAAAAGTAGACAGCTGCTGTCATCATCATTTCTACCTATTGATGCTCACTGCTAAACACGTGTCCAACTGAGGTTAATTTCAACAGTATGTTGATAACTATTTTAAGCCAATCTGTAAGTATCTTAAGCAGTTTTCATAATGGGACACCTACATTAGGTGGTAGTTATATATTTATGTTATATAGTTTTCAATTTAAATGTTCATATGACATCTATCTAAAGATATCGTTATAATTTAAGAGATGGAGATTTATTAAAATAATACCTAAACCTATAACGATATGAAGAATGAAGATAAGTAATAGGGCCCTTAGTCTGTAATATATCATGTACATCGATTACTGAGGACGGTGACGTAAAACCGAAAGCAAACAACTTGACAAACGCGCAGTTGCCAAGTTTCTTGAGGCCAAAATAAACAAGATCCTCCATAGAGAACATAGGCACTTAAATGTTACTTTACTAGCTACCTTAACAAAACTCGGTAAAATGTATTACTAACAAAGACTCGTAGAATTTGTATCTGTATTGAATTATTACTTTTTTATTTTTCTTTTCACTAAACGTTCTTAATAAATTTACTTAGCAATGCATCAATAAATAAATTTTACGTTAATTTCGACTCAGTAAAAGTAGATTTTAGTTAACAATATTATTATTTGCAATCTGTAGAAGAGTTTTATAAACACTGTCTATGTTTTGTCCGTGTATCAATATCAAGGACGGTATGTAATGATAGTATAACAGCGGTTATAAAAAAAAAGGTAAATGTTTATAAGTACTATGGAGATTTACACAAGGTTCTTTAAATCTCTTTGACGACACAAACATCGACACTACAAATATTCAGTTATTAAGTTAATACCTTTTTATGCTTTTTTCTTTTGTTAATAATATGATGTTAAGATTCTTTTGGTGATTGCGAAATATACTCTCTTACATATAAAAGATTATTACATCATCGGATTATTGTCCCCTAGTTTATATCGACATTGATACCTATTAAGGTTATTCACTGCTGTTAATGTTTTTATATATAACGACACAAGGATGAACGAAACTGTTAATATCCTAAAGAAATATTAAGCGATATCCAAGGATGACACTTAATAAACCTTCCTATTTATTACACATGGCTTAGCCGAAATGGGCAATTCACATTATAGGAGTTTATTTTTGCTTCAGAAACGTTGGCGTCTAGCGACTATTAATTTATTTATTATATTTCTATAGCCATATTTATTAATTTACCCTTAATTTTTAGATTCACGTTTCTAAATGTAGTTGATGAAAATTTATAAATAAACTAATTAATGCAGTTTGTGCTAGCAGTACAAAATAACGGTAACAATTTATGACGACACAAGATGAAAGTTCCTGTTAGTATTTATTTTTTACGAAACACATTAAGCGAAGGGTACAAGAGGGCTAACTTAATACTATGGAGGCATTTTCTGCCAATCAACCCAGGGGAAAAGTAAATACTTTACATGTAGGTCTTGTTATTAATACGAGTATTAAGCATTGTTACGTTAAAAATAGTACATTTGTTACCTTTATGGGTGTAGTAAAAATATAAAACATAATAAATATGAAAGATAAAGTGTATACGTCATAAAATAATACAACATTTCAATTGTATGCTATGTTTATATCACAGTAAGAGTTTATTATTATTTATATACATGGGAATAAATACTAAAGTAAATAAGATTATGTTTTTATGTGCACAGTCAAGGGTATAGCAGCAATTTATATTCTATAAGAGAATACTTTCCGGCTATATAATTACCTCTCTGCATACACTTAGTAAATAGAACATTGTAAACAAAAAACATTTTCAAATTTTTTGAAGATACCAATAAACTAATTCAAATAATATGTATATAAAAATCCAACAACAATTTATTAATTGCAACAGTTGCTTTTATATATCACTAAACTTTGCAACATACTCACATTTTGATTAGATCTGATCGAAATGGATAAGATGATGCAGATTACATATCGACCGGATCCGTTATGCCCCTTGAATTACTGATTAGAACTTTTGTAGTCTACAGTAGTAAGCAATTTTAGCTATCTTTTATTTTTATCAGGGTCGGTCCTACCCTTCGAAGAGGAGGTCGTTAATAAGGCTGACAGGGGGCGGAAATTTCAATCTACTCTTCTAAATTGCATCGGGATCGTTTTCTTAGGTACACTTTAGGATATACGTACAAATTATTAATTAGTAAACAAAAACTAATAATTCAATAGATTTTTTTTAAATGATAGATTTTATTTTTAAAATAGTTTATTTTTATACACTTCAAAAAAATGTCTTCTGCTTTAGATTATAAGGAAACTGGAGCTCGTTAGGTAAGTTAAATAAACCCATGCAGTGATTAACACATTCACTTGGATGGTGTGCTTAAAAAACATGGTTTTAAAATATTCAGTCTGTCTCCATTGTTCTTGTTCTATAGTATTTTTTAATCGTAGCTTTAAGAGCTTCGTCGGACATACAAATAAAGCATCTCATAGGAGTATCACGTAACTACAAAGAGTTGACTGAAACACATGCTGTATTGTATCAATTCTAATATATACGTGGAAAGTGCAAATTTAATTAATCTAGAAGAATGAAAGTATTCTTTAAAAAAAAGAAAAGTGTTATAACATAGAATATCTTGGTTGATAAAAATCTGCTAACAACCTATATGGCACAAATCTTGTGTGTAAACTAGAGTCATATTCGTAGGCGAAGTCAAGTATATCAAAGTAGTTCCAAGCTAAAGCTATTAAAATATTCAACTGTTCCATCGATTGGTCATACGAACACGTTATTAACAAATATAGAACTATAAAATAAAGTTATTTCAGTATTTTCTATACTCAAAAGATATTTCGGATTATTTCAACAGCGCTATGTTGTATCATGTGCTTACTAGAGATTAAGTATAATCCTACTGTCATTCATCTCTCGACATGTCATAGAATATGAGTTAGGTGGAAAACTACAGGAAAAAGGTAGCAATTTTTTCTTAACTAACGTATTCCCAATCCACAGTACAACGATAATTTTCTAATAGAGGTACCCAGTTTACGTAAGGTTGGAATGATGATAATAATAATGATATCTAAGAGGTGTTACAAATGTACCAACAACCGCAGCTCCTATTTCCGCCTCCAAACAGTACTGTATTCCGGTTTGAGAAGGCTTTGTAATTAGTTTTTCATTGTTTTTTTTTAATTTTTCTCTGTTGGAAGGTCTCGGTTGCCGGAGACCGTCTAAGTACTATCGCATCGCTTATTTCGACCACCAAACAGTAGCATGCAAACGTTAATGTGTTCCGGTTTGAAAGGCGTTGTAGATAGTGTAATTATTGAGGTAACGTGATTCAACATAAATCTTATGGCAACAAGCCTGTGCTGTGTGTAACGTAAGTAGTGCCACATTGTTATAGGCAAGCGTATCGCTTACCATAGGAAAAACGTTTCGTTCATCGCTTCGAAGAAAAAGTAAAAAAGTCTATAATGTACTAATGCCATGGTAGTGTAATAACGTAATAATTATATACTCGTACATACATACACATAGATTTGCTACACAAAATATATTTGTATCATGAAAAGAAACGCCTCAATAAGTTAAGACCGCTCGTATCTTTATAGAAAGCCAGCGTAAATCGGAAACTTGACGTTATAAAAAGATAAATTTACGAAATTGCTTTCTGAATATTTCTTTACGTTATTCTTAATTTTTTTTTCTTGCAATTTTTCAATTTCTTTTTACTTCCCCTTGCTGGAATTCTTTATCATGACTATTTAAAATTTACATTTAAATAAAACTTAAAATGTTATTTCATAATTTGATGCAAATATATATTTAACGCCTAAAATTAAACTGACAATTTTTTTTTCAAAAATATGTCAAATAATAGTTCTAATTTTTTTTCCAATTAAGTTAAAGTAGCAAAACTAACAACCTAATTATCTTAATCTATCTAAGAATAAACTTTGGATAGTATGTTCGTATCATCATCAGTAGATAGACGTCCACTGCTGGACATAGACCTTCTCCAAAGATCTCTACATCGATTGGTCCTACGCTACCCGCATCCGCTGGCTTCCCGCGACCTTCACCGGGTCGTCGGTCCATCCTGTAGGGGCCTTCCGTTGTTTGAAGGGGTTCATATGAAGGGTTATGGGTAATTTCTCACCACGCTGGCCTAATGAGGGTTGGTGGGAACCAGAGCCTCGTTTGTTGATTAGCAAGGTGCACCACGAGTAGGTGAGGTTGGTTTGGGTCCCGTGACTTGTTGTGCGGGAACGCTTACACCCCTTGTTCGTATGTCAAATAACATTCTCTAGTATAACTTACGATGCTCTTGCTACAGGGGTTCGTCTGTGTTTGTTCTTAAGGTTTTTGACCCAACAAACTCAACCACAAAGATGGAGTTATTCGTATTATAATAGCATACTGTTATGTTTATGTTTGTGTCGGAGTCGCGATACTGTTTCATGTCGTAAAGTTAACTATATAGTTACTTATTAGGTTTGCTTTCTTTAAACGTACAAAATGGAGAAAACTATTTCTTGCGAATTTTTCTTTTCGAAAGCGATGAGACAAGTAGGAAATTTATCTGATGGTTAGTGATACGTCTGCCTCTTACAATTAAATTCTAATAAGGATAGCACCACATCGTGCTCTTAGGCTTGTGACAGATGTTGTCTAGTTACCACAATAATTTAACTACCTACAGTGAATATCCTTTAAATCGCTATACAGTAGAAATAGGCGCTGCGGTAATAGGTTTATGCCTTTGGCAATAGGGATCTTGACTTTAAAACATAAATCCCATTAAAATCGCTTAATTAGTTTTCAAGCTTCGGTAATTTTAGATAAATATATAAGAATATATAATAGAAAAGAAAAACACTAATCAAATAACTAAGAAAATTTTATAATTTCTGAAAATGTCACCTGTGATTCCCATACTATGTGACATCCAAATACACCCCTAGAAGTTGAATAGGCATGTATGATTTAACGAGATTTACACAAAAAGAAAACGTTAGTTCATACAATGACTCAGTTTTAGCAGTTAAAATAGCGCAGATAAATAGTCTGCATGTACACAGATACGATAAACATTACGAAACCTTGAAGATTTTTTAGAGCAGCGAAATTGCACGGGTAAAAGATATATTGAAATTATATTTAGACGATACTATTCTTGTAGTAGTACTCTTCACAGAGTGCATTAATTATAAGGAATTTTTGTTTAAATTAACTAGCGTGCCCAGGATCCGACAGTCGAGATTCGTCCTTGATATCAAAAGGTTCTGTCAACTTAGCACGACTTGGTGATTTCTAATTTTGAGTATAATATTAAAAGAACTTTATTTTACACAAAATAAGAAATACATTTATTAAAAAGGATATTACTCTTACAATTTTAATAATAATTACCATTAAAGTAATCTTAATCGATGAATCTTGTAAATGTGTGTAAGAAAAAAAAATTAAGCAATTAGCGTTTACGATTACTTTTGACGATACACAACATAATGTGTGTTAGGAGACCGCTTCCGAAAACGAAGACAGACGATAGTGCTAATGACACCTTTGATGATGAACGGAAAAAAAATCGATCCTTATTAAAAAAATCTTATTTTTAAAACGTTTTATTAACATTATTTACGCTCCATCATGTTAGTACAGCTAAATGAAACGATAATTTCATAAAAAATACATTACTTTACTAAAAAAGACCAGCAATGAAACACAAAATCAAAAATAGCTGATGCTCGGATCAAAGAACGCACGGGCGCGGCCGGAACTGGAGATGTATTTGGTTTCAATTTGAACCTTATTTCATAGGGCCACGGAGCATTTACATTGCGCGCCCGGACGTTTGATGATCCGAGCATTAGCTGTTTTTGTATTTCATTGCTATTTTTGTTAGTAAAGTTATGTATTTTTTATAAAACTATCGTTTCATTTACCTGTACTAACATGATGAAGCGTAAATAATGCTAATAAAACGTTTTAAAAATATGATTTTTTTTAATCAGGATCGAATATTTTTCAGTTCCATTATCAAAGCTGTCATTACTATTAGCATCCGTCTTCGTTTTCGGAAGCGATCTCCTAACACCCAGTATAAGTTATTACGAATAATAATATTGTGTTAATATTTATACTACTTCAGTATTCATTGTGGAATAAAGAATAAATTTGCTACTAAGTTATCAGAAGTTTACATTCCGGAACTGTGCCTATTCAAAGAATCACAAAGTTATAGAAGGTTGACAAATCTTATTCCGATCATTGTTTTTAGAAAGTATATCAAACTTATTAATTTTTAAGATGAATCAATATATGAAACAACTTTCTTTATACTAGTCAATTAATGTGAATAGTTTAAAATGTAATGACAATATCAGTAAAACTATTAGAGACGTATTTATTTATTATTGACTTTAATTTAACTTTTTAGGTAATCCACGAAACAAATGTGCCCTCCAGCCTGGTCACAGTCTTATGGATTGGATTCGACTTGGCAATTCCGGGAAAGACTTAACTGGAGTAGGTGGTCGAATAAGACCAGTACACCCAACAGAACTTGCAGCTCACAACACAAAAAGTATATAAATTTATTATTAACTGCATTATTTTTTTTATATATATAAAAGCAGTGTAATGTATTAAATAAACATTTTATTTTTAGACGATGCCTGGTTGGCAATACGCGGCAGAGTTTATAATATAACACATTACTTGCCGTATCATCCCGGAGGTGAGCTTGCTTATCGTAATAATCAGTTTAATAAACAATCGAAGTTATAATTAATGTATATCCTGTTTTAATTGAATATCAATGGTGTAGAATCTATTTTTGCAATATATACAATTTTTAATTCAGGACCTGAAGAATTAATGCGTGGAGCTGGTATGGATGCAACAGAGTTGTTCGATAAAGTGCACCCTTGGGTTAATTACGATTCTCTTTTAGCTAAATGTCTCGTAGGTCCACTTCGTTACGATAGGCCTAATCAGGAAGACCTTTTTGATAATCATAATTCTTCAAAATCCGAACGTCTCCGAGAACCCTCTAAAGCGCAGGAGCTTGTTACAAAAACAATGGAAAATTTAGCCAATTGTATAACGCCAGTACGGAAAAAAATTACTAATAAAAACGAAGAAAGTGCAAAATCGAGTCCACCGAGTAAAATAATGCAAAGCTTAATACATTCTAGTGACTTACCTGTATCTATAAGTCGAAGGGCTGCTTCAAGTCCAGTCAAAACTCCAAAAAGCATTGATGATACACCTTCGTCCTTACGCTTTGATTGGATACAAACATCAACAAAGCTGACAATTTCAGTATATACTGGATATTTAGCAAATCCTGGTAGTTGCGCTAGGATAAGTGAAGGCGTATTGCTCATTGAAGTTGTAACTGGTGATTGGTTAAGAACAATAAGAATAGATCCGGAGCATGTGCTAAGTGAACCCTTGAAATTACGTGTTTTTGCTGAAAGTGGAAAATTAGAAGTAAGTGGGAATTTTTCGCTAAATAGCTTTTATTCCGTTTCTGGTTAATGTAAAAGTAAATCTATCTAGGTTATCGCACATAAAGCTGAAATGAAAGTTTGGAAAAGCTGTGGAGAAACTAGTTTGAGTACAGCCACTAAAGTAAAAACTCCTCGCACTGTAGAATGTAAAGTTGAAGGCATTACTTCTGTGACGCACGATACGACGCTCCTGGCTCTAACACCGTGCGCAGGACCCGTTGTTGTGCCAATTGGACACCATGTAAGAATACATCAAACATTTACAGGTAAAGGAAATGTTAAAGCGAATCTTTAAAGTTTGATTTTTTATTAAGTAATTATAACTTTCTCTTTTAAATTTCTCTCTTTACGCGTTTGTTTAGATTCGGAGTGTATACGATCATACACGCCTATAGGCGATAACTGGAGTTCAAATCGAGAACACTCTGCACCACTCAAACTCGCTATAAAGCGATACAATTTGGGTGTGTTGTCGCCAATGCTCACATCTTTAAAGATTGGAGATTCTATAACCGTATCAGGGCCATACGGGAATTTCGAACTTCAGAAGGTAAGTTTTTTACTATTTTATAAAGATTATTTTATATGCAATTTGCACATAGTATATAAAAAATATTGCTGTTCATAAACGAATATCTCTTTTCAGCTAAAAACAGTAAGAACAATCATTTTAATAGCAGCTGGAACTGGTATAACTCCAATGTTGAGCGTACTGAAATTCATGCTATCAAGATCCAATCCCCGTTGGTAATTATAACATTACAACTTTGAAATAACAAACTCTAGCGGATTTAAGTTTAAAATTTCTTAACTTTGTAGGATAATTGTCTTCGTCAGCCATTTTGGATGATTTTTAATGATTAATGAACAGTTTAAAATGTTTCTTTGTTAATCTTATAATGTTTTTACAGTGAGCGTATAACTTTGTTGTTCTTCAACAAAACAGAACAAGATATTTTGTTTCGAGAAAAGTTTGAAGACGTAATGAATCAAGACGACAGGTAAATTAATTACTACATTTTCATAATTTGGCTCGTTGACATAATTCGTTTATATTTAGTTTGTTATTTTAATATCGCATTGTTTTAAAGAGTAAATTTAAATCAACGATTGCGATGAAGACTTTTATGACGGATATGTTGTAGACAACGAACAAACATGTTAAGGGCTTGTTTATACAGCGACAAGTGCCCTTGGTAACTTTGTGGCTTGGAATTGAGTGCTTATTTACTTAGCGACTGTTTTGTAGATGATATTATTATTAAGGTAGAGAATTATTTAAGAACATTATTTAAGTTTTTATTTGGATGGAAGCAATTATAACCTATAACCAATATTTGATTTGTCTTTTTTAACTTTACTTTTCTAACATACGTTTGAAACTTGTAAAAATTATTTTGGTTAGTTTTGGTTTAAATTTAACTTTGTGGCATTATTAAGGATGTAATTAAGAAGTTCTAATGAAAACCCAATAAATATTTTTACAGGATTAACGTCGTACACATTCTTTCAAATGGCAGTCCATCGTGGGATGGTCGCAAGGGACGGATTAGTAAAGAGCTTTTATCCGAATTGCTCGGTGAATCAGCTTTTAGTCCCGATGAAGAGCTTTCGCGTTTTGCTTGTATATGCGGACCTACGGAATTTACGCATGCCGGCGTCGATATATTGAAAAGGCTTGGCATGAAAGAAATTTCTATACACGCCTTTATAGGTTGAAGTTACCAAGTTATCGTTATGCGGTTATGAGGAAAAACTATACAATATAATACGCATAACTATTTTGTATATAAAATTATATGTAGGTTATTCGAATAGATTATTGTGATTTCGTCCCAAGAGTGAGAAATAGCTGCAAATATTACTTTAAATTCATTCTATATACAATATGTAATTAAAATGGCCCTATAAAAAGTGTAATGTGCAAGTAGTAAAATATTAAGTACATAAATTATATTTTTAAAATCTCATGTTGATCCATTGTAGATTTAAAACGTCGTGATAAAAATGTATGATAAAATTTATTAATATAGATCACAACTGTCACAAAAAATATATAGTATAGGTAATTTAATGTGTAAACGTATAGATAATCTAATGGGTTAGTGTATTGACTTTTGATGCCGTCTGTCTGTCAATTTAAGTCTGCATGCACATTTTGTTTTCTTTCCTGTTGTATATATACATTAAATCATTTCATAGTTACCAAGATGTCATGAAATTGATGAGATGAGAGAGAGATGTCGTGATAGTAAATTTTTCAGATAACAATAAAACAAATTGCACTTGTATATAAATCCTTTTATTATAAATTTTATAAACCATTTAAAATTTCATCATATCATATCGCTGCTTTTCATAATGTAGATTTAATTTGCATAATCGTTAAATATCCGGTACTTTGTGTGTTGACTTAATAGTATAAGTAAAATAAAGTTAACATTAATTAAATTTGTAATATTAATATCGCATGTTTTTTTACTATTTATTATACTTTGCTATTCTTCTAAGTTACATAGAATACGCATGCGTTTTAAGGATATACAAATTTAATTCCTATCTTAAAAATTGTTTATATACTAAATATAAAATTGGTATGGAAATCTTTCAAACATTTTGTACATTTAAAATTTGTAAATATTGTTTTGGTGTATAATAGTAAATACGTTAAAGGAAAACTATAAAAGAATATGATATAAAAACCTTCGTATTCATGTTCAAGAAAATATCTTTAAGTTATCGTTTAATTTTGGTATTTTTTTAACGAAAGAGAAAATTTGGAATTTTTTATTTTGATAAAAAGGTTATCAACCTTTTCCGAATATTAAGTACAAAAAATATTATGACACGCAAAAAATTACAATATTGAATTAATGTAAGTAACGATGTTAAATTTAAATGTAAATATTAAAGTGCCTACATTCCAGGTGTATCTATTATTTTAAGTTTATATATATTTTTTTGTTTGTTAATTAATCTAATAAATCTTTATTATTACACCAATAAACAGTGTTTTGTTATTCAAACAAATTATGATTTTTTTTTTACATTACCATCTACCTTTTTAAAAATCGCTTTAACCAGTCGATTAACGACGTAATATTAAATAAGGACTATTCAGTGACCATTATAATTTCAAAATTGTCTGTTATAAATTTTTAAAAATATTATAAAAACTAAGCAATTAGTCAAATCGAATATGGCGTAAAATTCGTTGTAAACAAAGGTGTTTAAGAGTTTTTGAGAGAGACTAAAGAGTATAGTTTTGTTGGGCCATTATACTCCATGCTTTAACACCGAGCGTGTCAAAATGTCGGAAGGTACCGTATGTGTTGGATGGAAATAATTAAACTACTTTTTATAGATGATATTCAGGTACTGCGATGTCCACTTTTCAATCATCATCATCATCAGCCGATAGAAGTCCACTGCTGAACGTAGGCCTCGTCAGAGATCATTACATCGATCGATGTGATCCAGTTTTCAATATTTAATAAAATATTTTTTTTTCATACACAGCGACGAGACGAACAGGACATCATTGATAGTAAGATACTGCTGCCCATAATAAGTGGTGCAAGTTAAAATGGTATACACTGCACCACATTGCGCGCGTCGCCTGAGACTTAAGATGTTGAGTCTTGTTACCACAGTAATTAACTACACTAGCTACAGCACCGTTCAATCCGGAACATAATAATGTTTGCACACTACCTTTCAGAGGCAGGAATAGGTGCTGCGGTGGTGCTTACCTAGACGGTCTCTGGCAACAGAGGCGTACCATCAGTAAAATATATGTATATGTTAGTTTACTACTTTCCATAAATTACTTTAATTATTGTGTATCTTTCGCACAAAAGATCTAATAAGTTCAAAGTGTTGAAAAGAATCCTGCTTCACATTTATAAAAACAACAGGTTTCATTTTTATCTACTGAAAACGAGATGTTTTATTGTTAGGTTTAATAGCAAAATAAATACCTTCTTTAATAACAAAAACCTGCTTTATTAACTATAGTTCTGCAGCATCTGTTGTTGCTCGTAGTTACATAACAGTTTCAGTTGAAGACTTAAGTTGTATCGTTAAAGTTTTGTAAGCAATTGAATTATGAACTCGGCTCGCGGCTGGTATTGATTTTTCCTTAACATGTTGCATATAATTCAAGATATTCTATATCTTCAGTAGATACTGAATATAAAGTTATAGTAATATAGATAATATATTGTTTAACTATAACTTGGATTTGTAACGAAATATAAACTCTTGAATAATACTAAGGCGTTGAAGGCATAATTAAAGAATAAACTGCAACAGTGAATTAAAATTTGTATAGTGAATATGCATTAAAAGACTAATTACGTCAAGTTCTTAATAAACACTTAACATCAGTGTTGAGGTTAAAAACTGCCTACACGATAAACGATAAAAGATTCATAAGTTTGTTCCCATTTATTAGCAAAGTGAGAAATTTTTTGTATATTTATGAAGAATTATATGCGTAAATAACATATTTCGTGCATACACAAATCCTAAATAGAAATAAAATTGTAGACATTTGTACAATCATAGGTTCAATTTGTGACAATGACACGATCTTGGCACACTTAGCTTAACTAAATATAATTGTTTTCTTGTATTTAAATCTCCGAAACACGAGGAGTGAAGCCACTAGTAGACCTGTTTATATAAAAACAATTGCGCTCAGCATTATGAAAAATAAAAAGGTGTCTCATTATTTCCATAATGAAACTAGCTACAGTGCTTTATAAAAAGCTTTTTGTTGTTGCAGATTATTCCTCAGCAATAATAAACAACCCTGCAGTTGTAATCAGTGATGCGGCAGGAGCAAGATGCCACGAGTAAATATCAATATCTTCATTTTAAAATTCTAGTTTAAATTTTCATAATAATCATTCACACTCGAATTTTAAGACAATATAATCTTTTACTTTTAGAAACGGAAACTTGGCTGTAGCAAAAAACTCAAGATCGAAATACGGAAGCTCATTCGAGTCGAATAAATTAGATTAGGTAACTACAGCAACCAGTAAACTTTTTTCGTTTTGGAGCTTTCGGTACTTTTTTGTGAGGTCACTTCGTTTATATAATATTTGTTGGACCAATATGCCTATTTTTTTCGTTAAATACAGATATAAATTTTAAAAAATGCCATACGTTGAATAATATATTTCAAAGATGAAGAATGTTAACAGTAAATTAAAAAAAAATATATTTAGTTAATAGTTCAGTTCGATTGTATTAAAAGCAATTTTCTTAATGTACTTTAATTTGCTAATGCGTTTAACCCTCGCGTTACATTATATAACCTTACCAATTACATAAAAAATTGTTTGGCTTAAGACATTTTGAACGAATTGACAATACAAATTTTTTTTGGAAAAACTAATATAATAATATTTACTGATATATAATATAAAATCTGCGTCTATGTACATGTGGCGATAAATGCATTTTATTCATATATTTTATCAGTATAATATGATTAAAGTATATCTGTTCTTATACCTATGTGCATTCACATATTTTAATTTACAGAACAAAAGTAAAGTTTCTGGAAGCAAAGCTTTTCGGCAACTAATACCGGAATATCCCTCGAGGACTGTAGTTTTATATGAGTTCGTAATAAGTGAAACTTTTCATTAATCCATCAAAAATTATAACGTTTTATAATTTACTTTTTCATGATAAAAAAATTGTTATTTATATAACAATTTGTCAGTAAACTTTAATTTAACGTATTAGTCAGAAGTTGTTTTAGAAAAGCCTTAGATCTAAATTTAGATATATCTAAAATTTATTCATCCCTAGGGCATTTAGTATATTGAATGAATTCAATTATAATAAAACTATTAAAAACTTAATATAAAAACTTGGCTGCTAAATGCTTTAAACATAGTTAAGTAGGAGAAAAAATCTTTCTTCGTTATTAACGAAGTGTTAATTTATGTTTAAATTTTTATAATTTTTTTTTTAATCTTATATTTAAATATTTTAACATGAAAGTAATTATACAAGAAAGGTTTTCTGATAGGTTGTGTAGCTGAAACCCGTCTCCTCTTCTAAAGGGCATTGTAACTAACAAGAAAAACAAGTTTAACATACATATCACCTGTATGTGTGTGAAGGCAATTCGTGCTAATAAATATTATAACATAATAAAGGACAAAATACGAAAAGATAAAACGAAGAAACTAATACCGTACTAACTGCTCGAAAAAACAAAAGTACCTAATTTACACCTTTAAATATCATATAAATATATATTTTTTATGTATGTTAGTTGTTAATTTCAACGATAAATTAGAAGCAACCCTCGGTCCAACTTATTGAATGATACATACACGTGGATGCTGCGCAAACTCATTGTATGAAACGTTTCGTTGTATAGAAAGTTATCATAAAATAGTTTTTCGTTAACCAAATTAGCATACACTTATGTGGTAATTTACATAAAAAAATATTTATTTATTTACTATTTATTGTACACCAGTTACAAAATATAGAATACATTATTTATATAATGCGTTGGATGGCAGAAATATCAATATTAATTATACACAATGAATGTTAAATGCATTTTTTTATGATATAAAGTATCATGGCGAGTTAGACATTCGACTCTTGGTATCCTGTCAATAAAAATATAGTGTCACACTGGATTCTTTTTAAATAAGATACCACATTTTACAAACACGGTACATTGCTTACGCACTAGGGTCAATATAATACTCCAAAGATATTTAATATCGAAAGCATTCTTGGCAAACACTCATCATTTACGACCAAGTTTTTTCACTCAACATCGTGGGAAAATAAAGTTAAGTATTAACCTATTTTGTAATAAAAAGTACTAGAAATGTTTAAATTTATTAATCTTTTGTAAAGGTGCTCAACGTTTTAAATTAAAATCTCCATAAACGTGCCCCGAGCTCGACAGCGGAGCAGTGGAATTATTTTATAAATATTTACATAACAATTTCCCTAAAATATGCTAGGATCTGAAGCTTAGATGAAATGGCTGCAGAATTAATTACTGATATAAATAATAAATGTAACATTTAAATCAAATATTTTACACTACTCACAACGAAAAGATCACATAGTTTGTTATTTTGATTAATTTTTGTTGAAAAGTGTATCTGGTTCAAAAAAAAAAACTCATCTTGTAAGGTAAAGAACAGTAAGATATATATTGAATCTACATTATTTTTCAACCTCTCATGGAACTTATTTAATAGTTTCTATTTATTAACGGTTCCATGATTTGCAAAAACTTTAATATTTAGTTTAAAACATTTCTACGTAATGGTCACAATATATTACTTGCGATAAAGTAGAAAATAGCAAAATTACGTTATAGTGAAGTTGCTTGTGTAGCACAAGCTTTCAAACCAATTTCCTGTAGGTAATAGAAATACTCTCTCAACCATCTTAAACTGCGGCCCTTGGGAAAAAATATTTCTGCTCTTGCCATTAACCATCATTTAGAAAAACTAATTTCGAGAAACACAGCTAGACAAGTATGAAAGTGTTTATTAATTTTTAGTGCTATAAAACAGTATATTTCAGATTAATTTTGAATATAAACATACGAGTGGTGATGTTTCCGGTATCAATTTAACTTTTTGTATGTTATGATATATAAGAAACAAGAATGGAGTAAAAAAATTTTAACAAGGAATCAACAACATTTTTCCTCAGGTAGTACATATTAAAAATTCAAATGAAAAGATGGGCGGCTATATCGTGCGTTTGCAAAAAAAAAGAATTTTTCTCATGAATAAGTCCTTTGTTTTCTGCCTGGCTTAATTTGCTTCTCATTAAACGAGTTTCAAAATGATAAACTCAAATTAATACCGAGTAGGAGTTGTTTACTAAATAGAAACGTTTTTAAATTAGAAAACATTTCTTTTTTTATAGAATTAAGCGACGAGACGAGCGGGACTTTCACTTAATGGTTAGTGATACGCGCCACGCCCGCCCAGAACAACATGGCGCTAGTTAGGATGTTATACACAGCACCACATTGCGCCCATCGCATGAGACAAGATTTCGTTACTTCAGTAGTTAAACTAGCCACAACGCCCTTTAAACCGGAATACAGTAATGTTACTGTATACGTTATTGTTTGGCAGCAGAAACAGGCCCTGCGGTGGTACCCACCTAGATCTCTCGATCGGTCTCCGATAAGAAAGATCTACCACCAGTAAATTATACCTTTTTTTTTACTTTACGTGGGGGAAAAGCCTGCGTATACCTGTCCTCGCAGGGGCAAGAACAGATTATGTAGGACTTGCACCGAGTAAAACCATCACGATGTTTCACCTTTTCGCCTTATGACAGTCACGAGAACGCTTTCGCACACCTCCACGACCCAGCCAGCGCCGGCTGCATCATGCATCCCCATCTCGGGAGGGACGAACCGTCCCTTTCCACTTCGTAGGGGCTCGCCGGGACCTACAGCTCGCCCTCTTTCGGCCTCTTGCAGTCACCCGGGCTACAGATTCCCCCGAATCCGTCACCGAGAGGCCATGGAAGCCATGGAAGAAAACTCTCCCGACTCCGTGTGGCGGATCCGAGCTTGGGTTCCGCTGCCACCCGTTATACAGCCGCGAAGGATATGGAGAGCGGCGAATCGCAAAACCGACACTTCGCTCCCTCCGCGAATTCACCTCAGCGGCAAAGGACAGTATAAACTTGCCCTTGCAGCCCACTGACACGCATCCGAGGTGAGCTCACGGAGCTCTAACCTGGAGCGGTCGCTTCAGGCCGGCCGGGTAGGTTCCTCTTCGCTTCACCGCGTGGGACCAAGTCACGGCTATTGATACCCACTACCACGACAAGGCGGGGACCTGTTCGGGGGGAGTAAATTATACCCGTCTTATGCCCGTTTTACCTGTCTTATATATGCTTATAATTAAATAATAAAAATCAGTCTTAAAAAATAATTACAGATTTTGTAACATAGAGCATATTTTAATAGTTAGAAAAATCTGTTAAAATATGTGCTCTACATTAAATGAAATGAAGTAGAGATTTCCAATTATAAACGATTGAATTTTTGGATAAAACGATGAGAATTTTTTCGGTAAAATAAATCTTTATTAAATACCTATATTACACATATTTATGCAAAAATATTATACGTTTGTATCGAGATTGAGAAATCTAAATTTATATTAATGTTTGAAACTTCTATTAAGAGGGAAATTGTAGGATCTAATAATTGTTGCTCAGTTATTTCCCTCGAGAGCAAAATTACGAAGTAAATGTATTTCCATCATTGCGGGTCAGGTAGAGTAAATAGATATAAGGTAATTTATTACTTAGAGAGGCTGTAAAAGGTCTGCCATAAAATAACAGAGATTAAGGAAAAAACTAAATATGGAAAAAATACAGTTATGATACTTATATTTAAGATGTATTATGATATTAATGTACAAACAACTTCTCGACAAAATAAACAATATAAAAAAATACAACAAGACTTATTGAAGAACTTCTTAGCTTCATGTGGCTTCTGAACAAATTTCCTATGTTAAAAGCTTTTTACTATTATGCAATAAAAGCTAAGTGCTGAATGAAGATAATTTTGAAATGCATACTTTAATAAAGAATGTTCAGTGCAATTTATTTAAAAGAGATTTTTTTATTAATTATATAAATTGATCTTTAGTGTGTTTAAATATTAACAGTTATAACATTATGTTAGTCAACAAAGTAAATTAATAATAAATGTGTAGTAGTATGTACCTTTTGTATTTTTTCAATTAATTTACACTTTTATTTTATCATCATCAGCTGTAGATGTCCACAGCTGAACATGGGCCTCTCCCAAAGATCTCTACACCACTCGGTCTTATCCTACCCGCATCCCGCAGCTTCCCGCAACCTTCACACAGTCAGCGTGGTACCGCCGGGTACTAGAGGCGTCGTTTGTAGGGGTTCATACGGACGGATTTGGGCTTTATTCCACCACGTTGGCCCAATGCGGGTTGGAGAGAGCCGAGGCCTCGTTTTTTGATTAGCAGGGTCCACTACTGGCAGGTGAGTCTTGGTCCCCGTGAGTTGTCGGGCGGGACCCCTTACATTTCAGTTTATTAAAAACAAATTTTCTTTTATACAATAATACATTACGTATGCGTATATTTATATCTTTTACATTTACGATAATTTGTCGACAACCATTTTTAAGCAGATGTATTGAAATTATTTCATCTCCTATTACTCAATTATACATTTTTAAAAATTTTTAAACAACACTACGTCTATTAAAAATATTTTAAATATTATCTACTAGTATACTAACCCTTACCTCATAAATAATTATTTAAAAAATACTGATCGATAAATATGTCAGTATTAAATGTTTATACTTGTTTACATTCATGTGGCTGTATAATAAATATCCACTGGCTAAGGACACACTGGTAGACTTAAAATTTTAACAATTTTTATGGTTTTGTTGTCCTTTAGCATAGTTAATGAACAAACATAAACATTCATATACATAAAGGGTCACGACCTCTTTAATCATGCATACAAAATTTTTAAAACACAATATTTTGTGTTATCAACATTAACGTTAAGAAATATGGTAATAATATATATGATAATATAATAATAATATATATGATTCTAATAGAACGAAAAATTGTTTCTATTTCATGTTATATAGCATACTAATGATATTTAAATAATTAACCTGTGTTAGTTTCTTAATACAAAAGCTTTTATTACAACAATGGTCTAAAGTTTAACAATGGCCTAATCACAACGTATTATTACTGTAAAAGAACAACGGGTTAATGAGAGCGCTGGTTATCAAGGTTTGGGGTTTGAGGTAATGAGTTTATTTAGGGTCATTTTTGTTTCAATATATTATTATATTTTATAGCGAAATTATTCTAAGTTGTATTTATTTAAATAATCTTTAGGCAGCAATTCGCATAAGCCATTAGGCTATATATTTTTGTATCTACACTAGACTTATACTTGACCTCGATTTTACACGATGTTAAGTTACTAAATATATAGCTTAGTAATACTTGAAAAAGAAGGCAAAGAGTTCTCATGTGT
This sequence comes from Ornithoptera alexandrae, assembly GCA_029030555.1. NCBI lineage: Eukaryota > Metazoa > Arthropoda > Insecta > Lepidoptera > Papilionidae > Ornithoptera > Ornithoptera alexandrae. The sequence continues at coordinate 2,225,758 of JARDVY010000064.1, read as the reverse complement.
TAACAACGGGAACACAGCAATACCGGTAACAATGTGCTTTAATAATATTTTACTGGTTACTATCCTGACGGCTTCAGAAACCTCTGTTAACATACATATAAGCACTGTTTGCTAAAATTCGAACCTATTATGAAATAGTTTGAGCTACACTTTATTGTACTATAAAAGATTATTAAACATTTCTACATGTACTGAAACAAGAATGATCCCTATTTTGAATGAAGTCTTATCTATTCCTTATAAAACATGAACGTCGACGTTTCTTTTAGGTTTCTACATATATAGGGGTGAAGCCTAAACCTCAAAGATATTGATTTTAATATTTCAAGTCTATACGCAAAAATTGTTTCATTATTTGCTCTGACCTACTTTAAAGTATAGCACTATAGCAATTTAAGTAGTAGTGAATACACGAATAAAAATTTTTATGACTCGACTTCGAAGTTTCAAAGTAAAACATTAACGTTTATTTGATCTTCGTCTTTATTTTTATTTCTTTTTAACGATTGTTAAATTTCTATTAAAGTTAAATTATTACTGGTTATTTAAGAGATCCTAGTCACAATGTTGCAGAATTTTATATTACACTTTTAAATACAACAGGAAATTAAGCGCCGGGATAATGTTTATCGTTGTTAAAAGTTTGAAGGATATCCTAACTTTAAAGCTTTGGTTATTGAGTTGGGAAGTCTCCATGAACAATACAACTTTTGGGAAATGTCCAGATATTTATCAGGATGTCGGGAAGCTTTATTTTCTTACCTTTAATACTTATCCAACCATTTTAGAAGAAATAAGTTTGTTACTATGAAACAAGACAGTCAACTACAAATAAATTTACAAAAAGTATACTGAAATATTTGTGACCATAACTTCTGGGTTAAGTATTACTGTTTCTCCATTAATAGGTATATTTCTGTTTAATCATATATTTCTGTGTTGTATATTTCATAAATATTACTTTTTCCTCTGCGAAAACTTCACAAACGTTTATTACGTCTGGCTTATCTGTAATGGGCGATATCTCCAGATAAAACCTGTTAATTTAGGCTCCGGGAAACTTGGCGCCGACGATTTATCACCATTTGTTCACATTTAAGCTTATAGCACAGATAAAAATCTCAGAGTTTTCACATAATATATTTTGATCCGTTTCTTCTCAACTTGCTATTGTTAAAATCAATGTATGATCATATTATTAAATGTTGCATAACTCTTAATTACAGTCGGAAGCACATTATCAAATTAAATTAAACCAAAATTGTAATTTTGGTTTCAGTGTCCGGTTTATGGCGCCCGAGTCTTTTATTTCGATTTAAATATTTCCGGTATGAAACTGTAACGTTTCATACCGGAGTTTCATACCGGACAGTATACTACAACACGAGACTGCTTAAATGGGCTACTGTTATTTAACTCACGCTTTGTCGTATCAATTTTTTATTCATTTATTATTCGTTTGAAAATTAAAAAAAAAAATTATGTATACGGATAAACATTTAAAAGCGTTTCCTACTAGTATTCTTTAATTATGCATACAAGACTCACTCACCTTTTTTATGACTTTTTTATGAAAATAATAGAAAAGTATGTCTTTCAAACAATGCGGGTTATAAGTATAAAAGCACTTAAGCTTTATACGTTAGCTATATCTGAACCATTCGCTATGTATTGTAAGGAAACAATCTCTATACTTCAAACAGTACTAACGATATGTAAACAACAAACAGTATTCGATAATCCAGTTGTCGCTTTGTATACTCTCTACATGACTACCAATATGTATCGATATGGTCTAGTTTCAATATTAGCAAAGTTTATAATGAAATTCCATTATAACAATACTGGTATAATATTAATATTGTTATTTAACAACTAGTTGCACTCCACTGCCAGGTTTGGCGAAGAAATTTTATATATTTAGAGTGTTCATAAAAAGACATATTTTTTGATAATGAAAGAGTCTGTAGTGCCCATTATCCTATGCTTTTGAATCATCTATATAATTTAAATCAAGCTTAAATCGTTTACAGCTACTACAAGCAATAATATTCCGAAACAGTATTAAGAGTGGAGTTATATACAAAATGTCAACATTACTCCTTAAAACCTATAGTACTCTAAAAGTAAAAACTTATAGTACTAGTACTAGTAGTAACTTATAGTAGTAGTAGAAATATTGATCATCAATGAAATTGCGAAAACTACGTGAATACTGACAAATCTAATCATAGCCCTGTTATTCTCTCCGGCTGTCGAGGTTCGATAGTAATGTACTTTCATTATTTTTAGGATCAGGTAAAATAAATAGCCAATATAAGTTAACTTATTGCTTAGATGAGGTAATAAAAAGTTGGATGGTGTAAAAATAGAAAGGACGGTGATGTTATTACTATAATAAAACTGGGAGGATAAGGTTCTCTTTGTGTATTATAACACTTAAATTCATTTTAGTTGGTTTGTTAAATCTCGGAAAGATTATTCATTACCTAAAATATTGATACATAAACGATTATTTTCATTAAGTACAAGTAAATTAAGTAATCTTTTGAAAAATTGTGGTTTTTTAAAATCTCCATTAGTAGTTGTTTTGATTATAGTATTCCTTGGCTGTGTGTGAAAAGCTACATATGTTGTACACGTACCAAAGCGATAGTTCTCCCGGTCCTTTGGGTCAGATCTCCATTTACGCAACCGTGACACTCGTGATTGTACAACTTTGGCAATCAAGAATAAAGGAATTGCGAGAAACTAAAACTATAACAAGTAAAAGCTGTAATAACTTGGACATGTTTATCAAGAAAAAATTTAACTATTAAAGTTAAATAAGCTTAGTAAAATTAAATAATTTTTTTACCTGAAAATAGTAACGCTATAAATTTGACCAAGAGTAATTAAGGTTTAAACCATTCCGGTGTTGGGGATGTAAAATATTAGTATAACGCTCTTCTACAAAAATATTCCATTAAGAAGATTAGAAAATAAACAGGATAAAAAAATTATACTCACATACTCTTCCACTATTAGGTAGTTTATTATTTAGATGTTTAGTTTCAAAAACTAATATCCGATTTTTTTATTTTTAGTTTAAATTAAGTTTAGCAAAACAGCATTTCTTCGATATTATAATTCTTACTACATCAGAGGAAGCAAAGAAATGTTTTTTACTAATATTTAATTTAAGTGTGTATGTCTACCTCTATACACTTAACTTGTGTGAGTCAATACAGTGAAGTCATCAGCCGATAGACGCCCGATGCTGGACCTCGTCATCATCAGCCGATAGACGTCCACTGCTGGACATAGGTCTCACCAAAGATGTCTACATCGATCACTCCTGCGCTGCCCACATTTAGGCTTCCCGCAACCTTCGGTGTGATTCGGGCCATTTCCCACCACTCTGGCACAATACGGGTTGGTGGAATGCATAACCTCGTATGTTGATTAGTAGGATTCACCACGAGCAGGAAACGGTGAAGATAGTCAACCGCATTTATATATAAATGGACGTTAAAGTTTTGAGTTTCTAGATCAGACCTTTATATTATGTATGAAAAAATCCGAATAATAAGAAACTTAAGATATTTTAGAAACTTCATAACAAAATCATCAAAATAAATGAACTGAATGTGTAATATTTTACGCGCTTCACCTCGCCTCTAACTTTTTGAAGAATAAAAAGCCAAAAAAGTTTTAATGGATATTGTTACCTTATTTTTATATTTGTCATCTTTCGAAATTTCGTTAATGTTAAAAAAAACCTAATCCGAAAGAACAAAAAGGATTTTTTTGTTCGTTGATATTTCTTACTTTCTTTTTATGACAAGGTACGGAGGCTTAAATAAATATAATATATTTTAAATAAATATAAAAATATTTTAAAATACATGCTTATTTATAGTGTTTACCAAATTTCTTTTATGACCTTGAAATCCACGTTGTGATGTATTGTTATCATATTAATTGTCAGACACTACTAGACGGTCACCAGTAAACTACCATTGGCCACGGCGGATTCTCCCAATACTTGAACCGTCCCAAGTGTCGGGAGACCCCGTCGTGGAAATGTGATGACGCCGTGGAGGAAACGACACTACTACTACTTGCTGACAGAGTGCTCTATACATAGATACTTGAAGTATGACTTTGAGCAGGAGACAGGCTTACGAATAGATAGTCAGTCTACTCGAGATAATAAAAAATAAATCTGTTAGAAGTAAGTTTATAAATCATTGCTTTAAAATATGTTACATAATAAACAATAAAAACAAGGATAAGTAAATTTAACTTTATACATATGGACACAATAACATTCTGTGAATATTCGATAATTAGATTGCATAAGTATATATAAAAAAAAAAATTAATAAATTAGTAGTGAATATGTTGTAAGTAATTGTTGTGAAAATGTTGTAAATAATAGGATAAGGGCCTGAATAACAATATTAGGGAAAATTAGAAATGAATATAAAAAACGCCTACCATTAACCTATCAACAAAAACTTGTACCAGCTTTTTGGTTGCAGGACGAAAAAAGGAAAAATATTTATAACAAATATACACATTCATCAGAAATACCTCTACCTAATTTTATTTACAATAACTAGTATAATCTGGAATGCAAGTGGATTGAAACTGCTTTGAATATCTTTTCTGCCCTTGTGGTTTAAATACTAGTCAGGTTAAGTATTTAAAAAAGATCTACAACGAGAAACTAAAGGATCGATTTGGTTTTATTGTGCACTAAATAAGTATACATTAAGTTCTATTTTAATCATAACTTATTTTCTATATCCATTACTTATAAGCAAAACAATATTCTTTTTTTTTTTATGGCGATGTTTGCACCGCAGTTTCATTGAGTAAAGCGGCTTCATCGGATTCAGCGCTCGCGGATCTGGTATCCGCGAGCTAAAATAATAAGAAAAAAAAAGAATAAAAAAAGAAACTAAAAGTAAGACTAAATTATTTTGAAATTAAACCAAAATTTAAAATAAACTCAAAATACAAAAACTAAACACAAAACACGAAAACATAAAAACAAAAAAAAATTAAATATGTACATATATATGTATATAAAGTAGTATGTAAAAGTGGGAGGAGAAAGATGAGAAAATATTGGATGCGGAAGGGTTGAAGAGATGGATAGTGCTATAGTGGGAGAGACAAGGAAGGTGTAATCAAATATATACATAGATAGAAATACTATTCAGCATATTACAACAAAATGGATTTACAATTAGAATTTATATTGAGATGAAGATATTACAGGATCTTGTATCTTTGTATTTGATAATTAAAAATGGTTGTTGTTATTTCGCTTCTGTTAACAAATAATACTTTTGATTTCTAACTCTTAGAAAATAAATTAGAGAATAATTGTGTACTACTTGTTTTAGATCAATATTATGACATCATAGGGATCCAACTTCAGAGAGACGATAATTTTTCAGGACAGTTTAATTACACTTAATGGATTTTGTTAATTAGTACGACAAGGACTTTAAAGATTTTACTGTCCTTTTTCCGTTTCAATCTATAAGATCTAGTTCTCAAAAAAATGTCTTCATGTTCGGCGAAGAGGTTAGATGGAACCTGCGTCATCTTCAATGTGACGGACAGAAATGAATAATGATTCTAGTAATATAATTAAGTTAATACAAGTCACTGTTAATATAAAATAAACACCTTAGTCATTAAAAACACTGGAATAGTTTAACTTTTATACTAAGTTCATGTAACAACTTTCAACTTTAAGCTGTCGAGACAAGTATTAATTAAATTTACAAAGTTTCAGACAGTCTAGTGTATTGATGAAGTTTTCGTAATAAACTTAATAATTTTTCATCAATATTTTATTACATTTTTTTAATGACTTACTTGTATGATAAAGACAACTCAGCAATTTCTGAAGTGCACTGCTTAAAGGCTATAAAAATATATAAAGACCAATTAAAACTCATGAATACCCGTTAGTACCTTATGTCAGGAGTGGGGAGTATGAATTAGTATGTATTCACCAATTGAATAATAAATTAAATTTATTGTTGTTGTGGTTTCTTTGTTTAAGAATTGTTGATAAAATATTAATGTAATTAATAACAATATGTTTATTCTTATTGCGTAAAGTATTATTTAATTTGTTAATATTCATGCAATGCAATTATCGCTTGGACGGAACTTTCAATAACGTAAAAGCTCGTCGTTGTTCATGTAATAATCAAGACAACAATGTTCGCCGTATGGTTATTGACTATCTATTCTCCCAACAATGCAAAACATAAGCATACAATTTTAAAATGTAAAAAAGTATTATTATAAAGTCAAGTAAATATATAGTAATAACACTATCTGCGAAATTGTTGTTTCATCTCCGCGTCGAACTTATATTTGTAATAGTATAATTTCATACAAATTCATTAAATATGAAAGGTGTATATGATTACTTCATATAATTAAATTTATTCATAAGCGTAGGGTGTTTAAAACTGTAAAAAAAATCTTACATAGAGTAACATCCCATACCTATTTAAGTACGTTATGACAATGAAAAGCATCATAATATTATTTTTTAAATGAAAATATTAAAAACATATACAAATGTAGTCAGAAAACTTTTCGCCATCCAATTTATTTGTTAGAATAATTCAGGAAGGTTTATATTTTCTACTCGTAATACCCAAAGCATCGACTGCAAGCTTTAATTTACGGGGGATAAAAATGAAGCAGTGCCACAAACGAATTTTTTTTTTCATTTTCGTTCAACAGCGTACCTAAATTACACAGAATATATTCCTACTTTTTGCATATGTTTCAACTCTACTATTAAATGAAAAACATATTTTCGTGAAATATTTAGTCGTGTATTTGTATGCTTAAAGCAATGAGACGAGCTGGATGTTCACCTGATAACCGTAGCGTCGAAGCACCTATCGATACATGCGATAGTGCCTGCCTAAACGGTCTATAGCAAAAGAGATTTATTACTATTAAAATTAGTAAACATACGATTAAGAATTAAGGCTTACACACAATTATTTTTTTATTTAATTAAGCGATGAGACGAGCGAGAAGTCACCTTGGAATCTGATACGCCAGCCCATAACAACCAGGCGCTATTTAGGACGATATATACTGCATTACATTGCGCTCATCGCCTTAAGACATAAAACCTTTAGTCTCGTTACTGCAGAAATTTCACTAGCTACAGCGCCTTACAATCCATACCCAAAGTTTGCACACTTGGCGGCAGAAATAGACGCTGCTGTGGTACCTACATAGACGGTATCCGGTGCAGAGGCCTACCACCATTAAACACACAAATATTATTCTATAATTCTATATGATAAAGTAAACAAAACGAAAGATTAAATATATAACGGGTGGGGCTATTTTTTATTTTCCTATAAAATAAATCCCCTTGGTTTCATTTTACTCTGTTTATCCTTCAGAAACTCGTAAAATAAAAAAAACAAATTTATGGAAGCGCTAACTTTCTCGTGGGAGAAGAGTTTTTCGTATAAAATACAAGCCCGCTCGTTTACTTCCTCCATCTCAATTAAACCTGAAGTACCATCCAAGTTGAGCATTAGTTTATAAGCAATTTTATATGATCAATAAATACATTACGCACATTATATATAACGCTTAGCATTACGTATACTATAACCCTCCATATGAATATACAATTTTGTATGAATAGTTTTACTACTAAATTTTAATGAGGGAACTCAATATTCCTTGTCATATCCTATATCAAGGTTTCATTAATTTACTATCAAGCCAAGGCTACGGATAATGACTTGTCTACAAACGTTATATTATAGTTACAGTACAGTAACGGTTCATGTAACAATATAGTTTCGGTAACAATATATTAGTGTAGTTTCTAAAGCCATATTGGCATGTATGTAACGTTATATAGAATTTCATTGTCATTGTAATGCCGTATCATTCTAAATCAATTAACACCCTTTAAATTAATATATAATAAGACGGATGTGTGGCGTGACGAGGATGGATAAAATTAAGAATGAGTATATTAGAGGAAGTCTGAAAGTTGCTCCAGTGACAGAGAAGTTGAAGAGCAAGAGGTTAGCGTGGTTCGGGTATATTGTGCGGAGGGATGAAAGACATATAACAAAGAACGTAATTTAAATGAATGTGGATGGTTATAAGGGTAGAGGAAGACCGAAGAAAGTGTGGATGGATTGTGTGAAAGATGACATGTGTAAGAAGAGTGTAAATCCAGATATGGCGGCTGATATTGGGATATGGAAGAAAAGTACATACTGTGCCGAACTCATATTGCTGGGAAAAGGGCAAGAGGAAGAAGAAGAAATTAATATATATTTAATACTTTATTTTCATGTCGATCAAAGAAAAGAATAATCTCTTAAAACTAACTATATCAACTTATATATTATTTATAGGAATTATTAAAAAAACATTTTATTCCAAAGGCATTGCATGTATTTCTTGTCAATGATGAACTGTAGAGTTTATCTCGATGTTTTATAAAATCAGGTCAACTAAAAATCCAATTTACCGCTTGAGCACAACATTTCCGAAGTGAATTATACAATTAAAAGTTTCTTTATTATTTATTTAACTATACAATTTTTTTACTTGTTCCCTGTGCAATTGTAGGTCTAGACTTCAATTCTTCTCTTTATTACCTTCTTTCTCTTTTTTCTTGCTCTTCCTCTTTCTTCCCGTTCATATCTTTCGTTCACTTTTTTATTTCGCATTCATTCTCCATTCTATACTTTATACAATTGAAATACAAATACAAGTAGATTTTTATATACAAACGTATTTAAACAGGTTACGGTTTTTTTAGTAGGTAATTAGACAAAAGATGTTTCAATCTTCCCTAAGATACCCATCCATTTCCATTTGGTCTTTTTGTAATGTTTTTTTTTGCCACTGATGGAAAAAGATAATGCTGAAATACTTTGGCGGCTTTTTCTACTAAACATATTTCTCCTGGTTTCTGTTCCTCTCCCTATATTTTCCAAATCATTCTGTTCACATTTACTTTGATAAAAGAAAATCAGTGTGATTTTCCGAATAAGCCGTTTAATCCGGACTCCCACGTGACGTAATTAATTTCGATGACTGACGCTCTGTCGAGTATTCCGCCTGGCGTAATCTATATATACCTTCTATACATTCCATTAATGATTAAAATTATAGAACTTAGAAATGTATAGATATTTTACAAATAAAACAGTCTGTGTTTTATTTCTGTGCTAAATTATAATTTTAGGCAACTATTACTAGTGGTAATTGTCTGTTACCGGAGCGCGTCGAGGTAGGTACCGCCTCAGTCCTCCACTTGTCGTGGCGGTGGGGCTCTGTAGCCGTGGCTTGGTCACCCAAGGTGAAACTAAGGAGAACCTACTTGGCCGGCCGAGATGGCCGCTTCAGGTGAGCTCCGTGAGGTATTGCATTTCGCAGTTCTTAGTGTTTTTTCGCGGTCGTATAACAGTTGGTGGCGAAGCTCAAGACCAGACTCGCCGCAGGGAGTCAGGAAAGTTTTCCCTCTTGTCTCCCATGACATATGGGGAACGGATTCGGAGGGGATTCGTTGCCCTGGTGATTTTAAGAGGCCGAGAGGTATATTCTGTATATTCTGACGCGCCCTTATAGACTTGGAAAGGTGGAGTCTTTCCCCCGAGAGCTGAGCGAGGTTGCGGACGTGTGCGAAAGCTTTCCCGTGGAAAAACTATTTCAGACATAAAATCTTTTATTGCTTAATTTAAATCAAATCATGTTGTTATCGAAATCACTAAGATATTACAAGTACATTAATAGGTTAAAGCTATATGAAACAATTGTTTTTCATTTTTGTGTTCACAGCTTACAGAATCAGTTTATGATTATAGGATTTTAATAAGTTTTATAAACCTTATTTCAGGATATGGTTACATTGCTGTGGAACCTCAATTCCTTTAAGGTTAATGAAATTTTTCAATTCATTTATGTCATGCTTCCAGGAGAATATCTCCGCAGAATTTAATTACGTATCAATTTCTATACCGCTATCCCTGATATTAAACAATACTTATGTAATAAAATTTATATAATAACATTTTTGTGTCTCAATTTATAATTGATATCAACCACTTCTTAAATAATATAATTACTGCTTAATCATAGGTTACAATGTTATAGAACTCTTAAAAAGGCAATTTGCAAAAGGTACTTTTAACTTTGTTTTTATTCCATTATTCACCTGAAAGTAAGTGATACGCTCGCCCATAACAACGTGGCACTCTTTAAGATGTTATACACTGCGTCACATTGTGGTCGTCACTTTGAGACAACATATTAAATCTCGTTACCCTAGTAATTTCACTATCTACAGTGCTCTTCAAACTGGAACACAGTAATGGTTGCAGACTATTGTTTACCTTATTTACCTAGACGGTCTCCGGCAACGGTTACTTACCACCAGTAAACAGTATTTTCTTTATCTGGATTATTTTAGATGTTGTAAACAAGTTCTGTTGTCTTTGATACTTTTGTTAAATTTTTTTTTTTTTTTTGTATGATTTACTCTTTAATATCAATAATAAATCATACAAAAATGTAGATTTAATTATTTACCTTATAACTCCTCCTCCTTAGTAATAGAATAAGTTTATTCATTAAACGCGGAAACTGAGACTTATCTAAGATGTTCCGCTTCTAGTGTCATTTGAGACAGCCGTCATAAATTAAGGAAAGATTTCACAAAACCAAAAGAGTTTTTATACAAAGTGAGTTTACATTATTTTAAAGATGCGCTTGAAATTAAATAAATACCGAAAATATATCTTAAACCTTTTACTGTGTTGTATGGATTCCTCTTGTTGCTTTTCTAATTAGGAACGTAGAATAAAAAAAAACGCTGTATGTTAGACGACTTAGTTGTGGTAGGACTATGATTGGTGAAGCAGACTAGACTGAACTCTACATCAACCATCGTCTAACTTTTTCACCTCAGCGGTTGTTAGAATTTAATTATGTTTCAGTGTATTTTAAAACATAACGTGATAAGTTTATCGGTGTTAGATCTCTGTTGCTGGAGACGGTTTAGGTACGAACCAGCGCAGCGCCCATTTCTACCTCCAAACTGTAGTACACAAATATTACTGTGTTCCGGTTTGAAGGACTGCTAATATAATTATTGGTGTAACGAGACTCAATACCTTACGTCTCAGACAACGTGCGCAATGTGGTGCAGTATATATCATTCTAACTAGCGCCAGATTATTATGGGCGGGCGTATCACTTACCAACAGGTGAACGTCCCGCTCGTCTCGTCGCTTATTTTTATAAAAAAAGTAAATATATTTCACATTTTTCTGGGAACCAGCTAAATTTTCGTGCTACGTGGTCAAGCACTACCGGTCCGTGAACCACTACTAGTCTCCGCACTCAACAGATTCCCGCCTTGCCGTGGCGGAGTGGTTCAGTAGTCGTGGCGATACACGGTGAAACGAAGAGGAACCTACCCGGCCGGCGCGAGGTGTAGAGCCGGCCCGAAGCAGCCGCTCCAGGTTAGAGCTCCGGAGGCCCACTGAGAACTCACCGGGGGCTGCAGGAGCGGGTTTATACTGCCCCTTGCAGCCAAGATGGAATCGCGGAGGGAGTACCCTCTGCGACTAAGCGGTGCCGCATCATTGATGCGGTGGCGGCGGTATAACGATGCGCCTTTCTCTATATCCTTCGCGACCGTATAGCGGGTTGCGGCGGGCCCACCATCGGATCCGCCGCAGCGAGTTAGGAGAGTTTTCTTATTTGGCTCCCATGGCCTCTAGGCGACAGGTTAGGGGGAATCCGTCGCCCGCGCGACTAAAGAAGGTCGAGGAGGGGGCGCGCTGTATATTCCGGCGTGCCCCTGCGGAGGTGGAAAGGGAGGGTTCAATCCTCCCCCCCGAGGCTGCGTAAGCGGCCTAGCGCCGACAGGGTCACGGATGGTACGAAAGCGTTTCCGTAACCTCGCCATCAGGCGACGAGGTGGAACATCGTGGGAGTTTTAGTTATTGCAAGTTCGACATAACCTGTCTTTGGCTCCGCGAGGACGGGTATGCGCAGGCATTTCCCTAACGTTATAAAAAAAAAAACTAGTCCCCGGACCATCGCTTTAAAGACAGCAGGTCTTGTTAATTAACCCCGTAACTGTTATTTCTGCTGCCAAATACTAATATATAAACTTACTGTATTTCGGTTTGAAAGGTGTTGAAATTAGTAAAATTACTAAAATAACCAGACTTACCATCTAGTGTTTCAAGAGGATGAACACAGTGCGGTGAAGTGTATATCGTCCCAATTAACATCTCATTTCCAGCCGGGCAGCCGTATCACTCAGCTTGAGGTGAACATCTTGCTTGCCTCATTGTTTAATGGGATAAAAAAATTATGTATGTAAAATTAATTAACACCAGTCTCTGGTGACATTTATTCTAAAACTTCGGCCGCTCTGTTTTAACGTCACTTGGAGTAAGGTTTTAACCATACGAGATATAATAACTTATTTTTGTAATAAGTTTTCACATTCACCAAATAAATACCAAGTTTATTCTGAGTAAGAAGTCTGCACGGATTTATGTTACATGCACCCTTACGTCTCGTTCCCATGTACTCGTATTCCTACCTTTTATATATTACGACGTAATTTTATGATATAAGCCTACTTCTATTACAAGTGAAACTACTTGAGATTTAATAAAGGTTCAAACCTGACAACATCAATAACGAGGATACGACAGTCGTAGTCGCCTTGATTACACAGATTTTATTATTTAAACCAATATCTTTTCATGTATAATCTATATATATATATATATATGTATATATATATATATATATATATATAATTTTACACTTTATAATATAAACGATTAATATTCATTAGATAATCGAAAAGGGAGCTATCGGTAAAGCCGTCAATCTCAACGCCAACCCCTGTCGAATATTTAATAATGTATGTGCCAGGTAAGAGCGTGCGTGATAAATTTAAAAGGTACTTGAATGATGACACGATTAACATTAAATAAATTACTACTGTATATAAAAATATATTCATAATATTTATATATTACGTCTAGCTGTGGTAATTAGCTGATAATTAGGTGCATTACAATTATGTAGTATGGATATTATTCAACACAAAACATTAATATCGTTTCATTACAGATTTTTAAAAGACCGGAATATAACTAGTTTAAAAACTAACGTTGTAGTATCGATGTTAGATTTCGCAGTATATTCGGAAAAAAGCATGCAACATTATGATAATTAAGCATTTTTTATTGATCCTGAGTTTTTAAAAGGCAAAGAAAATGACCGTTCTCAATACTAGATTGAAATGTATTCTTGTCTTCCAAACTTGATGTAGAAAATAATTTTTTTAAAACCTAAAATTAAACCACTTCATACACATAAAATGAAGCAGATGAAAACTCGCAACTTTGTCTTTTTGATCTTACAACAGTAACTGAAAGTATTATAGATTACTTTTACTTATATTACTAATTCCAGGATGAAATAATATAATAATATTAATCTTAACTTAATTTATTAAAAAAATTGATGTGCTTATTTATACTATTACTAGTGGTCGGTCTTAGTTTCCGGAGACCGTCTAGGTAGGTACCACCGCAGCTCTTATTTCTGCCGTCAAATAGTGCAAACGTTACTGTGAACTGATTCGAATGGCGCTGTAGCTAATGTAATTACTGGGATAACGAGACTCAACATCTTATACTATATATATATCATCTTAACTAGCGCCACGTTGTTATGGGTATCACTTACCATCAGGTTAAAGTCCTGTTCGTCACGTCGCTTAGCTTGAATAAAAAGAAGTGATAATGAACACTGCAAAATTATTTGACTATAAAGTTTAATTTCATTTTTGCTACTTTTAACCAACATTTTTTAACTAATTCTATTATTCTTTTAAGCTTCGCTATATAAATTGTTCCAATGTAGACAATCCGATGACGCATTTTGTCTTCGTTCCAAAACCTTCGCTCCTTATTCAGAATGAAGATATTATGCTCGGCATACTAATACAGCAGTGTAACAAATTGAATATGCTTTTATTCACTTCCTTCAAGTAGTAGGATCCATGGCTGGGACGACAACCAAACGTATTTAATATCAACAGAAAAATGAGTGTCAAAAAATTATTGTGCTGTTGTATTTGTAACGATTGCTCTCATTCTGAAACATCGTCGAGTACTACAAGTGAGTGTTAAAGGTTTAAAAAAGATGATAATATGTTGATAAATTTTTTCTCTCGTTTATTGAGAAATCGCTGAGTCCCAGAATTGAGGACAATCTGTATAGGTATGTGCGTAATAGGCGTCTAATTAGGAAGGTATAAAACAGTACCCACGTAATTTTTTCCTTCTTTCCTTGTTAGATTTAACTATGAGTGAATTATACAATTAAGAAATGATGTAATTTATATAACATTATTTTGGAAATGTAATTCATCGCTATAGACACCCACCGAGACATTAATATGTAATAGGCAATCAACGATATCTATAATGGAAATAGCAATCAAGCTTGTTACCGTCGCGGTCAGGTCAGCTCATAGCACACAAAATCAATATTAATTATTTTCGATCTATATACACGAGGCCCGCACTGGGGCCTAATGTATCAATGTTTCACGTTGATAACATGTATATTTGTAATTATTTAAAATATTATATTAACACAATGCTAAAGAAACTAGTTAAAACAGGATACACAGTTTATGGAGTAAAAAGGTGAATGAGTAAATTTTCTTCTAGTAATTTAGTTATTTTGTATATTCTTTATGTAATTAAACAAACATGATGAAAAGAATTTATAAATATTACTCTAACCGTTTCAAGACAAAATGCATTATAAATAGAAAGGTACTTCTTTGTTTCCGTTTTCCATTGATTACCAACTTTTACTCGTATCAACACCAATCTTTTGTTGTCGGTCAAAGGTCTTAAATACTTACACGATTTTTGCATTTTTTTTAAACCGTTAAAAGATAACTATTGAAAATTCACATAAATTTATTTTTTCCACAAAAATATGATCCTTTTGTTAGGTTTCATCATAAAAATTATTATAGTAATAAAAACCAAACGCTTAAATTACTTTATACCGCCCAGATGTACACTTTTGTGGAGAACATACTCAAAAAGCACTTTATAAAACTTTTATAACTCTGTCCTTAATGGACGAACTGTGAGTTTATAAATATAGTAGTTAGATAAATACATAATCCATCATGAAAATATTCAAGTAAACAAAAAAATTGTTGGATGTATATTTTTAGATCTAACATACAATTTCAATTAATATAACTGCAAAGATACATAAGATATACAAAACGCAACCTACAACAAAAATTACTGCATATAAATTTAAAAAATCGTCATTATAGTGAAAATATTTCTTCGAAGCTCCATTATTATAATCATAAATAATAAATACCTGTTTTCAACTGTGTGTTATGTGTATGGTTGTATTTCAGGCAACCCAACTTTAAAATCTGGAAACAACTTGATTGACTGGATAAGACTGGGTAATACTGGAATTGATTTAACAGGAGTTGGCGGACGAGTAAGGTCAATTCATACCGCCGAACTGAAACAGCACAATACAAAAGGTAAAGAATAAATTATTTTAAATTCGGATATTTATATATATAATACATAAAGTAAAATGAAATGGGAAAACATTTATTTGCAGACGACGCCTGGCTGGCCATTCGAGGGCGTGTTTACAATATTACACATTATCTTCTTTATCATCCTGGAGGTAATCAAAATTATTTTACATATAAAAACTTAGTGTTTTCATTTTCACTGGAATTGTTTAGAATTTTTAATTAAGCAGAATAGGAGTTGTTAATTAAAAAGCTGGGAAAAGTAAAAAGGGTCTTATTAAAACCGCTATTCATTTGAACCAGTACTTTAGAAATTAAGTGAAGGCTGTCTCTAAGCACAATCATTTAAAAACATTAACACAATTATAAAAACTAGGCCAGTTCCCAAGCTTTCATTAATTTTTTGGTTTGAACATAATCCACTCACTCGTATGTTAAAAAATTAAAGAAAACAGACAATTAATTTCTAGGTGCAGATGAACTAATGCGAGGTGCAGGTAGAGATGCAACAGAATTATTCGAAAAAGTTCATCCATGGATAAATTACGATTCTCTTCTTATAAAGTGTTTAGTCGGAACTTTACGCAATGACACGCCAGACAGTGACATATTTTTCGATGCAAATGATACATTTCCTGAATCAGACCTACTGATACCATCGTATATAGCAAAAGAAAGAATTATTATCAGAAATCAACTAACGAACTACACCACGCCTCCAAGAAAGAAAAGGCCGCTTCTATTAACTGACGATTTTCTTGAATCATCAAATTCAACAAGTCTCGAACTAGAAGAATTATCATTGCCTGGTTATTTAGGTACATTAAAGGATATTAAAAAGGAAAGACACGCAGAAAACGTACCGCCTGCGTTATTTTATGACTGGGAACAAACAAATGGACAGTTAAAAGTTACTATATATACAGGACCTTTAAGCAATCCTGGTGTTTATTCGCAAATTAGCGAACGAAATTTAATTATCGACGTAACTATAAACGGTTGGGTGCGTACGATCAAGCTGATACCTGAAGAAACTCTGCAAGAACCTATAAAAACAACTATGTGTTTTTATACCGGGAAAATAGAGGTATTAAACAAATCATTTACCATGGTTTTTTAAATTTTGTTGAGATATATTAAGCGAGTGCCATTCACCTTGCAACTGTATTTTAAATTATATCTGCAATTAAGTAAATTTTACTCAAATTAAATTTTCTTCATCGAAACGTAATAAAAAAAAATAATTCATACAATGTCTTGATTACTTTAAAGAAAACATTGACAATATTTTGCCTTATAAATAACTCTGACATATGAGACCTAGGTTCGGCTACGAAATCTGATTAATATCTTAGTCTTTACCTATATTTTTTAATCAGTAAAAACAATCTTTTCCTGTTGCCATAACGTAATATTAAAAATTGTTAATTTATAAAAAAAAATATTAAAAAGTATCTTCTTCTAAATTATTACTTTTTAAGTGATAAATGTTAATATATAATTTCACTTTATCACATAGAATATGTAACTATAATGAAACTTGATTCAATAGGAAGAAAAAATTGTTAACGTCATGTTTAAAAAAATGGAAAGGTGGAAGTCTAAAAAATTTTTTTTTGTCCTTCTCTAGATAACAGCTCAAAAAGCTGAGGGCAAGCTATGGAAGGATTGTGGTGTTGTAAATGTAGGTACCGCGACTAGAAAGCTTTTGTGTCAATTACAGCAATACACGGTTGTTTCCAATCAAACACTGACCCATGACACCAAATTTTTATCGATGGTTCCCGACACCGGTTCTGTAGTCTTTCCTCTAGGACAACATGTACGAATACATGAGACTATTGCCGGTAAATATAATTTTTTAATAATTTATTGCAAGAGTATATATTCTTCATGACAATTAAATTACGCTCATGTTTACAACAAAGTTTGGTAGAGTTGATAGAAATACCCTTATGAAAATTGTGAAATGCTTCAAATTTGTTATAATTTATTAGAAACTCATCAACTTATATTGCTACTTGATTAAATTCCAATTGCATACATACCAAAATTTATTATAATACTTAGACACACTTAGACGTTAACGGGGCGTCCAAGTCACTATTCCATCTTCCAAAGTTAAATAGAAATAATTTTTTTCGAAGAAGTTCTTCTTAAGGCAATGAACTGAATTACTAATAAAAGATTTCTGGTTCAGATAATAGTAAGTTGTTCTTGAAGGAGATTAATACAGGTTTTGTACAGGATCTAGGCAATTATATGTTACCAAGGCATAGTATTTAAATATTATAGCGCTCGCTTACACCATTGAAATTATGAATAAATATGACATGCTATCTTATATCTAAATTGATAGTGATAATAATTAATATCTTGGATGTCCCGTTAAGTAAAATCTAATGGCCTCGTCTATTTATGTTGAAAATAACCAGCAGATATGGTTTCAATAAATATAAAAGTTGATATTTATATTTCTTTGTTTTTGATTTTAAATATTAGAATTTTTTATAAGTATTTATTAATAGGATCGGAGTATGTCAGATCGTATACTCCTGTGGAGGCGTACTGGGGGCCAAGATGTGACCCCATTCCGCAACTCCATCTAGCCGTAAAACGTTATGACAACGGTATTATATCACCAATGCTCACCTCATTGAATTTAGGGGATGTTCTTAAAGTTTCAAGTTCGTACGGTACATTTCAGTTGCATAAGGTATGATTTTAATTTTATTAAATATTAATTTTTCTCTTCTCATGAAATTGAATAATAAATGTTATCTTAATTCATAGGAATGTTTACACGATACTTAGACTCATTGGTTATAGTTTCTTTATAACATTTGAAAATATTTCGTTGTACACATAATAACAGTGATATTTTAAATCTAATATATAAACAATTAACTTAAAAAAAAATATTTCAGCTTAAATCAACCAAGACAATTTATCTGTTGGCAGCCGGAAGTGGCATCACACCAATGTTAAACTTAATTAAATTTATGCTTTCAAAAACAAATCCTTCATGGTACGTAAATTACTAAAAGCATGTACATAATAATGTATAATATATGTATACAAAACTTGCATGTCACAAATTATTTAAAATAACTATTTTTATATGTTAGAAAATATTTCTCTTTTCTATTACAGTGAGCAAATTCACCTATTATATTTTAATAAAACTGAAAATGATATAATGTTCCTGGATAAATTAGAAGAATTGGTGTCATTGGAATATAACAGGTAAAATAAGAACACAGGAATGCCTGCATTAATTAAAATATATTTCTATTCATAATAAGCTAACAGGTAATCTGTGTCACATGATCTTAAGTGATAATAAGCTCGTACATGGTGAAGCGTGCTCGTCCAGATTACGCCGACTCTCATATTTGGACACCCGGAACACTTCAGTGCTTGTATGCCGGCAGTAGCTAAGCACTAATATGTACATTATATGGGTCAATGTACAAAAAAAACCAAGAAGTTAATGAGCAAAACCGTACTGCTATTCAAATTATACATCTGGCCCATGAATCGAACTAGATACGTCTATGTTACATGGCAAACCGTTAGCCGCTGAAAATTGGCTGAAGGTTTGCTGATATGACTGCAATTAGTCCAAAAATATTTTCTTCTAATAATATTTCAACGCAAGTTGTGATCCCCATTTTATAAGAGAAGGCCCTGAGTAAAAATTAAGGTTTTTCATATATTTAATGTAATTCCGTAACATGCGTAATCAAACTTATTTTTTAGATTTCACGTTGTACACATCCTTTCAAACGCCAGCGCAACTTGGACCGGACGTAAAGGTCGGCTTAGCGCGAAACTGCTAATTGAAATATTAGGCGACAATATCAAATGCGATTATATTTTTACCTGCATTTGTGGACCAAAGGAATTTACTTACAGCGGTGTGAACGTCCTTAAAGGGTTTGGAATAGAAGAAAGCTTTATACACGTCTTCGTAGGATAACGTTCGGAGGTTATAGCTTTTACAAGATTTTTTTCCGTTATAAATACCATTGTTCTAAAATGTTTATGGAAAATTGTTTTATTTTATTCTCTCAAATTATAAAAATTGTTTTATAATTTGAGAGATTACAAATAAAAAGTATTATTCATATATTTTATTTAATAAGAGTTCGAAAAGGTTCTTTATTACGTTAAGGATATTTACACATCACGATCAATTATTTTTAGTCAAGTGTATTACTTACCACGTCTTGCTTATTTCAGAGTTTAATCATATACAATGTTCTGCAAGTAGTTATCGATATATTTGGCATTAATTTTATTAAAACTTTTAACAAATATAATATTCAAGTTATTCTATATATTTTCACTATGTCTATCCACGAGTCGTTACTTGTTAATTTCGTCAAATGTACTTTTTATATACAATGGACTATCACTTGACCCAAACTTCAAAAGGCGTTAAGTCACATTGAGGTTAAATATGGAAATATGTGGTGGATCAGAATACTCTGGCTACAAATGTTGGCAAACACAATAGCGAGGGAGTTATCATACGAAGATGGTGGCTAACCAGGCGGGTTTACAAAAACCTGACTAAAATCCACGTGTGTCTTACAAAGGTAAACAAAAAAACAAAGACTTAAGGAACATTATTATAATACAACAAAACATTGTTTTTTGCATTCTCATCCAGACGTAAATGCTTGTACAATCATTGTCCTAACAAAGCACCTTTGATGTTCATATACCGCACGTCCTCTACAACTTAATCACAAAGAAAAACAAGCTTCATAAAGTTATGAAATTATACGAAAGCGAACATAATAATACAATGCTGGAGCATTATGTAAACATAGGCTTAGTGTAAAATTATTAAAGGTTTTCCAACTTCTTTAGGCATAAATAAAACCTCAAGATACATCCATAACTGTATATGCTTTTTTATTTCACAAAACTAGTAATCGATGATGACGTTCCACCTGCTAATCATACCCACAATTTGATACCAGTTAAAATTATATACACTGCACCACATTGTGCTTTCACCCTGTGTATTTATTTGGTTTGTACAGTAATTAGTTTTGCACCCTTGGATACCAAATTATTAATAACACCCAGCAACGTCTTGGAATTAATAGTGGTAATTAATATTAATTATACAAGTAGAGATAACTCGGGAAAACGCATTTGGTAAAAAACTACATCCAGCAGTGGATCGATGTTTCCATATATAAAAACAATAAACAATACTAACGTACAGGGAAACAAAAAATCAGTATAATGTTAGTAATAGTTTCGTAGTAGCCTGCTTATTGTATAAAGTTCAACTTGTTCGATTACAGTTTAATAAAAAGAACTTAACAGTTAAATAAAAAGAAGTTATTCTTTAGCAACAATTATTATGCGATTTTCGCCGTTGCTTATCATGTGTAAGTTATATAATAAATCACGTCGATCAATCGTATCACGCACAAAACTTCCTCACGAGTGCATGGAACACCCTGAATAGTTTTAATACTAAGCATATCAAGTACTCTATCTTATTCAACACCAACCACAACTTATTCACAATATAACATAAGTAGAAATTTCTTAAAACGGAGTACACGAGAGCAGCAAGTTACTTAAAGTTATCACATTAATGGTTGAATGCAAAACGATAAATTAAAGTGTTACAATAAACTGTTATTATCGCTTATGAGAGACATTACAATGACCCCAACACAACGTTATCCTCGGTGTGACGTAAAAGGCGACTAAAGGAGAACAACTTCAGGAAAAGGGCAGCCAGCTCTTCCCGTGACATGTATCAAAGTATAACGCCCGTCTTACGACGAAAATACCTCCTAATGGGTCTACCCATTTTGACCACCAGTGAGCAGCTGTAGTTTGAAATTATGAGACCATTATTATAACCAAAAAGTACAAAAGTAGTTTTCTTCTTAATGACAATGTACACTTTTCGCAAGTAGGTTTCCAACTGATGGAGGATGCACTAATAAACATATTTAAGTACATTTACACACAGACCAAGACATGAATAGATTAAAATTTATTGTTAAAAATCATAATTTCACTGACACAAGTATTTTTTTTTTTTAATAATTTCAAAATCTTAAATCTTTGATAAAAATCTTTTTATATACATATGGCTATGGAAATATATAAAAAATATATGGCTCTTACATGTATTCAATTTAATCACATTATAATATTTATACATGCATATATAAATAAATATACATATATATATTACAGGTATTACGTATGTATATAGCCGTTTCTGGTGAGAGCAGTATTAATTTTAAGGAAAAATATGTGAAAATCAAGAGGATTATATTATAAATACCAAAATCAGAATTACACACAACCAGGTTAGGTAATATTATATAAAAAAAAAGTTATGTTATGTAGAGAAAGCTGCAATATCATGTCTAATATTCTCAACAACTTCCCACATATTTTGATCAAACTCCCTCATCAATAATCATACACTTCACATTCTATCAAATAAGTAATTTAAGATTGTTTTACACAGAAATTGTATATAATCCAAATAATTTAAAAATCACATTACTAGAATACAATAACCAAATTAAAAGACCGTGTTGAATCTAAAAAGTAGATACTTCTTAAATCATTAGAGGTACATCCTGTTCCTTGCAGGATATGCCATTCTAATTACATTAAATATCGGCACCAAAATTTATCTTTTACTCCTTGTCATATTTTGTCGATGGGGTTTATTAGATACAGTTTAAACTGTCTTCATTCCACCAACTCAAATTTGATCCCCTTGGTTGATTAATGGTCGTCCAGAATACCATAGTGGAAAAATTACCAGTGCTGTTCATAAACCTGCCTTCAGTCTCTGAAAGGTCAAGAAAGCTTCCGGTATTTAAATAAATTTATTACTTAACCAGAAATTGTTGATCAGTATCAGCCGATAGACATCCACTGCTGGACATAGGCCTCTCCCAAAGTTCTCCAAATCTATCGGTCCTACGCTGCCCGCCTCCAGCAGCTTCCCCAGACCTTCAACAGTCATCATCGCCTCCGGTACCGCCAGGCACCAGGGGCCGTCCTTTGTAGGGGTTCATATGGGGTGATTGTAAACGCAATTGTTATCGGGAGCTAATCTATTATAATTATAAATCAAAATCAATTTCATTATTTTCACTTACATTAAAAAAGGCATATTGTTCGATAATTTTTGTATAAAAAGCTGTGTTTATAGATTTGAAATATTTCAACACTAATACAAATGACAATTTAATTAACTCTGTTCAAGTGAAATTTTAATCATATCATTACCATGTTCCCACATCATATAAGGTCAGCATAACCTGTCTGCTTCTTCCATTCCCTTCCATAAATGGTTAACTTAAAATCAAATCCTTTTACATATACATTTTTCACACAATCATGTGGACGATGTCATCTATCTCTTCTTTGATCTTCTTATATTCTTCCATATCATATCAACATCATTCTGTCACTATTGCTACCTTCAGCCTTCCATTTACGTGTTCACTTTTTATTCTATCATAAGTGATTAAATACCATGTTACGAATACAGTTAGGACAAACCTTTGTAGTGGTTGTTACTTATTATGGAAACCATTAAGTTATCCAAAAACGTAATAAATGAAACAAAAAAGAAAACCCGAGAACGATTTACTTGAGTACATGTTGCTTGTTAAATGCTGTTCATCACCGACACGTCAACCCAGCTGCTAGTACGGAACGTTTTGGTTATACAAAATAATTTTGTATAGTTTTTTTTGTCTAAATATGCTATGCGTTAATATCGTTCACAAATAAGACATCTCGGTCTTTGAGACCGATCTCTTGCAAGTTCGAACATCCCCTAACTACAACACGTTTCGGGAAATTTGTTGTTATTTCGAACTCTTCAGGTGATTGAGGATGGCTGAACACAAAATCATAGAGATCCTGAAATAAAATGATGACTCTTTTAGCAGTAATAGTTTACTAAAAAGTTCGCTTCTAATAAAATAGCTGTAATTATAAACATATAAGTTTCCTAGTTAGATGTAAAGTTATGAAGATATCTAACCAAGCTTTTGACTGGACTCCATTGTTGAATGCTGTCTAGAAAGTTACCTTTGCAGCTCCTGGTTATGCCGTTACACAATAATGTTTAACTATAACTGTCTGACTGTTTGAAAAATGTTGCAGCATTATTACTATGCTAATAATATTTAACATGTTATTACTCCAATTGCACATTGACAAGCTGCGTTTATAATCATAGTTAGCACCACATTGTTGATCAGAGTGGTGCACTACAAACATCCTAATAATCACAGCATCATCGCAGACACAAATTTATCTGGTAGACAACAGCTGTTCCTGTCACTTAGTTTAACTAAAAAATTCAATGTTTTGTAAGCTGCATTATTGTTATTAAATGTTAATAGTCACCTGTGTCGTGTGTCTTAGTGTAAAACGGCGAGTGAGACGCTCCCCGCCGGGCAGTCGTATCAGCAGCGCCACCGTGTTCACCCCGGGCTCCGGCTCGGACGGCAAACGAGACGCCATCTCCGCCCGCGCCTTTAACAACTGCTCGTGAAAATAATATTAAAGCAAACAATACCAACATTAACATAACCTACCATTGTCATTCATTATAAAATAGTAATTGTTTTTCGAAATTACCAAATGAATTTAGAAAATTATTGATAGATTTTATTCAGGTGAAGAGTTTTTTTCTTATAGCGGAAAATATACTAGTTACTTTTTATACATTAAAGAAATCTAAATCAGAACAGTTTGCTTCAATTTCACTTGGTGCTAAATAACTATGAACTCACAGGTAAAGAAATCTGATGGCCCAGATTATTTTGGCTGTAGCTATCAGACATTGACAGCCAGAACACAGTACGGCTTTTATAGCAGCACATCAAAAATATGACGATACCTTCATATAACATACTTTGGCGTGACATTCTTATGATTAGAAATCTTTTGTTACTAACTCTCTAAGTTATCAAAGATCTGCTCAAAACTGCCGCTAAGCAATACTAACTACACAAACAATCTTCTAAAATGATTTATATATATATATATATATTTATTACTATTCACATTTTATTTTAGTAGTGATTTTATGGTTCTTGTATAATTATTAAGATGATAAAACTTTAGTCTAAATGCAATATGTAGATAAAAGCTGCAGGTAAACATATTAACTAACACAGGTGCCCATGGCCATGTTATTTATCACCAGTTAAACATTTGACTCATTGTACAGCTTTTTTGGAAGGACTTTTCACAACTACATATTATTCCTCAATTGTTAATGATAGCATGATTGCTACAACACAAAATGTAAAAAGAAACTTCGCTTGCATTGAAAAGTTAATTGAAAACTAATTGGTTAAAACTTTATTTGTTAATTAAATCCATTAAAATTCTATTAAATACTACATGGTAATTAATCACTTTATATTATGTACCTCCTGCTTGTGTCTCTCTTGCTCTTGGCGACGTTGCAAGTCTTCATGTTCACGTTGTGCTATAGCCTCTCTTGCAGCTGCTTTGCGCCTCTCTTTCTCTTGGTCCGCTGCTAATGACTCTGCGTAAGCCTCGTCTTGTGCCGCTCGAAGCCGCGCTGTTACTTCACGCTCCACTCTGAAAAATTATTAATATAATTGTCAACTTTATCACACATTGAAATATTTTGTAAATCAAAATGTCAAATGAAGCTCTCACCTGTCAGCCCTAGCTGCAGCCAAATGTGGTTCATTATCACCCACAACCCTTCGAAGCCTTTGCAGTAACTGTTGAGCTGAGCAAGAGCCTTCACTTCTCGCAACAACAGTCATTCTATGCTCTCTCATACACACGACACACAACAATGGGTATCGACGACCTCCCACAGATTGTGCAACTCTCCATCCCTCTGAACTTTCTACAGAGCATGCCCAAAATAAAGCATGTGTGTTTATATATTGGATCACTTCAGGATCTGCTAATGTTGTTCTAGGAAAAATGTCACAAAAATTTTCTGTTACACAATTTAACAATGATATACTTTTTAAATATAACTTCACAACATTATAAATTTATTTAAATTAATTATATATCTTACCTGCAAAAGTTTTGTGTTTCACTAGCAGATTCCGAATGCAAATACACAATAAGAAATCTTAATTCATTTTTGGCATCATTAAGTGCTTGTGCGTATGTACCTTGATAGAAAACTGGGTGTGGATTAAACTTTGACATATAGTTATTTATAAAACCCATCACATCACCCAGTGGATCTGTCACAACTGAAACAAATACTTTTAATTTTTACCAATTCTAATATATTAAATTACTAACAGACTACTTTATCCAGGTGAAACATATGACTTATGTGATTTAGAACAACAAACACTGATTTGTTTTTACTACAAGAAATATATATTAAACCAAAAAATATAAAAAGATGCCAATAAAGCATTTATTAAAAAGATATGACACTTACGTCTTCTATCATCATTTCTGATAAAACTTAACAATAAATTTAATACAGACGAAATTGTATTATAACACATAGACACAACTAAGTTTACAACATAGCGGAGAAGTCCGCGGACTCCACCAGGGCCCTCGGGTTGGTCATCAGTAAACACCTGCTGTGCTATGTGGTCATGGACAACAGGAGGTGCTCTAGCTTCTGTAGCGAATACTGAAGGCCTGCCTTCTCTTATATTTAATTGTTCTTGGATGGCAACCTGAAACAAGATATTTTTTGTATCCAGCAAGAGCCTATATTGACCATCAGTTTGAACCAAAATGTTTAGGTAATTTACAATAGTTTTGTTTTTAAGCTAAAGGCTATTATGTCTAAAAAAAATAATGAGATTTGCATACAAATTGCAAAGCTCCTTTTTGTATTTTAGCTCCATCCTTAATAAAAGACTTATGTAATAGGTGTCATTAAAGCTCCTAGTTTCAACCATGAGTACATTAAGTGGGCTAAGTTTATATTTTCTGTCTCTTTATCATTTTGTCAAAATGTTTGTTTCTGGTAATACAGCTTCCAAATAGATTAATTACAACATAAAATAGTTTTAAAAGTGCCTCAATTACATATTCTTAGAAACAATAACAAACCCTTTTATCAGTTTTTATTATCGACATAAGGTATCTAAAATTATAGTAGAATTAGAAACTTAATTTATACCTATTTTTTAATGTCATGGTACTAAAAATATTCTTTCCGTAACAAAAAAATTGCTGATTTTATTTAATGTTCATTACTTTACTCCAGGTAGTATCAGTATAAAACTGTTTTTAACAATACAAGTCCCGTTATTGACCTTATTTATTTTTTTCTAAAAATGCAAGTGACAGTAAATACTTCTTTACCTCTAAATCCCACTGGTGTCTTTGTAAAACATCTCGGCATATTGACATGTCCTCTATACCCGTTAAATCTTGAAATTGTAATATTTTATCAGTTTGTTCGGGCGTCAAACCCATGGCGTTGTCTTCGAGATCCATAGCCGAGTTGAAAAAATTAAGTAATACTTTCAATAAATCTTATAGGTACATTAACATTAATGTACTTTTGAACAAAAAAATACTATTAATTAATGTAATCTGATGGAAATAACAAATTGTCTTTCATTATGCTGCCTACGAAGACAATATGAGTATAGCATAGACGACATGATATAGACTAAACATTAAAAAATGTATGTCATGTCATTCATATTTATTTTATCTTCAAAAATTTTGGAATCAGTTTAAATATTTTTATGAAATGTTAATATTTCAATTTATATAACATATATTTACTTTAAAAAATTACATGGGGAAAAGTAATCAATTATATATAAAAATTCGTAGAAGCCTATACAATCATAAGTCATAAAAATCCCAATAAATATAGTAATGAGTAAAGTCGTAATATTCCATATGAACCTTTTTATAACAACTATCTCAATGTAGTAAGAGTAAATTAAAAGATGCTAAGTAAATTTTTCATCATCGTGACTAACTTATTAATAATTTTAAATATTATTTCATGATCGTGTTAAGGTTGCAGGAAACCGCTGGTTTCAGATAGGGCAAGATATTAGGGGTGGAGATTAAGAAGGCCAAATCCTACCGTAGACTTGTGGAATTTTTTTTATCGTAGTTTACTTAAATGTATATCTTAAGATCTTAATAAGTCGAATGCATGGATAAAATAAATGTAATAATAATTATAAGGAACACAAAGAAAATAAGTGCAAATATTTCAGTACGTCATGCAGACATTTTTTACATATAAATGAATATTTTAATGGCTTTGATGTTACTTCGTTAACTCCTTTTGTATTTTTGTAACTTAAAAAAAAAATTCATTCGTGCGAATAGTATATAAATCCGCTACGATCGTCGTGTTTTCTTTTACTTTATACTTTCTATATTGGCTGTTAGGAAACCGCTTCCGAAAACGAAGACAGACGATAGTATAATGATACTTTTGATGATGGGACGGAAAAATAATCGATCCTGATAAAAAAAAAATCATATTTTTATAACCTTTTATTAGCAATCCCGCCCGCCAATCTAAATGCTCCGTGGCCCTTTGAAATAAGGTTTAAATTGAAACCAAATACATCTCGAGTTCCAGCCGCGCTCGTGTGTTCGTTGATCTGAGTATCAGCTGTTTTTGATTTTGTGTTTCATTGCTTTTTTCTTTAATAAAGTAATCTATTTTTATGAAACTATCGTTTCATTTAGCTGTACTAACATGATGGAGCGTAAATAATGCTAATAAAAAGTTTTAAAGATATGATTTGGTGAATGGTATCATTAATACTATCGTCTGTCTTCGTTTTCGGAAGCGGTCTCTTAACACCCAGTATTTTTTAAGTTTTTTACAGAAACGATATAATGCCTCAAATACGAAAGGGCCTTCATTTGATTTATTTAATTGTACTATTAATGACCTCTTAAAATTTATATTTTCAATTCATTAAGTCATTTCAGCCAATTTTTGTCCATTTTTAATAACATTTTAAAAAAAATCTCGTGCTGCAGATTTATGTTTTAAGCCCTAGTAGACGAATTCGTCGCGATTTTAGTAAAAATAAAACTTGATATCATTTGGAAAAACCGTTTAATATTTACAAACAATTTAATAATCAAAATTTTAACTTTTAACAATTTTAAACATATTTATTTTAAAGCCTAAATTTTGACTATATGTTTTTAATTGTTGTAATATTACTTTTTCATTCCATCATTTGGTACAGTGTCATTTGTTTCGAAAAAGGTGGGGTCATCTTTAGGATCTTCATACAAAAATTCTGTCTACAAAAAAATAAAATGTTGGTTTAAATTATATACCCATTCTTCACGCTAGATGTAAATTGATAGGTACAGACCCGTTAGATTAATATTATAATGCAGCTTCTGTTAAGTGATATTCACACTCAGTATTCTACTCACAAGAAATCAAAGATGAATTCAATAAATCAGAAACATTCGCGCATTTCTTCGAAAAAACACTTAGTCCACAATATATTTGTGACATTAATAAGCAATTTAAATATAGTAATTATAATATCTCTCCCAAGAACTCAAGAGTTATTTACTTCAATATTTTCAAATAATTACCTTGACGTCATATAATTCAGGTGCTAAGCTAAACATGGAGTCCACAAAATTTTCATAGAAAACATTTCCATCTCCTCGTACATTAACATCACGCAATAATTCTATTATTTCAAATTCATCAAAAGGATTATCAAATGTAGTAACTATTAATTGAACTTCGTCCATATCCAAAAATGTACGATTTTCGCTGTCGAACACCTAATTTGAAAAGATACATTAATGTGACAATATTATTACAATTATTTGTGTCCAATTTTCTGTTCAGGAAAAAAACATTGTACAAATTCACCTTAAATGCCAATTTTAACTCATGTTTAAGATCAGGTTCAATTACCCATTTATCTAACAAAAATAAAATTTGTTCCTTTGTTAAAAGCCTTGACACAGCGGCTTTTAATTTTTCAGCTTCAATCATTACTTCACCATAAGTCGGGTAACTAAACATTCTTGTATGATATCTATATAACATATTCGGTTATAAGAATATACAATAATATCTTACAGGATTTCTGAAGTTGGTACTTTTTTAACTTTAGTCTACTTAATACTTATGAATAACTTAACGGTATTAATGATTATTATATAGTATTAATGTGTATTAAAATATTATAAAAAAAAGTGCACTTCAATGGCTAATATTATCAAGGACTTATATACGACTATATGCCGATAAGTGTTGTTTAAAAATCGCCATAACAATTTTATTGAATTTTGGCAATACCTTCCGTCAAAAGATAGATCATATAAAGCCTTTGCGGATAAAGTTAGCCAAAAATGTTTTATCATGACTTCTTCCCACTGCTTTAGTGTGATTTATAAATATCTACCCATTCATATTTAAACATTAAGTTTTGCGCTAGTCCAAAGGCTGACAAAAAGGCTAGCTGCTATAAGTATTTGACCAAACTAAATTGAAACTAATTCTGTAAAGTACTACGAAATATTAATCATTATTTCTTTAAACATGAAATCAGTTCTAGTTTGAAATAACGCGATACAGCGCGGTTTAATTAATTTATCACAGTTTGGAAATAACATAGATACTCTACTTTCTTTCTTCTAAGAATTTCATAAACCGATCGATTGTTACAAATTGCATAAATTCATTCGTATCGGCGAAATGATAACGTTTTGATTTAGAATCAAACCACTCTATAATTTCATTTAAATGTTCTTCTGAAAATCTTGGTGTTTTATTTCCTAAAGGATTTAAAAGTTCGACGGCGACTTTTTTATCCATAATTTACATAACGAAACTTAAAAAACTGAAATTTTAAAATCGCAATAAGCTAATAATAATGTGAGTCGAAAACTGGTAATTTTTTGACATTAAATATACATACTGTCAAAACGTAGTAATCGTTTTTACAAGATATTAAATATTTTCTGTGATAATGTACGATTGATCTTAATCTAATTTTACTTTAGCATTGTGTTAGGTTAGACAAAAATAATATTAAAAATGTTATTAATTGTAATCAATATCATTTATTAACTTTGAAATAGAATCGGTTAAATTCAGTGACAGTCTCCCTCACCACCAATATCATTTTGTCAAGACTCGTTTTCGGAACATTTCCCTCTTAAATCGGAGAAATAAATCAGATACACAAAATTCTATAATAATTTTATTTCGGAGCGGAGAAACGAATAGTATAAGAGATACAGGATAGGGGTTGTATATGTTCATATGAATAAGTTATGAATTTATTTAATGTGGCAACATTGTTTCAAACAGTCAAAAGTATAGAAAAAATAATATAAATAATCATAAGTTCTATCTAATTAGTAAATGGGTTAGGTATTTCTAAAAACTTTATGATTCAAATTCAATATTATACTTTTTCGTGGTTAATTAGAGAAAGCCTAAAATATTTTTAACTACCGTGTAACTGTGTGTTAATTACTACATTATGTTCGAGTCTGATGATATTGATCAGGTTTATATTTTGTTCAAAGCATAATAAGCGTCTATGTGTATATATTCTTAAATTTTTTTTAATATGCAGGTCCTTTCACAATTAGATTTACCAGAGGCTTGCACTAAATTAAGTCTATCTGCTAGTGAAGGCACTAAAGGCAATGCTGATGAATTGCTGAATCTTTCTAAAAACAATTTTATAAAAGGTGTTAAATCCACGACATGTAATAATGGATATAACGCTATTAATACTGAGTTAAAAGAAAGAAAAGAAAATATATTTAATTCTAATTTATTGTCACCCACACACTGTAAAAGAAAATTAATTAAATCACACTTTGATTCTCATTGTAAAAGAAAATTTCCTGGACCAGCGGGTCTTTTAACTGGAAGTTTTAAAGAGTATGAAGATGAAAATGTTTGCCATATTGAATTACTCTCACAGGTATAATTTTAAAATATTTATAATAATTAAAAGTTACAAAATAAAATGCATGATTCCATTTATACATTGTCTTTAGTGTATTTTAACTTACAGGACATAGACTTTTCACAAAATCTATTGCAAAATAACTTATTTGAATCAATACTTTGGAAGAGATTATTAAAAGATGTAAATGAATGGAATTTAAAGTCTATACAGACAATCAAAGCAGTTAAACAGTTAGCTATTATTGGAAACCAAAGATGCAGAAAAGCACAAATTATTTACGCATTTGTTGAAAGTATTGACAGATCAGCGATGGATCCTTTGGTTACATTGAGAGATTTAACTGGTACGTTCTATGTAAAGGTGGTAAAAAATTTTTTTATAAAATATTGGTTAATAGTGCAAAATTTACGTTTTTTATCTATGATAAAATTTTATGAAGCTAAGCTCTGAAGTAGTATTAATTACCATTGTCTTTAGTTATGTTTTGTTTGTGTCAAGTTTTAAAAATGGTTTTGTATTTTAGGTAATATAAAGTGCACTCTTCATAGAGACGCTTGGTCATATTTTTCATCATACATTGTACCAGAGCACTCTGCTCTAGTTTTATGTAGGCCTACTGTGTTAACAACTGGTAGTGCATTTAAAAAACATTATTTAAATATTACATTGAGTAATCTTTTGGCTATATACAGTTCTATTATAATTGATGATGAAGAGAAATCTTTTCCTGATGGCTATAAAAAGGAAACAAATGTAGATTGTTCAATTATTAAGATGGAGAGACCAGTCACAGGTAAATAATG
The DNA here is from genome assembly GCA_029030555.1 of Ornithoptera alexandrae. Taxonomy (NCBI): domain Eukaryota; kingdom Metazoa; phylum Arthropoda; class Insecta; order Lepidoptera; family Papilionidae; genus Ornithoptera; species Ornithoptera alexandrae. The sequence continues at coordinate 2,193,329 of JARDVY010000064.1, read as the reverse complement.
TATATAAATATATAAGATTTAAATATTCGTAATTTAAAAAAGCTAGTTATTGTCCTAGTTAAAGTCCTTGCCAACAGATGGCAGGTGGCCAAGAAGTGTTGACATATAATAGTACAACAGCTCATATTAAGTGATAAGTTATTGTCAAATAGGCTCTCAGCACCTGGAAGCTACTAACAGCTAGAATAACAACCACCAGATGTTATCACATTCCATTGTATTGGGGAGACACAGCAACACTCACACAGTCAAAACACTCACTCTGTGACCAACTCTCAAACAGACTGCACTGCTTACAGGGCCATTTAAAATTAGTTTCATTCAATAAAGTTAGTTTTTAAAAACCTATCTCTGCAATGCCAAAACTTGACTAGCTTCTCACGTAATATGAATGTTGATTTAGTGATAATGATAAAAAGATAATTGTTTTCGTTTTTTTTCTGAATTTTCAATATTACATATAGTATATAGCTCATTTTATGACAGCTGGTATGTTTTAATAAAACAATCCATTGAAAATAAAAATACTAGTTAATAATAATTGGCTTAAATTTTTTGAGATGACTGATTGTTATATGTACCAATAATATTTAATATTGTCTAATAACAAAGACTATATACAAAGTTGATTCATCTGCATAGAGAATGTTATTTTTTAAATATTTTTTGTATAATTTACAATGACATAGTGTTTCAGAATATCAACTACTATAAAGTTTAACCAACATTCTTGATGGTATAGCATATACTAAATATCCATATATGAGTACATCAGTGATTGTTATGAATATTAAAATTCAATTTTCAATTACTTTTATTATTCATAATAATTATGAAAGAGTCAATTAATCTAATAAACCATTTTAAAGAATGATCCTATTCAGAATTGAGGACTAACCAACATAAACTATTTTGTTTATAGATACTCATGTTTCATCAGAGATTGAAAATGAAGATGACAGTAGTGATTTCTTAAAAGACTTGGAAAATGTATTTTCAGAAGAAATATTTTGATAAAGATTTAAGATTTTTTAATATTTTATATATATTCATAATAAAGAATTCATATCATACATTTTTAATAAAAGCTATCCGTTGTACTTAGCTAGTGTTGTTTTTGTTTTATTTACAATGTACTCAAATACTATATTAATTAATCAATTCGAATTAATTTACTATTGCCACAGTCATACTCTTCACTCTTCAATAAACCTTTCCCTTCGCATCCCTGTGCATTTCTCTTCATTTTGGCAAAACTTCTTTTCCGTTACGGCGGTTCGTTTAAGGAACTCTTTACCGAACCATATTCGTATCGCCAAATCCCTACTTTCTTACAAAAGACACTTGAGTAAATACTATCATAAAGTTTAAATTATAAATTCTGTCTAATTGTGCTATTGCTTGCACTTTCATCAAGTATTGTTGTTTTTAATTATTTAGTGCACTACTATATCTTTTCTTTGCCTTTAGTTCACGTCTTCATTTCCAATGGGTTGTCTGGAAGAAATTGCTTTTTGAGCAATAAGACCGCCCATTGTACATCTATGTATATATATATAATGTATTTCATATCTTGAAACTGGTGTATGATAAAAGATAAATAAATACATCTCAATTTCATACAATATATAGTAACGATAATGAGTTTGTTGATTGTGAAGGCATGTTTGCAATGAATTACTAATTTTGAGAAATTTACTGATGGTAGGTCTGTTACCAGACCCTCGTGTGGGCACCACCGCAGCACCTATTTCTGCCACCAAACAGTAGTATGGAAACATTAGTGTTCCAGTTTGAAGGCTGTTATAGCTAGTGTAATTATTACTGGGGTAACGAGACTATATATTGTCTCAGACAACGAGCGCAATGTGGTGTTGTGTATATCATCCTTATGAACATCATATTGTTATGGGCAGGTGTATCACTCTATCCGCTCGTTACCTTGCTTAATTGAATATAAAAAAAATGCTTTAATATGTTCATGGCCTGAACACAGTGAAAACATTTACAACGAGAGTGGTCTGCTGATAGAATTCAAGTGCTTCAATTTTAGAAAGAGTAATAAAACATTTTTGATTTGTATTTTTTTTTAATTAGGATTAACTTTGATATGTCTTGAGACAATATGTTTTGAAAGAGTTGATGGATGAAGATAACTACTTGGGCACATCTTGCACTTGTAAAGTCCATCAACTTGCTCACCATTGCTATCAGATCTTGATTTTTTTGTGTTGTTGATTTCATCCACCCCATTAAAGTGTGTTTTCAAATGTTTCAGACAATTAAACGATTTGGCAAATTTTGCCTAAAAACAACAATATAATAGATAATATTAAGAATATCTTTGTCATAATGTTAAGTGCTTATTTTTAGTAAAACTTAGTTTTACTCACTTGACAATTATTGCAACAATAAGTTTTTCCTTTACCATTATTCTCGATCGTATATCCTTTAATGTTTTTTTCTAATTCTATAGTAAGAACGTCGTCAACATCAGTGCATTGCGTCTATAAATATAAACCAGACAAATCATATAACTTTGACTCCAGTATCGTGCAAACATTACCGTGTTCCAGTTTCGAGGCCATTGCGTCGTTGAAATTACTGGATTAATAAAACTTAACATCCCACATTCTTAAGTGACAGTCACAACAGTATAAAGTTTTTAGCATCCTAACTCGAGTGATGTGCTTGTTTTGACTCATCGGATAAAAAAAAGTGTATTAAAAATATTTTAAGTACATTTTAAGAGAGGTCCATTTGTGCTTGTTTCGTCTAATATAAATCATCCTTATGTAGCGATCGTAGTGAAGATCTTTAAGGAGAGCCTATGTCCAATAGTGAAGTCTATCGGTGGATAATGATGATCAATCAAAATACATGAATCATAATAACCATTTGATGTTCATTTAACTCGCTCTCCGTATGGAATACTGCTGCGCAAGCGCTACATCCGAACACCATGGTCGGCTGCTTCCTCTTATTGTCTGCAGATGGATTCATGTTATCTGGAAGTCCTGCATCAATAACATTTGATTTATTGAATGTGCAAGAGAATTAAAGCCATGATAGGTTTTTTGTAAGGTTGTTAACTATTTGAGCATCTCAAAGAGGCACAGATTCAATGCTGTCTAACCTTGAGCTTTAAGAGTGACAAATCGTTAATGGCACTGCCTCTTTCATTATGAAAGAAGGTCCCAAGATCCAGCAAGCGAACATTAAGGGGGCTGGTTATTTATAGAGTTAACATAGAAATGTTTAATCAAACTTACGTCGTTTGTTTAATGTAATAGATATTCTTAAAACATTGTCTGCCCTTTTTAACTCCGTAACATGCACATGTAAAATATTTTTATCCTTTAGATTTACATTGGATTGTGATGATACGTTCTTTGGAATAGCATCTGTAAAAAAAGTTAAATAACATTATACATGGACAAAGAAAACAGTGTCTTATTATTTTGAAATCCAAACAAATTCAATGACATTACTAAAGTGACATTTTTATTGTTACTATGTACCAGTCCTAAGATTGGCTTAATAAAAAAAACACTGGAACGAATACTGGAATTAGTAAAATAATAAAAACAATGCTTAGTTACTCTCTTAAAAGCGGATTGCCTGGTGAAGGTTGCATATAGTATTTCATACAGGCAGAGCGAGACCAAACAATGTGGAAATCTTTGGAGGTCTATGTCAAGCAGTGTACATCTCCTGGCTGATGATGATAATCCACGTTATATATATACACATAAAGATTCAAAGTAAACACAAATTTCATATAGAAAAAATTGGAAATATCCTTAAAAGATTGCAGTTTATACCTGATGTGTTCATTAGCTGCTCCAGCATGCTGGGGAGATAAACGAAATAATATCGATCGTCTCCTAGTGACGTCACACGCCCTGTCACTAATATAGGGCAACCTTCTTTACTAACTACATCTGTGTCATCTTGAACTGAAACCTGCGAAGTAATTATAGTGGTTTAGATGAAATCGTTATAAACAATAAGACTGCTTTTGAGGCATATGGTATTGTATTTATATACTCGGTGTTAGGAGACCGCTTCCGAAAACGAAGGCTGACGATAGTACTAATGACACCTTTGATGAAAGGACGAAAAAAAAATCGATCCTGATAAAAAAAAATCATATTTTTAAACCGTTTTATCAGCATTATTTACGCTCCATCATCTTAGTACAGCTAAATGAAACGATAGTTTAAAAAAAATACATTACTTTACTTAAAAAAAAACCAGCTATTGCTGTGTTTTATTAAACACAAAATCAAAAACAGCTGATGCTCGGATCAACAAACGACCGCCAATCTAAATGCTCCGTGGCCCTATGAAATAAGGTTCAAATTGAAACCAAATACATCTCCAGTTCGGGCCGCGCCCGTGCGTCGTTGATCCGAGCATCAGCTGTTTTTGACTTTGTGTTTAATTGATGTTTTTTTTTTAGTAATGTATTTTATATGAAACTATCGTTTCATATAAATTCATACTAACACGATGGAGCGTAAATAATGCTAATAAAATGTTTTAAAATTATGTTTTTTTTTCTAATCAGGATCGATTTTTTTTCCGTCCCATCATCAAAGGTATCGTTAGTACTACCGTCTGCCTCCGTTTTCAGAAGCGGTCTCCTAACACCCAGTATGTATAAATAAATTAATAAACACAAGTACGCTTCACTGTCATCCAGCTGTATATTTATTTTATGGTTTTGGTTTTTTTTTTAACAGAAAGTATAATCTTTTAAATGAATTTAAACAATCGTCAGTAAAATATTTGTTATGTCTAATGGGATATTAACATAAAATTTTTTTGAATTTTATTCGTATTTTATACTAAACTCATTGTGGCTGTGAGCTCATTATGCCTTGAGATATATGATAAGTCGTTACTTCCGTAATTTTATTACTACCGTCTTCAAACCGGAGCACAGGCAACGTTTACACATTATTGTTTAGCAGCAGAAATAGGCACTATTATAAAACTTACAGTCTCCAGCAACGGATATTTGCCAAGTTTTCTTATATATTCCACAATCTGACAATGTCGGGTGGAAATTGGAAAATGCGTTCCGGATGTAGATCATATAACAGACAATTATTTATATAGTAATACAGATTTGTAATATTGTTATGTTCTTTATGTAAGTAATACTGGTACTAAATATACCTTCGTTATAATTAAATTTCGATCTAGAACAGATGGCTTGAAGGCGGGAACTTTGAGTAACTGTGTTATGATGCCATCGGCTGAAGCGACGTCTTCGACGCTGCATTTCACCTCGCCACTGTTCTTCAAAGCTAGCTGTATGAGCATTTCAAACTCATTATCGTCCAGGGTTGAGTTGCCTGATAAACGTAAAAACCGAAATTACTTTCATACAAAACATACAGATATAAAGATAAAAAAACTGTTTTTTTTTTAATAATAAATAGTAAACCACTTGACCCCTGTTTCACGTGCGTATTGTGAAATTGCTGTCGTGATCTAGGCGAGGTATGCCTTATTTTTTACTTACTTAGTTGACTTTTCTGATAACTTTTATTACTCAGTGTGGGTTTGTGGTTCTTCTGTGCTTGCTTTATGTTACTCCTAGGAGGAATTTCAATAGTTTTCCGTCCATTGTTATGATTAAGCTTTGTGATTTTAGCAAAAAGTCTCTTTCCGTTCTCTGTTTCACCTAAAACTACTTTATGGGGTATATCTGAAATATAACAATTATTTATGAATAGGAAAAAAAAAACTATAATGATGATAAAACTTTTTGGAAAACAGAATATAGCAATATAAATAAATGATGCTTTTTTGTTTTATTTGCCGGGATTTTTTAACTTAAACAAAATATTTTTTATATAATAGTTATTTTAATAAAAATTTTATCAGATTAATCAGATCAGACAAATGTTATTTTTTCTTAAAGAATAACAGTAATATTTACATTCTCAGTAACAGTACATTCTCGCGAGCTTAATCAACGGTTACTAGTTAAAATCACGAAATTGCATTTTTTTGCTCGCTATCTTTAGATGTCACATACTTTGCGTCTAGTATGTTTTGTTGTCCAGTATGTATTATATCAAGTGATAATGTATTAATCTTAATGATTAAATTCTTTCATAGTACCGCTTCGTCGCATATTAGCCGAAAGAAACGATCCCTTTGGAAGAGATTTTTTACGGATCTTAAAGTGTTAATAATTTATCTTTTAATGTATGAAATGGTATACCTTCAAAAAATATGTCAGTTTTAACTTTGAAAATGTTGTTGCTCACTGACGTTTTAATAGAACTTAAAAGAACAGCCTCTTCTGATATATTATCCGCTAGACTCTCCGTGTTCGGGTTAGAAGATACCTCCACACATTCAACTAAAATGACAAAAAATTGTTTTATTCATAGAACTCTAGTCTAAAAACAGGTAAATAAATAAAAGTAAATTGAAACGGGGTTTTTAAAATTTGATTTATATGCATTTGTTTCCGGTAATAATTTCTTTGTTTCTTATATTTACTATTTAGGCTTTTCTTTTCGTAGGTTGATGATGAGCCCTTTAATATGGAATATAGCAGTTACGATCCCCTAGGACCTGGTTGTAACAGTTCATCATATATCTCATAACCTGTTACCCAAGCATTAAATGTTTGCTGATAGAAATGGCTCTGCGGCGGACCCTGACCGTCACTGAGATATACGATCAGTAAAATTAGGTAATTAGGTATAAACTTATTGATTAATACTTTAAACAATTTGAAAGTTGCTTAACAACTTAGTGGTTATTACCAGAATAATTTGTATCTTCTTAAAAAAAAAATTAAACCAAAGAGTTGTAATGATTTGATAAATGTTACAATAAATTTAAGAACACTTACCACTTTTTTCAACATTATTTAAAAGAGAGTCGTCTTCTTGAATAATTTCTTCAGTTAACTTTATATCAACCTCTCTTTTAACCAACTGTACGGTGTCTTGTTGGTTTGACAAACTGTTTGGAATAAAATTTAATTTTTTTTTTTTATCTTCAAACATAAATATTGTGCAAACAATCACACTAAGTAGAAACTTCTAAACAGAACTTACCTTAAATCGTTTTCTCCTTCAGAAGTTTCATTTTCTGATTTCAATTTTTGTATTAATTCTGAAATGTGATTGCGTTTATGAAATTCGCGATGTGTACTAAGAACTAAAAAATATTTGTCAGCGTTTTAAAAATTTTGTCATGGATTAAGTATTTATTATAACAGTGACGCAGTACCTTATATTTGTTTAATTGTTATGGGTCAAATATAAGCGCCACAGTGGTTAGATTATCGAATGTCTAAAGTTAAGCCGTAAAGCCTTGTATCTTACTAAAGCGATATAGGAATGGATAAACAAAGTTAATTTATTAATAGTAATTGGTAACAGAAACCAAGACGTGATAGCTTCATAAGTAACAGAGGTACACCAAAGAAGAAATAAAAGAATTATGAAAGTGGATATAAATGTAAAAGGGGTAGATTGTGAGTTGACGGTTAATTGAAGGGAAGAAAACATAATTTGCCGACTTCATATAAAATTGGAAAGGGACCGATAAATGTCTATGATGATAAGTTGCAACAATGTGTTCCTCGAAAAACAAAAATGAAAAATATATTTTATAGTACCATTAGTTTTTGTTATTATACGAATTGTCTTAAGAGTGTTTTTCGGTTTAAGTAATACATCACAGTGGTATCTGATTACATTCACTCATAATTAGTAAAATTTTACATATTTTTATTAGTTTGTCTATTTCATGTTCCCATAAATAGAATTGGAGGCATTCTCACATATAGTCTTGTTGTGAACGTGAAGGCAATGTGTGGATATACAGATATTTGATACAAAAGTTATTAAGCATACTTACTATCATTTGATGTTATATCATGAAGTCCTAATGTGTCTAGTATAAAGACTTTGTCATTTGTTTCAAGAAGAATCCAGCCTTTCTGCTCCAATGTATGGTACTGATCGTCACTCAATGTTATCTTAAAAATTATCAACATATCATTGATCTAAATTATTTGATACTGTTTAATTATTTGCGATAATAAATATGATTTTTATTATAAGTTATGTAGAAATCTTTCCTAGGTATTTTTCGAATTAGAATCGGTATCAATATACTGGGTCTTAGAAGACCGCTTCTGAAAATTTAAATGCCCCGTGGCCCTATGAAATAAGGTTCAAATTTAAACCAAATACGTCTCGGGTTCTGGCCGCGCCCGTGCGTTCGTTGATCCGAGCATCGGCTGTTTTTGATTTTGTGTTTCATTGATGGTTTTGTTTTTAGTAATGTAATGAAACTATCGTTTAATTTTGCTGTATTTACATGATGGAGCGTAAATAATGCTAATAAAACCTTTTTAATAATATGATTTTTTTTTAAACAGGATCAATTTTTTTCCAGCCCATCATTAAAGGTATTATTAGTACTATTGTCTATCTTCATTTTCGGAAGCGGTCTCCTAACACCCAGTATATTAATATTGAACATAATCATCAGCTGGTAGATGTCCATTGATGGATATAAGTCAGCTGTGAATGTGTCATGAGATAAATATCCCCATCTAAAAGTTAGCAATAAAATGATACTCTGGGATTCTATCAGTGCTAAACTAGATTTGTATAAGTATATACATCTCTGGAATTAACCCAAAAACACCTTAAATATTTCAGAGTATGTACATAAAGTATTTCTGATTTTATAACATGAAATTTAAGAACTTTGAGAAATGTTCTCTGGTACAATTCTGAGGCCATGAGGTGTAGTTAGAATGATCATGAGGTTTTCAAATCTGCCTACATACTATCACCATTGTATTATATACCAGTGTATTATATAGACCATAATAATAACAAGATTTGCACTGTACCTCAGTGCAATTATCAGTTTGCTTTTGAGATTGTGCCTCCATACCATCTTCAATTTGTGTTTCGTGTTCCTGATATTGAATACCTTCATCTTGTTGCTCTATCTGAAAATAAAATAATTATATTCAATTATTATGCAAGCAATCATGTTTTCTATTTTCAGTCTGTGTTAATATTGCATTTTGAATTCAAGGTACAATTTTGGTCTATTTCAAATAAAAAAGGAGTTTAAATACTCCAAGGGAATGTTTGCAACTGTAAGACCTTTTTATAAATCTTTACTTACTTAATATTCATAATTTGTTTTCATAACATTTTGTGCTTATTAATATCTTTATGCTATTAACATAAATTACCTGCTCTTCAGTACAGTTTGGCACTGGCAAAAGATAGTTGTTGGCGAAAATATTACCTTCACCTTCAGGTAAAATAAACTGGTCTAAAACCAAAAGGAAGAACATGTTATTTTAGTATTTAAACATTGTATAAAAAATTTTCAACAATTTACTAAGTTATAATTTTTAACATTAGGCCTATTAAAATGTTTGGAAAAACATACCTTATTGAAGAACAAATAATAAAGATTAAGAAAAGTTAGTGTTGACAAAAAAATTTAAACTTTATTCTACACTGGGATAAATGATAAATATTTACCAGGCACAGAAATTAGATCAGTTGAGTTATGAACATCTATTAAGAATTGTTGAGATGAAACATCATATACTGCACATGGCTCCACACCTTCTAACACTTCCTTAACATCTTGCACTTGGGTCACATACTGTATTTCTTTATTTACTAAAAAAAAGTTGTAAAACGTTATCTAGTAACTTTTGCTAAAAAACAAACTGCATGTTAAAATTTTATGCAGATTTAAATCTTAATATGATCGATTACTGCGATTTAAAAATATATCATGTATCAGAGGTGATGTGAGAGACACGTAAGAATATATTTCTACTGCCACTACAGAGTGGCTTGGACAGTCATTGACATAAAGGAAATTAAAAGATAACAAATCTAAAAAAAGAGCATTAACTTTTCTTGTTACCTTTACTGGCTCAATGTTCAGTAAGGAAAATCAACAGGCTGAACTGATCGACATTTTATTGAGTCAGAATGTATGAGTAAAAGCTTAAAGTAATTTAAAAACTAATGAACAATAACACAACTACAATCGTTCTTTAAAATCTACAAACAACTGTAGCCTTTTTAAAGTAACGAAAATAAGAAAAAATAAATTATGTAAATAGCATAAATGTCGTACACAGTTATATACCAGTTTTTACAAACCACTTAAGAATGTGCCATCATTCTGTACTACAAAAAATTGATTAGATTCATTTTCGTCTGCTGGTAAATATTTGTAAGTTTCATAGGAATTTTTATCCATCTTGCGAATATTAGAAATTCACATTGTAAAGAAGCAGAAATTGCGGATGTAAAATTTCTTTGCTATTTCGTGTTTGTTAAAAAATCATTTATACAGTCGCAATTACACATTTTAGAACTAACGAGTGTTTTGTGATTATTAAAATATTCTTATTGACCTATTCTTCAACAACATCTGTTTTTATTATTTTGACGTTAGCATTAAACTCCTTTTTACAATGTTGTAATGTAGTTATACAACTCGTCACAAACGTAACAGGCAAATACTTGACCCCTACAGCCTATTCTGAAGTTTTATTTATAGTTACTAGTTGATCGGCTTGGGTTATATTAAATTAAAGATTATATGATTATTATCACAGAATGGTAAAAGCTATTTTAAAATTTAAGTACGTTTATTTCTTTAAAAAAATATTTATAAAAAAAATAATTTAGCTAGTGAATACAAATATTTTATGGTATAGTAAAATCAAAAACATAATTAATATTCGAAAATGCTTCACAATTACTAGTATTCGAAAGGGCAAGAGCATAATCACATAATTGAACGGGTTCATAAGATGGTGCTTTTAATTTACCAACAGCTGTTAATTGAAGGATTTGATTCAACATAGTATTTTTTTGTATGTTATTAGCACAGGAGGTCCAATCACATAAACGAAATCTAAAAAATGTTGCATCGCAACGATAACATTGTTTTGTCAATGGTAAATCATATGCACAGCCATAGTAAACTATTACTCCAAATTTATCCAAAATTTTTAATAAAACGTCTTCGTATGCACCTCCCAAACAATTTAGTGCTAAAATTGGCCGGGTTACTGACGTATTGAAACATGTTAACTCTTCGGCTTCTTCAAGAGTATAGACAGCGGTCGCTCCTAAATTTAGCAAATGTAGTCTCATTGCATCATACCCACACCGGTTAGCGACAATGTTGATAGTATTTATGCCCCAAGCTTTACATAGCTGTATTACACTTTGTCCACAGGGGCTATTTGCTGCATTTTGAATTATTGTGTCTCCTGGAGATACATAACGAAAATCTTTGATCATTCTATAAGCTTCACATGGTGCTAATGTAATCATTGAAGCTACAGGCAGAGGTATGGTTGGAGATATGATATGAACATCTCTTTGATGATATGTTCCATAGTACCTCCAAGTTCCCAACCACCTGGAGGTTAAAACAACTCTACAGCCAGGTTTTACAGTAGAAACATTTCTTCCGATCTCCACAACTTCACCCACCCCTTCATCTCCAGGTACATGCGGTAAACTTGGTAAACAACATCCTCTACCTACAAAAAAAAATTCATTATACTTTACAATAAAATTAATTAATGCTTGTGTACAAAAAATATTATTAGTGGAGATGAATAGTATTAACAGCTATTGTCTGTAAAGACTTGATTTATAAAAATTTTACCAGTGTCAGATTATTTGTTTTAAATAGTTTTTGAGGACCATTAATAGTAAGTTTATATGCAAGTTTAACTTAAAAACTAATACCTTATCATGTATACATTCCAATCTAGGTAGACAAGAAATAGAATAAAAAACAGTATTTTAAACATGTTTTATTTTTCCACATCATTTTAATACAATACATATATATAGCTAAATAACATTTAATAACTAAAGTCTAAAATGTATTTGCAACCGGTGAAACCCTGTGATGAAAGGGCATTACCCACTGCTTCTTTGTAATTATCAAATTTCACCATTTTATGTACAGGTCCTTTAAGATTATTTTCACACATCATAGATATGATATCATCAACCATTTTATTTTTTTCTGCTACTACAGCTTTCTCATTCCATGCAGTCATCCAAAAACCATAAAATGACAAGTTCTTAAAAATAAATGCTGAAGTTGGGATATTTACTGGTTCTCTTGACATTCCGCCATAAGTAACCATTTTGCCTGAATGTTGTAAATGTCTTAACATTTCAAGGGCATTCTTTCCTCCTACACAGTTTAAGGCTAATGTGGGTTTTTCAATCAATTTATCTTTGAAAATATTTGTTGACCGCAATTCCTCTTCTGTAAGCACATAAGTAGCACCTAAACATTGTAAATATTGTTTTAGCTCATTAATTTCTGGCCTATTCCTCACAATGTTTATATTTTTCACTCCCCAGGCTTTACATATTTGGATAACATTCTGTCCACATGCACTATTTGCACCATTTTGTATTACCACAAGACCATTTCGAACAGTCACAAAGTCTGTTAACATTCTATAGGCAGTGCATGGGTTTACTGTAAGAGTTGCAGCCTCTACTAACCCCAAGTTATCAGGTACAACTTTTAAAACCCTTTGATTGAATATACCTATATCCCTCCATGTCCCTTGAACTGGTTTAGTAACAATAACTTTGTTTCCAGGTTGTATTTCCTTAACTTCTTTACCTATTTCTTCCACTATTCCCACACCTTCATTGCCTGGTACACTTGGAAGATTAACTTTTACTGGATACTTTCCTAAAAAATATAAAATTATATTTTAGTATTAAAACTTTCGCATTTTAAAGACAACATATATCAATAATAAAATACCTTATGAGCACTAAATCCTTTTCGATATGAAATAGACGCAACAAACTTATGTCTGTGAAAACACATGCAAGAAATAAAAGTAGTCCAATACCTTGTATGGTGTTAATATCAGCTGGGTTAATCGGTGCAGCTAGCATGCGAACTAATATGTCTTCGGAACCAAGAGGAGGCACTTTACATTCTTTAAATTTAATTACTTTCATAGGGTCACCAAATTCACAATATACTAGCTGTTTGGACATTAAATTCCTAATAAAATTGTTAAAGATTATTTCAGGTTTATATAAGCGGTTAATAGACCAAAACATAGCTTTTGTCAGCGGCAAAGGAGCCATGATTAATGTTATTTATTGATTTTTTATTGTAGATTTATATTAATTTTAAGTGAGATGTTTGACTTTTTACATAACGATGTAATAACTAATTTGAATTCAACAATTTTTATATTTTAATAATTCTTTTCATAGTTCATGCACTTTCATTATGTGAAAATCATAAAATTTTACTGACAGTTGTAAATGTCATATAAAATAGAGTTGACAGGTGCTACAGGAGTTTGTTTTCTTATAGCATATTTGTGCCAATGTACGAGTTGCACTAGTTTATATTTTAAAATATCGCTTCGATAAGTAACTCTTTTTATTAATATTATCGTTTTATCAATATTAATTTCTTGATTGTCAATATTAACCAATTAGTAATTTTTATAATTCAACAAGCGACGAGACGAGCGGAACATTCACATGATGGTAAGTGATACGCCTGCCCAAAACAAAGTAACGTTAGTTAGAATGGTATACACAGTACCACATTGCACTCGTCCCTTGAGATATAGGATGTTAAATCTCGTTACTTTAATAATTTCGTTAGCTACGATTTTCTTCAAACAGGAACACAGTAATGTTTGCGCAATTCTGTTTGACGGCTAGACGGTATCTGGCAACAGAGAGCTACCACCAGTAAAATCAATATATGTATAACTAAGTCGTCAATTTGCGGAAGGTCATCGGTTCATATGACGATGATGATAATTAAAGATAAGTACATATATTTATATTAAAAATTCGTAGGAATAAACATGATTTGTAACAAAATATTTTAGCAAATATAAGAAACCGATGAAGGTTTGGTGAGATTTCATTTATGTACATGAAAAAAGAAAACCTTGTACATATCTTCTTTGCATACATAATACTTTGTAAATACCTGTATGACAATTTTGACCGCTTTAGACTTCATTATTAATTAAAAAAGACTAAGTAAAAGATAATTTAGACGTATGTTACCCAGTGTTTAATTTGGAGACATTAGATTAATGTTTTTTTCGTTTTTCTCAAAGGCTCGGTTCAAAAAGATTTCCTATATAGGTTTTGAAAAAAGTTACATATTTTATTGATTTTTATTAAAATAAACTCAAATCAACGTGTGAAATATAATTATCATTTGTCCGATAAAAATTTTTTTACTCGTCGGTCTAAATCTTTTCTCTTCCGTATAGTAGTTAAATACAGTGCTTCTGTTTCTATAGAAGGCATAAGCGATTTCGGTACACGAAGACGACGAGCACGAACTAATTGCCACGACCCGCTAGAGTTTCGGAAACTGCTCCGGGAGGCACTTAGTTCTTTAATCTCTGAAGGAAGTGGGCGAGGTGAACTGAAATAACAATCAAAATAATTAATAAATTTACTAAACTAAAAAATAAAACATCCTTATAAAAAGATCCCTGAAGGTGTACAAAGCTTTAACAGCGCCTATCGACTTGGTAAGTTGTAGTGTCCTGGGCCGACCGACTACGAGATGGTTTTTTTTTTTTTTTTTACGTGGGGGAAATGCCTACGCATACTCGTCCTCGCGGGGGCAAGGACGAGTTATGTCGGACTTGCACCGACTAAAACCCCCACGATGTTCCGCCTCATCGCCATGATGGCAGGGTCACGGGAACGCATGCACTCAACCGCGACCCTGCCGGCGCTGGCCGCTTGCGCAGCCCCACCTCGGGAGGGAGGGACGAACTCTCCCTTTCCAGGGCGCGCCGGAACATGCAGCGCGCCCCCTCCTCGACCTCATGCGTGTGCGGGCGACCGGTTCCCCCGAACCTGTCGCCCAGAGGCCATGGGAGCCACTGGAGAAAACCTCTCCCGGCTCCCCGCGGCCCCACCGCCGCCGCATCGCCGGTGCGACACCGGTTGGCCGCAGAGGGTACTCCCTCCGCGACCCCACCTCGGCTGCGAGGGGCGGTATGAAACCGCCCCTGCAGCCGGCCGCTAGGGCAGCACAAAGCCGCCCCTGCGGCCCCCGGCCGTTCCGGTGAGCTCCAGTTACCCCAACCGGTGCTCGAACCTGGAGCGGCCGCTTCGGCCAGCCCTTCGCCGCGGGCCGGTCGGGTGGGTTCCACTTGGCTTCACCGTGTACCGACCGGACCACGGTTACTAAGCCCCTCCGCCACGACAAGGCGAGAATCCGTTGGAGGGGGACTACGAGATGGTCTGACGACATAAACTTTTCGAGGACTCAACGGATGCAGGTGGCATCAGACTCGTCGCGTAGGAAATCTATTGTGTGTACTTTAATATTTTAACAATAGTTTGATAAGTGCAATTATTGTAATATAATAATTGAATAGTTTTTGTATGTTAATACTAACTATTCTCTAGTTATTGAAGTTTTTAGTCGTGCTGGTGCCGTTACGGATGGTATGCTATATTCAAATGATGAATTTCTTTTTAATCCTGTTATAAAAGAAACAAATTTTAAAAACTTGAAATAAATTTAAATCACATATGATTCATGACATTTTTTTTATATGAACTCGAACAAACTACGTTAAGTAATCTCTTCGCAGAGGAGTAATTTCATCAACGTAACATATAAAGTAAAAGAAGCTAAGTTAGAGAAGTTAGTGCATAAATTTTAGATGAAAAATTTACCGGAGTATCTAACTTTTGACAAGAAACTCCGATCTTTCCATTTTTGTGAACAAACAGGGCAGACAGAACGTCGGATAGACCATTTTGGTATCTCCTTAGGCTGAATTGTTTGTGTCTTTTGAAATGCTGGTATTCCTAATTGCGGTTCCTAAAAGAAATATAATTTTTACTTTTTTAATCATTATTTTAAAAAATATAATAAAGTGGCTGTATATTAAATAGTAGTAATAGATTTCATTAATTGATGCTGTTAAATAGATTCAAACGCTAAAACAAATAGTTTGATTATTTTTCTTATGGTTATTATATATATTATATTAATTAAGTGATTTGATTCAGTTTGCAAGAACTCTGGATAGTTATTATTAAGGTAAAAATATCATACAGGTGCTGGTATTGAAGGATTGTAAGCGAGTATAGAAGGGATATCCATGTCGCGGCGTGTGGATACTCTGGAGAATCGGGAACGTGATACACTTCGATCCGTCATTCGTATGCCGAGCCCGTGCGTACAAGGCTCATTAGTTTCCCTAAAAAAGTTAACAGATTTTGTAATTTTAACAAGTATATATTCAACTATGTAATACATTTAATTAATTTTAAAGTGATGTTAACATCTTGATCAGCAAAATTTTGTTAAAAAAGTTTTTTCATTGCTATTAGTACAAGTAAAGGCTGTCTGCGTTGTTATCATCTGCACGTCTTATCTTTATGAACATATATATAATGTTCCCATAAATGTAAAAATTGCAGGCAAGTCAAACTGTTCAAACCCTCGGTCTCCTATCTCATAAACAACGCGAATTCTTATTCTTGATTCTACAGTATACTATGAAAATGGCTGAAATAAACTAAACGTGCAATTTCTACGACTGTTAATTTCCATATATTTCGATAGAATCTACTACAGAGTTAAATCAATTTAACAGATTTTATTTATGACGATTCTTACTCATCAGAGTCATCATCATTCTCTTTAGGCAATTCTATGGTTTTGTCTTGAGATTCTCTTAGCTCCGAGTTTTGATTGCGCACCAAATTTAATAGCATTGTATCATGAACACCCAAATCCTGAAATCTTTTAAAATAATAAATCTCTATATCCTGAACTATTATTGTAAAAGAATAAGAACTTTTTAGAAATCATAATCGTAATTTTAGCCTAATAATATCGGTTACTGGATATAAATCCCTATGTATATTCAGTAGGGCTCTCCTTAACTCTAACTCTTTAGATTTTTGCAAGCGGAGTGTGTTAGTAGATGACGTAGCTAAAGCTACTGAACTTTTACTTAAGTTGCTTCCTCCTGGTTATCTTTCAAGCAAAACGTGGTTACTTAATGGTTTAAGGGATACTCTATTAAACAGTTTTCTCAGTTGTTGATTTAATATTTACCGTAATCTTTATTTGGTTCAAAGGATGATTAGTGATTGAAGTAAAAGTCATTTGTCAATATTTAATACGAAAACACTTTTTTGAAAATTTTTAAACTAGCTGACTAATATCTTTAAATGTCGACACCGAAATTTAACTAGTAAGATTAAAGATTACTATATGACCTCACACATATTGCGCACTTACCTCTCTTTCTATATTGAAATCGAGATTACCGGTGCAGCCTAGCTCAAGTAATTGTACCTGTTGAAAACAGGTTTATGTTCATACCTGTTTTACTAAGGAACGTAAATTACTTCGCTATTCGTGGACAAGATTAATAGCGAATACAAAAGATTTTAATGTAATACAATTAAAATAGGATTTTTGTAACAATGCTACCAATATTTGATCTCTAAACAAAAAAATACACAGTGCTACCTACGTTTTTGACTGACTGTAGAATAGACAAATATACAAGAATATACAATCGATTCTAATATGAATGCAATTTAAAATTTAATAAGTGTTAATACGTTTTAATGACTTTGTAAAAATGGTACGTATGAATGGGCGAATCAAACAACACCTCTAAAAGACGACAATGATGGTCCAGCAACTGCCGCGCTCATTCGTGTCATGTCTCATTTTATGAAATAAAAGGTATCATAGCAACGATATATCTCATAATTATTGACCTAAAAAATTTAATACATCATTATCAGGCCAATTACTCTTTTGACTATCATTGTTTTCAACTTTTTATGTAGTTTTATATTTAGTGCAGATTAACGATAATTCATGTTATTATAATACAATTTACTCACTGTTCGCTATTTCTTTTCAAATCATACATTTCGTTTATTACTGATACAAACGAGTACAGATTTTTTTTACATTGAGAAGTCGTGCTGGAATCTAAGGACCTCATTCTTTGCAAAAGCATTGCGTATGGGTCGGTTTCATTACCCATGAACGATATACGGCTTTGATCATCAGATTTTGCTTTCCTTTAATGGAGACATGTTAGGTAATAATGAAATTCCTAATAATGAGATAACACTATCACGTAACGAGCTTTAACCAAATCTATGATTAATATTTATACTTTCACTTGATAAGTTTTTGTTATATTGATATATTTATTTTGTTATTATTATAATCGGAACAGTTAATTAAAAACATGTGCATAATAAAATAATGAATCATAATTTATATTGAACGTTCAAAACAAGTAAAACGGTAATCACAATTTCGACATAACTTGCAATGAGATTTTACACAATAGTATCTCCTTTTCAGAAACATCGTAAATAAATTATTAGTTAATAAACGTCACGCCTGCAAGCATATAAACAATAATTGTTCGTTTGTGTTTTTGTCGAGCGGGAGAATAAAAGATCGTGATGGAGGCTGCAGTCATAGTGCCATGTTGACTTTTTCTCGGCATCCGTGAGTCATGAGCCATGAGTCATATTTGGTTGCCGTACATTCGGCACCGCGCGAGATACGGCGCCAACAGCTTCGATAATCAACTTATATCCAACATCCGTCAATAATTAACATTAATGATAAGTTTCATTTTATTTGCTAGTGTAATAAGTAAATAAAAAGAAAAAAATATTTAAAAACTAAGAATACATGTTGAAAATCCTTTCATAGCCTTTTTATACTAAATATTTTTTAATTTCAACCAACATTAAAAGGTTTGTTGATGAGTACAGTTTAGAGTATCGCGATTTCCAGTTTCCTATCTTTCTCCACGAGTATTCATCTTCTCTGGAATAACATATGAAGAGGTTAGTAAAATATATATACGTTAAAAATTAAGTTACCTGAAGTTCTTTTATACATAATGAAAAAATACTTTCATGGTCTTTGTAATGTACTTTCAATTATGAAATCTATTGTTTGGCTAATTTCTAATTACATACAAAATAAAAAAAATAAAGTAGGAGATTATTCTATAATTATTGTTATGCAATAAACTACAAATCAAATTTCCGGAATGCAAGTCTTACATTTAATTGATTATAAAATTAATATTTTTTTTTATGTCAACACGGCCTCGATGTTTAAATAGACATTGTTAATGTCATACATTGAGTAGGTAACGTAAACGATCATAATGAACAGCTTGCGCCTACGTCTTGTTACAATTCACTTGATAAACGTGTTTGTTTTAGAGTCAGGAGTGCCCGAGATTGGCACGCTCCGAGTCGAAGGTCAAATTCAGAAGACATTTAACTGCAGGGCGGAGGAACGCCAACTGACGGTTAAAATTGTAAACAAAATAATATTTGTTCTCATAGAATATATCATATAATCATTGTATTTATTTCAAAGAAAAGAACAATAGACTTTTAAACTTGTGTAACCGTGATTGGAAAAGGTGTATTGTTACATTATGGGATTTGTTAGTTGATAGTAAACGATATATTCTACATTAAAGTTGTGCTATATAGGATTTTGATATAAGAAACTCTTTACGTTTGTAACATAACGAGCCATGAATATATATTAATGATGTAAATAATTTTGAATAACTAATATTTAGTAATACACAACTTTCAGATTAATTTTACATATATGATGAATATTTTTGTTATTAACTAATATGACCGCAATTTTACATGTTAAGTGACAATAAGACCGTGGATGGATAAGATTGCTCGCCCTGAATGTTATGGTTCTTATATGACAATCAGTACACTGCAATGCTGACAGGATATGTCACCCGACACAACATATGGCACGGTGTAGGACCAAAGACCGTGTTGTAAGACAAGCGCATAGCCGCAGCGCCACGCAAGTAGTTAAAGTTATGCAATATGCACATAAATATTGTAAACATTTTAAACAGTTACACTTCTTCTTATTATATCTTAAATAAACATTAAATAATTAAATAAGTATCCAACGATATTTATTACACAGACGAAGCACGCCACATGTGCCGGAATTCACTTTCTCACTTCGTGCAAGCTACGCGTGCGCATGCTATTTGCTATCACAACTATTTACTAAACTATAACTATTCTAGGTTTATCAACAGCTCTTACTGTTACACGCTAGTCTTAGCTAGTTACTCAATTCTAAAATAAACATAATTATCGGATTCATTAACGATTTCTGTTATTTTTTAGTACCCTCTCCTACAAAATACAAAAAATACATCTACACTTTAATTATCAATACTGTTGTTTAAAAAAGGTAACTTGAAACCATTTTTGTCGTAAATAGACATCGTTTTTAATCACGTAATCGAGAGGATGGATGTGTACTAGTGGTGAGTAATACGTCTGCAATAGTGTTAATTATGATATTAACACAGTACTACTATTACCTTGTTGTTTTGATATACATCTTATGTCTCTTTAGATTAGTAAATCCAATAGCTACAGCTCTTTTCAAACCGGAACAAAGTAATGTTTGCATTTTCTACACTACTCATCGGAGACCGTCTCCGGCGATGGTATAATATTTTATCATTATACATGAATATTATCTTATTTAAAATATATATACTCACGGCATCTTTATAGAAAAATTATTTACTTTAAAATCATAATAAAATGTTATAAGAGATATAGAAATGACAATAATTATGACATTTTTGTAAATATGTCAAAGACATTGAGGTTTTTTATATTTTATTTTCAAATTTGTTTTAGGATTGCCACCAACTATTATCGAAGTATTACCTTTATGTATTTAAAATGTAAGTGAAACAGTTAAGTATTTTAAATTGCTTTGAAAAGCTGATGTTTCCGAAGGCTAATCTTGAAACCGCAGGCTTGTGATAATTTGTGAATTTATATACTTTTTTATATTTTTTTATTATTTGTTATGTTAACTGGCTGCCGCCGTGGCGCAATTGCTAAGCCTTTGTCTTGTAATATGGTGGTCCGTAGTTCCATGCCGGGTTCACAAATTGTGGAGTCTGGTTGGCAGGCCTGGCACACTACCAATGCTTGTTTTGAACATCTGCCGTCATAACAGCATTGCTGTGTTCCAGTTGTGAACATATAATAGCTAGAGTAATCTGGCCAGACACACTTCATCCATGGTATAATTGTAAGTAAAGATATTATCAATTTAGGTCAAATTTAATCCACAGAAGACAAAAAATACAGTATAGACATTAACACTGGTGGTCGGTCTCTGTTAGGTGACAGGTCTGCAAACATTATTGTCTTCGGATTCAAAAGGCATTGTACTTAGTAAAATTACTGGATTAATAAGATAGCATCTATGGTTTCAAGGCGACGGGCACAATGTGGTGCAGTGTCTATCATCCTAACCAGCGCCATATTGTTATGGGCGGGCGTATCACTTACCATCATGTAAATGTCTCGTTCATCTCGTCGGATAGAAAGCAAGAAAACCCTTTACAAAGCGATAATTCACATATGTCCTTATTAGTAAAATAATAAACATTGCGTGTTATTCTCCTCTTTGTGTCCGGTTAAAAATTGTGATATTTGCTTCCGGACGGCCATGGATATCAGTTTCTCGTTCACCTATTCGTAGAAACTGGTCTTACATATCAAAGGACACTTAAAGCTTTATGAATAAAGAATGTTAAAAATGTATTCTTGTGAAAGTCGAAATGTTTTGTATTTATTAACAATTAAAGACTTGTATTATTGATAATTAATCGAAATTCGTTCAATTAGTTATAAAGTTAACACTAATTAAAGAGATTATATAAATGTATCTATGGATGATGTAAGAATACTCTGCATTCATTTAGATTAATTCATAAGAACCGTTTCTAAATGTTTTTTGATTAACCTAATAGTTTAAGTTTCTGTTGTATCTTTTTTAATTCCAATTAACGATGGAATAATTTATTTATTTGTCTATTACTGTGGCCTCGTTAACAAAGGCAGCCAATCATTTGACATGTCTATAATCATAAAAATTGTGAATATTAACGTGATCGGCACCGTCATACCAGTTTACTATCGTTGCTATGGTTTTTCAGGACCCGGATGTAATATTTACTTTCTCCCTTGCCTCTTCACTACGCCTATTTGATAAACTTTTATATTATTAAATCTATATTAGCTATATTTATGTAAACATATGTACTTATATATATATGTACATATATACACATAAATATACATATATTTATTTACGCTATTGGTATACCGAAGAAAGTAAAGTAAAAAAATAATAAAATGAAATTAAGTCATAGCTCGCTTACTACAGTTAATTAATTTAAGTTAATATAAATTCTTCACATTGCTTAAATCGTGTATGTGTACAAAGAAGACATTTCAAGTACAGGAACGGTGACTACGGGAATTAATCTATTTTAATTACTTATTTATATGTCTATATAGAGTGACTTTTATTTAATTTTTTTAGTTCTACAAACAAGTTTTTTCTTTATTTGTAGTAAATATCTTTGCACCGACTAAAACCATGAGATCATCCATGACGATGTGATGCGAATATTCAAGAGTGTGGAAATAATCTACAAAAAATGGAGAATGGACAACATGGAGAATCTTATTTTGATTCCCTAAATAAACTTTGCCGATGTGAAACTATAGAATAAAAGCGAAAAATTTTTAAATGGTAAATTACTGCAGAGTTTTTAACTGTACTTACTACTCTTTCTTTTTTATCTTATTATATCATATCTTCTGGATACATGGCTTTTCTCTTTCCTCATGAAAAAATGCTCCGTTGAAAAAATATTACAAAAGCTATATAGATTATTTTCTGAAGAATAGTGTTGGCTTTAGTTGTCGGCTCGTTTGTGTAACACGTAGCCGGGTTAAATTTGTAGAGGATAATATAATACTAATCCTTTTTAAAATCCAATAGGCTCATTCTAATATATCAAAGCGACGTCAAAAGTCAGACGTCTAAACCTGTCGAGAGAAGACATAATTTTGTTGTTGTTATCACACTCATAATGTATAATATTTTCATATAGTGAAACAAAGCAAATGGTTGATCAGCGAAACGATAAAAGAGTATTCAAGAAGCTGATGTAATGCGGTATAGTTGCACATTGTTTAGGGGCCATGTGAATGATGCTTGTCATACGATATAAAAAACAAATATTTGTGGCAATCACTGGAGCTGGTGCTGATCAGCCTGTTAATTGAAGTGAGCGAAGAAAGTTTTTTTTTTAATAACAATAAACTAGCCGTCAACTTTAATTTCGCGTAGTGTTAAGTGACAATGATGAAGCGTAATCGCCTGGAATACTGTGGCTCTTGTATAATGACAGCCAAAACAGGATAATGTTATCGCCACAGATTTTCATTATAAGGGAGGTAGCTATTAGGTCCTTACACATGAAACTTTTTTTGAAATCCAACACTTTGATCTGAAATATCTTCTCTTTAGTTAAGAATTCCAAATTCAAATTATAAATTCATTTAGTTGGTACATTTGAGTTTTGAAAACAGTCATTCATTTGTTTTTTCCTCATTACTTTTTTCTTTGGCGTCGCTTATTACCGCACAATAGAAAACATGAAATATCGGTATATTTACGAGTACGAGTTCTACCGTGGCATCAGTGCTGCAGAAACAGCTCGAAGGATTAATGATGTGTACGGCGCTGGTGTCGCAAAAGAAAGCACGGTACGTTTTTGGTTTCAACGTTTTCGTTCTGGAAATTTCTGCCTTCAAAACCAACCCCGTGGACGGCCGGAGACCAAAGTGGAAAATGAAGAATTCAAGGTTATTGTGGAAGCGGATCCATCACAAAGTACTTCAGAGATTGCTGCAGGTTTCGGGGTTAGTGACAAAACTATGTTAATCCACTTGAAGCAAATCGGCAATTTAAAAAAACGAACGATGGGTACCTCATAAATTGAGTAAATTGAACTTGGAAACACGCGTCGACGGCTGCTGCTGTGTTACTTTGCTCAACCGACACAATAATGAAGGGATTTTAAATCGAATCATTACTTGTGATGAAAAGTGGATACTGTACGATAATCGGAAGCGCTCGTCGCAATGGCTGAACCCTGGAGACCCAGCCAAATCCTGCTCTAAACTAAAATTGACTCGGAAAAAGTTACTTGTGAGTGTTCGGTGGACTAGCGTCGGTGTCGTTCACTACAGCTTTCTAAAATCTGGCCAAACGATTACGGCAGATATCTATTGTCAGTAAATGCAAACCATGAAGGTAGAACTAGCTGCTAAACAACCGAGATTGGTCAATCGCTCTCGGTCACTGCTGCTTCACCACTAAGTTAGATGAGCTACAATTGGAATGTCTGCGACATCCACTGTTCTTCCCGGACCTTGCCCCAACAGATTACCATTTTTTCCGGAATTTGGACAACTTCTTACAAGGAAAAAAATTTAACTCCGATGCGGCAATCCAAACCGCCTTCAAAGAGTTTATTGATTCGCGCCCCCATGGTTTTTTTAATAAATGGATCAATGAACTACCTATGAGATGGCAAAAGTGTATAGATAACATCGGTGCATACTTTGCTCAATTAAATATATTTTGCAAAAAAAAAGACTTTATATTCCTCCCGTACACAACGCCAATTTCATATATAAGGACTTAATATATTGGCGAATAGGAAAAACTCTATCATTGATCTAATTTGTTTTTTAAAGTTATCTAATAGTGCAAAAAATTTGAATGTCGAAGACATTTGATGTGATTACGAGTTGGAGCAAATAAAGTATTGTACAAATTGTTGGTTTTGAAATTTGACTGCGACATGCAAATATCTGAAGTAAAAGCGAAACATCCTTCGATGGACGTTCATAGCTCAGATTTGAGTTTTCATAACTCAGATAGTAAGTCGTATTATTTTGTGTTTTTTCTTTCCCCTTTGTTTAGGATTAATCGATTCAACTACTTCAAAGTTTGATAATACCTTGTAAGAATATTAGAAAGTCAGTCTACAAAGTATTGTAATTTAAAAGATAATTATATTTTCAGAAATTCTAATATTTGTTGTCAGTGGAAGATTTGCTATAATTTTACATTTATAAACCGTAACTTGTTCGAATGTTAGTGAAAGGAAGTAAAATTATTGCGGATGTTAAACTTTCTTAGTAGACCTATTTATGCATTTTTAATGTAAATTTCTTTCCTTGGGTTACTTAAAATTACTATTACAATTTCCTAGTATTTAAGTAATTTGATTGTAATTCTGTATGGACGTAGCGAAGAAATCATAAAACTACATGTTTCCACAGCATCTATAATTTAAATGTTACCTGTTCAGGATATCGATCTTGGGTTCCTTGTATCTCATTCTGCGAAATTATATATTGAGGCACTAGTCAAGTTAGTTCTACATACTGAAGTTATTATAATGAGGACGAAGTACCGTTCTAATAATTGCAGCAGAAGACTGAAGCGTTGTTTGTAAAGTGTATCGATCTCATTTTACGCGCAACTTTGTATATGAGGAGAATTGGGATCACGACCACAGCCGGCATTAGCTGCACGGGGGATACGTTTTTGCCATAAATGTAACCTTTTTTTTTAAAAAACCATCAATGAATGTTTTGTTTTTCTTTTTTTCATTTTATTCTCTTTCCGCATTTCTTGTTCTCGGATTCCGTTTCCGAAAGCCTCGAGTCTGGTGAAGCGGTAAAATTCGTCAATAAGACTAAAAGTGCAAACATTATTCATAAGTTAATAAGTAGATATGTATTTGTTTGATATTTGGGGCTGTTAACCATTTTACCGTTTCCTCGACCATAGGTTTAATTAATTAAATTCTTAACTCTTTTTTAAACTCTTAATTTTGGATTCCGCGAGTTTTTAACCACTTAAAACTAACATTAGAGATAATGATTATAAAAAAACATGGGATTGTATTAATTGCGAATAATATCGATATGCAACATGGTTAAATAATCAGTTAATGTTTTTGTTTTTAAGCCTTCGCAAAAGTTAAGAGTAGCATCGTCGTTGTGACCGTTAAATCAGTCAGAGCGTCCTGATTCGGTGTCAAAAATGTCGTGGGAGCGCCGCGGACTTGTTGAATCTGACAAAAGAAACATTTGTTTAGTGTCGCGTTAGTAATTGCGGTTCGATAAGTAATAGGATTTCGGTCTAGCCGTGTTAAGACAGCGGTCGGCGGGGGCGATACGGCGCGGCCCTCTGGTGAGCGTGCCTCGGCTCTTGGCGCTAGTCGGCCGGCTCGCGGCGCTTCGCGTGCACGTTGTGTCGTTGTTTACACAGCAACGCAACACGCTCTACGTTAACGCGCCCTATTTAAATCAAACGCAAACCATTCACATCAACCAACTTGTGTCAAATAGAACATCGACAGTTTCAATCTGTAGATAGGTCGATGGAGCGGGTTTGGAACCGGCTCTGTGACCATATGATCCGCATCTGAACGCGTGCCGTACTCTCAGATATCGGTACACAGTATAATGCGGATTAACAATTGAAGAGTGCATCCTAACTACGTGCTAAATAGACAACTAAGTTAAAAGTGAACATAATTCTTAGTGTCTGATGTTGGTACCAACATACTAATTGTTTTTATCGGAGATGTGATTGTTGACGTTGTGATATTGTATACTGGTGGCGTTAACGGGATAGTGCGATGGCTGGTGCAAGTGAGGACGGTGTGTCTGTGGAGGAAACTGTACCCCCAGCAGCCGTGGAAGGCCGAAAGCGGGGATTAAGCGGGTCAATGTCACTGAGAACCCGCAAGCTCGGAAGGCGGCTTTCGCGCAGCATGTCGATTGTTGCGCTGAAGTTACCAGAAAAGGCACAAAGCATAACCCGCTCTTCTTCGAAACTAATGCGATCTGGAAGCCGCGACAAGAAAAACAGATCTTTTGAGCTCTCCATTATACTTCCAGACAAGTCTCAAAAACAGGTAATTTTGTGTTTAATCAACTACGATGGTACTTGCAAACCCGTTAGTAACGTTAACAATGAGAAAATATTAAACACGCAAAAAGCCGATAAAAAAAACTAATCTAGGCAAACAGCCTTTAATGATTGTCCAGAGTTGGACAAAGCTGCTATTAGCACTATTTGTGTTTCGTATAGATTCTATTGATCATAAAAATAAACTATTACTATAAAAATATGACAAGAATAGAACAATATTCTGTTATTTAAAAATAATATTTCTTTGCTTTAATATAAACTTTTCTACACTTATTTCTCTTTGTCTTAGAAATCTAATGCTTGTGTATGTTGTGTTTAGTGAACTGTAGTTTAGGTATTCGTTACGTGTAAAAGGTCTCGACTTAGGCGATACACGCGTGCGGCGTCATATGGTGCGCATTCAAATGCTCTTGGCTGCCCATTGCAGTTTCGAGGGGACGTTTCTCCACTGCGGCACGTCGCCCACACCGCGGATTTCTCCATTGATATAATAATGAGTTGCAATTGCCTCCGTTCAAATCCGTCACCAGGCATTGTTTGCGTTTGTCATTGAACCGGGGAATTGCGCGCTCTTTATATCTTGATTGTTTGACTGCCGGCCGAATGCCCACCGACGTATCTACTAACAATCCTTTAAACCTGTACTAGATTGTAATAATTGTATTTACTAAGGTTGATCAACGAGTGATCTGTGTTACTATTTTATGTTAAAACATTATACGTATATTAACATCTTCTTGTTCCCCTCCAACTATTGAAGATCAAACAATGATATTTATTAATTCCATACAGATAATGATAAGTGTTTAATCTACTACGAAGGTACTTGGGAACCCGTTTGTAATGTTGATAATGATAGAATATTAAATACTGGTAATTAGCCGATAAAAATTCTTGTATACTTGCTTCTTAACCATAAATAAAAAAATATTAATTGCTTAAAATGCCTTGTGATTATTTAACTTATTTCATAACGCATAACACATTATATAATACAACGTAAATAAATTATTATTCACAGTGTTTTTAAAGTCTTTATATTAATTAAAACATAAATTTGAATATTAGTGCTAATTTATACTATAAAGAATCGGGGATAAGGAAACAACCTGAGCATCGTTTTATTGGCCACTTATTATTCGACGTACTTCCGATAAATATCGTATCTGTAACATAATAAGTTAAATAAGTTGTTAAAACCAAATATTCATTAAAAAAGCCTTTGTCCATAACTTACTAAATTGCTGATGATTTAGTAAGTTATTAATCGCTATCACCTTGTAAGCAAAGGTCAAGGTTGTGCTCGGAAATAACTTCTTTCTTTTTATAAATTTCTTCCTTAAAAATATATTTTAATAATCATCATTCATGTTAAGCGATTGCAATAAGGTTAGAAGTTATTTTGTCACAAGTAAAGAAATCGTTTTTTACTTATTTTGTAGATTTATTTCTTTTAATTTCTTCAAGGAATATTTTTTAATTGACATGCATAAGAAACGTTGTTACAATATTTTAAGCAAAATACAAACAAAGTTAGCTTGAACGGAAATACTTTGATTGGACCACAGCTTCAATACAAAATGCTGCTTTTAGTTAATCTTTCACAAGATAAATTGTTGAATTTATTAAAAAATTTTCAACTTTAAAAGTAATTTTACTTGTACTAAGAGTACTGCGCTATTTGACTATCGCACTACTCTTATATTACTATTCGCGTTTAAAAATAGGATCATTAAATGACGTTAAATAAGCTTTTTAAAGAATAAAATTATGTAGAATATGCCTTTATAACATAAGTAGCATTTAACTACAATGAGGAAGTCCGCCCACTACACTCAGTGCGCGTCTTATGAAAATCGCAGAAGTATAAAGACAGGAAATAGCGCATAAAAAGATGAATTGTATGACGTATTAATTTTGTCAACAAGGAACATTTTATATTGCAACATTCACTGTTTCAATAAATACAACTAGTAGTATTACAGAGACATTATTAGTTTTTGTAGCGTATTAAACTTCATGATCGAAAATTCAAATGATTCACGCTGGTTGAAATACATATATCCTCCGTTGGACAAGATGACAACACAATACACTACCACTATATAAATATAAAATAAAAAGATGATAGAGTAGATAATTATAAATGTAATCGGAATTGTATGGATGAGCTTGTAGGAACATATTGAGGTAATATTTCTTGACGTTGTTGTTAAAACGCTTTTCAGATTTTTGATAACAAGAAGTGGTTAAGTAACATTATATTTAAAATAATACGCTACTACTTTCTACTATTGGAATTGACTTTTTGCTTCATAAGTTTTTGAGAGAACAGAAAACTTCAAACGGTCATAAACATTGTCTTGCTTGTTGACGGGGGCTATATCATATTTTAAATAAAATTGCTTGACCTCTAAAATACGCAAATTCTATTTCTACGTACCGATTTTATTATTTTAACCTTAATAATTCATTGTGATGGACTTTTATATTTGAATGCAGTAAACATTGACTCGAAATACAATTTTATAGTAAAAGTTTTTAATTTCACCGCTAAAACGACGAAACTTACACGAAAATTTGATTAAGAGGAATCGTGTATTTCATTTCATAATCATCATAATTTAGTTTTTAACTTGTCACTAGATAAATAAAGTGTCTATTTGATATGACTTTCAGTTTATTAATAACTACTCTTAATGATAGATAAAAATTATTAATATTTCAAAATTTAAATCAAATCTATTTCCGAATTTTATCGGCGTTTGTTCTCTTAAACTCTAAACCCTCAATGCACAAATTCTTTAAATTTCGCCGTGATGATTTAACTTAACAAGTTTTTCGATAGTTCATAAGTACTTGCTGTATTGAAGTAGCCAACGACCCGATTGCAAGTGAAAGTGATGTCGCAATCGGTACTACGTTTACTTGCTTATGTGTCTGCAGTCAAGCTTCAAATTAACTTAATTACATTAATTATCCTTCATTGCATATATACGGGCGTTTGGATGTATATTCAACACGTATACTGTCCTAATCTGATGAAATTACAGATACCTACAAAAGTTCTGGAGTATAATCAAAAAACAACCTCTTGGGAGAAACAAACGGTACAATGTTTGTAATCCTAACATTGTTATAGTCAGTGCTATGGATTAGAAACTTTTATGTTCTGACTCTGATCAAGGATAATTCATTTGGCACTGATAGCTTCATTTACAGTCATTAATTTAACATTTAATGTATAATTTATTAAAAATTATTTACTTCATTTATAACTAACGTGAAATGTTTTATTAATCACCATAGTTATTCATAAATTAATACAGAACAATTAAGTACAAAATCAATTTCGACATAAAGTAGTATAACGTGAT
Source organism: Ornithoptera alexandrae (assembly GCA_029030555.1). Taxonomy (NCBI): domain Eukaryota; kingdom Metazoa; phylum Arthropoda; class Insecta; order Lepidoptera; family Papilionidae; genus Ornithoptera; species Ornithoptera alexandrae. The sequence goes on along the minus strand of JARDVY010000064.1, from coordinate 2,162,916 downwards.
AACTTATTATTTTTCGCCAATTTTTGAGATGGCCGAAAATGTTTAAACGAAAAACTGAGAGGGTATTAAGAAGTCTATACATAAAAATATTTATGATTCATAAATATTAATAGCAATGAACTCCGTATTTTTAACTGACCGTTCTTATTGAATATATGAGTGGAAAGGCTTCTGTGACCTTTATAATTAATGTAACGGAATGAAATAGATAACCGCGGTTTGTAAGGTTGCAATCAATGTAACGGTAATTATTAAATATTGATATATCAAAGTCGTTTACGTCCAGTAAAGACGTTTCCAAAAATGATTGGCCCTGTTTTGGCAACCGCACTGCCATAGGAAAGTATTTGGCACAATGCAAGTATGACCGTGTTTTAAAATAACAAAACATTAACACTTCCAATTTTGTTTTGTTCGATTTTAAATAAAATGCTCACGTCTCTTCATGAGTATGTCTAATACAAAAATAGTTACTATAATGCGTCCGTAACAGTCTGGCAATGAAACTGTTTAACTTCTGTTTAGCGCAAGGTAAATAAACTTACATTTTTTACAGTGTTAACAAACATATAAAGTTTCATCTGACCAATACGGAGGATCGTGTGTGTCGGTGGTTTTCGTCCAAAAAATATATGACTACCTATAATGTCACTAATATTATGAATGTATTATGTAAAAGAAAAACTTAATAAATTCAAGTCTCTCAATTATTGATTCTGTTTTAATAATTGGTTTAAATAATAAATCTTTTTGCAACCCGTCCAAACATTTTCTCATTAGACTTTGTAGTCTTCTGGATTTCTATCTCCATCTTTGCGTATTTGCTAATATTGATGGTAATTTTATCATGTAAACTGTTTTCGTCAATAGAGAATAAAGAGATGTATACATAAAACAAGTATAGTTTCACGGTTTGTATTAGAGTATCGCATTGTATGCCATGTGCGTCAATGTCCCGGACTTAAGCAAGTTTAGAGAGACCGCTTTCTTCAATAAAACTGTACTCAAGTAGTATTTTTTTTAAGGACAGGGACTAAATTTTATTACGTTTAACAAAGACGTAATAAAATATTTGGAAACAAGCGATAGTAATATTGGTACGAATAAATAATATGAAACAAGAAAAAATAAGGTTATTTCTTTAAATGATTTTAACTTATATTAATAAGGGAAAATAAAAATAATAAAAAATACTGGGTTTATAATGACATTTATAAATATTTTACATAATAACTGTGTTTAAACCTCCAAAATTTTTTCCGATCGTTAAGGAGCATGTGCAGGTGAAATAAAATCCATGATTCCAATAATGATCAAATTATTTATTTTCCATGTAATTTTCTCATCTGACATATATAAAATTTTTGTGTTGTGTTCTATGTTCTCACTTACATCGTTATTCTTTTTATTTTATATATTCCATCTCTTTATTGTACACAATTGTACTGAACAAACTGCATACATTTTGGTACTGTAAAGAAACATTTTAGACGCATATTCGATTAATGATAATACTATCTCGTATTAAATTGAAACAAAATTATACTATTTTATAATGAAACAAGATTATTTTTTTAAATAATACATATAATACTCAGTCCTGTCTACTGAGTGTTTGTAAGCATTAAACCATGTTCTTGGATGGATGCCATTTCTATTGATCGGCGACAAATATAAAAGCAAGCACTTATTATCTATACATCATGTTAGATAGATTTTATTAATGTTGTCATTTTCATCATACTACTAAAATCGTATTTAATAAAGAAGGACATGACAGCCTCTAATCTAACTTATGGTCATATGTAATCATAAATTATTGTATACATTGTAATTAGTCTTAATATCAATTTTTATTTTAACAATCTAAGTAATGAATGAGTTGACATTATTATAGTGTATTTTCTGTAATATGACTATATTGTCTTTTTTAGGTTTTTGGAGGAGTTTTTATTGTTAAGTAATGTTCTAATTTTAAAATTCCATAAATTGATATGTACTACATAATAAAAGTTAAGAAAATTTTACCAATCATAATCGACAAAGAATGATGATGATGAATCAGAATGTCGCGCTAAACAATAAGTCTTCACCATTCTCTTAAAATATCCATTAGGTGCAGCTGTTTATGCCCAACACTTGTCTGCTATAATATCGTATGCTTACCGTTTATCTACTTCATTTTGGCATGTGAATGACGCGACTAAACCAAGTGATCAACGGAGTCTAGGTCCCAACGCGATGACTATCACTTTTGTATCGGGAGCTGGAACCGGTCCTTGCCTATGCGCCCGGCCAGCAATACTTAAAGGCATTCATCGTTGGACGTCGTTGAATGGAAGTTTTCTAGAATCTTAAGAAAAAACTTATAAGTCGTGATAACCAGTTTTTCAGATTTTGCTTAAGTTTACGGGGGGTATGTGCAGGTGGTACGTTTTTGCTTACATTTGCAGGTTAAGTTTGATTTAACCTGATAATTCACCTAACTTTTAAAGTATAAACACAGTATAAATGTAAACTAAATGATACTACATGATGGATAAAATTTGTAACAACTTCTAATTTGTTGTAATATTTATGAAAATGAATTTTGTGATATCAACAAAATGTGTCACAACGTTGCATCTGCTATAAGAATAAAAAAATGAAATAATGTTATTGTCTATGAGATAAGAAACATACATTTATATCTATTGTCAGTATATTTGTTTGTTCTCAACTTACAACCAATTCAGTGTTTCGAAAAGCTATCAATATGTTCTTTCCGGTTGATTATCAGCATCATGCATTTCAAGTTATTCGTGGCAACGTGGGCGTATGAACGACATATGTTATAAATATCACTTGCTGGATAATGTTACTGTGATGTGTTAACATCTGTATTTTTCCAACGGCACCCCACTATAAATTATTAGGTTATAATAATGTTAATATCTTTTAAAGCAGATTATATGGATGTATTACATATTCCAAATTATTATATATAAAACACATAATGTTTTTAGTAATTACTCCTTATATTGTATTTAATTAAGTGATATTAACTTCCTTCTAAAAATGTTAATATATTATGTTTATAATGTTAGGTTACCAATGAATACTATTGGACGTGGTTTATATGTTATATAATAAATATTTTTTTTTTCTGCAATAGGCCTAGCACTTGATAATAATTTCAAAAGATGTTAAGTGTCAATGAGGCCGTGGATGGGGAAGCGTGCACAGTCAGTACACAATAACTCTTATCTATCGAATTTGTGGATAGAACATAAACAGCGTTAATAACCAGTAAGCATTGTTAGCAAAAACAAGTTAGGCGTTGTATTGCAGACAGCCTCCATTGACATCTGAAACAACGGGGCTTCGCCTGTGCAGTGAACCGAACTGAACTAGCTTCGTCACATTTAGTACGTGACGCGAATTGTACAGAACACTCGCAGCTTCCATGCAATAACATGAGTACATTGCCAAAATATTAAAATACGTTTTAAAGCATCATTCCGCTTGTGTTTTATTAATACTTTGGTTTTGATATTATTATTATTTACTCACAAATTTACAAAAATGATCGATCCATCAGTAAGGTCCGCGAGTGGAGGCCATGTGCCGGTAGACGCAGTACTGGTAGAACTTCCACAAAGTAGAACGAAAATCTGATGAAGGTCACAGAAAACCTGTGTCCACCAGTGGACCATGTGCCTATCGGCTGATGATGAGAATTACGTATCCTGTTTTATGATCGTAGAGCGTAATTCAATGTATCGTTAGCTATTTTAAAATTAACTGTAAAATACCTAACAAAAGTAAAGAATATTAATAGAACTTTACAAAGATTATACCGTTAGTTTAACAACCATTATATTGCAAGTTACTTTAGTTTTAGAACTTTCACACCAGATTATAGTTTTGCAATACAGACGCGGACTGTAAATAAAATAAATGAAACTATAAATAGCGCCTACACCAAGCTCTCAGCCGAAATGTAATAAAAGTAATAGTGTTTATTCTCGTCGTGCTTCTCTTAATATATAATTAAGAGAAACACGATAAAGAAATATTTATTAATAATCTCCAACACACTCTTCATCTTTATTGGAAATTGGCAAATCACGTTCAATCAGTGTAAAATTAAAAGATATGGAATATAATGTACAAAATGTTTGTAATTAATTGGATAGAAGGTAGAGTTAGGGAGAGCTACTGATTTTTGAACTGGATAAAGGTTTCTGTGGATAGAAAAAAGTGGTATGAGCTATAGAAGGTCAAAGACCTTATAAAGATAAAAAAATATTGTTATTTGTAATATTTTGTATCTGAACACTAACACTAACACTTTATTTGTAATTTTTGTTATAATAAATATAAAATAAAAAAATTGTTTATTTTATTATTAATAAAAGAATATAGCCCAATTGTAATTCTTTATTAAGTTGGATATGTATTGCTTCAACTTCAATTTAATATAAGAATTTCAATTAAAAATTTTGTATTAAAAACAATGACTAATATCTAAAATATAAAACAGTTTAAGTAAAATTTAAGTTCGGTCTATTAGTTTACGTCGTTTTATCTTCTAATGTAGTAATCATGATTGGACCTGGAACTAGATTGCTTTAATATGATGTAACTTTAAATCAACATCGATTACAATTAAGCACCTAATACATAATTTTTCTGACAAATTTAGTTACACAGGTTGTACGTCCTGTTCAACTTCTTGTGAATCTAGTAGCTTGTTGAAGTAAAAACTACTTTAAGGTTGTAATTGTATTACTTAGTGTATTTTTTTAATTGATTAATTACCTAATGATGCGGAAATTCATTGATAGTCAACGAAACATGAAATGATTGTGACCGTCTTATTGATTTTCAGGGACTTAATCATCCAGTTAAACTCGGGCTTTATTTTTTAACATTTATACACAATAGACTTTTAAAAGTTTATTTATATTAGTCTTCATAATGGTATAATTTTTTTTATTATTCTTTTTTTTCGTTCTATTATGTTAAGTAAAGAGACGAGCGGGACGTTCATTTGATGGTGAATGATATGACCACTGCACCACATTGCGTCCCCTGGTACATATGATGTTGATTCTCGTTACCCCAGCAATTACACTAGCTACAGCACCCTTTAAACCGGAACATATTAATGTTTGCACATTACTGTTTGGTGGAAGAAAATGGCGCTGCGGTGGTACCTACCCAGACGGTGTCCGACAACAGAGATCAACTACTAGTAACAATAACAGAAACCTTTCGTATTAAAGTGTAAGAGTAAAAATGTATACATTACCAAAAAATATTAAAAGAGTTGTTTAAATTTGTGTCGAATTTTTCTTATTGTAATGATAAAGAAAGTTTTTGGGTGATTTTTTTTGGCTTTAAACTGTGTAATGCATGCAGAAACTTTTCAATTTGCTGGTGATTAATAAACGTCGGTAGTAAGGAGAAAGTTACACTGCTACTGTTGAGCGTTTGACAGGATGAAAATGCAAAGCGGCAGTTTTGGGTCATTCGCGTAATAGTCCCGGATTCCGACTGAATTTTACGTTTCAGAAACCCAAATAATTATTATTTAACTTCGCCTCGGTCTTGTCGCTGGTGTCACTAATCAAATAAACGTCAAGTTGGCAGGTGAACGGTATAAAGTGAAACGATTTATTTCCATCGTATTCCTTCGTTTGATAAAACGTTTAAAGATCCGACAGTTTAGCGTACGCATGTGAATTGGAGTTGACCTAAAAACTTTATTATACATTCAAACACTGCACTACATCGATGTTAAAATGTATCTATCATAATATCTTCTAAATATTAAAATATAGTTTTTACTATTATAAATTTTAATATAATTTTAATCATTTCGTAATTTAAAGAATTATGTCAATTGATAAATCTAAGTCTTTCCACAATGTTAGCCGTAACAGTCGCGCTTACAGATAAAGCTTATGGTTACAGAAAACACTGATACCATTTTCCCGGGATTATTCCTCCTTTTAGTCTTTTACCTTCTTTTAGATACACCAAGATAAGAGTGACAGAGGGTAAATACTAAACCGTCTTCCACACGGCGATTTTATTTTAAATACATATATGTAATATGATAACAGTTTCTTCCACAAAAATCAGTAGCAAAACAAGAAAATTTTAAATATTTTGGGTAATTATTAATATTAACGAAGAAACAGAGCTGTCCTTCTCTTTTAACTACAGCTTGGGCATTAGCATAATGAACGATAGCACTGACGAGTACAATATGGAAGTCAGACAAGGTCGTGGACATGAGAAATTAGGCCACTGGAGCAATTACCATGATTTAACACATTTTGAAGAAAGGGAAGAGCCAAATTAATTTGTAGTTGTTTTCATTGGCTTAGTCCGAATGTTTTTATGGCATAAATATCTTTAACTTTTTCTTTGAATTGTATATCATGTGGTTAAATAGAAATGCATTGTTTATTTATATATGTTTATCATGATTTTTTATTTGTGTTAGTTTAGCAATAAGTTAAACAACATAACAATTTACCCGTATGCGCTATAAAAACACACCATTTTATGGTTTAAAGATGAAAGCGATATTTTCTTTTGCTATATGTAGCACTGTGAACAATCGACACGGCATTAATTAAGGGGAGGGGATGACGGTACACATCATTAACCCTCCTCTCGCCCCAGTAACGAGCGGACTAATTGCTGGAAAGTTGGAAACAGAAAAGCTGCAATTTCAAAGTTTTCCAAGCTCTAGTTATGAGATGTGGGTCTCATTAAAATATTTGCCTTCGCTTTTTTGTTCTGAGTCATTGATTTTTTGTGCTTTATTCTTTAATTTTAAATTAAAAGCTCTTTTACTCATAAGATTTCACTGGAAATATATTTAAACTAAATTTTATTATAAATAGGTATTTACTGGCTGTTTCCAGCCCATTTTGGTTGATGTAGTAAAGAATCAGATTAGAAAGTTAGACGCCAACCTGCCGCCACTGCGATGCCCTTCCTGTTATCACCACTCACGCAACACCTTTTGAGAGAAACATTTCGCAAAATCCTCTCTTAGCTGACCTATATTTGGTAAGAGAAATATTCGTACTAAATTCCAAGCTTTTAGAGTTTATGGTTCCAGAGATATCGTGACGAGTCTCTACATTGGTGGAGATCTCTTATATATATATGAGTCGAAGTACAGTTCATCGTTTTCTCACAGGAACTGAAGTTACAAATCATTTTCGATACCTTAGATAAAGTAACCCAAGCATTTGGACAGTAAGACGACGACTTGCTGAAACTAACTTGAAACCACTTAGACCTGCAAATGGCCCTAAACTAGAGCGTGGTGATTGTATTTCAAAACTAAGATATGCTCAGAACCATTTAAATTGGACTATTGAAGATTGGTCGAAAATTATGTTCTCCGACGAATCAAAATTTATGCTCTACAAGCACGATGGAAGACACAGAGTGTATAGAAGACCAGAGGAAAGATTGAAGCAAGCATGCATAGAAGAAAAGGTAGCCTTCGGTAGTGGATTTGTACTTGTGTGGGCCGTAATTTCATCCGAGAGTCGCACAGAACTGGTGTTTATAGAAAACGGCTCTTTAACTAGCGTAAGATATGTGTAAGAAATCTTTAATGAACACGTTGGGCCATTTATGGTCAATTTGGGTGACGATGCTATTTTTATGCATGACAATGCCATACAAGTTTTATTGTGAATGACTACCTACAAGACATAACATTACTCGTATGGAGTGGCCAGCACGCGGCCCGGATATCACCCCGATCGAGCATGCATGGGCATGGGACGAGCTAGGGAGATGCGTAATACAACGAAACCCTCTCCCAATTAAGCTTCGTGAGTTCAAAATTGCTCTCACAGAGGAAAGGGAGAATATTTACCAAAATCGTATAAGAAACTTGGTGTACAGCATGCTAAATCGCGTAAACTCAGTAATGGAAGCAGAAGCACGAGGAGACAATACAAAGTATTAAAATTCAAGAAAATCATATTGTTGTACAAAAATGTCATGTTTCCTATTTTTGTTTTAAGGCGAGATCAGCAGTTTTTTTTCTTTATGTAATTTTTAATAAATAAAATCTAGTCACTTATAAATTTTATTTCTTTCATTTAAGGATATTACATTGTCTTTTAAACACCGTTTATTTTATTAAGCTAGCACTCTTAGTTTCCAAGATTTATAGGTTTCTTTACGTGACACTCGTTCATTGCTCTCAAGTATACATAAAGCAGTGATTTTTATATATACCTATAGTTTAATATGCTTTACTTATTATTTGCATTCATGACTTTAAAAATCTCAAGTGAATGTATTAATGTAATAAAAATTTTAACTGAAAATTAATGTAACTTTTTGTATGCAAGATAAAAATAAATGAATTTTATACCACATATATAAAAGAGAAGTCCTCAATTTTAAAGAGAAAATGTGGTAAAAAAATCAGTATGGCTTTTTTTTCTAGTTTTGTTTACATATATGATGTGATCTACTGACCTAATGGAACATTAAAAGTTTTCCAACACCTTAGAATAAAGTTAAGGTGTTAAATTAGGATGATTCGTCGTGAAAAGATTCTCAATCTAACAACTAACTGTGAGAGATATCTTTTTTGGCATGTTTTCTTTAATAAGTCATCATTGAAATGTTATTGAATGGATTTTACACACATCCGGATCAAAATGAAGGTTAACTCTCTTTTCTTTGTTTGTGTAGCAGACTTTTTTGTTGAACCAGGTAACATTTCAAATGTGTTTTGCGATTGGCATTGGGCGTTAACTATTCGCGTCATATTGTGCTAACTCTGCACTTTCTAGTGTTCATTATATTACAAATGTGCTTTTTTATAAGATATGATAGTTCACCTGATGATAAGTATCTGCATGTTACAATGTGATGCTCATATATATACTTATACAGCACTAACATTGTGCTCATCGCCTTGAGTGATGATAGGTTTCATTTCTTTACCGCAGTAAATGTTTAAGCAGCAGCTCCATTTAAACTCGATCACAGTAATGTTTGCAAACTGCTGAGTTTAGAAATAATCGCTGTAATGGTTCTTACCTGGTTAGCCTCCAGTAATAGACCTACAACCACGGTTTATGACAAAAGAAGTTATTGAAAATATATATTTTTCGTAATTATTATTCTGTAGATTGTCATGTTGTTTTACTTAATTTGAACTTTAAAATTCATGTAGTTTGGTTGTGATTAAGTTTGTGTAAGACACGATTGCTTATTGTTAAATAAGTTGCGTAAAAGCAATTGTGAACAGTTGCAAATAGCAGAAGATTTTTTTTCTTTTAAGTATTACAAGCAGCAAGTCGACCGATCCGACCAATAACTTGCGAAAAGAAAACATAACTGTAACAGGTATGTTCAGTTGGATTGTTCACCATGTGACCTCAATAATCATTTTTAGCTGGTTGGTAAATTTTTCATGCATATTTATCAACGAATCCTCGTTTTTTTGTTACATTAGATACTGAATTGCTACTGTTGTACACCCTTTTCAGACGTTTTTATATTGGTATCACGGGATTTATCAAAACTTGTAAGGGAGGAACTTAATTCGATTTCTGTACCACATATTTATTGGGATTTAAATGATGGTATGATTCTTTCGCACTGTCTACTATTTTTAAAAACAATCTACTGCCCTTTTAGCTATTCTGTGAATAATCTGTGAGAAACGTCTTCACAACGAACAGCCGAGTTGTCAATAACCATTATGTAAAATTTACTTCAAGTCTGTTGTATAATTAAAAATGACGACGTGTAAGGACCCAGTTTATTTCCAATTTTAATTCTTTATTATGAAATTAGTCCCACAATTTCATGAGGACATAGAAATATTAGTTTTGCTGTTGATTTCTATTCTTACTTTGTAATCTATCTAGTTTTTTCATATCGTTAGTTATTCGTGAAAAAATGTTACTCTATGTTTGCGGTCAGAGTTATTTTAAGGCGAGTTTACACAGGAAAACATGTTTATCTTCTGCCTACGGAAGTGGGCGAGTCGTCGAGATAGCATTGTAATATCGGAATTCTTCTCGGTATCGCTTAGAACTATGGCGTGAGTGATTGAAGCGCACGATTATGCTTTTGCTGCATACTGCTTACGTAAGAATTGTTAAGTAAGTGATTAAAACCCACGTAGTAAATGAATAGATACGTGCAGTGAAGTTGTCTTATACGCTTTTCTTTTATGTAATATGACGTTTGCATTCATTATCTCAGTCGTGATATGATGTGTGTTGTCCCTGATTTGGTCTTCCTTGTCTTCCTCCTTTTCTAAAATACTCGTAGACACTTTTCTCTCTTAAGCGCTGTTATATACAGCTTACGTTTAAACAAAGCTGTTCCGAGATTTGTTTAGATGTCACATATTTGGTGGAACTTGGGTGAAGGAAAGGTCTGTTCGAATACTCCTGTTATATTCACTATATTTGTATTGTTATCCAGTCGTCGTAATATACAATGGTGGTTATATAATTAGAAACACTTCTTATGAATAAAGAAAGTATAACTTCAACGTACAAATGTTCGTAAAAAATATACACATTCAATAATTAATAATCATGCAATAATATAGCCCACTCAAATAAAAAATTCATTAAACGCATAAAATATAAAACATATTTAATTTTTTTTAATTTTTTTACAAAATGAGTCTTACACGTGTAGAAGTTTATATTCTGATAGTGGCCTGTTGGGCGCCTAATTAGAAACATTTTAAAAAAGCATCCATAGCTCATCCTTTTTTTGAAAATGGAGAATAACATTTCTCCCTTGACTTTTTCTATTATTTTGGCGGCAAATCAAAATTTAATCTGAATTTTATTTTGTTCAAAATAGGTAAAAATAAAAGTTGTGACACGTCAACTAGGCCAATAATTGTTAATTTACATATTGATCCCAAGTGAGCGTACAGAACAATAGCTGAGCATTTAAATTATTCTGTTAAGAAAGTTTTTAATGCAATTGATCAATACGAAACCCATGGAACTGTTGAAAATATTCTTAGAAAGGCTCCGCCAAGAAAAACCCTCTCCCCCAGAAGATACGCTAATCGTTCGTGTTGCTAAAAAGACCGAAATAAAGGCTCTAACCAGATCAGAAATGAAGTTTTTTTTTGCCTGATGACTCGAGAAACATCGTGTCAAGACTGATACGCCAAAGATTAGTGGAAGCTTATATGGTAAAATGGTATGTAATAGCTTTAAATATGGTAAATTCCGATGGAAAGCGCTAGGTTAGACGTTTTGTAAACAATATTTTTAATTATAAATACACAAGGAGTATAGTCAAGCACGGTGGACGTAACATTAAAGTTTTGGGGTGTTTGTTTGTTGTCCGGATGTGGAGTTGGGCCCGATCTGAAGATGGGTCAATGGCAATACAAAAATATCTTAGAGCACATAATGATTCCCTACTTGGCCGGTCGTTTGTCTGTAACCTGGATTTTTCAGCACGACAATGACCCTAAACACACGACAAATAGCGTCAAATGTTTCCTTAGAGAACAGCGTATATCCGTTTTAGACTGGCCAGCAAATAGTCCGCATTTAAACCCGCTAGAAAATCTCTGGTATATTGTTAAAAATAAATTCTCAAACAAGCGTAACACTAATGCCAGTTAAAATGAACTATATGAAGCATTTGTTGAAGCATGGAATTCAACAAATGCTTCCCCTTAGAAAAATTTATGAAATTGATTGAATCAATGTCACGTGTCGTTGCGTTGAAGTGAGAAGCCAGGAAATAAGGGATACCCCGCTAAATATTAATTATAACTATTAGTTGGATAAGTATGTGGATAGTAGCTATTTCGTAAATAACAATACTAATTACTAATACTTTAAGTATAAATATTGTCTTTTATACTTTTTTGTCATTTCTAATTAGTTGATCATTATTGTTCATACTTTAAAACTGATTTAAATGTTTGTTCGTAATGTAATATTGAAACTGCACTTGTGTAATGGGATTTATATTGTTTTTCTAATAAATGGTAAATCGTTGAACATATTGTTGTCCTATTTATTGTTTAATTTCAAAATAAAAACGATTGCGGTGAAGTATCTTACATAATGTCAAGGAACGTTGGTAGTGTTTCTAATTATACGACCACCACCGTATATGAGTATATAGGAGGAATTAGGCGCTATAACTTCTTGTTTATATGTCTCATAAGTTTATAAGATACAGTATCCAGCTGGTTGAGTTAATATAGGTTTACAACTACATAAAGAGAACGATTTTATATTGCTTTTTTTTACTTTATTTTGCAGTAAAATATCTACAAATCTGAAGACATAAATTATATACACGATTTTATTTAGCGTTAACATAAATCTTACCTTATTTATTGCGAAAAATTACATTCCTCTTATGTTTCTCGAGATCTAATTATTTTAAATGATTCTTCTTACAAATTGAGGTCATTTTACTTGAGATAACCTCAATAATATGTATTTTATAAAATGCTTATACTGTTTTGGCTAACATGTATTGTTGTAATTATTTTTTTAGTGTAAGATTCAAGGAGCAAGGTTTTTTTAAGGTTGGCAACAAGCTAGCAAACTTTTTGGTGTTTCTGACATATAGCATGTGGTGACCGCTTACCGTCAAGTCACATGTCTGTTTATCACCGCAAGTGCATATAAAAATTAGTTGTTTTCAACGTTTCCTCGTTATGTACGGTGCCATTCTCAAGTTCAAGTGAATGGATAAAAAGTCTATAAAATAATGTTTCTACTTTGCTTTATGGTTAGCGCGTACTAAAAATCTGTGCTTTTTAGGTTATTGTCGCTTTATATGACATAAAAACGTTTGACCTTGGATGAAATGATATATAATAATAGCTGCTTGGAAAAATACACGAGCATACATGCAGGATACATGGCTGCGCCGGAAACTGGTAATCATTTTTAACACTATTTATTTCTATCGTCGAAGAATTTACTGCTATTGTCATTTTAGATATCTGTAAAATTTTATTGTAAATATTGTTATTAAAAATATTAATGAAGCTCATTTAAGATACAGGATAACAATATTACAAAAGTCAAATTTTTCTTTTAAAGTACAGTCCAACATAATTTTTGTTCATTAAATAAATTAAACGGAATACTAACGAACTCTAACTTATGAATATGCTTATCAAATGAATTACAACATTAGGTTGTTCACTAATGTTAGGTGTAATGTTACCTTTTTAACTTAGACCAAAAACACGTAAATACGAACGTAGTTGAGCGATTCCCACAGTCCGATATTTTTGTTGTAATAAATGTTTTTACTATCCACGGATTAACAAAAACTTTCCGGACGTACCCGCACATTGAACTACTGTAACTGGTAAACACAATGGGGACCGTGGGTACTGAATGATGGACAAGTTATTACAATACCTTACCTAAGAGCCATTTAATAAAATAATCAGAATAATTACGAAATTGTAAAGATCCGAAAGAATTAAATTTGAAAGTTTTTTTTTTTATAGACGAAGAAAGTTAACTTTTGTTAATGATTTTTTAAAGTTTTATTAATTTAACCGTCTTATCGAATCGCTTTTGTGTCTAACAAATTGTTCATTTTAGTGACGGACATTGACCTTCTCAAAACCTCTATCGCGGTTCTATGAAAGTATTAAACAATACACTTATTACTTGGTTGATTAATGTCGTAAGTTTTAAAAATTATTTACCAAAAATTTTGGTCACATTTGTGTTCCGAATGGAAATCTCTATGTGGTTTCCCGAAAAGTTAGGGATGATTATTGAAGGAGATTTTTTGTAAAAAAATACGAGTAATATTTTCGAATATATTACCCCTTTAAAAAACAAGGATATTTTCTATGAAATCGATTCAGTAGTACTTTCAACCAAATCTAATATTTTATCATACATTATACATTTTATTATATAATAACTAGCTATTATGAGAGAGTAGTAGTAAGTAGTTGTATAATGATATCTGCAGAAAATTGACTTAAAGGTAAATGATACGTCTAATACGATGCTTAATAACACCTTTCAACTATTCAACATTACTTTTCAAGGAATAATTTACAATTCGTTATTATAAGCACAAGGTAAGCAACAAGTAACTGCCAAGCTTACATCATATTTTTTACACTTTCACAAAAACACTTTCTTTATTAAACCCTCTCTAGGGTTGGTACTCATACATACTCTGTTTAATTAAACCCTTTAAATATTATATATCTTATAACATAATTATAACATAAATATATTTATAACATAAATTAATGAAGACTTTTGTTATACCACAATACATACATATTATAATCTAAGGAAATTTATATAAGTATAATAAAAATCAAGAAATTTTCATTTAATTATATTTATAACGTTTACTTTCAATTTTAACAACGTAAGTATGAAATTCCTATTAATTCCAGTATATAACGACATATTTCTTGTTTTCATTAGTTCAGAAAATTTGTCTTGTCATCTTTGTTGTTTTTCCAAGATATTATTATGATTAGAAAAGTAATTACTTGATTACTTATTTGTTTTGTGCTCGTAAATATCATTTAATTTGTGCTTTGAAACGTTGAGCGACTAAAGTAAATATGAATGTTTACATTGTTATATGAAAAAAAATTATGAATTTATGTGAATATTACCAATATAATGAAAGTAAGAAAATTATTATAAAATTTAAGCAAACGTGTACAAAAAAAAAGTTAAATTTAATTTTTAATACACTAACACTAAATACGTTCTTTATTACTGTTTCTTAAGTTTATTAATGTCGTTCTGAAACTTTTTTAATAAATTCTTTTATATTAAACTATACAAGATTGCTTACAACTTTCCAAATATAAAACTGCTACACTTACGGTACTCGGAGACAAGGTCTTCATTGACGGTTAAGTGAGAAATATTAAAATTTCATTATTATCATCATCATGACTCTGTTACAGTTCGCTTATATATCAGCCTCCCCTAATATCGTTATATACGTTCCAAGTTGTTTGCATTGAATCTCGAACCTTAGACAACTGTCCCGCGCAGCTTTATACATTGCACCCTGAGTAACTTAGCACCGGTTAGACTTAGAGAAATACGACACAAGAGTTTCTCCATGTGTCGTATTGCTTGACATTTTAAATTCGAATAAACTGTAAATTGTTTGAAGACATTTCATAAGACCGTTTGCTTAATCGTACGATAATCACATATATCGTAATATATTCACGGTAATATCTTACTAACACTGTACCTTTTCGTAAAGTACACATATTTAACTGTCGTACAGTTCTGCGTATTCTTTAATGATTAGGTAAGTAGAGGCATTGTTTCGTTTCTTACTCTAATAGTGTTGGCACTACAATGACACCGTGTGTTACATGCTCGTTGGATCGTTAACAATGGTGCGAGTGATTCCAAATACCAAACGATACGTTGCCATATGGCAAAACTTTCATTTTTACTCAGTTCCTTTCTCACAATTATAAGTAAACTCACGATACGACGTTTACATGTATAACAATGTTAGTGTTGTAAAATTATTAATTTTTATATGTGCATGACGGTTTTTTTTGCTGACGTATTTTTTATATATTTAACTACAAAAAAAGAGGAGGAATTCTTATTTGGTTTATAAGTGATGTTTCCTGCTAAAATTGATATAAACCAACAATGGCGTAAATCACACAAAGAGCGCGTTGTCTTGTAATCTGCTATGAACCGTTTTTAGTGTTAAATATCTAAAAAAATCGGGTAAAGTTTAATGTTTTTTTATCACAATTGTTCTTTTAAATTTTTTCTGAGCCATGGTATATTTTGTGTGCCTAACTATACGATTGTCACATATCAAAAAATAAAAGTTCGATTACGTTGCCAAAGTATTTTGATTGAGTATAAAGCTTTTATTTAAACAAGGACAGATTAGATATGTAAATGATGCATTCAAACACATTATAAAATTTGATATTGTGTCGAGATTGTCGGTACATATATCCACATGGACATCAGTGAAAGTGAATATTTAAATATATATTCATAGAATCCATATTGTATCGCCACTTTCACTTCATGACAAGGATGATTTGATCGTTTATTCTCCGTTGTTATCAAGAGACAGTTATTTTTGTTATATCATTGTTTCTGTTCTGTTATACTTATAATAACTATTTAATTTGATTTTCTATTCTTTTTTACGAGTATTCTTCCTGTTAAAAATTACATAAAAATAGTTTATATAATAAAATTTTTGCTTAGTTCTTTTCTAACAATTATAAGTAAACTCTATATAGAGATACAAAATCATAATGTACTATTATGAAGAAGTAACAATTCGTTAATTTAAAATAACCAATATTTTTGCCTGAACCACATATTTTACAAGATGCTTGGAAAATTTCTGTTCTTTGTTAAATCATCTATTAATATTTTTTTTCATATGTGTACATTGTACAGGCGTTTGAAAGCATAACATAAAATTTGTAGATAGTCTTAAAAAATTATCTGTTAATAGCAAACTTGCGGCTTGGCAGTACAGATTTGTTTACGTTATTCTTTTGCTGCGAAAATGTAGCAGAAACACGAGGAGTTATTGTAAACATGGAATTTAACTTTGGTCTAAATTAATAACGTTATAAATAAAACTATTCTTAAATAGAGAAGTCAAGTAAAAAATATAGAGAAAAATTAACACTTTTAGCCCAGAGAGTTAGACAATATCTACGAGACAATATTATAAGGAGATTATTATTATACAGTTTCGTATGTTCATATATCGTAACTCCACAGCTTACTCAGGAGGAACAGATCATTATCCATCTTTAATGTGCTATAGTGATGGATTCAAAGGTTCGCCAGATCATTGAGTTACGTTGTAGCTTATAAAGTTACACCAGTTAAAAATTTTGGTCAATATTTTTCTTTTAAACTTTCGTTACGAGTAATTCGATAACAATTGATTAGATATGGTTAAAAATGTGGGTGTGCGCGGTTGTGATGTGCCTTAACACAGTGCAGTGCGGCACTGGCTTGACCTACTGAGCGCAGACATCGGCGAACTGCGATAACAATATGAATAGAATAACTCAGCATTACTCACTATCCTCTACTTTAATAACAATGGAGCTATGACATTACTAGCACAGCACTGTGTTCAAATATCTGTAAATGTTACCTTGGCTTGATCACAATTCAATAAAAGGAATTTTTCCTAATGACACCAGTAAAAAAACAAGTTGATATTTATTTTTACGCTTCGTCTTTATATACATTTTACACTGTAAATAAAATGCTATTTAATATTATAGTAAAAACACTTTTAAGTTAATCATTAACCTGTTGACTTTATATATTTTGGATAAGTGTGTTTATGAAAAAGTGTGGGAGCTATTTGGTTAATAATTTACTATGTGTTTACTGGTGTAGATCTTTGCCGCCGGAGACCGTTTAGAAAAGTACCACCGCAGCACCTCTTTCAGCAGCCAAACAGTACTGTGCAAAGGTTATTATATTCCGGTTTGAAGGGCGCTGTAGCTAATGTAATTAATGGGGTAGCGAAACTTAACACGTTATGTCTCGAGTCGACGAGCACAATGTGGTTAAAAAAATC
Organism: Ornithoptera alexandrae; assembly: GCA_029030555.1. Taxonomy (NCBI): domain Eukaryota; kingdom Metazoa; phylum Arthropoda; class Insecta; order Lepidoptera; family Papilionidae; genus Ornithoptera; species Ornithoptera alexandrae. The sequence continues at coordinate 2,145,288 of JARDVY010000064.1, read as the reverse complement.
TTATCTTGTATCAATATAACATTCACACTTAAGGAATAATATTGGAGAGTAAAAGTTCGATAGCGATTATTGTTGGAAGGTCTATGTTGCTGCAAAGATCTTTCAACAGGTATTTCAGCACTTATTTCTACCGTCAAAAAAGTAGATTCTAAATATCAGTGTTCTGATTTGAAGTGTGCAGTAGCTAGTGAAATTAATGGAACATTATAGATGTCCATGGCTGTCTCTGGTCTACAAGGTAATTTAAGTAATCTTCAAAGTAGGCTAACAATATTTAGTATTTATGAATGATCGAAAAGATCTGCTTGTTTTTCTTAGCTTGTGTTTTAATAACATTCCAGTTGTACAGCTTTGAAAACGTTATGAAATTTATTGAAGGTGATCGGATTTAAAATATTTTCGATACGCTCCAATTGATTATAATTGGGGTCAATAACGGTTGTGGTATGGCAAAATTGTAAATGTGTACATATGTTAAAAAAAAAACCGATCGCATACATGACAAATATTGGGGTATGTTCATATTGATTAAATATAACATCAATAATTATAACTATACAAACAGAGCTGACACACATTTGCGACAAAGTTCTAAAATTAGGGGAATACTATTTTTACTTATTATATTGTGTATTTTCAATAGTCGTCACCTCCAACTGTGACCTGGGCAAAATTAGAAAACTACTTTTATTATAATGAATCCTTTTCTATATTACCACATCGCAGTTATGCAAGATACATTAGAGATTAATAATCAATATTCAATTGCATATGCAATAAGCTTACAAATTAAATGTTACAACATTGGTTTGAATGACCAAGTGATAGTTTCTAGCTTAAAATATCCAACATGTAAAATCTGTTTTAACGTCATCTTTATTTAAAGAGATAGAGATGACGTTCAAAGATTTGGATATTTTAAGTATTATAATTTAGTAATTCGAATCGAATTAACTTAAAGATTATTTCGATTGATTTAATTGATCTAAATTAATTAATAAATATTAAAATTTAAATTTTTTAATTTTTTAATTAATAAAAATTAAAGAAATTACCTTAATTACTAATCAATCGCAATTTTGTTCTCTCTTACCTTATCAGGGTAAGGTCAGAGCAACGTGCACTTTTCCTATCTCCATCATCAATATCATTATTTTTCTAAATACTTGCATTTTTTCAGTTTAATATGTAGTCTCAGGTGCTATAATAATTAATTTTAAAAACGGATAGCTTCCTTGTCTCCTCCACTATTATGCGTAGGATTCCATGACAGCTAAGACAGTTACCCACATGTAAAAAATGCAAGTTTTGTTCATTAAATTTAACAAATATAAAATGTACCATTAGTATACATTTATTATTTATATTAGTATATTCTTTGTTTATGTACGATTTTTTAGTTGCTAATTATAGTAATTATTACAAACGCTGGTCAGAATTAAAATATAAAAAAGAGGGGTCGATAAATATTGAAAAAGATATTTATAATACCTTGACACAGAAGTTTTTATTACATACTAATTAATTAAAATAACATTGGATAATTAGAATTATATATTATATTAATTGCCAATACATTTTAAGATATATTTGGAAACAAACATTTAAGTACAGATTTATTAGGCTGACATGGAATTTCAAAATATTAAAATAAGACTGTAATTCTAATCCTAGGTTCTGACCAACTTTGTTATTTTGATATTTAGTTTCTTTAGCAATAATTTAATGAGCCAAGTTTCCTTACTAAGTCCTTACAGAAACATCGTATGTTGCTTAATCAATTTACACGTAAATGTCCTTTACCTTTTTTGTCACTGCGGGCAAAGTGGAACAGCTGTGAGTGGGCAGCCGCATGCTTTTACAATAATAAGAAAATAGGAGTCGGATGAGGACAATAAAGCACTCAATAATATAAGCATGATGTTATTTTGTTGTTGTCATACAATTTAGTAATTAGGAAGTCTTAAATATCTCGTCAGCGATGAATCTCTGTTGCTGCAGACCGTATCATTGTAGCAAGTATTTCTCCCATAAAACAGTACTATACAAATAGAACTGAGTTTCGGTTTGACGGATGCTGTGGTTAATAAAATTATCGTAGTCTTTTTAATGTTGTCTTAACCTGTTACATCTTATTCACTTGCTATGATTGCGACGAAATAAAGCGAATGTGATGTTATATAAATATCCTAATCAACAGTTGAGTGGAAAAACGTATCGCTTACTACGTATTTTTTGTAAATATTCTGTTCACCTCGCTATTCGTTGTATAAAAAAAAACTAGATAGTCTAAATTTAGTACACGGGTAACATTGATTTCGCTGACGATTTCATATAAAGCAACGGTACTTAACAAAGGGTGCGTGAGTTGAAAGTATAAGCGTAATAGTTATCATGATGATTCGCGTAATCGATTTACATTTGTCCGACATACAAGGACAATGATCTCACGCGAACAATTATAAAGAAATCGTTTTTAATAAAACAACACAAGATCATTTCTATTGAGAGATAGACCATATTTAATAAACTCATTAGTAATAATTGCCTTTGGTTATTATAACATAAGAATATGCATATTTAAAAATATGAATAAGTCGTCAGTTTCTCATATATGTTTACGATTAGTAAAAGGTGTCTGTTAAGCCATAAATAACATTTGTTTCGAAATTGTACTAAACCTCGTGAACGAAAAATTCTTCTGAATATTGATTTTACTGCACTTAATAATCTAAATCTTGAGGAACGGTTGAGAGGTGGCTTTGAACTCAATGGTGATAGGTCTCTGTTGCCGGTGACCGTCTACATACCGCAGCACCTATATCTGCCGCCAAACATTATTGAGTTCCGGATTGAAGAGAATACTAACTAATGTAATTACTGGGGTTAGCGATACTTAACATTTTTTGTCTCAAGGCGACGAGCAAACTGTAATGTTGTGTATAGCATTCTAACTAGTGTCGTGTTGTTATGGGCTGGCGTATGACTTACCATCAGGTGAACATTCCGCTCGTCTCATCGCTAATTACATAAAAAAAATCCGCAAATGTACTACTTTGAAAGAAAACGTAAAAACGTAGAATAAAAAAAAATATTTTATTATAAAAGGACGACGTAAACTATTGACTATTATAAAACACACCAGTACTCCTCATTTGTTTAAAAAATACACCGTGTTATTAGTTTTTTACAAATAAGAGACTGCCGAAACTCAGTAGCTACTGTATGCAATGGGCATGGAATAACAACGTATCAATTATATTTTATGCCGGGTAGTTAATTATCACATTAAAACACTTTCACTTACATTAATATACTTATAAAATTGCATAACGCTATTCCAACGGTAGAAAGTATGTAAAATTGGACGTATGATATGGTAGTTGACAAAGTAACGTCTCATTTATTACTAATGATATACTTACAAGTACTGTAATTTACCAACTGTACAATTTTAGACTTTTGCAGCACAAGGACTTCCGACGTGCCATCATCATTCATTTGATTTTACGTATTAAAATGTTTGAGCTAAAATTAATAGAGAAGACTAAAAAAGTCAACAGAGTTACGTAATACAAACTTCGTAAGATCTTAGTTTAACAAAAACTTAAGTAGATCATCTAAATAACAAATCCGGTCCTTGGTCAATACCCGCTAACTGTTGCTAAATGTTGCACGTAGGTGTTTGTGAGTCTAGATCTGTAATTGTGCAAGGCAACAAGTATGTATTTGATACAAACGTCTGATGAACCTTTAATGCATCCTTTTTAGATTCGCAAGAAAACTCGTAGTACATTAAAACCTAATGAATCATTTCCGTTTCTTTTCGTGATATTTATCAAATTGAACGTAAAGAATTTTTTTTGAAGCGGGTTAGTGTATTGTTGTTGTTGTATGTCGTGGGCATGTTGCAAATTGTACAAAAGTTATTATGTAATGAGGAAGTGTACGTACCAACGTTTCGGTTTTTATACACCGAATATAACCTGCTATAAGTCATACGTGAAACATCGGGCGCATCGATCAATCATTATCACGCGATCTCCTGTTACCGTAATATCTAACTATTGCATGCAATACCTAAATAATTCTGGCAAATTTACTGTACGAAAGCCTCTTGGTTTGTTATGCGTATGTATGTATCGATTGTCACTTCCTCATTTAGTACCGTTTCGAAGGTGACAACATTTATATTAAACCTGAACGCTTTGTTCTTAATACCTGCCTTTTATTATGTTGCTCGATGTGTTACTTTACATGCGTGAGGAGGTGTCATAGCGAGGACAAACCTCTGATAGCTAATCTTTGAATTTCAACTCCGATAATCTTTAAATTTTTTCTAATATGGTATAAGTTACAAAACATAAAATCGATGTTTAACTAACGAACTTTTTGTCGATTTTTGTGCCTTGTGACCATTATCTTTTAAGATTAATTTACAACGCATCGTTTAATATAACTATCACTCAAGGCAACGTGCCCTGCATTTTTATTAGTAACGTCATATTGTCGAAACACTACACAAAGTAAACCGTACTTTTATGGCACAATAGAAATCAATTGAGTTGATTTGACTTTTTGTAGACCATTATGTTACCATATTTTTTTTGTCGTCGCCCGTTTGATTTGGCTAACAAAGGGTCGTATTCAATAGTCTTATATTTTGGTGTGGGAAATGAGTGTTACTGAAGCTAGATATAAATATCCATGAACAATTCGAACATATACATCCAAGGTTTATGTGATTTGTTACGGGTTACATTCACTTTTAGTGCTGCATTAAAAAAATCGTTAAACAATTGTACCATTTCGCATAGTAAAACTCATTTTGAAATTCGTTTCCATTTTATATTTGTTAAATTTAACGTCAGTGGATTAATATTTTAACTAATCGTTTTCAACTATATCACCAATGTGTTTTATATATATGAAAATTATTTTTTGATCAGTCTTAAAGTCATCCACATAGACCTGATTTACTCGTTCCCGAGACCGATGTTGTCTATTTTTCATATAAGTTACCGGTTCGCGATGTCGTAATCCGTTTAGCTTTACTGCGAAACCTCAAAGTAGGGAGAGTGGGACGGCTTGAGGATACTTATATACTATAAACTTATGGTTATCTCTAATTAACTTCATTACTGTGTAACAGCAAAATGAGTCACGCCTAATTTACATTTGCATTTAAGTTCAAAATTTTGTTAACGACGTGTTTTATGTATAATAATTACAACAGTAATACTTAATTGGCATTACATATTCTTTGTCATTTAACCAATAAGTCGCTCTTTGTAGCTTGAATTACTACGGTTTAATAATTAATTATTTTTAAAATGGCTAAAGGAGTCTGACAACACTCATAATTTTTTTCGGTATAAATTATAAGAAGAAAACAAATTTTTTATCTTTATTCACATGATATTAAGTAACAAAGCCGTGGATAGTATTAACACAATCGCTCGAAATACTTTCGCGCATCTTCACAAAGGCATTACTGCGGGAGCTTAACTGAAACTAAGAAGAAATTATTTATTTGAATGATATAACAGTAATCACAAAACGATAATTCTTTACTATTACATCGCGTGAGAGAACAGTTTAACCTATTGCGGCACAGCTCTCGATATAACACGGCAGCCGTACAACATAATCCAGTATAACTCGATTTTCTTTAACGTCAACTTCCGATTTAGATAACTATTAAATTCTTTAAACGTTATCTCTACAGTAATTATAGTACGCGAAGGTTAATTTATACAAGATCGATTTGTGCAAAAAACTTCTTCGATGAGATAAAAGTTTTTAATTGTATCAATGTCTCTTCAACGACTTTTTACTCCTTCCACAATAACCTCGTCTGATGATCGATTTTTGATTATCGATTCATTATTGAAAATCTGTGTTGGTTGGTGATAGTGATCACAATGATTTTATTTAAGGTATTTGTTACACAGTTATAGTTAAATTTTGAACTTTTAACTTTGCTAAGAGTTATCGTTAGCGCGCATGTGCATTAAAAGGGAAATTAATACTTTTTTCTATGTAAAATTTTAAAATACGGGTTTACAAATCCCTAACTGTATATTGATCAAAGTCAGGATTCATGTAGTGTATGGTTTGTCCTGTACATTCTAGTTTGCATGTAATTATGTGCATGCATACAACGTATCATTACACCGATAGTGGCTGCGAGCAGTGACGACTGCTCATGTACTAATCGATTTAAAGCTGTCTTTCTAGTTTTGCGATTTTTCTCTATTATTAAAAGTTTCTTTATACGAAACTATTGAACGGTTCACATTATTTATATTTAAATTATTAATAAAAAAAGAATAATTTCTGGTAGTTAAAACAACTAGAATTCAATCTGAAATAATTATTTACAACATAACTCATTCTTTTGGCAGACTATTGAAATGTACCGCTCTTTCGTATTTATTTTCTTAATCGACAATGTGTTTCACGTAGTGTTAAATGACAATGAGGCTGTGAATGGTGAAGCGTACTCACACAGAATACCACGAGTTTTTGGAACAGTAATTCTGTTATGACTGCAAATTTACAATATAATGTTGGTAGCGAGGCGGATTTGAAAAACCGTACCGCGATCCAAACACTAGGTAGATACTCTAGAATATTTTTTAATGTATTTCATGTACATTGGTTCTATGATAGAGTAAGTATTGCAGGGCTTGAATGAGGTTAAAATATAACGAATGCGAAAGTGCGGCCCGCGGTGTAAAACTGAAGCGGGTCATTTGCATTAAACGCTATGCACATTACTGAATGTTTTTTTTTAACAAACTTTAACCAAGAGTTTCACCCGCTCTTCTAGTTTATTATTGCATTTGTTATTATTCATTTTGCAATATTCCTGTTTTGTCTTTAAAATAATGACAAACACAATGACGCAACTCTTTGTTATCATCGCTACTACTGTTGTATAAATTACTACCGTAACTGACGTACAGTAGTAATTTATACAATATTACAATACAAATTTGCTCCCCATTTTGATTATATACACAAATGTAATTCAACGATAACGTCCATGTGTGAGTGAAGTAAAACTTGTTTAAGGACAACTTACAAAAATCCAATTACGTGTACTAGGTTATTTAAAACGACTAAAAACTGACCTTATTACCTAAATTAGTGAAGACTCTAAAAACCAAGAATTATTTTCCTTCTATCTGAAAACTATCAACATGAAAATTGGTTAAGTTGATGCTCTAGTTCTGTTCATGAACGATTTTTAATAGAAAGTATAATAATAAATCCTTTGGCATCAGAAAAATGTAAATATTTAAGACAACTTTTATAACGTAGCTTCAATGGTTTCTAAACTAAGAGTTCAAAAACAATTTATATCATCAATTTTTATTAACTTGTAACACTTAAAATGCTATATCCAATCAATTTCCGCTATTTTATTAATCGTATTATTATAAAAAAGGATCGAAAGAAATAAATGTTATGAGGTCACTACAACTCGCGACCAACATAGACTGCTTGGCTATTGAACTATTAATAATTAGCGATAGATCCTTTTATTCCTATTTTCATCGGACCACAAGTTATCTGAAGTCGTTGGTCTCTTATCTATAAGGAATTTTACACACAATACCTACCAACTTTTATCGCCGAGCATGCTGTGGTCTAGATTATATTTATATGTATTATATACAGAATCTGGCTTTTAATGTACTTTGCAATATAATATAGTCGAAATTCTTTATAGTATATTTTATTGTACTATTAACACACAGCTTAAAGCTTCGTCTTTAAGTTCGTGAAGGATTCATTAGTTATGGATAATAAACTGCACTAAATAAAAGATTAATATTTTTGTTTCACTCAAATATTCTGTAAATATATATTTTTTTGAAATATCATGCAAAAGATTTATTAGTTAAAATATTACATAAGGTTATGAAGTATTGTTTAAACTCGTTAAGATTATCACACTGTCGGCCTTAAATCGAAAATGTGGGCCCGCCTTTGTTTTATTGTAATAATGTATGTATAACCACACTTCTAACTACGCTCAAAATAAGTTAACCAATGTAAGTTTTCTATAATATCAAGTCATATTAATTATTTGTTGTTATAGTATAATAATTATTTTATTTACAAATTATTTTTATTCAATAAATATCTACAAGTTTAAACGGATTTTAGGGTATGAATAAAAGTATTTGTTACCCATTAATTGGTTAAATAAATAAACATGTAGCATAAAGACCACACTACAAATAAACACGGTCTTAGAAAACGGCGATAATATAAAAGAGAATGCAAACCATTCCATGGGATTATGGATATTATCAACTGCCTTAATATGGAGTCTATGCATGCCGAAAAAGTCGTTGAACCCATCATCACATAGAACGTACATAATACTAATGGTGGTTTTTAGTTTAATTGTTATTAATTCTTATTAAATAAAGCCTTTTTTATCCTTGTTTTAATATAAAACCTCGTACCGTTAGTATGCTAATCGAAAACTTTGAAGGCCACTCGTCTTTTGTGTACCGGTCTGATTCATCTGTCACGAGAACAAATCTATGTTGAATACTTTATGCACTTACATGTATTGAATATATATTTTTCTCTGTTAAATTTAATGAATTAACTTTTGTCTTAGAATATTAATAAATAAGAAAAGATCTTAATGTATAGCAATGCTGTAATAAAAAGAAAGGTATATGAATGAAACCGTTTGACAACACGAAAGTTTTTTAAAGTTTTCTTAATTAGTGAACCGCACTATTACGTTATTATAACGTTTATTATTTTTATTATTATACAGCAATATCGTTTATTATTACAGCTGTTAAAATAAAATAAAAGATATTTAAAAAAAAAAGGATCATCATCATTACAGCCTTTTGACGTTGACTGTTGAACATATACCGTTGCGACGCTTGGCATGCGGGTTGGCGAGCGTAATATGCTCGTAACCTCAGAGAAAGCTGCTGAGTTTTTCCAGGAGTTATTCCCTCTCTTGACTAACGGATTAGCACGCCATAACACTCACTAAAATATTTAAACTACTTTAATGTGCGCTAGTGATCATTTATATACAAAACAGTTTCGCAAAGCGCAGAATAATATTAAAGACTGTGAGTTACGAGCAGAATGCTGTCAAAAAAAGTATTGTCACAGTAGACTCATATATTTATATATATATATATATATATGTAAATATAGATATATATAATTTGTTTGTCAATCACGTCCAAACTAGTGAACATATCGACATGGAAACATGAGCATTCGACGTGGAAAGATTTGTAGATGCTTATAGGCCATTTATTTAATTAATATCAGAGATCTTTCATCATTTTATTTTTATTTATCTTTTATTAATATTTTTATATCGTATTATTTATGCAGTTGCTATAGTAACGATTGCTATAAAAAATCATTTGCGGCCTAATTTTATATTACAGCCAGCAAAGCGGGCGGGTAACAGCTAGTTTACCTATATAAAGAAATAAAAATTACGTATTAATTATTTTGAAATAAATCAAAATAAACGACCTAAGTCTGTAAACGTAATATAGTCACTAACACCCTTCATAGTCGCCTTTTACGACACCAAGGTCAAAGTGGCGGTGATTAAACGTATTCTATTCTTTTAATATACGTAGATGTATATTCAATGAAGCATTTTCATTTAATACATTTTATGGACTAGTGAGTTGTGCCTAATGACTAATACAATATAAAATATGTATGTATAGGTAGCTAAATAACTTAAGCTATAATCAAGTTTAGACTGGATATAATATTTTTAAACCATGCGTTTATTGAGAAGGCATTTTTAATGTATAGGCTTCTGTTACAAAGGATACGAGGCGGAGAGGCGGTAGCTCGTTCCGTTTGAATGAATCACCGTCGTTGGTTACTGATTTCCTAGTACTGCGTGTGCAATGAACAATGTATATTTGTAATTCATCCTACCCTCCTTCCGTCATAACGTCCATCATTATGTCTCATGTAATCTGATCATAGTTCACCACTAATTGATCTCTGTACTTATGTTTACAAGATAATAATAATATAAACAACCGTCTTAATGTTCCCACTGCTGGAATTCGAGGCCTTCTCTCGCAAGACGAATGCCGTCCATATTTTTTTTTATTCAATTAAGGAACACGACGAACGGAACGTTCATCTGATGGTAAATGATACACCCGCCCATAATAGCTTAGTCGCCTGAGCCATAAGATGTTGAGTCTCCTTACCCCAGTAATTACACTAGCTTTACCACCTTTTAAACCGGAACATGTTTGCACACTACTGTTTGGCGGCACAAATAGGCACTGTGGTGGTATCTACCTAGATGGTCTCCGGCAACAGAGATCTACCACCAGTATATCCAACCATCATGCTGGCCAGTTGCGGGTTATATGATGTGCATGTGCACTTTAAAAGATATTCATGATAGTAATCGCTGGTCTCCTCATTTTTGTTTTCTTTAACCGGAAGCTCTAGTTCAGTGTGTATCAAACTTGTTTATCACATAGAGCGTACTTCGAAATAAGCTGAACATTATTAATAAAGGTTATCAAAAATCTCTCTCTCCAACTAGTGTTCTTGTTGTGGCTTAATATCCACGGGCTGGTCTTTTAAGATAAGGTTAAGAGGAATGAAACCCTTGATGTGCGGCCGCTCAAGTTTAGCTAGATGGGCTCAGGTCGGATATGCCTAAGAGCAGATGTTTCGCACAAGGGTGGGAGAGCTTGCTCTCTAGGCTTTATAAAAATAAGTTAAAGAGGTCAACTTTAACATTCGCTCAACTGATATCCTTTAAAAAGTTTTATAATACTGTCGATGCTTGACTAAGAAATTAAACAATCTGCAGAAACTAAGATTGTTCAAATATAAAAAAAAAATACTTATGCATTTGTCTCTTCTACATTTAAAGCAACACAAAACGTGACTTAATAAACTTAAATTATTGTTTACAGCAATAATTACTGGTTGTAGGTCTCTGTTACTGGATACCGTCTAGGTAGACACCACCGCAGTGCCCATTTGTGCCGCCAAACAGCACTGTGCAAATTTTAGTGTGTTCCGGTTTGGAGGGCGCTGTAGCTATTGAGGTAATGAAACTCAACATCTTATGTCTCAGGCGACGAACGCAATATGGTGATGGCTAACTAGCGTCACATTGCTATGGGCGTATCACTTACCATCATGTGGACTTCCCGGTCGTCTAAAAGCTTAATTGAAAAAAAAAATTATTCAATAGTCGCACAGCATTTGAATATTTTATTAACTTCACGTCATTATTGGAGAGAACGGTAAACTTAAAGAAAGTGCAATAGGCGCAGATCGTTTGTATTGTAATATTTGGACTATGATTGAGGTCGTAGAAAGTGACACAAAGTTGACAAAGGTCGGATGTGATATTCCAGTGTCTAACGGGCAACAATCCTTGACGAGCTGCTTGCGGAAACCATTGACAAACATAGATCTTATTTTCTAATCCTCTATAAACCTCTTCAACTTTAACTTTTATATTTTTCCTAATAAGAGCCAATTAAAATTATTTCAATGCGCGTACTTAATAAATGTTTAGATACTTTATACATAACAAAATATATACTAGAAGCAAAAAGCTTTGTGAGTTCCTGGACCTATTAGATATTGTTTTAAAACTTACTGTTTTAAATTTATCACACAAAATATATATATACGATATATATCTGTAGTAAAGGTGAGCTTAACTCGCCTTTGCTGCTTAGTAACGTATGACAGAATAAGTTTGTACGAGCAATCATTAGTAGAGCAGAAATAATAATAACATACATTTATGATACCAAAATCAACAAATGTTACGTACGTAAAAGGATAATAAAAATATTTCATGTAAGTGATGCGTAATCAAATAGCATACAAATACATAAGTATTTTTAAAAATAAAAAAGGAAAGAATTTATCAACCCTTGCTTATTGTGCCATCATATTTTTGTTTTTGAACAATAAACTGTTAGAAACAAAATTTATAGGTGTGCGTGTAGGTGCTTGAAATCTATACACGTGTCTACTCCTGGAGCAGGCAGCATGCTCTGATAACTCGCAGCCAAAAAACAAACATTGCTAGCGGCTGCTACAACACGAGCCACTCGCTCTACTTTATTTGTTGGCGACAAATCTCTGTAGTGGACGGATATATGTTTATATTTGATTAATATATTAACATGACTTTAACTTATATAGTAATCATTGCGAGAAAATGACTTGAAATGAACAATATGAGAAAATTTTAGACTAGTAGGTAGACAGAAATCGCAATTGCAAACAATGTTTTCGGGTCTTGAACTTAAATAAAAAACAACAATAGAGAAAAAATAGACGATTAGAATACAACGATATATAATAAATCATGATTATAACAAATTCTAAGAACAGTGACAAAACTGCAACTAGTTATTAAGTATTATTTATTTTAATACGGGTTATGGGGTAGAAAACAGATAAAAAAGACAAAGAAAAATTTAAAGAAATTATCGCTGTAGGTCTGCAAAATTGGGTGCTACAATCGGCTTCGGATCCTAAGCATATCATTACATGAGACTTTTAGACATTTTTTTGTAGATCGGATTGGAAAAAAATTAATTCCTTAAAGTATTCCATGATAATTATGATACCAGAATATCTGTCATTTCCATTCAGGCCACCTTCACTTCATATATTAATTAATGAAAAAACCAATAACATTTAATTATCAGTACCTATTAAATTTCTATTAAGCTTCCGCTGTGATACCAATAGATTTGTTATATTGCTTTGTGGAGACAATGAAAACATTTAAGATTAGTTCCCTACATTAAATTGCGATCTTGGCGCAGTAGCTGAGCGCTTGCTAGGGTCTACCATCTACCATCATCATTTTGTAAATCAGTCGCCATAACAAAATTATCTTCCGTTATTATCACACGAAAGTTATTGTCTCTTCCGCGGCGCTCAATATCACATAACACCATGTGAAATTTAGGTCAAGCGTAACCCGTGGTTGTTAAAAAAATTAAGCGTTTAAATATAATAATTTATGTGTTATAAGAAAAGTCGAACGCACGCCATGTGTGTTGGTACTGATGAAAGTAATTATAACATTCGCGCTGTAAAACTGTGTCAGCCGGCGACCTGTCCGCACATGTGATGGCGCCCCTTACAATTTTCAGTCAAAGTAGCACGTAACGTGGACATGAAAGATAAATTATTTATACAATTTCACTGGTGATAGGTATCTGCTACCGGAGACCGTCTAGGTAGGTACCATTGCAGCTTTTATTTCTGCAGCCAAACAGTACTGTGCGAACATTACTGTTCTAGACTGAAAGGAGTTGTAGCTAGTGAAATTACTGGGGTACGGGACATAACATTCTATAACTCTAGGCAACGAGCGCTCTATGGTGCAGTGTATAACATCTTAACTATCGCCACCTTGTTATGGTTAGGCATATCACTTACCATCAGGTTAACATCGTGCTCGTCTTGTCGATTCTTTGAATAAAAAAAATATATTTTAATAGTTCCACTTTACAAACAGATGAGGGACTTAAAAAGCGGAAGAACGTGTTTCGGTGTATTATTTAGAAGATACTTATGTCCAGCAGTGGATGTTCATCGTTTGGAAAGGTGATAATGATAATGAAGCACTTTCCTCACATTCCTTTGACTGTTTGATTCAGTAAATGAAGCATTCAAATATAAACACTTATCATACAGAATTACATTTTACTGAAATGCTTGAATTATATTTCTCTGTTCATTTAAATCATGAAGTGCTGATAAATTTAAAGTAATGGTGTGGAGATCTTAAGGGCAGATCTATGTTCTGCAGCATCTGTTGATGATGATATGAATGAATGAAAATTTTTGGTTAAATCACGATTCATGTGTCACCGTCAATCCGCAGCGACGGTTATGCTTTTACTATGTATAAATGTTTCGCGACGTAAATGAGAATCAGTACATTACCCAGTTTTTCGCTCGACGCGTCCTCTTTTCACTGTATTTTCGTGTTGTGTAACCTAAAGAAATGCGCATTACTGTCGCCGCTTAATCTTCTTAGCTGTTACCTAATTCTCGTATCTGTTGTCAGTCGTGTAGAATTTTCGCAAGAATTTTAACAAATCGTTTAAAATTTATCACTGTAATTTTGTGAGTTTATTGTGCTGTACTTTAGAGACAATATTACACTGTATAATATTTCTCTCATATTTTCATTTATCATATACAACACAAAAATAAAGTGGTTCTTCTTTTCAGTTAACTTAATTACAAGTCATCATCATGATTATTTCAACCGATAGACATCCACCGCTGGAGATAGGTCTATTGATATGTGTTCCACAAAGCATGGTCTTGACCTTTTTAGTGTAGTAGTTGCCAGTGATTCTTTAGATCGCGTCTGTCCACCTAGTGGGGGGTCTGCTAATGCTGTGGGGCTTTCCGGTGCGTGGTTCCAGCAATTAAATCCGTAACGTCTATCGGTTCTACGATCTATGTACCACTTTAGGCTCGCAACTCGCAGGATTTTGTCGCTGATCGTGGATTCTCTTCTGCAAATCTCCTCATTTTTGATTTGATCACGCAGAGGTACTCCAAGCGTTACTCACCATCGCCCGCTGTGTCACTATCAGCTTTCTTATAAAGCCCATAGCTGTTAGCGACCAAATTTCGGTGCCGTAGGCTGCTTATCCGAGTAATTTCGAATAATACAATTATGGCTTTAAATTTCATTGATCACAAACCACAAAGATCTATACCAATAATCTTTGAAAATAAATGTACAGCTCTTTCGCAAGTCACCATCAGAGAAGGTTTCATGTTATTGAATATTTTTTCCAATATTATTTTAAATAATCTATTGTCAGTCAAAATATCATTCCTTATCGCTTAACATTATTTGTTATGCCCATCGTTCATTTCATTCTCTGATTTATATAATAGTCATGATATGATAAATAAATAAAACTTAAAGTAAAATAAATTCTAGTCAAATCTATTCGTTTTTGCATACCCTGACATTCATCTCTGTTAATAAATAGAGTAAGAAATTTGGAATTGTCTCTCTTATCTTAATGGATTGTGAGTTAAATAGACTTATAAATAGTATACAATATATGGTAAAGAAAACTGAACATTCGAAGTATTCACAAACCAACTCTCTATCGTGTGATGTTTAACAAATTAAACATAATCTGAACAACTGGCGAGTTTATCCAACAATTACTCTCGCCTTGGACCCAAGAATGTTATTGCCACAATATTAGCTCTACGATCGTAAGATTGTTTTCGTTAATTAACTGAGTTATCTGGAATGTAATATCTTATATACACAATTTTACAGTCGCTTGGTAGCTGTAATTAGGCGCGATCGTAGAAACGTCTTCGCAATTAAGTCAAATAGATTAACATTGTATCATGAATAGTACACTGAAAAAACATAATCCAAGTTATGGACGTTCGTTTCTAGTTTATGATAATCAAAGCAACTGCACTTTTTCCTATGTAAATACTTTAACAGTATTATTACTGGTCGTAGTAGTTAAAATATATTTGAATAGAAAGAAAAAGATAAACTCGAACAAACATTTCTAGGTAAAATAAATATTTCCTTTCTTTTATGACTAGTTCTTCTCAGTTTCACAATTATTTCCTCTTCGTCTGTTACAATGTATAATTTTATCGTCAGCCCAACGGACTCAACAGTCTAGTAATATAAAATTAATATTTAATTAAGTAATCATCATGAACATCATCAGTTGATAGACGTCCACTGTTGGCAAGTAAAATTTGTTAATATTTCCTAGTGTTTAATATACGTACATATATCCTTTTCCTCCGTAAGACCTTGTTAAGAATATTGAATCTCAATACTGTGCTGAAGGTTATTTTCGCAAGGCATGTGCTGCAATGTTGCATATTTTGAATTAATAATCAGATATATTTCAAGAAATCTTAACGTTGATATATTATTGTTATTAATAATTGGTCACAATAAAATAATCTTTTTCTAAATAAAGCATTAAAATGTATTCGTTCCGTACAGATTTTTAAATTCTTTAATTTCTAAAAGAAAGCGTAGCGTATAAAGTTGTCTAAAATTCCGAGAAATTGCAATAGTGCAAGCCACTCCAAACCAGTTTACTTGCTCCCTCGAATGTTATTCCGGATATATGGTTTACTGTTAAATTTGTTTAATTTTATACCTTGTTATTAAAATTTTAACAATATTTTACAGTTATAAAATTTAATAAAAATTTTTGTGGCTTTTATAAGGTAAGAAAACATTTTTTTATTTTAAGTATTTTTATTTGAATTTCATCATCATCATCAGCCGATAGACAGCTGGACTATGCCTCCCCCAAAGATCTCCACGTCGATCGGTTCCGGATTTCTAGCATCCAGTGGGTTCCCGTGATTCTCACGAGGTCCACCTTTTGGGAGGCCTCTCAAGACTACGTCTACCAGCTCACAGTTGCCACTCGAGTGCCTTACTGCCCCATCGGCCGTCGGTCCTTCGAGCAATGTGTCCCGCCCACTGCCACTTAAGTCTAGCAATCTTTTGGGCTATATCGGTGACCTTAGTTCTTCGGCGGATCTCCACATTTCTAATTCGATCGCGCAGAGAAACTCTGAGCATAGCTCTTTCCATTGCCCTTTGGATGACTTTCAGCCTTTTTATAAGGCCGATAGTGGGGGGTCACGTCTCTGATCCTTATGTTAATACTGGCAACATGCACGAGTTCAAGAGTTTTGTCTCCAGACATTGCGGTATCTGAGACGAAAAGATGCTGCGTACCTTCCCGAACGCTACCCATCGGATTTCGGATTCGTCGATTGACTTCTATTTGGAAATTGGACTTACCTAGCTGAACTGTTTGTCCCAGGTAAACGTATTCGTCGACAACTTCCTGTGTAGAGCGCTCGACCATTGGCGTGGGTACAATACGGGCATTAGACATAAATTTTGTCTTCTCCATATTCATTTTAAAACCCACGCGTCGGGACGCTCTACAGAAGTCATCGAGCATTTTGCCAAGGTTTTCCATGGTCTCAGCCATGACCACGATGTCATCGGCAAATCTAAGATGGGTCATTAGAATTTATGTCTAAATAACATTTTTTATTTTTTGTTTGTTTTAAATTGATCATAATGAATAAAAAATTGGAATTTATATTGATTAGAAATTAAAAGTATTTTTTGAAAAAAGTACTCCATTATTTTAAATCGAAAATTACTTATACTTTATATATTTTGGCGAAATTAAATATACTGTAAATAAAAAAATTGGCAGAAATAATCCGAAAATTTTTGTAGATATATTTTGTAAAAACAAGTGTGGTACAATAGTAAGTAAAAAAAAAATTTTGTATCAAATGTAATAGTTGCGACACAGTAGATATTTTGTTTATATTACTGCCATCTACAATCAAAACACTAAAGGCGATTGTTCACGTACATAACAATTTTGTAGTTGATCGCTAGATGGCGTAATAAAATTTTGTTGAAATAATGTGTACAGATGGCGCTTTACTGAAATTGATATATTTATATTCATGTCTTATTAATTCTCGGTTTACGGAGATCAACGTGGCGGCTATTTTTGCCGTTAAACTATAATGTGCGTGTTATACTGTACTACGGATTGAAGGACATTAACTAATTAATTGGTATTGTGGTAAAGGGAGTTACCATCTTGCCTCTAGGCGACGACCACGTAATGGTATAGTATATATTATCCTAACTAGCGTAGCATTGATATTGGTGGGCGTATTAATCGCGATTAGGTAAACGATGTACTTGTTTCGTCTCATCGTAAAAAAAAAAACATATATTTTATTTAATTTATAGTTTTTATATATCTTTTCAAGAATCGGTTTTGAAAACTTGTTTATGTAATATTTTAATAAGTATAGCCGACTACACCGAAAAATTATCGTATCTGTATAATAATACTTCATGAGTAATTTTATTATTATTAAATTTAATATTTATGTTATTCATTTATTCTACTAGTTTTTATTTTGAACTCATAAAAATTAGCTTAAAATATTAAGCTATAGTTAGAAGTCTATGGATATTATGAACACTGAATCTTTCTTATAAATTATAAAAATAAAGTAAAATTTTCACTTTCAAAATTGATGATTTGTTTCTATAATAAACAAAAGTGTAACGGTGTCTGTGCTATAAAGAATTTTGTATTTTAATAATTTTTTGCGAACTTTCATTGCATTTGATACGCTCTATTCTATGTTGTTAGCTTTTTGCTTAGTAGAACATCAGGCAAAAACTATTTGACCTACTTTATTTTCTTGTGCGGAACCACATTGCACTGTGTTTGTAAAACTTTAAGCACTATGTCTACTACTAGCTGTTTCCCGTCCGCTCTCCAGGCCGTAACACATAATTAAATTTGAAATTTAAACTTGAAATTTGTCAGAAATATTCATTAAGAGTAACCGCAACTGCAGCTGCCCGCCTGCCGGTTATTATTAACACTCCTGCAGCTCCATTTGGAGAAGAAATTTCATTAGTTGACCTCTAAATCGCAAACGCAATATCTCTACCAAATTTCGAGTTTCGGAGCTCTCTTGATAAATCAATGAATCTCTAGATATTAAGGACTACAAGTCTATGTATTGAGATGTATAACTTAAATTTGTTTTAGTAGTCGCTGCACACAATATAGGCAGAAAAAACTAAGTATATCCTTCAATAGGAAACTAGATTATTAATATTTAATATATTGCGAAAAAAAGATGAAATAAAAATTTAGGATTAGTTATTAAATAAAACTTAACAATTCTAATAACCTAAAATATTTCTAAATGGTTAACATAGTGGATTTTATTATCAAAATGTCAAACATGATACGTATTCTTAGAGTAAAGATATCTGTCAAGAGACCCATGTTAAACGATTTTTTTTATTTTTTAATCGGTTCTTCGATATGATCGTATCAATGACTAAAATTGTTCAAATGGGTTCAAATATTTATTGTGGGCCTGTACAGTAACGTGAAATAAAAAAACAAAGTCTTTTCAAACGTGCCCATCAATCTATTTTCAGAGGTTATAATATTATTGTTAATTTAGATCGAACCAAATATTAAACAATGTTTGTTCCTTTTTCAATGTTTTTTTTTTAATACTTGAAATTTTAAGTGCGTGTTTTTGTAACATAAGTTGTAAAGGCGTGTAAATTCAGTTAATATTTGATATCAAAACCTATTGCGGCGGCATTGAGGACAAATCCTACGCAAAGTAATATACTAAAATTAATTATGTACACATATAAGGCCTCATAGACGTCCAACGGCTTTTTTTATTCGATTTGGTTCGTACCCATACGAAAAATGCTCCGTGATGTCAGTCACGTTTATTTCTTTTATATCGCAAAATATTCGCAAAAAAGCTATTAAGCTACCGACAAGCGTTGGACCCATACTGTTAAGTAATCTTAAAAATTAAACTCGATGTTAAGTTCGAAAATAGTTAAAGTTGGCTTCGCACAAAATACAACCAGTTTCAACTTCGAATTGCAATCTCTGGTTTTGAGATCGCGTTGGTCGTGTAAATCTGATGCTTTTTGTTCATTGGCTGCTTTTATTTTTTCCTCTTGGAAGATGTATCAGGCGCATTATCCTGCAGGGAGGATTCGGGCGCGGCGGGGGCGGGGAGCGCGCGTGCGCATAACTCGGCCGTGACGTCACGAGGACAGCCGGTAAAAAACCCCATGAACCCGCAGTCAAGGCCCCCGAAACTTGCATTTAAATGTTATTATAGGTGTATTATATTTGTTCAGTTCACGTTCTTAAGTAACAATTAAACACGAGCATTAGTCGAAGATTTTAATATCCAGCCTTGCGGATAACACAGTCCGTGTGAGTCCTCCTCATTAACAGTTGTTTTAGTTTTGATTGGATAAAAAAAATCTTTTCTGTTAACGTATTATGTTCCTAAGACACTATATAAAAGCATTGCCGTCATCTCAAACGTATAATTGTCTTGTCGATACATGTTGAGATATTCAAACATGTTCTGTACGCTTTTACACTGTACATTTACACGTAATCAACTGCGTAAGGTAGCTAAACTATAGTAACGGTTAGTGTTTCGGAGAAAAAATTCCTGACTTCTCCGTCGACAGTAACCCATTGTGAGTCAATGCTTTGATGTCTTAAATCATTAACATTACTATAATTATTTTTAAAGCTTGGTTTTATTATGATATTATTTAAATAATTGAAAATAATGAAAAGGTTATCTACAACGAATTTACAAGCATTATATTATGTTTTATGACATGTCATCATGATTTTATTTCTTATTCCATTTACTTATTTTCAGGTGACGGTATGGGGTAACAGCACAGTCGCAGAAGTAGTCTGCGAACCACTTCAAGAAGCGGGAGCCGTAGTTGCCGGACTCCCGTCAGGTCCACTGTCTGTACCACAAGCCTTGACACTGACTGCCCCATTGCCCCTACCTTCAGCTCTCTCTGCTCCCCCAGCTGCTTTGCTTTTTCTCGGTGGCTCGAAAGCACCTGTAGATCCTAGAGCTTCAGCAGCATCATTAGAAGGAGAAGTACTTGTCGTGGAAAATGAACCGCCACAGTGGGATGGAAAAGATTTAGAGACGTTTCTTGCTTGGGAAAAGATTTATGGTAAGGAGAAAGAACCTCATACAATTATTTATGTAATTATTAATTATAACACTGCCGTAGTACTCAAAAATCTTTATAATAACACAAAGAGAAAATGAGTACACCATTATTGGTCATTTAGTTTCTACAAAAATGTGTTACAGTTCTTATTACTCTTTATGGTACTGTCAAGGCTGAATGAAGACGTTAAATGAGACAGGTTCTTTCTTAGAAAATAATCGCGCAAATGATGGATAATACTTTCAATATTACAATATCTCAATAGAATATGCATGAGGAAATGTATAAATTAATCTCTTTACGCACAAAAGTTGGCAAGACTGCGGACTTTCCTCGAGACGATTGTACAAACGTTGGTTATTCAATGCGGTGCAAACGAAGTCGCGTTCAGTATTCCGATGGCATAGGAGCGATGTTTGTACAATAGAAAGCTCTTTGGTAATAATGAAACGCGTACGCACGCCATTGTCTCGGTAATCTTTCGCAGAAGCGGCTCGTATGCAAACCGAATACAAGCGTCGTGACTGACATACGAGCATAGATAGGGTCATACGGAATTGGGCGAGTTTTCCACCAAAACAAGAGACCTTAATTTATATTCAAAATGTTACAATGAATAATTAGTGATGTCTCTTTCACCTTTACCTTTTAGTGAATTCGAATTTTTACCACTGTAGTAGTGGCCCCATCATTTTATCAAAGTCATTACAAAAATATTCGAGGTGTTAAAGCTAGAAATATCGATTTAATCTTAGTACCTTTTAGTATTTATCTAAAAAAAATTGTTAGAGCTAAGAGAAAAAAATGCAAAAAAACATTGAACAATAAAATTTTCGATAAGTCCAACGAGTTGAACTATATATATATGAGGCAAGGCTTTAACTTATACAATCCTGTAACATTATAACTACACTAATTAAAATTTAACAATCGTTAAGCTTGTAAAAAGGCGGCCGTTTATGAAACCACCCTAAAAGTATTCAGCTGTATATTATAATAATAATAATAATAAATAGTTCTCTTAGTATTCCGCCTCCTGGGAATCGGCGCCTTTAGTCACAAGACTGTCTTGCACTCTGTGGTATCATGGTTTTGAGGATCCATTACTTAAGTCAAAATTTAAACTCTTAAAATATACTCGTAGCAGCAAAAAACATACTATCTATATTTATTGTTACAGATTATATATATTTATTACCAATTTTCAGTCCCGTTGTAAACACTTTTAAAGTTTGTTTATTTTAATTATACTACTTAATGCTATACAGTAATATTAAAAAAATACTCTATTTGAATTATAAATCTAACTTTAATTTTTTTTTAAGTGGTCACCATTCCAAGCCTGATTATTTATACTAGTGGATATATCAGTAAATATACAACTTCTTTTTAAACTGTGATTGAGAAATCTCATATACATCGATTAAGAAATAGAAAACAGTTTAACTGTACATCGGTAATAATTACTAAGCTTTATTAATTCAACTAGATAAAAGGTCTTGGACGTTTAGTTTATATAACGAAAATTAATGCAAGGTGAATAATTTGACATTCGTTTTGACCTTTCTAACGCCCACACAACTACATTCATTGTGCCAATTTATTATTCAGCTGTGAGTTTTAGAAGTTCATATACATTTATTATCGAAGCATATTATTACACTATGGGTGAAGTCATGACGCTTCATAATGTGAAGTAATAACATATAATTTCTCTTTTATTGCAGCTTCAACATTGTTCTCAGCCTTGGAACTGTATGGCAAACCATTATTGCGGGCAGCTGTCATCACGCGAGAGGAATACCATTTACTGTTCTATTATTTGGAATCAGTGTCAGAAGCTAGTGAGGCTCTCACGGAACGAATGCGAAAATACATCGATTCTGGTTTGTTGATAAGTGAAAGCACTAAAGAGAATACTGAAACTTTAGATGATAAAAAGCTAAATGAAGACGAAGAGGAGCCGAAAAGTATTTTGACAGAACTTATCGATGAAGGAGTGCTTACTCGCAAAGATGTTGATTCTACTTCAGTAATTACTACATCAGAGTGTAATGAGCATGGTGACGTTAACCGTAAATTAGATGATACGGATAATAGTTCTAGCGTATCATCTGTTGGTGTTAGCCTCCGTAAGATATTTGTAGACATTCCAGTAGATAATAATGACTCTGAAATTGACAATTCTGTAAATGAAAAAGATAATGTAACGTTGAGGAATAACCGACAGTGTTGTGCCGATCATAGAATATCAGCTGATGTGACAGAAAATGTATGGGCAAATGTGCGGTGGGACTTTCTTAATCCCACGGACTTCGGATATGATCAAGTTCGAAGCGTAAAAAGAAGTAGGTCAGAATCTGCAATAACTCCTGTTGCTACTAGACGGCGAAATGATGAATTATACGAAACACTTCGGGATGAAAGAGAATCCTGTGGAAGTATGACACCGTACGAGTCAATAGAAGATTTATACGACTGCATTAAAAATACATCTTATATTAGTGCAGCTGCTGTAGAGTCATCTCCATCGACTGAAAGTCAATCTGAACCTCAATATCCTGATTATGACACGAAGTCCATTGCAACCCGTCAAAGTTCCGCTAGTAGTGACAAAAGTGGTACTTCGTCCGCATTTCCATTTTCTAAATGTGGATCGAGCGATTCAACGGGCGCGTATACGTCTTGTGAATCGACTAGCGGAATCAGTACCTTCGCGCCTAAAAGCATCCCAGAGTCGCTAAAAAGTCGCCAATTGCCGCCTCCGCCCTCGGAAGGCGAAATAAGTGAGAGTGCGATATTGCTCAAGCAATTGTTTATGGGAGAGTTGTTAGATGCTTATGGAGAGTACCTGTCAGCGTATCCGTACGCACGGGCCCTATTAAGACGCAAAGCACGTCGTGACGAACATTTCACAGCCTTAGCTGACATCCGAAGAGGCGCTGCAAAGTACACTATAGCAGAATACCTCGAGTTACCGGTAAGTTCTAAATTTATAAAATTACACATTCTAACATAGAAAAAGATATTTATGTAAAACATTGTTGACAACATTTTTTTTAATGAACAATTTTTGTTTTTCTGTATATAATATATTGTATTTAAGTCTTTTGTATATTGTGTTCAATGGATCTGACTTGGTATTTTGTTCACAAAACACATTAAACAATTTAAAAAAAATTGAGTCAGCCACTAGGTTATTTTAGCCAAAAGTTTTGTCGTTTTACATCTTATATTAGCCGTTACTATTACTATTTTGTTGAGAATTAATAGTACATAAAAAAAGTTAATATAGTAAAACCGTAAGCATATCGAGAGAGTCATGTAATAGTGTGATTAAATATATTTATCGAGAAGAGCTGTAACAAAAGGTGAACCGAAACAAATTAAACATGTCTTTAAATTTATTTGATCATTAAATTCGGATTTGAAAAGCTTATACCGTGTTAAATATGGACATTACGTTTAATAGCCGTAGAGAAGAGAACAATACGGCTTCGGGATTGATTTAGATGGAGGGTTCGATCGGCCGCCGCAATGATACGCGGGATCGCACGCGCCGCCATTCAATGCTAATGGGTTGGAAGAGTCCACGTGAACTCTCTCTGGCACGAACGCTTTGTGCATGAAGTTCAGTTTCAAAGTTTTCAAGAAATCTTACGCACTATTTCATGTATTAACAATCAATAGTAATAATATTTAACCAAAGATATTATTAATAATTATTATCAACCACGTCATTGATTTCTTAGCTGCTAATATATATTTATTTATTTCAAATAATTTTTTTTCTATTAAACACATGCGAAATTACTGTCGTATCTTAAACACCTTATCACCATTTAATTAATATAAGATTGTAATTTGTTTAATAGGGCTATGTTTATTTTTTTATTATATTCTAAAGACACAGATATCCGTTGCTCTAGTTTCTCAGCATAGTTTATTACCTAAAGTTTGTAAGAGCTGCGTTTCAAACTTCCTCTTTGTACAATTTTTATACTAGCCAAATCAGAGATAATTAAACGCAATAAAATAATATATAACTTTTGTTTATAAATAGAAATAGAAACTAAACGTATTTTAGTAAACACCTACCTAATTACAAAGGAGAAACAAGTAACAAAAATTCTTTTTTACCAGTATAAATTTAATAGTTTATATATATTAACTAATGTTTTCACTTGATTCTAATTATTGTATATAAGGATAATTTATGAACGTGATATATATAATAATAATATTTTCTCTAGAAAACCGTTTGTGGAAAAATGTTAGTCTCAACGAATAAGAGAAAAATATTTTGACGTGTTCGTTTAGTAAGTACTACTTTTACGTAGTTATTCATCATTGTCTATAAAAGTTTGAACTTTTTTACAATAAATTTAAATTCCTTTTGAGATACATATTTCTCTGTGCACAGCGTTGAAATCTCAAAGCAAGTCAAAAATGTTATAACTTGTATTAAAGTTATGTTACTTTGTCTCTACGCTAGACGAGTAAGTAAAGTTATGTTAAGCGGTCAATAAATAGAGACGGTTAATGTGCTCTGGGCCATTTTATGATTCAATGTTTTCAAGCGAAGTGGCTAAGATCAGGTGGCCCAGCGGATCCGGCCCACGTACGCTTGTTTTCTTCTCTTGGTCATTTCTTTTTTCAAGTCGTAAAATGTATCAGATGTCCTTATAACATCCGTTATACGAGATGTACTCTTTATTAAATTTAGTCCATCGTGTTTAGTGATTTTTAAAAATATTCTTTATCCTGTTCAGACTACAACATAGTCACAAAATCTATTTTAATATATTAATGTATTTGTTAATGTTGTTAAAATATTTTTTATACAGAAAAGTAGAAGATAGTTCGTTGACAATTACAAGTGTATAAAAATTGTTAAAAATTGGGATTGACATACGAGGTCTTATAATTCTTGGTCCAATATATTTTCTTTCAAAAAATTTCACAGTATGTTCCTTTAGGTATGGTAACATATATAGTTTGTGCGAAACTTTCCTCTTACATATTTACAGCACAAAGTATTAACAAAGTGTGGACGTACTATTTAAAATAACAATTGTAACGTGCTTCCAAGCCGCTCACCTTCCTCACGCGTCCGCATAAAAATTCCAACTCTTGCCTTGTAAAACGGAGAGCAAATAATCACATTCGAGCACTACGTATATCCGGGATAGTAATAAATATTCAAATGCACGTATTGCATTTTCCTCCTCTCCATTCTCAAAATTTCACAACCGTATAATATTCAATAGCTCCACTGTTACATTCGATGTAAATACTATCGCAAAAATCTTTGTATAAAACCACAAAAATAAAGCTAAAAAATACTAACAATGAGTTCACTATTTCGATGTAAGGTTTTAATGTTAATGGAAAATTCATTGATACATAGCAATCAATGTATGCTCACAAATGTGTAGATAAAATCTGTAAATTTTTAGTTAAAGTAACTTTATTCATGTAATGCTTTCATTTAGAATTACATAAAGCTTCTCATTAAATGTTGTTAACTGTAAAAGTTGTGAGATTTATTTCATGATGGTATCATAGATTTATGTAATTACGTCTGAAAGAGAAATAAATCACTATAAAAAAAAGAAGTGAGCATGTTTTAGTATGCTCGGAATGTCCGATCCGGAAGCGGTGAGAGATTATTTTAATACGACACACACGACGTTAGAACTTGTGTATTTTATATTGTCTTATTATATAATATAATATTATGTCACTTTAATGGAAACTTTTATTTACAAATTAAACACTTTCCGGTTTTATACTTAGGAATATTTTTATGTAAACAAATTTATAGTATTTTGATGATGATATAAATGATAATGATATTTCTTTGAGAGTAATGGTTCTTTAGTGCTAACTATTGAATAATCGTATTAACTATTAGGTTTCATGTAATTTAATTATGCAAAATATAATATAATAAATATTTCATGTGTTTATGCATAATATAATAACTATTATAGTATCTAAGCGGGAAAGTTGTGGTCTTAGACTATTTGCTTGACGTAAAGTATTTGTTAACAATTGTACACTTAAATTTGATGTCATATTTGTAAAAGTTTGCTACAAAAAAGTAATATAAAAATATTGTTATTTAACATATATATTAATACATCTCCGAATTGCTAACGTCTTTGCAAGAGTACAGATAAAAAATACCGAAATACAAAGACATTTAAATTATGTTTATAAGAAATGGGAACATCATTTCTAGTTCAAAGTCATAATAAAAATAATTTGCAAGCTTTGTGATCTAGAGGATCTAAAGAACCGCTTATGGCGCGAAGAGATAACTACAGACTAGAAAGAATGTGGCTGTGTACGTCGCTTGCGTGGATCTGGTCTGATCATTTAGGCATTCCTGTCACGATCTCCATCGCACAATATTCACACTTAAATACTAGGATTAAGATCCGCTTTTTAGAATCACTGATGAGTCTACTACTATCTAGATTTTAGGTTGTTTAATATAAGATAAAAACAAAGTAAAAAACGTTATTGCTTTCCTTTTTTGTAATATGGTTTATAACATTGATTTTATTTATAACTTGTTTTACCATACGTAGATGTAAATAAATATTGATAACATTGAAACTGCTAGAAAAGGGGTTAGCAATATATTTTCGATAGGCTTATATGGATATTTCCGCTTCCACTCTTTACTTCAAAAAAAGCAACCATTGCGTTTTATCATCAAAGACTATTGACGTATACTTTAGATAGCCTCATGGTTAAATCCTAGTATACTTTATTAAGCATACTAGGATTTAACCATATAACCAATAAAAAAGTTGGATTTATTAAAATTATGTCCAATGCTTTTAATGAGTTAATTAAGTCAGAACAAGTTATACCAAATTGAAAGCTTTTTCACTGTGATCTTCATTACGCAGTCCAAAAGTGCGAGTTGCATTAATCATTTTTTTTTACCGCAGTCTTGTAAACTGACGGTAATTAATGAATGTCAATACAGTTACATATTGAATTAATTAATGTGTTGATTTTTATATGAAACTGAATACCTTTCTTCTTAACAATTAACAGAAAATATGACAAATACAATTTCTATTTGTAATTATTTACTATAGCAATTTACTTAATGATGATAATTATTAAGCTTGTAATTTTCTGATTAAAAAGTTCGATAAATTGGAAATATTAGAATTTAATAAATTAATACGTGAATTAAAATTGTCAGACTATTTAGTAAACATGTTTAAAATTCTTTGTGAAAAAGGGTTAGCTTCTGCTTAAATAACTGTTCTTCCTTGTTCACTAATTGTCATCATTTCCTTTTATGTGTAAATATGATTTAATGATCATTCGTTTGAATCGCTGGGAGCCGCTGGATTCAAGCAGCACAAGACCATGCTTTGTAGAACACATTACAAGAGACCTATATTCAACAGTGGACGTCCATCAGTTGAAATGATGATAATGATCATTTACTTGATCATCTACACACATTAATTTAAAAAAATTATGATATTCCTTTTTGTATTACTCAAATGCTCTAAGCTAGAAAATAGGTCATTCTTTTTAAATAAGATCTGTCGCATAAATTGCTCCATTGCCAATCTTAGTATCATTAAACTTTTTATTAACATTCCTAAACACGGCACTTGCTTAACTCGACGTTTCTATGTATGGATTTGTGTTTAGATGTGACCAGCTTAAATATGTTAATCTAAGCTACACAGCATGTTAAATGATTCAAACTTGTTTAACTGGAAAGTATTTCAACATAGTCCTACTCCGTTTGACAGGATTTTATGTAATTTATCCGTTAAATATAATTACAACAGCAAACGTTGCATATTTCGGGCACATCTGATAAGTTTTATATATTAGCTTTTTATCGAGCAAATAGTCCTAGTACTAAAAAACACCGTTGCCTATCGTAGACCATAATGCATTAAGAAACCTCTTCAGTATAAGAGATTTTGGTGGGTTAATAGCTTCAATTTCTGAAGAATACCCACATCTCTAATTTAATAAACTACCAACTTTACTAAAAAAACTTTTATAATTAAGGTATTAAGTCTGCACCGGTATTGCTTAACGAATGTATTAAAAAAGTTTACAACATTTTTACGTACGACCTCGGATATTGCAAAATTTTATATATCCGCTAGTTGTACCTTTTTGACATACACAGAAAGCAACGGTAAATGGTAACGATAATTTATTAGATTTCTTAAGGTTCTTCATGTTCGTTTATATTAAGATTAATCTTGTCAGTGAGATTGTGTTTATATTTGTATGTTAAACTTTTCTTATTCAAAACTGAAACAAAGAATCTATCTGTATCGTCGAGATACGATTCATGTCTCTATAGAAATATTGACGTATTAAAAGGATATTATAAAATAACATTTTCCGTTAAGATCCTCAGTTCACTGAATAGTTTTAAGTTTTCGATAAAGTAGTTATATATAAATGAAAATATTATATATCAACAACCAACATATAATGGTATCATTTAATTCTAAAACAGTTCTCTATAATAATCTTGTTATGTTATAGAAAAAGATTTTACGTCGTGATATTTCAAAAACAGTAGTTTAACCTCATTTTTCCACGGTAGTAACATTCTTCAACCTAAACGTCCGTTATTATAACTGATGTAAAGAAAATAGCAACGATCTCAACCCACATCTTTACGTATAAATAATTTAAGATAAACGCGAGAGATTAGAGATTAATACCAAACTGGTACTTTTATGGTAAATCAAGAAAATTTATTAAAACATTTTCTTTTTTGCCATTTAAACTCATGTAAACATAACGTTTGGTTTTGAGATATATTGTCT
The DNA here is from genome assembly GCA_029030555.1 of Ornithoptera alexandrae. Taxonomy (NCBI): domain Eukaryota; kingdom Metazoa; phylum Arthropoda; class Insecta; order Lepidoptera; family Papilionidae; genus Ornithoptera; species Ornithoptera alexandrae. The sequence continues at coordinate 2,115,744 of JARDVY010000064.1, read as the reverse complement.
CTAAAATATATGTTATTGAAAAACTGCAAAGTTATTATGATAATGATGTTATGAGAGAACAATCAGAATGGATAAACATTATTGTTGTTAAGAATATTTAACTTTTATAGTTATTTTTAGCTTCGATCATATATTGTTGGTATGCACCTGGGTGGAATATTGAAAAGCTTCAAATAGTGACATTATTAAGGGGGCTGCCTATAATAGGATTATATTTCAATACAAATGTAACAATTGATGATCCAGTTGATCAGCTTTAGTAATAGTCTTTGTCAATTGTTAACCTCTGATGATTTTCACCATTCCGCACACTTCTAAGTCAAATGATTCCATGCGATTTTCATCATAATTTTTCTCTACAGTAGCCATTTCATGCTCGTACTGTATAGAGTACTAGAGGGTAAATAGCCTAGGTATATTAAAATAACTTATAGTTATTGTAAAATCGTGTTATGTTTTTTTAATATTACATTAAATGTTGCTAGGCGTTTGAAGGAAACTGTATCGGAACTTTGTCGACCGATTTTTTCTTTAATTCAAGACACTTTTTCTTTTAATATTTATGTATCACGCGTACTTACTTCCTTTCTTAGCGCGTTTTTTTATTTAATGAAAGGCGTTTTTTGTAAAGGATCTTTTTGTATACTTCGTGTTTTTTGTTATTAAGAAATTTATGCACCAACATTTCAATAATTCGTCCTAAAAAAATTTTTCATAATTGACAAATCGTGAACTTTTATGGAACATTCTTCTAGTACATTCATTTCTAGTATTTTCAATAGGGTATAGAGTTATCCTCGAGACTATAGAGATCTTTTTATATGTAGGTAATTTAACATATCACAATTCAAAATGTTTTATTACTCATTACGCAATATAACATAGCTATTCTGTGGTGATAATGTATGTAGTTGTAATCAATTCCTCATAGGATAAATGGGCTTGATGTCACATGAACGTAGCGTTGATATTATTATTATAACTTTATTTATTTTCTAATATGACTACGATGCCTATGATCCCATGCAACTGTCCAGCTCATGATTAGTTATAAAATTCACTAAACACTATTACTATTGTCTTGAGCTTTTAGATGGTATGGGATGTTAGAGAAGTACGACGGTTAATAGGCTGCTGTAGTCGTCCCTAGTGTCCCATCCAAATTAAAGCATTCTTAGTTCGTAGTCTTTTAATAATCATTCGTGCGATACGGATTGTAACGTTATGTCTCACCGACTTCGACTCTCTGACTAGCGCCGCTTTTCCTTTCTTATCTCGGCTTGTCAGAGCTAATTCCAAATTCAACTTCAGTCGTGAGGTGCGTTCGGAAATCGAACACCTCCACATCACCCCCCCTACGACGAGCGAATCTTACACGTCTGCCTGACCGTGTAGTATAATTTGGAGGTGGAAGTCAAGAGTGGTGCGTAGACGTTGGTGTGCTTGTGGGAGATGATATTGAAATGTTTGTGGTGTCAGAAATGTTAGATTGAGAAGAGTGTTGTATACGCGGAACGATGAATGTAGGTTTGATGTGATCCATACTTATGACTACTTCCTTGTTTCCGATGATAATGATGAAAGTCTTGTCATCCCGCTTCAAAACTGGATGTGGTCCCGAATAAGGAGATGCCAGAGATGGTTTCACGCGGTCGACTCACAAAAATACGTGGGAAGCTGTGGAGAGATCTTTAAAATGAAATACTTCCTTGACGCTATGCCTTGAAGCAGGAACAGGTCTAAGTTCCGACATCGTTGTTCTAAGTCAACTTATAAAATCTAGTGGATCAACTGTTATACGAGTTGATGAAGGAACGATCACCTCGCCAGGAAGATCTAAAGATTCCCCGTAAACTAGTTCCGCGGCGGAAGCTTTTAGATCTTCTTTCAGCGCGACACGCACAGCTAGTAGTACGGTAGGTAAAGCTTTGATCCAATCTTCGCCACGCCATATCACAAAGGCCTTGAGCTGCCTATGAAGGCGTTCAACCATTTTGTTGGCACACGGGTGGTGACTAGTTGTTCTCAGCCTTTCAGTGCCCAAAAATACCATGAGTCTTCGGAATAAATCGGACTCGAACTGACGTCCTTGATCTGTCGTAATGCGAGAAGATACTCTAAACCTTGCAATCCAATCGGACAAGAGCGTATCAACGGTTTCTTCTGCTGTGATACTGCTCATGGGCCACGCCTTAGGCCATCGCGTGAACCTGTCCACTGCCGTCAAGAGGTAGCAAAAGCCCTTGCAGACGGGAAGAGGACCCACGATGTCCACATGAATATGCCTAAATCGATCAGGAAGTACGATGAAGTTACCGAGAGGCGATGTGGTGTGCCTAGTAACCTTATTGCACTGGCAAGAAAGGCAAGATTTCGTCCAGGAATGGACGTGTTTTTGAATTGACGGACACACAAATCTATTTGTGAGAAGGCGAGACGTCGCTCGAATGCCTGGATGGCTTAGGTTATGGAGTTGGTTAAAATATTTATGGCGGAAAACATTGGTGAGGAATGGGCGTGGCATTGCAGACGATTGTAACGTCAGTTCCAGGCAGAGTAACTTTCTCTAATTTTAGAGAGGTACCGCCACACATAAGTTGTTGAAGTTCCCCATCGTCTCTTTGTGACTCGGCCGAAGCTGCGAAGTTATCCTCGAGCGAAATGGCTTCAGTACGCGACATGGCATCAGCCGCAATGTTATTCACGTCTTTGATGTGTGCGATATCAGTCGTGTACTGAAAAATAAAAGAAAGCTGATTTAACTGAAATGGAGGCAGCTTCTCCTGACGCTGAGTAAAAGCGTATAGCAGGCGTTTATGATCCAAAAAAATTGTACAATGCTTGGCTTCCAAAATGTATCGGAAATGTAGTACGGACTCATAGACAGCTAACAGTTCTCTATAATAAGCAAGCCACGAGGATTGTCATGCAGTGAGCTTTTTACTAGAAAATACAACTGATCGCCATTCTATGCTTATACGCTGTTGTAAGCAAGCGCCTACCTGAACACTGGACGCGTCCATAAAGAGACCTATAAATGCGTCGGGCACAGGATGTGCCAGTAAGGTAGCTTGTGCAAGGCTGCATACATTTCAGCCGAGTGTATCGGCGCTGCCGGCCAAGATAATCTAAAGATGTTGCGGAAATCGGCGCATGAAGAGCTGTCGCAGGATGCTTTCGTCTGTCAAGGTGTTACCGGCGAGCGAACGTAAGTTACGTAAAAATTGAGATGGTTTGCGGTCACCTAATTCTTCATCGATCAATAGTTGACGAACGAGTTCTTCCTCAGACTGTGGTAAACGTCTGATAATTTTTGTTAAGTTTCTGATTCTTTTCGTCTGATAACTTTTTAAGGTGTTCATATTTGTCGCTCTTAGAAAGGTTGATAACGATGTCCTCGATTTCGGCCGTGATTTTAAAATCTAGTTGACCGACGACATGGTCATATTTGGTTTGGTCACAAGTAATGCCTGTTACTCGAAACTGCGTTTCGATATGAGGAAATCATAAAGCTGGTCTTTGGTACCAAAAGAAAAGGTACCTTGGCTGACACCCTATGAACTTGAGGTTGGGGCACAAGGTCTGGTTTTGGACCATATCGCTGAACTTACGTGCAAAGAAGAAAATTTTCCTGGTGCAAATTGGAGAGTTCAGAGACAAGAATTTCCATCTCTTTCTGGTAGATGTTCAATTGTTCAGCGACGGTTAAAGTTAAAGGACCTGCTGGGTCAGTCATCGTTGGGTTAATGAGGTGAGTAATATATTATAAGATTAGTTGTAAGTCAGTAAGTAAGAAACGTGTTAGGTCTAAATTGTAAGGTTAATGAGGATGAAGTTCGGCTTCCGAATGCACCTATAAAACATCAAATCAAAAGTGACAATAAGAACAGTAACAATAACAATAACGGCTGATTCTTATGAATAGCAACCCAACAATACAATGTTAGTAATAAAAATCTGCGATTTACACAGAGATACAATACAAACATAAAATGCAATACACAAAACAAACAACAATAAAAAAGAAAATATTTGTACCAATAACATTATTAGTAGTAAGAAATTAAAATTAGTCCACTCGACGCATATAAAACCTAAAGATTCTTGGAAACGTCCGTCAATTTCAGACACGTACAACAAAACAGCTTGAGCTAGTTATCGGGCAATCAGATCGATGCATGTCGATTCATGTGATGATAGCTCGTAATAGACGTCTTTGTCGACACGAATTAAGGAAAAATATAGCTTTGCAGATGCACTAACGATGCGACGAGTCGGAGACTCCTTGAAATTGCTCAGTGTGAACTTAGGATGCCTGATTTTGCAGCCAACTCTATGCTTCAATCACGTCGGGGTCACCAAATATGGGATGTTAGGGAAGTATGACGGTTAATAAGCTGCTATACTTTTCCCTAGCGCCCCATCTAAGTGAAAGCATTCTTAGTTCGTAGTCTTTCAATAATTGCTCGTGCGATACGGATTGTAACGTTATGTCTCTCCGACTTCGAGTCTCTGACCAGCGCCGCTCTTCTTTTCTTTTCTCGGCTTGTTGTCAGAGCTAATTCCAAATTCCAAATTTAACTTCAGTCGTGAGGTGCGTTCGGAAATTAAACGCCACCACAATGGTAATCATGTTTCATTATTGTCATAATTTCATCCTCATGTATTTGGATTTTGGGTGGAACGTTTAATTCCTTAAGAACTGACGATTTCTATACTTAATACGTATGAGAATTACCAAGTATACTATATGATACGCAGGAGAAACTGCTACTCTTTCCTAAAAGTGTTCTCTGTTGGGTGCCTTTATCGACCTTCTCTTGCAGTAGCTTGGTCCCGATAGTTTAAATGTGCTTCTTGTTGGGAATATCATGCCAGTCAGGAGACTACCGGTAATAAAAATTTAATAGTATGTTAAGAACAAATGTTCAATAGTAGTTGTGTTAGCTATGCGTGCATTAACCACAGCTCCCCACCAGTTCTGCTTTCTACGCGCGATTTCACTGACGGAGGTGCCTCGCTTTTTGCTTCAACACACGCGATTTTTCACTAATTCTCGCTGTTTTAGCACCTGTTACGTGAATGTAATAAACTGTTTTTAACAGCAGGTACAGAATACTATTCACCGTAATAAATAACAAACAATTACTTTTCTCAGAATGGACTACGAGTCAGTTATAGATCAATTACAACACAAATAAGATTTATTTACATTATTAAACGAGATATAAACTTCGATCATAAGCATTGTTAAAGTTTTGTTTTTGGTATTTTCAATTCGTATCCTAGATCAGTTCTCAATTTTTCTATGCTGAATTATTAGAACTTGATCCAATAAAATTAAGTTACATTATGGGTATTTGATTACATGTCAAGGTTTTTTCTTATTTCCAGTAGTATTATGATATTTTGAAAACACGTGCATCCTTTCCGGAATTATCAATGAAAGTTATTGAATAGCTCACCGAGTATAACAAGCTCAGTAGAATGAAACGAGAATTCCAATGCATGTATTCCAAATGATTCATACTGCAGTACAATACCAGAGCTGCGACTACTCAGTAGTCGCAACGTAAGATAAGGTTATAAATCGGGCGGCGCTTACAATAGGATTCTTTAGGCATTTCAGCGCGCGCCTGTGTATCAAAGCCTCAAGTCGAAGCTTTCATGCCGACGCAAGCGTCGATGACTCACATTTGACTCACTCCTAACCGACGACGGTAATATTATATTCCGGATCTAATTTGAAATAAAAAAGAAATGATATGTTAGTGGTTACATATTATTATAAATATATGAGCATTGTGTTTCTCTTGTTATGTCTGAAGTATTCCTCCTTTATTTATGAATGCTGTAGTTAATTTAATTGTTTAACTTTGGATTCAAGGTAAAATACAATTTATAGTATTCCTATAGTAGAAACTTGTATGAAGGTCTTACGAACAGGTTGTTACCGACTCGGTCATATCAAGATAGTCGTCAGATTGCGCTGCTATTGTGAATGGCACAGCATGACGGCCGTGCATTGTAAATCTGATTATTCTTTGTTCTAACCTATTTATGTGCACTTCTGTCTTTCTTGATGTTGTAGCATACCGAATTGTATTACGGGTACATTAATTGTATAACACTTTTGTTAAATTTCCACAGCGGAAGTTGGTCGGTGGGTACTGACTATGTGTTGTTGGGTTCTGTTCATTCGACATCCGTTCTATTGAATAAGTTTAATCCCATTGCACTGCTTTTTTATGTAATTGAATACAGTTTAAGGAATAAGAAATACCTGGGTCAATTGGAGGACAAAAACACAACGCAAAAAGTTTAACACAGCACGTGTTGTCATAAAAAAATGTTTCTGTAAGGAATAAAATCGGGTACTTCTGTAAACAATCGCAAGTTTTAAGTAAACAGCGCAACCATCAAAGTAAAATTTTGAGTACACACGAAATGAAGGACGGCCGGCACACGTGTTCACAAACATTTCAGTGAGCATGCGAAACAATCCAAAATTCTGAAAGTTGATTTTCAATAGCTGATGAACTTCAATTCAAATATAAGTCTACAAAATCTTCATTTAAATGTTCAATTAAAATATCAGTTATTCGAAGGTATTTTAACCGGGAATCGTGTGGGCGGTGATGCGTCAATGACCCGCGAAACTTGCGGATCCGCATTCAGGTAACAACTGATTATTCCTTAACGAAATTTGCAAGCAGTATTCGGCAAAAATATATATACTTTAACATATTACAGTTTTGTTTACACGGTTAAACAAAATGTTAGATTGAATGTTTAAATTTAATGCCTGTATCACTTGCCAGGATACTTTTGCTAGCAAAAGTATGTATAAGTGGGTTATAATTTAACCATAATTGGTCTTCTTTGGAAGACATGTCATTTACAACTAGTTCCGTGACCTCGCTCACGCATTCCCGCGCCTGCACCTAACAGTACTTTCCCGTTGATTTAATGCCGACTTTGGACGGAACCTGATCTTAGGCAAGTGTACATTGTAGCGCTGAGATGGCGATCGACTGTTGCAATTTAATTATATTTTGTGTATGCGAAGCAAAGCGGGCGCTGCGTAGATTGGAACATACCTACCGGCCGAACCCGTACTCTGCGGTTGGGTTTGCTTGCGTGCCATACATTCCATACGAATGATTCCGAAGTGGCTCGACGCTGCCCGATCGCCGCTCTATCCGTGGCCGACTTCACACCGGTCTGTGCGCGAGCGCCGCGTGAACGTCTCGATCCCGACAGATTTGTCCGTTTTAAATCATCTGTCAACAAACATCTTCGCGTCCGAAATAGACAGACGAACTTTTGAGTGATTGTTACGAATATTGACTAGTTGTTATGTGGTGCGATAGCTGGTAGATACTTTAAATTTATTTAAATTAAGACTAAGTGCAAGAACAGTGTTTTTTTAGTTGTTTTGGATTGCGTGCAACGCTCACGGTGAGTCGTGGACCGCAGTCGTGTATGTGACTGTTTTAACTGACAACGTGAAATAAATCCTTGATGTAATATTTGTAAAAAGAATCTTTATTGGATTGTGTTATGCCCCTCATCCCATGGTAACCAATATTACTTTATTTGAATGATTTGTGGTTAAATAGCGGGTGGTGAGCTTCACGGCCTCAATTGTCCACGTCTTGAACACGCCGTTACTTGCGATTCTTTTTTATTTATTTTCTATTAAAAATTATATTAATTTAAATAATACTTATAGGAGATGTAGTAAACACCGTAACACCTCGATTTAGTTGAGTTTGAGAGTTCAGAAATAGCATTTATTATTATTTTTTTAATATGACGTCTATTTGTGAAGACAGCTAGTAGATGCCTTGTTGACATATAATATAACTAAATTATTTTGACATTATAATTCAATATTATTTTGTTAAATATTAGTACATGATATACAAATTGAAGTGTTAAGTTAACAATTCTTACTTTACTTCTCGTAACATAGTATAAAATAACGTTCTTATGTATTTGTGCTCATTTTCATAATCACATTTATAATTTTTTTTCTCTTTAAAAAATCTATTATTTCACGAGGTCATTAGACAGGTTTCGAACAAGTAAATCGTCAAAATCAATTTATAAAAAATGCTGTTTAATATGCTATCGAGCACGTTTGAAAAAAACCGGTACGGATTTAAAGGCAAAAGGTTATCCGCAAATACCTAAATTTCGACAAGCTCTTTGGATGTTTATTAATAACCAAATGATTGTTTGGAAACATTGTCATTTTATAAGAAAATTCAAATCCATATATTTCATTTTCCACATAGTTGTAATAGGTGTTCACTACCATTCAAGGTTCGTTAGAGCGGTAATTTTATAAAACAATTTTCGAATTAGTATATTTTGCTTATTTTATTGTAAAGTTAATGTTCTGGTGCTAAGATTGCTGTAATTTTGTTGTTTATTGTCTTTATTTCGTTAGTCAAATCGAGCAGAACAATGTTTGTGCAAATACTGTGCCTAGAAGAGTATTCTTCTTTGGATATCACCAATTTGGCCTATTGTATTAAAATAGTGTGTCTATTTAATTGCCGTATAGTTCAATACATAATCAATATATAATTAAAATTTGCTACCATTAGGATCAATCTATTCAGCAATCATTTTTGACTAAAATTCCTGTTATTAGTATCTACTCATACACAAATAATTTATCTTTTCCTTTGAATGTTATAAGTATAAATATTATAATATTTACTGAGTTGTCCACAAAATAAGTATATTGAAAAAAGTTTAAAATTGCTGTCATTATTAATAATAAAAAAATTGTAAATGTGTCATACATTCTATCGGACTACTTTAAAAAAGTCGCAGACATATAAAAATAAATTAAAAGCGGTCTTAGGTCTGATTCACATGTATAGTGTAAACATCCGCTAGAACTACTTGTAATACTTTCTTCTCCCGGTTTCCTTTACATCCGTCGCAATGAGATCGAATGACAGCCTCATTGCCAATATGACATTAGAAATTGAGTCGCCGTTTCCCTTTCGTTAGTCCCATTATCTACAAAGAGAAAACATTACTTGTAACAAATATAAATCTTAATTATATTGAAGGTATTAGTTGTTGTTGTCAGACGAAAAATTTAAATAACAACAATCTCAAATTTTGCCAAATTATGGGATAAGATTAGGACAGTTTTAAGAAAATTGGTAACTTTGCTGCGACTGAATTACGACACGTCTGCTTACATATTTGTCTCCTCTCCTCCCAAAAATCTTTCGAGCAGTATACTTACTATTCGATTCTAACTCTAGTCATTATCGTAATAAAGTATACAGAATTAAAAAGAATATATAGATTTTTGTTTACCTGTGACCATGAAAAAGAAAAATCGTCAATGAAACCAACAGAACCGATCCTTCTAACTACTAAATGTATGGAGGGAATGAAAGTAAATATATTACGTCTAGATGGATCTAGTATTGTAAATAGGATTAATAAGGTAGAACTTCCATAATACGCTGTTGCCTAGATATCTGAACTGTTATGTTTACTCAAGCGCTCTTGTTTCTATGTTCTTATTTCATTACAAATCTGATGGAAATCAATGTAGTATCTGCTGGAGACTGTTTATTCTTTTCATAAATTTTGTTTCAAGGAGTGACTGCTATCGTCCTGTTCTAAATCGCATTGTATAATTGAATTAGTATTGACACTTATACTTTTTATATTTTCTTTAAGATAATTTACTATCTCCTGGCATAATTTTTGGAGAGAAATATAATCAGGTGTATAAATTCAATAATTTAAGTACGTTCCAAAAATGTCAGTGATTAAATTGAAAAATGCAATGTACATTAAAAGGGACAAATTATTGTAGTAATATGTGATACAGTATAATACAAACTTTCAAAAATTTCTTACGCAAGTCGCATACATATCAGGATAAGGTAAATTATAATGGGCCTATTAAAATCGCATTCTTCGTTGTTTTCAAAATAAAATGGAATTGGCTGGTACATTAAATAGAATGAAACTTTCTCTGAAACTGAAATACGACGCAATAAAATAAACGTTCCAATTCGAAGCTAACGACTCATGAAATATGAAATTCTGATGCCAAAACGTATTTTAACAAACTAATAAAATAAGGACGGAGAGAGTTATGTGCCCTTTACTTCCATATTAATAAAATTTTGAAGATCACCTCAGTACAATGCATTTTGTGTATTATTCCACTAGTTTATTATTTTTAAGTTTAATAATAATGCTAGTATCCAAGAATTGGGCGTTTGATGGCGTCAGTGTTTCCTTTCAAGTATGATTAGGAAGAGCCCTTACAAAAGTGAATAGAATAACATTAAGTGAGGTTGTAGTCAAGCACTGGCACTAACTATATAAAAAAAATTATTACTATTTTGTATTTATATTTACAAAGTTTACCATTAAGCCGTATTGGGCCAGCGTGGTGAGAAATAGCGTCAACTCGCCATAAGAATCCCTACCCGATCATGTGGGAATATTTGAGGGAGGCCTACGACCAGTACCAGTAGTGTACGTTTATCGGCTGATGATGATGATAATGAAATGCAAAGTTACCACGAACAGCACAAAAGAGTTTTCATTATCTTGTTCACCTATTAATAATCAAAATACAGCATAGATCTCTTTTTGACCTTTGCTCAATTACAATGACTGGTAAAAAATATTCAATCGACAAGCCTTTTTGTTCTCAATTTATTCTCATTGCTGTTTTTTTTGTTCAATGATTATCATTGACCCACACGATTTCTCTAATTAAAGCCGCATTAGACAGAGGCCCAATTAATAAAAGTATTTTTACGTGTATTTGAATAGGTCATTATGATACTTGAAAATGTATTCATTCTCATGTTAATTTTGTTCGTTTCCGTCTTTCTTTTAGCGTCGGGATTGTTTTGTAACAGTCTCATAGCTTAAAAAAGATGTGATTCAGTGGCGAGGTCTCGTGCCAAATCCTTCGTGGATTATTTTTCGGTTGAATAATATTTACTTAACGTGCTGCGTTGAATATAAATTATTTATATTATACTATCTTTATACAAGTTTTTAATTACCATACTTATACCAAAAAAAATAAAACGGTTCGTTATGACATTGTTATTCTCGAATTTAAATACAAGTGAATAGCCCTTTCGAATTTTATCATTGGAGCGGAATATTTCTTATCACTATATTCTAAATTTGTAATATAATTAAAGCTTAATTTATAATTAAGTAACAAAAATTCAAATTCAACTAATGTTTCTTAATATTGGTGAACAATTTAAAATTATACATACCATTGGGAAACTAACAGTTAATCTTTTTAAAAAATTTATACTTAAAAACTCACTTAAACATGACCCAAATGTTTCTCGTTCAAGTGGGTGGAGCTAATGGTACAAGATAAGATAATTGGTGTAAGCAATTATCAAATTTCACACTTCTCTCTCGCTACTTATCTTCAAACAAATATTGTCCCATTTTTTATCATTCACAACGTTCCACGTTTCGTAATACTTCCACAACCTCTAGGATCAAGTGTATTAAGTGAACATCAAATATTTTAGTTTATTTATAAAAACTACGACACATTGTTCATTATACCTTTGTTGAACATCAAACGGATTAACATCTCATGAAAACGTTAACTATGTTTTACTACGCCGTTAAAGCGTAAAGAAGAATTTTTATTACCTTCAGAAACAGAACATTAAGTTTTATTCTTTTTCGGGAAGAAAGGCAAGATGGTTGGCGGCAACTGAAACATAAATAACAGGAAAAGTAACGTGCTTATGGGTTTTATCACTATTTCAAAGATTACTAGTTGAAATAATAGAAATAGATCTCGTTTCTCGTCTCAATGATACTACTTGATATACACGCGTTAAAATTATATTTTGCATTAACTAATACTTGGACCCCAAAAAGTGGTCCGAGATCCAGGGAAGGGATTAGTTGGCGGGGATATCTTTAGAGAAGATCTATGTAGGACAGTGGACATCTTGCGACCGATGATTACTTATTAAGAATATTTAAAGTTTACCTCAATACTATAAATACCTGTTACGTTATTTTGTGAAAAAATTGAAAATAATTTTATTTAATAAATATCGTTAAATAGATTTGGCGGAACTGAAATTAATAATTACGTACTAATGTTACAACTATTGGCGGATAACAAGTGCGGACAGCCAGCAACCTGGTTATAGCGCTCTTACTAAGCGAGTAACAGTTAGAAACATTTAAATAACTTTGTCACGCCGCTGTTAATACATAAACGTAAACTACCAGCTAACGGGTCTCGCCCTTCACAGCCTCCGAGGTGCTTAGCGAAGATTCTGTTCCTATTCAACGCCAGTGACTTTATTAATGTTTGACACTCCGTAAGCGGAGCGGTGGAGTTGTTTACATAACTGAAGTGCCGTAACGTAAACACGCTTCAGAAATCTGCTTCAACATGTTAATAATTACAGATAACAATACATCTAAAGTTCATCTACCGAAAGGGTTACTATCGCGTGCGCATGTGTATTCATGTTTTAAATGACTTATACTTAATAAATCACTCTCGACGATTTATCAAGATACTGTTGAGATGAAATCTTCGTTTTGTATGGGTCTACCATTATGATGTGCAAAGGGCAAAGGCCATTAAATGAATTTGCCATAATATATCTATAAAAAAATAAGTTATTATTAGAATGTACATTTTATGCACATAGCACTTTATGACGTACCTCGTTCTATCGATCATCATCTTCAGCTGATAGACGTCCACTGCTGGATATAGGCCTCCCCTAAAGATTCCCACATTTGTAGGGGTTCACATGGGGGTATTAGGGCAACTTCTCACCACGCTAGCCCAATGCAGATTGGTGGGAGCCAGAGCATCGTTCTTTATTTAGCAGCAGGGTGCACCACGAACAGGTGAGATTGGTTTGGATCCCGTGAGTTATTGTGCGGAAAGCCTTACACTCCATTCTATCGATTTGACATTAAATATAATATCCCTTTTAAATTTAATCTTACTCACATCAGTGCTGGTTAAATCAGATTACAGCACTGTTTCCACGTTATGCTTTCTGATACGAATACTTACTGTGTGGTACTTACCTAGACAATAACCGGTAATAATGTACATATATATAGCATACACGTATTTTATAAAATTTTGATACCAATTCATTAAACATTAATACATTATTATTTAGTTTAGAGTTAATATATCGTACCGTGTTGAAGTACCTTCCATAATACATTATAACAGTAGCTGTTTTTACTTAAAATATAAAGTAAAGGTTCAGGCGCAGGATTATATGAATGATGGTGTAATGTAAAGTATCGCCGCGGCCGGTGGTCCGAAGCGTGACGTCTTCCACCCGATAGCCCATCTCACGAGCGGCCCACTTACTCCCAAGGTCATCGCCTGACCTCCTAATCTTTCTATTTCCGTGACTCGAGACATTTTAACACGATGCACCCTGGCGCTATAACTCAGATATTAATCTCAAACAATTGACCCAATTCCTCCAAACCGTTTTGTTTTATCTTCTATTCATATTACGAAATTGTATGCGATAATTTAACTAAAGATGCTTTCTATTACGTATTTATATTTAAAAATACTTACAGGAACATAATTATTTATTTATTAACTTAAAATCTTTATTATTATAAGTAATTACGTAGTAAACAAGTAAATGTTTAAAAATATATTTGGACACCTAAGTCTTAAGAAACTAGTAGTGCATAAGTAGTTTTGGTTGATAATTAAAATCACAGTAACAAAACAGAGTCATTAAAGTTCAAATTTGTTATTAATGATACGAATATTAGTGTATTCTTACTGTATATTTATATATGTACAATAAAGAGGCATGTGATATACTCTACAATCTAAATCTGTAACGTCTTCAGCGTTCAACTTCGGTTTTGAAGTGGCTGTGCCAAAATCATATCTGCTTAACATACTAATGGTGTGAAAGTTTTAATTCATAAATAAAACTAAAGCACCATAACAAAGTTAATAAAGTTCAAATTGAATTTAACTAGAAATATTAGTGTATTCTTATTGTATAACTAAGTAGCACCTGACAAACTGCATCCCTGACTCAATGGCTAAACGCTTCTTTTTTAACAAATCCCTGGGTCGATTTCAAAGCCATATGTAGAGTTCGATTGACGATAGAGTTTTTTTTATAATCCGGCCTGCTAATTAGCATATTGTCAATCGGCCACTGCAACAATCTAAATAAAAGAGTCAGAATATTCTGGCCGAGTGCCATTTCTCATCCAGAACTCTATTGTCAGTTAACATCATGTTCGATTGAGGCCAAATATTAGTCCATTGCAGATATAATGAAATGAATTGGTCAAGACTGAATTTTATTTATATCATCCACCGCCATACGTCTCTAGTACTTGTATAGAACATCAATAGCTTCATCATACGTGTAATAGTAGATAAGAAGAAAACTTTATGGTCTAAATCTGTAGCCTGTTGAGCGTTCAATACAGAAGTGGCTGTGCCAAATTTGTAAATTATGGGCGTTTATAAATAGGTTTACGGGCACGGTCGCGTACCACGGCGGCTGCGACAGATTCACAGATAGGGTCGCCAATCAGAGCGTATGCGCGCTCCGTATCACGGCCCCTCTGAAACACAAAACAACACACTTTCTAATCTACGCCTTTGTCACTGCGTTCGCCTATTGGCTATCTTGTTATACCAGACTTTCGCCAATTGTTTTCACGCTACATTAGATTTCTTCTCTAATCGATTACCTATGAATACACGCCCTGTTAAGCGCACTTGCGTCATCTCTACGCTGACGTTAGCACATCTTCGTACACACCGTAAAGGTTGCCGTGGGATTTTAACAAAAACGCTGTTTTATGATTACATTTAATATTACTTGCGGTTAGTCCAGACCAACGCTCAGATATTATATTCAGAGTTTATCCAGAAACGGATATGATCAACCCTAAGCCAAGTGGGCCGTGTAATAGGAGAGCGGATGGATAAGCTTAGTCTTAGTGGCTTTCTTGATAAGGTGATGTGATGCGTGTATTTAAGAACTGCGCGGGGAGGTAATGTGTGAGCTGAAGGTGCATGGGGGGTACGCGGGGAAGAGGGACCGGTCCGCTTACCGGTTTGCATCGCCGCCGTCTCTCGACTTAGGACTAACAGTTTTATTAGTTAAACTATGCTCCACAAACTACAGCTACCACTGGGTGCTTACTGCCTGCTGCTTCGTATCAAGCCAAAAGCACCTAATTTAATCAACAAATACCTATAAACCACTATTGTAACGTAACCTATTGCTGCATCTAGTACAGATTATATTCGATGACGACATAAGTTAGTCTTATTTTCCTAAAGAAAAACGACCTTTAGCAGCGGCTTTAAACAGTTTCACGAAATCACTTCGTTCTTTTGCAATGCTATTGTACGTAAAATACAATCGTCGAAAAGAAACAATCGTCTTGACACAGGTGTGGATGTTTGTAGCCACGTAACGTTTGCAACGTCGAATGAAATCGTGTAAGTTTTACTATAATCACAATTTAGCTAACCTTAGTTCAATGTCGATATCAAACGTATTAGTGATTCTGTACAGAATACAAAAATAATTTTACATTGTATGTGACGCTATATGTTACGTATGCTGAATAACAGACGAGGGCTTGACCGCCCACCAAACCGCACTGGGCAAGCGTGATGAGCTAAGGCCCAATTTCACTAAATGCGAGTAGTCACAGGCTATGGACAGCCCAGAACCGATCGACATGGAGATCCATGTGGGAGGCAAAGATGTGATGCGAAATATGACATATTTAAATTCACGTATGGGAGAAACAATGTTAAACAAGGCTGAGGACTTTTTGGAGCGGATTGTAAAATTAGAACATTGATGCGCTTACTCATTAGTAGCAGGTTTTTATTGTTTGCATGAGTAGACAATATTTAGGGCAACGTCAGTCTGCGTTAAAGTGCATTGCGTATATTTTCATAACGTTAATTTATTATACAGTATTGACATTACAAAATATGTAATATCTTCGAAAATCATGGCTACCTTATAAAATTAACATCCTATAGCTGTTTCAACACACGTTGCAAAAACTCACGCCGGTAAAGTTGGTGTCAATATTTTGACCGATTTTACTAACGAAACATGTTTATGTAAGTTGTAATAAAAATACACGGCGCTTAGTAATAGCTTAAATTTTCTTACTGATTAATTGTTTGCAATTTTTACGCTGCATAACAAATTTTAATGTATAATTTGTTTTGTTACTGGTGAATTGGCCTTGTCTAGTTTTAAACAGCACGCATGGCAAGTTGCCACGGAGATGCTTTGGGCGCGTGACAGTGACAACGGCACACTTTCAAACGCAACGACCGCGCCTCTGCGCGATACTAGAGCCGCCCTCTCTTAATTATAAAACTAGGTTAACTAACCTATACTACACCCGTGAAACGTGTGAAAAAGAAAATCTACAATATGTTATTTCGACTTCTATTCATCTCCATAAATTAATTCGAACGTCTATCATTTTTTTTAGTTTACGTTTCACGTGGACGCGTATCGCCATATCCGGTGTTACGCGCCGCCCGTCACGGTTTGCATGTTGTGAATAAACTCCAAACAAAACAATATCGAGTGTGCTCACGGTAAATATGCTGCAATGACAATGGAAATTTGGTGTCAACGGTCTACGCGGACATTTGAAAATGGCTCACCACCCAACTTTACAATATTTTAGTAAAAGTGTCCGTTTTATTGTAGGCATCGGTACAGGGTGTGCGGAACGGAGGATGATGGATGTCAGTAACGATGTGACCGAGCGTGGTTGGTCAGAGTACGGTAGCGGCTAGTGCCATGTTCGAATCATTGGTCTCACGGTTGACGTCACCGCCGGTGTCTCGGCGGAGGCATACTGTTCATGCTGCACGAGAAGTTTGCAGTGAGCCAGAAGAAGAAGCCGCACCTGTGCAAAGACGCTCACGTACTGCAAAACAAATTCTCGACAAGCGAAGAAAGGCAAGACTCTCTTGTGCGGATCTCACCACCGCTGGTAATGCTGAGCCAGAAAAGTCTTCGCGTATCGACGCTCTTAAGGCCTTTTTGCCTTTGCGACAGTCTAAATCCCTCGGCCGGCTCGATGGTCTCAAAGAGGTGAGTAAGCAACATAGATTTATCATTGATTTTAAGTATTAATCATATAAATCACAGTAAACTAGCGTGTATAATCTGTATATATATATATATAAATGGGTTATGGTACGGTATATTTAACTTTTTTTTTTGAACTGATGTTTATTTACCTAATCCTGAAACGAGTTTATTGACGCTTGCAAAAGTTTTCTACAGAAAATAAGTATTTCAACCAAGTGGTCAAAGACGACGGAGTCATGCAACTGTTTGGGGAATCGCCTCGTAGCGGTTGGTGATAACTTTCAGCATCGTGGTTGCAACACGACCATGTCGGCCCTCTTGACCTCGGTGCGTACGACCGCACTTTTTGCCCCCTGCTAACTATAAACTGACCCTTCATATACCTCTTACGCAATAGACAACTCTATTGAATGTATTTGTTTAAACTTATAGGATAGTAAGATTTTACAAGATTCTAATTATTGACATATTATGAATGTTGATTAAACTTTAACTGGCGATAGAACTTCTAATTCGAAAGAATATATTTAGAATTTTTATTTTAAATCCGAATGAATATTTGGAAAATTGTGATTGGAAAAATGTTTATGATGAATACAATACAACATACTACTTATTCAAGTTATTTTTAAGATATAGTCCAGTGTCCAATACAGGCGAAGGTGGTCGGAGAACAGACCCGAACCGTCTTCGACAACCGAATGGATTCGCCAGATATCAAAAATCCAGACACACAATACTAAAATCCACCGTCTGATAACTATACTTTGAGTAGTACACGTTTTTTAAAAAAAAAGGCTGTAGATCTAGGTCCATGAACCCAGTATCAGATAATCAAGCGCTAAAAATCTTCAGAAGACGGAAGATGTAGTAAATTTATTTATATCATCGTTTTAAATCTTACAATGAAAGTTTTAAACTTGTTTTTAAATGTGATTAGTACCTTCAATTAGTTGACGTACCACTGCGTCCACCTCGGAATCAACGTCTATCAAATTGCGAAACATTTGGAGGCTTTCTGAACTATGGCATCACTTCGGCTTGTAAAAGATAATACAAACAATACCTACAAGGGACTTAACATTTGAAAGTATGACTTGTCGATTCTTTGATATGTGGTGCTGAATCACACTGCAATTGATTCAAAGTGCAATCCTATTAAATATATGTTTCTTTTTATCATTTCTCTATTGTTCTGTGCTCTGTCCTAGTATTTCTCCTGCACAGAAGAATGTACAATAATCATTAGCTCCTTTCCCATTTTCACGTTAAGGCTGTTTTAAATGATAATTTATATCCATTTCCTGTCAAGGATCGAGGCTTGTAGTCCATGACCTGCTTATTTGAATATAAAGAGCTTATTACTCAATTTATTCAATGTTAATACTATCAACCGCGGGTTAATAATTTTATTTTAATGTCTTCTATATAGTATATATCCCTACAAAATGATATTCATCCCAATTATTTTTCATAATCATTTACTATAAATATTACGTGAAGAAGTTTTTATGACTAATTAGTAGTTATAAATAAAATTAGGAATTGGGGTTAAAACTATCCATTAAATACATATCTCCATAATATCTTTCAAAATTAATTATTAAAAAGTCGATCATCAGTTAAATTAAACGAGATGAATTAAAGTTATGGTTATATATTTTTAACTTTTAAGTATTTGAATTATAGCAGTAAATATAATGAATCAACACGTTTAAGGTTATTGAGACACTAGTTTTCATTGTATAAGATGACAAGGCCGTTAACGTGATATCGCTCCACGTAAGCCGGGCAGCAAGGCCCGCACCGAAATAAAACGCACCGTTATGCGAGGAGAGGCTTCCGATAGCCCGCAGATAATGCAAGAATGTGATACGCGATACGCAGGTAGGGACAGGTATGTTCAGCCTTGACTGCAGGTACTCTCGCACGCGCAAAAACCTCTGACACGGACTCTATAACAGATTACAAAAAACCTGGATAACAAACAAAGAAAATATATCTAATTCCTAAGAATATTTCTTAATAGTATACTGCTAAGAAAAATTTTATAACTTCATAATGTTATCGAGTCTATTAAAAGTCAAGTGGTTTAACTTCTACCGTTTTCTTTTATTTCTTTACAACAGAATATATTTAAATAACACCTGTACTAACAGTGTATATGTTCGATCTTTTGATTTAATAGCTTGGAGATTAATTAAATTTAAATTATTACATTACGGAAAAAGCTAGTGCTGTATGGTATCACATATATTTTATAATTCTACCTAAACCTCCGGTGGTTCAATCATCGTTATTTTTGCTAATACTGCATGTCAGGATCTCTAATTTCTACAAAGTTTATGATTATAGTAATATTCATCGTCTTAATTAATAAAAGACTTTATTTTGTCCTTGTTCCCGGACTACTGGCAACGGGATTTTTAAACATTTATATGGAATAAACATTTGGAAATCCCATAGCCCGTGGATGGGCCAAAGGCTCGGGACGTGTGCTTACTATTTGCCTATGTGATTCACACACTGCATGGCGTCGGCGTGCGCATCTGTTTGCTGCTTTGTGCACTCACTCACATCAGATAGTCGCGTTAACGCCTTTGTCCGCCAATGAGAACATCTGCTAAAGAAACCTTCCATTAAATCCGTCCGCTGGTACCACCACAATCAAGTTGTAATTACGTACTAGCGCAGAGACACGCTAGAGGAACGTTAGATTGCTTTGTTCATGTTCACATCAATGTCAGATGTGTAATAACGTTTGTTAGTAAATGTTTAACCATAGCCACGATTTCATTAACCATCTCATTTAAAAATTAAACGCCGTTTATTAATTATGATTTATGTTTCTTCGTTTAATCAGTCTATCTCCAATTCTCACCATCATCTACGTTGATTGTTGCTTTGTAAAAAAAATCATTAGGTTTTCAATGTTCTATTTTATATAAATAATTATTCTTAATTTGAAACCTAATGAAGTAGTTGAGCATCTACAGATTTAATGTTATGAAACTATTAATCGGTTTTTATTTTATTTTGAGTTTTTATAAGCAATTTCCAATAAAAACTTTAAAACTAACTAGTGCTTACTTGTTAAAAAACGTAGAACTCTTAGGTAAATTGACACATGACTCATTAAATAAACAATTTATTCTGTAATTATCCAATCGCAATGCTATTTTAGTTTTGTTAAGCGAGTTAATAGCGGTAGGTGGGTAACAAAAACGCTCAGTGTCGGCTTTTTTTGCTAAGCGAAGCGGAGTCAAATTCCTGGTAGCGATTTGTATTTCTCTGAGTCAAAAACTAACGGCACGCGATACGCTTCACCACAGGCACAAGATCAATTAAGCGATGTTATTTGATAGTCACTTACGACACCAACCAAACACAGTACATCAAGATGCTTCTTTATTAAATATAAAATAAGTATTACAATTGCTGCTCTTCCAGTAGGCACTAACGCCGATATTTCTTATATGATTAACAGAAACGGTAGCCATTGTTTGTCTAAATAATAATTATCTCAGTATATTTAAAGATCATATTTAAAATATTAAAACCACGAAATGGTAGGTTTTTATTGCCGGAGACCGTCTAGGCAATTAAAGCCGTAGTGCCTATTTCTGCTGACAAACAGTAGAATGCAAATATTACTGTGCTCCAGTTTAGAGGCGCTGTAGCTAGTGAAATTATTGGGGTAACGAGACTCAAAATTTATATCGAAAGGTGACGAGCACTATGTGGTGCAGTGTATATAATC
This sequence comes from Ornithoptera alexandrae, assembly GCA_029030555.1. Lineage (NCBI taxonomy): Eukaryota > Metazoa > Arthropoda > Insecta > Lepidoptera > Papilionidae > Ornithoptera > Ornithoptera alexandrae. The sequence goes on along the minus strand of JARDVY010000064.1, from coordinate 2,094,795 downwards.
TTAAGCAGCGCCACATTGTTATGGGCAAGCGTATCGCTTACCATCACGTGAACGTCTCGCTGGTCTCGTCGCTTCGTAGAATAAAAATAAAATGTAACATGAAAAATCTACTTGTATGATTAATTATTTTAAAATTATAATCACTATTGAGTATCTTAAAACATAATAATTTTATGATAAGTTTTTAAGCAAAATTTATTCGTGTACAAGTTCAAGACAACATACGAGTAATCACCGTACACTTGTCGATTGGGAATTTGACTGATTATATTTTTAATAGTTACTTGATAAAAAAAGTTTACTGAACCGTATTTCAATTAAACCCTTCCCACAATGTATAAAGATGCATTTGCCAATTAATCATGTACATGAACATGGCTCTTATTTTGCCTCTTTGCCTCTTGGAATCTTTTTGAGCAATGTTTTCTCTTGGTGTTTCGAGATAGTATAGTCTTCAGTGCATTTTATTCATATTTTTGTGTAATCGCATAATTCCAATAGAATTTAATGAAAAACCTATTGTAAATTTAAAAAGGATGTTTGTAATAAGTATAAATTGACTGGGGTTAGCCAATAATCGTGAACTCATGATTTAAACAGACTGTTGTGTCACGGACCCTCGAAATACAGCGACTCGAGTATCGTCTTACCTAACAAGAAATTTCTTATTTTCCAGCTGTAAAGTACTTTGTTACTTCATTATTTTTCAAATATCGTAGATTAAACTTTGTGTGGTATGGTTTTTGTACTTTTTGAAATAATAAAAATTGGATGTATATATATATTGGATGTATATATATATATATATAGCCCGCTTAATTTCTTGCTCCTATTCTTTTGAGGTCTGAGGCATATTTTTTTGTAAATAAGTGGTAGATTAAGACGTTCGATAAGTGAACGAATGTTCCAATGTAGAATGAAAAACTTTAACTTGACTATAACATACCATTCGTTGAACTTTAATTTTCTCGAAAGAAGAGTCTTACACCACTTTCAAAATAAAAGGTCCATTTGTTAAAGACTGCTCATGCAACTTAAAAAATTGTATTATTACAACGATAAAAAAATATTATCGTAAATTATCATATATTTAAATTCTTTACTTAATACCATAATTGAATGATTTACCAGAAAAAAACGGGACATTCTTACTTCATAATTTCGTTTAATGTATTTGAAATATCTTAGAAGATTTTTTTTCTAGCATATCATTTAGTTTTGTTTGTACATAAGTTAATAGTATTTAATATATACTACAATTAATCATAAAGCTCCTTTATTTAAGAATGAAATAACTGAGGATGTATAAACTTCAATCTTAAAGAAAACGTGCACAAAACAGTTGCGAATAAATATACGGTCTAAAAAAACAGCGACGAGGAACTTGGTATGGTCAATTTTAATTGGCCTGTTTCGAAGCAATATGTTTATTTCGAGATATCTAAATAAGGCAAACTCCATCGCCTTTTAATTGCTAACTGTAAAGATTTTATACAACTTTTAAAACGTTACAAATTCACATGTCAATATACAAAAAACTAACTACATTGTGGATTTTGTATTGTTTTCTTCTGAATTAGTTTACTATATAAAATACTTTTGTGATGAACGTATACTTTTACTTGATATTTTACTGACAACCCGGCAAGTAATTAAATATAAAAGTTTAACAAAGTCATTACGACAGTTTTTAATCATTTTTAAATAATAGTCCCTAAGACAAGAAAGTTTTTTTTTAATATACGTCTAAGCGTTTTTACATGAAGTATGTTATTTTTGTTCATCTAACTTTGTTTATATACGTTTACATCTATTTGAGTTTTCTTTATAAACTTATTAAAACGCTTGTCTCCTTAAGAAAGATTGTGTTGTCACTGATTGTCTTGAACTCATCCCCAATATTTTAATTAATGTCATTTAGCAATAACAAGTCTTTTATGGTTTAATGATAAAGGTCAATGGTAATTTCCATGCATAGCGCGTTACCGTTTTCTAATAGATTTATAACAGTTAAAAAATCCAACTTTGAATGTTGTAAAAGATTTTTTAAATTATAACGTTTACGTTTGAACGAACGTAGCTTCTCTTTATTAAATGTTCTGAAAATAGTAGGATTAAATAATACCACTTTTTTTTCTGGACAGTTCTTTTGCAATGGAGTTTGTGTGTTCAGAAAATTGCTTCGAACCCCTGTGTTGGTAATCATACATGAAGGCTAAAAAAATCAATAACTTTATTATCTTCGCAATTATTGCTATCGAGGTCAAGAGTTAACCCATTGTAGTTTAAAAAACTTTTGTCGAACATAATGGGGTATGTCAACGGCGGGCATGACACCCGTCCTCCTTGGCGGAGGAATTTGCACTCCGCGCACCCTGCTCTCTCCCCTGTCCCCTCGCTCACTCAGCCCTCCTTGTCCTTCACCGCGCACGCGCGAAGCATACCGGGGTTATTACACCCAGCGAGTACCTGCAATCCATCCCGAGCTCGTCGCGCGTACGTTACATGTTACGCACCTCATTGTATGCTTACAGTTCCGAACTTGCTCTTAACTAATCAGTATGGATGTTAAAATGTTAAAGATCATGCGCTGGTGTGTACATACTAGCATTTCAATTCAATAAGTTCGTTACTATACCAGAAAAAAACGCATTTAATTTGTATATCTTTTACCATTTTTTTGTGATTTTTTCTAGTCCCGGAATATTTATGTGATTGGATTTCAACTTTATTCATAATAAGTAAATTATATAAACATATTGTGACTTAGGCTATAACAAATTTTCTTTAATTATAATTATATGTAATCCATTGAATTGAATAACCTTTAGCTGCAAACGTTCAGATACGCTGAAAAATTTCAGTTTGCGATTTATTACTTATCACATATTGCATTAAATAAACAGTTCGTTCTGTGAACTTTTGAAAATATAAGGAGTATATTGAGGATTAATAAACTATGATCAAATATTGTTATCGTTTATCGGCACAGATCTGTTAATTTTTGCATTTAGGTATGTAGGTTATGCTGACAGGTAATGTAATAAATAAGACGATTTTTACCAGACTGTACCATTTATGGCTTTAATTATAAAAAAGAGATGTTATGCAACGCTATTACAACCCGAGACAAGTGGTAAGTGAATGGATAGCGCAACAATGGACATCCATCACCCAACTATCGGCGGGCGGACAGCGGAGTTACTTATACCGCCATTGTGACAGGTGCGTCTGAAGTTACGTAAGTACCGTGTCGATATTTTCCTCTCGTTTTACGATACTCGGAAAGCTTGCGTGGCTCGTTTTGAAATCGCTTCTCACTATAGAGTAAGGCAAAAAATAAAACCGAATACAACAATCGTATAGATGATCATTGGACTCTGTTTATGATTATATTTTTGTTCGTTACGTTTTATATTTGAAACTTCGCGAATTACACCTTTGAGCCGAAAACCCGCTTTATAAATTTAAACAATTTTATTACAAAACCACATATATTAATATATTTCGATAAAACTTACTTTTATGTTCCGTTATCTCTAGATACGGCAAATTGTAAGTTTACCATGATGACCTTTTATATTTTTGGGTTTAATAATATTTAAAATTTTTAAAGTCATTACTTATGTCTTGCATGTCGATAAATAAGCAATAAATGAAAGCTTACCCCAAAGGTCAAGCTTAAGTTACGATTGAAAAGCGAGTGAAATTAAGACAATCAAAGAGCATGTCGGGGCATAACATGACATTTAAATTACGACCGTAAATCTCGTTGCTGCCCTTAAACATTGCCGGTTTCGATTTTCATGTCTCTACGAGGTAGTAAATACGTTTCACTTTTAAATTATTGCTATTATGATTACTATTACTTAATTATTAAATGAAAAAAAAAAACACATTTCTAGGTGCAATGTTGATACTAACTCTATATGTACTAGCTGACCCCTGAAATGAGATAAAACTCCAACAATAAATTGCCTGTAAGCATTTATAAATCATTCCGCGTTGAATAGCCATTTCGATACATTCACTAGTTTTCACGTGATTGGCGAAACAAAATCCATTTTCGATATATACATATACAGCTTTTGTGATGTGTTTTATAAGAAAGTAGAAACGAGCGAAATGTTGATTATGTATCTTACGGTCAAAGGTTGATGATTCAGTAATTAAACCATCATCATCATGAGATGCCTCTTTCAAAATAAAGTACAAGCTTAAATGGAAGTAGATATAAAAGTTATTCTCCATCATGTTAACTTCAATTATTTTATATTACTTCTATTAAACTTATACGTATTGGCTGTGCTTATATTGTAAGTTTTATCTCGTAGCCATGTCACTACTGTAATTTCAACACATCACTCAATCATTCTCATCTTATTTTGTTAAGTTAATTGGAACAACTTGAAAACTTTGGTAGTGTTGCTTAGGAAGTGAATTCACATTTTATATTTGCATTATCATGGGTTCAGGAACAGAATTTTTCCTTTATGTATACTTTTAACGAATTTTTATTTACGTCTGTTTGTTTTCGTTGGGAAGAACTTGTAATTTTTCTAGTTCTTTGTTACCACGCTAAATATATTAAAATTTGGAATTTTTTTCAAATCATAGTGTAGTCGGATATGATATTTGGTAATTTTTTTATTTAATTAAGCGACAAGATGAGAGAGAGGTTCACTTGATGGTAAGTTATATGCCTGTCCATAACGACGTACCACTAGTTAGGCTGGTATATACTACACCGCATTGCGCTCATTGTCTGAGACATAAGATGTTGATCCTCGTATCTGTTTGGCGGCAGATATAAGCACTGCGGTGACCTACCTGGACGGCCTCTGACAATAAGAAACCTACCATTGGTAACTAAGTCACATAAGAAATAAAAAATTTACGAATTATTTTTAAGAGACGAACAATACCTTGAAGTAAGCAGAACTATGTCTTTACGAATTTGTCGTTATTTTAATATACGTAAAAACTCCACAATGCACTAGTTCCTTTAGAAACTAGATGATGTGATGTATTAAATTGTTATTTTATTATTTAACAATTTGTTAGTGTCAACCCTGAGCTCATGGCGGGCCACGTGCTGTATTGCGACACTCCGTTATGGGTCGAGTAAACAATTGACACCTACCACGTTCCCACTCCGGTCCTGCCACCCCATCCGTGTACTTTGTTGGTTAACATCATCTACCATGCATGTCTATACAGATTTCATAATTTATGAGAGGCATATGTTTAACTCGTTTTTTTTTTTAAATATTTATTCTTATTATACAATACGATTTCTTTAAATGTTTTTTTTTAAAGGTACTTCTTATTCTAGTTGTTTAATAGTGCGGTAACACGCAAGACTTACGGTTTAAGTGATTACTGTTCTAAAATTGAATTCGACTCATGATCAACATTTTCGTATTTTTTAACTTGAATAAATTATAGAATCTCCATATAGTCATTGCATTTAACATAAAACTTATAAAGTTTTAAATACTGCAAGAGAATTTGGTTAGAGTGCTTACTTTTGTGACGTTATCTGATACAATATGTATGACATTACAAGACTTTGTATTAATATTTATAACCTGGGGATAAAGCATTTAAGATAAAATACAGACGATACTAATATTTATTTATTCTTAACAAGTGCATTCACAAGGTAAACCCTAAACAGAATTCATTATACTTATATTACATAGTAAAGCAATGTTGTGAGTTATTTATTTTAAGAAATTATGAACATTAATATTTACGCAAAATTTATTTTAAGTGCACTTAAATTTCTATGTTTAACTTTACCGCAAGTTGGCTAAACGTGTAAATCTGTACCATATAACATGTTTAAGTAATTCATAAGTAACCTTAAAATACTTTATCACGGTTCTTCTCTGCACGTTTACAGCGTTGCTAAAAGTTAATAACATATACAGCTGTTTTAAATCCACGCAGCGTGTTTATACGTAACTATTAACCGTTTCGTGAGAATGAAACCGGTTGTTGCATTGTTTTTTTTTTTTAATCATTTTAAGTAATGTTCTCCGGCATTAAAAGTTTTAATTCGTGTGCGTATGAGCTAACGACCCCGTCAATGTATCTTCGAAAACAATACGTCTATATTTTACGTCCTAGCTAAATTATAATATTGTATATTATATAAAAATATTCAAACTTTCTGCAAAACAATACAATCACTTTATATCACTGTAAATTATTATTTCCCGGTATGTAATTCAGAATATTGTTACCTGAAATTATTTTTGTATCATTACATTTATTGTTTAAACAGGTAGTAATTTTATGTATTACAATAAATTTAGTTTATTACCTTAATTTATCTTAAAATCACCTACTTAATTCTTTACCAATTAATAATTTAATCCCATTTTAATATTTGATCTGAATAACCTACACAACACTAATTTTATACAAAACTTTTTTTATTAGAAAAAATATACCTTAAAGAATTGTTGACAAAATGTTTCACTACAGGTTTTATTTACATGTATGTAAAATAATAAATTGTGGAATAATAAATGAGAAAATAGCTAAAAATGTATAAAAACTGTATAATGTTTCTATGTAATATTAATAGTTTTAAGTAAATATCAGAGAAGTCTACTATATTATAATATTGTGTCGGAAATAGATTGACTATAAATATAATTCTAGAAAATATCAATATCATTATGTATCTTGGAACCCATATTAAAAAAAAAAACTACGTGTAATTTTAAAATGTTTATAGTGATTGATAATTTAATCAGGTTGATACTTAAAATAAATTTGGATTATTTATATAAATTTTATATAACATTAAGTTAAAATATTTATATAGATTCCGCTTCCATAAAGCGACTAAAGATATGCAACAACTTCTTACCAAGATTTCGGTACAATATTTGCTGCGAATTTGGACCCCACGTGTTCCCAACATTGTATTATGAATACCACCATTCAGAAATTCGCACATCTGTCTTCGGTTTTCTTATTTTCTTACGCTAGACAAAGGGTCTCTGACAAGCCTCTGCGTATCTAAACCCGGTATGCTTTTTACCTTTTGTTAAAATTCTTAAAGCGTGATGAATGGCGCGGTGGTTCAGTCTATCTGTACATGTGTACGATCGGAATCAACCCCCTAAACATTACCCACCTCGTCCCCTTCTCCTAACCATACGTTTATTATTAAAGCTCCAGTTCTTTTAGACTTTTGTATAAACAACTACATATATATCGTTGTTTATAATTTACCATTTTTTCCTGTATACTTATTTGTAGAGTTAAATGTGATGCTCTTTTAACTTATGCTAGTTAAATACTACTATCAAAGTTGCTTGCACAGTTTCCTCCAACTTCCGCTCAAGTTCAATTCGATGGCGACAATGATAAAACCGACTAGGTGGACAGAAGATCCCCAACAGGTTCCCGCCTTGTCGTGGCAGAGGGCCCAGTAGCCGTGGTTTGGTTATGCACGGTGAAGCGAAGAGGAGTCTAGCCGACCGGCCCGAGTCGGCCGCTTCGAGTTAGAGCTCCGGTGCTCCGTGAGCTCACCTCGGATGCGTGCCGGTGGGCTGCAGGGGCGGCTTTATGCTGCGCTTTGCAGCCGAGGTGGAGTCGCGGAGGAAGAGGAGTGTCGGTATTGCGATGCGCTGCTCTTCCTATCCTCCGCGGCCGTATAACGGGGGGCGGCGGACCCAAGATCGGATCCGCCGGAGGGAGTCTGAAGAATTTTTTCTCTTGGCTCCCATAGCTTCTGGGTGACGGATTCGGGGGAATCCGTTGCCCAAGTGACTGTGAGAGACCGAGAGGAGGGCGCGTTGTGTATTCCGGTGTATCCTTACAGAGGTGGAAAGGGAGGGTTCTTCCCTGACTCCCGAGGTGGTGCTGCATTGTGCAGCCGGCGCTGGCGAGGTCGCGGATGTGTGCGAGAACGTTCCCGTGACCCTGCCATAAAGCGACAAGGCGGAACATCGTGGCGGTTTTAGTCGGTGCAAGTCCGACATAACCTGTCCTTGCCCCCGCATGGACGGGTATGCGGAGGCATTTCCCCCACGTAAAACAAAAAAAAAAGGTGGACAGACAACATAAAAAAATCGCTGGGAGCTACTGGATTCAAACAACGCAAGACCGTGGTTTGCGGAACACATTACAAGAGACCTATGTCCAGCAGTGAACGTCCATCAGTTGAAATGATGATGATGTCGAATGATAAAAAAAACATCCAATACAGAAAACAAAATCATTTTTTTAATATTCTTACCTTTTTGTTGTCTTCTACAATAATTTGTAAAGAGTTTATAAAATAATTAAACTGTACCAAACTGTTTCCATCCTATAACGTCATTCTTAAGATGACTCAGACTTTAAAAATTATAAACGATTGAAATGTGTAAAGAGGTCCCGCTATCTTTATTTCTAGTTTATTACATCATTGCGTAAAGCCATCTCGCGAGATTTGTTCGCCAGCCGAGCACCGAACTTTAATCTGTCGCGTAATAGGATTATATTTATGTATGCATAGGATCAAGATCCAATATACAGCTTATCGTGTTGCGTTACCCAAATATTTGTCAGCTTAAATCCAATCGAAGGTCATTTGTAAGATGATACGATTCGTATATTTTTTATTATATTGCTCAGTTTCTATTTCTCTCTCACCTCTTATTTCTGCCTCCAAACAGAAGTATGCAAACATTACTATGTTCTAGTTTGAAGGGTGCTTTAGCTAATGTAATTACTGAGGTATTGAAGATCTTACGGCTCAGGCGACGAACGCAATATAGTGCTGTATAGACCATCTTAACTAGCGCCACGTTGTTATGGGCAGGCATTTTACTTATCATCAGGTGAACGTCCCGCTCGCCAAGTTGCTTATTTGAAAAAAAAAAAATTGTAAATCTCGTAAGGCGCGGTTCGATTCCGACCGAAGTTGAACTTTCGATGAAGGAAAAAATTCTGAGATAACCGACATGTTCCAAGAATATGGCAAACATGGTAGGTACATGGCCTCGACATCTCTCCTTGCGAAGAAAGACTCATAAAAATAGAGATTTGTTAGTAAGAAAATAACTATAATAACAAGGAACATCTCCACGGAACTTTTACATAAATTTACAATACTTATGATAAATAGATCACGAATGTAACGTATAAGTAGTACTGTAGTATTGAATTAATAATCGATGCAAAAGTTATTGTTTATGGGTATATATTTCTTTCAACTATCCTCATTTTTGTAAACACGTAACAAAACTTCGAATATAATATGATTCACATGTTTGTTTTTTATTCCGGAAGTGTAATTATGCGAATTGGCGGCAAGATGAGCTCAGTTTAATAAATTTTCTTAATAAAATTAAACTTCTGTAAAGTTTTAGTTTTTGCTACACAAATCCAATAGCCGCGTTTAATTTAGAAATATTTAAAGGAGTATAATATAATATTCAAAATATAAATTTCGACGCTATTTGTAAATTGCTTTGGCGTTTTTTATAACCTTTCCTCATACATTGGACAGATGATTGATTGACATTGCTGATGTTTGCCCGACGTTGCTGATATTTAGTACTAAGTTTAATGTACGGTTAATATTCCCAATGTACTGTTATAATATTTTGTAAAAACTTGTATTGGGTTAGAATAATTATTTTCATTGGAAATCTGTTAAATTATATCGAACTGTGAATTTTTATAATATACGAAGAAATTCTTTTCATCTGGCAAATCATGAGTTATGTTAAGACAAACTGAAAACTCATTTCTAATAAATCCTTGTATTACGGTAGTAATTGCAAATAATGTAATTAAAATGCTACGAATTGCTAATTTTAATAACACACTCAATGTCAGGATAGGAATATTTTATTTGATCCCATATAAAAACGATTGCTAATAGAATACCAAAGTAATGTAATATGATAGTTATAATGGGTTCTGTGAAGTTAGATTCAACTTGGCTGACTTCCTTTATTAGGCATTAATAGAATAGAATCCCACATTCCAACGCTAAGTGCGTCGTAATCGTAACAGTATGAAAGGTTTATGAGGAATGGTTGGCTCATCGTCTGGGATCACGATTCACGGTTGAGGCAGTCCCGCTGATTGCTCGGGAGGGGCAAGATTGCAAATTCGCTTCCGCGACGACGGCACTAGCATGCCTTTTGTGTCAAGTTTTCATATTATACTTGTCTTCTTTTTTGTTGCCATCCACCATTATAACGCAGGCCATGGAAACAACTTAAGGTTCACCGCATTTTTATATTACATTGTAAAAAATATCTGATTACTTTTTTTATTACGATGTATTCGTACATAGTTTAATTACTGGTGAAGTTTTCAGAAGTCCTTAAACATTTAAATAAAAAACTGATATTATGCACTTGAGGAATTAACGAAATATTTAGTAATAATTACTTGTACATACATTGACCATAAATCATTTCGATTAACACAATTTTTTTTACCTACATACATTCTAATGAAATTTTAATTATATTTCAGATACCTCAATTTAAAAAAGCAACAATTCATATAAAATATTTATAGATCAAAACTCTAAATCATTTTTTTAATTAGGTTTACTTTGTAATCATTTTAAATGTTCATATAATACTGTTTGTCAATTTACAAAGCGCTCGTTACCAAGAAAAGCTTACAAAAAACTCAATAAATATCTTTTCACAGTAACTAAATACATAGAACAATTTAAACAGGTACACTAGGAAGATGTATATGTTAGGTTTTGTTACTAATTTTTTTTTTGTTAAAACGCTATTCAAGTTCAATTGTTCAGTCTGCAATTGATATATTACTTTGATCTTGGAATACTAACTCTAGCGAATAGGACATGAAGCTGGAATAATAAATCTTCCTACTACAAGCGAACGTTTTTATCTTTTTTTCCTCCGAAGCGGCTTCAACTTTTGTTAAAGTGAGTTACTGATACTTCATCATGCGGCAAGTGACTCCGCGTAAGTTATGAATTTGCATGTTTACGATTCACCTCGGTAGGTGGTCCGCCGTGATTTGTCCGGCGAAATGGTGACCACTTGACAGGTGGTTAACCGAACACCATTAAGCAAAGAGGCCGGTTAACCATTAATACCGATGCCAATTCTCGTGCTCGATGTATTTTAACATCGATTTATCCCGAACGGTGCGCAATGAGTTATATTTCCTATATCAGAGCGCATATTGCAACGTATTTCATTGCAACAAGAATATTATATTATTGCTATGAGAAAATTCACACGGATCGTATTATCCATGTTAAGTGTTCAATAAGGGGAGTCGCTTGCATTTCTAATCAACATTATGACGTACATCTTCAGCTTTTGAGAAACTGTACACAATACTTTAAAATAAGTGTCCTGTAATAGTTTAACAATCTTGTGCATACGTAGAGTCTCAATTGTCAGTCTTAATCTTTCTTATTCAATGAAGCAACGGATCTAATAGTAACTGATACCTCTGCTGATTACAATGTGGCGCTGGTTAGATCATTTACACTACACATCATGGTGCTCGTCGCCTGAATTACAAGATCTCTTGATCAGTTTGTGAATTAAACAATTCTAAATTAGTGTATGGAATGAAACCAGATGAATGTTTCCGTTTAATTTGCTAAATGAAGAAAGCAACGTTTTGTGTAAATATAATAGCGTTATTTTTTTATCTTGATTAGTTTATTAAACGTTATTGCAATCCATAAATAAAACCTTCAAGATTAAACTTCCTCTCTCATTTATCAACCATATTGGTCTGTTGCAATGTACAAAGCAGACGTTGTCTTTATGGGGAAAAAGAATGTAACATGTTTTTATTCGTCTAACGGTATGTATGTTTCTTCAATACAAACTGTTTAATAACTAGCTGTCTCTAGAGCATTTATACGATAGCGATCGTGGTATGTTACAATTGTTATTATGGTTAAGCTCAACACTTGCTGAATTGATGTATTCGTACAACTAAATTACATTATATGAATCCATGTTAAACATATTCGCAATTAAACTTGTAAGATTTTAATGATAGTATATTATTTGTTCTACTCAATTTCATATTAAAAGGCTTTACTATTCAATATCAACGGCGCATCAGCAACGTCATTATCTACGAAAGTAGAAAGATCTTTATTCATATGTACATGTTTATATTTATTACATTTACATGTACTCTTGAAAACAATACAATCGTTTCATAGTAATATATTATTTTCTTCAAATCATATAATGTTAAGCGACATTGAAGCCCTAGAAAACTTTGATTCTCATACGTCTCCAGCTGAAACACCTAAAAACTGGTAATGAGGTAAATTTACAATATGAGGGTAGTGTCAAGCCAAGAGCGTTCGAAAGCACGCTGCCACCAACCAAACATCATAAGAATCAATCCCCGAATCGAATTAGAGGTGGAAAGAAGAAAGTAAGACGCAGTTATAAAGACAAATTTTTATTAAGATACTCTAATTAAATTTAGATTCTGCGAATAATTACATAGCAGTTCACTGCTAAACTTAGATCTTTTTGAAATATAGCTAGATTCTAACGAACTAAATAAATAATGAATGTGTACTTCTAAAACAAGTACTGCTTAGTGCAAGAGGCTGGAGGTCAATTCGCTTGCATAGAGAAGTTGCACTTTCGATATCAAGTGAAAGGAGCATCCTTTTGCATTGCAGTCGCATCTTCTGACTGCAATAACCGATAGTATTACCTCCTGGTAACAATATTGTTTATATACATATGTATATAGATATCAGGTATTTAATTAACTTTTCAATAAAGTTTCTAAGTAGGCCGTCGCACGAGTTAATGCAGATCACCGAAACCAGATAGATCTGAGACGGAAAACGAATGTGAATGAAGCGAAAGCGGCACGTGGGTAGAGGCAGGTGCACCTATTCTCTCTCTCGATTGTCCCAAAACTGAGTTCTTTGTTGCTTTCTTTAAAAAAAACTGTCTTATTCTATTAATTTAACCTTGAGCGGTGAAATCTATATTGAACAGCGCTTTTTCTCATATTTGAAATGTACACTTAAATTTTTTTTTGTTAAATTATATGATTCGTACAATCGCCTTTAACAGTTAAACGTTTATTTTTAGTCAGTTTCCATCTCGCTCGTTTCTGAAAAGAGATGACAAAAAACTCAAGTTTTGGGGATTTTTTTGGGATGGAAGATGTGATGTTTTTATAGAATATTGGAATCTATGTAAAAGTTGAAATAGAATATCACCATAGCCACTTACACCACTACGCGACCTCAGATTTTTTTTTTTACTATGACTAAGAAGGAAATAATTATAGAGCAGCAATTGCTTTGGGAATTTTACTCCTCATGATACATTGGTCGACCCATTTGCTTGGCATGGTGAGTAGGGTGAATAGCTATGTTTTAAATATTTCAGGGACTATGTTTAACATACACTATGACCTAAAATGTATTACGTATTATTATTCTATTGTTACTCAGAAAATCGGGGACGGCTAATGAGGGTAACGTAACGGGAAACACGCCAATTAATACCTTCGCGACGGCGCTTCCACTTTCTTGCTGCAAGTTGGTGACACTAATGGCTTAATGTGCTTTACCACTGCGATTTGTAAAGGGAACAATCCACACTAGAGGTCATAGAGACTATGTGGGGTAATGTTTAAATAATAAACCTTCGGATACATTGATATTTCGCTGAAAGAATTAATTATGTTGTGACATAATCTAGTTTAAAAATACAATAATCTAAACAACATTGGTTAACTATATCGTAAATGAGATGGGAAGGTGTAAATAACTTAAGTTCTGCCGATCATGTATATGTACTATCCGTTTATTTATTTTCAGTCTACGTTAACAATTTTATAAGCCTTTGTAATACATATAAATATGCTAGCCTCACATATTTACTGGTCCTGGCTCATTACACATGTTAAACGTATTAAATACATTTTTTCGCTTGTCTATAATTCCTATAATTTTGTAATAAAAAACAAAAAACTACTTCTTATCCGTAGAAAAAAAAAGGAGAATGTAGAGCCTGCTTAACATTTAATTTCAAGTCATTAAGCAACGATTCCTCGAAGTAAGACGATACGTGTGTTTGTGTTAGCTGTCTTCCCAGAAGCTAAGATTAGCTCCTCTTAATATAAATATACATAGCATTAATTGAAAAGTATAACTTTTCTTTACTGCGAAAAAGTTGTGTAGGAATATTGCAAATGCCGAATCATATTTTGTATTAATTTATATGTCATTAGGGGGAACTAGTCCTTTTTGTGTCTCTTTCTATTTCGGTTTTCCGTTAAATGCTACGGAAATGAAAACACATACTGTTTACTTTTAACTTACACTATTTTGAATGAAGATTCCCCATTAAAATCAATGGAATTAAAGTAAAGTTATTTTTGTTTTAAAACACATTTTCATGACGATAGAAACAATCGTGGAATATTTTAATTTCTACAGTCAAGGTTTCTTTTACTTATATAGATCAAATAATAATAATTTATGTTAATTAAATATAAATACGGATTAGTGGAAAAAAAACCGAGATAATGCTCTTATTGAAAACAAAAACCATTACAAAAAATCCAACATTCTTCAATGTTTCCTTAAACCTTTATGCACACGTTCGTCTATAATCTTATTATTTTATTTAAATATATGTACAGCAGTCATGACTTTTTCATTTAAATATATTAATACTTAAATCAATTTATATGATCTTTTGCGATTTGTGGAAAATTAAAAAATATTAAGTTGCAATTAATAGACTTGTAAGAAGTCATCTTCACATCCTTCTTTGAACTTCTGAACAAATATATTCGTGACGACCGTTCTTTCAAGTTCACATTGTAGACGTGTTTTTATAGTACTTTATAGAATGCCGACGAGAATTCAACGCCGTTTGTGTAATAAAGCGATCTAGTCACACTGCGATTCGCCATTCGTACGTACATATAAATACGTGTGTCTTCTAATCTTGCTGATCAGCCGGCTTTCTCGTCGGTATCGTTACAAATCGCACGGATGGCTGATAAGTGTGGAAAGTCGTGGTGATTACGGTGTTACGCTCACTACCAACAGCCTATTCCTGTGCACACATCATTATCTATATAATAACCAATCACTATCGAGACTAGGAGTTATGAAATAAATTGTTATTATTCACTGTTACAACTTGTTAAAGTTTCCTGTATACTTGCCATTGAAAGTTTATTACGTTGAGAGCTTATAATGCAACGGATGTTTGTTACATCGGAAAAACTACATAGCTATAATATATTTCAAACAAAAGAATTAAAAACATTAATGTTATTACTTTTGCATCAAATCATATAGCTTAAATCTACATTTTACTAAGAAAATAGATTTATTTACACAAAATGTACATATGACATTAGGATCATAATTATATACATTAAATGAATGTTTTTTTTTTATTGTAGGTACTTTTTCTCCCCATGGTGTAAATATTCGGAGACCTTGTTTTCAATTTTCTTTATATACAATTAGTTATTAATGTTCATTTAATTAATTTTCATCCTACTGCTGATACTTCAATTGTGCTTATATTTATTGTACCTATTTATATTATTTTGTCTATCGGTTCATACATTAGTTACTAGTAGTACTATTTTTTGCTTCTATTTCTTTCTATTACAGGTTTTGTTACATACGAGTATATGCAAAAGTTTATAAATTTATTTTTACAATCGTTATACGCTATTTATTTAAATTATTAGTTTCTATTTTAATTCCAAGATGTATTTCTAACTGATTTCGTTTTGTTTCGTATATTCGGCATTTTACTATTAAGTGTAAACTGCTTTCTTCCTTGGTTTTATCACAAACACAAGCCGGGATCTCCTTACGCTTGAATTAAATTATTATTACATAGGAATGAAAATAATAAAAACAAAAAGTTTTTTTTAATAAAACACATAAAGAAGTTTATCGTAGACGTAATAAACAAGTGGCAACACTACCTAAGAGTAAATGATCTTGCTACCGGTTATAATTGTTATCTACGAGTATTTATTTCTTTGCCGGACTTGCGAACGTTTGATGCATATGCAATAGCGCGTGGCAATTTCAAAATGAAATTTCAATAGCTATTTCAGAATAAAATAACCAAAAGCCGAACATAATAAATATCTGTATAATATTGATAATTTAACTTCACATATTTTCAATATTTTATATGTTGTTGACATCTTCCAGCGTAAACAAATTATTATCATGTTTGTAAACCTTTTTAGATATGAACATGAAGGCTTATCGTGAAATGAATTTATTATACTGTATGTCTTGTGTTGCCTTAAGTTTAATCATAGACATAAAACAGGTTTGTCTCTATTGCCGGATACCGATTAAGTAGGAACCACCATCGCAGCTACTATTTTTGCCGTCTAACAGTAATGTGCAAACATTACTTACTTTCTTCCGGTTAGAAGGGAGTTGCAGTTAATGGAATTAAAGGAGTGACGAGATTAAACATCTTAAGAGTCAGGCGACGTGATGGGAGCAATGTAGTGCAGGGTATATTACTTTGACTGGCGCTACGTTATTATGGACAAGTGTATGGCTTACCATCAGCTGAACGTTTCGCTAGTGTCGTCGCTTTGCGCAATAAAAAAAAAGTGTACGCTTATTTCGAAATTATATCTCTTCACCTGTTGGGCAGTACATCCATTTTGTGCTGGGAGTTGTTTTGTTGGGCGATCTGGTCGCGCAGTGCACAATTAGTGGTGATCGATCTTGGCCGCGATCCCTCGTATATGGTATGGGCGGAGAGGCGAGTGGTCGGTGCTAGTCCATTAACTTGCCGGAGTGCAACTAATTTCTCTATCTTTAGCCCGCGGTGTAACTGACCGGGCCCTGCTACCGGCCGTAGAGAAACTGCATTAGATGCGTCCGGTTTACATGCGCGCGTCAAACGGCCGAATGATCGCTTCCCTTTTGAAGTCATCCGTTCTTTATACACTATCGTTATATGGCACCATTTATTTATAAAATGCAGTAAATGTCATTTCATTTAGAACTCGATCACGTTTAGTCATCACATGACTGAAAGCTCTATATTAATAAATTAACTGTTTTTTTTTTAATATAGAGCTTTTAACCATATGATGAGCTTTTAGCATATTGCTCTAAATTACACATATTTTTAATTCATTCAATGTGTATAAATAAAACTTACATATTTAAGCATATCTAATATACACAACAAGACTAAATTATTACAAACTTTAAACTGCTAATAATACCAACTATCTACAAATACTGAATCCAGCGCGTTGTATTTCAGGAGCTAAAAGTATGATAACTATCTTCTTATCAAATGCCCTTATATAGATAATGGTTGATGTACTATGGCCTTCTATAAGGCGGATAAATGCGTATTGCAATTTATGTTTGTCGCTTTAGTCATCAAACAACGGGCGTTCCCACTTGTTAGTTTACTTTCGCTCGCTTAGTGAGAGTGAGCTTCCATAAGCTATATAACAGGAAAGCGGTCTGCGAACCATGTTTACATGTTTAATGCACATAATATGACCCACGTTTCGACTTCGTCAATAAATCAAATGGCTACTTTTGAATTTCCAACATCTAATTGCTTTGTTTAGGTTAACGTCACACGACTTAGAAAGCTTTAGCCTTAAGACACCTCTAAATTGATTAATTTAACTTAAAATTATAAAAAAACTTTTTATATTTAAAGTAGAAAGTAATTAATGGTTTATTATAATCGAGTATAGTTATTAACTTTTCAAATTTGTTTCAAAAATTTTGCATTGTTTTATTCATATTATTAAAATTTTAAAATTATGTTTTCAATACATTTCTCACATTATGTATACAGTGAAAAAAATGTGTATCTCACGTTGAAATTCTTCGTCTATTATTATACGAAAATTAAATGCATTAAAATTATATCGGTTAAAACATTTTACTGGTTATCGTTAATTATTTAAATAGGTTACAATTTGTTTAATTAATTTCTCTTAAACTTTCAATGTGTTTTATGATTAATTTTCGTAGTTTTATCGTAACGTATAGAACGTGTTATTACATACCGCGTGTTATTATTATTCAATAAGATGTATCTAAATATTAAATCTAGCGGCGTTAGAACAGGTTTAAAATAGGATATGATCTAAAGAGTTAATTTCTAGGAAGAACCGACGGTGGCGCCGCTGGGCTTTAGTTTGTTGATTGATAAAATTCCTCGACTGGTGTATGCGGAAATATGAACAACACGTAGTAAACAACGCATTACACGCTTCGAGGAATACGCAGGTAACTTATTTATTATTCAATCGCTTTCTGAACTCCACATCTTAGTATGTGGTAAAACATTATTTGTCGGTACAAAAAAGAAACACCTTTAGAGACTTTGTAGTAACATTTTCAAAACAGAAGATAAATAAACAACCAATAACAAAATTGGAAATAGATAAATTAACCAATAACTCTCAATTTAATTCAATACCTAATTGTATAATATAACAATAAATTATCGACTTTAATGTTTACTATGAATTCTTGTGTTATCTTAAGCAAAGGATAATGAAGAAGCCATAAACCAATTGGGACAGGTTTTTTAAAACGATTTTATTATTTATTTTTTTTATCAATAAATTACATGAGAATGAAGGAACTAAAGACTGATGGAGTTTTACCTCAAATAAAACTGTGATATTTTCTAAACAGTAAATAGAATATCTTGTTCTCTTATGAGAAATAAATAAATCTTTCTCTTGAAAGTAACTACATTCATGATATCGAGTATGAGATAAAAGCTCTTGCTTTATTATTACTTAAGCGGTTATAAGCGCGTTTTCATGTAAACTTTACGTTCTTAATATGAATACAAATTCTTGTTGATATTGAGTATTTTAGAATACACAAAGAATAATTCTATTGCAAAATTATACATCTCCATTTTATGAACTTTTAAAATAATTTTATTTATTAATTATGGTTTTAATGGAGTATGTATGAGGGTATCAACAGCATTTTTAGGACATGACGTAAAAAAATATTTTATTATAGACTTTTACTCCGAACTCGGGGCTCACGAATTCCTCTCTTCTTCTTAAATACGTAATACTTTAGAAGTTTTCTATCGTTTTAAAATGACTCAGTTAACTCGAATAAAACTATAACTATATGTGTAAGCTGTTTCCGGCGAATGTTTTTCAAATAAACTTATTTTCATAATAAAACATGTGCTGTGATAAAGTTAACCACGTGTCGCTCACGTGGCGACGGCGGATAAACGGATGTGGCTGTAGTTCACAGCTTGCACCACGTTAAGAAAACATAAAACAAATTAACTCTTATTTTATTTCTCACTTACGTACTGTTAAGTGTAATAAAGTAAACAACCGAACACGTGAGTATTGTGTAGAGCTGCCTTCGATGAGGCAAGTTAAAAAATTATTACTTTCCTTCGTCGTAAAATTAAACCTTAATGCAGACAGTACATACGCCATAATTATATAACATTAAACTATTTTAATGATACTGAACTAAATATAATGATATAAATAATAATCTATTACAAATCTAATTGTTGATTTCCCTTTTCAGGTAAGTAGCTTTATCTACTCTTCTGTTAATGAATGGGTGAGATCTAAATATAGTATTTTTAAAATTTAATGAAATTTCTTTCAAAAGCCTACGTGTACATCCCCACTATCCAGGCACAGGCCTACCCTCAATATGAGGAGATATTCCGGCGATATATTGTGTATAAGTGAGAGAACAAGACTGATTAATGAAATATTGAATAGTAATCTAATCAGTATCCGACTGGGAATATCTTTATAATCGAGTACCTACGAGTGTATTATAATAACAGAAGTAGAAACATATATCATGTGCAAAAACAATGTAATAAACGATTATGTAAATATAATGTGTAGAATGGAGACGTTCACACGACTCTCCTTTGCGGTGTGTGGCAATAAAAACTAAGACACTATGATTTAGTGCCCGCCTCTCGTGTTTCTATTACTTTTAAAACCGATAACGTATTACGTACGTAGTATTTCAACGCGTTACTCTACTGTCTAAAGAAGAAATAGTGTAACGTCATACATTGTCTAATATTCGAACAATTAGCATAACAAAAATCATTTCAAAATCAACGTTTTTTTTTTTAAATAGCAAGAGAAAATTTACTTATACCCTCAGGGATTCGTCTATGACATCTGATGTTTGATAAACATCATCATTGTTAGCCTTTGTTTATCCACTGCTGGATATATAACTATCCTCTAAAAACCTCCACCAATGTTTGCTGAACAATGCGATCCTCAGCTTTTCGCATCCACCTACTTCCGACCGCCCTGATGATGTCGTCAGTCCATCTGGAGGGCGTCCTACACATATGTGACATGTACGCGGTCTCCACTCTAAGGCTTTTCTGGCCCATCGGCCGTCATTAACACAACAAACATGCCACCCCACTGCCGTTTTAGTTTGTAGATTTTAAGAGCTACATCGACAACTTTAGTTCTTCGTCGAATTTCTTCGTTCCGGATTTTATCCCTTAGATAAATGCCGAACATAACTCTCTACATCGCTACCTGTGCTACTTTGAATTGGTGAACCAGCCCGATGATCAGGTGACACGTCTCTGCGCCGTAAGTAAGAGAGGAGGACGCACTGGTCAAAGACTTACTTTCTTTAGACTTTGACAATCCCTGTGTAATATAGATTTACAATAGATAATTGCAATAGACGAATTGATATACCGTACGTTATTTGCAATGTTACAGCGGGCACTTTTAATCGTTACATCAGAACCATCACTGATAACCTACAAAGGCTAGTTGTTATTCTAGTCGGAACGATCCGCTATTGCAACATATACTCGTACTTCCGATATATCCCATCAAATTTATAAATAACCCTTTTAAGGAAGAGACCGGTGTAAAGGCCGGTCACCGATCATAAGGTCGATGAATTAAGATGCTTTAATGATTACCACGTGGTGCCACTTTAGGACAATCCAGATTATAATGGACGTATTCCTAATAAAAATGGCAAACCATAAAATGATGATAGAAAGGGATAGTTACATTTCAAATCATTGCGATATTTGGGATTCAAAACTAAATCATCTATGTAAGTAATATATGATAACGTTTCAGCATTTTGGAGTGACATTCAAAAATATCTTCTATAAAAATACCTTTTCTCTGAACTTATCGTAATGCTGCATCAAGTTTAAGGGTGCTTTAAAATATCATTGCCATAATAAGTAATATTGTGTGATCAGATGTGTTGTTCGAAGAAAGTGAAGTCGAAGGTTCACTTCAGGGATGTAACTGTGGCTATGGAAACCGTAATGAGTGCGAACAACTCTGTGGTAACGATGCGGAGTGCATCAATCTATCTAAGAAAAGTCTATCCCATCTGTGTCTCATTACGATGCCGCGGCCATTACATCGGAGACACGACTCGTGGCTATTTATCTTGAGTATTAGAAAGCTCTAGGACGTAATTAATATGGAGAGAGCTTATTATTTCGATACGGTTGTATTTGAAAGTGAAGATACGTCACTTCTTTACTTCGAACCTATGGTACTTTAAAGAAATTTCTCTCGTACAGTGAAGTGATGTGTGATAAGAAACGTTTTTATGTGGACACATTTCCATACATGATAACGAGAGGCAGTGGGACGGAGAAATTTTCGATGTTAAATAATATCTAAAATAATTAGTCTTGTTTTACTTTTATGTGTACTAATATCGAGATTCAGGGCTATTAACGATATCAAAACGTTAGTAAATCATCGTAAATGTTACACGTTGTAACTTATAATGTTGTATCAGAAAATCCTTTTCTATATGCTGTACACTTAAAATTAGTAAAGAATTTCAATTTTATATCTAAAATTATAAACTTTCTAAGTATATATTTATTTATTATTCGGTTAAATAATAAAAATACCTAATAGCATAAACTAAGTGGACATAAATATAAAATTATAGTTAATATTTTTTTTCTAATGATCCTTTTTGATCAGTAAGAATGTAAATAATATGCCTGATCCTTAACAACGGACGCGGATCAAACCACTTAATATGCCAATTGGTTAATATGAATGGCAATAATTTTTATTTCTCTTTTCTAGTTTAAGTATAATTGTTTTTTATCTAAAATATATCTATGTATCTAGAAGAAAAATAAAATACACAGTTAATATTTGTAAGTTTTATGTAAAATGCAAAACTGTTGTTCCGTTAAATTTTCTTAATCTAATGAAATCAAGTAGATATATATATAAAAAAAAATTGTATAAAAATGCTCGAGATTGCGTTTCAATTCGCGAGCGAGTTCACTAACTGCAAATGCAGTCACGAAACCACTGCAAATGTTGTGTTTTTTTGCAACGCAGACATGCGGACCGGCGACTAGCGCATGCCCGCGGGCTTTGATGCAAACATCTCGCTAATTACTAGAATTACCAACAAATAGTCCTCCCTAGTGATGAAATGTAAGGTAAAAAGGTGCCTCACATAACGCGCGTTTCACATTTTTTATTACCGTTTTTATATTATGCCTGGAACACTTGTTGAGAGGCAGACATTATGAAGGAGGTTGTAACGAAAAACAGGCAAATTTTACTTATTACATAATTACGATCGGCGCTAACCCACAATGATAATCTCTCTCCCTCTCTGTCTGTAAGTCGATTCCTCAGTGCTGAGGATCGTGACGCCTTTTTTAATTACCTATTCTTTATGATATTAAGCTAGTTCTTTCCGTTCGCCGTCTTATATATAACTCCGTATGATAATAATAGTCAATTTAATCTTCCCAATACTCGAACTCGGTACCTTCTCCTACAAAGGCACAGTCAACATCAAGTTGAAATACCAGTTGGTAGATGTCACATTTCTGCGAAAGCTGTTTATCTTAAAACGTGTTGGGTTATCTTGATAGTTTGCTTTACCGGAAGTTTAAGCCTAAGGGGAATTGAACCGGCGATTTTTCGAGACGTACAGCGCGTACGCGTACTCCCGACTTGCAAACTTGGCTACAAAACGCTTCACATTTTTTATTTAACTGCACGACATACGTTACTCGTTACGATTAGTTACTCACGGTACCCAAATAATTCCTTAGATTTTATTCTCAAATAGAATGGTTTATAACAAACAATGGACGCTGCGGTAGCTTTCCTAGACCTACATGTTCTGGCAATGGAGACCCACCAGAGAAATGTTAAATATAATATGAAAGATAGTTATTATAATAATACATTCGTGTTACGAACAGTTATTTAAAATTAATTATAATTGAGTTACAAATGGATTTTTAATATCCCACACGCAGTATTTAAGTTTATGGATGCTGCGTTATAATAAAATCAATTTAACCGATCGATGCAGAGTGGGCCCTAAAGTGAAAGTTTAGTTATGATCTCTGTACTTTATCTAATTTGTCTCACTCAATCATGTAATAGCGAGATAGCGACTACCAATACATTTCGAATATTACTTGTCATTAGTAATATCCATTACACATTACCGAGGTTACACAACGCGTGAGGAGGCTACGATACCCGTCGGTTATCGTTCATTGTGTAGGTAGGCCCTTCTCTTATGGACTCACTTAAGATAGTAAAGTAGCAACGTACTTCAAACTTTTTCTTCCTGTTCACAGCGTCATTTACGTACTCTCACCTCCGTCACAATTTGTTAAGATTCCACCACTTATACTTTAATAATAAACATAGATGAAAATAAATTTAAATCAACTTCTACATAATTTTAAGGAAGAGAAATAAAATGTTTGTCTATAATTGGAAATTTGTTGTCATCCGAAAGTTAGCCGTAATATTGTTTACAGTAATAAAAAAAATTATTTAAATATTCTTGTGACAACATACATAATATAAAAATAAATTTTACTCATATCTACCACGATTTTATTATCTTTCCAATAAATGGTTTATCTGTTGCGGTCTAATGAGATAGATCATTGTTAGACGATCGCTTATGTAATTCGTCTATATAAATTTAAAAACAGCAATAACGATAATGTTGTCAGCTAATCAATATGCTGTGATCTCCTTTCTATTTTATATTATTATGACAGTATAAAACGGAGGCGGGCAGTCGTATGGACAGGTTTATTAATGTTAATAAT
The DNA here is from genome assembly GCA_029030555.1 of Ornithoptera alexandrae. Lineage (NCBI taxonomy): Eukaryota > Metazoa > Arthropoda > Insecta > Lepidoptera > Papilionidae > Ornithoptera > Ornithoptera alexandrae. Next base: position 2,070,622 of record JARDVY010000064.1, on the reverse strand, counting down.
TCCTTCTTTGAACTCTTATTCGCCTTGTGTATTCGTGACTTAATTACTCTATTCAAAGTTATTCTAACGTCATAACCATCGGTCAACGTCGATATCCCCTTCTAAAGTGGCGTTCTCGAGTGCGTAAGATCGTGACAAAACTCCTGAAATGGGTACGTTGATGTCGACCCGTGTGGTCATGGGCGACGCTGAACCTACTTCTGTGCATGCTATCGCTTAAAACGTGAATGATAAGGTTGAATTTTATCCAACAAATGCCCATGATAAACAATAAATAGTTCTAGTGTGTAGCAGTAAACAATCGATGGTACTGGTGCGGCACCGCAACCACGCACGCATCTGTAATGCGCGCACGCAACCTCTCTGCATGTCGATGAGAAGCTATAGCTTTAATATAAACCTTAAGCTCCTTTGCTATCAAATTTTATTTGTCTCCGCATTTAATAAACTCATTCGTATTCAATATTTCTACACACGAAATTCGAAACTGAGGAAATAATACCTTATAAGTATACGTTTATCATAGTTAATAAGAGAAAAAATGTATCCTGTAGGATGTGCATTTGCATAGCGGTTAGTTTTAAAAGGTAGATGTGGTTAAAATATCATTTGTATATTTAATTTTTCAAGTAATTTTTCAAAGGATTCGATCCTACGGTGAATTTTACTGTTATAGAGCAAACAGAGTCATCAATCTGAATTGTCGCGAACACATCTGAAAATCCAAAAGTAAAAAGTGACAGCTTCGACAATTTAAGCCTTTATATACAACCGATTTTAATTACTGCAAAGCGTTGAAGCCATTTTTCTAACATCTCAAAATATATTGTAATTAGATTGAACTGTTTAATTTCAAGCTATTCTTATTTTCTAACTATCTACATATAGTACAATAATAAATACATTGTTCGTTTTCATACTTATTTTATCCGAGCTTTCATCAAAATGCTGTTTGATTTGAAGCCGGAACAATTGGTGGGGTCTTGAAAACAAAAGGTCACAGATATTGGGACGATATAAAAACTCTCTTACAAAAACAAAAGACAATAATCTCAAATTAATCTCAGTGCCGTGCTATTTTTATTCACGCGGTATTCATTCGCTTAAACAAAAGTCGATTTGTACATACCTTCTGCGTTTCACCATACAAAAGTTTCGTTGCAACTCGAGAAATGAGCTCGCTTATGTACTTACCAAAAGTTAAATATAATTTAATAGACAAATATTTTTTATTTAGGGGGGAAAAACAAGATTATATACAAAACAACGACTTTACAACATTTCTCGGTACATATTTTTTTAACTACACTGATGCAGATTTTGCACATGTTTGAAATTGTACGCGTCGTAAAAGAAGTCAAAACAATGATTAGAAAAGAACACTAATTATGTAATCATTTACATAGTAATTTAATTTGAATCTTCATCATCATAAACTATTTTAGAAGTTCAATCAAGTTTATCGCAGCGTGTGCGTTATACTTATGTGTCGACATTACAATTATGCTGTCGAGTCTAGAATTACACGCGCTCAAGCATTGGTGGTGACCCAAAAAATTATTAGAATCGCCCACTTTGAACTTAATAAGCAATTCAGTGCGGCCATGTCTTCAAATAGGAACCTAGGAGTCTCTAATGTTAATATTGCGTATTTGCATTAATACTCGATTGTCGATTCATCATGTCGAACAAGTATATGCGCCCACTTCACTCGACAACTTCGGTTATGACATATGTTCGGGCGCTACGACGGTGCCAGTGAGTGTTGACTCGACTAGAATTTTTAATAGAGGCCTTAGTGAAGTGCTTTGAAGATCACTTAATACAATGAATTTATGAATAAGTTTTTAATAAGCATCGTCGATTTTCGTTTAATATATTGCTTGAGGAGACATCTGCGTTCGCGTACGTATGTAGCTTTGTTTGCGAAAAATCTAAAAGTTCTTATTTAAAGTATATCCATAATGGTTTTGAAACTGCTTAAAAATTGTTTAATCAAGCTTTATTTCTTTACTTGCGGACCGAATATCAGGGCAACCATTCGCATGGAACACATACACGCTGACTCGATCAGGTACAAGCCACACGCTGGAGATAGAACGGTGTGAAGGCAGATGGTTGAAATGTCAGGAAAGCTATTTCAAGATAAACACGATCTTCAGTAATGAAGCGCATTAAATAAAAGGTGCATGTGCATTTTCTCAAAACAACTGCAGGTCCACTTTTTTATTATGAGAAGTATTCAGTGTGTATAAAAACAGTGATTGTTCACTAGCATAAGACGAGATGAGCACGATACAATTTATTATTTGCTCTAGACGCAAATGTTACAACTAGTGATGGCTTGAGTGATAGCTTAATTATCTTTGTTAAATCTATAACTAGTATTTGTTGTTAGACGGAGATGTGTGACGAAACTTAAATTGAGTAGTCAAAGAAAGTATCAATAAAAATTCAATTAATTCCGCATTGCTTACGTAAATCTGATGATCAAGAATACTTAGAAAATTAACATACAACGTAGAATTATGAAATTAAATAAACAACCCTGTGTATATAATTCCGTTATATATTTTGCAAGCTAATAATTTCAATGCATGCACCCGTGTTCAAACAAAATTGGGCGTTGGCATTTCCAGCCGCGGCATGACGAGACGGTAATCAAATTACTAACGACAGACCGCCAATGATATAATTTAACTGGTTTAATTCAATCGGACACAGTCGGGGTCGATGAATTCAGGTTACTCTGTCGACGAAACAACAGCTTCACTGTTTCAATTTGTTTATTTAGGTCGAATTCACAGGAAAAAATCTTGACGTAATTATTATTCTGTTCAAGTTTCTTTTCCATAAAACGTCTCAACATTTTCACTATCGACTATTCTACGTTTGGAGTATGCAGAATTTATTTGTGAGTAATTTGTGTGCTTTATTAATAAGATTGCATAATAATTCGTTATATAACATTTCTATAGCCGAATAGTCAAATATACAAATGTCGCAAGATGTCGGAAGTTTCGTCACTCGGTAACTCAGAAGCGATAAAGTCAGCTAGTGTTATATAAATCGACGCGGGTTCGATTTTGTCGTGTTTGGTTCAAGCATTGTTAATTGGCTGGCATATGCTCTGATCGCTTCCGTTACATATCCCGATCTTGATGGCTCGATTGTGCTGTAATCGAACGTTATGGGTGGCGTGATGGTTCTCTTAAGCGTGGTTTGATTGATAAGACACATGACATACTCTACTTCCCAATACCGCGTGCAATACATCGACGCGCGTATCTTGCTCTGCAACAATCTCCGATCACGAATCATTCCCGATTATGATATACCTCTTACATTGTTGATGTATTACAAGAATGATTTATGGTTGCATTGTCGCAAAGGATCCTGCGCAGGGGCTCGCAATAAACTTTCTAGTTATCCTATGTACATTTTAACATACATAAACACAATTGTAACTACACTTATTATTCGAAGTTAATAAAAAAAAATATCAAACAATGATGTGCAGCTGTAACCATTTTTAATTTTAATGACTCAAAATATATGGGTCGATAATTATATATGCACATAGATCCAACATATATAAAAAAGAGTAATATTAAAGACATTAACAAACGAGAACGCATCTGAATTTAACAAAAGGTTAATATATCACCTTGTTGACAACGAGAGCTTACATTGTACGGTACTTGTGGTATAATGGCCAATCAAATAAATTTAAGAGAACAGATGCAATAAACTTTGCCGTCAAGAATAGCAAGACTTTTAATTAACGCCATTTTCCGTAAGCCTACAAAGCTAAGTGGGACCCGTTTTCTGCTATTCAACCATTACAATGTTGCTTCAAATTGAAGCTATTATTTTAAAAGCTATTTTGCTGTCATGACAGCGATCCTCGCGTGATTAAATGTACGCTAATGTGAATATAAATTTACGTAATATAACAATTTTAACATACTTTCGCAAGTTCTACCGTATAAGATTGTATCTTTATTGTAGAACAACACGTTTACAGTTTAAATATTGTTTCAGAACAATTTAAGTCGGGAAAATTTGTACGAATTAAAGTTATACACTACAAAATTCATTGATTTTTTAATCAAATATGTTAGTGTTTCATTATGATGCCTACTAGTAACGCTAATGTTCTTTGTAGCGGTGAAACGCACTAAACTAATTACTGTCTATTTACTGTTTTCTCGATGACAATATGGTTCTTCAATTATTCATTAATGCGTTGTAAGTAGTGTAAGTACTGTATTAATGCGAAATAATTATAATGCAAAAAGGTGATAATTTTTATGTAAAAATCGGTGCGAAGGCGTGCGGGGCTGAATTAAATTCTTATTTTCGAATATATTTTGCATTACAATTGCTACTTTTGATAAAAGTAAAAAAAGCGTAATGTACTTGCATTTTAATTCCTGATATAAGTCACATAGCTATCATAAATTTAATGGTAAATCATTTAATAAGATATATATCGGACATACATCGAATCTGTATCGTTATTTCATTAAGGCCAGCGCGTGCCGCCGAAAGCGGACGGCGCTGCGCACGCGCACGCGCGTTTGTCGCGGCCACCAGTCTTCATCGCGAAGCGCACACGGACGCACCGCTGGCGCGTGTACCCATCCACTTTAATTATACAGTAAATAAACAAACCCGGCTGTGATACCAGACGTGATGTTTTCGTGCTAGTGACCACTTACAACTACCGATCATGCATGTAAGTCTTTTTTTACATCCTGTCCCTTGATTTAGACTCGCTCATAAGCTATCATTACATTACAGTAGTTTTTGTATTGTAATTGCATGGTGTTCGACATAAACTAGACCGCCCTGATTCTCTCATCACTGACAAAACGCATAATTAAGTATTTGTCTCAACTGGTTTCGAACTTTATTGTAATTTTTAATCTCTATAAGAGTTGGTTAAATTTTATTGTAAAAATAAAATGCATTAAATAGGATTTCGAGCTATTATAATTCTGGACGGAACAGTCTCGTGAGCTGAAATCGTGCACATACGCATCGACAATAGCCTGATGAATGCTAACTACCTTACCGTTTTGCGTTTGCATCCTATTAAATTGTGGCTGGACGTTTTAAACAGTGCTTGCGCTGGACGTTGTATCGTCTTACAAAACTATGCACATTAGAGGGTCATTTAACCGCTGCGATTCACATAACTGTCATCCGAGTCTTCAAGCGCGTAGGTACAGTTCAGTGTAATTCTAAGTCTCGCTGATAATCTCCTCATACTACACAAAACACATTAAGCAAGCATTCTATTACCTCCATCAGATAACGGGTATAAGACTCGCCTTTGTAAAATAATAACCTCGTTTTATCTATGTATATACGATGTCTTAATGTTCTGCCACCAGTTCGTGTGTCATACGTGAGGGTTTACTATTATGAATACGAGAATTGGTTATCTTAATACCTTAAATTAACACAGCAATTGTTTCATAAAAGATTTATTCTATTCCCCGTCTCGGTATTAGATAAAATCTTCCGGTGACAGACAATTTTTTATAACTTGGTCAGAGAGGTCATCTCTGACGTCTCTGTTGGTAATGTTTTATGTAACAAATTGCCCAAGCCTGTAGAAAACTTTAGAAATTGTTGTTACAATAAATTATAACAAATCATATTCGGCATTTGAAAACTTTGATAACTTTAAAACAGTTAAAAAAAATATCGCTTGCTGTTATTAATATGAGGCCATTTTAATACTGCCATTTCAACCAGACATATGCTATTGCTGTAATACTAGGATGTATATAATGAAGGAAATTAGAATTTTGTTTAATCTATATAATTAACTAGTTTAATAAGTATTGAATAATGAAAAAAAATCTGTATTGTATGTTGCACCCGCCAACTGATTTCTTTTCCGTGATTGTGCGTTAATTATTTAGAACGTAGTAGATTTACGCGTTGGTTAATCAAAAATGTTATTGCGGCAAACCTTTAAACGAGTTTTAATTATAATTACGTGATAGTAACCGTGATGTAATTATTTATTTCGATACAGATCATGTTTATTGCGGAATTGATGCTTATTAGTCTATTGAATGTAATAATGTTTTGTTTTTAATCGGTAACAGATTGGCGTAGAAGAAAATTACTAGGAAAAATATAAATAATAAATGAAGTTAGAATGTACCATGAGGATAAAACTTGATGGTAATTATGCGTCATTTAAACGTAAATTGTAACATTGGCTAAGTATTGTGAATCCTCTATACAATACACATCTTATCTTTGGTTCGGAACAAAATTTTTATCTTGTTTTGTACTGAGTCAGCCGTTAGAGTTATCCCAAGTAAAATATTTTTAATAACTAAATCCGTGATAATGATTGTCCAAAACTGTAATAAAATGTTATTTAAAATTCTGTAGATGTTTTGAAAACATATGTAAATTTAATGAAATTATCAATTTTCTTCTTCTTAAAGTGCCTCTCCAACTAGTGAAGGTTGGCGATCAGCGTGGTAGTCTTTTCTGTCCTTGGTTCGGCGGAACAATTCGGACGCCCCATAGCCAGCCCATTCCCTGATATTATATTAAATTATCAATAAATGTAATGAGTCAATGTAAACGATGTCAGTTAGATATTATATAACTATTTACAAGGAGTTATTTTATATTATCTTCTACTACAGCTTGTTGACAAACCTTGTTAATACCTGTGTGTGTGTAGGTTTGCGTCCGGTGACCACCTGCGAGATGAAGCTGCGTTGCGAATATAGAATTGTGGTTTGACAAGAAAAAATAATTGTCCTGACGCATGTCGTAGGTAGATACGTATAAAGTAACGATACTTTAAGAAGAATCAGTAAAAACAAGTAGAACTTGAATATTAAAACATTCGTGAACAAATTTTCGAAATATAGCTTTATAGAAGGCAGCTGTCAGTAGTGCCGATACGTATGGACCAACGTTGTAACATTTGTTTTTTGCAGAAGTCCAGTTGCAGTAATTGCTTCTAAATATATCACAATATTTCAACGGTGGTTCTATTTAAAAACTTGCACCACCATTGGAATGGCGTCGCGTTAGGTATAGTTTTATTTCAAGATACCTTTGAGGAGTTTATCATGTTTTGTGCGTACATTGAAGGCCTACTTAAATGCATGTGCACAAAACGGCTCGATGCTTATTTCAAATTAACATTTTGGCTTAGTTATCCCTATAATAATGTAACACGTTTTAAACCACCAAGATGATATTAAATAATTAATACTTAATTAATTTTATAATTAACTCATTTTTAAATACTAGTACTAGTGCTAAGTTCTGTGTAGTATTATTATTATAAATATTCCCATACATAGTACTTGTTATTGCAGCAGATTAACAATTGGAAGATGATAACTAGCCAGACCAGTTCGTAAAAACTTTGCCGCCAGCTCCAAAACTAGTGACTCCCTGAATCGAGCCTGGGACGTCAGTATTACAATACAAACTTTCCACTGGGTTTATAGCGGTAGAAAAAAATCACGTTGTCTTATAAATCTATCATAAACACCTACAAGCTTAAGAATTCCTAACGTGTAATGATACAACGCCATAAGTATGCGAGTGTTTTAAATGCGAACCGGGTACAAAATTTAATTTTAAAATAACCTATTGCCTTGTATGCATAATAAGCATACCTGTTTGCCTGTAATACGTATGTTCAAACCTTGCGTCATGTACGCCTGTATTATAAGAAAATATTTCAAAATTACCCACCATTGTTCTGCGTTCACGGAACCCTGTTCTTCGGTGCAACGATCGACGGAATCTAATATAAGCGACGTCATTGTGCATCTCTGAAAGTTTTGTTAAAATATAAGCAACATGCTTATTAATCCAAATAGAGTATGTTTTGTACATACGTGTAGTACAGACAAGCACAGTATATAACTTTTTAGTTTCCCTTTTTTCTAATCTGTTTAAAATAGTAGTTATGAAATATTAATACTAAATATTAAACAGTATTAGATTATTTATGATGTGTTACATACATAAATCATTAGACAATGGATTCGCAATAACCCAAAGATAAATGTTAATACTCTTATATAGTTATGTATATTACTTGGCCGTCCTTCACAAGGAGTCACGTTCCGCAATTATTTGGTAATGTCCTGTGGAGGTTATACCATTGTAAATATACAAACAGAGAAACGTTAAAAATAATCTTATACATAAATTTACTTTTCAACAGCCGAAAACCATTTGTTACCAATAAACCGAAGAGGTCCATTACAAGAGGTTGAAAAATTTTAAACGTACGTACACTACCACCTCACAGCTTAGGAATGTTTATATAAGAAGGAGACGTGACTAACAAAGATTCTTCATCGTTTACTGCAGTAGGGGCCCATCGGAGAGAATAGCGCAATAACCGTGTTCACAAACTTTTATTTTTATTTAACTATCTATAAATGTAATGCAATCTATCTCACTTGGCGATTTAGAGAAAAACAATTACTTTTTACAGCTAATAGTAATAAAAATTATTCATTAAATCTTTTATTTAACATCATTTCGTGATGTTAGGTTAAAATACTGGGGTAACGAGACTTAACATTTTATATTTCAAGGCGATTAGGGCAATTTGGTGCTACGTATATCATCCTAACAAGCGTTGATTTGCTAGGGACAGGTGTATCACTCACTATCAGTAAACGTCCGGCTCGTCTCGTTACTTAACTCAATAAAAAAAAAGTTCATACTGAAATCAAAGATGATGAAAACTGTTTGCGTATGTATGAGAAATGTAGACTACCCTAACAAGTTAAAATACCTAACAACCATACAAACTGTTCACATATGTGAAATCATATTCTCGAACTATTCATTTCATCATCATTATTAACCTGTGCGTTTACTCGAATCATCTGATATTCCAACGGTAAATCAATTGATTGTTAAATTAAACATGATAACAGTAGTTAAATCTCGTTACGTTTATTTCTGAAAAGTTGTATGGTATTATTTATATTTACATACGCAGTTTCAGATACGAAAAAGGGGGTTAAGATGTCGAACCTCATTATCTCAGATAATGTCGGTAAAGTAACTCGCGGTTAACTTAATAGCATATTATGAGGAAAATCAGCATTTTTAAGTTCGTTGAACATAATATTTACAGCCATATGTATAAAAAATAAGTTCGAAACTGAATCAATCGTGTTAGCTATTGTAATATTGTAGTCATACGTTTAATTTAATAATGAAAATTATAGATGTAAAGCCAAATTTTTTAAATACATAATGATACAGAACGTGAACGGAAAAAAATCGCACGTTTTTACTTTCATGCGTTTGTACTCAATGCGACCGCAAACAAGGAAAGTGAAAATATAAAAATAAGTAAAATATTTCAAGACATTCTTTCACAATTACAAGTGATCCTACTTGAACGTCCCACAACGCAGCAATTACTGACAGAACCATTTAACAACTACTGTCTAATACGAATCGAGGTTTAGCTTTTTTAATAACTTTTTTTACATAACCAACCAAAGTGGGTCACCAGTTTCACGAATCGTGTTTAATGTCCAAAATAACTTCCTTAAAAGTATAGTTTTATACGCTTTCTTATTTATGTTCGTGAATAAAATAAATATTTATTAGTTACTCCTGTAAACTGAGCTTTATTCATTAAAACATAACTAGCTGATTTGTATAATTTAAAACATATCTTAGTATCATCGAAAATCCGATTTGCTTAATTAATAATATATTTTAGTTTTTATGAACAAAATATGAATTATTAACGATTGCATATGCTCGTAGACATGAAACAACACATTACTTACTACATGAAATTGTTCAATGACAACTTATTAATAGAACCTACATCTTCGGAGGTAATCTTGCGCAGTAAATGTCATTTGATATGAACCACAATAAAGTCCGTGATTAATGACCATCCGAAAAGTATTTTACAATATTGAAATATTATGAAATAATGTATGTTCTTAAGTCCACTCGGGTATCCTTTAAATCAAAAACTGAGAAGGTGATAATATTTAATTTTTAAGTCCTCTTGACCCATCTCCTCAAATTTCAGTTTATTCTATTACAAATGTGTACCGGCTAGTAATGTAAAAAATATAAACAATGTTGCACCAGGAGAAAGCGAGTAATCAGTGAATTACCGATACTTTACTGCCTTTTTACAACCTCGTGGTTAACTGTTTACGTGTTTGCGATTTAACGCCACAAAAATTGTGGTGCGTTTCTTTCCTGGTGTATGTTGCTGGTGTGATGGGCATAGAGTAATAAAATTATGTAATAGTTTAGAAATAACACTGTCCGTATTAACAACTGCGTGTGGAATACGTTAAGGAACTATGAAGCTCAGCTTATAACGCACCTCGACCAAACACTGTGTTGGAAGTCGTCAGTAAAGGGAAAGGAAATGTTTACTTCCTTGAGAAGAGATTGCATCGGTGATGCGGATATATTACCATGGAATTATCTATCCTGAAGATATAATATAAAAGTTCAATTTTGAGGATGACATGAAACTATCGTTAAGTATTCATATATTTTTAATTTATTATCATTTGGTTGTTGATTATTTTTCGTCGGTTAAGGAACGAAGGCCCGTTACTTTCAACGTATAAGTTGACGCAAATCCGATCAAATTTTTAACGGTATTGAGATTTGGCCGCTCTTGTGCTTTTACAAATTTCTTACGATAATTTATATTCATATTAATAATACGATTATTGCATAATGCGTGTCAACATCTGTTCTTAATAATTTTAAGTCCCACCTCTTAAATCGCCCGTAGTTACGAAATACTTAAAAGCTAATGTATAAATTTATTACATTAGAATTAGCACTCGTTAACGATTATGAATCATGTAATCGGCTCATTATCGTTATGGATACCTTTCAAACAAAATTTCTGTAGAAAATATTTAAATCTTTGATTAAACACTTGTAGCGCGAATTGACAGTTATTTTAATGTGTAAGAAAGAAATATAAGTAATTTGAGTAAGATATTATTTATTCACATTAATAATACTCTGCTTTAAATTTATTTCGTATATTAAATCTGTCTATACATTTTTGTGGTATGCTAACTTTCAAAGCTTAATCAATTATCATCACTATCAAATTTATTCTGAAAGATGATAGAGTGCTCCAAATTATAATTTAAGAAATGCTTTTCAGCCATTTATCGACCGTTTATTAATCGCAAATAAATAGTTCGTCCCCCTTTTCCGCCTCATGATTCTCCCCTCCCTACCAAATTTTAACTAAACTAAAATCTTAGTAAAAATAAACAGAAACTGACTAATCCTTATTATCATGACTTTGAACCATTGAGGGTGCGATTCTCTGTTTCCAATTAAGCCAACTGTAGAGCGATGGCTTAGTGCCTCTCAGCCATTTCATATGCCCGCCTAAAGCAGCGTACTTTCTCCCTTGGACTTATTTTAAAGTCGTCTCCAACTCATGATTGACGCTCGGCCCATTGTTAACTTAATACTTACATAATCCAATTTGATCAGCCGTCGCTCAAAACTGTACACACTAAGTTCTATTTTGTTAACTTGTAATGATGCATATTCTTTACGCTTGCCATTTAATTGTTTGGCAATAGACGCGTCCGTTACACTGACGGTTGCCAAATCGCCATTTACTTGAATTCAACAGATTGGAAATCAACTATCATTATTATTGGCATCTTCCAACACGATCCGACTTATTAATCTTTAATTGTTACCCGTTGATAATTGTTGAAATATAATTTATACCTCAATATTTTTTTTTATACAATAAGCGACGAGACGAGCGTAACGTTCACATGATGGTAAGTGATACGCTCCCCCATAACAACGTGGCGATAGTTAGGACCGTATGCACAGCACCACATTGCACTCGCCGCCTTGAAACATAAGATGTTAGGTCTCGTTACCTCAGTAATTACACTAGTTACAGAGCGCTTAAAACCGGAACACAGTAATGTTTGCACAGTATTGTTTGTCGGCTGCAATAGGCGCTGCAGTGGTACCTACCTAGACCGTCTCCGGAAACAGGAACCTACCATTATGTTCGAAAATTCTCAACACAAGGATTAGTATATAAGTGCTGGAGCATTCACATAGTAATATTTAATTACCAACGTCTATTTCGTCTACGCTTATAATATGCCATCCCGTATATGATAATTGAAAGTGCAAAAAAATCTAAAGTATTTTATGAATCTATTATACCTGGACCAAAAACTATTATGTAAAATGATGTTAAATTAACGAAAATATAAAACAAAGCGCAGCCTCATCGTTCCCGTCTTTACGCCATTTGTAAAACTTGAACGTTGTTGAAACTTTATAGCGCGCAATTATCTTTTAGTACTACCAATTTGAACGACCATCTTTAATTTAAATTGAATGAGTAACAAACCCAATTCGTGCTAAAATATTTCATCTTGTAAATATTTTATGATACCTATTTAAATCACGGTTAAATAGAAATATCATGTATATTTTAATACAACCATGAATATTAATAAGATACATCCATGTGATAGAAAAACATTTGTCTAAAGTGATACATTAATCTATGTCGAACAATATTATATTTAGATGTATAAATGTAACTTGGAGAGCAGCCAGCGTGTTATGTATTAATAATATTTTTCAACAGGATCAACATTTACAAGAGTTGATCTTAATTTAAACTACTACTACCTTTTATTGAATATCTTCACAAATATGCCACACTGGTTCGTCATAAAAATGGAAAAAAATTGAAGAATAACTTAAAAAAAAATTAAGTGGTGATATATTATGTAATTAATAGTAATTTGGTGTTTTTGAATAATTTTTTTTTTGTTTTGATGATCCATTTGTCATCATCAGCTGAAAGTTAAGAATAATCGAAAATATACTTTATAATATTGAAAGTTTCATAAAGCGATTAAGTTGGGTTTCTGGTCCTGTTATCCTTTTTAAGATATGTGAGCATTGTCAGGGGACGGTGCGGGTGGGTAAGAGGGCCGATGACCGCAAACCTCCCGACATTCGACCCAGAATGTATTACAGTGCCAACCCAGCCCTACATCATACTCAATCGAAAATTCCACGCTTGATCTCTTCTTCGGTAACTGCGCTGCTTTCTTTTTGATTTATGATGACCGCCTCGTAATTATTTCTTGACATTGTTTTATGTTTGTATGTTCTTTTGTTTATTGTATTTGTTGATCGTAGACATAAATATCACATATACATACGATTTTTCCCCAATGTCTTAATTTTTTTTCAACACTTTTGACATTGGGGAAGGCTATTATCCAGCAGTGGATAAACAAAGGCTGATAATGATGATGATGATGATACGATTTTACATTTGGCTTCGACGAGTGTTCTAAATGACTAATTATATGTCGGTTGTAGATCTACATATGCGAACGAATTATTTTCGTCCTGTACAGTTTCCAACAAGAAACACATAAATCTCAACTGGTGGCAGCCCAAAGTGTTGACAGATGGATATGACAGATAAATTGTTACACGGAACCAAAAAAGAACTGGCGAAAAGCCAGTTTAGTTTAAACCCCTGCACAACAGTTTTTATACGTAAAAGTTTTTAAGTATAAAATATTAACAACAACAACACTTTCAAGTTAAATACTCTTGCTAGAACCGGCCAGTTACGAGTAAATTCGCGGTAACTTAATTAATCTAAAGTAATTAACAGTTTAAATAGAGCTTATGTATGTATGTTTTAACAAGTTGCTACTTGTTAACATATGTTACGATTTCGAAGAAATGGTACTTATGTAACGTCGCTTATGAAATATGTTTTCCTGTAATATACTGCCAATAATTATTTATTACATCATATTTACCAATCGCACAGATATTAGAAAGCTTTCAAACTTTTTATCGTTATGAATAATTTAAAAAACCCTAATTTAAAGAGTGTCTACAATCTGCTTGTTTTATTTTTTTATCTAAATAATATAATATACAAATTACCTCTTAACAAACAAAATATAAAAGAAAACATTGTATTAAACAAATTTATCGTATATTGTTAACACTAGGTAGCAGAGTATTTTTTAAACGCTTATTGTTTAAGAATTCGATTAACGAAGGCGTTATTATTATACTTACAGAAGAAAGTAAAATTTAAGTATGATGATAATCATTGTAAAGCCTTTTCACTAAGGATGAGTCTGCATTTGATTCGGAATAACAATGATAGCTAAAGATATGTGCAGCTTCGATGCCGACCTCTGGCTCATGTCAGTGACATTTATAGAGGCAGGACGGATGAGACGAAAATATAAAAGGAAATCAAAATGTATGATGCCAACTAATTGGTTTTTTACTCTGCGGGGTTTCTTTGAGGTTTTGTCTACCTTATTCTTGAAATTCAATAATGATTGAAAGAGTAACTGTACTCTGTTTTGTGATAGAACTACTAGTAAAAACTATTTATGAGAACCTGAGCGAAAGATGTAAAAGAACGAGTAGTTTATAAAAATATGGTTTCTAGACCAGGTTTGAAAAATATTTTTTTTTTAATTGTATTTTCAAACTGTTAAAAAAAATTAAATATAAAAAATTGAATTAAATATTATCTTAATGCGTGTAACAACTTTATATAAATTTGTTCATTACACTTGTATTATGATGTTATTAGTAGTACTAACAGTTCGTAAGTATTGATGCAGCAACATCTTTGTTATCTAGAACGTTAATATAATCTAAATAACTGGATGCCATGGTAGGCACATTCTTGTACCCATTTCGAGAATTGCTTTCTGTGGCCCATGATGAATCACGGCACGATTGCTTTCTGCGAACCTGCAAGTGTATTAAATTTCGTACCGTTAATAACCTTTAAGACGTTAAATTAACTTTTAAGATAATGCCACGATGATAATGAGGTTTCAGCTTAAATCATTGGCTATACGTCGGGTATGTTTTATTTATTAACAACTACTTTAAATGGAATTGATGCTACGCCAGTTTCGCTAGTATTTCGTTAATTACCTAAATTTAGAATTCTAACTTACATTTCCTAGATTTACAATAATTAATAAAGCTATTTCATATTATAAATCAAAACATGTTTAATAAGGTTGTGATAAATATTTCAATAATAAGCTGGTTAAATTTAAGACACTTCTTTTGTATTCACATGAGTAACTCTCTAATTGACTCTAATGACTTAGTAACTATTGGTTGCACAAGGCTATATAATACATGTTTTGGCTTATGTATGTACAAGTTACGTAGTAATGGTGCTTATTTGCTTTTCTAACTTTCGGCAGTTAGTATCTCGTAATTATGTAAACAAAACGGGCGTCATCGAAGGGCTCCATCAATCGTAGATATTAAGAAAGTGAAAGCTACATTTACCTCGTTGTTAGGCTTCATTAATAAATAAAAAAAACCGGTTTTTGTTTCATAATTTTTTTGCCTTATTTATTATTGAAGTAAAATGAGCCATCAACAGAATATTTGCAAGTAGAAAATTCCTACAAAAACTAAGTTTTATTATAAAGTATGTAACAAATGTTCCATTAATATTCTTAGTGACTACGAAAACAAGCAGCCTACTTAATTAAGGCGTGTCCAGCAAACAGGAAACCAAAAACAGAGATAAGGACAATTTGTAAAAAGCACAGCGCAATAAAGCACACGCAGCTATCGGCTATCACGTTTATCTGCGTTTTAGGACGGTGGGTTCGTTATCTAAAAACTTACGTATACTGTCCCCACTCAGAAGTAAACATTTGAGTTAGAAAGTGCAGTTCCGTGTAACAGGTTCGAAGATAAAGTTTACGTGACCGTATGTTAGAAATTTTTGGTATTTGGTCGGTTATTGTGAAAAATAAGCGCACAGTTGTCGATTGGGAGGTAAACAATCAATATACTATCTGCTAATGGTGTACCAGAACTTTGGAACGGAATAAACAAAGCCAACCGGCTTTAAAAGCAGTCGCTGTTTATCTCGAACAATGGACAAATATTTGTCTTTTGTCTGCCAAAGTTATGCCTAATCCCAATCGGAGTGTGGTATTTTTTTGTTTAAAGTAAAGAAGATATCGCCTTTGTTTCAATTTCTTTAGAGTAATACTGCTATTAGTTTTTATTTAGTTTAGCTTTATTACCCTGAACATGTTCCAAATATTTTGTAAAACTTTGAAACGGTATACATAATAATATTTGAAGGGATTAAAAGACAAAAAAATCTTAGAATAATTTAACTTTAAGTAACAAAAAAAAAACCGGACTAGAAAGAAATTTTAGGATAATAATATTTCAAAAACTAGGTAAAAGTTAATATTAATTTTATATCTTGGGTTAGTAATAATATAACTTACGTCCATTTTTCATTTTTAAGACAGTTTAACATTAAAATAATCTGTCACTTGTAGCAACAATGTACCTTGTGGGTATCTTCAAAAGTTAAGTAAAATAAATTCTATTTTTATTTGATAATACTTAAACAGCAAAGTATTTTGTGAAATTCTTTGGCAATAAATACGACGATTATTGAAACTCAATGATGAAAATAATTACACAAAAAAAAATTCATTTGATATTTCTGGTGTTAAGTTTTTAGAAACTTCTATAACCCTGGGACAGCTACGCTACATTAGTAAGGATTATTTAAGATTAATTTTATTTATTTATTGCTATTAATGATGGCCTTCTGCTACGTACATACATAATGTAGATTTACATGGTAAAGTTTTATCTGTAAAAATTACATGTCTTTGTCTTAAGACACACCGTTTACTGATTTAAGTAATTGTATTATTTAGTTGGCGTATGTAATATTAATAGAAAATAAACACAAACGATCTTTATATCGAAATTTACAGGAAAATAATGTTATTAACGTAAGATATTTCAGTTCCATGTTAAGAAGTTTTAATATGAAGTAAACTTTGTTGTTTAGTTTATATAATTTGAACGAAATTGGCTTCATTCAAAAATCTGTATAACGTTTATAGGTTAGCTTAAGAAATACGTTGAAGATATTGAGGATTCCACTGTTTTCTATCCTGTTATTATATTCAGTAGCATTGGCCACGACATGGGCGTGGCGCACGGGCTGGCCGTCGTGAGTACGCCGGGAAGTCACCCTCGGGACGTGGTTCACGTACGATCCTATTAGAATTTAGATTAGAATCGCCGCCTCACAATGATCATGTTTAATGAAGCGTTATACATTTTATAATGGAATTCTGTATTGTTTCCTTAAAGCTTTCATTCGGTTCAAACTTTCTCAAGACCATCATAAGGCGTACTTTTGAAAACAATGAATAGCTGCGTAATGAGAACAACTAGACAAGAATTACATCATTTTTATTTATCTAAGAAAATTTTTCTTGTGCTTAGTGTGCTGTAATTCAGACCAATATATTTCTTTCTACACCCACTTACGGGTTGTACGACAAATGACTGACAGTTACACCAATTATTAAATGGACAGAGAGGAGTTAAGCCTTTATGGCTTAGGCATGCTTAGTAGTATAATTTCATACGTCATCAGACTCCGCTAACCTCCGTATTGCAGAGATAATGTAATACATTTTGCCATACATAGTCTATGCTTCACTATTATGGATTATAGGATACAGCAAATTAAACACTTTTTATGTTAATTCGTTATACTCTGTACTGTACTGTATATAGTTAATATACACTGTTTGTGTAAAAGCTGTATAGTGTTTAAATTTTAATGCAATAAAGTCTTTCTTTTTGTTGTCATCAGATCGAGCGTCTCGCGCAATACGAACATCTGGTAGGCAGCGGGTGTGGTCGCCGGAGAGCAGCGCGTCTCTCCGATTTGGAGCGCGTCCAGGATCTGTTCCCGCACGACTTCCTCGCGCTTCACGATGCAGACGCTCCCGCTGCTCTGGCATCGCACCATACGCAGGTAAATCAGTAAAGCTTTAAAAACCTTCGCTTAAGACAATTTTTTAATAATAGAAATCCAATTGTCATCACCATTTAAGTTTTTTTCCTTATATTAAACTAGCAATTCGGAATCCTGTGTGAGTTATGACTAAAAACTCATTAACGTTTTTTATTACCGACTTTATAAGTGACACCGAATGTTTTTATTATTAAATTATTTGTAACACTTTATATTTATACATAATTATAAACATATTTAGGAACCTCATTGTAGTAATACCTCACGGTTTATAAAGTATCCAGTGTTCATATAATAACAACGTATGTACTAATGAATAAAATTATGTTCATATATCGTTCATAACGTATAAAAAGCCTGCGATACATTGCCTTTTCATAGTAATCCAACCTTGATTATAAATCATCAAGCCGTAGAAGCGACAATCAAGAGTATTAACCTTGAGTATATGATTTAACAGTAAGGTTTGAGTAGTTTACTCATATAAACATTATATACTTTTACTATGTATTAACGTTCTTGATTTTTGTTAGTGTTAGAAAGAATTAACGAATGGTGAAACGTTTTTCTATTTTACGAAATATACACATTGTGTGCTATTAAATTTATGATTATGAAGTAACTATTTCAATTCTTACGCATTTTTAATAATAAAATTAAGAGATAAGAGAACATAAAAGATTTGAGTCACGGCAAAAAAATTTAATATAAAACTCCAATTGCAGCTCTTAAGCGATAAAGATGATCTAGATTGTTCTATTCGCTGGTTTAAAATGTAATTTAAGTACTCTTGACAATAATAATTCGACCAATAATTTTGCGTTAAAAGATTCTTCTTCTTTCTCTTAAAGGGTATTTTTAAAATTTTATTAAACATATTTTTTCGCCCTTAAAGTATTCTAAAATTTGATGAAAAATGATTACGGTAATGTTATATTTAAATTAAATCTATTTATTTCAGAAATCAAAGAGTCTTCGCAAAAGACAGAGTCTGGACATCGGCGGCACGGTCAACGCCAACAACAACTCGCTTTCGCCGCGGACCTTCATTATGGAGGCGCCTGTCCAGCTATGCCCACTAGGGTCAACGTCCCCACCGCTCGATCGCCACCTGTTCCTCTTCAGCGACCTCTTGCTAGTCGGCAAATCGCGAGGGACAAATTGTTTTAAATTGAAAGAGAGTGTAAGACTAGTTGAAGTATGGCTCTCATTACCGGAAGGCGATGACACTGGTTTCCTTATAGGATGGCCGACAACCACGGGTGTTGCCAACTACCTCGCTACGTATCCAACGCAAGCTGCTAGAGATACTTGGTACAGGTAACTAATAATCAACAACAGTTCATACTTATACATTATATTTTATTACTATTATTCGAGTACTAATTTTTAAATTTCTTTTGTAGGAAAATTCAAAATGCTTTAAATTCACAACTGACCACAGAGCCAAAGACAACAAATATTCAAATTTTTTACAAGGATTTAACCAGTTCCATTGAATTCGTAAGTATAATTCACAATATTTTTTTTACTTTCAGACTTCTCTCTATACGTTCAAACTTAATCTATGATTTTAAGTTGTCTATAATAATCACTATAATACTGTCTTTATTCTAGTGCAAAACCGTGTCAGTCAATCCAGACATGAACGCGCGTTGTGTGGTACGTCAAGCTCTTCACGTGATGCAGAATGGCACACACGTGCAGAGTGCAGGAGATGGGGAGGGGGAAGGGGAAAATGAGAACGAAGGAAGATGGGGTGCACCGAACGACTTCACACTTTACGTGCGAACCACAAGGGATTCTCCACCAACTCCGCTGCAGGGAATTGAAAGACCGCACGCCATACAGGTGCTGCATTATTCAATATTTTTTTACAGTAAATCGTCGAAACGAATAAGTAGTACTTTTTCTATTTGTTTACAAATTAACTTGCCAGAGATATATGCAAGGAGAAAGAATGTTTACACTAAACCTTTGTACTCGTCACCAGGAGAAATAAGATGGTCTAATTACTATCAACAATTTAACTACCACTCAAGTACAATAATTAATATTTTAATTCTACTCTTTAACGGCAAAAGTAAATACCGTACGATGCTTCTCAGTCTCTGACAATGAAGACCTGCAACTAAATTATAATTAAACATTATTTTGACTGACTTTGGAAGCGTATTTATAACAATTTTTCTGTTCCAGATGTCTCGAATAAGACAAACGTTATCAAACGAAGACGGATTTGATTTGGAGCATGTCAATGCAAAAAACAATCCTTGTGGTCTCGTCTTTGAGTTAAGAAAAAAAAATCAAGTCTTAAAAAGGTAAATATATTATTATAATTCTATTACCTTGTTGGTTTGTACGTTGGTAGTAATTTGTAAGTAATATTTTAATAGTGGTGAGATTATTGTGGAAATTGCGTTCTGCGTTCAAAAATTTCAAAGTTGTAATTAACCAAAATTACAAAACCACTAGTTTCACATACTTGATTTGCAAGTGAAACTAGTAGGAAAACGCGGCAAAATGTAGACTTTCTTAATCCCTTATAAGTTAGTATCGGAAAGCATTTATCCGGTTATGAAGAACTTGTTTGTTTACAAGTCCATGTTAACATAATGTGATAGAAAATAAAAGTTTGACATTTTTGTTCAAGAGTTATATAACAGTAATTTTTTTTTAATTATTACGGATATTTTAACAAGTATATACCAGAATAAAATTCCTGTCTACACTCGCAAGAGTGATATTTATTAATATGAACATTGATATCGTTTTAAAATAAGATATATCTCACTAAAGTCTTGTACTACAGTACAAAATTCTGCTAAAAACAAATACAAAACCTTTCTACGTTTTGTTACCGGAAGTTCATGCCGGAAATTTTGTGTGTACTTAACTTTTCGTGTTTTGCATATATAACGTAAAACTATACCTTCCAGTGTAAACAACACGCCCGGAAGAGGCTTACGTCTGTTAAGGCGCGGCGGTCGGCTGTTCGGTGTCGCTTTGACTCGACTCTGTAATGGTACACCTCCTCCAGCACTACTCCAAGCATTACGAAGACTAAGAGTCGTTGCTCCTTTGACACACGGAGTTTTTAGAAGAAGTGCCAACGCCAAAGCGCTTAGATTGCTGAGAGATAAGGTGAGTTTAAGATTCTTAATAAATGTTTTTGGTATAATTTTTCACCTATCATGTATATCCGTAAACTAGTTAAATATAACTAATTAAAATTAATTGTTATTTCGAATTATTTTCAGTTGGACACACTCGGTCCATGGGCAGAAAGTTGTACTGAGTTAGATCGAGCACCTGTTTTACTACTGGCTGCGCTGGTAAAAGAGTTCTTCAGGGCTCTCCCTCAGCCTTTACTTGTATCAGAGCTATACCCTTCCTGGCTTCAAGTACTCGGTAAATCCTAATTTTATTTCGCTTGTAAACAAAATATGGTATTATTCATGAAACAATGAAAACAGAAATTCCTTGACGATTCAAGATAACAATCGAATGTTTTCATACAAACTATTTATTAATGTTTGTTAGTAGTATGCTGATCAATTTACTTAATGTCATTTAAATTTACACCAAAAACTTTGAATGTTAATGTATATAATACTAATTTTAGTAATGCTTTGTTCAAACTTTTTAAATAATTAAATACGTTTACGTCGTTTGTTGTTCCAGGTTTACCGCAAGTCGAGAAAGTAGCAGCTGTAAGATCTTTATTGTTAAAACTTCCGAAGTCGCACTACAACATGCTGACATACTTCGTCTGCCTTTTACAAGCAATCGCCAAGAAATCTAACATCAACCTGATGTGTCCTATGAACTTGGGAGTTTGTGTGGGACCTAGTTTACTGTGGCCTAACGTGCCCTGTGACAAAGCTCCCAAAGCAGTGCCAATGATTGTTGAACTACTCATTGTGAAGGCAGAAGTGTTATTCGGACCACAAATCGCTGGCCTTCTGGGAACGGGCAGCCCTGAATCATCGAACGCATTACTCGATTCTGGCGCAGAAGAAAGTGATAGCCTCCATTCTGTTGGGATTTCACTTGATTCCATGGAGTTGACTACCCCGCGCAAGGAAAAGTTATCACTAAGCCGTGATTCAGGATTGACGTTATCAGAAGACGATTCAAACAGCAATGGTGGAAATAGTCCTGCACCGCGCAATATCTTACACAGTCTTTCCGCTCCAACCTGTAATTTACAAGAGACAAAAATGCAACGCTATGCGAACAACCCTAATGTAAACGGGCTCCCTCAAATCCCTAGAGATCAAAATATTTACTCCAACAAAGCTGAAATCTACAGTACGGTTAATGAAGAGTTATACATGATGCCTTACATGGGGGAACGTTACGTTCACAACTCTATCAACATAGGCATAACGAACGGCATCGACGAGAGAAATTACGTCTCCAAAGCGGCAGTACAACGATCAACCGCTGGCATCTACGCGCAGAGCCCAGCTAAGTATATAACAGGGTTAGAACCGCAAAAACCACCGAGAAGTAACGTATCAAAAGCAGCTCGTACCTCAAAAGTATACAGCATGTACGCTGAAACTCAGGAAACCGACAAAAACACAACCAACAAAAACTTTGGGAGAGCAAAGAGCTCCGACAATCTTTTAGAATCGAAGCAAGAAGCGATCGACGCAAAACGCGAACTTGTGTCTAGTCAAGAGAACATAGTTTACAGTAATATTCATGATTTGGCCACTTTCACCGAAAACATACAAAGGCAAAATCAATACCAGAGTCAACCGGAAAAGTTAACGAATCTCAACACAAACTACTCTCGTGTTTACACCGGATGGGAGAAAAAAAGCTCCAACTACAATACAAAAACAACATGCGCTTCAGAGAAAATATATGGGCAAGTAAATCAAGGCGAGTCCTCGCAAAATAAAACTGATGTGAAACCAACTCCGGCAGCCACCATTTTTACAAGAAATGACTGGTCTCGTCAAGCGGCGAGGACTAAAAGCCTGGAAGTTAGCGAGGATGGTCACATAATTAGCGCGGAGAAAGTTCGCAGCTGCAATTACGATATGAACGTCGTCAATTGCTGCCGAAAAAGGCGCTTTGATCCCGCTCACATGTGCACGAAGAATTGTGTAACACTGACTATGAATAACAGGGAAAAGGAAAAGGCCAACATGACACAAAGTGCGTATCCGTATGTCAATGAAATCACCAACGGTAACTCTGAGGACAAAAAATGTAGGATTCGCAATTATAATAACAATAAACTAAATCAATCCAAATCATTGGCGAATATAATACTGCAAAGCGACTCAAGCAGCAATGACACTCTGTACCAACCTCAGAGTTCGTTCAACAGTCGCTCTACCGATTCGCCCGCTAGTGAGAACTCCTGTGAAAACTGTTATACAACACAGTACATCGAACCCTTGTACACGTCCGTCTATAACCGCAGAAGGGATATATTCCACGAAGACAAATCGAACATGTTTTCATCAGATATATACAAAGCCACTCCGACGTCGGTCCAACCGGATTACGTTGGGGAAAACGAACAGAACAATAATAAGAAACCACCTCATATGCCTCCCCCAGTACCGCCAAGGAAGATGGTGTACCAGAGAGTATTGAAAAAATTCCAACCGGTACACTTTAACAAAGACGATAAAGCGTCACGTTCCAAGTCCGTGCCGCCCTTGTACAGGGATCCACCTGGCGGCAACGACAAAAATGTGATAGCGTTAAATTGTTCCGAATCTGATACAGAATCGGAATCATATGTTTGAAAACTACGAACGTATTATCGATTATCGATAAAAGGTGCAATAGATACTCATCAGTATCGCCCCTTCAATGTCTATCACGAGTTCAGCAGTCTCATTTTACGAATGGTTATTATAATTACCATTATTAATATATTGAGAATATTGTATATTCTTTGTTAATGTTAGCAGTCTTGTCAATCCCGCCTGAAAATCTCTAAAGTGTGTGACCATAACCTGAGTTTTGGTGATGTAATTCCAAAGACGTAAGAATAGTTTTCAAACTAATAACCGTATTATATAAAACGATGTTAAAATATTTTTTTTCTTTTGTATAAACTTTAAACGTTTAGAATTTTTAACGTAGCCGTAGCACTTGTTGTTAAATTTTGAAAATTTACTAATTCTTCTATTGTTGTCGATAGTACGCGTTAATCTATTTGTGTCATTTACTTCTTAAGAGTTTTTCAATAAAATATTATATTGATATTGAAGAAATTAGAGATTTGTGTACATAATGTATAATACATTGTACCTCTATATATCTACTAAAGTAATAATATTAAAACTATGTTTCGTAATGACAACGACTTTTTTATTAAACTTAAATCTAGCTTTGTAAAATAGTATCAGTTTGCTCTTGAGACTTCTCTTCATCCCAGGGCTGTGTCTCCGTGGAGCCGAATATGATAAACTGTAAACCTACAGCAACATACACAGCTGATGCCATATAAAACACCGGCTGCCATGCCTCTATGTGAATCTGTAAAATTAAAAATAAAGTCACATATGGTAAGGTAACTTTGGTAACTTTGTGTGAAATTCAACCCTACACATTAAATAGTGCATCAATTCTAACTTTTAAATAGCATGGCATAAATGTAGTTCTCAACTAGATCAGAGGTCGGCAAAGCGCGGCTCCGGAGCCGGAAGCGGCTCTTTGAATTCTTGAATGTGGCTCTGGCACAAGATTCCTACGGGCTTGCCATGGGCCATTTAATGAATCTCTAAAATTATGATAAATGTTTACTACATATACAAACAGATTTGGCTCTCAATATTTTTTAATCGTTTTAATTTGCATATTTGACTCTTTGGCTAATAAGTTTGCCGACCACTGAACTACATAATTACAATCGTGAATTTGCTGAAAAATATTTTAACAGCTTCACGAACAATATTTTTATAATAAATAAAATACTTACCTCATTATATTTAGTAAAATATGCTGTTACCATGGGTGATATTATACCGGCAAATGTAACGAAGGCCGTGTTAAACCCAGAGATTGTACTTATATAATTTCTTGTCAAATCATATCCGTTAGCAGAGCTTGACACCGTAACAAAGCCGTTCATTGTCATGCTTGTTATAATGATAGTTAAATACACGGTCGGCGAGTATCCGGGGATCGTCATTCCGAGTAGAAACAATCCAGGCATTACATGCGATAATAAACAGCCAACTTTTCTCAAAATTCGCAAAGATACGAGCTTTCTTTGTAACATTATATCACCAACATACGCAAATATGAATGAGCAGCTAGATCTTAATAAATATATCAGAGCAGACAACAGTCCAGTCGAAGAGATGCCGTATCCAAGAGCATTTGCAAGGTAGTTTGGCGCTGCAGTTATTATGAAATAGATTCCCCAACCTGTCCCGAAGTTTACCAAAAATAACGATATTACCGGAACAGATGTGAGTATTTGCCGAATTGGAGGCGAAATCTACAAAAAACGTTTAAAATTGAACAAAATATGCAATAAAAAAAACCGAAATTCGAAAGTTAAATTAGCATCGTAGTTTAAAATGTTATTATACTTACTTTTTCTTTCTTAGCTAGTTTTATACCACTGCATATGTATAACTTTTCGGACTCGGAAATTCGGGGATATACTAAAGGAGAGTCGTATACCATAAACCACCAAACTATTGCCCATATTAAAGCTAATAAGCCAAAGGTGTAGAAACCCCATTCCCATCCGTACAATTCTATTAATAGACCACATGCAGTCCACGTTATGAATGTACCAATAGAACCACCAACCAATGCTCCAACAAACTTGCCCCTGTCATTAGGCACTGCCCAGCCCGCTATTAATGTATAGCTTGCAGGAAATAAGAAACCCTGTAAAGAAATGACTATAATATAATCAATTCAATCAATATTTTTTAAAAATATAATAGATAAAAACGAAATCAAATGATAACACTGAAACAGATTCTTCATACTATAAGTTCTTAATTTATTTCTTCTAATTTTATGAACGGCAATCGGAAAGTTTTCAATTTGTTGTGTATTTTTTGTACTTTTCATCTATGACCATGCCTAACTTTATTCTCGGTACTTAAATTTTAACAATTGTTTCTATTTTAAAAGTTTGTAACATAATTTTGATCTAATGATGTTTTTAAAAATAATTTAACTCAATTTTACATGAAGTTAAGTGACAGTTAGGCCATAGAGTGTGAAGTGACCATGCTCAGAATATTTAATTCTCAAATGTTAACTGCCGTAATAAATCAATGTTGTTTTGATAATAAATGTACAATATAATATTATAAATTAGTCAAGTGAATTCGAACAAATTTCATCGCTGTCAAGCCTTTCTCCGCGTGGCCCCAGAATCGAACAATTTGACTTTAATGTTACATGTCATGTATGCAATAAATTTAAACGTTTAGTGTTTAGCAAATAAAGTAGAATTTTACTTTATAATTGAAGAATAATAAAATTTACCCACCCCAAAGAATCCTAGCGTGATTCTGATTGCTAACATCATACCAAAGCTATGTTTTGCGGCCGAGGGGCTGAGCATCGTTAGAATGGCACATATTACTGTTGTGAAGAAAATAACACGCCGAGGACCCCACAACTCGGTAGCGGGCGGTCCACCGAAAATATTTGCAACTATGTAACCCCAAAAGTAAGCACCAAGAATATAAGCTCTTTGATAAGGCGTCCAATCCAAGACTGTCTGTGAAACCTAGAAATCACGAAAGAAATTAATAAATACAATTATTATAATAAGGAGCGGGTACGATCAGTAATATTTGCTAATAAACAATACGGTAAGATAAATCGTCTATAGCTGATTTTTAACGAGCCTTTCAACACAAATCTCGAACAATTAGTAAAAATTATTAAAAACGGTAATAAATTTGATCTTTGAAAATGTACTTACTGGTCCAGTACTATTACTGTTATTTCCTACGGGTACCATGGCCACCAAGTTAACGCTAAGATTAACTCGCATCATATAATTCACACAAGTGCTTGTAAAAATCATAGTTGCTATAATCCACCTGCAAGCCATCATTTTTTTACTATTCTAAAGTTACTACAGCATATAAAGATATTTTTGACTGTTAACCGTTAACGTCGAATGATGATGATGATTAAACAAACTGTGAAGCACTGATAAATAAGAATTATTGACAATATGTTTGATTGATGCAAGACGAAAATGATGTAACGGATTTATTTAAGATTTCCACTTGATATAAACTCTTTATCACATTCATCAAGATGAAAATCATTTTGAGTAGAGAATTATCATCTATTTCTTATCTCATAGTTGTCAGATAAAGGTACTCATTATTAAAACAACTTTTATATTTTATGAAAAATTTACTAGAAAATTTATGTAATTTTATCGAAATGTTAACCCGGAATTCTTTTACATTCCTATAAAATCCTAGTCGGTATGATAAGTGATAGTAGGTTTCTGTTGCCGTAGACCATCCAGGAACTACCACAGTTCCTATTCATGCCTAGTAGTGTGCAAACATTATTGTGTTCCTGTTTGAAGGGCGTTGTTACTAGTGCAATCAATGTAGTAACGAGACCTAACATGTTTTGTATGCAGGCGACGAGCACAATGTGGTGCTGTACTAACCTCTCGTTGTTATAGGCAGGCGTATCACTTACCATCAGATGAACATTTTGCTTCGTAAGATAAAAAAAGTCTTAATTGCTTAGACGTAATAAAAAAAAATTTAAATGTTTATCAATATTTTTTTCCTGATATTTAAAATGAAAAGTACAAGATAAACAATATTTTTGTGTAACTTTTTTGATCTTCTGTTCTATGATGATGTTGAGCGCTTGATAGTCATATTGACTCTTACAGCTCATCTGATACTGAAATCCGGGTCCATAGCCTATTAATTTTGATCATGTTCGCTCGACGGATTAATGAGTTTTAAAGGAATTACACGTTAGTTTTATGCTGATCTCAAATGGTTTAAATTCGATGACCATCAGATTAATATTCTGCATAATTATTGCGTGAATATAATCATGTACATTTATTTGTTTGTTATTACTTTAAACATTATTACCCTATCGTAAAGGCGTTTTGATAGAAGGAAAAGGTTTATCAGCAAATATTGTTTTCAAAAAAATTATGGTTTATTTGTTAATAAAGTCATATTTTATTAACAAAGAAATCTTTTAAAAATTTTTGTCAATCTTATGTAGCCACTTCTTTATTTTAGAGTAGGTACAGTTTGCTCTGCACGTGGACAGTACTTTGGATATTACCCGCCGCAGTGCATGAATTTGCAGTAAAGCACTTCATATATATTCATTAATAAAATAATAGATAATAAAATAGGCTGTTGCTAGATTAGTGAGACTAACCACCGCAGATCACAGCAACACATAACACCCAGTACGATCGTGATAAATCACTAACCTTTTTAATTAAAAGAACATGTGTATATAATTTAAATTGGTAATTTATTTTTCTCAATCATTGATTTCATCACAGTCATAAATATTGGATAATAATATTACAATTTCTTACTAACATTAAACTTAAAAAATATAAATAAAAACCGACAGATTTTGAATAAAAAAATTACATGATTTTATCATGTAGTCATTGTGTATGTCATAGCTAACAATCAAATCCAAAACTTAGTAAGTAAAATAAAAACTTGTTAGCAATAATAAAAATCTTAAATATCCTTAAATTTCAATCTTCTGTTTAAAAGGCAAGCAAGAGTTTGGTTCGTTTATGCAATTATAACATACAGATAAAATAATTACATTAAACTTATACGCTAAGTGAATAAAATGACTTAAAAGAGAAAATCGTTATTATTAAGCTGCAATTATTCCTGACAAACTCGCAGTGAAGATTTTTGTCCGAAATTTGCACTTATGAAAAATTTCAACTCCTTCGGAGTTCATATAAAAAATCGCGCCCATTACACTAAACAAAAGGAATTTAACTTCCTTTTTCTTCCATTTTATACGATCTCTATGTTTTCACAGGAATCGTGACTGTGGTGTCTGTGGAGTTACTGCTTGGCCTTTTGTCTTGTTCTTCTTCCTCGGCGGGTGCCACATAATTCCAGGACTGCGTCTCGCCAGTTCCGAAAAGTATGAAATAAACTGCTGAAGCGAAGTAAAGAGACGCGCCTGTGATGAATACTGGCCGCCATTCCGCGAATCCATTCTGTAACGAGATTGATTCTGTAAGAATTGTTGTTTAATACAAAATAATTTCCTATCGACTAAAGGGTAGCAGTTATTAATTTATTAAATTAAGAATATAAATTTGTACATGAATAACAAGAAAGAAGCTTTATATTTTATACACGACAACAAAAAAGATATGTTTTTCATATAAACTAATATATTTTCATAATACTTACTCCGGTTTTAGTAAAGTGCGCGGTTACTAAAGGAGTAACAAATCCAGCAGTGTTTCCTATGCCGTTAGCAATTCCGTATAATGTTCCAGCGAAATTTGGCGCAAGGTCCTGGTGATTAACAAGGTTAGTGAGAGTGGCAGCGCCATTGGAACCCATGGAAAACGTGATCAGCGCCACTGAGAGAATGGGAGCGCAGCCGGTGTAGCCTAGGCCAATCAATAGCAGACCGGGCACTATGTGTGAGAACAGGCAGAAGAACTTTCTCATGAATGTCGTTGAAACGACGTTTTGTTTTACGATCCTGTAAAATATTTATTTATTATTTAACAAACATGCAGATAAAATGTCTTTCTCGTGTAAATAAACTTTTGTTAATATAAATTATTTTATGTAGATACAAAATAGAGCTACTACAATGTGTGACAAATACTATGGGAAATAGTTTCAATCATAGGTACGAGATACCGTAGGCTATAAATGGAAAAACTCGTGGGTAAACTTCTAAAAAAGAGTACCGTCTCTTTTTCGGCACAATAGTAATTTTAGAGATATTCTGGGATAGCTAAAGATGGGGTAAATCAAAACGATCAAGTCTATTTTTCTATGCTTTTCGTGAAAGGCTATAAGGATATAGTTTTCCTTTATCAAATAATAAAAGTTCATTTGTTATAAATAAAACATTTAAACGTACATCGAAAAAAACATGAAAGTGGGCGCCTTGTCTTTATTAAAACTATATAAGATCTGTATAAGAAAAGTAACTTTTCATACCTGTCACCAATTGCACCAAAGATAAGCGAGAATATCATTCTAGCTAAATATGGTAAGGACGAGAGAGTGCCTGTAGATGTAAGGTTAAAACCTAACGCGCTAGACACAAACTTTGGTGCAGCAGTCATCACGAAGTAGAGGCCCCAGTTGTTGCCGTAATGAAGGATCACCATCGCCAAAAATGGAAAAGATGTCATTATTTTCCAAAACGGTGGAACGATCTGTAAACAGGATTATGAAATATAATTTATAAGATACAATTTAAAATTAAATCGCAATAACAAGATATGTAAAATCTTAGATGAAATTATTTTAATTAATTATAATCACTGCTAGTATCTGTCGCCGGAAACCGCCTAGGAGGACTAGCATAATTTCTATTTCTGCCTATTTCATACAGTAGGATATAAATATTACTTTTTTTCCAAGGATGGTGTTGCTAGTGAAATTTTTGTAATAACTAAACTTAACCATTTTTAAGCAACGAGAGGAGCGGAACGATTACCTGATGGTAAGTGATACGCCGGCCCAAAGCAATGTTGCGTTAGTTAGAATGATGTATACTACACCATATTATGTTCGTCGCCTGAGACATAAGACGTTGAATCTTGCTACCTCAATAATTACAATAGCTACAGCGCTCTTCAAGCCGGAACACAGTAATGTTTGCAGTACTATTTGGCGGCAGAAATAAACCCTGCGGTGGTACCTACCTAGGCGGTCTCCAGTAACACCTTCCACGTATGAAAATGACGGTACCACAAGTAAAGGCGACCAGCGCAATGTCATTCTATACATATATTCATTTACTGGTTATAATAACAGAATCTTTTTGTTATGAAATGGCATTTCACTTACTATCAGTTAAAAAAAAAACAGTTCTTTTGCGTTTCGTCGTTTGTAAAAAAATTTATGTTCCTATATAAAATGAAATGAACTATAAAGATAATGTTATATTAAAACTTTAATATACTCTCAAGATAGTAAACCTCCTATATATTCACTTAATCTCGGAAAAAACAGATGATATTGGCCATTATAACTGGTAATAAAATTTCTTTAAATTACCATTTAAATGATTTTCCGATTTAATCACTTAAAGCGATAAAAATTAATCTAGATTACTGACTACTGATAGAACAAAGACTAATAAACGCGTATTAAATTTAGAGTTATCCCCGGTTTTTGTTATTATAATATTTAATTAAATAAATTATTTATAAATAACATCAACTACCTCAAGTTCAGATTAAAAAAAAATAAGTCTAACAATTAATTATAACTCACGTAATAATTTTTTAATATATCAATCATTGAGAAATAGTGTAATAACTTAAATCTACTTGATGTTTCCAATAATACAACTGATCCTTAATGCATTAAGAAACAATAAGTGATAATCTGATATATTATAACAAATTCTAAGTATTTTAACGATCTCCCCACTTATGGCGACTACATATTTTCTGTTGTAATTGTCTAAACGCCTACCGGTGTTATCATTTACATACTTGGTGCATTCTTATCTTAGCCGTTACTTATAACGCGATTGGTTATCCGAGAACTGCGCTTACAAATAAATACCATAACCATACAATAGTAACATACGCGAACCTTAGTATCTTTAATACTCTGGCTAACCCTGTCGCCAATTGCATCTAAAATATATTTCTTCTCGTTGTCCGAAATACGCGGATGCTTCACTGGAGAATCGTAGACTAAGAGCCACCAAAACGCGCACCAAACTATAGCAATGATACCTAAAACAATAACACATTCGTATAATTTTGTCCACGTAAAATAAATTGCTGTGAAATCTAAAAGAAACAGCTGCGAAAATGAAACAGTTTAGAAACCGTTGCATACAAACGTATGGAATTTAAATACGAAAGAAAGTCAATTTGCAGCATTAGTTTGTGTACATAATTGAGTTTTCTGTGCATTTTACACTTCGAGTGATGCCACGAGAATGTGAATATAAATTTAAGAAAGTAAATTAGAAATTTAGTAATTGTTTTGTTTAATAGAATTTGTTTTCATTTGAAGTTAACTTACCAGGTATATAGAAAGCGTAGTCCCAACCGAAGTTTTCTATCAATGGTCCAGTTAGCGACCAAGTGACGACAGTTCCTATCGCACCGCCCAGTAATGCACTAACGAATTTACCTTTCTCTGCTGGAGGAGCCCAATGTGCAACTAAAGCATGTAGCGCGGGAAACAGAAATCCCTAAAAAAAAAAAATAACTGTCATATTTGCTTCTAGATATATTTTTTAATCTTAACAACGCCGGGCAACCAAACAGATACGACGAATAACCATAAAAACCAGCAGGTAAAGTATGCAAGGACACAAAATTTTACGATTTAGAAGAAAAGTTTCAAATATAGTGTAAAATCAAAAATAATCCTAATTATTATCTAACTGTATTACATAATAACAAATAACTGTCGTAAGTACTGTTTATTTAAATTAGTATTCGTGTAAGCGTTCATTTTAAAGATGTTATTGCAAAAGCTATATTGTTTTGTTATCAAGCGTAGTAAATGCTCTAATTGTTGTTAACCGCATACTGCGGCATTGTATTTACTCTCTACGTTTTACCAAACAATGTTATGGGTGGTTATTTTTACATAAAGTAACACCTAAATGGTAAACACTGTGTCGCTATCTACACTCGCGTGCAACTGAATTGAGTCAAGCCGCATATTGGTATAAAAGTTAGATTTTTCGGAAAACGGCTTTTCCAATTTTTGTAAAAGTTTTTTTATTCGAAAGACTGATTATTTTTTACATAATACAGCAATTTT
This sequence comes from Ornithoptera alexandrae, assembly GCA_029030555.1. Taxonomy (NCBI): domain Eukaryota; kingdom Metazoa; phylum Arthropoda; class Insecta; order Lepidoptera; family Papilionidae; genus Ornithoptera; species Ornithoptera alexandrae. Next base: position 2,037,676 of record JARDVY010000064.1, on the reverse strand, counting down.
CAAATAAACAATGACAAAACTTTCTAAATAAATACGGTCAAACATGAGCGCTACAGAAATTGCTCGTTGCGGTATCCACGAATTGCGGGACTAAATCACGTATAAAAGCTCACGTGACCCATATTTCTTATCTTCTTATCAGTTACTCGACAGACGTTGACAGTCGACACATCTCCTTAAGCACCCAGTATATGAATCGGAATCCAATGGACTCTACCTCAAAAGCAGCGTCCCAAGTTGTGGCTTGTTGCAAGCGGGCCATAATCAACGGTAAGCCAGCCAGAGGCCTGAAACTGCCCGCAGGTCACCGTCAAGCCCGATTTCAATTTGCTCGTGAACACCTCAATTAGACTATTGAGCAATGGAGATCCATCCTGTTCACAGACGAGAGCAAAATGTGTCTCAATGGCAACGACAGAAGAGGCCGAGTATACATGTATCCATGAGAACGCTTCGCGCAATGCTGTTTCGTTGAAACAGTATCTTATGGCGGTGGTTCAGTCATGATGTGGGCTGGAATGTCATATGAAGGGAAAACCGAGCTTGTTTTCGTGCTTGGTGGCGGTTGAAGAGGGGGTCTGACAGCTTAAAAGTACGTGGAAGACATTCTCCTCGATCGTGTTGTACCTTATGCAGGGTACATAGTAGAAGTTTTTGTATTGATGCATGATAATGCTCGATACCATACAGCAAGTGTTACTCGCCAGTTTCTTGGAGAGGTGGAAAATGGACGATGATGTGGCCAGCCCTCAGTCCTGACCTGAACCCCATTGAGCATTTATGAGACGAGCTCAAACGGAGGATTCGAGCTAACGATATGGCTCCATCAAGCATCGTCGAGCTCAAAACTGCGCTAGAGGAAGAATGGAATATGATACCATAAGATTTTATCAAAAAATTGATAAAGTCCGTGAATAATCACATGCAAGCCGTTATAAAAGCAAGGGCAAGCAATACAAAATATTGATGATTTTAACTTTCTTTACGTTTATGAAAAAAAATTTTTTTATTCATTATGTTGTCGTTTTAATTTTTCTTAATTTTTTATGCATTGATGTCCAAATTAAATTTCATCAAAAAATGCTCAATCAATTTTTCTCCTTAGGATAGCATTTTTTAGAGAAAAGATTAGTCTCATACAAAAAAAAAACAAGAAAATCCGATTAGCCATTTTCTGAAAAATCAACCTTTTATACCAATATACGGTTTAAGTCGATTCAGATGCACGCGAGTGTAGAATATTAAACTCGGAGATAGAGAGATATCTAATTTTATCATTTAAGTTAGAATTAAGTTTCTGTTATGTACTATTAAACACTTAACACATAAGTTCATTATGACATCTTAATTTAAACAAAGAATTATAAAGATTATTTATTCACCTCCAACAATTATCAACCAAAAAGAGAGATCATAAAATAAGAAATGATCTTTATGTAATATTTTATTACACAGAGATATTAAATAAATACTTACTGCTGCTAAACCTATGATGAAACGCACTGCTACCAACACCACGTAATGCAATCTCGCCGCTTGGGGTGATAATGTAGTGAGCACAGCGCTTATAAGCATTGTACTAAACACCACGTTCTTTGGTCCCCATAATTCAGCCGCGGTACCGCCAAATAAGCACGTGATGGCGTACCCCCAGAAATATCCCGACAACACATACGCCTGTTCCTGTGCTGTCCAGTTAAACGCAACTACACCTTCAGGCTGAAAAGAAAAAGATTTTAAAAATTTACATTATATTATAACTGCATTAAAAGTTGTTTATTTATATGTCATCTAATATAAAAAACAAACTAAAACAAGTAGATGATGACATATGCAATAAAATTATCAAAAAATAAGGAAGCTATGAAATTTTTTATCATTGTCAAACGATTCAATGTAATGCCATTATTTGCTATCATTCTCTTCTGCCACTAGCTCAATACAATAGAAAACAGTTGCTATTATTTACAAAGTGTATCTTATCTTGCCATATCCACTTCCAGTGACTGAATATTATTGACACTGTGACATTTGAATAACAGAGCTCTTGCATACTTGAAAATTTGTTTGGTCATTCACGTCGCATATACCATTCGTCAGATTTCAAAAGGTAAATAATGTAGCCACAGTATGAGCCATGTAAAAATTTTCTAAATCAAACACTTCCACAAAAATTGGCAAAAATTTATGTGCCTCTCTATTCAGTTTCTTGTTATTGGTACCTAAATACAGACAAGTAAAAGTTTTCATTATTTTCCATTGTCAATTTTCCAATACAGATATACCATTTTAATAAAAAGTATGTCACAATATGTGTAACCAAGTGTACATGGGTTGTTGCGAATATCTAAGCCATCATTGTCGAAGCGCTATAAATATTCAGGTCGCAATGTGTTTTGAAATAATGAAATTGTGGATTGTTGCCGCTTTAGTTATACGAGCACAAAACGAAACTAGAATAGGTAAAGCATATTTTAAATTATTTGAAGATAAATCACGCAATAATGTCTAATGCAAAAGCATTTAAATTGGTTTTACGAATGTGCTATTAATTTGGTTATAATCAAATTTAACACCGAAATGGAACAAATGATCACAAAAAATAATTTGATTTTTGTTTTGATGAACACACATCAACTGTTGCAGGGAAAAGTGATCAATGAAAGGATTTTTTGTAAATTTTATCGTCAACTACCTTGCTAAGCTAAATATGTCAGTTACTTCAGAGATCTTTGTTAGTAGCTGTAAGCAGTAAGATTGTGATTGACGATAAAGAAAACAATATAAAATTATTATATGCAAATGGAATGTGAGAACGACATGTATATAAATTATTATGTTACGTTCGTTTAATATCGTACTACATATACAATATATAATTACCTGGCGTAACTGCCGCTTTGTAACAACTGTTGTGCTAACGTTATACAATAAGCTGTCGTTATTAGCAATGGCCTCGCATTCGCTTTTCACCCTGCGAACAACAATAGAAAAACGTTTTTAATAGTACGCTACGTATTTCACATTTACCTCAATTGGAAATGAAATATTAAGAACTTTACTGCAATAAAAAATTATAAAGTAGATTTAGAAATATGTTTAAACTAAAAGATTTGACCTCATTCAGATCTGAATTAAAATATAATGAAGCAATGATACAAGGTGTTTGCTGCTATGGCATTGGTGACATATTCATCTATCACAATGATTGTTATAATTAATATGTATTTGTTACAAATAGAAACATTAAACTTAATCAAACATTTGTTATTCACAGTTCTCTTCATGCCTGTTGAGTTAAACACTGATTACTTATTTGTGAGAAAATTACGGTTGAATTTCTACAACTGAAAGGATATCTTATATATTTAAATATATTCCACTTATATTGTCTTGAAAAGATAAATTATTTGATGGACAGCTTTTGGGGACATTATTTAAATAACCAAAAAATAACGTGTCACAGACCATTTAAACGATTAAGGAAAGAAAATTATGTGCTTCGGAAACATCTATTTAAGAAGTGCATGCAGTTGACCGGACGAGAATATTGCTTTACTCAGGTCTACTTACAATGGATTCAAATTTCCTTGTACGCCAGCATGCAAAACGATACCTACTTTGAGAAACAATATCATTGTTATGTAACCACATTGATATTTTAAATTTTCCCTGAAGACGAATGTATCTGACTTCGAGGAAAATCATTTCTATTTGAAGTCTAAGACCCGCGTCAAATACTATACGAATATAACATTACTATTTAAATTATAATTTTAGATAAAATTCAAGTTTTTTAATTCTTCGTTGGATGAATATACCGTATATTCGCTAAAGCTATAGGCTGACCTCGAGTAACGGAGGTTAAAAGTACTAAAATAAATAAATAGCCTTTCAAGCAAGGAATTTCGAGTTATTTTAAAAATACGTGAAGGCTGTGTGAATTATTTAAACACCCTATCCTTAGAAAATTTTACAAATGGATTGATTTAAATCCGTATACAATAAAACGCAAAGGTCACATTTGATATAGTTATATGTGTCGAATTATGTGATAGTAAAATGCTTATTTTGAATGATTTCTTTGGACAATGGTTTCTATTTTCAGCATCACCAAAAAGAAAACGATTTAACCATCCGTAGCAAATTCAGCTTCCATCATCACATTCTCGTGATTTAAATAAACAAAATATACAAATTCTACATCTACCAATATAATACATTTATCAATTTGCGAATTTACCAATTATCTATTATTTACTTATATAAAAAGAATTCAACAGTATGTTAATGTCATCTGAAATAGTGAAGTGGAACCGTAAACGGACATATTTTTATGTGGGCAGGCGATTTTTAAACTTGACAATTAGCGCTTTTCTTGGTGTATGGCAGACCTTCGCACAGTAATGACAAAGTGGCTAAGACGTCGATAAGCAACTCCGTTTTGAGCGACCCGTACCGTTATGCCCTTCACTTAAATGTAAACACGGTGCTAACGTGTTAATGCCAAGTAATGAACCTTGCTTTATATTGATAATTTAAGAAACAATGAAAAGCAAAATAATTTAAAAAAATAACAATACAACGAAAAATAACACCCGAATACAGTTCAAATAGAAAGTAATGTTAATTTTTGTCTTAATCATTAATAAGATTATACTTCATGACAATGTAGCTACACGCCTGCTAAATATCATAAGGGCTGCTATCTCCTTCCATTAGGTTAACAGTACATACGTTAATTTATAGGAACCAACTGAAGCATTTTTTCATTATTTTTCTTCAAAATAAATAGATTTTACTAATACATAAGAGCTAAAGTACAAAACAAATTAGTTACTGGGTTCAATTTGTACTAAAGTTTTCATCCATTTAATATCAAATTGTGCCTTCTTCATTGTTAGTCACTTTAAATAATTAATAAAAAGAATTAGTTTATTAAGATATCTAAAGGTATAATATACAAAAACATTTAACTATCTTCGGTAAATGACGTATTTACTAACATTTTTTTAGTCCGATGCTCCGAAAGGCCTCCAACCGTCTTCGCAAAAACGGGTTTTTATGGCCGACACCGTTTTCAAGGGGAAATCCTAATGTTACAACACGTTTTTTTTATACTGCGTCAAACTTATAAAAACATGCAACAACTTAAAAGTGAATTATTTATCTTAACGTCATTCCATTGTTCCTGTTACATTGTAGTGAAGTAGAAATTCTTTATCAGAAAACTATAAATACTCACTGTTAATAAATTTAAAGGGTTTAATCGCCTTTACTTGCAGCACACATGATGTTTTAAGAGAAGGAGCTTAAAGCTTTTAAATATTATTTACAAGCTATACAAATTCAACTTAAACTAAAACGTCGGTTAATAAATAGTGAAATAATCGCATTAAACTCTATAAAATTTAGTTTTATCAGACGAGTAATATTCGTGTAAATATAATAAATCAGTAAATATACTCCGCTTGTAATTTTCTGCAATAGAAGACTAATAAAGTTGCGTCATTACGATCTGGCTCACCTTGCGGATTCTTGATTTCATTCTTCGAAACGAAACGTACCTTTGCTAAATATTGTCTTAACAGTGAACGTCCCTTATTTCTTTTATTTTTTTCCTCTATTACGTTTTTAGTATTTACAATAAAATAACACAGAATTCGTCTTTGTTTTTGTTCTCAGATACAAAAGTAATTATATCTTTGCGGAAAAACAATATAAGCTCTGAACTTTATTCTTTTACATTTTTCCTCTTTACCAAAGATAGTCTTTACTTTTAACAAACTTCGAACAGAATAATAATAAAGTTCAAGCCCATCTGGCCGAAAAACTACTGAAAAGATTTAAAAATTAAGAAAAGGGCAGCAGATTCCCATGTAAGGGGTACTACCAAGCTGCGCTCGCTCATCGAAAGATTAAGCGTGGCGATTAAGATATATTTGGAAATATCAATGTACGACAATGAACATCAATATGACGATCTTTCGTCTTAATATTTATTACAGTGTTTAGTTAAAATAAAGTCATAAGAACACAAACAATCAGTTTCATAAGCAAAGTAAAACTACTAACGACGTTGATTTCGCGTCATCCGGGACCATAGCAATGATATTCACACTCATGTTGACCCGCATCATGTAATTGACCCAGCAGGCGAAGAACAGCATGATCGCCACGCTGAACCGCGCAGGTACCACATCTGAAATGAAATCGGTAAATTAATTAATTGTCTTCGTTAAAATTCAGTGACAAGGGATTAACTGTGTAAGGACAAAAGATAACTGCGACTCTAATGCATATACATCTTCATCTTTCATATGAGGGATACCTTGACAGCGAGGTATTCCTCAAAACCTGTGACAAGGTGTATGGTAGTTCGCAAATTTTAGCTATAGAACAAATCTTATTAAAGAGAAGACTATCAATGTACATTAAAAAATTTGATTCCAGTAACCACCTCATAAATTATTCATACATATGAAAATCGAAAGTTTCTACGCATTTTAGCCACAAGCTTTCCTTACAAGAGCACCATTTTAATATTAATACATAATATATCTAGTATCTATGATGAGTTCATCATTAAATCATGTTATTTATAAGCAATTTTAGTTTATATTTAGTGTATAAATTATCTTTTAATACATTATAACGATGGACCGAAAGAATTTTTATCATTAAAAAATTTTAAAACAATAAATGTTATGTAGGAGTAAGTAGTGCCTTTGCACTAAATTTCTATGTGATGCACTTTCGCTATGATTTATGTGCATAAATAAATGAACCAAATGTCCACGTCCCTAGAGTTGTAAATTTAGAGTTTAAGTTAATGTAATTGCAGATCTACTCGTTATCTTTTTGTGATTTCAACATGTTGTTACAAAATCTGTCGAGTTTCGTCGACAATACTTTATACTTTAATTTGTAATAACGGTCATTATTTGATTCGTTTTGGCGTTTAGTCAATGCTGAAATACAGAGCCACTTTGATAATTTATCCGTTAGTAATAAGTGAAGTAAAGGTTATTAAATTAATAAAATATCTAGACGTAGTAATTCAACGTAATACTAAAAGTATTTTCTTAGAAGGTCAAGAAGGTTTAGAAGCAGACTTTCGAAAGTCAATAGCATGTTATTAATAAATTTAATTTACACGTACACACCTACTTTAAATTTAAGTGAGCAATTCGTGTATGATTAACCTTTTCAGGTGAGGCGACAGCGAAAGCTGACAATCCACGTATCAAACACTTGGACTAGTTTTATTAACCGAAATATGTCTTGCTTGAGACGAGATAAACAATTATTGAATGATAATTATAACGCAAAGTACGGCGTACCAACCTTTCACCGGACGCATAACTTTTGAGATGGAAAATATTTCTTTTCTTTAAAACAAACAACACGCATAAATTATAATCACAATAAATTGTAATAAAAATCATCATCATTGCCTCAACCTATGGATGGGATGTACACTGCTACACATAAGCCTATTCTAGTCTACAGTAAATATTTCTCATACATATATAATAATCGTATATGTTGATTAATTTTCTATATATAAAAAATGTGCATTAAGTATTTTTATGTACAGACGACTATTTAATTAGCAACATTAAAAATTGATTGCAAGTGTTAGCGTGATTCACGAAATGAAGAATTTTAAACTAAAACTGAAAATTCCCACACTATGATTCAAAGTACACTACAGTCCAATATCATGATTGTAATTTTTTATTACATATTGCCATCCCATTCTATACAGCCATTACTCATTCAAACATGATCAAAATCTGACCTAATCCAGTGTCAATCGTCTATACTCAAACTTAAGATATTTATATTTATAATTATCCGCTAATTGTACTATATATAACAACTAGCTGTCCCTGCTCGCTTTGCTGGCTGTAACACCCCTGCAACTAATTTTGAAGGAGAAATTCTGTATGGTTAGCTGACCTATACTCGATAAAAGGAATGTTCCTACCAAATTTCAAGTCTCTAGACCTTATAGCTCCAGGGATATCATAATGAGTCTCTAAATAGATAGAAATCTCTTACATATAGATAATGTAGATATCAATAAACTCTTAAATTATAAGATGTTAAAAAAACTCAAATTAAGTCACATATATATAATAAGTCAATAACATTATAAAATATACCATTATTTCTATAGAGTCAGTACCTTTTTATTGTAAATTAGACTAATTTCCATCGTAAATATTATGATCTAAAAAACAACTGTTAACATTATAAACGTATTCTTATAAGTACATACATATGTCCTTGTAAACGACATCTCATTTCTTTATATCCTTTTTTTAGACACCAAGAAAACATTAATCAGATTTTATTTATATATAAGGATACATATATACAAATATACACATAAATACCGTATAATTTGTTTGCATATTCTAGGTGGCTGTTGTCATTCGACAAAGGCTTGCTCTAAAATTTTCCACACGTGCCTCTTTGACTTTCAAAAGCCGTTGCAATCCGAGCATCTCCTTCATATCATCCTTCACTCGTCTACTCTGTCTCCCTTTACTACTTTTGCTTTAACGTACGTGCCCTATCTACCGCTGTTTTAATTGTTTGTAAACCCAAGGTTTACGTTGACTTATTTAATTACAAATGTTGCTAATTCTTATTAAATGGTACGGGGTTCATCAGTAGTACCAAAAGCTATTGTTAAGTATTTCCCATTGTGTGCCGTCATGGCTACCTGCACGCTATTTAAGTACGCTACGAAGCAAAGTAATTGATGGACTTTAAATTATTATTGTCCGTTACATAAACACATTACAACCGTCAACATTGAAAAATTGCATGTTTATGAAAAGACTAGAACTTGTTTACGATCTAAATTGAAGATCGATGGCGTCTTTAATTGTAAAAAAAATTGTAGATTTCCTCACTTAAATTTATAATTAACTCTCACTAAGATCGTACAGCGTCAAAACATTAATCGTATTATTATACATTATAGACAAAATTACGAAAACTTGTTGAATTCTTGCGCGCTCCTGACACCCACACAAATTTCTTTTACTACTGCGGTAGTAGACAATTATTAGAAAATCCTAATGTAAAGGACATCATCACAACCTACTCAAATCCGTAACTCCAAGCTTGTGATGCGCATTAAAGACCGTGAAGAAAAATTATTCGTAATGCAAACACTAATCAATGAGAACTGTAAAGTGTAAATGCATTTGTAAGTGAATACATTTAAATAAATCTTTGATTTTCTTTTTAACATTTTGCTTTCTAAAGTCACCTTTTTGAAATGCACAAAACATAATAAATATATATAATATAGATATAAAAGAGGAGCGTGACGTTCATCTGATGGTAAGTAATTTGGCTGCCCACAACAACCTGGCATTATTTAGGATTATACAACACCGTCTCATTATGCTCGTCGCTTGAGAAATAAGATATTAAATCTCATTATTACAAAAATTTCACTAGCTACAAAACTTTTCAAACCGGAACACAAAAATGTTTGCACGCTACTATATTTGGCGGTAGAAATACGGTGATACCTACCGAAACATTATCCGGTAACAGAAACCTACTACCAGTAAATATAAAAAAAAAAACAAAAACTTTAGATAAGTGCCAACAACGTAATATGAAAGATCGTAAAGAAAATATAATCTTTATCCATAAAATCCCTCCAGTGCAACCGCAGAATGCTTTTAATACTTGCAAAGGTTATTTCTGGCCTTGGAATTTAAACTAGTTTGCACCATCCCGCAACTAAATAAACAATGTAAAGATGTTTATTTGCCCTTTCTTTAATAATGCAAGCCGTGACATTTGAATTGCATCTTTATGTACCCCGCCAAGCAGGAGGTAAAAAAACATTACTGCTTTTAAATACACTATATTAAAATTTTACTATAAAGATATTGGCGATTAGCAAGTAGTAATGAAAATGATAAAGCGGAAATCGTAGCCTGTTTTAAGTCAAATAAATAAGGTAGCCAGATTAAATTAGATACACGAATGTTTATAACGCATTCATTATTTAGAAATATAGATTACTTGCTATTCCTCAGCCGCTTTGCTGGCTGTAATATAAAATTCGACTTTAAATTTGTCTGAAATGTTCCCTGAGAGCAACCGCATAAATAATACGATATGAAAATTATTATAAAAGAAAATTAGAAATAAAACTATGGAGGATGTATGAAAATCAAAGAATAAATATCCCATCTACAGATCCATCCGCCTCGAATGGTTTTGTTCCCGTGTCAATACATTCACTAGTTTTCACGTAATTGGCGAACAAAGAAAAGCTATTTTCATTATAGATATGATATATAGAAGATTTAGAATATATATCTTTGTTTTGAACTACACTTTTAGATTTATATAAACATTTTTTTATTTACATGGAATACGACGAAGCGGAGAGACGTCAAATATTTGCATAACGGCTTATCCATGTTCGTCATTACCCGAACAGCGCGGTGCGGTGAAAGTGTAAGAATGCAGCTGGGCGACGGTCAGCGACGGTCGGCGCCGCGTCGCCGCGACCACTGTACTACTGTACCTGTACCAGCCGGCACCATCCTACCTCCGATAATAAACTATCACCAATTACCGACCCGCACACATCGAACACGATGAACTTAAAAGGAAATAACTAAATGCACGAAACTAACGGTTAAGCCCACTTACAGTTTCAACTTGTAATTATTCATATATGGAAAATTTGCATTATGTTTTTGCAATCATTCCACTCAATTGTTGTTATTAATTATTACAAAATGCTTAAACTATATAATTCTTATAATAAAACTCTATTCGCTTAAAATTAAATCGTCTGTGTGATGAATTTCTTTGATTTATAATTATTTAATACGTCCAGTGCTATTATATAGTTTACAATTGAAGAAACTCTATTCAGATATTATATTAAATCTCTTGATCTCTTGACAATATATTGGTGTCGTTGTCATTATAACTAAAACTGCAATAATTTATAATTCATAATATTTTATACATAGCTTTTTTTATGAAGTTTGCCCCGCTAGTTAGACATCCATAGCAGCTTTATCGGACTCGGCTAAATATAAATATCTGATTCAGGTTATAATTTTGCTGCTTGTTGTCTACAAATAATAAAGAAAAAATTGTCGGAAGTCAAATACATGCTAAAAGAAAGGCACCTTTACGTCACTATTTTAAACATTGTAAAAGAATAACTTTACTTCTTCTATGTCTCATAACTATGTTAAGAAAATTTATACACCACAAAAGTATTTATTTTATCATTTCCATATTACTTACAACATTAAGAAACATATCTATTTACTAATTAAGTAACATAAGTTCCAAAATATTTTACTATTAAAATCGACAAATATTCACTAAAACATTCGACGTAAAATGACGAACTATATTTAATCACTTTTATGTTACTATAAATCAAGGCAGTATGCCACAATAATAATAAAAAAAAGTCCACAAACGGAATATAAACCATTTAACTATTATGTATAAAAATAATTTTTTTTAAGTGATGTCCGATAGTTACCCATAAAGTAACTACTGAAAGACGGTCTCGGTTGTTGAAAAGTCAAGGTACTGGCAATGCCTACTTCTGTCGCCAAGCTGCAAACCTTACTGTGCTCCTATTTGAAGAGATCTATAGCTTGTGAAATTACTAGGGTAATAAGATTTGACATCTTATGTTATATATGTGTTGGGTATGTCGACCTAACAAGCTCCACGATATTATAAGCAGCCGTTTTACTTATCACTGCTGAACGTAGTGTTCGTCTCGTTGAATAAAATAAAAACTGGTAATGCTAAAAAATTTCCATGCTCCGATATTTAATTATGAACGGTGATTTAACTTTTCAATTCATCTTCAACATTTGAAGTGACCAACTTTTTTATTTAAAAGTACTCCTGTAATATAACAATAAAAGGATTGCTGAGACAAATATAACTGTTCCTCCTAAAATCTTCATCAATCATCATACGTGTGCATTATCTTTAAATAAATATGAAATGTTTGTCTTGTGCTTGATTTTTTAATTTAATACAGTGGGTTAGATTCATGAACATAAGCAGTTTGCCTTGCGTGTTTATCAAGAAAACCATTCCAAACAAGTACGCTGTCTCGCTTGCGAAGTTAATTCCACCTATTTATTTATCGTGTCTTATATTATAACGTGTCTTGTGATAATTTTGATGCCATAGCTTCATTTAAGTTCCGTGTCTATAATTCCTTAAGGTTTTTTCCTTCTCATAGACGTTTTACTAAAAACTCATAATTTGATATTAACATTACATCAATTGTTACAAAGGTCAGTTTTTTGTAGCACAAATATCGATCTAAATATTGTCATTATAATTCAATATAAAAACTACTGGCTTCTTTGTTTCAAAGTATGTGTAAGTAGTAGCCAAGTAATTATATTTTAACCGTCCGGGCTACTAGTCTATGTTATTTAAAAGATGACTGAGTCCTTTTTCTGGGAATTGAAGTCCCGGGAGTCTTTCATTGTTCACAAGTAACATGAGGAGATGTTGTAGTTTTCTAAATCCATTCAAACTATTTTGTTACAACAATACCTGTAACTAAACTGCAAAAGACCAGTCAGAAAGTCTCTACTTTTGGCAGATGCAATATATACGAAATTATGTGTAAATAAGCTCGCTGGCCTAATGATTAGAGAGTCTTCATTCCGAAGGTCGCAAGTTTGAATCTTGGCTTGTACCAATGATTTTAATATTTAAGTTATGTACATTTGTGAACTTTAGTCACAACAGCGAAATACAAATGGTGAAGGAAAACATCGTGAGGAAACCTGCACATGAATTAGAATTTATTGTCAGGTGTGTGTGAAGTCACCAATACGCATTGGGCCCGCGTGGTGTGTATGGCCCGATCGCTCTCATATTGAGAGTAGGCCTGTGCCCCAACAGTGGGAACTTAAATTGACTGTTATACTTTACTTTATAAGAACTCTATTTATTAAGGTACAACTTGTTTGTATTACGTCTGATTCATTGATATATAGTTTCAAATCATTTTTTGCTCAAATACTTTATAATCAATGTGCATTATTCTTAATTAAAATTTATGATAATTAAACTTAAAATCTAAAGTTATTATTACTTCTATTATGGTTAAAAACAGATTCATGATAATGTTCTTGACATTTATATGAAAAACCAACAAAAATCAAGGAAAATTAAGAGAAACGTACTTGACTATTTTGCTAGTACAGATTTGTCGCGTGATAAAATTTGTCTCGTGGATTGTTCATGTTTCCTGACAGTAAACTTAAATTTAATTTTCTCTGTTTTAAAGTTAATATATTTTTATTACGGTTAATTTAAAAAAAAAATCTATATGTATGGCACTGTTATTTCTATTACACGCATAATAAATAAAGGTATACTTTAATATCGCTAACGTGTAGATTGTGTTGAAGTTTTCTTTTCAAGAACGATAAAACGCAGTTACATAAACTATACGCCGGTACACATATTCGATTCGATTACTAATGCCATAACAGATTAATTCGCTATAGTAATGTGAATAACAGACTAGTGCCGATACGACAAAAAATTATCCTAAACATACTTGTAATGATCCGCAAGGTTAGTACGTTTGATGCGATCACCAATGTTCTCACAGTTATCGTGATTTAGAACTGCCATTGATAGCTTTAATAGAAATAGGTTTATATTAAAACATTTACATTTACATTAGTCATTTATCGTATAAGTAATCCATCGCAACGACACTAGCGAAACAAACTATTTGCACAATTATAACCAATGTATAAGTAAACAATTGCATTAAAAATAAATATTGTTTGAATAATACTGGTAAATTTTCTTCCGATCATTTGTTGTTTTTATCGTTCTCTATTAACAATAACATTAGAAAATATTACTAAAAATTGTTTGTAACAATGGTGCAAATTCTTTAGCAATAAATAAACGTGAGAACTACTTCAATATAATTCCAAAATGTGGATACGGCTAATATACTCAGTCATATGTGTTTGTTTTTAATTTTTTTTACATAGTAGGTATAAACTATATTAAAAATGATTTTATGCTTTCCACATAGTGTTTAAGTTTAATAATACATTCAATTAGTTCTAAACTTGTTATTTGTTTCCTCATTGCGATAAGGCAAAATGTAAAATACATAAAACCGTGGCTAATTAGCACGGAGTTTTTGAGACAAAATGCATCGCTTAGTACATCCATAATCTAGATGTATTATGTATTAATTAATCGAAGTTTCTAGTAAATGTTATTATGATGCCGATTTCAGATCGTCTGAAGTAATATGTAGCCTTTCACGTACAAATATATTTCTTAAAGGCTAGTACGGTAGTATGTATGGGTAGAAACTTTATTCTTCGAAGTACTGACACCATCTAACTGTAGAATGCTATTAAAGACCAGACATGTACGCTAAATGTTTTTTTTTTTTCAATACAATGTGGTCCAATAAATGTAAAATGGGTTAAGAACGCAACCGTTTCCTGGTTTTTTATTTAATCCAGCCTAATCACATCTAGCAATGTGTTGTTACCGTTTCAGTTCCCCAAAAAATTTCACCTTATGTTTTAATATAACTTCATCATAAATACACAGACTTTGATTATTTGTTTTGTACGTCTTTTACCTAATTTGACTACGAGTAAACTAACAAGAATGGTAACAACTTATCGTAAATTCTAACACAGAAGTATCCAACTAGAAAGAAATAAATAACCACATTCAAATACGTGAACATCACGCAATATTATCTAGTGTTATGCTTTCCTAGCAGATATCTCTCGCGATCTCTGAGATAAATTTAAAAATATCCTTATTGACAACATAACCACGTGCCTGAACGTTGTATCTGGAACTTATCGACATATTTCCTAATGTCGAAAAAATTAATTTATGACCTACTGAATACGGTTATTTATTAAACTGAGAATTCATTAGTTATATTAAATGTATCCCCAAAGTGTTCCAAGCCAGTATTTCATATACATTTAAGTTTCTTTCACATAAATCGAAAATTGTTGAGATGATTTTTAGCATAGTTTTTCTTTGAAGATCTATTAGTACGACGTATATGACACAAAAACATATTTTGTGTTTTTATATGTATTATTTGTTTTTATTACAGCTGCCTTCAAAATTTCTGTGTATCCCAGGGTTGAATGACAAAGAACGATACCTCTTTTTCTCAAGAAGGAAATCTTAAAAAAATACCCTGCTTCTGGGGAAAAAGACAGAGTTATGTAGATTTGTACCCACTTAAAGCCGCTCCGTGATCATCATTAGGTCTTTACAACCACCAGCACACCGGCCACTGATGCCTCTCTGCACTGCGCCTAAGCACGTCTCGGACAATGCAGAAACCCTCTCCAGCACATTTTCTCTACTACGACAACCACGAGAATATCTCGTACTTCTCGTTCACCGCTAGTTTGCTTAGTGGGCAATGAGAGCCTCCAGCGTCAAAGCCCGCAAACCCGAAAATCCTTTTAGTCGCTTACGACAGGCAGGACTTACCTTAGTCCCATTTTTAACACGCCGGTGACTAAGGGTACGGATAGAGAGAATGCCACCTAGGAATTAAATCAAGGTCTAGGCAGATAAATAAATAATAACATAATTTTTTTTAATAAACATTAAAGATTCTAATCAACTTTTTCATTGCTACATTAGCATAGAAATACCTATTAAATGAACCTTGAGAAATATTTATCAAAAAAATTGCACGCTTTACTTCATTATCAATGCGAGAAATTAATTATTTTTTTTAATAAATATGTATTATTATATGTTAAGATGTATGTGAACAAGAATAGACGACAGTTTGAAAGGAAAAAGTCATGGGCATAAAACAAAAATAAGCAATAGAAGTGTATAAGAATCAGACTAAGACTTCAGGTCAACGAATGCAGGCAAATGGTTAACCAAATCCATAAAGCTAAAACTAATACTTTAGTAAAAATTAAAAAGGTAGGTGTCCGTTGATGGAGACCGTCTAAATAATTACCACCGCAGCGCTTATTTCTGCTATGAAACAGTAGTGGGCAAACGTTACTGTGTTCCGGTTCGAAGAGCGCTATAACTAGTAATTACATTGGGGTAACGAGACTCGTCGTCTTATGTCTCAGGCGACGAGCGCACCGTGGTGCTGTTTATACCATCATAACTAACGCCATGTTGTTATCAGCAGGCGTATTGCTCACCATCACATGAACGTCCCATTCGTCTCAACGCTTAATTGAATAAAAAAAAATCGGTAATGAATGAAAAACGATTTACAAAATGAATTATCTTTCATTTAAAGTTTTTGTTTTACATTTTCTTTGGCATTGGGAAGCTCTAGTTAAGCAATTAAATAGGATACGCTGAATCTAAATCAATGGTCACTAGTTTTTGCATACATATTTGCAGATTTTTTAACTTACTACTTTAAAGGTTAAACACTGATATTTTTATATAGGTTTTGCTAATTAAAAGACACGCCATCAACTATAATTTTAAAACTTGTCAGCATACGTGTTGACTTTTAAATTGAGTACCAATAAAAGATTATTGTTTATCATGTTTTCTGTTACATAATTCCTTTATGATCCTAAGTTGTACATTTGGTATCTAATATAACTCTTTTGATTTTCAACAACAAATAGGTTTTATTTAGAAGAACAACATTCATCAATAAAGAAGAGCCTCAAACCTAGCTGTTGTTGAACTAAGTACACACAAACAGTTGAATTCACGATTTCCCGCTTTAAATAAAATCCCAATGCTAAAAATTTTAATTTTAAAGTAATTTATTTTATGTGATACTAAATTATCGAATTTGCAGCATTCAAGAATATTACAGTGATATTTTTCTTAACAATGAAAAATAACTCCTAAATCAAAGCAGGATGGTGGGAAAACAAAGTCTAAACTATATAACAAACTACTTTTTTCAATATTTTTCGTTTTTAGAAATGATTTGCATTCGATATGATCTTTTAGTCAAAGTATGCCTAGAAAATAAAAAGTTGTAGTTTTAGCTTATAGTTTTCACAGCTAGCGTTGATGGGCTTAGAAACTAAATCAATACTATATTTTAAATTATGTTTTTAACCTTAACATAATTACAAATATATTAAGAATTACTTCTTTATAATAATTTAATTCATTGTCATTAATTCTCTTTTAACTTAACCTCATAATATATTATTTAAATAACTACTAAATAATGACTTCTATGAATTATCCAAATTCATTAAAAATAAATCATATAGTCATATATTTTTAGGTTTACTAGTATAAGGTAAATTATTCAAATAATATTTCTTGCAAGATGAAACAAAGACGTGAAACCTGTTTTCATTTTATATGAATCTTAAATGTGATCAAGCGGCGAGATTTGATATGTTGTGGAATCAATGCGATTTTTATATATCTAAGTCTAGGTTATTTATTGGAAACTATACTTTTAAATGACACGAGACTATAAAATTAATACGGAAAATTATTTATTCATAAATTTTCAGTTTTTTATTAACAGTCATGTAGTAAATGCTCTGTTTCTAGTTTTATTCGAATACTGACAAAAACAAACTTATCTTCAATTGTCTTTTTATGTATACAAAGATTTACTCCAAATCGTACAGGCTCTCTCCTTGCGTGAGACGAGCACCGTTTATTTATTCAGGCTTCAAAAAATTTACGTACGTAAGTATCATATAAACTGAATATTATTTTGTCATAATTAATCTTACTCAAGGAAAAGAATTGTAATTGTTAAAAACGTGATAAAAACATGTCTTTAATAAACGTTTTTGTTACATTCGCAAATTTTATAGGAACACTGATTCAATATATCAAAATATTGAACATTAATATAAAGTTGTTTTAATAAAGAGTTTGCACCTTATATATATAACTCAGTTGATAGTTTGAAAATTATTTTGGTATTAAAATTGGTTAAACAATGATACCGATTGCTCTCGGTATAACACAAACAATTTCAAAAATATTATAAATACATTTTTGAATTTATTCATTTCGAAGTATTTGATACAGTCAATTTTATATTGGCAATAATTGAACACTAACTTCATGTACGTTTAAAATGTTATTATAAAACGATAATAATTATTACTTATATTGAATTAATGATTAATTTAGTGGTATTAGTTATAAAATATTCTCACCGAAAACTTTAAGATGAAGTTTCATGACTGCGTTTTGTATTCACGTAAATCACTAAAGCACGCACGAGGGGTTAACAGCACGCATGCGCCTACAATCAGTGGCGAGGTGCGCGCGCGCTTGTCTTCCTCCAACTGGCGCACCTCGTACCGCCCTGCCACCGACCAGCGACACCTTTACGTGCACTGCACCTGACGAAAGCCTCACCTAACCTCGCGTGCCACTTCCACGTCCTCTCGCCAGTGAGCACCGCCTAGTTTTCTAGATTTTTTCTCGGTATTTTTAACATGTCATATTAAATCAACAAGTGGACGTTGTTATTTTTATTTTCCTAGTAAAATTATTTTGTAACAGTTAATAAACGAAATAGTATATCGACACGAAATTTTATTACAAATATCTTACTACTTTTAGTAATTCAACACCAATTAAAATTTGGAAACAAGTTAACGACTTTACTTAATTACCTTGAAAAGCATCAAAGACCAGTAATAAAGTATCCTGTGATATGGACTGATGTCTAATTTATTTATGTTAAAGTTATCCATAAGTGTTATCTTACTGCTCTTGTTCCAGACACATTTTTGTAGTATATGACGCAGATTTTCAGTTTTGTTACACACAATAAGGTGAAGGTACTCTTTTCAACATAAATTTGAATTTATTTAAAAGAATATGCCCGGAACCATATGCGGTTCATTCACTAATGGTTTGTACCACATTCCCTTCTCCTTAGATCTTTCATCAAAGTAAGTGTTCCAGATGTCATGACATTTTTTTCTATATTTATTGAAAAGGTCACTAACAACATTTGGACACATGAATTTCCACCCCGTCTAAAATTGCACTTTTGGCTAGATGGTCCGCTTCTTCATTGCCACTCACACCAACATGAAAAAAAAAGTTCTACTATGTAATTACTTTATAGTAATTTAAAAAAGATAGTAAACTCTGAGTGTGTAGATAAGTTTTCTTAGATTCATCATTAAGGCGTTAGCTACAGCTAAATAAAACCATAATTACAACCTATTTTATAAAGAAAATCTCAATATAGAGGCAGAATTATTCACATTTGTACTGAAGTAATAACAAATTATTCATAACCAGTTAAAACAATACACTTTTTGCGCTGTATCCAACCAAGCGGGAACATTTTTTTATCCGCGTACGTCCAAGATACAAGGTTTCTGCAGAATACAAATGCAAACCTAATCTATTTAGTTCTTTAATATCTTAAGATAATACGCTAAAAAAATTATTACTATTAACGTAAATAATATAAAGGTGATGCCTTGATTTGTATTGCACCTTTTTTTCTCTTGTGAAAAAGATAAAAATTATTTTGTGTCAGCGGTACGTCCTATAAGTCAAATACAATTTGCTAAATTAGGCCTCCCCAATTTTGAGTGTAATTCTCGTACTGGCCACTTCGTATGCATATTAGTTAGCACTATACAATGGTTAAGGCCACAAAAAAGCTTCAGATTTTCCTAGAGTTTTTTCCTCATGTCGCCTTTAACGGCGTTTCCAGTGTAGAGTAACCGGTAAGGATATTTATACCCTTCCTCGATTCATGACGATGTCAGCGCTGCAAGCCATTCGACTATTACAGCTTATCTAACATTGGGCGCGTGGACCTGGATTCACGGCCTGTGATATACCCTTCCGCTACATCAAGCAGCTTCATAATATTTTAATATAGAAATAGCAAATAATATACTAGTTTTATTGCTGCACATTTAAACAATGTAATATTTAAATTGTTTCCATATTCAAAGAATTTGCAATTCTAGTAACACTGGCATTATGTTTCCAAGAGTTAGGCATATATATTGATTGCACGTTCTTATATTGCATCAAAATGTATTGTATTTTTTATGTGTTTATAAATCAGCTGATTTAGAGATAGATACCAGTATTAAACGAATAAATTGTTGGGTCAGCCTCACCTTCAAACATACTAGTTCTAAAAATTGTTTTTATTGTGAATACTTACAATAGATTATTTACCCATTCCTATGTTGTTAGAATAACTAAATTACTATATTTGATTGTAGAAATAAAACTGGCCACGTCATGTTCGACTTACAGCCATTTTCCAAATAAATTAATTTCGTTTACAAAACAGGCAATTTTTGCTCCAAAAAACAATGAACTACTCATGTAAACGAACAAAGAATCTTTGGTTAAAGCGTTGTTTTTATAAAAAACAGAGAAGGTTGTAATTCAAAATATTACAGTGTTATAGTTTGAAATATTTTGTCGTTAGCAAAATTACCGAGAGTAACAAGTAATACTGTAATAAGTGTTTAGTCTAGTCGATCGTACTAGTTGGTGGAATATGTATAGCCAAATGTCCTGAATACCTTCCTAGCATGTTGGTATGTACTATTTTTTACTATATTTGTTTAAATAATATGAAATATAAAAGTACTAAAAAATTTTCCCACAGAGTTCCAGATTATGTATTATAATTTTCCGGAACAAAACAACTTGTTGAGGTCCTAACTTTTCAATTTATAGATAACAAGTGTCAAGATAGATGACAAACAAAGATTATATTAATCTGAGACTGCCAACAAAACTGCACACTTGTATATGTACTTAACTGAAGATATCATCGAACAGTATACTTACATTTTATGAATTTTTGCGAAAGTATTAGCTTTCAATCAAATAGATACAGCAAAGAATACAAGTATTTTTTTCGCTTTACAATCTTTATCAAAAATGATGCATTATTATACATTTATTATTTCTTTACAAACATTGTACAATTATTTGAATTAGCATTTGTGATTATTCCTAGTGATATTTGCGAATATTTGAACTTTTTTCGTAATATCGCCTTCAAAATAGCAGAATTAAAAAAAAATGTCAACTGTCTCTGTACCGATGTGGCTAAACGCTGTCCTTATAACAAGGACAAGTAATGATCGTTAAGGGTCACATTGATGGTAGGGATTTATGATTCCGCCTAACTAGCAGCTACCACCCTCACAAGTGTATCGATTCACAAGCGTGAGGCAGAATATCTAAGGCTTGTAGGTGGATAATAAAAAACCATTCACTTCATTGTCATTTAACACCATATAAAAACAGATCAAGCGTTAGCCCACAGCTGGTGAAACAAAAAAGGTATAGGATAACGAGACAAACTTACATTAAAACATTTTAACCTGTTTGACAGTTTTATTGATAATTTAAAACATTACAATACATAGCAAGGACTACTTATACTATATCATAAGCCCATTATGAATACTCACAATAATGAAAAAATGTATTAAACCGCCTCATTTATCAATGTTCATTTAAAATATTATAAACAAAATATTTGCCCTGTGAAATGGCCGTTTATAATTATTGTAATTACAAGAAGACGATTTACAGAATGTACTATTCTGGTCCAATGAAAGATTAGTTTTATTAACAAAACAAAATAACTAGATAACCTGTTAAATCAAAAACACAAAACGATCCTTTTAAATATCTGCTAGATTATATCTATTTCTTTCTTATACGCAACAACGGTGTCAAAGATTTAAGACAAGTTACAAAATACTGTATATGATATATTATGACTGTGTACATAGTTTCACTGCTGGTAGGCATCTGTTGTCGATGCCCTGTAGTCTCGGGCTATTAAGAATAAGACTAAGAAGGCGACTGCAAGGGTTGTCTAGTTCGTGGGCTTAGATGGTGGTCCTCATTGCTCACTAGGCTATCCGGGGATGAACATTAAGGATGAAGTGATCTAGTGCTTGTCGTACCAGAGCCAAAGTGCCAAGGAGGGCAACAACCCACCCTGGGAACGTGCTTTAGGCGTAGTGCCAGGAGGCACCGGTTCATTCCGTTGGAGATCCTGGGCCTCCCGCAACGCACTGAGCATGACTACCGAGTAGGTTTTAGTGAGTAAAAATCCCACATAACTATCTTCCCCGCGGAAGCAAGGTATCTTTTTAGAAAAATTCCTCGCGATAAAAAAAGCATCTATTACCGAAGACCACCTCGGTAGTTACAACCGCAGCCACTGATTCTCCCGTCGAAAAATAATATGCAAACACTACAGTGTCCCGTTTTAAAAGGCGTTGCAGTTAATAACTAAAATAACCTGCTCCTCTCGTCGCTATGGCGAACAATGTTAGATTTTCGTAATGTTAACGAAAGTTACATCAAAATATTTCCAGATACAGATTAGTTAAGTTTAAAACATTTAAATAGTAGTAAGGATAAGGTGGTTCGTAAGGAGTCGTGGTAGAATTTTTCGTATCCACTTGGCTAAATACCATCCTCTTATTGTAAGTTTGCCGCCACAGTACCACTATTGTTTTAAGCGTCTACATATGAGAGCCATAGTATTATTATCAACGAGCACGCTCAATCATCCACATCCTCATTGTAACTTAACATAAAGTAACATTGAGGTGAAGTGTTAACCCGTTGCAAAAAAAATCAAGTCTTACTTTATCCAATCAAGGATAGAAATATAATTGATGACTAGTTGAATAAGTACACCACTTAACTAAGAATACCATGTTTCTTGGTGGGATTAATTTTATAATATTATACAGACAATTCCATGTTGAATATTTCATCTAACCAACACTAATTTCTTACCTGCGTTAGAACCAACCAAACGCAGATAGTCAGCAAGCTCATCACTATTCAAACGACTCTTTGACTCTTTTTTTTTATATAACTTATATGGTAACACTGAACCTTTAAAGAGTATGGGAATATGATTCAAATCTCCATGTTTTGGATAATTTTCATCAATGGCATCAACGTCAGGATCCAGTCGTGAATAAGGAGAGAGATCTAACTTCTGAATGCAATCCTTTATTGGAAACCAATTATATGTTTCAGGGCACAGCAAATCTGAAGGATGAAAATTTCCCTTGTATCTCATTTTGCTGCATAAATGGATATAAAATCCTAAATAGTAATACTTTAGTTCAGGACAAATTGAATGTAAATGTCTCGTAAATGCTATTTCTCTGTAAAAAAATATAAATAGATATAGTACTAATTAGAAAATAAATGCAAAGCATAATTATAATACAATATATCACCTTAAAGCTCCATAGGTTCCTAATGTCAAGTTCATGTAATCTGGGTCATAAAAGAAATACACAGATGATACACATTTTGGCAAAATGTCAATAACTCCCACAGCTATAATTTTTCCATCTAACCAATACTGCTGGTGAAATGAGCCATAACCAGACGGAGGTCCAACTTCAGTATGTTCTTCCTAAAAAAATATTAAAATTAATTTTGGAGGAGACAAGGGTTATTTGGCCAAGCACTAATTTTCTTTTTCATGGAGGAATGCGAAACAATGAAGCAGGGTGTTCACCTACAACAGTTAGTGATATGGAAAGTGGTATTTAGTTATGATGATATGCACCATGACATACAGGATGTCCCATTGCAGATTTAGGATTTCTTAATTAAATTCAAGGATGTTTTTATTTTAGAATATACATATATTTGTCATAAAAAGAAAGACGAGACATGCGGATTTTATTTTTTGAAGATCACTCCGTCCAAATGTTTTCCATCCCGATGCACATACTCGCAGAATCTTTCGAGTGTTCTGAGTGTATCTCTCGAAGGAAGCTCATGGTGGCTCTTCCTGTGTGGCATGGCGCCATCTTGTTGAAACCACGTGTGAGAGCTGTTCGATGGATGTTTTTTTAGTTTCGGTATAAAATGCGGTGATAGACATCACCATCAACAGTTATGGTTGCTCCACGAGAATTTTTAAAGAAAAACGGTCCAATTATTCCATTGACAGAAAGCACCAGTCCACTGCGACATCGTGACTGACCAATCCGCACAAATGCCGCGCCAAACTGTAACCCCTCCTCGGTCCCCCGCGCAACCGTTAGAAAAATATTCGAATTTCAAATCCTAAATCCGCCACGGGACACCCTATACTTGTCACTTACCTGTAATTGTCACCTTGAGACATAAGATCTTAAATCTTATTAGTCCATTAACTTTCACTACCTGCAACTCTCTTCAAACTAGGACATACAAATGTTTGCACATTATTATTTGGCTGTGGAAATATGAGTTGTGGTGGGTACCTACCTAAATAGTCCCTGACTATAGAATCCTGACATTATCTGCTAAAAAACCAATTAATGAATAAAAAATTACCAGTAATGGACTTTGTACCAAAAAGTCTTTAAACTTCGGTTCCGTGCATTTCTCTGCAGTATCACCGTGTATTCTCATCTGATATTTAACATACACTTCATGGGTCTCCTTTGCTGTTGCTAGCCATTCTGGACTTGGAGGAGATGTTCTCACTAATTTTATCTATAAATCAAAGAAACAGCTACTGTATGTTTTTTACAATAATTAAGAGGTAGCTTAATGTTACTATTGTTGTGACAAGAGGTATTCTTATACAAAGAGTAAAGGCTATCCACGACACTTACCAAGTCTGAACTTGCGGACGAAATTCACGATATATAATAATATATATATTAATAAATAAGAGATAATTTTAGATTGATTTGATTTCCTCACAATCTTTTATAGATACTGGGTGTTAAGAGACCGCTTCCGAAACCAAGACAGATAATAGTACTCATATAAGCTTTAATGATGGGACGGAAAAAAATCGATCTTGATTAAAAAAAATCATATTTTTAAAACGTTTTACTAGCATTATTTACGCTCCATCATGTTAGTACAGCTAAATGATACGATAGCTTCATAAAAAATTACATTACTTTACAAAAAAAAAAAACCAGCAGTGAAACACAAAATCAAAAACGGCCGATGCTCGGATCAACGAACGGTGTCAATTTGAACCTTATTTCGTAGGGCCACGGTGTATTTAGAGTGACGCGGCTGCGCTGCGCCTATACGTTCGTCGATCCGCACATCGGCTGTTTGATTTCGTGATTCATCGCTGGTTTTTTTTTTAGTAATGTATTTTTCATGAAACTATCGTTTCACTTAGCTGTACTAACATGATGGAGCGTAAATAATGCTAAAAAACGTTTTAAAAATATGTTTTTTTTTTTTAATTAGCAGATTTTATCCACCCATCATCAAAGGTGTCATTAGTACTATCGTCTGTCTTCGTTTTCGCAAGCTGTCTCCTAAGACACAGTATAGATGATATTTATTGAGTGAGAGTCAGATCTCTGAAACTATTACGCTCAAAATTTTGTAGAGGTATTGCTTTTGCCATTTAGAGGTCAGCTAAGAATAGATTTTATGAAATCTCTTCCCCAAAATGAGTTGCGGAATTGTTAATAAAGAAATAAGGCGCAGAGAATGGCAGGTTGGCGGGATTATTTCTAACAAATTGCAAGTCTATATTACAACCAGCAAAACTGAGGGGCGGGGGAGGAGAGGGTGGCAACTAGTATACTCTATATAAACTCTTTAAATTTTAACTGTTAAATAAACCATGTATTATACTTATGAGCATTTTGTTACCTCTAATTTATGTTTAACATTTTCAGGTAGCTCATTTATCAAATCTTCAATTTGTTTCTCTTTATTTCTATTAGCATTAGTTAAAGTGCTAATATCTACACCCTTTTCTCGGAGTTTTTCCAGTCTTCTCTCACGCCTCAACAGCTTGGCTTTTTTGCATGGTGCTTTAGTGGGATCGGGCCCATTATCTGCAATATGAACACTCTACTCATAAACCACCACCGATAAACCTACAATACCAGATCTACAACATCACTCAAATAGTTAAGACTGTCACTTTATTTATAGCTAAGCACTCCACAGGAATGTTAACAGAAAATTGAGTCCAAACATGAAAAAGAAAGTTTTAAAAACCAAAAAGTTAAAGTATTACAGTAATCATAAAACCTGTAAAAAGAAGCTTGAAGTTGGCTGGAAGAAATCTTATTTTCAGACATACTCTATTCACCATATGGGATTAATTGCAATAGTAACTAATATAAATTTTACTTACAATTAGGAAAATTACTTTGACATATGAGTTGAATACATGTATGAAGTTCTCTATTAACATGAATGGGTTATAAAATTACACGATTTGTAACTAATATTGTTTTGAAGAAGTTCCTCCAAATTAGCTGTGAGCTTACTATACCTTTTTTGACTGACAAAACATTAGATGTTGCAGGAGGATCCTCACTTACAAATCTGATTAATGAGGTGTCACCTAAAAATCAATCCATAAACAATTAAAAACTGAACCCATAAAACTTACAAAATACTAACCATTGTAATAGTTAATAATAAATATCTTTATAATTATCATTGTCAAATTTAGAAGATTTAACCAGATCACCAGAACAGGAATAAAAGATTTTATTTACCTTGCGCTGCTTCATTTTTCCTAGTAATATAATTAAGTTCTTCAGAGTGAGCAGTAACATCTATGTTTAATATTTGGGGATCTCTTATTGCTTCCATAAATTGCTCATGTCCCTCATCTAAACAGTCTATATGCATAGAGGTCTGGCTAGTAGACATTTTTCTATAACCATCAGTTTCTGAATGACAATTTTCACCAGACAGAAACTTATTGACTCGTTTCAATATTTTCTTCTGAGACTTACTAGCTCTAAATTCTAATGCTTTACACCTAATAATTAATTACTTTTAAATAAATATACTTAGTCTTATACTAAATTTATAAGGTTGTAATTGATTTTAACTATGTTAACAAGGACAAAATTATATGACTGATACTTGCCGTATTGTATATGAAGGGCAGCAAGTTACTTCTAATGTAGGCTTGTAGCAATACTTGCCAGAGCGCCTCCAACCTCTGTCTACCAAATCTTGATAATCTCTTACAGTCATTGTATGAGCCCATAAGCCTGAAAAATATCTTACTAGTGAAAGAGTCCAAATTTTATCCTATTAAAGAATATTTCATCATAGTTATTTTTATTATATTAAAAATTTATATGAAGTTCACATAATTATGCAGCGGAAAAATAAAATTTTATAAAATGGTTATAAATAAATAAATACAAGTTCTAAGTTGTAATTTAAATGTATTTAATAAGACATTCGCTAATGTTAATCTCTACTGTTATATAAACGGTTTTTAAAAAATATGTATTTGGCTCTAAAAGTGTGAGTATTTAAGAAAAACAAAGAAATACCATGACTGTAGCTAGTATCTGGGTTTTTGCAATAGCCACACTTATATCTTTCATGTTCCGCATAATACTCCACAATGCTAACAGACATCATGTTGTTGTTCCTGATATTATGTAAGCAAATCCAGAATTAAATGATTTCTTAAATCTTTTAATGAATAAATTCCAATTTGATTTAAAATGTCAGTCATGCACATGACAAATTATATGACAGTGACAATGCCACTTAAAGCAGAAGCTAAAGATTGCCACGTTTAATATCGAAATTACTTATTCAAACTCTTCTTAAAAAATTAACGTAATAAAAAAATGTTTAATTGATAGTAACAAAAACAAGTAAACAATAAAATTTTTAAATTTTCTGACACTAAATTGAACATATAATATATGACGTGTTTATTTGTAACTTAATTAAACAATCTATTCAGGCCTATGTCCAGCTGTTAACGTCTATCGGCTGATGATGATGATGAATCTATTTAGTTACAAAATCCGAATTTTTCTATTCTTTATTGAATTTTACGAAACATCAATTTACAATTAAAACGATAACTAGTATAATTTTAAAGCAGTTTCCAATTATAGCTTAAAAAAATAAGTAACATGTTTTCTTAACAATAAAAACATTTTATAATTCCAGCACACAAGCAGAAGTTATATTTTTCCTGCATTCAATATCAATAATTTAACTAAATCATTTTCTCTATCCGGCTACATCACGCACGCATAAGCATCTCGAAAATATAAATGCTCTTAAATAAGGTAGTAGCTGAAAATCAGTATGTTGTTCACTCCATGGCAACAGTTACACTGAGCTATGGCCATTTTGTATCATTACAGTACACACGGTAGCAATGATTATCTAAAATATTACTACGTTAACATATTTTTGTTTATCTTTGTTCTATGATATAATGTTTTTGTCTATTTACAAGTGTGCTGTACTGCGTGAGCAAATAAACGGATTTATCTATCTCTCTATCTGATGTAAAGTTACTGGATGTAGCAACAAATGAATGAATGTTCACGAAGTTCTAGTTTTTGTAAAAAATTATAGTTCTTTATTATAAGTTTTAAGTTTTCCTCACTTCTATAATTGTACCAAAAATATTAACTAAAATAAACGATTAAGTAAATATATTTTTTTACCAACTGTAGTATTTACTTTATTATTTAGGCTGCAGATACCAGGTGCGCAAGCCCAGTATCCTATGAGCAGTCAGTCAGTCAAATGATTAACAGCATTAAACATAATTAGAGAATAGTGTTTACTAATTTAGTAAAAGAAGGTAATAAAGTATATGTATATATATATATATATCATTAAAATATTGTACAATTTAGTATCCGTTTATAGTATCCAGCATCCGCACTAATAAACATCACATACGTTAAAAAGAAATATTTAATACTTAATTTAAAATAAAAATCGATGGTACCCAAAAATAATTTATTTCTTTTTACCAAATTGAGGCCAAAAAATATTATAAGATTAGATTATTAATGTATTAATGATAAAAAAAAACTTGCTTTTGTTATGAGACTGAACTGTATTATATCTAAAAATAATAATACATTTTTACCTTTATTTTTAATTATAAAACACTCATAGTAAATTAATGAGTAATTGGCAGTCACTAAGTTCATACAACTTACGCAGAATCATCTTCGTCTACCTCAGCAATATTTGACATTACAGAAGGTCTTACGTTAGCAGTATTAGTTTTTCGACGAGGCCTTAAACATAATATTTATATATTTTTTTTATGTTATAACATATCCATTACTTAATAAAGTTAAAAAAGGAGGCACTATGTGAAGTTATATCGCTTACTACTGTAAACTACACTTCCTATAACAATAAAAAACTATTTTGAGATATTGCTTGTAAACCACATTGCGCTCGTCACCGTTAGACCTAAGGTACTAAATATTATGTTAAAATACTAGTAATTTCACAAGCAACACTGGTTCCTTCAAACTATCTAGATGGTCTCCAACATTACTAACCATAAGTGCTTTCCTTCATATTAAATCTGAAGCTAAAAATTAGACTAACTTTACTCAAATAAATATTTAAATGAATTCATAAAAAAATTACTATAGGTCAATCCAGCGAACTCTAGGAAGCTGTGAAAATCTTAGCTAATAATGTTGTTAAATGTATAAAAATCATCACCGTCAGCCAAAAAATTATTGGCAATGTATACATACACTTTTCTACCAACTTGGATATTGTTTATAAATAAAAACTGTATCCGAAATAAACAAAAAATAATAACACTATTTATTTACCTATTTGTAATAGAATTCCAAGGTTGGGGGTTAGTTTGGCCCCAAATTAAAAAGATTAATCCGGACATAAAAAGTATTGTAGCGTGAAAACACCAAATATTCTTCCAGACATAGACAGAATTCTGAAAGTTTGCAAAGAGAGTTAAAATTGAGGATGATTAAAGGAAAATAAATATAACAAAAAGTTAAATATAATACTTTGAATTTATAAGTAATTTCTCCTACGCATAACGACACGATAATTCCAGAAGTATTTCCAATAATTTTGATAACTGTATTTATTGAGTTTACGTACATTGGCGTTAATTCCTGTTAAAAACAAATATTACATTAAAGTTAATATATCGTCATTTTAATTAATTAAAATATATATATTTAAAAAAAAAATATAGTGTAAGGGGACTTGACCCAAGACTTGACACTGGACCCAAACCAACCTCATCTACTCATAGTGCACCCTGCTAAACAACAAACGAGGCTCTGGCTCCCAGCAACCTGCATTGGGCCAGTGGTGGGAAATAACCCAAATCCCCCTTTGGACCCTCCTTCGGTTTTCTGATGATATTAAGCGCTTGAAAGTCACATTGAATCCTACAGCTCATCTGATACTGAGCTCGTGGACTCGGATCCACGGCCTGTTAACCCATATGAACCTCTACAAAAGACGGTCCCTAGAGCCCCGCGGTACCAGAAGTCATACTGACTGTAAGGTAGCGGGAAGCCGCTATATGCCGGGAGCGCAGGACCGCCGCTGGATGTGGAAATCTTTGGTGGAGGCTTATGTCCAGCAGTGGACGTTTACCGGCTGATGATTGATTTGGTGGATTGAAAAAAAATATATATTAAACACAGTACTAACGTAGCATATGTCAAATGTCAGATCCATTCCGGCAGCAGTGAGTGTTACTGCAATCGTTAAAATTGTTGGTCCTGGTATTGCGGGAAACAACCACAACGAAGAGACAAAAATGCCAGGTATTACATGTGCTAGTGAAAAAATTTATATTGAAAATATCGTTTACATTTCACTAAATCAAAATAGTTGTATGAATTTATCATTTAGTTTACTTACATACGAATATAAAATACTTCCTAATTTGTTTAATTCTTTTTATTTTGTCTTTTTGTTTATACCAATAAAATGTTTGTATAACTATTGTACCTAATATTAATCTTAACAGAAACGGTAAAGCCGTAAGTGCGGAAGCCTGGAAAGTAAATTTTACTTAATATCTAATAGACGGAAATATTTTAACAATAGAAATGACAACTTACTTCGTATAAGGTATATTTGAGCACTAGAGTATAATAAAGAGGGCCGTGTATGCACAGAGAAATGATTATCCATGAATATCCAAAATTTAAAATACATAAAGCCCAGAATGATACTGATTTTAATATTAATTTCCAGGGAGCTTGAGTATTTGTTAACTGAAAATGTTATAAAACTAGACTAGCTTATAATTTATTTTAAGAACATATTTAATTTTTTCAGCCCGTTTATTGACGAACATCGCCACCAATTCATTACTGCAAAAAGTATTATAATAGTACATCTTTCATACAATGCTAATTTGATTCTGTTGTAAAATGTAATATTTTTTATAATATATAAATGATAACTTGTATAATATTTTAAATTTCATTACCATTAAATTTAATATGACTTTTAATTAATGTGAAATAAACGTTGCCTCTATTTCTAAGATTTACATTTTTTTTTAAATCATAATAGGCAACATGCTTACTTTTATTGTAAATATATTTCCTATCGTATTAGTCAAGTATTCTAACTCTTCATTACTTATGCACGGATGTCTTCCTGGCGAATCTGATACGATAAGTATCCACACTGTAGACCACAATATTTGGAATGCACCACAAACATAAAACCCTACAGGCCATCGAGAATAAAATTGCACAGCTGCGCAAATCAAAAATGTGGAACATGTTCCCGTCGTAATACCTTAAAATATCAAACAAATAATTCACTATCCTATACTAAAATGCAAACTTTACTTTAATAGTTACTATATGAAATAAAAGCTAAATTACAAATAATTCATAAATGCATAAACAGTGCATTTTATAAGCGGTCAAGGCCAAATTCCGCTATGCTGGCCAAGTGCAGATTAGCGAAGGTCATGTGTTTACGGAAGTTCTGTTAGGGTCGAAGCAAATAACTTTCAAGACGGATAGCACGAAGACCCATTATCCATACAAACAAGCTATAATCGCTTCAAAATTATAACTACTTTGCTATATAGCTATAACGGAAATTAATGTGTTGTCTATTTTAAGGTGTACTAATATTAATAAACAATTAACCCTCACCACAGTATGCCCACATAAAATGATTTCTTTCTATAGGTGGTACCCAATGTCTCAATACTTGAACCATGCTAGGTAGCATAGCACCCTAAAAATTTCCATATTATTCAATATTAAAGTAATGTTATGTTTAATAAATTAATTTTAAAAATTTATAAAATATGTTTAAATTGTACCAAAATTAACGCTTGAGAAAAAATGAGACAAAAGTGATTTTTATTATGCCTAGACGAAAAAATCTTGTCATAACTGTTAGAAAAACATGGAAAAAGCACACTTACCGCGCAAAAGCCTTTAATAATTCGCACTGAAAATAATGACCAGAAGTTGTGGTACGCAGAT
Source organism: Ornithoptera alexandrae (assembly GCA_029030555.1). Lineage (NCBI taxonomy): Eukaryota > Metazoa > Arthropoda > Insecta > Lepidoptera > Papilionidae > Ornithoptera > Ornithoptera alexandrae. The sequence continues at coordinate 2,005,352 of JARDVY010000064.1, read as the reverse complement.
GCAGGGGTAATACAATTTAATATACCTGATACCATACCTGCAATTCCCACTACCCATGTTGGCCCCATCCTAGGAATTCAGAAACCACATAAATTCAACACATTTTTCTAAGAGATTTTTCTTGTACATAGAGGAAACAGTGTCATACCTATCGCCGATATTGTGAAATATAGGAAAACAAATACAATATCCTATGTGGTAAGCAGAAAACAGTTTAGCCATTTTGATTTCGTCCCAAAACATTTCATCAATTATTGTCTGTAAAAAAGCACGAAATATTGGAAATATCATAATGATTTTACTTAAGATCACAAAATCATCTTACCCCTCTTCTTGGGACAAAAACCTTTCGATTGGAATCGTTTTTCAAAGCTTTTAGATTCATCCGTTCTATTTCTCTCTTTGAAATTTGAACCATATCAACAATATGAACGCTTAAGTTGTATCGGACAATATATATCAAAAAATAACCTAAAAATATCATCATTCCAATCTTCAATCTTGAATTGGTATTATAAAATTCTATCATGAACCTAAATTAATAAATAGATAATAAATTCACTCACTATGACACGGATCCTAATTTTGAGCATATTTAACGAACAAAGAAAAAGTAATTGGAAAGGAAATAAACAACCGCCCGCACGGCCTTCGTGATTATATTTAATAACTTTTATAAAATATTTGTAGATGTGATGGAAATGTAGCTTAATAGAATTAATGAAAATAACTTGTGTACAATTTTACAAACATTTATTTGTTATTTTATCATACAATAATATCTTATTTTGTTATAAAAAAAATAGTTTTACAGAGTACACAAACAGTCAATGTATTCATCAGTCGGTGACTATCTTATTCTCATTTTCGCGTATAACATTAAAATTGAACAACCTATTAAATAAGGAGACAACATCAATTTTGTCAAAAAAATCAATTGGATAATATAGCTTATTTTGGATATTCGAAAAAGAAATGCAAACAATTATCTCAAGTTATGAATGAGTGCTTAAATGTTCCTCATTTCAAGGACTAAGTTCGCAAAAAAGTCTATTTAACAAAGATAGACTTTTCATCAATTATTTAAACACAATAATGATAAATCAATCTGTTAAACCTGATTAATTTAATGATTATAAATGTCTTAAAACACTTCCTATAATCACTAAAACATATTTCTTGTGCATAATGTACACTAAATAATTTATTATAAATATTCTTACGGATGAAGAAAACTTAAATGCAAATCGGCTTTTTAATTAATAACCAAACCGTATCGTTTAAATTATCTTAACTAATATTTAACTGGAATTTTAAAGTAAAAATGAAATTATTCGTTAATTTAAAATATTTGGTAGTAACAATCACAGTATGCGCAAATGTAATTTAAACTATCTTGGCTGCAATCAATGCACGAAAAAAATATGATATTCAGTTGACTCTGAAGCGTTATAATCAGGTTGATGATGTACAACATTACCTGATATACGAAGAACAAATTAAGAAAGTATGCCATTTGACCAATTGGAATGTAGAGATCATAAATAGGTTCAATTTAAAGAATGTATTGAAATATACGGTTTACATATACTTTCCAGTCGTTATTTTTGTTTGGATGATGGTTATATTAAAAACTATGTCATTAAATTAGTATTCTTTAGCGTTTTTAATAATTCATTTATAGTAATATACATTAAAAAGAATCATTAATAGAGTTGTCGTAAATGTATGAATTATTTACGATTTTATATTAAACCTGTCTGTGTAACGAACTGAGCGATTTAGGATATAACGCTCAAGGACGTATCCTTACGATCTCGATAAGTATCATTTTTTATTGTCATCTCACTCATCTCCTTGCGTTCCTTGTGCTTAGTTTTGTCGCACTCCTTCTCATCGTCTACGAAATTCCATGATTGTATGTTACCAGTTCCAAATAATATGAAAAATATCGCCGAAACTATATAAACAGACGCTCCTACGAAAAACACTGGTCTCCACTGATCAAAACTATTCTGAAAATAGAAATGAAGATATTAAAACAGATCCACAAAATTATCTAGAAGTAGTGGTAGATTCTAAATATTTACCCCGCTTCGAGTGAAGTAGGCGGTAATCATAGGTGTGAAGAAACCGGCTGTACTTCCAACGAAATTAGCAATGCCATAGAGAGTTCCTGCATAATTAGGTGCTAAGTCTTGATGATTTTGAAGGTTTGTTAGAGTAGCCGCACCATTAAAACCCATTGACATCGTTATCATTGTTACTGATAACGCCGTGGAGCAACCAGTGTAGACCAAAAGAATGAGCAGCACCCCTGGCAATATATGTGAGAACAAGCAGAAAAATTTCCTTATTGTTGTGGTAGTCATCAACTTCTTTGAAAGTATACAATCACCGACTGTTCCAAAGATAGTGGCAGAGAATAATCTTGCAAGGTAAGGTAAAGCCGATATTATTCCAGCAGCGGATAATTCAAAACCGAGGACACTTGAAACGAATTTAGGTCCAACCGTCATAATAAAGTATAGACCCCATAAGTTCCCGTAGTGTAGTACTGTCATTGCTAAAAACGGAAATGATGTAATGATGCTCTTAAACGGCGGCAAGCCCTGAAAAAGTGAAGTGTTGGTTATCATAGCCGGTCAAAGCTTAAATAAAATCTAAGGCTTTTATAATAAGTAATATTAAAGTTTTAACTTATAGTAATAGCACAGTTTGAAAAGTAACCGAAGGTCAGTAGTGGTAAAAATAATCCTAATTCTAATTTATAACAATGTCTTCAAATATCTCTGTAAGAATTTTTATGTACATATGTGTAAAAATAGTAGTAACGTGAACTTCAAAATTGTAAAACCTTATCTAACTTTCTGGGTAATATTAAATAATACAAACAAAAGATTATCAAAAAAAATCTTTTTGTCTATTGAAAAGTTACACTTTAATGTTAGGTCTATACAAACATGCGTAATAATTTGCGCGGTCAATATAATTTTACCTTGGATTTAGTGACTCTGTCACCGAGGGCGTCTAATATATATTTCCTTTCTTGGTCAGAAATTCTTGGATGTTCATTAGGTGTGTCCGCGACTAAATACCACCATAAGATACACCAAACTAGGGTAAGTGCTGCAGGAACGTAGAAGGCCGATGCCCATCCAAACTTTTCAAGTAATGGTCCAGTTAAAGACCAAGTTACTACTGTACCTAATGTACCTCCCATCATAGCACTTACAAACTTTCCTTTTTCTGCTGGGGGCGCCCAACGAGCTACTAATACATGTAAAGCTGGATATATAAAGCCCTGGAACAAAGAATCATAAAAATATATCATGACGTTTGAAACATCTTCATGATTTGATCAGTTAACCTGTACCAGTACATGTCTCTAATATATTAAAATTTAACACCCATTTTACATGAAGTTCTTTTTGTTAAATTCACGACTTTTAAGGCATCATGGGACTAAGAACTCGTGGATCTTAAAATCACGAGCTAAAATAAAGGAAAATATATACTTAGATAAATAATTGATAAGTAAGGTGCGGAAAATGAGAAAAGCGTAAAGAATTGGAAAGTTATAAAATTGGCGCCGATGGGTAAAAGTGGAAATATAAATCACAGCATAAATTTTTAAATATATAGAAAACTAACTTGATCCTCAAAAGTACATTCGATGTCTGTAAATACTTTAATTAAACATTAAAATTAAAATTAATTTAGGAATTGTAAATATGACGATTACTATTCCTTTTTATATATGTAAACATTATTTAATTAATAATTAATTATTGTGTTTATTTACTCTTCTTTGCAAAATCATATTTTTGTTTAATTTTAATTTAGAAGTTTTGTAAAAGTCCCCCATAAATAGTTTTTAAGTTAGGATTCAGCATCCTGAGATACAAGCCTAGCTACGTTCAAAACCCACGGTTGTCATTGTATTGATAGTGTGAATACCGCTAATTAATTATTATTATTATTATTAAATGACCATAATTGTACATGAAATTCTCTAAAATATATTATAAGATATCGAACTCCTATTACATTATAACATATGACTCACCATATAATTATTATTGTTAAAGATAGATAAAAAAACATTTTGCAAATTTCTGTGAGTTTACTATCAGGTATATAATTATACTAGATAAAGATGATATATAACAAACTGTTTTAAAGATGACAAAGTCTCCAATGTTTGCTGACCAAGATTGTCACATTAAATAACGAAGAATATTGTACTAGACAATAAACAATACCAGTATCCATTTGCCCGGTGCTAAATAACACCGCAAACTAATGTTACGTCAACCAATAAGTTATTATGAATACTTATCATTCTGATTTAATATGTAGAGAACAAAAACTGATTATCAAAAGACATCAGGATGTTTAAAATATCTAACAGTTTTGCTAATTTCGTAAACTTTTCCACACATTCTACGTATTCCTCTAATTTTTCTATTTTGATAAATATGTATAGGACTGATTTATGTTTTAGCTAAATCTATAGATTCAATTTCTGGTTATGCAAATCAACCTTTAAATCTTTTTTCGTAAGTTTTAACAACTAGGTTTTTTCTTCGATATCGAAATTTCTTTGTAAATCGATATGGTCCATTAGAGAAACGTCAAAATTATGCATTGACGCCAGAATAAATAAATTATACGAAGAAAGCAATTTTTCAGGATAAGTCCAAAAACTTTTCTTTATCGCGATTAGAATTGGTATTCGAAGAACTCGGCTTTTAAGTTCAATTAGTTACAAATTAACATTAATATGTTAATTTATAATTATAAAACATAAACAAACATCTCTCCTCTTATCGTATGTAAATGTTATGCCCCTTACATATAATAGATAATATTCAATGCTTATGTCAAAAATATCAGACTCAATTTAATATTAAAATCTTAGTTCAATTAAAAAAATTAATTAAATTTTCAAATCTTACTCCGGCGAATCCGAGGAAGAATCGTGTCACTAAAAGAGCAACATAACTCATCCTAGCGGCAGCTGGTCCGAGAGCTGTTAACACCGCACTTGCAATGGACGATATGAGCACCACATATCTGGGACCCCAACGTTCAGCAGCCATACCGCCCACTAGGGAAGTAATAGGGTAGCACCAAAAATAGGCACCAAGAATCATAGCCTGTTGGTTCGTCGACCATTCGAATAATGCGCCCCCGGAAACCTATAAAAATAACCATAACATTATAGAAATTATTTGTTAGTCACCATAATAATGTCAACCTGAAACAATTATTCTCTTAACCCAAACATAACGTGGAAATACTAATATAATGCCTTCAAAAATATATGAAAAATATTCTAATTGGGAAAAGAATTATATTGACATTGAGATCTATATCACCAATGATGTCATACTCCTTATTTGCATTACAAAAGAAAAACCTGAGTTTATTTGTGGAAAAATCCATAAATATTATTTAACTAATTTTAATGTGTATTTGTCAAAACCTATAATGTAATCGCACACTGCCAAATATGCAGTCCACATAGCACCGAAAGATCTACAACAAAGGCAATGCCAATACATTCATATTAAAAGCAAACAAAGTTATTTCAAACTTTAATTCCGAGGCACAATCTATGAGCGGATTTCAATTTTTTATTTACTTGTCATATACAGTAACTTTTTTAAAATAAAGTCAAATTAATCGATTTCCTCACCTGCCTCGGAGCCTCCCTGATTTCCGCAATATCATTGTTATGTATACTTTTGTTCACTGCAAGATCAGCTGTTGGACCGCAATGAGATCTAACTCTGTATAATGGATTTAAAGATTTATTTATTCAAACTAAGGAAAAAAAATTAAGTATCACATAATCTTTACAAGTAGTATAATTTTATTTCACATGTAATAAAATTTATTATATCCAATGCTCTTTGCTGAATAGTTCTCAATTAACCAACTCTATTTCCTTTACGGTTATGGGATATGATATAATGTCCACCGACAATGACTTCGAACATAGTAATACTACCAACGTGTAGCAAAGCTTGATAATACCCTAATAAATACTATAAATTTTGGTACCTGGTTTCAAATGGTGATAAAGTCAACGAGGTGAAATTAAGTTAAACATTTAATAAATGGTAGCGAAAATAAAAAAGTAATTTATAATATGGTTGTCGATATAAAAGTCGTAATCTTAATAGGAAATTCTCGTAGATTATTCATATTATATAAAAATTTAAAACCGATAGGTCAGGAATTTACAATAAAGTTTGCAAAGGACGCAAAGGCTTATTTGAAAGTCAATAACCTTTTTTATCAATAACATTAAAACGCTTTCCTTTTAACAAACCAATCACCTGTTTTTACTATAAAATCGGTATAAATTAAATATGAATAACAGTGTTTACTGTTTTAAATAAATACGTCGTTAATAGATTTGTTTTCCTCGTTTGCTTAGCACCGAGATGCCTAAAATAAGATAAACCGCATCATTACTTAACATTTTCGAAGTCGGTTTTTACGTTTTAAATAATTGAGAAACAAAAAGTACAACGCAAATGTTGTTTTTATTGTGAGTTGTTTACTTACGAGATGTTTCTAGGTGTTGGAGGGACCATGGCAATGAGATTCAAGCTCATATTAACACGAAGCATGTAAACCACCCAGCAGCTTGTGAAAATCATGAATCCTAAGTTCAACCTTGCAGGGATCACGTCTGAAATTAGGAACAGATAGTTAATTAAAGAAAAATTAAGTGAAATATTTTAACTAATCGTTCTTAACTTTAGGTAAGAATTCGATTTGCTCGGTACTGAGTTTAGTGTTTTCCTATACAACGTGCAAAGTTGAACCTTTACACCACTATGTAAAAAATCGGAAGTATTTGAAATATACGGAGCACCTTTCGATATACACATGTCGAAAGACGCTCCATATACCACAGGTAAATAAATTTGCAAATAATAAATTGCTGCCATTTATGGATAAAAGTTTACATGTGATAGAAACGATAAAAAGACAAGACTGCAATATTTTATCCACATTATGGATGGAGATAAATATTATACATTACTACTGATGATGCAGAATCTCATAGTTTAAGAATCTGTGGGGATTGTTTTACCTCAATGCTCTCTCTGATATGCCTCTGAGGTAAAAATTACCGTTAACCGCCGAACATGGAAAACAAGAACTAAGAAGTTGTGGATAATAACTAATTCCCTCTGAAGCAGAAACGATAGACTCCTGTTACATTTTAATTAAATAATTACCATTTGCATTATTACAACGCGTACATCGTCATGTCACATGTACTTAATCTACGACTGTCTCATGAAATACAATAATGCGAGTGCACATTATGTCAATCGTCCAACCGCACCTAATAATTCACGACAATAAGAATTCTTATCCGCGTATAGTTATATAAGATAAAGTTTATTCTATTTCCTTATTTTATTTTCTTTAAAGTAGTATTCTAGAAAATTTCTACGAAGTCCACTCACAGGATAACGATCTATATTATAGATTAGACCTAAAGAATTTCTATTGCATACAATATACACACGTATAAAAATAACGATATTTATTTTAGATAAAATAAGTTTACTTTAGGTCACAGTAAATTTAAATAACTACCGTTTTAACATACGGACGCACATATTTCATTTTAAATATTTTTTACCGAAAAGTAAATATGACGACATACGTGCAATGATCGGAAAATATTATTTTTAATTGTAAATAGCATTAGCTCTTAAACTAGAATCTCGATTAACAATGTTGGAGCCGCATTAAATATTTGCATAAGACTGTAAATAAAGTAAGTTTTATTGAAAAACAGTTTCATTTAAAGATGTATTTTAATCACTGCGATATTTAATTTATTCGCACAGACCTGCCACAGTTATTGACTTTTATGCAATTAAAAACTGCTTTTTTAATTAAACCAGTATCCATTAAGAAGTTATACTCGACACCAAATAATAAGTAACGTATAATTTATTTAAGAAGATATAATGTTTGAAACAACACATAAGACCTGTCTTATGTATGATCGAAAACAAATGAGTCAATTGTGTATTCCAAACGAAGAAAATTATTTACGGCGGATTAAGATATATCACATAGAATATTATAATATTACACCCCTGATAAAATTCGCTAGGAGACTCTGCAGTATACCTACATATTGTGAGTTTTCTTTCATTTGTTAGATTTTAGATAATACGTAAAAAGAAATTATTTAAAAAAGTAACGATAAATTATTTAAACTTTAACATCATTCCACTTATTACTATGTCTTATCTTCAGCATTATTATAACAAATGTTTTGATCGATGTAGCATAAATTTCCTAAAACCGTGTCTATTTGAAAATGTGAGATAAAATTGACAGAACGAATAATGAGATGTTTAGTAGCAGCACCGCTTAAGTGAAATTTTTTCCGTTAACTTTTTAATGTTTTATACAGTTATCCTTCATAATTTTAAAAGTAGGTTGGTAAATAATCATAAAAAGCTAACTTATAACATGTCACAATTCATAAATGTAAAAAATTAACAGGAAAACACTATTATTACTTGCCATATTGTATAAATTCGACGTTTTTGCATAAAACATTTTTATTATAATTTTACCATCATTATATATTTAACCCCCACAGTGTCCTTCATTTTACACGGTAAATACAGTAAGCAAAATTTACGAGTACATAAAATTATTATAATACACTTCTATAGCTTCCTACATAATATATGTTGCCTTATTTAACGTATGCAATATAATTGAGCAAGTCTTTGTAATTGAATAAAATTATGTGATTTATATGTAATTATTAATTACATTTACAGATAAAGTAAACTACCACGAAGTGCGTACGAGAAACGTGACAGTCTTTTTACTTCATATGATTATTGCTTATCCTACAATCACAACGTATAACTCATATTGTAGTTGAAATTATAGAAATAAAAATAAAATATTTATAAACATGAGATTAATATGAAGAATAAATTTTTCTACAACTTTTTTATTATTCAAATAACTGTTTCATAAAATTGTCAGATCCAAACGATTTGTTAATGTTGAAAACAATGTATACCACGGAGTTGATTAAAAAACTCTTATTGTTTATATTCAACCCTACAATAGAAATATAGGAAATATTAAGTTTAAACTAACTTTTCTTTTATTTGACAAAGATACAAAACGAATAAGACGTTCATTCAATGACTAGTAAGACGCTCGCCCACAATTATATGTCGCTAGTTAGGATGACATACACTACACCAAATATAGCTCGTCGTCTACTTGACATAAGATATTAAGTCTCGTTGGTACAACTTATTATAATTTCAATTATTTATTTTGATGAAAAATTATTATTTAAGCATACGCTGATACATACTATATCAAGCATAACATTATATAGTGTAAAAATAAACGTTTTATCAATGTATACGAAATTTATGTTCGCTGCATCGAGGAAATGATGTACGAGAAATGAGTATACATAAAACACAATAGTTCATTGTCAGGACGTTTTACGAAACGACCTTGACAACGACTCCTATTCTAAATCGTTACAGTTTATCTATTCATAATTGTTACCTTATATTATCAATTCGAGTTCATTTTATTCTTTACTGTTGGTAAGTGCTTCTTACCTGAGATCGCCTAGATAGATACCACCGTAGTTCCTATTTCTAGTGCCAAACAGTAGTGTACAAACGTTACCGTTTTCCGGATTGAAAGGAGTTGTAGTTAGTGAAATTACCAATCATTTCAACTCCATAATAATAATGAAACCACCTCCTATATCTCAAGGTGACGAGCGCAACATGGTGCAGTGTATAACATCATAACTAACGCCACGTTGCTATGGGCGGCCGTGTTACTTACCATCAGGTGAACATCCCGCTCATCTCATCGCTTCATTGGATAAAATAAAAAATATGAAAGTTAACATGCAACAAGTTTTGCCGAACTTTAAGTTTTATCTACTTATTCGCATATATTATTCGATACAAAATCATGATGTGTCTCTAAAGAAACCATTAGTCCTTCGATTTATCAAATCTATTCCTAAACTTACCTTACGTGATGTAGCGACTAATTGCTCCTATTAAGTATTTTGAGAAGTCTTTCTTAATCAGGCAAAAAAAGTGTTTTAATAAGTTTAACATGTTGGTATATTATTTGCGTTACTGTTCCTGTTTATTTGTGTGCATATGATATTGCAGCCCCTTAACGTTTCGTTCGACCTAGGATTTTTTACCAGCCTTACAGCGCCTAAAATCTTGTCTTTTAACATGCAGGTCCCGGATCCAGTTTCAAATTTCGGGGGCGACCTGTGAGTTTGGTTGGTGGCTGGGTTTTGACGGCTGGCAACAACTCTAACAACATAAACCTGGTGCCATAGAAACATTGCTGCTTTCCGACTGTCAACCGATTAGAGCGATAGTATTTTGAGCAAGTATGCCTCACCGTCCAAAGCTTTATTGTCACTTAACACCACGTGTAATTGTGTTCAAGTTATAGCCATTGTTGATAAAAAAATAATGATTTAAAATTCCATTGAGCTCGTTGTGAAAGAAAGTAGTAATATTGTATTATAAGCATATAATTCAATGGTAGCTGAGCGAGCCGAGATAAAAATCCAATAAAACCCACGTACACAGCGCGGCTGAACATTCTTTTATCGTCAATGTTCCGAGTTCGAGCGTCAACATCGGCCCGTATTTAATAACAACGCGAGGCTTCACTCCACCGTCATCTGTTGACGTTAGTGTGTCGGTGGAAATGAAACGGTCGAGTTTCCCAAACACATAACATAATTCTCATTAAACTGCAACATCGGACTTAAGTTATGCATTTTATACACGCACTAGACGTTCCCAGTGCACTAGCCGTAATATAGAATTAGATTTGAAATTAATACTTGAAATTAGTCAGAAATATTCTTCTGTTGCTCAGCGGTATTCCGCCGCTACTCGGACGCTATCCCGTTATTAACACTCCCGCAATCGGTTTTGGGGGAAACATTTCATAAAATCCGTTCTTAGCTGACCTATGCTCGGTAAAAGGAATATTCCTACCAAACGCCAAATCTCTTATTGTACCGGAAACATCGTGATGAATCGCTATATATATGTATAAAGAAGCAACGTTAACCCTCTCCACCTTTATTATTAAGAAATAACGGATGTAGATTGAGTTCTTATACGAAGCGATCATCAAAGCAAAAACAAATTGGTAAAAACTAAATTCTACATAAGCAATCGAACTTCATGGAATCAGACAACAAAAAGATTAGGTATTCTATATAAAAAAAAAGCCGCTGAACTCGAAGTCCTAAATGGATAATACTGAATATTGCTATATGAAATCATTTTGTGATATGAAATCAATCAAATAAAATATATACTACCTACAAACTATTTATTTTAATGTAGACCTCGTTTATTTTAATTTTTTATTACAATTTCAAACTATATTGAGTTTTCTTTAATTTTGAATATATAAATATTCTCTTAATTTAAGCGTAATAACAACAACGTTTTTATTTTAATTTATATTTTAATCTTAAACAATCTGAAAACTACTATTTATATAGTTTCAATATTGCGGCAGGACACGTAATGAGCTTAAAATAACTCTATGAAATTAAATGTGTCAATTCCTATTTTAATTAGAAGACCGAGTAAAGAATGTGGATGTAATTAAATGCAATAAAAACCTGACCAACAAGTTTGAAAAGATATTCTAGAAATAGATTGCAAGAAATAGAATTAAACGATCACAGTAAGAAAATAAGGGGATGTAGTTTCAATGGAAGTTTTTTACATTATATCTGAAAATATTGCTACAAACGGTTTTAATAATATATATATTCTTAAAATAATTCCGGTTAAAAGAATGTCATTATAAAAAGTGCGGCGACATTTGAAACTTTTTCAATTACTAAACATTCAGGCCACATTATCTAAGTAAATTTACTTTCAATTTATAAACTATGTATACTTTGATTAAATTTCCTCAAATTTGTATTCCTTTATCTCAACTTTTTATCAAGAAAATTAATCGAACAATATCCAGTTTGCTTCTCGAACAAAATTCCAGTTTGTTTAAGATTGAATTATATAAGATATTCTGCTGCAAAAGGCCTTGACAGTTTAATAGTTGGGAGACGAACTCGCGATTTACAAGAACTTTTTAGACCGTTAGTAAGTTTATCTTATCTGCCTAAAAATTTCTTCTGATGAAAAGTAAAAAATGTTTTTACACTACTATATATGCAAATGTTTCAGTTTACGATTTTGGATAATATTTTATAAATATTATGATGAATTAATATCTGTACTATGCTTTTATAGACATTGTAACCGTGATAGCTCGTTTGTACAATGGTAAGCGGTTTTTGTCTCGAAGAAGCCTTAGTTCGATGCCCTATAAGCCTGCACTTAGTAAAGAAACACACCTTGAGAAAATCTAAGTTGGAGGAAGATACAGATCTGCATCTGTAACTTCCATCAACACGCACTTGGCAAACGTGGTAGATTAATTGCCTTAACTCTCTCGTCGCAGTAGTGGAAAAAAGGTGGACTATATATAAATATATATATGTATATATATATATATATATATATATATATATATTTTTAAAACCATAAATCATATTCCATACAAAAAATATAGAGTAATATTTGTTTCAGCCTTACCTGTTTAGAACTAATATATCACATCAATCATTATTATTATATACACGTATCGTTAAAAACCGAACGCACTCTTCCATCGTATCTTTATTAAAAAAACCATAGAGCAGAACTGTTTAACGGTAGGAAAAAGTTGTTAAAATAACAATACTTAGTCACAATTTATTTAATTTCAATCCATTACTCATTTCAACAGATGACAATGTTGAGAATAATAATGTCGCTTCCACAATATTTTAAAGTTACGGCTGTTTTCATTATTTACAGCATTATTTATGTTCCTACGTATGCATAAATAAAATTATTTTATTGATATATACAAAACGTTAAAATAATCATTGTATTTCTTTTTAGTTCCCAAAATTTCATTAGTATATAAACTGCAAAATTTGCCATCCGATATCTTGAGTGCGTTTATTGTTTGATAAAATGATTGATTGCTTTTCGTTAAATTTCTAGAAACACCCTCTTTTGACCATGTTCGGTTTGAGAACCTAAAGTAATTGTAATTGTATAAGTGAAAACGTATTATTCCCTTGACATTAGTAATTCTGTTAAAATATTGTTACTACACATGTAGGTTCATAAAAAATAAACAGCGATAATATTTTATGAGAACGAGTCTAGGTCAATGCAGCTACAACTATCGCATACAATGATAGGAATGGATCCATCGAGTGATATTTTGATTATGTATGAAACTATTTTTACACCTAGCCAAAATTTACAACAAGAGCATTTTTTTAAACACACTATGAGCTAGAATTTAATCACGGGATTCACCTAATAGAAATTTGATTTTCCTTTTCGCATCAAAAAACGTTAACACCTAAATCAAAATATTTTTAAACCCATTTCTATTTTCTTTATAAATATTAATTCGACTTTATAATAGTTTATTGAATTAAAAGCTTAACTCTACTTTTAATTTAATTAATTATTATAAATTCCAAATAATATTTAAGGTAAAAGCATTTTCAAAATTTTATTAAAATTAGTTATTTTAAATTTTTAAAAACTACTTAAATTTTATTTAGAAAATATTTTTTTGCGAAAATTAAAACTAAGCAACATTTAATTTCAAATACAAACAAAAATGTTACCTATTTTAATGTGACAGAAATTTCATTGAAACATATTTTTAAAAAAATAAAGAAATATTACGTACCAAAAAATTTTAAATTGATCACAGCCATAATTAAACAATTTTTTTTTATTTTTTTTTCAAGATATACTTGATAATATTGGAATTACATACAACTCATATCACGTACATATTGTAATCAACCGAACGAAAAGTTAACACGCGTGGACAGTTAGTGACCGAATGCAGAATGTAAAACCACCGCGGCGTTTCTACAGCCACTGCAACCAGCGGACGTTGTAACGTAAACAATTATTAAGCTACCACTAGACTTTAGTTTTATATGTCCGAACATAGGCCGCCGTAATAATGTAATGCGCATACTCACTTCCTGGAATATTTTCTAGCAAGAAAACTATAATATTTTTCTAGTAACTCACATTACAAAAAGTGACTTATTTTATTCATAAATATTAAATCAATTTATTAAAGATGTGAAATTAAAGAACGATCACTTAAATTAATCTATTAAATGTAGGAAAGTTTCAAATAATTTATAATTTGAAAAACGGCAAAAAAAAAGGCAAACTAACTAATAATTTCATTATTTTTTACATGACTGATAAACATATAGAACTTATTTTACTCTATCTTTCTTTTACTGAAATAATATTGGACATTACAGTTTCAACATAAATGTAAAAAACGCAACATTGCTCTTGATATTATTAATGTACTTAACACATACGCTGACATGTGTAAGCAGCTTTAAGAGGGATCGACGAAGTTTATGGTAATTTTCAAACGTTGTCACTTTATTTCCTGTAATTCGATTTGAAAAAGAGCCTCGGCAACATCAATATTTTTTTTACTTGTAGCACAAATACACTTCTTTATTACCTCATCAAAGAATTTTTCCCAATACCTTAATAAATCAACATTATCGGCTTTATCGCAAGATAAAGCAGTTGTTATATTATTACGACACCTTAACCAGACCTTTAACGTAGCCTTTATAATATATGCTTCAGCATAAATTATTAATGTGTGGTATTTACATCTTAAACCGATCTATCTTTTATATACCTTCATTTTTCCGTACTTTTGAATATCAGATTCCAAATGATACTTTGTTTAATCGAATTGTTATAAGACAAGTCATATTGTACGTGTCATGTTGTGTAGATTTACATTTGATTCAAATAAAAATCAAATCATTTTTATGAACCTAAAAACCTTAAAATTATGCGTCAATCATTATTTTCCATAACAATATAGTGTGAAAAATTTCTTAAGATTGGAAAAGCGAAGTCATTAGTTAAAAATAAAGATCGTAATTGTTTCTTTACATGGACTTGTTATTATTTTTGAACAAACCCATGAAAAGGAAGACAGTTTCCTAGATGTTTTTGTCTTAGTTGATGGAATATAACTTAATTGGGGTGTCAATCATTGCGATGACGTGAATCCAAGCGCGAAAAATTAACAATATATTGTTCGCCTCGATTAGTTAAGCTTAAAAATTTTTTTAAAACATAAATTATTATGAAGTCACATAATGTTCTTAAAAAGCTCAGGCAATGTAGTTTAAAGAATCAATTGAAATGATAAAAAGTATTAGTTTTAAGTGCCGGGAATTATTTGTCGAAATGCAACCTTTATCTGGAGGACTATTGATAAGATAATACAAATATGTGACCCAACAATTTCATACCACCGAGTAGACCGAATACACATTTTTATTGTTTTTTGGAAATAATAAAAATTGTCGCTTAAAAGTGTAAGGCATAACAAATTTCATTAGTTACGGGACTAGGACCTTAACTAAATTTACGCGTAACCTAAGTGATCTGTTTTGTCAAATATCATGTAGTAACTATAATACCTTAACTACTACTACCGCTGTCGTCTTTACATATTACCTCACTAATTATTTAAATTTTATTTCCTTTCCAAAAACTAGACATTAATTACAAACAGATTTAGCTGCTTTCGAACGCTGACGTCAATCATTTTATAGGGTCTTCTGCAAAATTACTTAATTAAAACAATGAGAATATCAGTAAATTTTATTCAGATTATGAATATAATCTAAAATAAAAATATTTATAAAATCACGATAACACACTCTAGCAACATTTAATATGAGTTTTGAAAAATATATAAGTAAAGTAATGTCAATGTAGGTAATGCAATATCAATTTAATATAGTAATATTTGTAGTTTCATTTATATTTTTAAATGTTCGTTTCGTTTTATTTCTTCCTTGGATAACCGCAGACTCACATACAAATACTGATATGTTTATGTAATATCACCCTTAATAAAGTATTTTAAAAATCATAACAAAAATATCATCAAATAATGAGATGATAAATAAAAATATCTATGCAGTGTAGACAGATTAAAATAAAATTTATTTTTTTGACTATTGTTATCTGTATTTTCCATTCCACGCATCATACGTATACAGTTTTAAAAGTACCAAGCGAATAACTTTTATTTCCAAAAATGTATTTATTTTAATTTACTGACTTTAATATACGGTTAAAATTTAGTTTTTATTACCAACTAAAAAATATTATTTAAGTAATTGTTTTTAAAATTTTTAAGACATGTTTTATTTCAAGTAGCAACCCCAATTTTCTTTAAATTTTTCTCGGTTTTCGTACTGAGGTTCAGCAATAATATCAACAGTTGACTGCATTTTGCTGTCACGATAAATGAATACTTTAGCGATTGCTTACATAAAGTATCAGTCTTGTTTCCCAGGTCATTATCTTTTGACTTTTGTACAATTTAATACTTAACAAAAGTAATTTTTTTAAATATAATTTGTAATTTACGTTTTAAATATAAAAATAAAGTCAAATTCGAATTATCGAAGTAAGTTATTTTATTTTCTTACTAGCGCTTTATCGTTTTGTCCCAGTAACATTAAATTGGGCTTAAGATAAACTTTCGTTTCTACATTTTTAATTAAAAAATTATATTCGCAGCTGTTAAAATTCTTTTAATTTAAATAAAAAAAAATGTTCATCAGATATCTTGCTCAATTATCTTTTAGAAGATTTTTTCACGTATCAGCAAAACTAAATCAAGCAATGGGGATTGATGGTAATAACATTTTAGCAGAAAGCTTGAAGAAACAGGTAAATAAAAGAATTTCATTAATTTAATATATTTTTAGAACTTTTATCTATTTTTTATATTACAGTATAATGTACTTAATATTTTAATATAATTTTTTTTGTATCGTCATTAAAAAATCTATAAATATTTTTTCTTTTTTCATCAGGGTGTTGAGTATGTGTTTGGTATTGTTGGAATACCAGTTATTGAAACATCTTTAGCCTTTCAAGCAGCTGGACTTAAATATATAGGAATGCGTAATGAACAAGCTGCTTGTTATGCAGCACAAGCAATAGGCTATCTTACTGGTAAGTAAAATAAACTCTTCAACATACAAAACATGGTCACTTTATAGTTCTTAAAAAACTTTCAGTGTACATTGTATTAACTGAAAAGAAATATATCTTCGTATTTAATTATTAAAAAGTTAGTTTTATACATGAGATTAATTAAATAAATCAGTAAAAATGTTAAAAAAAAATACAAACCAAAGTTATTTGTGAAATCAACAGACAGATAGAATAAAATACATAAAATTTCATAATCCAGTTGTTCTTAGGAAAGCCAGGGGTATGTCTTGCTGTATCTGGACCTGGTCTACTTCATTGTATTGGTGGTATGGCTAATGCTCAAATAAATTGTTGGCCGTTGCTTGTAATAGCTGGCTCTTGTCCAGAAGATCATGAGGGCATTGGAGGCTTTCAGGAATGGCTGCAGGTAATGTTATTTTTAAACATTTTTTTAAGATACCTCACAATGTACATTTTATTTAGCTAAACACTTCAACTTTGAAGAGTATGAAAATAATTATTGTAGCCATGTAGTGTACTTCTTTATAAGAAATTATTGTTATCAAAATAATGCAAACATGAAAGAAATAAGAGTGTACAAGATAATACATTTTTCTATTTTACCTAAAGACATTATTAAAGGTTGTTAGTAGTAAATAAAGATTTTTAATATAGTCATTTACAACTTCAATCATTCGCCTGCACATTATGCAACTGTTTTTACATGTATAGTATATGTAAAAATTTATAATTCATTAATTCATCATCATCTCAACTGGTGGACTTCTATTGCTGTACAAAGATTTTATTTGTTGAAGTTTTACAAAAAATACACAATACTTACAATATTTAATGATTATACAATGGATTTTATTAAGATCAATAGGTATTAGACACAGATAGTATCAGTAAGTTCTAAAATTTTATGTTATTGTTATGTTTGTAATACACCTGCCACAATATTTCACCAATAGTATTATTTTGTTACATATTAACTGTTTGATATTTTAGCATATTGGTCCAGCGTTTATACAGAAATTAAGTTTTGTCTTTATAAATGCTCTTATGAATTTAATTTGTTATTAATCATACTATAGTGTATTATAGAATAAAGCTTATAAGTATATTATTTCTAGTGATACTTTTTACAAGAAGTCAAAATATTTTATACAATTTTTACAAAAACAATTATTAACACATTGATTTCAATATCTAAAGTTGTAGTCACATATCATTTCACATAGCAATTTGTCTAAAAAAAATCAATTACAGTTGTTATGTAACCATTAAATATGTTGTATTATCTCTAATGATTTATGAGATTAGATATATGGACATCACTATAAAAATTATTGTTGAAATATGTTTTAAAATTTTTGATAATATTAAATATTGATAAAAATAAAGAAAAGAAAAACATATTAACTATATTGTTTCTTTTTTACAAGTATTCATTGAGTACCATGTTAAAAGTGGCATCAAATTGTAGAGTAAAAATAAAGCAGTGGGTAGAGCACTGCAAAACAATCTAGATTCTTAAAAACCTTCAGTAGAAGCTGCCCAAATACTTAGCTTTTTACTTAGCTTTGTTTTCACAATAAATATTGTTTATGTTGAATAACACATGTAGTATTGCTAAGTGTCCGTTTATATAAAAGTATTTTATATAGATCCTGATTTTTATAATCATCAATATTTGAAAAGAAATTTTTCTCAAATTTATTAAACTAATAATTTTAATTTATATATAGAATAATTCATCACAGACATGTGTACATGGGAAAGTTTAAGTGTGATAATCGTAATACTTTTATAATTTGATATGCAATTGTTGCCTATTTTTAAGCTTGCCTCCTAGGCGCAGTAGGTAACAGCTTACCTTGTTATAAGGCATTAATTCATCATCAGAGTTACTTGGTTCGATTCCAGGGTTGTAGATTTCGTAGCAGGGTTTTTTCGAACTTTCTTGCTAGATACCACCCATATTTTAAATCTGCCACTGTGACAGCATTGCCAAATGAGAGCCAGAGTATTCTGGGTGGGGTATGGTTTAACATACATGGCCTTGTCACATAACATCATGTGAAATTGAGATCAGGTATTAGCCTGTTTCAGATATCATCATGATCATCATTAGAAAACCTATTTGGTCCATTTCTTAATTTCATCAAGCCATTAATCATTGTTTTAGATATAAAACTTACATACCTTCGTGTTCAGGTGGAGTCTAGTAGATTGTACTGCAAGTATGCGGTCAGACCGCCTTCGCCACGACTTATTCCACTCCATGTAGAGAAAGCTGTACGACTTGCATCCTCTGGAAGGCCTGGTGTCGCGTACATTGATGTGCCCGGAACTCTGCTCATGGTAACTACGATTATTTTGATCGATGTTTTCTTATTGGAACTACTGTTATTTAGAGCATATATATAAAAACGAGTTTATCAAAAAAGGCCCTCAATTCAACATTTGACCTGACCATCGGTTTTTTTTTTGGATACAATGAAACGAAGAAATTAACAGGTCATTCACTTGATATAATTTACTATTAAACAAAACATGTATATGAATGTTAATTTATTTATTTTAACATATTGTGGATCATTGTTAGAATATTGAAGTATAATAATGAAGTAGTTATTAGAAAGAAAAGTAATGAAAATTGGTAAAATTATTCCGTTTTTCAAACGAAAAATATTTAACAAGTTTATCATCTCTATAATAGCGCAATATTTTTAGATTACAACACGTTACAAATAATACATATAGTCGTGAATTGGAAATTTTATAATGCAGGTAAATGTTAAAGCAAAGTTAATAAGTTTGTCTTTTAAATTGTTGTTTTAAGATGTTTAAAAATGAGTTCGTTAATTATTTTTTTATAATTGCTATAGGCGGAAGCGGATAGCGACAAAGTGCCTCTAGACTATTACAACGTGGGCGCCGCTAATCTGGCTCACCCTGACCCGGCATTGGTGATTCAAGCCGCAGACTTACTGTCCAAAGCTGAGCGTCCATTGGTGATCGTAGGAAAAGGTGCTGCTTACGGTAGGGCGGAGTCTGTTGTAAGAGAACTAATAAACAATACGAAACTACCCTTCCTGCCAACTCCAATGGGTAAGTGTACATTTTTTATACATACATATAAATAGAGTAGTCATATGCTACTAGTAGTACCACGATATCGTCTATTTCTGCCGCCAAACAGTAGTATGCAAAGATTACTGTACCCGATTTGAAATACGCTGTAACTATTAAAATTACTGGAGAAACGAGAATTAATTCTTAAGAATCTGATACATCAAGGTGACGAACACAATGTGGTGTAGCGTACATCATCTTTACTGTATGTGTATGAGTAGGCGTATAGCGTTCCCATCATGTAAACATCTTCGTTCGGTATCATCGTTTCGTTAATAAACAATTAATCATAACATGAATACACATACAACATACTATTGCCGAGTTTGGAAGCATGAAATTATACTCGGAGATAAAAATGTATAAATATTAGATAGCTTCTAACATACTTCTAGCCCCGGCACTCACACACATACAACATTTGCACATCTTAAATAAACCATCTTTTTTTTATTTGACGAAACGAGGAGAGATGTTCACCTGATAGTAGTAGTAAGTAGTAAGTGATACGCCTACCCATAACATCGTGGCGCTAGTTAGAATGATATACATAAAGTCTCCGTTACCTTAGTAATTTCACTAGCTACAGCGCCATTGAAACCAGAATACAATAATGTCTGCACACTACTGTGTGAAGGTCTAGACGGAATCTAGTAATAGAGACCCTACCACCAATAAGAAAACTAAAATGAAAGTAATTTGACATATCATCTTTTTTGTGGTTCTTGCCATAATGTAACTAAAAGTAAAAAGGTGTAATAATAGAAATATTTCTTTAGCTTTAGCACTTGTGAGAAAAAATTATACAAATTTAATAACACATTCAAAGTTAAGCCCTTTTAAAGATAGTTGCTTGTAGATACAAAAACGTTATCTCGTGTACTAAGTACGTATATTGTTACTTTAAACGTCGCTCATATTCATGAACTCCCGACCAAATTACAAACGTCCGTTTAAAATTCTGTTTTTACAGACATTGATATCTTCTAACCGGTCTAAGATATGAATATTTAATAGATGACTGTGATAATAAACAAAGTTAATTGCACTTGTTTAATATACCTTAAGTTTTAACAAATTGTACCTTATAAGTTAATAAATTTGGCAGGTCGTATTAAGGACGAGGGTAGTATGTAATGTTAATGAAGTATTCTATTATCGATTATTATTGTTATGGAACTTGTTATCGATACATCCATAATTATGATGTATATTTAAATTATCATTTCTATTTTTTTTATGCTGTTATAATAAGATTTTAAGTGGATTGTTTATTATGCACGTTGCATCAAATTGTAGCTTTCTTTTAAGGTTTACTTTATTTTTTATTGCGTGAGTCAATTAAATTAAAAAAAAAATATGAGCAATTATTGAAACAATTATAAAAGTACTTTCTAAACAACATAAATATTCATAAAAAATAATAAAACATTAATAATATTTTCAATTTATTTTATTTCAAAAGAGATTTTTGATAGCTATGATAGTTTATTAAGCATGTCATTTCTCGGTAACCTTATATAAAGTATGATATTAAGTTTAATACATATAACCGAAAAAAAAACAGCGCAAATTCGTTTGTCTTTCAAAATTATCATGTATTTCACAAGCTACAGTGACGTACTTATATACTCGTGAATATATGATGTAAACTTTGTTTTATTAGGTTATATCGAGATAACCATCTATGGCGTCATTACCTATAAAAATCTAACTAGAAGAAAAGTTGAATGGTTATCTAGACGCTATAAGCTCCGGCAACTGCACTCGAGAGCAATGAATCCGGGTCACTTAAAAAAACCTATAAATTTCGGAAACTAAGAATGCTAGCTTAACGAAATAAATTGTTTGGTAGACAATTAAATACTCCTTAAATTAAGGTATTAAAACTTCTTAGTTATTGCAAAGTTATGTCATAAAAAAATCAAATTTAAATAAGGGAGTCTTACGAAAATGGAACTACGAAATTACTGCATTTGATTTTGCTTTTGTTTCTAATCTGTCATTTGAGTGGGTATATAAACCATATTGATAATGTTCAATATTTATTATTTAATTAGTAATGAAGTCGTTTACGACTGAAGAATGCACCAGAATCCTGACAATACTGGAAACCGGCCGGAGTCAGCGCGATATAGCCAGGGCTGTTGGTGTGTCGCTGTAAACAGTACAAAGAGTTCTCCGACGTTACGAGGAAACTGTCTCTAACCTACGCAGACCAGAAATCGGCAGGCACTAGGTGTACCACAGCACGAGAAGATCGATACTTGGTGAACACCATGCTTCGTAATCGCTTTCTCACAGAAATTGAACTCAAAAATCAGTTTCGACGCCTCGGAGGAAGTAGCCCAAGCGCATGGACAGTAAGCGTGGATAGTAAGTAGAGCGTGGTGATTGTATTTCAAGACTAAGATATGCCCAGAGCCATTTAAATTGGACTATTGAAAATTGGTCAAAATTTATGCCCTACAAGCACGATGGAAGACACAGTGTATAGAAGACTACGGGAAAGATTCAAGTAAGCATCCATAGAAGAAAAAGTAGCCTACGGTGGTGGGTCTGTACTTGTGTGGGTTGGAATTTCATTTGAGAGTCGTACATAACTGGTGTTCATAGAAAACGGCTCATTAACTAGCGGCTAAACGGCTCTTTAACTATATGTGGAAGAATTCCTTAATGAACACGTTGAACCATTTATGGTCAATTTGGGTGAGAATGATATTTTTATGCATGACAATGCCCGACCTCATACAGGTTTCATTGTGAATGACTACCTACAGGAGATGAACATTACTCGTATGGAGTGACCAGTACGCAGCCCGGATATCAACCCGATCGAGCATGCATGGGGCATGGGACGAGTTAGGGAAATGAAAGACAACGAAACCCTCCTCCAATCACGCTTCGTGAGCTCAAAATTGCTCTCACAGAGAAATGGGAGAATATTTACCAAAATCGTTACGTTTACAAAAAACTTGGTGTACACCATGCCAAACCGCGTAAATGCAGTAATGGAAGCACAAGGCCATACAAAGTATTAAAATTCAAGAAGATCATATTGTTGTACAAAATTGTCATGTTTCCTATTTTTGTTTTAAGGCAAGATCAGCAGTTTTTTTTTCTTTATGTAATTTTTAATAAATAAAATGTAGTGACATAAATTTTATTACCTTAATTTATGGGGTATTATATTTTCTATTCAACACCGTGTATTTTATTAAGCTGTCATTGTTAGTTTCCAAGATTTATAGGTTTGTTTAGGTGCCCTTCATTAATTGCTCTCGAGTATAATAACATCGACCCGTGTTCTCTCAATTTGATTGACGATCTCACTTTTATTTATAAAGATTTCGCTAGGTTTGCATACATTTAATTATACAGAGTAAAAAATTTAAATTTAAAGTTTTAGGTTAACTTAATTCATTTATCGGAGGTCGTGACAGCTCAATTATTCGTGCTATAGGTCCCGATTAGGCGCGGGTTCTGTCCCGGCTGGCTTTGTGTTTCCGATCAAGGAAAACATGGTGAGAAAACTGAAATGTTCCAGGAACTACTACTTATGACATCCACCAACCTGCGCTTGACTAGCGACGTACTGGGCCGTCGCACCTTATTGAAGAAGGCACAGAGTCCTAGTAGTAGGAATATTAAGGGGGCTATTTATATTTTTATTTTATATTCATCAGTAGACAAATATTAATTTTACCTTTACAATTAGGCATTTCTTCACCCGTGTCCTAAATGTTTCAACCGACCATTGACTAATTTTACACCAGGGATATTTTTATGATATTTGGAATAAAAAAAAATTATTAAATCTGTACCAAAATGGACCAATTTTGCGTATTTTTAATACGAAAAAAAAATTTGCGAAAAAGCATTGGTCGGTTGAACATTTCCGTACCCGTGCAACAGTGTTTCCTCTTTTTCCACAACGCAATATCAAAATAACGATGCACCGAAAAGTACATATTATCCATATATTTACATGTATTACGTATATACTGTTTTTACGTTACCTTTATCGCTTGAGTATTTACTTGTAGGTTTCCGTTTCATATGACATTAGATTTTTTTTTCGTCACAATAGAACATGTTTCTTGTATTATTTGAACAAATGAAGTTTAAATTTTGATTTTAAAGCTAGTTCATATACCACCATAATGTCCATTCAATTTACGTGTGGGTCGATAAATTAATTCTTCTTAATATATTGCATATGTTTTCGACACGTATAATCTCTAATATATTAAACAGTTTTTTTCTTTGTTCTGTAGCATAAACGTATCGTGATTTATCGCTAAGTATATAATGTGTAATATCGCTACGTGGGATATGAGCTACTACGATTCATCCCCTAACTTTATGCAATATCTAAATCTTAAGAACTATCAGTACATTTTATGTATAACGGTTAATCAAGAGATAATGTAAAAGCTAATCCGATCGAAAGTATCCTTTTATTATTTTCTTATAAACTGTCATCTTATTGTTTACAATATTGGTTCTCGGAGCCTTCGCTCACAAGATGAGAGTCAATAGCATTTACCACGTTGTTCAAATTTGGATTGGTGGGCTAAAATTTTTCACAATACCTCTTGTTGTCAAAATATGTTGGTTTCTTCATAACGTTTTTCTTTCGCAAACTCCGGAAACGAGCGTTGGTGGAAGTCCAACCCATACATCTTCGCGACGCATAGCGTGTTCTACTGCCTCATACTTGTTTCAGGCTTCGCTGTAGATGAAGTATTCTTAGTAATAGTTGTAGATTATCACTAGTTTCATCTCATGAAAAATTAACTGTCTCAGCATTTCAAAATATTGATTTCAATATCATCACTACAGGTAAGGGTGTGGTACCCGACGAGTCGCCCCTGTGTGTTTCCTCGGCGAGGACGCAGGCACTCCTGAAAGCCGACGTGATCCTTCTTCTGGGTGCGCGTCTCAACTGGATGTTACATTTTGGGCAGCCGCCACGATATGCGCCCGATGTTAAAGTTATTCAAGTAAGTTGTTTAGGTAATAGGATCAAGATGGACTTGTTTCTTTTTACTGGTAGTAGCTTTCTGTTGCCGGAGACCGTTTAGGTAGAAACCACCGCAGGTATTTTTACCGCCAAACTATAATGTCCAAATATATTATATTCCGGTTTAAAGGGCGTTGTAGCTAGTAAACTATTAGAGTAACAAGTGTTAATTCAGTTTGCGTCAAGATAACGTGCACAATATGGTGCAGTATATATCGTCTTGACTGGCACCCCATTGTTTTGGACAGACGTCAATTATAGCATCTGGTGAACGTCTCGTCGTAGAATTAAAAATCAATAAATTATACATTTGACCGTAATAATGAGGCACTTCAACGGATCATTTCCACCATCTCCATGGCCTTGAGATATAATATCTTATTTCCCATCAATCCTATCAATTTCTCTAGTTACAGCACCATTTCCAACCGAAATATGTGAACATTTATTCGTGCATACTAACTCCTAGGCGTTCCTGAAGACATAAAGCAAAGAGGAGTATTTAATGCATAGAGGTCCTCACCTTCTACAGAAGCTGTTTTATACCTTTTTTACAGAAAGTATGCTTAACTGTCTCGGTTGTGCAGTATCTTACTACTCTGTTAACCACTGCAACTCTAGTAATATGAAGGTCTCCAGTGCGATTCTCGAGACACTGCATGGGTTAATTAATAGTAGGACAGACGGACCATGGAGTGTATTTTTTCTGTCAAGAAGGTTCGCATTAGCGAACAGCAAAGGATTGGAACTGTCTGCCTGCGTCAGTGTTTCAGTGCAGATGTGATAGTGGGTTAAGAGAAGAGTGAATAGACTAATGTATTTAACCAACGAAGACTACATCGCCGTTTATCTTGAACTGGGATCGTTGTCAGGAGAGGATAAGATAATTTATAAAAATTTTTTTTTTTTTTCATACCCACTTGACTTAGCTACTATCCTCATGTAATATATGTGCTGCTATAAGTTATGCTGCGTTTCGGTTATTTAGATATGAATGCCAGAGCAAGCATGCTTCGCAACAAACGGTTTCATTATCACTTAACACCGTGTGAAATTAAGATCAATTTTTAAACCATTGTTAATTTTCAATGACAATAAAAAAAGTTATCATTCGATGATTTCCACAGATACAAAAAACTTATCCACGTATAATATCCAAGTATAGTTTAAAAAATTATCACAAATGGTAGGATGGAGCATGATAAGCAAATAATATTATTTATCTAATCATTTTAATTTGTGCCCACTTTTACCTCGTTGCAGGTATTTAGTTTTCTGTAATGTTTTTAACATAATTTTTTTTTACTCCTGTAAAACATTGTCTACGACTAAATAAATTTTTCTACGATATTTCTATATCGTATATATATTGAAAAGAATAAATTTAAAATATACATAACAAAAATATTTTTATATAAAATTTTCGGGCAAACATGTAATTTGTTATAAGTTACTTCTCTGTGTCTCTCAAATATTAAACAAACTACATATTTATGGAATTTTAAAATATCGTCTAATTCTAGTAACAGAAACAATTTGTAACATCTTTAGTTCCTAGATAGATAAACAATTACGTATACAAAGATTTTTTCTTTTTATATATTGACGGGGGTGGGGAGAGGAGTTAAATATCTCTCATATGTCATATGACAAGCATAACACAATAATTTTCTTATGATCACAGATAAAATTTGATAATTACAGCTAGACCAAAGCGGGTACGAATACATGTGGACCTGGAATCAAACCAGAAATCAATAACCCGTATTATAATGCAACCGCTTAGCCACAGGGGTGGATAGTTCTAATCCTGTTTTTTATAAACGTCCTTATTTAATCCTGTATTATGTATTTTGATGGTATCGTAATAATCGATTCTCTCATCATCTCAAGTATCTCATAAAAAATCTTACAATTTTTCTTTATTGTTTTAGCAAATAGACAACCCGTACTAATGTTTATATAATAAATGTATGTTTTTTTCTGTTATTTGCTAGGTGGATATATCCCCGGAAGAACTAAACAATTCGATCAAATCAGAAGTGGCCGTACATTCCGACATCAAACCGTTTGCAGAAGCTCTATATAAAAAGTTAGCCGAGAAGAAATTCAGTCTGCAGCCATCAACGAACAACTGGTGGAAGGCGTTGCAAGATAAGCAAAGGAAAAACTCTGAATTTGTCGAGGTAATTGCTGAGCAATTGATAATTATAACAAAAACCGTATTTTGAAAGAAATATATAATTGCTGTGGTTAAGAACAGTCAATTCATTTTTGTTTTTCAAGAATACTGGTGGTAGGTCTCTGTTGCTGGAGACCGTCTAGGTAGGTACCACCGCAACGCCTATTTCTGCCGCTAAACAGTAACGTGGAAACATTATTGTGTTGCTGTTTGAAGGGTGCTGTAGCTAGGGTACCTAGACTCAAAGTCTTATGTCTCAAGGCGACGAGCGCAATGTGGTGCAGTATATACCATTTTAACTAGCGCCATGCTGTTATGGGCAAGCGTATCACTTACCATCAGTGAACATCCCATTCGCCTCATCGCGCTTAATGGAATTAAAAAAAAAAAAAAAACGAAAAAATGTTTTGTTAATTATCTTGTAAATACACTGTGAATGTTAGATAAATTAATACACAGTATAGTTTTTTTTTGAACTAATATTACGGGCAAAGGCCCTCGGCAAGGTGAAAAATTATCCGGTGAAGGTCGCGCGAAACCGCTTGTTGCCGCCCGCACCTCACCGATTGGTGTAATCGTTATCTTTGGGGAGGCCTCTGTCCAGCAGTCGAAGTCTATCGGCCGGTGATGATTACGATAAACTTGTAATGCGTTGTCACATGAAATAACAATAGATATATTATAGCGATTATTAGTTTCTTGTATTGATTTTTAAATTTTACGGATTTTATAAAGTCTATTTATCTACTTATATGGCCGATATTTCGAGTGGTTTACAGCACCTACGGTCCCTGGAGGACTAAGGTGATATGTCCTGACGTCGTAGTATATAATAACTATCACGGAGTATTTACAGCATTTATTTGTTATTTGCTCTGAGTCATGAATTCTTTGAAAAATTTAGTTTTATTAACATTTGTAATGAAAAAGAAGACAAGACGGGTCACGTTGTACGCGCTATGTAATTTGAAGAGGCGCTGCTTCCATCCCGGATAAATTTGCAATTACGGTAAAGAAAAAAAATTGTAAAAACACCGAAATGTTCAAAGATCCAACAGCTTTTGAGAACATGTGGCATTCGCCAACCCTCACGTTGTCACATTGGTGAATATATTGGCTCATCTCTCTCCTTATGAGAGAAAGGCTCGAGTCTCAGGGGAAGGAATTTTAGAGTGAGCTGTTTAATTATTTAAATATTATAACGCTACCTAACTTCCAGACCCAAGCAAAAGATAAGACAGTGCCTCTGAACTACTACGCGGTGTTTAAATCTGTACAAGCAAACATACCAAAGGACTCTATAATTGTGAGCGAGGGCGCGAACACAATGGACATAGGACGCGGGCTGCTGATCAACAACGAACCGAGACACCGTCTTGACGCAGGAACATTCGGAACAATGGGTGTAAGTGATCATTAATTGTACCTTCTTTTTCTAGTTACTTTCACGTAGTGGCACGTGACAATGAAGAAGTAGAAGGAGAAGCGATTTCGTCCAAAATATCCCATATTCTATATTGGCAGTCGGAACACAGCAGTGCTGATATACGGCCTATTTACAAAATGGGGTTGAATTTATCATTTACCTAAATTTTACGACATGATAGGTGGGCCCCGGGTTCGCGATTGCTGCGGCTATGTGGTGCCGTGACTACGCGCCTAACAAACGCGTCGTCTGCGTTGAAGGTGACTCCGCGTTTGGATTTTCAGGTATGAGACAATAGCATGTAAGTAAAAAAAAATAAAATAAGAATAACTCTGCTAACTAACCTCTCCCGTACTGCAAATTCTGCAGCCATAACATTGCTACGTTCCGGTTGTGAACATGTGTGAGCACATATACTTGGCGAGCATCCTTAACCATCCATGGCCTCTGCAACTGTTCGTTATGTCAAATTGAGATCAAGTGATAGTCCATAAAATAAAAAATTAACAATTATTTCCACTGCTGCTAAGGAGACCTATCCTGCTTTCGTAAGAAGGGAGTCAAGACCATTTATTTACAACTTTGGCAATGTGGGTCATGGTGGGTATGAGATGTCCATAACGTTTTACAATTGTTTATGACGGTTTCATGACAATGTTTTCGTTCAACAAACCCAGCAGGAATCAAACAAGGAGGCGATCCTCGACAAGTGAGCGGCACTCTCGTTTGCAACCTAAGCTACCACCCGATAATCGCTGGTTGTCTTCTTAGGCAGAGGAACCTGGCGTCGCGACTGACATGGGCCGTCGGGCCGGCACCCCCCTTGGAAAGGGTTCCTGGGGTGGACCTGGCGGCGCATCTCGTATTCCGACGCGTCGCCACGTAGGGATGTTCTTTCAGGAGGGGTGCTTCACATCCCTCCCCGTGGTCTATAATTTGTAATATTACTTTTACTACCGCACTTGTGAATGAGGGATACATAAGCTGATTTCCAAATATTTGGAACTTCTCCTTCGTTAATCGAGCGTTTAAATAAAATAGATAAAGGTTTGGTTAAGTTGTTTGCGCATTTTACGATAAATAGAGAAGATAAATAGAAAAGAATAATCTGTACCTGCGCCTTTTGCGACATCTAACGATTTAAGAAGTTTATAAACTGTCTGGGTATATATCTATATGAATAATAGTGGTACAAAGATCTGTGGTCATTTGTTAAGACGTCTGTGGTAATTGATTGGAATGTATTGGTGATGTTGGTGGACAAAATATTGTGACTGGAAATATAAGGCGAACAAGTTGAATATATGCTCGCCAGCAGATTGTTGTTCATAATGCATAGAGGCAGGCAAAAAAGTAGATTTTTTATTAAAATTTTTAATATGGAACTAGAATATTTTTGGATTTTTTACTATTTCATTTTCTGATCTTTTAATATAGGCTATGTAGACATTCTTTATCTAGTAATTTAGCTCTTCATCCTAATTTAGAAAAATTATCATAGTCCAATTTATAGCTATAAGTGCAATATTTTTTTTAGAAATTTACATTTTTCTTTAAGTAATTTTATTAAGGGTGCAGTATACAAAAGAGGGAAGGTTGTAAAGGTCACATATTTATGAGAAATATATTGGTCGTGGACCTCTTATAAGATACTATAAAAGGAGTCAACAGCATTCTCAAATGGTATGTTTTTTAAAACAACGTCCCAGTCAATGGCCTCCAACGCCGCATTAATCCCTTTAAAATCTCTCGAATGGAAAAAATATTTTTTCCTATAATTAGTTGTCAACACTTTGGCAGTGAGTTCTATAGTAATATCTAGAAGAAAGATTTGTGGTGTGTATCTATACATATATATAAAATATACATGATAGTTTATAAATTTACTAAGTACCATTAAACGAATTTTAAAAGAAAACTTAATATCTAAATAACACGATTCAATATATATTGTTTATATATTTTCATGGTGTTCCTTTAATTGTTAACATTACTAAAAATAAAAATGCTTTTGGTTCTGCTTAAAATATATGTCGATCGATATTAAAGCCTAAACTAGGTCAAACTATGTCGTAGGATTCGTCTTCCAAATGAACATATCCATGATTTTCACAATTATACTATTCTTTGTTTTTGATAGAGAGAGTAATGAAAACGAAAACGATTAATGTACAATATATAGGGAGGGATCTACATAGTGAAAGGTTAAATTGTAAATATATATTTGTTACAGGAATGGAAGTCGAGACTATGTTCCGTTACAAATTACCAGTTATTATTGTGATCGTTAACAACAACGGTATATACAGTGGTTTCGATAAAAACACATTACAAGAAATTCAATCTTACGGTGATGTGGCACAGAGGTAAGCTAATACTATTGTGCAAAACCAACAACTTTTTATGAAACCTCTGACACTACTCTGAAGGAAATTATTATAATATAATCATATAAAAACAAATTAACTTTATATTGCATATTTTAAAATAATATTTTCCTTAATTTTTAACTCGTTAAGTTCGTATCCACGAGTTCCGAGTACGATGAATCTGTAAGTCGTTAATAAGACTGTCTGATGGAGTCAGTAATAAATTAAACGAAAAAAATTTATAAAATAAATAACAGCTTTTGAAGACTTAAGTTTTACTACTTAGACGCATCCTGCGGCCCATCTGGATTTAATTTAAACCGTTATAAACATTAAAATACTATCTATTTACGTGATGAATATGGGATACCCTAGTGTTTGTGGGACTTGACTTGGATAAATCATACACTGGGTTCCGGGTAGTAATCTTTCGGCATATTGTTTAAAAAAACTCCACGAAATAATTAAATGCTATTTTTTGTCTTAAAGACTAGTTCTTACTGTACATATTTACATTTGTATGAGAGCAAAAAAATTACTTCACAGAGATATCATATATCGATAACCTCTAAATTATTTAAATATAAATGAACCTGCAACATAAATCATAAATATTTATTCTGAACGATTCACGTTTAAGAAATTAATCGCCTTATTATTTCAGTACACCGCCCACCGCACTGAGCTCAGAAGTTCGCTATGAAAAAATGATGGAAATGTTCGGGGAAACAGGTTACCTCTGCCGCACTGTTGAAGAAATAGAAGCTGCTATCAAACAAGCCGTCAAAGTTGTGGACAAGCCCAGCATCATCAACATCCTCATCAACCCACAATCCAATAGAAAGCCACAGACATTCAATTGGCTTACAGAGTCTAAGCTGTGATAAAACTTTTGTTAATTTAGGTTATAAGTATTTTTTTATAAATATATGTATTTTTGTACTCTTTTATTATTGTTATTCAATGTTATTTTTTGTATATTTTATATATGTGGTAAGGGATGGGTGGAATAAACAAAAACATATTTTTTTCATAATGTCTGTAATTGAATTACCTATTTCTCACATCACATGCTTGTATATGGTGAACTTAAAAATATTTATTTAATACAATTTATAAACTAAATCCCTGTATTTATTTAACTCTGTTAGCAAATAAATGAGTCTGCTGTGTTGATTGTCCTAAGCAAATTAACATGGTGGATTTACATTTTGCTGAGGCATCCAATCAAAAAATTCTCTATCACAGTTTGTGCTGAAAAAAATTAAAATATCTTTATAAACTTATTCTATACATTTTTTATAACAAACTATTTTGGTTTTAACACATCGAGGACCACAAAGAAACCTGTAAGAGATGCACCTGGGACCGCATGTATCCCGCTAAACTTTTAATCTTTCACAGCTTGATCAGTTTTGATTCTCATATTGTTTACTTCAGGAAGGATGAAGCAAATGATAACTATTGGTAGTCTTTTTTAGATTTATCACAGACCAAGAAGCTAACCCTCAAGTTGATTACAACTGCTATTGAATCTAAATGAATGCTACTAAATTTATTTTAATTTAAAATTAAATACTCAAATGACCATTTGTATATATAAAGTATGTAACATCTAAAGAGATCTGGTAAAAAACAATATGCTGTGATCCATCCATAATAAAAAAAAATACACAAGAATAGTAAAAGATCCTAGAGAATGTTAAAAAGTAAAATCAAATTGAGAAGTAATAATAAATAATAATTGCTTACCTAGTTTGCAGTTGTTGGTAGTGGTTAAAGTATAAGCATCTTGTTCATAATCATTTGTAAGGGTAAGGTCAGCTCCATGGATAAGGAGTTCATTACAAGTGTATGGGAAGTCTGCTGCTGCTGCATACATGAGAGCTGTACTACCAGACTGGAAAAAGTAATAATTATTGTGATGTACAATTTCTGTTAAAAGAACTTTTGTAGTGATTTTAAATTAAAAACAACAAACATTTAAATATATACATATGCATATATTTTTACTTATAAACTAGTTAATTCTTAATACATAGACAATCTTTTTTTGTGCTATTGTCATAGACTGTCAGTGTGGTACAGGCATGTTATGTGGAGGGATGAAGGACATATAACAAAGAAAGTAATGAAAATAAATGTGGATGGTTATAAGGGTAGAGGAAGACCAAAGAAAATGTGGATGGATTGTGTGAAAGATGACATGTGTAAGTGTGAATTCAGATATGGCGACTGATAGAGGGATGTGGAAGAGAAATACATACTGTGCTGACCCCACATAGCTAAGAAAAGGCCAAGAGGAAGAGAAGAAGAGTCATAGACTACATTTTACATAGCTTCATCAGAATAAGGGCTTGATAACATGGAATCTACAGAAATAAACAAACTAAAATAAATAAAAATATGTACATCAAAAACTATATAATTAATAAATACTGAGGGAGCAAAAAGAGGATAGGAGAGTTATATCCTTTGAGTTTATCTGTTCTCCTTTTTACCATTAAGCTGCTGAGAACAGATAAACAAATATATAAATGGTAATATATCTAACTGTAGGTGCAAACTTAGAGGTAGATTCAATCTTCTATAATGTTTATGTCAATAGATCATGTTAAAAGATGCAATATTCAATGCCCCAAAACACTCTATAATCAACTAAAACTTACATCATCTTGTATATCAGCATCAGCACCTTCATTCAAAAGAAATTTCACAACCTCATGGTGCCCTCCAGCTGCAGCCAGATGTAAAGCTGTCTCTCCCTCTGGGCCTCGTGTGTTAACATTGGCACCACTCCTAAGAAAGACAATTTTGTAGATATTGTAGAAATACAAGTAAATAATTCAGGAGTTAGAACAATTTACATGGAATTTAAAATTATTATTAGCACATTAAATATTCAACTATCATACAACCTTAAAAAATGTACCGAAGTTCAATACGTAAAGAAAATCATATGGACGGAAGAACAAAGAAACTAGAAAATCATTATTTTACCAAACAAGGTCCTGACAGCTGTTTAATTGGCCATAGCTAGCAGCCCAATGTAATGCAGTGAGTCCATGTTCATCCGTAATATCAACATATTGCTCCAGTTTCACGTCTTCGCGAGTTATTTCTCCGCGCCCAGCTTTAGCGTGAAAGCTAGAATCGGGTTGAGGCAATTCGGGAACCCGCGCCTGCGTGTTACCTACAAGCATGACCTTGAACCCTTTAAAACTTATTCAATAAAAATTACGTATAATAAAAAGGTATACATGTTATTGAAAGCTAATACTGAACGATGTCTACCTCGTTGTAAGTTTGTTAGCGCAGTACACTGAACAGATTTATATGGCGTAAATGCACTCTTCCGCACACCGTTTAAATTAGGCGCCCATCGTTGATAACCACCGCTTCCACTTTTACTGCTGTCTTGGCTTCCAGAATCGAATTCATATTTAAAACTTTCAGCGTTGTCTTGCTTTTCTTGTTTGATATCAATATTTTTACCTTCGTTTTTGACAGTAACACCTTCTTCCATTTTTATTAATGACCATAGATAAATTCTGAACTCAATAATTCAAAGTATTATTCTTAAGTTGGCAGAATTGAGGAAAGAGTTTCAATACTTTTTTATATTTTAGGTGAATTTATGACAATGATAACGTTATGCATTGGATGATATTATTTTTTTTTATAAATGTTATATTCATAATGATGATTATTTTTATCATTTATTCATCAATAGTTCTTGCGGAGTTATTTTGTAGGAAGAAAGGTTTAAAAGTCCATAATATTTTAATACAAAGTTACTGTAAATTAATTTATGAAAATATGTTTATTTAAAAAAATAATGACCACAATTCTGGTGCGATTAACAATCGAACATACGTTTTAGTTTTTTTTTTTAAATTATCACTTGGTTTAACCTGTTGCCTGTTTTTGTTATCATAGAATCGGTTATAAAAGCTTGTTTTTAATGTTGGTATTGATGTTTTATTGATTGATCTATTAATTCGAAATGATCATTCTGTTCAGAAAAGCTATTGTTTTAAAGTTTATATTAAAGATATAAGTCCAATTTGTTTTAAGTCTGTATATCTTATTAATACAAATTAGACATATAATATAAAAAAAATGTCTGCAACTAGTCAGTCAGCTCCACAGCAAACTCAACAATTGCTTCAAGAATTACAAAACGAGTTAACGTCTTCTAATCAACTTCTTAGATTAATGTACGTATTACTATTTCAACGAAGTTCAGAAGTTCATAAAAATTTCTAATTTTGTCTTTAAATTTACAAAAAATGGGGTTCCATATAGATGTCCCTATTCTTTTCCAATTTTTACAAGCTATAGTATCTTTCAATATATGTTATATTAAAATGAAAGTCTTAATTAACAATGTCATGTATTGTTCCATTATTGAATCTATATTGTTCAATTAAAAAAATATATTTTTTAGATCCATTGAACTGCAAAAAATTAAACAACTGACATCTTCGGGTGGAGAGATTGAGGAGAACATTGTAGAGGTATATTTTAAATTAAAATTAATATTCATATTTAATTTTTTAAATAAAAGTTGTTAGCAAATATAACGGTCTTGAGAGTATTTTATATGAACTTCATTTGTTATTATTAGTCGTATAACAAAATATACAATGTTACAAATTATAACATTAACTCAATGTTTGTATGTAACCATATTTTCTGAATATATACCTGTTGTTCACAATAAATATTCACAATTTAAAGATTTTGAGAAAGTAATTAAAAATATTTTTTAAGAACAAAACAAAATGCCAAGAGGTTCCATGATTGTATAATCATTTTACTTGTGGTAGGTCTCTGTTGCCAGAGACCATTCCATCACCATAGCTATTACTGCTGCCAAACAGTAGTGTGTTAATTTCAAAGGCACTGGAACTATTGAAATCACGGGTAATAAAATTTAACATCTATATTCCTGGGCTATGAGGACAATCTGGTGCTATAATATCCTAACTAGAGCCGCTTTGTCATGGCCAAGACTACCGTCTACCATCAGGTGAACATCTTGGCTCATTGTTTCATAGAATAAAAAAAAAGTATGTAGTTTTTAATTAATGCATAAATATTTTGTTTCAGAATGTATCACTTATTGAAAACCTAACTAATTTACAGCAAAATTATCTTCAAACATAACTTAATATTAAACCAAAGTTTTTCTTTGTATTTGTTATAAGAAGATACTGTAAGTACATAGTTTTAAAATAAAAACAAAAACAAAAATAAACTCACAAATTTTATTTACATATGTTTAACTGCTTAACAAAGTTTACATTATATTAAAAGGTTATTTAGAACATGTATATATGTTATTAAACATTCGAAAATCTATTTAAAAATTCCCTAATACCTATCAAAATCTGTTAAAACAAAATATCAATTATCAGTTCTTTGTAAGCAAAGTTATATAATGTGATTAACAAAATTTCTATTAAAACGGATGTTATAAATTATTACAGTTATACAATTTGTTAATAATTATTTAAAAGGTTTTAATACCCTGGCAATGCCTATAAACAGGTTATATTTTATTGTATTGATAAATGTTACAATAATAACAAACAACAATTCTTTTTAAGCAACAAACAAATTTTTTAGGGTACAAAGCTAGTAAACATATTATATAGAATAATGCTATTTAAAATTATACACTTTTATTATTTTTAATACCTATGCTTTATAATTAAAAATAACAGTTAATAATGAAACCTATAAGATTACAATTTCTTAAATATTAACTATATTCAAACTCATTTGTATTGTAAAGTATGAAAAAAAAATTATAATGTCTTATACTGGTTGATTAAACTGCAGTATTATGTGATATGGAAGGATGACAGGTCACTATAAACATCGTATTAATTAATGTTAAGATAAAAAACAACACTCGAATATAGACTACTTTTTAGAGAGAAATAGACATGATTACAATTACATTGTAATTGTGTATTTCAAATTCAATACGGTTTTGACCTAACTGTACCCTAACATATAAAAAAGTGTTTTTAATCTGTGACACTGAATTTATGCCGAATGTTGCTACGCTACAGCTGCGACGTGACACTCGTCTCTTCGGTGTCGTAAGATGCGACTAAGGGATAAAATTACTATGATAATATAGCAAAAAAAGACATGTTGTCCTGACCTTACATGAAGCAATAAGAGGACAGCGAGACGTTGATTGAGGCGACGATTCGGCTTTCGCCTGATGGTAAAAGATACGCCATTCACAACAATAAGTCGCTAATTGAAATAAAGCCACATTGTGTAAACATCTAATTGAGCGATTTCAATATCTTAGTAATGTGTGTGTTAGTGTGTTAAATCAATAGACACTTCGCTTTCATGGGACTAATTATTTCTTGTATAGATTTACGTAAAGCCATGTGGTAACAGCTTACAGACTAGATAAATTAATGGACACATATAATTTCAATGCTGGAAGATTGCCGTCTTTTCTTTAAACCTTTGTCTTCGCAAGGCCTTCTCCTCAGCTTCGCGACGTTTCTCTTCTTGCTCTTGTATAATTTCATCATGGAATTTGTTCTTCTTCGCTAGCTCTTCTATTTTGGCCTCGAAGAAGTTTTTAGCGCCGTTCACACCAACTTGGTCCACATTAATTTCAGTCAGTCGAGCCAATGCTTCCAAGCCGGAATCCATTTCGAGTTCGCCTAACCGCGCTTTCCTGGAACCCAAAGTATACAATTATCACATATTTGTTTTACATGTTATTCATTTGGAAAAACAATACTATTGGGATATTTTTGTTTTGTCGATGGAGTGAATTATGAAAGAACTGATAAATAACTGTTATTCCCCCAGTTCTGAAGTCTATTTTGGGAATGAAAGCCATGAGAGGAAATTTGTGATAGAACTACATTTACACATTAAATACTTAAAAAAATTAAAAATTTTCACCAACATAAAAATTGTAATTTTAACTATACAGGCATTATAATTTATTCACTAGTAGTTGTTTAATTAATAATCATTAACATAACCGCTTCTTATTAGAAAAATTATCAATAAATACTGTCTTATAACAGAAATAGCCATTTATTTAAACTTGATGAACTAAATGTTTTGCTGCGGAGGTCACTTGTTACTTTAATTATATAGCCGGGCGGGAAACAGTTTCTAGAGGTTTCAATGCGAAAAAAACGCAATGATTTCTTCATAAATGAAACGCAAAGTATACCGATAGCAATTTTTCATTTATATGGATGATTTCGATGATTTTATACGCCTACGAGTAGGCGGACATGATGCCTTTGGCCTTATATTAAGTCTATCTTGGGTGGGTGCATGAAAAGGTATAAATAAAATTAAAAAACCACTGAGAAAAATATATCAAAGTAGATAGATGTTTAAAATTCATATATCACATTAAATAAACTTAAAAAGTTTCATTTACTTAATATGTTAATTTATAATGGGGACATTCTCATCGATACTATCTGTACAAATCTTACATTTTATCATCGGACAAAAAACTATTTTAATTTTTTTATTGTTTTTATTTTCCACGTAGCGGGGCCATTTTACGG
Organism: Ornithoptera alexandrae; assembly: GCA_029030555.1. NCBI lineage: Eukaryota > Metazoa > Arthropoda > Insecta > Lepidoptera > Papilionidae > Ornithoptera > Ornithoptera alexandrae. The sequence goes on along the minus strand of JARDVY010000064.1, from coordinate 1,966,406 downwards.
CATTTACATTTGACAATATAAAGTGTGCACGAATTAAGCTTATTGTCCTAGCTAACAACTCATCTTTTACCAGTAGCGGCCACAAGTTTAAAATTCATTGACCATACCACTTTTAATCTAATAATTGTACCTGTATATTAATAAAAACTCTCTAAAGCTGATCTTGTTATCTTTATCTTCGTCTACTTCCGTAATCATTGCCTTTAGACCCAAGTGAGTCTGGGGTGCGCCGAGTCTTTCCATCATGCGCTTTACTTCCGTCAGATCCAGGAAACCGTCGCGGCCTTCGTCGAACCTGTAAATAAATATAACTCGTTTTAGTGAGTTGACTATATCACAGTGTTTATTAAATGGTTAAAGATTACACGATAATTTTTTACCCAGCGTTCTCCCCTAAAGTACCTATACTCATAACCACCGGAAACTATCAATAAGCCAACTATTGTTTCTCGCTATACTTAAATATTCTAGTGGGATGGTCGGCGTTCAATATTAACATAAAACACTATATTAATTTGTGACTCTGACTTAATATCCGGGGCCACTCTTATATAATTTATTTAATTTTAACAATGTTTAACGTATTTAAATCTTCTAAGAAAACTACTATTGTACCATGATGTATTTATATTATTTTATATGAATATTTACTCCTTAGGATAACTTGTATTAGTTTGCCCATAGAGATTAAATGCGTTTATGGTAACCTAATATTAGGTGTCGCAATAAAAACTTTAAATCAACAAATTTTACTATATAATAAATAACGCGTGATTTTAATAATTCTCTCTTTCAGAGCTGTCATCGTTTCTGTTCATAGTTATCTTGTTATTAAATTTTTCCCTATAAGTCGCCTTTTACGCCGAGGTTAGATTGGAGATATTCTTCTTTTTTCTACTGTGGGTTAGCATTTGGCCTCAATTTCAAAGGTTGTTAAGGTTGTTAAGTATCAATAACGTGGTAATGTTGAAACATGGTAATATTAAAACGGACAGAGTACTTTACTTTTATTACGTTGATAGCTGGAATACATCGCTGCTATAGCAGCAGATATACAATATGGGGATGGTAGTTGGCCAGGCGGATTCGTAAAAATCCTTCAGTCAACCGTTTAGCACTAAATTTAAATTTTGAAGGTGATGATTCTATCATATTTGCCCCGCTTTAAATCCAAGTGACAATGTTACAAGGCAAACGCGCGGTTAGCCCCTCCAACACAGGCTGTTACAATTAAAAATCTGCCATCTCCCACAACGTAAATTTTTAGCATATAATTATTGAAAACGAGAAAAGAGTAATGTTGATATAATACTTATAAAACTGTAACCAGTACGGTAAGTGATACAGGTAACTGTGAGCGTATGCGCTTGGACTTTCAATAAACCCACCTAAATAACACAAGCCCAATGTGTACTGTATCACGGCAATACATAGATCCCACAACGTTGTAAGGATCGTTCCATGAGAAGCTATACTAATTCGTAAAGAAAGTGTGTATCTACAGGGAATGTAATATACCATACTTTCGCCAACCTCTCGGTACCGTCATTGTTGCTAATGAATATCTTATTACAATCATCTTCCATCTAGTATCTCACCATTGCACAAAAAATAGATCATATACTTAATGGCTTTGAGATTTCTAAATAATTAATCTCATCACGACGGCATTTCTTTGAACAAGGAAATAAGTTTAATGGTCCTACTAAAAAGTAAAAATGTACTTGCTTGTAATATGTAATATTTTTTATTGTATAATTTTAAAACAAAATTCAAGGAAATCAGTCAACGTTTAGATCTTTAGGAATTCGTAACTTTTGTTACAAATTTTATGACGCTAATCCTTATAAAGATTTATCGATGTTTTTAGAAAGTAAAAAAAAATATTTGTCATGATGACCATATTAATGATAATTTCAATTAAACGTTCCTAAACGCATCTATAACAAAACAAATAGGCGTATCAACACTCCCCCTTCATCCGTTAGCGGCGTGCCACGAGTTTGATATCTTTGATCGCAGGAAATACTGGGTACAATATTATCGCACCCTTTCACGGTAACTTTACAAAACAAAATGGAGGCTATTGTAATCCAAAGTAAAAATATATCCGTTGCGGTGTCAACATCCTATTGAAAAAGGTACGCCGCGACAAACTAACCGCTATAGAAAAGCATTCACTGGCAAAAACATGTAACGCCGGTCGACATGCCAAGCGGAGCTGGGTTAGCTAATTGCTTTGTCTCGCTACGACATACGTCAAGGTGAAGTTACTTTGGCTTCTAACCTGGATACTGTGACAGTGTGAAATATCGGGAGATTCTGTAACATACAACCAATCGCCTACAAACCCGCTTTATGGTTACACTTTAATTTTAGAAACTATTTCACGCTAGACGCAGTTGCAATTAAAAAAGTTACGTTAGCCATATGCGATTTAGTGCTCACGTTACAGTTGGATTATAGAAATATTATGTATGCATATACATAGTTAACAACTTTATACTTTTTTGCTGTACGGAATATATGAGTTTCTGCTTATTTAAATGTATTTAATTTTCGCTTCTAAACGTGAGATATGGCCGGGCAAGCATCGTCAGTGCAGTAGTTGTACTAGCTGCAATATTTTTTAAAGGAGAACAGTAATGATTGCACAATACGTTCATTTCCTCTGGTACTATGTAGTTAAACTCATGACATATGTAGACTCTTAGAAAGAAAATTTCTAGAAGTACACGATGTAATCATCTTCATTTTAATAATAGTTTTTAAGTTGTTATTTTTGCTGATTTTGCTAACCGTTGTTTATGCTGCAATCTGTTTTTAACTATAATAAAGTTTTATTAAAACTACTACTTTATAATTTTTGGTATTAAATTATCATAAAAGGTGAAAGCTTAAATATGCTTCTACTTGTCGGTCTAGTTATTTTTACAAGCATATTTTAAAACTGCAAATGTATTGCATTCCCAGAAGTATACCTGCACACTATAATTAACTGGTATATATTATTCAAAAAGGGAAATAAATGTTTGTATCAACCTTTTATCATATTCTTAAATGAACTGATTTAATTAATTCACTATTGCTTCCTGTTATCGGTTTGTGTATTGTACCCGATTAAAGAGTATTGCAAAATTTTATTTTTGTTGTTCATAGTGGAATTTTCTATCAAAAAAGTAGAACCTTTGACTAAAATTATTAACAAAAAATTTTTTATTGAAAATATTTCTTTTCAAAAATTTCAAATAAAAATTTAATTCACTACACAATTTAGATTTTTTTAATGTAAATTTATAAGGCTTGTAGGAATTATTGATGTTATTTTAATAACTGTCTCACTGAAGAAATGAATATATTCTGTTTTTGACCAATTATGTTTTTGACTTTTTATTATTATAAATATAGACATTAAAATTTAACGTAATCTCTTTTACTGATAAATCATACACGGTGCTTAAGCCGCAGCTCAGATAATAAATAAAATGCGGAAGGGCCAAACGACTATTTCTTTTACAGTGAGAGTTGATTCTAATCAATAAACCTAACCGACTATCCATTCCTAACAAGAATCCATTTTTGCGTTTCATGTTTCACTTATGTCTGACAAACAAGATAGATCGTTAAACTTTTAATGGACATGTTGCTCTATTTAAATAATGTTTAGCCTAAACCCAATTTTATGTCTCGGCCTCAATAAAATGGCAGTATATTGAGGTCAGTGATAATGAAATGGCAACCGTCTCGCCCCACTAACATCGCAGAATATAGCTTATTAAGCCACCTTTGCTCCTTTGACCATTTGTCACAGAGCACTTAAATGAAATAAAATTTTTAGGTTACGTCTTCATTGTTTGGTAAAACAATAGTCATTATGATCTAGTGCAGAGTAAAATTTATTAAAAAAATCAATATATTAAAAAGATACGCTCAAAACATAGCATAGGCAGGTGCTTTTAGCGGAAACAAAAGAAGAAGCTCTCCAAAGTAACTCACTTGGCGTGCAATTTTATTTGCATATTCGTGTCAAGTTGCTCTAAATATAACGAGATATAGTAATAATATAACGTATGTTTATATTTCTATATTATCTGTAGCTGGAGTTCAAATTTCGTTTGCATGAATTTTACATCTTATAACAACATAATGTTTAATATAATATCTTTGAGATGAGTTTGACAATTTTTTTAACGTTTTGCCAAACGTATACTCGTAATAGGCTATAATCAGTTGGTTATTTAATATGCCCCCTAACAGTATAATCTTAAAATATTATACGTTTTGTATCTATTAAAACATATACTTTTTCAATAAATGTAAGCTTTAAGATATTTTATTTTATTATATAACTAGAAAGACACAGAAAGAATATTATTTAAATTTTATGTAGTGTGTTAACTTAAACCACTGTCAGAAGTGATTTACTATCAAATAATGCAAATCAGAGTTGTGTAACTTATTTCCGTAACAAGTATATGATACACCTTACGTGTCAAGTCACGTTAACACGTATCAAGTTTGTTTCTTCGGATTTTATTCATATGACTGCCTACTCGAAACCAACTTTTTATAAACCCATTGTGTATGTTCATTACAAAAACAGTAACACGTCGTCCCACAAATTATGAAATCCATTATTTAATAATATTTTTTGCTGTTTTTAAATAATTGTAAGCAATATTCAATTACAATAAACAGAGAAAAAATTAATAACTCCGCCAACTTCTGACCTTCGTTCCTTGAGTATAGAATAATTTTGAACGTTTTGGCCTTAATGAATATTTACAAGCACTTGTTATTTCAACTTGGAAAACGTTCCTTATGCATGATTTTCATTTGTTTAATGCAATCAAGATTGATAATAGTTTACATAATATTATCGTTTTGATTTCTTATTAAAAATGATTCAAACTAGATTATAACTTAGAATAAAGTATTGAACTGCAAAGCAAGTTTCGGGTGTTACGTTATTATGCACTTCCGCATTTATTAATTAAGTTTTACATATGTAAAGGGGACATAGCAGCTTTGACATTATCTCCCAAATCTCAATTACATATCAATCATGTGATTAAACTTATTCATATAATGTGAGGAGTGTAAGGGGTCCCGCACAACAACTCACGGGGGACCCAAGCCAACCTCAACTGCTCGTGGCGCGCTCTAGTAATCAACAATAATCAACAAACGAAGCTCTGGCTCCCACCAACTCGTATTAGGCCAGCGTAATAGGAAACAGCCCAAATCCCCCCATATGAATCCCTACATACGATGGCTGCTAGTACCCGGCGGTACCGAAGGCCATGCTGACTGTATGTGGAGATCTTTGGCGGAGGCCTATGTGCAGCAGTGGACGTCTACCGGATGATGATGATATCATTTAAATTGTAACCGAAAACATATTGCTAATCTACAAAATAAAACTTTTGTCAAGAAATTAATCATCGATGAACTAAAAAAACAGAAGGAATATATAGGAAAAATGTACCAGTTGAAAATAAGGACGTCCTCCTTAGTAAGAGCAATATTTTATAATGATATATCGTGACTGGATCACTACGTGTAGTAGTAACAACGAAGTTCCGTTGTGATCGAGGGGGTCGCTTAAAATAAGAGCATGGTCAACGCGTTGCTGGCGGTATCGGACGGAAGGCGAATTGAAGGAGGCGACCCATACTTAGAACAAATTGCGTCACAAGCAATTTGCGACTGATTTGCGTGCGACTTACTCCAATTGTGCATCACTCGTTCATTGATAATTTTTTTTTTTACATATCCGATCCGACGAAACGAACAGGATGTTCCAAAGTTAAGAAGCCTAACCATAGCTATGTGGCGGAGATTATAATCATTCTACAGCACCACATTGTGCTTAGAGACATTAGACGTTAAGTCTCGCTGCCCTAATAATTTGACTGGCACACCTTACAGCATCTTTAAAATTGGAGCAAAGTAATATTTACATATGTAAACAGCAGAAAAAAGCGTTGGGGTGATAACAACCCTGCCGCCACGACAATAACCTGCCATCAGGAAAGATGATATTCAGATTGGAAAACATATCATATCAGATTCAATGACAATTATAATGTTGTCATATAAACGTAAAGATCTGTTATTAACATATATATTATTAGTCTTTTAATAAATAATGATAATTATATAAGAAATTCATCACCATCATTTCAGCCTATTGTGGTCAACTGATTAATGAATATATAACAAATACTTAGAACTTACGAATGTATCACACCTAATTTAAAGACTATTATGGTTAACACCATTAAGCACTTAAAAGTAAGATATTCTGCAACATGTATTACGATTATAATATGTGCTCAGGTGTGTACACTCCTCGGTACGGACCTACTAACCAAAAGCGTTATCGTTCACATTCACATCTTATCTCTGACATAACGTAAATAATACGTTTATAACATTACTAACACAACTTCGACGAATTTGTTATCATATCCCTTTTAAGTACGTTCTTATCTAATTTAATGAAAGTGTGATAATTTTAAACGGAAATTATTTATTTTGGTTTCCATTGAATCTGTTCGCATGAAATTCATAAGTCAAAAGATATTTTCGGCTAACATTTTTACTATATTCATTTAATATTAAAAACAAATTTCATGTATTACTTATTCTGGACGTCTTTTATCTTTTTCTTATTTACAAGTTTTACTTATTCATTTAATAATAAAAAATCTAACCTGCTTTGAAGCTCAGTGTGAAGATATTTTGGAGATTTTTAAAAGCACACCAATTTGTCGAAATAATCTATGTAACCTTTTGACCGAAATAAATGTTATTGTGTTGTAATAATTTATATAAATATTTTCTCGTACTCGCGCAATTGAACGGGGTTACTTTTCAGCTTCATTATATTAGTAAACATAGTTAACCTCAAATACTGTATTAAATTTGTCATCTACACGTCAATTCATTAAGAAAACAAAATGATTCATAAAAACGTGAATCTCATACTACGGTATTTTGCCTTTTATGTGTTACGGTGAGTAATAAGTGGATTCGAATTAGAATATCAAATAAACGTAAAAGGAAGTCCACTAAGTTTCATGTGAAAAGTTTTTGACTCGGTAGGTATACATAGTACAATGACTCATCACCGAACCCGACGGGGCATTGATTTTGTCGCGTGATATCTCGGCTGCACATTGCACTTCCTCCCAAACAAACCGCAATCAATTTCCAACATTTCGTTGACTTCCGAACCAACTGTCTAACAATCAGACGAAAAATTTAAATGACCTAAATTAATTTCAAACAAATAGACATTCGTTTATTTCACTAAAAAGTACAAACATATAAATAAAAAAATATTAATATTTAAACAGAAAACGACAAGGACCTAAATTTCTACGATTTTAAGCTAGTGTGTGTACTATAATTCGAACAATTGTCGAAGCTGAGTGTAGATTATGCCACAAAGAGAATACCGCATGTTCAGCTACCACCGAATTTAAATCTTATTTTATTCATGGGATATCTGTGTAATTGCGTATAAAATTGTTTAAGTTTGGACGAGGGTAATAAAATATCTAAAGTTACAAAACATAATACACATAATAAACATAAACATAATAAATTAGATTTACGTCCTATAATTATAGCATGTTGGGTTCAGAATGCATCTCTTTTTTCTTAAGTGTAAGTCGACTGTACTCAATGCTAATACTCTTGTATAAGTGGTTTAACCTTTAACATTGTATGCAAATACATTTTCATTCCCACTTCACGATTTTAATGGAGTATCTACCATAGATAGGTATACAAAATCAACAATGTTATTATAGAAATATAACATATAACGTTTGAATAATGTACAAGAATTGAAAAAAATGGATATGTCCTCATATAGAATAATAAATACGAGTATGAAGTAAGGGACTCTGGTAGCAATTAACGTAAATTAATGGGATATGAACATGTTAATTTAATTAAATAATAGGAATAGTAATAAAATTAGTCACAAAGGGTAACCCCTTGTTGACTCATGGTCTGTTTATACGCAAAAGTGTATTTGAATGGGCGTTGACACATATACGCTATAGTAATAATATGTTTTTGTGAAAAAATTTGCAACTATTATAGGAAATGTAAATTAAATAGAAATTGCTAAGTCAAAAACAATTAATTTTATTTATAAAAAAAAAGAATAATCAAAGTCGACTCATTCGCTCTGTTAAATAAATATTCCTGGTAATACTTAAAAAATAAATAAAATAATACTCATGACGAACTCTAATTCGTTCTCAGTAAATATTAGTAATTTATTTAGTATGATGTGTATTTTCGTAGATAATTTTTTCGTGAATAATATTGGTTAAACACTTTAAAACATTGATTACTTCTCATCAGCGCATACTTCTTACGCAGCGCCCGTATATGCACATACCTATTGACTCGTTGTTATTGTTATTGGAACGAAATATATTTCAGTTGCGAAACTAATATACAAACAAATTATTTTATTATTTAGTTTTTTGTTATGAACCACAATAATAACTATACAATAAAACTGAATTCATGTTTTGTCTTTGGGAAATAATAGTTAAGTTTGTTTGTTTAGTACCCGCCTCTCTAACTACCACCTTTTGCCAGTCTGCCATGGACTGTAGTGTCAGGTCATATGAGATCCATACTTTTCTGAGCGAGATGGTTCACAAACTACAGCCTTCTTGTCATTTAACACTGAGCAAAGTTAGGATTTATTTCTTGATTGATCGGAAATTTAAAAAATGTTTGGGTACTTTAAAATTTATTTGTGAACATTTTAATTAATTATTTTTCATCAACATAGCAACTATAAATGTATTGACGACACTATATTTTGTTCAAAAAACATCTTATTTAAGTCTTTACTCTTATTATTTTCTAATAGCGGTATGTAAGTATACACCTCAATTTAACGTCGTGAGTTATAAAGTGCATTCAACTTCCGTTTTCCTAAAAGTAAACATTTTTGTAGCGACAGTTAATTGTATAATTTTATATTTATTTTGTCTTTATTAATAAGCATTTCAGAAATATATTTAGGCATTACACTAAATATTATATTGTTAAATTTACAGCTCATTACAATATTACGTAAAGTAGATATAATAGTTACGTGTGAACTCAAAGTAATCGCGTTAGATAGGTAAATGAAAGTTTTAATGAGATATTATTTTTCCCGGATGAGCACAGCTCGAATCCTATTCATATTTGTCTCCCACGACGAATACCGTTCACAATGCTCTTTTACTTAAAAGGTTGCTTTAATTTCAAATTAAGTAATATATTGTTAGTAAACTTTCACTTTTTTATGCAAGTCGAAAAAAAAACACCGTTGAAAAAATTCTACACAAGAATTACATTATTATTCTTTATTTTAACATTATCTATGATTTTTAAATATATATTAATAAAAATAAAAAGTTTGAAGCTACAAATTAACCTGTAAACTAATGTTTATGTTCATATATTTACTGTGAAAATGTACTTATTATTATTTCAACAGAAATCAATGTAGGTATAATATTATTAAAATTAAAATTAGTACAGAGTGCGAATGAAGCCGAGTTAACATTAAATTAAATCAAGAATCTACTTACTTATTGAAAGTCTCTTCATATTGCTTTATTTCTTTCCTGGAAAATTCATGAAACTCGGTAAAAACATTCACGAACTTATATTTAGGTTTAACCTCAAGACCTTCTTCAAGTTTTTCGTTTATCTCCTGGCGTCTTGAAAGAATGCCGGTCAGTTCGTCCGTAGCTGACATTGTGAAGAATTGCGCGCCAAAAAAAAGGGAAATAATTTTTTTTTCGTAAGCAGTCTAACCAAACACGCTGTGAAGCTGTTCACTATCGTATGACCTTACTGACACTAACCGTGGAGCCGTAGCCGGTCCGCAGTCGGCAGTCAGTGCCTCGCACTCGCTCCGTACGCGTTCTCTCGCTAATAGGGTAACCATTGTACAAAACAACAAAACAGAACTTGTATACTGTTTACTTTTTATTAAAAGACATTTTGATATACGCTCCAAAGAAACTAATAAATTATTATCTTAATGGACTATCGCACTACAGCCTCCGCTAATACTTGACCGTGTCCCCTTTTAAACAAAAAAAACTAAGTGTATCTGTCCAAACATACTAGTTAAATAGGCTAAAAGCTAAAACGAAGGATATTATTAGATAGTTTGAGGTTATGAATTATGATACATAGATGAAGATGAGGTAGTTTTTCGTGTAAAAAAAGCTACTAAGCTTCATGTTATAGTACTATAAGATTGGTTTGTGAGAAAATCATAAACTTAAAACTTTCGTAGTAAATAAAATATGAAAATCCTGCACGTTAATAAACCAGATAGTATAATTTTGGAAAAATATATCTAAAATATTTTTTTTTAACAAGTGTTGACATTTTCAGCCTTTCATTACAATTTTCGTGTTGCACTTAAACTCAAATATTCCAGGATATTTTATAATTGACATTGAAAAGATATTTTGATAGTGTAAAATTTCTGCATTAAATTAAACATTAACAATTTCTAGATTATTATTGTTTTTGAAGCCACGTATTATTAGCTGACTTCGCACTTCTAATTTAAGAATGAAATAATATATTAATAAGACACTCTACTCAATAATAAAAAAATCTTAAAAAAGTTTTAGTCAAGAACTCTGCTGGAGAGAAGAACTAAAATTGTAATAATATAAACTATCTATAATGTTATAATTTTTTCTTTAAATGTTATGCTAATTTATTGTGTGATAATAACATGTATTTATAACATGTCATTAAGTCGAATATTATTTTACAAATTTAAAGTACCCAAATTTACACAACTATGGTAACCTTAGTCACTATCGAGTCGCGGGGGAAGGACGAATCGACGCGGGCATACAGCGCGTATAGCTCGGCGCCTTCGTGATTTGTCTAATCTTGCCGCATTCATTGTCTGTAGTAAGGTAGTAAATCTATACCAAAACACTTCTAAACCAAGTTGACATAATTAGACTTTAAGTATGACAATAGCGTAACTCTATAATTTAAACAAAAAAATCAAGCTTCCGACCGACCACAACAAAGCTTCGCATCATACACCGAATTATAGATTATGACGTGTATAAAAGTGTAACCAGTTTCATGATCCATTTAACACTTCGCTGCCCTATTTTTTTTAAGTACTAGATTTTCAAACTAAATACATATTGTATACATGATAAGTGTTACAAGTTACAAGTTTTACGCAAAGTATCCCAAAGGGTTTTAGCTGCTGTCTAAACGATCTTCGGCAAATAATTTTTAACTTTAACATAAATTAACTTCGCTCCTGTGAGTGCGCTGTTTCATAAAAACCTAAATATGTTAGATAAATGTATAATAACAAAATATGAATATACATTTTAACCGTTTCAAGAATTATAAAAAAAATAAAACCAAATAACATCGACAGATATTATTTCCACGTCATACTTTAATATAATAATTTATTCGTAAAATTGAGAAATGTAAACTTGTTTCCGTTTAAATAATAAGAATGATCAAAAGAATAATTTAATGAAATAGAGTATTGTATTTATTGGGGAACTAAAAAATTCGGTAAAAATCAATAGGCCTGCACTTCCGCCATTAACACAAAAGGCGAATGAACTGAATTTTTTTAAAGGAATTTCCAAATTTAGCAAACATTTGATAACTTTTATATTAAAAAAATCTAAATATTAGATCAGGCTTTCTTTGGTATTGTTTTATTATAATAATAAAAATTCCTTAACGATTGCGTCCAAAGTTATTATGTTTTAATTACAATACCTCTGATGCCGGTCAATATTATTACGCATGAATCAAAAGTTCCTGGTTCATTGTAGATCAACATAAATGACGTGTTCGTATATAATAAAATTATTATAAATAAAAATTGTTACTAGCATTTTTCTTATCATTCCAACTCAAACATATAGAAGAAATAAACCGATGTTTCTACTATTGGTAAAAATTTAGGTCTGACAGCTGCCACTCGATTAGACATGAGAGTTGAAGGCCTTGATTTCCACAATCGGCTAGTACAACTTTTAAAGACATTTCTGTTTTTAAATTCCATAGCCATCTATTCACAAGGTCTATTTCTACAGAGGAGAAATATTAATATTTCAAGAATTTACTTTCAATAGTTTACTAAAACAATCACTACAAATATTTTCATTCGTTTCTGTTACAATTTAAATGTACTTATTGTTCATTTAAAACCGACATTTTCGACATAATGACGCTATAATAAGATCACATATTTGAATATAAATGGTGTTGTTACTCGTTATTTAGTTTCAGTCTTTTTATAATTTTGGTAAAGTCAAATTGTGTAGACATTCTGTGAAATTGACTATATTGTTAATTTCTGCGAATTCTTAAGCTTTTCTGATATTATACTTTAGATGACGTCAAAGTAAATAGTTTTATTTTTATATTAGACATTAATCTAGTAAACTGTTAAATATGTAGTTTTCAACAGTTTAAGTACAGATTAAGTATAAATCCTGAAATAATTCGTTAAATTTTACTGGGGGTAAGTCAAGGTGAGGGATTTCTCTCTACCAAAACCACCTTCGATAGCCGCCTACAAAGTGCCTCACGAGGGATTCCGCAAAGCTCCTCCAAAATGTACTACATTTAACTGCATATTTAGAGTTCATGGGATAATTTTGACAACAATGAAATTAGAAAATCCATTCCCATCGCCATAACTTAAATTTCCAAGCGTAATCCGGTTTGCACGGCAGCATATTATATTACTAAATATTTTCTGATTCTAATGTAAATCTTAAAGTCAAAGAAAATTCGGAGCCAATGGCTCGACTAGATAAAAAGATATACTTCTTTTTACGAAAAATGTTCTTTCAGATCGGACATAGAAGAAGTCTCAGGGAGCGTTTTGGAAAGACGCGAAGTTACGTCGAGTTATAAAGATAGACAACGTTATGGTATTAAGGAATACCTAATAGATTACACAGTCAATTCTAATCTACACGGTCTTAAGTACATTGGGGAAAAGGAGCAGACTTTTCTTGAGAGGTTACTAATGTTACAGTTAATACAGTATTTTCAATTATTTTTAAATTATTCTTATGATATATATGAAATATTCTATATTATTTTTACGTCAAGTGAGGTATAAATATTGATCGTAAGTATTGCTGATCAATCTTTATACCTTAACATTACAACCGTGTGATAAAAAATGTAATTTGTGTGTAATGTAATTAGGAAATATGAAAATAATCGTTTTTCAGGTTTTTCTGGCTTCTTATGTTCACCTTTTGTGTTATACTCAGCTCTGTACTTATAAGGAGAGCGTGGATTGATTGGAATGAAAGTACAAAAATTGTAAATTTTGAAGAATACTCAACTCCACTTTGGCAGGTACTTCATCATCATCCTCACATATAAATATTTAATGTTATAGTTTTTAATCAGGCATAGGTGATATTAATTTTATTAATCCATAGTTGGAATATTTTACACGCGATAGTCGTTAAAGTAGTTGCAATGATACATTCAAAATAATAAGAAAACACACAACTTTTTTTCAAACATGTTCATCGTGTATTAAAACAAATAAAAAAAAATACAAGAAAAAGTTCACCAGCCTTCATGAAGGCCACCGCCCTTGCTAAAGATTAACTTGATAAACCCCTTTTTTTGACAAAATTGTAAGAGTTTTACTTTGATCTTTTGAAAGTTATTATTATGTTTTCCAAGATTGTGAAAATTTCGTTAAATAAGATGATTTAAATGTAAACACGATAAGTCGTTAAATATTTACGTTTAATAATAGAGTAGAGATTTCCTTAAGTAAATTTACATCATGTTTTTCCAGATACCTTACCCTGCTGTTACGGTCTGTTTTGAAACTAAGTCACTACCTGCGAAATTTAATTATACAAAATATTATCACCTTTATAAAGACAATGAAACATATATGCAACTTACAGAGGAAGAGTGCGTATTTTTAATATAAAATTATTAACATTTACAATATTCTTCCTACCTTCCTTTTTGCAAGGCAATATAACAACACCGTCATGATTATTTAAAGAAAACTAACTGTATTTTTTTTTTGCTAAACTAAGTTTATTGAATATTGTTTTCATCATATAGACGAAATGTATTTGAAGACATCACTTTAGTCTGTCATGAACGTTTGGCCCCAATGAATGGACGAAAATTCTCCGATGGGATTATAACAGTCGAAAATATAAAACGGGTAGGTAGAAAACATATCATATATGATTTATTAAATTTCGAAAATGTAATAATCATTATTATTTTTTAAGGTGGCTCCAAATATATCTGAAATTTTTTTGGGGTGCAAATGGAAAGACATCCCCAAACACACTTGCACAGACACCTTTTTACCAATCTTAACAGAGGATGGATTATGCTATACTTTTAACATTATGGTTGCCGAAGAAGTATTTAGAATTGAGAAGTATTTTTATGTTTTTTATTTAATTTCATTATATTCAGATTTTTTTCCGTTTGATTTTACAATGAATGTACTTATTACAAAAAAGAAATGGATTGTTGTTTGTTCGAGACTTCGACGAGCACCTAAACAAAAGTGATATTACATTCTTTAATTTGACATGTCTGTGATGTGTTGATAATAAAATTATTGATATTTTAAAATATAATAAAAACAACGATTTTAGTCTACACAAGGAGTATAAATACCTAGAAAATGTTAAACTTCACCCAACTTGGTCGTTGGAAGAAGGTTATTCTCCATTGGCACCTTTAGAAACCTACCCAAGGAGGGCCTTGGTAAGCTATTCATCAAAATTTTATACTAATTAAAATTTTTGGTAGGCGCCACTTGTAACATGCAAGCCGTATGTACCTACCGTATTGCTATAAATAGAGCGTTGGTTGTTAACGACATTGCACTTTATTTTACCTTCCACGATACTTAACCCTAAGCTTATCTTATAGGGAAAGAAAGAAGCAAAAATTCCGGGAAAACGGTAGTAACTAATATTATTACGTTACCTATCTAATAATAACTAAATCTATTTTCGTATAAATAAGTATTTTTTTATTTAAGGGTTATGGAGTAAGAGCAGGTTTAACATTCATATTAAAAAGTAAAGATATTGATTTGGACTACATTTGTAAGGGTCCTGTGCAAGGTTTTAAGGTAAGATTAACATTTAAATATTTTGTTATTATTATGTATTATTACATTAAAAATTTCTTTTAGATGTTACTACATAACCCTGCGGAATTTCCGAGGTTGTCACAGCTATACATTCGATTGCCATTAGCTCAAGAAGTTATTGTAGCGGTTAAACCAAAAATGATTACAACTTCTGAGGGAATAAAATCTTTCCACCCTTCAGTGCAAGTATTAGTATCTTCTCTAATCCCCTTTTCTGCTAGCTCGGACTTATTAAGACACCATATGATAATTTGCTAACTAGAAATAAGCTTTATCTCTTATAATAACTCATTTGATTAAGAGATATAATAAATAAATTCGTACCGAAATAAAGACGTAATGAAACGAACGTATTAGGATTTGTTACAAAGTAGTAAAAAAAGTGTCATGACCTTATTACTAATACCTTTTTAAGAAACATACATAGCTTACAGATTAAAGTTTAGAAATTACTGGGGTAACGAGACATTTTAAGTCTCAAGGCGGCAAGCGCAATATGGTACAGTGTATACCATTCTAACTAGCGCCACGTTGTTATGGGCAGGTGTGTTACCATCAGATGAACGTCCAGCTTCTCTCATCGTTTCGTTAAATAAAATCAAAATTAAAATTAAAACTAAATGTTTTACACATTTCTACTTTAATGTTATACGTATTTAGTTTTGTGCATCCGATGAAGATTACAGTTTTTTTCATTGTCATGTACCTTGTCAGAATGGTTGTCTGTAGTGTTATTGATTCATTCCTTCATTACTTTATAGGCGACAATGCTACTTTCCAAGTGAACGTTACCTTCGCTATTTTAAAGTGTACACCCAAGCCAATTGTGAAATAGAATGCTTGACGAATTTTACATACGCGCGGTGTGGGTGCGTTCATTTCGGCATGCCGCGTGAGTTGACTTACAAACGTGCAATTCTACATTGTGCATTGTGCAACTATTACGACTTAGCTAACCCATTTATTAATTTATTTTAGACGGCCCCTGTATGACCGTTTGTAATGCCGGTAGTGTTGCCTGTATGAGGAAGGCGCAAAGTGAGTACTTTTTTATCTAAATAACAAACAATATTATGTTACTTGTGCTATAACACACAAATTTGGTATAGCACAAGTAACATAAGTGAATATTTAGTCTACGTAAATTTTAAGCTTTTAATTTATTTTTAAGTTGTCACATGATTTAAAAGAGAATTTTAATCATTTTAGTTGACCTGGTTACAGCGGAGATAGAAGCTGTGTCAGAAAAAGGAATGGATCAAGATAATATATCAGAAGAGGAACGTGAAGTTGTTTCTCGATGCCGATGTCTGCCTTCGTGTACATCTATCGAATATGAAGTGGAAGTTTCACAAGCCGAATATAATTGGAGAGATTTGTTTAAAGCCTACGACATACGTATAGAAGAAGATATGAAAGAGTAAGCCACCAACAGTAATAAAGTCGGTGAATGAAATCATTATTAATACTAATGTAGTTCTAAATTTTCAGTCAAAAATTTACACGGGTTATAATTTTCTTCAAAGAAGCTCAGTTCATTACTTCCAAGCGATTGAAACTCTATAGTCTAACGGACTTTTTGGCAACATGTGGAGGTCTTCTGGGATTTTTTTTGGGTTTCTCCATTCTTAGCCTAGCAGAAATTTTATATTTTCTTACTTTAAGGTAAATAAGATCAAGATTTATAAAAAATATTTATTTTTTTATCGACAATAGACTAACATTTCTTAGTTACTCGTCATGTAAAGTGATATTGAGATTGGGTCAAGTGTGCTTGCCCAAAATACTTTGACCACCGTATGTTAACAGTCGAAACAAAGAAATGAACTTACAAAAAAGCTATCATTATTAATTTCAAATGCTGGCGATAATTCATTTTTTTGGTACTAGTTAACAATACCGTATTAACGGTTATCTAAAATTATGTCGTACCCATTAAAGTATAATATGCATTATTTGGGGTTAATCTTTTGTTTGTTTCAAACCTGTAATTTTTTTCATTTTCTTCTTTGTGTAATGTCTTTTAATTTTCAGGATCTTTTGCATTGTTAGACGTAAGCATAAGTCGAAGAAGAGCAAAAGTGGTGTTCTAAGTGCCGATTTGATTTCCAGTCCGATGCCAAATAATTTAAAGGATTAACCCCGTCATTACACAAATTTATTCACACAAGTATAAATATTCCTAAATATAAATATAGGGTGGCGCAAAAACAACCTTATAACACAGGTAATAAGGTACTTTTTATAAGGTTATTTTTGCGCCACCCTATAGAACAAACATGTGTTACAAAAAATAAAAATAAGTAGGAAAATATAACACATTTGCAATTTATTTTAAACCTACAGCAAAGTATATATACTATATATGAGTACATTCTAACAATTACTAATTCTGTTAAATGTTTGAGAAAAGATTATGTATACTTTATTTGATAACAAAAGGTAATTACTGTGGGTGGGAGAGCCTACGTAAGCTGAAAATGATTTTCGGCTTAGCTGAACATGTCATAATTGATAACCGGCATGTAAGTAGATGTTCTTAACTCCATAGGATAAAGAATACTTTCTGTAAACTTAATGTTTATTAAATTTTATTTTAGCTGTAAAATTTTAATTTTTGTTCAATTCCATAACGAAGTTTTGCAGTACTATACCAATAAGCAAATCGAGCAAGACTTACTGCAGTGAGTGAACATTTGAGTTTAATTTCACATTGTGTTAGGTGACAACAACGGTTGAAGCATGTCTCCCATATTTTAATAGCCAGAACAAAATGGTGCTTTTATGGTGGAACCTTCACAATAAGAGGTTGGGTTGGGTGCTAGAAATGTGCGTTGATAAAAGTCTGTGATCAACCAAACTTAAAGTCTAGTGGTTAGGTGCTTTGTATACACTACAAATATAACAAGTTACGTGATACCATAATTTCGAATAATATATCATCAATGACATAATAAAGAAAATAAAACAATAATTAACAAAATTTACCTAATGCACGTCCTTTCATTTATGAAATTACATAGTATACTGTAACTCTTTCATAGCATATAAAGAAGGGATGTCAAAAGTATGCGAAACGTATTAATTAAAAAAAAAATATTTGTAAACGAATTATAACTATATAAGTAATTTTAACTGTTTTTTACACATAGTATGCGTCGTTACCGTACCACATACACATAAGCGCTCCGTTTCTACCTATCTAGACGGTCTCCAGCAACTGAGATCTGCCACCACCAAGATATGTATATAGATCCTTATAACAGGTGCCCGTTCTTTAGGATATCTTCAATACTAGCTAGGACAGCTGCCTAATTTAGATAGTGTAGTGTTAGTAATACTTTGTTACTCAATATCATATGATATTAAGATATAGTGTTAACCTATTGTATATACCTAATAGAAACTTTTGCGCCACCAACATCAATAAATGTATATTTTCAAAATTAAATTCAGAGTACTAATAATAAAGTTAGTTAAAGCAACCCTACATTGAATTCAGATGACCGAATAATTGACTGTATAATAATTGGTGACGCGAATCGAGTTTAATCGATCGAGTTAGTTTGTTGGATGTTCCAATTCTTCCAAATGCAATTCAGATATCTGAATAAGTAATTGTTTCCATAAAAAAAACTCTTCGATTAGGTTATTCTATCATCAGGCGATATATGTAAACTGCTGGACATAAATTGCACCCATAGATACCGAGCTGTACTACTCTACGCTCATCCAGCGTTTGCCTTCGACCTCCACTACATCATCGGTCCATCGTGTAGTTATTCCATTGAGTTAGATTAATATTGATATCGTATAGCGATAATATAATTTTAACAATTAAAGCAAGTATGTACGTATTTACACTAGAGATGTGAAATTCTGCTCCAGGTTTTAATAATGCAGTAGCATATGGAGGTCAAGTTATTTTTATATAATGAATACACATTTTACGCGATTTCATGATGTCTATTATATAATCAACAGTTCTACGTGTACTTTAAGTGATGTAGCGTTGAATATTTACACTTGTGCTTAGTAGCCTGTAGTAGAAATGGACTGTTCTCCGACTGACACCAATTATTTCCTTCCGTCTAACTTAATTTGTAAAAACAATGCGTTATAAGAGAAATTTTTCGGTTTCGAAATTGTATGTACTAACAACAAATTTGAGTAGTTTTCGTTAACTTTTCTTTTTGTAATCAAAATTTTTCAAGTGAGATTCTCCCGTCTGTAAAGTTTTTATTGGCTAGCTTTAAGCGTCAAAAGATAATTGGGTAGCCATTTATTAAAAGTTCTTAATTTACATCTGTAACGTGACATAACAGTTAAAATATGACACCCACGGGAACTGAAGTTTGATTCGCAATCGTTGTAAATGAGTTTAATGAAAATTGCTTGCACAAGGTTTTATGTTATTAATCCATGTTTAATGTTCGTCTTCTCTATTGATATTTTTCTATATTAGTTTTAAGGTTTAAGGTATTGTAAGTATACTATACGCTTCCGAGGCACGGGAGGGGGCTCCCTACTGAGCTTGAGCTTACGGTAAGGAAAATCGTTTCTACCGACATATTCCACGTGTTCGTTGACATTTAACATCCAAAATAGCCTTGTCCCACACTCCTAAGAGGAGGCCCGGAGTCCCAGTTATGGGAATATTAATTTATTGCTATGTTTATTTAATTTATTCGTCTTACTTTCTAAAACTGTCATATGTTCTACACTTTAAAATCATTAAGGTTATCTTCCTAGTTGTAATTTCTACATTAACGAGGTTATAGAAGACTTTGTTTACGGCGTAACGCAGTTAAGACGTTTTAATATGATTATTATTCAAGTTCATTTGGCCAGATCATCCGGTAAAGGTATCGAAAGCCATCTTTGATTAAGTTTTGAATGCTATTATCACTTATTACCTTAATATGTTTAAAATCATTCTTATTCCGGGTGATGACATGCTCATCTAGCTTTAGATAGATAAATATGTTTAGATTTCGGCAACAATAAGTTGATGACTTTAGTAAGTATAAAATATAAAAGTAATAGATTTGTTTATCTTGAGTCAGGTCAAATGTCTTTCAGCAAGTGCGGTATATACAGAACAAATCTTTCCTCTTGTGCTTTCGAAAGAACAACAAAAGAATTAGGCTGCCGTTGTTTCTGCGCTCATTTGATCCTCGACTTTTTTCCTTTCAGCCTTTTTGTTTATTTTTATACGAACGATTTTGATATGTTTTTAATAATCATTTGTAAATAACAATATTCAAGGTTTTTTTTTGTGCAATAGCAGTAACGGTCTCGTGGAAGGCGCGTATGGTTCTCAGCACAGCCCAGTGTCCCGCTCGGACGCTTCCACCGAAGACGCGGAGTTATCTGCAGCACTCGCCCATCAGCACCACCTAGCTATGCAGGTAGAAAACTAAATTAAATTACTATCTTCGGGAGTATGTATTATTATCCGGAAACCAGTACGGTTTATCTGGACAGTACAGTTGTCATAATTACACATTTTTTTCCGATTTCTCCCTGATATTATTATTCTTAATTTACACATTTACATTAATTATTTATTTACCCTATTTACATTTATCCTAATATTATTTCTATTTGTTAAAATGAATCACACACAAATTTGTAATAAGATATCTCTAAATGGACCTGGTTTTTTGTTGTATGTCTTATCTAAAGCGGTTTTAAATATTAATAGACAAATAGGTTCATAAGGATTCGGGCCATTTCCCACCACGCTGGCCCAATGCGAGTTCGTGGGAGCCAGAGCCCCGTTGATTGGTAGGGTGCACCACGAGCAGGTGACGTCGGCTCGGACTCCTTGAGTTGTTGTGCGGAACCCGTTACATCCCTTACGTCTTCCTTCCTGACATATAATTTCAACTTGCGCATTAGACTCCGCGAGTCTATCGCACGGAAATTGGGAGTTAAGAGGCTAGGCGGCCTAAGACACCTGTGCTCCTATGATAGGGAGAATGTCGCATTACCGACGGTTATCTTTCTCTATACCCCCTTCGCTCCCACATTGAAGTAAATTTGTGCTGTGGACTAAAATATAATGTTCTGAAGTAAAACTGAGTATATTCTGAATATCATCGTTAAATATGTATCGATTAATATTAATCTTATTTACGTAATTGTCTGTTATTTCAGATAGTCAAATAGTTTGTATGTAATATAATACGTAGTCATTTCTCGCGACTTAAGTACAAACAAAGTATTAATCTATTGTTTGGATCATGATAAGCAAAAATGGCTTAAAGGTATCATTGTGTTGGGCGTTATCTATTGTGCGCGTTTGCACTCAAATAAAAAGTGGCATTAGATTGTGTTCGAGTCCTTTGTGTTACAGAACATTACTTATACTAAGTTCACGGGCGCGGGGTTTATTACTGTAAGAAGTGTCCTGGAAAAATATGTCTAATATATATACCTAGTCCGGCCATAAGTTCTGTTACAAATAAATATGATTTTTTTTTAAATAAAGTAATGTAATATTATTCAAATTTATACTTACATATTTATAGTCTCAGCAAAAAATAAAAAATATATTCTATTCGAAAGGGCCACCTTTGGCTTTTATACATGTCTTTAATCTGTTTGGCCATGAATCTATGGATTTACGCACTGTTTCCAAGGGAAATTTCCACCACCGCTTGCCTCAAAGATTTTTTAAGAGACAATGTCGCCCTATCGTTTAAAGCAGGCCATATCCTTTAAAATTTACCATAATTTGAAGTCTTAAGGGTTGTGGTCTGGGCTAGTTGAGGGCCAGTCTTCAGCTCTTATAAAGTCCGGAATGTTGGATTTAAGTCTGGCTTGGGTAGTTCGTGCCTTGTGACCAGGTGCAGAGTCCTGCTGAAAAGTTTACGGTATATTTTTTAAAAGTGTATTGCTGAGAGATTTCACAATATGATCCAAGACTGTATCTTGATACACTTTGGCTGAAGTCTTCACTGCTTTTTCACAAAAATGTAGTTTTGTTACTACTCCTTGATAAGACACGTCCCACTAAACTTTTACTGACGCAGGATGATGACCACGTTGTACCTTTTCGACCACTTCAGCAGCTTCTTTAGAACTATGTGCGTACACTTTATCATTTTGCTTATTGTAGTGTTCTTCAATTGTGAGAATTTTTTCAACGGCAAAAAGGATATTTCTGTGCCTTTCACCTGCGTATCGCGACGGAAGGTTTCTTCGTTTGGATCGATCCACTCTCTTTAATTGTAAAAATTAATTTAGGCCATGTCCTGTATATCGACGATAAGCACAGAACTTCAGGTCTTGTTTTATAATACGCGACGGAGTCCTAGCGGGAATCTTCATTTTTCGCGATAAGGTTTTTTGCTTCCTAATGGGGTTTCGACAAATTCTGAGTTTAACAGCATTAACAGCCTTTGTAGTTCTAACAGCACGCTGTCCGTCCCGATCTTTTCTGGTCTTCGACAGAGGAAGTTTTGTTGTATCTGTTGACAGTACGATATACGAACATACGGCTGATAGCGAGTTTTTGAAGTGTCTGGAGTCTGATTGACGGCTTCATACCCACTTCGTGCAAGGCGATCACTGCAATCCTATTTTATTTCACAGCCCAATCCATATTGTAATTTGATAATGAACACGAAAAAATATGTGAAATGGCGCAAAATCGTAAGAAGTTTTCAAATAATACACATGTCCCAAATTCAAAATAATTAAAAATTTGAAAAAGAGTTTTTATGTAACAGTATTTATGGCCAGACTAGTAATATATTTTTATTTCATTAAGCGACGAGATAGGCGGGACGTTCCTTGACGGTCTCCCGGAACTGAAACCTACCACCAGTGTACCCATGCTCTCTCAGTAAAATTTCGAATATTTTTTTATCAGTTTTTTCCGTTATTGTTGATTTTGTAAGAGATCTAAAATGACCAAACTAATTACAATAGGCACCGGATTTCATTTTTCGTGCTTGTGATATCTGAGAAGAGAATAGAACACCGTGATTAACATTTTTTCCTTCCATTTACTTCAATCAGTTATTTCAAAGGTAACTTGGAGATCTAGATTATTATATATAATTACAACACCATGACACTACTCATTATTATCAGCAGTCAACGCGCAATACGTCCACTTGTGGACATTGGCCTTTTTCTAATTTTCCCATTTATTCTTATTTAATATAATTGCGAATATTATGTTGTCATGCTACTACATACTATACATTCGTATACTAGCATGTATGTATTAAGTTATATATTCGTAATTATTTTCATAATTTTTATAAAAAAAGTTGTTTTTTGATATGGTATATGATTTATGTTTTAATGTTAACAGTTCTTTATTTTATTTTTTATGATGAAGTTTGCGCCGCTAGTCATTACTACTATTGCAGCTTCATCGGACTAAGAGCTCCCGGATCTGGTATCCGCGAGCTAAAATAAAAAGAAAGAAAAGAAAATTAAAATTAAAGCAATCAAAATTAAACTAAAACTTTAATCAAACATAATAGATCTTATAATTAATTTGTTTTTAAACAGGAGAATGTAAGGTAGTAACAGTAAGTTAAAGAAGGTCAAGGAAACAGTATTTTTTATTTATTCCTATGTTCTTTTATAACATAAAGAAACTTAAATGAAATTCTTTTGAATATTTCTCCTTTCTTCGTTGTTTGCTTATTTTTTGTTATGTAAATGCTAAAGAATTAAATACATTATGTGAAAAGGTTTTTTTTTACTTAACGAATTGAGAAGACGAGCGTGCATTCACCTAATAGTAGTTAGGATGGTATACACTGCACCACATTGTGCTCGTCGCTTTGAAACATAGTATGTTAAGTAGCCTTACCTCAATAATTTCACTAGCTATAACTCCCTTCAATCCCGAACACGATAATGTTTGCACACTACTGTTGACCGATATAGGAGCTGCAATACTACCTACCTAGACTGCAAACAGAGACCTACCTCGAGTAAAATATTTATGTTAATATCAATCAGATATTATAAAAAAAAATTAAATTCATATGTTTATTTATTAAAGGCTGTAGAATACCCGGTATCGGGCGTGGAACCGGATTACGGACAGTATGTGTCGTCACCGGCGGCAGCTCATTATAACCATATGGGACACCTCACCATGGCACCGTCGCAGAAGTACCCTCATGTGAGTTATATCAATTACTTTCTCCGGCAACAGATACCTATCTCCAGAGAATGTAAAAAACTAAAAGATTTTTTTATTACCTGTGTATGTGCTATAAAAATTATATTATGGCTACAAATATGATTTTTTAGTAATAGATTTTCATCCTTTAATTATGCTTCATAATCGAAAAGTTTAAAATGTATGAAATTTTTGTTGAAGAAGTAAAAATTACTTTTAGACTATGATATCAATATGCATATAATGAAAATGGATTTTCTTTATTCGCTAATCACGTGGAAACTAGTGAACGTATCGACATAGGAACATCACATGACCATTCGATGTGAAATGATTTGTGGGTGGTTATAGGCAATTTATTTTTTGAATTTCATAGATCCTTCATCATTTTATTTCTAAGTAACTTATAATTATTTGTATTTGGTATTATTTAAGCGGTTGAAATAGATAGTCATTTGCGGTTGCGGTTGTTCTCAAGGAATATTTCAGACAAATTTCAAGTCTAATATTATATTAGAGCCAGCAAAGTGGGTCGGGAACAAGCAGTTAGTTAAATTATAGGTCAAATGTATCTTTTAAATATTTTTTAACTTTGTTTATATTTTCCTAGGACGCTAAAACTATATGGTATCGATGAGAACCAAATTAAATGTCATTAAAAACATTTAGTCTGGTAAAACATAAACTGGTACATACGGTGTACCGCGAGTCTCGAAAAGGTTAAAGAAAATTGTGAAAAAAAAAAACTTAATTTTTAATTAATAAAGACGTGAAGTTATACTTTAATTTTATATTTATATTAACTATCCTATTCTCAGTATGTGTGTAATTTACTTATAATTTTTTTTCATGTGTTTAGGTGATGGACTCCGTATCAGTGAGCGGAGGCGTGTACGGTACCGGTTCGGGTGCTGCCCACTACGGAACGTACGCGCACTACGGCGCCGCGTACCCGGCCCAGCTGGCTTACCTCGTGGAGCCCGGGACTCAAGTTCCCATTTACATGTCGCTGGTGATTTAACAAGCACATATTCACAAAATTAAACAACCTACCGTTTGGTAGACGTAGTGCTAGAAGATCCTCCACAAAGTGAACCGATGAACTAGTGACGGTCGCGAGAAACCTCTGGATGCCGAAAGCACAGGACCGATCGGTGTGAAGATCTGTTGGGGAAAGCATATATTGAACTGTGGACGGTTATTAATTGATGATTTTGGACCAGCTGCTGTGCCTTCATCACTTTAAGTTCATAATACAATAGTTATTAGGACAACACAAAGACAGGAATGCTTCATAATGCTGCGTTTACAAAGATATTACATTTAAACAAGTAACTCATCTAAATATTTCGAAGGTATGCCTACTTAATTAAAGATTATATAAAAAATTTTAATTTGTAATGTAGCAGGAGTATGTGGAAGGTGGTGGCAGCGCCTCACCAAGAAGTGCGTCTCCGGGGGCTCTGCCTCCTCAACATAATCTTCATTTGCAACAGAAGTATGGATATGGATATTATTGTCATGTATGAACTTCGTTTTTATCTCGTACTATTGATTTTCTTCAAGTTTTTGTTATCGAAGCTTTCAACGTAAAGAAACAATGATCAAAAAGTCTTGTTACATTCGTGGCCTAGCAGATACGTAGCATTGAGTAATTTTAACAACTCTTTTTTTTATTAAGGACTAACTTTTTAAGCCTACTATTACATCCTGCTGTGAAGCAGTTGTTAAGAGCATGTTCTGTAACATCAAAGGTCTGATCCCGAAGCCACATGTAATATAAATTCGCTATCTTAACAGTATTGCTATGATCCAGCTGTCAATATTAACAATAATTATTGATTACGGCTTTGTAATCATTTGACATTACGTAAAATTGATATCAATTTTTAGCTTATTAATGAAAGAAATAAATTTCTTTAGGTATGATTCGGCATCGTTGGAGCAACTCGGCCGGCACTATTGTGTGACGTCACCGCGAGGCGACTACGCCGCCGACGCGTACGGCTACCAGCACTACCCCGCGGCTTACAATCCGCCACCACACCAGCCGCCGCAGTTTAAAGTGAGATTTACAAACTCAAAAGTTCAGCTCTTCATTCCAGATAAGAAAAGCAAAGGACTGGCGTCAATGTTCCAGTTCAAATACGATGTGGGTCTCATCAAAAACGCAAGGAATGGTCTATTACTAAGCCGGTTTTTTTACCACTGCAGACCAAATAACTTCTTAACTTCAGATGGAGCCGTGGTCAAGCACTAACGTATTTAAAGTAAAAAAAGATGACGTCATAACGCCGCGTGATATATGTCTATGTTTTGACCTTTCTTTAGATGGGCCGACGGTATAATAAGAGCCGGTCGGTATTTAGTAGATGTAAAGTGATGAGGGCCTTATTTAGTGGAAGACATGGGGAAAGCCTATATCCAGCAGTGTATTAATAAATGCCGATGATGCCGGTAACGATGCTTTGTGGATGGCTCAATTTTTTAAATGTACCTTATTTATTCACAGGACTCACAGAATGGGTTGTCTTGGAAGCACTGGTGGTCAATCAATGTACGGTGATGAAGATGAATTACAAAAGCAGATTGCTGGAATGGCATTAGGTAAGGTTTTCTTTATTTACATAAATAGAGAAATACTGTGGTAAGTCTCTATTGCTGGAAGTAGTTACTACCGCAGATTGGTTATGCCTTCAAATAGTAGCCTAAAAACATCTAGAAGCACGTTATAGGTAATGAATTTACTGTGGTAATCATCGTCGTTATCAGCCGACAGATGTCCACTGCTGGACATAGACCTTCCTCAAAGATTGTGTTAATAAGACTTGCTAACATTATACATTATGTATGTATCTAGGCGGTATAATGCGGCATAAGGCGGCGTAATGTATCAATTTATCAAGTACCACATTTATTATTAGCCGTTACACTTACAATCAAGTGACGGTCCTGTTACTCTTGCCGCTCCGTCGAATAAAAAAATACTTTCAACTACAGTACATCCCAGTGTTGGTGGTCGAGAGGAGGACGGTGGTCTCCAATGGCGTGATCCGAATTTGCCAGAAGTTATCGGATTCTTAAACTCGCCCTCTGATGTGGTGAAGGCCAATCCCGCGGCGTATTTACAACATCTGACGTATATGGATGACCCTAACAAACAGAAGACCAGGAGTTTGGGTATGACTTTATATTTTTTTAACTTTTAATAAATTTGTAGCTGATTTTCATGTGTTGTAGAATCCTCTAGCCAAAGACAGTATAGGTAGGTTGTCGAAAAAAAAACGTTTAAAAATACTTAAATAATATATGGGTTTCAATTAAAGCACATTAAGCTGTCTATTGTTAGTAGACATTTATTGCTGAAGACCGCCAACCTTGGAACCTTCCCAGCTCCTATTTCTGCTGCTAAACAGTACTGTGAAAACATTTGTGTGTTCTCGTATCAAAAGTACTGTAGCAAATGAAATTAATGGTCTGACAAGATTTAACATTTTATTTTGCAAGACGACAAAGGTAATGCTTTGCTGAATAAACGCCATTAGTTAAGACTGTCTAGTATGGGCTTGAGTTTAGCTTATTTTTAGGTAAAAGTTTTATTAATATTTGACACAATGAAAAAAAAACTTTATTAGACTATAATATATGATATATATGAATTACATTCGATTCACAGGTGGTATTCCGCCTCTAGTGCGCCTGGTGTCGCACGAGAGCCCGGAGGTATGCCGTAATGCGTACGCGCACTGCGCAATCTGTCCTACGAGAGGCAGAACGACGAGAACAAGCGCGCCATCAGGGGCGCAGGAGGAATCCCGGCGCTGATGGCGCTTATGTGTCGCACAACCGATATGGAGGTAAGAAGTAATTTTAATTTTCCATTTTTACTTACATATTACACTTAAGTTGTAAATAAGTAGTATAGTCTTGGAAAATCACGTGAAATCGCTAAATTCCACTAAGAATAACTGCTGATCTAATTCTTGCGGAATCTTATATCTAGCGATGAAATCCGTCAGGTTGATGAATAAATATCATTCTGAACAGGTGAAGGAGTTAGTGACGGGTGTCATTTAGAACATGTCCTCGTGTGAAGACCTGAAGCAATCTATCATAGACGACGCTGCACAGGTTATAGTCAACAAGGTCATCATACCGTACTCCGGTTGGCATCCCGCTAATCCAGGCGACGCTCTTTGGTTTACAGGTGTGTTAACATATAATATATATTTTATGGAAGTACGTGAGAAAAATAATAGAAGACATAAGGCGGCGTGTTCTTATTCCTTGCATTACCGCTGAGTGGTTGCCTAGTAGGTTCCGTTCTGGTATTTCATTGGCAGTAGGGTTTGTGGATCTTCATAAAAATACGAGATCATTACATATTTGATGTTCAACTCTGACTCGCTCATCGAACAATAAGGGCCCCGCCTTCAAGCAAAAAACCTTTTTTTACCTTAAGCTTTCTAAAGGACACTTTCTAGTATAAACTCGGTGTATATTACTGTTATTCTTGTCAGTCTGACGATACCAATGTTTTAACAATTATTTTTAAAGACTTTCTATATATATATATAACTTACAGTGTTTCGTAACGCATCGGGTGTGCTCCGCAACGCGTCGTCGGCGGGCGAGTACGCGCGGCTGCGGCTACGCGCGCTGCCCGGGCTCTCGGAGGCGCTGCTGCACACAGTGCGCGCCGCGGTGCGCGCCAATGCGATCGGTACCAAGATTGTGGAGAACTGTGTATGCGTGCTGCGCAATTTGTCGTATAGGTGAATAATGCATATTACTATGCTGTACACTTCGTTACATTTACGCCGGTCTCTGTCTAAGTAGGTAGCGTGTATTTCCGACGTACAAATAGTGTTTGCGAACAGTAATGTTTCTTTTTACATAACTTTTATGTTATAGGCGGACATATCACCATTATATGAACGTCTCGTTCGTTACGTCTTGTATAACTATTAATTTTTTTTTTTACGAAAAAGCGTCAAGTCTTATGGTGTTCACCCAGTGATAAACGCTATGTTTGCACATAACAATAGGCGCCTTTATGAGATATATACATAGAATCAATGTTCCTGACGTTGTGAACTGAATTCTTCAAAAAAAAAACAACTTGAATACTTAAAAAAATTTCAAGTCTAATTTTATATTATGACCAGCAAAGCGGGCGAGGGAGCAACTGAGCCAACATTGTTATCCCCATTTATCACCTCAATCAAATATTTTGAGTTGTCACGCTTACATATCGGTGATACAATTGTGTCATAGAAATTACTTTCAAGATTTCATAAAAATAATCTATCATACTTATATTATATGTATTGATAGACGAAACTTTAATTCCTAATAATATGCCTTAATTTGCGTATTTTTTGTAGGCGAGAATCTAGGATGTTTCAGTGGTAGTAAAAAGAAAAAGGAGGGGTCGTCGTCATCTAACTCTACTAGCCCTCTCGGTAAGAGTGACATCGATTCTCAACCACTCGGTGAAACTGGTTCCAATACACAACTAGGATACAGTGTACCTAAAGGCACAGAAATGCTGTGGTCGCCTGAGGTAAGTTTATTTTTTATGGTGATAATAAAACAAGCAAGAATACCATCTCACACGGTGTTAGGTAATAGGTTAGGTCAGTTTAGTATGTCTACTTGAAAATCTTGATTGAAGACATTAAATAATATTGTACCAACCGCACTAGTCTAGTGTGGTGCATAAATGATCATGATTCCCTGCTTGAGAAAGAAGGCTTCGAGTCCAGTAGCGGGGAACAGTAAAAGTTCTTTTTATGTGAACAAACGGCTTTAACAAGTTTTATTTTATTTACGATTATTTGTGATTACAGGTAGTGCCACTGTATATAGTACTATTGCAAACTTGCTCAAATCCGGAGACTCTTGAAGCAGCGGCGGGTGCTCTGCAGAACTTGGCTGCCTGCTACTGGCAACCTTCTATAGATATACGCGCTCCCGTTCATAAGGAAAAAGGTAATGGAAAAAGGAAAAAGCTTAGTTTAGATGGCGGTTTTACGCGCTATATATAAAATGGTCCCGGGTTTGATCCAGTTTGACTTTTAGCCTCCATTGAAGGAAATCCAAGAACAACAGCTATGATTTACATGTGGTCCACCAACCCCTACTTGGCCAGCGTGTAGGATAAATGGTCTTGGCTATCCTTGTTTAAGAAATCTAAATTCCAATAGTAAGAATATGAAGTCCTGATTATTTTTTTATTGTTATTATTATTTGCAATTATATTATTTCAACCTAATCATACAAAATACGGGACAGGACAGTGTTCTAAGTTTGAATTCATTGGTGGCAAAAACGTTGATGGAGACTGCCTACGTAGGTACCAACGATCCGTCTATTTCAACCGTGAAACGGTGGTGTGTAATTATTGTTGTGTTCTGATTTGAAAGGTCGTTGTAACTTGTGTCAAACAGCGAGCACAATACGGTTCAGGGTATGGTTAGAGTCATATACTCTGATATGTCATTCTAATTAGCGCCACATTCTTATGAGTACGCGTATCATTTACCGTTATGTGAACTTTACTCTCATCCTGTCGCTTGGTAAAGAAAAAAAAATGTAAACATAGATGTTTTATGACATTTTATTTTTTGTTACAGGTTTATCAATCTTGGTGGAGCTGCTCCGAATGGAAGTGGACCGAGTGGTGTGCGCGGTGGCAACGGCTCTTCGCAATCTGGCTATAGATCAGCGTAATAAGGAATTGATCGGCAAGTACGCCATGTGGGACCTGGTGCAGAAACTGCCCAGCGGGAACCAGCAACATGATCAAGTTAGTTTTCTATTTGAATTTTACTGGTAGGTGTCGCCGTATTAGCAAGCTACACAGCCGCAACTATTTCGGTAGTCTAACGATATTTAAAAACTACTGAATTCTGGTTTGAAGGATGTTGTAGCTAGAAATTAGGCGATAATGACCATGAGGTGTAATGTGCATTATCCCAGCCAGCGGCAAATTGTTGTCTATATGCATATCACTGACCATCGAGTGACCTTCTTGGTCGTCACATCCATTTGTGTAATAAAAAGAACTGATTATATTTTAGTTTTTTTGATATCTATTTGTAGGGCACATCGGACGACACTATTGCGCCTGTACTGGCGATTTTAAATGAAGTAATAAAGAAAAGTGGTGAATTCTCCCGGTCGCTGCTAGAAGCGGGTGGGGTCGAGCGGGTGTTGAACCTAACTAAGCAACGCCATCGTCACACGCCCAGAGAGCTTAAGTTTGCTGGTGAGTTTTTTTTTAAATAATCCGCATAATTTGTTCCTTTTACACCTTCGTAATATTATGTTGTAATTAAAAGTATATACTCATGATAAAATCCAGTCATCAGTTTTGGGTATTAATTTAGTTATTTAATCATCGCAGGACAAGTTTTAATGACGATGTGGTCCCACGCCGAGCTGCGCGAGGTGTACCGCAAGCACGGTTGGCGTGAGGCAGACTTCCTGACGCCAACACGACCAGCCCAACCGCGTGGCTCATCCAACAGCAGCGGTGAGCGATGTAGCTATGAACTAGCCAACCCTTCGAATCTAGTAGGCGCAATATGTGTTCAGCCTGAACTTTCAATGTGAACAATAGACATATGACATCCTCAGAATGAAAGTGATCAGGTTCAATATTCCTAATTTTTTTTTTTTAACTTCTTTTCTTTTCTTTTGTTCTCTTTTATGTGTAAGACGAGGTTTAAATACATCTCTGTACACTGAAATCTTTTGATGTTTTTCTTAAGGACTTTCGTTAGCTATAAATATTGATTTATCAATAAACTCACTTTCTTGCTAAGAGTGTGTTATGGGCATTTAATAAAAAAAAGTTTCACTGCAGTTAGCAGTCAAGGCTATACAGCTATTCTCTGTTGTCTTGTCTTGTGTATGAATGCTGTACTGTGGAAGTTTTTGTCTTTGTATGTTGTGAAATGTGATAGAAATTTTTATAGAACTAGTTTTTATTGTTTACATAAAAAAAAAGATTTTATATATTTAAATACATTAATACATTTAAAGTAAAATTTGCATATTAACAAGTCAAGCATCTTGTGTATAAGTGACAAGCACAAAGGGGTGTAGTGTTTATCATCCTAACTAGCGCTGCATTGTTAAGGGCCAACGTGAATGTTTTACCTGCTTCGTTGCCTTGTGGAATAATAAAAAAAAAACATACATCCAAATTACTGTTGCCTTTAATATACTTTAATATTATCACAAGAAAACACATTAAAATCTATATCATTAGATTATCAAAGTTTCATTATCATGACAATAAATGCATTACAGATACTCATGCACCCATTATCATTTGATATCGTGTGTATTGTAGTATACATAGTCTGTCTCTGGTTTTGGTACATTACTTTCAAAGAATGCAAAATAGTTAACTAGATATAAAAAATTTCATAAATTTGCTCAAAATATAAACTACTTTGTAAATATGTATACAGACCAAAAGAGTTTATATATACCTAATATATATTAATATAAAAATTGCACGACACGCGCCAATTGTAAATTGTACAAATTACAATATACTTCGAACCTTATAATTGTGTTATAAAAAATTAATTATTACGTACACTCCGAAGTTTTTTTTATTTGACATAAATACGTTGATGCAAAGGAACGTTATAAGCTCCATATATTCTCATTAGACATAATATATTTATAAATAAATAGTTCTTCTAGTTATCTCTCCTTTGAGACTCTGAGCCTTCTCCCACAAGGCTTGAAGTAAACTACCAACTATACACTATGCAGACCAAGTTCGGGTTGGTGCATGTCGTATGTCCACAAAAGTTATTGTTCATAGAACATATCGGCTATACTATTTTGCTTTAAATTTCGTTAATTATTTTATTTATTACCTATGATTGCACTGAGTACATAAGGTTTAAATTATAAAAACACCGATAGTCCCTTCACTGTCCATTATACATGCATTACAGTACATGTGCGGCGGCGAGTGTGCTCGTGGTCATCTGCTTACGCTCCTGCGGTGGGGTGGCCACTTGTAGGTTCGACTAAATTAAAGATATTAAAATACTAAAAAGTGTTGCAATACAGAACGAATAATAACAGATAAAAAGAGATCTTAATTAGTTGAAGCATTAATAACTAAATAAAATAGATTTATAGAAGAAATATAAAAAAGATCACCTGGTTTCTATCAAATATAATAGGACATAGTAAATGCATTATATTATGTATTGAATAAATGGCCTTAACCATTATTCCATGCCAGAGGAAATCCCGGGCCCCAGCTGTGAGAGCGTTAAGTGGACGGTAAGGACGATTCTTCTTAGCATTTGCTCCATCTTAACAGGGTCGGCTTTCTTATTTCTTTCACGCCACTTCGCTCTATTGGGGACATCTCTTTCTTTAAGATCACAGCTTGTCATATCTTTTGCCACTACACTCAGCCATTGCAACTGCAGTCTTCTCAAGGACATTTATTATGATTATATTTCTTGTATGGATATGATGTTTAATTCAAATTAAGCCAAATACAATTCATGAAGTTTACAAGTTCATGGTTTAAAATATACAACGTTAAATTTTATTTTGGATAACAAAGCTAAAATAAGAAAGAAAAAAGAGTCATGACGTCACAAAAAAATAAATAAATAAAACAAGAGTTAAAAGGATAAAGGTAAAAATTTGAAGGGTTAGGAAATCTATATCTGATACCAAATAAACTTACATTCAAACCACCCTGACTTCCGTATATATTGGGGCGACTAGGTTTACCTTGCATGCCGTTATACCTTTGATTCGCCTTTGGGAGAAAACAAACAAAAACAAATAATAGAATAAAATAAAACAAAAAATTCAAGGAGTATTGACTGATAAAGAATTAAATTCTGTATACTATAGATCAAAACTCGTGCTAGATGTCGACAATGAAGCCAAGCGATGCGGCCCCTCCAACGGGTTCTCGCCTTGTCGTGGCGGAGGGGCTTAGTAACCGTGGTCCGGTACACGGTGAAGCCAAGTGGAACCCACCCGGCCGGCCCGCGGCGAAGGGCTGGCCGAAGCGGCCGCTCCAGGTTCGAGCACCGGTTGGGGTAACTGGAGCTCACCAGAGCGGCCGGGGGCCGCAGGGGCGGCTGTGTGGTGCCCTAGCGGCCGGCTGCACGGGCGGTTTCATACCGCCCTTCGCAGCCGAGGTGGGGTCGCGGAGGGAGTACCCTCTGCGGCCAACCGGTGTCGCACCGGCGATGCGGCGGCGGTGGGGCCGCGGGGGAAGAGGAGTGCCGGTATTGAGATGCGCCGCTCTCCCTATCCTCCGCGGCCGTTGACAGGTAGCGGCGGGCTTAACATCTATCTGCCGCGGGGAGCCGGAAGAGGTTTTCTCCAGTGGCTCCCATGGCCTCTGGGCGACAGGTTCGGGGGAACCGGTCGCCCGCACACGCATGAGGTGGAGGAGGGGGCGCGCTGCATGTTCCGGCGCGCCCTGGAAAGGGAGGGTTCATCCCTCGCTCCCGAGGTGGGGCTGCGCAAGCGGTCAGCGCCGGCAGGGTCGCGGTTGAGTGCATGCGTTCCCGTGACCCTGCCAATATGGCGATGAGGCGGAACATCGTGGGAGTTTTAGTCGGTGCAAGTCCGACATAACCCGTCTTCGCCCCCGCGAGGACTGGTATGCGTAGGCATTTCCCCCACGTAAAAAAAAAAAAAAAGCCAAGCGATGCGGTGATCGTATTAGGTACAAAGCTAACCCTTCTAAGATGATATCAAATGATTATACAGCTCGAAGCGTTAAATTTTGAAGCTACTGTAACTTATAGTGGCAGGAACAACGTCATACAAAGCTACTTTTGGGAGAGATAACTTATTTAAATTTAGGTTAAATATTTTAATTGGTCAGTGCTTGAACATAATCCTGGTTGATGTTGAGTGGTAATGTGGTCTGCAGTGATAAAAGGTGCTAGTTAACCTATTTTCTCTTCTATTGAACCCGTGTCGCATTCACAGGGGAACACTGTCATCGACAAGTTGTTCCTATCCCTTGCTGTTCTTAGCAATGACTAAGAGATAGGTATGTTAAGATGTAAACAAAAGTTTAAATGCAAATTTAATGTTATAAATAAAATAAGGAAAATGTAGCAATACCAAAGAGTGGTGACTCCTCATTCAGGGCGTTGGATGAACGATGGAATAGAATGAAAAGTGTGTTTACATAAGGTAGAATTATAGAGTAAAATAGTATGAAAGAAAACAGAATATTATGAGAGAAGAAATAAAAACTAAAGAAAGTGAAAAGGAAAAAAGAGCCCTGTCCTAACGAGTAAAGGGAACAATCGTATAAAAACTGGAACTTAGTATGTTTACAACATAAGAATAGACAAATCAGTCATAAATGTACATTCCTAATTTATATAATCATATCCTTTATAACATATGCGAAGGATTAGAAAAGCCTTCCGGCGTTAGTTTCTATCAAGATATGATAATGTTTGAGTGGAGAATGAATACGCCTATCATATACTAGTGCGCTTTAGCAATAAGGACTACATCTTCGGTTACGATCAGGTAGATTCATAGTCAAATAATTGTTAACCCAGACCTAAGTTAAACCTACCAAGTAGCTCATGTGACCGACCGGAGGACACCTAACAACAACTACATCATTAGTATTTTTTTTTTTTTTACGAAGCGACGAGACGGTTCAGACGTTTACCTGATGGTAAGTAACACGATTGCCTATAACAACGTGGCGGTGGTAAGGATGACCACATCACATTGTGCTAGTCGTTTTGAGATAGGAACACAGTAATGTTTGGCGGCAGAAATGATAACTGCCTACCTGCAAGGATGGTCTCCGGCAATAGAGACTTACTATCAGTAACATCTTGACTAGGTCATATGTCCACCATCTAGGCTATCCCATCCAATCCCAACAATAAAATGTATACATGTAATGTTAGTGAAAAGGTCAATGTTATAAGAAGCGATGTGAAAGGATCGTTTTATATAGATAATGATAGATAAATGTTATTCCTGCCACGTATTGACTAAAGTCTAAAAGCTCTTGCCGTCAAATGTGAGAGAACTTCCAAATGGTATTCACTTATCGTTTTGTCAAAAAGATTAAGGAATACTCCCACTACGTCACCCACCGCCCACTGCTTGCGGAACGACTCTGTGCTACCGCTGAATACTTTCTCTTCCTTTAAAACGAACCGAATACTCAATGTGAACAATTTGGAAAAATGTAAAATAGTTCATCTATATGTTACATTATATTATAAACGAACCTTAAAATAACAAATATTTTAATACTGTACTAAAATAAGTTAAATATTTCATATTAAATATTATAAAAAATATCTTAACATCTGACTACAGCGACTAAACTATAGATAAATGTATTTATGAGTAAAAGGAAAAATATGCTTTAAACCATGATTATTATTAATTTTATTTAAGGTATTATAAGTGTATCTTGTCTAGATGTAGGTAATAAAAGGAATTTATATATAAGAAGTGGATTTATAAAGGTTTTATTATAGTAAACGTGGTTCTTAAAAGGGAGGCGGTGTTGTATATGGACCGCCTTATATTATTATCACAGACATACAACGTATACAAACAGTACAAAAAAATACTATACAACATATTTAACACCACACATGTACCACTCGATTATTTTAGAGCGGCATCGAAACGCCGTCTGGTGGTGGTAACTCACCAATGGTCTGGTCGTAAACGTCTAGGAAGCAGCCGACAATGTCGCCAACTTTTAACTGCTGCCCGAAAGTGTCGCTCGAACCGGCGTGAACCTTTATCGACTGCGATACAACCACTATTATCACCATCATTTCATCAGTCCATTGCTGAACAGAGGCCTTCCAAAAAAGGGTATTTTCTATTCTCACCACGCCTGACACAGATCGGCGAGCGCAGTATGCTGATAACTGTCTCATGGTAAAAACTATTTCCTCTCAATCACCTTTTACGACTCGTCAATAATAAAACAGTGGTAAAAGATAATCTTAACCCGCCTTTAATACGAGGGTTAACCAAAATTGTCTGATTATCATTTAGTTTGCTACTTAGTCATACGTAAGACAAATTCTCATCTTAGTCTATGCGAGTTATTCGAATCTTTGAGACTTACAGAAAGAAGGTAAACTTTATTCAACTTTACCTACATTATTATTATGTATTCTAATTAACTGAACATTGAATACATTTATGACGTATCTACAGTGAAATTAAAGTCCAAACTGAAACTAATGTAAAGGAATCTGGCTTCCGAAATTAACGTATCCATCTTAATGCAGAAGTGATAGGTTCTTGCAATATCGGATTTGTAATCATAGATATTTCTTTATATTACCTGAAAATAGTCATAATAAACTATTTTCCCTTTCGTAAATGTAACAGTTACAGCAGTATATTATTCCGTAATAATAATTCAATATAATATCAAACTAAATATTTTTGGTTATCATGATACGTTTCTGGAATAAAAGTAAGGATTAACATACATATAACTTCTATCTTGCGAGAACTCACATCGTCTTAGATTATTTAAGAAATGTTTATACTATATTTTTACAATATTGAAGTATCTTATTGACAATTTATCTTATTTTGCAACGTTATTAAAGTTAATACTTACATTGTATCCATCAAAGGCCCAGGAGTTTTCATCTTGTCCCAGCGTCGTACCGGGCGCTAAGTCGGCGTGCGTCTATCCAACCTAAAATCAAAGAAACAGAAAATATTAACAGTTCTTGATAATCAAAACTTTACGTATACAACAAAAGTTATATAAAAATTAAAAAGTTAAATTAATAAGATTTTTAAAAATAAAAACTAAATTAAACAAATGAAAAATATATGAAACGATCAATTCGTCTAAATAAAACTTTTATTAGATCATAAACGATTAGACATTCAAGATGTGCTATCGACGCCATCTTTAGTGGGTAAATATGGTATTGGATAATCTTCGTCTGTTTGGGCAGTAAAAATGTAATTCTGTAATCCTATTGGTTGAAACGCAACTCGTAATACACTATTGGTCAGAATTATGATAGCGTTAATAGTTTGCGCGTGAAATTTAAATTCTCAAGTTCGTCTCTCTTTTGTTAATTTATTCCTGGGTGTTGTAAAATTCTAAAATATATAAGTTTAGGTTAGGTTTAATTTAAAAAAAAAAAACAGAATTCCACAGGATATCTCTTCTTCAGAATTTTTTTTTTATTTACAAAAGCAAGGGGACGAGGTAGACATTCTTCTGATTGTGATAGGTGATACGCCTGCCTATAACGTGGCGCTAGTTAGGATGATATACACAACAGTATATTATGCTCGTCGTTTTGAGACAAGATGTTAAGTATCCCAGTAGTTTCACTGGTTACAACCATCTTCAATCCGGAATACTAATGTTTGTTCACTACTGTTTGGCAGAAATAGGAGCTACAGTGAATTTTCAGCTGGATATCTATTTTGTGTGTATTTATTACTAATATCACTTCTTTAATTAGCAGCCCATGGTTTAACTACCAGCCCACATGTGAAGTTTGGATGGTTGTAATATTACTAGCTACAGCTCCCTTCAAACCGGAATACATTAATGTTTGCACAGTAATATTTGGTGGCAGAAATAGGAGCTGCGGTGGTACTTAAACGGTTTCCGACAACATAGACCTACCACCAGTAAAGAGTCCAACGATTACTTGCTATGGGGATCTAAACTTTACGTTGGAGGAAAACATTGTGAAAAAACCGATATGTTCTGTGCATTCGCGCACATATGACTTCCGCCACACACTTGATCATCGAGGTGGATAAATGGTTTTTACTCTCTTAAAGTAAGACAAGGCTTCCGGTCCCACCAGCGGGAACGAGAAGAGTTTGTTTATTTATTATTTTTACTGATTTGTCAAAGATCAGGGAAAGTGCGTAAGTAAGCTTTTAAGTGAGTAAGTGTGCGTGTTAGGATGTTATACACTGCATCTAATTACGCGTGAGGAACCCCTTACACCCGTATAAACATACACACGTCGATCTTCAATCGAATCAAGCTTTGTGTATCAAAGCAAGTTAGCTAATTCGCTACGAAAGCATTTAATGTACTACGCTTTGACTATAAAGTACTTATATGAAGTATTGTGTAAGCATTATGTTTCAGTGAAATTCCATGTATTAAGGCCGAATAGTCGAAACGTTTCATTAAAATTCAAGACAAATTCTTAGAAGGATTTTCGCTTAAATATTCCTTTCGTTGGTGTTTTCGCGGGATATTAACTGAATTTATAACAGGATCTCACATCGATTTGAAGACGGAATTTATTCAGAATTATATTATAATCCAACTAAATACATGTGCTAATAATGAATATGTATATATGTATATATGTGGTTTGCTGTTAAGTAATGGATACAATCTTAAGCTTCTTCATCTTGTTATCGACCGCTTTATCAGTCGCCTTTGCACAAGGATTATCTGTCGCGGAAGTGGTGAGCTTGATATGTGGTAAGATTTTTTTAAATTGGCCACCACCTTCTTTGTTTATAATTGTTAATTTACCACTAAACATTGCCATTATCAGCATTATCATCTTTTGGTTTAACTGTACTCAAGTGAGAGACCATTACAGTTCTCCGTTGCCGGAAACCGTCTAGATATGTACCATCGCAGCTCCTGTTTCCGCCGGTGAACAGTAGTGTGCAAATCTTGCATCTTATGTCACAATGCAACGAGCACAATGTGCTGCTGTGTATATCATTCTAACTTGCGCGACGTTGTTATAAGCTGACGTATCACCATCAGGTGAACTTCCCGCTCATTGCGTCGTTTGGTCGAATAATAAAAAAAAGCATAATTCATGTATCTTATATTTTATTTAAAAGTGAAGTAAGCTTGTTTTTAACTGAAGATTGTGTAAAAAAAAATACCTTTTTGACAATAAATATGTTTTAATTCTTATAGTTGCAGTTAAAATAATGTAATTTTTATTTGAACAATCCAATATACACACTAATCATTATTAATTTCTTGATAAAAAGATGATCTGGACCAATAGATGGCACAAATTCATAAATTTTGAAGTTCACAATTTGGAGAAAAAAAAAATTTTTTCTTATCGCTGTCTTACTAAATAATTATTTTTACTTTGTATATAAACTATAGTAGTACTGTATCAACTAAAATATTGAGTAAAAATAAATTTCAAATAAATTACTAAAAATTATTTAGTTATTCTTTTGTTGTTTTCCATAGGCCGATAGATGGCGTTATTTGCCCAAAGCACAACATTACCAAGATTCATGCATTGCTGTATATTTTTATTTGACGGCGAAAAGATTAGTAGTAAGAATATATCTCACCACTAGGTTCACCTGCTAGTAAGAATAGTATTATGTAGGATAATATACACTATCCTATGTACGCTTAGAGACCCAATATGTTGTCTTGTTACCCCAGTAATTTTACTAGCAACAAGTCCCTTCAAACTGGAACTCACCAATGTTAAGATTCAATTGATGTTGTGCAGGATTCAATTGGATGTTAGAATTGTGCGCTGAGATGGTCGACCTACTCAGGCAGTCTCCAGCTACAAAGACCTACCTCTACATGAATTGGCTTATGCAATGATTGTATAAACTTTATCAACATAACTAATACCAAAATATTATGAGCGGGCATTATTTATATTAGTTGAACGTCTTACCATTTTCATCGCTTCAAGAAATAAAAAAAATAATACTTTCTCGGATGTCTGAATAATTAGAAAATCCTTTTTTTATTACTTAATAAGTAGCATGTATTTTCTAAGAAGCTCGTCCTCTTTACGATCTACATCCGTCGAACGGATCAGCGATTGCTTCATTATAATATAATTAATCAACGAGCTCCTCACATTACTGCCTTTGCTGGACGCCGATCCTCAATCTTCGATCACATCTCGATCTCATAATCCCACTAAGTACTTTCCCAGTATCAATCATACATCAATGAGATCAAATACAATGAAAGAGAGCTCAGAACGGTATCTATTATCGTTATAAGATTTAGACATTATAATACTAATTCCAGCCTGGGATAGAGTCGCCGTGGGTGGTTTCATTCTTTCCGACATAGACTTAAATAAATAGGTCAAGTATTTTTCTCTTCGACATGAAAAAAGCACGTTAGTAAATTATATTCACTCAATTTACCGATTTTTTTTATCCATGTCTCATGTCAACTTCACCTGGTGTAAATGACAATGAGGCCATGGCAAAGGGACGTTTACTGGCAAAGGGATGTTTACTCGCATATTGACATCCGGAACAATATTACAGTAGTAACTAATCAGGTTATTTAGCAAAAACCTACCGCCATCACGCTACGACACGTGTTTTTTATATTGAACTTACGACCTCCGTATTACTAGGTAAGCGCTATATAACGTGTGATGGTAAGATATACGTCTATCACTATGTCTGCAAGAGTAGCTTTGATAAAGATTATAAATGAACTATAACACAAAAAGATATATATAATTTGATTAGTAAGTATACTAGCTACAGAGTCATTCAAGTTGGAATTTAGTATAGTTTTTATTACCTCTGAGACTGTCCAGAGGCTAGGGTAGAGTTCAGCAAATCGGCAACTATTTTTGAGCAGCGAGTCAGAATCAATTAAATCTTGTGCATTCCAAAAATTTCTCTCAGACTTGATTTTGATATGCTTTATTGTTATATACATTCTTTATTAGCAGAACAAAAGATAATGCAATAGTCAACTTAGTTACTAAGATAGATATTGTTAAAAAGTATTCAACTTTTGAACGTTAACAATAATAGGCTAATATTTACTTTAATAAAAAAAACCTGTTATTTAGGTGACATGTAGATTTAATTAAAAACATTAATTAATAAAGTAATAAAACTGGTTTAGTCACAAAATGTCGTTTCATACAGAAAGTAGGCGAGAACGTATGATTAATATTATATCCATCTCGCTTCATCTCATTAATATTCGCTATTACACCTTCTCACTCTTAATTTTTGGCCGTTAAAAGACATCGGCGCGTTTCTAATTCTGATTTGTTCCGATTTAAGGAATGTCCTAACTATATTTTTAAATCTATATTAATAAAATAAGCTAACAAGCAATCCTGTTGCGACATACCAACAAAGTAATAAGAAACAAAATGTAGCTAGCCATAAACCTTTGAGCGTTTACGCCGCGTTCAGTACTCCACCTCCCCGCCCGTTGCCGCCTCGTCCCGCTGTGGTTGCAGTACGTCGCAGCTCAGGAAGGAGCTGGTTGTGTAGCCGGAGCTCTGATCGCGATTTCTTTAATACTAATATCTTTACGAATTTGTTGTGCGTATAATTCTGTGCCGTTTGTGCCCGCCCATAACAATATGGTGCTAGTTAGTATGTTATATACTGCACCACATTATGCTCGTCGTCTGAGACATAAGATGTTTCGTTACCCTAGTAATTTTACTAGCTACAGCCCCTTTCAAACGGGAACACAGTAATGTTTGCACACTACTGTTTGGCGGCAGAAGTTTTCGCTGCGGTGATACCTAGACGATCTCCGGCAACAAACTTACCACCAGTGCAGAGACCAACCACTAGTAAATGTGTATGAAACACCAGTGTATGAAAGAACATGTTGAGCTGTATTTTTTTTTATAACAGGTACGTAAAAACTTGTATTCTATGTGCGAAAATTTTCATGTTTAGTGTTCTTTTATTAAATGAAACCTTTTTATATAACAAACGTTGGTTTGAGTTAAAATATTATTTTTTTGGTTTTAAAACCGAAGAAAAAAGATGGCGATAATAATCAACTTATAGTTGTTTCATTATCATCATCATCCGACGCGCATTGCTGGACATAGACATCCCCTAAAGACTATCACATTGATTGAGTAGGAGTTCATGTGGGGATTTGGGCCATTTCCCACCACGCTGGTCCAATGCGGGTGAGAGTTATA
Source organism: Ornithoptera alexandrae (assembly GCA_029030555.1). NCBI lineage: Eukaryota > Metazoa > Arthropoda > Insecta > Lepidoptera > Papilionidae > Ornithoptera > Ornithoptera alexandrae. Next base: position 1,923,019 of record JARDVY010000064.1, on the reverse strand, counting down.
GTTGATATAGTAATAAATTCTTTGCGACCAAAAATTACACATTCTTGATCCTCAGTATCACACGTGGCATGGATGGCGATGATGATCATTGTTATATTCGTTCACATGTTCATTCCTGAGACTCTAGATTATTACCTAGATTGTCCCAAAAATGAATAAATGAAATAATATTTTACTATATTCCGGTTTGAAAGACGTAGCAAGTAAAGGTACTAAGGTTAATTGCCTTAACATCTTACCGAGAGCCAGATGAACATCTTGCTCATATTTTCGCCGAATAACATTCCATCCCTCCTCCCTCCTTTCCATTTTACGAGTAGATGCAGGAGTAACTGTCCAGTTGTACGCCGACCAGTCCGGAAGCTGTCCGAACATCCGGTTTCGGTCTAACTAAAACACACCCGCTGCTAACAAACGTCGAAACAATCCGAATAATCAGTTTGTTTTCCTTAAGGATTCGCAAGAATATTATAAATATCACATACATATTGAATAGTCATTTGGATAACACGCGACCACAACATCATCATCAGTCAATATTTGTCCACTGATGGACATAGGTCTCCCCTAAAGATCCCCCCATCGATCGGTCCAGCGCTGCTTGCATCGCCGCGCATCAAGGGCCGTCGTTTGTAGGGGTTCTTATGGAGGAATTCGGGCCATTTCCCACCACGCTGGTAAAATGCGGGTTGAAGGACCTACACCATAGTATACCCAAACCATAACATACTCCAAATATTTCATCATCATCATCAGAGCTGATAGACGTCCACAAATTAATACGTCTCTAAACATTTACTTATTTTACTGGGAGTAGGTTGCTGTTGCTACTGGAAGTAGATATCTGTTGCTACTGGGGGTAGGTTTATATTTCCAGACGCGGCGTAGGTACTACCGCAGCGACTATTACAGCCGGCAAGCAGTATTATGCAAACTTTACTTTGATCCGGTTTGAAGAGTCAGAAATGACGGGCTGCATCGGCTCTGGACTGTTTAATATGCCCTGAATGCTGTGTATACCATCCCAACATGTCGAGAGATTACCCCAGTAAATGCACTAGCTGCGACGCCCTTCACACCGGAACACGGTAATATTTGCACACTAGTATTTGTGTGCAGAAGTTGCAGTTGTACCTACCTAGACGATCTCGGGCAGCAGAGACCTACCACCAGCACCACATAACTGGGTTAGTGAGTATCCATTATACTGTTTGTATTAGACTTTCTTTAGACAATTGAAACTGTTCTTTAATTTAAAAAAAAAATACTGAAATTAATTTAACTACAATAACTACAAATCCTTTCAAAGTATGAACAGGATGTTAATATTTGCCCACTATTGTTCAGCGGCAGTGATATCAGCGCTAGTACTCTGGCAGAGGAGACTAAGATAATGTATGTACTACATCAGTCAAACTAGACGTAAGATAAAGAAAAAAAATATAATCTCAATTATCGATTGCCATGTAAATGGGTGTAAATGGTAGTAAATTGGTGTAAATAGTCGTAAATGATCGCTCTAGTCTGAAGGCGACGAGGACATGCCATGACCAACACCAGGCCACCTTGAATTGGGTTAATTTGTAATGAGGAACCTTTTAATGGCTGAGACTACAGAGCAGTTAGGACAGGACAGGGATTCTGAGTAGAATGATAGCTGGATGTGGTCACCAACCATTGGAATAGTATCCAGGGTGTTAAGTATATTTATGAAATCCTAGTTAAATGTGAGCTATAGTGACTTCTTCAAACGTATCATTCTCTACATAACTTCAACTACCATCCAGAAGATATCATTTTCATGATCCTACCTTCCATACTTAAAAGGAGCTAATTTCCAGCAGTGATGATGATGATGACGATGATGACGACGACGATGATGCCCACGATGATGATGACGATGCCGACGATGATGATGACGATGATGACGATGACGATGAGGAGACAATGATGATGATTACGTATTCGACAGTCGATTAGTATTACGACCGGCAAAGCGGGCGGGGAGTAACTATTAAAATATTTGAATAGTTATTTTCTCGTAAGGTATTTCTTGCTGATATAAATACATTTTGCAGGACGATTTTGGCTCTAGGGTACTACATTAGCCTGGACATGCCGCCAGGGCGTATCCGCAACGTTCGTTTACCCAACGAGCCTTTCATGCAGGTAAATGGCAGATAAATTTATAAATATATATATGTACTAAACTACTCCGAAAACATTATCGATTAAAGTTTATTTTTAATAAAGATTTAATTTTAATTAAACTAAATCGGTCCATTATGAAAGCTTCTAGTTACAGTAGTGTGCAAACATTACAGTGTTCCTGTTCAAGGGGCGTTGCAGCTAGTAACGAGATTTAACATCTTATATATTATCCTAACTACCGCTGCCTTGATACAGTACGTATAATTTGCGATCAGGTGAACGCCCGTTCGTCTCGTCGCTTCATCGAACAAAAAAAGTTCTCCAACGAATGACGGTTGTGCTATGAAGTAAAAATTTGATTGCAGTCGAACGGCTAAAAACCAGCACCGCTAGACCTCAGTGCTGTCACCCTGACACTGAAGATGGACGAATTGGTGGACCAGTTTGCAGAGAACACACACAACCTCTGGGCGCGCGAACGGATCCAACAGGGATGGCCGTATGGCCTAAACGAGGTAACTAGGCATACGCCTCAAGAAAATTTAACTGTAGCTTTATAGTTAATTTTTTTTTATAAAGTAAAAGTTATATCATATTAATTTCAGTTAATCGATTAGTAGATATCTTATACATATTATTAATTTTTCTTATTGCATTAAACGAAGAGACGAGCAGGACGTTCACCTGATGGTAAGTGATAGGCCTGCCCATAACAACGTGGCGTTAGTTAGAATGGTATACACTGTGCACCACATTGCGCTCGACACCTTGAGACATAAAATGTTGAGTCTCGTTACGTTCGTATTTACAATAGCCACAGCGACCTGCAAACCGGAACACAGTAATGTTTGCACACTACTGTTTGGCGGCAGAAATAAGCACTGTGGTGGTACATACCTAGACGGCCACCAGCAATAGAGACCTATCACCAGTGACGTCTGCTCATATAAGCTTATTCTCTAAGTTTAGTCGGTAGAAAATTAATTTAATTTGAGTTTCTTGGTTTATCTTAGCTTTAAGTGTAAATATAAAGCTATTAAATAAATTAAATAAAATATATCATTTATATAGTAAAGTCTTCTAAATTGTAACTTGATTTACTTTGTTTTTCCTGTATGTCCTAAGTTATTAGGTGTGAGGGTCACAGCAGGACGAGTCTAAAGTTTGCCAGCGTCAGAGAAGAGAGAACTTCTTCCGTTACAGTTATAGCATTGTTATCTATAATGATACATCAATTATAAACATCCTTACCATTGCATCCAGTTGATTTTTTTCTTTTTCTTTCTTCCTACCTATACATATATTCTGTATAGTCGTGGGGCCATCTTAATATTCCGGTTTTACTTTACTTTGTCTCTGAAATCGTTATCAGTTACTTAACGCTAATTAAAATGAACACCAAAATGTGCTTATCGCTTTGAGAAAAGTCAAGTCTCCTTACTCCACCAATTCTAGATGCTGCGACTCCTTTGATATTGGAAAGCAGTAATGTTTGCACACTTCTCAAAAGTTCTCACATACTATTAAATTGTCTCACTTGTCAGGGCCCAGACATGCATCGCTCCCCGCGTCTGGTTCCGTATCCTAAAGTAGACGATGCTATCAAGAAAGCTAACAGGGATATCACCTCGGAGACCGTCAGGACACTGCTGGTGTACGGGTACAATCTGGATCCGCCCACTGGAGAACAGCATGAAGGTAATAGTACTCCTACTCGCAGTTAACTGGTTTACAGAGATGCAAGATGACCGCTTTAAAGTGATGACTGCTCAGTTTGTAAATGCCGTAGTCGTGTACTGCACGATTCGTACGGGTAAAAGTTCGATCCTCGCCGAGCGTGAAGGAAATATCGTGAGGAAGCGGCGCGTCGAGCAAGATTTCACTTGATCATGAGTGACACGTCTGCCCTTAACAACGTAGCGCTAGTTACTATGATATACACAGCACTGCATTGTGCTCGTTGCTTTGAAATATAACATATTAAGTTTTGTTACCCCAGTAATTTTACTAGCTATGGCACCTTTCAAACTTTACTGCCCACACAGAGGAAGATTATTCAATACCATATTTACCCACAAAAGATGGCGTTGATAGCACATCTTGAATGTCTAATCATTTATGATCCAATAAATGCTTTATTTAGACGAATTGATCGTTTCATATATTTTTCATTTGTTTAATTTAGTTTTATTTATAAAAATCTTATTAATTTAACTTTATAATTTTTTATATAACTTTTGTTGTATACGTAAAGTTTTGATTATCAAGAACTGTTAATATTTTCTGTTTCTTTAACTTTAGGTTGGACAGACGCACGCCGACATGGCGCCCGGTATGATGCTGGGACAAGATGAAAACTCCTGGGCCTTTGACGGATACAATGTAAGTATTAACTTTAATAACGTTGCAAAATAAGATAAATTATCAATAAGATACTTCAATATTGTAAAAATATAGTATAAACATTTCTTATATAATCTAAGATAATGTGAGTTCTCGAATGATAGGAGTTATATGTTATAATATAATTTGCATTTAAATTTTTGTTTACATCTTAACATACCTATCTCTTAGTTATTGATAAGAACAGCAAGGGATTGGAACAACTTGTCGATGACAGTGTTCCCCTGTGATTGCGACACGGGTTCAATAGAAGAGAAAATAGGTTAACTAGCACCTTTTATCACTGCAGACCACATTACCACTCAACATCAACCAGGATTATGTTCAACCACTAACCAATTAAAATATTTAACGTAAATTTAAATAAGTTACCTCTCCCAAAAGTAGCTTTGTATGACGTTGTTCCTGCTACTGTAAGTTACAGTAGCTTCAAAATTTAACGCTTCGAGCTGTATAATCATTTGATATCATCTTAGAAGGGTTAGCTTTGTACCTAATACGATCACCGCATCGCTTGGCTTCATTGTCGACATCTAGCACGAGTTTTGATCTATAGTATACAGAATTTATATTTATAGTATAGCAACACTTCACCACGCAAAGAGCACATCATGGATAACTAATCTATAAAGGTTATAGACGATGACTAATGAACAGTAAAATATAACAGTTGCCCTAATTTATTAAATTTTATTTATCACAAGAATTTGTTTATAGTACACAGCATTTCTAATATTCTGGGAATAAAGACCTCTCACATGCAAATCAAGGCAACAATAGAAAACATAATTTAACTTGCAGATTTATATTATAATACTGATTATATAAAAACTAACAAAGAGTTTTTCAAGTGATTTACCTCTGTTGTGTTTTAAAGATAAATCTTATATGAATGAATTCTTTGAATGATCAATACAAAATTATGTCTATTTAAAAAGAATGTAGAAGAATAGAATAGTAATAGAAAAATGTATTAAATTGCTGAGTATTAGTAAAAAAAACACACATCTGCTTATATTATACTGCAGTGAATCTAGTGGCAATGTTAAGATACACATTTACTGTCATACTTGATTTATATCTCATAGACAACTTTAATATGAAAAAATTATAATAATAGATTTGAATTTTAAAAGTTTATGTAAATTATATTTAAAGTATATTCCTAATAACTTTAATGAATATGCGACTAACAATGATATGTTAACTTTCTTCTTGTGTTTTATATAAAAATATTAACAAGAATAACTCTTGAAAATTTGCTGTATCAAAGGCAGTTTAAATTTACATTAACATAAGTATTAATGTTTTTTTTATTACTGTAACTTGTTATAGCTATGTACAATTTAATGCATCCCCTCTTTAGTTCTGTGTGTTTAAAATCATATTACTTGTAATATAAGTTGAATTTATTACTATTCAACCCATTTTAGGTCATATCCTATTAGTGTCAATTTAATAGAAGTATTATAATGTTTTATATTAATAGTAAGTAATCAATTTATTAGAAAATCTAATATTTGTTATGAAAATATATTATTATAATTATTTTTGGTGTTAATACAATACAAATAGAAATAAATAGTTATGATTGTAGATTGGAGATAAAGTACACCATTTTATAGAGATAGTTATATAAACCCAAGTAAAATCTTTAATATTTATAGACAATGTTTAGTTTAAACTTTTTAGTACAGTGTAGTTCAATAAGACAATTATCTGGTAGAAATCAATATAAAACCTTGATTATTACACTATAATATAATCTACAACTGAATGCAAATAATATTTATGTCTTTTAGGTTTCTCTTTGAATGGAGAATTGTTAATGGATGCTCTGGGTGGTGAGACTATGTTTGCTGATGTCCAAGGTGATAATTTCGTACCAGCATGCACACTTTACTGTGATGAAAAGTTTACTGCGAGGAAAAGTCTACTGCGAGGAAAACTTTACTGTGAGGAAAAGTTTACTGCCAGGAAAATTTTATTGTGATGAAAAGTCTACTGCGAGGGAAAGTTTACTGTGAGGAAATGTTTAGTGCTAGGAAAAGTTTACTGCTAGGAAAACTTTACTGTGATGAGAAAGGATTATTAATATTTATAAGTATTTGTTATTAACCGACAAAATTAGAAAGTTTATTATTTAATTCGTATACATTTCAACCAATATCTTTAAATGACTCCCAAGAAATATTAAAAAGAAACGACTTCGTGTGACTTCAACTCATAACTATTTACATTAGTTAGAACTAAGGGGTCCCGCACAACAATTCACAGGACCCAAGCCAGCCACCTGCTCGTGGTGCACCCTGCTATTCAACAAACGAGGTTCTGGCTCCCACTAATCCGTATTGAGCCAGCGTGGTGGGAAATGGCTCATACCACCCATATGAACCCCTATATACGCGGAATTCTTTGGGGGAAGCCTATGTCCTGCAGTGGACGTCTATAGGCTGATGATGATAAACTCTAGCTATTTAGACTAATTTATTTATTTAAAGCTGGTGATCAATAAAGTAAATGATATAATTAAACTTAAACTGTATTATTTATAATAAACTGTATTTTAACCAGTATTTCAAAGTAACTTACGCAATTATATGTTGGCAAACAAATATTTCTACATTTTTATATTTACTTTAACCATTGATATGTGGACATATTTATATACAGTAGATAAACATTTCAGACGTTACACGGAAATTAAGCAATCTGATCTACTCATTGCCGTGGCAGCTAAGAAGACCAGTGAGTTCCGTTGCCCGCCGCGTGAACAAATGAATGCTATTTTAAGTAAGCAAATAATTCCATAGTAATATTTATCCCCAGTATTTAGTCCCCCAATAATTAGTCCCCAGCAATAAAGAGATCTACTAGCAGAAAAAAAAATTCTTTTGTATAATCCCGCACAACAACTCACGGGTGTCAAGCCAACCTCACCTGCTCGTGGTGCATCCTGTTAATCGACAAACGTGGCTCTGGCACCCATCAATCCGCATTAGACCAGCGTGGTGGGAAATGGCCCAAATACCCTCATGAACCCGCACAAACATGGAGATCTTTGTGGGAGGCCTATGTCCAGTAGTGGACGTCTATCGGCTGATGATAATCATGCTAGTTTATTATGCAGCAAGTGACAAGAGCAGCGGGAGGTTAACTAAATTGTAACATTATTAATACAGCCTAAAATAACGATGCGCTGGTACGGATGTTCAGCAATCACGTAGCACTCGTCGGGGCGATAGATTTTATTTATTTAAATCTTCATTATTTCAGTAATTTATCTGCTGAAGGTCCGTCTACCGTCCAAACTGGAACATTAACATTTGCACGTCAGAAAATGGTTGAAAAAGGAAAATAGTTAAATGACTGTTAACTCATTTCGAACGGTGAACTAATGATTGATGATTTTCTTTTATCAGGCTTTAAACACATGGAGGACGAGGATAAGGAAAACTGTCCGTGCGGTGAGGACCTTATCGCGAGGGTGAACGATTTCCATGAGAGCCTCATGACGCATATATCCTTGAATGCATTACAGGAGCCCGACTCTGAAGTAAGGGTTTTTTATATATCGAAGTAAAGAGAAGTGATTCCTGTGAATATCTCTCGTTTTGAGTCAGCTTTTGTTTAAGTTTTATATGAAAGAAAGACATCGGGAAGAAGGAATCCGGGGATCAATAACTATTGAAAATTAGGAGTTTTTTTTTTATTAAATACATACTTATGCTTTTCAGTGGCTTTAACTATTACACAAAAATGTAAACACATTATTCAGCTCGATGGCAAAACAAACACTTTTATATATACCACAATCAGTGTGATTTATCATCAGCAATTTTTTTAATTATTTAACCAAATAAATTCTTAAACTACAAGTTCTAAAAAACTTAAGAACACAACTATCTATTACATTAATCTGTTTTGTAATAGGAATCTACGGAACCGGAAACAAAACCCGGCGCTTTCGGTAAACTGTACAACATTATTCACACGGTTAAGGAACTGGAGGATGAACCTAAAGTAAGTATATTTAAAATATTATGATTTAGTCGAATAACATATGCATTCTAATATAATTTGCAATCTCTGATTTTAACACTTGTTTAGACATCGGCATCATGAGGTGTCCTTTTTAAAGTAAAGTTTGGCAGTCAAATAACTAGCGCGTTCTTCAGATATTTTTTTCAACTTCGAAATATTTCTACTGCTGTATAGCAGGAACACGTTTTCCAAAAATTTTTACCTTCAATATCATTCTTGAAGATCCATGAAGCAATCGTCTTTGCAGGTAGCCAAAAAATTAAACCTGTATATCGATGTTCATAGGATATTAATTCGGAGTCAATCACGACTAAATTTGAACTTCTAATCATGGACTTAACTTTGATTCTCAAATATCGCCATTTTTGTGATATTGGGCTATTGGTAAGATAGTGAGATGACCATGGGTGTGCATAAAACTTATGGAGAAATGCCAAATATATGACAAAAAATATAATTTTTGTCATATATTAGGTCCTTACATATAAACTTGGCGTTTTGTACGGGAGGAATATAAAGTCAACTTTTTTCTTGTAAAATATATTTAATTAATCAAAGTATGCGCTGTTGTTATCTATGCACTTTTGCAATCTCATAGGTAGTTCATTGATCACTTTACTAAGAAAACCATGGGGGCGAGAATCAATAAACTCTTTGAAGGCGGTTTGAACAGCAGCATCGGAGTTGAATTTTTTCCTTGTAAGAAGTTGTCCAAATTCTGAAAAAAATAGTAATCTGTTGGGGCAAGGTCCGGGGATTACGGTGGATGTCGCAGACGTTCCAATTGTAGTTCATCTAATTTAGTGGTTGTTTGTTGTGCAGTGTGTGGTGGTGGTGGTGGTTTGCGTTGACGTGAAGCAGCAGTGGCCTGAAGCGATTGATCAATCTCGATTGTTTAGCAGCTAGTTCTTCCTTCAGAATCTGCAGTTGCTGACAATAGATATCTGCCGTAATCGTTTGGCCAGATTTTATAAAGCTGTTGTGAACAAAACCGGCACTAGCTAGTCCACTAAACACTCAAGTAACTTTTTCGAATTCAATTTTCATTTAGATAGGATTTAACTGGGTTTCCAGCGTTCAGCCATTGCGACGAGCGCTTCCGATTATCGTACAGTATCCACTTTTCATCATAAGTAATGATTTGATTTAAAAGCCATTCATTATTGTGTCGGCTCAGCAAAGTAACACAGCAGCAGCAGTCGATGCGTGTTTGTAAGTTCGGTTGACTCAATTCATGAGGCACCCATCGTTCAAGTTTTTTTACTTTACCTATTTGCTTCAAGTGGATTAATACATTTTTGGCATTTACCCCGAAACCTGCAGCTATTTTTGAAGTGCTTTGTGATGGATCCGCTTCCACAATTTAATTCTTAATTTTTCACTTTGGTCTCCGGCCGTCCACGGAGTTGGTTCTGAAGGTCCAAATTTCCAGAACCAAAACGTTAAAACCAAAAGCGTACCGTGGTTTCTTTTGCAACACCAGCGCCGCCGTACACATTATCAATCCCTCGAGCTGTTTCTGACGCACTGTTGCCACGGTAGAAGTCGTACTTGTAAATATACTGATATTTCATGTTTTCCATTGCCCTGTTATAAGCGACGCCAAAAAAGGATAGGAAGGATAAGGAAAAAACTAATGAATGACTGTTTTCAAAACTCAACAAAAAAAAACTGTTTTCAAAAATGTACCAGCTAAATGAATTTATAAATTTGAATTTGGATTTCTTAACCAAAGAGATGTTTCAGATCAAAGTGGTCAGTACGACAAAATGCTAATTTCATATGTAATGACCTAATATTTGCAACATAAAGTGACCATTATAAGTGTTCACTATTCAACAAGTTTTCCTCATTTGCAGGCTATAGAGGAGCCGCAGAAGAAATCCCCGGAGGAGAAGTTCCGAAAAGTCCTGATCCAGACGATCGTCAACTGGGCCGAAGAGTCGCAAATCGAGACACCGAAGCTTGTCAGGGAGATGTTTAGGTGAAGTCATATCCTATATAACTTTTTCGTAACTATTTATACTGTCCATAGATGCTTAAAATCACTGAAGTAACAAGATTACTTAATTTCTTATCACGTCAACAATATATGTTAAAGGGTTTTTCGTAGCCTAATTAAACTTAGATTTTACACGATGTTAAGTGACAAAGCCGTAAATGGTGAAGTGTGTTCAAGACTAATCTGGCTCTCATAATATGACAGTCTGATGGGTCCGAAAAATGTCTACAACCAACGTATATTTCTTTCTTTCTTCCAAAGAAACTTCAGAACTTGTTGCTTCGGAATCGAACTCACGGACCATGGATCAATTCTCAAAAAGAATTCTTTAAACATAATTGACAAAAAATAAACATGTTGACATAATCAAAGTATATATAGTAATTCCATATAGGTGTCATTGTTTTTATTTTTCTATAATATTTACCTTGTAACGGCTTTTAAAGATGTTTACTTAAAATCACGTTGCTTTTGTCCGTTTTAGACTTTATTAAGTTTTTCTGGCGGCCGTATACCAGTAGACGTAGTATTGGGAGGCCTCCCACAAGGTAGACCGACGATCTAGTAAGAATAGCGGGGACCCCCACACTGGATGCGAGCAACGCGGGACCGATCGATATGGAGATCTTGGGGGAGGCCTATGTCAGCAGTGGATGTCTATCGGTTGATGATAATGAAGTTGTAGTATATCTTCCGTAAAAGATCTATATACTGTTGAAAAAAATATTCATCGTTTAGTTGTTAGGAACGAGAAACTAAGAGGATCATCTTACTCTCTACATTATAAAGAAAACCTAGTTTAAAAACATTAATATGCAAACAGTTTGCTGGTGCGGCAGTACGACTCCATCGGCGAACTTATACGAGCGTTGGAGAAGACTTACGCGATCAACGCAAAGACCAAGCAGGACGTCGCCGAGATGTGGGTCGGTGTCAGCCAAATCCGCGCGCTGTTACCCATACAAATGACCCAGGAGGAGGAGGAGCTGATAAGGAAGAAGCTGTGGTGAGTCTACAATACCTGTAATAAATCCAGATGTACAACTTCAGTTGTTTTTTTTTTAAAAAAAACTGATACTGCTGTACCGTACTGTATAGTGTGGGTATTGACTTACGTTACTCGTAATTGTTTTCACTCACACACACTAAGTTATTGCTGGTGGTATGTTTTTTGCTGTAGACCCCCGCAACCTCTAATCCAATTCGTGATCTTGTTTGAAGTACTAAGATAGTGTAATTACTGGAGTAACAAGATTTAACATATTGTATGTCAAAGCGACAAGCACAATATAGTACTGCCTAAACTATTCTAACTACCATCACATTGTGAAGGCCGACGTAGCACTTACCATCAGACGAACGATCTCCTTTTCCCCTCATCTGTCAATTATAGGATAAAAGTTTATATAAGAACATCTATAAAGTATTTAAAATTTTTTAATTATATTCTTATATTAAATTTATTACTCTTCGCAGGAAATTGGTGAATAACCATACATTCTTCTAACATCCAGATTTGATAAGGTAATTTAATTTTTTTTTTTTTAATCTATGTAGTCAGTCAATAATGAGGTAATAATTTTGATGTTATAAAACTAATCACAGAGTCCTGCGGGTGCACGAGAACGTAATGGCGGTGATGATGAACACGTTGGGTCGGCGCGCAGCCGACTAATCCACCTGCTGCTGACGAGGGCAACAAGGAAAAGGTTTGCAAACGCTGATATCTGGGTGTTGATGGTTATCAGACAGAGGAAACTTTCACAAATAGTTACAAATAATAAAAATAGTTTAGGACGCCTATTTACACAATTTAACTACTAAGTAACATTATTACTGAAAATTAGAATTCAGATAGAGGCACCGCTGGTGGTAAAAATGTAGATTGCGTCGCAATTACTGCATACATAGTTAATTTAATTACGGACTAATGACATACAAGTTAAGTATTTATTATCAATAAACTCTTCAAACAACAAACGATGTTCCTAATTAACATACTATCCAGGATACGTCACACGAGATGGTGGTCGCGTGTTAATGGAATGAAATAAATTTAAACAATACTCATATACATTATTATATGTAATGCAAAATGGATTATTAATATCTGGAAAACAGATTCGGGAGCTCGCGGCAGAGCACTCACCTTAAATTACGTGTGTATTTACCGTTCGCTATCAGGACACCGCTTGTAAGATTTTTTGGTCGGTCGAAATTAATTAAAAAGTCTAGGTCGTGTAAAGTAAGAATCCTAGCGCATGAGCGATGGCTGCTCCAGCCGTATCCCGTACGTGCACCGTATCTCGCATCTTTTCACCTGTCACAAAACTAACATGAGCAGCAAAGAAGCATCAAAAACTATCATCATTTAAAAATGATCTACGGTGTAACACAATTTGTTTAGCAGCTAATTTATACCTTACATGTAGGTAATGATTTAAATTGATTTGATATTGTATTGTAAATAGCAATGGCCATGACATGGTCACTTTGAGTACAAAAGTTGGGAAGGCCTTTAAATAAATAAATATCTAAACACACAACAAATGTAGTACAAACATGTTAGTATATGTAACAATGCGTATGTCGCTACACAATACAATCGATGTGGAGTGTTAGCGCACTTGATTATTCCAAAACTATTAACCTAACTCGGAATCTCCCGGCAGTAGGATGCGGAGCATTGATTACAGACTATGTGCCCATGAGAAACTCGAGCTCCAACCTCGTCTCACAATGCAACACTGCATCTATTCAAGATACGTCACGATCTCCAGACCGTGCCAGAAATTCTAGGCTCCCTATCATGGGGCCGTAATACTAAAGTGATTTTTGTTTATATCAGAAAGACGTTCATATTTAGTATAGAATCATTATTTATTATTCGTTGTTTATTTTTGCAGATTTCTGTAGTACATCACAAATTTATATTATTGTATTTTTAGTAACAACGTTGCGAATTTTGTACACAGCTTCAATAAGCAGGTGCATTCGAATTTGTAGTCACTTAGATTATTGTAAATAGTTTAATGCATGTACGCTACTAATGCGTTTTACTAAATAAATATATTTATGTAGCTGTTCCCTATCCGCTTTGCTGGCTATAATATAGTAATAGGTTTGTAACTTACACTTGAAATTCGTCAAAAATATTCCCACCCGGCGGCTACCCGGCGTCCCCCAAGCTTCTTTACGTTATACCCCTCAACTCCAATTGAAGAAGAAATCTTGTAAAATCCATTGGTGTCTGACCTTTTAATGGCAGAAGCAATATCTCTATTAAATTTTGAGTGTTTAACTCTAACACTTTCGGAGATCTAGAGATTAGTCAATGAATCTTTGGATATCTTATATATATATTTACTGGAGGTAAGTCTCTGTTGCCGGAGACCATGCAGGTACCATATCAGCTCCTATTTCTGCCGCTTAACAGTAGTGTACAAACATTAGTGTGTTCCAGTTTGAAGGGAGCAAGTGAAATTGCAGCGGTAACGAGATTTGACATCCCATATCTCAAGGCTACGAGCGCATTGTTTTACAGTGATATAACATTCTAACTAGCGTCACGTTGTAATGGGCAGGCGTATCGCTTACCATCAGGTGAACACCTTGCTCATCTAATCATCGAATAAAAATAAAATATTAGGTACAGCTCTGAAGCGTTATATCTTACGTATAAGAACAATAACCGCAAAGTTGTGTTATGTAAACATCTCAAGTTTCGTCCTCTCTCGAGCCACCTTGTTGCTTTATGTATAAAAAAAATTGAAACCTTATTAATTATCTTACGATTTTCAGCGAAATTTTGCTGTATTTTATGTAGTTTTCTGAGATACAATAAAAAAAAATTGTCTAATATGACAGCAGCGATGGCGTCTCTTTATAGAAGTTTGCGAGTCCCGCAGGTAATGGTTTTTGCTGGATTTCGCCACGGCCATAGGTATAACGTGATACTAATATATTATATAACGGGACATGCTCAATTCATACTATTTATCTAGATATAAATAACAGCTTAAAGGAACCATTTTTTTAAAGTATAAGAAGAGAGATGTTTCATTGTCATGACAGTTTGATTATTTTCCATCATCGTGTATATATTCTAATATTAATATGTGGAGATGTCTATATGGCGAATTGTTCACGCAAATTAACATATGTAAATATTTAATGTTACAGTCATTATTATTATCCTACTATTTAAAATGTAAACAGTTCAGATTACCGACATCCTTATTCAATAGGGTTATGCGTGTACGCTTGTCCAGTCGGGTAGGCATAGAAATTTCCCTCGCGCGGAGCTACCCCGGAGCCCGGTGTGCTAGGAAGCGCATTTCCTCTCCAAGCACGCGCATGTCTACAATAAGTGTCTTAAGATCCGCACTGACGGATTCCGCCTCATGAACATGAGCATGATATGCGGAGGGATGAAGGACATATAACAAAGAAAGTAATGAAAATTAATGTGGATGGTTATAAGGGTAGAGGAAGACCGAAGAAAGTGTGGATGGATTGTGTGGGAGATGACATGTGTAAGAAGAGTGTGAATTTAGATATGGCGGCTGATAGAGAGATGTGGAAGAGAAGTACATACTGTGCCGACACCACATAGAATGGGAAAAGGGCAGGAGGAAGAAGAAGAAGACGTTGAGTTTTAGCTTATCAAATAGGCGATGATCGCTGCTTATCAGATCATCATCATCATCATAGGGTGCCCTCTTCAAACTGAAGTTTAGCGATCAGATTGAAAAAACCAATTCAATGCTCAGCTGTTCTGTTTAACTGATAGTATTTAAACCCAGTCCACTCCTTTATGTCGTCAAACCGTTTCTTCCACTCTCTGCCAGGTGTATATTATCAGATTATACAAAACGCTTAATCGATGGCTTAAACTTAACTCGGCACAGCGAAGTAACAAAAACGGCTGCAGTGGAACAGTTACTGAAAATGTTCGATTCGACGCGATTACGAATTTTCGATTACGATTTAAAAGGCATTACCTTATGCATTGAACAGCATCCATTCAACTTGATTTCTTTTCGGAAATTTTATGAAATTGCAAAACTGTTTTCTACAATGTTTGACAATCTAAGTTTGTACTCTATTGTCTGCGTTAAACCTGCTACAGTTTCCTCTGTTCTTGGTTTTACTTGTAACTTAAAATTTTACTGGTCGTAGCTCTTTTACCGGAGACCGTCTAGGAAGGTACCACCGAGCCCTTTTTGCAGCCGACAAACAGTAGTGTGCAAACATTATTGAATTCTGGTTTGAAGGGCGCTGTTTGAAATTATATTATCGAGATTTAATATCTTATGTTTGAAGACGAAGAGCACAATCTGGTGCAGTGTATATCATCCCAGCTAGTATCATGTTGTCATGGGCGAGCACATCACTTACCAACAGGTGAGCGTCCCGGTTCTTGTCGCTTTGTACAATAGAAAAAAAAATGATATTTTCATCTACTCACCAAACATTAGTAAGAAGGCACTCCATGACTATGTTATACGAAAATTTCAGTTTAGAGTCTGTATCCTCAGTAGTATAGTGGTAAGTATCCCCGCCGGGGAGATTTTTTTTTCTATTAGCCTTTGAAAATAAATTTATTATGAATATTTGCATATATTCTTTATTTTAAAAAATACTGTTTGCTAATCTGGAAATGAATAGATTTATTTATCATCATCATCAGCTGACAGACGTCTATTGCTGGACATAGACCTCGCAAAGATCTCAATATCTATCGGTCCAGCGCTGCCAACATCTAGCGGGGTCGTCATCTATAGGGATTTATATGAGAGATTTGGCCTATTTACCACCACGCTGACCCAATGCGGGTTGGTGGGAGTCAGAGCCTAGTTTGTTTATTTGCAGGGTGCACCATGAGTAGGTGATGTTGCTTGGGTTCCATGAGTTGTCGTGCGGGACCCCTTAACCCGCTTTTAAACGTACAAACGTTTATATTTTATATAGTACGTTAACTTAATCTCATTGAAGACGCTTAAACAGCGTTCCCTTAGTTTTTGTTGCTTTAAATTAATCGTTGGAACCGCAGCCCCGAATACCCCTGTCAGCGCCAAGGGAAATGGAAAGCTCTATTCAGTCTCGTTATTTAACTATTCAGTTGTCTAAACAGTTTTGTAACAACAATATTGTTTTTATTTATTTTTTACACCAAAAAATAATTAAAACGTGTGTTAATTTGTGTAAATTTAATATTTTTCTTAAGTAATACAGATTTGTATAAGTCGCAAACTCCGCGACATTTGCATTATATTATTTGAAACTATACTTTATATATATAAGAAAAAAATTATTTTATCAAAATTGTACAAAACTTAATAAGAAATTAAACTTATTTATGTTAACATTACTTTATATATTACAATTTTAAGGGTAAAAATAAACTCTTTATGGAATCGTTGGAGGCAGGTGGAGTCGGACCGGTCTCGCTAGAAATCGATTAGCAGGTCTGTGATCAGCAATGGACATAATGATTCATTTCGTTTGTGTCATTGTGTTTCCATCGGCAGTATTATGTATCGTTATAAGACTTAATAGAGTAGAGAAAGTTAAAATGTATACACGATAATTGTAACCCTTATACCTTATAAATTTAACATTAAACAATATAAAAAACCGTTATTTTAACGTCGCGATTTGTAAATGCAAAATAGTTAACCGAAAGGATTACTTACTGTCTTTCTTATTCTACGAAGCAGTCAGACGAGGGGGACGATCACCTGTTTGTAAGTGATACGCTTGCCCATAACAACGTGGCGCTAGATAAAATTGTATACATCAGAAGACATTGCCTTCATCACTTTGAGACATAAGATGTTAAATCTCGTTACTCTTGTAATTTCATTTATTTCACAACGCCATTCAAACTGGAAAATAGTAGTGTTTGTAGGCAGAAGCAAGGGTTGCGGTGTTAATCTAACCTAACCTACCTACACAGAACAGAGATCTACCACCAGTAGATTGCTCAATGTATTTTAAATTAAAACTAAATGTTTTTAACTAATTTTAAAAGTTTTGACAATCGACAACTGTCCGTAGTATTACCGATCAGAGACAAATAAAAAGTTCTTTGACATATTTGTCGTGTTGCTAGCAACGTCCCATACGATCCAGAAACAATTTTATAATCTTTTGCCATCTTTAAACGTATTATTTTTCAGTTTAAAGATAGCATTTAATCATGACAACAATACAACCGCACAACTAGAGCACGAAACCTCAAAGTATTCCACGGTAACTGAAAACTAATGCGACGTTATTTTACTGAATCTTAAATGGGATTACTTTAAAGTCTTGCTTCGCTTAAACTGTTTAATTTTGCTCCTTTTAATGCAATAAATTACAGCGACGCGGCTAAATGCGCAGGGGTGAGTGGCGAATTAATTATTTTCTTTCTTGCGAGACGGCATTGACGATAGTTTCTTGTGTAAAAGAAAAATGGACATAAATAACGAACCGCTTTGAGAAACGCAAAAACTTGAAACACAATTAACGTATAAGAATGCTATATTAAAGCGACAGTAGAAGTATACTGAGGACACTTCGTTACTATAACGACAAGATTACATCAATTAGTATAGATCAGCAATTACCCAACATGCAGCTCACCGAGCTTTTTGAGTTAGGCCATCGGGTCTAACTTCAAACTGTTTCCCAGTTACGGTCACTAGAAATATTAAAATATTATATATGTTATAAAAACTTTTCACTGTACTTTAAGAAAATCGGAAACAATCGTGATAAGCTTAGAAAGAAATCAACACAGTTTTTTTGCAGCCCGCGGCGCTTTGACTCCCTCGTTTGTGCCCTCCGCCATTGAATAAGAGGTTAAGTACTACCGGTCTAGACCCGCGACTCCCGACCTTCGCTACAGAGAACATGAAAATATACTGGTAATAGCGAAAATACCAAGTTAAAACATTTAATTTATATAAACATCATTTTAATGTATTATGTCTAGATTGAGTAGTTTGAAATTAAGCATATTACGAATGACTTATTAAGGTGCAAGAGAATAGAGTCCATTTCAAGTTTAAGATTGACAGCAGGTACCAAAGGAAATGAGACATTTTTAGGAGCAGGTATAGATTTATCATAGTACTCATAAATGAAAAGTTTCAATCAGGGGTAGGGGATCGAAATATGGTTAGGAAAAACTGGTTTAGACTATAAAAAGAGAGAAGAATGTAAGAAGTAAGTCGGCTATTATTACTTTATATTCTCGATTTAAACTATTTTCATTTGGTAGTAGGGCTAGGTAATACTCTCACATTGTAAACGGAATAATAATGTATTTACTGGTGATTATTATAATATATTAACTGGTGGTTTCCTTTTCCAAAGGCTGTCTACGTAAGTACCACCGCAAAGTCCGCCAGCAAACAGTAGTGTGCGAACATTGCTGTGTTTAGGTTTGAAGGGCGCCTATCTAATGAAATATCTGGGGTAAAGAGACTTAACTTCTTATGTCTCAAAGTAACAAGTGCAATGTGGTGCTATGAATTCTATCTTAATTAGCACCACGTTGTTATGGGCTGGCGTATCATTTACCATGAGGTAGACGTCTCACTGGTCTCGTCGCTTCGTTGAACAAAAAAAATCTGCTGCCGTAAGAGTATTGCTTTGCTCCGACTGTCAATGTACAAGAAGCATAGTATTCTTAGCTTTACCGTTTACAGCTTCATTATAACTTAACGCTTTGTAAATTGGAATTCACGTGTAACACATAAATGTTTCTATACAAACAATTTACTAGTGAAAAATTATTACGCTGATTGTCATGTCTAAATAATAAGTGAGATTTTCTTACCTTATATTTTACTTTAACAATCTACTTAAGCAACGATCTATACCATTCTGGATTAAAGATATCTTGAAGTGTATATAACATAACACAGCCTCCTTCTAAGGTGTGCCGATCCGGTTAATTATACCATTTAATTATGTGAATTGGATCGATTATTGAATACAATTGAATAATTCATCGGCTCGAATGTAATTATCTTCGTTTGAGGTATGTTAAGCGATAATCGACATCTCTACTAATTAGGTTTTGTTTTAGTTATATAAAAATTAAATCACGCATTAAAATGACCATTCACCGATTCAAGATTAATTTTGCCTACATTATAGCATATTTGTTGCTGGTAGGTCTATTGCTGAAAAACGTCTGTACGACTGTAGCCCCTATTACTGCCGCTAAACAGTAGTACGCAAAGATTACCGTGTTCCGGTTTGAAAGGCGCTATAGGTAGTAAAATTACTGGGGTAAGCAGACTTAACATTGTCTCAAGGTGATGAGCACAACGTAGTGTTGTGTATACCATCGTTACTAGCGCGACCTTATGAGCAAGCGTATAACTTACCATCAGGAAACGGTCCCGTTCGTCTCGTCGCTTCGTTGAATAAACAAGAAGTTTTATCTGTAAAAAATATCTTGAAAAATATAAAAAAATTAAATGATGTTTTATATAAATCAATCTTAAACGAAAATCAGACATTCAGTTCTAGTTATTTTAGAACATGAACAATGGGTTAATTGTTGAATATCGATATTTTGTTTTAAAAAGGTATTCAATACTTTAGATGAAGAAGGTTTAGGTGATTTTCAAAAACACTATAATGATATATCTCAAAATTGATATTTTCATAGTTGCGGTTCTAATTCGGTACTCATTAAATTTACCCCAGGTAAATTTAATTAACAATCGTTAAATTCTTAATTAATCTTTCTTCAGGTTTAAAAGGTCATGTAGGAGTTATATTATTAAATGGTGATTTTACTTACTGATGATTGGAAAAAAAATGTATCTATAGTTCATAACGGTTATCTGAATGGAGGAAAGGGAAGTGACTAATGGTAAAACTCTTGCTAGAAACTGTCTTGGTTCAAGTTTTCGAGCATCCACTCATTGGTTAATGCTTTAATATCCTGCTCGTCTCATAGCATTGTCGTCATTAAAATTAATTTGTTATATGTAAAGGTAAGTAAATGAAACTCTCGTTTTATTTAAATGTAGTTAAGTGTATTAGCAACGTTGGTGCATAAGATTACAGAGTAACACTGTTGTGGGATATCAATGTAACACCGCGGTGTCTACACGCAGAGCATCCGCAATAACAATTAGTATAAAGTAAAAAAAGAACTCATCATTCCGCCATTAAAAACCGGTGCACTTACTATGATGCAACTTACAATATTTCAATACAACTTCAAATACGCGCCTATTACACCTATAAATTCAATAACCGATTATTTTTTAATGTAGTACGTTAAGGACACTACTGATAATATATAAAACGTGAGCATTCATACAAATAGGAGGTTTATTTTCACTTAACTATAACGCACACCATGGCATTTCACCAGTGCGACCGTGGTTCACGCGCTAGTACTCGCGCCTCGCGGTATTGATTTGCGGAGAAAGAATCTCGCCGCATTCGATATTTAAACAGAGTTGTTCGTATTGAAACAGCGCCCGCGTTCGATATTCAAACGCCGTTTACACTCGTTGATCAAACGACGTTAGCGTTCAGTAACCAGATACATTTTTATTAGCTTTAATTGATGAGAAATGACTTCTACAATAGTCAATAATGTACTAAAAATATTACTAATATTTATCTAGTACCCAATTACTATTATTCGGTAAAAAAACACTAACTAGTAAACTGCACGTGAAAGCTTATATTGAATCGCTTGAAACAAATAAATATATATATAGATAAAATAATTACAAATCGGGGGACCGTGATATAAAGCGTTACTACACTTAGTGATGGTAATTATCGGTGTAGTTAAGGTAAAAATTTCCAAAAACTTTAATTCCATTTAGAGTCTTTTCACACTTTAAGCAAATCCATTATTTAAATATTCACCTATTATTGAAAAGCATTAATATGTATAATAAAAACACCAATTTGTAAAGATAGGCCTTGATGCAGTATTGATCAATAAACCAAACCAATAGCAACAAATATAAAATGAAAGGAAAACAAAGGAAACAAAAAAAAAAATAAACAACATAAAGTCATTAAATTTATTCTCTGTGAAATGTATTATATAATTTCCTTATGCAAGAGAGAATATTTTATTTTCTATTAAAATGTACATACAACATGACAAAAGACAAACTATTTAATTATTTCTACATAATGTCGCAACGACATACGAAGACGTGTTTTAGTTAAAAATTTGTAATTATAAAATTTTTAAATAAAATATAAATAATCGAGTATTACCGTTCCAACAAATCTATATTATCTATGGTTAACCATAGATATTAATATATTATATTTAAACCGTGACACAACATTACATTAGATCTTCACAGGCGGGAAGCTATCAATCACTTAAGAATTACATGGAAATTTTTAGAGATCTGTGTATTGGAAGTAAAACGACGAGAATCGGTACATTATGAAAAAAATATTACTTTTAATATAGACCTAAACAAAACCATACATAAACATGATTTATAAAAAGGTTACGTGATTAAAAAAAAAAGGTTTCTAACAATGTCTACATTGTCTATGATTCACATAACGAATTGATTGTAAAGTTACAATGAACGATTATATATATATCTCCTTAATCCTACTTAACTAAACAGCAATCATTTGTGGAATTAATATCATCAAATGGATCGCTTCATAAAAGCGACGCTGCCCTGGCAAGCACGACCTAATCAAAACCTGTTCAAATACTTCGCTTACATTTGTTTTTTATTTTTGTAATAAAAAAATATACAAAACTTACAAGTACTTAAATCAATATAATGCACTGGATAAGGGCAGTTTTGTACCGGGTTAGCTCAGTCAACTTCGTCATACTGCCGCGGACGTATCGAAATGCATTAATTGTGCATAAAATATATCCAAAAAGAAAACATCATCACAAAGAACCCTTATTATTTATCCCCTTACAGCTTATCTATGATGAACTAATGATACAATACCTAAGTTAGTGTCGATAAAGAAAATAAATAGTTACATGACTAATGATAAAACTAAATACAAAATTCAAACGGAGTGTAAACGTTCTAAGTAAATTCTTAGAGCTCGGCAGCTTTAAGAATTTACTAAGGCCATTTGTGAATGTCAGTACATTCACGAATAGTATTTCTTTCTTGTTTATGAGAACAACATCAAACCATTAAAATATTCAAAAACAACGGCATTACCAACTCAATGCGATTAAGTTACACATACACTTTCATTCAAACACAAAGGTATATGAAATACCCCCTCTGTATCGTATCTCCTGTGGTGTATGTTTATATGCGGGTGAGTGCATTTTCAAACGTGTGTATTTGTTCCCACTTTATATACTTTGCATACAATTTGGGGCGAACCAACAATTTCCAAGAGACTAAATAAACATAATACTGTAATCCTCGCCATTGTTTTTGAACCCCATAACATATTAAAAATTTTTAAACCTTTTAAATTAAAAGTATAAGTTGGTTTTCACTTCTTTTGAAGATTCTTTTGGTATATGAATATCATTACGACGTTTAATATTTTCTATTTATTTTCAATAACGCATCTTTCCATTGAAACGTTTTAATTTTACAACCGAATAGATAATGTGACAGAGATATTTATAAACAAAAAACAATAAAAATTATATAACATAAAGATGATACATTAACTATTTCTCTACATGATATTATTCTGTACTGACAACATTGATATGATAATGAAATCAAATTTAAAAAATCTTAATAAAGAAACTTTGTACAGAATAATATAAAATTTATGAAACGCTGCAAAGTATTCAAAAAGTGATGTATTCGTACGGTGTTAAAATGTTCACTAAATGAAAGAGTGTATACACTACGAGCAAAAATCATAAACTCACGCGAACGTGATACACTTCTAATGAACCTTAATGCTATATACATAAAGACGGATATTCCTTAAGATATATCAAAGGACAATAGACACCTATATTACAATTAGTCATAGGGGGCCGTGGAATGGAAACAAAACATTACAAAATTGTATAATAAAGTTAATCTTTCTTTTTTGGTATTGGAATCTCCGCCAAAATACCCTGCCATTTCAGGGTAAATCAGCGTTATATGAAGTAATTTTACCCCACTAAAACCCCCTTCGGTGGTCGACCTCGACGTGTGGAGGAGTCACGGGATCTTCGTTTGTCACACAACCGCGACCTAAAATATACTAATTTTTTTGTTATATCGGGAGGAATGACTTTCGAATGATACCCTTCCTTCTGGGGGAAGGTATGGGTATGTCGACATTTTTACGTAAAAAACCCGCAGGTTGCCATCCTTGGTGTATGGGAGTAGTCACGACATCTCTGTTCGGAACACAAGTGAATGAATCTGGTATGAATAACTACACCAGTGTCATTCTGGTAAACTTTTCGATATCGATTTGAGCTCTATAAAGACAGCGTACTACTCAATTAACTGCTTATAAGTAATAACAATGATCCGAACTCCGAATAGTAAGAATGTAAATGTACAAGAACGGATATGGAAATAATTACAAGACTCGATTTCACTTAAAATTCGGTGAGCCTCGTATATCCAAATACACAACATCTACATTATTTAAGATACTTTATAAATATAATAATGGCACGACTATGTACATGGGGTATTGACTTTTTTTTATAAAGATGTGATGAGATGAACAATGCAAATTTTATACGTTAATAGATCATTGTGCGATGGAGCGTCATCTTGCTTTTAAGTTCGAAGTTCAAAGGGCATAAGGATGAAGAACTGTAAAATCAACAATAACTTCGTAGTATTATTATAAGATCATTACACAATACCCTAGTCCGCCTGGGTAGTTAAAACACCGCAGCGTCGATTTTTACTGCAGAGCAGTAATGTACAAACATTATTCTATTACAGGTTGTTTATGAAATTAGAACGGTAATGATACTTAACGTGTCATGTATCAACGCAACGAGCGCAATTTGGTGCAGTATATATCGCACAATTTAATGCGCCGTTGTTATGGGCGGGTGTGTCACTTACATGCATACTTAAATGCATTGAGTTAAAAAAATTGTCACTGATGGACAAGAACTCTGTATTTGGTTACCAGTATTCTATAAAAATAACTCATTACATATTACAAACTGTGCTATCATGGCTTTTAATAAATAATGTATGTCTAATGTTTTTGGAAAAAAAATTAATATATACATGTAGTATTTTGTCCATCAGTAATTTTTTTAATATATTAAGTTGATCCCACGAAGTCACACGTTGATCGGAGGCTCACCGGAGATTTGTGTCGGCTAACGGCTGCTGGGCGGTATAGGCAACTGCGCTTGGACGCCCTGGAAGTTCATGAGTCGCCCGTTCAGGTTCCCCATGCCAAGGCCGTCTTGATAGTTGTTCACGTCCATCGTTGGTATATCATAGCTCTGAAAAACGTATTAATTTAAAATGAAATTGATATTTTTCCTTGAGAAGACGCATTGGTAGCAATTCAATACTTTAGCTGTGTGTAAATTTTGTACAGCCGTACATTAATTTAAATACACAAAATCCAAGCGTAATTGTTTTTTTTTCCTATATCAACAAATTTGTTATCACGACGTTCTCCAGGATATTACTGATTTTACAAAGAATCTAAAATGATAATTATTGAAAGTTATTCTACGGTCCTTAATAATAGAGAATTAACAATAAACTGGTAAATGTCGAACTCGATATCCCGACCGAATAGCATAAATATGTCCAAGTATTTACAATAAACAGAATGCGCTGCAAAGTATCTAAAATATACAACTTTAAACGTCATATAAAGACATTATTAAAAACATGTATTATAATTATCAATTCATATGCCTTTTTTTATTACTTTGTCCGCAGCAAATTATCATCTTAACCACACGAAATATTGAACGGATCGTTAAAGTAATACCAAATATAGTTAGATATTATACAATTATTAGTAACAGCTATGACATGTTAATGTTGCAAAAGCTTGGTGTTTATGAAATCGTCAGTGACTGAACATAATGCGTGTCGTCGTTAATGGAACAAATCGACGCAAATTACAACAACAACAACAACACATTAGGCACTATGACAGAAACCGCGCGTGACCCGTTACCTCTCTGTGCCTGCGTATAGTGCGGTCCCCGTAGTGCGTGCCGCCAGTGGAAGCCATCGGCCGGCTCGGCGTGCTGTTCGCGTTGCTCGGCGAGTGAGGCGCGGTGCCCGCCGCCCCGGCCGGTGTGCCTTGACCTGCCCGCGGCATGCATTGTATTGTGATGATACCGACGTGTACAGATAATATCACATAGTATGTATACAAAAATTCGGTTAATTTATGTCAAAATATAATCCTTAACTACCACAGCATCTCTCTATTTCCCGGGTTGAGTAGTAGAGAATGCCCATAGCATTAATTCCGCCTATTCTAACCTTATTTTAAATGTTTAAAAAAATGTTAAATAATAAAATAATTAAATATGTTTTATATATCATTCCTTCAATAATAATAAAATTAATGGATATTATTTTTTAATATTTGTTTTATTTTGTTGTAACACAATAGCAGCAACAAGGTGCTTTCTACATGCCTGCTATTATAAATAACAAGTAATATACTTAAAAAATTTAATAACATTATTAAAATTCTAACCATATCAAAATTATTGGCAATGCTAACCCTACGTATACAATTCGTGAATTATTATGGTTATGTTAATATTTCCAAGTATACATTTTAATTTCATAATTGGCAGGCATTTCCTTAGGGATATTCCTAATGGTTTAATTAAAAAAGTTAACATGCCAAGCCTTAATAAAAAGGAAAGGAAATTTCATTTGTGAGTTATTTCAATGTGCCCTGTTCACCATGAAGCGTCATTCAAGGTTTTAGCCCATTTTAAACTTATACGTAATAGGATTTCTGATGATTTCATTTTAAAAAAATATTTGTTTTAGAACGGGTAGCATCGGATTAACAGAAAGTGGAATAGAAAAAAGTCATGAAACCACAAAGGATGTTAAAAAAGGTAAACGTAATACAATTAAGGAATACCTAAAAGATTACACGGCAAATTCTAATCTTCATGGTCTTAAGTACATCGGTGAAAAAGAACGAACTCTTGTGGAGAAGTAAGTACCTAATTCAAGAAACGGTTATAAAAATAGATTTAAAATAAAAAGTAAAATCTTATGTAATTTAATAAATCGTGTATTCTTGGATGAGATTTAATAACCATACGTATCTAATTTTTTAGTATAGATGTAAAATATTTAATATTATGTAATCTTTATAATAATGATGTTTCTTATTTAAGTATACTTTAAAAATTTAAGTTTTTACTCAGGTGTTTTTGGCTGTTTATGTTCATTTGTTGCGTAATTCTATGCGCGGGTCTAATAAGAAAAGTTTGGATAAAATGGAATGAGAGTCCTGTAATCGTAAGTTTTGCTGAAAATACTACACCAGTTTGGCAGGTATAAACAATATTTATTTTATTATTATTAATTATACTCCAATTTCAAGATTTTTTCTGTTAAGCTACTTGCTATATTTTAATTAAGACCAAAACATTTTAACTTAATTCAATCAGCTTTTGATTCTAACGATAAAAAAGCAAAAGATTTAGTTGGCAGTTTCTATGATTACAATTTTTTTTTTCAACTTTTTTGATAATCTGAAGAAAATGAATCATGATTTAGTTAAAGTTTTATAACAACAAAGACACAATGAAGTGTTTTACCGAGTTTATAATATGTTCTTGCAGATACCGTACCCTGCCGTAACTGTCTGCTTTGAAACCAAGTCGCTACAAACAAGGTTTAACTTCACAAAATATTATCACCTCTATACAAATAATGATACGTATATGGAACTAACAGAAGAAGAGTATGTAAATTCTATATTATACACGGCATGTTTTAATATCTTATATTTATTACAAATTCTTAACTCACATATATCTTAAGAAGAAATCACTGTGAAGATTATATACAGCATGTTTATATATATTTAATACAGGTGCTTCCTTTCTGTTAATTCTCCGAGATATTTCATTTCGTGGGTTATTGCTATAAGTAAATACTTATATTGTATGTATATGATACTTATCACAAAAATATTTGTAATATTTTTAGTTATTTTACAGGTTACACAAAAAGTGAAATTGAGATAAATTACATTTTACATGCAGATGTTAATGAATTTAAATTAGTAATAGGAGCATTGAAATTAGTGATATTATTTAGGTGACAAGACGTATGACCTCAAGGTAACGATCGCAAGGAGGTGTTGTAAGAACAAATGACAATTACCACCATATTGTGACTCATATATGCATTTTATCATAAAATAGCAATTTAACCTAAAAGTAGAATCATTATGCAGAAAACGCATGGTCAAAGTTTCTGTAAGGTTACATTTTTGTTAAGATCATAACGTTATATTATGTGTTCAGATACAGAAAACTAGGGTTAGTATAATATATAAATTAAAAAAAAAAACTGTTTTAGGCGTAACATGTATGAAGATACGACTTTGGTATGTGACGATCACTTAGCACCAGCAAACGGTAGGAAATTCTCTGACGGTAACGCAACTGTCGAAAATTTAAAACAGGTAAAGGTAACAAAAAATATATTTAAACGATTGTATTTTTGTTATTTTATGAATCTGCTTTGCTTTCTAAGGTGTCCCCAAATATATCAGAATTTTTCTTCGGTTGCAAATGGAAAGACATACCGAAAGACAGTTGTACGGACCTATTTTCACCTATTTTAACGGAAGATGGTTTTTGCTACACTTTTAACACAATGGGCGCCGAAGAACTCTTCAGAACTGAGAAGTATTCTTTGATTATTTTTTTTATTTAATTATTTATTAATACTTCATTGCTCGTAATGTTAACGGCGTAGTACCTTGAGGCAATATCTTGTAGTGAACGTACAGGGAAATTATAAAATGTAAAAGCGCAAGATATTTTTCGTAAATAAATTTAAAAAAATTATTTATTAACAGCAAAGACTTAAATTAAAAACTTTTTTGTACGATAAAGTGACGAAACTAATAGTACATCCTCTCTACTTTTTATTTCTGTAGTTGTTTCAGAAGTCTTGCGTGATTCATATTCTCTTAAAAGATGATGTATAATCACAACTGCAGGACGTAAACGTCGTTTATTAAAACATATTTTTTAGTATGGCTAATCAGCTCCTACTCTCATATTTAGGTATTTAGTTTCTTTAGGTTGACATTATAATACGAAACTTAACATCCGAAATAATGCTGTTACACTTTTTCTTATCAACTGACTGTTTTTCATTTTTTATCAACGAGTTTCACGGCTTCGGACTCAGCTTACAGGTTCCAGATCCGCAAAAAACCTTTTACCTATAGACGATACTAGTCAATAACAATTTAATCATTTTGGCTTTTGATTTCTAGCTTACACAAAGAATATAAATATTTAGAGAGTATTAACACTTCTCAAATTTGGTCGTTAGAAGAAGGATACCCTCCTTCGGCGCCTTTAGAAACCTACCCGCATAGAGGTTCGGTTAGTAGCAGACAATAATACATTCATATTAAAACCTCCCACAGAGTTTCAGAATTTATAATTAAATTAAAAACAATGAAATGAACGGTACGTTAACCTGGTGGGAAGTAAAACATCTTACCCAGTACATCGAAGTTTCTAGAAAGAATTTACAAATATAATGTAAAACAGGTTTAAATTGATTCTTTCGCAATAAAATAAAGTATGGTCTTAAATATGAACCCAACTTTTAGGTTATTGTTTATTTTATGTTGACACAAACCCTAAATAGCTTTTCATATATATTTAGACCAATTTCTTACTAATGCCTAATAAGAAAAATTTAAAACAATCTGGTACATAATTCGGGATTAAATTTAACAATTTTAATTGATTGTTCCTGTTTATATACTGATCAATATACATTACTTTTCCAATATTATTGATTGTAATTTTTCATCATATGTTACATAAATTTTAACATTCTTTTTAATTTTAGGGGTATGGAGCTAAAGCCGGTTTAACGTTTTTGTTACAAACTAAAGAGATTGATTTGGACTATCTTTGCAAAGGACCTGTACAAGGATTTAAGGTAACCTATTTTAATTATCTTATAAATGTAATACAATATTAAATCAAATATTACAGGAAGTTTGTTTTAGATCTTACTACATAATCCTGCTGAATTACCGAGACTATCGCAGCAGTACTTCAGATCACCGTTGTCTCAGGAAGTCGTTGTAGCAGTTAGGCCAAAAATGATGACGACTTCAGATGGACTAAAGCCATACCTTCCATCGGTGTAAGTTTCTTATGATACGACGTGTTATATATTATGCTTTAAAACTGATGCTAATCCCAATTAATTAAAAATTTTATTAAACAAAATTCCTGACGGGAGTTTGTTTTTTTTGTCAAAATTTACTTTTAGATTTAATTAAATAATTGTTTTATGTAAAAAAATTTCAGTGATAGTTATTTTAGTAATCTTCCATTTGTTATTATACTAGTTTGCTAACGAAAACTTATTAATATGTTGATTTTCAGACGCCAATGCTATTTCCCAAGTGAACGATATCTTCGCTATTATAAAGTGTACACGCAAGCCAATTGTGAAATAGAATGCTTGACGAATTTTACATACGCCCGATGTGGGTGTGTTCATTTCGGCATGCCGCGTGAGCTTATTTTTTATTTTTCTATTCTTCATTGTTATTCTTACGTCTTTAAGTTGTAATGTTCCACAGTCCAGATGAGGACGATTCAGTCTTACGTACAAAAATCAACTTTGGATGAAAACCTTTTTGACTTAATTATTTTTGTTTGATTTTAGATGGCCCCGGTATGACTGTCTGTAATGCGGGAAGTGTCGCTTGCATAAAGAAAGCTCAAAGTGAGTACAGGTTTATTTAACAATATTTATAACATATTTTTCAATTAGCTAATGATTTCTAACCTATTAGTTTTTCACGTTAAAAACTAAATTGTTCTCCAATACACGCAAGATAAACGTAACTATTTAGCTATTACAAATTGTACAGTCTGGTCTTCGGTCAATTAAATAGTGCCATGGTTTAAGATTTAATATTTTGGCAAATATCATCAACTATCAGACGTCCACAACTGGAGACAGGCCTTTTCCAAAGATCTCCACATCGTTTATGTGGAGATCTTTGGGAGGAGGAGGAGGTGAAGTTCATTGAGGGTAATTGGACCGTAATGCACCACATTAGTCCAGTGCGGGTTGGCGGGTGGTCAAAGCCTCGTCGGTTATACAATAGGGTGCACCGCGTGCAGGAGAGGTTAACTTGGGCTCCATAAGATGTTAAGCGGAACCCCTTACACCTCCATTTAATAATTAAGCTCATAACAAAGTTATAGACATTGTTTTTGATTAGACGACATGATGCTGTACTTTAATTTAAAAAATATTTTAGTGGAGCTGGTTACAGTTGAGATACAATCAAGGTTAGAGAAGGAGTTGGAACAAAATGATACTCTAGGGGAGGCGCGCGAAGTTGCGTCACGATGCAGGTGTCTTCCTGCATGTACATCGATTGAATACGAAGCCGAAACCTCGCAAGCTGATTATGACTGGAAAGCTTTATATAATGCTTATAATATAACCATCGGAGAAGAAATATTAGAGTAAGAATTACGCGATTACGTAAAAGTTACATAGCTTTGCTTTCTGAAGCTTTGTTGTAACATTTCTTAATTGATTTTAACAATTTCTATTACCGTTCTAATTCCATGTTTCATATTTCTATGAAGTAATATATCCCCACAACAATCGTTTTTTTATTTTATTATTTAAAAGCTACATCAATAACTTTGTTTCTAAAAATATTATTGGTTAATTTCAGTCAGAAATTCTCGCGTGTTATGATTTTCTTTAAAGAAGCCCAGTTTATCACCTCTAGACGATCTGAACTTTATGGCCAAACAGACTTTCTTGCAAATTGTGGTGGCCTTCTGGGATTGTTCATGGGTTTCTCAATACTCAGCGTTGCCGAGATAATTTATTTTCTTACTTTAAGGTAAATATGTTACGATTCAAAAAATACCACTTGAAAAGATAACAATAACTTATTAATAGCGTAATAACTATTTTATCCAAGCACTACGATACTATCTGCAGTTTAATTTTTACTGACTGTAACAAAGTGAACAATCTACAAAACAACCTTACGCGTTAAAAATTTTTTTTGGGATAAAATTTTATTTCATGTAAATTAAAAGAGATTAAACGGTTTTTCATATCGTTTCAGGATCTTTTGTATAATTTGGCGTAGACGAAACTCAAGGAAATACGAATCCGATGTTAAATATGCAGATTTCGGTTCCAGCCCCAAACCAATTAAATTTAAGCATTAATTATAACACAAAATTTTATTAGAACATTTGTATGAAGCAATATATTTAAAACTTCTTAATTTTTGTAATCACAATCACTATGCATTATTATTATTACTATGCAAACTTTATTGTGTAATGTTCATAACTAAAAAATAAATTACCTATAAAATTATAATGGACTATGTATTTAATTTTAATTTATTTTAATACCATTAAATTATGTTAGACTATATACTCTGGGGACTGTTTCTTACTGCATTATACATCTTTTTGTAAATATTTTCAGTTAATTACATTAATAGTTAAATATTAGACAAATTAACAGGAAAATATTTGGTTAATAAAATAGTAACAGGTCATTACTTAAATGGCTAATATAAAATGATCCCAAAGTATAATTTTTCGAAGAAATATAGACTTAGAGAGGAACAGCAGTTTCAACCAAAAAATCAAAAACTTCATTTTATTTTATGATATTATTTAGTTAATCATAAGAATATGGTCATGTATTTAATTTAAATGGTAAGCAGCGAAGCAGTCTTTGGTGATAAAGCGCACTAGTCTTGATGTAGCCAATTCACTTTTCATAGTATAAAAAATTACCTTACCACAAAATTCAGAGTATCATATGTAAGTTATGTTACAAAGGTATTTTTTAATGTTAGATAGTTTATATAATAATTATTTATTTTCATGCCATAAATATTAATGACCGGTAGGTATATATAATAACGAAGCTTTCATTAAACAAAACTTTAATTATACATATCGATGTAGTAATCGTACTATTTAAAGTTTAAAGTTAAAACATTAATTATACTGTACTAGAATTACTCGGTTTCTTTTTGGGAATATAACCAATCCTATTTTGTATTTCTTCAGTTGTTTTCAGTTCTCCTGTTAGAGGTTTTGATGTACCCTCTTGCATATCACTAGCTGTAGAGGCATTATTGGTTTGATCTCGTCTTGATGCTTCATATTCTAGTAAATCATCCAATTTTAAAGTAATCTCTGTTAACGGTCTTCGAATCATTATTAAATCTAAAAGTAACAAATAATTATACAAAATATTATCACATTTTAAACAATTATTACCACAGTTGTTCAAATGACATATGTAATGTTGATAAAGTTGGTAACCATGAAACTTTAAGAGACGCCGTTATAGTATCGAAATTTTAGCATTGATAGTTTGATAGTTATTGCTTTTACATACAAATAGAGTTCACACGACAAATTAAACATGTAACAGATAAATTAATTACATGCTTAAATGATTATATTTATTATGAGTAAGTTCTACTTAAATTAATAAACATAAAAAGTAGTGTTTCAAAATAATAATTTTAAGATTTTAAGAGAATTCTATATTCACCACTCAATAAGGAATTAATGATTTTCTAGAAATTAATCAATCGTCATCTCTTTAATAATTAAACCAAAGGCAATGGAGACAATCGATATTTTGTCAAGAATTTCATGACCTGACAACCCTAAAAATATGTAGAAATAGAATGGACGGGTGACGTTACAGTGAATACGACATCAGTGTTTCAGATTTACTACGTATTAAGATTATCATTGAAGTTATTACAAGATACTACTATTTAGTGAATATTAATTAACTTATATTTTGTTTTAACACTCACCAAAATGCTTTATCTCGAAGATTACCTGGAAAGTAAGTTCTTTTTGTTCTCACTTAGATGACGCTTAAGTTTTCTTCTGTTGGCACTATTGAGAATGGATTCCACTATTGCTATGGCGCGTATTTTTAAAACAGTTGTTTTTTGCAGTGATAGAACATCTTCCTCAAGAACTACGGGATAGATTCACTGAAATGCGGGAAATGGATTTATCAGTACAAAGTTAGTTATTATTCTACATATTACATACAGTAATAACTACTAGTTGTTTGTGATTCTGTCCGTGTTAAATAAAACATTATCTTCCATAGATTAATTTTCTTCAATGGAAAAATAAATATTTTTTATAATAAAATTAAAACAACCCTTTTCTTTAATATTTCGTAAGACAACAGTGGCCTTTCTTTTCATATACAGAATGCTGCATGGTGTTTTATTTTTCAAAATCTACATGGGAATTTTGCTCTAGCTTACCCTCAAAGCAATTTATAATATTACCTTCCAATAAAAAAAACCAGACAAATTTCATGGATAGAGGCATAATTTTAAATATTAAAATTTGGTTAAAGTTTTATAATTCTTTCTGTACAGATAATATGGACACTTTGGAAAAAAGAGTACGAACATTATTTGGTGGATGTCGTCGTGGTGAAGTGACTTCTGAACAAGCAAACACTGAATTTGCAGATATTAAAAGAGGATATAATAAGACACTTGAAGAAGCTGATGAAAAGGTGACATTGGCCAACCAGATGTATGATCTTGTTGATAGATACTTGCGACGTCTAGGTATGTTTTTTTTATGTTAGAAGTAGTTCTAAATTAATTAAATTGTGTGTACAACTTAAGGACTATTATGTTGCATGCATTTGATCGGATAAGATAATTGATTTTGGAGTTAGACAAATCAACAGCAATATTTTATTTCACAAAACCCAAAGATTAAAAGAAGCCTATGCTTCCCATTCTTTTATAATCAGTATGATATTTACATCTTATGATAGTAAATGTAGACCAATTAATGTTTGAAAAGACTTCATGTACCTTTATACTAAAGCTTGAAGTTAGCTATATTATTAATGAGAATTATAGTGCTCCAGTCCTTTGTTACTTGCACAGTGGAGTTAAGAAATTAATAATAAGTTTAAAAATCGTATGATAATTATTTGTCATCATGCATCTGAAATAAAAAAATCATGTGTAATTTCTAATTTTTTCTTTTTCTAATTTCTAATCCAACCATTTTATTTTTAATTTATATTATTAATTCTATCAATTAAATAGTTAAATATATTTCTAGATACTGAATTACATAAGTTCAAATGTGAATTGGAAGCAGATAATAAAGGTATAACTGAGTTATTAGAAAAGCGCTCCCTAGACCTTGATACAAACACAAACCACTCGAGCACTTCTGGTAACAATCATTTTAAAGAAAATAGGTGAGTATGCCTGTTCTTTACTTTGACTTTGAAAGTTATTTTTAAAGTGACAATTTTCGGGGTCTATGCCCTTTGAACTCTGGCTTCTTATGGAGGAAAATGTAAGGATACAGATATGTTCCATGAACAATATTTTTCAAAGATGTTTCTGAAATCCACCAACCTGCACTTATCGAACAGTGCCAATAAAGCTCCAGGTGCCAGTAAGAAAAACATTGAAGACTCTTGAATTTGGTTATATTTAATTACAAATTAAATATATTCATTACAATTATAAAGTCCAAAAGTTGTCGCTTCAAGACATAAACTAGGACGACATTAACATACATTATTGTTGACAATAGTAAAATAATATCTGCATACATAATGAAAGTAACAGTTATGTAATCTTCATCCAAACTATAAAATGTGGCACATATTTTACTTCTCACCTGAGGGTTGAGGGGGTGGTGTTGCCCCTTTACTCCAGTTATTTCACTCATTATTATTGAAATAACTATGTAAGGGTTCAAAATGTTTAAGATATAGAATCCGTCCGGAGAAACGGCGCGACAGCTGGGCCACGAGGGATGCCAGGGCTCACACCAGCAACGGAAATCTTTCCAGAACTGACACAGCAATTCAAGTGAGTATTCAAATAAGATAACAAATCTATATCTTTACAATGTATGTTTAAAATTTACGTGATTGTGCTCTGCCCTAATTAGTGTAGGGATGTAAATTTAAATAACAAATCTATTTTTTTTTTATAATCATAATTTGTTGTCAAGCTTTGATTTTAATTGCCACGGGATAAGTATAACGTTCATGGACGGTAAGTGATACCCATAATAATATGGAGCTACTTAGTCTTAATTAGCGCCTTATATACACGGGTATATACGTGTATGTTGACGTTGTGCTCGTCGCATTAAGACACAATGTTAAGTACCATAACCTCGGTAATTTCATCAGCACCCTTTAAAGCGGAGCAAAGTAATGTTACGCGCTAATATTTGGCGGCATAAGCGCTGTTGGTTTCCTTACCTAGATTATTTCTGGTAAAAGAGACCTACCAACCAACATAAAACATAAATCCGAAAATAAATTTGCTGTAGTATCCAATCACTATACCAGCAACACTAACTTCATAATATTTTAGTTGTAGACATCAATATTAACAAAACTCAGATTACTTTCTTCCATTCTTTTATGGAACTATTAATTTTCAATGATCCATCTATCCAGTAAAGATTGTGCTTAATTTTCCAAACAGGCTGTGTTGGGTCGTGATTCGTATTCTCTGGGACACGCTGGAAGCACGATAGCTGTAGCTGCAAGTCAAGCTATTGCCGCTACCCAACAGGTACTGACGACTACAGTTTTCTTTCGGGGATGCTTTTTTCTTGTAAACATAATCTAAACGAGGTGAACATAAATTTGCATGCGCACCTATTAAAGCGTGTAACGGCCTGTGTGTCAATTATGAAAATGCGTGTATATGTAGATACGTATAGATAAACGTACAAATTTTAATGTTTTGGTTAAGCTTATAAAATAAATAATAGAAAAATAATTTATCAAGTATATAAATTCTTGATCAACTCGGTCTGCTTCAACTTAGACTTTTGTTATCAATATAACCTGCTTTTAATTGCTTGATCGTCGCATCTTACTACATTTATGTTTTATACTATTAACATTGTGATTGTCAAACATTAAACTAATTAGTAACCGTGTAATTAAATACTTAAATTCTTATTGAATAGTGGTAGCTGGAATCCATAGAAAATTAATACATATCTGTTTATAAGCACAAGTGCAACATTTGTTGCTTAACGTACTAGTACTATAAGAACTGTTTTTACTGAATAGAGCTACCTTACGTTAAGTGATTCGCCCGTCCTTGATAATAATGAATACTATTCGACATTTTGCTTCCCGCCTTAGACTTAGATTTTAAGCCTCGTTACTCTATTTTTTTTTTTTTTCAATTATTTTATTCGGCAAGCCTTCTAGACGAGCGAGAACGTTCACCTTATGGAGAGTGATACGTTTGCCCATAACAATGTAACACTAGTTACGATATACACTACATCACATGGTGCTGGTCGTTACGCCAGCAATACTACTAGCTATAATGCCCATTAAACAAAATTTGGAGGTAGGCACAGGTATTGCGGTGGTATCTACCTAAACGGTCTTCGGCAACAAACACCTACCACCACACCAAAATTTTATTCCAAGTAACTTGAAGTTACTTTAAATATTTTTTTTATAAATTGTGTATTTATTTCCAGATGCATCATGGTAGACGCACGGCGTCTCTTAAAGCTTCTTATGAAGCGGTAGCGGGTGGAGAACTGGTGCACCATGCGTTGCACCAGGCACATCATGCGCATCACGATCATGGTAGTTATTTTTCATTCCTTGCTAGATTAGTAAAAAAAAATTATGTGGGTCTTCTAGTAAGCAAAAATATGCTTGTTTGTTTTGTTTTTGTATTCTGTGTCAGACAAGTTCAACTGATCTTTATTAGTGGTTAGGTGTTGTCACTCCAGTATTTTTAACCATTTTGGAAGTGTTCTTTTGGGTCTTTTCGTCGTTTTTTAAGATACTTGCATTGTATCGTAGCTTTATAGCTCTTAAAATTATACGTAATATGTATTATTGTCTCACAGTTAAAACTTTATTAATGAAATACAGTATGATTGTTGGGAAACTATAAGGTTTAAGTTTAATTATTTTTAAAAGAAAACTTTGTGCCCTTTCTACTTCGATAAATTTTGTTTTGCAAATTTCCCCAAGCAGAAATATATATATTATACATATCATACCATAACAGGATGCGGTAGTGCAAGATATATTTTTATAGGGTGGCGCAAAAATAACCTTATAAAAAGTACCTTATTAGATACTGTTTATGTAGTATTATATGTAGATACTGTTTTATTAATGCTAGAATATTTGCCTCATACTTCGATGTCTATCAATTTGATTTTAAAGGAATTGTAGTTAAAGGTTATGGACATTGTGTAAAGTAAAAAAAAAAAAACAAAACAGCCACAATGTATCTTCTTTTTAGTGCATACGAACAGACATAAAAGGATGTTTGATCTGAATTTGTTTGTGGCAGTTTTGTGAGTGAAATTGATGATTTTTTTTTATATTTAAAAGTTCTTTTAGCCACCCTATGCAAGAAGACAGGTCGAAGCGACATTTCGAAAGGTTCTAAATATAAATGTTAGTTTTCTAATTTTGTTAGCTACATAGCCAACATGAGTGCACCACGATAGACGTTGGTCAATCTGACGCCCAAGTATTTGATTGATGGCAACTGTCAATAGAAATGCAAGTACACGTCTCCGACTTCACATTTCCACACTTACGGATTAATATTAAAGAATTGAATTGGCCAGTATTATAAATGGAGAAACAGATATTTTATTGTTATTAAGAGTTCAAAGATTGTTGTCAGGCCAGGCTGATGGCCACTACTAGCCCATTTGCAACACTATTGTGAACAGCCTCCCAAGAATTTCCCGTAAATAATGTTACAGTGTCATTCGCTTATGAAAAATAAATTTCATATTATTTTAATAATTTTTAATATCCATCCATAACAGCCAATTTACGTCCCCACTGCTGGGGCACAGGCTTACCCTCAATATGAGAGCGATAGGGCCATAGTCACCACGCGGGCCCAATGCGGATTGGTGACTTCACACACACCTTAGAATAAATTCCAATTCATGTGCAGGTCTCCTCACGATGTTTTCCTTCACCGCTTGTATTTCGCTGTTGTAACTAAAGTTCACAAACTTAAATATTAAAATCATCGGTACACGCCGAGATTTGAACCCGCGACCTTCGGAATAAAAGCCGCACGCTCTAACCATTAGGCCATCGAGCTATTATAATACCCGATTAAGTGTCTATTCCAGCAATACCAAGAGTAAAATAATTTTTATATATTAAATAAAATTAATATTTTGAACTACCCCTTCATATAGACTTCAATTGTGTCAAATCTCTTACTCCAACATAACTTAAAAATTCTTAAAAAGGAACCCAAATACTTTATTATTTTTAAGTAATATTATTAACTGAATGTTGCTTTACTTTGCAGGTCATGGACTGTCTTCGAGCCATAACCAGAGCAGCAGTGTCCATGGGCACCACACGACTACACACACTCACAACAGCACTTCTTCATCTAACAAACGACATAACAAGCAAAAGTTAGAATACGAATTTATCTACAATTTTTGTTTTATAGTGTATATGAATATTGATAGATGGAGAAATTATTTGTTATGTTATATTATGAACAATAAATACAATAAGGGCAGTCAAAGCTGCTAACCTATTCCTAGATTTTTTTAGTCCCCTTTTATCACACAGAGATCAGAATAGCTCTGTGTATATTCCATTCCGACTCCCACACTTTTTTATCATTAATGTGTAATTTATGAATGTTGTTTTGCAGGAAAAGCACCTACAGTTCATCAGCAGGAATATCATCACACACACAACAAACTGTCTCAGCTGCTGCTAGTCGTTCATCCTCACCGACTGTTGTGTAAGCATACCTTTTTATTATCCATTTTATGATTTGTAGTTGAATAAATTTAATTACCTTACAAAGCGTTTAAATTTCAGTGGCATCAACAATGTAGTAAACAATGTTACAATTGAGGAACCAATGGAAGAAGAATGGACTTATGATCCCAATGAGCCACGTTATTGTGTTTGTAACCAGGTGTCTTATGGTGACATGGTTGCATGTGATAATCAAGACGTAAGTATTACGGTTCTATGTAATTAAAATTTTCAAATCATGTAATTTTATTTTAACTACACAGAAACAGTATGGTCACATTCAAATCAGAGTAGTGATGTTCATAAAATTAGCCGTCAGTGACTGTGTTAGTGGTGGCAGCCATAATGTCTTGTAAATTTATTGGTGGTATGTCTCTGCTGTCGAAGATGCCTGATACTGCCGCCGAACTAGCGTGCTAATAATACTGCATTCCTGTTTGATGGGTGTTGTTGATGATATTTAGACAACATTTTGTAACTCGACAAAGAGCTCAATGACTTGTACTGTATATCATCTTAACTAGCACTATATTATGTTCAAACATATTCACTCGACATGACGTAAACGTCTAGCCCGCTTTGTAGGTACATTCTTTAAAAGAAATATGACTTACTGTGTTTATTAAGTTAATAACAATTATAAATCGGATAACTTCAGAGCCCTACCTAGGCCTAGTTTATTCTTTTTGCTCAGGGCCTATGACTATAAACCTAAGTATCTTTGGGGCTCATATAAGCTGCTCATAAAGTATTAATTTGCCATGATATTGTTTTTTTTTTAACAATTTAATTTTAGAGTTTTAAAATGTTATTATTTTACTTTCAGTGCCCATATGAGTGGTTTCACTACCCATGTGTAGGAATTACGGCTCCTCCGAAAGGCAAGTGGTATTGCCCGCAGTGCCAGACGAATATTCGACGTAACCGAAACCGCAAGAACTGATATCAAAGACATGAAACTTGTTTTAGCTGTAAATAAAAATATTGGCACTAAATTAATTCATTGAATCTTTTTCGATTTTCAATGTAATTAAAAAAAGATAATAAATAAAAAAAACATATTTTAACGGCCCATTTCGAATTTAATGAAATATACTATTAGAACATATTTACATAAAATAAGAAAAAAATCATCTTTTAAAGGGTTTTAATTAAAACTTTAATGGCTGTCCATTCATCATAATATATAGAAGTAATATCCAAGAGGAAAATCTAGAAGTTCACAACAAAGAAGACCGATCTAGCTTATAAGGATTGTAGGAACAGAACTTTAATTTACCTTAAAATTTTAGCCAAACGCGATAAACACTAACTACTATAATAGAAATTAGTGAAAAATAGAAATTAGTTAATATCTTTAATGTTATAATAATACTGTTAATTCATTCTTATCAATTAATGTTTTTTTACATAATTCTTGGAGAGGCCTAGTTTGCTTTCTTTTTTTTATTTAGATCTATGAAACTTAAGCATCATTTGCTATAAATGTAATAAGCATTTCAAAGGTAATCATTATATGTACGTTAAACTTTAAATAAATAGTTCATTATGTTATTCAAATAAAAAAAAATATCTAATTTATTTTTGAAGTATTTGGAAAATTTCAAAATTAACAGATTTATTCAGTTTAAATAAAGAATTATGACTCACCTTTATTTTTAAAAATTATGATTAAAATCGGAGGCAAATTATCATAAATACACAGATATATAAAGGGAGTAGACCTAACATGTCAATAATAAAAGCGTGCCAAAAACATGCTTAGATATTAGGATAACACGCACTGCTGGGCATAG
The DNA here is from genome assembly GCA_029030555.1 of Ornithoptera alexandrae. Classification (NCBI taxonomy): domain Eukaryota; kingdom Metazoa; phylum Arthropoda; class Insecta; order Lepidoptera; family Papilionidae; genus Ornithoptera; species Ornithoptera alexandrae. The sequence continues at coordinate 1,881,548 of JARDVY010000064.1, read as the reverse complement.
GTCTCCTTCAAGGATCTCCTTGTACTTATTCGCTTATATTTATATAATTCTATGGTCCGGATTCCGGTGCCTTTAATTATTTAATAATAAAAACCTGTTTCTTTCTGCTGTTGAGTATCGCACGTGCGTATTTTTGTTCTAAAATAATTGCTATGAAATAAATTACTCTTTACGTTGATCATTGTTACTCATGTTTACTCACCATGGTGTTTTGATTTTATAAATCATGCAGAATATTTGACGCGTGGACAAAAACTTATAATACCAGTAAGAGCGGATGAACCCAGTTTTAAACTAGTCGTTATATCATTAGTACTTGTATGAAGACGCAACCACTGTGCTGTGCGAAACAGATTAGACTACAAATTTGGATGTTTTTATTGTAAATACTAAAATAATCAAACTACACATATTTAATAATAATAATTGAATGACGTTGAAGGAAATACAAACATCTGTTCAAGAATCATTTAAACTTAATAGTTTTTCTATATCTCATTTTATCTATTTAGCATCGAAATGTTTAAAGCACAGCACACTAGATGATGTGGACTGCAAGACTTGTCTCTTTATTTTGTGTACCACGCGAATTCATATTATAACAGCATTTCTAAACAGTAAACTATATGCGACCTCTTAAAATATGCAAGTGATAAAATATCAAACTGTTTGCCCCAAACTTTAAGTTTTGTCGATTGAATAATGTTAATCAAAATAAAATTTCTACAATCTTAGTTCACGGCATGTTAATTACTAATAAATTTGATATATCTAGCCGTTAACAAAAATATCACTGTGACCATATGAGAATGTTTCGGTGTTTTCTTATATATTGCGATGCCACGCATAGGTGCACCTCATTTCATCATCCTTTTTCAGTTTTTAGTTAAGTTAAACGATTCGCAGAAAATAATAGGAAAAGCAAACACTTGTCACTTGTTGTTGACGCCATACGCCGCTTATTTACAGCTTAGCAAATAAACTTATCTATCACTGTTATATATCTTGTGATAATGCATACAGTTAAAAAGAAAAATATAATATTATTAATCTGTAATTGGAGTAAAATAAATAAATAAATGCGTGTTAGTGATTTTTTTAGGCCTGGGAACCTTTATTAAGTCTGTGCATAAATAGAAATTAGAATGTGAGATACAGCGTATTTATAAAAAAATAGTTTTTGGAAGTATAGCCTCTTTGCTTATTAAATCAAAATCCGTGTGATATAAAAAATATAACAAAAAGAAATGATCAGGTCTTTGATGTTGACGATATATTTATTGCATTTGCTAAAATAAATCCATAACATAGACCTTCATAAACTAATTTCTTGTGTATTTATAAAACATAATTTCAGCTTTTGTGAAGTTAATTTACAAATAGAATAAATATTATAATATTTATTTTTGGACGCGTATTTTATAACAATTATATGAGTCAAACATTGTTTTGTGTCTATTCTTATACCCAGATAATATTTTTCTTAAATTAATATCTACATAAGTAAATATTATTAAGAAAGGATTTCGTTAATACGAGTGTTATTCGATTTAAATCGATTTTTCAACACCGACCAGAGTCAATAACAATTTCTAGAATGTGCTCGATGGTTCCGGTACTAGCATTTTGTGTCGGTTCTGTCTAATTTATCTTATTATCGGTAGTTGTGCGTATGTTATATAAAGTTTAGTGTAAGGACTGTAAGATCTCGAGTATAGACGCAAATAGAGAATAAGTACACTGAGTACATATTTCAAAAGAGAATTAGAGATTTAAGGTTAACAATAGGACAATACAAAGATGTCTGCAGCAAAAGTTACCGAGGTAATTAAGACAAAATGTTATTAATTTAATAATCTTATTATTGTTTTAATAAAGTTAACTTTATAACAATACTCTCAAGGCCATAGCTGCTGTAAAAAAAACCGAAAAAATAATAAACGTAGTAAAATTCAGATAATTTAGTTTTCTCATAAGTGTTAAATTCACGTAAATATAAGAAATAATTTTATAGTAATGTATTTTTCAGTTGAAGGGCGACATTGATGAACTTAACGAATTACTTAAACTATCTAAACGAAAAAGAGTTCAAGACTTTCTGTCTGTCGAGTTAAGGAAACTGGAAACGGAGCTGATCAATTTAAGAGACAGTGCTTCATCATCTGCAAGTCCTATGGAAATCTCGCCCATACCTACAACATCTACCGCAGTTAACGAAAAACGTTATAAAGTAAAACTTAATGGATATGGTTAGTACTGAAACACGTGTTTCTTAATTTTACGTCCACAAATTCTTTTTTTATAGTTATTTTTTTGTATATTTTATGAACTTTTCGAGATTTATATAAGAAATGTCGCTATGAGTCTGCTGTAGACAAGTGTTATTTATTTTTGGTAATTGTATTGATGTAATTTAAACAATATGTACATATATATATTTTAAACAATGTATGTAATTGAAATTATAAAGTTCTTTGCATTTTTTATTGTAGGTTGGGATCAATCTGACAAATACATTAAATTATTTGTTACTCTTAAAAATGTCCACAATCTGTCAAAGGAACAAGTCTTTTGTAAATTAACTGATAAATCTATGGAATTAGTTGTAGAAAATTTAGAAAACAAAGACTACACATTGGTCATTAATAATTTGCTTGAACCAATTAATGTTAGTGACAGTCATTGGAAACAAAAAACTGGTAAGTTTATGTATAATTATTTGTCTTTATCCAATGGTTCCCTTATACCAACAGTGGATATTCATTTTATTTAGTTATGGCTAGGGTATGCCTAGTTAATATCTTTAAATAAAAAAATATTTTAATTATGTGTGTGATTTTGAATCTTTGTAATAATTACTAAGATGAAATTTAGAAGATTGTTATGAAAAATTATGACGAAAGATGTATCAATTTATAATATTTTTTAATATCATGTAAAAACTATACACAAAAGTAATTATTAAATGTGTTAGTGAACCATTTATAACAAAATTACTTTAACTCAATTCAATAAAATATTTTAATGTTTTGCTATTCCTTTTCTGGGGTGAGCATTAAAGAGAATTCAAAATTTAAATTTTATGTTTCATTCACAAAAGATTCTCCAATCTACCTATCTCCAGTCTATGTATATTATCTAAATGTAGTGTATTTCATATAAGGTATATATTTTCAGATATGGTTGTCATTTTCTTGGCTAAGCAAAATCCAAACAGTAAATGGTCCCACATGACCGAGATTGAGAAAAAATTTGATGACCAGCGCAACAGTCGCTTCAAGAGTGATGATCTTGACAAAAAAGATCCCCAGGAATCTATTATGAGTCTTATGAAGAATATGTAAGTTTAATTTGTTTTTTTTTTTGTAATTACACTGTTGTTTTTGCAAAATGTTTGATATAATTCAGGCCAGATTAAATATATATATGATTAAAGGTATATGTAAAAAATATATATCACTACCATAAAATATCCTATTGAAGATTTATAATTAAAAAACATTAACTTATTCTAGGTATGAAACTGGAGATGACGACATGAAACGAATGATTTCTAAGGCGTGGTATGAAGGGCAGCAAAGAAAAAAGACAGACACTCTTGAACTTTGAATATTGTATTTAGTTATAAGTTAAATAAATACTTTTTTAATCAGAAGTTGTATTTGTTGCATAGATGTAATAGCATTTTGTTCACTTTCAATAAGATCAAATTTTTTCAATACTATAAATCTTATGTAAGGTATAGGAATATTACATAAAAATAATATTCTTTAGAAAATCGTGCTGAATACAATTAAAAAATATACTGATTAATATTTTTTGTAAAATACATAACAGTGTATACTAAATATATATTTTTTTTAAACTTGAATAGATATATAAGTAACGGGCTTTTTTATTGTGCGTGTCCTTTAGGCAACACTGGGTAAATGCGGTATAAAATTGAGTACAAAACAAATTATAATAAATAGGCTTTCGTGTTAATTGTAAAATAGTAATTAATTCGTTGAAGATTTCTTGTTTGAACCTTTAACGAAGACTACGGCTGGGCCAGAAGAGAAATTGCCTGTTTTATGTAGGTCTCCTAATAGATACAATAAAATTATCTCGCACATGAAAACTATTTTTTAACACCGTCAAGTAATTTATAGTCTTTAATTATACAGGGTGGCGCAAAAGTAATCCTCCTATCAGAAAATGCTATAAATTTTGCGATTGGCCCCTAATGTCAGTACTTAATGTGGCGGTGGCCATTTACATGACATCATATTCGCGACTTGATGTAAAGAATTAAAAGACCAAATAAAAATAATCCACAAGAATCTGTTTTTAATTTTTTTTTTAAATTACAGCCAAAAAACATCGGAAGGTTATTTTTGCGCCACCTTATATATCAATAAGTACATTATAAAACATTGAAACAAGATGTTTCAAATATAGACACATGTTCTAATCAACGTCTGTATTTGCTATAGAAATCTATTTTCTAGTTCTATTAAAAATTCTGCGAAATTCCATTGTATTTATTTCCCTTTATATATCAGTATTCAAGCGTTTTCTATGGAGCCTTTAAAGTGCGCTAGCCACACTGTCGCGGGCCGCTAAACGAAATTAGGTGGTGATTATTTTCTAGTTTTCTTAATTATTCCAGATTTTCTTAAAGAACTATGAAATTATTTTATGCGTATATAATTTTTTAACATTTCTCATGGCTCAATTTTATTAATAGGCAGGCGATTCAAAATGGTTTAAAATAAAGTAACATTAGATGGGCGGACTCCCAATCGGGTCATATGCGCTGGGTCAGTAGCTGGTCTACGTAATTATCAGTGAAAATAGTTATATTTCTGTTTCAAGACCAACAGCGAAAGATTGCAAGTCTGCCGGTGTGCGTTTTCATACAAATATAATAATGTAGGAATCCAAGTTGATAATTCCCAGGTTAGTACACTTTACAAATGAAGACCTTCCATTACTGCTGACAATGGGGGGAATCATAGCCAAGCCCTAGTCTGTATAATTACAAATAATATACATTAAGAAAATTTTTTTTGTGCCAACACATATCGGTGTATGGAAAAATAAAATAACAACATGGAACTCCAATGGATTACTTTTTTTAATAATTTTCTTAATATTAGTTGTATCCGTAAGAATGGATGATGTTAGTGAAGGGCGCTGTTGCCTTTGTCACTTTCTCACCAGCTTCTTTCGTGATTCTCTGCAAGGCAAAATAATGAGTGCATTATTGTTACTTCAAGAAGCAAACTTTATGAATGATTATTGTTTAATCAGAATAAATCACTTTTCATGGTATTCAAATAATGTAGGTAAGTTGTATAATCATCATATTTTAGTAAGTTCTATCATATATACATATATATATTATTTATAACCTTTGAGAAATCTAAGTAACTAATCCACATCTAAAAATGAAAGTAGTCTTCTTTGTTGTATAGGTAAGAAGGTCATTTACAATAACTATGTTCTGGCCATCAATACATGAAAGCCACAGTGTGCAAAGCAAGTATGCTTCACCAACCACTACCCCATTGACATTTAACACCATGGGTAGAGATGAAGTATTTTGCCCATGATAGATAAAAAAAATTTACTTCATATTATGTTCTGCAATATTATAGCAAAAAATTAACAGATATATTTCCCATGAGTTTTCTCATATTGCATGTTCATTTAATAACCTGTATGTCTGTCACCCATGGTAAAAACATTTGGTGGTTAAAGTTTTCATAACTTTTCTTTATGCCAATTATTGAAACACCTATAAACTTTTAAAAGCAACTAATTAGGGATTTTTAAAAATAATACTACAATAACAACCTTAAGTCTCCTCTCAAAGGCAACTTTGTGGATTGCCTTGAACTTCCTCTTGTCTTCCAACTTGCGGACTACATCACGGTACTTCCAGCCAACTTCGTGAGACAGACGTCCTACGTGACAATACTGAAATAATAAAATACAATTCATATAAACCCACAAAACGTTACAAATAATGTAAAAAGTTTAATACAAATCAGAAAAATTTATTTAACAACATTGTTTTCTTTCAGTCGCAAATTACCCTTCAGTAACATCATAATAAAGATGTTAAAAATTAATATTTTTTGGAAATGTGTTTACTGTGTAGTCAGATAAAATTTGAAATTTTCAGAGATTCCTCTTCTTCTTAAGGTGCCTCTCCACTTAGCGACAGTCAGTTCACTATATTTCAGAGATTAAAAGGTCGGAAAGGGTCTATAATGTGTGCAGACCCAATATCAGGGAGTGGACTGGGATTGTTAGTGCCTCTCAACAGTCCCGCCTCGCAAGAGACCAGGTGAAATATGGTGAACTGACCTTTTCAGAGATTAGAAGCAATTTATAATAAAACCATATTTCCAGAAAAATTTTATATCAAGGAATATGGTTATATGTTATGGAGTAAATATCTGTTTTAGCTAGACATGTGAGAATATTTTTTTTAATTTACCTTGCGGCCTGGCTTCAGACAGAACACTCTCAATGCAGCAGGTACTACAACACGGCGGCGGTTGTCATAAGGTGGTGGGCATCCATCATATGCTCTCAGCCTTCTGAGTGCATCTTTTCCACGCTCAGTCTTATGAGGAATCATGCCTGGAAACAAAAAGAAAAATAAGAAGCAAAAAAAATTATTGACATATTAAGTTTCAATCAATAACAATTTATTCATAATGCTGAATTATATCATAAACATCAAATAATGTAGGTAATAATTATTAATAATCATGATTATCTTTAACAAGGTCATTAAAGAGCTTAAAGAAAATTGTATGTTTGTTTACTAATAAATGTTACTTATAATATTTTATAAATTTATGGCTAACGTTTATTAAAATTTAGTGTGGGATTTATTAATACAAGAAGACAGGCTATTTTGTTAAAGTTAATTGATTGTAATTTTTAGTGAGGTGCAGAATCTATTAGAATATCTTTCAATAAATACCTCTGACTGTTTTCCATAAGATCTTAGATGGAGCTCTAAAGTGGAATGGTCCACGAGCAGGATTCACATTGCAACGCTTTCGAAGGAATGACATAAACTTCAGCTTGTTCCTAAAACACAGTAATATTTAACAAATGAAGGGCATTGCACAATGAGTTTTTACAACACTAGTCAGTTGTAAAATAAATCAGAACATTAATTAACAACATGTGGACATTCAGTCGCAAATTACCCAAATTAAATACATCACACGTACTCTAACATTAAGAACATGGTACAAAACTAAGTTACTAACCTGAAAAAGTTGCCAGAAATGTTAAGTTGTTCGCATCGTACAACAACAATTTTGTTTCCCTCTAACAAAACCTTTGCAATAACTGCGGCTAAACGACCCAGGAGGTGGCCGCGGCCATCGATGACTATGGCCTGTAAAATTTGATTATGTTTTATTGTATAATTATAGTTACTTATGACCACGTACGACTTACCGATATCTAACCTCTAAAATACGCTTTTGAAATAAACGTAGCAAAATTAATGTAAAAGTAAATTATAACCGTCTAAAAAGTAAATATTTAAGTAGAACAATTTATTAAAAAGTTTTATAAGTTTATTTATTGCTATAGTTATATCTTAAAGGTAAGCACGTGTATACAAAATATTAAGTACTATTTTAACAATTCTCGAGCAATTTTTTTAAAAAATACACAAATAACTATTACCATTATTTATCTACATTCAAATTAATTAAAATCATTTAATTACATACAAGAAAACATTTTTTTTATCTCACCTTATTACTAAAGCCCGTCATTTTCACGACAACAAAACGGAAAAGGATAACTTTTTAAACTAACATGGCTACCGGATATACCAACATATTTTTCTAAAGTAACGTTCAAAAACAACACTTTATTTTAATATGTTTAAATAGTCTACGATTTAAAATTGAAAGCTTTATGTACTACCAACATATTTAAGTCCTTAGTAAGTTGTACAAACATTGTAATATGATTTATACAAAACGAAAAATTTTATGATTATGCTGTAAATACAGATATTTTATTCTAATAAGATACGTAACAGCATGATATCAATGATATAATTTATATATGATCAAGAGTTTTTGGTCTTTGTATTTGATAAACTTTAATATTTCATTTTTTCAGAAAAATAATTCTTTGATTTCTGCCTAATTACATTATCTTTAATTTCTATTTAAAATTTTAATTAACGATATTAAGATTTGAGTTCAAGTTAAATAAATGTATTGATATTAGTTTTTGTAATTTAAAGGAAATACTATTAGTCAACACTCATCGGTATTGACAGCCGAATTGACAATAACGCTGAAAAATAGTTTACTTTGTACTGCGAAAATATACGCATACATTAATAGTTTATTTCTGGATGTGTACATTAACTAATTTAATCATTTAAGGACACGTCAGACTACAGTTATTTTTGCTCATAATTCTATGTATATTACGTCAATTCTACAAAAGAATAAAAAATTGGTGATGTAATATTTTCGGTGAATTATAAAATATCAAAATAATTTCCAATGGATATCCCATACAGAAAAATACTTATTTATGTATTAACTTTCATCGCTTACGCGTATACAGGTGTCGGGTCAAATATATTACGAAATTTAAAAGATGCTGTTTTATCAGCGGAATCGGTGTTTGGTGATATGTTTCGTAACGTAATTACTGTGGCTGAAAAGTTTAGATCTTTACATGATGTATTTGATGCAGCTGTCGAGGAGGATTGTATTTTTAACTGTCCTGGAGGTAACTTGAATTGATCTCCAATGTTACTCTAAGAAGACTATTTTATAATGATTTGTAATCTTTTTAAATATCATAATTTTTATATTTAATGTATCTAAATTTTATTACAGGTCAAAAGCCAGTACGTAACAAAAATCATTTACCAAAATCAGATGGTTGCGGATCTTTAGGTTTTGAAATCTCATCAGAATATTTACCACTAGAAGAGATGACAAAATGTTGTGACAATCATGATATATGCTATGATACTTGTAACAGTGGAAAAGAAATATGTGACTTAGAATTCAAGAGGTGTTTATATAATTACTGTGAAACATATAAGTCCGTTAATGTAGCAGGAGAAACCATAACCAAAGGTATATATTCTATTTTGAATATTTTGTGGTTATCAAAAACTTCTAGTGCTTGATAGAACTTGTAAGTATTATATTTGTTATCATTTAGCAAATCTTAACATTAACTTTCAAAATAAGATACAATACTGTGCAATATGTAAACAGAAAACAGCAATGTTCATATGAGTTATGCTTCATAATGGAATTATCAATAAATTAATATAAAGAACTTAAAAATGTAAAAAAAATTTGTTATACTACTTTATATAAAAAAATTTATGGAACTCACTTAACTTTACTAGCACAGTTAACTTTTTTTATTTATTAATGGTTTCTTTAGGATATAAAAATGAAAATATTAATGACATATATAAACTTAAGAGTTAATAGATTTATTTGATTTGGATTTAAGATTTATTTCAGTAAAAAAAGGTAATATATTTCATTTGCTATTTTGCAATGATGTTAAAGATCATATTGTCATAAAAAAAAACTAGTAAAATTTTTTTCACCAACTAATTACATTTTGTTTTGCAGGTTGTAAAGCTGGTGCTAAGTTATTGTTTACGGGTACACTTACACTTGGTTGTAAGTCATATTTGGATGCACAGAGCAGAGCTTGTTATTGTCCACCAACAAAGAGCAAATACAAAAAATATACTACTGGGGATGGAGAGCTGTAGATTTTAATTGTAGTAGAACTATAACAGAATAATTTACCTGCATAAAGTATTACAACAAGTTCTCCTACATGTTCATGTAACAAAATTGTATATAGTTTATATTTATTTTTGCACTATTAAATAAAAGTATAAAACTTTGGTTAATATTTTTTATTACAGCAATAGAATTACATCTTATATGTGGCCCATCTGGGGGTTAACACACCTTAATATAAAACAATTTAAATCCTAAATGTATAGGCCCTTGGAAAATAGGTGCCATAGCAAACAATAAATATTGTTTTCTTATATATATATGTAGATTTTTAGTGCAATTTCTGTATAGATGTAAGAAGTCTCCATACAGACTAACACACACTAATACTAGTAATGGATGCAGTCAATACTTGTTTCCTACTTTTATATGTTGAGCATATAAAAATAATTCATTAACATAGAAATAAATGCATGTAAAAATATGATGGTTAATTCCTTGTTCAACAGTAGTATGATTTTGTCTTAGCTTAAAAGAAAATAAAGATGTGAGCGTTTCATGAGAATACTTATTTGATTGGAAAATTAAATGTTCCTATTTATGTTAGTAGTTCCTTGATTTCTTCTTTTTCAGCAGCCTCTATATAAGGTGTCCCATCAGGTGTTTTACCATTTTTCAAAGCCCCCTGAAATCAATTAAATATTCCTTTTAGATTTATTTAATTATTGGTGAAATTATAAGACTGCACTTACATGTTTCAGTAATGTTTTAACACAATCAGTGTGTCCCTCCCAAATTGCAGCTAGTATTACTGAAATGCCATGTTTATCCACCATCTATAAAAATAAAATTTTAGACATTTAAATGATGATTATAAGATGAAACCTTCTTATAAATAATTTAAAGTTTCACTATAAAGAATTGTAAAAACTACAATTTTTTTCAAAATTTTCTATTGAGTAAGACGTTTAAAGAAACATGAATACTAAGAGGCAAAATAAAAAAAAATTATAACATGAGATGTATCAATATTTAATATCTATGAGTGCTTGTTAAAACTGCACTAAGAGTAATTTATTTTAAAAATGACTCATTGAAATAATAGTAATAAATTTTATATAAAAATATACTCAACTTACATTAGGATCAGCTCCTTTGTCTAGTAAATAATTTAATACAGCTGTTTGTCCGTAATCGGCAGCATAATGAAGTGGTACCCGGCCATCAATAAGTGCATTGACATCAATTTTCTAAAATGAACATTAATTGTGCTCATTATATTGCAATACATATATGTGACAAACAGGATTTTTTGTTAGTTTTAAGAGATAGATATCACTTTCATAAGTTGAAAAGTATGTCTCGAAAAGAAAATAATGTTTCTTTTACCCAAAACTATAGTATAATTAAAAATTGGTCTAGTTGCAATAAATAATAATAATGTCTTACATTTTTTTCTACAATATCTTTTACTTGGTCTATATCACCGTTTTTAATACCCCACACTAATTCACTCATTTTTAATTATATTTAACTTATTACTGTTTATATTCTGAAGATAAATTAGTATTAATACAATCTACATCAATGGTAACAGTTAAACAAGATGACAGAACAGATTCCGACAAAAGTAAAAATTACGATTGGTATTGGTATATAGATATACCATAAGTCTTTTTAATAAATTAAACTGGAAAGAATTTTCAACAAATTTGAAAAATATTTTTTATTTTTCTTAAATTTGTACTTTTTTTGTAATTTTTATTTTTAAAATCGTAATTTCTGATATTTACTACAAAACTCTCTTTACAACTTTGATGAACACATTTAGCGATTTAAAAGTATATAAGTCGTTCATTCCTGTATTTAAAATTTAAATATTAAGAAATTTAAATCAATAGTGTGACTGAATGCTTTATGAACCGAGGTCTAATAAAAATAATCATAACTTTAAAGTACATGTCAAAACTAAAACGATTTTTAATTTAAAATTACCCAATTTTCTTAAGCATATTAAGTATCTAAATAAAGAAAAAAAAAAGATTAACAAGTTGTGCGCAAAGTCTAAATTTAAAAAATAACTGTAATTTAAAACCGCAGTGGCCTTTTTATAATGGATATTAACATTTTAAACTTATATCAGGAATTACCGAAAGATACCCATGTTGCTACAAAGTTATTTGTTGTATGTTCTTTAAATCTGTTAATTTAATTTGCTTTTTCAATTCTTATGTTAATTTAATATTTGTTATAGGAAACGTTTCTATACAAACTTTACCCATATTTACAAAAAATTGGTAAAAATATACAATGTACTTTGATAAATGACGAGTCTCGAGAAAGTATTATGGGCATTCATAAAATATTTTCAGTTTGTATTAGTCAAATAAACAAATGTCATTCCTTAATGTTTGATATTTTTAAGACTGAGCATGAAAAACAACTTCCATTACTGGTATGTAAAGAAATCATAGTTAAAAAGTGTGTGCAAGTGTTATATTTATAATATATAATGATATTCGCGCAAGCATTGCAACTGTCTCATTACTGTTACCTGATAGAAAGTGAGATGCCTACTCAACAATGTGGTGGCAGTTAGCATAATATATACTGCATTATATGCAACTTCTTTTACTTCAGGGAGTACCTGCTTAGACATTCTCTGGAAAGTGACCTACCATAAATAAATACCCTAAAATTATTACTTTGTCCAGCTCCTTTTTAAGTATAATTCCTGCATGTTCTAATTTTAATTCCTTTTTGCTTTATTTAAATCTTGATGTGATTATATTTAGTTTCCATTAATATATCTATTTTGTTTTAGATATATTCTATATTAGTTTGTTGTTGTTAATTTTTAGGACAGTCGTCAGTGTACTTTAGAAAGACTTACATGGTGTTGTACTCGGTTGGTCACAATTGAGCAAAGACTGGTGGAACAAAATAAACAAATATACAATAGCTTCCTTGACGTGTCTATTTTCTCTACACCTATGTATTTTGTTAATTGGATTGATCAAACATTTGATATCCTAAAAAATATAACTAATTTAGTTTCTAACATTAATAAAGATTCAGAGAAGTTATTTGTTGAATGGAAGAACAAGGTTAGTATTAAAAATTTATTAGTATCAAATACTTAATTTTTGGTGTTATGCTACAAACAATGATAAGTAGTTTATTTGAGATCTTTTTTAGTATAAGTAACAAAGTATTCTTTATGGAAATATTACGTTTAACCATTAAGATAAAATAAAGGAACATTTTTTTTTTATATTACAGATGATTGAACAGTTGAGCAGTTTACACACTTCAATTGATGAACTACTTTTATCAGCTATGACATTATGCAGACATTGTTTGGCCACTGATCAATATGTTATAAAAGTTAGATGTCAAGTGGTAAATACATTTTGTTGCGATTTTTGGAATAATATGGAATAATAATTGTGCAAAAAATTAAAGAAAAAGGGCAGATAACTTCAAATACATATGTTTTATGTATTTCTAGTTGTTAAATTATTAATATCAATAATTTAACAATTAGAAATCAAATGTTTTACAAATGGTCCCCACTTTATTGGATACATAAATTTTACTGATATAAAGCAACATTATCAGACTTGGCAGTCTTGGGATAAAAATGCTGCATACACATGCCTTTGTGTTGTAAAGCCTTGTTATTCTTAATAATTTTATTATGGAGCCACAGTAATGTTTGCTTGAAAAAGAAAAGTGTTTTGTTACCTATTAAAACCATCTCCTATATTAGAGGCCTACTAAATGCAGTATAACTATTTAAAGTAAAAGGCTCTTAAAAACCTTGTATCAATACTGTGTAGTCCTATTTTTAGTATTCTAAAAATAGCTGCTCTCTCCTTTAATTATTAATAGCTGCTTTATTTCCAGGTATTAAGAGAAACAAAATCACTTTTCAGCAATGTTATTGATGGTCAGATAGACAATGTATTTGATTCCACAGTAATATCTCTGAAACTACCAATTAAACCATCTAATATTAATGTCCTCATTGATGTTCTGAAAGATGCACTTTATGTTTTGGAAACAAATACTAACACTGCTCTTTTAGCCCTTTTAGTACATTGCTTCAGCTATAATACCTCACCAGTGGACATATTGAAAGCACATAACAGTAACAAGGGTACTTGTGTATGTGTATTAAATAATGAAACTGATATACAGGATACATGTAGTTTTGTGAAAGAATTTGACTTACACAATGAGAGACTTTTACAAATTGGATCATTTGCTGTTTCATGTTCTTCAGATGATAAAAGTAAGTTTAATAGTGTTTATTGACTCATATCTACAAATGTGATTTGTTGCATCAATAATGAAACATAATATAGATTTTTACTGCCCCTATATTGCAATGGCTAACCCTGGATCATTTTTCACTGGAACATCTATCCGTGGATCATTTTCAGGGCCATATGTTGTGAAATTTGAATAGTGACAGGGTTTATAAAAACTCTAGCTTCTCAAATCTAGGACTTTCATCTACATCTAAAACTGTTGCAGAACTTTCTGTGTACCCATTGTTAACTTATGAAAATGAGAGTATTCAGTGTGGACCAAATTTGGCATTCTCTTTCTCATTGTCAAAAATAATTCAGTTTAAATTGTGATGCTAGGTTATTAAATCGGTTGACATGTTTACATATAAATTTCTTAGTGGACTTTTTATTTAATATATCAAACAATTATTAAGTTATTTTAATCTTAAGTTCTTACTTTATAAAATATTTTTTTTGACAAAGTAATGTATATGATTATATTTTACTAGGGATTTTAGCTATTCACAGTAATCTTGCTACTCTCGAAGCTTTAGATCCACATTTGGTTCCTGCATTGATAATGTCTCCAGAAAGTAATCATACTACACTTTTGAAAAATGCATGGAATAGAGAAGTGCTAGAGATTAGAGACAGTGTCTTCTTAATTGTGGACCCAGCAGCATTTTCAGAGGTACTTGGAACACTTGTTGCTTTGGTTCATTGCAGGTACATTCATGTTTGTTACTCAGTAATGTCTTCCTCCCAATGTTTTCTAATAACTGTTCTTCCATTATAATCTCTGTCATGACAGTGTTTAGCATGAGGTATTTACAGCGGCACAAGACAGATGCCTTAAGTATTAGTGCTTCATTTTGCAATATACAAAAATTTTATTGTAAAATATTTAATAACAAATTGAGAATTGAATAATTTATCTCTAAATATGCTTGACATGTTCATCATCATCAGCCGATAGACATCCACTGCTAAGTACAATGGGATTAAGGTAAGCCCTGCTTCTCATAGAAGGCGACAAAGAGTTTTCCGCGTCGTGAGCCTTGAAGATGGGGGCACTCATTCTTCACTTAGTGAGTCCTGAATGAACAAGTACCAGGTGGTGCGCTTGTCGTACCAAAGTGAGGGTGCTGAGAAGAACTACAGCTCTCCCTGGGACGTGCTTTAGGCATAGGATCCATGGCATATGCAACAGCATTCCTGTGTTTCGGCTCTCAAAATATGAAAGATAGTATTCTGGGCGAGCCAATTTATTGTTCATGATCGGAGTGTCACTTAACATCATGTGAAACTAAAGTCGCATATGCTGTAGACAAAATAGGTTTATTAATAAAGACTTAATATTTCAGAGAGCTAGGCAAATGATGCATCAAACTTTATTGGAAATTATAAAGGAGAATGTCTACAATAATAGCAAGGTCTGCTCAGTTATTAACATTGGTTGTGTTGTTTTTGATTTTTTTGATGTTTATAACAAATACGAGCCTGACGCTGTAAATGAGCCTGAAACAATGCTCACCCTTCTGGCTGATTTAAATAAAGGTTATTATGCTCACAGTCATACATACATATATTTCCCGCCTCATTCCCAGTGGGGTAGGCAGAGGCCTCATTCCCAGTGGGGTAGGCAGAGACCACCTCTCTCCACTTGTTACAACCCTGGCACACTTCTCTCGCTTCCTCCACTTTCATGAGCGTCTTCATGCATGCTCGTCGGTTGCGAATACTTTTGACCCGGCCTTTCTTTAGGTCGTCTTCGATTTGATCGAAATATGACCGCCTACGTCGACCTGCACCGATTTTTCCAATCATTCTTACCTTGTATACCTCTGGTCACAGTCACTTTAAGAAATAATAACGTAGGTGGGTCTACGTTGCCTGAGACAATCTAGGTAGGTTCTGCCGCAGCTACTATATCTGCCGCCATGGTACTGTGCAAAATTTACTGTGTTCTGGTTTAAAGGCCATTGTAGCTAGTGAAATTACTGGCGTATCTTCACAATGTGCACAATGTAGTGCAATGCATATCAATCTAACAATCGCCACATTGTTATGTATATACTGTTATGGCTATCAAATTACCCCTTTAATATTTCACAAAAAAATTAAAATGTACCAAAGAAAAACATGGAATGTTTTTATACCTAAAATTAATATTTGATATTTCAGTTCAATCCGAATGTAAAGTCGTAAGCGATCTTTTGAGCTCGGGGGATGATTACGTTTATAATTTTGAAAAATCAAAATTAGCAAAAAACATTACATTCCAGCAAATTCTCAAACGTCTCAAACTTCTTTACACAATAATTAATAAAATTAATACTCTACATAAACGGAAAGATGATAACGACTTGTTTGACGAAGAGGAGATGACAATTGGAGGATATGACGTCACACATACCGTACATTTCAAGAATAATGAAACTTATGTAAATTCACCGAGAAGTCATTTCGCTAGAACTGCTGCTGGCCTGACTCCAAGCAAAGTCCCACTTTTTAAGTTGACAAAGCGTCTGAAACAGAAAGACACGAAAGATTTTTCAGTTCAGTTAGATGAATTGTGTGATGTTTCGGAAATGAAGTTTTTAGCAGATGTAGATTCAGTAACATTTTTTTATTCCCCATTAAAGAAACGAAGATCTATAAGAAGAGCAGTTTTGGACAGAAAAACATTATTTAACAATGAAAATGAAAAAATACACGTACCTCCAACGTGTCATGATAAAAGTTTTCTAGATCAGTCTCTAGATCTGCAAATTACTGGTAGAGTTTTTAATTAATTATTTAAACATTTATAACAACAGATAACAAAGTAGACAAACAGGAAGACAGTACCTACCTGTTTCTGTCGCCATACAAAAGTGTGGATACATTACTCCGTACCGGTTACAAATACGTTAAAGATAGTAAAATTACTGCGTTAACGAAACTTAATATTTTATCATAAGACTACGAGTATAATGTGGTGCAGTGTATATTATTCTAACTAGCGACACAGTCATATATGCAACCAATGTCCTGCTTATATTTTAGCATTGTCGAATGAAAGAAGAGGGAAGATGTTCTTGATATAATTTTTTTTACAATCAACATAAATTTACCGTTAACATTTATTCTTCATACTGTAAAATATAAAAAATAATTATTTAATTTTCACAGAGGTGCTACATCGCATTAATGATTTGACCGTCACGTTTTCTACTAGACCACGTCACCAAGGAAATAAAACTGAATGTCGTAAGCTAAAAGGAGAATCAACCTACAAGTTAAATGAGACTATAACAAAATTTCGTTCACATTGTCCTTCAGACCCTGAATGTTCACAATCAGATGTCAGTCTTCCTACATCTAATGTTTCTGAACCGTCTAATGTGACTACATTGGAAAGGTTGAACGACTTAGATATTGTAGAAAGTAAGCTGAGTGATTTGAGAATAATGCGATTCGAGACTAGTTTGTAAGGATAATAAGATTTTTATATTTTATAGATTCTTATAACTAACGTTAAGAAATGATTTTATATAACTTGTTACAATTACACCTGTCTTTTGATTTGTACTACAGTCAAATTATACGATTTCTCCTAGCGTAGCTTCAACTGCAAATTATCTGAATAGGACCGACAATGTCTTTTTTGTCGATTTAAAAATTGTGTAATTTGACCATTCAAATCGAGGGACAGTTATAGTTTGTATATTTTATAAATAAAACTTTTGACCCTTTGCACTCGATTATATCATTATATAATATAAATCAAAGTCGCTTCCGCTGTCTTTATCCCTATGGATGTTTAGATTTTTAAAACTACGCAGCAGATTTTGATGCAGTTTTTTAATAGAGTGATTCAAGAGGTTTATATGTATAATATAGCAGAGAAATACTGATACTTTTAGAGGTTTCTAATGTGATGTCCTAAATAAACACATTTTTTTTGTGTTTACGTTGTAAACGCTGACTGAACCCTACGAGATAGATCAAAATAATGTACCACAGTACAGTGTCATACACATTAAGAAGGTCTACAAAAAAGTCTGCGCTGGTATATGTCTATCTCTTAAGGATAACCCACAATAACCATTTCTTATTTTTTATTTTTAGTTGCGACGACACCGACCGAGCCCATGAATAGTACGGTATAATGTAATCTTCTGTTACATTAAAGAAACTTTAAATTCAGCGAAAAATGAATAATTAAAATCTATATGTATAGGAGATATTAAAAGATCCAGTGACTCATCACGAGATTTGTGAAACTTTTAGACGTAAACATTCAAAATTTGATAGAGATATTGCTTTTGTTATTTCGAGGTCAGCTGAGAACGGATTTCACAAAATTCCTTTCTTAAAGGTATTTTTGGGAGCGGTAATAACGGGACGGGGTGGGAGGGAATATTTCTAACAAATTTCAAGTCTAAATTTCAAATCGAATCCCATATTATTGCCAGCAAAGCGGGCAGGGATCAGCTAGTATTGCAATAGACTAGCAGTATTCGGTTGTCATGTAACACCAAGATCGCCATAAATTACCCTCGTAAACTCTTCCCTTCCAACTTTTCTCAGTGTTATTTTAACTTTAACTCTGCCATATTATTTTAGTAACTAATTTCTTAATAGTAAATGGTTTAAAGAAATCTGTGTTCTCATATATTGTAGATGCAATTTTAGCTTTCCCGAGCGCATTGTTAAGATGTTTTAATTATAAGGACATGTTACTATTATTAATTTCACTTATAGAAACAACTTGGCAGTGGACCTTCACCCGATGGTAGTCACATGCTTGGTCATAACGATGAGGAGCTAGATATGATGTTTACGGATCTTCTAATTGCGTTGGATTCATTAAAACATAATGACGCACTTCATTCTTTATGTAGTTTTTGTTTTATAGGTAATCAGAAACTGGATTTTTTAAGTATTTTCAATTATTTTTAAGCGATAAATTTTTATTTTTTGTGTTTATCTAATAAGGGTAAAAACTATAAAAATAAAAAAAATCATGATTACTTGTAAGTGCCACATATATTGTTCATAGTAAATCTATAAAAAATTTATGCATAATAAATGCATAAATTTGTGTTGTTAATTTTATGCGTTAATAAAACGACTTTAGATAAAATATTGTGTTTGAATACTGTGTGGACCGATTTTATAGAAGATTTAGATGTCAGGAGATACTAACGAACACATTTTTTTTGCACAATGAGAACATTTAATCTTGGAAACCACGAGAGCTCGTTCGGAATATGCTGACTTTCATATCTTGACGGCTGGAATATAACAATTTCATTTAGCAATATCAAAATGTGATAGACAGCCAGTTAAAAAACCCAACTACTAACCAAATCCCACGTGTAGGATCAAAATCGAACCAAGGCTCTGTGTTCCTAGATAAGCGCTTAGCTCTGGCACCACAGAGTCGGATAAAGATACTTTTTTTATTCTATTACTTAATCATGATCTTTCTTGACAGTAGGCGGTTGTGAAAGCTTATTATAAAATTCACTAGTCTAGAAGAAGCATAATTACTCCTTTGTAAAGATTCCCACAAATCTGAACGGAAACATTGACGATGCCAAACTTACAATCCTCGCTGTTCACTTTGTGGAGAACGAAGGGAAGCTGTTCTTATGCGTCCCATACCATCAATGAGTATTTGTGGTATATCTTTCAATAGTTTGGTAACCGGTACTGTATAAATGCTGTTGAACGTATAAGAAGTAACACGGGAAAAATAATTCACATAAATAACGAGTAACAAACACAAAAAAAGAATTTACTTTTAAACTATGTAATCAAAAACCTTTTTTTTACTTATGTATACAATGTGATAATGAAAAGTTCATTACTTATAGATGTTATATTAATGAAATTCAAAATTTTTTTAATAATCAATGACGCATTTATTAAAAAAAAGTACATTTAAGAAGCCTACAGAAATCAATTTATTCAGTAAGGAATTCCAATGAATTCCCTGTGAACATTAATTCGGAAAATTTCCAGCCGCCGATAAATTGCAACTTGTTGGTAATAAGAGGATTCCAGCATTCCCGGCGCGTCCAATTATAGTCAATTTGAAAGTGATATCGGATGCAAGATTAGACTTCGTGACCTCACATTTATAGTATATTATTTTAGTATACGTTCTCAAAATAACCTATAAATGCAATAGATTAAATTAGATGATATTACGACAAAATATATATTCTGGAACTAAAGATATATGTAATTTCTCTTGCCGGACACAGTCTATGTAAAAATCATCACAACATCTATTTATACCACCAAGTAAACGTAAAAAATTATTACTTTTGTTAGTATAATTATAGTGGTAGTAGATCTATTACTATATTTTACAAGGCAGTGAGTGAAGAAAGAGAGGAGGTTAGTTGCTGTATAAAAATATACAAATGGGCAGCACCTTACGGTCAGGATACACTGCATTACAGGTATCGATCTAACTTAGTATTAGAGGAACATTTCGTTTTGTTGTATTAAAAGCGATAAGCTCAAACGGTAGTGTCTCGTCCTTATATCGACTTAAAACAAAATTAATCACTGTATTAAAATCTCGCTCGCAAAGTTAAAAAGGTCGTACATGGGTCAAATATACTAACATTAAAAATTATATTTTTGTTAAAAATGTAAATATAAACAAGATTTGTAAAGTAACGCAAAGTGAAATTCATTTCACTCTCTTGCAGAGGAGTTTTTTTATGATACAGCTTTTAGAAACGGTCCCTCTCCGGAAAGAAATTAGATTTATTATTGTATTACATCACAACTTTGTAGCGTGATAATTATAACGGAAATTAAAATTTTATTACATTAGTGTAAATAATTTTATTGTGAATATCTTTTAAAAAAAATTACAAAATTTTGATGACGGAATCTCTCTTAATGGAGTGTGTTAGATTTCTGTCTGAAAAAGAGTTTTTTTTTTAATGAACACAGAAAGTTTAATCGGCGCTGTATATTATTTTTATCGTTGTACAACTGTATCAATTGATTTAATAAACAAAAGAAAACATTATTTTTTATAACAAGCATATGATTAAGGGTGTAACGAGGTGCACGCGGACTCAGGATTCGGAGGTTTTGTGTTTGTCGATGATGTACACCTAAGGCACAATGTTTAGTGCACTTAGAATAAATTATAATAAAGTCATTATATCAACGAAAATGAGTAAAAGTAGACACCTATACCACTAGTAAATATATATATACTAGAACATGTTAACATTATTTCTGAATTTTTATTATTCATTTAAAAATATTAACAGCATGGTAACTAGAAATAAAGCTGTATCATACCCATATGTAAGGAAGTATTTGTTGTTATTTAATATAAATAGTTTCACTGGTCCCGTTTGCCAATTGTCATTCCTGTCTGTTAATACTAATCAAATTAACTGTGCATCTATAATGTTTCAATGTTGAACCAAATTAGTTTCTAGCTAAGTGCATATATATTACTCTACGTAGCGACGAGACGAGCGGAACATTACCAAAAAAAACGTGTCTTTTGATTATTTCAACTTAATCACTTTAATGTGTTCACAAATCATTATTATGAAGGAAAAAAATAAAAAACTAAAATATTTTATTTTCTTATATCATTCTTATATCATAAAAATTTCGCACAAGGTGTACCAATTCAAATTACTGATATCGCAATACATTGTTTAAGGAAATTTTGTTTTCATTTATATATTATTAGGTTTGAGGCAGATGCTACTCGTTATAAACTTATAAATATTTGTCTTCAATATTACACGATGTTAAGAGAACGAGACCGTAGATGGTCAAGGGTGCTCCTCCAGAATACTCTGGCTCACATACGTTAACAGCAACGGCGGCGTATTGTTATAATATGCCATAAGCGGGGTCCAAGAACCCGATCATGTTGTAAATATCATAAAACCCACACTTGATTGATTCTTATGAGTGTTGATATTACTTTGAAAATCTATTTTACAGTAAAAGTTTTGTAATAGGTATAGACATTTAAGTCCTTCAGTATCTTACAGTCTGCTAATGGCCCTTTAAAATCAACACTCCACGCTTCCAACAGACAGCTAGAGCCCAGACAATAAAACACCCAGTCATTTAATTGTACAGCCAGTTCATTGTATAATACAACACTCGCATGTGTATGAGGTATATATAACATTAATCTCATTATGTATTTAATAATACTCAAAGGTCATAGTGGAGCATTTTTTTGGTTGTTATTTTATTCGTACATATATCTTAGTGCAATCACCACAAAGATTCAGAATTTTTCGATATTTTCGACCGACCGTGAATATTTTTCCAGCACTACATTTCAATTCGTCTCTGTAAAACATACTGAAATGATCTTGAAGTATCGAAGTCTCGTGATCCCATTATATTCACTAGCTACATCTCTGTTAAAAGCGAAAGGCATTACTGTTTGCAGCCATTTGTGGATGATCTCTATTGCTAACTTTGTTGTCTCGCGGTACTAATAAGTAGTGACAGTAATCGCTCAAGAATCAGATGAAAATCTATTCCGTTATACTAATGTATATATAGGCTTTTCATGGTGTGGCTATCTACTATAAAATTATTATAACAATATTTTATTATGTTTTTCATTGTTATTCTGCCTTTTGATCTGTTCAGTACTTATTCTGCAATAACCAAATTATTTCCGTACTTCGAGTTTGTTTTGAAAATGGATTTTGAGGGTAATCCCGGCAACTAATACTTTGTTCTCTATTTTACATACAAGAAGACGAAATATACATAGGAGAGCGAAAATAAATTAGACATTTTATCCCTAAAAAAGTTTTCTTCCCGCAAACCTATGAACGGAAGTCAATTAATGAAAAGTAAAAAGCAATGAAAGAAACAATAGTATATTAATAAAGTTCATAAAACAATTATGTTTAATTGTATCACGTAAAGTATGTATGTGTTTTTTTATTCTACGAAACGATGAAACGAGCGGGACGTTAACATGATGGCAAGTGATACCCAAGCTCATAACAACGTGGTGGCGCTAGTTAAAATGTTACACAAGGTACTACGTTGTGCTCGTCGCATTGAAACATCAGATGTTGTCTCGATACCCCAGTAATTACCCTAGCTACAGCGCCCCTCAATCCGGAACACGGTAATATTTGCACAGTACTGTTTGGCGTTAGAAAAAGGCGCTGCTGGTACCTGCCTAGACAATCTCCGGCAACAGAGACTATCACCAGTAAAATGTATATAGTCACTGTAATTTTGATTCATTAACTAACTTTGTTTTGCTGTATTAATTTAAATATTTCTCTTCAACCTTGCAAGGCTATCAAATAAAGTGCACATTGCATAGAGACTGAACTTTAAGGAAAACCCCGCCTTCGAGAATATCACGCATGCGTATTGGAAGCGCCAGCTTTAGTATAAAAGCCCTAACAGCATTAAGTAACCATCACTCCCGCCAACAGCCTTCAGTTGACAGACCATAAAAGTAACTTATATTTAAAAAAAGTTTATACATACAGGAAGTTGAAAAAAGTGACGGTGGTTGCGGTCTACACGACTGAAGGTATGTTTCATGATAAAAATATTTCTTTTATTTGTGTTTAAATATTTCTTTTTTCAATTTTTTCCTGTTGAAATTTATTGTTTATTTTTTTTTTCTAGTAACTTCCTAACATGATTCGTTTTCTTATTACATTATATTAATCTCATTGTTCTAATGAAAGAATGTTTTTCCGTTTTCTCAACCAAGGTTCTTGTTAACAAAGTTATTTTAATAAGGTTATGTTACGAAAGTAATTTTTCGGCTTTCAATAATTGTTTGTATTCAAAATTAATTTTTTCGCCTTTTATTTAATACTCATGTAACATTATATGCAAATTACCATTAAGTTACTGGGTAATTATATTTTTTTAAAAACCGCGCAAATGTTTTATAATATTTTTATAATAGGGGCAAAATATTTATACAACAAATCATGATTTAAGGTGCTTTTAGTTAATCAAAAATTATAACATTGTCTGACATGTTATTAAAACTACCTCAAAATAGTAATGTACTTTATAATGTCGTGTAAAGGTGTCATAAAAATTTAAAAATTTAAAGAAAGTTTTCGTGGAAAGCTTGGAATTCGTTTTATTATTAACAAAAAGGCTAAAAAAAAATATTTTATCAAAAGTGTGTAACTGAGTAGTTTAAACCAATATCACGCTTTAATAGTTCTCTTAACTAGTTGCTATTATATTTTTCTAACTGAAAGCTTTTACTGTACGCTTTTTAGTATGCAACAGAGGTAACGAGATTTAACATTTTATGTGTCTAGGCGACGAGCACAATGTGGTGCTGTGTATATCATCCTAACTTGCGCCGCGTTATTAGGGGTATCACTTACCATCAGGTGAAAGTCCTGTTCGTCACTTCGCTTGGTAGAATAAAAAAAAAAGCAATCTGCGTATTTTAGGCTTAGTGTCATGCCATTTAATCTACGAATTGGCGAAAATTTAAGGAAGGTGCATTGTTGCTAACAAAAATTGTTATACCTGTAGGATTATAAGTATACCGTATAGATGGTTAGGAGTATTAAATTTTTTTTGTCTAAATTTCTATTCATAATTAATATCAGATAGTATTTTATACAGAAAATTTAATTAACGCACATTAATTACTCGAAATCAAAATACATTGTTTCCTAGACTATAAAAATGTGCAAGCATCTACTTTTTTTATTCTTTACTGTTTTTTTATTTATCCCTTAGCCAATTTTTAAGTTTACCCTTTGGAAAAAAAAAATATCCCGAAAAGGTTCTTGTTACCTTTATATTTTTCAGTTGTAATTAGCCTTACATTATAAAGAAACATCATCCCGATATTTCAGATATTAGAATAATTTTATATGTATATAGGTTGTTACATCACTATAGGAATTAAGTAATTTCATATCATCACGTGAAAGTGGAAATTTAAAAAAGAGTCCACCAGATAAACTGTATACCTTACTCGTGTTATTTTGCGACATGGTCGAAGTAGTGGGACCCAAAATGTTGTTCGTAATTAATTTTCATTATTGTCTGTAAAATACCGCTGAATTGAAATTGAATAGTTTTGAATTTTTTTTAATAAAATTAATTTACTTGACCTTTATTTGTATTTATATTACAACAAGTCAATAATGAAATAAATTTTAATTCGAGTTTCGTTTATTTTAGCTGGATGTGAAAAAATTAGATAAAATTTAACAGATTCAAAATTGTGTTTCCTGTTAAAATGAACTAAGAGTTAATTTTAATAGGAAACACTGATTAAAATATCTATTTATTAAGAATAAATAGATATATTAATTTGGTGACTTACTAGTAGGATCCCAAAAACCCTTTGCGATTTCACAATGAAGACTGCCGTTGTAATGTTCTTTACAAATGCCAGAGAATGTAAAGTTGTATTAGACAGGGGTTCGAACATTCTGGAATATTTAAGGCGTTAGGAAGGGACCCGGTAGTTTGCGGGTTGTGCTTCTGGTATTTATGGTCTTCAATAATTAAATGTCTAGCCACTTTGTACTATTGAAATATACAATTTTATTTAACTTTACATGTGAATTCTACGGTAATAGAAATGTAAATTTCACATTTATACTTATCGATCAGGTTTTTTAATTGGCTGGTAATTTTTGTATGTATTAAATTAATTATATAATAACGAAAGTATGTAACAATATCTTAATAGGAGTATAATTTGTACCTTTCAAAGTTAGGAAATTAGCATAATATACAATACTTGTTATTAGATGTTTTTTACTGTTATCGAGTAAGTCTCCGAAAAGTCCTTGGGATTATTTAGAGTGAAAATTAATCTTTCGTTTATATTATGACTTATGACTATTATATCATTATTATTATTGTTAAAGAATTATGTTAATACTTTTTTAATTACTTTGAATATTTATATACACTGATGAGTAATGAATTGATAGTATATGACAATTAGATACAATTTTAATTATTAAAAATTTGAAAACTTATATAAACCTATACAAATCAAAGTTTTTGATCTTTGTGAAATATCGTAACATCAATTTACAGTCTATTGGTTTTGGTTTATCCTACGCATTTCAGTTAGAAATAACTAGTACTTCCTTATAGCTCAGGTGTGTATTGAGAGCAGTGCACGTCCGCTGTAATTGAATCTGCCAAGTTTATATCTTGCGCACGACAGACAATTACCGCAGCTCCGGCTTTAAGTTTTTATTTCCTATAAAATAAAAGCTGTAAAATTTTTTAAAAGCGTGTAATAAATCGGATTTATTTTTATATTCAAGAAAATGAAGGGTCTTGGATCCAAGAATGCTTCTCTATATTATAGATATTTGCGTCAAATCTTAAGTACAGAAATAATTATATTCGTAAACCTAATACAACTATCACCTGAAATCATGTACGGTTTTTATGAAATACCACTAACATTAGCCATAATCTATTTTTAATTAATACAGAACAATACAAATAAAATAAATGTTATCGGCCGTAATCTATATAGATAGTAAATTATTTTAAGAAGTGACATTAAAATCTCAAATCATGATGATTATTTGTATATTTTAATTTGTGTATTTATTTGTTTTTTATGATATATATAGATGAGGAGGCTTAACCGAGCAAGTAATAAAAGACATCGTCTTTTGTTTGGAGTCATATTAGCATTAGCCTTGTCAACTTACTTCGACCAGGTAAAGTAACCATTAAATAAAAATAATAACAGACGACTAATGAATTGTGCTAATTAAAACTTTTATTCCTTAGGTTTTGAGTTTGCCTACTGATGGGTTAAATCAATGGCCGACTTTTCCCAGACGAAATATAGCAGCTCTCGCAAGAGAGGGATATCTTAAAAGCGTTTCGTCAGGTTTTAAGAGAAGCATTTCCACTTTGGCAAAAAATGGTCAATTGCCAACATTCAGATCGCCTTACGATGAAGCCGACAAATCAGAACTAGAAAATGATGGTTCT
Source organism: Ornithoptera alexandrae (assembly GCA_029030555.1). Classification (NCBI taxonomy): domain Eukaryota; kingdom Metazoa; phylum Arthropoda; class Insecta; order Lepidoptera; family Papilionidae; genus Ornithoptera; species Ornithoptera alexandrae. The sequence goes on along the minus strand of JARDVY010000064.1, from coordinate 1,854,466 downwards.
CATGATAAGAGAAATATAGCTGCGATAGCTCGTCTTCGTAGTTATACATCTAACAAAAGGAACATCCAGTCCTTGGCTAGAGATGGGTATCGCGTCGGCAGAGGACAATACCAGCCTATTGACAAACGAAACATTGCCTCGCTAGCTCGCAACGGAATGATACATAAAAGAGATGAACTATTTGGAAATGAATATTATTATCCTCTCTATCAAAATCCCGTCAGACAACTGTCTGAGGTTGATAATCCATTTGATACAAATGAAATTTACGATTTGCAACATCCTTTCAACCCGGATACGCTATCACCTATACCACAAGTTTATAAGCGCAATGAAGTTAGACCTTATGTATATCCAGACAACTCTTTTGAAACTGATTACGATCGTAACTGGTATCTTAAAAGAGGAACTGTAGGCATGCCAGTTCATGGGTTATATAGGCCAATATACATAGAGCCTACTTCTCGTACTAAAAGATACATACTGTCAATGCCAGACGTCATTGATAACAACGACATTGAAATATCAGAAAATGTTGATAACGAAAATGAAGACAAGAGATCCGTTGGTGAGTTAAGTGCAACGAATTAGATCAAATCTTAAATTAATCAATTTTTTTAATTGTTTTTGCTTTTATTGCATCTGTTACAGATGATGATGACGGGCGTGATAATTTTGCAAAACGTCATATTGGTTCCTTGGCCCGATTAGGTCTTTTGCCATCCTTTAGATTCTCAGGAGGCCGATATAGCAGATCTGGAAGAGCCAGACTGTTATTACCTAGTCAGGAATTGTACAGGTCTCGTAAAGTTAGGATGTGATAACCATCGATGTGATAGATTGTATTAGAAGGAATTTATGTTCTTTGTGTAGATTATATGTGCTTAAACGCTTCTAATTTCGGTAGTAGCAAGTTAAAAAAGCATGATACTCCGATTAATTATAAAACTGGATGATAGGTCAAACATTTAGAGGATTATTTCATATCAGCATTACAAGTGTAAAATTATTGTTGCAATTAAAAAATTGTAAACTTTAATAAATTTAACTAATATTTATTTAAATAAAAAATAGGGATGTAACTATATTGTGAAATTATTTTTGAAACAGCATCTCCTTTATTTTATCAGAATTCTGAATTATAATGTTGCTTTCATTGTTGCTAACTATAAAAAACATTTTGCCTTTAAAGGTTTTATGTTTAGTTTTTGTATTATTGTGTTTGTTAAAGTTTTAGTTTTATTTTCTTTTCTTTTTTATTATTATAGCTCGAGCCCTGAGTCCGATGAAGCCGCAATAGTTGTCAATAAAACTGCGGCACAAACTTCATCATAAATAAAGGTACATGTCGTGAAAGGTGATAATAGAATAAATACTTCATTCACTAACAAAAATTATTACAGATAACACAATAATATTAAAGTACATTTACAAGTGACTTTTGTTTTACTGTAGACAACTATTTGTTTGTGACGAATTAGCAAATGACTCAGCATTTTATTATGTTGATCGAAGCATGTTGATGTTTGTAGAAACCTTTGTTACTAGAGACAGCTCGATGTTTTGGATGAATGTTGAAAAGTTTGTATGATGGATGAAGAGAAATATTCGTATGTAGTCGCTTCCGATGTAAAGAATAGTGGTAAAAGGTCGGAATTTCAGAGCCTTTTAGAGTATTCGGTGGAATGACTCTCTTATCAAAATTACTTACTAAATTACATCAATATTTATTCCAGGAAGCATTCCTCTGACGAGAATTTCGGAATTAGGTAAGGTTTTTACAGCTATTACTTACCTTATATATATTATAACAAAGTAACACATTCGTGCAAAAAAGAACGGAAAATATTTATTCTTTTAATATTACTAAATATCATGTTACTAATTTTAAACTAAAACAGTTTTCGTTTTAAAGAGATTTTGTATTCTGTCATTAGGAAATATATCTCTAGTCCCGAAGCTGACGCAGCAATCGATTCAGACGACTCCGACTTACCGCCGCCGCCAGTACTTGCTCACACGCACCCGACCGGCCGGTACCTCCACCGATCGCTAAATGACATGCCGAGCTCTTTCCCGCAAAACCCATCCAACTCTGTTGAAGCGTTGTCTAGAAATGGCTGGCAAACAAATTCTAAGGATTATCCTAGATTTCATTACTTCAGATCGCTCAAAGTTCCGTATCATTCATCAGGCAAGAGATATTTGTTGTTACCGGCAGTTGATAACATAATGCTGAGAAAAACCTACCGCAACAGCAGTTTGCCCAGCCGTCGTAAGAACCAGTAGCTGTGCCGCTGCCGAAGCGATGCTCAATCGCTCAACCCTGTTGCAAGAGGGAGACATTAGATTAACAAACTCTTCCTCAACTACAGTTATTGGCCTTTTTAAACGCATCGTCATCGGCAACTTGACGGCTATGTCTAATGGGTATGGGCGAGTATCTCAATAAGAAATAGACAATAATTATATTTTTATGTAGAGTCGATGCTAAATGTTGTGATTTAAATTGATTTTATTAAAGTCTAATGATAATATAAGATTATAACAATAGCGGATCCGATCACTACTAAACGACATTGGCATGCCTATGACTTTTCGATTATTACTAATTAAAAATTTTAAGTAAGTTTAAAATAATCTTAAATTAGTGTTGGCAATCGCAAATATAAGGTACTATTACTATGCTCTACAACCTATAAAAAACAACTACAAGTAATAAAAATGATATATATATATATATATAAAATAAAATTTCACATTTACAGCTCACATTTGTTTAAAATTTCAAAATTTGTGCCAATATCAATACGGGATGGAATATAATGGGGTGAGCTATAATATACTAAAAGTTGTGATAATATCTATCGATTTTACAATCTTTGGAATTCAGCATATCTTTCTAAATATGATCTTCTTTGATTAGAATTGCTGTGTTTGACAAATAAATGAAATTTGACTATTAATTGTATTGTATATCATATTTGATTATGTATAAAGCTTAGAGCTTCAATGATTACCTTTTATTCTTTAAAATAATGTTTAATAAGACTAATATCTCTAACATTGACAATAAATAGTCAACGCGATGTGACCATTGATATGATAATAATTTAAAATTATTATACTGTAGTTATCTCTTTGCAACGTCTCTTTTAATGATGTAGTAGTAGCTACTTTGATGAATTTTAATGTTGTGTTAACTAAGTAAATCGGAACATGACAAAGCTTGCAGTTTTATTTGTTTCATACCCTAAATTTAAAGGAAAATTGTGGGCAACTTGAAGAATCCTCGCTGAAAAAATTACGTATGACACTTATTTGAAATTAAACACTAAATAATATAGGCTTTTTTATTGGAATTGTAAATTTCATTTTGTATTAACTGTGTTAGATTCATCCTGTAAAGTTGCAAGCAGCGCCTGGGATGAAGGAACAGCGCCCTTGATTACAAAAAGGAAGTAAGCCGTGACAAGTTCTCTGTATTCCGATATTGTTTGCTGTGCAAAGTAAAGTTTGGCGGCAACCGGAACAGGTTCGACCGGCCTGAAAATTTATATATTAAAAAAAAAGTATTTATAGAAGTAACGAGAATGTATACTTGATGATCTTAAATCTATTATAATATAATAAAAAAATTTCGCCAAACAAAATATAAATACAGCGACGATATAAGTGTAAAAGTATTATTGGAGTATGTAATATTAAAAATAATGAATTGAAAACTTTCTCATTTCAAAGTCATAACGTTTAGTAACGAATGTATCATTGAACTACAAAAAATTATAATGTTGATACCATAATAAATATTATCTATCGAAAATATTTGGTTGTTAAATGTACGCACCTGAGCGGTATAGTTACAGCCTACAAAGCGTGTGAAGAAGAAGAATCTACTTTGAGTCGAATTCTCCCCATCGCCACTGCCTGATGCAGAGTCAGATCCGCTGTTCTCGGTATTAGACGATTCTTCAGCAAAAATTAGGTGAACAGCGAACTAAAAAGACTTTTTTTGTAATCCACGTAAATCTATTAATTACATAGGTGGGGAAAAAAAATAACGAACTTTAAATGCATGTAATCAAATTACATTGTTGATATTAAGAGAAGAAGGCTTTGATCTGATCTGGGAAATATATTATAAACTATTTATTGTTCTATATTTGGATAATAAAAAAAACTACTGTACGGAAGCTTATTCGTAGTCTCAGCCAATTTCGTCGATGACACTAAGGGGTTTGGTAGATAAGGTAATTACGCGACTTATTTATCTGCATGTATACTATCGAAAACTTCTCTTATCTCTCTCAATAGGTTCGTAAAATTAAAAGATAAGTTTATTAACAAAACTTCTTACCAATCCCACAAGTAGGAAAATGTATTTTTTGTTAAGGTCCATATTGAGTACCTTCTGTTGCTTCTCTGAATGATTACGGAAAGGATATTTCGAGAGGAGTTTATATAGTGTTGTTACATGATTTGGATCTCCTACCTGTACAGAGATGATGATAATGATAACATTATTTTCATAAATAGGGCTGCCTACAAATTGATAGTTAATAATTTGCAAACTTACTAAATATTTAATTATAAGCATATTTAAGAAAGTCTTTTTTTATTAAAGTAAAATTGATATTCAAGTAAAAAGTGCCATTAGTTTTACTCCAAAGTACGGTTTACGACTCATATGCAGCAGATTCGAATCGAAGTAAACCGTCTTGCCTTATATACGAAACACTTTCATTCCTAAATGCCTTATGAAAAGTAGTGACTGAACCTTGTAACACGGAAATGCTGGTTAAATTCCAGGGATTTATAAGTGGAATGTGTATAGTAGCAGAGTATTTTTTTAAAACTACTTTTAAAACAAAATTTTTCGAATATTTCGGTGGTTCATGTGTATGAATATAAGAGTCCGAAATTTTGCGCGAGCACGCTTCGCCATTTTCGGCTTCGTTGTCACTTAACGCTAAGCATAATTGAAGTTAGTACATTGTACAATAAAAAAAATGTTTCAGGAATATTACTTAGCATCATTAACTACTGTGCTTTTTTTACTACTGTGGTATTAATTAATGCTTATGCCACTTAAGAGAAGATAACTGATATTGTAATTTAAGAAAGATTGTGAAGCGATTTTTTTTTTTTTTTAATGGAAAATACACTGAATCTAAATAAAATTAGGAGAATGTTCCCTCTTCATTGAATCAAGACAAAGTTCCTTTCTGACGTAACAATATTATAGTTCTTACTTATATTGATTTGTCGTCACAGACTCATAGCAATTAAAAACGATTACCATTACTATAACACGCAGTAATAAGGTAATAGAGTCTGTTAATCTATATATAGAGATTTCCAGAGATTTATTGACTTATCACTAGATGTTCGATCCCGTTAGATATTAAGACTTAAAATTTGGTAGAGATATTTCTTCTGCCATTTACAGGTCAGCTAAGAATGGCTTTTACTAAATTTCTTCCGCAAAAGGAGTTGCTGAGGTGTTATCAACAAGGACGGGCCCGGCTGGCAGGAATATTTTTGTCAAATTTTTAATTTAAATATCAAATCTTATTCTATATTATGGAAAATCGGACGAGGAATAGCTAGTTATAATATTTAGCGGCATGGTCCGAATTTTGTTAGAAAGAGATGTTTTTGTTGGACACAATCAAACTGTTAAAAAATGTTCATATAAAAGTCAAAAAACATAACATGTTATAGTAACCCTAATTAAGTATTTATCTTGATAAATAGATATAATCTGTATCATTGTTACTTTATGTATGCAGACAACGGTTTTGTAAAGTGACAATATGAATAAACAACTCGTGAGATCGTGTAGCATGCGGCGTGTGACATCTTTGTTTTATTTTAAATTGTATATTTTTCCGGTCCTTAAAATATTTTACTGTTTTTGTTTATTAATATATAATATATCGCTAGTGGTTAAAAAGGTTTTTAGAATAATTACATAGAATTTTACTAGGTGGAAATAAATGAATAACTTCTATTATTTTATTTATAAAATTTATATTGACATTTAAATTGCGGTTACAACAATATATATAATCTGTTAAAAAGTAAACATCATAGTTGAAGATACATAAGCATATTATTGGAAGTGTCCATGGACGTAGAAATTAATGAACAACTGTAAATATTTAGCGATGTGCCGAAAATAAAAAAAAACTAACTATTGTATTGCCCAAAAACCCAAAACCCGTAATTAATGCTTTTTCGAATTATTAATTATAATAATTATTCGAAAATGGCTTTAGTATCACCAGAGCTGCACGAGGAGCTAGGTTTTGAATTACATTTTCCTTTATGACAGTAGCTTTTGCCCTGGGGACATTTTTCCACGCGTGGTTTCTTGTTCGGCTTACAGATTAACTGATGCGTACAGTCCTTGCAGATTGCAACCTAAAAAAGTAGTAAAAAATTTTTATACAGTCGGATATCGTCAGGTTTATCAATATTTTTTATTTATTCGCTTACGCCCACATAACAATTTATATATTACTTTAAATTGGGTACTGTGAAAGAAAAGATTAAAGATTTTTAGGCACTAAAAAAATGGGGTTTGTGATATTTAGTACATCGAATATTACAGATGCAATATTTGTTATTTTTAACAATTGTTAAATATAAAATGTGTTCATAAGAAAGACATACACATACATATTCATTTAAAACTATAACTGGCATAAGGACGATGGGTAGTAGATTTCTACTCAGCCACGTCAATTGGGGTCCGCGTCACTTCTTCGACGTAAATGTATTTTCAAATTCTCTGCCTTTCTGTACGTCTTCGTAAAATAATTGAAAAGAAAATGATAGAGAGTCGTATTTGGAAGGTCGGAGAGAAATTAAATAAAGATAAATTGAAAGTTATGTTTATGATTAAAAATGGAAAAAGAACTACGAAAGTCAGAAGTTATGTAATATGTGCTTTAAACAAATACCAGAATTTTACATGAATATTTGTAATATGTACTTTTTTTGAAGTACAAACCATAAACCTGTTTTGGGGCAGACATATCGTAAGCAATTAAATAAATGAGTTTGAATATTTACTATATTTTCAAATTGCGCTGATATATTTGGGGCAAGATGGTAAGTTTCTGCGCCCTTAAATAGTAACACCACAACTTTTGTACACTATTGCTTCGCTTTGTGATTGTAGCTACATATACATTAAATTTTAAGACTAAGTATTTTAGTAATTATGGTGCGTCTAATATAACTTCAGAACAAAAACACTTAAAAAAGAAGTATGATATATTTACCTCTTTTGTGACAGGGCCACAGGAAACAGAGGGTTTGTCTCTGGGCGCTTCAAAATTTTCTTCGGCAGAAATTGGCAGGTCTTTTGCTGCCAACATATTGCTGAATACCTAAAATATTTTTTATTGAAACATAGCAGTAAATAAATATAACAAACAAGCATAAATAATTGTAACTTACCAAAGCAACGAATACAAATAGAAAGAATTTGAAGTGACTCATTTTGAGCAAAATGTTTGTTAACAAGACAATTTCCAAACTGCTAAGGTTTCACAGATCCAACGTATAAATACTTTTACTTTATGTTAATGCGTATAGATAGCACATTTAAAAAGTTGCATGTCAAACTAATCAGAGATATAGGTTAATAATTAATTTTCACTTCGAAAACTTTATCACGTTAAATGTTTCACGAATAGAATTTGGAGCAGTTTCTTTGAATTAAATATGGGGTAAATAGGAAATTTGAGACAAGTAAAGGAAATATTTTTTGATAATATACAACATGCATTAATATTTATTTTATTAATATGGGATATATTAATAATTGTGTCTATATATGTAATTTTTTTGGGAAATCATATTTCATCATTACAGGTCCACAATTGGAAATAGGCTTCTTCCAAAGATCTCTATATCTAAAGGTCTTGCGTTATCAGCTTCCAGCGAATTTCCCCAGATGTCGGACCTCTTTGTGCGGTTCCACCTTTCAATGCTATATTTACCGGTCCGCAGCCGCCATTCAAGCATCGTACTGACCTTAATGAATGTACGCTGTCCATTGCTACTTAAGTCTAACAATCCTTTAAACAATGTAGATGACGATAATCTTTTTGTGGTTCTCGCCGTAACTCTTGAAATAGCCCTCTTTGTTGGTTGTTGGATGCCTGAGATTTTTTATAAATCTCTTTGTAAATGGTAACTTTGTTTTTCATAAGTACTCACAACACACGAATAAAGATTTTTATCTTTAGAACTGCGTTGTCTGACATGAGATCCTTAGTAGCATGCCGAACGCTGCCTGCAGCAGTTCAATTCGTCGATTAACATCTTCTTGGAATTTAGATATACCAAGCTAGAGTATTTACTCTAGTCTCTTCTTCCTTCTGTTGTTTTCCCAGCTATATGGGGTCGGCACAGTATGTACTTCTCTTCCACATCCCTCTATCAGCCGCCATATCTGAATTCACGCACTTCTTACACGTGTCATCTTTTAAACAATCCATCCACACTTTCTTCGGTCTTCCTCTACCCTTATAATCATCCATATTCATTCTCATTACTTTCTTTGTTATATGTCCTTCACCCCTCCGCATAACATGCCCGTACCACGCTAACCTCTTGCTCCTCAACTTCTCTGTCACTGGCGCAACTTTCAGACTTTCTAATATACTCATGCTTAATTTTATGCATCCACGTCACACCACACATCCATATTAACATTCGCATCTGGGCCACATGTAATCTTCTTTAAAAAAATCTTTAAAAATCTGTTAGAAAATTTATGGCTTTGTTTTGATTTAGTGTCATTGTTTTATAATAAACTAATCACCGGGCAACAATCGTTGTATCTGAAAGCTAATTTCGCCTACGTCGACTTTTGTCGCTGTCAAAATACATGATTACTGAGCCTATTATGATCTAAATAATTATTGCATATGCCCAAAATACAATCTCAGTTAGTTGCCTTTTTGTCTCAAATTACCGTGCAGCAATTTAATATATTGTGTAGTTAAATGCAAATGACAATTTTAAGCGCGTAAATACATTCTAATTGTTAATTACTGCAAAGTTTTAATAATTCTTTAAAAAGTATAGTTGTTGAGGCCTTTTATTTAAAAAAGTTATATTAAGATATTTATGATCGTTAAAATTTGTTTACTCAAACCACAAATGCAATAATGCAGAACATTTCGTAATATAAAAATTTACTATAATAGTAAAAGTCCAAGAGAAAGGTTCAGCAAATAATGCTGATCTTTAGACCTGCCCATATTATTTATTTACATACAAAAAACAGAGTGTTGCAAGTAAAAGTTTATATGATCTTTACAAAAATTTATGTCTATGAGAATGGTCACGATAGGATGGACTAGGTACATGGCTGCAAGTTCTATCTTCTTCTTCGGGGACAAGCATGGTCGTAGTATTTATTATTAGAGTCGCAGGCTCGCTTCTGAGTACAAGTGATGCAAGATATCTTCTAATAAAAAATAGAAACTTTGTTAGCTTAATACTATTTAACAAGGCTTTAATTAGAACTCTTTAAATTGAGAGACTGGTGAGAAAGTTTTAAGCTAAGACAATAGACAGACATTTAAAATTAAGTAAAAGTTTTTTAACTATAGACGACGAGTTAACGGTTACAGAGGCAAGAAAACAGAAATATGTTGAAAAAAATACTTTATACAACTTAGTAAACATGTAATTGTTAAAGCACGTAAAAAATCTACTGCTTAGGTCATTACTTCTTAAGAGAAAAATTAGTCCTAATAGAATTGCCTAATGTGCATATCGTTACAATTACCACGTACTTAACGGTGAAGGAAAACATCGTGAGGAAACCTGCACACTGAAATTATCTTTGTGTGTGTGTGGTGGCCCCAATAAAGGGGCAAAAGGCTCGCCCCCTGTTACCTGGGACCTAATCTGACCACTTCTGGCGAAAAGTGGGTGTTTATTCGCTTATGTCTACTCCTACAGGGAGAAAAGGCGTGATAGTATAAAAAAAAAACTTCTGTCAAACAGAAAAGTAATTTTTATTACTTCATTCTTCATCAGTACTAATCCGAGTAGACCACTTACGGTCAGGAACCGATTGCTTAAAAATTAACCCAGTTTCTCTTGAATCGGGAACATTTTTTGCCATGTATGTGTGTAAGCATCTAAAAATTATAAAAAAAATTTAAACATTCTGGTATGTTTCAATATAAATTGTATATGTGTAACAAATTGAGAATTTGTAAACAGTATACAATAGTTTTAGGTAAATAACTAAACCGATGCGTATAATTACTTTAACTTTATGCAAATTGGTATAGCTATCGTAAAGATGCATGTCGAACCAAATTGTATTCAAATATTAAACCTAATCAATTTAAGTCGAAATCCTTATCTTAATATAAATTTTGTACATTACAATGTTGGCGTAAAGTTTAGATTAACTATCATTTGCAATAATAAATAGTTGTATTTCCATTTTAAACTTTTAGAATTCATAATTTGTTTGAGATTCGCTTAAAGGATTTTTATATTACGGAGTGACCATAGGGGAGGGACGTTCATCTGATGGTAAGTGTTACGCCCGCCCATAACAATGTGGAGTTAATGAGGATGTTAAACACACCACCATATTCCGCTCATCGCCTGAGATATAAGTGAACTCTCGGTACCCCAGCAATTTTACTAGCTACAGCGCCCTTCAAAACGGAACACAGTAATGTTTGAACAATACTGTTTGGAGGCACAAGTAGGAGTTGCGGTGGTATCTACCTAGATGGTCTCTGGCAATATAGATCTACCCCCAATAAATCACAAAGAAATGAGAATAGTAGATAAATAAAGATATCGGGTACAGGATACACTACGCTAAAAAATTTATACCTTCGATAAGATTTGTGATTTTCTCTTCTGTATTTTTTAGGAGTGTTCTGTATGTATAATATAAAATTAAAGGATTAATATTTTTACGTATATATTTTGTAGTAAAACACTTTCGGTACATTTTATTCATTTATTTATGAAGAGGTTAATGCTCGCATTTGGTATAATTCTCCGATTTCGTCCCAAGCTTCGTGCTGTAACTGAAATGCACAAGATGTTTTTAGAGTCACATTTAAGTTATCTAATTTTACTTAATATTTAAATTTTTAACACGACTAAAAATATTTAACAACAGGATATCTATTTTATGAATTGTACCGCATTTACAAATTTATATGCTACAAGGAGAATTTATTAAAATTATTTTATTACTAACATTCTATGTGGAGGACGTTGCATTGCAGCCCTCGGCTGGTATTCTTGAACAACGACCTTGGTTGCAGTAAGGGCGCCTTCTCCTGCATGTTCTCAATACTCCCACGTTGATACCGCTACATACCAATGTCTGATTGCAACTTGCACAACTAGTACCAGGCTGTAAAAACAATTAACAGACGTGAGATAACTGTTAAAACATATCTTTTCTCAAATGAAATTGTTTCTACAAAACTAAATGTACTTATACATACACGTACATGTATAAAAAATTGTTAAATTAATGACGTTAAACATATATTTTTAAACTTTAATTAATAACTGAATACATTTACATCCGATATTATGAAATTTTATAATTTTGTAACTAAAACCTTAAATAATAATTTTTATAGCCGTGGGGTTTCAAATTATCGAACTTTGATATTTCTTACAGACAGATGTTTGTATTCCATGAAAAAAACTTTGATGCTTTAACTTAGTTTTCCTTAGTTTTGGGGTTAATAATTTTAAAAATTTATTATATCTATTGCTTTTATTTTTCACACAAACGATAGGTGGATTCTAATTTTCTGCAAATATTAATAAAGTAGATTATGTGCTCAAATAATGGACATATACATATATATTAAAACATAGTAGACGTTTATTTTATTTTAACTTTATGCGCTATTTCGGAGATTTAGATAAGAAACAAACAGGTTGATATATAGACAGACAGACGGACAGACAAAATATTAAATATCCACTTACTGTTTCAGTGTAATTACATCTCACGATTCGTCTAAATCGATCGTCATCACCAGATCCGCTATATCCGCCAGCTCCGCCGTTACCGCCGTTACCGCCCGTACCGCCGATCCCACCTGCTCCCCCGGATCCACCGTATCCCCCTGGACCGCTGTATCTTGAATCACTGGATTCTTCAGCAGTGATAAAGTTTATCGTTATCTGTTGGACATATACAATAATACATATAACTACGAAAGTATTCCCTGTACACAGTTACGCATACATGTTATAGATAATAGTGTTTTTTTGTTATAAACCGGAATAAAAATTGCTTCTAATATTCTGTAAAAAACCATTCTTTACCAAAAGTTAACAAAATTATTGTTAATGATAATATGTCTAATAGTTCTGTCCTGTCTGTCTGTCTAGTTATTATGATTTTTTAATCAACTAAATACAGTATACAAAAACTATTACAATACAATGCTAACGTCTTAACAGCTATTATATATTTATCCTTTGCTATAGAACAAATAGGTGATTAACAGGATACAGCATTATTAAAAAACAGTTTGCTCAAGAAGCTATATTGTAGATAAATATAACATAGTAATTTTTTTTCGTACTAGCATAAATAGTAGGACATCTTAATAGAATTATATTAGAATCTGGTTACTAGCATTAACCAATCTAAAGCATATTCTTAATAACTTAAGATCCGTTTTCGAGGAAAGGTTCTTGATGGCTGTCCTTCGTCTGACAGTCGGCGGTCTTTTCTAAGATAATAAAATTATGAACATTATTTTAAAAAGTAGTCTCTATTAAAGCACAAAAAAATTTAAAATGGTTTAGTAACTTACAACAGCTACAACAACGCAAAGAGACTTAAGGAGCACCATTTTGCTGTAAGATTATGTTGATACAGAAGCTGTCCAGACTATATATATGAGAAATGAACAATATGTATTGTATATTATTTATATATATAAAAATAAACAGGGTTGTACAAAAACTTTATGAATTAACACATTACATAAAAATATATTTTTGGAATATATCCTACAGAAAAACAATTGTAATGATGTTATACACTAGATTTATTTTAATTAATGGTCTTTCTAGATTATGTAAAAAATAAGTTAAGGCATGTATAACGTGCAGATACGAAAATATTCCAATAGATATAAATATTACCATATATACCGCTTATCGAATATTAAAAATATAATATATAGTATACAATGTTTGTAGAGCCTTACAGATTTATAATTTAGTTAAACGATATACTTTAAAATATATTACATATTGTTAATAATAATAAAATGAATGTTATACGACTTTATTTGCTTGTGGTTTATCAAAATACGGTGATGACCCTATTTTAAGGACAATGATGTTTTGTTACTAAGCTAACAATAGTGCCAATAATAGTTTTCTGATGAGTATAGAGAATTTATTGAAGTAAATACAAGTGAGTCTACAGAGCATATGAAGAGAAGTCGTGAGGAAAGGTCGGAGCAAGGCAATATAAACACTGTTTCAAAGAAAATCGTTGTGTACCAAGAAAAGATGGATTCCCTTTATTCGTATCACTGTCATATATTTATTATACATAGATTGAAAATTGTGAAAGGATCTTTACAGATTTATAGATTTGTTCAAAAAGTAGTAGCAGGAAAGCGAGAGAGGTGTGCCAGGATCGTTGCAAGTGGAAAGAGGTGGTCTCTGCCTACCCCACTGGGAACGAGGCGTGATATATATGTATGTATGTCAATAAGTAGATGACCTAAAATCCTTTTGAAATGATTACAAAAGCGAATACATGTTTGTTTCAGTATAAATTTCATGTTCATATATATTTTTTTAAAATCGAAATGTTTGAATTTTTATGTTAATACATTTTTTTTATAATTTTTCAATTAATTTTAAAACCTTAATAATCGTAAGAAAATTGGTGCTTATTTCGGCGTTTTGTACTTTATGAAAATTATTCTAAACAGACGCCTGTGATCGGTATGTTATGCGAGACCTATAATTAAACGGTAAACTTGAATATTAATCATCATCATCGTCATCGGCCGATAGCACTGCTGGACATAAGCCTCCTCCAAATATTCTCTGATCGATCGGCTATTGATTCATATTGTGAGATTTGGGCCACTTGCCACCACTCTGGCCCAATGCGTACCAGCATTAATGGAAATATTATTATTAATGGTGAATAGCAATATTATTTAATTTATATATTTAATTAATATAGTAAAAAAAATTAATACATTTTCTCCTGATGGTAAATGAGGTTAGACTACTAGTATCATAACAGATATATGTATATCACTCGTCATATCGTAATACTCAGACCAGACTATCTTTAGCGAAGTTATTTTTATAGTTTTGTTTCACAGAGTATATATGATTATTCTGTTTATCTTTTCTTCATTTTATGTAACACACAGAATACTTGATTTTTTTTATTCAATTAAGCGACGAGACGAACGAGATGTTTACCTAATGGTAAGTGATACGCGCGCCCATAACAACGTGGCGCTAGTTAGGACGGACCATATTATGCTCGTTGCCTGATATATGACGTTGAGTCTTGTTACCCCAGTAGTTTCACTAACTACAGCGCTTTTCAAACCAGAACACAGTGACGTTTGCACAGTACTGTTTGGCGGCAGAAATAGGCGCTGCGGTGGTACCTTCCTAGACGGTTTTCGGCAATAGAAACTTACCGCCAGTAAAACTTAAATATGTTTTTCTGATACATCAAAATAACAGCATTATTTATTATTATTACTTTGATCTCCAGGCTGCACGATTTCAATCTCCAGCTCCTGCCAATACAGAGTTTGAATAGAAAAAGTCTGTTCAGAAATATTAAAACCTTTATAATAGAGACATTGGAGTACGTGCTATATTGTACACTTACTATCATTAAATACTATAAGATTTTTTTTATAATCTTCAATTTGCAGGGTGATGTAAAAACAGTAAGGGAAATAATGTTTAAAATAACAAAAACATGAATTTAATTTTAATTGTGTTATACTTGTAAATTTCATGTTTTGACTTATGTTACTTACTTGTGTATAGGCCGCGGACTTCGGATCCGCGTATTCAGCATCTGAATAGCAGTATCAGTCGGTCAAACTGATAGCATTATTGTACATCATGATAGCCTATCCTTACGTTAGGAATGCTTTACTGGTGGTAGATCCTTGTTGCCGGACACCGTCTGGTACGTCAGGTACTACCTGAACTCGTATTTCTGTCGTGAAACAGTAGTGTGCGAACATTATTGGGTTCCAGTCTAAAAGATGTAGCTAGTAAAATTACTGGGATAACGAGACCTAACATCCCATCTTTCAAGACGACCAGTGCAATGTGGTGCTGTGTATACCATCCTAACTAACGCCACGTTATTATGGACAGGCATATTACTATTTTTACATTATACTCAGTTACCATCAGTTGAACGTCCCGCTCGTCTCGCCGGTTCGTTGAATAAAAAAAATTGTCGAGTATATCTACCTGTATCGCACTGTATGTTCTGGTGCGTCTTACTTGGTGAGAAAGAGAGGATCTGAATCTGATTTTTTATTTTATTTTACTAAGCGTCAAGACGAGCGGGAAGTTCACCCATTGGTATGTGAATTGATCTGTTTTTTGTGTAGACGTCAGCAAAAGAAGTACCAATTTTTAAACTACTTCAATAACAACAAAATCTAATCTTTAAGACTTAATTTGTTTAGGCTTTCAATTAATTTCAGTTTAATATTCAATTAATAACTTTAATTTATAAATAATGAGGTTAAAAAAAAAATTAAAAATGAAAATACTCTTCAAAAAAAAAAATCAAGGTATAATTTAAATTTCTGATATTTAATGTACTTTATCTAAACTAACAAAACGACAATAATTTTTCTTTATATATATATATTTATATATATATATATTTATGTATATATATATATAAATATATATATATATATATATATATATATATATATATATATATATATATATATATATATATAGAGGATAATTTTTATTATTTCGCGGTTACACATTTTCTAGTTTTAATTAGTGCTGACACAATTTGAGCTAGGAATACTTGAACATAATCCATTATTGCAATAACGTTTCCAAGCTCCACACTGCTTTAGTATTCCACCTACAGGTTTGCATATAACGCGTGTGGTGCAATCGTGACAGTACATCTTCGGACCTAGAGGGTCACACGTGGTCCAATTCTTGGATTTCGTTTCCACTGGTTTTATCTCGTCGTATTCAATATCTATTTGAGTGCGTCCGGGGTTCGGTCCCCATTGAGAGATGTGCGGCGGCCCCCCTTGAGGTACCTGAGCTAAAGCTATAGCTGTTGCAGCGGCCTAAAGCAAAATATACATTTTATCATTAATAAACATATCTTTAATTATTTAATTAACAATTTTTAAGTAGTTATCTATTAAAATATCTAGTGAAACGTTTAAAGGTATTTGTAAAAGAATTTTATACAGTAAAGCAAGTTAATGTTTAGAAGATAACGCTTGGAAATAAATTGCTTGCTTTGCATTCACACTGTCTGCAATTTTTATTGTGAGTGTAATCACAAAAGGAAAAACCCTTCAATAAATTTCTTGCCAGCGTTTTACTATCAAGAGCGGATGTAAAAAGAGATGATTAATTACATATGACATATCATTGATATGATGTGACAAATTAATCAAGAAGTCATGAGTTGTTATTTTGATCATTATAGTAAAAGCAGTATTAACTGAGTTGTAAAGGAGATGAAATTGCGAGTTGTACTATTTTGAGATGCGTGGTTTCGATTCGATTTTAGTGGTGGTAGGTCTCTGTTGCCGGAGACCGTTTAGGTAAGTATCACCGTCCGCGGTTGTTTCGAACGGTGACCTCTCCAAATGCCGAAGGTGGACACTGAGGGAGTTTTAGTGGGTAAAAATCTCCACATAACTTTGACTTCCCCCCAGAAGGCAGAGTATCTTTTTGAAGATTTCCTTCCCGAAACAAAAAAAAGGTAGGAACCACTGTAACGCCTATTTTTGGCGCCAAACAGTATTGTGGAAACATTACTGTATTCCGGTTTAAAGAGCGTTGTAGTTAATGTAATTACTGGTGTAACAAGTCTCAACATCCTACGTCTTAGGCGACGAGCGTAATGTGGTGCGTTAGTATATATGATCTTAACTAGCCACACGTTGTTATCACTTACTATGGTGAACGTCCCAATAGTTTCATCGCTTAATTAAATAAAAAAAGACTTACCAATATGAACAAAACTGGCTTGGTCATGTTAGACATTGCTGTTTGATAATATTTAATACTGTTACTGCGACCCGCTACCTTTATATTATGAACTGTTATCATAACTTATATCCCCTGTGTAGAGAGTGTAAACAGGGAAATAGCAAATATTGCGAGGGTTTTCCTACAATTTGTAGTAAATAGTGGAATAGTTATTGTTTTTAGTTAGAAAATTTGTACAAATATGCTCTGAGCTCAGTGAATAAAATCTCTGGTTTATCTTGTTTTTGTTGGAACAGTATTTTCTCATATCCTTTGTTTTGCATTATATAGACATCTAACATATTATTTGTATGTAGGAAAGAAAATAATAGATAACATTATAATTTTTTTTTATTCATTTTATCAACTAGGACGTTTTCTTAAATAGATGTTACATAATAATGTCGCGTTAGTTAAGATGTGGACATTGCAACATATTTCTGCCATGACAAATAATAAGTTATCTGGTTAACGGAGTACTTTCTCTAATCTGTATTTTTCAAATTAAAATAAAATAATGTTTGTATAATTTTGTTTAATTTAAAAAGATGACCACCACTAACATATATCCGTTTATCTGGAGGGTTAGTACGGAATCTTTTCTATTAAAGCCAATAATCTATTGTATCCCTTTTATTACTTTTAACAGGTTTAACATAAGTTAACTATGGTGCCAGGAGATCACAAACAAGTGGATAGTGTATATATATTTATAGTGTATAGGATAGTTCATCAATATTTTATTTTAATTGAGTCGTATGAATCACATTTGTTACACTTACCACGTACTTAAGGGTGAAGGAAAACGTCGTGAGGAAACCCGCACACTGAAATTATCTTTGTGTGTGTGTGGTGGCCCTAATAAAGTGGCAACAGGTTCGCCCCCTGGTACATGGGACCTAATCTGACCACATCTGGCGAAAAGTGAATGTCTATTCGTCTCTGCCTACTTCTACTGGGAAAAATGCGTGATAGTATAAAAAAAAATATGAAACACCGTCATCAACATCCTTAGGTGTCCTTTTCAAACTGAAGTTTGGCGATCAGATTGAAAAAACCAATTTGATCCTGAGCTATTCTTTTTAACAGATGATATTTAAACCTGGTCCAATCCTTTATGTCGTCAAACCATTTCTTTCGCTGCCTACCAGGTGCACGTTTTCCATTAATTTTGCCCTCCAAGATTAATCTTGGAAACTTATATAGGGATCCTTTTCATATGAATACTTTTCATATTAACATTGCCATTGTCTCTGCAAACAATACTGTTATTTGTCCCTAATATATTAGTTTCAGTGTAATGTTATTTTTTGTTTTGAATTTTTCATTGGGTTTACTATTAAAGTGTATATTATGGGCTTTTGTATTTTGTCTATAAGCTTGTTGTATAAGTGCTTTAACGGTAGTAATATATTGGTGATAATACACTCGAGAGCAATGAATCCGGATCACTTAACAAAACCTATAAATCTCGGAAACTAAGAATGCTAGCTTAATGAAATAGATTGTGTTTAGTGGACAGTTAAATACTTCTTAAATTAAGGTATTAAAACTTCTTAGTTACAGCAAGATTATGTCATAAAAAAATCATATTTGTAAATGGGACGCTTTCGAAGATGGAACTACGTAATTACTGCATTTGATTTTGCTTTTATTTCTAATCTGTCATTTAAGTAGGTGTATAAACCATATTGATAGTGTTCAATATTTATTATTCAACTTGTAATCATGTCGTTTACGATTGAAGAATGCACCAGAATCCTCACAATGCTGAAAACCGGCAGGGGTCAGCGCGATACAACCAGTACTGTCGTGTCACTGTCAACAGTAAAAAGAGTTAGAGACAGTACAGAAACTGGCTCTAATCTATGTACACAAAGAACAGGCAGAACTAGGTGTACCCAGCACGAAAAGATCGATACTTGGTGAACACCATGCTTCGTAATCACTTTCTTACAGGAACTGAACTTACAAATCAGTTTCGACGCCTCGGAGGAAGTAACCCAAGCGTATGGACAGTAAGACGACCACTTGCTGAAGCTAACTTAAAACCACTTAATGATTGGAATGGAAAATGGTTCTAATTTGGAGCGAGGTGATCGTATTTTAAAACTAAGATTTGCCTAGAACTATTTAAATTGAACTATTGAAGATTAGTCGAAAGTTATGTTCTCCGATGAAACAAAATGTATGCACTACAAGCACGACGGAAGACAGAGTGTATAGAAGACCAGGGGAAAGAATCAAGCAAGCATGCATAGAAGAAAAAGTAGCCTACGGTGGTGTGTCGGTACTTGTGTGGGCCAGAGTTTCATCTGAGAGTCGCACAGAACTGGTGTTCATAGAAAACGGCTCTTTAACTAACTGCTAAACGGCTCTTTAACTATATGTGGAACAAATCTTTAAAGAACACGTTGGGCCGTTTATGATCAATTTGGGTGAGGATGCTATTTTTATGCATGACAATGCCCGACCTCATACAGGTTTCATTGTGAATGATTACCTACAGGAGATGAACATTACTCGTATAGAGTGACCAGCACGCAGCCCGGATATCAACCCGATCGAGCATGCATGGGCATGGGACGATCTAGGGAGATGCGTAATACTACGAAACCCTCCCCCAATCACGCTTCTTGAGCTCAAAATTGCTTTCACAGACGAATGGGAGAATATTTACCAAAATCATATAAGAAAATTAGTGTACAGCATGCCTAACCGCGTATACGCAGAAATGAAAACAGGAGGAGACAATACAAAGTATTAAAATTCAAGAAAATCATATTGTTGTACAAAAATGTCATGTTTCCTATTTTTGTTTTAAGGCGAGATCAGCAGTTTTTTTTTTCTTTATGTAATTTTTAATAAATAAAATGTAGTGACTTATATATTTTATTACTTTCATTTAAGAGGTATTTTATTGTCTATTAAGTGCCGTTTATTTTAAGCTAGCAATCTTAGCTTCCAAGATTAATAGCTTTCTTTAGGTGACCCGCATTCATTGCTGTCGAGTAACTATATTAGAGTGACTAAACCAGTTGTTGCGGTTGTGATCTTAATGAAGATTCCGACACCGTTTCTAACATAGTACGATGGGTGGTCGTTTCAGTATAAATCTAAAAATAATCATGTGGCAGGATATCTTTATGAACATTTTCTTAATGTTACAGCTTATCTGATACTGGGTTCGTGGACCCGGATCCACGGCCTATTTACAAAAAAAAAGAAAAGTGTACTACGTGGAGTGTAGTAATCCGACAGCGGATTTTTACATTATGTGTCTGGTTCTTTGGTTTTTCTGGTGAATCTACTCGGTCGTCGAGGGTAAGCGCGGTGCCGATCCCTGACTACCTTCGCCTGTATCGGATTTATTTATTACTATAAATTGCAACTTATTGTATTTAAAAAAGGGTAATGGAATTTGAATGACATATATATAAAAAAATATTTTTAACCTCAATATAATTTTATTAATTTAATCCATCTGTTTTTGATCGTGAACACAGTTATTCTGTAAACTATATACTATTTTATTGAGGTTGTTTAATTTTAACCGTACTGTAGGCAAATGTTGAACTTTAATTAACATTTGTAATTTAGTTACTTGCGAATGGATTACAGATTTTCGTACAAATGTGGCTTTAGTAGAAGTTTCTACGGTAATTAATTTTAGAGCAAACGTGGGGGCATGCGGTTTTTATGAATTATTTCAACTTTTTTTTGTTTTATGTTTACCTGATCGTAAGTGATACGCCTGTTAATAACAACGTGGCTGTAGTTGGCATAATGTACACTGCACCACATTGAGCTCGTCGCCTCGAGACATAAGATGTTGAGTCCCGTTTCCCTAAGTAACTACTTTCACATCATCAGCCGATAGACTGTTGGACATAGGCCAAAGATTCTCACAACGGGTAGAAATTCATATAGAAGGATGTGAGCCATTTCCTACCACGGGCCATGGCCCAATGCGGGTTCGTGGGGACCTATAACTACTTTAACCATATAGCAATAACGGTTCATATATTGTAATGTATCTCGCTATTCAGTATTATTTTTAAAATGCATCATTTAAAGTGCATTAAATAGTATAAAGTAAAATAACAAATTCTTTGTAATGATTTAATGTTTTAAATTTCTTTCATAAGTAAATCAAGGAAAAAAACCTAATTCCTGTCATAGTTATAATAAGAATTCGTAGCCTTTTTAGAAATAATGGACGCCTCCCATATGCTCAAAGCTGACAATCTACAAGCTTCGGGAATGTGACAAGCACATCATTTATCCATAGCGCTGTTAGATGGTATGGTTAGGACTACAAGCATTATTAGCAGTTTTTATTTTTTTTATAATATTAAAGATGAACTCAATCATTTTGTAATTTTTTAAGTCTAATTTAGTGAACGTTGGCAGGCTATGTTTGCCCATATTATTTATTGCATAGCTTTTGCTCGTACGCCGCATACTTAATATGATAATTGTCTAGGATGGCAATAAATTATAGGACCTTTTAGTCCTTCTATAGCGAAATGTGTTCTTTACCGTATTTCTGCGTTGAATAAAAGGGTTCCTGTTTATGTATTCCTTACTATATTCACCATAAATTTAAGACAATATTTATTCAGTAATAATTCCAGTCCACAAGCCCGGGGATATTATTAAATAGATTTTACGTATAGGTTAATTTAAAACGTTCTATATTACTTTAATTCAACAATGAAATCAAAGTTGGTGGGTACAAAAATTTACTTTTATCTGTAATAAGTAATAATTTTGATATCTTTTTAAATTTTCATTACACATTATAAATTTTAAATTATTTATGAACAAAGCCAAATAAAAAAAAATGTTTTATTTTTAGATAAATTTATTCCAGCAAACAATTCAATATAATATACAATTATTGAGTAATAGTACGTTCAACGATAAACATTATAAACAGTTTTTTGATACAATAGGAAGTCAAAAAGAGTCTTGAATTTCATAAATTTAAACCGCTTCAGTTATTTCGGATACAGCTGGAGCACATTCACTTGATGGTGTAGCGGAGCATTCACCTAAGTTGCAGAAAGGTAGGGTAGGGTCATTGCAAGGTCTTTGAATGCCGCCGACTTTCGTGCAAACCATTTTCGTATTACAATCCAAGCATGTGCTTCCTATGGTTGTACACGGTGTCCATTGGGGGTACCAGGGTGCTGCTGACACCCATGGTGGTATCCACGGGTTGACAGCACCGCTTCCCCATCCCCAGGATCCCCCGGTTCCAGGTTGAGCCGGTAAAGCAGCAGCAACTGCCACCTTAGAAGAAGAAATTATTATCACCATGTTAATACTTCTATAATTTTAATAATCAAATGACACATTCATTATTTATTTATGTATCAATAAAATAAATTATATTAATATACATACCAGAATGGTCAGTACAATTGCAGATTTCACAGCCATTTTAATAATTAGAAACAGGGTTACGAAATTATTATTAGTGTTGTATCCAGTTTAAAGTTTTTAATGATTAGTTCAATGCTAGTTGGCAACTCTTATATATAAAACTGTGTTAGTTAAAGGCTTAAAGTTAACAACCCAATTAGATATCAACGATATGGATTTCCCAATGGAAACTGTTCTCAAAACAGATAACAATGAGAGTCTAGTGGTAATACACTAACAAGATAAATAACAATATTTGTGGTAGAGAAAATGGAAATAACAAATAGTAAATATTGCTAACAACAAATATTCCTAAAATATAGGATATTCCAAAAATTCCTAATGTTAATTTGTGGTGATCCATCAAACCATAATTAATTCAAAAAAATACAAATATTAGACAAACATTACCATGTTTGTTTAAAGCTCTTTGTTGTATTTAATTACTTAATGGAAAGTTTCATTATTAATTTACCAAAATCTTTTGAGGAGTAAATAATTAAATAAATTTTATCTTATATAAATATCTCTAATTAATCTCGTACGATAATAATGGCATCAGTTATTGTTCAATTTGTACACTTAAAAAGTATAGTCAATTAATTAAAAACGGAAACGCCTGTTATTTTTTACTAGCAAGGTTTTAGATAAGTAAAATTGCTATTAACATTCTTTATGTTAAATTTAAGTATTATTTATTAACTTATCTAATTGTTACGCCATAAAACTGTTTTCTTTAGCCTTTTGTCATATGATTACTGCTTATCTTCTAGATATGTCAGTAGCCTGAGGATTTGTCAATTCAATTTAATAAAAATTTTGTATCGCAATTTGCATAACATCGAAGCATGTTAAAAATACAAAAAAAAAAATCATTATATTTCATTTAGCAAACAAAAATGCGATTAAAAATGTAATTGTAAAAAAATCATTACTGGATATTAATTTTCTTGTCATTGAATCCCTTGTAGTTTAGTAGGTCTATCGGCTGATGATGATGATACTAGGTAAGAGGCTTATTTAATAATATTTTTTATAAGGTGAATTTTTTTAAATTACTTTTAGCAAAATGTTTCTAAGAAGATAACAAGAATTTTTCATGTGAAATAGTGTACTTGTCTGTAAATCATCATTTACCATATACCAACTTGTTTATTATTGTAATCGTTTGCTAACTCATCAGACGTTATGACTTGTTTGTCACAGTGCGTATGTTTTCCTTGATTCATGTATGTATTTTCCTTTCAATTGTAAATACTTTGATCAAACGATACAACAAAACTAAAATTGTAATATGAAGCATACATAGTTACATATGGTTTAATAAAATATATTTCTTAGCAAAAATTTGTTGTATAGTATTTTAAATATTATTTAAATTGTATATTGAAAATTTCTATAATTTAATTATGGAAACAGTAACTATACTAATACAATATAAATATATTTGGTTCATGAATTGTTATTGCCGTTTTTATAAATCACACAAAAATTATACTGTTTTTTTCACTAGAAATCGAAGTATGTTATAGCAGCACCGAATTGGAAAACGGTCATTGAATATGAGCCGGGCTTATTTCTTGGGTACTCAATCTGTCCATTTATTTATTTCTGAATGCTATGTCATCATGTCTATTATAAATAATGATTAAATATTGTATTTCTATTGGGAGTATGATGTTAGTAAGTTTCATAGTTTCCAGCGATTCTTTTTATGTCCTCACTCCACCCAGTGGGGGTCTGCCAACGCTGCACTTTCCGGTGCGGGGTTGCCATTCCAGCACTTTAAGACCCCAACGTCCATCAGTTCCGTACTCAGTGGAACACATTACAAAAGACCTATGTACAGCAGTGGACGTCAATCGGTTGAAATGATGATCACAATGAAGTTTCATGTACTTATGATTAAAACGCTAACATGGGATAATGTTCTATTTTAGTAAATCATTAGTAAAAAAAAGGAACCGTCCATCCGACGTTATTTTCCATCAATACAAAATAATAATGAATTATTCATTTTAATTGTAAAAATGAACGGAATGAGGTTTATTTAATGTAATATTGGACCTCCTCGTACCTATTATCCGATGCCAAGATTATGTTTGATACGTTGGCCGGTCACAGCAGAATGAAAAATGAATTTTTGAAGTCTACTATAAAAGCGTACGTCTTTGATTTATTAAAAAAGATTTTACTTCGGACAGGGTAATATTCTGTTCCGTTCTTTAATATTGAAGTATGTTACTTTTATGGTGGAGTTGGATTTATGCTACAGCGTTATTTAAAATATGGTAAATTTTTTCAAAACTTTACCTTTTAAAATTTTGAACTTCAATCTTTCAAAAACTCGACCAATGTTCATTAAAATAAGATAACAGAGAATAGTTACTAGTATACGACAGCAATTGTCAAGGTAAATATGGAAGAACGTCTTTACAGACAATCTAAATAATCTTGATATACTATCAAGATTATTTAGATTGAGTAATACAATTAAAAATTTGTTAAATAATTTCAGAAGTTATATCAAGAGTCTCTCTTACTCTTGATATAACTTCTGAGGCAGCGCGGGCGACGTGTTTGCATATTACGTAAGCGCCCGTTGTCATGTGGTTTAAGTGCTTACACGTGCATAAAATCACTATTACGTAGTTTTATAATCATAAAAGAAGTGTTTTTTTTTATTCGACGAAGCGAGCCAACGGGTTGTTTACCTGATGGTAAGTGATATATACGCCTGCCCATAACAACGTAGCGCTAGTTAGGAGGGTATACGCAGTACCATATAGTCATATACCATGTAGCTAGTGTAATTACTGGGGTAACGAGCCTCATCATCTTATGTCAGGTGGTAAGCGTAATCCATATACACTGCACCGCATATACACTGCACCGCATTGCGCTGATATCATCCTAACTACCACCACGTTTTTATGGGCGGGCGTATTACTTACCACCAGGTGAACGTCCTGCTCGACTCGTTGCTTAATTGAATAAAAAAAAACACATTATGCTCGTCACCGTAAGACATAGGACTTTAGGACTAGGGTAATGTCCAGTAATTTCACTAGCTACAACGCCTTTAAAACCGTAAGATAGTAATTTTTGTACACTAATGTTTGACGGCATAAATAGGCGGTGTATTGGTATTGTTTCTGGCAACAAGGACCTACCACCAATATAAAGTAACGTAACAGCAAACTAGTCAGTTTTTATACTATCCTTGTCTGCAGTTCTAACCCTTAGTAACAGTTCATCCATGGTAGTTCTCCGCATCTTTCTCTTCGATTAATAAGTACCCAAACGTAAATGTGTTCTTCTTTGACGGATGCCGTACTAATGTAATTACATTATCTAAAAATAACATTAAATTTCTTAAAGTGATGAAGGACGTGTGGATATTTATAAACATTCTAAATAGCTTTGCTTTTATGACCCCTCTTCGTAGTACGTAATTTAAACAAAAAGAAATGTCTTCTCATAGTTAACAACTCATAAACATGTGTTTCTATGTTTCCCTATCATTGACGTAACATGAGTGAGGAACGTATTGTCTGTTTGCATTGGCTGATGTTAATTGAACAAAGCGATATTCAATAAAATGGTCGTGAAGTTGAAGGAAGTTTTACACATGAGATAGCTACAGGGACGCCAGCTCTGTATGTAAAGTTTGTACGTAACATGTTTATTTATTAGAGCAAACGCATGCAGATAGAGAACTGAGATAGTACAAAAAAAAATAATATTTTTTTTATATAGGACTGTTTAATACGCGTTTACTGTTTATTGATAAACAAGGATCATGAGAAGCGACGTTATGCTATGGATTATTTACCTTTACAAGCCTAATAAAGTAAGTGATTAATTTATCTGCAGTCTGCAAACTAGCTGCTAAATTGCAGTTTCGATGCGGTTTTATTTCAGTTCCCATAATCGAACTTGAAATTAAACTGGTTTGTATACATTTTTTTGGCGTTAAAGTATATTATTTGTCAGGAATATTTTCCAAACCATACATCACGTCGGTCTGGAGTGTAGTGGAAAAGCGATTCACAAAGATTGCCTGTCTACAAAGAGATGGCCAATTTGTTGAGAAACTGTAATCTGTAACTGTAATCAGGAAAATGAACACGTATTTCATTAGTGGCTGTTATTGAGAAGATATTAATTGTAGTCAATATAGCTTTTGTATCTTACAGCCACAAAAGGGATAGAACATTGCAGGGTAAAGGCAAAGAGCGCTACAGTAAGAATAAATTTCGAAAGCCCTGGATTAGATTATTACAAAGACAATATTGTTTGGAAATAAATTACCCTTATCAGTTGTAACATTATCAAAAAAAGGACAAACTGGGAGTTAACTCGATAGTAATTTTAATCATTGATGATTAAAAGCAATTGTACAAATAAAAATAAATAACAAAGTTTTAAGTTTGAGCTTATCGGGACTTGCAGTAAAAACATGCATTGTAATATTATCTACATATGTATACATAACTGTTTTCGTTTCACAGTGACTAACTGCTTGTTGTGTAACACAGAGGTCCCTGTCTCGATTTCCAGGAAGTTAGTTGCTGGGGATGATAACGTTAGACCTAGGACTGATATTCTTTTAGAAACAGGGATGGGTTATGTAATTTGCATCGCATAATCGATTGGTGTCAATTTCCTTGAGGAAGGCTTATGTTTAGCTGTGGGCTTCGATTTCTTGATGATGATGAGTAATTTAGCTTGAATAAGTTCTTGTCTTCGCGAATCAGTTCATAAACGTAAACTTTTTTAGCAATAATATGAGGTTATTCTTTCTTTTAAATTAGAGTATGTCGGAGTCCGGTTAATTGCTGTAAGACATTTTTGAGATTTCACAAATATATGATTTCTATATAAAGATTTTATAATGCAAGCTTCTGCTAAGGTTATTGGTAAATATTTAGGTAGGTGATAATAAACAACAACAAATTCGCAAAATTACAAAATTTGAAGCGTAAAGATATGAGAAATAGGAAATTTCTGAAGAATAGGAATAATGACATCGTTAAATGATTATATCGTCAGCGACAAAAAGACATTAGTAAAATCCTTAATGCAAAAGTTTACGGTTAATATTATTTAATGTTGTTTACAACGCGTTAAATGAATTTATGTAATTTAACAACAAAAAAATTTTTTTTTTATTTAACTAGACGGGACGAGCGGGACGTTCACCTGATGGTAAATGATACGCCGGCCCTCAACAACGTCGCGCTAGTTAGGATGATATATACTGCAACACATTCAATACTGCATAATCAATCTTTATTATTGTTCCATTTTTGCGTTTAAATTATATTCAAATGTTTATGGGAAAAACCATGAAGTTTTTCCATAAACTTTACAATGTCAGTTACTTTTTTACATAATTTAAATATGAAATATTTCTTCGGTTAGGTTTATTTTTATGTTATTACCAGAGGATAAGCGTCTGCATGTCCATAAGGATGGAAGAACTGTTGAGGCCGAGGTAAGGGTATTAAAGCTGTATATATAGTGTACGACCACACCTTTTATATATCTTTTTAGTTCGATCCAGACTAAGTCTGAAATATGTAATGTCTTATAACGCTGTTTAGTTTTTGATTTATATATATTAATAATGAAGTAATTAATCCCACGCCGCGTGGGACCTACCCATTTACTAACTTTAGGATAGATATAAATATAAAAAATGCTAGTACATGTATAACCGAAAAAGTTTTCGAAAAAAATTGCTAGGAATCAATAACAAACAACAAAAATCCATATAACAAAAAACAGATGTATAGATATACAGTTTTTTATAATTTTACTACTTCTTAGGTTTTATGAATTTTGTGTTTTGCATACTTTAGATGAATTATTTTAAAGAAATCGTTTATACCGTAATTTTAATCATTTGTAAATATTAAACAGGACTACGTTTCCGTTCGATGCTTTACCCGGAGTAAACATCCGGTGGTATTATTATATTCTAATGATACTTTCATACTGCTACAGCAATCTTGTATTGCGACAATAAGAACATTGTTTGTTTTGAGTCAGTCCCCGCGAAAACACGTTGTTTGATTTAGAGATGGTACTTATCTATCTACAAACAACTATCTCGTCTTATCATCGTTAATAGTTACGGCAAGTATAAAAGGCCGCATTAAAAGAATTTGGCATTATTTGTAACGAACGAGAACAACGAACCACAAGTGTATTTCAATATTGTGATATTATAAACGAACGAATATCGAATCTGGAAAAAACACAGTTAATTAAAAATGAAGTTAACTATATTACTGTTTCTTGTAAGTAATTTTTATTATAATTAATATAACTAAGAAAATCGGCTTAGTTTAGTACGGGAGTTTTTTTTAATCATTAATAGTGTAATGTTAAGTAAAGTATAAAGCATTATTTACTACATGAAAAATAGAGGAAACCAGTTAAAATAACTTCTTGTTCTTAATTATAACTCTCTAATCGATAAAATTTTAGAGAAATACAGTAAAAACATTATAACATTTTAGATGTATTAGTAAGGCAGTGTTAGTGTTGAAAAATTAACTTTGTTAAAATGTTCAAATTTCCATCCCAAATTATTTTTATTGTATAAAAATCTTCGATTTTCCCTGTGGCATAGACGAGTTGATTATTTGTATTACTAAAGTTTGACACGGTTTGTGATATTAGTATTTGTCAAAGAACAGAAAAGTCTTAAATATTATACTTTATTCGTAGAAAGTTTCCCTTGGCAGTGGGTTGTTTTGATTTGTATATCTGTAGGGTTTATTTGTGTTGTTAATACTAGTGTGCGAACAATATTACTTTCCGGCCTCAACGGCTCGGTAGCTATTTTCGTCTGCGTTATAATATGTTTTATATTATTCTGATGATAATCTAAAATGCTAAGTGTTCGGTGGTTTATTGGTGGCAGGTCTCTATTGCTGGAGATCAATTTCGTATTTCTTATGCCAAATTGTAGTGACTAAACATTTGTGTTTTATACTGAAAAGTAGTTGGTGTTATTAATGAGATAACGAACAATGAGATGTAGTGATTATATCAACCGGTGTCAAAACGTTTACTTATATTCAGGTTATATATTTAAATTTTTGTAATCTGACATTTTTTTCAATTAAGCGACGCGACGAGCTGGACCAGGAGCCCATGTCATTGTGGCGCTAGTTAGGATGTTATACACTGCACCATATTGTGTTCGTTGCCTTGAGATATAAGATGTTCAGTCTCGTTACCCCAGTAATTTCACTAGTAACAAACCCTTCAATCCAGAACACAGTAATGGTTGCAAAGTACTGTTTAGCGGCAGAAATGGGCGCTGTGGTACCTACCTAAATGGTCACCGGCAACAGAGACCTACCACCAGTATTATTTATATATCAGTTTCATAATTTATTTAAATTCATATACAAAAATGTTACATGATTCAACCAATTCCTAAAAAAATCGGAAACAAGAGTGAAAAAATATTATAAATATACACGAGGCTCATTTCATTTTTATGTTACTACTAGCTGTTCTCCGTCCGCAGCAAAACGGTCATAATATAAAATTAGACTGTCTAAAATATTCCTTGTAAGTAGGCGCAATCGCAAATGACTTTCCATAGCAACCGTCATTATAGCAACCACATAAATAATACGAAATGAAAAAGTTTATAAAAGTGAATTAGAAATAAAACGATGAAGGATTTATAAATTTCAAAAAATAAATAGCTTATAACTATTTAAAAATCATTTTGCGTCAAATGGTCGACACATTTACTAGTTTTCAAGTGATAGGTGTTACATGGGTTCAAAAAAACCTATTTTCATTACATATAAACACATATAGAATTGTCCTAAATTTAAAATAAATAGAAATATTTAATATTGAATTATATGAATATTTAATTATATATTTAAAAACAAAGATATTTTCAATTTCAGGTTGGCGTTTGCATAGTGACTGCTAAGTATCTACCAAATGAATGGGATAATTCAGGACGATCATTGAGTCGTTATAAGAGATCCGACTCCGACGAATCAGATGGGTCATCTGAAGATGAAAATGATTCAAATAGTAATAATGATGATGGTGATTCACAAAACAATGATGAAAAAGATGAGCAATCAAAGCAAATTGCAAAAATAAAAAAGATGCGACAAAAATTAATGGAAAAACAAGAAAAGGAAAGAAAAAAGCAAGAAGAGATCCAACGTAAATTTGAAGAAAAAATAGCAAAGGAATTGGAAAAGGAAGAGGAGAAACGTCAAAAAGAAAAACGTAAACAGGAAGAAAAATTAGAGAAGGAAAGACAAAAACTAGAAGAAGAGCAAAAGAAAATACAAGAAAAAATTCTTGAAAATGAAAGAAAACGACAAGAGAGAATTCAAAAAGAACTCGAAGAAATAGAAAAAAATACTAGGGAAATTCAAGAAAGTGCAGAGCATTATGCAGAGGACTCAATAAAAGAATTTTTCAAAATTCAAATTCATTCAAAATATGGTATTAATCAATTAAACACAAACTTTGATAAAAAGGAAGCGCTAACGAGATACTTGAAAGAAGAATTAGGTCTTAATATTAATAGCACAGAGAGTGAACGTCGCAAAGCAATATTTGACCTTGTGCAAAATAAGTTACAAAATGCATCAGATATAAATGCATTACAAAATCAAATAATTGAATATATTAAGTTTGTGGGTGTCCAAAAAATTCGCGAAAAGATAGAAAAAAACATTGGACAATTACAAAACAAAACAGAAACTTTAAACAATGTTAATTCCACTTGGGTTCCTTCTGTCAAACAAAATATTGCAGAACAAGTGTCATTTTTAGAAACTATCAAACAAATATTATCAAATGTTTTGCCGCCTTGGTTTAGTAATTCTCAGTCACAAGTTAATTTATCACTTAGTCCCAATGGTGATAATAAAAATTTTACGAGTTTCTTTGAAATATCTCACGACTCTAATAATGTAGTGAAAGCAAGTAATGGTGTTGATACTGTTACAGAAAAAGCTGCTGACAATTTAAGTTCAATTTCTCTTAGTAATTCTGACTTAGGTAAAGTTACAATTATTAATGAGGTAACATCAAACTCCGTAAATAATCCTAAAACAATATCTGATAATGGAGCATCTTCAATATTTAGTTCATCTGTTGTCACAGAACCATCACATACAAACCAAGAGCTTGAACAAAATACGGATGTGTCTTCCAACGATTCCAACATTACAGACATTGTTTCAGTCGATAAAACGATGGAATCTGCTCAAAAACCATTAATTAATATTATTGCTTCGTCGTTGAATTCAGCAGATGAATTTGAGCCATCTTCATTATTACCTAGTCCTCCATTGACAAAAGTGAGCATTTTGTCTGGAAATAATAATGAATCGCTTGATAGACAAAATATTTCTCAGTTTGATGAAGTAAGTCCATCTTTGACACCAGCCAATATCAATTCTTCTGAAAACCAATACATAGAGAGACCTAACAATCCTGATACTTTAAGCACAATTTCCGTAAATGTAACGAACGGATATGTGCCCCTTCCAATTATTGATACGATTCCGTCCTTGATCTCCGCTAATGATGTTAATTCGTCTTCTGTAGTATTTAGTCCTGATTTAAAAAATGTGACTTCATCTTTATTGTCGACAATTAACAATGAATCATACGCTAGTCAAGACATAAATAGTTCTCCTAACATTCCTTCCGTTTTGAACTCAGTTCCCGTGGATACGACTACAGAATTTGTTTCAAATTTAATCCTAAATACTGATCTCTCAGTAAATTCTGTAGATAATAAATCTTTCATATCATCTAGCCCTAAGATGGCAGAAATTAATTCATATTTGGTATTAGAGAATAACAACAAATTTTCCGATAACCAGAACATAGATGGACGTAACAATCTTAATCCTTTAAACACAAATTTCGTAGTTGCAACAAGTGAAAATATTCCAGTTGTTACTGTGGATACAACTCTGTCGGCGACTTTGGCAGATGACTCTAATTCATCTTCTATATTAGCCAGTTCTGATTTAACAAATGAAACTTCATCTTTACTATACAGAATTAATAATGAATTAATTTACGATAACCAGAATATAAATAGTTCGTCCAACAATTCTTCTGTACCAAACTTACTGGACGTGACTACAGAATTAGTTTCAAATTTAATTTTGAACTCTGTTTTATCAGTTAATTCTGCAGGTAATTCATCTTTTTTTTCATCTAGTAGTAAAAATATAGATGAGACTAATATTTCAAACATTATTTCTACAGTTGCAACAACAGAAAATATCCTAAATTCAATAATTGATATAATTTTGTCAGAAAACTCGACTACTGATTTAGTATCAGGTAATAACACAGACCTTCCCGGTAATCAAAATATAACTGACTCTCTGAAAAATGTTTCAAATGTAGTAGACGTAACAACGGAATTTGTACAGAGTCCAGTAGAGGCTGTTACTTCAATCAATCTTGTAGATAATGCTAATTTATCGTCTTCATCACCTAACCTTGGATTGAGTGAAGATGTACCAAATGTAGGTTTTAACATCAATACAGAATCTCCCAACAATACATTAAAAGAAGCTATTATTTCTGTGGGTGAAGTGTTTGATATCAAAAATGATATTCAACAAAATGTTTCAAGTAAAAGCGACAATAATAATACAAACAGTGAATCCAGTTTTCAGTCAATTCTATCTCAAGTCCCAAATATTAACGTGAAAGTTGAGCCAACAAATCAGACCATATCTCCTAATGAATCTGCTATCGATATCGGTGGAATATTTAACACAGAACAACAAGTAAGTTTTAATGAAGTAACATCACTAAGTACAGAACAAAGTGTAATAGCAGAAACAACGCTTCAAGACGTATCAACAGGTGAAACCATATTAATAAACCCGGAAGCAATACCTATCAATGCAGTTCCAGAAGAGCCTGGTGCTTTGATAATCGATGTGGTTAAACAGTGAAGTTTATTTCTTGCCTTAATGTAATTAACGAAATTATTTAAATGTACATTCTTAACAAAGTCAATCATTTCATATGTTTATATTACGTTTACTGTTAGATCAATAAGCAATAATAAATTGTGGCTTATAGAAGCATTTATTTTTTTATTTTTATTGTTGTGTCTAAATTGTGATGCGGTGTTGACAATAGTTAGAGCAATTTACATAATGTAGTGATTGCTACAATTTATACTATACTCTCTTACAGAATTGTTTAAAGTATTAAAAATATTTCACAATTACAAATAGGCTGTTATTTTATGAAAATAAAAACACTAAATTATATTATGTATATATGTATATTTTACTACTGACTTTCTCTAAAACATTTTTACATTTTGGCTTTATCATAGGTATACTTAAAAGGAATGCTTAAAAGAGGTATTTTTTATTTTATTACCCTCGTATATTTTATTATTAAAATAGAAATATTATTAAAATGTACAAGTAAACTAATAATTATCAAAAATTCAACATGTGTCAAATCCAATATTTATTACTTGAGTTGGGTGGATTAGGATAACTATGCTGGTTAAGAGGATCCACCATGTTGGGAAAGGAATAAGGATCGTTCATATATTTGTATTCACTAGATAAACCAGCTAAGCTCATATTTAACGAACTATGAGATGGGCTCCAGTTAGTAGCCGTCGAAGGATCCACCGATACTTTAGAATAATCCGTTGGCACTTTCGAGTATTCACTACTTGGTAACTCCTTATTATAGTCACTCGGAGCAGCTTTCACAAATGATTCATCACGCGGCTCTATAACTTCTTCGCCTGTCACTTTGTCGTCGCCTTCATTTTCTTTCGGCAAATAATTAATAGTTTTATTATAAACGTCATTATTAGGATACCGCGGGTAATCGTTTCTTGGTACACTTGGGTCTAGTAATTGGCTATGAGGTGGAGCGTTAGTACCCGTTACAAGATGCCCAAAAGTGGAACCAGATGTACTTGGAAAAGCAGCGCTTTGGAAAGCTTGATTTAAGTGTTGAGACTGAGCCATAAGTTGGTTATAATTTGCATATTTTTGATGATGCCAACTATCTGCATGTTGAGGATGATGTTGTGATAGCGGGGGGATTTCCCCCGCTGGGTATGGACATGGTATTTGAGGCATTGGTATTGTAGAGTAGCTAGCAAGCGTCTGTGCTGTATTGGATCCAGTATGTTTTCGTAACCGCGCTCGACGATTAGAAAACCAAACCTGGAATATAAAAATGATTTATCATCATAAATTAAACCCAAAATCTGATAAAATAAATAAAGTAAAAGAATAAACGTTATTTTTGTTTATAATGATTATACTTGTAAACTACAAAACTAATTAAAAACATTTAATAGAATATTTTATCAGTAAAATAATAGGAAACTTTATGTTAGATATGTATATTTATTAAGTTTGGTTTTCTACCTGTATTGTTGAAATTTTTTTATTAGTTATTGTTAAAGCATAGAAAAGATATCCAGTATTTTGCAATTCTCATTGTTACAAATTACACCAAATTGTTATTCAGTGCATAATTAAAAGTAAAACCTAAGTACAACAAAAGGGTTAATGTAAGATCAGAACAGATAAACAGACAATTCACGATATGTTCAGATAAACATCCCCATAGGAATGTGGATGGATTCGAACATTTTCTTGAAGAAAATTGACTAACATGTTTTAGTACTAAGTGATGGGATTTATAATCTTTTTTTTAAATGAAGGATTGAAATGTAGGATTTAACAAAATTATTTAAACAATGTAGGTATACCAAAAAGATAGAAAAAATATTCGTATGAAACAGAAATAAATTTCGGATCTCCTCGGCGTCTTATTTTTTTTTATATAATTTGATGCACTATGGTTTGGTGCACTTTGGTACAAAAACAAGAAACTAGTAAGTGTTCTTACAATTTAATGAATTTGGTAACCAAAAGACATTTGTGTAGAAGAAATTAAATCACCGGTAATAAGGTTCTTATATTAATCCTTAACGTAATACTATATTAAGTTCTACATGATTTAATATCATCATCATCATTAGGTGCTCTCTTCAAACTGAAGTTTGGGGATCAGATTTATAAACCCAATTCGATCTTCAACTATTCTTTTTAACTGATGGTATTAAAATGCGGACCACTCCTTTATGTCCACATTATTAAATATATTTTTTTATAAATCATCCAAAAAATTCGCACCTGAATCCTAGCTTCTGTAAGTCCTGTTTGCAATGCCAATTCTTCTCTTGTATAAACGTCTGGATATTGTGTTCTATGAAATGCTCTTTCTAGTGCATCCAATTGCTCACCGGTGAACGTCGTGCGTGACCGACGCTGCTTTCTCTTTAATGTTAAACCTGGCTCGGATTCAATGTCAGAAGAATCTGAACCTCTTCCTATAGACGGAAAGAATCATTATTAAAACTGAAATTATAAAAAAACAACAGAAAAAAATCCCGAGTACGTTTTGGCTTCATGCTAAACACTGAAAGTCAATTTGTTTTCAGAGAATATTTTTAAGTAAAAAATTTGTGAACCATTCTGACATGATTTTTAAAACATTCAAATGTATAAGTAGTATTTAAAATATAAAACAGTAATAAATGTTATGTTGAAAATTCATTTAATCGTAATTTATATGTGATTAATGTTATAGTTTTTTATTTTGTAAAAAGGTCTTAAGTAGACTTAAAATTTTTATGACATTGTTAGAAAAATCATTGCAATGAATCATACCGATGTGCTATCTGATCTACAGACATATAATTACCATAATGCGGATTCATTATTTATTCGCCGTCGCACGGAACCAATTTGTCTTCTTTTTTTTTTTAAGCACGCGTATTTATTAACAACGGGTTTTTTGTTAAGCCCCACATCACGTTTTAATTCGCCTAAATCAAGGAGCGTCAGTTCGCAGCCCAAGCGATCTCATTTATAAATCGGTAGCGGCATCTTACGGAAACTGATTTTAAAAAATGTTCGTAACAATGCACGGCTTCGCCCTTAAAACTGTTTAAAAATGCGGCTTATATTAATAGCCTTTTGAAAGAAGTCAAAATTGAATGAAATGAAAAAATAGGGGCTCAGTGTGGCTCGGTGCGGCGGAATAAGGAACACCCATTGCGGCGGCTTCTTTGTCGGCCTCTTTGCCGTCCGGGTGACATTTTGGCACCATTCAATATTTTGGTGTCGCGATCTGGATTTATGACACGCAAAAGGAAAAGTTCGCGGGTCTTAATATGTTGGATGTCGTTTGAGTTTAATCTTCGTACGTAGCAACGTGCAAATTGCTGTTTTAAAGTTCGCAAACAACATATATATTAAAGAAGCAGGAATTATGGATATATTTTTAATAAATTGTTGATTGACTTCTAATATAATAGAATAATTTATCTAATTAATTGTTAGTGGTGTTTTCCCGAAAGTAGTAGTATTTACGTGGAAAGTTGAATACAAATATGCAACTTATGTCCAATGTCGCGTGAACGATCTCTTTACGAATCTCAAAAACTATAACAAATATGGTAAACACGGCCCACGACGTAATGGCTGCGAAACCAATGAAAAAAGGAAGCATCGTAATAAAATGATTTACATTGCTCAAGTTCTATGGCTGACTCGTAAGACAGGGACAAAATTATTTTGTCTTTTTTGTACAGACTTTGATCATAACGTATGGGGCTAAATAACTCTCGGTACCTACGTAGGTCCCATTAAACTACCTGCAACCTTACCACGTGGGTATAGGGACCATTTCGTTAGTTATTCGAAAATA
Organism: Ornithoptera alexandrae; assembly: GCA_029030555.1. Taxonomy (NCBI): domain Eukaryota; kingdom Metazoa; phylum Arthropoda; class Insecta; order Lepidoptera; family Papilionidae; genus Ornithoptera; species Ornithoptera alexandrae. The sequence continues at coordinate 1,816,912 of JARDVY010000064.1, read as the reverse complement.
AAATAAAACTAAAGCTGTAAAGGATTTTATGTTCAAAGAAATGCGAGAAGTTTATACGTGGAACGCGAGTGGGAGAGAGTATGAGAATCTTTGGCGATTGCCGAAATGTGACCCCGTGAAGACGCCGGCAATGTTCAAAAGTCATAATTTGAGAGTTGAAAGAGCGGCGGCAGCGGTTTAACACCTTCATAATCTGGCTTCATTAAAACGGGCCGGGTCGGCCTTTGTTTCAGCGGTTTGTTCCGATGTTAACAGATGGCCGGATTAGCACGTCTGCGCTCTGGGGGCGTACGCTCTTTGTTTTTCCTCGCGATTTTGAGTACTTTCTTAATGCTCCCCTTAAATTATTTTTGTTAAGCTGCAATAATAAATGAAACCAGTTTCGGATTTAAATCTTTAGTTGAAAGGCACATAAAGCATAACTTTTAATATTAGTTATAGAAATAAACAAAAATTTGGTATGCTTCGAAATAATTAATGGTTATTACAAAGTTTAAGGTACAATTTCGATTTGAATTTCTACAAAGTAAGGAGTTTATTGTTGTTTAATAATTAAAAACGTTTAACCATTAAGCATTTTTAGCTTTGTAATTCCATTTTCAACTTGTAACACTCTAGGAGGGCTTACATTGAATAATGTGATGAAACAAAGTCGTGTCGAATACGAGATGACAAAAGATAAAAAACAAACAATCACTAAGCATTTGAAGTACGCGCGTGCTCTTCGGGATAGTGGAGTACTTTTTTTTCATTACGCGTGGTGAGAGCCCTTTACGTTATTAACACTATTGAAATGGAATCAATCGGGGCAGAAAATACTTTGAGAAGAACAATTATAAAGAAAATAGATCAACATCATCAATTATAATAAATATGTTGATGATTAACAATATGTTTCCTAATGAAAGTAAATCCGACGAAATGACTATTGATCATCAATCTTTTGTAAGGCTTATGTATATGTGGATTATATGTAAAAAGCTGAGCAAATGAAAATTTTTTCTCAATTAAGTTTTAAAGAAATCGAAAAATGGGAAACTGTATTTGTTTCAGTATGATTATTTATTTAACGTAGAACTTTAATCTGAAAACATATAATAATTACATAGCGGTTGAAAATGTTCCTAAATCGGAATTTGTGACAGCTATGACTAATGCATAGAAAATAGTTTGACGCTTTTTGTAATACCTGCATCATGTATTACTAGCGATTGTGTCTTCGTGGTGGTTCTTTGTAATAGTCCATCTGCTCTCCAGCGCGACATTAGTTGATTCTAACGAGCGATGTTATTAAACAAATGTGAGATTTTATCGCCACCTCTTTTTGTATTGTTCTGATGCGATGTGAAAGTGGATCGCTTGTTTTATCTTGATGACATTTACGGCGACAATTTCGTACATAATGTATAAAACATGTATGCATGTGTAATTTGCAGTTACTTCTCTTGATTGTTGTAATTTTGCAAAGAAATAAATATGAAAATACTGGTATTCCAGAGAGTAAGTATTTTTTTCTTATACTAATATTTTAAGGATGTTTTTGTAAACAAATGATAAGAACCAATTAACGTTTAGGTAATTTATTCCTTTAAAAGTATTAGAAAGATAAAGTTAGTAAGAAAATATAATTTATAGTACTGTTAACGGATCTAAAAGGTCATTCCTATATTTCATTACACTTTTCGCGACGAATTATATTGGTTTCAGTTTATAAAAAATTACCGCATACAAAACGTGGGAAATTTAACATGTGAATGAGTAAATGAAAATCTCTTAATTTTGTACTTTTTCTGTGAATATCGATTTGTTGCAATAAAAAATAGTATAATAAATAGAATAATTGAAAGGTTTAAAACATATTTCTTTTAATAGTTTCAATAACTTATTGTCCGTTGGTTAGATCAAAGTAGTAAACGTCGCCGATACAATATTTAAATGCAAAGCACAATCAACTGGGAGACAAAATATAGTGCGGACAATGAAGGATACCATGTTGTGACAATTGTTGGTGTTTTCAGCAATATGAGGAGGCGCGACGGGTGTCCGCGGCTAACTTTGTCGGTTAAGTTTAGAATAAAATTCGTAAACGCAAGCCGCCCTTTAACGCCTCGAGAACAAACTGTAATATTTTAAATGCCAACAATGACGCCTTAAGATTTGTGTGCGGAAATTGATTTTTTGACCGTTCTCGTGTGAATGCTTTGCAGGTTGCCGCTTTTGCAAAATAAGAGTAAGTAGAATAGGGAAGTTATTGTACAATATCCCACTCACAGGTAGGGTTGCGGGTGTGAATCTATCGGTATTTTAATGTATAAAAACTGCACATTATAAAAAAACAATACCGCTGTATGTGTACATTGTATGTTATAAAAATACTGAGAGCAAAATCATACGCAACTTTCTCAAGAGATACTAAAGTAAATAACACCATCGTCATCATCAGCCTATACGTGTCCGCAGGTGGACCTGGGCCTCCCCCGAAGATTTTTACGTTTGTAGGGGTTTATTTGAGGGTATTGACACACCACCCTGGCTCAATGAGGGTTGGTGGGAGCCAGAGCCTCATTTGTTGATTAAAAGGATGGTCTACGATCTGGTGAGGTTTGCTTGGGTCCCGTAAGTTGTTGTGAGGGACCACTTACACCCCTTACTTGAAGTCAATTAAGTCATGTGAAATACTTTAAACGCTTACCTCCAAGAATACCATCAATGCTGTAATCTTTCTTCCCATCTGGATCTCTTGAACCGCCACGTAATAATCGGGAAATAGAAGATATGCTCGGTGGGTCTGTAACTCCCTCCTGAAACATTTTTGAAGATAGGCACATGAGGATTTTTTCTTATTTCGTATTACTGTCTCCATACGTAACGTGTAATAAATATTTCGTACAAATTATCACAAAAGTTAGGACTCAAAATGCTTTTACAGATTGCATAATGAATCAGTAAAGTTATACTTGTTTTATATATTATATAATTTTTTAAATATATAATATATGCCGTTTTTTATTATTTGTACGTAAAATTACAATGTAAAACTCTCTTCTTAGTGGAATAAATATGTTTAGGTGTATACATGATTATTTGAATACATTTTATTATCAGTGTACGATCCGATTTCATAGAGAGAAATCACGTAAGAATTGTATCATAACAGAGTATTTAAGAGTAACGAGTGGAAAAAAAATAAAAAAAATGTAGAGCTCTGCATTAATTATTTTAACTAGGCGAAGATTGTAGATTTACCAGTGGTAGTACAAAAGTTATGATTCATAGCACAGCATAATCGCTATCTACTATTTCATAATCGAGTTTCACAAAATTGGCAATCGCAATGACCGCGGCGAATATCGACGGAGCGTGAATCCAGCAACTGTCTGATCTGTAATAAATCATCTTGAGGAGTCTATCGGAATTTCATCGGTGCAGTTTTCAAGTACTGGTCTCACTCAAAAGCAAAGCGACAATATCGTTTTAAATAAAAATGATTGTTAGCAACATTACGTATAATTTCTAGGATATCTGTATAACCATATTCATGCACATACTGTGCGAGTAAAACTGAATGGCTTTTTTTTTTGAAGATACGTTTTCAACTGATTATGTCTAATACTGCTCTGAAGTTATTTGCTTTATTAACTACGGAACTCAAGAAATAATTGTTTAATAATATTGTAGTCACACAACTCATACCTTTATTAATTTTTCACGTATTTCCCAAGAGAATATTCCTGGATTTTGCCGTTTCAATTCTTCAATTCGCGCTTCAACTTCAGGTGTTGCTACCCTTGGTTTTGATCCGCCAATGACACCTGGTCTAATTGACCCTGTCTCCTAAGCAAAAAGAGGATATTGGGACCTTTTTAGAACGATGTTGATCGCATAAAAAGATTTTGTTACGAAGATTACGTTTAGTTAAATTGCCACTAGTCTTAAAAAATACGGAAATTTGCAGCATCTTTTATATGTATTTAATTGATTTTGACTATTAATATCGTAATTACTAATTATTTTCGTGCGTACATAATCGATGATTTTATGTTCATGTAGTTTTTTTATCTTGGTGTAAGAGCTATTTATGAAAATAACTTAGGTTTTACCTAATGCGGAAGGAGCGGTTTGTATAAAACGACACATATTTTGAAGCACCATTACTTTGACAATGGATGTAAATGGGTTAGTGGAGGTCGCTACGGGGCACGTGGAGCGTAAATAAACATTTCCTGGACGAAACAATCACCATTATTGTGGCACGTAGGTACACAGGGGTATTAGTGAAAACAAACCTTCAGGCTTGGCCGCGCAGAAAATCAATAGCAATTGTTTCATCGGCTACTGGAGAAGAAGTGTCTGGAGATTAACTAGTATAATGTGTAATTATATGGCTATGAAAAACGTGTAATAATAAAACTACGAATTTTATTAATAGTCGAAGTAAAAAGTAACTTTTTTCGGCTAAATCTAACACTGACCTGTCTACTTGTGGTTTATTAAAAAGTTTCTAAAACCTTAGAAGTGAAGTTTGAAGGTTGAGGGTCTCTATAAAAATAGCTTAGAGAGAGCAAAACTTAAAATTATATTGCTACAACTTAGTGATAGATAAATTTTAAACTATATTTACCGCTGTTTCAAAACAATAGAGAAGTGTTTATTAGAGGCTGTAAATGGTATCACCACATGTGGTAGAGAATATTTATTTATTTATTTATTCTGTCTAATCATGGGTTGTAATTTTTTTTACTACGCTTGCACATAACAACGCGGCGGTAGTTAGGATGGTATAAACAGCACCACATTGAGCTCGTCGCCTTGAGACATATAATGTTGTCTCGTTACCCCAGCAATATCTCTAGCTATAACTCCCTAGAATCCAGAACACACGGCACTACCATTTGACGGCAAAAATAAGAGCTGCGGTGGTGACCAGTAAAAAAACTTGTGTAAAATCTTTCTATGAAAGCTGACCAAACAGAAATTATCCTGTCTCATGTTTTCAGTGTATAAAAAGTATATTTTATTAAACAATATGTTTTTTATAACACTTCTTTTTCAGTTTTAAACAAAAAGAAATAATCCATATTTATACAACTTATTTAAAGTGTTATTTACATCAATCAATGTTGTTGTTCTCATTTAAGTGGCAAATAGATTTAATGAGAAATCAAGTTCTTTAAATCGAAATTAAAAAAAGAAGATGAACAGTATATATAATGAATTTTTAGTGATTATATTATTTACTTGCCGTATTAAATAAATTTAAACCCCCTCACCTGGTACCTATTAAGAATTTTGGAGACACAGCCGTGTGATACACGAAGTTGACGGGAGATCACGCAGGGTCGCACTCCTGCTGCTGCCATCTCGACGATCTTCAGCCTTATATGATTTGGCAAAGGCCTTCCATTGATGAACAAACCGCCGAGCTGGTTCACCCGGCCCTGTCCTAATTCCATGTAAGTACATCTTAATCTAGTAATAAGGTTAGTTTTGGTAACGACTGTTTACTATTTTCCTTTTTACAGTCTAGTAGTTCAGTATAACACTGACTTGGAGTTTTATAAATATATTTTAATCTACTAAATGAGTAATTATTATATTTGGCAAGGGTTAGGGATTATATATATAGTTATCGTTAAACGTTTCTTATATTCATTAAAACTAGACCTATCAAACTTTTTAATAAACAGTCAGTGAATAATATGATTTGGTGTTAAACTTTGTCTGAACTTAAATGTTTCCATAGACTCAGAAGTTTATTACTGTAAGTACTTAATGCTACTTATGAGCATGCTGCTTCATAAAGGCTGATACTAAATTTTTCTACACAGTAAGCTCTTGTCGTCTATTAATCCAAGTTCTTCATAATATTTAATAATTACAATGTAACTTAAAAAGGAAGTACTATTAAGGTAAAAGTTTTTAAATTTGTTTATAAAAATTTTGATTGTTCCATGACTTTAAATATAAATTAACTTAATATTTGAAACATGAAAATTAGTTGCTTTTATCAATGGTTATCAATAAAATATACTTTGATTAATAAATCGAAAGAATTAATAGTTTCACATTTAGTAAATGAGAATGAAGAGTTTTCATTCGCACTCTGTGTTTTATTTGAAACAAAGCTTGTGAGCTGTACCAAAACAAACTGTATATTATATTTAAGTATCTTTTAGTAAAATCTAAATAGCAGCTTTTTATTTAAGATAATTATGCAAAATTTATGGTATCAACGCCAAAAAGATAATTTAAAAACTTTTGCCTCTGTTTGTTTATTTCATGTAATCTCCGCAAACGAGACCGATTTTGTTAAAACTTTCACTGAAATACCGACGACCGACGTTGTTAAATATAACTGAAGCTATTTTTTTGAAAAACTTTTCCTATTATAAATAAAATTTATAATTTAAAATCGTTAGTTTTCTGAGAACTATAAATATTAGCATGTACATGTATTTTCTCATGGCATTTGTCATAATATTACTTCCTGTTATATTCATCCCAGATGGTAGCGCAGAGTCTAAACTATGATAACATTTAATTTTCATTACACTAATTGTTACTATTAATAATATATATAGGTCAATGTAGGCAATAAATATATGTACATTAGGAAGTCTTCAGGGCACCAAAAAGTCATTGTAACACACAGTTATTTGTATGACTTTGTAAGACTTATTGATACAACTTAATTTAGCTAGTAATGTGTATACGGATATTTAAATGCATTTTTTGGAACTATTACACAATTTTTAAAGTTAATGTCGATTTTAATTTAAAAGGTTATAATTTTTCCTTAAATGTGACTATCAGAACACATGTGTAATATAAAATAGATTAAAAGTATATGTGCAATGTTAAATATGTTACATTTTCTTACAGACAGTACAGGGAAAATTTTAAAGTTATTTTAAATTTGAGCACGCTTTTACAAGCCTAATTTTACTACTTGGATTTTCGTAGATAATGTTAAAGTTATTAAAGTTTAATATAAATTAGTAGGGTTAAAATAAAGTATAATAAATAAATAACAATATTATTTATATACCCTTACCTACCCACACATCCATACCATTTTGGTGCCTTTCCATAATGGTATGACTGTCACTACGAAGTTCTCATCAAAAGTCTTGTTCACAGGTTATTTCAATCACTAGGGTCGCAAATCGGGCATCTTTAATTCGCACTGCTAAATATTTACCAAAAACATTAAAATGTATGATTAAAACTTAGCACCGTAAAAACGTCACAAATTGTGATTAATATCTGTTTGCATTAAATTAAATGGAGGATACCAAAACACATAATTTAAATTGATTATCACCCATTTGTATTTGCATAATTAAAACGACATGTATAATTAATTGCGTTGTCATAAATATTGTGATCGGAATAAGTGTCTCGTGCGGTGGCGACGCGTTCGGTTGTAGACGTCAGTCTTATTCGACTATAGCTATGAAGCCTATCAGACGGTTTTGTTTTTTTTTCTATTGGAAAAAAGATCGATAGATCGCGTTATCTTTTTTTCTGCGCGTGAGTGCAGCAGAGGAGGTTGTATGGAACTGAGAGTGCCGCTGTGTTTGTACGGATAGGTTTACGAGCGGTGGTGTGTGCGTGCTTTGCTGAGGAGGATTAGTGTTGAGGTCCAAGTGTCGGTGTGTGAGTGAGTGCACATGGAACACACCCACTTGTACAAGTGGAAGACGTGTAGTGTCGTCGTTTGAAGATATTTTTAGGATTCGTCTTTATTCCATCAACTATTTTACAGCACATATCACGATCAATAATTTTTTTTTTAATATTTTTTAAACAAAAGTCGACTACTCCGTTTACTTGTAAATTTAAAAAGTACATGTAACATGAATAAAATAAATTAATAGGCGAAATATGTAAAAATATTTTTCGTGTACTTCGGTAACCGGTTTATATTTAATATTAAAGTAAACGGTTTATTTTTGTTTACATGAGTGGCTGAACATTTCAAAAAATTATTTTATTAGTTAAATGTATAAACAACTATAGCAATACAAAATATTCCTTAAAAATCACCCTAAAACATGTCCACTTATTTTTATGTAAAAGACCCAGACATTTTTGTCACCCGAGTGCCATACCAAAACAGGCGCAAGCGCAATTGGAGGGGACTCAGTTCTGCCCACTCATTTAATGCGAGTCTACAAAAATATACACATCTCTCTCTTACTAAACAAAGGATTTCAATTGTAATATAACTTAAAGCATTTTTTAATACTATGAAAAATATTTGGTAAAGACTTTTAAAAGATAAGTATTTTTAACTTCAATAATATATTCCTGTTCTTGTTGCAAGAAGAACTTTTTGATTAAACATTTACGCTTTATCTTAAAAGCTTACTTTTATAAAGCTTATTACTTTGGTCGGTTTGGTCAGCAGAGTGTTAACGTAAAGTAAAATGCAAAAGCAATACTTTTACGATTTCATTATTACGATTTTAATTAAGAGATTTAAATCAAAAGTATTCAATGGCTAATATTATGCGGTCATTTAAATGTAACAAATAATTAACTATAATGAATAAAATACAAATTTTATCTGCTGTTCCTAACAATATATTTAATTATTTAAATTCTATTTCACCCAATATTACACAGTAAATGGTATTCCACGTGTCCCGAATTAAGCAGAGGTTTTATATTAGGATTCTAGGCTAAGTTAACAGTAAGATCTACTTTAAAAAAGTAAGTACATTTATTAAAACGCAAAAATTTATTAAAAATTGTTGATGTTTGGACTGCATTATAATATTTTTTTTACACTATTTATATCTTATATTGTACAAATTCTAAGTAAAAGTCAATAGTTGCCACAAAAGACTGATTTACTCGTATTATAATTCAAATAACAACCACATGGTTCAGTTTTCTTTGAGTCTTATTTTCTTAATAAACAGAGTGATGATCAGTTCCATGGTTAATTCATAATATAAATATAATAAAATACAATTTGTTTATTTCAAGAATATATTATAATATGAATATAAATTACTATGCAATGTATAATTAATAACTTACTTAGGAAACTGTTGATATAAGAATAATTGAATAAAAAAACTGTAACAATAGCACCATTAATATTTAAATTTGAAGAGAGTTTTGAATAATTAAAAGTACTTGTCAATGTTCATAATATTTTTTAATAAACGCATAGTTTTTCTTATAATTAAATTAGAACTTAATGTTACCATTGGACACAGGACCTTTCCTTACGAAGATAGTAAAGCCCATTTATCGACCTCGCTGTCCGTTGGCAAATTTGGTATTTATACTTATTTATAATTTATCTAAGGTTGTTTATGATTTTTATATACAAATCTATTATCGGTTCTCAAACTTATGTACAATTTCAAAGCATTCATTTCGAGTTTTTTTTTTTAGTTACTAAAATTAATACTTCTACAGCCTTCTAAGCTAATTACAATGTTTCTTCTCCTTAATTTTGATAACATTGGGTAGCTACACGACCTCCACTATTTACAAACGAATGTTATAAGTTTGAAAAATGCTGCCCTAGCCTGTGATTGATATGTGGGTAATCCTACTGCAAATACTAATTTGTACCTTAGTTCTTTTACAGAAAATAAAGATATAGTACAGTAAATTTGTAAAATAAATATATATTTGTAGCTAGAGAGCGAGTGAAACTCGGTAACTGAAATATTTTACGCAGTTATGTGTACTATTTAGTACAAAGGCAGAGCGCCGTCTCTGCGTTACTTCAAAGTGCTTGCGCTAACATTGTTATGTTAGAAGTTTCATTGAAGGTGCATAGAAAGCATAATTTTAAAACAACATCAAACATTTAATAAACATCCCCTTTGCAAAAATATTTCAATATTATAATTAAGCTTATTATTTCGCATGCTATTATATAAATCAACACATTTTTAAAATAGCTATACTTCTGATAATGACCGTACCGAATAGATGTTATAAAAAAATGCTAAATCAATAGTTTTTATAACGTTATTCTTCAAATAATCTTTCGAGAACTATGTTCCGGTTTTCGAAAAATTCATCAAAGGTAATTTAAGGTAAGCTTGATCAAGAGTCCTTGTTGCAATTTAAAATAGAAATGCGATTAGCAATACCTTACAGTAGTTAGTTTATCTTACAGTTTACCGTTTTGTAATGAATGAAGCGCTTGAAGTTAAATTAGTTATAAATCACCGTATTATTCTTATATTTCAAGACAACATAGTAATCATAGTACTACTTTTTATCTTACTATCTATATTGCTTAAAGAAGGAAACATTTGAACACTCCAGCTTGGCGGCAGGGATTGGAGTTGCGTGGTATCACTCACTCGAAGAACATCTCAATAGATTTTTAAATGTATTTTAAAGAGATCGAGATATAATATGGGTGGTATGTTTCTCTTATAAACATTAGACAACAGCATCAATTCCTGTCTGAAAGTCGTAGTCCTAGTAGTATTATATTTATTTAGGAGGCTGCTCTAAGAAGTGTAATAGACAGATCATAGTGGTTTTAACATATAATTTACAACAAACGTCATTTATTACTTTACGCACACAAACATAGTATGAGACCATTGTAAATAACTTTTAGAATAAACTGTCTAGTTATTCGTGTTAAACGTTAAACGATTTTTTTGATATTAAATTACATAAATTCGTTCATTAAACCATACCGTAACAGGTAATATGTAGTAGTAAATACAAATAAACAAACATGTAAAGTTTTAAATAGCCCATAACAATTATCCTAACGTATTTATAAACATTACAATTACTAACTACTTTACGTATTTGCAGTTTATGAAAAACTAGTATAAATTTACATTTAGTGTTTTTTTTTGGTGTATTAGGAATAATAGTGTCGTTAAGCGAAGAAAACGGCAACAAAGGTTAGAAGCAGAATAAATTCTAATTTGTACGGTGAAGGCTACGAGGGGCAATGGAAAATTGATGTTAATCTCCTTATTAAGTTTACACTAAACAGATACGGCCCCACGGAAGGTTTTCGTGGCATTCAATTTCGCATTAAATTGCTTATTTCCACGGCACAATAATTTGTAACTGTATCGGTTTACTGCTTTTTATTAACAATAGATAAACTACCTGTTTGACAATTAGTTTAGAAAATGGATTTTTCTCACGGTTTTGGAAAGTAAAAAGTTATTTGACTTTAATTTTTAGTGTCAAATTGTAAATCTGTATAGCTAGGTTAATCGGGTATAAGCTGCTTAGGATAAATAAGTTGTGAGATATTATCGATATTAATAGTTTGATTAAAAATAAAAAAAATTGGAAATGAGCTACTTTTCCGGAACAGATTTGCAAAATGTTTATTACAAAGTCGGATAGAACTTTCGTCTATAAGGGTGATAGTTCTTTTATATGACTTCTTTTAACCTTTTGGTTATGAAATATATGAGTAGATTTTTTCCTGATATTAAATTAACCATATTTTCATCAGACCACTCTGAATAGTATAGAAATGTAATTAAAATTTGCATTTGTATGTTGTATGTTTGTTCTTTGATTTAAAAAAAACTTAGTAACGGACTTTCTCAAAGCTCGTGAGATCAGCTTCTTGTAACACTGGTAGCATCAAACTTATCAATGGATTCCACGGAATGAAATGCTATTGTAAAACATCTTTCGGTTACAAAACGAAGCAATGAAGTTTTAACGAGAACGTTCCAGCTTTAAGTTGGTTCCTCTAAGATATACTTTGGCTTGGCGTATGCCAATGGGATTTTTTTATAGCCAAACCTACGTCAGAGGCTATCAATGAAGTCCACTATAGTGTTTGTGTTAAGTCATCGTATTTTAATGAACCGTCGATGACATGCTGTACGAGTAATAGACTCACGGCGTTATTCTTTTTAGCGCTGAATTTTTTACTTCTGTCGGTCTGTTTTTGGATTGTAGCGAGGAATCAGAAATAAAAAATGAGTATCTTTTTTTACGATTTATTTTTTAGCGCGTATACTTGAATATCCTTAAATGTAGTAGCTTACTTGTTTAATTTTAATGTTTTAAAATGAGCGATGAGTTTACACTGCACGTTTTGATATGTTCCATGTAATACTTTTAAAAAAAATTATTTACTGTTTAGCAAACGTTTTAGGATCTTCAGATTCACATAATCTTTTTTACTAAAATTTTGTATTAATATTGCAATAATGAAGTTGTTTAAATTCAGTTAATTTTCAACAAACCTCTTCTGAATACACTGAATTATATCAAATGTATTTTAGTTAATTTTCATTGTGATTTATATTGATAAACATTTTCTGTAAATTGCATATGTAGTAGCGAATATAAGTAGATTAGTTCAAATTTATCCTGAAAATAAGTACGAAATTCGTAATTCATTACATACTTTCTAACGTTTAAATAATGTAATAAATATAATAAAAAAATAAAATAAAAGATAAAACTTTTATATGAGTAGCAAAATATCTTTACGTGCGTCGACAGAATAAATATATGAAAAACTTGTTAATTATTAAGAATTCAACAAAAATTTTTTTAATGTGCTGCAAATAGTCTGCAAGTTTTTTTTTAAAAATCAAATCACAGCAGGTGGCTTTTGCTTCCAGTTATATTCTCCTGGTCAGCAATGATTGGTTACCGGAAGTCCCACTAAAGGCATTGGAGCGACAAAAGCTCGTTACTGTCCCACTCTTGTTGAATCCTGACTCATTTCCTTGACGTTTTTGTCAAGGATTTTTATATCGTGTTTAATGTTATTTCTCACAGATTTGGTAAAAAAAAACTTTCCTAGGTGACTTGCTTTTGTGAAATAATTGCTAATATTTTTTGTTTATTTTTAAGTTTAATTTTTATGAAATCTATTGATTAATATCGATTTTACTGAAATTTTACTAAATTTTTAACTCATATTGTAGTTTAGTTTAGAAATCATATTTTAAAAAAGATATTCATTTAATAGCTATGTGGAAACATCAGATTACTGTCTCCTCATTGACGAAATTATTTTCGAAAAAAGTAAAACTCATTGAGTATAGTTTTGTTCTATTTTCATTCCATCGAAAGAATTTTTAATTTCCGGTGCATAAAGTTGTTCCGAAACTTCTACTTAAAAAGAGAGCATTTTGAAACTTTCTTACGAACTTTTATCATTCAGATTATTTGATGGTTAGAAATATATGTTAATTGATGTTTATTTAAAAATACGGTAGGTAATAATAATATTTTAGGGTGCAGGTACAACTTAAGATCATTAAGACAATCTATAATTACAGATATGAAGTCATGGGAGGTACCGTGTTTGTATACGTATAAAAAGAGTTCTATCGGCCGGCCGGTCCTTTGTTAAATAAATTAGTTTCGGTGTCTACCAAATTACGCCTCGATCCTATCTATATGTATAGCATACTCAATCTTGGTTGGAATATATGCTCTACCTATTATTTCACAGCGAATATATTACCATACGTAAGGACTCCTTAACAAAACGGAGTTGAAACAATAGAAGATTATATATCATTGATGAAAAAAGCTTTTTTGGAACACTAGTAGCCGAATACTATTTGTTTTCATTGATTTATTCATGGTCACACTGTGGACACAAGGCGCCGGCAGGGACGGTCTTTTTGAAAACATCCTATTGGAATTGGTAATGAGGCTTTCTATTAGCCTTTACAGAAATAAGTCGTCACGTGTAAGCTCCGTGTTAAACTAAATGACCATTTGAAGGGTTTTGGAATTTGACATGATTTTCAAAAATACCGCCTCAAAGTACCGACCGCAGGAGGCCACTTGCGAAGGCCATTGTTTATTTAAGTTTCTTCTCATATAAAGTTTATCAGTGGGTTTTCTGATAAGGGTGTATGTGATAAATTGCCTGTTTCATAAGGCGTTCATTAGAAGCGTGCAAAATGCGCTCCGTTGCGCGGCGATAACTTTGCCGATAACGGTTTTATTGCTTCAAATATTACCTATTTGCGCATACAACACTCGCTTTTGCCTTCACAAACGTCACGGAGACAGTGGAAAAACCGTGGAAATATATTCTTTGATTATGTTACATTATGATTTACGCTCACATATAATAATGTATCGAGTCCATCGTAATTTCAATTCAATTGTTTCTGGTGCATGAAATAATCGTTACTAGTATATGAAACTTTTAAAATTTACGAGTAATTAAAAATAAAGTTGCAGATTACAATACAAATTAATGTAGAGCTAATTGCACATTACACGTGCTACGACCTTTGTAGTATACATGCACTACACTAGTATACCCTTCACCTAATGGTAAGGAATACGCCCATAGCAACGTGGCGCTAGTGAGAACGATATTATGACAGCTCTTATGTTAAGTCCGGTTACCTTAGTAAATTCACTAGCTATGAAGTCCTTCAAACTGGAACACAGTAATATTTGTACATTGCAGTTGGCGGCAGATATAGGACCGCGACGGTCTCTGGCAACAGAGACCTACCAGTAAATCAATATCTTTGTATCTGTGAAACTATAAAACGTCTGGATCGATATTGTTCGATATTTCACAAGGTTCTCAGAGGTATACTGAAAAAAATATTATAAGCTTTTTAAAGTATTGATTATTTTTGAATTTAAAAAGAAGAATATTGTTTCATTTTTTCCTAAAATATGGAATTTACATAGGTTTTTAAAGAAGAATATTTGTCTCGCTGGTTGTAGTTCCTATCGTCTATCCTTTGAAGCATAGAAAATCTGCATTGTTATTTGTTGAGAAACAAACAGCGGATGCGTAATAATAAAGGGCTCTTCAGTTGCTTTCGGTAGCTCTAACATATATAATCTTAAACTAGATTTCATTGCGAATATCCCGTGGCAATAATTATTGTTAAGGTGTGATAATTTCTATATCAATTTGTAATTAACCGTAATATTTCATAACGACCTCATTGTCACTTCAATTAGTTAATAGATTAGTTGGTTGATCTACCTTGGTATGTATCTTCATAGATTTAAGTAATCCTATTCCGTCAATATAATGACAACCAACTGCAGCCTATCTCACACGGTGTCAAAGATAGCGGCGGACTTGCATTACGCTATTCATATCTTTAATTAACTATCACATAGACCATTCTCGATTATAAGAAGCGGCTACCCGGCTTTTGTATGGATTGAACCTGCTTGAAAGGTACTATCTGTAGTATCGTAATAAAGAAAAAACGACTTTAAGGCATTGTATTAAAAGCGATAAAAACAAATTAAGTTACATTGGCGACTAGCTGTCTCGGCACTTGAAACATTCCCAAATTAATTCTTAAGTACAAGTTCCATTTATAAAGTGTAATTGGTATAACAAAATTATAATACATATATAAAGTTAATAGACTATAAAATGAATTGTTTTGTATTATAAGATTATTTCACGAAAACTATAGTTTTGCTTATTTTATTGCAAGGTATATAAAATATACGTTAAGACAGAATCACACAGAAATTTATTTTATAGTACATAATTGATAAAGTTTCTATTAAAGTGTGTACTATAGCAAAAATAATAACGAAAATTAAACTTTACTTTAATCATTTATAAAGAAAACTATTAAATCAACGTTCAACAAATTAAATTCATAAAAATACAGATGTAGCTGCAATATTGCCTTCCAATACAAATTCTTACGAGACCATACTGGAACACGATTAAAATAGAATCGAAGTCGTCGGCGATGTAATCAAGTGCTCCAGTCATTCACAATAATGTGTTTCAGATAATAACAAAAAGGATTCATATATCAAAGGTGACAAATCAAAATAAACAAGTCACGCATTCCCGTACGGCTGTGGCAGCAAGAAAGCTGAAATCAAAGATCGAGACCTGAGCTCCTAATGTATATTAAATATGAGTAGACGCCTCACCACATGGCATTCAAGTGAAAAACAGTGCAAAAACAAAATGGAATTGCCATTATAGCTTATAACTCAATCAGTCTCGTCCTGGCGGTGCGGCTCGATAGGAATTTTACACTTTTTTAACCATTATCTGCATTCCTGCTGTGACAAATAATCCAGCTATCAGAACAAATATCTCGGCCGAGTTTCAAACCTGGGCTAGGACTCGAGAGAAGATAAATGTAATAGTAAAAATTCCGCGCATTTCAACGTTCCATGTTAGAATTTATTACACGTCTACAAAGTCGAAACAAAATCGTAGATTTTATTGCCTTTTTCATTATCTCTCTTTACATTCAATGTTATTTGAACTGTGTATAATAAGTAAGGAGTTTGATCTCAACTTGATTTAAGTACACATTTAACACTGTTTTTTTTTGCAATAATTGTTTGATTGTTTTGATGAGATAATATTTGTTTATTAAATATACTACACAACGAATTAATAAATATATGTAACTGTTACCAAAGAAGAAAATTTCTTCATTGCTTACATCTCAACTTTATTATGCTTTTCAAGTTTCAATCGCTAGTTAACCTATATAGAATATTCAGTTTATTATCAGTTTAATGTAATGTTTTTATATTTTTTATTTAATATTATTAACGGTAGTAACTCATGTGTGAAAAGGCCTTACGCAGAAAAAGCTAAAGATAAGTAATTAATCACAGGAACATCGAAAAGAAATTTCTCATTGTCCCCTTCATCATTGCGAGATTTAACAGGTGCTGCAAAAAGTTGCTGCAAATCAACAGCTACCGAACTCGCTGATGTGTACGGACCACGGACGCTGCAGTGTTGAGACAGTTTCGAAGGCAGCGCGAAATGATGGACGATCATTACGACGTCATTGACATCATTTGTCTCATCCATCTTTTTTACGTTGTTTTGGATGAGAAAAACCGCAGGTATTTCATTGTTGCGGCTGGCTTCCGAAGTTTTGTATATGTCACATTAATCTAATATTATCTTTGACTTGTAATTCTTTAATGTTTTTTGTTAATTGGTTATGCCTTAGTTTATTTGTGGTTTTTTCTTAAATGCTTATTGTTTATCTCCTTCTTTTCAGTATGTTGCCAGAGACTATTTAAGCAGATACTACCAAAACATTTATTTCTATTACCAAACTATTTCGTGTAATAATTTTTTTTTAATCTGGTTTGAAAGGCATTGCAGTTTAGTGAATTATAACTTTATTTCAGAGCTTGCAATGTGTGATGATGTAGAAAACCTATCCAGTGCTATATTGTTAAGGGCAGGCTTACTATTTCCTATCGAGTGTTGCAGATATTATAGATTTGTTTTATAAAAAAAAAATTTGAAATTTTATATACTTTTTATGCATCATTGTTCGATATTTAATTCAGAATATTAGAAAAATATTATTTATTAAAAATGTGTAAAATCGTTATTCGCTTTCGTCAAGTTTCTCTACTAGTAGAATTTTGTATTCTAATTTCGGATCAGTTATCCAGCACTGCTGCATCATCGGTGAACTAATCATGTATCAGACGAGATTAAAACAGGCCGGTCGGATCGCATCAAAGGCGGTATCACACTGTTATTTTGACTGATTGATCTCCTTCGACAAAAAAAGGTTGCAGCGCTACCGAGATCGACAGTAGCCGAGAAAAAACAAATTAGTTGGCTAAACCTTTTCATAAAGCATTGTTATTATCACCACCTACCCAAACTTACACGTCACAACCACAGTAGTTTTGCCACGGGCGTTTTATAAATACTTTTTACTGCATCCGCGTAGAGTTTAAAATGTGTACGCTCTTTTTTTGTCCTCAGAGTCATCATAAGTCGGCTTGTGATCGCGCTAGTTGAAAGGCAAAAATCATGCTGCGTTGGTGACCTTGCGTTAGTTACAAAAAATGCGATTTAGTTTTTTTTTTTATATTTTGGGTGAAATGAAGTTCGGTGTTAGATATAGCGGCTCGAGCTTTGATTGTCGATATTCTCATATTTAGTTTTAATTGGTGGCTTTATCGAGTTTACATTTTACGGTCGGAGTCGATGAGAGGTTAATAAGCGGCTTTTTTAAAGGTATCTCTAGTTTTCGGAGTTCCGCATTGATGGAAATGTTATAATTTTGGATTTTAGTAATAAAACGCAAGAAAAATACATTTTTATTTAATTATGATCCACTTTATTTTTTAAGTAAATGTAAATACTTAGTTTTTCCACTTAAGAGATGGACAATTGTCAAACCTTAAGTTTAGTAATTTCATTTCTTATATCAATGATTTTAAAATATAATTTAACTTCACCATGTTGTAATAAAATCTTTACGGAACCATAAATGAAATATAATTGTAATGGGCTGTGCCCAATTTTTTATTGTTTAGGCAATAGCCGATATTGATTTCGGGTCTTTGATTCTAACGTATTATTGCTTGTTTTATTGGTACCTGAGAACATTGTAATTAACCATATCGGAACTTTTTTCTCATCTTTCTGGATCCTTTCGTGTCTAGCGTCTATAATATTGTGAGACTCACCTTGAAAGGCGTATGCGCCGAAAATTGGTCTCATATTGTTCAACGAAGACGAAGTTCCTGATGAGTAATCCATTCCGAAGTCTTAATTGCGATCCAATTTAAACATTTTTTCACTACACTATTTTATTCACAGAAAAAGTCACGATCACAAAAGAATACAAGAATTACAGGGTTGTTTTCAAAAGACTAAAATCTAAACTATTGGTATTGTCTAACATCTAAATCATGCTTTGAAGTATTCAGCGTCCACTACTGGCAGAATCAGCAAATCAATTACAAAGTCAGTGGTAGCGACTACATGCATTATTTCGGGACCCTATTCGTAGCCCACATTTCAAAAGCATTTCGCTCCACCTCTTTGCTCCCCTACTACTTTTTATTTACTGGTAATAATAGTAATTTATTTGGAATAGTCACGCATGTGACTATACTACTATTATTAAACATAATAGCGATTTTTATATGTAAAACAATACTTTATATAATAAATATAATAATAAACAGATCTAACTTTTCCACTACACGGGGCCTTCTCGCACAAAGACAAAAAATAAAATATCAATATTTTATATGTCTATAAAAAATTTTCTAGTATTTATATATATTATTACCAATTAATCATATTTAGTAATAATATATTATCTTTATTACTGTACATTAACCCTTATATAAACAATTCACAGAAATTCTAGTGACTAACTGATTGTGTCTAATGATTAACAGATGTCTGTATTACTTAGTATATACCGATGAAGACAGTTTAGATACTAAGTAATCTTCATGTTAATTTTCGTTTTTTGTTGTTAAATAAATCTAGCATTAGTAATATGACGTAGGCTCTATGCAGCTGCTGATGTCGCACTGACAAAAATTGATAAAAAGTCGTCATACAAATTAACGTGCATTGTATCGATGTATTGTGTAGTATTAAAAGTACGTATCTGAACGTACCGCCATTGCTTGGTGATTCGATCCGCATCAAATTTTTTGGGCAAATAATTGTGAATTTTCTCAAACAGCTGTTTTTAGATAGCCATTTATACAAAACTATTGTCTTTAAGTATATTTATGCAGGCGTAAATTTCTTAGATGTTTTTATAACTTTACTCACATATTGTAATAAAGTAATAAGTTTCAATAGCTGTCTTTTATGAGTAATTGATTTTAGTTTAATTTCTCCTTAAATTTGTAGGCATCGTTAAATATAACAAAGTCAAAGTATTTAAACATGTTATAATTTAATTATCTATGTACAATATTTGACAGAATAAATGTTATAAATAACAGGTACGTGGTAGGTGTGATAAATTCATAGTAAATGATTCAAATACATCTTTTCAGACGGGTGTAGTAATCATATACTGTAGTATTTCGGTACATTTCAATAATTAAATCCAATATCAACATCCAAAGACAAGATATATAGTGAATACAAATATGGTAAATAAGATAAATCAACAATTCATGAACTATCCGTAACAGTTTGTCCAGAGGTGACTAATCCAATAGGATTTTCTTTTGCTTGTGTATTATATTATATATAGATTATATTAGAAAATACATACAAATGTATTTTCACAATAAGTCTATATAAAGATTGATATAATCAATATCGCTTACACCCATCATTGAAAGGTGACGAAATATATTAAATGTTGTAAAAACTTTGTTAAATCGTAAGATATTGTTGCTAAGGAAAATATATCTAAATAATTTAATATAAAATTGTACTGAAAATTAACGGTGCCTAATGTTTAATTCTATTACTTTTATACTGGATTTGTTAAAATAAAGCACTGTAATTAATAATATAAAACATTTGATAAACTGGATCTCCTCATTACGACTCGGAATAAGACTAAAACCCACTGTTAAATCTAAATATTTAAGTCATAACTGTAATAAAAGCTACCTTAAAGAAAACATCGATGTACAATGAAAATTTGTGCGCAGTCATGTTTCGTTATAATTCCTCATACAGATTTTATCACAAAAAATCAACTGAATGAGCATTTCGATGATGTTTTTGTTGTCACTGAGATGTATCAAGTGGCATGTACAGTGGCGACATCGATTCTGACAGCTTGGCGTGTGTCAAAACAAAATCGAGTGGTGCCTTGGGACGAGTTGAGTGGTTATGTGAAATTTGCCTACTGTGTCGAATAATAATTTCATCGTACATTTGCCTTTGGTTTTGCTTCTTCTCAATGTATGCTTTGTAGTGAGAGAGATCGCAAATTGTTACAATGTGAGGTTCTAACTTGGGGAAAAGCCCGTTTTAATATTTATTTTCTGTTTAGAAACCTTTATTATAGCTTCTAAAAAATCTAGCATATATTTAAAATGGTTATTGCTGACTTTTTCAATAACAAGTATTCTTCTATGAATCTCTTTATTTTAGAAGTCCTGCGGCAAAAGTGCTTATTATTAATTTTTGTAATAAGAGGCTAGAAGCATTTTTAAGGTTATAAAAAATTTGTCGCAATCGTTGAAGAGCATATGCAAGAATGTCTATGTTAACTTACAATTAAATCATTAGAAAGTTTTACGAGAATAGTCAAATGAAGGGTTCAAAGCTCAGATTTTACATTTTCAAGAGGGGATAACCCATTTTTTCAAAATATTTGCAATCGAACATTTAATTAAGAGTAAAAATCTTTAGAAGTGTATTATTTTAAAGGATGAAAACCTGTATACAGCTGTTGCCGCTATCGGTATAATGTAACCTAGTGAGGTTCATATTTGAGCAGAAATGTTTTTCCATTGTTCCCTTACATGCCTCGTTTGCCAAAGGTACACGAAAGCCGGACAACTTTCACCGGCTCATGCAAATCAGCGGGGCTCTGCTGGCATTACTGACTTTATGGGTTTTCGAGCCGCATGCTTCGCTATGGATTGGATAAGAACAGAGAGAAAAGGATAAATTCCCTTGTTACGACATCTGCCCGAGAAGTAATCCCTTTTACGTTTATTATATTTCATTCTGACTGTTCTAGTTCTAGCTCTATTAAGAATCGACGAGTATTAAAATTTAATAGTTTAATATTAAATAAGGGCACAAGATTATTTAATGAATGACATAAAAGTAGTAATATATTTATAGTAAGTTTCAATTCTCATGACGTTGTTGAAGTGAGTTTATAACCGTTATAGGGTCCAGCTGGTCCAAAAAAGTTTTATCAGAAAGCATTCAATTAGTGTTGAATACGTAATCTGTTATATTGTGTCAAAACAGTAACGACCGCGACCTAACTCAACGCACTTAAATTACAGCAACACATAGATGGAATTAATAAAATATGGGAATGTTAATTTAAGTCATTAGCTAAGAGCGAGTCGAGATGCCGACGTAATAAAAAAGAACTTTACAAAAAACTTGTGTGATCGGGCCGCTAACACCCTGCCTGTCCTTCTCTAACCCGTGTTTGAGGAAACAAGTCAAGTCAAATTTACTAAATATGGAACAACGAGAACAGTAAAATGTTCACTAGAAAAGGCAAAGAATCTCTTCGTTTTAAAAAATCATCCATTAGGAATATTAAGTCAGAAGAAAAAGTAATTTGCGATTATGTTCAATCGACAGTTATAAATCTTCGCCGTTAATAATATTTATTGATTAATATTGAAACAGAATTTGCGGTAAACTTATTTCAAGGCATGGATAATACGGTGTTTTCAAGATTGGTCGCTTCCAAGGCTCTATTTCTTCGTGCAGCCCATTAAGTTATTCAATTCTCGGCGAGTGAATAGGATTTTCTTTGCTATAATGGACTCTAATCCGTCGTCGCACATGTCTCGTAGGGCGGTCTAATGCCGCTCTCGCATGGCTCGAGTTATAATTTTTCGTAACGGATCATTACAATATCTCATCGTGACACAGAAAAATTTAACATGTCATTTTGGTTCATTTATACGAGTGTTTGTTTTTCATAGAAGGCGGGCCCGGTTCACAAAGCGTTAAATTGTCGGTCGCCTCATTGTTTATATATTAAGCGCATACGGTGCCGAAGCTTGTTGATTTTATATCATTCAACGTTTATGTTCATACCATATGTGTAAGTATATTAAATTAATAATTATGAAGTACATGGTTCGCGCTGTGGCGGCGGGTTAATGATGACTAATGACTCATTTCGAGTTCAGAGTGTAGGCCTTTTTAATCAATTACCATAAGACAAGTTGGCGCTGCTCGTTTATATATTTAAACCAATCTTTTAAAACAAAGGCGTTTTATGTTGTATAAGAATTCTTTAACTCAAAAATATATTAAAGACCTCTCCTTTAAAATCTTTAATTTTTACTTAATTTATTATCATTTACGTGGGGTTTACTTTTATCATATTGTAAAATCAACGTCATTTTCCAGTGCACTTGAAGTTTTTTAAAAGGCAAAATAAATATTGTTAAGAAATATGTAAACATTTCCATTAATATGGTAATAAAAATATATACTATTATTCATTATTATGATTATATTATTAGAAGATATATATTACAATATATAGTACCATAATTATAAAACTTACGGAGTTATAACATTAAATTCACAATCGCGCCTGCTCGAAATATAACTTAGATTAAATTGCTTATAAGTTAAAGAATATATATTTGCTAAACTTGTGTATATATTTAAATATCCATTGTAGCATAGTGAAGTCTCTGGTTTGATTCTGGGACTATAGGTTGTGGAATTTGGGTAGTGTGATGTTTTATCGAACCCATCTTGCTAACTACCCTTCTATGGTAAAACAGGCACTACAACAATATTGCTGTTCCGGTGAACATAAGGGAGCAACTATGGTCTCATTGTTAATAACAAATATTATGTAGATCTTATATAAATTTTAATAAGAACGAGGTGTATAATTAAAATATTATTTTAAACTAGTATAAGCGTAGGATTCAATGAAGTCGGTGTATGGTATCTCCGGAACTCATGGGGCATAACGAATTATTCTAATTACCAACTGAGCCCAAAAGGCCGGTGCGGTGCGACATGTGGCCTGGTATTACATCCGACTTAACTTAACTTACGATCATTAAAATTGGATTAGAATTTGTTAGGAAATACAAACATATTAACTATTTGATGCATTAATATCTTCGATATTTTAATACAGCGGAGAGGCAAAAGTAACGTTTGTTTTAACAAACAAACGTTATTTCGTTTAAAAATTTTTTTTTATTATTATTTCAGGAAGCCACGAAACGAAGGACGTTCACCTGATGGTAAGTGATACCCCTGCCCATTATGATGTGGAGCAAGTTAGGATGATATACACAGCATAACATTGTGCAGGTCGCATACTACTGTTTAGCGGCAGAAATAGGCTCTGCGATGGTACCTACCTAGATGGTCTCTGACTACAGAGACCTAGCTCCAGTGGATCGATGATAATCACAAAAATGATGGCCTATGGTTAAAAACAATATCTTGTCGAATGGCAATGAAGATAAGAAATATATCTGTCGTTATCAGTTTATCTCAGTATTTTTGCTTTAACCTCTTATTGCTAATTTTATGTTTTTCATGAGTAAATTTATTATTTATCATGATTTTTTTTATTTATTGAAGTATATTAATTAAAATTTAATGAAATAAGCTCTTCTTACACTTGATTGTTAATATATAACGCACTTGGGGAAGGGATACTTGGGATAAAGAAACATGAGTGAACTTTAATAATTTTGACTGCTTAATTTTTTTTGCATTTACGTTATAATTACAATGGTATTTACTGGTGGTATGTATCTGTTGCCGCAGACCAGGTAAATGAGGATCCACGCAGCGTTTATTTCTGTCGCCAAACAGTAGTGTGAAAACGTTGCTGTGTTTCGGTGTGAAGGGCACTGTAGCTAGTGGAATTACTGAGGTAACGAGAATCAACATTTTATATCTCAAAGCTACGATCACAACGCGTTCCAGTGTGTAACATCCTGGGTAGCGCCATGTTGTCGTGGGCAGATGAATCACCTAACATCAGGTAAAAGTCCCACTCGTCTCGTCGCTTTTTTAATTGAACTGAGCAGGAGTGTCACTTTGATAGTGATGAAACATAATTCATAATTAGAAAAACATATATAACAGCAGTTTATAAACAAGCTTCGCACATATTTTTTAAAGCCATAAATGGGGAGGATATGGAAATTTCAGATGACAGTAAAAATATTAAGTCCACTCCATAAAAGAGCTGTGGTATTGAATATTAATGAAAGAAGGTTGTATATGAACCATTAGCGCTAAAAGCTCTAGATTTGCGTAAACTAGAGCAAACGATTAAAGTGGATTCATATTTTGAAACGAGGAAATGAAAGTGTAAATATTTGCACACTGGAACCTATATTTTTATTTGACGGGTATTTTTTTTATTTAATAAGCTATGCAGCTTTGTTATAAATATATAAAAATTTTTTTTACAATTCAATTTAATTAAACCATGCCCAATTATGTGGCGCTAGTCAGGATGATAGTAGATGTTGAGTTAGGTTTCTATAGTAATTACGTATAGTAGCTACAGCGCCCTTTAAACGGGAACACAGTAATGTTTACACACTACTATTCCGCGGCAGAATTAGGCACTGCGGTGGTACCCACCTTTTTTTGTTGTACATGGAGGAAATGCCTTTGCATACCTACCAGTCCTGGCGGGGGCAGACAGGTTATGTGGGGCTTGCACTGACTAAAACTTCCACGTTGTTTCCCCATCGTCGCTTTACGGCGGAGCGAGAGGAACGCTTTCGCACACCTACGCGACCCGCCAGCGCCGATTGAACCGCGCAACTCCATCTCGGAGTGTGAGATCCTTCGTTCCACCTGTGTAAAGGCGCGCCGGAATATACAGCGCACTCCTGTCGCGGCCTCTTAGAGTCGCGTGGGCAACGGATCCTTCAGAATCTGTCACTCAGAGGCCATGGGAGCTAAGAGAGAAAACTCTCCCGACTTCCTGCGGCGGATCTGGTCTTGGCCTAGGCCGCCAACCGTTATACGGCCGCGGAGGATAGAGAGAACGGCGAAACGCAATATCGACACTCCTTTTCCCCCGCGGCCCCACCGCTACGACCACGCAAGAACCTGTTCGGGGGGCGGTGGTACCCACCTATACAATCTCTGGCAACAGAGACCTACCACCAGTAAAATGAATGGTGGGTACTTGCGATTATAATCTTTATAAGCTGAATTAGATTATATTTAGGTTTATTCATTGAAGAGTTATTAAGGAGATTAAATACACACACTTCTCTTTTTGTGTGTTTAAGAATATCATTACTCATTTTATTCATAGAATTTCTTTGAATGGTTGGAAATCTTTTTAAAATTTCATGTGTTGATTTAATTACTGATAAGTTATTTTATTTTCGTATTAAATCCTGGGCTGTTGCTTCCAAGTTGGCAATTATGAGATAGTCGCGTGGCCGCGTCAACGCATCCGCATAAATAATTTATTGCCGCTTTTGCGAGCACCGCCCTCATTAGTGCCGCAAGTAAAAAAAAAACCGCCTCAAAGGTTTTATTTTCGCGACGCGGTACCGCCTCGTGTTTTTACTTTTATCCGCACTCAGCTTCTTTGATTTGAAAATTAATGGATTACATTCACAAGTGTCGGAAATTAACATCGTTTTTCTACTCTTCACAATAATATTAGCAATAGTAATAGTTCATTTATGTGTACCAATTATAAGTTGTGTTAATTATATTTGTAATAACTTTATTAAACTTTGACAGACGAATAACATCAAATTCCAAAATTTTGCATTTCATCATATTAGTGATAGCCATCATTAAATCAGCTTTGTTTATAATTCAATATAGCGTTTTGGTTCCGCCTTTCTGTTTTACTCTTTAAAGATATAATTGCATTTTTTCTACAAAAAAAAAATTGACAAACGCGGAACCACTTACAAAAAACATTAAATCCGTGAGAACTGGAGATTCCTGTCCTCCCATCTATGAGTCACCGACCATTCGTTTTATTCGATAGCTGAGATTTCAAATGACGTCTAACCAGATGCTATTTGTGCCGTTTTCATATTGTTTAAAGTGTCTTTGAACGTTTCGTAGTAATATGATGAACGGTGTACGAGATCGGGAATCATGTATCGTTATAGTGGAACGAATCTTATTACCTGCAACTGATACCTACATTTATTGGGACATAACATGATGACTTGCAGGCTATAATGCTATTGCGATACTTATGTTATTTTCAACTTAGTTTTAGTTACATATCAAACGCAATAAACGACTTAGCTTGCTACCCATTAGTAACTAATACATTATGATTATATGTGCAAACATGTTTGTGGAACAGCTTCATGATGACTATAAAGAAAGTGTAATCTTCTAAAGAAAGCAGGACACATGAGCACAGACAAATTAATTATTATATCACTAAATTGGACAAAGTTTTCGAAACATCTATATATACTAGAGGTAGGTCTCTGTTACCGGAACCCGTCTATAATTAGGACCGCAGCACCTATTTCTGCGGCCAAATAGTGATGTGCAAACATCAATGTTCCGGTTTAAAGGGCATTGTAGATAATGTAATTGAGGTAACGAGACTCAACTTCTTATGTTTCAGGCGAAGAGCGCAATGTCGTGTAGTATATATCATCCTGACTAGCGCCACGTTGTTATGGGCATGTGTATCACTTACTATAAGAAGAATGTCCCGCTCGTCTCGTCGCTTAATTGAAATAAAAAAAATACATAATATTTCAACATGTTATGCATAAAACATACAAACAAAAATTATGTTAGAGGAAAAGAATTATTGTCTGTACAATATACCCTCAAGTTAAAGCTATCTAACAACAACAACTTTTTAATCTAGAATTTAGTGTCAAGCCACACGGTAAGACTATAAGCTTATGTGGTATCATTGATTTCCTGTTTACATGGTAACAGTAATTTTAATTACTTATATCTTTGACTAGTAATATCTCAGTAACTATTAGTATGTTGAGGATTAAATACGAGGATTGAAACTCTTGCTAGATCTAAGCTTTAGACTCAAACTAAATAGCTTCACAAATATATCACTCAACATGAAGGATGTGGAGGAGGTTTTGAGGTATTGTTTTGATTAATTGAAGCCTTGCTTAGATTATATGATAAAAACATCACGAGCACTTAACAGTGAAGAAATTAAACTACTTGTTTTAAAACTATTAGCGTAATATGTTCATCAAAAAAAAAATATCATGAACATCATCATCATCACAATCATTTTACTTTTCATAAAATTAGAACAAACGTTTTTTTTTGTTCGTTCTTTTTGGATAATTTATCAATTTCCACTGTGCACTTGCAGTGTTCCTTGACTAATTACTTTGCCGAATAGGTAGTCGACAACAGAATTTTTAGATCAACAGGACTAGCTATAAGAAAAGGTCCTGATACTTTCTCAAGAAACGGCAATGTATCTGCTATTCCAATAGTGTGTAAAATTTACTGTGTTCCGTTTTAAAGGACGCTGTAGCAAGTGAAAATACTGGGGTAACGAGATTTAATCTGTCTCAAAGTAACGAGCACAACGTGGTGCAGTGTATATAACCCTAAATAGTGCTACGTTGTTATGGGCAGGCATACCACCAACAGGTGAACGACTCGATCAATTCGTCGCTTCCCCTAATTAAAAATAAAATTGTGTATTACTTGTTTAACTTAAAATCTGTTGTTCATCTCCGATTCATCTTTAAAGACAAATATAAATTTAAGTTTGCTAATAAAATGCGGCGATAACAAATATTCTAGATAAAGATAGTAAAAATAATCTAATACCAAATATTCTGCTAATTGAAGTCTAGGCGAAGGGACTATTGTGCCTGTCAGCAAGCACAGGCCCAATAATATATATTTAATCGATATATATATATATATATATATATATATATATATATGTATATCATAAAAATGAGTTTTGTTTGTTCCCCAATCACTTAAAAACTAGTGAACGTATCGACATAGTAACATAGCCATTCATTGCAAAATGATATGTAGATGGTTGTAGGCCATTTATTTTTTGAATTTCATACACTTGTCATAATTTTATTTTTAATAAAATTTTATAAATATCTTCATTTCGTATTATTTATGCGGTTGCTATAGCAATTGTAGCTATAAGAAGTCATTTGCGGTTGCTGTTCCCCTCTAAGAATGTATCAGACAAATTTCAAGTCTAATATTATATAACGGCAGCAAATCCTCCCATATGAATACCTACAAACATCATCTCTTTTTTTTATTACCATGAGGGAAATAATCTTAAAATATACCCTGTTTCTGGATGTGGTGTGGTGTGTTTAAGGGTGTAAGAGGTTCCGCCAAACATCTTACGGAGCCCAAGTCAACTTTACTTGCACCCCCTCAACAGGTTCCCGCCTTGTCGTGTTAGAAGGGCTCAGTAGCCGTGGCTTGGTCACCAACGGTGATGCGAAGTGGAGCCTACTCGGCCGGCCCGAGGCAACCGCTCCAGGTTAGAGCTCCGGAGCTCCGTGAGCTCACCGCGGATACGTACCGGTAGGCTGCAGGAGCAGGTTTGTACTGTCTTTTGCAGCCGAGGTGGAGTAGTGTCGGTATTGCGTTCCGCCGATCTCCCTATCCTCCGCCGCTGTGTAACGAGTGGCGGCGGAACCCAAGATCGGATTCGCCGCAGGGAGGTGGTAGAGTTATCTGTCTTGGGTCCTATAGCCTCTGGGTGACGAATTCGGGGGAATCCTTTGCCCGGGTGACTGTAAGAGGCCTAGGAGAGGGCGCCTTGTATGTTCCGGCGTGCTCCTACAGAGGTGGAAAGGGGGTTCTTGCCTCTCTTTCGAGGTGGAGTTGCATTGTGCAGCCGCCGCTGGCAGGGTCACGGATGTGTGTGAGAGGTGAGGAGACGGGTATGCGGAGGCATTTTCCTCACGTAAAAATAAAAAACTTCACCTGCACACAGTACACCCTGCTGAACAACAGACGAGGCTCTGACCACCCACTAATCCACTGGACTAACGTGGTGGGGCTAAGGCCCTATTTCTCTTAATGAACTCTTCGATATAGAGATTTTTGAGAGAGACCTATGTCCAGCAGTAGATGTTATTGGTTGATGATGACCCCGTTTCTGGAGGTAAGTTATGTAGAAATTCTACTCACTAAAATTCCTTTGGTGGTCGCCGTTAGTACATTAGGGCTCCGGGATCTCGTACGGAACGCACCAGTGGCCCCATGCACTCTGGCTAAAACATACCACGGAATGGCAAAGCCCTCCTTAGTACCCACTCTGTGCTACGGCAAATATGTATGTATTTGTCGTCCTTCTAAGGCTCGCTTATTGAGCTATCAGTACCGCTTCCCTCAAAGTTCACGAACTCTAGAACCCTTTTAGCCGTCTTATACGACAGGCAGGGAATACCTTAGTCCTATTCTTAATAGCTCAAGATTACAGGGCTGACGGGCAAGAGCGTCCGTTGATATCGCCCCGACGTCTTCATCTTCGAACGGAGTCGGTCCTCTCCCAATTCCGCTTGGCGGCCTCGTACTGCATCATGTTAGTTTTACAGAACGAAACCAACGATATCTACGCGTCTTTATTTGCAAGTGCATCCGATATAGCTACTGGTAAGGAAATCTCATGCCCGATCCTATGGACCAGGATTCGCAGTTCGGACTCCTACGTACGGCATTATGCCAGCGAATGCTGCGCGAAATCCAGGTCCCCGCCACAATGGTGGCACTGAGTAGTTGGTTCACGTTCGATCCTATTGAGATACTTACTGAAACCTCCGTGTCCGGTGAGTTCCTGAGTCACCCTGAAGGTGACGTACGCCTCTCCGCCCAATGTAAGCCAGGTGTCGAAATTTGAAACGACGGCTCCTAGTGCCCGGTGGTACCGTAGGTCATGCTGACTGCGTGAAGGTCGCGGGAAGCCACTGGAAACTATAAGCGCAGGACCGATCGATCTTTGGAGGAGGCCTATGCCTAGATGTAGACGTCCATCGGCTGATGATTAAAGCGGGCGGGGAACAGCTGCTGTTATATATATATATATATTGAATGTCTGTGTGTATGTGTACATTTAATGACGATATGAAATATTAAATGTTTCATTAGTAATCGGAGGCTGGGTGTTGTGTCGAACGCGGTGCGATATGTTTACATCTGCTATTTTACTTCGTGTGCGGCCCGGCCCCATCAACGCTTATTTTCAGCGGCGTCTTTGCCGTTCAATGGGCCCTGAAGCGTTTACTCAGCGATTTCAGCGCATTTCACGCCTCCTTTTTTTTCCTCTATGTCGCGATCGTATGAAGATTCTTACAATGCGTGAAGTGTCAACCGGTGTGTTAATTACTGGGGTAAATAAAATTAACCATGTGATATTGATAAATCTGTTAACCACACACAAAGCAGTATATATTTTAATTATAATATCCTGTTAAGTTTTCGGTTTATTATTATTTAAACTTATCTATTATTTTATGTAATTGCTTATGGCTTATTTTCTTTATACTATCTTATTATAGAAGACTAGGTGAGAATGCACTTTAGCGTTAAGTACTTCATTTTTGTACATTATTCTTGTTGTGTATCAAGGAAGTTGTTTTATATAAATTATTACATCATAATGAATCCGTTGCTTAATTATTTAACTTAATAAATAATAGATTTGCTCTTGCAAATTACCACTCTAAAATATAATTAAACTTAAAAGTTTTAAGTGACTTATTTTATGTTTACAATTTCAGTAGTCACATTTTGAGTAACAGTACTTATTTTTAAACCTTTAATGAAGTTCAGATGTAATATTTTAATATTTTTTTCTTGTCAAATGAATGCCTTCGTTTCTGAAATTAGATATTACAAATAACAACTAGAAGAAAAATTGGGTTAAGTATTTATAGGTAAATGGGATTTATAATAAATCATAAAGTCTTTGTATACATTTAAATGTTTTGATATGGAGTTAAGAATGTATTGACCGATCAAAAAAAAAAAGGATATTTTTACTTTTAATTTCAAATTAATCATCGATAGTTTAAGAGTGAAGTACATATAAAAATGTTGTTTGGTTATGAATTGTTTCAATATGACTTCAAAATGCATTAGCGAGAGAGAAGAATATGGAAGGAACTTTATGGTAATTAACATATACATAATTTATGCAGACTTTAAACAAAGTCAATGTATATTGTTAAATATTTTAAAATAAGCAGGTTATTTACAAAATAATGGGTTTCGCAAGCTGTGAGCTCGGTGGAGCGTTGCTTGAGTTTTAATTAAAATGTTTCAAGAGGCGATCAAGGCTATCGTTGTAATGATTAAGTCTTTTCTGTTCTTAAAACATCGCCAGCTCCAACTATTTAGTTTTTGTTAATGAAAACAAAGTTACAAAACGTATTTTTGCAACGAGAATGTTTATTTTAATGAAACCTTGATTTATTTTAGGAATCAAAGGTTCCGTTAAATGTATTTATTATATGGGTAAAATTATTCCATGCACCATCTTATAGTTGTGTTTATTACTACCAATATGATGAAACGCTCGTTTTGTTTGTCGATGAGAATGTAATTGCAAATTAATTTTAAAGAACTTTGATTAGCGTAATTTTTACAGTATTTTTATGATAAATTTCTATTCAGTATCGTTGAGGCAAAAATAACCAATTTTTTACAAAATATAAGTTTCATAGAAATTTATGAAACAGATCAAATGTTATAAGTTTTGTTTAATAAAATATTGATGAGATTTTTTGGATTTTATTTTTTTGTACAACTTCATTAAATCCTATTTAGTAATTGGCTTTTTAAGGAAAAAAAATATTAGAATATATGCAGTACAGGAGATAGTTACATTAATAGTTTCCAGGAGGTTGAGATATTCCTATAACTCCTGCACTTCTTACACCACTTCAAACAGGCTTCTGGTTCTCTAGTTCATGTAATGTACATCTTCTTTTAATTTTTTTAATTTTTAATTCAAACCTTTTTATTGTATTTTTGGAATATTTTGTTTAAATATTTTGGGTGACATTTTAATAGGTGAAATTTAGAAGACCTACGACGTGATCCTATTTTAATTATTATGGTATTGCCAGAAAGTTAAGTTCTTTTGATCAAAACTTTGTGTGGTCTTGGAGTAATCACCAAATATTGTTGACAAGAGTTTCTCTAAATAGGTAATTTTTTAAGGTTAAAAAATTTTATAAAAATTGATATTGCTCCTCTTAACTTTTTAGGTTTTATAACGTATTCTTAATATATTTTTTAATACATGTATATTTTAAACAAGCATTGGGTTTAATACTTTTCACAACCTTATTGCTATTTATTTAGAAATTAGTTCTTACATGCTTTCTCTTTATTTAGCATAATAAAATTTCAATTACTTTACATTATTAATTAGTAAAACGATGTCAAGACTGAAACGTTTTCTAAATCTGTTACAAATTAGTTTTAATAAGTATTTAATAGTTTTAATTTGGCATTATTGGAAATTTATCATTGAGCTTACTTCTACATTTCTAATTTAAAGTAGGTTTTTTTTTAATATTATTAGAAAGAAATAAACAAAATTATACTTATTTTTCATTTGTGATGTTCAAAATATGGAGAAAAAACGTTTAAAGTATGTATACTATTTAAAAATATTTAATGATGAAAAAGAATATCGTAAAATATTTAAAAATGTATTGTGTACGAACGCAGAAGTATAATGCAATTAACCCACACACAAAGAATATTTTAATGTCTTATGTGTGCACACTAACTCCGCCCTGAATAAATTTTGACCAATCAACGTCAAGTGTAGGCATAGATCGTGGTGGCAACACGCCTCGTGTTTTTCGTCACGGAGCACCGACTCAGGCGCGACTCACACATTGTTAATACAAACGCTCTCCGCACCGATGACACTGGATCCGAGCCCCCGTGCTGTCCCCCTTACACACCGCTACGCTGTTGAAGTTCAACAGGGACGCAACATATCGTAGATCCTTAAACGGATAACTGAAAACTTCAATTTAGATCCAGTTTTAAATTCTTAACCAGTAACAAAACATTTAAGTGGCTATTTTGTATAAAATTTGACTGTAAAACAAAAAGTTTTCAAGGCGATATAACCATAGTGAACGACAGCGGTCGGGCATAAGAAAGAGACAAGCGATCAGGTGGAGGTAGTGTTGAAGGCTGCGGAGGCGGCCAGTTTAACCATTTTTTGTTGCACCGCTGATTGTGAAAGATTACACTTGAGAGTCGAAATACATCTTTACATCACACGTCAGTGGGCACTGGGCTGTCTTCAAAGTAACACGGATTAGATACACGCCGTTTTAGTCTACGTAATCATGCCTGCGTTCGACCTGTGATAGTGAAAGACTGAAATTGTGATCGTTCGGAACTATTGCTTGTGCATGGACTACGTTGGTGCTAATACCTTATACTTTTAGCGAAGATAGATAAATATTTCCGTCAATGGCTGTTTCAACACTGAATATGACGCCATATTTCACAGGATACTCTTTTCAAGGTAAGTGCTGATTCCATCAATATCGATTGACCTTTATGTCTGGATCAATCAAAGCAAATTTTTGTTACTTTTATAGATTTTTATATTTTTGAATCTGTATCTTAATATGGTAATGTTATCTATTTCTTTTCATATATGTTTTTAAGTAATGTTATCCAAGTTAATACTAATCACGAAGTTTAACATGGAATTTAATCTGTTTGTTTTTACACTAAATTATTCAATCTCATACATTAAATGTTGTATTGTTTAAATAGTGTAGTTAAAATAAATCTTTTAATATTGGGTGTTTTTATTATAGGTAAACGTATAAAGAAGCAGCAATAAATTGATCACAGGTTCGGATCTGATTAATATCAAGTGATTATCGGTCACTAACATGATAGATAATTAAGATTGGAAGATTTGCTGCTCTAAAAGCCACGAAACTGGCCATAAAACTATAAAATGACGAGGAAAATATAAAGTTAAAAGTGCTTTTTATTGCTACTCATATAACAATAATTCATCCTCACGCGTCGGGACGGGGACTTGTTGGTAAAAAGAAACAATATATTTAAAATGTTTTCGTTAATAAGGAGACATCAGTTAGTCTCAGTTTCTGGAACGGTCAAGGACCGTAATCTATAGAAAGCGATTTCTATTCATTTCAATAAACAATTTCTGACACGTTTCCTCTATTGTCCTTTATTGGACACTGTTTAAATGGTCTTGAACTTAATAGTATACAAAAAATGCTTATAATAATTTTGTACATTTGATTATAATATTATCGAATCAGAATATTAATCACGATTTAAGATAAATTTCATAAAGTTAGCTTTAATTTTTATTCACTAACAAGCTTTTCCCTGACCGATTTGATGACGGTAATTTATATTACTATTGGACTGTTATTATTAGATTTGAAATTTGTTTGAAATATTCCTCGAGAGCAACCGCGACAGCAAATGACTCTGTATCAACCGTTACTACAGCAACTGCATAAACAATACGATATAAAAATGTTTATAAAAGATAATTAGAAATAAAATGATAGAGGAATTTTAAAATTCAAAAAATAAATAGCCTTTGTAGGCTATTATCCGTTTACACATCATTCCGCGTCGAATGGTCATGTTCTCGTTTCCCGATACGTTCATTATTTTTCACATAATTGGCGAACAAAATAAGCTCATTTTCATTATATATAACACAATATATATATATATATATATATATATAGATTACTTTTTAAATTAATTGTGGATTAGTTTCGAGAACAGTTCTTGTTATAAGCATTAGGTCGTAATGGTTTCCTTTACAATTAGTTACTATTGTTACACACGGAAAACATTTTTAACTTTTTTATATATATTATTAGATAAGTGATAACCTCGTCTGGCTTGAAGTAGATGGTATAATAATATATGTTGTTTATACACCGTCAGACTACTCGTCTCACTTTGAGATAACTACTCATCTCAATTTGTGTTAGAACCCCTTTTCCAGTAATTTCACTAATTACAATGAACTTAAAACCGAAACAGTGTTTGTATCAAACCGTTTGGCCGTAGAAAAAGAGGGCTGTCGAATTTGCTTGAATAGTATTCGACAGCAGGGACCTACGACCAGATCTTGGTCAATATAAATTGTTTATAAATAGATTATAATAAAAAGTATAGAATTTAACGTAATTATAGAGGTAGACATAATAGTTTTAAAAGTTATTTCGAAATTATGTTCAGCTTCATTGGCGACTTATTGATTATGAACATTTACAATGATTTAAAATTTTAGCAAGAAGGATTGTTTAGTTTTTATCATCTATTATTAAAAATATTAACCTGATAACCTTTTACAAGAGGCTTATATATATTAAACACCAGAATGTTTTCAGAAGAAACGAATAGATTTGCCGTTACATTTCCAATTTGCCCAAAAGTATGTAAATCTCGTTGGTGCTGTTTTTGGGAAAATCATTCGTACGTATTTAATTTTTCGTCTCTTTTTTTTTTCGATGTGTCAATAAAACATGTTGTGAATGCGAAATATGTAACGAATAATTTCAATATTGTTTAAAGTTCATATAGAACTCATCTAAATATATTTGAATTTTTCTTATTCATTCCACAAATCGCGTCAAAAGCTTGCGGTGTTAACAAACGTCCCGTAAAGATCTCGCTCTCACAATTTTACACATAAATCATTACCATACGAAAACATTTAGAATGTATTGTTAAAAACGTCACCACGACTTGTGACCTGTTTCGCCTAAGCTAAATTAAAATGAAAAGGGCAGCCGATGGGAAAAAGCACAGAAGAGCTTTATGGGAAAGAGAGACCCGACATAAAAGAATGCCGACGACATTTATATATGTAGTTTATTTATTTTTAAATTTTTACGATGTCTACCTTTGAACTCTAAGCTTTAGAAAAGAAAATATTTTATTTGCCGTAGTTAATCCTATTATGTTTGAGAAGGAAAAAAATCACTAACTTCTATACAAATTTTTTCGTCTTAAACCTATTATATAATTTGTTAAAATCATAAATTTACAAAATGAACTTATATGATAAGTTTTAATAAATCAACTTTGTAATTTCAACTAATAGTATGCTTTTAAATATAAGTTTTTAACTTTATGTCGGTTGATATTTAATATAATTTTAACAATGGTTAAACAAAACAATTTAAAATATTCAGTTTTGCCGAAAATTTTACAGTTAATATCTAAAATATTGTGTTCCTCTTTAATATTGCAAAATAACGAGTAGATTTGAAAGACACGCGCCGGCAAAGCGGTTGGAAATATAATACATTCCCTTTCAGAGTTATTACAGCCTTTATGTTCTTAACACGTCTCCGAATTAAATATTTTTTAAACATAAATCGGGCTTAATGTCAAGCTGCTCAGACGTCTCTCGATTACCAGAAACATTTGTATAAAACGAAAAGCTGAAGGGAGATTATTCATAAATGCGCGGCTTGTAGTGATTTGTTAAATAATAATTTCATTGTAAGATCATCTGTTTTCAAATTTTAGTAATTAAATTGTAATAATTTTCTTAAAACAATTTTTGGTTTTCTCTATTTTCATATATCAAATTTAAAGTTGAAAATTATTTGGAGTCACTAATGATAGTTATCTTAGATGTTAAAAACCTGAAGATTCTATTGTTCATTATTCGCAAAAGAACCTTAGTTTCTATCATCAGATTAGATGAACAAGTGAAAGACATTGATATTATTATATATCGTATGAGATATTCGATGACTGTAGATGCTCGATCAGATGGGCCTCGGGCGGGTTGACGCCGATGAGTTGCGATACAAATCGGGCCCACGCCAACTTGCGCCTTGTAATTTCCCCGCGAACACTATTTTACGTTTTCACTAAGTATTTTTAATCTAAAAATCGGATAACAACCATACGATCCGTGTTTTAGTTTGCATTTCTGAAATTCAATCATTGATTAAATTTAAAATTAAACACTAAATATTTTTATGTTGTAAATTAAAATGACTAGAGCCTATGTTTTCAACTGATAAATATATATAATGTTAGTGAAATGCACAAATTGTTTTGATATTATTATAAAATTTTAAATAGACATTCATCATCATTATCATCAGCCGATAGACGTCCACAGCTGGACATAAGTGTAGAATAGAGATTATCCTTGAGAAATTCAACGAGTGGTAACTTGAAATTTCAAATTGTTTTAAGATCGCTTGGTGAAACTTTAATACTAGTTCCTGCACCGTCAAAATGCAAAACTGTTCTATTGTTCGGTTCCAATCATATAAACTGTGTTCCATAGATATATTCAACTCCACGTGTTTAAATTGGATTGTTTAATTGGCTTATAGAAATTAAATATCATCAAACAATAATTTTTATGAAGGACTTTATTAATATTGTATTTGTGACCTCCATAAAGAGTTCAGTACCATAATCAAGGTTTAGTCACATTCAAATGACGGGTGGACAGGCGGTGCACATCTCTTCGTACGCGCACACAGCGACGCCGCGCGCGTTCCGGGATCAAAGGCACCGACAGACTCTTTTAGCCGCATAATATGACGCGGCTACCCCGCCCGGCCCTCTCCACCCACCCACCACTCACCGCCCCGCATGCGTCCCGGCAAAATGCCTGCCCGAACCTCCAGGGCGCTTACTCGCCATTATTTATGCAGATCTATTAATAAACAAATTGGTATAACGGATGTAACATTTATTGCAGCTCACAAAATTTCGCATAATAAATGACACTCCGCTAAATCGAGATGTGAGTTTCTTAATTTTATTTGACGTAGTACTTTTCGAGTTTCATTAATAATAGCTTCATTTGTGTTGCTGTCTGTCGTGTAAGTGATAGAGCGAATATACTAAACTCCGCTTTTACTGTTCGTATACTATAATTACAGAATAATAATAAAAACATTACAGTAAATTTTTATATTCAAGTTTAATTTCTTTTGGATAAGAATACATCAATTGTCTTCTTATCCTGTAGTGGCTATGCATTTGCGGGGTTGTGTGGTGAATTTTTGATGGTAGTCTGGTTTTGTCGAAGCCGCCTGGCTAGAGTGTACCGCCCTAATAAAGACCATTAACTCAACATATGAGAGATTAATTTATGCGAGCATGTTTTAGCACTCACGTCATTGTCTCATAACAACAAATGAAATTGAGGTTAAGTGTTAGCACATAGTAGATTAAAAAATATTAAATATTTCTAAGTTTATATATATATACAC
Source organism: Ornithoptera alexandrae (assembly GCA_029030555.1). Taxonomy (NCBI): domain Eukaryota; kingdom Metazoa; phylum Arthropoda; class Insecta; order Lepidoptera; family Papilionidae; genus Ornithoptera; species Ornithoptera alexandrae. The sequence continues at coordinate 1,778,227 of JARDVY010000064.1, read as the reverse complement.
GAGTTGTTAATAATTAGTGTGTAATATTATACCATAACTTATAAGTAACAAGAAACCCATACCTCAAAATATTCATAATAATTGAGGAGAATGTCAGAACAACACCTAGCGGCGAACAGCCACTTCAAAGAGAACCATTTCTTATTAGAAAAGAAAAGAATCCGTCAAATTAGTACATAACACGTTATGAATACGGAATGAGGTCAAACAGGGCATTCTCAAACATACACTATTATATCGAAATAAAATATTCTGTTCCATTCATTACTGACGTAGGTACCCATATTCTATTCGGCGTTGACATGCCGAAAGGCGTTTCTCGGTTTGAACAGTTGGCATTTTGTTGAATGGTGGAGGAGTTGCATGTACTTTAGATAGGTAAATTCTTTAAAATATACAATTTATTAAAAATATATTTTAACTGTCACAAATTTTACCAGTGTTTTCCGCATATGGAGAACAGGTTACATCATTCCAAGCGCTGTTATCTTTTTAGGGTGGAAGATTACTAAGGGAAAATAAGCAAGGTTACTAAAGGAAAGGGAACCACTCTAGGAAAGAGCAGCCGCTTTTCTAGTCAATTACTATGGTACTAAGATTACTAACCCGTATGCCATTCACCATTGGACATCGTGATAATTATGTATTTAGTCCGGTCTATTTAATACAGCTGTAGTACAAAGATAATTATCAATGTTTCAGATACATAGAGGTGACCAAACCAAACGTAAACTTTTACCAGAAAAAAGTTCCGTTTTAAAAAAATAAATACGTTTATTAAAAAAATCACGTTATAGAGAATTCATAAGCTTACTTCCCAATGAAACTTTGTTCGGTAAACTTAAGTTCACTGAGGTAACCCACCATTGTTCTCTAAACCTCGTGGCTTATATTAGTACCAATGTTACCAAGAAATTTAGCAAACGTTCAAGCGTATGCATTTATATAATTTGAGTTGTTATAATGACAACCCATATTCTAGAAATATGAAAACGTTTTTTAATGAATTACAATACGTTTGATATTGCTTAATATGTCTGTGTGTGTGACAATTGATCACATATTCAATCGCGTTGTACTTTTGGCTGTGGCCGAGCCACGCGACTGCGGGCCACACAGAATAGTTTGAATGCTTGAAGAAGGCTTAATGGAATGACATAGCCTTTGTGAGAGCCGCCCAATTCTAATGCCTATTCAAATGGCATCTCTTCGCTTTGTTGCTTGATTTTGGACATGTATAGGTTATTTTATTAGTGTATAAATGAATTATAACTGGTTTCGAATGGAAAAGATTGATAATGAAATTTGATAGTCCTCTGACATATTAGGCCTCGATGAAACTTATCTTTTTTATAAGTTTATTTTAATACAGTCTATGTAAAAATATGTAAGATATTTCCACGTATGTGGAGACTCATCACCATAAAAACTAGAGTATTCCTTTTATTGGTTGTAGTCAGCTAAGAACGGTTTTTACAAAATTCCTTCCTGGAACGGAGTTGCAGTGGTGTTACGGCCAGTAAAGCGGAACAAATAGTTTTACATATTATAAAACACAATTCAGGAAAAGTTTGTACAGGTTTTAAGTAAAATGAATTTGAAGTTAGTTCCAATTGTAAACATGTCTGTTTCTAAAAACCTAGCTCCGTAAAATGTTCGTTGTAAATTTTATTTATTCTCGATACATTTTGGTTAAATAATAAAGGAGTAATTGATGCTGTCATTATAATTTAAAAGAGCCTTGAACTACGACCGGTGTTCGAAGAAATTACTGCCTCATTCGTACGGTTATCGCTTGCATAAACTCATGTGGAAGAAAGCGGTGCGAAGTATGACGTAAAGCCTCATATAAATTTTACTATAGGCACATTAATGTCGCTACGTGAAATTGATTTGCAAGCAGAAACATATTATGATTGTGAAAACGAGGTTTACGATTTATTTACACAACACGATATCGACTTAAAACATTAAAAACTATCACTGTAACGCTGCAACCAAGTGCCTGTGAAAAAATCGTTAACAAATTTTATACTTGCTTTGTTATATTCAACACCAGTTTCATTGGTTCAATAAAGCTATGATTATTGTTAGAAAACTATGTTAAGAATAGATTTTTACTAAGAAATACATTTTGTTTCTTATTATTGTTTATTTTCACAATATATTCTTAACGCGAATATTATATATTTATAACATATTGGATTCATTGTTGCTATAACCCAATTCCGTGGTTTACAGCTACTGTAAATATTATGAAGAAAAAAAACTTTAAAGTTTAAAATTATTCTCTGCAATCAATATATGTACATAAATATATTTATCAACATTTAACTTAAAGTTAATAATGCAAAAAATATACTATCTTTTGTTATCAATCATAATGGCAATAGTAAACACGATCAAAGGAGATGATTCGGTAGATTATGGAGTGTATGTTGGTCATAATGGATATCATATTCGGCATCGCAAAAATTGATTAAGAATATTCAATCTCTGCCCGACAAATGATATCTTCGGAGTACAGCGGAAGTTGATGAAAATGTGATTGCTAATTAAAGTTGACACAGAAATGCTTATAGTGAATACGAAATCTTCATTTATTCGGTCACGGTTTTTCTCTTGCGTTTAGCATTAAATGATTGACTCTGTTTCAATTTCGTCTAACACGAATGCGGCAGTTGAACGAATTGGAACACGATTATGTTATTGTGAGAAAATTTTATACGTTCCACAGTACGGTGTCTTTATCTTATGCTTAGTATGCGATTATGTTCCGAAGCAACAAGTCTTGCAATGAATAAAGCACGTGAGTACAGTACTTTCTACAAAAAATATCAATAAATTGTCGGCCACCTAGGTGGTCCTTTGTGTGAACAAATTGATGCATGATCAAATGCTGCTTCCGGACGATTAGTTTTGCCGCCATTATTTGGGTTTGTTGTTAAGTTTGCCTCCTTTTGCGTTAATAGTGTTACAATATTTGCGAATTCTATTACGCATTGTACACTTTATACGTTTTTTTGCGTCCATTGTATGACTTTCATCAATTGTTACTTCGGATATTATTGCATCTAAAAGGGAGTAAATTAAAGGTATGTATATTTTTACATGAAAGATATTAGGAAAATTAGAATTAACTTCATTTACTACATACTGATATTTTCGTCGTAGTATTGTTTTTTAATGGAATAGAGAATGATGTATATTTAATGAAGTGATACATTATTACAAAGCCACCCACATTTGTATAGCGAAGTTATTATGGACAGGTTATGCGTCATAAATATTTCGGGTACATAAAATTAACACTCAAAAACATGGGTTTTCGAGGCACCGCAACGTCTGCGGGAACTCACAAAAAATATAGGGATCGTTTGCGTAGGTCCAGCAAAATCTCATACGTAGAAATCGAGAAGTTTATTACCAACTTTATTTTCGTTTAGCTTAAAATACAAATTTGTTTGACCTGCAGTAAATATAACTTTTTAAATTTTGATACTTCAAAATTACAACTGTTAACCATATTAAGTTAAAGATACGGTTTATTTTGTAACACCCTATTCCAGCGATGGCTATACTTACCAAAAGACACACTTGTTGACATGTTGTTTAATTGATAGGTGGTTCACGGTAGGGGTCTAGGGCTTTACGTGCAGCGGCTCCTTTGAGAAATCATTTGATTTTGATAAACCGTACACGCCTCAGCTTGTGGAATATGCCACTGTACTTTTTTTTGCAACGTAATTGATCTTCGTTTTCATATAGACGAATCAAGAATATTATTACATTTTTTTCGTTTAGAATATTTCCCTAAAAAAACTGTTAGACGTAATTCCATAAATTAGATAAAAAACAAAAAAATCCGTTGAATTAATAGAAGTTAAAATGCATGATGAAGGCGTTGCAAAAATTGATGAACGGCGGCTTCTTTGACGATAGGTGGTCTTCAGCCATTGCCATGATGTGTTTATAATAGCCACACTTTACTCATACGTATAAAAATACAAAATGTCATTATATACATTAACATAACTACTTTGTTCGCTACAATAATAAAAATTTATAAAAGCAATATATTTTAAAATCAATAACTCCTTAGAATTAACTATAGTTTTTTGAATTATTGTAATTATAATTTGACATACTGCGATGGTACTTTATGCTTTATCAGGTAATTATTTAGATACAAAGTTGTCATAGTTTTTATATCAATTGTATACATGTTTTCTTATCGTCAACGCAATATCTATTTAACAATACTTTATTGAAGTCTTTGAGAGCAATGGAAGCCGAAAAGAGTCGAGTGTTATCGTTTCTGCTCGACTGTGCCTGTGTTAATAGAAATAGGATACTCTTGGTTGAGAAGACTTGCAATGGAACATGAAATTATATGAGGCCTACGATACGTCCTGTTCGACGTAAGCTGAATGAGCGCTATTGTAACATTAAATGTATTGTTGCTATTGATATTACTCACGCTACTTGGCTTGGCTGTCTGGTGTTGTTATTCTCTCATGATATTATTTACTTCTTTATTACACATGTTTTTTTAACTCATCGGTTAATGAAATTATTATGTTACTTAAGATGGTAAAAATATTCATTTACACTTTCCATCTTAAGTGTGACCTGTGGTCAAAATGTTGCCATTACTAATATTACTATTAAGGAGTTAAAATGATCATTTGTGTAAAAGAGTTAACCATCATTGCAATGTTAATTATTTTATATAAGTATTAAATAAAACATTGTTATTTCTTGTGGAGGTCATTGATAAAAACATTCCTATCACTTTTTGATCTTTCTGTAGATAAATACTATTTCAGAAAAGCACAGTAGTTTTTAGTTTCAGAGACTTTTACTACTATCAATTTGCATATCATAAATTGCACTCTCTTTTGGGAAATCTTATGTTTAGCAATGGACTCCAGGTTTGATGTGTTGAAAATCATATAACTGGCGAATTCGAGTAAGTAGTCTCGGTTATATCATTTGACTATAGCAGCAAGTGCAAATAATTTGAATTATTAATAATATTCTTCGCATACATATTGTATATTAATAACACTGTCGATAAATGTATAACCTTTTTGGTGAAATAAATGTAGTATTTGTTTATTAATAATAATCATGATACTCATTTTTAAATGTAAACACTGTGATTGTAAGATAATTTCAATTTATAGGACAAGGTCGTATGAACCAATTGGGTGGGGTGTTCATCAATGGGCGACCTCTTCCAAACCATATACGTCTGAAGATAGTTGAGATGGCTGCAGCAGGAGTAAGACCTTGTGTTATATCGCGGCAATTACGAGTTTCACACGGATGCGTTTCGAAGATCCTGAATAGATACCAGGTTAGACAGCAATCAATATAAAATAATTGTTTATCTTTTTACTTAAATTTTTTGTTTTGTTGTGACGGAACTTGTCACTATAAGTAATATTTGAACAGAGGATGGTATTGCGTCGCCCACAATACTCTGGGTTTCAAAACAGCAATTCTCTAGTGTTAGCTAATTCTACAGGCTCGAACGACTTTGAAGATAATTGAATGTTTATAATGAAAGTGTTTGTCTTTATAGTTGATAATATATTATAATATGTGCTTAATAATAATTTCTCAACATTCATCAAATAAAAGAAATAAAATAAACTAAACTTTTAATTAATGACTTAAGTTAAGGAATGCTATGTGCTGTTTGTGCGAAAATCTCTTAGGTGTCTCTTCATTACTTGCAGGCGCGTATCCTTTGGTATCAGGTACCTACTGATATGCTGTGCTTTTTGCTCGACTTGTCATAGTAATGCGATTAAGTTTTAAAATTAAGACTGTTTTAAATTATATAAATATTTTATTTTTCTTAGGAGACTGGATCAATTCGTCCTGGTGTAATAGGAGGATCAAAACCAAGAGTAGCGACGCCTGAGGTAGAGAACAGGATCGAGGAGCTGAAGAGACAAAACCCAGGTATATTTTCCTGGGAAATTAGAGATAAACTAATAAAGGAAGGCATCTGTGATAAAAATACGGCTCCGTCAGTCAGTTCCATTTCGAGACTTATAAGAGGAGGCAAAAGAGACGAATCAGACCCTCGAAGAAATCATAGCATTGACGGTATTCTGGGTAAGTTAAACTTACCTTAGATTTACAAATTTTCACATTTTTCGTATATTTCTAATGGAATAAGAAATCGATAACTTTCAAAAGCCTTTTAAGTCCAAATAATCCTTATGCACTCCTCTATTGTTATATCTTACAAATTGTTTCAGATGTACACAATTTTTTTGTGTAAGAAAAAGATGATACTGATCTATAGATACTACAAGTCGATTTAGTAAAATTTTAGCAAAGTTGAATAATTTTTCTGTTTAAAACAACTTTTATTGGTACCGTGTTACTATAATATTAATTTCATTTATGCATACATGATGTACTCGGAAATAAATAGGCGATAATCGCTGTCACGTCAACCTTTAGCTTGTTGACTGTGAACATAATCACTTAATTCAATACAGAACAAGGTATTATTATAATTTTATACTTATAATGAGATAGCCGGAAACGTTTACAAACTTCGCAAAATGGCGTATAAAGTTAATAATCTACGTAAAAGTAAAGCGGGCGCAGCGCGCGCACTCCACAGCAGCGCCTCTTGTGTCGGCTTCGTAAATTGTAGGTTATAAAAATGAAATTAGTACCCAAAGGTGTTATTATCCCATCGCGTTTGGCCGCGAGGCTTGCATTACGACAATCTGTCCGTACTGCACGTCTTGTGCCGTATAGCTATCCAATATAAAATGGCGCTCCTAATATCCCGGTTCAACGACGGAGTGCGGTTTTACCGGAGAGATTTTGCGCCGCGATAAGATTATGCATATTAAGTTGTGCGCCGCTAAAGTAATGTCTACAGTGGAAAAGCGGTCCCTTTATCCACTCTCATGCACCAAAACGTTTCGTGGCTTTCTCCATCTGAGATTATTGAACTCGGCTAAGAATTTAGAAATAAAAGTCAGTGCATGGATTAATGCAAACCTGTATTGGATATACGTCCTTCAAAAAAATATAAACTCAATTACAACGTTCTTTGTAGTAGCTGTACAATGTGGTTACATTAAACTAAATCGAACTCGCGTGTGGTCCCGACAGTAGCCTAATAAAGGTACGTGTAACGAAATGAACAGGGTGCACATTTATAACAATGAAAAGAATAGTATAATAGCCCGCGGACGTTATAATGATTACAGTTATCACTTAAGATGTTAGTTAATAGGTTATGAAACCAACTGTTATTAAAATATTGAGTGAATGATTATGTATTGTAAGTTACATACGTAGAACAATATTCCCAAAAACATCTTTATCTCAAAAAGGTCCCTCATCTTGTGAAGACTCAGATACGGAGTCAGAGCCGGGTATAACGTTAAAACGGAAGCAAAGACGATCCAGAACAACCTTCTCCGGAGACCAGCTTGAAGCGCTTGAACGGGCGTTTACGAGAACTCAATATCCTGATGTTTATACAAGGGAAGAATTGGCACAGAAGACTAAACTAACAGAAGCAAGAGTTCAGGTAAGTAGATTTATCAATTACTCAAACTCAAATTGCAATTTAACACATTGTTTGTGAACATCTAATCATCTAGATAGATACTTTATCATCTACTGTATAAAGCCTGTGTTAAATAAAAATTCCTTAATTATCTTTAAAATTTATTGTTACAATACAATAATGAATGCTAGCTGCCATATGTTGCGCCGCGCTACCGTTTCTTTAATATTTTTTTTGTTTAATTAATAGCTCTCCTTTTGTTACACGTCTAAAAAAAGTAAAGTACTCTCTTTCTAATAACGAGTAACGATTTTTTGTAACTAAATAACAATTTATTAGTCCTTTAATGAAAACTATCTTTGCAACAAGTTTCATAAGTAAAATTGAAAGAATGAATTGTTTATTCGTAGGTTTGGTTCTCGAACAGAAGAGCTCGCCTTCGCAAACAACTTAATTCACAGCAACTCAGTGCTTTTAATACAATGTCCTTACAATCTGCATTCCCTTCTGTTCATCAGCAATATGAACCACCTTCAACCTTTAATGCTCAATGTGCGTCCTGGCAGCAGTCTTATTCATCTGCTTTAGGTTCGAGTTCGGTCTTGAATTCGGCGTTAGCTCCGTCACTACACCAGTCAACATTAACACCCTCAGTGTGTCAATCAGCTTTAGCTGCATCATCCCTTCATCCACCTACGTCTTCTTCATTTCCTTCCGGAAATTTAACACCGCTCTCGCATTCTTCGGAACTTCCTACACCTTTACAACCTACTTCAGATGCCACTCCACCCAGCACAAGTCCTATTACTAGCAGCCCATCTGCGAATCACACTAATGGAATAACCTACCAGCACTCTGCTTATGCAAATCCAAGTGAAACTGTATCCCATCCTTATGGTTATGGAGACTATTCGAAACAAGAACATGCCATGTCTGCTCACAATCATTGGACTGCGAGACAACTCAGTGGGCATCCGCAAAACAAGCTGCCTGAAGTCGCTGCATGGCCAGAAAATTATAGGTAAGTTTATTCACTTTATTACCTTGGTCTGAACATAAATCTAGCATCAATCTTTTGAAACGATATGAACTTTAATGTCTCAATAATCCTTGCCTATCAAAAGATTATGAATTATTGATTTTTAGCTACTTAAATTTAGATATTCGGTTTTTATAAATCGTTATACAATTACAACAACACGAGTCTTGCCGACCAGTTAAATCATTATATAGTTATAGACGAATGATATTCTTATTCATTATGATTAATGATGCTTTCTAATTAATTTAGATATTTATGGGATATTTCTACTCGGAATGTTACAGAGGGTCATATATTTAGAGTATAAGGTCCAGTGGCCATCGGACGGGCGCGGGGCTCGATCGCAAATCAGAGCGTATTCGTTTTATTTCTTTTCACCTTCCTTTATCATTAGCCGGAGCGGCCGCTAATCAATTAAGAGTGTAAGAAGTCGGCCATTATATGCCGCGCGGGTGGTTATTATAGCCCGCTCTTCGTAATACACGATGCAATCGTGAACCGTATAGGGTTGCTAAATTTATAGAGGTATTTGATTGATTATTAATCAACAGCCGATTGAATTTTTGGAGGTAGTCAATATATATAATGAAAAAGTTTCATGTAACATCTTTAAATAATATCTTCAGTGAATTTGTCGTAAGAGAATGTGACCTGCTCGTTGTCGCTTTGTATTCTAAATAGCGTCGACATTTATCTGTGTTATCGACACAAAGCAAGACTATAAACCTTACATTGGACCACACACAATATATCGCTTTGCACAATGACTGACATTCGAGTAACATATGGGCTAACTACGTGGTGTTCAATTTTATGCAGTTTTTATGTAACATCGTCTGATGTAATCATTGTCATCGTACTAAAATTTTTGTAAATTATTTTTCTTATTTATCTTTTCTTATATTTTATGCCAGACGGACGATCCACTTACATATATCATTCCCTTGTTAAATTTAGTTTAAATTCATCTAAAAATTTAATACTAAATTATAAGAAGGAGTATAAAATAATAATCAATAACCGTATTCATTATGGTAATGAGTAATAAACAATTTTCACTTCAATGCATTGTATGTATCAATAATATTTTGAAATTTGCAAAGCCCTGAATCATATTTCTAGTAGCTCTATTTTCTCTTAGTCTTTGTAAATTTTCCCATAAGAACTTACTTAATTTTTCCTTCAAATTCTATATTTATTTACTCAATATTTTAATATTGATTCAAGGTTGAAGATATTGTGTAATACCCACACAGATATGTGTGTTCTTCAGGTAAAATTTTTATAGTTTGACTTCCTTATTTCTTTATTTAAATTGTTGTTGTCGTTGACCTCGGATGGTAAATGACAATAAGGTCATAGATTGTGGAGTGTTATCGCTCTGAATATTCTTGCCCTCACAGGTATGTTCGACCGCACAAATGCTATTAAATCGATCATATTCATTACCTTTCAGTTTTTTTTATCATTCTGTTCTGATAGTACATGATATGCTTGCCCATAACAACGTGGCGCTTGTCAAAATGGTATACACAGCACTACAATGTGCACGTCGCCTTGAGACAGGATTTTAAGTCTCGTCCCTCCAATAATTACACTAGCTATAGCGCGCTTCAAACCGGAACACAGTAATGTTTTACACATTACTGTTTTGCGGCAGATAGGAGCTGTGGTGATCTACTACTATCTTAACAGTCCCCGGTAACAGAGATGTACCACTAGTTAAATAATTTTTTATGTCACTTTTAATTTTAAAAATTTATTGTGTTTTATAATTTAGCGGTATAACAATAAAAAATATTTTCTATTTTTTTTTATAAAAATTTAGTTAGTTTTTATTATTTTTTTTTCCTATTACACTTTGTATACTAATTTATTTCATAATTTCAAATTAAACAGTGTTTAAAGTTTGAACTCCAAAATTCAAGGAAGAAATTCAAATGAATATTACGAAAACTTAAATAATTAATAACTAATTATTTATACCATTACCGTAAGCGACGTATTCTCACGAGTAGAATCATGTAGTCAAATAGCTCCTTACCATGCAAACCAATCAGTCGCTTTTTCTTTTTTTTAGAATTTTTATCCTCACTGGGCATATCAATATTATCCTGCTTTTTTCATACTTGATAACTACTTAAAACTATACTATCTAAAATTAGAACTCTTTGATGCCTTTGGATATTGGTTTCACTTATGCACTTTGGATCATACCAATATCCTAATGGATACTACATTCTAACTGTCAAAAATGATTACCTGTTTACAATCAGTAGTTACTGCGGTATTGTCTTCCTATCGTTGAAATTGCATACAATGTGCAGGTCGTGGTATACAGTTCCAGCACAATACTCATACGTTGCGGAAAACAGATAAACACATGTTGCTTGTGGCGAGCGTAGTGGCAATTAATGAGAGGCTGAACGTGACATTAGTGTAGTGAACCTGGGCATTAAACTAACGCGAGCCTGGTATTAACTTATCTGCAGCTATTTGCATTCGACTTCCTAAACTGCAGCGAGGCTCGCTTGCACTCGCCCGCACTCGCCCGCGCTCACCTTTTATTGGTCACTTTATAATCGATCGCTCTCGTTCGATGCTTTGTTCCTCATACTAAGTAACGAATGATTGATGGATGCAGTTTTGAGAAAATCAATGTTAGATTTATACGCTGAATTTTTAAAATGTCGAAAGAGTCTAGTGTATTCTACTTAATTGATGCCAAAATGATTGGCTTCACTATCAGTGGGTATATACAGGGTGAAAGGTACAAGGTGTAAAGGATCTGGACGGGCTTAAGTATAGCCCGTATCCTATCTATCTATGTATGGAATACCCCATCCAAAAACATTGGTTCTGGAGTTATTAATTTTTTTAATATTTTTCAAAAAGTTCTCGATTTTCTAGGAAAAAGTTTGATGATTTTATTTTTTACTTATTTCTACATAAATTTTAATGTAAAAATTATTGTTTAATCATTGTTTTATTAAATTAAACTAATAATCATCACTTAGAAGCTAAAACATTTCTACTAGGTTCTTTGAAAGTCGTGACAAAAAATAAGGCGTCATGCTTACGTTTTTATTTAGTTTTAAAATAAGATTTTATTTATAAAAAATACGTATAAGGCAATAAATAAACACCTGACTTCATTACCTATCCGACAAGGTATAAGAAAGTACATAAAGTTTTTAAAATTTAGAAAAAAAAAACACTTTTTAGGTAATGAGTCAGTACGACAGTTAAAATCTAACTACTTTCGTGGGTGGATGTACATTATCATTGTCTTCTTAATTCTGAATAGTTTTTCTTTTCCATACCAAATAAAATTTATTTCAATGGCGGGTTACAGTAATGAAGAACACGCTGACATTTTCTATTGTTATGGACTTAGTGAAGGAGATTCTTTACAAGCACGAAGAGAAAATCAGCTACGTTTTCCAAATCGTCACCTACTAAGTCATAGAGTCTTTGCTGCGGCGTTCGGCAGCGTTCAACAGAGGCGTCATGAGGCAGGTAGACCACGCATCTACGATACTGAAGAGGAAGAAGGAATCATAGACTTTTTTGTTATACACCCGACTTCGTCTACCAGGGTCGTGGCAAGATTGCTGAGTTTAACACAATGAAGTGTGGTTTACTGTGCATACGGCAAGGCTCTACCCCTACCATTATACACCGGCCCAGGCCCTGGAAGAACGAGACCTTGCAAGGAGGTTAGACTTCTGCTGTTTCATGCTGTATGCAGACTTAGAAAATAATAATTTTCTCACCAAAATATTGTTGACTGATAAATCGAAGTTTGACAGAGACGGCATAATAAATTTTCATAAAAGTAATTATTGGGCTCTGCGAGGTGAAAATCCCCACGTGATTAGAGAAGGAGCTCATCAGTGAAGATTCTCCGTAAACGTGTGGATGGAGATAATTCATACTTACTTGATAGGCCCAGTCTTCTTGCCCAACAATTCAAATGAAGAAACGTACGAGGATTTTCTTGGAAATATTTTTTTTAATTATCTGAAGGATATACCATTGCAAACCTGACGATGGTCCTGCCCATTTTCGTCTCGGCGTAAGACAGTCGTTAGACACTACTTTCTTCCGCGATGGATTGGCCGAACCGGACCAACACCGTGGCCCGCAAGGTGTCCTGATTTAACACTTTGCGATTATTACTTATAGGGTCACATGAAATCTTTAGTGTACACAATACCAATTAACTCGTTAGAAGATTTAAAGTCACGCATCATCGCCGCTGCTGACAAAATAAGAGAACAGCTCACAGGCCGAATCACTTGATCGGACTTAAGAAAAAGGCTTCGTGCTTGTATCAGGAACCATGGACGTCAGTTTGAGCAAAAAAGTGTTTTTTTTTTTCAAAATTTTATAAACTTTATGTACTTTCTTATACCTTGTCGGATAGGTATTGAAGTCAGGTACTTATTTATGTGCTTTATACGTATTTTTTATAAATAAAATTTTATTTTAAGATTAAATAAAAATGTAAGTACGACGCCTTATTTTTTACTGTCACGACTTTCAAAGAACCTACTCGTAATTTAAATGTTTTAACCTCTAAGTGATGATTATTAATTTAATTTAACAAAACAATGATTAAACAATAATTATTACATTAAAATTTGCGTAGAAATAAGTAAGAAATAAAATCATCGAATTTTTTCCTAGAAAATCGAGAATATTTTGAAAAATATTTAATAAATTAATAACTCCAGAACTATTGTTTTTGGATAGTGTATTACGTACATAGATAGATAGGATACAAGCTGTACTTTAGCCCCTCCAGATCTTTTACATCTATTACCTTTCACCCTGTATATATATCATCAGCCGATAGATGTTCACTATTGGACATAGGCCTCTCCTAAAAGATCCCCACATTAATCGATCCTGCGCTGCCCGTATCCAGCGGCTTCCCGCGACCTTCACACGTTTATACGGGTTTGTCTGGGGGGATTTGGGCCATTTCGCACCAGGTAGGCCCAATGCGGTTTGGTGGGAGCCAGAGCCTCGTTTGTTCATTAGCAGGGTGCACCAGGAGCAGGTGAGGTTGGCTTAGGTCCCATGAGTTGTTGTGCGGGACCCATTAAACCCCATAGGAATATATATATATCGGTTAGTCGTACTAAAACTAGGTGCTTCACATTTATTTAATTATTTATTACCCGGACGTTTAGAGTGTTGTTCAGTATATATGCGCACGGGAGGAAGACATTGTAAAAAATACAAAATATTGGGAGGCTGGAATGTACACTTGTTAAATGCTATCGAGCTAATTATAATGTTTTCAATGATCTATATAAAAAAGTTTTTGAATTTATTTCAATAACTAATAAAAAATTAAATGTAACTGCTGTTGAATTCATGAATTCTCTCGCGTGTGTTTCGCCAATCACTTTGGGCTGCATTCAGTAATGATGTAGTTAGTATGCTAATTACGATCTCTGTGTAATTTTTTGCTTCACCTGTTCCATGATATATACATAAATATTAATGTTCACGTATTATCCATGTTTCCTTAATACGGAATCACGTTATCAAATTACATGTAACGGCGGAAAGTACTGTTCGTCTTTAGCAAGTGAGACTGTTGTCGGAGACCGTCTAACTATTTCTACCAGGAAACAGTAGTGTGTAAACATTACTGTGCTATAGTTTAAAAGGCACTGAAGTATAACCGTGCAGCCTTTTTTTAATTTATGAAGCGAGGAGACTTGCAGGACGTTCACTTGATTGTAAGCAATACGCCCGCCTTTAACAATGTTGCGCTAGTTACGATATATACACAGCACCACATTGAGCTAGTCGGTCCTTCTCTTAATTTCACTATCTACAAAAATCTCTCGTTCGTCTCTTCGCTTTGTTTAAATAATATTATATAAATATTAACAAATGAACTATTTTCCAGACCTTCACTTACCACTGTTCTATCATAAAATCAACTTACAATCTTGATTTTGTAGATGTTACTAAATTTCCGGTTTACGGCAGCAGTAAGCGACACCGTGACTCACGGCCTTCTGCAAGAACAGTCTACTGTATAAAGTAATTTTGCCTGTTTGGTATTGTATCAAAAATATTGCTGAAAACGATATATAATTTGTTTGTAAATCTACGTCGAAATATACGGTTAGTTTTTTATACTCTAAGGCGAAGGTTAGTTGTAATTAAATACTAAAAAAATCAATACTAACGTAACAGATATTAAATCTAACGGAATCATTGTTAATTGCGAGCCACGGTTTGAAATTAGTCGTGTAGATTACGCCAACGGAACTTCCATCATGTTATTCAAGCTTTACTAAAATTACGTATTTCGGAGGTATACAATTACAATGATCCAAAGTGCTACCGAGCTTTGACTCTATGATTAGTATCTTACATTATGGTTTATAGGAGTCAATTCTAACCGTTGAGTCAGCTACACTCGAATTTCACTTTAAAAGAAGATTCTCTTTTTTGCACTGCATTATTTGTTCTGAACATGGTTTTGGTTAAATAATTAATATTCAGATTTTTTTTAACATTCTGTACGTTTATATTAGACATCAACGAGAAACGGTTATTATACTGGGTTTTTGGAGACCGCTTCCGAAAACAAAGATAGACAGTACTAATGACACCTTTGATGATAGGACGAAAAAAAAAACGATGGTGATTAAAAAAATTATATTTTAAAACGTTTTATTAGCATTATTTACGCTCCATCATGTTAGTACAGCTATATGAAACGATAGTTTCATGTAAAATACATTACTTTATTAAAGAAAAACCAGCAATGAAACACAAAATCAAAAACAACTGATGCTCGGATCAACGAACGCACGGGCGCGGCCAGAACTCGAGATGTATCTGGTTTCAATTTGAACCTTATTTCATAGGACCACGGAGCATTTAGATTAGCGCAGCCACGTCGAGCCCTGGGTATTCGTTCATCCAAGTATTAGCTATTTTTGAATTTAAGTTTCATTGCTAATTTTTTTTTAGTAAAGTAATGTATTGTTCATGAAAAAATCGTTTCATTTAACTGTACTATCATGATGGAGCGTAAATAACACTAATATAACGTTTTAAAAATATGATCTTTTTTTTTAATCAGGATTGATTTTTTTTCCGTCCCATCATCGAAGGTGTCTTTAATACTATCGTTTGTCTTCGTTTTCGGAAGCTGGTCTCCTAATACCCAGTATATAGGCAACAACAGTTTTTTACTTCACTATTTCTGTTTTTATGTTTTTTTGTTGTAATTGTTTGAAGGAACTGGTATCGGTAAGGAAGTTTTCTGTAGATTGAATATTTACTTTACAACTAAAATTTTTGCTTTATTTATAGCCTTGAACTTCTATGATAGATTATTTATTTTCTAGTCAGTCAATTTTTTAGATAAATTATCTTGTTTTGTTAGAAAGTTAAGAAACTGGTACACGTTTTGTTACCATTTTTCCGATGATAAATATCGTGAGGAAACCAACATATTTTAAGTAACAGCTTTTCTGCGTACCTTCTGGCAAGGTGGACAAATGGTCATGACTTTCACCACGAGAGAGAAAGCCACGAGTACCAGCAATGAGAGAATTTAATTATTTACATTAATATTAAGTTGTTTGTTTATTTGTTGCAGCTCATTTTTCGGTACTAACGCGTCACATTACGCTTCCCATGCGCACTCTCCAACTGAAGCGAAATCTGGATACCCTTACCTTGGACAACTCGGCGGGATGGATATGGGTAGAGTGCATTAAAACAATTATTTAAAAATCTTTTGTTTGTGACATATAACATAAGGAGCAACTACAGAAAATTTCTATTATAGATAAATCTTTTACATTATAATGCCTATATAAGTGCAGAGGCATATAGTTTTGTGCCTTCTAGTTTGTAAGGTTTACTTTATTGAACAGTATTGTATATAAATTACATATTTTGTAAACCATTTTCGAGTGTAGTGTACAAATCCTATCAATGGAATATTTTGTAAATTAATAGTCTAATTTAGTTATAGTTTTATATAAAAATTATATAGAAGTAAAATAATCGTTCCTATATTTAATTTGTTACAATGTGTTAACCCAATCCTTTGACAAGGTTTATATAAATTTAGATAAATATTTTTTTTAATATTTGTATATTTCCTGCACTATATGTCTAGGAGTTCGAAATAATTATTATGGAATTGTTGTTAAAATGTCTAAAATATCATGTGATGTATTATATAATGTCTGTCAATTACAGTTGCCTTAAATAATATTGTGATTCTTTAATATAGTTGTATTTATTAATATAACATTTATAGCACGTATTTTCATAATTTTACGTAGTAAGCACTTTGTCAAAAATTTTATTAAAAATAAATTGAATCTACATACCTCTTTTATTTCTTAAGAATAACCCCATACTACATACTTCCACCTACTTAAATTAGAGGTTATCAAATATTAAAGCCAGTCATTAGTAGGTAGCAGAAAAAGTTTATTCTGTTATAAAATATTATAAAGTAAAAATGGTATTTATTTGCGAATAACACTTATTCTTATCTACTAGAATTTTTTTCCATATAGATATTTATTGAATATTTTAATAGAACTTCCTCGAGACGTTTATTTCGCGTTCATTAATAATTCCCAACAGATTCTAAGCCAAGGTTTGTGTGGGTGCGTCATTATTCTAACTACAATTGTCATTAATAAGATTATGTATAACAGTTACTTACGGAACTTATAATGATACCCTAAGATGACTGGAGGCTAATCGTGACTAAGTCGACCGCTGACATAACCCTCGCGTCAGTCCTTTGTCATAGGAAATGAATAATAAGCAACAAGAAGGTTATAAATTGAAGATTATTGAGGTAAACTCTATAAATGCAATTTGAATTGTAATTATTTAAAGAATCAAAAAATACCTTGATTGTTTAGCTAAGAATAATTTTCGTACGAATAGAACTAGTTCTGTTTGTAAGAAACTTTCGTACATAACCTATTGGTTAAGATCACGTAGTTATGCAAGAGTTCAGAAGAATTACATAAACAATTTATTTAATAGTTAAAATAATATTCCCACTTATACACAGACCTTTTTTTTTGTTTAACGTGGGGAAAATGCCTGCGCATACTCATCCTCGCGGGGGCAAAGACAGATTATGCCGGACTTGCACCGACTAAAACCTCCACGATGTTCCTTCTCGTCGCTTTATAGCAAGGTCACGGGAATGCTTTCGCACACAACCGTGATCCCGCCAGCGCCGGCCGCACAATGCAGCTCCACCTCGGGAGGGAGGGAAGAACCCTCCCTTTCCACCTCTGTGGGAGCACGCCGGAACATACAGCGCCCCTTCTCCTCGGCTTCTTACAGTCACGCGGGCAACGAATTCCCCCGAATCCGTCATTCAGAGGCTATGGGAGCCAAGAGAGAAAACTCTCCCGGCTCCCTGCGGCGAATTCGATTTTGGGTTCCGCCGCCACCCGTTATACGGTCGCGGAGGACAGGAGAGCGGTACATCGCAATACTGACACTCCTCTTCCCCTGCGGCCCCACCGCCGCCGCATCAGCGGACTTATACACCGACCTGGCCCAGTGCAAATGGGTAACTATCAGCTATCGGTTTCTAAAATTGTCTAGAAATGACACAACTAAACCACAGTACTAGTGCTC
The DNA here is from genome assembly GCA_029030555.1 of Ornithoptera alexandrae. NCBI lineage: Eukaryota > Metazoa > Arthropoda > Insecta > Lepidoptera > Papilionidae > Ornithoptera > Ornithoptera alexandrae. The sequence goes on along the minus strand of JARDVY010000064.1, from coordinate 1,759,952 downwards.
TAAATGATTTCAAATTTAACTTTTGTACAATGATGGAAGCATCATTTATCTAATCCATAAATTCCTTAAAATATTATAAATATATAATTGTGTTATATGATAATAACCAGAATATGAATATATAAATAAGTCTATATAACCTATTTAAAAAAGTATTGAATAGTACAAGACTAATCGTTTTTTGAATAGATGTAACATAATTATGTTTACTATAATTTTCGTTTAATTAACGACATTTCATAGATTTCAATAGTGAAAGTAATTGACCAGGAATAAATACAGACATTGAAATCATTTCAAATATTCTTGCGATTAAAAAACTCACTACACTAAACATACAAGTACACATATTACCGCTGTATCATCATCATCATAATCATCAGCCGATAGACGGCCACTGCTGTACATAGGCTTCGCCCAAAGATCTCCACATCGATCGGTTCCATGGTTACCGCTGCATCACTAAAGATAAATAGTAAGATGATAATGAAAATTGATTTTAGTATAATATACAATTAACGTATCAACTTAAACACCAACTTGATATAGATCATGTTAGTGTTCTGGTTTATTTATATTGGTAATATATAAAGTAGTGTGAATATAACGTAGGCACTATTCGAGTTTACTAATTTTCGTGAGAGTGTTCTTATTATGACATTTACAGGGTAAGCCATTTCTCATATCGTATTGACAATGGCTGACGTCTTTGTGCGCTGCATGGGGTATAATTAGATAGTCAAACACACGCTTCACCATTTAAGACAACATACCAATTTGATTGAATTTATTATAGTGCTTTTGTCAAGTGCAAATTATATCAATGAATAATTCAATCATAATATTACGAGTTGGAAGCAGAAACTGTGTCGTTTTTCTTGACGAAGGAAAGGCGTAGAAAGGTTTTAAAAATTAACGAAATTTCCTTAAATAAAAAGAGTTGTTGTGGCGATAAAATAATCTTTATTTTAATTAAGATTTGAATTGCAAGGTTTCCGTAATATAAATTTAAGTAGACTAGTTCTTGAACTCTTTGGTCATCTGTAGTTCTAATACGGCGAGAATAGCTTGCCAAACCATTGACTGAATTGGATTGTTATCTATTGAGATGAATGAAAAACGTGAGGTTATGTTTCGTTATTCTGTAATACTCGATTTTTGGACGTAAAAAAATTGTCGGTAAGCTACACGCGTGGGAACTGTTTTACTGGTTCTAGTTAGATATGACCACTTGTGACACGTATTTTCCTGGGAGTTAGTATTTTATCTGAATATAGGATTGTGTTTGAAATATTGAGTATAGTAATTATTTTATAATGCTAGTAATAAATCTATCTTTCACGATATTTCCAGGGCGTACGCTTTGGAACAGTTACATGAAATATGGCTTGCACCTCAATAATTATAAAATTATTTTAATGAACAGAATATCGATCGATAATTAATGGTCTCAAACTATATCATTGAGTAAATAACAGGATTGCGTCAAACAATCTGTATAATGATGTCAGTTCAATTTAGAACGACATGAAACGTTACAATGCGATAATAATCAGATTGACGTCGACAAATTATATTTTTCCTACCGGTTACATTACCGTCGTACAGAACATTTCCACTGGCCGGTAGTAAAAATCATAGAACAGTAATATCGCGGTTCTATTTTATTTGGACATGATGAATTCCGTCGGAAAAACGGGGCGGTGACTCTTTGTTAAGGTTGATGTTAGGGTCGATTTTACTTTCCTAGTTTTTACCTATTATATTAATATGTTGGTTTAATCTTAGTCACACTTGTGCAGAATTACTTGTGCTCAATAGACATTGTGATTTAATAATAACTAAGTATAATTTTACAGTCTATTAATTTTAAATACACCTCCGCTTATCTCATAATAATTATGACATTAAACTTAATTAAAATAACCGTTCAATAAACCTACCTTTAATATTTCATCATCTGTTGAACTTGTTTCTGATAAACGCTGCTCCAAAAGAAGAAAATTTGCTGAACTCACTTTGCTAAATGTCTAGTTTGGTAAGCTCTTTATGATGGTAACAATAATCGGAAATGCTGCTGTCCTTTTTCAAGATTTTTCTCTCTCTACACGCCTTTTGAGATACGATGTAATTGCTATATCGATATTTCAATCTGTCACCCGAAAGAAGTTTTTAATAATTACCCATATTAAAATAAAAATTATTTTATCGTAGATTTCTTTTACAAATCTCTTTACAAATAAACAAACATTTGACGAAGAGTAATAAATTAGAGATATTATATGATTATCATCATAAAAAAACATGTAACATCTTTCACACCTTTTATTATTTTAAGACAGTCGAAGCATAGTCCAATAAGTTACGCTAGTCTCTATTGTCCAAAAGAATTTATCAAAACTGTGTACAATTTATTTTAAATATTTTGATGTACATATCGTATTCGCGTAACGAATAATGAATAGTATTTATTAATTCTAGCGTTCACACACAACAATGCGTGAGAAAGAAAATCACAACAGAATTGAATTTCAACTAACTGTCCGAACAATTAAAATTTCAAATATCAGCGACAGTTATAGCGGATTGGATGTGATCGCAGGTGGATCGTGGGTCTCGGATTTCGTGGCATCGAAAATTGTCGATAATCGGTCGTCAACTCTGAAGGTTTTTCGGAAAAATCTAAACGGAATCCGATCAATTTTCACAGCGCATAGTGCACGCACGTGGCGGTTCCCGATGCGACGTGGATTCGATACACTGCCGCTCCGTGATTGAGGGTAATCACAACCGGCTACGACAACTTGTTTGACAAATACGTTCAGCGGAAGTGCTGATTAATTATCATTAACCATGTTTTTGTTGGTAATTTACAATTGATTTTGAACGGCATTTTTATATCATTTTCAGTTAGTCGGCTCGCAGACTATCTATATAAAACTATTTAACTCCTGGTCGATCAAAAATCTATGACTTCACAAAATCACCATCATCATCATCATAAGCGTTTTTTCATCCGATATTGGATATAGACCTTCTCTTATATGTTCCACCAGATACGGGCCTCTGCTTTTCACATCCACTCAACAAATATAAATTTCTGATTCTTAATTAATAATTTTTATATATATGTAGGTACTGCAAATATTAAATCGTACGGTGTTAAATTTGTTGCATCGAATTCCAAGTAAAATTCAATAGTAGCGGCTTCGTTTTATACACAACAAAATTTTTAATTGTTTATTGTTTATTAAAACAAAATGCATGACAAATTATATTGATTTAACCAAACTAAGAGTAAAATATAATAAATTGTTTATGTTTTCTATCGTGATTCATACAAAATTGTCAGAATGCCGTAAGGCGTTTTTTAAAAATCAATTATAGAAGCGAGCTGACACGATTCTCAGGACCTTTGCCGTAAACTTTCATATTCCAGAAGACATTCAACTTACTAAAATTGCTTCCGAAAGCAATTAGCGGCGTGACTAAAGCATTTGTTTGGCAAAAATTTACAATCACCCGGTGAATATTTGACGACGGCTCTTGACATGGTCTCTTCTGCTGCCTGTATTGGCCGTTCTCACGAGAAATTATTCGGCGGCATTCCGTCGAAATGTCCACAGAATTCTCTACCAAACGCGAAAGTCGTGCATGTCCATTGATCACTCGACCAAAAAAGTGTTAACTTTAACACTCGATTGGTTTAATTTTTTTTATTTCACTCAATACTTTATTGTATTGTTAATGTTATATCGAACAAGTAACTAAAGTTTCAAAGGATGATAGTTTATTACGGGGAATAAAGGCTGTAAATTATTCACGGGCAAATTCTTCTCCATTGTAATGTTCATCTTTAACATTCTGAGTAAGTTTTGTATAAATTAAAAGTTTCTTCAGTAGATCGTGTAACATAAAATGATAAAAACAAACTATATATTAGGTCCTTACATATAAAATTAGCGGTTTGTCGTTATGACCACTTTGATCTGAAATATCTCCTCTTTGGTTAAGAATTCCAAATTCAAATTTATAAATTCATTTAGCAGTTACATTTTAGTTTTGAAAACAGTCATTAAATTTTTTTCTTCATTATTTTTTTTCTTTGGCGTCGCTTATTACCGCACAATGGAAAACATGAAATATCGGTATATTTACAAGTACTAGTTCTACCGTGGCATCAGTGCTGCAGAAACAGCTCGAAGGATTAATGATATGTACAGCGCTGGTGTCGCAAAAGAAAGCACAGTACGTTTTCGTTCTGGAAATTTCAACCGTCAGAACTAACCCCGTGGACGGCCAGGGACCAAAGTGGAAAATGAAGAATTAAAGACTATTATGGAAGCGGATCCATCACAAAGAACATCAGAGATAGCTGCAAGCTTCCGGGTAAGTGACAAACCTGTATTAATCCACTTGAAGCAAATCGGGAAAGTAAAAAAACTTGAACGATGGGTGCCTCATGAATTGAGTGAGTCGAACTTACAAACACGCGTCGACTGCTGTGTTACTTTACTCAACCGACACAATAATAGAGGGATTTTAAATCGAGTCATTACTTGTGATTAAAAATGGATACTGTATGATAATCGGAAGTGCTCGTCGCAATGGCTGAACCCTGGAGACCCAGCCAAATCCTGCCCTAAACGAAAATTGACTCAGAAAAAGTTACTTGTGAATGTTTGGTGGACTAGCGCCGGTGTCGTTCACTACAGCTTTCTAAAATCTGACCAAACGATTACGGAAGATATCTATTGTCAGCAACTGCAAACTATGAAGGAAGAACTAGATGCTAAACAACCGACATTGGTCAATCGCTCTAGGTCACTGCTGTTTCACGACATCGCAAGACCACACACTTCACAACAAACAACCACTAAGTTAGATGAGCTACAATTGGAATGTCTGCGACATCCACCGTACTCCCCGGACCTTGCCCCAACAGATTACCATTTTTTCCGGAATTTGGACAACTTCTTACAAGGGAAAAAATTCAACACCGATGCGGCAATCCAAACCGCCTTCAAAGAGTTTATTGATTCTCGCTCCCATAGTTTTTTAGTAAAGGTATCAATGAACTACCTATGAGATGGCAAAAGTGCATAGATAACAACGGTGCGTACTTTGATTAATTAAATATATTTTATAAAAAAATTTACTTTATATTCCTTCCGTATAAAACGCCAATTTTATATGTAAGGAGGTAATAAATACGTTCAAAAGGTTTGCATTATGTCTATAAATAAATCTGTTTATTTTTATTTGTAACGAAACATTTTCTTTGGTTGTATAGTGTTGGCATGCTCTTTAGGCAGTGCACATATTACATATAGTGATTGTTTCCGTCATGATGATAATATTAACAGGCCGTGGATCCGGGTCCATGAGCCCAGTATCAGACAAGCTGTAAGATTCGCTTTGGCTTGCAGCGCTTACATCATCATGAATCTAGGATGATAACGATGATACTACCGCATAATTAAAAACTATGTAAATTACGTCTTTGTAAGAGAGTCTTATTGCTACTTTTAGGGAACAAATATTGTTATGTCTTAAATGTTAAACTTAATTGTACAGGTAACTCGGCTTTTAGAGTGTGTTTTAATGAAAAATTAAATTTATATATTACTAGAAGGTTGACTAATTAATTTATTACATATAAGAATTTCGGGAAATAATTGATTATTTGGGTGAACTTGAACTTGAACTGTGAAACTGTAGGCTTGAATTATTAATTATTGAATAAATGGTTAGCGTTTAAAATATCCCTTAAAACTTATAGAGAATCTAAAGCGTTTTAAAAAAAATGAATATAGTTTCAACAGTGAAGATAAATAGAACACGTTATTTAGAAATAACGGCCTTCATCATCGTCAGCAGTGGGTCTTTCAATACAGCAAACATTCGTTCCGACTTTTTGTTTCACATAGTCTGCGAGGAATTGTAATTTTGTACCAAATAAATGAAACGAGGGTGTCGACACGCCGTTTTTATTTTCTGTCATTAAACAATGAAGTAACTTTCGACGCTTTGGGACCTCATACGGCGACCCTTTAAACGAAAGCATAGGGTCCCATGTTTTGAACAAATCATTACTCTGGTTTAACATAGAGGGAACAACAATTGCTGGCTGATTCCTGTTAGTATAGCCGTAGGCTTTTGATGGCACAATGATTTATTTTTAGTATCCTGAGTCATCGAGGACTATTAGACGCGCATATTGTTTCTAGAATAATCTACGAGTAGCCTGCAGGGAGTGCGTCCGCTCAGTGGGACGGCTTTGCATGTTTACAAACATTTTATTAAGGTGTTATATTTAATGGCTTCTTTGGGAGGTGATACTTATTGTTTCTATGACAATGATTTATTGCAAGTATAAACATAAAAACATTATTAAACGTTAAACACTGCGAATAATCGGACATTTTCGTAATTATTAATATTGATTATCGATACGAAAACATAAAATTGAAAAGATTTTATGACAAAAAAATATCGGCGATTTAACTCAATCATATTAATGTTTTTGCTCTTGTGACGGAAGGGTGCATTAAAAGGGCTGTTTTTATTACATAAATTACATACATTACATAAACGTTTATATTTGTTTGTCTGTCTCTTTATATAGAACAATCCTCGAACTGATTTTTAAAGTATCGGTTTCACAGTACTATACTAACTTAGGCCTTACAAGATGGCCTAGGATAGCTGATCTAGTTAGTCCTCATTTAGACTATATATATGTGTAAAGGTTTTAATTTATTCGTTTTAGAAAAACTTCTTAACCATTGGATCAATGAATATTAAAATTGGCTGTTATTGAAATTTATTAGTTATATTGACTAAATATGATGTGACTCATAATCAGGTGGAACTGAAGTATATCAAGTTATTATATATATTGTTTACCGAATTTTCATGGCTGTAGTTGATTTGTATTAAACATACAATTAGATTTTCTTGATGAAAATGAGAAGTATACAATGACAGAACGTTTTCAGTGTCAACTGGAGCTGTATCTGAAGTTATATTATTTATTCTGTTGTATTTATTTTATTCTTAATGGGCACAGTAAAAAAAATATAGGGACCTTGAGTACAAAGGCAAGCTTATCTCTAATATAGTTCTATCTCAGCAAACCTCAGTATTGAGAGGATTAGATGTTTTATGCTAGCGAAACCTGTGAGCACTATCAAGTAAGCATATACTATGCATGTAATCGTATTTATATGTTTTATACATTAAGATCATAAGAAGGCATGCATAAACATCGATGATAGATCACGCAATAAGGAAATAACGTATATCGATTTAAGGCAATAAATTTTTTAGTCAAACAATAAATTAATAGTAATTTTTGAGCTAAAAAATTATTTGAATAAATAACCCGTTGTTACGATTAGCCGGCCCGCGAAGCGCTTTGCAGGTGTTTGTTTCGATGTGGTAGTTTTAAGTGGCAATATATATTTTTTACGTATTCATCGGAACTAATCCGTTAACTGGTAATTATTTGTTACTACACGGACATTTAATTATTTGCTGTGAAGTGATTTCTACTTACCACACGTATTCATACAAAAGAGGAGAATGGCCGGGTGTAAAAATAAAGTCCATTTTGTTGCCGGTAGAAAATTAGAGCCGCAACTAAGTTAACTCATACAATGTCCTACATTAGTTTCTAGACCGTAGTTTCGAAACGATTCTTTTTTTATAGAACATATTACTTCGATTACAGACAGATATTTTTTGTTAAAACACCTGCTATTGTTTTATGTTAGAAGTACACTATTTATAATATCTCTGTGTAAAAAATTATTATTATTTATTTTTAAACCAAAACCTTGGTGTAGACATTTGTTAGTATTTTCCTAAATAATATTATCTCCATAAGAACAGGTAGATGACGTAAAAAGAAGCGAATGTTGTACTTTTATATTTATATTTATTATCAGTATCGACTCCTCTTTAATTATTACAAAGCATGAACTTGTTTGTTTGTTTCGCGGGAATCCATTGCATGCGAGCAACGCGTGGCCGATCGATGTGAAGATCTTTGGAGGAGGTCTATGTCCAGCAGTGGAAATCTATCGGCTGATGATGACGATGATGAATTTGTTTAATAAAAACACTTCTTTATGTATTGGTGTTTGTCTTTTCTTGTTATAAATATATAGTTGAAATTTGATCTTGTGGACTATATGTTAAAAGATTTCTGGAGCAAATATTGGTTCATCATAATTGTATCATTAAAACACGATTGATGTTATCTCCTTTCAAATGTAGTGATTATTGGTATACTATTATTATCATATCATTGTTAGTATGCAATTTGGCGAGCGCTGTACATAATTAGTGATGAGCAAAGCAAGAACAAGACAAGACGTGGACAATTGTATTTGTCTTGTTTTTTCGGTCTTGGTCTTCTATATTCAGTTTTATTATAATACAATTTGTTTTCAGAAGAAGTTCAAGTTATGATAAATATTTCAAGTTATAGTTTTGACGAAATTTTTATTTTTTTGCTTCATCTTGCATATTAAGTCTTGGCTATTGTATAATAGGTCTGTCTTGGTTTTGATCATAGTATTGTTCATTCCGTCTTGGTTTTGGTTTTGCTTTTTTGCGAGACAAAGACTAAGACTAATTTTACTCATCGCTATATATAATACAGTTCATGGAAGTTGTTGCTTTTTTACTTGATTTACTCTGCTTTTGACGAGACATTCTAATCTATCCCTCATATAGCAACATCTTGGTTAACGTATCGTTGAAACAATATAATGAAAATCATCAAATGTACAACAGCGTTGCATGATGGTAAATTAGTACCGATCTATAATAAGGGGCAAGTATTTCATCCACTAACAAGAACAAACTTCGCATTGTTCAACATCTTCATTTGTCATTCGGAAACAAAGGAGGGGTAGTTAGGGCCAATGCCGTCGATTGTTGTTGCATACAAAGGGAGTAACAGTACAACAAGACATTTTTATTGTTTTATAACTCAGCTCCTGAAGCCGCAGGAGGTAGCACCCTAAAATATTAAGTAAAAACTTTTAGTGTAAAAACGAAGGCAATTAAATAGATTTATAACCGTTAACTATGTTCCCGGAAAGGTGATGAAAAGTTTCTTTTAATATGTAAGTATGAAAGTTTTAGGGTTTGTGAGACGCACTATGTTATCAACTGACTTTTGTAATTATTAATAAACGTTAAGTATTATTTGATATCATACTACTTCCGTTAACATTAACTGTTAGAGTTGAAACCGGCACACGTGTTGTCAGTATTTCTCACAAATTTAAACACTTGCAAGAAAAACATAAAATTTAATAAATTGTTCATATATTTATGATTTTATTTTATAGCGTAACGGAATGATTGCTTTTGTAATCAATACTCACCCTTTATCTTTAAATAATTGGTAAAATGAATCTAGGTGTTTTGGTGATTATCAAGAACAGAGTAAAAAAAAAATATTTTGGTTTTTTGGGTTAAACTGTTTTATTGTAAATATTCTTTTGAATTAAATGAAAAGCTGTTATTTACATTTAAATGTTAGTTATTTGAACAAATGTATTGATTTAAAGATGAAAAGTAATTTTTTTGTTTCACATTAAACTAAGACTATAAGACCGTTCATAATAATAATAGATAAATATATACATATCGATTATTATTTTAATATTAAAATACTTACGTATTTTTAATATGTTTTCTTTCTTATAACTTGCCGAGGGATGGAAATGTATAATTTTGATTTCTATAGCGTCTATATAATCTACACCAAAATTATTTTACTTTTTATTCTTTATCACGTGAGGATGGTGTTGCATCTTTCTCATTCTCTTTACCATTCAACTAATTTTAAATATAATATTCGGTGTATGCGGTCCACAACCCAACATAACAAAATTTTTGTTTATGTTGGGTTTTGGTTGGGGTTGGGTTTTATGTTTGTATATAGGGGCGAAGAGATGGGTATACCTTTATCTTATAATCACGTGTTAAATAAAAAAACAAGTTAGCTCAAACAAGCCAAATTATTTAGGACATTGTAAAGTATAACATCAAGTTTTTCATCACTAAGAAAACTTTTGTTTTAAAAACCGCAGTGTGATTGCCACGTAATGTTTGTCTCCTCTAACCAACAATACGTCATGGTAACCTTTGCTAAATGCTTTGATTATGAAGAACAAAATGTTTCAGTGTACAGGCGACCACATTTTCGGACCGCATGCCGTCACATGAACAAAGGAAACAACTCACTACTGTCCGGTAGCAGCCCGACCCCCGCGACGCAGCCTGCGTGGAATCTAAACCACAAACAACGCTATTCATACAAGAGACATGTCTCCATGACTTTATTTTATTGTCTCTAAACGAAAGTATTTTCAGCTCATTGTCGGAAAACCAAACTATAATGCTACCGGTGGGTGGCTACTCTTTATTACAATCGGCCTTGGTCTACCTGATGACAGATTTGCAACTTGTTATTGATTGCTTCCTGAATACGACGATAGAGAAGGCTTATATTAAAATATTTGTATAACTTAATATGTGGTAATATAAAAGAAACGTGGTAATCATCTGTGTTCAAGCTGTTTTAAAGTTAACAGGCGGTGGACTTGGGTCCACGAGTCCAGTATCAAATGAGCTGCAACAGTCAAAATGACTACCAAGTGCTCAACTCTATAAGAAAAAAGAGGTTTTTAAATTATTTAGTCTATAATATTTGCCCCCGGATGAAAACTCATACATTCTTGTTGGTGACAATAATTATAATGGTGCAAATCAGACATTTCTACTTGTGTACTTAAACCTCCCTCAATGATCCTCTTTGAAGGGGAATTGGGCCTTAACCCCACGACGCTGGCCAAGTGCGGGTTGATGGATGAATTGTATGCTTATTTATGTATTATTTGTGAAACTACATTGTAAAATAATTGCCAAAGAGAATGGCAAAACGTCTTGTTCAGTGGTGTGCACGTAGAAAGACCAGTATTGTACTGGTCTGATGATGAGTTTAATAACTCTAAGCATCGAGAAAATTTTACGGTTTTATACATATTGTACCATATAGGACAATTGAAATAATATGCACGTACTTATTAATATGCGAATAGTAAGCTAAAATGGCAATAGAGGGAAGATCTGATGGTCTATGAGGTAAGAAAGTCGAAGTGGCGTTGACATATAGGCAAGTAGTGTGAGACAACCACGTGGATTGACTCGATTGATCGTTGAAAGCAACTGGTATCGGATCGGTTGGGCTGAAAATCGATTGGCAAGGTATATTTTCAGCAATAGACATCACTTAAAATAATGATAACGATGTATTTACTAGATACATTACATAACAAACATACCTAAATAATTATGTTCTGTTGTAAAAACAGTAAAGAGTATTCTTATTGATAAATTAAAATATTTCTGAAGTAACAAAATTATACCAAATAATTTTTCCTTGAGTTGCAACCACCCAAGTGTGCCATACACAAATTATGGGCGTGGACCCTTTGTCGTCGTGTGAATGTAGCACAGATAATGGCAAAGAAAATAATGTTCTGTCAGGATGAGCGACTGGCCGCCTAATTCGTGGCTAATACATCAAATACATGCAGGAGAGAAAGAAAATGAAGACCCATCGATTTTTAAAAGAGCCGCCGTAGTTATTGACGTTTATGTTGGAGTCATTGTATGTGGCGTCACTGGTATGAATGAAATCGGGGTGTAACGTAATAGGTGTGAAGTGTTCCTTATTGTTGTCTGTTTTGAAATCAGGTACTGGTGTGTGAAACGTTTGCGAATGATATATATCGCGCCATTTTAACAAGTTAAAAAAAATTATGTTATATACATATCGTGACTATGGATAAAATAGCAGAATATAAGCAGAGATCGTGACCCCTTTTTGTATGATAATCATGATACAAAGGGAGGTTGCAGGACGGAATTGAGAGAGGAGGGATCTCGCTTGGAGACGATCTGTATTGCTTTTATACAAACTGTGAGAAGATCGAAGGATGGACGAAGTTTTTCGCAATTCTGATAGTAAAGCAATGGTGCTGAAGATAGCACAGAGAAGTCTCCGAGTTGATCTCCCATAACATAGCACTGTAGATGCAGCAGTTTTGTTCGACACTAGTAGCCGGGATATGTTTTAGAAGATTCCTCTTCCGCACTATATAAAAGGCGATAAACATTAACTAAACTGTACACCGTTAAAGCCTATTTTATTTCAAAACTTGAAGGAAAAAATAGGAATTTCTCCTGCTTTCATTTTATAAGAAGATTAATTAATATTCTGAAGTCCGAACTAGTCTTATTACTTTACTCGGAAAATCCTCTTACGGTACAGGAGCTTTGTGCAACTTACTTGTTATACCGGCTTCGGATGCCGTTTAATTTTATCTCAAAATTATATTATTTTAATGAAATTTAGAAAAGGACGAAATATAACAGAATAATCTTTATCATGCCTTTAGATGTAAATATAACCTTTATAGCAAGAATTATTACCATATGTAAATATTTTTTGATTTATAATTCACCATATTATTTTTCTCTAAACTTTTGAAATTTGACTTGTATAAGTAAATCAGTTATCGCACAAAAACTAAGATTTTCTATAAAAGAATAATAAACAAAAAAAAATATATTTTTAATGTTATACGTTTTCAATTACTGAAAACAATATCTCTCTTTGTTTCTAAACAGAATCTTAAGAATGTAATTATAGTATCATTCAAATAAATTTCTCTTTAAAACTTATTACCAAATACTAATATAAGTTTAATTTTTTCTATTTAATTACAAAAGTGTAGGATAAGATTTTCTTACAAAAAGAGTATAAAATTATTTGTTCTCTTTTCATTTACTTTTTGTCCTCATCTCCTATTTTTGTTTCTTTATATTTTATCTATACTATCTAAGATTTCCTATAAATTGAATATACAGTCAGCACGGTTATTGAATGTGACAACTGTATGGATTCAGAAGGAAATTGCCTCATCATAGGCTCTTTCAAAACGTAACAGGAAATGTATCATTCACAATGAATATTCCATTTTTCCGAGATTAAGATTGAAATCTTAATTTATTGAATACCTGGCTATATTGGCTATTGTCACAACAAAAATATCGCTCTGCACAACATCCTAGCATAGAAACATAATAATGTATTTCAACGTTATTTACAAAGAATAATATATAGTAACTGTTGAATATTATATTAGAAGTTGTAAATAATTATTATAATGCAATTGTGCCACACTCATTTCGTGAGTGACAATCCAACCCCAAAAAGTGTTATGGTCCCCTCTCAACGAGGCGTAACTGAATGCATCCACCATTATAAACCTCACGGGAAATAAATTCTTACCCACCCCAAGCGAAAATATAAATCGTCAAAAGTAAATAAACGGCTGCCATTACTGCCCTGATTATTTGCTCACCCCTGAAGCCGCCATTTTAGTTTTGTTTTTTTATTTAACAAAAGTTCGGATAAGAGTTATGGCCCTGTTTAAAATAGCAGGGATCATAAAGCATTAAATGTGCTTTTATTGCGCGAATTTAAACTTTCAGAATTAATATATTTTCAAAGATTTTTTATTATAGAGATAATTCTTTTTTCATATATAATTTATTTATTATACAAAGTTGGGAAATGGCCTAACTCCCCATATGAACCTTAGTGCCCAGCGGTACCAGAGGCTATGCTGACGGTATATGGAAATCTTTGAGCGAGGCTTATGTAGCAGAGCCAGCGGTAGAGTCATTATCAATAAAAATATATATAAGCAGAATTTTTATTTATATTAATGATGCTTAATAACCTTGTTAAATAGTTTTGTAAAACATTTCTTTTTAATATCAGTCAAGAAAAGAGCAGAAACAGTAAAGCGTTTTTTTGTTACAACTGTAGGCACTGAAAATTAACAAATTGGAAACACAATGAGTATGTAGTACAGTTATGGCCATTGACACAGAGAGCTGACTTTTCCTCTGAATTACTTTCCACTGGCAAACATTTTAATGAACAAAAGTTCCATTCGCTGTTTCACAAGTAATTTTCTAAAAGAGCGGTATGCACTCCCCTTTCTCTCCCCCTTCTCTCGACATTGACCCTGTTGGCAACGGGGCCCGCCGATCTGGGGATCGATTCTGTTAGCTACAAATGATAAAAGTAAAGTTTGTTTCACTTCAATAAAACAGTAACAGATATAATATATACTTAATTCAATATTTATTATGTATGAATGCTAGTAGCTGTCTCTTACAGGAGACCGGGTGTTTTTCGGTTTGTAGGATGTTGTAGTTAGTGAATTTACTGTGGTAAAAAGACTAAATTGTTGTGTCCAGAGGACGAGCATAATGTAGTACAGTTTACATCATCTCAGCTAGATTACGTATCGCTCTTGAATCACGATTGAATATCATATCATCATCAGCCGACAGACTTCCATTGCCGAACATGTCTCCCCCAAAGACCTCCACGTTTGTAGAGGCTCATATGGGTCATGGCGATTTGAGCTATTTTACATTATGCTGGCCTAATGCGGGGTGGTGGAAGCCAGAGTCTCGTTTATTGATTAGCAGGGTGCACTACAAACAGGTGAGGTTGGCTTGAGTGCCGTGAGTTGCTGTGCGGGACCATCTACACCCCAAAATTATATGTATTAAGATATTTTTTTACATCTTCGTATTGCTTCGTACTATCCCATGGTACAAGAATCAGCTTTTGGAGCGGTTTGATGCGTTTGCTTTGAAAGTTTTTCGTCGTCTATATAATTATTGTATGTAATTGTAGTGATAAGATTTATATAGATTCTGTAAACGATTATTTCTTTATTATTAGTATATGTTATCTAAGTAACAATGTAAATATAATTCGAAAATACTTTAAAAAATAATAGCAATTTATTAAAAATATTGAGGTTCTGAAGTTGAAATTACCGAGGAAAAAGTAAACAAAAAAAAGTCTATAAACAAGTTAAAAGAAATGAATTTTTTATATATTAAATAAAGGTAATATTTGTTTGTTACGATAGTATTATGAAAACAGCGGATATTCTTGATAATAAAAGTAGGGCAATTTGCGTCTTTCATCGATGCTTGTCACGTTTCTTATAATAGTAATCAAGAATTTCATTTTGAATTTTATTTTCTGAAAAATAAAATAAACGTTCTGCGTAATATTACAAATATTTAATTTTTCTCTAAACGATAAAAATGCTATAACTTTTCACAATATTTATTTGTCGTCAGTTTCCATGAAGAGTGTTTCGAATCTAACATGTTTCTTGAAATTATAAGATTAAAATAATCAAGTGATTGTGTTACATTTTAATGTTATTTTATTTATAATATATTGCTACCTGCAAAACAACATAAACCATTTTTCATTTATACTTGTTGCTATTTTGTTATCACTTGATGCGAATGGTGCCAACGTTTGTACGTATAGTCGATAGTTATGTTACGTCTACGACTAACTGTTACAGTGCAACGCCATCTGGTGGAGATAAATCAAAAGGAGTAATAAAAAAGTGATAGCTAAGAAAGAATCATGTTTGTCAATCTTTCCAACCCTCAGTTTATTAGTTTTAGAGGTTAGCGATCTTGAATCTTTCATATTTATAAAAATTTCATGATACAAACAACGACTTTGATATGAATAATCATGAATAGCACTCATTAGCAGGTAAAAAAAATATAATAATTTCACTTAATAATATAACTAATTATAAACTACACGAATTTGCTAAAGCACTCGCCGGCTTTAATTCTCCGGCTTATGAATTCGCTCGAATTCAAAGCGATACCGTCTGTTGATGAGGAATTAATTGGGCTTGCAGTGTTACATCCTCTTTATGTATTAATTTCACATATTGTTAAACATAATACCATATAAATACTTTACTATTAAACCAAAAATGTTAAATAAATATATAAACTATCTTTAGTCTTAATTAAAACATAAAAGGGTATACGTAATAAAAACAGACAAGTAATTATCGCAGGACCTACGTGAAGATATTTGGTAGAAACCTATGTCCAATTATTCATATCTATCGGCTAATGATGGTGATGTAATATTACTAATAATAGAATAAAGACAGTCAATTACAATAAATAGAAATTCATAAATTATTAACACTTTCAAGGGTATCAAGGAATTTTTTTGCATCTGTTGATACTACCTGTTGCACCGCGAAAGCTAATGCTTCCGATCCCGTATAATTGAAAGTGTAATGCTAAGATACGTGTAAAATTAAGTGTTAAAAATTAGTGTAGTAATGGTGATTAGATCCAGGTATTTAGTGGGTTCGGCATGGTGCGATTGAGCGGTCACATCTCCGCCGCGGAGCACGGCCAACACGCATCTGACACGCCGCCATATCACAATTCTATGGCTCGTTTGTTCCGTTGTGATAGGCGTTGAATCCATGTCATATGCCTAATTATGTACCACTAATTCCTAACTGCGGCTCAATTGATAGCTACGCTTCGACACCACTAAGCCGCTGAGACACTTTATTTCAGGAAATCGATTTCGTCGAATATATATTTTTTATTGTTCTCATTGTTTTGTCGCAGCGACCTTGCTCGGACAATGATGGATCTGAGCGCTCCCTCATCATAACAAATTTGGTCGCTTAAAACTCGACAGTATTGAATAGGTAAGGTCTTTGTTAAACAAGAGACTACCAGTATTACACATGGGAATTACCAATCAAGCTTTGACGTTTCTGAGACGTTCGAGCGGTTGTAATCAGTCTTTCTATATTTTCGAGCGCTGAACGTATTGTGTAGTCGTCAATCAAGTAGCGGCAAGGTTTATTTTTGATACCTGATATTACTCCTCTTTTGCTTTTTGGATTTGAGGAATATTGAAATTTAATTAAAATTCCTTAGATCTCAGATTGGTAGATATGATTAAGGTTCTTGATCCACTAGTGCGTTTCGAAATTAAAATCTTGCCACATTTAAATCTTGTTAAAACCTTGCTATAAAGTTTGAAGCTTTTTTGATTTAATTATTTTATATTTTAATCGTTTATTTCAACGATTATGTTGTTGTTAAAGTTTCTAATTAAGTTTGTTTGTTAGGAATAAAATTATTTAAACCCTATGCAGTTTTACTATGTAAATTTTAATTTTAATATGAGTTTATAACATTTTTACTAATATATTTCAATGCGAAAACTTAAACTTAGGTTTTAGAAAAGTTTATCGCGACTAGGTTTATTAAATTAAAACAAACTTATATTTTATTAAACTTATTTCTCGAATGATATGAGATATTCCCCACATGTGGACATGCACCATTGTGCAGATCTACCTTAAAAATATTTATACATGTACCTTCGTAAATACAGACATAGCAGTGCGCTCTATAAATATCAAGGATTAAGCCTCCACATACACATTAAATATTCTATAAAGAGAATATGCATTTTGATTCTATTCAACAAAAACCATTTATGTTAAAATTTATATCAGGGACATTTTGCGTACAGGTCGCGTAGGTGTGATTTAGTATTACAATGTTATTTACTTACTTGTAGATATAATCTTTAATTAAGTATAAAGACGAGAATATAAGAACGTAAAATGTGATATCTTTTTTACACGATTAACAGAAATCAATCAGAAAAATATATATTCCTAAGAAATAAAAAAAATGTAAAACTATGATGTCATTAGTTACTCAGTTTTACTGATTACTCAGTTACCCTTGGAATACATAAATTATATTTCATATCGACCCATAAAATATAGAAAAAACTCATAATATCAATTTTATCTGTTTTCTTAAGTTGTTTAGACGACATATAACTTCAAGGGTTTTAAGTGTAAGAAAAAGATTTAATATTAGCTTTTGAAAATAATTTTAAAATTACAAATAAAAATTTAATAATCGTAGTGCTCTTGCTAAAGGTTTTAAAGATCAATGTTCAGATAAACTGATAAAAATGTTATGTCTATATTAATATTTACTATTTAAATTTTTTGCCTTTAGCTGTTTATTTAAACATTCAACAAAATTACATTGTCTTTTAGGTATACTCAAATCTTAAACGAATCAGCACTGCAGCTTCATAAATTCTTACAGCAACATATTGTAGTTGCCGGTCTGAGCAAAACATTGTATTCATCATAACATGAATTTTAAAGTTCCTTTAATAAAACAATTAACAACGAGACTCCGTTTACAAATACGTCAATTATCAGAGATTACATGATCACAAAAACTACAATTTGGCATCATCAATATCATGATACAACAATAAAGAATTGAACGTAAAAATTAATTATCCGCCATCGGCACGCCGTTCTAATAATCATAAATAACGACTGCAATCGGATCAAACGCGGTAGGTCGCGTCACCGGCGAACAATGTGCGAAACATTAAAAATATCAACAAAAGAACTTCGGACGTTTATACTATATACATAGCGAAACAAATTTATCATTTACGTAAAAAAAAAACATTGTTGCGCGATTTAGATCTTTGTTACAACCGGTTAAGAGGCATGGAGCGCTCTAGCGCTGGTTGTG
Organism: Ornithoptera alexandrae; assembly: GCA_029030555.1. NCBI lineage: Eukaryota > Metazoa > Arthropoda > Insecta > Lepidoptera > Papilionidae > Ornithoptera > Ornithoptera alexandrae. The sequence continues at coordinate 1,741,385 of JARDVY010000064.1, read as the reverse complement.
TTGCAGTGGGTGAGAGTTGTCGCTCGCGCCAGCTGGTGTACCGTGGAAAATCGATTTTCACGTGGGCCTGACGGATGTCGCATCTGCGCGCGGCCGGATTCCCTCTTGTCTGCATATGAAAAGCGCGGCGACCTGTAATGGAAATAGTAACTGATCATTAGTCTTAATAAACCGTAATATAATTATTCCACGTGTAAAACAGACTCGAATGAAACGAGATAAAAAAAACTAGTTTAGTTTAACGTTTAAACTATCTAAGACCGTTGCTAATATAATTATCCGCGAGCAAAAAAATGTTTTCTGTGTACTTTTTTTTTATATATAATTAAGTGACGAGACGAGCCGGACGTTTATTTGATTGTAAGTGATACGCGTGCCTATAACATCGTGGCGCTAATTAGATTGATTATACTGCACCACATTGCGCTTGTCGTCTGAGCCACAAGATGTTAAGTCTCGTTACTATAGCAATTACAGTAGCAACAGTGCCCTTCAAACGTGAACACAGTAATGTTTGCACCCTACTGTTTGGCGGTAGAAATAGGCGCTGCGGTAATATCTACCACGTCTCCTGCAATGGAGACCTACCACCAGTGCATACTTTTTTTTAGTAAGTATTATTTTGGTTATAATGCGTCTTGAAGCATTTACTCTTCTAATAAATTGAAACTCAAAAATAACGAATGATATATGCAATATTAAATCGAACGAATTTAATTCGTGTAATTCTTATGTTAAAAATTAAGTATTAGTGTATTAAGAATAACTTAATATTAAATAAAAATTATTACTACGTTCGTGGTGTTAGAATATACTTTTAGTTTAATATTAGGTCCTTACATATGAAATTAGCGGTTTGTCGTTATGACCACTTTGATCTGAAATATCTCCTCTTTGGTTAAGAATTCCAAATTCAAATTTATAAATTAATTTAGCTGGTACATTTGACTTTTGAAAACAGTCATTCATTTGTTTTCTCCTCATTGTTTTTTTCTTTGGCGTCACTTATTACCGCACAATGGAAAACATGAAAGATCGGTATATTTACGAATACGAGTTCTGCCGTGTCACCAGTGCTGCAGAAACAGCTCCAAGGATTAATGATGTGTATGGCGCTGGTGTCACAAAAGAAAACACGGTACGTTTTCGGTTTCAACGTTTTCGTTCTGGGAATTTCGACCTTCAGAACCAACCCCGTGGACGGCCGGAGACCAAAGTGGAAAATGAAGAATTAAAGGCTATTGTGGAAACGGCTCCATCATAAAGCATTTCATAGATAGCTGCAGGCTTCGGGGAAAGTAACAAAATTGTATTAATCCACTTGAAGCAAATCGAGAAAGTAAAAAAACTTGAACGATGGGTACCTCATGAATTGAGTGAATCGAACTTGCAAACACGCGTCGACTGCTGTGTTACTTCGCTTAACCGACACAATAATGAAGGGATTTTAAATCGAATCATTACTTGTGATGAAAAGTGAATACTGCACGACAATCGGAGGCGCTCGTCGCAATGGCTCAACCCTGAAGACCCAGCTAAAATACTGCCCTAATCGAAAATTGGCTCAGAAAAAGATACTTGTGAGTGTTTGATGGACTAGCGCTGGGCTAATTTGGACAAATTCTTACAAGGAAAAAAATTTAACTTTGATGCGGCAGTCCAAACCGGCTCCAAAGAGTTTATTGATTTTCGCCCCTGTGTTTTTTTTTAGTAAAGAACTCGATAAACTATCTATGAGATGGCAAAAGTGCATAGATAACAACGGTGCCTATTTTGATTAATTAAAAAACTTACAAAAAAAAATGACTTTCTATTCCTCCCGTACAAAACGCCAATTTCATATGTAAGGACCTAATATATAAATAAATTTAGTATCCTCGATCATTGTTGAAAAACTGATATGTTCAATTAGCAACATGTCACAGTATTGTGAATACAAATAGAAACAAATAACAAAACACATTTTGCCCTAGAAAAACAAAAGGGACCACACAGGCAACACGCAGGGGAAATTCACGAAAGCTATCACCGTCACAAATCGCCTTAACGCAAACGTATAATCGGTCGTCAGTCGACCTATTTGTTTTAAGTCTCCCGTAACCGGCATTTTAAATAAAAACATCAAAGGGGGGTGCGTAAGAGCAAAACCGAAGGAGTAATTATGATTTGTCTCGCTTTACCGGAAATAGTTTGTGTCGCTATTAATTGTGGTGGTATTCTGGGAATACAGCGCCCTCTGTTGGTGGCGGAGGTCTCGCGCGCGTGCAGACTCGCTGGCTGCATTCGTCGTGATACGTTCTTTAGTCACACACGAGGCTCATTTTATAGAAAAAAAACTTGTACTAAAAATAGTTTTAGTTATAGTTTTAGACACATGGCATTAATTAATCTTATCCGATTTAATAGATTCCGGAAAGTAATTTCCTTTTGTTGTAATTATATCTGAAAACACTTTAATAGGAAGGCACATAAAAACAAAACATTAGGTTTTATTACAAAATACACTACGTATTATTCGTATTAGACCTATCTGTATAATTATCAAAATATAGGTGAATATAGATGTAAAATAATATATTTAATTGGGAAAAAAGTGAGATTCCGAGGAATTATACCGCCAAGAAAATTACCGTAACTCAGGAGATGGTTATGACGATCAGATATGAAGAATACGTTTTTATGATGATAAAGTTTGCGCCGCAAGTTTTATTGCCAACTATTGCAGTTTCATCGGATTCAGGGCTTGCGGATCTGGTATCCTCGAGCTATAATACGTCTCTAGGAGGACACGAACACCTATTAAAAATGTTAACTTAGAATATTTACAAAGATTTATTTCTTTCCATTATTTCTTTTGAGACAGCAGATGATAATGAGTATAAACAAATCATAGAAATCTATATTGCCCTTAAATATAATTTAAACAAAGTTACACTACTACTTCAAACGTACAATCAGCAGCGTTAGGTGATGTAAGGTCCGTTCTACATTCAGGCTGGTCGTCAGGGGCGGCTGCGCGTTGCCTGAGCGGGTGCATGGATCACCGTGACGTATCGCGATTTCCACGCATCCATCCCCGCCGCGACCGGCCTTTGTCACAAAGGAAATTAACTAGTTGCGCTCTTCGTGTGCGTTTAGATGATGTATGCTCGTGTGCGTGCGTATGCTCTGCAAAACAGCACAAAACTATCAAACGATTGACTTAAAATTTACTTAAATAACATCAATTGAAAAAAATATTTTTCAGTGGTAAGTCTCTTTTACCGGAGATGGTCTTAGTATCTATCACTGTAACTCCTATGTTTTTGTTTATTCTTAGTAAAGATCGTAGTAACGCTAATCTATATTTAGTTGCTATATAAATATAGACTAACATTACTACAATCTCACCTGATGGTAAGCAGCGATGTGGTCTTTAGTGGTACAGCATTATTAGCGAAGATTACCACACCATACCTGGACGATCATTTCTGCCACCTAACAAACATGCAAAAACGTTGTAGCTAGTGAAATTGATGATTTATCGGTACTGCACGTCTTATTTCTTACAGCGACGACCACATACTGGTGCGGTGTATATCATCCTAAGTAGGGCTACGTTGTTACGAGGAGGCATATCACATATTATCAAGTCTCCTCATGTCATCGAATATATAAAACGCTTTCCCAATCTGCTTATTAAACTTCATTTTGCAGAAGGCAGCTCCTGACTTGTATTGTGTGCTCAAAAGCTTTCGTTTGTTTATGAAGATTTTCTTCAGGTTATTGGGGTTAATTTGTGGTAATATAATTTACTTTGGTAGACAAGATAATGAAAAGGTTCTGATGTTGTTAAGTGCGTTGAGTGTTCGCGTTGTAGCGGTAAATCACTTTAATTACAAATAAGTATTTAGTTTGCAAAGTAATCGCTTGTTTTTTATTTTAGTCCACAAAAAATTGTTTTTAGACAGTTCATCATAACATTTAAAGTATTAGACAGCTTAAAAATAATTCTAAATAAAAAAAATTACAACAAAATACATACTTTTGGTGCTAACCCTACCGGAGCCATAATCAACCGTCAGTATGCCAATGAAGGAAGAACTATTGTTGTAATGTTGAATGAAAAGTTCTATTTAAGTAGACGTTGGGTACTTTTTTGTATTTTTGAAGTAATTTTCAGCAGATGTTCGTTTGATGGATCAGGTCCCCGTCAAAATGGCTATTATTTTTAGATCCATGAAATTACGTCCGTGAATTTGATAAGTAGTGACTGTAGGTAAATTATTATCTGAACGTAAATTGTACATTAATTAAGAATGAAATATTGAGATTAAGAGGAGAGGAGAGATACTAATTAAATATATTACGTATTTCTATTAAAATAATTATTATTGTAGTTACCAATTTGTTTTTATGTGAATTTATAACTTATTTTAATATCTCTCTTTATACGAAACAGACTTGGATCATCATCTTTATTGAATGTCTTGACTTGAACCCTATAATTTAAATAGTTAATAGCTATATATATATCAAACGTCTTAGCATTCATAAGAATTTATTAAACGAGTCGGATGTTTTAATTTAAGATGCGAACTTATTTTTTATACATCTTCACCGTTATCGTTTTCTGGCAAATATAAAACGCTTTAAACAATCTTTGTTATTAAGTCAACGATTATAACGTTTGCCGTTGTTGTTTTTCGCTAAACTCCGTGGGAAAATAACGTCGTTTATTTGCTTCGGTTATAAAAAATATTTCAAGTATTTCCTTTTTGCAAACGATAGAATCGGTTGAAGAGGCAATCTGTTCTGCGCTTCAGGAGTACCGATAGCGTTTCAGTGACAAAAAACTATAATTAATTTGAAATTTCACGAATAACGTTCGCAATTTCAATGTTAAACAGAGCAGATCAACCTGTGAGAGTTTCTCATCTGGGAAACTGTAAATAAAATATTTTAACACACTGCTTGAAATTTTTAATATATTAAAAAAAAATCAAGTGCAAAAAAATTTTTTTATTATAAAATATTGCTTTCAATATATATATACACGCATAAATGTTATTACATTATTGTGTCATATATTGTATATCATAAAATATTTAAGTCTCGTTATTATCACAATAGATCTCGTATTAGATTCTAAAGATTTAGTCTGTAAGTAAAATAAATTAATGTATGTACATATATCTCTAGACATTACTTAAATTAAAGTGTTCTTCTTTCTCCAAATAAATAATATAAATACACACAGTACCGCCAAATTCATCGAAAGCGTGGTTTATTATAAATTTATTATCATATTCTTACATTACTTTGGTGGTCCGGGACGCTGAAGCGGCTTTCGAGAGCGGCCAAAAATACAAAACTTGGAATAGGTGAAACAAATTTCAAAGCAGTCCCTCAAACCGTAATGGAGGACTGTTCTGGTAAAAGGAACTCCGACAGTTGGTTACAATACGCCTATAAAACTTATCGCTTTTACTTCCAACTGTGCTTGTTTGCATTGAATTTACGTAAAAAAAAAGTAAAACGAAATGAAAATACTGTGAAAAGGGCGAGAAGTAAATAATATATTTGTATAAAAGACTTTAGAGTAGAAATTTGTTTAATGTAAACATTTTATATTAGATTAAAACACTAGCTGTTCTCGGCCGACTTTGCTAGCCGTATATATAGCCTAGATTCTTGATGATGTAAGCGCTGCAAGCCAAAGCGACTCTTAAAGCTCATCTGATTCTGGATCCGGATCCACGGCCTGTTCCGTAATATATAATTAGATTTGAAGTTAATTAAAAATATTCACACCCGGCAGTGACACACCGTTCACGGGCTCCTTGCTTCCTTTCTTACAAATCCTTTTGGGGGTAAAACTTCCTAAAATCCCTTCTTAGCTGGCCTATTCCCTGTAAAAGGAATACTCGGCAAAATGAATATTCGGTAAAGGAATATTACACTCTTGCCCATAACAGTATGGCGCAAGTTAGGTGATAAACATTGCACCATACAGGCTCGTCTCCTTGACACATAAGATGTTAAGTCTTGTTATCTCAGTAATTATACTAGTTATACAGTAATATTTTTTAACTAACTGTTATAATTTAATGATATATCTTTTGCTAGTCCTCTTACATATAACGTTGATGTTAAATGTTATAAAATGTTCACTCGAGCATTGCCTTGCGTTTATGATTTTCGTGATAGACTTAAAGTGAATGTAATGATGTAATTGAGGGTATCAAGCTGCATTGATACGACATTGCACGTGATGTCGTACAGGTCGCCTTGATGCCTTGGCGGCGCGCCTGAGAAAAGGCACTGCTGCGATATCCGAACCTATTTTAATAACATAATTTACAGTATAGTAAGAAGACCCTTTAACGTATATTTAAATACTATCATCAGCATCGGTTTTGATCTACAACAAGGAAGAGGTGTTCAATTCGTCGAGATATTGTTCTTTCTTTTTCTTTCGGCGAGACAGACAGGACTTTCAACTGATGTTAAACGATATCCTTTATTCATAACAACACATTGCTTGATAGGATGATATACACTGCACCATATTATTTTCGCCGCAGTAAGTAATATATGCTACTGTTTGGTGGCAAAAGTATGCGCGGTAGTGGTATCTATCTGATCTTTCATTTTACTGATTGATGGGAAATTTTCGTTGGAAACAGTGTATCCCGTAGTAGATGTTGAAAAAAATTTTAAAATTACAAAATGTTATATTTAAGATTGACTAAATAGGTCCATTAATTTTGTATGAGTATATATATTGAAGATGATAGTTTTTTTTATGATCTTTTCTATAGTTGTGAAAAAAATATAATTGAAACAAATCTTTGACAACGAATAGCTACTATGAAATCTTCACAAAAATACCGAGATTTATAAGTACCACTACTATCTAGAAACTAGATGTTATGTGACTTATTAAATTGCTAATATATGGTGAACCATAATTTCATTTGATGATTTAGTTTTAAAGGTTTATTACAAATTTAAAAGAGAGTCTCAAGATTTAACTGAAAGCTCCAGAATGCTTCAGATTTTACTTAATCAACTGAGTATGTAAACGTATACACTATATGAGTATAAAACATACTTGTAAACATACTTAGAAACATACTTGTAGTGAACCTGGTTGTGTACAGTAGAAATATCTGAGTCATCCATGGGTATTTTATTTACTGTGACGTGCTTAAACCTGCGACATGTTGAAGTTCGTAATAATGATGTAAGGGAATAAGGGGATACCACCTAGCCTATAATATAAAAATCACATATAATCTCGAAGTTTTTACGGAATATACAGTATTTCCCAAAGATTTTTCATATTGTTACTAAAAATACTGTCGTTTATATATCCATATTATACTGTTTATTCTTGTATGTTTTTTAAACTAAGTTTGTTACTTAATTATATTTTATTTTATACTATGTTTCGATTCCATGAAAACATTGTTTTCAGATTGTATCATAAAATGGAAATACAATAAACCCATGTATAAATCAGGAACCTGTGGAGAGTATACTCGTAGCTTTGTAATATTATGAGGCAGCGGCGGTACTTTCTTGTTGAGACTTTGTAATCGTACGTACAATTTACTTACTAGTACAACTACGAAGTATTTTATTATATTTCTGTATACTCTTAGTATTTCCATTTATGTTTAACAATATTACATAAAATAACATACCATAAAATTATTAAGTACCTTAACAAATTATCGATCTAGATAATTAAGTATATGTTTAAAGTTGTTCATTCTTTTATATTTACTTTGTCCGTTCGTGATTGCTTTGCGTGGTTGATTTCAACATAAAAACGAAACGCAACAAGGCAATTAAGTAAAGTTAAAGAAAACAGAGAATTTAACACAGTAATCAATGTTTTATAATCTGTGAAATAAAGAATTGATTTTTATTACTAAATTTAGATGCAAAATATTTGTTGTTTCTGTAAAATTGCTAAGGTATACAATTATAAAAGAGAAGGAACCCTAAGAGGTCATTTCGAGCGCCGACGTCTGTGTCCTATCTCATAATCGGGAAGTGTAATCATAATAAAGGGTGATTGTCCCAAACCCAGCGCGATCGTGTGACTTGCAACTTTCGCTAACCGACGTACATACAAGCGACATTGGGGTTAATACAGTTAATGGTGCTGGCCTATTATAAGCTGTTAGGCAAACGACAAGTAACTAACCGACGCCAAAACGTGTTCGATACGCTGCGTTTACGGAACCTCTGTGACGTCAACTCCACATAAACAACGACCATGTCAAGTTAGTTTGAACGAAATGTCTTAACAGCTATGGTATCTCGTGGGACTTGGAAGACACTATAAATAAAGGTCCATACAGAAGGGTAAGGAAACACCGCCGTTTCAACCAATTAAAATTTTAAGAAGCCTATCCAAGACATCACTCCGTTTAAGACACATCGTTGTAGAAAACTTAATTTTTTTGATAATAACTGGAGCTTTCCTTAATTGTTATATGTGCAAGAAAATTGAGTATCATGATTATATATTAAAAGAGTGTGTTGAAAATATAAAAGGCAGAGAAATAGTTATAGAATCACAAGAGATCAATAAATATGATATAGAGATGGCTAGAGCTTTGTTTATCTTATTTAAAATTATTATTCTTAAAAGTCTATTACAAATTAAGAAACACTAATATTGTTTGCATGTAATTATTTTCGTAGTACGTGGAGATTAACATACATGTACAATGACAACATACAAAAAACAAAGCAAAGACTGAAAAAAAAATATGGTATTTACAGTTTAAATGTTAAACTTTTGTGAAAATCTTTGGCCACATATTTTATGAAGTTTTATTAATTTTCGATGAAAGACGTGGCGAACTGTAAAAAATTAAAACAAAAATTCAATAGATTGATATTTTAATATTTTATTTCAGTGGAGAAATCTAGTCTTTAGAGACTAGCAAACAGCTAAAAAGGTCAACGGATTGACTTAATGAACCTTTAAGAGAAAATACGTTGAAGAGAAAATTAATCCCGCTGCTCATTCAAGATACGCTTCAAAAATGGCCTCTTGTTAATGTTGCTCAGGTTTCAACTAAGCTAAATATTTTAAGCAAGCAGCTTTATATAATATTTAACGATATTCTAGTAATTTTAATGATTATATCTTAATACAGCATTTTTGTTTATTTTCTACTAAATTTCCGCTAGACTGTATGTACACGTGTGTTTAATAAAGCCGATTTTTAACGAATGACGTTTTATGGAAGACCGCAAATTTTTATTAGACTTGAAATTCAATATATGTAAAGGAAACAATTTTACTAATAAAACGATTTTCAATACCACAATTCCAACATTAGTATGTAATTAAGAAATTTACAGTAATATTTATTTATTTATTTAATATTTATTATTTAATATTGAATATGCTTGAGAATTGCTTCATCAAATAATAAGTAAGACAAATAAACCGTGTTAAAAAGTTATTGTTTATGTACATTATTAATACCAAAAGAAATTGTTTAATCGTAATTATAATTTTGATGTTCAAATTAATATGAACTAAGTCCATCAAAACTTAGATTGGGAACATAAACAAACAACTTTCACCTCGTGGTATTAAATATGCTTGTCCATAATAATGAAGTCTGATGAATAGGACAATGTAATTTTTGTAAGTGATTTCACTAGAAACAGCCTCTTATATATCGTAATATTTACACATTATACTGGTAGGCGGAAGAGATAGAAGCTACGGCAATACCTTCCTAGATAGTCTGCAAAAAGAAAAACAAACAACTAATAATATACATAAACAATTATGATACGGAAATCAATTAAAATGTAAGTTAATATCAACGAAAGACTGTCATTGCGACAAAAATACGTTGTTTTTAAAAAGGTATTCAATATCAGCTTACCGTTTCGCTCATTAATAATTTCTTACCTCATCATTAGCATATCCATATTGCTACCAATTAATTAACCGCTCGCGTCACTCAAGACACGGCAATATTTCACGAAGCTGACAAATGCGTTCGCTCCATTACGACAGATAAAATATTATTAAAACAAACAAACGAACAAAAAGAAGAAAGGATATCTTTTCGAAGAGCCGAAATCAATGTGCGAGCTCCGGCGCATTGCCGGCACCCAAGAGTCGTCAGCAAACAGTTGTAACCGCAAATTAATTCATAAAGAAAAATGACCTTTAACTTTTAGTTATAGAGTCTGTTTTCCTTGGACATGGAATATGACAATAAGTATGTATAGCAAGCGACTTTCGTGGCCGTAATTTAACGTAACAGTTAATATGACAGCGGGCATGAGTATGCCAGCGGGTCGTCTGTATATCATATTTATGCACTCACACCTGGAGGTCTCCAACTCACAAGGATATTCTATTTTGAATTTTTCTTTCCCTTTGACAGAGTACGCGTATTAAAGATAAAGTAGCACCGCAGCTCTTGTATCAGTTGCCAAACATTACAATGTTCCGTTATGAAGTGTTGTAACTAGTGTAGTGTTGTGTATCAAGACGACGGACACAGTGAAGTATAATGTATACCTTTCTAATTAGCGACACATTGTTATAGGCACGCGTATCTCATCAGATAAACATTCGCTCGTTGCTTAGTAAAGTAAAAAAAAATGTTAAGTAATTGTAGTTTGCAGAATATCCTACGTTTCATCATCATCAACAGCCGATGTATGTCCACAGCTGGACACAGGTCTCTTCCAAAGATTCCGATATTGATCGGGTAGGAATTCATAGGTAGGGATTTGTATTAATTCCCGCTACGTTGACCCAATGCAGATTGATGGAAACCAGAGTCTAGCTTGTTGAATAGCAGGATGCACCACCAGCAGGTGAGGTTGGCGTGAATTCTTTTGCGGGAACCCTTGCCCCCAACATACTTTTAAGAGCTAATCTACATTAAGTTCTTAAAAATTTTTGATGAAGTAATCATATTTCGAATAGACAATATACATTCAATGTATGTAATTATTTTGCTATCTAGATTAATCGTTGGCTTGTGAAAATTATATAAACATTGTATTGTATGTTTTGTGTGTATAGAAAAAGGACTTAAATTGCTCTTTAAAAAGCATAAGTTACCAGAAAGATGAAAGCCTTACAAGTGCAGAAGAAACTTGCTATCTGGCGTAAAACATATATTTTACTTGCATAACTATAATATTTACTTCATTCATTAATATTAGAAACTTAAAAAACTATTTAGTATCGAAAATTCGAATATTATTCTTTCAACTTTTATTTACCTTCGCTATGTTTTTCTGTGGTTGCTATATTCGATTTTAAAAAAACTTGTGCTACTGTAAAAGTTTTCACGTCACACTTTCCAAGTAATTTAATTTTTCACTTAAAATTTGCGACGGCAGCTTTTAAGACTTCTGTGAGAATCTGTTGTTAAAATTATTATAGTTATCTATTGCAAATCAATTGAGAGGTAAAAAATTGAAAAACGCTACTGAAATTAAAAATTGTTGTTATTTTTATTTTTACATATATACAGTAATTTTTATATTATAAAAAATCTATAAAATTAAACATAAATACTTTGTTTGAAAGCATAGGACTTATGTAAGGATTAAAGTAACCGAAAGTATTGTTCTCTTTTTTTAAACTAACTTTAAGTTTAAACCTAAATAGATTACTTTAGTATAGGAGGCTGCCACTTGACCCGATCGAAACGCTACGATAATTGGTTTTGAACGGATGAACGTCACCGAGTTGCCAATTTCGACAGCGAGGGTTCAGATGTTAACATCCGTTTGTAGTCGTGCTAAAAAACCTAAATTTAAGTACGGTTACCGATTAGTCTTACACTTTCTTCAATAAAAATAGAACATTCACAGAGTTTCTTTGGCAAATAAAATTTTACAACAACTCTTGAGAAACTTCGCGAAGCGGTGAAATAAATTCGCTTTCGCAATGCCCTCACTTTGGGAATAACTTAAGGCGAAATTCATGGAAACTTAAATTCGCGCCTTGAATAAGCTTTTAAGAAAGAATGTTTCACGGCAGGCACAGTGACTTTAACAATCGTGTACGTATACATGAGTAAACACGTATAATTTAAGATGAAATGTGAACCAATTGATGTCTTTGTTCACGTTCACAAACATTTTACGAGTGTAGCCAGCCGAAGGGCTGCTGACTAAATTCTCCACATACATTGTACAAAACAGAGAGTCGTTTGAAAGTAAATGTTTCCAATATCTAATCCTGAAATTTATGTCGAATCCGGAAAAATATTTTATTATTATAGATGCAATGTTTATTGCATTCGCTCATGACTCTTTGACTCAGAAGGAATATTTTTATCAGGTTTGCGATAACCCTTTGGTTAAATTCATTAAAATAATTTCTTTCTCTAACTTGAAAACGTTTCACATTTTAAAATATATAATGTTGTAGAAGAAATACCATTTTTTTTTATTCAAATAAGGGACACAGCGAGCCGGACGTTCACCTGATGGTAAGGGATACGCCTGCCCATTACAACGTGGCTCTCGTTAGGATGATATACACTCCATCACATGGCACTCGTCACCTGAGATATAAGATATTAAGTCCCGTTACCTCAGTAATTACACTAGCTACAGCGCCTTTCAAATTGGAACACAGTAATGTCCACTACTCTTCGGCGGCAGAAATAGGTGCTGTAGTGGTGCCAACCTAGACGGTCTCCGGCAACATCGACCTATCACCAGTAAAAATCGATTAATATTAGAAAATAGAATTAGTATTCAGAGATAGACAACAGTTTATAAAAATAGGTGAGTTTTAATTACTTCTAAACCTTCGTCAGAAGTGTTTAGTTAAATAAGGCTTAATGTAAATAAGTATTATCCTAAATAAATAGCGATTAATGACCTACTTAAAGCGTTTCATAATTTTGATTTGTAATTATTCAAAACGATGTTTGTATATTTTTCTTTGATCTTTAGAAAATTAAATGAAGTTTACATTAATGTTTAACCGTGCATACGTCTCCCCCCTTGAGAACATTTAGGAAATTGTCCTCAGACTTAAAATAGATGATATGTATAAACAAGTTTGTACTTAGCAATTTTCGCAATGAAATTTAGTTAAAATGTAACGTCATCTTGTGGCAAACACGAAAAAGTGAATACTAATCCCAGTAAAATAATATCTTTAGGTATCTATTGAAATACAGATCTGACCAATTGTTTATGTATATAGACATAGATAAGTAACTATTCGGTTCTGAAATCTACATATTTTTTGTCTAAGTTATAAATCCTGTCTCAATGATTCCCGCAGGACTAAATTAGGTGGTAAAACAGGTTCGATACACGCGTGAACATCATCAATTATCGAGCAATTAACTCTGTTAATAGCTAGACAAGCGTCAATAGGATCAACAAAATATAACTCCGAAGCATTGCCCGGCAATAAAGAAATCAATCAGCGGATTAGGTATTTCAAATCAATAAAATCTGAAAAGGCTATTATTATTGGTGGTTATGTGGATATCTAAACTAACTGGATGTGATCGGTCGATAGGAAAAAGGCGGCGGGGATGCTGCTCGACGGTTTGGTCTAAGCAGATACGCAACATTCATAAAATGATTTTTTTTCTATTCAACGAAGCCACGTGACGAGCGGCACGTTCACCTGATGTGAAGTGTTACACCAACCCATAACAACGGGGCGTTATTTAGCATGTTATACACAGCACTACATTGTGCTCGTCGTCTTGAGAGATGTTGAGTCTTCGTTACCCTAGTAATTTCACTAGCTACAACGCTCTTAAAACGAAACACAGTAATGTTTGCATACTGTTGTTTGACGGCAGTAACGGGAGATGCGGTCGTACCTACCAAGACGTTCTCCAGTGATAGAGATCTACCACCAATATCCTACTGGTGAAACATCAGAAGTACAAGTGATAGATATTACAGGGAGATGATAACGACCTTGATATGAGCAATACGAGTTAGAGAAAAGAAGGGTTGGAATGAAAATGTGATCACTTTATAAAGTAATATCTAAAAAAAAATTTTCAGGCATAATACAATCTTTTCAATAATTCTGGTTTTCTATAATAATGAGATGAGAAAAAAGCTAGAAACGTTATAGATAGATTACAGTGGTGAAAATTATTTGAAATTCGAGATTTCTTTCATCATCATCAGCGGATATATGTCCACTGCTGGACATAGACCTCTCCCAAAGATTCTCCCATCGATCGGATTCATATGGGAGGATTCGACCGTTTCCCACCACATTGGCCTAATGCTGGTTGGTGGGAGCCGGAGCCTCGTTTGCTAATTAGCTTAGAGGCTTGGATCGCGTGAGTTGTGATTTTTCTTATGCGATTACTTTATATGTATTTACTCTATTGTACAATGTTAAATGACATCATAGATATATATATAACATATATTAGATATATCCTAGATTAGTGAAGATTTAGAACATGAAATTTATTTGTGTGTGTGTACAAATTAAAATTACATTAAGGTCGTTATAGATTACAAGAGAGATATGAAGCCGTATCCAGAAAACATTGATTGTTGTTTGGTAATTTTTTTTCTCATGAGAGTGTATCATAAGCGAGGCGGCTCGTGTGATGCATAGTGGCGGGAGGAGAGGTGAGGCGAACGAAGGGGAGAGGAGTCAAGGGGGGAATGCATTTGATGCCGCCAGCCACAGGTGTGATGCGAGCGTGATACTGTTTAGTTCATTTCCCGGTTATACCGTTACCGTCAAATTTATACCTTACTAAGATTTTGGTAACGATGAAATACAATACTCATTTCTACTGTAAATTAACATAATTTCTTTTTAATGATATTTACAATGAAAATAGGTTTAATGTAGTATTTAAATTTTTTCCAAACCATATAATTTTTATTACTCCGGCTGGAGGAGAAAGATTAATATGAAAGTCACATTAAAATAATAATTTAAAGTGCAGATAATCTATAGATATTAAAACGGTAAAGCTAAACACAGGTCACGGGGTTCAAGTTTTTCAAATATTATGCATTGCATTCAGTTAAGTAGTCATCGCAATACGTATTTATCGATTCGATAATTCTTATCAATTTCCAATTTGACCTGAACTTTCGGCAATGCTTTATATCTATAAACTTTGTTTCATAAAGGTGACCGTGTGAATGACGGACTAAAATAGCGTTATTACAACTTTTTTATTCGATTCTTTCTTCCAAGTAGATAAATTTAGTAATAAACGAGTTCGAATTGTTATAGGCATATAACACGAAGGTCGGTCTCTTACGATGAATCGATTTGAACGTTTCCCGTTGATTTTATGGGAAGTCTTAATGTGTGGTCGACACGACTCGAACCTTGAAATAGTTTCTGTCAATTAAACATCAATCTGACAAAATTCTTTTATAGCGATGATTCATTTAGGTTGAAAGTTATTAAAAATTTCAACAGCAGGTTTTCTTTTAACGGGTATTTTATTCATTCTTATCTAAGGTATATTAGGTATTAACACATATATATATATATATCCGCTTAAATATTTTTTTAAAAGTTTTGTGTATTTTTCAATTGAAATAATACTGCGATGGGTGATCGGATTTTAATTTAAACTCCACCACTATTGGTTTCCAATATAAACTATGGCGGAAGTTCTTTACAACCGGCAATAAGTATTAAATACATGTTTCAGTACTTCTATCAACCCATAAAAAATTATTCAAAAATGGTTGAATCAGTTGTGATTATTTGGTTTTTATTAGTATTTAAATTATTTATGTAATTGTTAAATTTCGTTAATATGTGCCGCTTCGAGTCTACACTTATAGACATATCTATCTGTCTTTGAAGATATTATATTTTACTTTTCTTTGCATTTACCGATTTGCGAGAAAAAATACGTAAATTGTGACCAAAAAGGTTGTACATTATTTTTGGGTTTAAATTACCAATGCCTTAACGGAATTTTGATGTTAACAGTTGTCAACTGCTTACACAACTTTACATGTCAAGTAAAAGGATTAAGGAAACAAAACGTTTCACCATTGTTACTAAACATAGAAGAGTTAAACATTTATCAAAGAGAAAGCGTTACTCAAACGAAAGAGTTGTTTTTTTATTACGAAATAAATTTTGATTTCATAAAAGGGATGAGCTTTTAAAGTGTTATGTTGATGTTCAATTTTCGTTTCACTTGCCACCCTGAAAGCACAAAAGCAAGCACAATACGCAACAAAGCGGATACAAGGATTAGACAACCACCAGTTGTGACAAATAATTGACAAAATATTATGTCGAGAGCTTTCTGTTTGTTGTCATTTGTCTAATCCCATTTTGTAATCAGATTAACAGTTATAGCCCTTTAAACGATGAAGATCTCTTCATTTTTAATTTTGTCTGTCTAGTAAAAGTATTTTTATCGGAAATATGTTTTTTTTTCTTTAATTTTAACAACAAACATCCGTAACAGCATTGCTGTCTTCCGGTGGAGAAGTAAGAGATATGTCAACATCATGTGAAATTGAGATCAAGTTACCTATTACTGTTCAAAAGTAAAACCATTATTTAGTGCATATTCATTGTTCTGTATATGATGTCTCGATTGCACAATTGCATTATTATATACGAATACGATGTACTAGACTTAAAAAAACGATGAACAAAATAACAAGATTAATGCATCTAAATATAAATTCCAGTAACACAAACCATTGAGCTTGATAAATGCAATTGTAGTTGCTGATAGTGATAACCAGTTTAAGCTGAGGCAAAATCCAGTAGAGAATTTACTTCCTTTATTTAGAGCGACAGATATTTCGCTATCGTTAGTATATATCAGATTATATAAAATGTTAATAGTTAAAGCACATGACATTAAAAAAAAGGATGAAACAATAATGAAAATCATATATTTTTTTTCACATTTAACCGATTGAACTATTGATTTATTGTTTAATATAAGTTTCAACAAGTACTAAGTTCAATGAATGCGAGCTCATGCATAGAATAATTAATTCATTGCCATCGGTTAAGTGTCAGGGCGAAACAACGTCGAAAACAAATATATGAATATTAAATGAGGCATTATTCCCCGTCACTCTTATTTACTGCCTTTAATACTGAGGGTATAGTTTTTATTTTAGAAGGATAGGATCCCTTACTTTTGCTCTTTTATACTGTATTTAATAAACGTTCTCTTTAATAAATGCGCAACAAAAAGCATTAAAATTGACAGGGTTGGTTTGTAGTAATGTCAAGTGATTTTTCTTATTCGTCAATATATCTTTTCCTCGCTTTAGTCTCTATTTTAGAAACTCCCATCTTGCGTTTTAGTTTTTCATTCACTTATTCTTACAGTGCCTCTTCATAACTGGAGACTAGCCGGATTTAATTTTTAACCACAAAGAGTGTAATTTCTTGTTTGTTACAAATAAAAGGTATCAAATTAAATTTATTAGTATTTTCAAGCGAACGCTTATGCCAAATGTTAGAACCATTTTTCTGTCAGCGGTAATTTTGTTCCTGAATTTTGCCGATGATCAACATCTTTACCATTTATGTATATCAAATGAGTAGAACATTATTCTTTCGTCGAACTAAATCATATACACAAAGTTTACTAAGTTTTTATATTGAAATGTTTTAACTGGATTAAATGTATCGGATTGATTTAGACATCGAATTTTTACCCCTAAAATGGATTACCCGTCTAAAGCTTGTCACAGCAAAAACAATTTTTCGTTAAACTTTTGTAATTTGTAAGTTTATTTGTGAATAACCGGTTTTGTGTGATGTTTTAGGCGCAAGTAGCGAGTTAATGCGATGCTCCGGGCGGTGATCGTTTTTTGCGTTGCACCCGAATCAACCACCTTGAGCACAACAAATGTGTGGGCAATCCGGTAATTTATTTTTTTAGCCAATAAATTACTCATACGTCAAAACTTCGGACGCGGCCGGGCGGCGTGCTGCGGATACCAAGTGATATATTGGCCCTTGTCACAGCATTCAACCTTTTTCTACCAGTTTTAATATGCTCCTCGATTAATTATTTTATGCATTGTGGATGCACCGCTTATCCTAATGAGATTGTCTATTAGACATTTATTAATTTAGATTAGTCTGCAGGTCTACATTTTGTCTTCTGGTGCGTGTACAATAAGGAACAAGAATGATTCTGTACTAAAATGTTATTTTTAAACCAATGTATTGCTCAACTTGAAACAATATACTGGATTAATTATGTAGAAATATGTTTATAAATTTATATTGTACCAAAGTTTTAGTGAATTTTTGTTTACTCTGGTGTGCTCTGTTTCAAATGAAATTGTCGTCGCTTTTAATACCAGATCTTAATTTAGTGAATGTGACTGTTTGCGGGTACTTTTTAATTTTAAAAACAGGTTTTTTAGGTCTGTATATAAAATTTTATTTACGTATTAAATATTAGAAGTAATGAACTAAGTAATATAAAGATCATCATCATCATCATATAAAGATATTGCATTTACGCGGTTAGGCATGCTGTACACCAAGTTTCTTATACGATTTTGGTAAATATTCTCCCATTCCTCTGTGAGAGCAATTTTGAGCTCACGAAGCGTGATTGGGGGAGGGTTTCGTTGTCCTTCATTTCCCTAACTTGTGTTGTAAACCCCATGCATGCTCGATCGGGTTGATATCCGGGCTGCGTGCTGGCCACTCCATACGAGTAATGTTCATTTCCTGTAGGTAGTCATTCACAATGAAACCTGTATGAGGCGTTGTCATGTATAAAAATAGCATCGTCACCCAAATTGACCATAAATGGCCCAACGTGTTCATTAAGGAATTCCTCTAAATATCTTACGCTAGTTAAAGAGCCGTTTTCTATGAGCACCAGTTCTGTGCGACTCTCAGATGAAATTCCGGCCCACACAAATACAGACCCACCATCGTAGACTACTTTTTCTTCTATACATGCTTGCTTAAATCTTTCCCCTGATCCTCTTCTATACACTCTGTGTCTTCCATCGTGCTTGAAGAGCATAAATTGTGACTCGTCGGAGAACATAACTTTCGACCAATCTTCAATAGTCCAATTTAAATGGTTCTGGACATATCTTAGTCTTGAAATACGATCACCATGCCCGAGTTTAGGACCTTCTGCAGGTCTAAGTGATTTCAAGTTAGCTTCAGCAAGTCGTAGTCTTACTGTCCATGCGCTTAGGTTACTTCCCCCGAGGCGTCGAAACTGAATTGTAAGTTCAGTTCCTGTGAGAAAGTGATTACGAAGCATGGTATTCACCAAGTATCAATTTTCTCGTGCTGTGGTACACCTAGTTCTGCCTGTTCCTGGTCTACGTATGTTAGAGCTAGTTTTCTCGTAACGTCGGAGAACTCTTTGTAAAGTTGACAGCGACACACCGACAGTCCTGGCTGTATCGCGCTGATTCCGGCCGGCCGAATAGTAAACATTGAACACTATCAATATGGTTTATACATGACACCTACTTAAATGACAGATTAGAAACAAAAGCAAAATCAAATGCAGTAAATACGTAGTTTCATCTTCGAAAGTGTCCCTTTTACAAATTTGATTTTTTTATGACATAACCTTGCAGTAACTAAAAAGTTTTAATACCTTAATTTAAGAAGTATTTGTCTACTAAACACAATTTATTTAATTAAGCTAGCATCCTTAGTTTCGGAGATTTATAGGTTTTTTAAGTGACCCGGATTCATTGCTCTCGAGTGTCTGTACTAACATAATATTAAGTCCTTACATATGAAATTGGCGTTTTGTACGGGAGGAATAAATAGTATTTTATTTTTGTAAAATATATTTAATTAATCAAAGTATGCACCGTTGTTATCTATGCACTTTTGCCATTTTATAAGTAGTTCATTGATCCCATTACTAAAAGAACCATGAGGGCGAGAATCAATAAACTCTTTGAAGGCGGTTTAGACTGCCGCATCGGAGTTGAATTTTTTTCCTTGTAAGAACTTGTCCAAATTCAAAAAAAAATGGTAATCTGTTGGGGCAAGGTCCAGGGAGTACGGTGGATGTCGCAGACATTCCAATTGTAGCTCATTTAACTTTGTGGTTGTTTGTTGTGCAGCGTGTGGTCTTGCGTTGTCATGAAGCAGCAGTGGCCTAGAGCGATTGACCAATCTCGGTTATTTAGCAGCTAGTTCTTCCTTCATGGTTTGCAGTTGCTGACAAAAGATATTTGCCGTAATCGTTTGGCCAGATTTTAGAAAGCTGTAGTGAACGACACCTGCGCTGGTCCACCAAACACTCACAAGAAACTTTCAGTCAGAGTCAATTTTCGTTTAGGGCAGGATTTGGCTGGGTCTCCAGCGTTCAGCCATTGCGACAAGCCCTTGCTATTATCGTACAGTACACGTACATTTTTCATCACAAGTAATCATTCGATTTAAAATCCCTTCATTATTGTGTCGGTTAAGCAAAGTAACACAGCAGTCGACGCGTGTTTGCAAGTTCGATTCACTCAATTCATGAGGTACCCATCGTTCAAATTTTTTTATTTTCCCGATTTGCTTCAAGAAGATTAATACAGTTTTGTCACTTATCCCAAACCCTGCAGCTATATCTGAAGTGCTTTGTGATGGATTCGCTTCCACAATAGCCTTTAATTCTTCATTTCCACTTTGGTCTCCGGCCGTCCACGGGGTTGGTTCTGAAAGTCGAAATTTCCAGAACGAAAACGTTGAAACCAAAAACGTACCGTGCTTTTTTTTGCGACACCAGCGCCGTATACATCATTAATCCTTCGAGCTATTTCTGCAGCACTGGTGCCACGGTAGAACTCGTACTCGTAAATAAACCGATATTTCATGTTTTACATTGTGCGGTAATAAGCGATACCAAAGAAAAAAATAATGAGGAAAACACAAATGAATGACTGTTTTCAAAACTCAAATGTACCAGCTAAATGAATTTATAAATTTGAATTTGGAATTCTTAACCAAAGAGGAGATATTTCAGATCAAAATGGTCAGTATGACAAAACGCTAATTTCATATGTAAGACCTAATATTTGGTATTTAGACAGTTACACATTATTGCAATAAAATTGAAAATTATTTCCAAATTTGTCTGCAGTTAGTTTTATACTTATTAAGTATTTCTTTTGCATTCATATAACATGTTATCTAAGATACCTGCGTTGGTTTTGCATAAACATTCGCATTCTCGATAGTTCATGATATTGTTTTTGCAAAGATAAATAATTAAAGTTTTTATTTTGTACTTGACCTTACACTGTGATAATTACCGTATTATTATATACATCGAGGTATATATAGGAGTTATGTACTGAGGATATTCACTGTCGACAATGGCGCCTCTGGTGTTGTGCGTGTTGGCTTTGCTTGCCGGCGGGTTGGCGGACCCTATTCAAAATGTCCAGTCCAGAAATGGTGAGTACACAATATTGCATCAGAATTTAGTACATTGTTATAAAAATAAAATAATTTAAATTATAAATAAACTTATATGATATGTATACCATACAAAATCATATAGTTTTATTTATCAGTCTTTGGGCTATTTGAGATTGAGTCTATGTTAAGCTTCAGTACCTTTTCAGTTCCATAATACATATTATTACGTGAATTTGACGTGACTGTTATTAAATATTTAGATTTTTTGAAAAATGGTTTTTCAATCACCATTCAAATATTGCTAACAACCAAGTAAAGACCAGACCATAAGCATAAACCTTTCATTTTATTTTCGCTGCTGGATCTCTGTTATACTCATTCTTCCAAGTGCAGGTTGTTCAATAATTTTGTTTTGGTTGCAGCGGATCCAGAATTCCTGCAACGTGAAATTGATGTGTTAAAATTATTCTATCATATTCATGAACCCATCCACGAGACTGAGTTGCAAGTAATAGCCAATAGCTGGAGTTTTACAGAAAATACGGAACACTTTAACGTAAGATATTATTTAAACTTGTTACGGTATATGGAATATTTAGTTTTCTAAATGATAGAATAAAATGTTATTTTTCAGAATCATTCCGCTGTAAATCTATACAATGATATGATTAAAAACGAGATTTTAGTTCCTCGTGGTGTTCCGTTCTCTGTTTTCGAAGAATTACATGTGTTTGAAGTAAAAATCTTATTTGATGTTTTGTATTCCGCGAAGGACTTCAGCTCCTTCTATAAAGCTGCTGTCTACTTGAGAAACAGGGTCAATGAGGGACTTTTTGTCTATGTGTTGAGTGTTGCGTTACTGCATCGCCCCGACACGCAGGGCATCGTAATTCCACCAATTTATGAAATTTTCCCTTCATACTTCCACAACTCCGTAATCATGAATATGGCACAGAGGATCAACACTCACGGCAAGCGTATGATTGAGCATTACCCCTCAACTTATGTATGGGACGATAATGTTGTCATAAGGTGGAACAGCACCTCGTGGCCCTACTACCATGATGATGTACCCATTTCATATTTTACACACGATGTTACTTTTAATGCTTACTACTATTACATAAACTTGATATATCCATCTTGGTTGGGCAGTGACATCATACCTTTAAATAAAGATAGGCGTGGAGAATTGTTCTGGTTCTATCACAAACAAATTCTTGCCCGATACTACATGGAAAGATTATCTAATGGTCTTGGAGAAATCCCTGAACTCGGTCTTGATGTTGTTCAACAAGGATATGCTCCTGAAATTTCACACTACAACGGAGTACCATTCCCAGTGAGACCTAACCACTTCCATTTAGACCAACCAGATTTTGTCGCCGCCATCAGCAATATCATTGATTACGAACATCGTATACGGGAAGCCATCGACCGCGGATATTTCGTCAATGTAAGTTATACTTTATTATCATAATTAATTTAATAATTATCACTGTGTTATTAATTTCATGGTTATCATTTGATTCACAGCACTTAGGCGAACATGTTGATATCCAATCGGCAGAAGCAATTGACATTTTGGGCCGATTGATTGAGGCTAATGTTGACTCTCCGAATACGAAATATTACAAAGATTTCATTAGTATTTGGAAAGCTCTTCTTGGTAACTCTAAGTGGCCCAGGGTACAGTACTACAAAAAGTAAGTTTATATTAATATAAAACGGAGGTCACACTATATGCTTTACCCATATTTTGGTTTTTAACAGTTATATGTTTCCCACAGTTTGATTCCACTGGTGGTGCCTTCAGTCTTAGAACACTATGAGAGCGCATTACGTGACCCCGCTTTCTACATGATTTGGAAACGCGTTTTAGGATTATTCCAAGTGTGGAAGAAAAACTTACCATCTTATACCGTCGAACAATTGAAAGTACCTTCTGTAACTATACAGAGTGTAGAGGTAGATAAACTAGTCACATATTTCGAGAATGTTTACTTCAATGTATCTAATCATTTGCACATGAACAAATATGAAAGTGAGTTCATTTTATTTCCTTACGCATAAATTTTTTTTAGTTCAAGTTTCGTGTAATACTATTTCAATTTTTTTTTCTAGGCGAGGCATTAGTAGATGATGTCAGTGTCTTAGTGCAACGGCCTCAGTTAAACCATAAGGTCTTCACGTTCCGCGTTAATGTTTCGAGTGAGGTAGCGAAATCTGTCAACGTTAGGTTCTTCTTGGCACCCAAGTACGACAGCAAAGGTTATGAAATTCCTCTGCATGAAAACTTTGAAAACTTTTATATGTTAGACGAATTCTCGTATGACTGTAAGTATTAAACTTAATATTAAAATTTATAGTAATGTATTTATTACTATAGGGATTTATGAAAGTAATTTTTAGGGGTTTAAAGTCATAGATTTTTTAATGGTGCTCTTTAACTGAATACATCTCTATAATGGAAATGTATCATTATTTATATCTAGTTTAATCATTATTTTTAAAAGTTGTAGTTTTATTTAAACATTAATTATAATTTTCAAAATTGATATTATAAGTGGTTAAAGACATTAATTACAGAAAATTAATTCTATGTCCAGTAGTGGACGTCTGTCGATTGATGATAATGATGACGATGAAAGATATTAATGTTTATTGATTATTATTAAAAATTCTGTTTCGCAGTACCAGCTGGCGACAGTGTAATTAAACGTGAGTCGACAGATTTTACGTTTACGATCCGTAACTGGATACCAGGGAGTACACTCTATGAAAAGACCTACGATGCCCTCCACGGCAAAGGAAAGTTCATTCTTGATAAATCGCATAGAATCGATGGATTCCTAGATCATTTATTGCTGCCCAAAGGTAAGTCATAAATCAGTTTGTTTTATAATAGGCCCTGGATGCAATTCCGCGAGCTCAGTATCAGCCTCTAATATATAATGTCAGAGAACAGCGTTTGCTTTATGTGTCAAGATGCACGGAGAAAATCCCTATTTCACTACAGGAAAATCTCACGAGAGTATGTAACTGTCGGCTCTTATATTTTTTATTGTTAAATGCTAATTAATTTGTAAAATAATCATTTGATTACAGGTCGTGTTGGTGGAATGCCATTCGTTCTTTTGGTGCATCTCTCTGAACATCACTCGGGCAAGATTCCGTACCATAGCAATTTCGACGATAAAATTTCATACGGCATCGGATCGGGAGCTCGCTGGTTGAGCGACGAGCCGATTGGATACCCACTCGACAGACCTATGTATCAACAGCAGGTTGATGCAGTTCCCAACTTATATATTGGTGAAGTTAACATTGTCCACAAACATGTTCCCGAAGTTGCTGTACTTTAAATGCTTCTTATTTAATTTTACAGTCAGTATATTGTATATTTAATTTATTTATACTGCTTTCTATGTAGTAACATTACCAAAAATTCTTGACATTACAATAGCGCAGATAATTTTTTTATTTCCTTTTTTTATATTGTCTATAAATATTATTAACTGTATGTATTGTATTAGTGTATGTATTAATTGTTCATGTTTGTTTTGTATTTAATTAAAATATATATTTTCTTTGATTTAAAAGTGTTTTTCCCTTACTACCTCTAGTAAATACTATATTCATATCCTATTAAATAACACGATAAGACTTTAATCTAACCAAATTGTTAAATGTTTTAAATATGGTATAAATTAAAGGGGGACGAGTGTAGATCTATGCATCTTATTATATATATATATATATATTCAAAATCATTTTTAATCTACTTGGAACTACAAAAGTTAAAGATATTACTTAAACGTTGTAAGTAATATACTGAAAAAACTTAAATTATAAAATTTTTGGACGTTTAAGTAATTTTTGGTACAATTTCTTCTATCACTTATTACAATAGTAATCTTAAAGAAACTGTTAGTCATTAAAATGACTAAATCATCACTATTTCTTATAATTACTAGCCCTGATCATTTAAGCAATAATTAAAAACGATCTTTCATAATGTCTAGTGTATATTTTCTAATTTATTTGATAATAATAAATTATGTTTTATAACTTTGCTTTCTGTAACCTGCACACTATCTAAAGCTGCTATGGATCATTACATAAAATTGACGAATTCATGAGTTTTTTATAAAAAAAAAAATGTCTCGAGAACTTATGAAATAGAAGGTACTACATATTCAGAAAAGTTTTCATAAATGTAAGCACAAGAGATCTGAAAAGTGACATTCAAAAAAATATACACCACCGGCGCGTTCACGTGATAGTAAGTGATACGCCTCAGCCCTATAGTCTCGGGCTAGTAAGAATAGGACTAAGGTAAGCCATGTCCGTCGTAGATGGCTACTAAAAAAGTGTAGGAGCTTCGCGGAATTTGAGGGTGGAGGCCCTTATCGCTAAATAAGCTAACCTGCGTTGGACAGGGCATGGCTTCACCCCCAGAAGCAGGGTATCTTTCGAAGATTTCACCCCGAAACCAAGAAAAAAAACTAATACGCCTGCCCATAACAACCTGGTGTTATGGTGTATTACAGCACATTGCGCTCGTCGCCTGAGACATAAGATCTTGAGTCTCATTACCCCTGTAATTACACTAGCTACAACGACCTTAAATCCGGAACACAGTACTGTTTGCACACCGTTGCTTGGCGGCAGAACAGGTGCTGCGGTTGTACATAGCTAGATAGTCTCTGGCAACAGGTACCAACCACCATTGAAACTTAAAAGTGACTCTCTACATAAGCAGATGCGACGAGACAACGAGACGTTTATTTGATGTTGTGATACGTCTACCTGTAACAACTTGGCGCTAATTAGGATGATATACACTGCACTCATTGTGGTTGTAGATTTGAGACATAAAACGTCAAGGCTCATTAAAAGTAATTTTTCTTGATACAGCGCCATTCATATCGAAATATAGTAATATTTTTAAAATACTAATTGCTAGTTATTTCCTAGACGGTCTTCGATACCGGAAAAAATGCTGGTGGTAGGTCTCTGTTCAGTCCAGTAGTCTCGGGCTATTAATAATAGTAATAATACTATACACTGTAAATACACTTTATAAATAAATAAATAAAATTTTCCATGCGAAAAAATTAAGTTAAATGATTATTGAAAGATGAATAAAAACTAGACGTAAAAGATAAGCAATACTTCCGAATTTGAATGATTGGGTACTTAAAGCGGTTTGGATTTTTTTTAATATCACCCCTTTTACCCTAGTAGGAGTAGGCAGAGACAAATAAACAACCACTTTTCGCAAGATGTGGTCAGATTAGGCCTCAGGTGGCGA
Organism: Ornithoptera alexandrae; assembly: GCA_029030555.1. Lineage (NCBI taxonomy): Eukaryota > Metazoa > Arthropoda > Insecta > Lepidoptera > Papilionidae > Ornithoptera > Ornithoptera alexandrae. The sequence continues at coordinate 1,714,683 of JARDVY010000064.1, read as the reverse complement.
GCCTGTTGGCACTTTATTGGGGCCACCACACACACACACAAAGATAATTTCAATGTGCGGGTTTCCTTACGATGTTTTTCTTCACCATTAAGTACGTGGTAATTGTAACAATTGTAACAATATACACATTAGGCATTGAAAAAATGTCTAAGAGGTGCATGCTCCGGCCAGGATTAGAATCCTCGTCGTCTATTTGTATAAATAAATTAATATAAAAATGCCCCTCAATGCCTGATTACATTTGTTGTCTCTCCCGTTAGACCTGTGATGTAATCGTTGGAAATATGTAAGTTTTGTTTTCACAAAGTGAAAGATAAAAGTTAATTTGTTGTATTGTACATGACCTAAGATAATTAACGAATTATCATCTGTATGCCGTGGGTATAAATTGTATTTGGACAGAGGCTGATTACAATCGATCATGGCTCGTATCGATTTGGTTGTGCTAGCTCTCTCTATAGGAGGACTAGCGGACGCCCTCAAGAAAGGACCGCAAAAAGTTGGTAAGTTTTTATTTAGTTTTTAATAATCTCTGTACATCTTTTTTGTTCTTTGTTTTAGGACTCTTAATATTGGTTTATGAATTACATTTAATGCCATATATATCCCGTTACACGCAATATATATAAAATATTTAAACCAAATTGCCACCTTACTTTTTCATTTGATCGACACTACGGAAACTTGGGAAAGACAACCTTTTGCTATTAAATACCTTTTTAAATATTTTGTGGGTACAAATGAATCTTAAAAAATTTACTTTAATAACATCATTTCATAACGAACATTGGATCCTATTCTATTTATATATATCATGATAAACTTGAAAAAATTTAAGAAACAATGCTCTAGACTTTTCTCAGATCTCGCAGATATCGGACTACTGTGCAAAGGATATATATTAGAAAACCTTTAAGGCTTCTGTAACAATTCTCCTGCTCTCCCCATTTCGGATACATTCTATACCTTTTATACTTTCTCTCTAATAGGTAAAAATACTTATTTTATCGAAAATATTACGTCACTTGAATGTGTTTGAAGCGGATTTTTTTTGGTCTCTTGAAATTTAAATATACTTAAAAAAGAGTATGATGAGACGGTTCACATATATTTCGAGATAGATACGACATTTTAAAGTTTATTTTTTTTTAACGTTAATCTAAGCTCTGTTCTAAAGTTTGTATAAATGTCCACTACTCGTAAATACAAAGATATTAAGATTTGTATGTTGATGATCCCTATACAAATTATACATTAAAGAAAAATATATTTATGGATAATAAAGTTATAGCGAGCTTTTAATATTGTTGAATGTTTCTTCAGCTGAACCGGAGTTTCTACATCATGAAGTGGATGTATTAAATTTGTACTATCATATCCACGAACCCATCCATGAACCGGAGTTGCAAGTCATCACCAATAATTGGGAACCTATCAAAAATTTAGAACATTTCAATGTAAGGTTTTCATTAATATTTAGATATTTCTTTAATATATAGATTAAAAATAAAAACAACTACATACACAAGTTTTTATGTTAAATTGCTTTTTATTTTACAGAATCACACTGCAGTAAAGTTATACGACAATATCGTTAAAACCGAGATGTTACTTCCTTGCGGTGTTCCGTTCTCAGTCTTTGAAGACTTACATGTGTTTGAGGCTAAAATTTTATTTCATGTTTTATACTCCGCGAAGGACTTCAGCTCCTTCTATAAAGCTGCTGTCTACTTCAGAAACAGAGTCAATGAGGGACTTTTCGTCTGTGTTGAGTGTTGTGTTACTGCATCGCCCCGACACGCAGGGCATCGTAATTCCACCAATTTATGAAATTTTCCCTTCATACTTCCACAATTCTTTAGTCATGAATATGGCACAGAGGATCAATACTCACGGCATGCGTATGATTGAGCGTTACCCCTCAACTTATGTATGGGATGATAATGTTGTCATAAGGTGGAACAGCACCTCGTGGCCCTACTACCATGATGATATACCCATTTCATATTTTACCCACGATGTTACTTTTAACGCCCTATATTACAATATACATTTGATGTCTCCATCTTGGTTGAGCAGTGACATCATACCTTTAAATAAAGATAGGCGTGGAGAATTATTCTGGTTCTATCACAAACAAATTCTTACCCGATACTACATGGAAAGATTATCTAATGGTCTTGGAGAAATCCCAGAGCTCGGTCTCGATATTGTTCAACCGGGATATGCTCCAGAAATTACTTATTACAACGGAATACCTTTTCCAGTGAGACCTAATCACTTCCATCTAGACCAACCAGAGTTTATCGATGCCATCTGTAATATCGTGGATTATGAACATCGCATACGTGAAGCTATCGATAGAGGATATTTTGTCAATGTAAGCTTTTAATTTCAATCATTAATTTTCACATAAATTACTTTAAGTTATATATATATTATCTAATATACAGCACATCGGCGAACATGTTGATATCCAATCGCCAGAAGCAATTGACATTTTGGGCCGATTGACTGAGGCGAATGTTGACTCTCCGAATACGAAATATTACAAAGATTTTATTAGTATATGGAAAGCTGTGCTTGGAAATTCTATATGGCCTAGAAGCCAATATTATAAAGAGTGAGTTATTTAAAACAAAAGACCTCGCACGATATGTTTAATTAATATTATGTTTATTAATAATTAAATATCTTTCAGTCTGATCCCACTTGTGGTGCCTTCAGTTTTAGAAAATTATCAGACGGCATTACGGGACCCTGCTTTCTATATGATTTGGAAACGTGTTCTGGGATTATTTTCTGCTTGTCAGAGAAAATTGCCTCTTTATAGTGTAGAGCAACTGAAAATACCTTCAGTGTCTATAAAGAGTGTAGAGTTAGATGACATTGTCACCTATTTCGAGCACATTTATTTCAACGTTTCCAATTCTTTGTACATGAATGAATTTGAAAGTAAGTTAATTAATTTACACTAACGGAGGTGTACAAACTATGGTAAAATAGAGTATCCAAGAAATCTGTTTTTTACACTTAAAATTTTGCTCGTACTTCAGATAGTCTAATATTTTTTTAATATTTTAGGCAAAGCAGTTATTAATGAGGTAAGTGTATTAGTGCAACGTCCTCAGTTAAACCATAAGGACTTCAATGTACGCGTTAATGTCAAGAGCGATGTCGCAAAATCTGTTGTCGTTAAGTTCTTCCTGGCACCCAAGTACGATAGCAAGGGTTACGAAATTCCTCTCCACGAAAACTTTGAAAACTTCTATTTGTTTGACCAATTCTTGTATGATTGTAAGTATTAAAACGGCCATTAATATGTGCACCGAAATTTTATTGTTACTTTAAATAACCGTTACTTTTAACCGTTATATCATTACGATTAAACTGTATCTTTGCATAAAAAGTCATTTAAAATCTATAGTTTTATAATATAATAAAACCGTGATACAGTATTTTATTAATATTTATCTAGAAATAATACAGCTTTTGTTCATTTTAAGAATTTATTTGTTTATTACAACTTTTAAAATTCTTCTCAGTAGTATCGCGCTAAATAAGATATTTTACCTTTGATCTACATATTAATTTCTCAATTCGTTGATGATAATACATTTTAACAGTGAAATGTTTGATACCTTTTTATAGTACCCGTTGGTGAAGTAGAGATAAAGCGTGAGTCCGTAGAAAATAAATACACAATTAGGAACTGGATGTCAGGGATAGACGCGTTTCAAAAGGCAAACAGCGCACTGCACGGCCAAGGCCAGTTCGTTCTCGACAAGACCCACCAAATCGACGGAATCCCCGAACATCTTTTACTGCCTAAAGGTAGCTTTGCAAATTTATTTCATGTACAGCACAAGTACTGTGTTACGGTTTAATGGATGCTGCAGATAGATAAATTACCAGGGTAATCATACAGTACTCAAAACCTAACTGGCTAGTGGTTAGTTCAATAACACTCTTACACAACAAAATTAAATATACTTAAAGATATAAAACAAACAAAAATTTCTTATATATGGTCAACAATAATTAAAAGTTTAATACTAAATGAAAATTTAGATTTGATTGAACGTTGACTAATTTTTTAAATGAACGTTTCTTCACAGGACGCGTTGGTGGGATGCCTTTCGTACTTCTGGTGTACATTTCCGAACATAGCCCCAGCAATGTTTCCTTCGAGAGCAACTTCAATCCAGCTGTTTCGTACGGCACTGGTTCGGGAGCTCGGCCGATGACCAGCGAACGATTCGGATACCCTCTTGACAGACCGTTGTATCAAGGGCAGGTGGACCTGATTCCGAACATGCACGTACAAGACATTAAGATTTCCCACAAACCCGTGCCTGAAGTTGCGGTGCTTTAAATAATTCCATCTCCACTGAGGTTCTAGGAACAATATACTATATAATGTAATCTGTTCTAATGTTTTACTTAATAAAATATATGTATTTTTATTTCATATGATGTTTACGTTATTTCGCGATTATTTAAATGTTACTTGTTTCACGAATCCTTTTGATTTTAGCATATGATCTAGGCCCTTCCTTTGTTTTTATTTACATCTTATTTATAATGAAAATGTTAATAAATTGCCTATTCCTTAATTGATTATGTAAAAAGTGAGACCATTTTAATTTTTATCAATGAAATTAATTCTGTCGCCATAGTAATAGACAGCTTAATTAATGTTCCTACTCAGAACATTTTCTTGCAAGGAAAGATTCAACCATCTACCCACCACCATGAGTACATCACATGTCTATGATAGCTGGGTTTCATTGTAAGTTCAATATTTGTGGATATGGAACCATATACTAAGCCTCCACCACTTTATTGTCATAGATTGCACAATTATCTCTCATTTGCCATTTTTTGTCAGAAAAAACTTAATTACTGACATTTTTTTAATTTTGACGTCCGATTAACTTAGTTTTTTTTTTGTAATATCAACGTAGAATTTACAAATTATTGTCTATTAGAAACATTGTTTATAACTTTAATCTATTAAAAATGATTTTATTTTATTAACATCGACAATTTGTATTATTATTAAGAAGGTTTAGCTAACGTTATTATTATTACTACTACTAGTAATAGATAAATCTAAATCATTTCTCGCAATATTTTTGTCTTATCAAATCCGCACCAATATTTCAGAAATTATCAGAGGCAAGCAGGCAAGTACACATCCTAGAATGGTTGAAATTGTTTGTTTGTATTTTGTAATTGATTTATGTAATTTGAACCTTTATAAGAATTAAATAAAATCCTTTTGTTATGTTACATAATTATAAAGTTTGGCAAGTTTCTGAGTAAAATTTCCAAAATCTATACATACACAGTGATTAGTTGAATGGAGAGCTTTAAATGTCATTATATGACGAACAAAGACGAAGAACGTTACTATGAAAACGTGTAGATTTTAACAACCTTTTTTTGTATAAATATATATTATACACAACTTTCATTGTTTGATTGATACCCATGTACATATAATAATAATCGCTAGTAACTCACCATTACATAACTTAACCTCTCATGCCTAAATTATGGTATTATACATTTAACACGTGTATCTGATTTGGCAATGTAAATCCTGAATTACTTTTTTCATTATTGCTTGTGATAGTATCTTAAGTCACTATGATTGATGGAAATATATGTTATTAGGTTCTTACATATGAAAATGACGTTTTGTACGGGTGGAACATAAAGTCATTTTTTTTTTATAAAATATTATAATTTATTCAAAGTATGCACCGTTGTTATCTATGCACTTTTGCCATCTCATAGGTAGTTCATTTTCTTTTACTACATTCCATTTTCTTTTACTACATTTCTTTTACTACATACATTCCCTTTACTAAAAAAACCATGGAAGCGAGATTCAATAAACTCTTTGAAGGCGGTTTGGACTGCCGCATCGGAGTTGAATTTTTTTCCTTGTAAGAAGTTATCCAAATTCCGGAAAAAATGGTAATCTGTTGGGGCAAGGTCCGGGGAGTGCGGTGGATGTCACAGACATTCCAATTGTAGCTCATTTAACTTAGTGTTTGTTTGTTGTGCAGTGTGTGGTCTTGCGTTGTTATGAAGCAGCAGTGGCCTAGAGCGATTAACCAATCTCGGTTGTTTAGCAGCTAGTTCTTCCTTCATGGTTTGCAGTTGCTGACAATAGGTATCTGCCGTAATCGTTTGACCAGATTTTAGAAAGCTGTAGTGAACAACACCGGCGCTAGTCCACCAAACACTTACAAGTAACTTTTTCTGAGTCAATTTTCGTTAGGGCAGGATTTGGCTGGGTTTCCAGCGTTCAGCCATTGCGACAAGCGTTTCCATTATTGTACAGTATCCACTTTTCATCACAAGTAATGATTCGATTTAAAATCCCTTCATTATTGTGTCGGTTAAGCAAAGTAACGCAGCAGGCGACGCGTGTTTGCAAGTTCGATTTATTAATTCATGAAGTACCCATCGTTCAAGTTTTTTTATTTTCCAGATTTGCTTTAAGTGGATTAACACAGTTTTGTCACTTACCCCGAAGCCTGCAGCTATCTCTGAAGTGCTTTGTGATGGATCCGCTTCGACAATAGGCTTTAATTCTTTATTTTCCACTTTGGTCTTCGGCTGTCCATGGGGTGGGTTCTGAATGTCGAAATTTCCAGAACGAAAACGTTAAAACCAAAAACGTAGCATGCTTTTTTTGTGACACTAGCGCCATACACATCATTAATCCTTCAAGCCGTTTCTGCAGCACTGATGCCACGGTAGAACTCGTACTCGTAAATATACCGATATTTCATGTTTTCCATTTAAGTAATAAGTTAATAAGTGACGCCAAAGAAAAAAATAATGAGGAAAAACTAATGAATGACTGTTTTCAAAACTCAAATGTACCAGCGAAATGAATTTATAAATTTAAATTTGAAACCCTTTACTAAAGAGGAGATATTTTAGATCAAAGTGGTCAGTACGATAAAACGCTAATTTCATATGTACGGACCTAATATATACAATTAAAAGAGTAATAGGTAATTTATTAAGTAGACTAATATTACAAAGTAATAAATGAAAAAATTAAATATTAAGGTTTACTAGATCCAGAGTGTTTTCTATTTTCTGATGATGTTGAGCGCTTGGTAGTCATTTTGACTCTTACAGCTCATCTTATACTGGGCTCATGGATCCAGGTCCATGGCCAGTTCAGAGTATTCTCAGCCACAGTGCAAAATATTTGTTATGTCGTTTTAGTCCTTTATTATTTACTTTAAAGAGATTTGTGCTTTCATGAGAAGTGCATAAAGTAAAATTAACATAAACATTAAATGTTTGCATTAACGACACGATTAAATCTTATTTTATTATTTAGGTTAAATAATAAAAAGATTGTAGCTTGTTCATTAATTTCCATTTTTATTTTAATGTATAGTAACTCCATCTAGTATCATTTCTGAAAATATATACGACACGGTTTTGGCTTACAACGCCATCTAGTACTACGATGTAAGAAGAGAAATATTGTCTCTAAGATGTTTATAATGAAAGTTGTTAGATACTAGATGTAGTAAATAATTATTATATATCTATTGGAATTCTGAATTCATTTACTGTACAAACACTGCTGTTCAATAATTTTTTAAGAAGTCAATATAGTAACTATTATTATACTCATTAAAAATTAACTGCGTCTACGTCATTTCTAAGTTTTAAATTACATAATAACGTTGCTTGTAAAAGCTTGCCTAAAGATATAATTTTAATTTGATGTTAAATTTGATTCAACTTACTTCTCATAACAATAGTTGTTCTACTTACGACAATTTGTTTACCATTATATATAACTACTAGCTGTTCGCTGTACGTTTTGCTGGCGTATAATAAGAATTAGGATTGAAATTTTTCAGAGATATTCTCGCCCAGCGGCAATCCTTCGCCTCCTGCGTCTATTCCGGTTATTAAAGTTCCTGCAACCTCGTTCGGAAGTAATACTGTGTAAAATCCGTTCTTTGCTGAGTTGTAACAGGAATATTGCTAGCAAATTTGTAATCACTATGCCTTATGGTTTCAGAGGTATCGTGTTGAGTATCGACGTAAGTCGAGATACTCGTCCAATGTTTTTTTTTAACTAAAACGCAGTAAAGTTTGTGCACTTCTTCATAGCCGAGGTAAATATCATTTGGTAGAAAAACCTAAAAATACAACATAACAAACAAATCGACCTAAATATTATACGCTTTTGGGTATTAAAACAAAAACATACTAAAATATTACTAATACTATTATGAACGAATGGAAATAAAAAAAAAAACAGAAAATACAATTGTTTAACTCTTTTTCATATGATGATGCGTATGTGGAGTGTAAGGGGTTTCGAGCAATCACTCACGGGACGCAAGCCAACCTCACCTGCTCGTGGTGCACCCTATTAATCAACAAACGAAACTCTGGGTCCCACCAACCCGCATTGAACCAGCGCAGTAGGGAATGGCTCAAACCTACCCATATAAACCGCTACAAATATCGGCCTGTGGTCCACGGCGATACCGGACGCCATGCCGACTGGAGGTTCTTGTTTGATTTCCGGGTCACGTGTTATGGAGTTTGGTTGGTGGTAAGGGTTTTCTGAACTCAAGGAGCTTGTTGTGTTTCAGCTATCAACATATTAGAGCTCTGGCTATATTTTGGCTGAGTACCTTTAACCGGCTTTATTGTCACTTAAAACCTTTTGAAATCGAAGTTAAGTGATAGATAGCCTGTTGTTAATAAAAAATATTCCACCATTATTTTATTTGAGTGTGTTAATGTTTGTTTTGTTAAAATTCCAGATAACCATTCTTCAGAGACGACCTTTCATTGTGCGGGGAAGTTATCATATATTTGATTAACAGAAGTCTTAACAACGAATAGATTTCAGGGAGTCGAAGAAATATTTAGTTCTTGTGGGTAGATGAATAACATGCACCGTTTCTAAATATACGATGTTCATAATTTACATACATCCTTTATTAAGAATTTATTAAATCATCCTGAAGGGATTTTTGTATAGTTTATTTTGTCAAAGTTAATATTGATACCTGTGATCAATTTCCTTCATATATAAGAATATTCGAAATTATAGTGATGTTTTTGGTATCTTTGTACTTATTAATAAACGTAGATTAGTCGTAAAACAGTATTATCTGGTTTAAGTACTTACGTGGCTATAAGTAAGCAGTGAGGTGAAATTACTTATTGTACGACTCGAAGACGCATGTTTTCGATCCTATGCGCTGTGTCGTTGAATGAAAACTTCTTCAAGAAACATATCTTCAGATCAACAGCTTTCAAGAACATAGGCATTTGGCAAAGAATAAGATTTTTTTTTTGAGGTATAAACACTGCTATCTCAGCGGCGATTATGTTATATTATATCACGAAATAACAGTGGTAAAATAATGTGGTACTGGTATTTTTATAAAACGCGGTTTCGTGGGGCAAAAAGAAGTCGATCACAACAAGGCTGTGGAAATAAATAACTCAAAAATGAATGAAAGTGAGTTTATATTGTTGTACACATATAGTATTTTTATCAATATAATTTACGATAAAATTACGACGGGCTATACCAATAATGCATAAATATTGCATCAGCTGTATAAGAGTTTCCCAGTTTGCATATTTCATTCAAGTTAATATATTAATAATCTTGATGTTATAATAATACTTCAATGTTTTTTGTTTCTAAATCTATTTCCTTTAACTTTCAAGAATAGTAAAAAATTATGCAACTGTAAATTATAAATTCATCTTTCGCCCTCCGCAAGTCTATTTTAATGGAATTTGTTAAAAACCTTAAATTAAAACATAGTCTCTCAAATAAAATTTTGTATTTCGCTTGAAATCTTTATACAGGTGAATATTGTACTCCGATTTACCCTAAATATTCCTTTCAGAATAAATAGGTTACTGAAGAGTCCTTCATGAATAAATCCTTAAAAATTCTGCGAATAAGAACATATATTAATAATTTTACTTAGAAATTCGTAGAAATAATAAAGTAAATAGGATATAAGTTGTTTAATTTCAGATCTCAATTTCTTTAGTACATTTAATGAGATTGTGTATGCACATTTCATCGCAAGTTAATCGCATGTTATCATAATTAGCATATTTATACAATTTGGTGTAGGAAAATTTACAAGGGTTATCATTGTTTACTCAGACGGATCAAATAAGAACATTGTAATGAAAGTGGTCAAGAAAGTTTTTTTTTTAAAGCGCACTAACTTCATCATTATCATCAGCCGATAGACGTCCAATACTGGACATAGACCTCCACCAAAGATCTCCACATACAGTCAGCATGGCCTTCGGTACCGCTGGGCTCTAGGGGCCATCGTATGTAGGTGTTTATATGGAGGGATTGGGTTCATTTCCCAACACGCTGGCCCAATGCGGATTGGCGAGAGTTAGAGCCTCGTTTGTTGATTAGCAGGTTGCATCACCAGCAGGTGAGGTTGGCTTGAGTCCCATTAGTTGTTGTGCGGGACCCCTTACTACACGCGATCCCACTAATTTAGTGAAAGCTTAGTTACTCTTTTCTTGGCGACACCCACGTCGTATTTGGACGGGAACACCGGCGCCGGAAACTTGTGCTACTCCTTTGCTACTCTAATAAAGAACGACGAGCTCAACCTCTTTGTTGGCACACTGGGGCCGCCCACAATCAAGATTAAAAAGAGTTTTTGTGTAATACTCTATGATGAACCACTTATGTATATGTTATTAAGAAGTTACAATACAAATAAGAATGTATATAAGAATTTACTATTGTGGGAATTTTATCTACTTTAACTTTCTTGTTCGTCCCAGATCTATGTAGCTTTTTATAGCTTCAAAGAATATAAATTTGACCAAGTTTTGATTTAAAAACTGTTCTAAGTACTGATAAAATTATTAAGTTAACAAGAATAACACAACCTAAGTATTATGACAGTCGTATAACATATCAGTTGAAAAACGGCTATCACGACTGTTTCCGTTGTCGTTTAAAAAATATTGACGATACAAAACTATGAAAACGGTTTACTTCTTTTGTGAGCAATCCTAAAGAATTTTTACCAAATCGTGAGTTTCAGTCCTGGCAACTAAGAGGGTACTCCGCACTAGCAGAAGAGTTTCTCTTATGCTGGTATAGAGTAGTTTTTGTCTCTCTTTTCTGTTCGTGGTCTATTATTTTAAAATTAAAACAGTTATGTTCATAGATAATAGATTATTTTTGATATTATAATTTTATTGACAAATGTACATAACCAAAGAGATTATTCTCACTTGGGAATCTTTATTAAACAAGAATTGTAATTTATAAGTGGTAAATGATTTTCTGTATATAAATACTTCATCTGCTGTAAATGAAAGATTTTAAGATATATGAAATTGGTGCCCATTAATAAATAATTACAGTATTGCCTCTTTTATCCAATATTCTAAGTAAGAAATAATTTTAAGTTCTTTTACGCATTTTTGACAAATGAATTTGTTTAACATCGTGATTGTTTTATTGCAAAACACATTTAATGAGCAAAATATCAGGTCTTGTCCTACCTCTGCATATTTATCATTAAATTAATTGAAATGTTGGTATATATGTTTACTGTAAAACTAGAATAACAAAACGGAAATTAACACTATTTAATATTTAAGTTTACATATTTTTCATTATTCTAGTCTAATTATTCATGATGGTTTAAATGCAGCCAGGAAACACACAATGTTTTGTTCGTAGGCCCTTCAATGGGCATAACTAAGAATATAATGATGTGTGTACTTTTACCAAACAATATAACAATTAAATTCTTTAAAAACAAGACTCGTTGCAAATAATCTTGAAGAGATCAAGGTGAAAGGCGGGATGATAAAACAATCTAAAAACATTCTGTTACCGAGGAAATGTGACAAAAATTTGATAAGAAAAAAAAAATACTATAAAAGCTAAGTGCATTTGTTAAACAGGTACAGTAGGGATACAATGAAGACACTGGTGGTACTGGTAGGGTTTGTGACCCTGGCGTTGTCAGAAGCCGTGCCGTCTCAAGCTGTCAACTATAAAACTAAAAGCGGTAAGTTAGTTTGAAACTATCATTGAAAAGGTATCTAGTTTTAAAAGTGTGTTAGCCGAACTCGGGAAAACATTTCTGAAAAGAAATTAAAAATAAAATTTTGGCTCTTCTTTGTATTGTTTAGAAGATATGCAGACGTCTGTGATTTTAATAAGAGGAAATTTAATTAATTAAAACTACTTTGCCTTGAAGATTATTAAGTAAAGAATTTAAAATTTTAAACAAATTTATTAAATATCTCTTCCAGTAGAAAATTTTTTTCCTTTTGAAAATAGATTAAGATATTATGCTAAAACCGCAATTGTATTGTTACTATATATAATTGTAAAGTACATTTAATACCAGTGTTTAACAATTATAATTTTAGTCGGTGCTGAGTTTGTAAAGAAACAGAAAAAAATCTTAGAACTGGTTGTTGCTCCTAATCAAATTGACAATAATGCCGAATACTATAAAATTGGTAAAGAATATAACATCGAAGCTAACATCGACAATTACTCTGTAAGTACAGTAAAACATCCCACAATACTTTATTTTTAATTATTAATTTATATTATGGTTTACATTTTATGTATGTGATATATAATTTAATGTTATTTTACAGAACAAGACGGCAGTTGAAAATTTCTTGGTGTGGTATAAAAAAGGGTTTATGCCTAAAAACCAACTATTCTCTGTTTCCGGCAATGCCCAGAGAGATGAAGCAATAAGCCTTTTCTATTTATTTTACTACGCTAAAGATTTCGAAACTTTCTACAAAACTGCTTCTTACGCTCGTATGTATTTTAATGAAGGACAGTTTTTGTATGCATTTTACATCGCTTTAATCCACCGTCCAGATACTAAAAATTTTGTGCTCCCAGCTCCTTATGAAGTGTACCCTGATCTCTTCGTCAACACAGATGTCCTCTACAGAGCTTATCGGACGAAAATGCAAGACAGTGTCTTCAACCCGGTTTTCGCTGCTGAGTATGGTGTCGCACTCGAAAATAATAACTTTATTTTCTATTCAAACTACTCTAATTATTGGTCTTATGGTGACGAATACCAGTTATCGTACTTTACCGAAGATATTGGTTTGAATTCCTTCAACTACTAATTCCATTCGTCTCTTCCATTCTGGCTCAGCGGTAATCTTTTAGTCTTCTGGAAAGATCGCCGCGGGGAGGTTATCTTCTTTTACTACAAACAGCTTATCGCTCGCTATTACTTGGAACGTTTGTGCAACGGATTGGGTGAAATTCCTGAATTCTCTTGATCCCAACCGATTAAGCCTGGATACATTCCCTTTTTAAGTTATTATTATCCATTTATTCAACGACCTGCACACTACCAAATACCCTACGAAAAGAACTGGCAAGATTTACAATTCCTTGACACTTACAAGGAAACCTTCTTGCAATATCTCCAAAGAGGCCACATTAAGGCTATAAGCATATTAATATAATTTAACAAAATCATGACATCAAGTATATTAATATTTCATGTAACTTTTTTTTTTCTTTGTAGTATAATCAAGAAGTTGATTTCAGTAATTCGAAATCTATTAACTTTGTTGGCAATTACTGGGAATCTAATGCTGATTTGTATGAAAGCTTTGAACCTAGAAGCTATTATCGTTCATACGAAGATATTGCTCGCCGTCTTTTGGGTGCTTCTTCGCAGCCAATTGATAAGTACGTATAAGTTACTCTATCTGTTATTGATTTCACTTTTTGATATAACGGGATTCAAAGATTCCAAAAAACATTTGCTTTGTTAATTTAAATCTCAATGATGAAGAAGAAGAAGAAAAAATAAATAATTTTTGTTTCTTTTACAGGTATAACAAATTACCGAACGTTATTGACTTTCATCAAACATCTCTACGTGATCCTGTTTTCTATCAGTTCTACAGTAGAATTCTTAAATACTTTATTCAATATAAAGAAAATATTGCACCGTACAATCAAGATGTACTGCACTATGTTGGCGTTAAGGTCAATGACGTAATGATAGATAACCTTGTCACATACTTTGATTTCTTTGATTTCGACATTACAAACAGCGTATTCTTTACACCAGAGCAATTAAAAACCAACAAATTCACAGCTTTTAAAGTACGTCGACCTCGTCTTAACCACAAAGCTTTTAGTGTAACAGTTGATGTTAAATCTGATGTCGAAAGCGATGCTGTTGTCAAAATTTTCATGGGTCCTAAATACAATAGTGAAGGTTATCCTATTAGTTTGGAAGACAACTGGATGAACTTTGTCGAACTTGATTGGTTTGTTCATAAGTTGAAAGCTGGACAGAATAAAATCGAGCGCCGTTCTTCTGACTTCTTATTCTATAAAAAAGATGCGGTTTCATCAAATGAAATATGGAAACTGCTTGACCAAGGAATGGTACCAGCTCATATGTCTACTAGTGCAGATTACATGCCCTCAAGATTGTTGTTACCCAAGGGAACGAAGGGCGGATTTCCGTATCAAATCTTCGTGATGGTTTACCCTTACCACGGAGTAGAAAACGTAACAGAGATTATAAAAGAGATTATTTCCGATAACAAACCATTTGGATATCCATTTGACCGACCGGTGAACGAAGTTTACTTCATGCAGCCTAACATGTACCTGAAGGATGTCTTTGTATATCACGCAGACGACGTTTATCCTTACCAGTACAGTTATCCTTACTATTTAGGTTACAAGAACACTTTTACTAAATTCTAAAAGGAGAGAGAATCAGCTTAAATAATAGTTTGTTCGTGAAACGAAAATAAAGTTATAAGTTGTTATTTAAAAGGTATTTTATTTTTTTCGTGTACCCGACTCATCTAATATAAGTTATTAAAAGTAAGTTTCTTTATATTTAACTATAAAGTTATTGCATTATCTAGTAAGTTTCTAAGTACTACTTTACTAAGTTGTTGGCACGACGTTTTACTTGTTGAATTGTGGTCGTTTACTGTTGAGCTCGTCGAAGAGTTATTGGGGCCTCCGATCTGTCTCTGCTCCCTATTTCTATGTAATAATACAATTTCTTTATCCTAAGGGATGTAATAAATTTTTTCTATCTGAGGCATTTAATCAGTCCAACTAAAAAGGGAGAAAACATAAACAGTGCGAACAAATAATAAATCCTTCGCAACATAAACGTCTTTCTATTCCTCATATAATAATATACTATATTGTATGTTAACACAAAGATTTTACTTAAAAAAAAAATAGGATTTTCTTTTTTCAATCATTGCTTGATTTGGTAATAAAAGCATTTAAAATCATTCAAAACGTTTATATCAAAAAAAATAAATGAAAAAACACCTTTTTTTATTTTTTCACATAAACTCCTGTATAAATTTGTTACATCTTTAAATCATGGTTTCTTCTTTTGAGTATAACAAGTCTGTAGCGATAATGCCCCAAGACAGAATAAATAAAAAAAATATATTTAAACTGTTTATAAATAATTGTATGTTTATTATTTAAGTCCAAATTTGCAGAACTCAATTTAAATTAGTTGAAAAGTAACCCTTCTCATCTTCTGTTCTCTTCTTATGAATTATAGTAATGTTGAAAAATCTATAATTATTAGCAAAAGGTTTAAAGTTTGTTGCTTCTCGATGAAATGGAAAGCCTAATGGTTTTTTATCAAATTCTTCAGGAAGAAACCTTCGATAGTTAGTGTAATAATCTCTGGGCATTTCTAATTTTAACAAATTGTCCTTGGGAGTAATTATGACAAAAAGTGTAAGATTCAAACCTTTGTCCAAACCCCTAGGAATAACGAGACTTGCAGGAAATTTAAATAAGTTATATTTATTTATCTCTCTCACTTGCTCTTCCATGTTATAGTAGTTTTCAAATGAAAACCGAGATAGACGTTCGTTTATAGACCAGGTTATATTATTTAGACCATTGTTGAATTGATATACGAAACAGTCGAGTTCGAAAAAATTTGGAAATAAAACCCAGCAGTTTTCATAATTGCACTTTGGGCCTAGAAATAATCTAACAATAGCCGGGGAGCTAGTGTTTGATTTAACAGTGAAAATAAATTCGAACTTTGCGTGATTTAATCTTTTCAATCTTGCTGTTATCGTATAGGGCATTTTTAGATGATTCTTTTTTAAACCTTTGTTCAGGATAAATTGGTAATATGAAAAATATGTTGTAACTTTAGGAACTGTAGCCTGTATAATTTCTATGTCATTATACTCATAGTTTGATAAATCAAATGGCTCTAGTGTCCTTTCGAATTCATTGAAATAATTTAAAAGAATCTGCATCAAATACCAATAAATAGGATCTCGTAAAGATGTTTCAGGGTGATGTAAAACGGAAGGCGCCGGATTGTAGCTAAAACAGAAAACACCAACATTTAATAATATAACAATTACGGGCATTAACAAAATATACATTCATTATAATTATCATGTAAAGTAATACGTTATCGTTAATGGTATTTAGGTAGTTGTAAAGAAACTTACTTTACTATATTCTGGTTTGACGGATGCTGCTGTAGTTATATAAATTACTAGTGTAACATCTTACACCTCAATGTGACGAATATAATGTGTTGATGCAGAAACAACTTCATCAGCAATGTATTGCTATCGTCAGGCGTACATTTGCCATCGGCTAAACGACCTGCTCGCCTCATCTCTATATTGTTTAAAAAAATATTGAAAGTTTCATCTTACCTATTTATAGGAAACGTGTTACCTCCGTAACCAAAAAACGATCTTATGAATTTAGCCGACTTTATTCCGTCTAAATTTGCACGTAAAATTTTTGCCAAAAGCTCTATATAATTATCCTCAGTCATAGATATTTTTGTGCCATTATCCTGAAATGTTATAACAATTATTATAAGTATAATATGTCAAAAGTTATTCGTATTTAAAGCCAAAATAAATATTATGTTTTATGTTACTGTTTACTAGATATTTTTAATAATTTCAGTAAGTTAATTACTCTTAAATAAATATTCTGTTAGCTTACCATGAAAATAACTTTTCTCGAAATACATTCTCTAATTGCGATATCTATCGATTTAATTCTGGCTTGTTCTTCATTCCAATCCTTTAAAGTCGACGATCTAATTGGAAACGGAAGCCCGTTATCGTAATACAAATACGGATTGTAATCAGTGAAACATTTCTCACCAGGTTTATTTTTGTCATGTTTCTGGAACTCTTTTTCTAAATTATAACGTGCGAGTAATTGTTTATGAGTGTAGTAATAATATTCAGCGTGGTTTAAATTGATTTCTTCTAACTCATTGTTCGACATCCAAAACGGATACAGTAATTGAAAACCGTAATAGTAACTGTTTAAACCAACGTCTTCTCTAAAGTAATTAAGTTTTTCGTGACATCCGTTGCTTGCTAAATTCCATCCGGAGTAATTGGTGTTTATTGCTATGACGTCACCGTTCTTATAAAATTGGTTTATGCACGCTTCCTGTTCACTAAATGTCCCATTGTCTATCATCAGCTGCATGGCTTTTCTTATTGTTTCACCGTTAATAAAATAGTTCGGTTTAGTAATATAAGGTGGTTCGCTTTCAAATCCATTCATAAATTTATTTTTATCAGAGTAAACTCCTGTGAGTCTTAAAGCATACGTCAACAAATCTTTGTTAATATTTTCCAGCGCCCACGCTATAATTCTTTGCATTTGATCGACATTCACACTTTGCAAGAGCCGAAACAAGGCTACAGCCGCATTTCTTAAATTATCGTCATAAATGGTAAATGTTAAGCCTTCAGAGGTGAAGCCTTTGTTAACGTATGACATAAATAATTGGTAATATTCATTTTCCTGAAAATAATATATTGAAAAAGGAATGAATGTTTTCTCCCAAATTTATTAGTAAACTTATTATTTAAGTAATGTGTCGTTAAATAATTTTGAGTTTTTATCCGGAAACTAATTATTTTTAGGACCGAAAATTAAAATTTTTACTGATCAAAAAAGATGAATACCTTAATTGGTGTTAAAATTTGAACTCGTAGTAGCTCACAAGCGGTTAATGTTGTATATAAATTTTTATATATGTCTTGTGAATTTTAAATTCAAAAACATAGGTTAAACCTTTTGAAGATTATCCTTTCTTTTACAAATTCTTTTGGGTTTTATACTGTGTGTGACCGCTTCCGAAAACGAAGAGAGACGATAGTACTAATAAAAGAATTTTTTTTTTTAGTAAAGTAATATATTTTTAATGCAACATTTAGCTGTACTAACACGATGGAGCGTAAATAATGCTAATAAAACGTTTTAAAAATATGATTTTTTTTATTCACTATCAATTTTTTTCTGTCTCCTCATCAAAGGTATTATTAGTACTATCGTCTGTCTTCGTTTTCGGAAGCGGTCTCCTAATACACAGTATATTTATTTAAATATTATACTTGCTAGAGATTTTGCCGAAAGTTATTTTTAATTTATATTTAAATATCAATCACTGTCCAGAATTCTTCTTCTATCGAAAAATATTTGTGTGGCAAAAAATACAAAAAAAAAACCTTACCTCCCTCACTAAATCAGATAGACGACTTTCATCGATTTGATCGTATTTTTGAGATGGATAACCATACCCGGGGATGATTTGCATTAAAAACTTTTCATCGTCAAAAGATAATGCTAGAAAGCACAGTTTACATCTAAAATTATATTTATAACAATTTTTCTTTATAAGTTAAATTGAATAATTAATTTATAAATAATGAATAAATATTTCTTTGAATTAAAGAACTACGTCGAGGATTCATGTTTGTATTATCTTTAGAGTTTTTTTTTATTCAATGAAACGACGAGACAAGCGCGAAGTTTACTCAATGTTAAGTAATATGCTTTTTCATAACAACGTGGCGCTAGATAGGGTGATTTACATTGCTCCTCATTGTGCTCGTCGCTATACACGTATGATGTTGAGTCTCGTTACCCCACTAATTTTACTAGCTACAGCGCCCTTCAAACTGGTACACAGTACTGTTCGGCGGCAAAAACTGAGGTGGTACCTACATAAGTCTGGCAACAGAGACATACTATCAGTAAAAATGTCTCCAAACAAAAGGGTGCAAAACATTGCTGTTTCTATTTGGACGGGAATGATATATGATATAGTATTGGGGTGGAAGTACTAAATTCAATCGCCATTGCTACATTTAGCATAAACATCCTAATTTGTTTTAGGCAGATATCATTTACCTTCGGATAAACATCTCGTCGTCGCGCCCTGAATGATAAATTTAACTTACCTCCGTCGTGAATAGACTTTTTGAATTCGTCAAGTGGCAATGCATCGACAATTTCTGTCGAAACTATCCACCAAAACAACACAACGACAAAACGAAACATAATGGATGGTTCTCCTTACACCGATTTATTTTGTGAATACAATCCAAGAGTTCAACGTTGTTACATATCAGTATGTTACTCCTGTCCCAGTTGGAGCCACTGTGGGCACATTGTACCTATTAAAGGTACAATTTTCTCCGTACAACCGTGAGCGTAATATTGTCAAGAATTTAAAAAGGTATGTTTATATATGACAAGATGTGGTAATCACATAAAAGTATTAGGGATAAAAAATAAATGCAAAATTTCTTTACTTTTGATTATTATTTGTTACTTAAATATAACTAAATGTTTACAAAGATCCCTTATTAAAAATAATATTTAATATTAATGTCAACTTAATTTTAATGTTGTGTGACTTGAGTATTTTAACTGTTTATTATTATTATTTTATTAATAAAGACAAACAGGAGGTACATGTAAGTATCAAATGATAAATGTAATATTTTTAATTTATTATTTAACTTGTTTTTAAAGTTTTTTTTACAAGAAAATATTTTAATTCCGTCAAAATAGCAATACATAAATTCTGTTTGTTTCCGTTTTGTTTCCTTTTATGATAAAAATTTGTTATTTCATTGTAGCTGTTGTGCACTCTCTAGTTACTCATCGATTGCCTAGTGCATCGGTGCTTATAATGTAAGTTAAATAAAAAACGTTAATACGGAGAAAATAGAAGTAAATTATAGAAGAACGTCTTCTAACTAATCTTAACCTCAATTTTACTTGATATTGAGTGGAAATGGTGAAGCGTGTTCGCCTAGAATATTCTGACTTTCATTTAGACAGAACACATCAATGCTGTTGTGATATCAGACTTTCTACGTGAGGTTGGTAGCTAGCGAGGATCTGTCAAAAAACCCTGGAATCAAACAAATAACCCCTGTGATACAATGCAATCGCTTTACCGCTGCACCACGGAGGAAGTTAAATGTATTATGTATAATACTAATGGTTGTTAGGAACAAAGATATTGATATTTACTCTAACTTGTTAATTGTATTTGTGTATTATTGTTTTTTTTTTTATATTTATCGGAAACTTTAATTGGATAAGTATTTGAATATTTGTTTAAACATTTTTTATGTATTTAAATACTCCCAGTATTTATTTACTTTCTATTTCAAATCATGTTTCATTATTTTATACGTTTCCACTTTTTACACTTAATCTATTTACTTTCTTCTATAGCTTTGCTGGCAGAAAGCTCTTATAGCATCATATCTATGAACTTTTACTTTCACATACATTTAAATATTTTTTATCCATTTGTGCGTACATTAAATAATAAAGGTTTTAATTGATCGTTATAATTATATGAGTTGTATTTTCATTACTCGTTATAATAATGCAACATTAACAATATAATGATAACACTTTATGTAACCAGCAGTACGCGTGACTGAGGAAGCACAACGAAATTGGTCAATTTTCCAATTGTGTCCCTTGGAATATAACTAATTTTGCTCCGCAAGTAATTGGCCATCTACAAGCACAGTGAAGTGTCAGTATATCTAACATATCACTGTTTTAATAAACGGTCACAGTACATCTCCCTTGCATGTATCTCAATCAATACGTAGGTTGTGTAAATTTATAAAGTAATAAATAAAAAAAAAATCAAAAACAATTATATAACATTATACTTTATAGAATACTTTCAGATAAAATATACATACAATGCGTTATAAATATTAGCACAATATTGCTCACATATTTACGTTCTATGAGAATTATTACACAAAATAATTACTACGAACGGAATCTTAAATGAATATCACAATTGTAAGAGTCATTCAACTAGTGCCTATCTAAGATAGAATAAAAAAAAACACTAAGTTTCTAACATGTTACACAACAATGCTAATACCGCATTAGTTTGTACTTATAACGATGCCTTGCAACATCTCAAATAATGTAAAATGTATACTGTAAGAGGATCTTTTTAATCTCCAGTCATCATCTCCATGAATTCTGTAAACAAACATTTAGATTGTTGAAACAAAAATAAAAAAAAGTACAGAAACAGGAGAGAATACATTCACAAATAAAGTGAATTATTACACGTTAATTAATATGAAAATACACATCACAAAAATAATTTAAAAATTATAATGTTTTTATTAATGTACAATGTTTCTAGTATTTACTCTCTATAAGGGAAAAAATGATTAGAGGTATAAACAAGTTTGTATTGAATTAAAAAAATTGTAACAGCTTGATAAATCTCTTATGAGATGAATTATTTGAAAATTTTTATAAAGTATTAGATTATTTTACTCACCATCGAAGTCAACAGTTCCGGATCCGTCAGTGTCAATTTCAGCGATGATTCCGTCTAAGTCAGCGTTGCTTAGTTTGTCATCTAAAGCTGCGAGGATCTCTTTCAATGTGGAAGTAGTGATGTAGCCGTTGCCTTCACGATCGTACAATCTATAAGTATTTGAAGAATAATGTGAAATAATGGTTATCATTTCCTTTTACGTTTAAGGCTTCATCTTTATACAGTGCTATACGATTTAAAGTTTTTACCTGAAAGCTTCTTTCAGTTCTTGCTGCATGGCTTCAGCATCTTCTTCTTCTAAGAAATGGGAGGCGATGTTGCAGAAACCGTCAAAATTAATTTTGCCCGAGCCTGGAATGAAGAAGTTTATCATATATGTTATTTTATATAAATGATTAAAAAAATCATTATAATTGTATTTAATACAAGATATTATTAATCTGTGTAACTTAGGGAATACCAAAAATATCTAGAGTTAAATACAAATTATTACAATAATTTATGCTATATATGTAAAATATTTGTAACAAAAATTATTTTATACAATGACAATTAATTTAATATAGTTTTTTTTTTACCTTCTGGGTCATTTTCGTCAATAAGCGCTTGGAGTTCAGAGTCGTCGAATAGCTGACCCATTGTATTCAGGATGGTGGAGATTTTAAGGACATCGATGTAACCAGACTTCGTGGTATCGAACATTTGGAAAGCTTTGCGGAGCATGGCCATTTTCTGATCGTCGTCGGTGTCCTGGAAATTAAACATTTTTATATAACACATATGCTAATGATAAAAATATTAAAAAAGCCTACTACCGTGGTAATGCTCAATTATTAATAGTGATTACCAAAAAAGTACCGTCTGTGAAAGTTTTGTAATATTATTATATTAAAAAATAAAAAAAAACTAAATTAAATAGTACTTTAGATTAATATAATTACTTATTCAAATTTGTTTATAATCTATTAATTTGATGATTGATTTAAAGGAAACGTTTAAATTTATTGATATTAGATCAATAGGATTTTAAAGGATCATAGTTTTCTTTATAAATATTTCTTAATTTTTTTCTATCACATGTCACTATTTATCACATTGATTTCCGATTAAATGGATCACTTATATTAATTTTGCAATTCTCACCATGTTTTCAAATTGTGTCAGTTACTGTAACAAGAACCGAATCTGAGTGCGAGTGTTGTTACACTGAAATTTAATTTCACGTGGATCCCATATTTATAGACGATTTCAGATAGTCGAAGTAACACCGAGATACGAAAATACTTGAAAAACTGTATGTCTCTCTCTATCCCACAATCGCCAATGGTGACGCGGCGACGTTGTCGTCTCAAATACGTCAGGAATTGGAAACTGCTATTATTGCAGGAAGTGCTCTGTTTATTTTCAGAAATTTGTTGGTTCAATATGACAGTTTCGTTTTTATTGCTTTTTAATGATAATTAAAATTGTTTATAACTAACTATAGTGATACTGAAAATACATTATAACATATTCATTTATAAAAAAAAAATTGTGAAAAGTGTGCTGAATTGTCTTCGAACAAACTATAAAAAATGTAATAGTTATAAATATTATTTTTTTTTTAAAAAATCATGTAAAATACTTTAAAGAAATAATTACGTATTTTTTTATTTTATTTTCTTTAAAGTCTCGTAGATAAGGAGTACCGGAAAATAAATGTCAAATAAAAATTTAATTTATGTAGTGGATTTAAACTTTTTGTTCATTTTCAATGGCCTTCATAATTTTTTTTATATTTTTCTCCATACAAACTTTCAGATATTTTATAAAATTAGTTAGAGAATAATATTTTGATTAATGGCAGCGAAGATATTTTGCAAACTCGCTCTAAAAATATTGATCTCATGTTGAAGGTGTAAACTAAAAGCGCTAGCGTCTATTCAGAAATTTCCCGATTGAGAACAGGAAATACCTTTGAAGTAAATGCCGCTCTACTAGCATCCCAATGATAATATTACGCGCAACGACGTCACTCTGCTGGAAGGATCAAGACAACTTTTCAATAAAATATTCTAATTACATTAAATAATATTCTTTTTTAAGTGCAAATTAAATATCGTATTAAATTTACGGCATAGAAGTTTATTGTGAAACATTTCTATTATAATGAAATGTTTATAAATGATGTAATAACTATGGGAGGATTTGTTGATTTCGTTGATTAAATCGTCACCTTGATGTGTTCAGAAGGTGATACGAAACTGTTTTTGGTATGCGTTACTAATCTGCGACCACCGGCGCGTGAAACGGGTTATACGCCGGAGCCCGCGCAGATATAGAATGTCGGTGATCGACTATAATTTTTGTGTTCCCCACTGAATAGCGAACGTCACAATAACAAAGACGTTCCGCGCAAACGGTGAGCATCTGCGAACGCTCATTCCTTTGACGTTCACGATATACTTCCTGACCTACTTTGTGCACTTTCTTTACTAACTACAACAAAAATTAGTTCACAAATAGCTTGCATATGCCATTCAGCAATCCATTTAATAAATATCATCATCATCACCAGCCGATAGATGTCCACTGATAGATATAAGACTCCTCCAAAGAATCCCACAGGATCGGTACAGATTCATATCTGAGCCACTTCCCATCACATTGGCTCAATGCGGGTTGGTGGGAGCCAGAGCTTCGTTTGTTCATTAACAGGGAACCACGAACAGGTGAGGTTGGGTTGGATCCCCGGAGCTGTTTTGGGGTAGCCCTTACATCTTTTAATAAATATCACACCACCTTTATAGACTAGATATTCAATACGTTCATCATTATCAGTCGATCTGTCCACTGCTTCGGCTTTCTTTAAAACAATACCACTGCTGCATCCAGCGATTTCCCTTGTCTTCCAGCACTTCTATCGACTTGTGGCCGTCAATTCGTTATATTTTACATATAACGATATTAATAAATAAATAGTTCCTTACAATAATGCCTGTTTTATATCATAGAAACTTTGAATGAATTCTCTCGTGTACGGTTTCGGTGTTGTTTACAAATGTTAGAAATTGTTATGCATATTCTGTTCAACACGGCTGTCTGGACAGACATCCGTGTTGAACATGCGCAGCTTCTTGGATATATTTAATTGCAATGGACCGATGTTCGAGTAGGAAACATAAGACGTTAGCCAATAGAGACGATATTTGGAATACTTTGGCTTCACACGTCCTAAACTATTTTTGAATTACGCTCGTGAGCATTGTGAGTTACAAGTTATTTTTATCGCTTCATCTCAAGTGTCTGTGTAACTGTTTGTGAAGAACACTTTATTAATTTATTTAGAATAGTAATCCAATTATGGATGCGTAGCGCATTCGTTATATATACATATAAATAAGTTATTTCATGACCACCGTACATCTGTACCATTATTAATACCGTACGCATATGTTTTAACATCGTATATTTTTATAAAAAACTAAATTCATTAAATTGATGGTAATTAATACATTAGCCCATAATAATGTGGTGCTACTTAGGATATTCGTACGACATTCTTCAAATATTCTATTGCAAGGTTCATAACTATTTGGTGACTGAATCCAGCAAAAATATGTATCTCCTTCTTCTCTCTAATAGCAATTAATCAATGTGTTGCCTTATATTCTTAAATCTACTATATAAAAATAAATATTTTATGTAATTCCTGCGCCACGCTCTTTACCAAGAATAGTTGGATTACGTAGCAAGAGTAGTGCATCGTTTAGGTCGCTCGCTAAACTGCTGCTGAACCCTGAGTCATTTGTGTCAATGGAATAGGAATATAACTTCAATTTGGCACAGAAACGACAACGTGCTCTCCGCGGGAACTACTTGTTGCATCTAGCGCCAAACATGATTATATTGATCTTCAAATGCGGCCTTCACATGTACGCTTTCATTTATATTGAGATAAATGTGAAATAAAGCATTACGGATATGCACTATAAATTAATTACTTAACATAACCACAATAAATACCATTTTATATTATGGCGTTTTGGTATTAATCACTGTTAATACTTTTGAATTAATACAAATCAAAGTTTCCATTTGAATTTTCATTAATTATTCATTGTTTTCATTTCCTTTAATATCATGGTTTATTTGAATAATTTATAATATTTTAAATAGCCAGTTTTAAGAAATTATTTGCGTATTTGTGATTTTTTTTTGGTATTAGCAAAATCACATAACCATGTTTTAAATAATAAAAAAGCTTTTTATAGTATGATAATCGACCACAGTATGATATAAAAATACAATGTTTCGAACTGAAAGGTGAATATTAATTTTTTTACCTCATAGTAGTCTTTTTAGATAAATTTTTTGTGTGCCTTTAAATAAAATATGTTCTCTAAAAAGTTATGCTTGATTATATACAACGATGGCTGACCTTAAGAAGCAATTTATAAAGATACATAGATATTGAGAAAAGTAAACCCCTTGTCCGTGTTTTAACAACGGAAATGGAAGTCAAAAATTTATATAGCTGCCCAAAGGTTTTTTTTATCTTTTTTAAGACTTAGTTGTGAAATACATTTTGTACATTGTTTTCATAATTATGTGAGAAAAAAATTAAGGAAGAGCATGGGAATATTGTAAAACAATTGGACATAATATAACTATTATAATAGTAGTTATAGTAACAGATGGACATAATGCATGCGTAAACTTCATCTAAAACCTTGTAATCGACTGTAAAAATATTTCTGTTTGCGTTGTAGCTGTTGTCACAGTGGTGAGCGATGGTTTTTAAATTTTCTGTGATGAAAATAGGGAAAGCGTAACGGTGTTGCAATTTTTTGGATATCTTCCAAAATAATGATAGAAAATTGAAGGAATTTACATTTTTTTTTAATTTTATTTATATTGGCTACTGATAATTTTTATGGTTTATCAATTACCTTATAATAATTATTAAAACTAATTTTTTATGATTTTAGCAATACGTTAGCACTGATGGTGTGCATTGCTTTATTCCATTGATTATTATTGTATTACAAAAAGTGTTTGATCCCTTTGACATTTATTATATCATAACAGGTTTGGATAATGTTTAGAGGATTCCTGAAAACTGTAAAAAAGAAGACAATACAAGAAATAATAAAACAACTAATATGCATTGCCGTCTTTTTCTTTGATGATAATGTATAATATTTTATAATTGTCGTTTTGAACGTCGTGTAAGATTATTTGCAACTCGAAAATACATGCCTTGAGACACAAGACATTAAGTTTCGTTACCCCAGTAATTTCACTAGCTACAACTCCCTTCAAACTGTAATATAATAATGTTCGTACTGTTTGACGGCAGAAATAGGAGCTGCGGTGGTATATACCTGGACGGCATCTGAAAACAGATACCTACCACCTATAACATACATATATATATATTGATAAATCAGTACAAACATCCCAGACTTCATATAATTAGTCTACTTTCTTTAAATAATAGATATGGCTGATCTTTAGTTTTCTCGTAGCAAAGGAAATAGGAGTTCACGATATTCAAAACATACAGACTCATTACTCCTTTACTTCTAATACCAATTTGGATTATTTTTAAAGTTAAATATCAAAAATAGTGCATTGAGCAATTCGATAATATTAATAGTTTGCCAAAATATTTTTTAATAAAAGGCTGTAATAATAAAAAAACGTTTATTTTAATAAATATAATTACAAAGTACTGTTAATATTATTGATATTAACAAGAAACTCATTCGTTTAAAATTATATTAACATGTACATAATTTTAAGGAATTATACTTAACTATTCAACGTGATGTAGGTTTTAACCTGTAAAATATTTTTTAATAAATAATTTTATTACATTACATTGAACATATAGTTTCAAGGCGACGAGCACAATGTTGTGCCGTATATATAATTTTAACTAGTGCCACATTGTTATGGGTAGGTGTATCACTCATCATCAGGTGAACGTTTCGTTCTTCTTGTCGCTTCGTTGAATAAAAAAAACCTATTCGTAAATTTTCTCATCGGCGTTATTAATTTTATCAAAAGGATTTTTAAAAAGGTAATCATATACTGTTGGATTACGTTTTTTTGGTTGTACTGCAACGTTTCTAGCGACTTCAATATCGTAATCTCGTTCTTCTTTTATGTCTTCAATAGATTTTTGCAAACTTTTATCATTTATATAGTTCTTATCAACATTAATGTCCGCAATACTTTTGTAAACATCGTCATCTGAACCTAAAGCATCCACTGTTTTGCTGTTACTGTCAACTCCAATCGATGAATCATTTTTACTAGTTATTTCACTAATATTTAATGTGTCTTTTTCTGTGCTACTAACTTTATCAGGAATGTCTTGTTTGTATTTCTTATATTTTTCTCTTTTTGCTAAATTATCATCTTTTTTACCATACTGTGCTCGTTTTGATTTATAATCAAAAGGTTCTTTTCTCACTGTGTAGTCAGGTTGAGCTGATAATCGTAAAAGCCTGATTGGTTTTGCTTCTTCACTACTCGAAGAGAAAATAGAATTAACGTTATATACTTTATCGTTAAAATTCGGACGATAGTTAATTTCTAAGGATTCATCACCTACATTTTTGTTTTCTGTTTCATCAATACTTGAAAAAGGCTTGGAGACTTCGTATAACTCTTCTTTGCCTGTACTAATATCAGTTCCAGTAGTTGAGAAATCTTTTCTATCGTATTGACCTCGTTTCGATTTATAATCAAAAGGCTCATTTTTCATTGTAAATTCTGGCCGTGCTGGTAACTTTAAAAGTTCGATTGGTTTATCTTTTTGTTCATTTTTCCAACCATTACCTGAATCTTCTGTGTTACCTACTTCTTTTATTAGTTTATTTTCAGACTTGTGTGTTATAATTACTTCCTTAAGAAAAGCATTCGGCATGTCAAGCATTGTATGCATGTCAATGTTTAAATCTAAAGGATAACTCGGTGTTAGCATTGCCTCGTCGTTGTATTCTATTCTTGAAAAACGTCCACCAATCGTTGGTTTTACATATGGTGCTACAAAAGCAAATATTTGGAATGGCAGACCATCTTCGGAACCTTTAGGGACTACTAACCGCAAGGGAAACTTGGTTTGTGATTCCAATATTTTTAAAGGTAAGGCATTTAATCCAAACTCTGTATCTTCCAGCTGTTTTTTTATATTTTTTAATGTTGTCAAATCTTCGGATAATTTCATATCCCCTGAACTTCTTGTTATTATATTTTTACCTTTTTTAAGGTTAATTTCGAAAGAGTCGAGCATGAAGAATAAATCTTTTGCTTCACTAAGCTCAGTGGGTAAAACTTTTGGGCTTAGATATATTTTCGCAAAACCTTTTTGTGCTACAAGTGATGAAATGTTCAGTTTTATTGTAAATGGTTTATGATTTAATCTATATTGACCAATTCTAATTTGAAATTTATTATCACTGGTTGAAACTTTAAGTGCGTCAGTAGCATCGAACTCAAAGTATTCGAAAGACGTCAACATTTTCTTAACTTCTACATTAACGATTTCAACACCCGGAAAAATTAAGTCACTTCTAGCATAACTAGGCAATGCGCATAAAGCATGGTCAACTATGTCAACAATTTTCTTGTTTATTATCCAAAATACAGGATCCCTTATGACTGTTAAGTAGTGTGCTAATACCGAAGGCGACCTAGAAATAAGAATAAGTTTTGTATTTTAAAATTAGGTAATAACACCAACTGTTAACTTACTAGAAAACATTGTAAATATACTTAATAAATTTATCACCATACGTAAAAATAAAGGGACAAAAAATAAGTATCGAATGTAGAACTTCCTGTCGTCTTTTAGAAAATTATTTAAATCATCTCATCATAAGCAGTAACGCAACAAATGCTGTTGCCATCTTTTTCCTCACTTCCATGATATCTTTTATAAAATAATATGTTAAAAAATATTCTTTGTATAAATACAGTAGTTATTATATAATTGGATAATATACCTTTGTTCCAAAAGATAGTCATTGCCAAGTAATTTATATGCTACATTTCGATAACTGTTGTTACCAATTACTAAGATATCCATTAGATGATTTATAATTTCCTCTTTAGTATATCCTCTATCTCTCTGAAAGGTATTATCATTGTTAAATATTATAAACTTTGAAATAATTTAAATAATGGTGACAGGGTTTACGTACCAAGTGAGTAGTAACTGTTATAATGTTATTTTCTATACTCTGTAAAAACGCCAAGTCTTCACTGCTGAATGAAATTGTGAAATTCCGTTGCCCAAAATCATTTCCGTTCGAATAAATTAGCTTTGGATCGTAAGGTATAGTTGGCAATGAATCCCAATTCAGAATTTCTAAGTCTGGTAGCCCGTTGGAATATCTCTCCAAATTGTATCGGGTTGAAAGCTGTTTCATTAAATGATATATCTGTTCTCCATATTTCGGTCTTACGCCAACAGTATCATTCAACCAAGGAAGCGTGTTTAACTTTTGGAAAAAGTAAAAGGAATTTAAACCTATATCCTCACTGAAATAAGTTAAAGAATCTAGGTTATCTTCATATCGACCATTTGAGTAATAGGTATCGATAATGTACGAGTTTCCTTCCTCCCGAACGTTTTCCGTATCAAACAGTTTTCCATTTGTTAGTAACAAAGAACCCTTGATAATGGCGTCCTTATTAATAAAGTAATTCGGCAATATTTCGTACGGCGGTGGAATTGAAAGATTTTCTGTGTCTTTCCTATTGAAGATTGCAAGGTATATTGCATCAATAAAAAGTACACAGTTCACGTGTTGTCGCGCCCAAGCAGCTGCTTTGTAAAACGTTTCAAAATCTTTGGCAAAGTATAAAAGTTCATAAATTAATTTTAGTTCTATTATATGATTCTGGTTGAATTCTGTAAATATTTCGCCTTTAGGTAAAAATCCGTTTGCACTTTTGTAATTTTGCAGAGCGGTTATTATATCGGGGTCCTGCAAAAAAGGTTTTATTAAACGTTGACATCAAATTTAATTATTATTAGTAAGGATAGGGAATATTTGTAATATTTATATTACCAAATAATTTCCATTCTCAAAATCTTTGTCAAATTCGTTTGCCAACGTTATGATCAAAGAATTAGTACTATCTTCACAGATATTTTCAAATAAAGGCATTATACGCTTCTGAGTGTAGACCCATTCTTCTTTTTCAACTGAAACTAAAAATACTTATTTATATTAAAAATCATAAATAACCTATGCATACAATATCTAAATAAACATGGATGATTTTTTGTTCATTTTAAAGTAAAACATCTATCCCGTAAATAAAAATATGTTGATACGCTAGAAAATCTTAAGATCTTTAATAACAGAAAATTAGTTCATCGTTTCAACTGATGGTTTTTGATACACACCTGGTAAAGGTTGCCATGCCGTCGTTGGTATTTTGATGAGGTATCCTGGTACCTCAATGCTGACCGCAGTTAACACGATTAAAGTTAACTGAAACATATCTGTAACACTGATTTATTACGGTATTCGGTTGGCTTATATATACCTTTATAAAAGGGCAATGAATTAAATATCATTTAAAATTAATAGATAAGTAGTTTAACGGCTCCAAACTTTATTACACAAACAGAAGGCATTAACTTATTACGATTAAAATGTTACATTTTATTAATGTCAAATGTGTAATGTGTTGTTCTTATTTAATACAGAGAAAGTATTTTTTATTAAAATTTAACTAAGAAATCTCCTGTACCAATGTTATCAACTATCACAACAAAATTAAATTAAATATAAATAAACGAAATCAGCAGGAAGTTACTCGATGATAGTTGATAAGCTCTACTTACTATATAGCAATATAGCACTAGTCAAGCTTTTCACGGTTTCATATGCCATTCAGTACTTTGTGAAATTGGTATCTCTAGTGTCCTTGTAAATTATACATGCAACTGTTTACTATTAGTAAAACGAAAACTGTTAGTAAACACAACTACAATAGAAGAACGATAAATTAGACAATTAACGCAGCTAAAAGCTTTGCAACCGGAAGACTTTCATAATAGCACTTTTGCTTAACGCCAGAAATAGTCATTGCTGTAGAGCTTAATAAAAAGGTTACCGCCTACACAGATCTATAGTATCACCTGTATATACAAGATCAAAAGTTTGCTATTATTTTAACAGCATCAAAAGCTGTCTTTATTTAAATATCAAGCAATAGAATCCTATAATGACGTAATATTTCAAAATAATAGGTTTTTTATAAAAAAAATAAATACTTTTTAAAATATAAACATGATTGTAAATTAATAAAAATTGTAATAGTTCAACAACCTTGCGTTATCAGTTATGAAAGAATCAAAGGTCAAATTATATCATTAAAGAGCACTGAACAAACATATGCAGTAAACATCACAGACCTGACCTATCGTAAATAGGTAATAAAAACTTATCACTCTGTTTTTTAATGGTAGCAACTATGTTGTTATTTTGCATATGTTTATACAACACTAATTTAAATCTTCGTGTATCATACATAATACGAATTAATTCAGTAAAAATATTAAATTTTAAGGAACGCTAATGATATTGCTTAAAATAATGAAACCGTAAGAAAGGTTCAATTGAATTTCAACAAAATTAGGCTTCTTTACATCTTATCAATTCACGTACCTCGGGAGTGTCGTGTCAGGAACTGAGGATACTGAAGAGGACATCACTTCACGTATTGCTAAGGCTCGAGCGACCTTCGTACGACTCCGATCCGTGGCCATTACGGAAGTTATCTCATCAAGGTTAAAATATTACAGTCTAAAGTTAAATTCGTATTGCTGTATGGTTGTGAAACGTGGAAGGTCACCATGATCATCTCGCACCAGCTCTAACTCTTCGTCAACCGCTGTCTTCGCCGTATTCTCGGTATTCACTGGCCCGAGAGAATCTCCAATGACAATCTCTTGGAGCTCTGCCGCGAAACTTTAATCGATTTACTAATCAGGTGTTGCACATGGAAGTGGATTGGTCATACTCTACAAAGAGATCCCAAGCAGGCGCTTGATTGGTATCTGGAAGGAAAACACACGCGGTCGCCCCAGGCACATGTGGCGCCGCACTGTAATAAATCAGGAGGCGAAAAAGGTCGGGTAGACGTGGAATGAGATTAAGGGTGAAGCATGGGCATGTAAAGGAAAAATGAATGACATCCTATCAAACGAAGTTATAAAATGATAAGATATAAAGGATTCAGGTTTGTATCACAGCAACGCTTATTTTTGATTTTAAAATAGTGCATCTCGTTCATTGTTGTAGTTATTGTGGACAAGCTATTCAATGAGTTAGTAGTTATATAGGTTTGTTAAATAAAAGTCATATTAACTACACCATTTAGCCATTTCTAAACTGATGCAATTGCACCTAAGTGTTTATTTTTGTTTTTAATTATCTTTCACACCTTGACTGGCATCGATCCATATTATTTTACTACGCCGCATGAATGTCAGTCTCGGTATTGTCGCCAAGATTATGACTTTCATTTTCTTATATGTAGATTCGACATATACTCTAAGCATAGCTTTGGGCTTAAAAATATTACAATAACGTTAATAAATTCAAAGTAAAAAAATAAACTGAATTTTATTATTAAATAACAGATTTAATAAGTCTTGAGGTATTAAAATTAATTCAGGATGTTAGCACATATATCATCCATTTAGAAATATTGACAGAAGCGTGGATGTCCATAAGTTGAAATGATGATGATGAGAGTAGAAAGGCCCAGATTTTAGCAAACCTATGACCTGACTGAAACCGACTGATATGATGAGACTCGTTCATAAACAATACATGAAATAAAAAAATATCATGACAGAAAAAAATGAAGACAGATTTTGTGGATCAGATATTATTGCACAACGTAAAGAAGCGCAAAATGTTATTTATTAGATGAACAAATCCAACTTTAATTTAAAAAAAAAAATTATCTTACCTGGGAGTCTAGCCAGTTTACCAGATGGTAATAATCACATACCATTCAATATTTGCTTAAAAATATATATATATATTTTTGTTTTATACGAGCCAAAAACTATAAAAACCATGTTAAGCGATAGAAAAAAGTAGAAAACTTTAAGTGTAATAATCGATGTAGTTCGAAAAACTAAGCGAGTTTGCATTTAACAGTCATTTTCGCCAAGACACCTGTTAGACGTTCACCTGATAGTAAGTGAAACATCTGCCCTTTACAACCTTGCGCTAGTTAGAATGATATATACTACACCACATTGTCCTCGTCGCCGTGAGACAAGATGTAAAATCTCGTTACTCCAATAATTTCACTAGCTACTGCGCCCTTCAAATCGGAACACAGCAATGTTTGCATACTACTGTTTAGCGGCAGATATTTGCGCAGTGGTAGTACTTCCCTAGACGGTCTCCGGCGACAGAGACTTACCACCAGTGAACATACAAATGGAAAGTTTTCATATTGTTATTACAATGATGTGGTTAACAGACTTTGGCAATCAATTTAATTGTTCTAAATATAATAAGTGTCGTCGATAATGTCATCTGTTTGTTAGGGTTTTAGGTCTGTCGCCAAATGTCTCTGCTTACCGGACCTTGTCACTGTGCCACATTTTGATTAGAGCTAATGAATTCTACGAGTATATGTGCATGCCAAGCATATTTGCCTAAATATCATAAACTTGAAATTTACTCATTTATTTCAAGAAGAAAATTAAAACGTTTCCTGTAAGTACTTTTATTATATATTTTAGAATTATAATAATTTTAAATCGCAAAAAAAATCAATTATCATGTTATATACATGAAACGTGATTAACTATCATATTTACTTCATCATAATCATCAGTTCAAGAGATTAACTTTTTTATTTTGTAAAATTTATTATATACTACAAATATATTACAGAATAATATCATTATCAAAACTTCTGTTATAGAAAAGAGAAAGAGAAAAATTTGATGTCTTAATTTTCAATAAAAACTTGCTTTTTTAATTTTATTAAATAAAAAGTCTAATTTATAAGTATACAAAGAATATTAGACTTTATTTAAATTTTGATTTGTGTGCCATCTAGTGTTCATGTTTGTAACAGTATTATTATTATCCTTTGAATTAATGGCTACCCAATGAGATTATTATAAATGTTTAGGTTATATTAATAAAACATTTCTGAGTCATAATTTTCTTTCTATTAAAATAAGAGCTGCAACAATGGTATTATGAAATGTCACAAAACTCTCGGTAGATGGCAAAAACAACAGCTAATATTGCACGTAGATAAACAAAAAAAAATAATTTTGTGTGTATTAATTTACTATTATAGCTGTTCCCCACCCGCTTTGTTGGTTATAATATAAAATTGGACCACAAATGAGATTGTGTAGCAACCGTTACTGTGGCAACCGCATAAATAATACTAAATGAAAATGTTTATAAAAGTTAATTAGAAATAAAATAATGAAGGATCTATGAAATTCAAAACATGTCACATGAATTACTTAATGATGATATTTCTACTCGATACTTAAATAAAAAATAAAGAAAATATTGAAGAGAGAAGAAGAAGGTGTCACCGCAGCTTCTATTCTGCAAGCAAACCGTACTGTGAAAACATTACTGTGTTCTGGTTTGAAGGGCGTTGTAGGTATTGAAATTACTGAAGTAACAAGACATAATATCTTAAGTTTCAACGCGACGACCGCAATGTAGTGCTGAGTAGATATCATCCTTACTAGCACTATGTTATTGTGGGTTTACAACACTAAAATATAGTATTAGGCTGACTTTATTACACTGGCGTTTCAATTACAATCAGGTGAACCACCTAGTCGTTTTAGAGCTGCATCGTGTAAAAAAATTTGATGTTTTGTGCCGAACAACGCGTGTAAACAAAGGCCTTTAAAAGTCTATCGTTTCCTCGCGATCTGTATGAGATGCGAAAGTAAATTCGTTATGTGAGAAGTTATAGTACCATCATATTTAATATACCACATACATGTATAAAACATTTGTTTTAACAATACCTATTGATCTTCACACTGCTATAGTTAGTATATATACAAATATCTAATTAAATAAATATTTAAAAACACTCTATGTAATGATTTCAAACGGAAACAATGATAATTCATTGCCTTTTTACATTTGACACTGATAAACAAATTTGCGTACAAATTAAATATTCACATTCAATTTGAAATCTTATCAAATATTTGTATAATAAGTTATGCTAATGGTTTCTTAAAGGAGATGAATGTTCTCATATATCCGTATATTTCAAAACCTTTATTCAATTTGAAGGTATTTTCAGTAATACCATCAAACTGAAGTTTCATTGGTCCTGAGTATCTTAATTGGAAATTAAAACGTTACCATTGAAAAATAGATGGTAAGAAATTATTTAATTAATGTATTAGATATTACGATTCGATAATAATTACAATAGGAATCATTTAGAAACTTCTTATAGTCTTTAGTCATGGTTGAGGAATATCAGGGAATGCACTGGCATATCTGCTGCGTCCGAATTGTTCCGCCGAGCCAGAGACAAAGAACTGTACCACCCTGATCGCCAACTTTCAGTAGTTGGAGAGGCACTTTAAGAAGAAGAAAATAGTCTTAATATTTCTGAACAGTGTTTGCTCCTGACAACCGATACCTTGGAAAAGTTTTAATCAATAAGTAATTAAAGTTGTTAACGTTATTTGATATTTGTGTTGTAGGTGGGGATGAGTTAGGTAGTATTCAATTGTTAACGTTTATTTTACAACCTCCATACAAACACATATCTGAAGCTGCAGTCCTCTCAATTTACTAACGGAATGCTTCTGTTGACAAGTGAAACGTGTCGAGTATGTAAATTGAATTGAACGATATCTACTGAATTTAGAACAAAACTAATCCAAACAACTACCCTGTGTCGAATCTTCTAAAGTAGAAGTTATGGTTATTGAAAACGTTATTTTACTACATAAACAATCACGTCTAAATTTAAAAACTGCTTTCTATAACATTTTTTGATGTTCGCCGAAAGTTGGGTAATACTATATTTATTTTGGCTGAGTTTATACACAAATTGTTTCGAAAATTACCTCAAAAGTATTATAATATGAAAGTAATTTATGTTTCTCAGCATTATTTACAAAAGTTAAAATGTTAACTTGTTTGTTTTCTAAATTTTCCTAAGTGTTATAAAGTAAACAATGTTTAACAAATAATAGACTTTGGTGGTATAAACACATCAAAATAGTGGAACGATAAAATTTATTTATTTATATATTTTACATTATAATAGTTATCTGTTGAAATTGTTTAATTGGAAAGGTAACATTTTATTTAAGAAAAGATTGGATTAAATTTACAAATCAAAAAGATTAACGTCCTTGTCTACTTTTCTATTGATGTCAACCTCTACATTGTAGGCATCATTTTCCTCAAATGTTCGATCAATCATGTTGTAATTCTTCATTACCCAACGATCCCATCTTGTCTTCATGTCACAAACTTGTTTTTTATGGAATATAACCACATTGACAAATTTCATATTTGGAGTAAAGAATTTAGCCAGATCAATATAACGATCAAATGGAAAACCTAATGGCATTTTATCTAAAAGGGCAGTGGATCTGAAATCTACAATGAAATCTTTGTGATTAGTATCTAAAATATTAATATCAATGTCTTTAATTAATTTTAATGGAGTCACAATTATATAAAGCAAGAAACTCATGCCGCCAATTCGACCCTTTGGAAGTATAAGTCTAGTTGGGAAACCGGTGTAGTAGTTTCTTAAGTCCTTTCTTAAAAGATCTCTCATATCAGTGATAGTATCAATCTTTTTCCAGAGATCACGAGTCATGATACGATCACGTACTAAGTTGTGCATATCGATAGAGTTTCTTATAATCTCGTTCTTGCCAGTGTTTAATTTATAGAGGAAAGAGTCCAACTCAACAAAGTTTAAGCGGTTTAAGTTGAGATCAATTAATCGACCTAAATGATCTTCTTTAGGTCCTAAGAATAATCTGACGACACAGTCAACAGATTTATCGGATATCACATCCAGAGTAATTTTGAATTGTTCATGATTAAGACGACGCTTACGAGCAAAGAATATCATATCAGATGATGTCTTTTTATGTTCATCGTTGGTCAACGTTACAGCGTTGGTCATATCCATTAGATAATCGTCAAAGTAAGTAATCAGCTTATCAACCACAACATTTTCAATTTTGACACCGGGGAAATAGAGTTCTTCCGTAGTGTAAGATGGAAGACGTAACTTGAAGAAAACGAGTAAGCTGCATAGACGTTTCTGTAGTTGAAAGAAGATGGGATCTCGAAGAGCAGTTTGATATGCATCGAGAACTGTCGGTACGACAAAGTACCTGAAAAGGGAATATATTTAAAATTATGATTAAATTATTAGAGACGAACTTTATGAAAAACTATTTGTATATGTTTTACTAACGGTGCTGAAACATGTGCAAGTGATAATAAAAAATTATACAACTTAATTCAACTTACTTATCCGACACTATTGTGTTCAGGCCCATTACTGAATGCATGATTACCAGTAGATAACGATAAGCATCAATGTGGTATTTGTCAACATCTATTTTGTCAATTCTACCGTAAACTATTTTTCCTAATATTTCTACATCTTCAGGCTTTACTAAGTTCAATCGTTTACCGTTGATCTGTATAAAACAAATATAACCATTAATTCTAATTCTATTGACACTTTATTAAAAAAATTAAGAAAATATAATAAAAAACTTACTTCAATGTAACCCTTAATTATGGCATCTTTAATGATAATTTCATAATTTTCAACCAAGCGAACGACATTAATATCTTTGTCTCCAACAAGGTTGTAATTGTTAGGTCTCAGTGGGAAATGAACACCGTTATGATGCATCATCCATGGCCAATAACCTTTTCTGACCGGTTTGTTCCATGAGAGCGTTGGGACATCTCCTAGGCCGTTAGATAGACGCTCCAAATAGTATCTAGCAAGAATTTGCTGACATAAGTAGAGCTGAAGTTCCCACTTCCTTACTTTCAGTTTATCGAAAATATCTTCATTCATCCAGAAGGGATAGTCAACATGGAAGTAATAGTAATAAGTGTTTAAATCTATATCTTCCGTGAAATATCTGAGCCGGTCATCTTCATTAAGATAAACTCGTTTGTCATAAATATTCTCGTCAATGATATAAATATTATCATTGGTTTTTTTAATGCCGTAGAAGTCACAAAGTTTGGCATCTATCAAACCTTTCTTCATTTTTAATAAATAAGCTTTTTGGATAACATCAGCTCGAAGGAAGTAGTACGGATAAATTTCATAAGGAGGTGGTAATATAATTCCTTTACAATCTTCACGATGTCTGACGGCTACTGTAAGAGCATACACAAACA
This sequence comes from Ornithoptera alexandrae, assembly GCA_029030555.1. Classification (NCBI taxonomy): domain Eukaryota; kingdom Metazoa; phylum Arthropoda; class Insecta; order Lepidoptera; family Papilionidae; genus Ornithoptera; species Ornithoptera alexandrae. The sequence goes on along the minus strand of JARDVY010000064.1, from coordinate 1,675,490 downwards.
TACCCTCGTTCAAGTATAAACGCATCCAGCAAGCTGTTTTGATAAAGGTAGAGAAATCCTTCGCATAGTAGAGTAGATGGAACATTGACACAACTTCTTTAAGTTGACGATCAATGTGGATAGTAAATATTTCACCACGAGGAAGCATTCCAATTTTCACATAATTGAGAAATATTTTAACTATGTCGTTTCTCTGAAATTTAAAAGTAACATATTATTTTAATTAGAGTTAATTGTATATATTTTAAATTATGTACAATTTATATATTGACTTACAGTATACAAGTCAAGGTTTTCTTCAATCTTGAAATTGGTGCCAATCTCTTCTATCTCTTTGTACATAACTGGCTCGGTTATATGGTTCAGCAATTTTAAGATAAAAAATTGCCTTTCCTTGATATCTATATTAACTAGAAAAAAAAAAACACTTTTTTTAAAATTTGTTGTGCAAATAAAAATAAATCTGTAACAAAAATGCTATAGATTATTCTCAATATTTTCAGAAGTTTTACCTATCTTGTCGTCCTCAGGCCGGGCCGCAGCCATGGCGGCTAGACCCAAAACTAGCAACGCAATCGTCTTCATCATGGAGTCCAGCCAATGCCAGTGTGACTGATTCTTCTACAGCAGTCATCGTATTTATACTCGAAAGTTTACCCATGATTGTTTTTTTCTTTTGATAAAAGTTTATAAAAGACTATACCTACAATACATTAATGAAACTTTGTTTTATTGTTGATAACTTATCGGACTGGCGACAATGTAACTATTTCTGTATCAATGCTTACATTGTATTTTCTGCAGTGTTAATAACAGTTTGTACATGACAAGTATTATATTCTACTGGGACAAAAAATCTATATAGATCGTATGTCTAGTTTACATTAATTACAAAATTTAGAAGGTAGACTGTGTATGATATAATATTTCACCTTCAGCATGTTACTTTTGTCATTCAATTATCATCCACGTTCCTGGTAAAGTTTGACAATGTTTGTGCTTAAATATATATGTAAATGTAATAATCATATGATCATGATTGCTAAACCAAGATAGCCATGGCGCCCCTGTCTATACTTAATAAACTTTTTTTCTTCTCTTATCTGTACTAATGATAGTCGTCTGTTGCCAAAGAGCGTCTAGGTATGTACCAGTGCAGTGTCTATTTTAGTGTGTAAACATTATTGTCTCCAGTTTTGAAAACACTGTAGTTAGTGTAATTACTGGAGTAACTGTGTTAACATCTTATTTCTCGAGGGTTAATGTGATGTCGTGTATTCCATCCTAATTAGTGTCACATTGAGGCGTATCACCTATTATGTAAAGGTCTCGCTCAACTCGTTGCATCGTTAAGTCCAAATAATTATATTACCGCCTCACTATCTCCCCCGAAAAAAAAGGAACTTATATCCTTGATATCTTTTAAATTGTGATGTTAAATACCAACCACTTAAAAAAAAATTTTTGTTAGAAACGAAGGTACGATTGATATTATAAAAAAAATTCAATCGGGAACGGGCTGTTTATCCTTTATTTAGAAAAGTGAAAGTAAACTTTAATGTTTTATATTAAATTAGTAAGACTGCTATAATGGTTGTATTTGAATGAAAATGGATTTTAAAATTAAACACTACCCTTGATCTTTAAGATTGTTTAGTTTACCATTAATAACCCTGACATCTAATTATAACTGATTAAATTAATTTGTTTTATTTATGTTCGTATGTTTTATTACAGTTAAATCTGTTACATTATAATTGTTTTTTTTTTCCAATTTTAGACATTGTTAATTTTCACTATTAGCCTTTTGTTTAGTATAATATACATATTTTCATTTTTTAACCCTTTAATTTATATATTATTCATGCTGTGCCCATCTTCTATTAAAGATGTAATGAAAATGTCATATACTGGGTATTAGGAGACCGCTTCCAAAAACGAAGATAGACGATAGTACTAATGACACCTTTGATGATGGGACGGAAAAAAATCTATCCTGATTAAAAAAAAACATCATATTTTTAAAACGTTTATTAGCATTATTTACGCTCCATCATATTAATATAGCTAAATGAAACGATAGTTTCATAAAAATACCTTACTTTACTAAAAAAAAAACCAGCAATGAAACACAAAATCAAAAACAGCTGATGCTCAGATCAACGAACATCCGGCCGCGCCAATCTAATGTTCTGTGGCCCTATGAAATAAGGCTCAAATTGGAAAGCAAATACATTTCAAGTTGAAACCTTATCAGCTTTAAATTTCACCAAATTAACTGTATAAGGGAATGTTTCCCGAAGAGCTTTTTGGTTTGTTGACCAAAACTAATATTTCCAATCACCTGCCGTTAACAGTGAGTTCATCTTTATACTTGAGAAACGCAGTGGTCATGTGCGGTTCAGCTCCAGAGAAATATTCTAACAATAACCATGAGGTTCTATGGTACAAGTTTCTGCCTATTTTTTCAAGCTTTAGTAAGGGATGCTTCGAAATGAAAATAAAGATTCATAGTGTATGTATTTGTAAAAAAATGTTTGGCTGATTTTTTATTTCTTGTTATTGACTTATTTCTATCACGCCGACCAATTTATGATAGAAATACTTTTTATATGTTCTTACATTCAAAGATCTACTAAAAATAATAAATTGAGCAGTAATTTTAATGTTATAATTTAGTCAATAAATTTTTACACCATGATGGTATGAATTATAGATAACTTTAATAAGTTATATTGTAAAACTGCCCTTTTAACAAAATTACTGTATTGTAATTTTCAACATATGGTAAAGCAAGTTTTTTCATGACTAGCCTCATTGTCACTTAATCACCTAAAAGAATACCCCTAAAATATTTTTGACCTGTAACTTAAAAAAGAAACTTGTATAGTTAGTTTCATATCATCCGACTGTTGTTATTAATATTTGTTTTTATACTCACTAATACAAGATTTTCAGTCCACAAAACGATTAACTTCGTAAAACAAAAAGTTGAAATAAGTTACATTGATTTTTAAGATTCTCTTTATAATATAAATTCATATATATTATATATTATAAAATGCAGATATAGATTTCATCTAGTAGTCTTAAATATTATCTTTTTATTAGCGGTATTTAAAAGTTTTGTTGTTTTTGTTTTGTAAATGTACATATCGGTCATATTAAAAACATACGAAGTTTAAGTTTACATAACTCGATAATAAGATGCAATTAACAATACTCAATTTTTATTTTATTGTATAATTTCGATCAATACAAGGGTTGCGATGCAAAAAAAGAACAAAATAAATTGATTATTATATTTTATTTCGAAACGCTATAAACTTCTGTTTCTACCCAAAATGCCATCAATACATTTTACAAGTCAAAAAGATTTACATCACCATCGACTTTTGTGTTGATGTCTACGTCCAACATGTAGTTGTCAGTTTCAACAAAACTTCGATCCATCATGTTGTAGTTCTTCATAACCCAACGATCCCATCTTGTCTTCATGTCACAAACTTGTTTTTTATGGAATATAACCACATTTACGAATTTCATATTTGGAGTAAAGAATTTAGCCAGATCAATATGACGATCAAATGGAAAACCTAATGGCATTTTATCTAAAAGGACAGTGGATCTGAAGTCTACAACAAAGTCCTTGCGGTTAATATCTAAAACATTATGAACGTTATCAACTAATTTTAATGGAGTAACGATTACGTAAAGCAAGAAAGTCATGCCGCCAATTCGGCCCTTTGGAAGTAGAAGTCTCGTGGGGAAACCAGTGTGATAGTTTCTTAAGTCCTTTTTCCATACATCTCTCATATCAGTGACAGAGTCAACCTTTTTCCAGAGATCACGAGTCATGATACGATCACGCACTAAATTGTGCATATCGATAGAGTTTCTTATAATCTCGTTCTTGCCAGTGTTCAATTTATAGAGGAAAGAGTCCAACTCAACAAAGTTTAAGCGGTTTAAGTTGAGATCAATTAATCGACCTAAATGATCTTCTTTAGGTCCCAAGAATAACCTGACGACACAGTCAACAGATTTATCGGATACGACATCCAAAGTAATTTTAAATTGTTCATGATTAAGACGACGCTTACGAACAAAGAATACCATATCAGATGATGCCTTTTTAAATTCGTCGTTGGTCAAAGTTACAGCGTTGGTCATATCCATTAGGTAATCATCAAAGTAAGTAACTAGTTTATCAACTACGACATTGTCAACTTTAACGCCGGGAAAATAGAGCTCCTCTGTAGTATAGGATGGAAGTCGTTCCTTGAAGAAAACGAGTAAGCTGCATAGACGTTTTTGTAGTTGATAGAAGAGTGGATCCCGAAGGGTGGTCTGGTACACATCAAGAACTGTTGGTACGACGAAATACCTAGAAAAAAATACAATAAATGTATGTATCATGAAGTACAAGAAAAGTTATTAGTTATCAATTATAGACGCATAAAATTTAAATCAGGTGCCATAAGTAAGTGACAACCAAAAAAAAATACCTCAACACAATGGAAAGTGTTGTAAGTATTTTCTTTGTAATGTTTTATAACAAATATTTGAAATTGTTTTTAAGGTTATGTAAAAGCTTCCAAATTATTAGTACCATAGAAAAAAATCGGTATAAAAAAGATTTAAAACTACTTACTTGTCTGATATTATTGTGTTTAAGCCTAAGACAGAGTGCATAATAATCAGTAGGTAACGGTAAGCATCAACTCGGGACTTGTCAAAGTCTATTTTGTCAATTTTACCAAAAACTATTTTTCCTAGCATCTCTACATCTTCTGGCTTTGCCAAGTCAAATCTGTTACCATTAATCTATAAGAAATGAGTAATATTAGTTTTCAATACATAACTCTTTAAAAATTTATTGAATCCAAATTAGATAATTACCTCTACGTAACCCTTAATGATAGCGTCTTTAATAATCATTTCATAATTTTGAACCAGAAGAACGACATTGATGTCTTTTTCTTCAACAACGTTGTAGTTGTTAGGTCTTACAGGGAATTGAACACCGTTGTGTAGCATCATCCATGGCCAGTAACCTTTTCTTACTTGTTTGTTCCATGAAAGCGTTGGGACATCGCCGAGGTCGTTAGACAAACGCTCCAAATAATATCTGGCAAGAATTTGCTGACATAGGTAAAGCTGAAGTTCCCACCTCCTTATTTTCAGTTTATCGAAAATATCTTCATTCATCCAGAAGGGATAGTCAACATGGAAGTAATAGTAATAAGTGTTTAGATCTATATCTTCCGTGAAATATCTGAGCCGGTCATCTTCATTAAGGTAAACTCGTTTGTCATAAACATTCTCGTCAATGATATAAATATTATCATTAGTTTTTTTAATGCCGTAGAAGTCACAAAGTTTGTCATCGATTAAACCCTTCTTCATTTTCAATAAATAAGCTTTTTGGATAACATCAGCGCGAACAAAGTAGTATGGATATATTTCGTAAGGAGGAGGCAAAAAAATTCCCTTGCAATCTTCACGGTGTCTAACGGCTACTGTGAGGGCATACACGAACATACCCTCGTTCAAGTATAAACGCATCCAGCAAGCGGTTTTGATGAAGGTAGAAAAATCTTTGGCATAGTATAGTAAGTGGAACATTGATATAACTTCTTTGAGTTGACGATCAACGTATAGAGTAAAAATTTCACCACGAGGTAGCATTCCAACTTTCCAATAGTTGACAAAACTTTTAACAACTTCGTTTTTCTAAAAAATTTAGAATATTTATTAATTTATTGAGTATATGTTGTATCATAAAAATAATATTACAGGCCTTTTAAAATACTAACCGAAAATAAGTTGACATTTTCTTCGATATTAAAATTCACACCAATTTCCTCGATGTTCTTATACATGACTGGTTCTGTAATGTGGTTCAGCAACTTCAGTAAAAGCATTTGTCTCTCTTTCATATCTACGTTAACTGCAACAAATTAAACATATTGCATAATTAAAATGTACATTTCATCAATTAATTATTATAATTATGCAAGGAAATAAACTGAATCTCACCTAAGAGCTGGTCATCCTTCTCAGGTCGAGCCGCAGTTATAGCGGCAAGCGCCAATACTAGCAACACCACGGACTTCATCCTGCGGTCGAGCTGACGCCAGATCTACTGTAATTCTCTAAATGTTTATAGGGTATTTATACTTGCTGTACGATGTATGAAAGTAATTGATGTTATTTTTTTTATTTTGATAAATTGATACAGGTCGTGGACTCTGCTGGACTAAAATCGTTTCGCACATGATAACCTATCGATTCCTGTATATTATTATAAACTTAGTATAATTAAAAATCACTGAAGCTTGTTTCTATACAATCTAAAAAATCAATCATCCCTAAGTATTACAAAAAGATTTTTTTCGAGTAACACCTATATTCTTATTTTTAATGATTAGATGTTATACAAAACTTGTGACACGGATAAAAAATGAAGATACAAGACATTAGATTTAGGTATTTTTAAATAGATACAAGTTATAAAAATCATCTATTGTTCTCTAAATTATTGTTGGAGATTACCTAAAGTGAATAAAACCAAAAAGAAACCTAGGACTATCTTCTATCTATTCGTATATTTAAACCATTAAATCTTAATAAATTCATCTATTTAAGATAGTCATAAAACATGATTGGAACATTTTTACATTATTTATTTAAAGACAGCATAGCAACTTAAGCAATAACAATTTCTTTTATCAACTTTCCACTCGATAATGTTTATAGTAAATGAACATCGCCTCAGCAAGAGTTCAATAAAATCTTTAATGTTACATTATAAACAACTTACCACATTTATAATATAAAAAAAGATTTATTAATGATGTTTATTACAAAACAGGGTAATAATAATAATAAACAATGGTTTGTGTAGTTAAAACACATTAACAGATGAAATATGAGATCAAGTGGAAATTTTATTTATTAAATTAATATCTCAACAGGTCTCACTATCGAATAAAGACCTTCAAACATTACATAGTATTTATCATGTCAATAGCTGTCTGTACCTGCTACTTGGCTCTATACTAAAATTTTCTCATTTGGAAAGATTAGATTATCCCCTTGCTAGCTCTAGTAGTTAATACAGGAATAGAATGGAAATTATTCCCGTAACCGAAATATGGTCTTGTTTTTTTATAATACGAAGCAATGAGACGAGCGGGACGTTCACCTGATGGTAAGTGATAAATCCGCCCATAACACTGTGACACTAGTTAGGATGTTATAAGCACCACCTTGCGCTTATCGCCTTGAGATATGTTGTCAAGTCCTAAAGTTTTTGTTAAGTAAAACTTTTTAATATTTCTGAAAAGAATTATATGTTTTATGAATATTCACTAAAAGGTTTACTTAATGTTAGCTTTAAAATTTTTAATTCAGTGGAATTAAAGCGCTCCCAAAGATCTGTTAGAAGCTCATAAATATAGTGCGCGTCAGATTGTTCGCAACAGAAAGTAGCGACTATAAAATACGAGCTGCATTCTTTTGATTTATAGTTAATTCGAAGTTAGTGCACCTGTTGGAAGATATTATATAAATACCCTGTTCAACTTACCGCTCATATAAAAGTTTATAGATAGGAGAGCTTTATTAAATGTACTTGAAATTATATGATCATGTTTCTATTATTCCAAATCATAGATTTCAAGTCACAAAATGATCTAAATTTTTCGCACGTCATATATTTTTTTTTAATATTGAATATGTTCTTTGTTAAGTGCTAAAGTACCACACCCGTAATAAAATTTAAATCATTTTAAATCTATATATCCTTTTTTTTGTTAACAGCCTATTTACGTCCCGACTGTTGGAGCATAGGCTTACCCTCAATATAAGGGCGATGGGTCATAGTCACCACGCAGGCCCAATACCGATTGGTGATTTTACACACACCTTACAATAAATTCAAATCCATGTGCAGGCTTCCTCACGATGTTTTCCTTCACCGTTTGTATTTCGCTCGTGTTACTAAAGTTCACAAATGTACATAACTTAAATATTAAAGTCATCGATACATGTTAAGATTCGAACCCGCGACTAGCGGCCAGCGAGCTACTCTATCTATTTTTCTTTACAAATACGAAAATTTAAAATGTCTTTTTATATTTTTTGTCTCATGTTCTAGGGTATATTTAAGTTAATGAATAAAATCGTTTCAGATCACTGACCTCCAAGACCGGCTAACTAAGGCCAATAAAAATTTGTACAGATTTGTATTTATCATAGAAAATGTTTTCGTTACCTTTTTTATATCGTTTACCTAATATTCACAAATAGTTGATAACGATCAAATATATATTTGCTGCTAACGAAGTGAAAACGACGACGATTCTAGAGGTTTAAACAAGTCCATATAATCTCACTGCAATGTGCAAGTAAATGATTTCTTATATTTACGCGAATACTCCACGTTCAATAAAAAAAAGGTTTTAAAAATTTAGTATTTGTGACCATGTTTTAAAACATCGCAATCATTAGATCAGCTTTGATGAAAATCAAAGGAAAAAGATTCCAAAAAAACATTCTAATTTCAATAGAGAATATGGTTTGGTAATACCACCTGCTGGCGATTCCATTCTTATTAAAATTAAATCAAACAGCCATCACACCAATGGAAGACTTCAAGACATAGTGAACTCATTTGGGTAGATCGGACAACAAATAATATTTAAAAAGTTATAAATACTTCATGATAGCTATCACACGAGGACATCTGTAACCTCAGTCCCCCAGAGACCGTCCTGCAAAGCGGTCGAAACATAAGAATAATAAAAAATAATCAAATTATACAATATACCGATAAAATCCGTAAAATCTAGTTTTATTAAATACGATGGTAACCTTTTATTTATTACAATAACAGACTTTCGGTTGATATATTTACTTATCATGCAAGGGCAAAGGTCCAATATATTTAAATTATTGATATATTGTGATACGTAACTACAACAATATTTACTTGAAGACACCAGGTTCTTTCCAATCTGTTTGACACTGGCTTTGCAAAGAAATTTGACATGCCTTTGCATCTATACTATCTAAGTATATAAATTTTTCACAAATACCTTACGAGAGACCTATGTCCAGCATTTAACGCTTATCGTTTGAGATAATTATGATTAATTCTTAATGGGGTCGCCAATAACTGAATGCCCGTATAGTTGAAGACCGAGCTAAGTGGCGATCCTTGGATGAAGCTCATGTCAGTGAACTAAAGCGAGCTGACGGTGGAGATAAATAATTTGATTAAAGTAAAAATATGAGTACTAGTACAATTGTGTTTCGGTAAAGTTAATGTTATTTAAGTTCCTGGTGGTAGGTCTCTGTTGCCGGAGACCATACAGGTGAGCACATCCGCAGTTTTTTTGTCTGCCGCCAAACAGTAGTGTGCAAATATTAGCGTGTTCCAGATTGGAGAGAGTTATAGCTAGCGAAATAATTGGGGTAACGAACGAACGACGATTTAACGTCTTATGCCTCAAGGCGACGAGCGCAACTTGGTCCTGTGTATATCTTCATAACTATCGCCACGTTGTCATGGACAGACGTATCACATACCATCAGGTTAATGTCATGCCCATTCCGTTGCTTCGACGAATAAAACAGAAATTCCATGAGGCAGGGTCCTAAAATAAATAATATATAGGATCCGTCACATATTAACCATATATGTATATTTTTTGGTTTCATTCGTGTTACACAATTTCTATCTAAATTCCGTCTGAAAAAGTCTAGAGTTATATTTTTTGCAATATTTAGGGAATTTTTCCCGCGTACCGAAAATAAGTAAGTTCAAAATTCAAAAAAAAGGTTAACTACCTTCTTATAGATCGGCATCGTGTCTGCAAACGACGGTCCAATGATATCCTTAGCATACAAATATCTTAACCGCATAATCTATAAATGACTGTTACTATAAAGAGAAATTTCAAAAACAACTTTTTATAACGGTCTTATGGCGCTTGTTAAATAAATAGATAATAATAGTCTTTACTTAATTAAGTGACACGATAGATTTAACTATTATTCATAGATTCTTCGTTATTAGATCATAATATATTTCGAATCTAATTTTTTGACTTTAATACGAGGGTCCGTAATTGATGAGGGACAGTGTTATAATTTTTTCTACTTTTTAGATTTTCATTGTTTTATAAATATTTACAATCTCCGCTATTTCGATTTGTTACTTGTCAAATATACCCATGTTTGTTAATAGAGAGGAAATGAATGAAGATTTAAAATTTTAACGCTTTTGTTAGAACTTTGGCTAAACAAAAGCTTAGCCGTCATTTAGATTGTTTGAATTCGATACATTTTCATAATGAAATAATTAAGTTAAAATCGCTTCAGCGGTGTTTATACAAGGACAAGGTCAGGTCACACCTGTGGGGATACTATCACTTACTCAATTATAGACAATGACTGTATGCTTTTAAGAGTAAAATACCGCCACGAATACAAAAATATAAAATAATTTTGTTATACTTTTAAAAATAACGTACTAAAGTTTATTTTAAATGTAAATAACCTATTAATTAAAATATTTTGAAGTTCACTTTTCATTTAAGTCAAAAGAAAATTAACTTAACCAAAATAGTCGATTTATTAATTAAGAAATTACCGTTTGTCTCAAATATTTTTAAATTTGGTTTTCGACTTTTATTATGATTTAGATCAGTTATGATTTTTTTTATTTAATTAAGTGACTAATCGAGCGAAACGTTCACCCGATGGTTAGTAATAAACTTGCGCATAATAATGTGGAACTAATTAGGTTTATATATACTGCACCGCATTGCGCTCGTTTGACACAAGATGTCGAGTCTCGTTACCCCAGTAATTATACTAGCTAGCTATAGCACCTTTCAAACCAGAACACAGAAATTTTTGCACACATCTGTCACACCACCTATTTAAACGATCTCCGGCAACCGACACCACCAGTGAATACCAAACATTAAGAATTGTCCAAAATCAAATTGTGTAAAGGTATTGGAAGTGTGGTTGCGGTTTCCGGTGAATGACAACACACTCAGCAATATCAGCGCTATATAGACAATGACAAAGCGATTTAAAGTACAGAGCAAGTTTCCAAGAACAACATTACACGAAGATCCAGAAAGACCAAGTTAATAAATACAATTGCATACTTCGCAACGATTTAGTGATCCAAGTCCATGTGCACAAAAATGTACGAACCTTATATGTATTTGCGTTATGGTACATGAAAGCGCGATGTATTATTTGTGATGGCGCCATCTATTGAGTAATTTGAAAACTTCTTGTTACAATTGTTTTTAACGTTCCGCTCAGCTATGCGACGCTGGGGCCCTGTTTACTTTTTTCTTTTCTCTCTTCATTTGTTTATCATTTTCTTATCCTATTCCTCGTTCTCTTCTTTCTCTCCACTTTCTATCATACCTATCTTTACGCAAACTTTCTTCCTCATATCTCTCTCCATTTTATTTCCTTCTTTTATCCGTCTTAAATAAAAACAACAAGCACTTCTTTATTTTCTTCTGCTTACATTTTTCCTATTTTCTTTTCTTATTTTTTACTGCGTGCTTTGTTTTTATTTATAATTTCCTCTATAACCTCAAGTCATGCTACCTGCGCTTATGGTCTTCTCCAACACGGTGCATGATACAGAACGCCGCACCCACTTCGGTGTCTGTCGGTGTTTATGGCCAAGTCGGCAGTGTTACAATTGTTAAAATTCTGCTGCTAGAACCGCTATTACACTTTTGTGTTTTTGGTAATATGTTATTTTGGAGTTAAGCTAAACAAGTTAGGTATTAATGTATAAATTAATAATTTAAAGATGCTTATTTTTTTTTTATTATAACCATAGCGAATAAATATCAATCGGGTTATGTGTTTGTCGATATCAACAGGCGCTAATTAAAATATTTACACGCCGTGCTTATAACCATAAGATATGGTTACTTCATTTATTTTTCTAGTTACTGCTCTCCTTAAACCAGAACAAAATTAAATTTCTACATTACTGCTTAAATATTTAACTTATTTTCTGAGGAAAATATTTGAAGTGAAGTCAGGGTTTATTAAAAATTTTATTAAGTAAAATATTTTTCTCACTTGCTTTCAATCACCACCAGGATACACTGCTATAGTATATAACCTAGGCTCTGTCCAGCAAAAGCGTCGTATTAATCTACCCTCCGCTTTAATATTAATATAACACGGGACTGCTAGTAAATAAAGAAGTCTCTTAATATCGTTTTTTGAACATACATGTAAGAGTGTAATTTGGTAACATTTTCTATGATAATAGAGGCTATGAATTAATAATGAATAACCTATCTAAATTCATGGTATAATTTTCCCATAACTCAAGTTCCAAATAAATATTTATGCGGGTATCTTCGTCGCACGCTTTATTGAAGTATTGTAAAGTATTTTCCATAGCTTTTACACAAACGAAGCCCTCAAATAGATACTGTTAACAGCTGCAGTTGTAATATATTTACTACTACTATTGATCTTATAAATTAATATAAAATGGACATAGTTTTTTTAGGTTCAAAAAATTTTTTTAATAAAATCAAATCATTACGTAGTAAACAGTAAATATTTGGTTCTATTTTGAGTTATAGTCATCATCATTAATATAATCAGTTTAAAGACGCTTAATGATGCTCCATGCCGCGCCATAGGATCTTCACACCGATTGGTTTTTTTTTCTTCGCGTCTAGTGATATCCGTTGACCTTAACCAAATTGTCGGACCACTTTGTATAGGCCCGTTACGTCTACCGGTACGCAGCCGCCCCTCAAGGACTTCGTTGACAAATTGGCCGACAGTCCTTCAGGCAATAAGCTTTGCCCGATACCACTTAAGCTATAGCTAGCTATCTTTTCTGCTATATCGATGTACCCAGTTCTCTGTTATAGTAATTTGATTAATGTATTTATATTAACCTATGTAGAAAAAAACAAATGTATGTGGTAACAGCAAAAAGAATTTGAAAAGTGTTTACTATGTAAAACAATTAAAATAGTAATATTATTTCTTAAAGGTAAAATTATTTAAACTAAAATTGTACATTTTTAAAAAATACGCTTGTCTTTGTCTATTCTTTAACTGTCTAAAGGTCCGAAATTGTATTGTTTTTCCTTGTTTGTAATTGATTTCGAAAAGTTTATAAAATTCCATAGCTTACAGTTAAAAAAGTTTTATCGCAAGCTTTTAATAAGGATTAATTGTGTCATCCAGTACGAGCTTTGAGCCTATCTAGGTCAAACGGGAACGCACAAGGAAAATGAGAATTAAATCGTTTTCATGGGTCGCACGCGTTCCAACAATATCTTTAACGTGTAGTCTGTATTTATTGTTATAGATTATGGTAAAGGAGAAGCTCTTTTACCGATCATGATATGAAAATAGGACAGTTAAATCTGCTCCGAATATGTGTATCATTACCAAATTCGACCTTCCTCTTTATACTGTTCAATACAAGCTCTCACCGGTGTCTTCTACCAAATACAACAATCACAGTTAGCTAATAATCAAAACGAATATATCATGGCATAATCAGTTAGAACATTGGATTGAATCATTATAAGATTCATTTCAGTAGGTACCTATAAGATTTTTATTGGGAATACCTCAATGTGTCACTGAATTTTGTTGCATTATTATGTAGCACACTTATCCATCGATGGCACTGTGGTAAAAAATATTTAGTCTGCATTTATGTTAGGTTATTTAGTGGCAGGATTAGTTTTTCTGGTCGCGACACTTATTGACGTATTTCAAACATACATACATATACATCACCCCTCGTTCCCCGTGGGGTAGGCAGAGATCACCTCTCTCCACTTGCCACGATCCTGGCACACCTCTCTCACCTTCTCCACTTTCGTGACGTATTTCAGATTTGGATATTCTAGTTTAATAATACGATTTTTTCTGATGACTTAATTTTTTCTGAACCCTGATTCTGCATTGTCTGAAACAAAATTTTGTCTCTAACGGCTTCTTTTACATTTATCCCTGTTTACTGCTCTACTTATCTATATTACATTAACTCATAGCACACATAATTTGTTACTTTGCGTATATATGGTAAAATTTAATATTAATATCTAAGTATTCTTGTTGTAAACTTAAATTGGAAGGCAATTTTTTTTAAATGAAATAAACTGCAAAAAAAAATTGTAAAAACCTAATATTAAGTCAAAGAACAAATTTCGAATCGGACAATTCAATCAATTGCCATCAATACAATAGGGAATTAAGACACCTTTGGGATTCGTCTTCCCCACGTCGAATAATCCTAACGAGTGTACTGTTGTGATAAATCGATAAGGGTATTACTTTCAATGAAACGACACAATTATAGAAGATTCTGTTACTGAGTGGTCTTATAACGTTGTCACCTACATGCCTTGGTATAGAAAATGGTTCAGGCATTTCATATATTTTTTTAACGATGTATTTCTGGATGCTTGCGAGTTATCTCATATTCCAGAAAACACATAAAATATATATAGATTATTGGAACTTTCATATTTTTTTACGATCCAGTCTAGTGTAATGTATATTGGGTCAAAATAAACGTGCCTGAATCTTTCTTTGGTCAATATTCTTTTTAACATATTGTTAAAACTAAGAAGATAAAAAATCTAGTGTGATTTCATTAGCAGTAGAAATGAGACTTTGTATTCTGGTTAATTTGTAAAAGAATGAGATGAATACAATGATGGTAAGAAAAGAAGAGAGTAATTGATCGTAAATTTTTTTATTCATCAATTTATAAAGATTGAAAGGGAAAAAGAGAAAGGAATTTTTTTTCTCATGTACTGAAAGTGTAAAGCCTATAAACATATTTATAGCTGTCACTTTTTTTTACACTGTTTCGTTTCTCTCAAACTCAAACCGTCTCAAGCGAAGTTTCATTTTGTAAGGCAAATGTGTTATGCTGGTGGTAAATATTATTAGTTAATTTTCTTTCAAACTTGCAGATTCCTCTTCGAATGAAAGCCTCCATCCAGCACTCTCTATTCTTACTCGTATTGATCAATTCCTTGCTTATTTAGATCGTTAACATTTTATTACAAAATAACAATTAAAGTTTGCTGTTCATTTTAGTAGCGTCAAAGTTAATGGAAGTGAAACTGTCAATAATATTGTATTAAACTTGAAGTTATCCCGATATCGTACCGTTTATATGTACACAATACACCAACTGTCAGTAACAAGAACCGTAGCGAGAACAAGCTCTGATAATGTCAGCGGGCGTCAAAGAAACTGCGGGGTAGCGAAAGTATGATATTTATTTTGTTTTTTCCGAAAATAATATCTCGTAACGTAAAAGTTAATGTCATACGTTTAACAAAGAATCATCAAAATTTATACTGAAAAAAATATAAAAAAAACAATGCTTTAACAGAACTTTACACATGATAGGTTCGGTCCCTTTTGCCGGAGACCGTTAAAGTAGTTACCACCGCTGCACCTATTCCTGCCGACAATTAGTACTGTGCAATCATTACTGGAATACTCCAGATTGAAGGACGCTGTTAGCTAGTGTAATTACTGAAGTAACGAGATCTGTTTATATGTTGTCGCAATTGCAAAGTTTTTTAAAATCCACGAAGTGGTTTAATTTTGATTGGAATTTTTCTCTTTTGCTTATAACTACAAACGAGAGCGAACAAAATGTAGCCTATGCAAGTAATCGTATTTTCTTTCAACGTTATCATATCGTTTACCAGTGGTATGTCTCTGCCGGAGACTGTCTAGGTAGGTATCACCCTAGCTTCTTCATCTGTCATCAATTAGCAGTGTAAAACCATATTGTTGTGTATATCAAACTAAGAACCGCCACGTTATATAAACATGTCTATCACTTATCATCAGATAAACGTTTCCAAGAGACGAACTCTTCGCTTCGTGAAATTAAAAAAAAGTAGAAATTTTCCAGCTCTTAAACGTGTAGTTTTTTTTTTTCCTTTCTACTGGAACAACTTTAATTTACTTCTGTTGTTATAAAATAAGGAACATCCATAGCACCAGTATGTGAAGTAAGTATTACATAGAAAATGTACTCTTCTAATTAAGAACTTGTCACCAGTTTTAAAAAAAAAACGATATATTAAAGTTTCAGTATAATTCATCATTCTTAATCATTCATCGTTATATCACAAAAAAATAAAAAGATCCAAAGCAAGCATATATAAATTCAGTCACGATATTGATAATTGATGATTTATTATTTCTTGTTTCTTGTTGTTACATACATGAATAATTTATTACAAGGCAGTAACCTATTTTAGTAATAGATTTTTGTTAGAAATATCATCTACATAATAAAGATTTATTAAAAAAACCTGTTAATAATTTTTCACGAATCATTGTTTTTATGCTGTTTCAAATTATAACCGAAAATGTCCCCTACTCACACATTTGATATTTTCCTTTTGCTTCTCCAGCTTCCTTACGTCCGAAGGTTGATAGTGATATTACTATATTTTCTAAACAATATAACATAATTTGAAGATAGTATCGTCATTACAGTCAGTTACATTTCGTTTTATACGTCACGTTTATCATCTGTGTAGTAACTTGTGTCTGTTGTCGTAAAGAAATTTTTATGAGGATTCCCCTTAGTTTTATTATTATAGACTTCTGTTGAGTTATATTGCGCTCGGTTCCCTTTCTTTATTAATTTTTATAAAATAAAGTATTTTCATAAAGTAATATTATTTATTAAAACTTTCTTTATTAAAGTAATTTTTTTAATAATATTTTACATTGTGTGAGTAGCGTCTAAATGAGCAATAATAACAACCGAAGGCGTGCAGTTCATACTGGCAAATAAGCACTGCCTACCCTGGCTCCCTAAACCATCTATCATTCAAATAATAATATCTCAAGCTACTCAAAAGGTACACAACTGTGCTTTAACTATTGCTAAATTCACTTTTTTTTATTCAACGAAACGACGAGATGAACTGAACGTTCATCTGATGGTAAGTGAAGTCGATGGAAGAAGAAAAAGAAGAAAATGATGTGCCTGTCTATAACAACTTGGCGCTTGTCAGCATGTTATACACTGCACCACATTGTGCTCGTAGCCTTCAGATATACGATGACCTCCAGCAACAAGGGCCTACCACCAGTAAACTGAATCTCAATAGACTGAAACGCTAAATTAGTAAGTTTGTTTTTAGGTATATACAAGCGCAGAGATTTCAGGAGTAGTTTACATATCCTACCTGTAATCTCTGTGCACATCCCTGATTATAACAAATTTTTAGTTACAGTATATGAAAAAACAAAAAAAGAGAAAGGTTTTAGATGTTTAGTATAGTAAGTAAGTAATTACGGATAATTTTTATTTTTTAACATTATTTAGTGACGTCTATCGGCTGATGATGATGATGATGAACATTATTTAATTGTCTGTGAAACTTGATCTCAAATTCGGGATGCCTTTGCATAACATATTTTATAACAAGGATAGCATAATGAATAAGGGAACGAAAGGGAAATGAAACTCTTTATTGGGTTCATTGGAAATGGATGTTCTCGTACAAGGTCCGCATCATTGCAAATGCAGACAATTTTCGGAACACATAAAACAGTTCTTCTTAAGGTGTCTCCCCGACTAGTGGAGGTTGGCGGTCAATTCACCATATTTCGAACTGCTTCAACTCATCTTGATGGGCAAAGTGGCGCGTAAAAAGCGTGTTGGTCGTAGGAAGAAATCGTGGCTGCGTAACATGAGGGAATGGACCAGGATCGCGAGTAACGCTCAACTGTTCGGACTCGCAAGAGACCGGGCCAAATATGGTAATCATAAAATGTTAATGTAGTACATTTGCAAAAGCTATTTCTTTACACTACTTCTTACTATATAGATTAAACATATATATGTTAAATTGGTATAAACAAAATTAAAATATTATATTAACAACAAGGATTCAAAGTTTTTTGAGTTTCGTCCACAGTCTGAAAAATATACGGCGTAATCGTATTTTAGTTTTAGGCAATTATCATCACCACCATTTCATTACATCGCTGAAGTCTGTTTTACCTAAAGAAGCACTTTTTTTATTGTATATTTCATAAATTTATTACATTGTATATCCTAAGAGATCCTAAGGGGTCTTAATGAGAGATTTCTTAATACTATCAATATCATTACATATCTGATTTTTATCTAACAAGTTAATTATGTTATGCTAAACCTATATGAATAACTTATTTTTTATTTCTCTTTTTGTAATAAATATAGATTGTTTATAACTTTTATGGATTAATTAATGTCTTGTTCTAATGTACGCAGTAACTTTGTAGTGTCTATTTCAAAGTTGTATGACAGTTTCCAAGTCGTGACTACGACAGAAGTTGCTCTTAGGAATAACAACTAAAACTTTGGCTTATAATTTTTTAATTTAGACAATATTAGACCTCGAGTTAATTTTACATGATATTCAAATCAACACTAAAGAGAAACATTACAAAAAACATTTACGTTTGGTCAATATAAGAAAAATTTTTGAAATATAAATAGTACCGAGTGTCTTACTTATTTAATAAAGTTGGCTAAATTATGATATTTGACTTCGTATGTATAACTTTATATGAAATATTATCAATAAATATGTACCAAAATAAAATATTTAATAACGTAAAAATTATAAATTTGTGATTACAACATATTCCATGTAAACAGCGCTTTTTTTTAATTTCTTAGATTTATTTAAAGTACATACCTCCACTTTACAGTGACTTGTATATTATTTCGTCATATAAATTAATCGTCTCATTTGGAGCGTAGAATCGTTTGTTGTATATTTAAAAAAAACGTGAATGAATGTAATTTTCTACAAAATTTATAATTTATAAATTATTTACGAAACATTTTATATGTTTGGTCAATGATAAAAGAAAGGGCAAAGTAATATTCCTTTCGAGTATTGCACAAACATCATTGTTGTACTGTATAGACTACGTTGTAGCGATTGTAGTTGGTATCCAGTTTCCATATCATCGTGTACATTTATAAACCTATCTATATCTACATTTATTTGTATATATATATGTATATATATCTTACCATCCCAACAATTCTTTTTTGCTAACGACAGCAGTTGCATAAATTTACTATTCCCTAAGAAAGTCATTAATCTATATATGATATATAGGTTATAAACATTCGTGCATCGATATTTTATAAATAATAAAAAACAAGATGTTGGAAATACTTTAAATTGAATAAGAGATGTTTTATGAAAGGATGATTTAGTTATTCATGTTCCCCTTGAAATGTCACATACGTGCGCTGGTTACAAATACTTTATACCGTCGGTTTTAATTAACCGCATCCCACATTGAAAACGTTAAGCGCGAATTAACTTTTTTGTTACGCGAAAAAAGAAATAAGAGAAAGCTGTAAAAATTATATTTATTTAGTACAGAAAATATTTCTATTGAATCAAATCTGAAAAATTTGTAACAAATAATACCTTCGCCTGTATCGCGAGCCGAGGGCGGTGAGCACCGCCCGGGCAGCCAGGTGTGACTTGTGCGTGTAGTGTGCGGCCTGATGGACACCTCAACCAGCGGCGGAAGCGGCACGTCCTAAATGTGGTGATTCCGTGATTGGTGTCTTTACGCTTGGATGTCGTGTTGTGCGTGTCGGACCGACTCTCTACATCAATATGGAGCGGAAGCATGTTCCGAGGACGTCGATTCTTACCGGCAGCATCGAGGATCGGGACGTAGTCCACTGTTTGCTCCATTAGTACGTTTGAGTGGTGTGTGGCCTTCGCAAAGTGATAGACAGCACAATCTTGCATGAATTGTGCTACCGAAGGAAGTTTAAGGTCGCGTTGCAGGTCGATGTTTCGTTGGTACCATCTCGCACCTGTAGCCTGAGGGTAATTTCTGTATCTCTAGTGAGCAAATAAAGTTGTAATGAGAAAGTTGAAGGACTGCTGTACATTAAGTTAAACTGTCAATGAAATCTTACACTGTTTATTTACTTTGTTAGAGTAAAATTTCTGGACGTTGCAATAAATGTTTGTATCTGAGATAGTAAGCAATTCGCTGCTAACTAGTAATTTAATTTGTCGACAAACGGAGACGGGCGTTTATGTTTTCACCCTGCTCTTAACAAAATAACAAACTTCGTAAAAGCCTTTCAAGAAACTTGCTTTAACTTATATTGATTAACCGCTTTAATTAGTTTGCGCTAGAAACTTTTAACACAGAGATATTTTATACTCGTTCAAAGTAAATACAAAAATAGAAATTAATGCTTACATGAAATTTTCTTTGCGTTATAAGACATAAAAACCTACGATCTATATATAAGAAATAAATCTTTAACATTATATACTTATGATGATAATTTTACAGAGAAGTTATAAATAAAAGTAATAAAAAGAGGGATAATTCACTTTTTTAAACATATTCCATTAAACAACAAAGTTAGTATGATATTCACCTGATAATATGGTAGGAATACTTAATTACTAAGTTTTTAGTAACGCAGACTTCGTGTTACCAGAGCTGCCTATTTCTGTTCCCGCACAACAATATGCAAAATTCCACTGCTTTCTAGTTTGATAGTAAAATAATTAACTAACTTAGACTTTATATAAAATTTTCTATATGAAGGTCATACGCATAATGTAATACTATATTAACAATGTAACTGCTTA
Source organism: Ornithoptera alexandrae (assembly GCA_029030555.1). NCBI lineage: Eukaryota > Metazoa > Arthropoda > Insecta > Lepidoptera > Papilionidae > Ornithoptera > Ornithoptera alexandrae. Next base: position 1,654,749 of record JARDVY010000064.1, on the reverse strand, counting down.
ATATTGTAAAGTACTCATTTCAAAAATCATAAAATAATATTTACTTACCTCCTTGAATAAGAGGTGTTAAGTAAATATTAATTGAAATCGCTTTAATTCAGTTTGTGTTATTATTCCAGGTTCGATCCCTATTGAGTTTCAGCTTTCAGTGAAGTAAAACATCCTGTGGATACCGGCATCTTTAAAAAATAACAGCTTTTTTATATACTCCTGTGGATAATCCTATTTGACTTTCTCCTGGTGAAAGAAGGCTCCGATTCCCAGTAGAGATATAAGTGGGCTGTTTTTATGTAAATTTTCATTTAAAGTATAAAACAAGCTCTTTTTTGACGCTTGTTAACTCTTGGTTGCAATATCATCAATAGTTTATAAAAGATTTTCATATATTGTAGTAAATATATCTTAATGATAAACATAAACGAGTAATAATCTTTTATTCGTATATTCTTTTTCACTTATTAAAATAGATAAAGATATAGAGATTTTGAAAATAAAACTACATCCGTTTCGCCAATTTGGCGTTGCACTTTTTTATTCTTGCTTTTCCACAATAGTAAAATTATACGAACTACATATATGGAGTTAGATATTGGTTAAATATTTTAAACATTGATATACGATATAATATTACACAAATATCTATTTTCAAAAATAGTATATATAATAGTATATATTTCATTCAATGTTATTTTATTCAATAAAGCCACAGCGTAGTTAGAATTTTCGTTAACTAAAATAATACATAGTATTAATAAAACAACGATACCCTTATTACGTTAAATGTATGAAAATAAATTTTACCGAAAAAAGAAAACAATGATATAATAATTAATAGAAAATACAAAAGTACAAAGAATATTAACTTTTATAATATAATGTATGATAAGTAAATTTAAGTTATATACAAATGTTTAAACCATACAATGAAATCTTATAATTTGCAAGCAGAGACGGTTATTTGTTATATAGTAGCCGGAATATATTATTTGATATATTTAAGTGTTTTTAAAGTTTGTAAGATGGTGATTTTAATTTGAAAATAGTTATAATTATGAAGTTTGAGAATCGTACTTATTCGCTATCTTAGAGAAATATCAATTTGGCGGGGGTTGTCGCTTTTAGTTCGTCAGTGGGTGCCATTGCTTCACCTGCTCCATGGGGCTGGCTAGAGCCAAATTCCAATGTTGCAACGCGCGTCCTCTTGCAAACATGTATGAACCTAATACGAATTTTCCTAGCAAACGATCTGAAAAGGAAAAAAAAAATTAACACCCGATCACATTTACCAAGTATAAAATGATGTATGTAACATCACCGTCATTACTGAAGTTTATTAATGTTCAATACTGAATCATAAACCATGTAGGATACAGGTTAGCATTGCCGTATCGTCACACTAATTTTTACGTGTTCGTAAAGGGCCACTAAAAGAGAGATATTATGAAAAGAGTTGTAGACTTTTATAATTCTATTTTCAGCAATGAAAGTCAGTAGCTTAAAATCAAATTAATAGTAACAAATTTTAGCCCTTTCGATTAAGATTCAGTCAGCTATAGTTAGTTACCTTTCGCGTACGCGGAATGGGGCTGTAGTGCTTGTATTGTTACGCAAGTGGTGTGCAACTCGTCAGCTCGCAGTCTGAAGTGGAAGCATTCGGATACGACAGCGGAGCCTTCATCCGATACTTCGACAGCGGCTGTTCGCCTAGCGCGGACTCCTCTGCATGCTCTCTCCTGAGTCACTCGGGCTACGACTTCGCGTCTTGTCGACGATGGATCGAGCTGTTTCAACAATTAATATAATATAACTTAAAGGTTATGACGATGAACTGTGGCAAGCTTTTTAGACTGCATCTAATAGGAGAAACTAACTTTATATCTGTATAGAATTAAATAGATTCAAAATCATAAGACTTGTTTCCTGTTTCTTTTACTATTTTCAATAAATAAAATCAACACGTTGCCTAATCATTTTATTGTAATTCAAAATTAACCCTTAATGTTAATGATTGATAATTTTGCTTATGTCATCGAAAAATAAAAATATACTATTTTGTATATATATTATGAATGATACAACAAAAATATTGACCAATGTCAACACACGTCATCCACGACAATTAAGTAAAGTATTTTGTTATTTCAAAGATCCAATGTGACTTTGCTGTTATAATAATATTGTTTTAATTTTCTTAAAGAGCAAAGTAGATAATAGACGGGGTAATAAAACACAATAGAAGTTTTATCTAAATTACATTACCTTCAAACCGCGAGCTTCGATTACGGTAACTGAGAGCCGATCCAGGTTTTCATTGTAAACCAAAGATACTAGAATTTCCCCTAAGTCTGATATTGGTTCTTGTAATTCCTAGAAATGTAATGATATTATAAGCTTTGCTTTCCTAACAAATTGTTGTCTTTACCTCTTTCTAAACTCTCATTTATCACCATACAAAAATATTAAAACTTTTTAGGGATTGGAACGATATAAGTTATACTTCACTGCATTTAAAATTTCATAAAGTATAATAGCAATTGTTACATGAAATACCAATTCATTATATATTTGTCTTACAGACCGTGCATGGACATAGTTGATATGATATTATTTTATATTTTCTCAACATCGATCCGTGGATCTTTATAATGAATAGTAATAATAATAAAGAGTCACAGATAGATGTGGCCAGACCGTTGAACTTTTGCTTATACACAGGTTCATCGGTCCGAATGAAATAGGGTCACTATATATAAACAGCTCTCACTGTCATGCACATCAATAACAAATAATATACGCCTTTATTTATAACTAATGCGTGTTAATTAACAAACTGTAATGAAATATAACAGAGAGCAAAAATAAAGTAAGACTATAGCGTAACATAGGGATGTCATACAAGAATTATTCATCTTCACGTTGTAACTCTATTACAAATAATTTACAAACGAAACCTACTCTTCAGTTCTCTGAAAACAGCCTGGATAGGAACTGAAAAATATAGTAGCTAATAGCGTGCGTATATTACAATGGTTTGAAGGTTGTAACTAATGAAATTATTACAGTAAGAACATTTAGTCTCTTATGTTTCTTAGCGGACAGAACCACGTGCTGTAAAACAGCACAACTTCCGTTATGAGAAGGCGTATTTCTGAATATTAGGTAAACACCCTGATCGTTTGTTTGATTAGATGTTTAAAAAATTATAGGTTTAATGGTACACAATAAATTATAAGATATTTATAAGCGCTGTAAATGTTATCACAAAAAAACTTTCGGGTTTAAAACTATAAAGGAAACATTGTGTTTAATTAAAAAATATAGCCTCCAATTACGGGTAGAATATTAAATATCCTGTGTAATAAGAGACGCTGAGTACATAATAACAGACACCGATCGATTCTATACATCATACCTTATTCAAAACTAAGTTGTCAATAAACTATACATATTATGTACATAATTTTGTCGTGAACATGTATTTATAATATTTATTTGTAAAAAAAGCCAATTTACCTTTTCTATGTCCATTTTATAGAGTTGCGGTTCTTCATCAGAAGCTACACCTTCCAATTCGTTCAGTGGTAGTATGATGTGTCCTATAAGTTGTTTGAATCTTCCAATGCGACCGGCGTCCAGTACGGATAACTTCAACGTCAACGATTCTAATTTTCCTGGTGGTATCTAAAAGTAAATATTATAAATAGATCATATTTTAAAAGATTTAAAATTTAAATTTGTTATCAATTACAAGCATCACAGCTCACTTGATAGACGAAAGTTTCATCAAAGAACGGATTGCATGATTTCTTTTTCTGTTTTGTCTGAAGCACTCTCCTTTCATCGGGCATTAACTGAATCCTAAAAAAATAAAGATATAAAAGATTTAACTCTATACATTTAACAAATAGTTAAAAAATATATTATTATACTTTTTTTAAATAACTAAAAATGCACGAAACCGATAATAATAAACAATACTGATTCGTTTGTTCAATCTTTTTGATTCATTTACTTACTTTATGTATGGGTCACAAGCGTTGGCAAGCGCTGGTGTGCGGGATGGTAGATGCTTCGCCTTAATAATGTGGATTTGGAACCTTTCAGTGGCCGATTCATATTTCAGTGTAAACCATACACGACCCTATGAAAACACAGGCAAGTTTATTTCTAACAATATACGAGTATATAATTGACCATATACACAAAACACGAGGACTATTTTGTGGATTTTCATATAAACATTCGCTATCCGAAGAGATTACTTAAACCCCGATGAAACATATCTGTTTGTAGCTTTTGTACGATACTCAAAGTATTTAAAATTTAAATACATTTCTACTACTTTAATATTTATGAAATAATTTTCTATAACATATGAGTAAAAATTAACAGTATAGAATGTTTTACGAAGCCAGTTAGTAAAACTAAGAAACATTAACACAAGTGTTTTTAGATTTTTACTGTATCAAATTTTTATAATATCCTTTATGAACGTCCATTTATTATTATTAAATTTCTATGACTATATATTTATATATATATATATGTATTAGAAAGTTTTAATCGTCCTTTTTTCAGATTTTTGGACAGAAATTAGAGTAAGAGGAGAATATTTGCATAATTCAGCGAGTGTTACATATTGTTTACGGCATTTCTGTCTTTTACAGAATAATAGACAAGTTAAAAGTTACGAATAGTTTTTAAGGACTATACACATCTGTAGTAATGAAATCCTTTATATTATGTAATTGGTCTCTTACCACGTGTCCTTCCGGCCACATATGATCAACGTCCAAACAGTCGGATTTATACAGCGATGGATCCAATACGCCCAATTCTGTTGTATTAGCTAAAACAAGAGTTACTATATTCAAACTGACTATTTATAAAACTGAAGAAACCTTTCCCCATTTGTTAGCATTTAGCAATCCGCAGCTGGACAGTTTATCATCCCCAAAGACCTCCACCATTTACAGTCCTCCAAATCATACGACAATTTGTATATTACTACTGATAGATTTCTATTGTCCGAGACTGTCTAGATAAGTACCACGGCAATTCCTATTTCTACCGCTGAACATTACCGTCTTCCGGTTTGAAGCGTGCTGTAGCTAGTAAGATTACTGAGATTACTTAACATTTTATATCTCAAGACGATGAGCATAATTGTGTGTTTCTGCGTATATCATCCTAACTCATTAATTAGGATGATATACTCGCTTGTTCATAACAACGTGGCATTCCATCTCGTTATGGCCAAGCGTATTACTTACCTTCAGTTTCGGGATAGATGTATTAAAATAAAATTGATAATTTATTTTCTCAGTTAAAATACGTTTTAAATAATCGTTCAATACTTCTGTCAATCAATTAAAAATGTACCGGATATTCAAATGAATCAAGTTGTAGGCGCGACTGTACCACAAAGAGCGGGTGCGGCGGTCGACAAACTACCGGTACTTAGTTTAATGCATGGGCAAATTACCCGCAAAACTCTTATAATAATTCAAATGGATATGCTGTAATAAAAAAAAAACCTTGATCGTTCACCAAAATGACAATGACCTATGCTGAACTCTAATACACCCTTAACCTTCCAAATAATACTAATTCCGTTATTAGTGTGATACGAGTAAGCTAAAATTACATTAGACACATGTTCGAAGTGAATTACATATATCCTTAACATAATATATATCATACGAGAGAACCTCTCTTGGTTGTTATTAAAAAAATATATACTTAGATAAAAGGGATGGTTTCTCCTTGAGACGAACTAATACATATTGAAGGGATAGATTAAACTTGGATACCAAAAGAGGTCACAGCTAGATACAATGATATTTTCTTAAATAAAATCATTAAACTGGATAAACTGGAACATTTTTCGATCGTATCACCATAACTTTGTTAAAAAAAAAAATTGGTATTCATAAATAATTTTTTTATTGATATTTTCAAAAAATGCATAATCTGGAAAAGTAGTGCGATAGATAGATACAGGAAAAGTGGAACAGGAAAGAAAATTTATACAAAATTTTACACATAAAATGCATAAACACCATAGAAACGGGAAGGTCTGTATTATAACTCCCAAGGGTAAATACTTTTTTTACTCGTAAACGCGATGTTTTTAATTAAAGCCTTCATATAATAAATAGTACCTAAGGCTTAATCAACATTAGGCGTACGGGACAATACAACGAATTATTTATTCCCTTTGATAAAATAACGCTGTACTTTCGAATTTTTTTTTTACGAAAGTTGTAGGATAACTCTAATGCACCAATTACTAGAGATCTGTAGTGACATTATTATTAAAAAGCAATAGTTATTGAATTAGAAAACGGTAATACTCCGTTGTATACGACTTGTAACTGTGGGTTCGATTCCTATTGACCATTTTTACTTCGTAACGACGAGACGAGCGGGACGGTCACCTTATGATAAGTAATACGCCCACCTATAACAACGTGCACTAGTTAGGATTACATAAACAGCACCACATTGTGCTTATCGCCTTATTACTTAGCATGTTAAGTGTTGTTACCTAGTAATTACATTAGTTATAGCGCCTTTCAAAGCGGAACACAGTGATGTTTGCACACTACCGTTCGGCGGCAGGAACAAGCGCAGCTGTAGTATCTGCTTTGCTATCATTTACCTATTACGGCAGCCGAGGCTTACCACCAGTAAAAGACCATGTTACATGAACAACAAGATTCGAAAACATGGAACAAACATGCTCTTAACTAGTGAGGTATATATCGCGCTGACTGTATCTTTGTGTAAGATGTCTCTGAATCCCAGAAATGACAACATTAAGAAGCATGCGTGCAAAATGAATATTCTTAATATTGTATCTTTCGTAATAGTTTTTTTTGTTGACAGTACTATGGTCCTTATTAATTTTTTTTAAACTTTAAATAGCACTACACACAGATGAGTTTTGTTTATGTACTTGGAAAGACTAGTAGAAAATAACTTCAAGCTAAAATGTACGTTTTCGGTAAGTACTTTTAACTTAAATTACTATACATATACTATATACTATAATAAGTAATTAAATAAAATGGCTGATTGAAAGTATTACGCGACTGTTTACTAATCTGTTCTACAAATATAGACAGACGGACTCACTGAAAGAATTTGATCGGAATTGCGTGGGCGTGGGCGGGCACAGCGCGTCACCGGGCAGGCTCCCAGCGCTGACGTCACGCAACTCCCCCAGAGAGGACGACCGAAGCGACGGCAAGGAAAAGTTCACCTCTTTCGTCCTAGGAATAAATTACAACTTTTGTTTATAGAAATATTTACGTAGCCCCACGGCCCAAGCATTATAAAATTTGGTATATATATATATTTGTTTTAAGCCTGGTCCTTAAATGTATAAATTCTTACGAAAGCATTTTTAATAAAATAAATTTATACAGTTTATTTTAAAATTATTCAGTCGCCTCTACCTAACAGAATTCTGTTTTATGTACTTTGGTGTACAAATACACAGAGGCTTTAAAAAAATTGTAGAGAACATTTTGTAATGCTTACGTATAACATGGGGCTGTGACGTCATGCGGCGGATATACCAATATCGGAGGTGAAGGTACAGGCGATGGGCTATTCTTACGACGGCGTGCCACGAACACGCCCGCCATTACGATCAACAGGACCAGCGCAGCGCTCGCTCCACCAAGAGCTACCAATACTGCCTCTGAAACAAGATTTAGTTATTAAGGATATTACTTAGTTATTATGAGTGTATTACGATGATCTAATAGTTTATGTGCTAATTTTTGTTAATCACTGATAGGTTTATAGATGATAGGTTTAAGTAATGAACAAAGGGATGAACTCACTATCACTTCGGTTTGCATATTACACGTTACTCGCCTTTATTACAAAACCACAACGTGTTTACCGCCAGATTAGCTACACTACGTTATACATTTGTAATATATCCTTTGAGCAATTTAAATTAATTAAATAATAATTTGACATAACAAAGTCCTTACTACTACCTAAGGAAACAACAAAAGTACATGTGTCCGTCTGTAGTGTCATAACTTCTAAAGCTGAAGATGGAACAAATTGATCTGGAAAATCTATTATATATATAGGAGATATTCAGAGATTCATTGATGCGAAGACTCAAAATTTGGTAGAGATATTACTTCTGCCAATCAGCTAAGAAAAGATTTTACAATTTTTTTTTTCTAAAGGTGGTTGCGAGGGTCTTGATAAAGGTATGATCGCCCGGGAGGCGAATTGCCGCTGAGAGAATTTTTTTAGAAATTTCAAGTATAAATTTAAAATTTTCGAAGAAAACTGATCAAGTAATATAAAACTTTACATTAAATATTTTTTTACAAAAGTCATAAAAAAAAATTAAAGAAGTAACATATGTATAAACTAAGATTATATCAACAAGTAAGTGTTCATTGATAATATTATAGTTACTAAATAAAAATCATCTGTTACTACTGTTTTTAATAAATATATATGTTTATGTATGTATATATGCATATATTTATATGTGTTTTTGTATATGTATATTCGTGTGTTATATATTATATTGTATTTATTTGGTGCACCTACCTCATCCTCTCTGCATTACCTAAGGTAGATTGGAAGATAAATGCGAACGGCATTAAGTCCGCCTTTACACGAGGTGTATAAAGTTAAATATATAAGTAAATAATTACTAGATGTTGAAGTAAATTGACAAGCTGCATATTATGGAAATGAAATATATTATGTCGCCATAACACTTTTATGACATCATTAAACGGCTAGACTCTAGGAAAATAAGTGTGTAATAAAACACAATACATGAATCACGTAGTAAAAGTAATCTTACTGTAATGGGAAACGTGAACATGTTAATATAAAGACAGTTTAATTTAAAGTATTCCTATTTTTTTAATCATCCCTATGCTCCACTTCGAAGAACAGTTTTAGGCGCAATTTTTTTTTCACCTCATTATAAAACTTTGTAGCGAGGTATACAAAAGGAGGGGTAAATGCCTGTAGGCATTCTCTACCAACCAACCTTCATTGGGGCGAAATGTTGTGGTACGTGGTAATTTAAGCACCGACTTAAAACTGTATTAATAAAAGTAACATATGTAAATAGATATATATATAATTGTATATACAAATAAATAAATACATATATATAATATATACGAATAATAATCAGGTCAGTATCAAATTCACCAATACTAAGGCTCTGAAGGACCTTAAACGATTGTAGAGATGTGAATTGCATTTAGACGTCAGCAAATTTTATTAAAAAAAAAAAATGGATATTTTTCAATAATGTAACTTAATATGTGATATTTAAAATGTGATCATTATTATATTATTATTTATATAGTTTGTTTTAAAGTTATTTTGTGTATGTGGGACTAGCACGTAAGCAATCCTTACGTATATATAATACATTGCCTGTTTATGATATAGACTTGTATAGTGTAAAGAATTGTTCACTAGTCGTTATAATAAAATAAAATCATCCTAATCATCGCATCATGTCATAGTTCTCCGCGGTTGGACATGGGCGTCTCCAATCGGTGCCCAGTACGGTCAGATGCCATGTTTCCAACGATTTCCTGCATCGGTACCAAGTCGCTGGTTTCATCTACTTTCTTGGAATATTTGTTGTTCCCAATTTTTATTTCTACATTAGTATGCAATCAGCAATTTCGTTTATAGAGAAATCTTTAAATATTTGGTTAGAACTTAGATATTAAGACGATCTTAATATTTAAATGATTGCGAATTTCCTTTTCCAACAAATATTAATGTTATCGAGTAGGTTAAATATGTATGTAGGTTAACATTGACCCGGTTTTCGCATCACCGTGGCCTAGTAACCGCTTCTAACACTTAAAAGAAGATATGTTACCAGACTTGTGACTAACACCATGATACATTACTGGGACTCCGATGTAGAGCGATTTAAGCGGACATTGCCCAGAATTTTCGTACCGTATTGGTGACATTAAACCCACTTTTTCAATTTGGGGACTAGGCGTGTACTCCTCGAAGACCCAGCGATTGTCCAAAATAATAAAAGATATAGATTATATAAGAACCGAAAAGAGTCCCTGGTGTTTGTATATACTCGTATTTTAAGATTAAGAGCTACAGCGAAGTATAGTCAATAAAAACTTTTTACAGCGGTAAAATTATACGTTACGTATGTCGTCGGTCGACAGCAAGTGAATTATAAATATGAAGACGTTATTCCAAGACTTATTTTCCCACAAGGTACGTAATGTGACGATCAATTAAAATTTTACAATATCCATAACAAAAATAGAAATAATATTGGAATATAACTAGAATACACGTATACCTATTTATACATACTATACTTGGTACCTTGTAATTATAATACAAAGGATCAATATTAAAGTCTTACCACGTAAATTAATAGCATTTGCTATTGAGAATTCAGCTACGGAGCTCGTGGTGGCTGCTTGTTCGTATTTCGGTTGTGGCGCTTCCGTTTCCAACTTCCCTAATACTTCAACGTGCTGAGAAGCGACGAAATCTCCGTATTCAGGTCGATTATCGTAGTAGTCCTCATTTGCGTTATCATCTGTATCATAACCTATGATGATTAGTAGATTTTTTTATATTATATTGTATAACTAAATCTGAAAAATATGGTTGGTACTAATCTTTACAAATATATATAATCGAGAAAGCTAAATTTTATAGTTTCTTATCGTTTTTATGTTAACTATTCACACCCTTGGTCACTGAAGGACGGAAATTACAAATTTACTAATGACATAATTATTACTCATAGAACTTCCCCGTTAATTTTTTTTTGCAACGAAGCAACGAAACGAGGGGGATGTTCGCCTAATGTTAAGTTATACGCCTATCCATAACAATGTGGCCCTAGTTAGGATGGTAAACACTGTACTACATTGCGCTCGTCGCTTTGAGACATGAAAGATTAAGTCTTGTTACTTGAGTAATTTCACCACAGCTACAGCGCCCTTCAAACCGGAACGCGGTCATGTTTGCACACTACTGTTTTGCGGCAGAAAAATAAAATCCGCACAATACTATTTGAAGGCACAAATAGGCTCTATAGTGATACCTATTTAGATGGTCTTCGGCAACAGAGACCTTATACTACTTTTATTATACTGAATATAATTTTGGATTTACTATTACTCCCTGTTTACTTTTACCTACGAGTATTTAAATTCTTACCTGCATTAAAGCCGTCTTCTTTTACAACTTCAATAGGATCAATAGGCAAGGCATACCAAGGTCTCCTTGAGTAAATCTTCTTGCTATTAACGGTCCGCTGCTCATCATCAACGTCCCGATAACTCGATGGAGACAGGTTTAACATCTCTAATCATCTGACGAGACCTGTAACAAAATCATATTTATTATTGAACCTCTAAATCCTAACTAAATATTCGATACAGCAGAAATGTAAATCTTTATTCCAGAGGAAACTTTACAGGATTGATGGAGAATAAAAGCTCTAAAGATAGGAACAATGGAAAAAGTAAAAGCTTTCGTTTAACAATAGGCTCTATTGCATAGACTACGTATCTAATCCGAATTGTATGAAGGTTCTAGCAAATTATATTAAAATCAGGGTCAAGGTATTTTTATATTTATTAGTCACACTTTTACTTTACACGAGTACATACAGCATGTATTACAATAGTACTAAAAGATGTGTCTTCACTTCTATCTGTGTGATGTGTTTTCTAATTAAGTAAGGTATTAAGTACATACGTTTAGAAATCAAATATTTTTACCTTTAAAGATTTATTAATTTATTAATATATTAATAAGTATACAAACTATACATATATTACACTATATCTAGGGATAACATATTTCAACACTTTAACAAAGCGAAGTTATATAGCAAATAATGTTTCATGAATATTTTACGAGTTTACATTTCCTCCTTTCCCCGACTGCACGACCGGAAACTAAAATCAAGGAACTTGGTAAACCTTTTTAAAATAACTTGTCGCTGGCAGAGCCAGGCAACGGGCTGACTTGCCTGCATACATCTAAATTTAACGAGGCGTATGTATAACTTATATATTTAATATATTTAAATTATGTAGAAATATATAACCTTTATATATTTCTACATAATTCTTTTACTTTAAAAACTATAATTGTAGCTTTAAAACAATAGAGTCATAAACATTAAAAGTACCTGAAAAAACATGTTCATTTAAAAGAGAAGATAAATTTGCAATATATAACTCGTGTACGAAAACATTAATAATTATTTATAACTTAAACTAAATAATATTATTATTTGAAAGTGATATTAAAAAAATATTAATAACTGTAATAGATGGAAACAATCTTTTTAGTGGACACAAAATACCGCCAGGGGAAATCTAAAACATTTACTCAACTAACGTACTATATAAAGGAATAACGTGATAAAGTATTCTCTAATTCAATTTTTCTTTTAGATTAGCGAAAAATCTCATTATTCCGACCTTTTTATATCTGAATAAAATATCATTAATACATATAAATCTTATAAAATATCCAATAGTAAAAGCAAGGGTAATAAGACATTTTATATCTTAATGCAAGGGAAGGCGTGTAGTGCTGTGTAAATATCCTGTTTCTAGGCAAATGTATATCTTACTATCAAGTAGGTCCTATTCGTCTCGTTGCTTTATTGCATAAAATATTGCAACTTATACCTATAATAGTTTCATTTTGCACTTAATAGTTGTAAGCCCCAAAGACGTTACGTTTTATGTCCTAATACAATATGCTCTTAAAAGAAAGATGCTTAGTGACATAACTGTCTCCTTCTTATGGACAGACGTATCATTTAACAGGTTAAATATCTTAAATGGAAACTGAAGAAGTGAATTATATGTGATATATTTAACTTCTTCACATAAAAAAATATATTTTTTTTTTGAGTAAAAATTATTTAGTTTTTGTGCTTTTGTACACACTATGTAATAATTACTTTCTTTAAAATCTCAGTTTATTCACACTACCTGTACTCGTAGTCCTGGAATAAGGACTTGGCATATGAAACATTTGGATGGCTCTCATATTATGGTATAGCTAACGTTGAGCGGCTGTAATTCATACAATAGTCGAAGATTGTTTTTTTTTTTTGTATTGGGAAAAGTTACTTGGTATTATGAACATGAAGGAATTAATTTATTGTTATACATGTATCCTTTTCAATCTTTTTCTTTACTAAGTATAATGGTCTACAAAGAAATATGTAGCTAAACCCCTAGCAAATAACTTTATTTATCTAGGGATAACATATTTTTCCATTTAAAGGTTCGGCAGGTGGTCCAAAAATAATAGTCTAACCTAACCGTCTCAAGAAAAGATAAATATATTTCGATACTTGTGTGATGTGGTTGGATTTTTGGATTCCAATAGACACCTTAGATGTTTTATAACTAATGCTTCAGTAAAATTTTGTATAATTATCTAATCTTTCTAATTATTTATTGTTATTGGATTTCGTGTTTAATGATGTAAAGTATTTTCTATAGCTATCTGAAGTATAGAAAGATAGCTTTGATGCTAAGTGATGACAACCTACAACCGCAAAATCCGAATCGTTAAAATTGTTTCATTGTTAAGATCGCTTTTAGTACAATTAACGTAGCTCTATAACTCTAACTTGCGATACTTTTACGAACTTTACGCAATTATAAAAGATTTTCTCCCTTTGTAGTTGTGTTCGTGTTACTAGTTTTCCTCATATGACATTATTGAGCGGGTTATTGCGATATATTGGAACTAATAAAAATGCTACTAACATAACATATTAAACGTGAGAAGATGTTTCGGATAATAAATAATTATAACTTAAAAAGAAGATAAAAAATAGATATCAATCACTATTGAAAAAAATGTTCGATGTTATAAAAATTATCATACCTCAGCCACATGTGTTGGTTAATTATAAAAAAACACTTTGTAGAGGTCTTCAAGTGGGGTGCGGAGATCAGGAATTAATACTTATAATACTAGTAGTAGTTCCTCCCTCTTAGTATTATGAAGAGACCCAGAGAGATTCAGTTGATGGATATAATTGTTTACTCTGTAGTGACTTGTTGAGCAAAGAAAGTAAACAAAGATGTATGATCCTTATAAGGAATTGCGCTATGATAAACGATAGCGTGATTTATTGTTTATGGTGGCGCCATCTGTTGGGTTGCTTAAAAACTTCTTATCCTTTTTATATAAAATAATATCTGTATATATGTACTTATACCTACACTATAAAACATTAGTTATTTGCTAATGAAAAATCCTTTCAAAATCAGTTCAGCCACTTAGAAGTTAAGCTGTTATTAGTAACAGCTAATTGTCTATTCTCTAGTATTAGTATAGCTAATAATCTATTCTAGTCTATTAGTAGACAGATAAATATTTTTTTTTTTACTAATGTTTTGATGAAAATAGTTATACTAAAATAATTTTATAACAGATTTCAATTCACGAATTCTGAGTATATTTATTCACATAACAATGCTCTTCGCTGCTCCTCATGCTGTAAAACGTTTACGGCTTTGTTTACGTACAAACTTATCTTATTTTATGTTAATACAAAAGATTATTATAAATGAAATAAACAGCTCTATGTTTCCACTATTGGGATACATGATTTATTTCACAAAGAGAGTTAATACCATTGATCCACCTCGATGGCTAATTGGAGGTTAGTTATATGTTAGAGGTTATATGTGCGCGAAGGCTGTTGTTCTCGGAACATGTCTATTTGCTTACGATGTTTTCCTTCAGGGGTAGCTAAAGCTTAATGAAGATTGAACCTAACAAATACGAAGCATGTAACCTACATATAAACCGAACTAATATAATTTTTTTTTATATGGTAGAGAAAAAAACTTGCAACTACTATTTTAAAGAAATTCATTCATCGAACAAAAAACTAATGTATATGATTATTATATTTAACGCAGATGGTACATAAATGTTACCATTAAATTTTACGATACAAGTTAAGTAATTTAGTGGAACAAGCATAAGTTTTGCTTTATAACAAACTACAATAATAAAATAGCGGCTTATTCAAGTACATATTGCGTGGTTAAAACATGTTGAAGTTGTAACGGCTTGAATAACTTAAACAATATTTTTCATAATGTTTGAACTTTAATTAAAAAATTACTATAAAGTTGGAGTAAAATGGTTAATGAGAAAAGTTTACGTTTTTGTTGATTAATAAAGAAGTTGAAAATGTTAAACTTTGTATAATAAATTTTAAAGATAACTTCTTTTATATAACAAAGTTACGAGATAGGTGGGACATTCATCTGATAGTGTATATTGCCTGAACATAACAATGTGGTGTGGTTAAGAAAGTTTATTCAGTAACATTGCTTCGCTTTGAGAATTAAGTTATTTAACTTTGTTACCCATGTTACGCATCAAGAACATAGTGTTGCGTCTCTCCTTTCATTTTGCTAACAGCAAAGGATTGGATCAATGTGTCGTCACAGTTTCAGTCTACATATGATTTAGTTAGGAGACATGTGAATAGACTTCTAGAATAGTACGCATAAATACCAAGTATTATATATCCTTGTACGATCAGGTTCTCTTCATTCAAAGAAGCGATGAGACTAGCAAGTCTTTCACCCGATTATAGGTAATACTGTCCATGTCAAGAATGCGCTAGTTAAGATGACATACACAGCACCACATTTTCCATGTGGCCTTGAGACATAAGACATTAAGACTCGTAACCTCAGTAATTTCATCAGCTATAACGTCCTTCAAACTAGAACACAGTGATGTTTGCATACTAGGATTTGGCGGCAGAAATTGGAGCTGTGGTGGTAAGTATTAAGATCGTCTCTGGCAATAGTGATCTACAACTAATAAGTTAGTTATTAAATTAAAAATTCTACATAAAAAAAGTAAGTTCTCTTCTTAAAGAAGCTTCCAAGTGGAATATAATAAAGTTTGCACACTACTGTAGGCCTGAGAAGTACGCGATGCGATGAAACAAACTTAAATCTATTAATTAATTATCCAGTAACGGGTTTTATATAACATGTACGTTCATTGAAATGTAATTCCATACACAGCATTCATCATTCATAACTTGATATATCCGCGCCGGAAATAAATGAAACGGATAGAAATTCGTTACGCATGAAATTGATTGAGTTTCATTCAATCGCAACGACACTTATAAAGCTTTCACACGTTTTTTACTTTTCACATATAAGTTGAAAACAAAATTACAACGAACAAATTAAAAATAATCTAATTGCTGTTGACTAAATTGAACATTATTTGATATATTAACGAATCCTAGATCATAACATTGTCATGATAATTATTGTAAATATGTCACAGTAAAACCTTGTTAAGAGAATAAAATGTGTTAATTAATAAATAACATTAATAGCATAAATATTTAATACAAACAAAAACAGATAACCAACGGCTCTGACATTTAACACTGAGAAAACCGTAACAAATAAAGGAAAAAAAAAATTATATCCATAATACCTACTAGTTTTTTTTTGGAAAAGATGACTTTTTTTCTTTGTGAAAGATAACTTAGAAGGTTGTAACTTAAATTCATTATTTTCATATATACGATATACATACACAGTGATTGAGAAAATCAATAAATTGTGTTACGTACATTTTTATGTCAGGTTCGTCTAGCCCATGGTCATGACTTATGAATAATCAACTCACTCCACTTCATCATCGACTTGGATATGAATATTTCAAATTTATAAAAACTTTAATCCTTTATTTTAAGTTCATAATTTAATCGTTTAATTAATCGTAGACTTTAGTATTAATTAGACAAAAAAAATATTTTATACACAATTAGGGAACCTTTAATAAATATCCAGACAAATCCTGAAAGCAATTTTAAGAGAATATAATTAATTTTCATGAAACGTTCCGTAAGTTTAAGCAAGTTTTATTGTAACGAGAAAATTTACTAAAGTTTAAACAAGCTATTAAACAGAAATATATACAATTGAAGTGCTGTTCGTTTTTTTTTCTGTAAAATAAGATGCACTTTTAACTAGCTATGGAGATATCAAGAATTTTCGTAAGCAGAAACTATATCAAAATCTGTTTGCTTCCTACCGTAGATATTTAGTTTCTTTAAATAACAAAAAAAAAATTAATAAATAGTAAAACCTCTCATTGTACATAAAATCTATTAAAAAGAAGTTTATGGTTTTTTCACAAAGAGGGTTGCCAACATAAAGGTATACTTTATATGCGACCCTAGAGTATAAACAGGAGATATTTCTTTGTGAGTAATCGACATTACCCTTTTCCTCATATGTTACTCTTTCTACTCAATTTACTGTCCTCGAATCATGATGAAAAAAATTACTCTATAATTACACAAAACTTGTATTTCATTTATTTGTAATTCTGTACTAAAATTATAATATTATTTTATAACACAAATATCCTCAAATTATATTTAAACGTTCAATGGGTTTAATGTTACGTACTTTGTAGGGTAGGTATTTAATATAATGCAATTGTGCGTTGCATTATCAAAACCATTAACGGTAAGCCGAGAGGTTATACATCAAATTTGTGGGTATTATCAATTAATTTGAAACAAGTTTAAAATATAAATAAGCATAGAAAACTCAATAAATATAAAATTTTCCTGAAATCATACATAATTAAGATTGTCATATTACTTATTTTTTGTCACTTTGTCCTTTATTCATAAAATTTATTATAATTTAGTTTTGTAACAATGGGTCTGTAAATATCCCATAAAATTCTTAAATATATTTAACATCTTAAATATATAGAGTAGACAAAAATTTAGATAATATAAGTTTGATAAATTTAATCAATAAACTATTTTTCTATATCAAGCGGTTAAATTAACACGATTTTACAAAAGTATCTAAAAGTGCGTATTACCAATAATATTTTCAAAGTTCACGTCAATTAGTTAAAAATTTGTTTTTGAATTTTTTATATTGAAATTTAAATAACATAATATAAGAAAAATTTATTATTATATTTGTGTTTGACTATAAACAGTTTACTTGTTTCCAGACGGTGAAAGGTGTTCAGAAAGACATGAGAAGTAGTTGTTTTAAACTCTGACACAGGTTAAGAAGTTAGAGTTTTGTACTATATATACGGAGAATAACTACAAGTGCTCTGCACCTCCTGCAGCACCTTGAATGGAATAATTTAATATCAATTGTACATTAAAGTGAAATACGGCACGATTCGGAGACAGGGTGACCTTACTTTGAAAATGGCATCAGATCCATTTTCATTCGGACGTATAAATAACATGTCTTCGCTCCGAAAAGCTTAACTATTTTCTACGACCTTTCCCAGATTCTGTTTTGTATTACAAACGACTGCGATTTGTTTGCACTATTATTTGTATTGTATTATTTAATTATTATTATTCATTTAATTATTACAAATCATAAATTAGCTAGTAAATTAACTTATCAGTCATTTATCTATTCCAGCTTAATAAATTTAAAAAAAATGCTTAGTTCCTAAATTAGCGTTACTGATTTAGTTATTAAATTAAAAGCCTTTTTAATATAATTAGATGTAAGTTATTAAAATTCTAATTCATTATTAAGTATCACTTCTTTTAATAACAGAAAGGAAGATAATTCATCTTCAATTGAAAAAAGGAAGTTAACATAAAGTTCAAATGATAGGGAGCGCCGTGACGTATTTAATAAATATGTAATTAATGCTTTTAATTATTATAAAATATATTAAAACATTACAACATATTATAATTAATATAACATAACAAATATAATATCATGCAGCTATAACTAAACTCCGTATCTAGATTAAATACAATGACCGAAAGGAAAAATCGAGGAAAATAAATATTTCTGGTACTATTCGCAAATGCAGACTAAAATGTGGTAGTAAATAAATTTACTGATTTAAATTCCGTGGAGTTACCAATAGAGGCTGGTGCCTCCGGACCAGTTATTTTAATTTGTATTCATAGCACCGTTGGACAGCACAGACTAAACCATAACGACGTTATTGATTCAGCCTTTATTTTTAGTTTTTCGTTAGGTAAAAACATGAAACATAATATATGTATACATAATGAGTAGTTTATTTAATTTTCATACTAATAAATAAATAAAATATTGTTTAACATGGAGAGGAATTTTCTTAAATAATCTAAATTTTTTATTGTCTAAGGTAAGAAATTAGATTACTATTTATTGGCAGTTGGTCTCTGTTACCGGTGACCATCTGAATGGGTCCGCAGCGGCTTTATTACCGCCAAATAATATTGTGCAAATATTACCGTTCTGGTTTCCAAGGCGGAACTAGTGAAATTACTGGGGTAACGAGACTTAACATCTTATATCTCGAGGGAGCGAGGACAAGGAACTGTGTATATCATCCTAACTAGCACCCAAAGAAGAGAAGTTGTTTGATTAACAATGAAGAAAGCACTATCTATCTGTATGTCAGTTGCTTTCAGCCCTGGAGAGTAGGAATAGAAGTAAAGTAAGGCCTGTCTGTCGGCGACTAAAAGGGTCTATGGGTTTCGCGTGGCTTGAGGATGGGGGCTCCTATCGCTCAATAAGCGAATCCGGTTCCTTTGTTTGCCGTAGCTCACCGATAATGCTAAGCTTAAGTGTAGAGTGTCACCGGTGCATTCCGTAGGAAATTCCGGTGACCCGCCTAATGCTGACAGCACCTAGTAGTTTTAATAGGTAAAAATCTTACGTAATATTGACTTGTTCCCAGAAACAGGAATCGTTTGAAAAATTCTCCCCTATACATACAGTTGGTTTGTATCCAGAGACCTTCTATGTTACACCAAAGGGCCTATTTTTGACATCAAGCAGTAAGTAGTGTGCAAACAACATTATCTTGAACAGCCTCTTAACTAATAAAGTCACTTGGGTAACGGGACGTAAAACTTCTAATGTCTCATATAATGCACCTTTGTATACATATAATACTCCTCAATATAACGCATCTTTATGGTTAAAGAAATTTCTATTCTCATAAATCATATTACCTTGTCGCCTTCTCATAAAGTATCTATCACTATTTGTTATGAAAGCTTTCACTTTGCACCGTATAACACAAAAATGCATTTGGGGAACCGCTTCTTCTTAGAATTTATATGAAAGTGCATGCTATAATATAACCAGGTATAATATTTTATAGCTTGCAACACTTTTTTAAATTTATGTGATAGTAAAATTAGCAGATTCTTCCGTCGTAGACTCAAAAGATGATAAATTTTTAACTCTTTTCAGATTTTTTTTTGTAAATCTCATGTTTTCCGGATTATTTTTTTTTCTATCGTTGATAAAACAAAGAGGTGGCTTTTTAAACAAGCCTGTCAGAGAATATATTGAAACCCTGATATACTTCAGAGAGCGAACATCAAAATTTAGATGTCATCTGATGGACTTACGTTTAGGTTACCTAAACTAACTTGGTTATTGTACTTATTTCTGAAAAGCCTGCGAGGCAATTCTTAGCTAATTAATTCTTGTTAGAAATTAATCGTAATTTAATAAAATCATAACTCAAATACTACTAATTTAAGTATAATAAAACAATTAAACAGGATTTAAAGCATACTATTATTAGATTTTAATTGTTGTTTTAGTATGAAGGGTATTACGAGATAAAAAATTTAGTATACCTATAATGTAGTGTACCTAATTCAGTATACCTGTAATTGTATTATAAAAAAACATTAAAGCGACATTATAGGTTATAATATTTCTTGACTAATGATTAGTTTTATCCACCTTATAGAAATAATGATGATGATTTATTAAAGTTAAATTTGAATATCTGGATTTGTTTGTATTCCTTAGGTACGTACCATCTATACTTGTTTATTCTTTATCTACGAACTATATGTAATTGTTTATTTTTTTAATTTGTTACATATTTAGATATTAACATCGGGAGATAAATAAAATTTATTCATTTTTGATTATCAATAAAAGCTTTATTTGTATGCACAAAATTTGCATAATTAAAGTTGTAGCGTTCATTCAATTTACTTTTCCAATCTTAGTATTCCTTTATACGTCTATCCCTTATTATTGAGTGCTTGGAATCTAAAGTGAATTGAATTTATGCAAATAGAAGCTTTATTTTATTACTTGAGAGTGAAATTTATTTCAAACCTCTTTCTTATTATCATTTAAAAGGAAGTTAAACAGTCCACTTTTTATTTTTACAGTAACAACGTCAGTGCCGCAATCGAGAAACGGAGCAACCGGAAATATTTGCAATCGTTGTAATGAGATTTCTTCTTTATACTTGGCATTTCTTGGTTAAATTTGGCTTTCATAAGACAATTTCGCGAAAGATAGCTGCTTCCCGTAATATTTTCTATAAGTAGGTATGTACAGGTAGCTAAACAAATGTTCTGCAACGGAAATTAATAAAGAACTATCAATCGCTGTACAAGTCAATTTGTAGTCAGTCTTTTCGCTTCATCACCGGAAGAAAGACTGCTTTGTGTAGGAAAAAAATTTCACGAATCTAGCAAAAAAAAAATTATTTAAAGAGAAAAATTTAAAATAATAAAATAAAAACAATTAAATCTAAGTGATAAATTATTTACGTACTTTTTAATCTTATTGTTAGTACGTAAATTGCATGTAAAATAACAAATGGAAATTAGAGTATTCCAATATGAGAAATTCAAAAATATCTATTTCACAAATTAAAAAGATATCCTTGAAACAGACTATTTTTGTTATAAATAATAATAAATATTTTTAATAACAGCTAAGAACACTATTTATTAAATTACCTTCCCGAGAAATATTTGTTAGAATTCAGTGCGACGGTTTAGAAATTGCAAAGCCACAGACAGGTACAGAAGCAAGACTTAAGTATTTCCACCTCCCTTAAAGTATATTACAAACACCTGTTTACTAAAACTGTTGTTTACGCCCAATAAAGTGACCGTCTTTACTTATAACTTAATGTGGAAGACAAGATTTGTCCATTAACCTCAGCGCAAGTTTACGTACAGTTTACAAAGCAGAAACAGTGCTCCTTGTTTTCATTGTATTGCTTTAGTATTGTAATATAATAATTCAAATGCTAGTTATAACTATACTCCAGGACTGTTACAAGACAGTCAAATGAAACTGTAACTCCACTTGACTGAATATATTCGGTTGTTCTGTACCATAAACTTTTGGATTTTTGCAACATCAATGAACTCAGAGCCAATGGATCACATGAGAACCTATAGAATACAAAGAATATTAACTTTCCTGGTACTATTTGTGATGTCTTTTTTAATGGGATTGTTATGTGACAAAAAAATGGTACATACGTTTGTAATGTTATATTTAATGGTTGGTTTAAGATACCAGTACGAAAGGGCGTGGATTCGTGTCAGCTGTCACCATGTAATGATACGACGGTCTCGCTAAAACTGCTTTATTTTCTTTCCACTGCTTTTTCATACTATTTGTAATACAATTTTAATATTTATAACGGTTGTATAAATACCTTCCCAGTATATAACACTTATCTATAACAACTTATTCCGAGAAGAATACGCTGAGGTACTACCGATTCTGATTAAACAGATGTTTGTGACAGGTGACGCTGGTGATGCTCTACCATAATGAAACGTACGTGGAAAATCGTGGGAGTCGCGTCGGTACTGTTGCGACCTATTCCCTCTGGGCAGTTGACTTATAATGTCATTCACCCACGTAATTAATAAGGTATTTAAATAATTAAAAAGAGAAAAAAACGGCCATCAAACAATGTACTATACGTTTTTATTCCCCTTTAATCATGATATATGTTCAAAGTAACATCGCCCTTGTCGTAACACTGCGTATCGTTATCTCCGTAATAGCTACAACGTCTTTCAACCCGGTACATTGTAATGTTTGCACTTTATTGCTTTAGGGAAGAAATACGAGGAAGGTAAAAACCTTAAGGTTATATTAAGAATAAAGTGTAATATAACACGAGTACAATTCGTGGTAATAAATTTATAACCGCTCTCGATTAAAGACAACCTGAATTTGTCAATCCCTTCATTAAACCAATTAATGGAAGCATTAATAAAATTTTGACAATTTTAGACAAATTGTGCTTATATAGCCGGAATAAAAAAAAACGAGATACGAAAAGTTTTTTGTACAAACAATCTTACCGGTCATAACCAAAAAAGAGTTCACATATATTTAATCAAAATAACATACTTAAATCAATAACACCATTTTATATAAAAATATTTCACGGTTTTTATATATATATATATGTATTATATTAATATTTTAGTGGTAAAACAAATATTTTTTGTGCCTATCTACAGATGTATTCTGACTTTCAAAACTTGTTTATACTCATACATAATATTCTAAAATGTATTTTTTATAGATCTACAAAATGAGTAGGAGGATGTGATTTTTGAACATCACATTATTTCTATTAAAAAATGTATATCTTAATAGTTATTTGATTGAGATTTGTACAATAGGAGTATAAAAATTATAACGTATGATAACGTAATTATGACATACTTTAGTTACTCTTACGTTTCAACTAGAGTCAAGAGGCGACTACTTAGATCATTTCGAGCCTTCAAATTATCTTAGAGCCGTTCTAACCATTAATTTTGATCAAAGAGCGTAAGCTAACAAACGTTATCAACAACCCTCGAGGGGCCCTGATGATTTATATACTGCCTTGGCTCATTTACTAACCATTAAATTTATATGATTTCTTTGTTGTAAATTTTAATCAAAAGATTTTATAAACGTACTTCTTTGAATGTTGGAAACGATCATTTATAAATCTAACATAATTTTCTCCTTTTTATTAAGCTTTTACCCTTATTAAGAAGACCCAGAAAAGCATTGTATCTAAAGGCAATAGAGAAGAAGCTTCCCAGATATTTATTATTCATAGTTAAATTTGATTTATTTACTACTACAGTGAAAATTTGTATAACAATTATAAAGCAAATTTACAATAGACACAATAGCAACAAAATATATTTCTTTTATTTATAAATATGAAATGATGCAGTTTTATACCATCATCATAATCATCAGTCGATAGAAGTTCGCTGCTGGACTTAGGCTTCCCCCAAAGATTCCCACACGATCGGTTAGGAATTCATATGGAGGGATTTTTTTTTGTTTTGTCATTTCCCACCACGCTGGCCCAATGCTGGTTGATGGGATAGTTTTTATTATTATAATTAATTATAATAATAGTGTAACGAAGCTCGCCATACCTACTAGCAGGGTAGAGATGTTAATACAAAAATGAAGAAGCTCTGTTTACGCATATTTCTAGAAAATTAATTAATATGTAGAACTAAAAGTAAATACAATTAAAAAGTTTGTTAAATATTACTATGTATAAAACTTATGCTAATTATAGAACGATCATAAATTTACGAGTATATGATAACAAATGGGCATTCTTTATACAATTCTTATTTTATTGTTGATAATATTCCAGAGGTCCAGGTTTTTATATTTAACACATGTTAAGGGAAGTTTTTTTTGTTTACCACAATTTAGACCATTCTTTTAAATAAGAATTCACTTGATCTATAGTAAAGCTTTGAAGGAACCCCCAACATGGTAAGTTGTTCAATTCCTTTGCTATTTTGCATTATAAAAGAAAATCTAAATCTCTTTGTACGGACGATGAAAGGATTCTTCGTCAAACAAATCAAATATTCATTAAGTACGACGTTAATTAATAATAATACAGCACTTGGTTACTTCTTTCATTACACCATTATTATCGATCAAATCATTAATTCATTATACGTAATTACGAACGCTGCTTGTAACTTGTATGTTGATTAACGTAACATACAAGTTTAATAATAACTTACATAAATAAAAGTCACAATTGAAATTCTACAATTCATTTTCATTAACAGTACTAATTTGTTATTCTAAGAGACTTACTAATGTACCTAATTTACATATTAATTTTTGTTAGCCATTTTAACATAGCATAAATATGACGGTAAACCAATATTATTATATGAAAAAAAGTTTTTCAATTTTAAAATAACACTAAGTTGTGTGACCTAATTCTATTCATTTCTTTGAGAGCATAGACGTTTCCCATAAAATAATTCATTAATTATCAATTTAATCAAACTACTACCTACATCAGTAAGCATACACATAATAATTAGATTAATCTACGATTATAAAAGGAATCTAATATATTTGTGTCTTCCACAAACGCTTCCCAAAAATCAATAACTTCCTTTTTGAAAACGTCTACCGATACATCAACATACAACTGATAGGAAAAAGTCTACGAGAATTAATTAGAGGACTTTTTCGTTAATTTATTGGTTATATTGAAAAGGTTAGAAGGAAGCACAAAGGGAATAACCAAGCAAAACACCAAATGCCAATTAACATAAAACAAACATAACTGAACTTAGCAGTTATTATGCTTTATCAATACGAGACTACAATAGCTAATTTCATTCTAAGTGAAATAAACACTGTACAACTTTTTTACTTTGCTTTTTTTAAATGATGGAATTTTTCAACTTCTTTAATTTTTTATTAATTAACTTAATAATTTTGCTTTGTTTCATAACTCAAATTATTAAAAAAAAGATTATTATCCGTTCATGATTCAAAAATATACATTCCATGCACAACTACTTTTTTATATATTCCTACGTTTCCATCTATTGTTGTTCACGGTTAAACAAAGGCACTCTATTATTGCATATTAGAACTAAAAAAAAAAATTTAATACAATTTATTTTAGGTTATAAGCAATAGTTTCCTACGTAACTTTATTTTAAACGAATTTCAATTAAATTTAGAAATATCTTAAACTAACTCTGGTTAGTTAAGTTATTTCTAAATCAATGTCTTAGTCCTACGTTGGGTGATTGATTATCACCCTAGATTTGTATATTTATATGTATGTACCGTTGTTTTAATATACCATAATTTAATTTAGTATAATTAAATAATTTTTTACATTAAAAATTTACATTCTGTTCGCTTCATTCGTTCGTCAAATAAAAAAAAAATATATTTAGTAATATAAATCAGAAACTGTTAATTACTCTGTAACGGGTACATTAGGATTTTGACGATAGAAATGTCACAAAAAACAAGTTAATTTTTTAAAATAAAGCTTCTGGGTATAGAATACTAACACATTGTAGGGAATATTTTAATTTTCATGCTTTGTTAACAACAACAACGGCTCAACAGGCTGGCCGACACCTGAAACTCCCATGGGATAGCTAACAAACAAGCGAGTTACTTACCTGTTAAATAAAATAATCACGTGCACCGAGCCCCCAAGAAAAATTTAATATATTCGCTAAATACACACGGACATGCTTTCTCTACTTTTCAAGTTATGCTTACATAAAACACACGGTGTTTTACTTGTTGGCAATTTACACGAAGGAATACCCGCCGCCGGATCGTACGCACGGCTCAAAGGGACACGGCGAAGCAACTGTTTGAACAGACACCACCAAAGTTGCCCAAGGTATTTACTGCGCATGTACGGCCCACGGAATAAACTTAGTGCACGTACACGTTCTGGTAACTTTGATAGCTTCATTCGTAACTGCGGTAACAAGTAATATCTCCGTAGTACATGAGGGAGCGAAGTGTGACACGATGTGCATAATTACAGTAGTTAATGGTGTGACTATTACCACTTAGCCAAGATGCTTACGTATACGTTGTAATTAACTTTAAAGTTAGTGCTTACGTTGTGTTACTTTTAAATAGGTTTTCGAGTCACTGGTGGTAGGTCTCTGCTGCCGGAGACTGTGTAGGTAGATACCACCGTAGCGTCTATTTTTTCTACGTAACAGCAGTGTGCAGACATTGCTGTGATCCTGTTTAAACGGCGTTGTAGCTAATTTAATTACTGGGGTAATGAGACTGAACATCTTATGTCTGAAAGCGGCGAATAATACATATAATATCCTACTAGCGCTACGTTGGGCAGGTGCATCACTTATCATCAGGTAAACGCCCTGCTCGTGTAATCGCTTTTTTGAATAAAAAAAATACAGTAAAACCTGTTTATGTGCTGTCTTCTTTAATGTGATATACGAATTTTATCAGCGTTGACAACAATTCAGTGTTTCTTATACAAATTAATTTACATGTTGAAGACAAACAAAACAACAACAGCTTTTGACTTTATATAAAGTATAGTGCACCGGCAGAGTAAATGAGCTTGGGGTTCAAACGTCTGGAAAACCAAGTTGACGTAGATAACAATAAAATGTACGCCATCTGCATATACGCAGACGGGAGTAAGATTGATGGCAGAGTGGGGGCAGCACTTTCCGTATAGTAAGTCAATGCGGAGATTGCTGCCATCAAAGTGAAACTGTTATCTTACTGCACCGTCTACCGAGCGAAATTCTTGGCTCTGTGCGAGGCCACAAGGGTGGTATAAGTACGCCAAGAACGAAGCAAGAATACAGCGACTCAAGATCAGCGCTGGAAACAGTGAAATACCACCAATCCATGCACAACCTGGCAGTAACTGTACATGACAACATTAAATCCCATATACTCCAGAACAAGGAAATATCTCTGTTCTGGATAAAAGCAGATGCTGGTTTAAAAGGCAACGAAAGAGCAGACAATCTCGTCAAGAAGCGACACAAAAAATTAAAACAAAACCGATGTACGACTTATGCCCTTTTTCATTTGTCAATCGACAGAACCGCATGGAATCGTTTGAGGAATGGAACAGGCGCTATAAAAAGGGCGAAACCTACAAAACAACAAAGGTATTCTTTCTCGATGCCATTGAAGCATATCTATCAGGAAAATACCTACAAACAAAATAAATACACAGATCTTTACAGGACATGGCGGGTTCTCCGAGTACCTACAACGCTTCAAATGGAGAACGCGGCATGGGAATGTGAACCCAGCAAAAACGAAAAAATTGTGCATTTAATAACTTAATGCCCAGTATACGGTAAATAAAGACTAAACCTAGAAATGGAAATACAAACAAAACTACGGAAAATAAAAAAAAAAACAGAGACCTACTAACAATTAGTGATGGGTAAAACTAAGATCACTACTGATATTTTTCTTAATTGCGTGCTCTCATTGGACAAAAGAAATTATTAAATTTAAACTAACGGATGTAACATTGTTTATAATTTTTTTTAACAAATCTTGAATTACATTAATATAACATTATCAGATTAACCTTTTAAAGTTAAATTGTCGATTTACTTGTGACGTTGAGTGAGTGGAGAAGGCGTGTTAAGTAAGTAATCAGCAAACGATTTCCTATTAGAATACTTGTCATAAACTTTTGCGAAATACGAAAGACATTTAACAAACGAAGACATAAGCTCTACAGTGATTAAAATACAAATTAATATTAATTAAGAAAGTAAAACGTTTATTTCTTATATGTTTAAGCAAACATTATATATTCCTATCGAGGAAAAAACTATTATTAGTTATTCAGATAGGAAATTAATATTGTTTACAATCAAAAGTATTACAAACATCTATAGACAAGTTTAAATCAATGATATTTGAGACTTATAAAATTCATATTTAGAAACGACACTGTTCTCACTCTTGTTACTGGGTGTCTTTTATAACAAAGAGACCTTGACCATATAAAGGTTATACTATCAAGATTTTCAATATCTCTATTATATATATTGTTAAATTTAATGTTGATGTAAATCGTTAGATGCTGGGAATCGATTGAGGACAGTGTGGGCATCAATAGGCTGAAATGACAATGATATATGATTTAGTTTCACTTTATATCCTAATATATCTTATAAATCATATAAAAATGTAGTCTATGGTATATTTATGTATAACATCACTTTCTAGTCTTCGTCAGTCCATAGCTTCGTTCTACATGTACGTATTTTGTGTATAATCTTAAATATACTTTAGAAAACAATCTATTACAGATCTGATTACATTCAATAAATGTGTCAAATCTGAATAAATATATAGTGTATTGTAACGTAACGTACTTAGATGCAACTTATATAATACAAAGTAATAGCGATAGTAATGTTTACTTGTCTATATTTCCTTTTCCTTTCGCATTCACTGAATTGTCATATGAAATTATTGCGGTCCAGTAACGGAACTTGACAGGTGCACATATCTTTGTTATGTCTATGTTATTGTAATTTTTTTTTTAATTAATACTAATACGTGTATATGAATTTTCGTGTAATAATATGAATAACCAATGTTTACTTTTAAACCAAGTATTATAACTTGTTTGGATAAGTATTCTGTTGCATTTTACTGTGTTGCTTCTGGTAGAATTATTTCATTTGTATAGCTTACGTCTGTCATTTATATATAATAAAGTTAACAGCTTAAAAGATGCAGTAGCTCGTTTAATTTCCTTGGTAACGAACTTAATATCACATGTCTTTGCGTATTCATTACTTACCTATATAGTAACTACGTTTGCGACAACGTAAGCAAATAAGGTCAAGGAAGTTAGGATTTATTTCCATAGTTTTAGGGTTTATTTAATATCTCTTGTTTGTAACCTGATTTTGTAAATTGAAAGTGAAATTTATGTCTATTAAAATATAATCAGCTTAATATTCAAATATGAATGTGTCTAGTCTGGAATTCAGAGCAGAGGAATCCGAGAGCAGAAAATCTTAACATTTTACAATAAACTTATTAAACGAAATGAATTGCAGACAGAATTATGACTTCATTTAACGAATCAAATATCTCTTAATAATATAAAATTGGTGTAATATCAAAGAAACTTCCAATTTGTTTATTACTATGTAAAGTTACATTGATAGATACAAGAATAGATAAAAAACTGCAAAGGTTATTTACATGGGATGTGTTAGAAATATTTTGCATTATTTCCTCAATACAATACAAATAGCTTAAAATGAAAAAAATGTTTTAGTTTTATAATGTCAATATTAAGTTATGGGATACTGTGTATAGCTTTGACATTTTTTTGGTCCAAATAGAAGACCGAAGCCTAGTGACCGTTTCTTTTTACCGACAAATGTAAAGCCAGTTTATAATGTTGTACGAATTAATTAAAATTATATTAACCTATAAGTTTGTTTTATACACAAAGAGATTAAATAAATTATAAGAGATTCATAAGGTAGTGTAGAGTCTGAAACTAAATATAACTTATATAAAGCGTGACAAGATTTCCGATAAACAATTACCAAGTTTTCGAATTAAAATCTCACCAAATTTATGATTGACAATTTCCGAAGGCGCGCAACGATTTTCTAATATAAATGTTAAAACTTATTTAATGGAGAAAAATTTGATAAACCGATATGATTGAAAAGCGCAAAATTAATGTGAAACCATGCAACAATTTTGTCGTCATTTTCAATGCGATTTATAGATGTCCACTGCTGGACATAGGCCTCGCAAGTTTTCGGAGATATTTTCTTATATGACTAGCTTGACTTGCGGATCGGCGAGCGCAATTTGTTTGAAATGTTCTCCGGAAGGCTGACCTTTCTCTGTTCTCTCCTAGCTGTATCGCTAATTCATCGTCGACGCGCCGAGGGTAAATTGAAGAAGTTTTAACTTCAATCCATCAATTATTCCATTCAATCCATTTAATGTATTTAAAGCTTAGATCTAACATACCTTAAAGTTCGTATTTAACACTTTAAACCACACATTTCATGGATTTATTTCAGAGTACCTTCTTAGCATCTTACTTGTATATATAATTTTAAAAAGTTGTAATCAGATTATTTTTTAAAAATTTTACTGAAATAAAAGAAAACCTTGATATTAAAAATTGTAAGTCTCAAATATATATATGTATGTATAATACAAATGATGAAAATTAATATAAATATTAAGAAGAATGCTCTCAAAGAAATTTTCGTCTAATTAAATTACATCAATTATACTGCTATTGAATATTATTTAAGATGATATATTTACCATTTGTAGGCATATTTTAATTTATTTTAAAAATCCTTTATTCATATATTTTAGAAGGGTATACGTTCATATTGTGCCAGAATCATAAAAACAAGTTAGGTAATATGAAAACATTTATGTTAAAAGTTTTACTCAATACAGTAAAGCATAAAATAATAAATTTGAAGCTCATTTCGTTATCCTTATACTCCTTATGACGACGAAATAACATTCCGAGCGGAATTTTTACGATTCATTATCTTTACTTATGTTTCTGTTTTATTAAAAACATTTTGCTGCGATTTTGTAAATGAGATTTTATGAAATAAAATCTGAATAGTACCTTCATGGACCTTAAAGCAGTATCCTCATACACAATAATAGAAAATGTATTGCGACTGAAAATCACATAATTTCTATTGTTCGCGCTGAAAACCCTTTTCAATTTACGGTTAATTGCTAGTTAACCTTGATTTCAGCTAATATATTGTTCTCTTTAGTACGATTATGTACTTTATTTCTTTGATGAAAAACTCATTGGCTCGTTCCAACAGTCAGACGGCTATATCACATACGTGGTATTTTGCCCCGAGGTTTTGCCCACAAGGATTTAATGTATTAGTATGATAAAGTAATATGTATATCAACAACGTGAAATTATACAAATATATTCTTATTGTTTGACTTGCGGTAAAATCCGTATGAAGAGAATATATCTACATAATTTAAGAGTTCCGCTTTTGTTAATTAATCACTTCCTATTTCTATTTCCCTCTACGCTCAGACGTCTCTTCAATTCTAATACGACAGGACAGCTATTTACTTCTTTAATATTTCGACATACTTTTTTCCGTTACCAGACCATCTAGGTAGGTGCCGCAGCTTCTATTTCTGCCACCAAACATGGTACGATGGGGTGTAAAGGATCCCGCACAACAACTCATGAGACCCAAACCAACCTCACCTGCTCACGGTGTACCCTGCTAATCTACAAACAAGGCTCTAGCTCCCACCAACCCGTACTGGGCCAGCGTGGTGGGAAGTGGCCCAATTCCTCCATATGAAACCCTACAAACGACGGCCCCTGGTGCCCAGTGATGCAGGCGGCCCAGGACCGATTGATGTAGGGTTTTTGGGGGAGGCCTATGTTTAGCAGTGTACCTCTATCGGCTGATGGTAATGATGGTACGATGGCACTATCCTGATCGCTAATTAAAAGTTTAAAAAAAAAGAAAAAATCATTATAATAGTGGCAAATAGTATGACGCTGTAGCTAATAAAATTACTGTGATAACAACACCAAATATGTCTTAAGAGGACGAGCACAATGTGGTGTTGTGTATAATATCCTTACCAGTGCCACGTTATTATGGGTAGGCGTAACACTTGCCATCAGGTGAACATTTAGTTTTGTCGCTTCGTTAAATAAATATAATAACTATATACTTCAATATCGTAGGAGTGTTATTTTTCATCAATATTTTTTTGAAAAATTGATGTAAGAAGCAATGAGACATAATAAAAATTCTGTATATTTGGCGTGGCCTACGTCGGATATCCGAGAAAATCAAATTTAGTTTCAATATTTGGCCGAACTAGTAAAAGGTTCTTTCCATTATAGAGAGTATAACATGTTTTGCGTCGTTTGTTTACTTAGTGTTAGCAAATAAATAAAATTTCATACAAATTCCATACATTATTTAATCCGATAGCTTAAGATTTTAATTAATATTATACTGTGTTTAAACAAATTATCTTTGTATTTCTAAGATATGCGCTGGAAATCAACTGGTGAGGTTTATATTAGACAATTAGTTGTATGAAGTGGTTAATACCACAGTGTTATGATTTTCCTCTCTTCTTTCTTCATTGAATATATCATAAATACCAACCGCTGATCTAGAGTCATGATAGTATTATAACTAAACAAAATAGTAATTAAATACTGCAAGATACATGGAGTCAAAACTGTTACTGGACTATAGTTTATTTATGAGTACTTTCTTTGGAATCGTATAAATAAATCTATAGAGGTATAGGATAGATATATTCGATGTATATCTTCGTACATTAGTCAAATAAATGCCAATAGCTTACTGATCTCTGAGATAAACTAATTTACTACGTCTGCATGTTATAATATTTTTAAAATACTATACAAAAATCACTATTTTACCTTGCAAAAAGGAAAAATAACTTTATAACCGAGACGAAATAACATTGTTTCTTTATATAAAACCAAAGTTTCACATTGTTCGGTGGCTTGGGAATAGTCGTGGCAAAAGGCATTAAAGTTTGCATGTACCTGAACCTTGGACTCCCTCAAGTCGCGAGGGATTAACTGCTGAATACAAAATGAAAATGCAAAATTTCTCAATGCTGATTGGACATTTTAATAACTATATATACATAAGAGATTTCCACCTGTGTAGAAACTTATCACGATATATTTAGAACCATAAGGGCTACAGACTTGAAATTTGGTAGGAATATTCTTTTAACCGAATAAAGGTCAGCTAAAAACAGATTTTACAAAATTCCTTCTACAAAGGGAGTCACAGGGGTGCTACGTCCAGCAAAGCACGCGGGGAACAGCTAGTTCTTTATATTTATTCAAAAGGATAATTTAGATCATGGCCTAACAAAGATTTTATAATATTATAACTAATCTGTCCATAAATACTGTTACATAAAAACTTTCGATTTTGCGCCATTTCACATATTTTTTCGTGTTCATTATCAAATTACAATATGGAATTGGGTGTTAAAGAAAATAGGATTGCAGTGATCGCCTTGCACTAAGTGGGTATGGAGCCGTCTGTCATATTCCAAACGCTTCTAAAGCTTGCTATCAGCCGTATGTTCGTATATCGTACTATCAACAGATACAAAAACACTTCCTTTGTCGAAGACCAGAAAAGATCGGGGCGGCCGCGTGCTATTAGAACTACAAAGACTGTTAATGCTGTTAAAGCCAGAATCCTTCGAATTCCTAATGGAAGCAAAAAATCTTATCCCGAGAAATGAAGATTCGCGCTAGGACTCTGTCACGTATTATAAAACAAGACCTGAAGCTCGGTGTTTATCGTTGATATACAGGACATGTCCTAAATCAATCTTTACAATTAAAGAGAGTGGATCGTTCAAAACGAACAAACCTTCTGTCGCGATACGCAGGTCAAAGCCACAGAAATATCCACTTTACCAATAAAAAATTTTCACTATTGAAGAACACTACAATAAGCAAAATGATAAAGTTTACGCTCATAGTTCTAAAGAAGCTGCTTGAGCGATCGGAAAGGTACAACGTGGTCATGGTCATCATCCAGCGTCAGTGATGGTTTGGTGGGGCGTGTCTTATTAAGGAGTCACAAAACTGCATATTGTGAAAAACAAGTGAAAACTTCAGCCAAAGTGTATCAAGATTCAGTCTCGGATCATGTTGTGGAACTTCTCAGCAATACACTTTTTAAAAATATACCGTGAATTTACCAGCTGGACTGCACCTGGTAACAAGGCACGAACTATCCAAGCCTGGGTTGAAGCCAGCGTTCCGAACTTTATAAGAGCTGGGGACTGGCCTTCATCTAGCCCAGACTTCAACTCTAGACTTCAAATAATGGTCAGTTTTAGAGGACATGGTCTGCTCTAAACGACAAGGCGACATTGAGTCTCTTAAAAAATTTTTGGTGCAAGCAGTGGCGAAATTTCCTTTGGAAACAGCGCGTAAATCCATAGATTCGTGGCCAAACAGATTAAAGGCCCGTATAAAAGCCAAAGGTAGCAATTTCGAAAAGAATATTTTTTTTGTTTTTTGCTGAGACTAATAAATATGTAAGTATAAATTTTACTAATATTACATTACTTCATTAAAAAAAAATGCATTTTCATTTGTAACAGAACTTATGGCCGGACTAGGTAGAAAGTATAAAAAAGGATCCCGCATAACCACTCACGGAACCCAAGCCAATCTCACCTTCTCGTGATGTATCCTGCTAATCATCAAACGAGTCAGCGTGGTGGGAAATGGCCCAAATCACTCCACATGAACCGCTACAAACGAAGGTCTGGATGCGGGCAGCGCAGATTCGGTCGATGTGGAGATCTTTGGGGGATGCTTGTGTCCAGCAGTGGAAGTCTATCAGCTGATGATAAAAAAATTAACATGCATGTCAGTTTTTATTATGTTACTTAAAATACCAGTCTTAATAAAAAATAAAACGTTTTTTTAAACAACAAAGCAACAGAGGAGGTCGTTCGTCGGATTGTAAGTTCTCCCTGACAAGTTTACGGCTGGGGAGAACGTTTCTTCATTGTGCTTGTCGCTTTAATAAGAGATATATTGAGTCTGTTTGAGCTATTCAAAAAAAAAACCTTTTAAATGAATACCTATTCTATACCGGTTTATTAAGTCTTTTTAGCTACAGTAAATTTTTTAGCTACAGAATAAGGTTTTTACATTACTGTTTGATGGCACAAGTAGGTAATGCGATGTGAGGAATGCAGGTTATAAAATACTATTTAAATTTTCTCTTACATATAAATGAATAGTAAATAAGTTTAACACTAGTTCAGAATAAGTATTATTTGTAACTAATTTACGAGAAACATTGTTATTAATAACGTATTTCCGGCGAGGTATAATTTCGAGGTAAAATTAATAAAAAAAATTATTGCTACAAAACTGTAATCTCGCATAATATAACAGGAAATAACTGGTTGCTGCATAATACTGAATTTAATAATTCGTTTCAGGTGCTGCATGTGGTAGAATATGAAGTTTCTGATATTGTAAATTTGCTGCTGTCTGATCATCATGTCAATCATTTCTATTTTTCTACTGTCAATATAGGAAAGGCATAATATGCTAACGGTAAATACGATTCACTATCTTTAGCATCTATATTAAATATTCTTTGAATACCCAAGAGAAGCAGTTAACTCAAAGCAGACAAAACATTGATGTAGTACATTTTATATTAAATAAAAAATAAATGATCGATTTGATTTACGAGTCATCGTTCACAGAGAATTTTATAACTTTTTTAAGGAAGTAAAATGTGAGAATTTTTAAACTTTTCTCACCCATGAAAAATTTTAAAGGAACCAGTTCATTTGTCATCGGCCGAAAGGTTTTGATTAATTTCAAGTAAAAACAAACACAAAACTTCACATTTGATTGGGATCGACATTTTCACTGTATTTTACGTGTCGAGGTTATAACAAACGATCGCTACCCTTTTTACCTCACTCGTGTATATTAGCACTCTAAAATGATAAGGGTAGCGATTTATGTTTCAAAATCATTATTAAATTAGACAATTGTGAATATATTTAGCCAATATCAAATACGTTACAGATATTTATATAGCTTATTCATTAATATTTAAAAATATATTAAATAACTCTCTTAAAGTTACCACTGCTGGTATTCAGACCCCGAGACAAACGACACGTTCACCTATGATATGCATCCTCATAACAACCTGGCACTAGTTGGGATGATATACACTGCTCCGTATTATGTTCGTCGCTTATAGACATAAGATGATATGATTTTTTACCCAAGTAATTTAATTAGTTCAACGTCCTATAAACGGAAACACAGTAAAGTTTGCACACTACAGTTTGTGGCAGAAATAGGAGACAGAAGTGGAGAGGAGTTTCAAATTTCCTGCTTCGACAGTGGATATAAGTTTAGAAGCCCTACTACTATTTTTTAATAGACAAGTATTGAAATCACCCAAAATTATTGTGTGATGATACGGAGGGAACAAATTTTCTAAAAGATTTCCCAAGTCGGAGAAATAGTCTATGGTCAGAGAAGGGCTGTAAAAGACTACAACCAGGAGTTTAGTGAGTATTCAAATGTTAAAGAACTGATGATTTGATTTGAAAGTAGGGCAGGACATAAAAATAAGAATATTTTCCATAACTGTTGTTAAACCTCTTCTAACAGAAATGTCAGCTGCATATTTTCTTTGTGAACGGCTCTGTGTAGGATAGTCTCATTATTTAATATTTATATATAAAAACTTATTTAACATTTTATCAAGAAATGAAGCTTATATTTAGTTACTTTTGTGATTATTCAGTTTTCACTTAAAGAAATTCTTAAGCTAGCATACTTTGTTATAAAAGTCTGATTTATTTTGAACGTTTATCTTACCAATATAAACCCGAGTTTTATTAGTTTTTCACGTGAAAGGAAAACTTTTGGAAAATACTATTGCTATTTCAGTATGAAAGTACTCTTTGTTTTGACAACAGGAAATATGTCATTATCAATTAATACAACACGACGGATCGTCATCAAGATCCCCTTATTTCTTTAGATTAGACGATAATCTTTGGTAGTAGTAGTTCGCTGAAATACAAACGGTGAAGGAAAACATCGTGAGGAAACCTGCACATGACTTAGAATTTAGTGTAAGTCGTGTGTGAAGTCACCAACCTGCATTGGGCCCGCGTGGTTACTATAGCCCCATCGCCCCCATATTGAGGGTAGGTGTGAACCTCAACAGTGCGGACGTAAATTGGCTGGAAAGGAAATGACTATAATCAAATGTTTTAAAATTTCTTTTCATGGTTTACAATTCCAACAAGAATATTGACGTAAACCCTAATCCATCTGGTACATTAAGAGGAACATAATACAATTTGTAAGTTTAGAAGTGAAATATTTCTTAATAAATATTCAAAATATCTTTGTAGCGAAATCTACACAGGTTCTCTATGTCAAAATAAAACAATGAAAAAGACAATAATAACATAAAATTTAATTAAGTTGTTTAAGTACTATAACGGTACCTGGAAATTGTTTGTGCCCAATATAGAAACAAATTACAGGGCGAAGGTATTCTCAATTACAAGTAAATTTGTTACTCCAAGCTATTATGAAATGAACTTTGCATAAAACGAAATAAATATAGGGTTATGAGGTGCGAAACTCTATACAGAAGAAAGGTATGATCTATAAGCACTGGATTTAAACGAAATTATTATCTGGTAGATTTCGATCCGAACATTATGTCCTATTTATTGCCACGTTTATAATATATGCCCGATTTACAATATGAACTAGTCCAAAGGGTTCGAAAAAACGTTATCCCCAAGCATATACCATAACCTATAGAAATCGAACCGGAAACCACGCTTTATATAGCAAACGCTTAGCTAATGAGCCGCGGAAGTGGTTGAAAAGTTTAGATTGAGATGTAATGTATAGATCTTATTATTTCCCAATTATGCGGATTAAAAATTGTACATGGTTACAGCAAGCTTCTAAATGACACGACAAAGTATATATATGTATGTAAATTATATATGATATAACTATATACATAAATACATGCGTATAGAGTGTACTTACTACTGGTAACGGTTTATGTAGGCGAAGGTTTAATTATGAAGCCATCACGGGCCTGTAAAGGTAAATTGATCACAGACTAGATCAAGTGGCCATTAGCCCGTCAAACGTGCGAAGTAATAACAAGGCTTTTATCTCCTTTAACACAAGCATTATTTATATATAAATACCATAAAAGTTAAGTGTTTTTTTGTAAAACATTATAACAAATATATGGTGCTGATGTTCTTGCGGCAGATATATAAACAGAAGTGAGTGTCTTCCGACGATAATGATGATGATATCGATAGTTTTTTTTTTGCGTTGAAATATTTTACTTACTAAAACACAAAAAATAAGAAGTTTGATGAAAACTAGTTTTAATAATTTTTTTTTTCATTAAACCAAATGTTTTTATCTAAACACTTCGCCCCTCGCAAGTATTTTATGGAATCATATCCCGCTTGTGGTATTTCCAGATCGATTAGGCTTAGGATCCTTCAGGAAAATAGCCTACTTTTTTCTTGAAGGTCGGCATCGCAGCTGCCGGGTTAAACGTAAGCCGCTTACTCGTTTCATTCTTTAAACAGCGTTTTATATATTTTCCAAATTTCATTAATTCTAATTCTTACTGCGTAATAAAATTACAGTAGTAACAAAGTTCCTTTCAGAAATGATTACATATCATATGCA
This sequence comes from Ornithoptera alexandrae, assembly GCA_029030555.1. NCBI lineage: Eukaryota > Metazoa > Arthropoda > Insecta > Lepidoptera > Papilionidae > Ornithoptera > Ornithoptera alexandrae. The sequence goes on along the minus strand of JARDVY010000064.1, from coordinate 1,615,701 downwards.
AGACGTGTATAACTTGTCTTGTATAACTTGAATCCAGTTCAATTTTATAAGTTTTATATTCTGAGTATGATGTTAGTTTTGAAAGAACTCTGTATGCTACAGCTTATGATTATTTTAAACAATAAGCATTTTCGCTGTATAATTTAAATTCTTAACTTAATTTGCTACAATCGCTTAGTTAACAGAAGTTATAAACTTCTATTTAAGGAAATAAAGTAGAAAGACAAAAATTTGACTTAAGTCTTTTTCGAAAATATTTCTTTTAGAAATAGTTCCAATATCTTTAACAATTTATTGTCTCATCTTTAATATACGTACAAAACCAAACGGAAACCTTCACACGGCTGAACTTAACTGCCCTAAACTTTTTACTTTAGACGTATGTTTTGTGGGGAATGTTAAGTTATCCCGCGTTCACAAGATGCTTATTTGAGTTGACAAAAAAATTACGTGTGTTTCATCTGACTAGAAGAAGTGATAGAACTTACGTATGAATATTAATTTGATATAAGTAACCTTCGATTACTTGAGCCCCTTGTAAAAAATCAAAACAGTAAGAATAATTACAAACAGACATTACTAAATTCTTCCATATGAAAATACTTCGAAAGTTGTTTATAAGTTTTTAACTGCTTTCTCTTTGTAAAATTAATTAATTAATCACTAAGTTCCTCCAGCGAAGAGAGTCAAAATGTGTTAAATAAGCCAAAGTACACCGCAAACTTAACCTTTATTCGTTACTTACTCCCGACTTTGAACTTTAGAATATTTCAACCGTAAATCATGAATATTTATTAAGAAAACTTAAATAGCTTTAGTTAAATCGTAGGAAATATCTTAATTGTAGTATATATCTTTTACTTTTATTTAAATAGGTAAAACTAAAACCTAAATATAATAAATATTTATTTGACATTAAATTTTCGGTACACTTGTGGGTGTTTGAGGGAAACTTTAATGTGGATATTAAGTTCTTGCACTTTTAAAGTTTTTTTTAACAATAAATTAACTATATAGTAAAATATAATTAAATATAAGGTATATATAATTATTCTTCACAAACCGGATGTTCAATTATCCGAAAGAAGGTAGTTCATAGGAATTCATTCTTTAATATTTATACCTATATAAATTTATATATAACAGATTGTATATATAAATATATGGAAAAACTTTATTTTTCAAACGAACCATTCGTTGTTATCAAACATTTACTTCTACGTAGAATATAAATTGTAAGCCCCTAACAAACACTAGATTAACATTAATGGCGGATAATTAATTCTGTGCCAGGGATTTTACAGATTATGGCCTCAACGGATAAGATGAACGAAATTTGTTGATGCTACAGAAGTTTTACGTATATTTTAATTAATTAAACAGGTAGTCAAGTAGTCATAATTACGGTACTATTATATTATACGGGACCGATCGAAGTGGAGATCTTAGGGGGATGCCTATGTCCAGCAATGTACATCTATTGGCTGATAATGATGATAATAGTAAAATAGATCATTGGTTGAAAATTATTTTTTAAACACGTATAATAAACTTCAATTTTCACTTAACAATGATTTTGTTTAAATTTACCTTTTTAAAGATCAGAAACTCCTATAATTTATTTATGCAATTTTAAACTTACAGTGGAGCATTTTTTTTTTTATATTTTATCACGCTTTTTTTCCAGTAAGAGTAGGAGGCAGAGGCGAATAAACACCCACTTTTCGCCAGATGTGGTCAGATTAGGTCTCATGTAACAGGGGGCGAGCCTTTTGCCATTTATTGGGGCCACCACACACAAACAGAGATAATTTCAGTGTCCGGGTTTCCTCACGATGTTTTCCTTCGCCGTTTGTTTTTCGCTGTTGTTACTAAAGTTCACAAATGTACATAACTTAATTATTAAGTCATCGATACATGCCGAGATTCAAACCCGCGACCTTCGGAATGAAGGCCGCACGCTCTAACCATTAGGCCAGCGATTACTGGAGTACTTGGAGCATTAGAACTAAGTATAATTGTATTTTGTATGTGTATATACTTGTACGTACATTGCAGGCAACGTGGGGTTAAACTTCGAACCAGACCTTTGACCTTATGTGGGCAAAATGTCACCCTAGCACGGTTGCAACTTTATTACAGAACGTCACAAAGTTTCAGTTGACTGTAATTTATCAGTTACGATAACATTAATTTATCAATACGAAGTTTATAATTAACATTATTACTAAAAAAAAAATTAATGTTACTATAATGAATTAAATTAATAAGTAGTATTTTTTTAATATAGTTTGAAAATACAAGTAGATGAATGATATATAATTTGATCTATCTATAATGAAAGAAGAAATTATATTAATGATTTTTTTTTATTTATAGCTGCTCACTCAGTTATTATATCCTCTATTTGATAACATGATTTGATGGGCGAGACTTTCAGTTGATGGTATGTGGTACGCCTGCTCTGAACAACGTGGCGTTATATAAAATGGTATATACAACACCACATTATGCTCGTAGCTTTCAAGCATATGATTTTAAATCACATTACTCCATTGGTTTTATTAGCTACATTTCTCTTCAAAACGTAGCATAGTTATGTTTGCTCTCTGCTGTTTGGAGGTAGAAATAGGAGCTGCTATGATATCTACCTAGACAGTCTCCGACGACTGAGATCTACCACCACAGATCGATAGGTGCATAGGTCGACAGGTGCAATGATTTATAGATGGATAGATCGATAGGTGAATAGATTTATAGATGGATAGATCGATAGGTTGATATATCAATAGGTGGATAGATCGATAGTTGGACATATCGATAGGTGGGTAGATCGGTAGCTGGACAGATCGATAGGTAGTCAAATCGATAGGTGGATACATCGATAGGTTGATAAATCAAAAGGTGGATAGATCGATAGTTGGACAGATCGATAGGTGGGTAGATCGGTAGCTGGACAGATCGATAGGTGGATAGATCGATAGTTGGACAAATCGATAGGTGGGTAGATCGGTAGCTGGACAGATCGATAGGTAGTCAAATCGATAGGTGGATACATCGATAGGTTGATAAATCAATAGGTGGATAGATCGATAGTTGGACAGATCGATAGGCGGGTAGATCGATAGCTGGACAGATCGATAGGTGGATAGATCGATAGTTGGACAAATCGATAGGTGGATAGATCGATAGTTGGATAGATCGATAGGTAGATAGATCGTAAGGTGAGTAGATCGATAGGTGAGTAGATCGATAGCTGGACAGATCAATAGGTGAACTTATCTATAGGTGAACTTATCTATAGGTGGATATATCGATAGGTGGATAGATTGATAGGTGGGCCACCATAACCATGTATAATATATTCGTAAACATAAATTAGAAATATTTGTCGTTTCTGTCATTGTTTATATAATGTTTTTTGTTTAAAAGTATCTTCCATATTCAAATCGAAATTGCTGACATAAATGTGTCTGTTTCAATAGAAAAGCTTCGTATCTCTCTTTATACAACGTGTTCTTCACTTTTCGTCAAATAAGCTACTTTACGATGTATCAATCTTTTAAGGTGAGCAATGTCTTAAAAGTTTTGTATTACTTTTATTGGGTTTAATACATAAATTTAATCATCTCAGTCTGCTGACAAAATGTACAATATTAAACAACGAAAATGTCTCAAAATATTTTTACAGGTACTATCTGTATCTACAAAAAACGCATACATTTAAAAAGATAAAAATTTTAAGTTATTAAGTGAACACTAACTAACTTTACAATATTTGTTACAAAAAGGTGATATTTTTTAACTTTAAACCAAATGGGTCCATTTCGTTTTAAAATTTAAAAAAATTCATAAAACTCCTAAAAATTTACCTTTTATCTCCCGAGTATCATTTATACATTTTTAAAGAGTTCTTTTTCGTTCAACTTTATTTTAAAAATTTTTAACTTAAATTTAAAAAATATTAATTACAATTTAGTTAAAAATTATTAACTTTTCATTAATTTCAGAATAAATAACTCTAAGACGTATGGAGTCTTACTAATAATTTATAGATATTTAGTAATTTAGATAAATGTGCCGTTTATTGAATCAGTGAAAATTATTATTTGGAAGCAATTTACACGCTTGTTAGCGTGTAAATCAAATTTGTTTCAAGAAATCCTTTTTTTTTTACAGAAGTTTAACATCTTGACTAATCAAAAGTTGTTATTTTCTCTCTTACTCTGACGATGGTAATGAACTTTGCATGGAAACTATAGTCTATAGCTTTTGATGATTTTAAACGACTTTGAGATACATTTTAGATGATTCGTTTTGAAAGATATTTTTGACTTTTGATAAAAATAATATTTTTGACGAACTACGTCATCAAAAAGACTAATATTCATATCTTTGTACATTATTCGTACTTAGATATTTATGTGAAAAGTTGCCGCCATTTTACTCTCATTTTTTGCAAGTAAATGGATAAAACACTTCAAATTTAGATTAATGTGCTTCCCTAAAAGCTGTAACGCGTTGGCAATGTATAATATTTGCGTGACTAGAATAACAACACGCAGACAAAAGTGTACAACACTGATTAGTACAATGTAGGTCGATTTAAAAGCAAATATCATAGTTTTGTTCTTAAAAACATAGCAATAGAAACAAAATTTATATTATATGAACTATTTATACGGCTGACATATCCCTAAGAGATAAAAGCCCCCCCCCCCAAAAAAAAAAAAAACTATACAGGTTATTAATTTTTTTTTCATTATATTGAAAGTGTGGGCAAACGAACGAATAGTATACCTAGTGGAGAATGATGACTAACGCCCATGGACAGTCGCACACAGACGCACAGACATCAAAGGAATTGCGGCTGCGTTGCCGACCTTTAAGAGAAAAAAAAAAAAATTACTGACAAATATTAATATCTGTTAAAGGAAGTTTTTTGGTGGCTATTTACGCTAAATGTATAAAAACAATCTCTATAAAAAGGTTACCTATACATTAACAAGTTTAACAATTCTCCAGCAATTTAAAAACTACTGGAAACTAACAGAAGTAATTTAATATTAGGAGCAGACACTAAATTAATTTCTTCCATATATTATCTGTAGTCAACGCAGTTATAATACAATATAAATTAAAATAACACAGAAATTTACCGGATTGTCCGGATTGACCTCCGCCCATATAACATCGTAATCATCATGTCATCGACAGAATGGACATAATTGCCTTGTTAGGTATTCCCCAAAATACGATAATTTATGATAGCTGTGTATTTTTCGAAATTGTAGTTTCCTTATGATGTTTTTCTTCACCGAATGTTCAAGTTATAAGGAGATTGAACCTGCGCTTCTGCCAGTCGCCCCTTCACTCGTACAAACTAAGCCAAAGTTGTATTAGCAATATAATATTTAATTATTTTTTATGAATGTTTATTTAAATTTATTATATAAGATATTTAATAAAATGAAATTTAGATCAACCTCATACTCCAATGTTACTAAAAAACAGCTAAACATTGTTTAAAATAGATTTTTTGGTATTGTAAGTAATAGAATCGCTTTTATGAGATCATCGGTCCATCTGGCGAGAAGGGACCCACACCCATACATCCCGTGTAAGGCTTCCAAGATTTTTCCAATGTCACTTCGACTTGTAGATGTTCAAAGTTATTTCAATATTTTCGACCCTTCGTCATAATGTTTCAATTCGGATCTTGTCCCTTAGAGGAATTACAAACGTGCCTGTCGTCCCATTGCTTCCTCTGTATGCATCATACAGCCCGAGTGGTACATGCGAAAAGCCAGAGTTCACATTTGGGAGAAGACATTGACAAAGCCTTATGTCTTGAGGAGGATAAATAAAGGATGATACTAATGTGGTTGAAGTTGATAACATTCTTAATCAGAGAGAAAAAAATACGAGTTCTTTAAAATGGCACCATTCAGTAATTTTCTGAATAAAGTTTTAACCTGAAATTATTGCCTGATACTTTGATAAGACCATTTCAATAGATCTATTGTGTCATACAATAGAAAATCCATTATTATGAAATTATTATATAAGTCTATTATACAATTTGCTATCGTTCCGTCGGGTTCAATCCGTAATTGCAACGTAAAAGCTTCTCCGTTAATGAAATTACTCGCAATTGAGGACACTACCTCCGCAGCCTTCTATTTTTGCTTTAATATTACACTACGATGATTGTGTTTAAGTGATTAAGTTCGAATTTATACATTTTAAGGCAAATGTTAATATCATCGATGAACTGGTAAATTATAAATTAATTACAAACAAATATAAACATACGTTTCTTTAACCGCTATCATTACCAAACTTCCATCGGTCGTTGTTTTTTTTTATTTTAAATGTAGTGAAGAAATTTCTAGATCTTCCCACACTATTAGTCAATTCATAAAATTCTAAAGCGTTTGGGAGTATAAAAAAGCAAAATAAGAAAACATCGCTCGGGGGATTCGCTTTAATTGTACCCTTTACATTTTCTGTACAATTGTATTTTAGCATTCTCTAGCGAATAATAGCAATCTCATTTGAATAGATCCATTTAATTCTACTTCGAAACGCCGTTATGATACATTTAATGCTTTTATTTTCCTTTAAAATGTATATATAAATTCAACTTTTAATATATACATTTTCTTCAATTACAACTAAACAGAAGAAATCAACTTCGCCGTTCAACAAACTAAAAGTTCTCCTAAATACATTTCTATAAAACACTCTATTATTGGTCTATCTATAGTATTTAGATTCAATAAAGTTTTTCTTTTCGAATTTTAAGAATGAAGAGAAAGAAGTCTTGATTTCATTTTCCTTTTTACTTTTACTATTTTTGCAAGTCTCCTTTAAGCGTTCACTTCCTACTGATACGTTTAAATTGCTGCATCAAATTAACTACTTCCTATTTGCTCTATCATTCAAAGAAAAAATATATTTTCAACAGGAGACTGAAGACTTGAGAAAATATTTCTTTACATTCCTTCTTTCTGCTATATATAAAATTTAATACTACTTACCAGAGGTATTATTAAGCTTTATTTAAAAAATTCTAATACATAAAACGAAGTATTTTCTGTTTACCTATAAAAAAATATTTATATTATGTACTAGAATCTATTTGTTTTTAAACTCATTTACTCGAACTTGAATGAAAAAAAACAATGAAAGTTTGCTGGAACAAACTTTCATTGTTTTTATTCCTTTTTTACTTTAAAATTTTTGTTGTCTCCATTATTTAAACAACAACATTTACCTTACCTAACAGTTGTTTTTTTAAGATCGGTATCCCATGAGAGTAAGCCTCCGATTTATTTATTAATCACAACGACTTGTTTCAGTGAGTCCATATCTGTTCGGCTGTCCTGAGATAAATAATGAATAATGCCAACCACACTTGGTTAAGGGTCGCGCATTTTAAATGATTCCTAATTTTCCGATACATTACAATCTTAGAAGGGATCTCTTACATGTATTTTCACAGTAGTTATTTATTCATCAATATACCTACATATATTTATACAAACACTCAAATAATTATTATTTATTCTTTATTCAAGTCAATTCATATTTAAAAAAGAATTCTCATGAGTTTGATAAATTTTTTGATTTTGTTTCTTAAAGTACATTTTAGAATTAGTGTCTTATAGATCAATGATAGACTGATTATTTCCAAAGCCTATTTAACTAATCCATAATAGTAATGGTGACTTTTAATAACCAAAGACATTATTTAAACCGGTAAGCAATAACAATAACTTTAAGCCATAAAGTCACTTTTCATAAATAATTACTCCAAACGTTCTACAGCCAAAGATTCTATCCCTTAACTTTGTGAAAAGTATATAAAAAAAAGAAAAGTACATACGAATTTTTAAAAAACTCATATCTAGCTCATATGATTGATGTAATATTAAACTATCACTTAATTATTAAATTTTCTGATACTAAGAGTCACTAAGCTAAGCATTGGATAGACGCGCAGAATGTACAGAAACTTTAGATGCCCATATTTGACAATTGAACCCTAAAAACGTTAAAAATTATTAATACAGAAAATAAGGTTTTAATTCAGATATCAAAGGTCTCTGCGAATGGCTTTATTTCCCTTCAAAAAAAGTTACGTCTGTGCTTAAAATGTCGCAACTTTATTGTAAAAAGCTTAAACCGAAATTGCTTGCTTGAATATATCGTTCGTATTTTAATATAAAAAAACTAGAAACATTTATAATGAATATTTATTGCATAAACCATTAAAATGTATATAATAATGATAAGAATTTTTTTACAACTTTTCAGCATTTTCAGTCACATATCAATATAACTGAGAATGATAAACCTAATATCGATTTTAACCGTTAAAATCAAACTATTGCAAGTTCACACATAAAGAACCGTTCAGTTTAAAAAGGAAAAAGGAGACAAGGTTTCATTAATGATGAAAGAGTAATGTGTTGAAGTTAGGGTTTAACTTTTTTTTATTATTCTACGTACCGATGAGAGGAGCTATACGTTCACCCGATGGTAAGTATTGTACCGACCAATAACACTGTGGTACTTGTTTACATGATATACACATCACCGATTTATGCTTGTCGCCTTAAGAGTCAACATCTTAAGTCTCATTACCCCAGTAATTTCATTAGCTTCGGCGCCCTTTAAACCGGAAGATATTAATGTTCAACCGCTACTTTAACGGCAGAAATATGCGGTGTAGTGGTTATCTAATCAGACGGTCTCCGGCAACGTAGTTCTAACACAAGTAAAACTACTAACTACACTTCCGTTTTCATGATGAAAATTTATATCACATCAGATCATAGACATCTTGCTGTGTTCACTTCTGATATTGTTTTATATACTGTTATTATAACATTTATATAAAAGTCTTACCTCCAAACTTTGCTTTATATATTTAATTTATATTGAGAACCATAAGTCTTACATCAAAGTCCTGTTTATATGATACTCGTATTAACAGTGGTACTTTTTTACTTAGAACATTCCGTAAGGGTACCTTCAACTTAACATTGGCAGTTTTCCCTTTCATTGACTTAATAACTCAAAAGCGAACCTTTTACATTTTTGTGATATCAACATTCCTTTAAAAATATATTCATACATCTTACACATATTTCTGTATCCTTATAGTCCTCTTCACGTGTCCTTTTACATAAATAATGTGGCAGTAACTACACTTAATCTGTCATAAACAGTGTTGAAATACTTTACGTTTATCCTCTTACTTACAATACAACCTTGTTTATATTGAAATTATTCTTGGGCCACTGGGCGTTATTAAAATTATGTTTTGGACCACTTGCCACTTTAGATTGAAGTATGTGCATTGGTAAAAATATTATTGTGAATGAATGTAGTGCTAGAACATTCTAGAGCGATGTTTTGTGATTTAAATATTCGGCGGCGAATAAACAACAAGTCATAGGTAATAATTAATTTCTATCATTAGAAAAAAAGACTGCTGGAAATTTCTAGAGTGAAGTTCTCTAGAAATTTCTGGTCGTAAATGGACGACCATATATACAAGCCTTAGGCAATATACTGCAGCGATATACAGGTTGATAGGTAATAGGTTTAAAAAATCTGGGGGGCTTAAAGTACAGCTCGTAACCTATCTATCTGTGTATGGAATACCCCATTGAAGAACAAAATGGTTCTGGTGTTATTAATTTTTTAAATATTTTTCAAAAAATTCCCGATTTTCGAGGAAAAAATTCGATATTTTATTTCTTACTTATTTGTACACAAATGTTAATATAATAATTATTGTATACGCATTGTTTTATTAAATTACATTAATAATCTTCACTTAGAGGTTAAAATATTTAAATTATGAGTAGGTTCTTTGAAACTCGTGACAGTAAAAACTAAGGCGTCGTACTTACATTTTTATTTAATCTTAAAATAAAATTTTATTTATAAAAAATACGTATAAAGCACATAAATAACGACCTGACTACAATACCTATCCGACAAGGTATAAGAAAGTATAAAAAGATTTAAAATTTAGAAAAAAAAGCACATTCATCTCTTCTTCTTCAGTAATACATAGATATAAGTAAGCAAGAATTGGATATCTTTTATTTTTTTTACTCAATCAAACAACGAGAAGCGCAGGACGTTCTCCATGTGATGATGGTAAGATATACGCCTAGTCATAACAACGTGGTGCTAGTTCGGTTGATACTGGGACACATTGCGGTCATTACTTCAATAATTGTACTAGCTACAGCGCCTTTCGAACCGGAACACTGTAACGTTTGCACACTGTTGTTTGACGGCAGAAATAGGCGCTGCCTGCTTAAACAGTCTCCAGCAACAGAGATCTACCACTATTAATTTTCATATTATATTCATAGAGTAATATTTCATGTGTATTGTTTTTTTTTTAATGTTTTATCTTAATTAATCATACAAATAATGTTTTTATTTATGTTACGACATTCATTGGAATGTGTAATTATCTATTAACACATTATATGTAATATTCCATATTTATTATGTGTAATCAGTGTTAAATAACATTAAATTAGTATACGAAGATACAAGAATTTACTGGTGGTAGGTCTACCTTGCCGGAGACTGTCTAGGTAGGTACCACCGCAGCGCCAAAAAAAAAAATGTGGTTATTTTCTATTAAAATATTCCTATTGCTATTACCATCTATGCGTAAATAGTTTATTTAAACATTTCACAAAAGGTATTCTATAATCTCAGGTGATCCCTTTGCAGCATCCTTGCGTGGTTGTTACCACTTTAGCGTTCTGCACGAACTTCATTTAGAAATATGTTTATATGTTGACGTAATTACAGTCTTAAAATTCACGAAATGGGTTTAATTTTGGTTAGAATTTTTCTCTTTTGCTTATAAATACATAAATGCATACAATCGAGAGGACACAAAATATAATCTATGGCATCTAATGGTATTTTCTCTCAAACATTACTATATCTATATTATTGGTGATGGCCGTTGCAGGAGACCGTCTAGGTACGTTCGATCGCATCTCCTTTTCTACTGCCAGACAGTAGTGGGCAAACATTACTGTTTTCCGGTTTGAAAGGCGGTGTAACTATAGGGTGGCGCAAAAGTAATCCTCCTATCAGAAAATGCTATAAATTTTGCCTTGATATAAAAAAATTAAAAGACCAAATAAAAATAATCCACAAGAAGAATCAAAGTTTTTCATATTTTTTTAAATTACAGCCAAAAAACATCGGAAGGTTATTTTTGCGCCACCTTGTATACCTTGTATATTCCGATGTTTTTTGGCTGTAATTTAAAAAAAATATGAAAAACATTGATTCTTCTTGTGGATTATTTTTATTTGGTCTTTTAATTTTTTTACATCAAGGCAAAAATTTATAGCATTTTCTGATAGGGGGATTACTTTTGCGCCACCCTATAGTTTAATTACTGGGGTAACGAAACCGTTCCTCCTATATCTCAAAGCGACGAGCACAATATGGTGCTGTGTATTTTATCTTAACGTTGCTATGGGCGGGCGTATCACTTACCATCAGGTGAACGACCCGCTCGTCTCGTTGCTTCGTCGAATAAAAAAAGATCTGTTGAAGCCTCTATATACTCTTAATGTTAAACGTAGTAAGAAATCCTTGTTTGGACAGGAAATTAGATCTAAAGCTAATTAAAATTAATGGAGCCATTATGTCTGCCCTAACGAAGACAAGTCGTTTACACATTATATTTTATTAAATTTTTAGTAATGTTAATAATATTAATGTTATATTGTTTCGTTAAAGGATTTTTTATTATATGGTACAATTCATGAAACATGAAAGACTAGACCTATCTTCGGGCGGAAGTAAGGATATCGGCAACAGATTCGAAAACAACAAATTTCTTTTATAATAGAAAATATTTGTATAGCATATATTTTTAGTTTTGCTTTGGTATAATATCATGCGAAGGTCCTGCAAGTGGTTGTGTATCTTTTAAGCTTTAAATATCATGTTTTTTTTTTCTAATTCATAATCCTTTTTATGTGTCAACGGTTTAATTTTATTGTTAAACTATTGTTTAAAATACCTGTCAAATATTAGTAAATGGTAACAAGAACAATCAGAATTTTATCAATAACTGGCAAAGTTATTACTTGTTAACATTAATGACACAGATTATATTAATAATAATAATGGAAAGAAATTTGTTATACTAATTTTATTTTTCTTTTCATTTGCTATTAAACCTGGTTGCGCCTTTAAGACAACGCCCTTTGCCCATTAAGATGGTTCTTTGTAACCTTTGCTGCAGAGTCGTATTAAAGAGTGAACTAATTATTGATGAACATCACGAGAACAGTCCTGTGTAATGTGAAGAAAATATTAATATAATGTTTCAGCATTAAAAAAAGTAAAAATATTAAGTAATCATGTCATTAAACAAAAGTTCATGCAACATTATTTTTTCATACTGTCAAAAAGTTTTCTTGATGAATCATCTTATAAAAATGCAGGGCTCATTAGGATGTTTACACTACGAGTACATCACAGTTTGCTTTGAGATATAAGGTGTTATCTCGTTACCGCTTTTATTTCTCTCAATACCATCGTTCGATGTAATCATGAAATACAAAAGTTTTTGTATTTATAGACAACCTAGTTATCGCTATGTATAACGGATTGATTGATTTCATTATTCGTCAATCTTCTATTATTTTATAAAAAAGTAAATAACACATATTAACGCCTTTACAATACAAATAATATAATGTTAGTTAACCTTAAACTGAACTGAATATACATAAGTATAATCAGTATTAGATAAGCTCAGATTACGAGGAGGGATCAAAAAGTAGTGAGAACGACGTATATACTCCTTGGTAAGAAAAAAAAATACTGGCATCGCTCAGATACATATTTGTAATATTAATAAAGAAAAAAATTTTCGATTCTCTTTTGTTTTTTTCTGAATGTAGTCATTTGTTTGCTTCGTGTCGAAACGTGTTCTTGGAAATGGAGAAAAACGAAGTGCGAGCCGTTATTAAATACCTCTGTTTATATGAGATTCATTGCGATTTAGAGGCAACGTTAAGAGAGTCTGTTCCGCGGTTTTCCACTGTTGCAAGGTGGGCTTCTCAATTTCGAGTAGGGAGAACGAGCGCAGAAGACGAACATCGTTGCAGCTGTCCATCGACGTCAGTCACCCAAGAAAATGTTGCGAAAGTCGAGAAAATTGTATTGAGCGATCAAAGAGTTAGAGATTTTATCTGTTCCCGAAATTGAAAGAATCTTAAGGAGAGACAGGTACGAAGACGACAACGAGGTAATGGATGCCGTGGAGAGCTTTTTGCAGGACCAAAACAAACCTTTTTTTTTAAACCGATTGAAGCCTTGGAAAAGCGCTGGACTCGGTGTGTGGAGACACTCGGAGACTATGTAGAAAAATAAATTAGTAAAAATAAATAAATAATTAAAAATAAATAGTCATTATATTCTATCTCATTCTTACTACTTTTTGATCCCTCGTATATATATATATATATATATTTTAGTATATACATATATATATATACATATATACGAGAAGGGATCAAAAAATAGTGAAAAGTAGTAAATAGTGAATAGAAATATATATTTATATATATATTTCTTTTACAATACAATCACCTACAAAGCGCGCGAGCCCGAAAACACTTTTAATCGCATTCTACGACAGGCAGGGCAGCTTTACCTGAGTTCTATTCTTAATAGTCCGTGACTAAAGAACAAGAAGTATGACCTAGTAACAGTCTATTCACATTTTTCACGAAGAACACATCAACAATGGGTTATTCATCAATCTCTCAATCAATCGATCATCAGCCCGCTCGTCCAGAACACTCATGTGTTAACAGCTGTTGTGACGGCAGATTTACATTTATTAACAATAATAATATATAATCGATATCGACACTTATAAGAGCGATATATTATTAGCTGGTACTTTCACAGAAAGTTTTGGAACCAATGTAAACTCCAAATCACGTAAAATTAAAGAGTTGCCATTACCGACAGAGGTAATTAGTTATATGGTTAAACTATAATTAGCCATTTTAACTTAACGAGCATACGTGGCATATGCTAACTGTATGTAATATAACCCATACAAAATCGTTAAATTTGACGTATATAAAAGTTAAAAAAAGTTTGCCAATTTTATTATAATATTGTAGATAATAGTAGTAGCTGCAAGGAACCATCATTTAAGATTAGAGGTGAAAGAAAACCGTATTATAATATGTTGGTATGATAAAAATCATACCAGTGTAATAAAAATTAATGGGTAGCATTATTCAACTTAGACCGACTTCCAACTTTGAACTGAAGGTTTTTCTTTTGTATGGAGACTGGTATAGATAAAAGTGAAGTTATAGTTCTTGTTACGCGTTGGTTTGGAATTAGCCGAATGAAACGATATTATGAAACTACAACGTTTGTTATACCTGGCAACAATAGTCCAAATAAACTTTACAAGTTCAAAATCACTGGTTAAGTCATATATCGCTTGTATTACCGGTAGAAATTAATCGCGATATCACTCCCAAGTATAAAACAAAAATGAATTATCCGCTCGCCGAATGCTTGTATATATAATCGTTCGCCAACCACTCTCCAAATTTCCAAAGAACACCACTTGAGTAATTTGTCGAGAACTCCTTTTTCTGATGCAATACAACTTAATTATCACCGATGACTGATTATTTATTCTTAACTCACCATCACAATGTGGTGCAATATACATCTTTCCAACAAGCGCCACATTGTTATGGACAGGCTTATGACTTACCATCAATTCGCGGTGCTCGTCGTTCCGTCGAATAAAAAACGTATAGTTTCCCAATTCGTCTTTTTTTCGGTATTGCTATAAACCTAAGTTTGAGTAAAGTGAACTCTATATAATCGATAAGCAACTGAACTACAAGATTTTACATGGTATTTCATCTTCACTTAACAAAGAATTATTTTTTCAATGTTTCAATGATCATTTAAGCTTTTACCGACGGCATTTTTCGATTGAGATTTTCATCAATTACCAGTGAGTATCTTAACTTGTGCTATAAATAATTTCCTTTTACTTAATAATTCTTTGAGACCCACAAAAAAACGTTAATTGTTTTAGTTTGTAGTTCGCGGATGAAATTATATTAAAGTAAAACACCAATTAAAAATCATGAAAATAATAAACGTAAATCCTCAAAGCCTCTCAAAGTCGCTGGGACAACAAAGTGAAACCCTCGAATTTGTTTAGGACAAAGTGATCCGTGGGTAAAACCGTGCGGAGTTTAGGTTTCACAACCTTCGGGCAGCGTAATTAAAAAAGTAATGGCTATTATGTTACATAAAAAAGTGGTAAGTGTTATGTGATAAAGAATATAATATTTTATATTCAGTTGTGTTCTAGATATTTTTTATTTAGGGGACGGTTTATAATGGATACAGGGGAATCCTTCAGAAACCGTCCCCGTAGCCGAAAATGGAACTTCTTCGTAATTTTACCTTGAGAGTGTAGTAATATGAAAGCAACTTCGACATAAAGATGAGATCACTCCTTAGTTGCTCCAATGACATTGTATGTGTATATATATATGAATGAAATTTTATTATATTGAAATATTACAAATTTTCAAAGGGTCATAATCATAAACAGGCCTCTGTTGCCGGAAGCCATCTAAGTGGGTACCACCGTAGCTCGTATTTCTGCCGCTAAACAGCAGTGCGCAAATATTACTGTATTCTGTTTTGAAGGACGCTGTAGCTAGAGAAATTACTGGTGTAATGAAACTTTATATCTCATAACTCATTGCGTCCAGCACAATATGAATCTGCGAATGTTATCCCAACTAGCACCACACTGTTATGGGCAGGCATGTTTTACCATTCGCATACTAAAAAAATCTAACATTACAACCTTATATTTTATATTCTAAATTACTTGTGCTTTACTGATGTGTATTTAATCATAACTATAAGGAAATAAATAATTTAAAATATATTGTCAGTGTTGTATAATATAAATTGCTTGACGATTTTGTATATCTGAACATCTTATGAACTAGAACACTTGACATTAGGTTACAAGATTAAAAGTATCAAGAAACGCCATCTATGTATCACAATGTAAAACATTTGCTAATTTATAACAGTTTTTTTTATTAAACGAAATAACGAGACGAGTGGGTCGTCCACTTAAATGATACACCTGCTCATAACAACGTGGTGGTAATTGTACATTACACCATCTTGACCTCGTCGCGTTGAGATGTTGTCTCATTACCTCAGTAATTTTGCCTATGCGCCATCTATGAAAGTTATAACGTTTCTATAGATGGCGCTTTTATTAAAAATAATTTATTTAGAAAATAGACTATAGTAGTAATTCATTTCTTTGCCAAGTTAAAAATGTTGGCACTTGATCTATTCGATAGTTTATAGTAAAGAAAAAGTAATATAACCAGATACAACTATATCGTTCGTCAATACCAACTAGTAAATAACTATTACTGTTGAATCGAAGATTTTTTATTTCATTAACATCAATGTCGATATTTTTTAAGTAGATTTTAAGAAGTTAGTACTTAAAGAAAAATAATTAGCCATAGTTTTAGTTGTCAAAAAGTAGGTAAAGTTTTAATGAAACAACAATAATTATTTAGTAATTAACTATTTATATATTTCAATAGTATCTCTTAAAGTCATAAACTATTTCTCCTAACGCTCTGCGCTCACAATATTTGGTTTAAGTCTAGAAAAGACGAATCAACAGTTACTTTCATTTAACTTATAATCAACAGTCGAACAAACATCCGAAAGGTTACATTTATTACGAAAAAAATGTAAACTTAGAAATAGTGTTAGTGTTTTCTGTCAACTAAAAAAAAAATCAAGAATACTGTTCTTCCTTTTATTAATCGTAATACAAAAAAAAACTACACTATAATAGTGGGGAATGTTAACTTTGGTATAAAATATTAATTACAAACAACAAAACATTTCAAACAAGACACACAGAAACGACTCTTAAATTAAACATAAATTAGAAAAATACTGATTAATTAATAGTCTAAATCCAGTTAAAATATATTTACAATAACTGGCGAACTAAAGTAAATAGATATAAATTCTGTGCTGATCAGCTCGTATAAGAATAATTGCACTGAAACATTATGGGAGATATAAACACATGAGAGTGAAATGAATACTGGGATAGTATTTATCTAGTATTATAAAATAGAAATTCTAACATTTAATAGAATATAGGATCACGCCTATTTATAGTTTCTCTAATGCACCATATATTATTTATAGGCTCTACAAGTCAAGACTTAATTTAGTAGGTACCGTTAATTTTGTTTGTATTTTTAAAAACCATTCGCTACTCCATACATTGAAGAATTTCCTAAAATTTTCATAGTAAAATTTTACATCAAACTACTTTCAAACTAACGGTTAAGTTACAAAAAAAGAAACGTCTAATATTAAGTGATTTTTGTTGACATAAATCATTATCATGAGATTTTTCAATTAGGGTCCT
The DNA here is from genome assembly GCA_029030555.1 of Ornithoptera alexandrae. Classification (NCBI taxonomy): domain Eukaryota; kingdom Metazoa; phylum Arthropoda; class Insecta; order Lepidoptera; family Papilionidae; genus Ornithoptera; species Ornithoptera alexandrae. The sequence goes on along the minus strand of JARDVY010000064.1, from coordinate 1,598,123 downwards.
CAATAACACCTTAACAAGATGTGCATTATTGTTTAAGAGATTAACAATTTACGTGTACTGAGATTTAACAATTTTTCTTGATGTACACAAATTTACTATAATTTTACTGAAGTTTTCTATAACATAGTTATATTAGAAATATATAACGTCTACAATACAATACGTTTATAGAAATGAATAGATCGTTATTAGAAAATTTTCAATATTAGTTTTGGTTACAACATAAAAGAGTCGAATCATATTCTCTCTAATAATATACGAACTCGTAAATATTAATAGTAATCATAGCATTTTTTTTTTTAAAACAGCCGAAGCACATCGATCTACATACTTTCCATATAATTGAAATGCGAAGTAATGCAAAACTGTATACGTGTGTATCATCTATAATGTCGCTCACACACACAAGTGTGATAATATATGAATATTATATAAAGATGTGTGCATCTGATAGTCAAGCTATACACTTTGTCGTTACGTATCAATCAACTCCATATTATAGAGCCTACGTAGGAAAGAAATTGCGTATGATAACATTGCAAAGGAGGAAATATTGCACAATGAATGAAACAAAAATCCCAGTTCCTCCACAAAGTGTGCCAGCGTCTAACGAAGAAACAACCGCTAAATGCTGAGCAGAACCATTAGATCTTTTAGGGAGACCAATCTCTGCTAATGATGACACTGATTCCCAAATTTGAAAAAGTTAAATATTCTAAAAGGTATAGCATGTAAAGGTTTTAACTACGATACATCGAGTAACTACTCAACTTACACATTTAGAAACTTCTAGATTGTGCTTTGCCTTTAGAGTTTAAATATGGTATTCAGCTAGCTCTAAGCGGTGGAATCGTGCGAAGATGGATTTGGAATAACAGTGCCGGCGGTTTGTTGATCACGAAGCTTTCTCATTTCTTTCGATAGAGTTAACAACTCCCCTTGCAGCTTGATCTCCCTCTCCCGCAGGCATTTTATCTCGTTTTGCCATGTCTGAAACCGCAACATTTTTATTACCGTACACCATTTATTACAGGTCAGAAGCTCTTACTTCTGTCGCGAAACAGTACTGTGTAAAAAATATTAGTCTGGTTTGAAGTGAGTTGTAACTAGTTTAATTGGGCTAACGAGTCTAAACGTCTCATATCCAATGTGACTGAATATCAAGTGGGTTAGTGTATATCATCATAACTAACGCCATATTGTTAAGGGCACACATATCGTTTATTATCGGGAGAACCTTCTCCTGGTCTAGTAGCTTCTTCAAAACAAAGAATGGCATTAATAATAACTGACAATAATATTGCTACGAATCACTGATACCTCATCGCTGTGAATAAACTTGCCAGGTCTACTAGTTAAGCAGTAGATAGCATCTTGTTGAGATGATAATGAAGTTGTTACAGGTAACTTACTGGTAAACTGGTAACTTACAATGTTTTGCTTGAGCAGATCGAGTTTGTCGTTCTTCAGGCGACACACCTCTTGCCTCAGCACCTCGACGTCGCCCCGGGTCGCGGCCGCCACTTCACCTCTAGCGGCTCCAGCCTCGGCGGACGACATTGACTCTAAACCGGTATCGCTATCTACGTATACAGGAGTGCCTGTAAAATTTAAAAATATGTATTTTTCGTATCATAGCAACGAACTAGTTCTATGAGATTACATACAAGAGATGATATCGTGATCGATTAGTTTCAGGAAAATTATAGTTTCATAAAATATCAGAAGCACTTTCTTTAATTTTATATGATGATGATATAGGAACATTAAATAATAAAACAGTTGGAAAACGAGAAACGAATTGTTTCAGTTGCTGAGATGACTGGCAACGTGAGCTTTTATGGGAAAGTTTAAATATTACAGAAAATGAAAAGTGAAAACGACGGTATGATATATATTATTGTTACATTCATTTAAGGACTAACCTATTGCGCCTTTGCCACAACTCAGCCAGTCCTTGTCGTCTAATTGAAAGGAAAAAACGTATTTTTTAATTCTTATAATAAAACACTAAATATTTACTGATTTAGTGTAATTTAATAAATGATAAACTTACTAACACCTACACCTGAATTTCTTGATTTTTAACTGTTTCTATTCACATTTCATCAGTGAGTCCGGGTGTATAGTATAGTATATGCGAAATAGATAATTTTTTTTGCAGAAACTGATTCTAGATGTGTTATAGAATGATTATATTATTTTTTGATTTCTCCGTATCGGAGAATATGTATATGTTAACGTATATAAAAAAACTTTATATAATACATATCCTTTTATAAAGAAGTGATGGATTACGTAGGACGACCGCTTTATGGTGAGTTATACGCATATTCATTACAATGTCTTAATAAGTATTTAATCAGTAAAACCTTGAGAAATAAGTTGTGTTGTTACCTAAACCAGGTTTCATGTTTAAACACGCCGTCGAAGGTATGGGCTTGTGTTTGTGTATCTTACCAAGTGGGTCGAGGTCGACGGAGTTAAGGCTGGAGTCGTCGCTGTGGTCGTGGTGTGCACGTGGCGCGGCAGCCCGTGACGTCACGTCCGGGCTGGACCCGCCGGAGCCGCCCGCCGACCGCACCGAAATTGCGGACGCCGATGATGATGCTACAGACGTCTTCGAACGCCCGCTCTGAGGATAGCGCATACAATGTTCGTCATATGGAACCGGAAGGAGGAAGACGTAATAATAAATGGCACATGCATAATAATAAAAGATATTATGTAACGTGATTTTTAATCAATTTTGTTTTAATTAACGCTTTTATTATTTCTGCTATCTACACTTGAATACTTCTATACAAAGAGAGTCAATGCTAAATGCCCTATCTCATGGAAACTCATATTCTTAAAACATGTCGGTCGGTGGAGATCGAACCAGCGCCACATTAGTGCTGGTACGATTTCTATGGATCACATTACTGGTGGTAGGATTCTACCTCCGGTCATCATCTAGATACCACCGCACCTCCTATATTTAACGCCAAATAGTAGTGTGCCAATATTACTGTGTTCCGATTTGAAAGGCGTTGTAGCTAGTGAAATTACTGGGGTATCGAGATATCTTAGGCTTTAAGGCGTTAAGTATAATGTAGTATGGAGTGTTTATCATCCTAATTAGTGCCACGTTGTTATGGGCAGGCCTATCACTTACGTGAACGTCTCGCTCGCCCTTCGTTTTGTAGATTAGAAAAACGGTCGTTATGGAAACAAACCCTATCACAACTTCAACCAATTGTAACATAGAAAATATAATTGGCATCATTGTTTTAATAAAGCAGGTCGAGCTGAAACCTATTAACTCTGAAACTGAGCTGACGTTAAATAAACTTACTGACTTTCATATTCAAATTCGGTTAAATATTTATTCAATGAGTTACATAGTTCTTTGTTTAAAGGGTTAATAGCCTGACCTAGTTTTCATTTACCTTTTCTATTACCTCCTTCTTATTCGAGGAAGTGCCAAAGCGAAAGGGATACGTCTGTCAATAATATTGCGCTCAGCATCTTGAGACATAAGGGGTAGGTTCGTTAACCCAGTAAACACAGTAATCTTTACACTCTACTATTTAGTAACAGAAATAGCCATGGTTTTTGTACTTATCAAGACCACAAGTAAATCTTTATGACAATTACATTAAAATGAAAAACTTAGCGAGGGAAGATACGAGAAACAATAATATTATATATTTTGATCCATTATCATTGCTATCACACTTACATTAGGAGTGGGTGTGTCATGGATGTTGACCTTCTTGTTGAGTGAATTTTTAATGCTGTCACCTGATGGGTCGCTTGGTGATCTGCGAATGAATAAATCGCAAATACATAAGCTTAAATTAACATAATAATAAATATCAAATAATTTTCTAAAACTTCAACAACAACCTGCTATTGTGCTGCATCTTATATGAGCTTTATTAATATGATAGTCAACACGAAAAATTTGGATTTTTTTCAAATTGGTCAACAAAAAAAGGTTAAAATAACCAAGATTTGCTTAACTTGAATCCTTGTTTATAGTATTATAGGTTCAGGTTAGAAATTATTTTATATGCCTATATGTACTTTTAAACATTCTCAATACTATGTATTATAACTTAAATTTAGTGTTCATATATACTACATTACATTTTTATGATATATATAAAAGCTTTTCTTATTTTTATGTTAATAAAATCAAAAACACTAACCTGACTTTATAAATGAGAGCTTTCTTGACGGTGTCAATGAACCTGGCGCCGGGGCCGTCCTGTTTCGGCGTTCCCTCCGGCTGCGGCGACACCGTTAGTGGTTCACATCTGACCCCCGTACCGAGGAACTCCAGCGTTTTGCTCTTTAACTCTTCGGCTAAATTTTGCAACAGCGATGCTCGTGTCCTAAGTTCGAGTTGTGCGAATTTAGCGGCTTTGTAGCAAGCGTTCTCCGCGTTAATTAGCTTGGTAAGGAGGAATTCTTTGAGTTCACGCCCCTTGCGAAACACCGACGGCTGGGGGAGAGTCGGCCCGAAGAATGGTACGTCCTCACGAGCGGTGACGGCCACTTTGTACCTGAAAATTGAAAAAAAAAACTTTTAAAACATAGCACCCCAATATCTTATGTTTAGACATTCATTATAATATATTTATTATTCATTTCTTTCGAGTCTCGCGAAGCAACAACTCCACAGAACTGATGTATTTTAATTTAAATATGATACTAAATGTAATTTATTAGCATACATAAATATGAGAATTAGTTTATAAAAAATTGTATCAATCAATCATGAGCGATTCTCACTTGATTGCAAATATCTCGCAGATTGTATAACCGTACCTCCCGTACTTCAGATGCCGGTTAAAAAGCTCTTTAATTACAAAGTCACAATTCGTTTGCATGTAAATTAGTAAGAGAATTTCCATTCTCTTTTCCGGGCAATTCTCCCCGGCACTTCATGCAAATAACGCCTCCGTGCGTTGTTGCAAAGTTAAGCAAACTTTATGCAAAATAACTTGACAACTATATAAAAGTGGAAGCGATGCAACTTAAGATACAATTACCAAGAAAATACGTTATAAATATGTTAATAGAGTTATGCTTATTTCCTTTCTAACATTTCAATTCTAACGAAAACCAATAATAAAACTTTAATAAATTATTTTTATATAGGTATTTTTGTTCAATCATCAGCCGATAGACGTCCACAGCTGGACATAGGCCTCCCCCAAAGATTTTCACATCTACTAATCCTGCGCTCCCTGCGTCTTTGTTAATAATGTTGTATTATAATACAAAATTTAGCAGTGTTCGCACAGTAGGAAGTGTTTATTAAAATTTCAAAATATTTTATTCACCTGGTCTCCCCGCCGACGGTCTCCAGAGGCGTGACCACTATGAAAGCGTGAAGAAAGTGAGATGCGATCATGTCAGGCGTGAAAGGTGTCGCCTTTTCCTGAAAAGAAAAAACGTAAACTAAAGGTAGTTGAAAGGAAAATATTAACTTTTTTATTAGTAACTGGTAACTCTTAAGCCGCAAGGCTGTAGTGACGATAAGAAAGGCACATAGCACATACAACCGATGAACGTCGGGGTCTTAAAGTGCTGGATTGACAACTCCGTACCGGAAAGCGTATCACTGCCAGTTTCTCCAGCGCAAGCCAACACAACACTAAACTATTTTGAGGAATACGCTACAAAAGACCTATGTTGAGCTCTGGACGTTAATCGGTTGAAATGGTGATGAATGACATGATAAAGTTAGTCATCGCAACCTTCACTAGGTCGTCGGTTCAACTTGCAGAGCCCTCTCCAGCACGTCTATCGGTATGTGGTCGTCGGTTCAACTTGCAGAGCCCTCTCCAGCACCTCTATCGGTATGTGGTCGTCACTCAATAACCTTACTGCCACAACGAGCGCCAGTTCTTCGTGCCATGTACCCTGTTCTTTGTCACTTGTCTAGCAATGTTTTGGGTTATATCGGTAGTCATAGTTCTTCTGCGGATTTCCTCATTCCTGATACGATCGCGCTGATAAACTATATACATTTCCCTCTCCATTACTCTTTGGGAAATTATGAGCCTTTTTATAAGGTCGATTGTAAGCAGTAGTCTACTCGCTGTCATTTAAAATGATCTCAAACTAATAAAAATATTAAAAATGACTAAGGATATATATAGTTTTATCATGCCATTGTTATCACAGAAGCGTACCTGGAACACGATGGCAACTATGTCGTTGCCGACGTGCCGCTTGCGTTGCAACTGCTGAGCGTCGCCGGCGGTGTGCGGCAGCAGGGGCGCCACGTGGAACATTATCTCGCGCTCCATGTACCTTTCGTACAGAGCCTCCGTACCCGTGTGCCCGTTCATTATGTCCAAACCTCCACGGTAACCTGTGAACCAGAGTTTATACTGTATATCGACAATCACGGCACAGAAACATTTCATGGATTACTATTAACATTTAAAAAAAAAAACACTTAAACATAAGTAACTATAAAGTGACGAATTCTTAAGGTCATTTATGTGTCACTGTCGGTATAGAACAATGCTGTAATGGTGGCATATTTACAATCAGAGGGACGTTGCAATTCAGTCGAAATCATTCCACCATTCACACTTCCCCATGTGTCTGGCTTCGACGATAAAGGCCTCGGCATCACAGAGAAGATGGGTAATCACTGCGCTGCGACTACAGTTAAATAACGAATTTAACCACAATTATAAGCCATGAAGATATTTATAAGAGTTTAATTTGTAAACTATTCATCGAATTAGAATAATAATAAGTATATACCTTTGTGATCCTTCAACTTGATCTTCTGCCCGAGCATTTCGAGGAACTCGTCGAACACTGGCGATGTCTCGTTGTTGCCAAATAATTCCTCCTCGGTGGTCTGTCCGTACTTCTGGTAGAGGACCCCGAATTTAAAGTTGTTGACCAACACATGTTCGTCGTACGTCGCTATGAGTGGAGAGGCGTTCAGACAAGTCACCGCTATGAAGTTGTCCACGTTAACTTGTTCGTTCAGCATCTTTGCCATTCTTGCTGGCGACGGTGTAATTCCAGATCCTATTAATTATTAAACGTGAATAAATGGATGCGATAAATATATTACGTTGAATCATAAAATTCACTTGATCTGCATGCAGTTAAATAATAAATAAAATGTAAGTGTGCAAAGACTAAACTTAGTATTTATAATATTAACAAGACGAACAAAAAAAAAATACCTATTAATCAGAATTAGTCATTATCTAATGCCAAAAGTCTATAATTTAATTAAATATAACTTCGTTATATAAATGCTAATAAACAATATTGAAACTATTTACCCCATGTTTGTGGTATATCGAACTAAACTTACTTGTAGTGGGTATTAGGCCATGCATGGTCTCCGTGCGTAGCCTCAACAGTATTCTAGTGTGATCCTGGCCGGCCATGTGTTCGTTCTTGAGGGACATCACCACCGGGCTCTGGTTTTCGTCGAACCCAACCAAGTTCATGTGCTCCTGCAACAAAACACGAGAGGGTTAATCCTCACTCAACACACCGACGTTTGTTTAAAACGTTAACTATTATATTTATCATATATTGAAGAGTTTCTAAGTATTAGACTATAAATGTTATAACATAAAAAGTACATTTGGAGCACACTTGAATCTGTGGTGTTGAGAGGTATACTTGGAGCGATAAAACCAAAAATTTTATTTGGCAGCATGCGGCACTCATCACACAAAACTGACAAGCACTCAATCATACCTTTAAAACTAGTTGAATTTTATAGGGAACGGCAGTATTCTCAAAGCTACAAAAATCATGAGTGGCTTGCCACAAATCAATGCTTTTTTTTAATAAATTAAGTTTGACAACTAGTACACTTAATTTATTAGCAGAAATTTAATCAAGTATAAAGGAATTTAGTTTAAATGTGAATCACACCAAATGTATTTTATAATCCTTGTAGTGTCCCACATCTTTCTTTGTTATGTACTGCGCATGCGCGTCCATTTTCATAATGATAAAGAAAGTATGTTATCTTTATACGCACATTTCAAGTGTGAGATGAAAAACTACAATTGACAACTGTGTAACTTGTGTGTTAACTTGTCTCCGGTTCGATGCCCTGGTCACAAGATGTACGCTTGGTTTGTTGATAAGTTTTTTTCTATACGACATAGTCAGCTGTCTTTGTAGCTATCATCAGCCGATAGACGCTCACACCTGGACATAGGTCTCTCTCAAAGATCACCACATACAGTCAACATGGCTCCCGGTACCGCTGAGCACTTAGTGCTGTCGTATGTAGGGGTTCATATAGGGCGATTTGGGCCATTTCCCACCAAGCTTTCCCAATGCGGGTTAGTGGGAGTCAGGGCCTCGTTTGTTGATTAGCAGAGTGTACTACGAGCAGGTGAGGTTGGCTGGGGTCCCGTGAGTTGTTGTGCGGGATACCTTACACCTCCTATATATACAGACAGCTATAACAGGTGATATTTTAGGGACTGAAAGGTTCGACTGGTTAATTAATCATTATCGTATAGTAAGACTTAACGAAGAAATGAAGAAAATAATTTGTGAAAAAATTATTATTTAATTTGTGTAACTTAGTGCTTCAGGTATAGACTCATTATCATCAGCCTCACCTATTGTCATATCCGGCACTTAGCGTCATATTACATGTCGTGTTTGTATTTAGCAAGCGGCGATAAATGGTCTCGAAAATAAGGAACAGTGCTCTAAATTTATATATCATAATAAAGTCTAGAATTAAGACTAAGTTTTGTATAAATAAATATTCAAATATTTATTATATCTTTAACATGTAAATATGTAGTACATTAATTAAGATTTAAATTGTCGTTTAGCGAGTGCACAATCAGGTCATGGACACTAATTAATATATATCAAAACAGGAAAATTTTAACGCGTTGTATATTTAAAAATCATCAGGGTTTGAGTAAAAAATAAATGGAGATTTACCTTAAACATGTCAACAAACTACAAGGAAAAATATGTGTATACTGAATGTTTCCACGAACTTCGCTTCATTGGCATTAGGGATAATTAATTAAAGGTATTTTGTATGATATTTCGAAGCTGTTACCAATATTTAGGCCATAACGGCACAAACAGAACAGTTTTAATTGTAACTGTATAAAAGGTAAATTACGGCCAATCTTATTAATTGGGTGTACGATCTTTTTTTTATGTATCACAGCGACGAGAAGATTACGATTTTACACCGCTGGTAATTTATAACAAAAATGCTCATTTAACACCACATTGTGCTCATCCCCTTCGACATATGTTAAAAACTCTTAATCATAGAAATTTTATTACCCACAATGTCCTAAGAACCTAAATATGAGTTTTCTTATTACTATTTAATTACAGAAACAAACACTTTAATGGTATCCGTTTACACAAGGTATATCACAACACATTTGAGTACACTGAAAAGTAACTGTTAAAAAAAAAAACAGTTTTTAAGTATAAAAATTTAAGATAATATTTCAAATAGAGAGCCACTGATAAATCGAATTCGTTATCATCAGCCAATATACGCTTTATGCAGGACGTGAGCCCCTAAAGATCTCCACGCCGATCTACTCCTGTTCTGCCTGCATTCAGCGATTTCCCTCGACCCACACCAGATCGTCGTTCCAATCGAAATCAAAGTGACATAATTACCATCATGCAAATGACACCATTCGTACGATTGAATCCTTAAAACAACATACAATTACTCGCGCGACGCAATCTCTGAGTGAATCAGACTAATAGAGTAAGTGATGATATCATTTACGGGTTTACACTGATGAGGCCACGGCTGATGGATAGGCACAGTAAAAAACTAACACACCTTTTCTGTTATAAATGTTTGCTGCATACTTTAATCTTTACTTTTGTAGAATATGGAAGATAATAAAAACAACGCAATTCGTGTTTGGACAGTCGATTCATTGCTCTTCTAAATAACTCTACTTATAGATATTTTTTGGTTCACGACCCTGTCTGTTCCTTTCAAGTTTTATTGATTTATAGATCATTTTACATATTGTCAAATGAACATACAAAGGTAGTTGAAAAAATATTAATTTACAGGCAGAACTGTCATAAATACTTATCTTCAAACTTTTATCTATGCTATTTAAACTATTGAAATATTATAGTTAAAGTCTATTAAACGAATATATATGAAATTTATACGTGCGTGTTTTTTTATTAGGAAAATAAAGAGTTTTTGCTATACCCAAACTTAAGCACTAAATATTAAAAAAAAAAATGTAAACGTAAATGACAATATAAATACGCAATCAACGAATGTTTTTCCTTACATGTTGGACAACTATTAAATAAACATTTTCTTTAATAATGTATGTCTATAAAACGCATGAATACATCGAATGCTCCAGCAGAGCAGTAGTTAGCCGCTTGCCAAATAAGTTCCTAGTTCGATTCCGGTCTAGCTATCACTCTCATAATACAAATCTGCCCTCTTAACATCAATACAGTATTCGGGTATTGTAAGACCCAGAGTTTTTTAGACGAACACGCTACACCATACTCGGCTCATTGTCACTTAACATCATGTGAAATCGGGGTAAAGTGTTAATCCATTGCAGAAAAAAAAATCGAGACACTAGATAAAATTGTTTACAGTTGAAGTGGTATGTTTATAGAAACAAAGCTGAGGTCAAAGGAAATGGTAATTAGTTTTCGCATTGTTGGTTACAATGACCTCGCCAAATCCTTTGATAATGAACCGGGTTCAAGGATAGGTTGGGGATAATGGGAAATAAGTATGCAGAAGTTTTAATTGAATATAGATTTTTAAAGAATACGTCAATTTGTGAAAAGAGAACTCTTCCAATTTTCAAATACGCAGAAGCGAAATAAGAGATTTTAAGAAGAGTGAATAATAAAAAATTTCAATCATCATTTAGGCAACAACAGCTATGAGAAGATGTTATTTTATTTACCTGTATTAAAATTGATTATTTTTTAAGGTTTAATCTAATGACTGAAAAAGAAGTTTATTTTTATGTCTACATTATTACTTTAACGCTTTTCTTTTTTAAATAATAACATTGAAATTAAATATTTAAACCATAGATATTTCTTTTGAACGTTCATTATGTATTCAGCGATACGTGGAGCTATAACAATAATCATTTTATATCAACACTGTACAGCATATTTGTATATGTGTATATATATATATATGTAAGTATATAATACAATATTGTTTAAAGAATAGATAAATCTTAAAAACGTCTCTTGATTAAGATTTAGTATAAAATGAATTCGATAGATTTTAACAGAATGATCGTGTATATAGTTTTTATCTAAACCGTAGACCTCGGGTCCTGGAGCCTAGAGTCCGCTGAGGGGTCTAAATCGACCAATGACTAGCAACAATTATAGACCACCAGAGAATATATATAGTTTTTGTGATATCCTTCCGTGTGTTGGCTTGTTTGGAAAATTTAAGTCACTAACAATACAGCCTGTAATATACTTTATGATACCTGATATCTGGATATTATATCATATATATTATATATACAGTAAATACAAGGATATTTAAATATAGTATATGCTACTAGTTTTTGCTCTAGTTGAAGGTCATTTGCAATAAACAAAAACGAATAATTGTTGCCATTATTTCATTAAAGTTTAACGTCTCAATTAAAAAATATTGCATGTTTGTAGTAATTAACCTTCCTACTACAGGTATTGATGAAATATTTATAGATAATTAAGGAGTTGAAGGTAGACTCCCTGAATCGTTGTACGTTGCCCGCCAGGAACTCATTAGCAACTAACCAATTGAATTAATTCCAGCTAAGCTAAGGGATTACTTATTGCTGTTTAGTGTTAATTAAAATTATCTAATATCCTTACTACTTGTACTATTTGTATAATTAGTTATGTTATGGTTTAAAATCCAACAGTTAGTATTTTATTTTGGTTTTGTTATGTAAATAAATTGGTTACTAATATTATATATATATAAATCAAAATATAGAATATATATTGATTAATAACGTCAATTTCGTAAACTCTGACTAAAAAAATTCAAATTATTTCTTGTACGTACTTTGTAATTTATTGTTATTCAATTAAGTGACGACACGACCGGGACATTCACCTGATGGTAGGAGATATGCCTGCCCTTAACAATGTGACGTTAGTTAAGATGAAACATACTGCATCATATTGCATTCGTCGCCTGAAATATAAGATGTTAAGTCTTTTTACCTCCGTAATTACACTAGCTACAGCGCCTTTCAAATCGGAACATAGTAGGTATGTATATATGTTTGCACACTGCTGTTTGGCGGCAGAAATAGGCGCTGCGGTGGTGCCCACGCAGACGGTCTCCGGTAACATAGACCTTACTTATTTTTCTGGCGTAGCAACCCAAAGTAGGTCTTGGCCTCCGAGACAAGAGAGCGCCAGCGTTGTTTGTCTTGCACTGCCTTTTGCCAGTCCACTGCTTGAAGCTCGCATAGGTCGTGCGCTACGGCATGCTTCCAGTGGTATCTGGACCGGCCGACAAGATCAGCGCCCAATCAGGGTACCGAGAAACGCTTTTTTGACTCTCAGTGGTATTCCATCCTTAACAAATGGGAATTAAAACAGAGACCTACCACCAGTAAATTTGCTATTTTTGTTATCAACTTACTTTATTATAACACACCCCAAGATAATGCTACTGGATTCCAACTTCTTTTTGTGTTGAGGGCGATGAATGATATAAATTTACATTGGCAGCACACCGTCCACAAGGTTCAGCTAGTTATCCATAAAACGATGGGACGTAATCGTTTGAACGCGGAAGTTTGCCAGTCATGGTATTGAAAATGCCCAAATTTATCGGTTATCCTTTTTCATGAATGATTTCATGCCACAAAGACGCAAATTGAAAGCTAAAGACGGTAATTGAAAGGGCGAGGGGGTTAATGCCTCTCTTCGCTCGCACTGATGGATCGCGTCATTGTTGATGGAACCTTCCACTTTTATAAAAATGAAGGTGAAAATACATGTCTTCAACCAATATCGTGTCGTATTTTCATATATATTTTTTGACGTAGTATAAATCATATACATTTTAAACTCATTAATACTGATGCTGTTGGATTACACATGGAAATGGATATCCTTATAATATCCAAAGTTATATAATTTCGTTATAACAATCCCAAAATAATAATAACCAACTGCTCCATATTAAGTTTTGGGGGTTAAATAGTAACACATTTGCAGCTTTGAACTTTATAACGATGTTTAACGACCGGCACAGTCAGTTTATAGTTGCGAGGGTAACGTATAAGGGTATATATATAAAATTGCTTATTTTTCGATTATTTCTTCCGTAATTAATTTTTTTCATAAACCATCCCTAATGTTCTCAGTTTTTATTGTTTCTACTGGACCTTTTTTTACAAGGAGAGAGTCAAGGCCATTTATCCACAATGACGGCAAAGTGCGGATTGGTGGATGACAAATCTAAGAAAGTTGATGTTCTTGGGACTGTCAGTTTTCTCACGATATTTTCCTTCATCAGATTCTCAAGTTCAGTGGGGATCAAACCCGCGGGTCTTCCTGATATACAATATGTACAAGCGCTACATCCTATACGAGTCATTATCATCTCAACCGATGTTCATAAGTCTTAAAAACGATAATTTTAAAACAATGGTTTAACGATCACAAGCGTGTAGTGTATATCACAGTAACGACATATTGTTATAGGCAGTGGTATCTCCTGCTGCTTAAAAAAAAAAAACGAAATTAACGCCACTATTAATAAAATGCAATCTAAACTACCGGATATCATTATAATTTATGATAATTGCTACAAATAAAGACTAAAAAATTAGTTAATAATACTACACTCATTCAGAAGGTTATTAATTGGTTACCGCCGTAATTATAGACTACTTTAATAAATTATGTGAATACAGAAAACGTGTAGGTATTTATTTAATCAGCTGTTAGACTGTGATTGATCTCTCAATATGTGTAGTCCAGCTTTGCTGTGAAATGTAGCAAATCAGTTTTTACTTAGTCATGTTCAGCCCGGTTCTTGTTGAGATATGCATTGGAGCCCCAATAACCAAACGCTTGTATAAAGTTTAAGAATCTGATGCTGAAGATATGAATGCGTCAGTTGACTATTGCTTATGAATTATGTTCAACGAAAAGTTTCAGGCAGCGAAAATAAATTATTAATGTAGCATTTATCATAATCAGCTGATAGATATCAACTGCTGGACATAAGCCTCTCCCAAAGATCTCAGCGTTTGTAGGAGTTTATATAGAGGGATTTAAACCATTTTCCACCACGCTGGCCCAATGAAGTTGGTGGCAGTAAGAACCTCGTTTCTTAATTAGCAGGGTGCACCACCAGCAGGTGAGGTTGGCTTGAGGCCCCTGAGTTGTTGTGCGGATCCCCTTACACCCCATTTATTAAATGCAGTATTATAAACAATATTATTTTGAATGTTTAACTGTAAATGTAGAAACACATTAATTATAATAAATTATGCTATAAAAATTACTTGAATTAAAACAATGCGGAAGAGTAGTTCCATTAATATTATACTTAATAAACTCAGATGAAGTGATTCAGAACTTGGCTTATTCCACTGACCTCGAATAACGAACAATCGTAAGAAATCTCTAATGACCCAAACTTTTACACTTCCAAAGAAATATTTTGTAACCTGTTCCTTTGTGAACATCTCCCTGGAAACTCAAAGCGTTTTTTTTTTCTTCTTTGAAACAGTCCCCCGATTTTATTCCGTCGACTTGAATGGTGACGATGAAAACGGCAATCATTTCTAAGGGTCCATAATTTTCTCTTTACCGAAATTGTCCCCGAACCAATTTTGTATCATGAAAGGACGCATTTGGTTATTGCTTTCTCTTTTCTTTTATTCAACATCTGTTTATTGATGAGATGGAAAGATTGTTTAAAATGATATCATACGTTCTGCGATATATTTTAATGAACTCAAAAAGTTGAGTAATTTCCAGAACACATATTTGTGACCTAGTTGATATTCGGTGTAGACATAAATTTAATGTATGTAAACATCCTAAACATCTTGTGTGCGATTACGCCATTAAATTTGATAGGCAACATACACGAGTTATATTACGAAATCTCTGATAGTTTCATTATTTTTGTACCTTCAACATAACGAGTCATTTTTGTACGGGAAAAGAAATACAGAGAATATATTCATTATTTTAGATATTACCATAAGTCTTTATGTTTGAAGTTAGCAACGTTTCGCAACTATTAATTGTTGGTAGCATCGTAGTCTTTATCATGTATTCATATCTCAGTAATATGAAATGACTTTTTTTTATAATTTCGTGTTACAGGACTTGAATCGGTAAAACCGGCCGTTTAGTTATATAAAAACGAGAGTCAACAGAGCAATATTGCGTTACGAATAAATTAAATAAACACTACGATTTTTTTTTTCTTCTAACATCGTTCTACTTTGATTAACAACGAGTAACGAATAATTTTTCGGGTAATTAAATATTAATGTATAAATAGTTAAAAGAGAATTAATAAGTTTATAACGATAAACACAAATAGACAGCAGCAGAAGTTCAAATACGAAAAAAGAATTTTCAGTTTATATTACATTAATAAAATAAACAAATCGGAACTGTAGAACTTCATTAACTTCAATTCACGTAATTTACATACCAGCTTTATTAATTATGAGGTGTTTCCTCTTAATTAATAGTGTGTACTACTTACCTTTTGTTCCCATCACCGATGATGGTCGCTCTAATTTATTTACATGTCTACCCTTTGCTATCTGCGTAGCGATCAGAACTTTCCATTCATCTCGCCTAACCCTTGTGGTGCCGCAATGCCCCATCAAACTTCACAGGGTATTATGTAACGATCGTAATAGTTCGTGTAAATGATGTAGTTGTTATTCTGGTAATTCTTGATGTCAACTCATTAATCGTATTTTGTTGAATCAAAATGGTCTAAAACTAAATTAAAGTATCTTGTGATATTTTTGTGAAAATCCTATTCTCCAGTATAATAGTGTATGCTTTTATATAACGGAATTATAAAACATTCTAATTCTTTTGTCAACTTATGAAACGTTATCTGTAATGGCATACGCAATCGGCTAACGTGAAATGGCTCAATATCTGTTAGCATAAAACTAGAGAAAGCTAATAACTGCGCATGAAACAGCTAACGCACTAGAGTTATTGTGCTGTTACATCTATATATATGAAGCGGAACAATGTCTGTCTGTGGAGCGTTGTATTCGCTAACTTACTTTCGGACCTAACCATTTTATATCCATACATCTTTTTTTTATTTAAAAATCTTCATCGAAAACCTAACATTAGCCGACGATAGGATTAATGCCTGTAGACATTATCTGACATACATTGAATTACATACAGACATAAAATGGTTCTATTTTCTTTGGAAATATGGTAGGTCTCTTGCTGGAGACCGTCTAGGTTTAGTGTGCAAGCATTACTGTGCTGCGGATTGAAAGATGTAGCTAGTGAAATTGTTGGGGTAACAAGACTCAACATCTTATGTCCCAAGGCGACAACCGCAATGTGGTGCTGTGTACAACATCCTACCAACGCGCCACTTCGTTATAGGCGGGCGTTTCACTTACCATCAGGTGAATGTCTCGCTCGTCTCGTTGCTTCATAGTATAATATATATATGGATTGTATTAACAATGTTAGTATCTGTATGAAAATTTGGTTGAACTGTTGCGAAATTTATAAACTGTGGCGCTATCAGCTGGAAGACAAAATGGATTACGAAAATCCATCATTGGTTTGTTTTTTTATTCGACGAGGCGGTTATAAAGCTAAACGTTTACCTGATGGTAAATGATACGACCGTCCGTAACAACGTGGCGCTAGTTAGAATGATATATATAACACCACTTTGTGTTCGTAATCTTGAGTTCCCCTGATAATTTCACTACTACACCGCCTCTCAATTCAGAACCTGGTAATATTTTCGAACCACTGTTTGGCGGTAGAAATAAGAGCTGCGGTGGACTTACCTAGACATCTCCGGCCATAGAGACCTATTACCAGGTGCAAGTAAGTTCAAGAGAGATCAGCATTCTGAAGTTTTTTTTTTCAATATTTTAATTTGAACTTTAACTAAGTGGCTCTTCAAAAAAATTTTTTTGCCATACATAGTACAGAAGGCGAACTTAATGCCCAAGTCGCATTCTCTGCTAGCCAATCCAGGGAGACGTAGAAATGAGTTAATTGCACAATTTTTTTCCGTCTTATATATAAATACCTACATTTGAAATATCTTGTGTGGGTTTGTTAAGATCTAAGAGGAAGATAAAGATGGGTTACCACGGTGTGGGTTCAAATTGCTACTGCAGTAATCGGCACGATCTACGCAGTGCAAGGGACCTCGCTCACCGTGCGTGAAGCTAAACGTTCCGCTGTACTGAACCGCGTCGACTTTTCCCACTGTACTTTGTAGGGTATATATTTTTTCGTAACGAGCAGTTGGACCCTTAACCGCTCCGTTGCGCCGCGACCAATTTAATTGGGATTTTTTTTCTACATATTTTATAATTTATTTCTGAATATGCGCGGGAAAAATCAAACCTGGTGAAGTTTTATGGGTAGAAAACAATACGACAAAAAATTTCACCCTTCCTATAAAAAAATAAAACATTTAAAATGATATATATTTTTTTTTAGCAATTGGCTTTTTTATAAAGATCCTCTAACAAAAATAACTTCCGGACGTCAGGTCAGCCCATAAAGTGCTCCGTACGACCCAGCTCCAAATGCTCACAGGACACGGGGGATTCTCGGAGTACCTCTATAGGTTTAAACTCAAGGAGAGTCCCTCGTGTACCTGCGACTTGAGCAAGGACCAAACCGTGCAGCACCTAATCGCTGACTGCCCAGTATACGGAACGCAGTGAGCGCAGATAGAGATGGTAACAAAAGAAAGAGTAAATGATAGTACTATCGTCTCTCTGATGAGTGAGGACCACAGCCGTCCGACCTTTTTGCAGTATTGTAAAAAGATCATACAAAAAACAATAAATGAGAACAAGACTTAAAATAAACGACAAGAAAGTAGAGTAGTAAAAAGAGAAAAATGTAGCAAAATAAAGACAAAATGAGATGCATTGTATTAGAATAAGCAAAAGGAATGTAACGCAATAAACTAAACAAGAGAATGTAATTATAAATAAAAATAAGAAAGAATGTAAAAATAAAATAAAAACAAGTAATGAAATAGAATAAGTAAAAAATTGTATAAGTTTAAAGAACAAATAAAGAACGGCTGTCTCCGTTCATTTAGAGCGCGATGTATGAAAGAAGGAAATGGAATGGAGAAAAAATGAGAAATAAGAATGGAAAGAGGAAAATAAGAAAGAAAGAAGAGAGAGTATGCAATAAATAAATAAGTAATGTACAAAAGAAATGCAATCTCAGGCCCAAAAATATCTAGAGGAAAAGAAAATGAAATAAAAAAAAATAAAAAAAAAAACCTAATTTTGAAGACATTACAAATCGAGATTCAGGGGTAGAGACACGGAGTGGTGAATGTGTCTGAAATTTTGATATATAAATGTTAATCAAAGTAAAAGCTGTAAGGGTTGTGGGGTGTAAGGGTTTTCGTACAACAACTCACCTGCTCATGGTGCACTTTGCTAATCAACAAACGATGTTCTGGCTCCCACCAACCCGCATCAGACCAGCGTAGTGGGAAATAGACCAAATCCCCCATATGAATCCCTGCCCGTTGTGGGAATCTTTGTATCTAATGAATCTTTGGAGACTTATGTCCAGCAGTAGACGTCTATTGACTGATGATGACGATGATGAAAGTAAAAGCCTATTTTTTTTTAATTTATAATAGAAATACTAGTTAAATTATTCAACGTTAAAATCGACCAGCCATTCCCAAAAAAAAAAAAAAGTATTGGACATGAGATGAATGAGTGCAAGAAAGTCGGCGAGCTTTATATACAGAGTGACGCAAAAGTAATCCTCCTATCAGAAAATGCTATAAATTTTGCCTTGATGTAAAAAAATTAAAAGACCAAATAAAAATAATCCACAAGAAGAATCAAAGTTTTTCATATTTTTTTTTATAACAGCCAAAAAACATCGGAAGGTTATTTTTGCGCCACCTTGTATACCTTGTATATTGGATGGTGATGGTGATGGTGATGGTGGTGGATTGGTGGCTTCTTGTGGATTATTTTTATTTGGTCTTTTAATTTTTTTACATCAAGGCAAAATTTATAGCATTTTCTGATAAGAGGATTACTTTTGCGCCACTCTGTATAAATAGTTCCGAAATGCCTTACAGACTGACATACATGCTGCTTGAGAATCAACGAGTTTTATTTCCCCGCTATTGTTATTTAAATACTCGTGAACAGTATAGTATGCTTTACCAGTTAAAACATTTTTATCCAGAATTTTACTACAGATAATATTATCCTTACGATGTAATTTAATAAAGAAAAATAAATAAATTTTTAGTGTACAATTTAGTGTACTTGAACTTTAGAATGTTTTTTATGTATCAAATTTTTATCAACGTCATCTCCGAGAAATATGAAGATAGCACAAGGAGAAAATAAATCATGTCTGAAGTATTAATACTGACAATTACGAGCATAGATATTAGATATAAAAAATTTGAAAAAAGTAAGTCTAGTGGGCGTGGGCGTGGGAGAGTTCACACGTGTTCACAACTGTACCGAGTGATATCAAACGAAACTCGCCCAGTGTAAGCAACGTGTGAAGATCGTGGAGTTTATAACGCATTTTCATTCAAATTTCGCACGGTACCGCCGTTAACTTACGTATATTTATGAATTCCACAGGAAGAGCTACTGCTTTAAAGTATATTTTTAGTGTTAATCGATAAATTCCTATTCAAAATACCTCATATATTATCTAGAAATAACTGATGCCCGGTCTACTTTGTCGACGATCGTGTTAGATACCATTAAACAGCAAAGTTGTACTATTTCTACTTTGAAGTTTTATTAAATTTTTAAAGAATGCTCTATCTAGTAAAATTACTATAGTAATGCTATTTAGCGGGTAGCGTTGATGCAAAAATTTTAAATATATTCATCTATATCATACTACCTTACTCGCTCTTTTTTTTGTTTCAGGTGGAATACTTCGTAAGATACCCTGCTTCTGAAGGGAAAGCAGGGTTATGTGAGATTCTTACTCACTAAAACCCTTTCGGTAGTCTACATCAGTACATTCGAAGAAGCTTCGGGATCTTTTATAGAACGCACTGGTGCCTCTCTACACTTTGTGTTACACGTCTATGAGGAGGAGTTTAACTCTCCTAGGCATCATCGCTGAGCCATACGCTGTCCCACGCAGGTTCGCTTGTTGAACGATAAGGGCCTCCATCCTCAAGGCCCGCGAAACTCCTAGAACCTTTTAGTCGCTTTCTGCGACAGGCAGGGCTTACTTAAGTCTTATTCTTACTAACCCGAGACTACAGGACTGAGCCTACTCGCTCCACTGTCTCCGCATTTGGACATAGGCCTCCTCTCCCTGTCTTCATTCTAAACAGCGCCCCATTATTATGGAGTAGCGTTTCAATGAACAGGAGACGAAACTTATGATCGTTTCCTCGCTTATGTTAAAAAATAACAAAGATGTATATAAGAGACTCTAATCATCTAATCGTTGTGTCCTATATGAAATACTTGTTGAAATTCCCGATGAGTAGTATCCGTTAACTTTACATAATCAAAGGCTTAGTAATATATAGTCTAGTAATAAACTTGAATAATTACGGAAAGAAACGGAACAGTCGCATGAGGTCTGCGAGATCGCGAGGTCGCTTTTTAAATGGTCAACGACATTGAAACGACAATTACCTGCTTGTCCGTTTACGATGTCAAGGAGTGCGTGATAAAGTCAGCTACGGAAATTTATAATTGTTTTTATTTGTGCGGGTGTGTTCGGTTGGAAATGTACGGATGCGGGGCCAGACGGCGTGGCGTTGCAAATGTCACGGCAGATGTGTTGCGAAAATGACGTGTGATGAATTTTTAGAGCCAGAGCTGAATTTAATTACATATGCAAATAAGAAACATTTAAAAAACTCGTTTAACAATCATTTATAAACCTGATCAATAGTATTAAAATAACAATAAACAAGAGGATTACTTTCTCGCGACGTTTGTCATTTTGTGAAATATTTCATTATCTTATCGACATGTACTGAAGCCCCTTGTAGCAGTCCTCTTCCAAAAAACGGTGTTTAGCCCAATCTTCGGTTATTTGATTACATTTGCCACCAGTAGAATATGGGAGCTGTAAGATTAAAGTGCGTACTGTAGTTTGCTTACGTAAATGCGATCTATACTCTTAGTCATGTCTACTCCTTTATACTATAGATATAACCAGCCCGTTGCTACTTGCGCAATTTTAGTAATTTTCAGTGAACTAACCTTGCCTAGGAAGAACCGCCTGTAGTACTTGGCGGTGTCGTCGGTGTCGATATTGTGCCGCCTAGAGGACTGCCTGGGCGTGCCCGGCTGCGCCCGAGGCTCGCTCTCCTCGCAGTCAGGTGGTACGTCGTCCACTCCATCTACCCAGTAACCACCACCTGGCGGCAGTACTATCGTCGGTGGGGTTCCTGTTAACATATGCCAAAATACTCGTATGAAAAACATAAAATATTTATGACAATTAGAAAGACCTTAATGCCTGTACGATTTGTATATTAGTTTACACACGAAGTAGTAACAAATTTAGTAATATCCGTTATAGAAAACATTTTCAGATTAAGAAAAAATATTAAGTTGTTAATCTAAAATTTTACTAATTAAATATTTTACTAAGAAATATATTATTAGAATTAAGTTCGATTTTTGTATAATTTTTAAGGTACACAAAGAATACTTTCAACGAAACTTAAATAATACTTTGTAGTGTGATGAATACTTTAACAATAATTAATATGTCTAATGAGATGTCATTACGAGTCTCAGAGCGATAAGCGTAATGTGGTGATATAGAAACATGTGTATAACGCTAAATTATTACGCGAAAGGCTTACCATATTTTAATATTAAAGCCTTAATATACACAATTTATGAGACATTCAAAACTCCCGAGGATACCTTTATTGATAATTAACTTGATAAACATTTGTGTGTCATTATAAGTATGCGGCGTAGCGAAATATTAAATGTTCATGTTGTTATAAAAACCGTTTAAAGGAAGTCACGGCGTCTATTAGTTTTAGCCGAGAATTTTTAAAATCGTGATCGACCATCATTTGATCAATTTACCGAGGATTTTATCTGTTTAATAAAACGCATACATCAATATTGGAATTCTATCAGTTCCAATAAATAAACATATAATATGACAGTATCAGAGATCATCATCATCATCTGATAGACTTTCCTCGCTGAATATATTTGGATAACAAAAATATAGATTACTAGCCGTTCCTCGTCCACTTTGCTTACCGTAATTCCCTGGTCCCCCCAACACTACTCCCTTTGGGGAAGGAATTTTGTACAATTCGTCCTCACCAAAACTCTAAATGGCAGATGCAATATCGCTACCAAATTTTGAGTTTTACGACCAATAGGTTCAGAGACCTCGTGATGAGTCAATGAATCTCTGGATATCTCCTATATATATACACATATATATATATATATATATATATTATGAAAGCTTATTTTTTTTGTTCAATAAGCGACGAGACGAGCGGAACATTTACCTGATGATAAGTGACATACCCATAACGCTAATAATGGTGCTAGTTAAACAGTACAATATTTGTAATTCAGTTTTAAACTGCTTATAATTGTAAAGTATGATGATGATGTGGAGTATATATATTTTTGGGCAAAAATTACAGTTTTCAGTGGTTAAATATATATATATCAATTAATATTTTAATTAAAACGACACTCGTGATATGTTTGCTCGTTAATACATATGTCAATAGTTACAGTAATGACTTTTCCAATTGCCGTGTGCAATATGAAATTCATCATTTTCCAGATATAGCTCAGGCTTTCGTTTTTAGGTCAATAAGAAGTCGCAGTTGGGAATACTCCGCCTGTGTCACTTATATATATATATATCTGTATATATACATACATACGTATGTCTGCGTGTATGTTATGAGTATTTTGTATCCTATATATTTCATTGTTAATTCAAAATGTCGCGGAGGCGTTTTCGTGTCAATAAAACTTGCTCATAATAAGTTATTCATTATACTTTTAATGAGCAAATTTTCTCTTCGTTTTATACTCCGGAGCGACGATAAGGTCGTTGACCTGATAGTGAGTCGTCCGTGTTAATAGAATGTTCACACATCACCTCACTGGACACCATGAGACCTGTGATGTTAAGTATGGTTACCCAAGTGAAACAAGTATACTACTGCTTTGCATAAATACGCGCTGCGGAGGTATATATAGTTGTAGGTATATACCCTATTTCCGGAATTAGAGTTACGCGTTAATTGCCACACTTTTTTTTTTAAGTGATTTTACAGTGCATGCCGGTGACTGGTGACCCATCCAGACATTCAACTCGTTAATATCATAATAACAAAAGATGTATTAAAATGTTAATTATCATCATCATCATCATCCGCCGATAAACGTCCACTGCTGGAAATAAAATGTTAATATAGTTATGTAATTCTAATAATGTCTATATAACTTGCAATAATTCGCCACTCTTAAATTTCTACTGTGCTGTTCCAGTTGATCTACATTACCAATTATCTTTAGCAAAGTGTTATTTCCCCTGATAAGAGTCAGCTTTTATATAGAGAATGAATTATTAAAATTATTAATAATTTCTGGATCTTATTCAAATACAAAGCTTTTTTATAAGTAATAATAAACAAAACAGCCATATTTCAGAACATAACATAAATTTACATACAGAACCGGTTTTTTTTTTTTTCTTTTATTCGTAAATCTTTGCGTAATATGTATTCGTACCGAATTATTAATTCATTAAAAGTAATATTACAAATTAAAGCGATCGCGAAACGAGAATGAGGTTACGCCCTCAGTGCCACTTTAGATGGTGCCTAATTTAAAACATTGCGTCACTCTAGTCTAGACCGGCTTTTGTCGCGAGGATATTTTTACAGAGGGTTTTCAATAAGGCTCTTGTATCCTCCGGGACGGCATTGTTCCGCAGGCTTCCCGTAGTACCATCATAAAGCGTTCCCGTTTCGTGGGCCCTGTATGCAAACCTTTCATATTAACTGGACACGGAGTCTGGGCTATTTTCACGGAGCTTTTCATAATGTCCAACCATGTGAGCGTAAAACGACGTATTTCAGGTTTACTTTGTACAATAGCCCCGTGAAATGGTGAAAGATTATTTCGACGAATATTATTAATTTTTTTGGTGAACAATTATTACATTGATTCAAGTGAAACGTGTTCTTTCTGAATGCGTAACAAATACTTTATTCTTTAGTTTAACAACCTTTTTTTTTTGCATATAAGTATTTTAGAAAAAAAAAGAAAATTATATATATGTATATGTGTTTCCATAATTAAGTAAGAGAAGCAGTAAATGTTTTGTAGTTGTACGTATAAGGAAATACGATTTTCCAAGATATAACCTCCGCAGACCGCTCGACGTCTAATTTAATTAATGCTTTAATCAACTAACTAGCACTGAGCCGTGCACTGTTTTTACTCGGCTAAGTAAAGAGTCCCCAAGAGCAGCGGATCGACAAAAGATAAAAAAAAATGTAAAGCAAAAACCAGGCAGCATTTGCCAGGTTTAGTTGGGATCGAGTTCTTGCGACTTGGTCACTAATTAATTGCTGTTCAAATAAAACGTCCATCCGATAAAAATATTATGTTACTAACATTTTTTGGCAATCATTCAGCAAACGCAATATATTGCTCATTTATCAACAAATTATGCAAAAGGTATAATGCTTAAAAAAATAAAATTATCTTAATCACAGTTAATTATAATAAAGTATATAAATAGTTAATAATATTTTATATTTCAAAATCTACTAGTGCTAAGTCTCTGTTGCCAAAGACTAACAGCCTAGGTAGATACCTCCGCAGCTCTTGTTCCTGCCACCAAGCAGTTATTAATATAATAACTAGGGTATCGATACTTAACATCTTATGTATTAAAATATGATAAAAATGGATATACTAGTAGTGATTTCAAACGTCATTCTAACCAAGATATGAAGCAAGAAAATCAACGGGATCAAGATGGTGAAGAGGTACCCATGTACGTAAAAGCCGGTGAATATATGCGTGAGCTTTTGAGTGAAAAAATTTAATTAAGTAATGGAAAATCCTATTATCTACAAAACTTCTTGATCAAGGTAAAAACTATGTAATATAATTTTTAGTATTTTATTACTGAATCTAACATAATAACCATCTGTTAATTGCAGAGGTAACAAAAGTTTAGGCCATCGGTAGAGTCCCACCCCACAACTCCAAATACGTCGATGTATACAAAGACAAAGTGTTTAAGGTAGTTGTCAAAATGTTGGTGCCCGTGAAGGACCATCCAAAGGCAAGTTTCACTTTACTACATAGTGAATTTACGGGTTAATGAAATTTATCGATTTTATACTCCAAAGTGATTCTAATCAGCACAACGTGGTGCAGTACATATCATCCTAATTAGCGTCACGGGCATTTATTATGGGCATGCGCATCACCTACCATTAGGTGCAACATATCGCTCATCTCGTGGCTTCATTGAATAAAAAAACATTGACAAATAAATATCGAGCATTGCTCAGAATTACTTCAGTAAATAACTTAACCCAAACGTTATATCAAATTTCATTTATCTACAATAGAAGATTGCGCTTTCACACCTCTATTCTCATAATTTCCTTTACTTTCTCCTGGGCTGATGGTCCACTACAATGAAGAAAGTTATTATAGACCGTACAATAACTTAAGTGAGCATGATTATGGATTACTCGGACGTTCACTTAAAGACTTCTATTTTCTAAAAAACTAAAATTCACATGTTTATTTTAATGTTTCTCCTATTATATATCGTTGATGATCATTATTGCACATGCCACTGTTATTTTTTACATCGTATATTTAAATTTTCATAGATAATATTTGTACATATAAGATAAATAAAAAGTTCTTAATACAAAATAATTTATTTTCATTTAATAATATAACAGTTTTATCTGGCAACTCCAGACCTCTCCTTATTACAGGTTAATCCAAGCGTTCTCAATGCGGGTTTTGTTCGGCACTTAAGTAATCCACTTATTACTGAAATATAACTTATAGAAATGTTGCCACGAGTGAGATTAATAATAGTTTAATGTAAAGACAGGAGCTGTATCTGTAGATATTTTCGTTACATTAAGTAATATCTAGTTTGTATAATTACAGTATTAATAATTACTCTATGTGCTACTAATACACTTGTTTTTCTAACCATTCGGTATAATTATAATATTTTAATTTATTAAAAAACGTGTGAAAAAAAGTCATATTGTGAAATTTGCATCTCGGGAATTTGTAAAATGCCTGTATATTGTCTGAATAATCAGAATCATAACATCAATATTGATTTATGTCTTCCGTCTGCATTGTGTTTCAGACATTTTTTCAGAATATGATCAACATTTCTAAGATGAAGATAATATTTACCAGGTTTGGCGAGGGTCTCTTCTAGTAGTTTTCTACTAGCTTGGCAGGCAGCTTCAACACGTCTTTGCGCAGCGATAGCGCCTGGCGAGGGCGGAGGTCCATGAGGAGCTGGAACCCGGCCCTCTGCATATGAATGTCTCTCTACACCCGTGGCGCCAACTGACACCGAACGACGGTTTTCCGGTCGTGAAACCTGTAAAAAAAATAGCATTTTATTTACATTTGTATGAGCTTCTCTATTTTTTAATATCCTACTGATTTTAAAAAAGAGAATTTTAAAATCTCCTCTTTAAATTTTTAAACCGTAAACATTATAAATTATTAAAGGCTACAACAAATACCTGTTATAAATTTATGAAGAGCCATAGTTACAAAGTATTGTACTAATAAAACTATTTCAAGCTTTACGTTTCGCGATAAAGTTTTGAACTGAAAATTTTACAGACGATTTTAATTGAAAATGTTTTATGTGACAGGGGTAATTAGATTCTTTGAAAACGCCTCCCCGATCGCCAAAGTAATATTTACTGCTTAATTCGCTTAATGAAAATTTCTTAAAACTCATATTTTAAAAGACTACACTTTACGGCGCCGTTAAGCTACATTAAGGTGTTCGCGGCCTTGACGGAATTCTAGGAAATTTACGGTTCAGACTTAACTTGAAATACTAGATTAAATACATAAGAAGATTAAACTGTCTGCTTTGTTGTAAACTCTTTACTTGTTTACGCTTTGAAGTAGTTTATAAATTTTTTGATTAGTGTTTTTGTTCACTTATTAATAAAGTATTACAAATAGACAACATCAAATCATTTCCTTTGAATGCGGGAGTTACAAATCTATTGATGCAACTATCATATTTCGCATTTACAGGTATGGTGCAATGCGAGAACACGCACATCTAAGAAATTAATGTATATTTCTTTTTTTTTACTATTTAATGTACTAGAAACAATTCAGTAGGTATATATAATGTAGAATACCGATTATCCGTGAAATTGACGAAATTGATACCAGAATATCGACCGCTCCATAAATCAACGGAACGGTCGTAAACACCATCAAAAGTTTAAAATTGGAAGCCGACGGAAGCATTAGTCCGGCCGTTGACAGCAGCTCGAAACAAGTAGCGTGGAAAATGCTCGAGTTTTCACTTTGATCAAACTAATGTGACGTCATAGATGCCAAGCTTACACACGAAGATTACAGCTGTAATTTCTTTATAAACATTATTGTTATGAGGTACCAATATAATATAGAGATGTCAAGACTGAATAAAAAAAATAATACAAATAGATCATTATTTATTTGTATTGTTAATTAGGTTTGGTTGGTAATAGTTTATTACGTCACAGTGTAAATTTGCCGCCGTAACACCATTGCTGTGTTCCGGCTATCAAGAGCCGTGTGTAAATACTCTTCACCATCAGATACCTTGTTGTCAATAAATATCATGTAAAATTTAGGTCACCTGTTAGCCCATTGATAATAAATAATAATTGGTTGATAAAAAACGCTAACATGTAGTCATCAAAATTAATTATTTGTGAGTGTTGCTTTATAAGTGTAAACATTATGACGTATACGTTACATATTAGTCTTACAGAAAACATGGTTTCATAACAATTTTCATATATAAATTTAATTGCCTGTGTAGTTCAAATATTACTTAGTGTTATAGTATGCTTGCCGTATTACTTTACTTGCATGTTTCTGTTCCTCTTTCGGAAAATATCAAACCATAACCTCTGACTCAATACAGTCATCGTTGCCTGTCTCTTACTGTCTCCTGCCAGACAGCAACTTGGACCTCATGTAGATCTTTATGACGATCAACATCATATATGATTTATTTATAAATCATTATCTTAATAGCTAATAACTGATTTTCTTTCCCTTATTTTAATATAATCCTTTCCATTTCTTTGCATCGTTTCTAAATAATTACAGCGTTGTAGCATTAGATTCTGCAGCAGCAGCTGCTGAATGAGACTTGTTCAATATCACCTCACAATTACTTTTAATTAATTAAAATAATTGATTTATTTTTAGTACGCGCATGTGAATGTTAAATAAAGATTTCATCCTATCTAAATAACTAACAGTTATAATTGTTAGGATGTCTTTAAAGACACAAGAGAGGGATTTATGATGATGCGAATATAAAACGTGAGTCATTCTGAAGACTATGAAAAAAAATTTTTTGTATAAAGGAACAAACATAATTACCCCAATTAACTGCACACGGTACGTAATTACGCGGATTTTGCGTATCAAATATCCGCGTTTGTGAGGCTTCGGGAGTTAGGACTGCACTAATCCTTATAACATTCCTTTGACTGCTACCTACCTGCATCGTCAGTGTTAATGTTATAGCATTAATAACGCCAAGACATTATTTATAAATAACGAATGCATCTATTACAGATATAAACCATATAGTTTTATATCTCGCGTCTTATGCAATTATAAAAAATTATATACTTTACCAATGAGTTTGTAGATACGTATACAGCGTAGGTATTCTACAATTTAACTACAAATTAGATTTTGATATATTGAAATGTTTAAAGTATAGATTTTTATCTCTAAAAATTCAGAAAACCGAATATATCAGTCATATCTTGTTAATTAAACACCACTGCTTGGTATTCCCTTAAAGGTTGTTTACACCTTAAGTCAGAAAAGATCGCATCAATCCTTTGAAGCGGGAAAACCTTTAAATTAATTGAATTAGTTTATACTAATTTATATTTATTTTTAAATTAATCTTGTTATTTTATCTTTCAGCTTTTTTTAGACGAATGGTAACGTTTCTGTGTTATGTCTCAAGCAAAGTCATTCTTTCAGAAATAGTTAAAAATAATCACCCATTTAATTCAAAGTGATTCGTCGACCACTTCTGCCCCCGTGTCTATATCTGGTGGCTATTCCTGTATCCATTCAGTTGTATCCTACGGTTTTAGATTATTTAATCAATTTGACTTTGATACAATTGTAACTGGAAATAAATTTCGATTCGAAAATCTCGTAATCAGAATTATCATATAGTAAAATTTTGCTGTTTATATACTCTTTTACTGTTTTCTTTGATAGTACCTGCTATATTCTTATTATTGTAATGTTAATATTCTAAGACATACAAATTTAAATCATTTAGTTTTTACAAAAATATGGTTTTAAAATTGGCTTCTTTAATACGTGTGGTATTAAATAACAAACACCAAACGTGTTAATTATCAGTATATAAGTCAAAACGAAAATGCTCTTCAATGGATTTAATTTTGTTAATGTAAAACATCCATTTACTTATTTGAGTACTAGATAGCGTGTATCAACACATTCAGTCTTACTAACCGTGATGCCTAGTGTTTTTGTATACAACTTTTGTTTTCATTGAACAAACAATGGAAAAACTTCACGTCCAAATAAAACAATCATAAATATCAATGATCTTTTGCCTTTTGAAGATTTGTTCATGATATAAATTAACTATTAGTTAATTGACATCGGGTATTATAATGCCAGAGATAATATTAAAAACGCACGACAAGAATTTTCTATTAGTTGTTTAATTTATTTAATTACTTGATTAAATATATATAAAAATATTAAGAGAAAATATTAAAGCTATTTGTATTTCTAACTGAATAAAAATTTTGATAGTAACTTTTCATATACATAATCGTCGTTACCGCAATTGTATAAGTCACAAATAATCAGCCTTACTATAAACTTCACTTAATCGTGCAATCTATAAACCTTACCCATTGATATAGTTTAAGATCGTAGTTTAGTACGTAAAAGTGTTTTCTTTTATATAAAAATTATTTAAACTTAATAGCAGATATACAATACACCAAAACTGTAAGGTGGGTAACGAGATTAATATCTTAGATCTCAAAGCGAGAAGCAAGACGTGGTACTGTGTATAATATCCTAACTCGCGCCTCGTTGTTATGGGCACGCGTATCACTTACCATCAGATAAACGTCCTGCTCGTCTCATCGCTTCGTAAAATAAACAATTAGACTAACCTCAAATTTGTACGATGATCGTTAGAAAAATACATTTTATTGTTACTTTAGAATCAAAATTTTTGTTAATAATAAATCTCAAATTTAAAAACGATATTTTGTAACATATTACCGTTTAAACTGTAAGAAGCACACAAAATTTTAGTCTTCGTATGTATGTAAAGAGAGACGTCTTACAGTCCTAAAAATACAGAAGTTTAGATGAGATATTGAATAGTGTGAATTTATTTCAGAGTGAAAATATATGGAACTACTGAAAGCTGTACGCCTAACATACAGCCTAAAATAAAGTGGCGATGTTCAAATTAAACGTGGAAGCAATATTTGTTGCAGGAAGTGAAGCGACGCCGCCGACCGATGATTGGTTTGTGATGGAGAGTAAATTGCTTCGATGCGGCCCGACGACGTTCACACTGCTCTATCGACGGTCGCGGCTTGAAAATTTATTGAAAACATTCATGCTGCGACATATAACAGATTATATCGCATCAAACCATAAAAAAAAATCCCCGCCGAATACGGTACACGCCGGTTAAACTCTTAATAACGAGCACGACACAGTTTGCGTTCATACTTTTTTTTTAAATAACGTAACGCACTAAAAGGAATTATTTTTGATGTGAAATACGGTATAAAAAAAATTTACTCCATCTCAAATTATGAAATAAATTACATTGGAAATATTTAAAGAATCAATTTGTGTATGTCGTATTTATTAAGATCTATATTTATTATATTTGTGAAGATATTTTAACTCGTTCATTAACCATAGGCTTGGCGTAAATGGCAATTAGCGAGGATATAATTGCAGATAAAGTGCAGCACATATCTTGTGAATATTTATGGTGGTAAACGCAAACTATGGAAGTGGGAAACATGAAAAATACCCTCTTTTGAAAAAGTTTATGTTCCACAATGGGAATCTTTAAATTGAAATGATGATGCGTTTATTCATTACGAATGCATCTGTAAAATATGACATTTAATAAAAGTGTTGTTTTAATGTAAATTTTTTTATAATACAAATATATAGTTATTACAAGTAATGATAAAGCAGTGCAGTACGAACATATACTCGCATTCATTAAAATTGACTGCTGTGAAAGTGGAGTATTTTAAAGAGGAACGGCGACAACTTATCATTACAAAACAACTTTTTATTTTTATGTCACATAAGTCAGTGATCATTTTACAGGAGCTTTAGTTACTTTAGTTATAACATCTTTGAAACCGTATTTTTAATATCTACATGAAAATAGCAGATTTGTATAAGATAATCGATGGATGGAATGAGCGCGTGATTTAGAGTTGATGTTCGGGAACTTGTCAAAAATGATACAATACTATGGTAGGTCACAGTATCAGGATCCGCGTGCCGTAAAAGATGGCAATGAGATTAGCTGCATCTAAATTGTTCGAAAAA
Source organism: Ornithoptera alexandrae (assembly GCA_029030555.1). Taxonomy (NCBI): domain Eukaryota; kingdom Metazoa; phylum Arthropoda; class Insecta; order Lepidoptera; family Papilionidae; genus Ornithoptera; species Ornithoptera alexandrae. Next base: position 1,565,937 of record JARDVY010000064.1, on the reverse strand, counting down.
ATATTACATAACATTTTAAATACAAGGGAATATTAGTTAATTATCCGTTTAGATCTCTCATCATACAATAATGCCCGTACTGTACTTAGCATTAAGTTCTTTACACGTTTGTTTGCCTTGTGTGTAAAAACCGTGAACTTTAATTATTTTAATAACCGAACCGAGACATAAGTTTTTGCTTTAAGCGGTATAGTTAAACGTAGCAGATTTTTAATTCTATAGAAATTTATGATTAAAGTCTAAAATCATTACCCCCTAGTGGAGAATATGTTATAAAATCTCTCTCAATCCGAACTACCCTCTCCGCTACGATAACACACGACTAAGGAAGCAATAATTCCACAAAAAGTCATCTCTTTTTACCTGTGAATCTTTAACATGCCAATAAGATTAAATCACTCCTTTCGATAAATAAAACCTTCGTTCGGCTGTTAATATACAGAAATAATGATGGGTAAAATCCATCATCAATTATGATGATTCACTACTGTGGATAACTCCCTTCTACTTTCTATGGTTTAAATATCCGGTGCTTGTAAAACGTTCCGTTTATTAAACTGTTAACATGCAAGACACAATCGCAGTTTCGCTCGGCACGTGTTCGCAGTAAATAAAGCTAAGCCACATTATCTAATTACAAACAACCGATAACAGATAAGCCTTATTTTACTCGCTTTCCTAACACCGCACTTTTGTAAACCTGATATTATACGCATAAGTAAGGTTGCCAACACATAATAGCCATAATTCTATAAAAGCTATTAAAAGAAAAAGTATGTTAACACTAACATAAGAGAAATTAAAATTTGTATCCTGAGTTTACATGAAAATGAAGAGCAATTTTTTTTTCTAAATACAAACTTTTTTATTAGACAAAAGGACGAAACGAGTGTATGACTTGATGGTAAGTTATAGTTATGTACACCCGTACCAATGTGGCGATAGTTAGGGTACAAGGATACAACACACCACATAGTGCCCGTCGCTCTGAGGCACAAGTTGTTAAGTTAGTCTAGTTTGTTAAGGTAATCTTACAAGATTCACGATAAGATTCCTACGCTACTGTAGAGCGAGCGAGAGGAACAGATACTACAGTTGTACCTAAATAAACATGAGACAACGACGACTTGGCACTAGCAAAAAAATTATGTATCATCATTTCATTTTCGTTAATAGACAGTGAACAACTCAGGAAATTTAAGATATAGAGAAACGCTAAAAAGACCTGAGCGTGTAAAACACAAACTGACATCTGTCATGAACTGTCAAGAACCTTTTCAAATTTCTAACGTCCTCTAAACTAGGTCGTCGTCAACGAAACTAAATTAAATTTTGAAAATGGAACACGGCCATGCAACAGAGATAACAAGAAGCACATTTCATAAACAATCGTTACTATAAACAACTGGAAATTCCTCAAAAGAGGTTTTCTTCGTGTTCATTAGTTGAAGAGAGGGTGTACACGTTCTTCCATTGTTCGCCGGCAGAGGTAACGATATTGCTGCGCCATTTCCCTGGCACCGAGATAAAGGTGTACACGGGTGTCTACACTCAAATAGAACATTATTTAAATATATAACATGTACTGTTAACCGTATCTGAAGATACTAGAATATACAACCGCAGTCCCTCGTGAAATTTTATTAAGGTAGAATTAATTCATCTTGCGAGATAAAGGTTCTTCGTTTGAAGTGAAATACTAAACTGTGTTAATTTATCAAAGTATTCCTTAAATATTTAAATTAAAGTTATTTATAGATTTCACTATAAGTAACTGCTAGAATCTGCGTTTTAAAGATATCGAAGCAAAGAATTTTTTGACGGCAAAATTTAAAACAAACGTCTCGGAAATTTTAAGGAGCTGACGTCCAAAAGCATTGTATAACATTATGACGTAATTAAACGCAGCGAATGGAGCCCGTTGACATAATTTGAGCACGAAAAGTAAAATCCAAGAAGGAGGTAACATTAAAAAAACAAGAGAGAAAAGAGAGCTCTTCCTAGATCCAAGGCCCGTAATTGCGTTTATCGGAGCGTTAAATGAGCGTAGCAATCTTTAATCAGTTCTAGCTCCCGTTTTTTTTTTAAATTACGTCGCGGTCTTGTTTGTGAAGCCTTCCTTCCTTTACGTTTTTACAATTGTTTAAACTCATCCTATGTTGATGTAATATCATGCTTTATTGGAAATTTCAATTTGCACCTCTGCTGCGAAACATTTCAAGCCCGTTGTATAACCAAATATTTCATGCTATTAAGAATGAGAGTAGATTTAAATGGCGCAAAATACTATTACTTACAATAAAATTTAAAATTTTATATGTTTTTATCATTAAAGATGAATTTGCATAGTATAGGAACATAAGGCGAAGGTAATAAAATCTAGAACAGTGATTACTGACGTAAATGGGCAAAAGATTAAAAAACAATAGATGAAGAAGAATTTGATGGATTTTGAAAAAAAAAATATTTGCTCATTAAAGGAGTGAAAGAGCATTTGCAATTCAAAGACATGTACCGTCGCTAAAGGAAGTGGGACAAAGCAAGCATGATGATGTCCTTAACAGAATTTTATGTTATCGTTAGCTTTATTTGAAATTTATATTTTATCAAATTCTATTTAAAATCGTCATTATTATTAGTAATTGAAAAAAAAAACTTTCACGTTATAAATCTGGAATGTTATTATCGCACTACTGCTTCCAAGCATCTGTTTATTCAAACATAGACGTAACAATCGAACGTATATTTCAGCGTACCCGTTATTATAAACAAACAGCATTGTTTATAAAGCGAGCTAATAACGCCTTACCACCACTAGGAAATTATCCATTGTTTTCGTCACTGACATGAAAGATATACGGAACGCTATCTCTTTGGAGATGGTAAATCACACCCGCCTGGAAAACACATAATTATATGGGTACTCTAATGTTCAGTGTGTTTGTTTGTATCGGAGCGGAAACGTGTTCAAAATTTTTCTTTGACGCAAGTTTTATTTAAAAACCAAATACAAACAGTAATAATTGTAGCATTTCTTAATCACTTCAAAGTTGTAGTATCTAGTAGGTCTCCTATGCCTGGGGTATTCTCGAAATTATTGATACTTCTCCTGATAGTTCCTTTTTAGGTTGACAGCGGTGACTTCGTATTATTCAGATCTTAAGAATTTTTGTTAAATTAGGATTAGGGTTAAGTGTTCATATATATAATTAAGACAATTAAAACTTAAATGTAATACAAAAGTAACTGTTAATGGTAATATTTTTTTGTATAATACAAGGTTTGTACAGAAGCACATAAGTAAATCATAATCTCCTAGCAAACTTTGTAACATAATCGTTGAAGTAAGCAAAAACACAGATAAGTTGTTAATAAAAATAGATATTTTGATGTATGTATACTTAAAAGCTTACCACATTTTAGCACACGACAATACAGTAAAAATGCAAATGGGAGGAGTAGTAAGTAACAATTCTAACAACGGTTCACACGCTTTGACATTAACACAAGCGTGACGCAAATGCGTGCCGCGTACACTGCAACATCTAATTTAAGCAACTTCATAGTTTTAATGACACGTCAGCGATGTGTAACAAAACAATGGTTCGTGATCTACAGCGCTGTTGGTTACCTTACAACAGCAAGTTCTCGACAAAAATTAGGTTAGGTGTACGTACGTTTACGTATCGCGTGATTGGTATTCACTAGTATTGTTCGATTCTATGAAGATCTCATACATATTATTTGCATTGAATGAGTTGTTGAAATTTGTCTATACGAATTGAGGAAATAACTACATATTCATATTTACTAAGATATATATGAAAAGACAATAATTTTGTTACTACCCTACCGCGTAATAAATATAATTCTTAAGCGTAGTCCGTACCTTTCGGTAATTTTCTCCCTTTCTGTCTACATAACTTGACATACACAACAGAGCATAATTCTAATTCATGTTAGCTTTTAAAAATCCCCAAAAGCGTGCAGACGGATTTTGTCCTAAAGTTTTCAAGACAAACGTCAACAAACAGCGATTCCCTGGTCTCAACAGCCATAGCGGTATCATTGAAGCACACGTCGCGTAATGAACCACTTCCAGATACGCGAAGTGAATCTGGGTTTCATTCAAAAAGTTCACAATCGGGAACCGGAGTGTTCGCGCACAAAAGCTCTACGGAGTCCCGGGATTTCATCATTGTGCTGAACAAAAATGCACCAGTGCTAATTTTGCATGCGCTATGCTTCTACTGAATACTATTATGAGTCCACGAATGTAAAGAGGGAAATTATTACGAAACTCCGAACCTAAACAGATACGCATAATACAGCACACATTCAGATTTTATTCATTCGCATTTTATATTCATTTATATATAGTTCTAGCTGTATAACAGAGAATATACATACAACAAATTCCAACGAAAACGTGCGAAACCACACAGAGTACTTCAAAAGTGAATCTTATTACTTATTAACTCGTACATGAAACAATAACTACGATTTAATTTAGAAAGTCGATGTCAATCGTCCACGGGTTCGTAATTTACATACATGTGCCTTGTGCAGAAAGTGTTCACACAAAAAACATGACGCGATCGCGTCGGTAACAGGTTGCCCACGACTGATGCCGTTATGTGACACACAATGTTACAAAAAAGGACAGCGTCCGGCTGAAGATGTCAGTTTAAAAATTGAGCAAGAGCGATTTAAATTATTCACCCAAAATTTTAAATGTTCATATTTACCTTAAACTAGCTGTTCCCCGTCCGTCTTGCTGGCCGTAATATAAAATTAGACTTGGAATTTGTCGGAAATATTCCTCGAGAGCAACCGTAACCGCAAATGGCTTTCTATAGCAACCGTTACTATAGCAACCGCGTAAATAATACGAAATAAATATATTTATAAAAGTTTATTAAAAATAAAATTATGTATGATATACGAAATTTAAACATTAAAAATAGCCTAAAGAACCTATTATTCTAACTAGCGCAATACTGTAGTGTACGGTACTGAAAATCCATATAGTATAGAAGTTTCGTCTACAGTATATATATATATATATATATATATATATATATATATATATATATATATGCTGCAGATTGTGTAATGTATTATCATTAAAAAACGGGGCGTCCAACAAAATTCCAGAGCTAATTCTGTCACAATCCAGATGCGGGAGGAAGTATCCGACAGAGACATCAAGCACAATTACGAAATAAAAACATCAAGATGAAGAGCGTCTGCATGCATGAGCTATTGTTGTAGTTTCAATGCACAATGCGGATTGTGACTAGATATTTACACGTTAAAAGTTAAACCAATGATTATTAGTAGAAGCCATTGACGTATTTCTAAAGAATACAATTGATCGATGATTCTATACAAAGTGCTCTTTTTGTACATATATTAAACTGCCTCCATGGCTCAGTGGCTATGCACTTACAAATAACTCCGAAGACCCTTCGATTTTGAAGCCCGATGTAGTGGAGTTTGGCAGCTGGATTTTTCCAAACCAACCAACCTAATCTAAATCTGCCAGCTGTAAACCATAGGAGATACAGAGTTGTTTTTCGCGACCACAGTTAACTATTTATGGTCTCATTGTCACTTAAAATTAAATGAAATTAAGAACAAGTGTTAACCCTATATTAATATAAAAAGTATCCTCTTAAATCCATAGAATTCTAAACGCCAGTTAATATCTGAATAAGTTATAGCAAGGCTCTTAAAACGCATTCGTAAATATGATAAGTCTATGGATCCTTTTTGAAGATTGACTTGATTGCATTAATAGAAAATTATAAATACCACTATCGTTAATTATATAACAAATATATATATATATATATATATATATATTACTTTTTAACTAAGATACATTTATTTTTGTTTACAGATATTGGTATCTTTAGTATGCTTGTAAACCCACGCATTTGTCTGAGTTTGCGAGGCGCCACGTGAACCTCGATTACCTCCGGGAATTTCGTATCATCTAGCACATTTGCAATCTTTTACCAAGTGGGTGGTACTGACGATGGATAAATGTCACGAATGTACAGGCACGTGCTTCGGCGTTGTACTATTTGTAAACCTTATTCCGTTTCCGTGAATTATAAAATATTTTGAAACGTAATCAGATTTCATTGAACATGACTACAAACGTCGTCATTTGTATAGAAATTCTCTTCATAAATATCGACTAACTTAAATCTATAGGATTAATGTTGTCTGAGGAAAACCATGTTTTAAAATTAAAAAAAATTAGCTATCGCGAATTTTTTCACTAATGTCATAGACAAATATAGACCTACTACCTCTTTTCAATCGTTAACATAAATATAATACCATAACCTTTGAATATACGGGTACAGAACTATCAAAAAAGATTAAAGGTAGTGCCCATGTAAACCACAAAAAAAACCTACGCGGATGTCGGATGAAATCCAATCGAGTAATAAAATTCGTGGTTTATCTGAAACAAATCGAAAAAAAACATCCATCTGTAGTCTTAACCATAACTGTATAAAAACGTTACATATTTTGTTTCATAAAAAAATATGTATATATTTTAAATAATCTGATGTGTCACTTCACTCGCTGATGAACACTTCCTGAACTTATTCTTAATAGGTTAAATTGCAATTTAATTAGTTATTAGGCTAGTATAACAGAGTATTTTTAACGTAAATCTTGCATTATCAAAAAACCCAAAATATTTTTTTTCATTTCAGCGTCATATTGCGGGGTAATTAAATACTTAGAAGACTGTGCGGATCTACAATGGTGTAATTTTGTTACATCACTGACAGTTCTAATAAAAAATCTTTGTTTACCGTTAATACATTAATAATAAAAATAAATAAGAATCTGTGGTTAATTTATTTTAATACTATAGATTCCTTTGCCGGATGTGAAACTAACGGAAATAATGTAATTTTATTATCTGCATGAAGGTTATCGGCCGAGTCGCGAATCCTTCACTTATTCGATGGGAGGTATAACTCCACCATATATTACGGTATCGTCTTATTTGTGAAAATCCGGAGAAATATATGAATATTATTAATTATATTACCGCTATAATAATAATAATAATATGTGTATCTATTACTCAGAGTGGACATATTATATATAGATCAAAGAAAATAGATATCGAAAACTTCCTTACGATGGATCATATTTTTGAAAGCAAAATACTTATTAATAAAGTTTAGTTACTCGAAAGTTACTAAAGAAACATTAGGATTAATGAATGATCTCTAGTTTGGCGAAATAGTTAAATAGAAGTTGGAAGTACTTAAGTTCTAATAGTGAAATAATTCGATATAGGACCCAAGAATGTATATGGCGCCCTCTCCACCAGATGGTCCAATCATCTGGTTAAAGCGACTAACAACGATTGGATGAGGAAGTACCGCATATGGTTATATGAAGTTCAATACCCAGTTGTAAGAAAACACTGGCTTATGATACGGTTAATATATAACTAGCCCAACACATTTTAATATTAAAATGTTGAAAGTAATTTGTGTACATTAAAATTTGACATACCTAATTCGACAGAGTTTGCTATTCTGTTGGCATTTCTTTGTGATTCATTTCAAAAGGTAGATATTTGAATATTCGACATTATCGTTGATGATAAAAATTAAATTCAGTAAGCAGAACGTTAGTTGAGTTCCCTTGAGAGAACATCGATGCCTTTTCGCCGCTATTCTGAAAAGAAATCCTTGACCGTCGGTCACATGAACATTAATAAAGTAGTATATAGTAAAACTATGAAAAAGCTTTCGTTTAAAGACGTTTTTTTAAAATTTCACACCTTTAGACCTAAGTCATCTAGCAATCATTGCTAAATATATTCTTCAAAACTATACACGTAAAGATAAAGCTTTATAGCATTATGTCCGCTTTTTTGTTTATCTATCTCTCTACTGTATTTTTTCTTGTTCTGTTTACTCAGAAAACGAGTCTAAAGAAACAAATCTTTTAAAATAAACTTAAACTTAACTCGTGAATTCAACTTGCTTTCGTTAGAATTTCTGGCTACACATGTCTAAATCTTATGTATTACAAAATATAAAGAATACAAACTCATCTTATAAATGATTGAATATGTGGGCTAAAATTATTAATATATATTTTATATGTCCAAAACACGGTAGAGCGAGCATCTTTGCTTCGCTGCATTTAATAAGATTTTCATACCGCATTCGTGAACAACGCAATAGCCTTCAGATAAAAATGTTCTTTATAACATAATGCGTAGTAATGAAAGTCCCAACTCAACATAAATAATCTAAAATGCATCGCCTGAAGCAAGGCGAGCGCATGTATTGAAATCGTATTGCAGATTTAGGTCGAATAGATTTTACTTCAATTGACAGTGGATTCAATCAAACGCCCGATTCATTATGGTCTATTATTAGCCTGTACCGGTGAAATTAGATCGCATTGTGATTACGGTTTATAGTAGTTATACCAAACTTTAATCTAAATAAAGAAGATAGCGCTATAATTGATTTTAAGCTTAAAAATATCTTTCCGACTTCTCTTGGCATGAAATTCTTATAGTATCGAATTAGTCATTATTTTGTCAATGTCATAAAATTTAAAAGAATTTCTGTTACGCATTGGCGTAGTGATATCAATTTTGGACTGGACGGAGAAAATTAAAAATTAAGCTTTAGTAGACAAACACAGATAGCCTAAAAATATAATGGTGCTTGATTAAAAACGTAAATTTAAATATGTTGTAATCCACAAATATTTTCTGTGCCATATGACAATATTATAAAATGATGTTTACCACAAAACTTAGTTCTAAGGATATGTCAACCGTACTTTGAAAGGGGACTCTTTTAAAGTAACAAAGCTTCATGAAGAGCGGCTTAGAAGTCCGCCGGCTAATGTCAGATATTAACGACCGTATTTGTAGATGTTTGAACAGTATCCATTACATTGTGGTTACTTGCTTTGTTACCGTTTCAATTGGTTTTAAAAACATAAACAAAGAGACATGCGATTATTTTCTCCAATCAAATTTTTTCAAAATAGCTAAGTTTATAAATTATGAAAGTACTATTTTTTTTATAATTTCCTCCCGCTTTAATTTCAGAAGTACCGATTACCATCATCAGCCGATAGACGTCCACAGCTGGACATGAGCCTCTCTCAAAGATCTCCACCTCGATCGTTCCTACGCTGCCTACATGCAGCAGTTTCTCGCGACCTTCACACAGTCAGCATGACCTCCAGTACCGCTGGACAGCAGAGACCATCGTTTCTAAGTGTTCAAATTTTAGAATTTGGGCTATTACCCACTACACTGGCCGCGGGTTAGTTTAAGGGACGATAACTAATTAAAATATAACACGGTTTATAACATCACTCAAGGTCCTTTAAAAACTTTAATGAGATATATTTCTGAAGAGTAAACTTTAAGTATAACATACAGAAGTTTCAACGTAAGTAATAAAAAATTCTATAAGAGCTATCCAACTTAAGAAACAGTTTACAACTAACGACCAAGTCTAACAGTGAAGTGCAAAATTAAAAAAAAGTCTAGGTTAACGACTAGCGTTCTTAGGTAGGCGGAAGTTATTAGCGAGTTCGTTGACCCCTCCGCGTTGCAACTCCGCCCGCCCAAACAATGTCGGCAGTGGAACATGGATGGGCGTCATGTTACTTTTCAGTATTGTTTGTATGAGCCTGTTATATAGTAAATGTCGTTTTTGACTGAAATATTTAACTAGGGACTTCACAAATATAAAATAAATCGTGTGTTTGTTTATAATTAAAATAATCTTGTGGTTCGATTAATTATTTTTTGGAAAATAACGTATAAACTATTATAACATTGAATGTACTTTATTAAATAAAAAAAATGTTTATAAAAACAAAATTACTGTCTTCAAAGATACAAGTAAATCTGTTAAAAATTAAATGCTATGCTTAAAAGGAAAATTACAAATACATTAATTACAACTTTTAAGCTTGTTACTTAATACTTTTGTGCTAAGTATTATTAACCATAATTTACTTTAGGAAATAAAAAAATTATTATGAACAAATGAAAAAATCATTAAAACTATGGATTTAAATATTATTTTAACTAAGTCCTAACATCGCCAGGGAATTCGCTATTCTGATGCAGTAAAAGCGTGAATTATGGCCCCTCGCCTGTAACTAGAGCACAAGCGTCAGGCCTGCTTCAGAAAGTCACGCCGACGAAGCACTAATTGACGACTTTATCGAGCACTTGGAAGTTACGAGCAAAGGCAAACTTCGTGCTTTCAAATTTCTATATTAAACTAGATACGCGATAGGCGCTGCGAGAAGTTTTATAATATCATTATATAAGTTTTGAATACTTGAGCGTAGACGTCGAGCCGCTGCTGAGGAAGGAGTGCTTTATATTTCCCAAGAGAAAAAAAAATATAATTCGATCATCAATATATCAAACAGAAATTTGCATGAAGAGAAAAAAGTACATTATGGTTCAAAAGAGGGTTAATAGTATGTAATCTATAATTGCCTTTCTTTATCGAAAATTTTGAATATGAAATTAATGCCTAAACTGAAGAAGGAGCTGATATTGAGTAAAAGACAGAACAATGTGTAATAATACGTTTTTCAGTACTAATAATCATATGTTTAATTTCAGAAGCATTAAAGCAATGACATTACATTATAGATCACCTTACTTTCCACGGTTTGTCCAGAGGTGAAATATTAAATGTTGGTAAGTATCCACATACATATTTAACGAAATAAACATGGTGAAAGAAAATGTTAATAACATTTGGTACGCACTCGTAAATGCGGTACAGATATACCGGGATACTCAACTTAATAGCACAACACTAAAACAATGGATGAGCTGGAGAGAGGTATTACAATAAAACATTTTTGTAAGCAAAGTATTACTCGAATACGTTTCAGGGGATTGCTGCAAAATTTTCAATGAAAAAAAAAAAAAAATAGTACCCATCCCGTGTTCCGTTTCATAAAATTTGTGTTATATCACGACAGTGCAGAATGGAGTGAAAATAAAATGGACGAGTCGTAAAACTGAAATGAAAAATACCATACGCAATGCATCAACACTAGTACGCATTTATTATTAAGAATAAAATTAAATATGAGATACATGAAAAATATATATTTGTAACAAAAGTGTAGTGACGTAATCTTCTTTTTTTTTTAATTAAAGCGATATAAGTTAGGTATAAAACTTTAGCATGAATACAGCTAGCGAGTTTCAGTTTTCGAATGAAAAATGCAGTGCACTGCGAGGCACTGAATGAGAGGCCGCGTAGTAAAGCGAAAAAAAAAATTCATATCGAGCCGACAAAACAGCGGTTAGGTTGCCAAACAAGAATGAAACGCCTTTTCATAAAGCGGTTGCATTGTTACACATTTATTATTCGGTTAATATTTATATCGTTTTTGGATATTACGTACATATACCATATGTATTCCCTAAAGGCATTTTCGATACTTATATTAGTCTACGTCGATTGTGGAGGCAATGATCATCAGTGGTAATGAATAGCAAATTTTTTTTTAAACGATATCCATCTCTAGTAGATAACAGTCGAATTTAGAATTTCTCCGGTAAACCTAACATAGAAAAAAAATACTACTAGAACTAGTTTTCATAGATACGTTTCAAATTCAATAACTGTGTCTTAAAACTGCTAAACGTAAGTAAGATTTTAGTAAAACACATATTTAAATTCAGAAGTATACGATAGAACAATGTCGAAAGTATCAGGAAAAACAAAAATATGCTATTAATAAAAGTTTCTTTTACTAAGAAGCTCTAGAAGCATACATAAGTATACTAAAATTTTTAATTCTATATGAATTTCTCTTTCGCTGTTCCCTTACCGGACTGAGTCTCTTGTCCCAAAATACCTGTAACAAATATAATGGATTAATTAGTTTTTCATGATCTATCAACAAACATAACAACGATTGAAGTGAGGCTAAACCAACAAAAAAAAAAACAAGATATAAAACACCCAACAATAGTAATAATAAGCTGATATAGAACACATATGTTTCCCATATCTATAGCAAGTTGTGCTTGAGCCTACCTAGACGGATTAAGTGAAGAGAAGTAGAATCTAACTATACTCGTACATAACACATTTCTGCCAGTGAATGCGTTAAGGGGGATAAGATATCTGTGTATGTGAACATCGCAAAGTGATTTTATGTACGGAGCAGTTCTTTATCGTTGCGAAATTTATGCGGAGACATGAATAAATCGAAGGTGTACGGAAGCGCTTACCTTGATGCTATAAAGTATCAAAAGAGCATAATTTACTGTTACTCGTATTTTGCCAATACATGCGCAAGCGATGATCATCATATAATTTTATGTTCGCTCCGTGCGTTATTGAATAAAAGCTCAACATTATTAAGAAAAGCTTTTGAGAAATCAGATTTTTTTAAAGTCTAAGAGTGATTAAAGTAGAATAACATGAAGGTGGTTAAATGTAGGAAATGAATTGTGCATTTCATAATTGTAAAGCACTTTTAAATAAATTATAATATCAGCTTTATGATGAGTATAAATAATTAAAATTAATTTATAAATAGATACATTTTAATTTAATTTATATATAGCAAAGACAGATGTTGAAAGCATTTGTATTCTATTCATAACATAAATAACATTTCAGCGCAATACATAAGGTTCATACTTACTCGCAGACTTGATAGTGCTCTCCATCTATTCACACTGCGAATCTTTTTAGCAGTCTTCTTTAAGACTACTTTTATGAAATTTCCAAGTGATATAATATACAGAGTAGTTTGAATTGAAGTACATTTGGAACGAGCTCACAAAACTAGTAAATTTTGTGGAAATAGATTCTGAATATACGCTCGAGAAAGTTCGAAAGAGGGTTATTTAATATATTTTGAAAATTACGTTAGATACAACCATTTTATCACATAACAAAAAAACAAATTTAAAGACCAATATTTAAATTCAAACAAATGTGTATTAGATTAGAAGATTTCTATGAAGCGATCAAACGAACAAGGCATTAAACTAATGGTAAACGTTACGCCTGCCCACAACAACGTGGAGCTTGTTAGGATGATATACACTAGCACCATATTGTATCTGTCGTCTTGAGAAATAGGATGTGAAGTCTCGTTACCAGAGTAATATCTCTAGTTACAAAGCTATTTGTAGCTAGAAAGCAGTAATGTTTGTACACTCTTGTTGGGAGCAGAGAAAACAGTTGCAGTGATGCTACCTAAACGATCTCCGGCAACAGAGACCTATAATCAGTAAATTTATATTATTAACACTATAAAATTCTGTACGACTTATATTAAATAAACACTGATCAAGATAGTTAATTATTTTAGAATGTGTAACAATGGCTATTATGCGGAAGTTTCATTAAGGTTTATATAGAATGAACATTTAATTAACGGTTCACTTAATTAAATGCGCTAACCAATCACCTAGCAATATAATTTATGACCGTTTCTTAGTAAAGATACGAAGTAAATCAATACATTATGTACCACGGCTTTATCTGCGCAAGTATTTGCAGAGAGATAATGGGCATGCCCGCGTTTGTTTGTGTTCTGGACGCTTGCTTCCCGCTCTGGTTTAAGTCCGATGTAAATCTTACATTTAACTTCAAACAGGTTTACGCATGTGGTGTACGCGAAACATTTCTTCCATCTAGAAATAGGACAGTCTTAATACATCACCAGAAAAGTCATAGTAACCTTGGAATTCAAGGTTTTCTATTACAATAATAGCAATAATTATTCAGTGCATTATTACGTAAATACAAATATTTACCGGTACACTTATTATTTATTTCGATTGCTGTCTAGAACAACCCAAAGTGTTTCCTCAAATTAATCTTCTTTCTGGTAAAACAAAATACACTAAAAATAGAGAATTTAATGAGTTTTAATTATTTTGTAGTGAACTTTGAACATTGTTTTTAAATGAAGGTAGCCTTCAATATTTATCTCCAGTGAAAGCCGCCTCAAAAGAGGTTAGAGGTTACCCGGAAGAAAAAAGAAAAAAATTACATATATGAGAGACCTTTTACATGAAGTTATTGATAAAATGTTATTTTATCTATGAAATAAACACGCCAATTTTATTTATTTTTGTATATTTATTAGATTTTTCAATATTTTATATTTGTTTTAAATTTAATGGTATTATCACGAATTGTATATTAAGTTCGGGGTATTAATTATACCTCGAGCATTAAAGGCAAGACATGAAAGCATAATAACTCTCAATTAAAGAGGGACATTTATGTGCTGCCATCGAAAAAAAAAAATTAACAAGAGGTAATAAACACGATACGTATCGGCAGACAGAGCGGCGCGCTCTTTCCTTACGCGCTCGTTTCGTATGCGGTTCGCGTTTCTTCGCGCTTTACTTTAATGGTGTCCCGTTTGCCAAATCGGACGTAAGTATTGCATTGAATTGATTTGAATTGAATTAACCTGATGCATTTATTTGCCCATAGCCTTTCCATATTCGCCGCGGATCATTATGAATCCTACTAGGATTTAAATTAAAAACATCTATTTACATCTTGCCTGTAGAATGATTTAACTATCGACCACCGTAAAGAGAAACGAAATTAGTGGTAAAAAACAAATAAAGTTGCGATTATGAATTTTTTTTTTGAACACAAACAAGGTCACGTGATATACAGCTGCCCATAATGATTTTTGGTTAGATATACACTTCAGGATCATGTATTCGTCGTAGTGAGCAGCTTTTTTGATCATCATCAGCCATTGTTAATCCACTGCTGGATATAGGCCTTCCCCAATGCCTTCCACCAAATGTTATCCAAAGCTTCCCGCATCCACCCACTTACGACAGTCCTGATGACGTCGTCGGTCCATTCGGAGAGAGAGCGTCCTTACACCTCTGCGACCTGTTTCGTGTATGACCTGTGCTTTTTTGATAGCTAAATTAAATTAAAAATACGAGATAAGTATGTTTTACTACGTACGTATGTAAACTCTATAAAGTTTTAAAACCTGAATAATGGATGGACGTATGTGATTAGAAATAAATTAAAAAAAAACAGTGAAAAATACGTAAGCAATATTCCTAAATTTCCAAGGTACTTTAAAAAAAATATAATTTCACATTTATTACTCTATATTATTTTAATACATCGTAGAACCACTACATGGATGGAGATATAATAATAAAATAAAGTAATATTTTACATTGGTTTTATTTTTGCCACGTGAAAGTACTAGGAGACGGAAAAATAAGAAAACACCTTTCCGGTTTCGCTGTAAGCCGACTTAAAGCCGTTAGACAAGTATACTGCTGACAAATCCATATCTGTTTGTTACCTATACACACTATATTTACTTACTATATTTTTTGTATGTGTATTAGTAACCACAAACAGTACTTGATACATAAGGTTTATTCAATTTCTGATTTGTAGCATAAGTATGTTTTATCTGGATCATATCCAAAAATCGAAAAATGATTTTGAATTGGTTTTACCTTTACTTATACGAGGAGGGATCAAAAAGTAGTGAGAACGACATATATACTCATTGGTAAGAAAAAAAATTAATACTGGCATCGCTCAGATACATATTTGTAATATCAATAAAAAAAAAATCTTCGATTCTCTTTTTTTTCTGAATGTAGTCATTTGTTTGCTTTGTGTCGGAACGTGTTCTCGAAAATGGAGAAAAATGAAGTACGAGCCGTTATTAAAAACCTCTGTTTAAAAAAGTTAACGACGCAAGAGATTCATTGCGATTTGGAGGCAACATTAGGAGAGTCTGTTCCGCGGTTTTCCACTGTCGCAAGGTGAGCTTCGCAATTTCGAGTAGGAAGAATGAGCACGGAAGACGAACATCGTTGCGGCCGTCTATCGACGTCAGTCATCCAAGAAAATGTTGCGAAAGTCTAGAAAATTGTATTGAGCGATCGAAGAGTTACCATCTAATACTTAATTCAAGAAACGGGCATTTCATATGGAAGTATTTAATCCATATTGAAACAATCTTTGAATATGAGAAAAGTCCCTGCGAGATAGGTGCCGAGAATGTTAACCGACAGACAGTCAACAGCAAACATGGATCCATCATTTTGATCCCGAGACAAAACAGCAATCTTCGCAATGGAAACAGCCATCATCATCGACCTCGAAGAAATTTCGTGCCGTAACATGGGTTGGCAAGGTTATGGCCTCAATATTTTGGGACTCAGAAGGGATATTGTTGATTGATTACCTGGAGCGTGGAACTACTATTACAGGTCAATATTATGCAGCTTTAATTCCCAAGTTGAGAAATGCCATCAAAGAGAAGAGGAGAGGGGAACTTCGACGGGGCGTGCTATTTCATCACGACAACGCACCCGCGCACAGGTCGGCAGTCGCGATGGCTGCCATTCAGCAAGCTTGCTTCGAATTGGTTTACCACCTCACTTATTCACCAGATCTGGCGCCTAGCGATTTTTATCTGTTCCCCAAATTGAAAGAATACTTAAAGGGAAACAGGTACGAAGACGATAAAGAGGTGATGGATGCCGTGGAGAGCTTTTTGCAGGATCAAGGCAAAACTTTTTTTTTAAAGGGATTGAAGCCTTGGAAAAGCGCTGGGCTCGGTGTGTAGAGAGACTCGGAGACTATGTAGAAAAACAAATTATTAAGTTATCAATAGTCATTATATTCCATCTCATTCTCACTACCTTTTGATCTCTCGTATATATATATAACTTCCAAATATTCAAAATATTAAAATATTAATATTTTTACATACACTTATAACGATATGACTTTGTACTAAAAAAAATACAGGATTATTTAGTAGAATCCTGAATATAGCCACGTGTATCAGTAAGTCTCTCGTAATTTGTATATTCTGTTTTAGGAATGGATGATACAATGAATTTTGCTTTTAATCAGAATATGAAATTATGTATACAGATTATTAAGAAACAAGAAAAAAAAGGTATATAGTAGTTATTTCTTTCAAACTTAATGGATCTTATTTAACCAAAGGGCTGCAGATTCGACAACTCCGGTCGATTGTAGGGAAATCCTGCGTAGGATACCTTTCTGCTGCAGTGAAAACAGAAAATTTATCCCGGACTATTATATGCAAAAATCGCACGTCTTTGGTTATGTGAATACTTTCGCTATATAATAATACAGTACCAACGTATTTACCGGAGCCTCCTCGCAGCCTGCTCGAAGATTCGACACCCTTTGCCGTAATCTTTCGGCGGAGGTAAACAACTACGTGGCGAGTGCTCACGAGAGCGTTCATTAAGGTCGCAGCAATTGCGATCCGGACGAAAGTGAACATTTAAACCGTAGCAAAAACCACAGAATGAACTAAAAATTTATTTTCGCTCTTTTTTACGCCGCAGTGACTGAAAACTATATAATATAAAGAATTTACGACTCAGCTTAATCAAGTTTTTACACTCGCCGTTTTATATTTCCTGTGCTAATGTTGTTCTATATAGAAAAATATTAGTATAATGTAATAATTATACAACATTATAATTAATAAATCGTGATTAGCTCAGTTTTTAAAACAATACTCGTTTCGAAAATGTGAGGGTTGAGTCCTCACTATACCTCAACTTCCGGTGAAGGTAAAGTCATGATTCAACCGACACGTTCCTAGAACTACATCTTTCATGAACCTACGACTTCCACGAACCCGAACTTATCTAGCGTGGTGGATAAATAAGACTCTCTCTCTAATTAATGTTTGCCTCCGATTCTCAGTAGTGGGATCAATAAGACGGTTGAATTTTTTATTAATATCTTATTAATCAATATGAAAAAAATTACTCTTGTTTTGTGTAATTGTGGTTAAAGTCTACTTGTTCTAATATTCACAACCAATATTTTTGAAATAATAAAAATTCTCTCAAAAATTTACATTTTTCCTACACATGTTTGCAATGTCTATATGATCTTAAAAAAAAATAACGATTCCTACTAAATTAGATAAAAACTGTAATAAATATTGTTAATATAAATAATCTATTGATTAATTTTACACGTGTTGTGGTTTTTCAGAATGAAAGCGATCGTTGACAAAATTAAATTCTATTTAAATGAATGTCCGATACGTGAACTCATGTTTGTCGTTACAGTGGATTTGAAAAACCTAAAAATACCATCAGTTGCTGCATTTAGAAAACTCTTCTAAATGTTTTTAATATGCTTATTTATAAATGCATCTAACATACGAAGGCGTAGTCTGTAAAATTTTATATTGAACATTACTGTAAGGCCAAAGTAGATTAAATAATTTTTTTTTCGGTGAGGAAACCTTCGAAAAGACACCCTGTCTTTTGGGGGGATGTCAAGATTATGTGGAGATTTTTACTCGCTAAAACCGTTTCGAAGATCGTTCCCAGCGTTTGAAGAAGTCGCAAGATCTCTGTTCGAATTACAACCGCGGTAATCTTTTGTATCTATATTAACTGACAAAAATAGGTTTTTTGAAATAACTGAACTTTTAAACACTATTTAGAATAACTCAGGCAAAACCAGAACACATCTCCAGTATCGATACAACAAACACTGGACCAAATTTTGACATTGAATAACTACCATAACTTATTTGCAACTTAAAATTAATCTTTGCAAACAAGAGACCAACATCATTGTTCTTATAAATATTTATTGCTTCTGAAGAACAACATAAGTAAATCGCAGGTTTCCTATTTTGAAGGTTGTAAGATCAAAAACAGATTATTGATCGTCAGTTAAGTTGACCTTTTATAAAAAGACAACTTAACTAACCGAAAGCTATAACACGTGTTTATGTGTGCTAATGGGTCCTTCCTTAATAGTTAATACTTTTTAACACGAAATATTCCAACATGATATCTTTTATACCATAAAACCCATGATAGACCGCTGCTCATTAACCTGTTCTATTTTGCGCTTTTAACGCAAGTTTTACGACATTCTGACGACAAACTCGCTGCCTAATGACATAGAGTACTCAAAGGATGCCTTAACGTAATTTATATTAAACCACGATATTACTACTGTATTGACGTTTGAAACCTGACTAAGGACCTCATAAAAAAATAAATCACAAAGCAAGCGATGGAGAACGCGATGTTTGGTGTATGTCCCCGCGATCAAATCAGGAATGATGAGATCAATAGTAAAACGAGAGTTACAGACTGAAGTGGCAATAAGCAGTACAACAACAAAATACTGAAATGGCAACCCTTTGGGCAGGTACTCTAGTAGGTAGAAGCAATACCAAAAAAATTTACTAGGATGCTAGTGCATGGAGTTTTGTAACTCAAGTCGTGATAGACCGTGCTTTATAGATAACTTTATAAGAGGCCTAAGTTCAGGGATGAAAGTTCATCGGTTAAGATGATGGTGACGATAAAAGTTTGTCGTATGATATAATAATATAATATTGGTTTTCTCATCTGGTGTTGTTATGGTAGTGTCTGGTAGTATAATAAGTGGATAAAAAATTACTATTTTCAAGAAAATATATATTTTTGTGAACGCTCCATTGTTTCCGGAGTTATATATTGAAGTATGTTGATGCACTGCGACAGATATAAAGGAGCGTATTCATAAAATTTGCAGATGAATCTCGTTATCACACTACCGGATCCGAATGTGATAGTTTTAATTTGATTGGCAACATGGCGAACGCGCCGCACAAGTTCATTCATCCGAGGGCTTTTGTTATTTTTATATATTCATTGTTATAATAACGCACACGAATAATGATACGTTACACATGCTTGTTCCGGTTTTTTATTTGTTGATGTATTATATATAGAGTGGCGCAAAAATAACCTTATAAAAAGTACCTTATTGCCTGTGTTATAAGGTACTTTTTATAAGGTTATTTTTGCGCCACCCTATATAACTATATAGTTTATTAAGTATTATACTTATACATTATATATTTGTTAATCAGTTGTTCCAGTTTCCGCTTTTAGAGAAAGTTTTCTATTAGAGAATCAATAAAATAATTTATAACAATAAACTTAACTGAAACTTAAACTGTGTATGTTTTTGTGAAATACAGTTTCAGAAATTAAGATGCAACCTCAGGCTGTTTCGTAAACATTTAAAAAAAAATTAATAATATATTTTACTTACGTATTTAAATATAAAAAACATCAAATAGTACTTAACCGTTTTATTAAGTTGATAAGAGTTAAAAATACTAAGAAATCCCTTCTCAATCATTTAAAACAATCTATTAACAACAAAAAAAATTTAACAAACATAAAACTTGCATGATTGTGTATTATATACATAATCGATGATATATTACAAGAGATAAGATCCAATTGCTGAAAACCTTGTAGTTTAGTAGTGTGCAAACTTTATCATGTTTCAGCTTCAAGAACGCTGTAGCTAGTGATATTATTGGGGTACCGTAACTTAACATATATGTTGATAAGGCGAGGAGCACAATGTGATGCAGTGTATATCATCCTCATCATGTTATTGGCAGTCGGTATCAGTTACTGTCATTTGAACTACTCGCTCGTCTCTTCTCTTAGTTCTAAAGGTAAGGAGCACAAATTTTTTACAGTGCATAACATTTTAACTGGCACCACTAATGTTTAAACGTATTAGTTATTACTAGGTGAATATTTAGCTCGTCTCATCGTTGGTTAAATAATTGGCGAGGATCAAGTAAAAACTTCTTACGTTATAATTATTCCAGTTCTTTGTGGCTAAAGAACGGGCTGCAACTATTTAGCGAACGTTATATCACACAGTTCTGTACAGTAGCGTTGCGTCTTTATTCGCTTACTTAAGGATAATTTGTATGCGTTAATAGTTTTTACTGTAATTATAGAATTATACAAGTCGCTAATTATTAAGGTTATATAGCCACTTTGTTCTTCGTTACCGCCGTTGTGAATGCACTGTACGTTAAAGTGTACTTGATATTTTTTAATTATTACCTATTTACACGTAAAAGATTTTTGTAGGCCCGTTTTGCACGCTGTAATATAGAATTAGATTTGAAATTTGTCAGAAATAATTCCGTCCGGTACCAACGCCCCCCCCCCCCCCGAGTCCTTTCTCATGACTAACACCCTCGCAACTCCTTTTGGGAAAGGAACTTTGTAAAACAGTTTTGGAAATCTCGTGATGAGTCGAAGAATATCTGGGTATCTCCTATACGTATACATAAAATATGCCAATAAGGTTTTAAATAAACACCATATTTTCACCAATAAAGAAAATGGCAATCTTACACACACATTTATGAAAAAAAACTATGAAAACACAAAGGTTACCAAAAAGAAAATTCCAACAATAGCATATGAAATGATTCGTTATAACTATAGTAGTAAAGTAAACAAAATTTACTCTGCAAATAAAGTATGCAAATAGGTTATGAGAATTCTATTAACCTTTTAGTAAAGTTAATAAAAGGTACCCCACAATGATGATTAACCCTGTAGTTTAACATAGTCGTTGTAAAATAATACTATCATCGATTTAAGTCGTTTTTTATGAATAAATAAATTATCAGCAATACCAGTAGGCTAGTAAAAAATAAAAAAGGGTTATTTTTTTCCTTTTCTGTTTTGATAGAGTAATGAAACATAATATACTAATTGAAACAATTTAATGCGAAATCGAGTGAAGATTGCGTGACGCTGTGTCAATCATCCGTCCACTGACTGTCTGCTCTGTACAAAGACCTTCCATCTCAATCGTAAGATTACACTAACGGTCATTCACTTGGCGAAGAAACTCATGAACTTCATGTTGAACGTAACTCGTTTACTTGAAATGTTTTACACAACTGGATTAAACGATTTCACAAGTAACTTGGCGTTGCAAGTTAAAGAATACATTTATCGTTTACATTTGATTCAGTTGGTATAACGTTAAAGCTGTAACTCTTGTTACAGCTATATTTATAAAAAAAGAATATAAACTCAGCTTCTATAGCTATTGTTTTACATCACATATGAACTGTGTATGTGTGAGTGTTTTCAGGTCGTTAATGTTGTATAAACCATTTCATTCTTTCACGTAATGACAAATTACACATTTAGTCATAACGCGTGATTGTACATAAAATCATGGAAATTAGCTTTCTCCTTCACGGACGATGATGGATGAGAACCGCAATAAAATGTAACCGAGATCACCTTTGCATAATCCGCTCGATGCCCGTTGCAAGTGCAGTGGAAAGTTTTACGGCAGAAAGAAAGTACCATTTCACTACGGCAGCTGAATATTGCTTACAAGTACCGCACTAGCGAACTCGACCTTTCTCTGAATTGTGAATTACTTGTGTACAAATAAACTTGACTTTTTAACGATGAAGTGTCGTTAAGTTAAAACTACGTTTTTTAAGTTAACGTTCCAGTTTAAATTGCATAAGACATCATAGTCCCGAGCTTAGATGAACAGCGACTTATTCATCTAAAGATGTATATATTTTTTTAATTAACATTGCCGTACATGGTTTAAAAAGAATGTATATGTCATGTGGGATCCTCTACTAGTCAATTCTAGGAGAGAGATGAGATAATAGAAACAGGTGTAATGCACTCGCTCTATCTTATTCTTTGTTTGAAATCATTAAAGTTAAATGAAAATTCGTCTCATGGAGTTCAATCCCTGAACCCACCAAAATATTTATTAATGCCGATATATCTGCAGAATTGTTTCCTTTGTATTTGAGACAGATTTTACCTGAAAGCTCCCGTCTTTTTGTTTTTGCTTAGACAGTTTATCTTATTATTTATTATCGTATTTTAACCGAATATTAAGTGTTATAAACGACAATAGTAAATAGTACTCTTATAGAAATACATCATATATATATGTATAAATGTGACGATATATGTACATATATTTTAATTGCCGGAAAAAGAAGATGTTACTTAACAGCGATTGTCTAATTTCTTACAAACACTGATTTCGATGTCTATGAGAACCTATGCAGGCGGTTTTCATCCAAGAAATTAAAAACTCGGAAACTTTCTTAGTGGGTCACGCCATGTTGGTTATTTATAGTACTGTCTCGTCCGATCGATCTCAGCTAGATGCAAGTTTCCGAAATTATATTTTGAATTCCGGAGTAAATGAATGTCTTCGACATTCTTATGCAACCATTAGTTGAGACAGTTTCAATTAAGCATCTTATTAACTACTTTAATGTATACATTAAGTTTTAATGTTATTACAGTTCAAAAATATGCGCATGACCTTAAGTAAAATAATTGAAAGCCTTCGCGGATTAAACAAGTAGTTGAAGATACAAAACTTTGTTACTTACACGCAAAAACAAATCATGGTTATCCATTAATAACACACGTTAATTTGATCTCTGTTACACACATTTCAGTATACCGACAGACAGTAAGCCAGTATGAAAATAAGGAAAATAAGAAGTAACCGGTTGCAAGATGGCGGCGAGGTTTATTTTAAAATAATATTATAACATTAGCGTCACAACCGAACCGTAAAAGACTTGCCAGAAAACTGACACGTCCGCACTTAACAGGCGTACCACTCATTATTCACTTCGTAAATAGTGACCATGTGTACACACATTATAGAGTTCAATATCATGAACTCCACCGCTTAAGTTGTTTTTTTAAGCCCCCGTTATTTAACAAAGAAAGAGCTTAAATTGTACAGACGTCGACGTTTTTACCTAAAATCAGGTTAAAACACTTCTGATAAAGGACAAATTTTATCTCTTAACTTCCATTCTGTACTTTTCAAAGTTAAGAGCGCTTATCAACCAATAACTGCACTTAAGATAAGAAAACGTCACGATTGTGATGAATATGTCTCTAAGACCTGGATCGAAAGAACTCTGTATGAAATTTGGAACGTATAAATAACTAACTTTTAGTACGATTTTCTGTAAAAAAAAATGTCAAATGTTGTCCCTGTATGCAATATTTTAAATACAATTAAAATAATTTTATACTGTACTTGTAAACATGATACCAATAACCAATATTTATAGCAAAATACTTTTGACCTTGGACAATATTTAAATGAATTCATTACGTAAACATATTGATATACCAAAATAAATTATTACCGATCTAGCTTCGATAACTCTTGACATGGATATCCGTGTTAGAATTACAGGACGTAACGAGATATCTAAACCTTGAACACTCAAGATTACTGTGCAATCCAAAGTAATCACTATATCTATCGGCAATCAATAAAAAAAAAATACCACGAATCCGCACATTTGATTCGATCTTTGTTAACTCAAGGTAAGGTCGAGTCTGCACTCTGTTTACATTCAATAAAACTGTTTTTAACATAAGGAATATTATTACATTTACATGAAACTCCCGAAGCAAACTGAATAAATAAAAAAATATTTATTTTCAAGGTTTGACTTACATTCGAAATTTTTAGAAACGACGCTTTTACTTTTGATTATTAAAGGATAACGTTGATTAGTAAGCACATCGAAGAAGGGATAGCGATGTTAATATCATAGGATGCGACTTACGACAGGAACTGTCGCTGCCACTAATAAAGATAAATATACGCCAATAAAATTTACATACAATATCCAGACGCATCCAGACGGGGAATACTTGGAAAATGTATCATATGAATTGACAAGTGGCTGAATGGAACGTCGTAAAAACGTTGGCGCTTTTGAAAAACAATAGAAAAAACGCTTGTCGCTCGTAACATTGCATATTCTGTATTGCAAACAACGACCTCTTGTCTGACTATGATGTTGCGACACCGGCTGCTGATTTATTCAAACGGCAAGACGATTACGTCGTACCAAATTATGATCTCATGTTAGGGCACAAGGAAAATTACACCTTATACCATTCTAACATTAGAAAGACTTTCGTATCGAAACAAACGCGGTGAAATGTTTACGTTTTGGCATTGATACAAGTCATTTATGAATCAGCACGGTAGACTGTTTTCCTCGTTTTCTAAATAATAATGAAGATCTTAATAAGAACATAACCTATGTTATAGAAAAAATAAATACACGAGATAAATTATAAAAGTTTGCAATCAACGTTGAAATGAACGTATCCGTTTCGCAAGCATATTGCAATGAAGGTGTAAAAGACAGCAGCGAATTGATTGCATCTCGTTCAAAAGTGGACAATCCAGTCCTACACAAAGGATACCCTGGTGAGTCAACTTCTTGAATCATTTATAATCGATTGTATAGGTTTAATAGAAGTTTATATACAACCTCCACTTCGAATGTTCATAAGAAATGCACAGTGATTTTTAACACTGAGATTGGATAGTGAATTATTTAGTATGATGAATTGTAACCGAAGAGAAACTGACTAATAAAACAATCTAATAATACTACAGTTTTATTCAAATGTTTAAGTAACATTGTTCTCTCTTACCTGAAAATGATTTTGTTAAAAATTGTGAAGAGAAACCACTATTTATTTATACTTCTGTTCCAATATACAAGCAATAATATAAAATACACTTATAGTATAATCTACAAATATGACAGAATATTCACAAATTTTAAAGTAAAGGTATATTGCATTGCAAGCATTCCTTAATTGTTTTCATCTATTACTTTCTTTCTTAAAAGATAGAAGCAATAACTACATTTAAACTTAATTATTTGATATTTAGGGATTAAAGATAAAACAAAAGGTAAATAGTACCGTAGTAGTAATAAAGGTTCCCGCCCAACTCACGGGATTCAAACCAACCTTACCTGCTCCTGGTGCACCTTGCTATGATCGACAAACAAGGCATTGGCTCCCACCAATCCGCAATGGGTCAAAACGGTGGAAAATCGTCCAAATCCCCCATATCAATCTCTAGTTAACCGATACGGATATCTTTTGGAGGAATCCTATGTCCAGCAGTATCTATCGGCTGATGATGATGAAATAGTACCTGCCCACATAAATAATCGTACTGCATATAATATCCTCATAAAACATCCAGATATATTCATGTACCATTCTGGAATCTAACTACGTAGTTAAAAAAAAACCCGTAAATTTGAGTTAAATAAACAAGTTCCGTCTACCTTTTTGGCACTGACTCATACGTATCGGTGTTAGCAAAAATAAAACAAGAACGCAGACAAAACTCCATTATTAAGATAAGCACATCCATTAGTAACAGATACTTTATGTAACAATGAAATAGATGGCCGAATACATCGTGTTTTTGAACTTAGTCAATTTTTTTTTTGTAATTTTATAACAAGCTCCACCTACTAATGTTGATTGGCGATGCAATGCTTTAATATATCAACCGTCTACTTGCTGCCGGTAGATGTCTGTGGCCAGAGATCGTCTAGGTAGGTACCACAGCGCCTATTTCTGCCACACAACAGTAGCCTGCAAGCATTACTGTGTTCCGGTTTGAAAGAAGGTTTGAGCTAGTAAAATTACAGGGGTAACGATAATTAACAGCTTATGTCTCAAGCCAACGCGCAATGTGGTGCAGTATATATCAATCAAACTAGCGTCAAGTTGTTGTAGAGGAACATTTAATAAATAAATAAAAAAAATCGCAGAATAGTATTCGTCAGACAACAAAGTAAAGGCAGTAATAGCCTCTGTCATTTTTATGCAGCTATAAGTTTCAAAACGGAATAAAAAAATATGAAGTTCACAACAAGGCATATAGCGATTTAAGATAGTGCAGAATGCAGGCGAGATTACAATGTAGAAAGCAAACCCGGAACATTCATAAGTACTCCCGGCTTACGCCATACTCAGTTGCAGCGTCTGAAAGAAAATCGACTTTCCCGATTCGCTGCAGCTTACGCCGACTTCTAACGAAAGATTCTTACGAAACCTATCTATCCCAACTCGTACAACTTTTAATTCGTATATTTCTTAAAAATCATTAAATGCATTATTTATTTATGATTTTTTTTTGTTCATGAGCTGGACGTTCACCTAATGACAATGACAACGACCCAATGACACCCCTGGACACAACAACGTGGCGCTAATTAGAATGACATAAACTGCACCACATTGCGCTAGTCACCTTGAGCTATAAGATGTTATGTCTCGTTACTCCAGGAACCCCACCAGCTACAACGCCCTTCAAACCGGAACACAGTAATGTTTGCACAGTACTGTTTGGCGGCAGGAATGGGCGCTGTGGTGGTACCTACCTAGACGGTCTCCGGCAACAGAGACCTACCGACCAGTATGATGCATATCAATCTATATATATATATATATAATGAAAATCGGTTTCATTTGTTCACCAATCACGCGAAAACTGGTAAACGTATAGACGTGGGAACATGACCATTCGACGCGGAATGATTTGTAGATTGTTATAGGTTATTTTTTATATTTTTCGAATATCATAAATCCATCATCATTTTATTTCTAATTAACTATTACAAACATTTTCATTTAGTATTATTTATGCGGTTGCCATAGTAACAGTTGTTATACAGAGTCATTTACGGCCAGCAAAGCAAGCGAGGAACAACTATTATTTTAATAGAACAATTAAACTTCTCCATTCGCACTAACCAAAATTGTCATCATGACCCAATTGCACTTTGAATATTTTGTTGTTGTGCATCGATAAGTTTAAGAGTAAGAATGTAATATTTGACGAGGAGGAGTTCTTTATTACTTCGGTTCACTAGAAATCTCTTTTAAGTTAGATTTTAATATATTCCATATAAGTTTTGCTTTATCTTACTATCACAATTAACGTGCACGGTTTGCTTCAGTCATTTTAAAATAGATTTCATGAATAATCATCTATAGGTTCATTGTTAGAGTTTAGAAACATCAACAAGCATAAATCTAAGTAAATCGTAAACACAATGAAGTAACTCATAGTTTTTACATGTAACTTTTCAACGTGAACAATTTCCCACATATATTTCAGGTTAATGGCGAGAAATTTTTAAACGAGTCATTGTCAAGAGAACACAATCAAAGTTTAAGAAACGGTTTCTTTGAATGCCAGCTTGGGAATAATTGAACCGAGCAAAATAATCAGAGAAAATTTCTTGAACTTCATAAAAGACAAGATCATAAATCATTCGTCTCAAGTTATATAGTTCATCAAGGCATTGACTATAAATTTATATACTTCCGTACTAGTTTATTAGCCAAGTAAGGCTATTAGACACGATTGTGTATAAGTCGTATGGCATGTACTAAAAAGATTAGCTCGCTGATACCAGATCCGCGAGCCTTGAGACCGATGAAGCTGCAATAGTTGTCAATAAAACTAGCGCCGCAAACTTCATCATAAAAAAAGTACTAAAAAGTTTTTGATGCTAGAGACCGTCTAGTTATTCGTATATACGTATATAGATAGCACTTATTTCTGCCGCCAAACAGTATAGTGGAAACATTACTGTTTCAATTTGAAGGACGGTTTGAGCTAGTGTAATTACTGGGGTAACGAGACTCAACATCTTATGTCTCAAGGTGATGAGCGCAATGTGTTGGGGTGTATATCATCCTAACTAGCGCCATGTTGTTATAAACAGACGTATGTATGACTTACCAGGTGAACATCGTATTCATCTCCTCGCTTGTTTGAATAAAAAAACTCAATAGATAATATAGTAGAGAACAAGCAAAGATTCCTACCTCTGTCGTGTACTCCGCCATCAGCGATATAATCTTCTGCAGCGGATTATAATGGGTAGTTTCTGGATAACGAAAGATGGAGAGAAAGAAAAAGTCACGGTAGAGGAATACCAGGGAATGGACTGGCATATCTGGGGCGTCCGAATTGTTCCGCCGAACCAGAGACAAAGGACTGTACCACGGTGATCGCCAACCAATACTAGTTAGAGAGGCACTTTAAGAGGAAGAAGCAAGGAATACTTAACCTTTTTTACAACTACATGTACAGTACATAAAGTTTTCGATCATCTATGTGAACGACGTCGTATCATATGAAATTTCTCTTTTGATATTATATATCTCCTGGAACATTTGTTATGTAACATTACAACATATATTTAACAATAGTAGTAAGAATACATAGTAGGTTTAAGTAATATAATGAGTGTACTGTCGCCATCAAACTAATCTGTAGTTTAACCACACATTAATTATATATATATGTAAACTTTTACCTAAATAAATAAACAAAAAAAAAAAATACTAAAAAAAAATCAACTTTTGAACTACCATTTTAATAACTCTCTAACCCAGACTTAATCTACACCATGGTAACTATAAAACGACGCAATAGTCATTTTCCGATGGTCGTAAAAGAAAGAGACGACAGTGTAAATTCGTTCTTTTTACGACCTTTATTACGGGTTAATGTTTGGCCTATTTCATTTAGAGGCGATATCGTTATGGGGTTGCAAATCAAGGGTGTGTTTCACCACTGAATGAACCATTACAGAATAAAATTTAACAAATTATGTTATGACTAACATTAATTATATTTGTGTATTTATTCAAAGATAATACAATAATTGTTTATTTATAAAGCCGTATTATAACGGTTTTTTTGTTTGTGTTATAAAAGAGTTTTTATTAATAATCCAATGAAGGATTTGTTGTGTGATATAAACATCGTTTGAATATTCTGCCGTATAATTTTAACTAAAAAGTGGTATAATTATTAATTAGTGCAGTTATTTTTATGGAATATTAAAAGTCTAATCGCAACACCTGCCGGAGAATGTTGTCACTGTTTGATCTTAACCAGTTTATGTGTATTTCAAAATTCAGTGATATAACAGAGAAATATTGCAATGGACACCATTCAAGACTTGAACATGAGACCGCCAATTCAAAGGCCATCTCTAAACTTAGACAACCGGTGCTTAATTTACATTAAATACCTACATATAAATACAATTCTACGTTATATTAAAAACCGTATTGGAATGTTTCTACATATTATAAAAAGATCTGTTCCCCGCCCACTCTGCAGGCCCTGAAATAACCTTAGAATTGAAACTTGTCTGAAATATTCCTAGAAAGCAACCAACTGCAAATGATTTTCTATAGCAACAGTTACTACAGCAACCGCATAAATAATACGAAATGAAAATGATTATAAAAGTTAATTAGATATAAATGATGAAGGATCTATGAAATTAAAAAAAAAAAACCTATAACCGTCTACAAATCATTCCGCATCGAATGGCCATATTCCCATGATCGGCATGGGACGTTCACTAGTTTTCACGTGATTGGTGAACAAAGAAATCCCATTTTCGTTGTGTATATATATAGATAAAGCATAAATAAAATGTTTATGTAACAATCACAATATTTGTTTATCTCATGTGAAGTAATCGCAATTAAGTTAACTAGTTTGTGGTTTACTACTACATCGCTTAGTTTTAATTAATGATTAGGTTAAAGTTTTAATTAATAACAAATAAACGAAGGCTGTTAAAATAAATGTGATTAATACTTACAATACTGAAATAATTGGAATAAACAATATGCAATTTAAATCATGACTCAAAAATGTTT
The DNA here is from genome assembly GCA_029030555.1 of Ornithoptera alexandrae. Classification (NCBI taxonomy): domain Eukaryota; kingdom Metazoa; phylum Arthropoda; class Insecta; order Lepidoptera; family Papilionidae; genus Ornithoptera; species Ornithoptera alexandrae. The sequence continues at coordinate 1,535,426 of JARDVY010000064.1, read as the reverse complement.
TATATTATTACTTGTTTTACGATAGTACAGTACTATTAATTAGTATTAATATTTTATTAAAAATTTAATTACCTTTACTGCTAACTAACACACAAAAAGAAGTAACTTAACTTTTTGTAATTTTGAATACTACTTTTAACGCTTTTAACCCTTAAGAAAAATTGTTCTCAAACAATTTCTGACAATAACTAATTTCGACTCGAGTATTTTCTTTAAGCTAAACGAAATTAAGCTGTACAACAAAATAACTCTATAAAATAAATACTCTACAGTCATTTTTTTTCTGTGATATAGAAAATTGTACTAAAGAAGTTTTATTTTCGAAATTAAAATAATTATTCTACATATTACTAAATAAATTTTATTCTGAACATCTCTACATATTTAAAATTTTAAATATTTAGCAAGTTATTGTTTACTTGACGTATAGATAAAAAAATTTTTCGTTCAGTCGACATATGTTTGTGCATAGTACGGCAGCTGTTGGGCTAACACCTGCACGACCAACTGTCGTCATGGCTACACTACAGTAACATCAAATATGAGGCAGACAATATGACCATACTTATAAAATACGTTCATTAATAATAAAACATAAATACTTAGCTGTAGCCTAAAGTCCTATTGCAGACTAAAGCGAAAGTTAACCTATATTTACTAATAGATCCATGACCACATTATAACCAGAAATCGTTTATCAAAAGCGACATCTTTAGTTTGATTCTAAAACTATATGTAATGAAGTTACAATTCCCCGGCTACCATCATCACATTGAAAAATTGTTGCCAAAAAAATCTACATTCCAATAGACATGAAATCTAGATTATTTAAAACGAACACAGTTCGTCACCTTCGGCTCTATAGTCACTTAACACCATTAGAGAATGAGGACGTGCAGAATGAAAATTGTATTAATACAAGTTATAAATTAGGAACGTGTAAACTTTTTACAGTTAACTTCAACAGATAAAGCAAACGCATGTAAACAGTGATGTCATGGCAACTGTCACTGTTGACTGTGCCAATAGACGTTTTATACAGGGATTAGACACATCGACACTATCGCGGTACTAATAGGCGGAAGGTCGAAACCTTGTAACATATGAGGCTGATACATTTGGTGACACCACTGACTGTTTTTACGATCAGATAATATACACTGTACATTACCAAAATAATATACAATAATGTTAATCTTTTAAGTAATGAATGACAATCGTGAAATTGATATAAAATATACCGAACATACAGATATAGTAATAAATTAACACCGTAAAGAAAATTGATAAATGGAGTAATAATACATTTGATCCTACCATCTTTCACTGGTAGGTGACACCGCAGCGTCTAAGTCATCTGCTAAACCGTAGCCAAAAGCAAACATTATTGTTCCTGTTTGAAGGATGCTTTACCTAGTGTAATTACTGGGGTAATGAGGTTCAACATCTTATCTCTCAAAGCGAAGAACACAATGTGGTGGTGTGTATACCATCATAACGAGGGCCACATTGTTGAGAGCAGGCTTATCAATTATCCATGAAGTGAACGTCTCGCTCCTTTTGTTGCTTCGTCAAATAAAAAAAAAACTAAAAAAAATTCAGAGACCTACCACCGTAGTCCATACTTCCAACGCCAAACGGTAATAAGCAAACATACCTTTGTTTCCGTATTAAAGAGCGTTGTTACCAGGGAAATATCTGGAGTAGCAAGACAACCTTGTGTCAAGGTGACTAGCACAATGTTATGCACTGTTTGTCATCCTAACTAATGTCACATTTTTTTGGACCATCGGTGAACTCCTTGTCCCCCACGTCGTTGCGTCAAAACCAAAAATTTTATTATTTTTTTTTTCAAAACGATGCAACATGATTAATTTTTCTGACTTTTTGGGAGGACCACACACCCATACCTGTGGACCGATTTTAATAGTTATTGATTTGATGAAATAAAAAAAATACCTACATTAAAGTATAAAATAGCTACGCTTGTTTAGCAAGTGTAATTGTTATTACAAAGTTCTTTTCTTTGTTTCACTTTTATTAACGCATAATTTGTTTATAACAAAACATATGGATTAAGACTAAACAAACACAGTTTTTATCAACTTAATTTGAAAGACGGCGAATTATTGGCATTACTTCTTCGGAACTATAGCGTCATCTTATCTGAATCTACGAACATCTCCACAACCTACTATCACAAAATAATAGTAATGAATAAGAATTCATAGTCCAAATTATAAGAATAATATATCAAATAAAATAATAAGATAGAACGAGAAATGATATAATGATATTTCATTTATATAAAAAAAATATGCATTTAATACTATCTACTTAAATAATAGAATATAAATACAATACCGCGATATTTGTTTTAATAATTTTTCCTTATGAGGTTCAAAAGTTGTTAATTTATATAGAACATTATTTAAATTAATGTAGTAAACAATATAGAATGTTACATTTGAGTTTTGGAAAATACGTGTTTTTACACAAATAGTACTAAATAAGGTAAAACAGTTAAACGTACTCGGAAATAATTATTCGATTAAGTTCTTAATATAACTCCCAAACGTCAATTAAAAGGATAAACTTTAATTTGACAATTAGTATTGAGTTCGATGATTAATAGAATTACTCTAACTTTATTTTATTCATCAAAGCGTTCACCTGATAGTAAGAGATACGCCTGTCTATAACAACGTGACGCTAGTAAGGATGGTATATACTGCACCTCATTGCACTCGTTGCCTGAGACGTAAGTTGTTGACTCTTGTTACCCCAGCAATTTTATTAGCTACAGCGCACTTCAAAGCGGATCATAGTAATGTTTGCACACTTCTGTTTGGCGGAAGAAATAACCGTTGCTATGGCACCTACCTAGACGGTCTACGGCAACAGAGTTCTACCACCAGTAAATAACTCAACAATTACTTGATAAGAAAGAAACTTAATAATTGAAATCTTTAAAGAATTGGTGGACACTGAATACGAGTAATTTTAATAGTGTAGTCACACACCAGCTGTAATACTCTACGTTTTAAGCGTGTACCTATATACGGGTATGTGTATTGCATGGCGAAAGCCTTAGTCAAGCGTCTGTTGACATTTTGCCAGTCAGATGGAAATTCAAACACGGACATAAAGAATAATTTCTGGAAAGATCAGAAAAGTGAAATTAGCACACTCAGTAACGTAATACATCGTTATCTACAACAGAATGAAATCAAAATGTTCAGTTTTCGATTATTTTTATTTTGCTATAATAGTGTATACTTTTACATAGATTAAAAAAATGCGAAAAGTATTATGTTTAATTATCATCATAATTATTATCAACAGCCCGCGGCAGTTCGTTGCTGGACATAGGCATAGGTTTATAAGGGTGTAATTAATTAAAAAATAAATCATTTATATTTATATAAACGTTGGTCTGTCTACATTCATTGTAACTGAAAAAAGAAAATGTGAGTAAAATTTACTGTTAGTTTCAACACGTTTTCATCTAGAAATTTAGAAATGTAAAAATAAGTTTTTTTTTTTTATTCAACTAAGCGACTAAACGAGCGAGACGTTCTGTTGGTAAGTGATATGCCTGCCTATAACTACACCACATTGTACTCGTCGTCTTGAGATATAAAATGTTGAGTTTTAATTACCTTAGTAATTTCACTAGCTACAGCGCCTTTCAAACCGTATCACAGTAATTTTTACATATTACTGTTTCGTGGCAGAAATAGGCCTGATACCTTCGTCTACGTCTCCGGCAACGAAGACTTACCACCAGTTATTTATATGTGCGTACATTGTACATACATATAAAAAGGTCTAAAAAAAAGTGAAATTAATTGTTTTCATTATCATAAACATTTCTTTCATTTTTAATTTTTTCATTATCATAAACATAACGAAAAGTCGTGAAACTACTTGTAGTTAAACCTATACACTGAACACTTAAGTTACGTTTTAACGCAACATGAGAATTAAAAATGTATTGGGGATGCGATAAACAGCGCAGAACGCGAACCGGTTTGCGCAGGAGTGAAGTATATCCGGTAGGATAGGGTTGAGAGAGAATAATTAACGAGATATAACAAGATGACATTTCAAAATATGTTAGTGAAATATCTGGAAGCAATCACCACAAAAGCAGGTAAAAACTATAATTTTGACACAAATATAGCATAAAATAGGAACGGTGTACAAAAATATATCTCGTAATAAAAGTATTAAAAATCAGGTGATCATAACTCTAAAAATAACACTATGTATGGTATTTTTGTATCTAAGATATCAGACGGACAGCCCTGCAGCAACCTTCAATACTTTCATTGAATACTTTAAAAAAAATTCACGTTTAGCATTACATAACACCATTATTATTTCGACATAAGGCGTTCCCAAGAGGGTGCATTTGCCGCACTCGCTATGCTTGGCATACTACGCATGCCAACCGTGGCAAGTAGTTAGCGAGAGCAGTATGACGGTAACGGTTACAGGGGAATGTACTACCCTTTTTCTGTAATTATACCCCTCATCTCAATCGCCTTTTACATTGTCATGTATGATCACGTCTGATGCTATAGCAGCGGAGGGGCTGTTGGAACCAAAGAAATTGTAGAGCTATAGGAAATATTCACTATAATAATTTAAGTAAATATTAATGATATTAAATATATAACATAGATTATAAACGTTTTAGTTTCTGAATAAAATATGTTTTATATGTTATCCATCATGAACAATTATTAAATATTTTATCGACTATACTTTTTATATGTAACGAAAGTATCCCAATCGGATCACGAGTAATCAATTCTCGATAACGGCAATATCAAGGCCGTAAGGGCAACGTTTTTAGGCAATATTATAGGGTTCGTAATAAAATCGTCACACATTTAACATACCTCGTCGGACAACGGCGAGTCTAGCGGCGAATCTCTTGAACCTCTCCTCTTCGACGCCAAAGCGTTCCAGGAGAGTCTTCTAAACATTTTCGAATAAATTTCCTCGACACTAACACCAGTCTACCTTTAACTATCCCATAGCCGACACTTCAAAAAACGACATATTATTATGCTAGTATAATTTATTGAAATTAATATATAAATAACGTTAAACGTTACGACGGGAATAATACGTCCGCACTATCTGAATTAACAAAGGAAAATGGTTATATGAAAACTAACATACAGAGTATTCGTTGCTCCACTGATAGCACAGGCCACGAGCATCAGGAAAAAGGTGTGATAACGATATAATTTGCATATATTGTTAACGTTTAATAAAAATCAACTTTTTTTATACGCAATAAAACACAAGGGTAACGTTTTGTAACAACTCAGAATAGTATTGCAAAGGGTTTCTTGTATACTAAATTACACAAAAAAGTACAGGTATACACTTTTTATTGTCTTTGCAAGTTTATCATTCATATAAATCGAATATTTATAATGGTACAACAATAGGTATTAACCAGGGTTCTACGTCCTAATTGTTAAATTTGACACCATTACTTAAGTTATAAACAATGCTGCAAAGGGCCCAGGCTTAGTGCACATGTGCTCATAGGGATAACACTGGATTTCAGCCATCGCCCAGCGAATAAATAAAATACTGAAATGGTACACCTACATATAATAATAATAATAAATAGCTCATTTATTGTTTCCACTGCCGGGAGTGGGAGCATTCTCGCAAGTAGTGAAGAAGGCTACATAAAACTCGTAAATCAATAAACACGATGTAAAATGGTAACGAGCTTTTATTGCTAAAGGATTATTTCAATATGTTTACTATGAATTTTATGGTACATTGCAGCAAATTCTTATCAGAGTAAAAAAAATAAATGAGTTATTTGTCGAGTTAAATGTAACAATAACGAAGAGTACCCAAATGGTTATTCAAGTATTTTCGCTTCTACTGCGACGCAAACGGGTTTAGAGTAGTACATCAAAATATCTATTTATCTATAATAAAACGGAAAATAACTTCATTGTAGTATAGGAGTATAAAAATGTAGAAATGTATCGAGAAACTACTACACTGGTTTATACACTGAAATAGATGTCCGATCAAAATTAATTATACTTTATTACAGTGATACACTGGACTTGAACTTATGCTAAGTAAGCTCTAATAAAATGTGTATTATTAATGTCGTTTTAGGCCTACTTTTCTATTACATAATGATATTATATCTGGGTGTACATCAGACGTATAATACATATTTAAATATATTTTTGTTTATTATTGTAAAATTTATTTAATTATAATATTATCATACTGATTGAACTACCTACATATTAATATTCTGTACTTTAGCTTAACGGGCACGGAATGACTATTGATATATATATATTGATGATATTGAAAAAAGAATAAATAAATAAGGTAACTATTAAACCAAGTTTCTGTTTATTATAAAAGTGATTCACTCTTGTTTAGTTCTTTAATAATATGTTACGTACGTAATTTATGTTTGTTTACGATCTATTGATGTTTACACATCGCTGGCGTCGGTACAAAAATATGTCACTTCCATATATTAGCATCAATTTAGTTTTAAATACAATAAGCATTATGTGAATTTCATATTTCAATATTTATAATACTTTAATTTACTGCAATAAACGTGAGGAATTAATCTTGTTTTATATATTAACAAAATCTTTTTTTAGTTAACTATAATGTTATAATATTAACAAATGAGAATGGTACAACTTAAAAAGATCGAGATGTTGATATAGATAGTTAAGTGTTATTCCTTATTATTGTTTGGTTTAAATTATAGATGGATGTCGCCTACAAAAATTGGAAAACATAAGAAGTAATCCCAAGAGGCGGATATAATGAGTACTCCAACCGAGAGTTCGCTTCGATATACTGCAACGTTTTACTACGGAAGTAAAACAAAACATTTTCATAACAACCACAAATTGTATTACGAAAGAGAAAACGGAACAAATATTTTAAGAACTGAATAAAACATCGTGGATAAAGTTAGACTGTTTCAATACTTCGTGCCAAATTACGGTCCCGGTAGACTTTCAAGAGATGCTGAAGAAGTAGCAACGTTAATATATAAAACGTTCAAAGTAGCAATCGTAGGCTATACTATTTAAGTTTAGCTTATGAGAGTAATTCATATATATTGACAGAATTAAAATAAAGATGTAGAAATTTCTATGATGAATGATAAATGCTGGATAAGAACACTGAGAAGGTAACATTGACAGTGTGAGAAAATCTAAAATATATTCAAGTTTAAAAAAAAATAGACAAGTCCTGAAAAGTTTTAAATATATTTCCATATACTCCAAGATCACAAAATGTACTCGTATACGGTTCATGGAATGATAATAGTCAACAAACATGATGGCGGCCGTGTTCCATAAATAAATATTGGTGTATAGGACAGGAACAACCGTTATAGTTAGTTCCTTATACCCCGCAGTTTACTTAACGTGGTCAGCCAGAGAGGTCTCAAAGGACAAAGTTACAGCTCATCGTTCCACGTAAGTGGTCCGATTGAAAAGTTTGTTGCCAAAAGGCTTTAGAGATGATGGAAAAGCTTATTTCAGTTAGAGCATAATGAAATTATTCCTGGTTTTAAACAGGGTGATATCCCAAATATATTGATATGTAATATCATCATCATTATTAGCTGGTAAACATCAACTGTTGGACATAACTCCCCCCCAAAGATCACCACACTGATCGGTCTTATGCAGGTCATATATAGGTCTTATATAGGTCATAGGCAGTAAGTAGCCTATACTCGTTATTAAATTTAATCCATTAGAATATATTCGATGTGTTAATTAGTTAAATGATAGGATTTATTATATGCAATAGACAAAATTGAACCGATGATAAATAGAAAATAAAAAACCCTTAAAGATTTAATGGAAGCTATAAGTGATTAATCATACCTGTAAATTTTTTCACCTTAATGGTTAAGGTTTTCTTTAAATTTTATAGAACCAACATCGTCTTTCCAACTCAACTCATATTAACGGCATAAGAATTATTATAATTGTAGCTATAATTCGTAGTAATTACTAGCAAATTAAAAATAGAAAAACAGTTTCCTAGTTTACCCCCTTAAACCTAAATGGATATTCAATGTAGTTGTGCAGTGTTAATTCCACAAAACAACTTTTCAAGCACTCGAATGAGTTCGATTCCATTAGTCCAGTACTTTTCACTACACTGTGCAAGTTTTTGAAAAAGTTATATGAAGCTTTAAAGAAAGTTTCGATATAAAAGTTTATTATTAAAATTAAAAGATTATAGAAATAGTATTATAAATATTTTTTTCTAAATATTTGTAAATATACAACTACGAATATTCAAAACGTATATAAACCTATTCTGTTATTCAAGTCTAGACTTCAAGTCTCTGGTGATTCAATTGCATTAAAATAATGAAAGAAAATATATAATACCTGTATAATAGAACCTATATATTGAATTAATTACAAATAAAAAAAAAATATTTAACTCAAAGAAGAATTGTTTTTTTTTTATTTTATTTCACAACGCGTCGCATGAACGCTCGTCGTGAGCTTACACCTGTCCATAACAAAGTGGCGCTAGTTAGGATAATATACACAGCATCCCATTGTGCCCGTCGCATTGAAACTTATTATGTGAATACTAGTTTCGTCCAGTAATTACAATAGCTACACCGCCTTTGAAAGCGTACAACAGTAATATTTGCACACTACTGTTCAGCGGTAGTAAGTAGCATCTTAAAAATATAACAACGGTGTTATTTTCAATTCTTAGGCATATCGGGGGGGACCTTGAATTACAAATATCCGCCTATCACTCTGTTTACAGTAGTATAAGCTTTGGTGTATTCTTATCACTCATATTTACATACCCGAACGAATAATAAATTTCAATACCCTGGGCACTCAGCGAGGAGTAATAAAGTTCTTGGAATGCGTTATCAGCAGAAACTGGTGTTTAGACGTTCACGTATCTCCATTGTGTTGGAGCCTCTATCTCATAAATACTAATGGTTTCTAGCTTTTCTTAAACACATCTCTAGAGATATACGACGGTACAACGATTTATGCGAGGTTCCAATCTGATGTCCGCAAAAATTGTGCAGAACAGCACCATCTCTTTTTCTACCAGGGTCTATTTTTGCTGACAAGGGTCAATCGTGTTATTGCATCAGATCGTGACGTCTGCAGGAGCGGCGGCACAATCTAACACTCCTCATACATATTAATGAGGGGCGAGTGTTTGCTAGGTACATGGAGGAATAGGTTCTCGAGATTTCGCAGCATTGTCCAATATTATGTAAGTCTTATCGCTTCAATTAAAATTTCCTTTTGAATTATTATAATGAATTCAAGAAATTAACTACAATCTATATTAATAGATGTATTTTTAATTTAGTCTTAAAAAAAAATATTACACTTTAAAACTACGACAATCATCATAATTTCAACTGAAGGACATCCACTGCTGGACATAGGTCAAATTATAACATTAAATTAACATTAATCTAGAATGTACGGATATTCCACTAGGTCCTGTACGAATTTGGTTCAAACGCCAAACCATGCGACTCGATAACGGAAGCGGCATCCTTCCGGCTTCCCTATCGTATTTAAAAGGATGCTACGATCATAACGCACCCGTAAAATGTTTTTTATAGTTTTCCGTCTTTTACTTACCTGGACACCAAGTAAATTTTCAGAATGTACACATACAGTACATCCGATATATTTTTTTTTTTATTTTATCGTTTTATGCTTGACGTAGAGCTCGTCCGAAGATCATTCAGTCTCGTGCTATCTGCAGTCTACGTCTATCGACCGATAATGATGATGATGATGTATAATAATATTTCTATAACAATACTTATAAAAATTTGCTGCTATTTAATTGAATATTTCAATACCAGTGACATACATCTTTCATAATGTATTTATTTGTAATGTTAAGCTGGTGCTATGCGGATCATGATTCATATGTATCAGCCTAGCGTCACTAATTAAAGCTGACAAATAGACCATCACAATTTGTAGTGGCTTTTACTCGCATTTTTCTAAGCTAGTATCAGATAATTCCAGCGATCGTTTTATTGGACCATGAATTCAAACATTGGTATAGTTTTAAAATAAATAAATTTTTAATATTAAAAAGTTAAGGAAAGAAAGTGGTCTATCAATATCGATGTTATATTTAAATTTAACCTTATCCCAAGATCTTTCCCATACGTTTTTTTTTTTACGTTGTTTTTCATTTACTTTCTCTATGCCTAGGATATGCTATGAAGGTAATAGATTGTTTGTTAAATTTTTATTTCCGTTGTAATTTTTTCACTTGTAAGAGGACATTAGTTTTAAAAAATATTAAACATTACTACTTGTCAATTATCGTGTAAATGCTACACTGGTTTAACTATTGAATAATTACAATTAATAAACCGATTGATGGAATTGTTTTATACAACTGGGGAAGATTTCTGTTATTGCAAAAGCCAAAACGTAACAAAAACTTTGTAGATTAATGAGCAAAATGACACAAAATAAGTAAACAAAGATGATCATAATTTTCATCAACGTTCTGCATCGGATAGCCTCATCAAAGCAGAAGCAAAGATTGTCACTATGAATGCAGGGTATATATCATCTTTATATACATAGGTCAAGTGCTGATGTGTGTCAGTGATGTTTGCTTGAGTCGTACAAGGCGGTGAACTTAGAAAATCTGCATTCAGAAGCTGACGTAACTCATGACCTTCACTTAACCAACTATGACGGAATTAATTGCATAGCCGTAGTATTTTAAGAAATAGCCGTATCAAAACGCTTGATATAGTTTAACAAGCGACCGAATTATTAAATGTTGGATATTTTAGTTCAACAACCATTCAAAGTAATGTTTAATTGAGACAAAGTCGGTGGTAGCGTTTCAATATTTACCTTGCACATATTTATTTAACGTACTACATTAAGATAATACAGTGAATTACCTAATTCAATAAGCTGGAATAAAACTAGTAAAGATTATAATGGATACCGTAAGTATATTGTTAAAATACTATTAAATAACCTTCAGTATGATTTAACATCGTGTACTAGTTATTAAATATATTTAACTTGAAAAGCAACGGTGTTTAGCAGCATGTCGGTGTGTTAGCACGTCAGGTTGCGTGAAGCAGTGACCGAATTAAATCTTGTCTTAAAGATATAAAATCTCTTTAGAAAATTAAACAATGGAGGTGTCGCATTATACATTCGATATACTATACAATGATTTATTTGTACAGAAGTTAAGTTTTCCAAAATTTGTACTCGTACTGTGGAGATTTATGAAGGTAGTGATGTCAAAACGTAGAAATAGTTTTTAATCAATATGAATAATAATAGCCTTTGAAAAAATAAGTACATACGAAAAGCAAATACATTCTGAATGTGTAAGCTTCATCTTAGATATGATTGTCGGTTAACGTCGTGTCAAATTGAGATTGTCTTTGTACTAATAGATAATAAAAAAAACATCTGATTGCAATAGTAAATCTAGATTAAAAGAAAATTCTTTATTCTCTATTTAATAAACCATGAAATGGAAACTGGGCAGAGATACTAGGTACTCTTCTAAAGGTGTTAGTCTATTTTATTGACGTTATGTAACAACCATGTTGTATATCATACAATATTAATGAAATATCTCTCTTAATTTTGTTTCATTATAATGTCATGCAAGGAAAGGTAGCACTTTTCGGATACCTTTAAAGAGGATCCTTTTATAACTACCCAATGTCGATCCTGGAGGGCAAAATTCTAGACAGCGGAAGAAATGATTTAACAATATAAAGGAGTGAATCGAGTTTAAATATCATCAGTTAAAAAGAATAGACGACGATCAAATTGGTTCTCTCATTATAATGTCTGTGTCATTATAATTATAAGGTACAGCATAAGAATACATAAACATATTTACATTAACTTAAAATAAAAAAGGGAAACTCAACAACTACAACCTTTCTGTTTAACAATAACACTTGCGTGTATAAATCATGCTGAAGTCAAACATACTTATAAACCACTCTAAAGCCATAACTAAAATCTTGCTAGAAAAGATATAAACGAGCATACACTCAAGTTTTAAGATACTTAAGTTACAAATGCGTTGCATTTCACAATAAAGTTAACGATTCTATGTATGTACACGAATACCGGGCGTGGTAATGCTCAGGAGGGCTAAGTTTATTTCGCACGTATGTTTGCTGTTTAACTGTCATTGCGTACTATTTCTGGATAGTGAATATAAAGTGGATGCATTACGCGTGTGAGAAACATGAAAGCAATGGAAACGAACAACAAATATATTCATTAAATATATTGCGTGGGAATAATTACATTTATTATATACGATGTACGAATAAAAAGATAATTGGGTTACACATACGTTCCTAACGATTAACTTTGGTTATTAAATACTTAAAGAACAAACACCTTGTTAATCTGACACGGTGTTTTTGTTTTAGGTTTAACAAAAGATATACCTGTGCCCAGTTCTTAAAATATTTCCAGTTAATCAGCAATGAATATTCATGTTATTTTAAGCATAGTTTAATAAATGTCTGTACCGTTTATTTGATTATAACAAATTTGAACTGTCTTCGAAAAATAGATGCATTATTTCAGAGAAAAAAAAATTATTAACAGAAAGATATTCATAAGGTAATTATAATTTTTAATAAAACAAAGCGTCGAGACAAGTTTAACGTTTGATAAATGGTGACTGCCCATGACTATATGCCGCTAGTTAGCATGATGCTGAGTTCGTCGTATTAAGAACACATATTGTCTTATGATGCGAGTTATGCGAGCAACGCGAGACCGATCGATGTGGAGATCTTTGGGGGAGACCTATGTCCAGCAGTGGGCGTCTATCGGCTGATGATGATGACGATGATTCAATCTTGTTACTCTAGTAATTTCACTTGCTATAAAATCTTTCATACCAGAACAGACTTATGTTTGCCCACTACTGTGTGACAGCAGAAATAGACGTTGCGGTGGTACCTGGAAGGTAACAATATATACATTAAGTAAATAAAGATATTAAATATTTCTTACCCGATATGGACCATAAAAATAATTACAGCTTTAATTACCTGCGAACAAATAAAGTTTGATTTATAATAAACCTGAACAAAGTAAACAATTCTTATGCAAACTCAAGACATCGTTGGGCCTCAGAGTATACAAGTATCAGTTCCCACCGTATAAAACCATACGGAGTACCATAATCTCACGTCAACACGTCCCACTTTACACGTAGTAAAGTTACCATAAACAATATGTTATGAGACAAAGTTTAAAGCCGTTGCGAAAGAGGAACTCTCCGTTCTTCACACAATACACATGCTCCCGGATTACGTACAGTATTTTTTTAAATACGGACGGACACTCCTTTTGTACGCAATATTTTACTATTCAAAATTACGTATGCTTTATGTGCCAATTTTTTTTTTAAGTGTCTAAATAAAACAGTAAGATGTGACCGTCTTTTAAGTTGTTGAAATCGCAACCAAAATGTGATAGAATAACAAACACATTGAAGTATTATAACGAGTAGAGTACCTAAAAATTAAATATGAGCTTGGATCTTTTAGTTTAATAAATAACATACTTTTTATACTTCACAGTGGCAACAAGCAGGACGATCACCGGATGTTAGGTGAGGAACACCTTAATGTTTACACACTATTGTTTGCTGGCAGAAATATGAGCTGCGGTGGTTACGAGGAGAGCGAGAAGTTCACCGGATGTTAAGTCACTCGCCTGCTCATAACATGGCGTTAGTTAGGATGATATACACTACACTAAATTAAGTTAGTCACTTTAAGACACAAGATATTAACGTTCTTTACCCTAGTAATTCCACTAGCTACAATGCGCTTGCATATAACTGTTTGGCGACAGAAATAGGTGATGGTGCTTATTTATACGGTATCCGGCGACAAATATCGGCAGTTAATAGTTCCTGAAGCATATATTAGTGTAATAAATATTAAAATAACATTTTTAATTTTTCTCTAAAATTTTGTCTCCTAGGCAGAAACTTTAAGTTTAGCTAAAAGTGCATCCAAGGCGCACTTTTGTTAGCATTAGCTGACTAAGCATGGCTCAGTTTTCCGACTCAGGATTTCCTGTCTACCTATGAATGTCGTCCTTTAAGTTTCATCTTTCATGATATGAATTTAAACCCCACACAGACGAAGTCTCATTATCATCATCATTATTTCTACCGATGGACGTCCATTGCTGGACATAAGTCTCTTCTAATGTGTTCCACAAACCACGATCCCGCGCTGTTTGAATCCAGTGGCTCCCAGCGATTTTTTTATGTCCTCTGTCCACCTAGTGAGGGGTCTGCCAACGCTGCGTTTTCCGATGCGGAGTCGCCATTCCAGAACTTTAAGACCCCAACGTCCATCGGTTCTACGAGCTATGTGCCCCGCCCATTCCCATTTTAGCCTCGCGACTCCTAGGGCTATGTCGGTGACTCTAGTTCTTCTGCGGAGCCCCTAATTTTTGATTTGATCGCGCAGAGATACTCCAAGCATCGCTCTCTCCATCGCCCGCTATGTGACTCTGAGCTTTCTTATAAGGCTCATAGTTAGCGACTAAGTTTCGGAGCTGTAGGTCATCATTGGCAACATGCACTGTTCGAAGACTTTAGTCTTCCAGCACTGAGGGATTTTGGACGAAAAGACCTTGCGAAGTTTCCCGAACGCTGCCCATCCCAGTCGTATGCCCCAGGTATACGTATTCCTCAACAATTTCAAGTACTGAGTTCTCAACTATCACTGGGTGGCGCTGAACATTGGACATTGGACATGGACATGATTTTCGTTTTGGTCATATTCATATGAAGGTCTACGTGTTGAGAGACTCTCCTGACGTCACCGAGCATTATATTAAGGTCTTCTAGAGTATCCACCATGACTACTATATTATCAGCGAATCGTAGATGAGTGATATACTCCCCATTGATGTTGATGCAAAACCCGTTCCAATCCACAAGCTTAAAGACGGCCTCCAGCACAGCGGTATATAACTTAGGAGAGATTATATCTCCTTGGTGCACTCCTCGCTGCAACTGGATAGATCTCGTAGCCTGATTCTGTATAAGGATTGACATCGTGGCGGTTTCGTATAAGCTCTTCAACAGTTTGATATACCGATAGTCGATCCGGCATATCTGAAGTGCCTTCAAAACTGCCCAGGTTTCTACCAAATCAAAAGCTTTCTCATAGTCTACAAAGGCAAAGTGGCCGGTTATACTCCTCGGTCTTCTGTATAACCTGCCGCAGCGTGTGGATGTGGTCTACGGTACTAAAGCCTTTATGGAAACCGGCTTGTTCGGGAGGCTGGAAGTTGTTAAACGAGACGATTCGTAATGAGTCTCGAGACCAACTTATAGAGATGACTCAGATGGATCTGTAATTCTTCAGCAAAGTGTTATCATCTTTTTTGAAGAAAAGGTCTACCACACTCCTGAGCTATGCTTCGGACGAAGTCTGGTAAATTTTATATGGTAAATTCTGCTTTTGTCGGTGAAGCATTTTCCAAGTACATGCCTTCCTCTTTGACGTCGTGATGCGAAATCTTCTTTCTCCTTTATATCATCCAAATATATTATTCTCGGTCTTCTTTTTTCCTTCCGTAACGTTTCTCTATGAAGTCATCGTGTCTTACCCACTGTCCAAACATTTTTTCCTTCTTATACTCAATGTAATATCTAATGAACCTTAGGTGTATATTGGAATATAGATACTTAATTACGAAGGTTGGTGGTATTATATAACTATTCCCGAATACCGTCTAGGTAGGTACCACTGCAGCTCCTATTACTGTACTCAAACAGTAGTGTGTAAACATTACTGTTTCCCAGGTTTGATAGGCGTTGCATGATAGTGTAATTACTGGGGTACAGACACTGAACATCTTATGTCTCAGCGATAAACACAATGTGCTGCAGTGTATCACTTACCATCATGTGAATGTCTCGGCCGTCTCATCACATCGTCTAATAAAAAAAAACATAAAAAAAATATAGTGAAGCTACTTGAAGCTCTCACCACTCTGTCGAAAAGACTTTATATGACAACTAGAGTATAATATAACACTATTCTCCTATTCAGTATATGAAATAGCCACAGGCAAATTATACTTCGATTTAAAGTCCCTGTAAATAAACAAATTCACATATATGTAATGTAAGTAATAATCCAACACCACACTCCCACATTATTTATCGCCACAAGCACTAAGATTGTAGAGTATTTTCTAATGAGTTTTGCATGTCTAAGATGGAGAAGTTAAGAAAAACAATTAAGTTTCACATTGGAAAGCGTGCTGAAAGTGGCTCTGATAATCACTGTGGTGAGACGATTGAATCTTATAAGTAATTATTAACAAATATAAGTAGTCATTGCATATAAATTAAGTTAATATTCGAATTCTAAGTAGCAATATATGTACCCGTAAGGTAGAAACTGTTTCGTCATGATTTCAGCTTATTGACAACTAAAGTTAAAGGTCTACAACCAACGGTATTTTCCGTACCCAATATGCTTGGCATGCCGGTTATTTGCTGGTAACAATTCTTGGAAGAACTACCCTTACTGAATTTTTTTCCCATTTAAACAGGCTAATTTCAACACGTATAGTATACGCTAGGAGTATTCAAACACGTCTGCCGCAGAGATAGCCTCTCTCATATTTCTCAAATATAAAACACTCCATGTTGATTGTTAAACACAGTTAAGAGGTTTTTCAGGATTAAGATTTTCGGATTTTTTTTTTACGATTGCTATAAATATGTAAAATGTTAATTTAAAAAAACAATACATGAAATAAACTAAACGAAATGAAATTATAAAAAATTTGTATTCATTACGCCGCGGTCCTTTAGTAAAAATGACAAGTAACAATTCACATTCATTACATATTTCTAAACTTTCCCTACATAATGTTATCCCAGAGTAAATGAATTATTCAAACATGTACATACTGTACAGGTATCACGAAAAATAAATATCTCCATAGTGCCAGTTTGCGTTTACACAAAAATCACTCTTAAGTTTTTGTAGTAAACATCTTATTCTCAATTCATGTAAAAGAGTAATGTTAACAATGTTGCAATCTGAGAAAATTAACAAACATAACCTTTTTATTACACTATTCGTTATTATTGAGGTCGTGTGCATGTTGATATGGGTTATATAAGAAATAACTATGAGCGTGTTTGTAAAATATTGTACATTGAACGGAAATAAAATTTTAATTGGCTGTTAAAGTTACAACGTTCACAGATTATATAACAAGATTACTACTTAGAAAAATATAGTACATGGAAGCTCAAAGAGAAATTTTCATAAAGAAAAATATACGCCTAGTACGACCTAGTCTGGAAAATCATATCTAAACAGGTTTAAAGAAATGCATTGGTCATTATCAAGCACAAGTAAAAAGACCTTTGCTTCTAGAGCATTTTGTGTATTTTAAAGATAAACTTAAATTCAATATCGTATAAATAATCCTAACAACAATGTAAATTTTAACGACAGACATATTTCTCACTTCACCTAGTTCCCAACGCTATTTTAAACTTATTCGATCGGAGCGACTCTTGGAATGATCAGTGGACGTCAAAAGTTCTTTAATACTCCTGAAAACCGTTCCCTTGTGAAAGCACAAAGGACTCACGGAACTGGCGTATCTAAGCTACTATTGCTTTATTTAAAGTTTCAATGTAGCCGTTTGTTCGGAACAGTTAAAAGTTTTCAAGAATATTCCAATTGGAAACGGGGGTACCGGGGAAAGTACTTGAGCTAAGGGGTTTTCTCAATAGCAATTGTTATTTTCTCTTTAAAAATTTCATTACTTTTTTTCATGGAATATACAAATTTTTATATTCCTTATAAAGATAATCAGTTAAAACGTTTTAAAACAAGATAAGATAACACGAACTTTATACCCGATTTCCTCTCTGATATGACTAGTCTATTAAAACTTTACTGGTAGAACTTTGAATAAGAATTTCACTAAATTGGATTGTATTTCTCTCTCGTCGCAAAGTTTATTTAAATGAATAAAAAAAAATTATATATACAATAATTTCTTACTTTCTTATTAATATACATAAGAATTTATATTATATATATAAGAAATGTAAGACAACTTACTATATATCAAAAAGAAAACTAGCTTAAAGGAAAGATCAAGAATAAAAGTTAAGTATAACACAAATCGAATTCCGAATGATTCATGAATTATCAGTAGGAATGTTAAGATATTTTCTATTGCTGAATTTATAAACTGTCTAAGAGAATGTACGAGCAAGAAAAACACCATACGCCTATCTAAAATCCCACAAGACTGCTGAAGCACATCTACGGAACTGCTGATATGGCGATGGAGTACAACGCCTTACCAATCGCACAGGACTATATCAGTTTAGAAACAGCAAGTTTTGCGAATAATGCTGTTGTGTAGTATAAGGTAGCACATCACAAATTATTGTAAGATTTTGGTATTACATCAACAATAATTATATTAATGAAAAACCTTAATACACCCGAATTAATGTCATTGCAGTACGCGCGGAGTATAGTTGGCACTCTGTCAAACATTTCTCGGCGTTTGTTCGGCCTTGTCAACTCGGTCAACGACTCCGAAAACTGACCGTTTAACACGAATAAAAAAATACACGAGCCTTTAGTAGAACACTGTGCTCAAATAACGAAATTCGTGTTACCTTATACTACACAACAATAGACACAGTGGTAGAAGACCCATCCGAAGAACCGGTTGGATGGGAGCAGCGCACATTCAATCGGCATGGAGATCCTTGAGGAAAGCTTATGTCCAGTTGTGCATTTTAAAAGACAGCATAATTTTTAAGTACACGGCCAATAATTAACATTGATTGTATTTTTAAAATTAAAAGCTGTTTATAAAATAACAAGAATATATAGCTGTGACTAGTGTCTTTCAAGTTTTAGCTCCATCAATAACACAACAGTACATACAAACTTTACCAGCAAAAAGGTTAACGCACTAACATTAATGGCACAAAAACTACAAGATAACTCGCGACAGTTCGATGATGAATAGGCGCCTCCTGACGATACAGTTTTATGAGCATCAGCTGTAAATCAAACATTCCCGCCGCATTCATGTTTATCGGGTTATCATCGTTTATTAGCCTTTAAAAATAATGAATAAACATCACAATAAAGATGATATATGGATTTGATTCAAGTCCAACAGGATGCAAAATCGTAAATAAACTTTAGATATAAAAACTAGTATCATTGTATTGTATAAAAAGTAAGAAAATAACGTGATATCTTTTAACATGTTAAACACAGTAAACGATACTTACATTGCTGGTTATGCAAATTCAATTTTAAAAGACTGATTAGGATGATGTACAAAGCACAACATATAAGATTTTAAATTTCATTACCCACATAAATTTCAATGAATACAACGCCCTTTAAACCGGAACACAACAAAGTTTGCACACTATTGTTTAACAGCAGAAGCAGGCCTTCTTGGACAGTCTCCGGCAACATTGACTTAGCTACAGTAGATATTACTCATAAATAATTTTACAAATACCTCTGCCACTTCCAGACATATTTTCTTTCTTACTTTTCATAAGGATTATAATCCTTCGAATATTTCTGAATGACTTGAGCAATGTAAGACTGAATGAGTCCCCTTGTTCGAGCGTAATCAATTTCGTAACTAAACGATTTAGTGGAACGAAACCAGTTGCATTGTGTTTGCCGACGATTATTAAACACGTTATGCGTATTTTATCTTCTGATCAGACCGTATGGCAAAACCGTGCAAAGCAACAAACACTCTTTTGTGAGGCTATTCTGAAAATGTTATTGCTCGTCACGAATTTCGTGCTCCCTGTAACGTGAAGAGGAATCAACACGGTGTATGCAATTGAATAAGAAATCTTTAAGGGTTATTCAAATTCCCCACGTGCGTCCTCTTTTTGGAACATCTTCCATGATATATTGAATGACTTATGTCTGCAAATAAATTATTATAAGTTAGCACCCAAATCTTTGGAAATAGAAATTCTTGAATACATAACCTAAGTCGCCACTATTAAATAGGTTAATATAATTTTCTAATCCTATAAAAATTTCTAAGTAAAATATTTAAAATGTAACAACACAAATTTATTGTACTTAAAATTATTTATGGCTTACTAGCAAAAATGTTTAACTTGACATCTATGAAAGTTATTATAAAGAAAAACTTATACAATGAAAGCAAACTAACAAGGGGGACGCTCACGCAATGGTAAAGTTTAAACAGAAATTATTTTTTTTATTCATGTCGGAAAGCTGCTTTAGCCATTAAAAAGTTTACACGATAAAAATACATCAGCGACTTAATGAAATAAATGGAAAACGATAGCCGCTATTGTTACGATTTCATTGCGAGATAAATCAAATGAAGGCGTGACTGAATCTCGCGCATACGCAACTTTGCGAAATGTAAACAGCCGAACCGTTAATTAGGGCAAAAGATTTTTGTCTTACCACTGGCTAGTAATGGATAGATGTCTTACATAATCACATAATTATATAGGTTAATTGATTGTTCGGTACTGCTTGAGACAGTTGGCGTTATCTACGTATAAGCAAACCTACGCTTGGCAAGTTGTGGATTATGACCCACTCTCCTAGTAGGAGGAGGCATCAAGTCCTACTGCAATCATCAACAAGATTATGTATGTTATACCTAACACTTAATGTAAAGATGGAAACTAGTAGCAGCTGTTAAAGATACTTAAATTGATATTTTTATATAATCTTGAATATGTAGCCTAGAAAATTCTTCGTTAATAATTTAATGAAACTAGTGAAATTGTTATATCTTCGCTGTGTTGGTGGTCTGTAAAAGGCTTAGTAGTAATATTCGTTTATTACAAAAGGTAAGTGAAACAAAAACGCCCTTTGAAAGGTTATATAAAGGAAAATCCAGAGCGAAATTAAAGGATTCCTTAGAATAGCGGAACCAAAAGCCGCGAAATGAAACTACAATCCTCTGTTACAAACAGGAGTTGTGTTTAATTAAATAAAAAAAAACACTACATAGAAGTAAACATTGAAACAAAAAAATTAACTATTGTTACTAATTCATTATTTAATGAACATTCCAGTTTTATATTTTGTAATTTTATACATCAATATATTTATTTAGTACTTACTGGATTTATATCTCGTTTATAAGATTCTCTCGTATTTTAAATGAGAAAAACTTTTAGGCAAAAAATCTAAATAACATTGATAAAATACGGGAAGGGTTACTAATAGAAGAATTATTTATATAAAAACCTTTTTAAATCATGATAATAAAAAGGCAATTTATTATCTAGAATTCTCGCATTGCCTTAGGGAATTCAAATGTTTATTCCGTATATGGTAACGATGTTTGCGACGACATAAGCGGTGTCATTTGGAAGCGGGAGAATATCTACTATGCCAGAAAAGTGCCGAAATCTTAGCTTGAGCTAATACAATTTCATCCCAAATGTGTCAGTGTCCCATCGCATCTATGGTAATAAGTCT
Organism: Ornithoptera alexandrae; assembly: GCA_029030555.1. NCBI lineage: Eukaryota > Metazoa > Arthropoda > Insecta > Lepidoptera > Papilionidae > Ornithoptera > Ornithoptera alexandrae. The sequence goes on along the minus strand of JARDVY010000064.1, from coordinate 1,513,768 downwards.
TCAGGGCTGACCCAAAAATGTGTAATTGTTATTCCAAAGAAATTTCTTATATAAGAGTACGACAAGCACTTTGTGATGTTGTGTATGTCATTCTAACTAACGTCACATTGTTGTGGGTTGCCGTATCAACCATCACTCATTTACACATCATGTTACTAGGGTAATGCGCTTTATCACCAAAAACTACATCACCACAAATCATCAAGTGGGATGGTAATCGAGCGCTAACCTTCTGAATATAAAAAAAAAATCTATGAGGTGAATGTCTGCTTGTCTTCTTGCTTTGTTAATTCATAAAAAATCCTGTTTTAAACTGGAATATAAATTAATAAATATTAATTTCAATATAGCGTAAAGTTTATAAATCTTTAAGGACATTAAAGAGAACTTGTTAAGTTCAAAAAGCGTTTACTTAATTGTCTTAACGAGTTTTCCTTGTTTATTTCTTTGTTCTTAGAATATTCTTACGATGGTACTTCAACACACGCTACCGTGCTGTAATAGTAATTGCTTACTTCCTTAAAACTAATTAATAACTCATCCTAACAATGAAATCAGTTAATGACGAAACAAGATAACTATTGTAGTATAACAACTGTTGACATAATAATATTTACACATTGGTCAATTTTAAGAAAAGTTAATTACTTATAAATAACAGCTTGCATCAAATTTTTACGATTTGATAAGAAAGTTAAACATAAGTTTTATTTCAAAGAAGAACAATTATGGTTTAATCAATACTTTTTTATAAACATATTTATGTAAAACCATGTAACATAATTTTTACAGCTGCAGCTAAACCCTTTTTAAAACATCAAGAGTTGACAATTGTCTTTTTTGGAGAAATAATTTGAAGATGGAGTGTCATTGCTAAAATGGTAATCACCATATTGTTAATATAGATTAATGATAGAAATTAAAATAATCGTTACTTACTATTACTTAACTTCTGTTGAAGGGATAAATATTCCAACAAAGACAACTATCCAAGTGTTGCTAGAGGAGAGGGGTAGGTCATCACTATTTCAATCAAGGCAGTGTCAGAGTTCGGAACCTTACTGACTATTCGACAGGTAGTAAGACTCATATCTTGCATGATTATATAGTGTGAGAGGTGTAAAATTCGAAGAATATTCAGGACATGCTACAGTACTGGACATTAACAAATGGACTATGAAAACTTTGTTCAGATTATAGATTCTAATAATCTCTATTAAATTATGTGTTTTTACGAATTTACTCTTATAAGGTTTTTAATATATGACATGTGTTTGAAACGATATGAAGGAATGGATTATTATTATAATAAACAACGGTAAAATTGTTCCCAGTGCTGATGCTCAGTGGTCCACACAGTGATGCACATTAGTCGTGTGTGGGTTTGTTTTGTATAATCGCTGTTAATATTGTAAATGTTGTATCAAACATGTTTACATTTCCTATGCGCAAGATTTGAAGTCTGGACGAATGTTCGAGAACTCGCAAGCAGTAAACAATGTTAGAGATACGACAACCCTAAGAATATCCGCTGTCAGAGTAATTGGAGTGAGAAATATCCGCACGGCGATATACGACGAGAGTGAGCACGATTTTTGTCATGGCCTTTGTCCCTGCTCGTAGATTTTACGAGTGAATTGGTGTAACGTGTTGCAACATGCTGAATACTGATATGTAGTAAATTCGCAATGTTACGTAAAGTGTGGGGTCCAACGCGGAAATATCAAATGCCTTTCCTACTTATATATATTTATTAAAGGCTCTGTTTCTTCTAACGTGTGTCAGACATTTTATTTTAATAATAATTGAATTTATCCAAAATCTGTTATGATGATTGAATTCAGTTTTCTTTGTTTATAATTACTTACTTTCTTAAGTAGATATTAAAGAAAAGAGTCCCACGGAAGTAATATTTAAATTAAATTAATTAATAGTATTACAAACATCCACAAGAAACACTACTGTACGCTTTCTTTGATATGACCGTTTGCAATGTATATTAATTTTATGCAAATAAATAATCTAATCAATCGTTTCTTTATTACGTTCAAGTTGAAACCAGTAAAATCGTAAACAATGTGACGTCAATAACCTTGTAATATCTTTATAACCATAAGGCACTAAAAGAAGTTAATAATGACTCACATCAAGTAATCGAAGTCGTTAACGCCCTTTTTTTTTGTTAAATCGGCGATGAAGATAAAAGCTACTTTATAGCTTCTGCTAAAGCTATAAAAATATTATGCCCAAAAATTGGCTATAAAATTTACTTGTAAAATTGTATCGGGGTTCCGAAAACAAGAAAACTAAAGATTTCATCAAATGAATGATGAATTACTATTAAACATAAATTATATAGTTGTGTTAAACTTATGAAAGAATTTTCTATTACTAAGGACGTTAACCCATATTTAGTAGTTATTAATACTTTATAATATAGAGATACATTTTATCCAAGAATACAATTTCTCCAACAAATCACATTGATAGCAAATACTCGACATATTTAAAGAGAGTATTTGAAAAATTTATATTTACAAAAAATTTATTACTTTGCATTCGGGGAAGCTTTTCTTAAAACTCCATTATTATTATCGAACGAAATAAGCAACATAAGCTTCATAAAATATAATCTTATTAAGGTAAAGTTATAAAGGTTAGAAATAACCGTTAAAGTATAAAAGACAATGTTATTTTAAAGGTTACCCCCATGATAGGCATTTGAGTTAGTAACATTTTAATGTCGCCTTTTTGTACATTAACCTTGAATAGTGTTCGTACGTAATAAAGTTCGGGTCGCTAATCTTGTTAATGGCTAATAGGTGTGCAAAATAATTTTACCAAGCAAATAGCAATTTGACATAGTGAAATGTATTTCTAGTCCGATATTAAAGTTGTCTAACACAAGGTTTTGAATTTTTCACATATTTGTATTGTATCTCCAGGATTCGTTGATATCTTTTCTATTCTTTTGCAAAGGAAAATTGAAAATAATTGAATTCGCACCTATTTATTTCTTTATTGAAATTTTTTATAAAAAAAATTATATAAGAAGCTCGTTAATAAAATGTTAAACATTAAGAATTATCATTAACAAACGAAATCTTATATTTTAATCTGTTGATAGAAATGTATTGATCTTTATGAATAATACGCACATGTGATCACATTTCTTATACAACAAAGTTACCAGTGCGTGGGTCCTTATTCGTAGGCCGTTATCCTTAACTAGGATCGATGTGAAAGTGACGGAGTGCGTTATAAATGGACAGTGGATACATAACAAATCAACTAATCTATTTTCACAAAACTGATATTGGTCAATCTAATATCTAAAATAGATGCTTGGACGAAACGAAAACTAGATTGCAACTTTATTCATAATGCTATTTTAGAATGGTCACAGTGCGTGTGAGGTCATTGACATGTAGCATACAAAACGAAGCTAAAAATTTAATAATACACTCAAAAAAAAACAAGTAATATAGTGATCGAGATTTAGATTGAAGTACTGTTAAAGAGAACATGAATATACGGACTGCCACTGTGGAACAGAGGATAACTCACTAACTAAATGGACCTGGCTCAATCCCAGAGCCACAGCTAGTTAGCGTTTTCCCGTTGTTACCCTAGCAAAATTGTCATATCTCGTCCGTGAACTTGGGAGCCTAAGTGTTCTAGTGAGCTTACTTCATCTTCTTCAGTCCCATTGTCTCTGAACGTTACGTAAAATTGAGGTCAAATATTAGTCTGTCGTTATAAATTATATAAATTCCTATCTATACGAATATGATATCAATCTTTATAACGTATATTACAATTGATATTACAATACAATATCAAACAAGTCATATTGATAGCAAATACTCTATTCAATACAACTGATACGAGCCAATATCTTAAATTTTAGGATCTTTAAGAATTATTTTCGTCGATAAGAAAATAATAATAAATATTTTTTTATATATATCTATTATGACAGAACATTAAATCAAGATGAGATGAATGAAAATTTTTCGAAATATGGGTCACTGAAAAATTTGGGCAAGTTAATAATTTACATATATTTGGCAATGAAATACCATTCAAAAGTCGACCGACGAAACTGAAGCCAAAAATCCACAGTTACTCATGTTCACATAACACGCGTGATTCATATGTTCATTAGAGGAACGGCTGTGGTGACAACCAACTGTGTCATCACAGTATGATGTATCCACGATATCTAAAAAGACCTTCGATAACACAAAAATTAAATTTAATCTTTAACAAAATTAATACACAAAGATTCACGGATTAACAGATTTTGAAGCCTTTTTGGTTTTAATATAAAACACTTTCTATATTATCTGTGTGTATATACCAGAGCAAGAGGTAATAATAAATATACATATATATATATATATATTTTTTTTAACAAAATATGATAACTTGGTTTTTTAAAACAAAATAAATTCCGTTTATATTGGACGTTTTATTTTCATTACTATTATTAAGTTTAAGTAAATAACACTGACCTCTTGATTACTGATATGAATTAAGTAAAAGGGGTCGTTGTCGATTTTATCTTGCAAAATATAGGATAGACTGAAATTGTTTAGATTACTGTTCAAACAGATTATTCATACAATAATTTTCTTAAATACAATTTTTTTTTTCTGAATGCTACAGTATGAGTAGATGGTTTACGTTGTACAGTAAGTATATTTGCTTTCATAAAAATGACGAACGACGTTAAGAGGCAAAAATGAGTGCCGCAATAGTACCTATCTATTAAATCTTCATTAGGAGGACACGGTATGGTATAGTATTAATAGCAAAAACATTAAATATGTGCAATTTTATGCCGTGAAATTTTTTTTAAACTGTCATTAATTTAACGTATAATTAAATTACCTCTTTCTGTTCTGTAGGAGTGCTAGTCCTCACTCCAGTTATATCCTTCCATCTCAACACCCCCATCACTGCGTGGCGAACCCACGACCCGCGCCTGCCAGTTCTCCCGTTCGACAGTTCATCAACAACACCACACAAAACTGAGTTCACAACCAATCCTTTACCGGTGCTTTCTTTGTCATTCTTTAACGCCACTTCGCCGCTTATCGGTAACGATCTTCTCTCCTTCATAAAGCCCGAAGAAATACACCCCGTTTCGCAAGCACTTCAGCGTTTTCCAAATCGCATCTTTACGCATTCGTAATTAATCATAATAAGAACGGACTTCAAAGATCTCGTGATAAATCTCTAGGCGGATCGTTTATTTTTATTATCACAGTTTTCGGGTCGCTCAGCTACGATCGCTGTGCGGGCGATGGAAACTTTTTCAATTATTTTTTACGAAGGAAAAACTGTTACAGTATACCTCAATTTACTGTCTAATAAAGTTTTCGCAGTCGTTACATCCAAATGTTGACAAAACAGTCAGATTTTAACTTTCACTTCAACGCCAGTATGTAGGCGAGATTTCTTCTGGCCCTAATTATTCACAAAACAATTATCAACACAGTAGAAATTTGAAAAATTGTTTCAATCGTACGGAGAGACAAATAATACTGTGAATTTTCGATTAGATAAACAACACAGTCGACACACTTAAAGTACGAAAAAATTCTGATAACTGTCAAAACACGATCGAAGCGTGATTAAGAAATTGCTTAGAACGAACGACGTCCACGTCGACGAGCGCTCAGATACCGAATGGAGTAGCGCGTGCCACATGCTTGCACTACGATCAGTTGCGGACGCCATCTCTTTCTTCGTGTCGGCCATTCGTACGGGAAAGATAAAGATAGGCATCGATTGCACCTTCATTCTAAAAAAAGGGACAGGTGAATGTAGCTACTGAGAAGACAACAAAAAGTTCACAAGTTTAGATGTTTTAAAATATATTATTATTAAATTTAATATAATTTTATTTAAACAACAGAAAGTGAGGATACAATAGGCAGACTTAATGAAGATATGCTTTAACTGCTAATCAACTTATGGCGTGGAGGGTGCTGTAGTATGGGATGCAGAAAATGAAATAAAATAAAAAAAAACATGTATAAAACATATATTTATTATTATTATTATATTCTTAACACATTTAATAAGTTATTTGAAAATAATAATATAAATTACGTTTATATCCGATTTAATGAAAATTGATTATTTAATCCTATATATATTTATATTCATTTAGGTCCTTTATTATTTCTTAAATTAAATAACTTTTGGTAAGTCTTATCCGAAATTACTTGTTCATTTGATGGCCATTGATATAACAAAATTATAATTTGGTTTCTGACTAATAGAAATAAAAAATATATATACGACTTATAATTACACAAATAAGTTATTGCCTTGTATTGGTTTTTTTATTAATTACACAAAGCTTTTGCGTGAGAACATCCGGAATGTAAGGGCGAGCAGCATGTGTCTCGCCCGCATTGAAGCTGGGAATAAAGCGCAAACAGGTGATCATTTAGTCTCGAACGCAGCTGCTTCCGAAGCCCGAAAACGAATACATAGAAAATACTCAGGAAGGATGTGGTAGTGTCGGCTTACGAAATGTGGAAGTATCGATTATATGCACACGTTGCTCGAACTACCCTGAATTAATTATATCGCCGCGTTATCGACATGTTCGATTGAAAAGAAGAAAAGGAATCATTGTAATATGAAATATCTACGATTCTATATAAAATTAAGATAACTGAACCAACATGGTTACCTATGCTTTAATTATTAGCTAGGGCAAAATAGTTAATATATTTATATAATAATTGGCCAAATTTATGGAAACATGGATTTTACAGTCTTCAAAATAACCAATTTTCTGAAAGAAAAAAATTCATATGATATGATTTAGAAATTGAAATAAGTTTCGATAATATTGTCTTCGATTTTTTTAGTATATGGTTGTGTTAAGATTCAAATCAAATTATTTATAATTAATTAGAATACATGAACATGTTGGTAGCAAATTACATCTACACAAAACACAATTTGTTTATTTGTTCTGCTTTTGCGTGCATATATAATACAATATAAATGCAACCCTTCGCCACGGCAAATGCATCGGATACCAACATGTATTAGTTTACAAAGGATGTAGGTGTATAGTTCAGGCAAAATATTGACTATAAAAAGTCAAATCTACACAAAGAACAGACAGATTACAGAATAAACCTCGTTATATGAATACAAACGTCATATAAGTGCCTTCCATAATACTACGTGTACTGGACCGCAAATGGTAATGCAGCCACAAATTGCATTTGCATGTAGCGTTTCGACAGCTCTATAAAACATTCGGCGGAGATCATTGAGATTCTGGATACCGCTGGTAAGTCTCGATTCTGGATACCGTTAAAAAAATTGGACATAATTATTTCCTAGTATTAAAGACGTGTAAGAAAATCACTACAATCTCTTTACCAAGTAAATCAAAAAGCAGAAGGAACTAATTAAGGAAATTGGTAGCAGCCTTAGCAACGCGATAGGAATACAGCAAGTACACCGAAATTAATGGGGCCTATGTTCAACAGTTAGCATCTTTTGACTAATATTATTGTTAATTTGTATATGTTAACTAACGTTTAAAATAACGAATCGCCAGATAATGACACTTGACGTTCTGGTGTTACATACAATAATCAATGTTTTCAATCTTAATGCAGTTGTCAGACTAATTATCAAGTTATTGGAAATCCATTCATTAAGCAAAATTTACATTCACAATGACGTCATAAATGTTATCTTTGTTTAATAACAAAAGATAATATTAAACACGTAAAACAATCGAAGATTGCTTTACAATATTATCTATGATATAATAACCTGCAGAAATTGTAATGAAGTCATTGAAGTTCAATAGAATCAGAGTTTGGTGTATTAAATAAACAAATAGTTTTTTTTTTTAATATCAGTATTGAACGACCAAGAACCTCCGTGTTACAAGGCTAGCGGTTAGCCGGTGAAGGCAGTTAATGACGAATGTAGTTAATAATTAATTATATCAATTCAAAATATGATTGGAAGTTAAATCCATCGTATACCACACGGTTTCAGTTCCACGGAAAGCACTTGACTACAAAAGACAGTTTACAATTCCTACAGACTTAAAACTAAAATTAAAAAACAGCATTTTCATAGCAAGTTGACAAAAGCTTATCATCATCACCATGACCCGACAGACGTACTGTGGCGGCCTCGTCCAGCAACAAGCTTATGGCCTGATAGAAAGCAGTTGCCATAACCTATACACGCCTGTATTACCAGATGCATGAGAAGCGTTTCGTTGACCCTAGAGGAAACTTTCTCGCACCTCTTTCGAAGAAACCTATTCTATAGGTCCTTGAGAAAACCTCGGCAAGGAATTCATTATATAAGTTTTATATGTTGACAATAACATCTTTGTATTTATCAGCGGACATAACCAAGATATACAACATACACAGACAACCTGTCAAAAGAGAAAAATTATTTAGTTTCCCTTGGGAAGAACAGTATCGTCGGAATCGTATATATTTTATATACGATTATATATCATACATACACATGAGAGTAAACAAATTATTTATTAACTGCCATTATATGTTTGTAATAATAATAATGTCTCTGAAATTAAATCATTTTAGTGTGTATACTAATTAATATAATTATTAAAAGTAAATTTTACTTTATTAATAAAATAAAATTAATTTTGTTGAATAAATTAAGGACCAATTAAAACAGTTTCTATAATTGTAAGACGCTTAATTCACTTTTCAGCACAAGTAGTGCTCCATCCAACATTTACGTACTCAACCAACGTTCATCGAATTGTGATTAAAGATTCGGACTGTAGTAAAGAATTTATACTGCACTCTGTTAAAATTTAACATTACTTATGTAACAGGTTAAGGTTTTTAATATAACAAAAATACCAACTACTGAACGCTTTTACTTTACTGGAGGTGGTTTTCTATTGCCGGAGATCGTCTATGTAAAATAGATACCACCGCAGCTCTTGTGTCTGCCATCAAAAAGTAGTGTGCAAACCTTACCATATTCCGGTTTGAAGGGTATTATAGCTAGTGAAATTACCAGGTAAACTTAATATCTTATATCTCAAGGCGATGAACGCAAAGTGGTGCTGTGTATGTCATCCTAACTAGCGCCACGTTGTTATGGATAAGAGTATCACTTACCATTAGGTGATAATCGCGCTTGTCTCTTTGTACATTAAAAAAACTTTTGCAATTAGCACCCCCGGTAAAACGAATGTTGGAACTTCAGCTAAGGGTACGGAAGTAGTGTCAGTGTATTACTAAGTGTACGTACGTACTGACTGTCTATCACAAAACAGGTAGTGTCTTAAAAGCTCAACGATACAAAGAACTTAATTACTTTTTTTTATTGTAAGAATAAGCTTGTTTACAACGTCGAAATTATATATTCAGTTTAGCTGACGAAGCAGTCCGTTTCCATTATCCACGATAACGTTGTTCCTTGATGGAGTAAATAATGGATCCCCATCTCTTGAGGGTTAATGTGTAAACTTACGTTATTAAGAATTAGTTGACCGGTCTTAGTCACACCCTATGTGAAACTTAGCAACACTATTCAATTATGTAACAATAAAGTTGTATATACAATAGCTGTATACTTTTCCTTTTTGGGTTTCGTGTAATTTATTTTATTAAACATTTAATAATAATATAAAAAAATTACATACTTTCATTTATTATAATGCACTATGGGAATGTAAAATAATATATTTCACCAGATGATGATCATGTGTGGAAATAAAGAAGTTGATTCTCAAGACATACAGATCTCTTCATACTTATGTTAGTATGTAAGACATTTTGGAATTTAAAAACAAGTGTACGCATGTTTGTATATGTATATATATATAATAGTATACATATAATAATAGTTAGTATATATATATATACTAACTATTATTAACTTCTACTCGCTTTGCTAGCTGTAATATAACATTAGACTTCAATTTTGTCTGATATATTTCTTGCAAGCAACCGCAACCGATTATCTATAATAACCGTTACTATAGCAACCGCATAAATACATCGAAATGAAAATGTTTATAAAAGTTAATTAGAGACAAAATTATGAAGGGTCTATGAATTTACTAATCTAGTACAGGTCTCTGTTGATGGAGGCCGTCTAAGTAGGTATCACCGCAGCGCCTATTTCTGCCACCAAACAGTAATGTGCAAACATTAGTGTGTTCCGGTTTGTCGCTAGTGTAATTACTGAAGAAACGAGACTGAACATCTATGTCTGAAGCGATGAGCGCAATGTGGTTCTGTGTACACCACCCTAACTAGTGGCAGGTTATTAAGGGCGGGCATATCACTTACCATCAGGTGAACGTCCGGCTCGTCTCGTCACTTAATTGAATAAGATAAAAAAAACCGGAACACAGTAATGTTTACTACTACCAATGAAAATCTTCTCATTATAATAAAAATAGCTACATTGGTCTAGAATACAAATATTTTAAACGAATGAATAAACAAATATGAAAATGAGGCCTTATTAATATTCCTAACTGATTCGACATACTACCTCGGTACGTACCCAATTTTGCATAGTCAAGATCAAGCCGAAATAGTGTCGTTCTTACAAAGTATCGATATAATAATCGATTATTTACAGTCATGCCAGTATTACGATAAATAAGTATAATTATTTATCAACAAAAAGTATAAAAATTTATATTTTTTTTTACAAAAAACAGTATTTGCAAGTAACTTACGGCACTATACATTTTAATAAAAAAATTAATGTCGTTAAAATGTTAAATTTTTTTTAAACATTTTCTGTTCGATATCAAAGATATTTTAATAAGTACAGATGAAACCCCTTCTAATTCGATAGTATATTCATTTCCGTTTTGTGACAAATAATTATATAACATAATTATGACAAAAAAGATATTGGTGTAATTGTTACTTTAATAAATATATATATACAGTAACTAGTGGGTATCCCAAGGTCTATAATATCTTCGCAACTTCGGAATCGGAGTAATATTGAAATAGATCTTAAGTTGGTTAAAGAAGTAATGACGATGTCGAGGAAAGAGTAATAGAAGTAAAAAATAAAACAGACCTTATCACCATAAAGGATACATTAGTATATAACAGAGAGAGATTAAATAAGGGTTCATAAATTGGTAACTACATAATTTTTAATAATTTAACATCGATACCGTATTACGTTATATCACATCACAGAACACGACATCATTACAACAATGATGAATAGCATCTGTCATAATAAATAAACTATAACCTGCATACAAATGAAACAAGGCACATCACTGGCCCTGCGATTACGTAATCCGATGCATCACTTATGCAACCGCATGCACCTCATTTGGCGGTCGTTAGCGTTTCGGTCGACGTGCACCAACCCTGATAAATTTACATGGAAGACTAATCCTACTGGTGGTAGGTCTCTGTTGCCGGAGACTGTCTAGATAGGTACTACTGCAGTTTATACTTCTGCCTCCAAATAGTAGTGTGCGAACATTGCTTATTCTGGTTTCAAGGGCGTTATAACGAGCGAATAACTGCGGTTAGAAGTCTAATTATTTTGTATCTCAAAGCGAGGACCATATGTGTGCTGTGTATATTATCCTAATGAACGCCACGGTGTGATCGACAGGTATTTCACTTACCATCAGGTGGTCATCCCGTTGGTCTCGTTACTTCGTCAGGTAATCGATTCTGGATATAGAGAGTCGATAGTTTCAAAGACATACCGCAAATCACTTGACCAAGTTCAAAGGCTCTAAGATTTTTTAACGCTGCGCAACGACTGTTAATGATACGACCGCTTATAACAATACGGTAATAAATATAGTATATATACAAGGTGGCGCAAAAATAACCTTCCGATGTTTTTTGGCTATAATTTAAAAAAAAAATATGAAAAACTTTGATTCTTCTTGTGGATTATTTTTATTTGGTCTTTTAATTTTTTTACATCAAGGCAAAATTTATAGCATTTTCTGATAGGAGGATTACTTTTGCGCCACCCTATACATCACCGCATTGTATTCGCCTTGAAGCATTAGGGAGTGGTGTTTTTATTTACAAAGCAATGAAACTAGCAGGACTTCCACCTGATGGTAAGTGCTACATCCGCCTACAACAACATGGAGTTAATTAAGATCATACACGCTGCACTACATTGTGCTCGTCGCCTTGAGACGTACGATGTTAGGTCTCGTTACTCCAGTAATTTCACTAGCTATAACGCCCTTCAAACCGAAACAGTAACGTTGGCATACTACTGTTCGTCGGCTGCAATAAGAGCTGCGGTGGTATCTACCCAAACCCTCTCATAGCACCAGTAAAAATTTTTGATTACATAAATAATTTCAGTAGTTACAGCACCTCTAAGCTGGAATGCAATAATATTTGCAAAACACGGTTTGGCTAGAGAATAACCTGCTTTGGTCCTAGACGATTTTAGAGTCCTGCCAGCAGTTAACAAATTTCACCTGACAAGAATTTATCGCTATAGCGTTTTAAGTTCGCGTGTCAGGAAATAAACGGTTGTATTATGTGAAACTGAACAGGTAAAGCCGCGTGTTGAGGTTAGTTTAACTGCGACGATTAATTTCAAAGTGCTGTCCAATTAACTATAGGATATAAAACACGATTTCTCTAACACGAGTGTTAAGTTTGCTTTAAGACAGCCTCTAGTGAATTCGTCTCGCAAACTTGATCGCGAGTTTTCTTTGAATAAATTAGAAAACAATAGAGGAGAGAGATCATAGTTTCTATACACGAAAGTGTATACACAATTAATAGTTCACTTGTCATTAAAATAATTTCATATAAATAAATAAAAGTAGTACCTCCCCCGGAGGCCTCCAACAAGGTGGACCGACGAAGTGGTGAGAATCGCGGAAACCAGGTGCGAGCAACGCGTGAATAATCGATGTGGAGTTCTTTGGGGGAGGCCTATGTCCAGCAGTGGACCTCTATCGGATGATGATGATAATGATGAATGAATAAATTATGAACTGTCCGTTTGTAATATAGGATAGCGCAAAAGTAATCCTCCTATCAGAAAATGCTATAAATTTTGCCTTGATGTAAAAAAATTAAAAGACCAAATAAAAATAATCCACAAGAAGAATCAAAGTTTTTCATATTTTTTTTAAATTACAGCCAAAAAAACATCGGAAGGTTATTTTTGCGCTACCTTGTATACCTTATATATATTATACCTCGTATACAGGTGGCGCAAAAATAACCTTCCGATGTTTTTTGGCTGTAATTTAAAAAAAATATGAAAAACTGATTCTTCTTGTGGATTATTTTTATTTGGTTTTTTAATTTTTTTACATCAAGGCAAAATTTATAGCATTTTCTGATAGAAGGATTACTTTTGCGCCACCCTTCATAATAAAAAAAAAAAAAAAAAATTACTTTTGATTATACAACGAAACGCAAAAGATGCCGAGCAATACGCATATACGTATCAATGTAAAGATGGTGTGATGATGTGACTCGGCTTGTTGCCTAATTAAGTTCACTAGTTACAACAACCTTCAAACAGCAACACAGTAATATTCTAACAGTAGCGTTTGACAGCAATAGGTATTTTTTTTGCAATTAAGCGACGAGACGAGCTGGACGTTCACCTGAGAGTAAGTGGTACGCCCGCTCTTAAGAACGTGACGCCAGTTAAGATGTAATACACTGCATCACATTGCGCTCGACGCCTGAGACATAAGATGTTGAGTCTCGTTACCCCAGTAATGACATTAGCTACAACGCCCTTCAAACCAGAAAACAGTAATGTTTGTAAAACTATTTTTTGGCGGCAGAAATAGGAGCTTCAGTGGTACCCACGTAGACGGTCTCCTGCAACAGAGACCTACCACCAGTATAAAGTAGTTTTGTTTAAAAGTAGGTTTTATGATTCCTGCCTAGACGGGTTCAGGCAACATAGACCTATGACAAGTAGAGTACTTAAATGCTATTATATTAAAATTTCATCATCATCATAAATTCAACAGTTGGTGATCCATTGCTGGACATAAATGTCTTGTTATATATATATTACATTAATGTTTACTTATAGTAAAATTCTTCATTAGTTAGTTTTTTGTCGGTGTATCTATTACCTTTATATGTATATAATTTTATGAGCAATCTTGGAAAGAGTAAGACCAATTTTACCTGAAGTATTTATACTTTGTATTTATACTATTTACTAGTAATTTTACTTTGTATTCTTAAATAAAAAATAAAATTCACAAATGTTGGAAGGAAACTGTAACGAATACTGTAGGTTATCTAACAATACAACGTGTGCTGGTCTTAACTTGTAAGTAGTAAGATCTCGTGTTTACGGCACTCACGTATCGGCAACGGACTTCTTACAGTGTGTACGGCGGGACCCGTATAAGCAGCCGACAGTCACATTTATGTTACATTTTAGAAGTAGCATAAACAAACAACAAAGATAACTAGATAGTATTGTTGCTATTTCTTTATATATTGAGATGTTACAATGCAACAATGGCGCTATTGTTTGATCATCTGACGTTTTGAGAATAATAAATTACACTTTGACGTATTAAACTTTCGTTTTTTTTTATTAAAATATACGAAAGACTATTATATTAATTATATACTAAAAGAAATTTTGTAATATCTTCTTAATGCTGTCTTATTTAGAAGGGGAGAAACGCGTCTTGTTTTTAGCAAGACGCCTGAACAAAATTTTGTTATTAAACGCTTAATGTTAATTAAAGGCTGCTAAACCACGTAGTTATATTATTAACAAAAAATATATGAAGAAAACATTTAATGAACACAAAAAATTGGTGATTCTCATAGTAAAATTAATAAGCTCGGTTGTTCATTTATTAGATATATGAACAATAATTTTCTATAGGGGGCATGAAACTGAAAAAGGGCGATACTGTGTATATACTATTATAGAGTCCAAATTATATTTTTCCTAGAGAGTTTTGCATTTACGGGTATATCAACTATACCGTTACCTTTACTTAATTCTGTAACTCATATTTAAAACTTTAAAAAGTAATAAATCAAATAGTACTGTCATCCACATTCATCACTAGGTCGAATTTTGCATATTAAGTTGCTAGCGCGTATTGGATCAGGCCAACATTTGCGTTTGGACAGACTGATGATGATGATGTACGCAAATGTTCATGTATATACTAAATAACATCTGTGTTTGATCAAAATAAAAGAATTGTATACAAAATCGAAAACTACATATGTGACTAAAATTTTCCGCAGCAAATGACTGATTCCTAAATAAAGTGCCGTCGCGACGTGACGGCGATTTAGTCCGGCGCCTAAGCGAGTTGTCACTAGATTGTTAAATAAATAGATATGTAACCTATTAATGTATCAAATAAAGGAAGAACTGCTTAATGCTTTTATTGAAGTATTTTCTTATGTAGGAGAAAAGCAGTTTGTTTATGGCGAATTAGCATTACTGCCCAGTTATAATCATTTCAGCCCCCTCGCTGTTTATTACTGAACATTGCCCTTCCCAGTCGATTTCTCTACAATATTCAACTACGTCGTCGGTCATCGAAACAGGCGATCGTCGTAAAGGATTTATAAATAATATGTTATTTTGTACTAATCGAAACTGTTAATAAGGAACAAACTTTTACTATCGTCATAAATACAGAATAATAATTAGTGCAAAGATTATCAATACTAACCAAAACCAGTGCTGGAGAGTCCAACGCATAAAATGTACTTTGATAGAGATATATTAACAGACAAAACAATACACTATATAGACCAGACAACACTTATAGACAAAATAAACAAACAGGCCTATTTGATAGATATAACAGTCCCTAATAGACATAACTTACAAAAATCTATTGCTGGCAAAATTACTAAATACACAGAATTAAAAGAGGAAGTCACAAGAATTTGGAAAATGAACAAAATATATATAGTACCACTGGTACTCTCCACCACTGGCGTAATTCCAAAACAACTTTCATTGTATTCCAAACAATTAAATCTACCGCTAAAAACATACGTGACTATGCAAAAGCCGCGATCCTCAATACCTGTCGTGTAGTTAAGAAGTTTTTACAGGAAGACGCCACCAACAAAATCACAACGGAAATTAAACACCACTTGCCCGTAGTACACATTATTAACCGAAATTCTTTTTATGAGGGTTGCGAGAGAAAAACATATTTGAAAAAAATTATAATAATTTAAATAAACTTTTTTAAATAATAAAGGGATCCTGTTTTATGAAAGTTTTAATTCAATTCAAATGTAAATTTACGAAAAAGCAAAACGGTAGGTTTTTGCGTACCGCTAACATTTCAGAGGCAATTTACATTTAATCAGATGAAACCTTTCGCAATTTCGAAAGGATAATTTTAAGTGGAAAATCCAATTTATGGACCTGCATTGAATGATTGCATATGCAGTTTTCTGTTGCAGTTTCATATTTTATGCCTTCATTACTTGTAAAATCTCATCAATTTATTGCTCCCTGACGCGAGTGTAAACACCTGACATAGACTAATCTGATGAATAGAATTACAATCGACTAGTGAAGGATCCTTTGAGAATATTATTTAATATTGTACACATTAGCTATAAATATATTTTTGTTCTTTAGCTTCGTATTAAGATATAACAATGTCAATAGTTACAAACTCAACCCTCCGAACCGAACCGTTAAAACGTTTTTATACATCCTGAAAATGTTCTTCTTCACTTTGTTATCGTAATAAAACTATTAGCATAAATTATTCATGACAATAAAAGGAAACAATTATATTTTCCTTCTAATTTAGATAAATACTGAATCGAGTAATTGTACAATAGTTCAATAGATTGAATAATAAATACTGATATATAAAAACATAAGCAAATGCTACTTAAGTCACACCGGCATGTTAACCACAACGGCATACAACAAACGGACTAACGAATCACGTCGCCTATTGACCCAGCCCATATCTGAAGGTCGTATCTCTTTGTGACCACAACGATATCTGTTCTTTGTTACAGCCTCGCCGCAAAAGCCTTAAATAGCTATCGAATAGATTCTATTCTCGATTAATCGTGTTTTATGGGCAAGTCAATGACAAATAGGGTTTACGTGTAACAAAACTTTAACGTTGTTAGAAGCATATTTTTGATAGCAGTTGGTAGGGTCACTAGTACTTATGACGTCACTCCTGATGATAAGGTCGTGTACATACATTCATAATTTATGCCAAGTAGGTTTTTTTTTATGTATAGAGAGGTAGTGTAAAAAGTAAATTTATCTTTATGATGTATACCAAAATACATTAAGAGATAAATGGTTGCTTCTGACAGCTCTTTTGAATCGATTTTTTTTATATATAATTTAAAAAAGATACTTCTTATTATTTTCCTTTGTGTTTGAAACATAACATATATTACACAAGATTCTACTGGATAAGATTTGACGAGTTTCAATAATTTGAATAGATTTTGTTAAGTAATTATTATCGTCATAGCACACTATTATAATTTCCACTGCTAAACATAGACTACCCTGTTTACCAAAGCAACCAGTCTAATACTTAACCATCCTACGATTTGTTACGATCTTGACCGAGCAATCCGACACACGGCAATACATTGTATTAGTTTTTTTTAACTTCCTGCTACAACGGAAATTAGATTTTTGCGCAATGTGCTCTCATCTAAATGAGCAAAATTGGAAAAGTATTTTTGTTATATAACTCTATTAAACTATCAGATAATACTTTTAATAAAATATAAAGCAATTGGATCTATGTTGCATGTTTCATACATTTTAAATTACAGCCGATTTAAATATTAAAGAGTATTAATTTCTGATGGATTTTACCTGCCCATAGGACGTTATTTACACAATTACTTTGCTGCACTTTTAAAGTATTTTTTTTATATATTTGTTTAAAACTAAACTGTATAAATTTACAAAATTTTTTGCGAGACTAGACGAATGAGTTAATTTTGTTTTATCCACTAAAGCCTAACACTTGTCCTCAATTTCATATGGTGTTAAGTGACTACGAGGCCGTACATGATGAACAGGTAGGCTTAGAATATTTCATATGTAGACATCCGGAACACAGCAATGTTGTTACGGTGACAAATTGACAAGATTATGATGATAGTTATCCAGGCGGGTATTAGAATCCCTAACGAACTCGCACAATCTATGGCACTAGAATCGAATCAGGAGCAACCGCGTCAGTAGGCGAGCGTCTAGCTTAAGCAAGGTTAAAACGGATTAAAAATAGTTTTTATATTCGGATTACAATCTAAATTTATTTACAGCACATTTAGTAAAAACAAAACTTCACTAGACATTGCATTGTTCGTGATAAAAATAGAAAAAAAATTTGAAAGGCGTTTAGAGACTAACGAAATTGATATCAGTAAGAACCAAGCGTTCATTATCCTAGAGAACAGTGCTTCGGATTGAAAATATCGAGGTTCTGATATTTTATTGAAAGTTTCATAAAATGTTGATAGAAATTTCATTATAGACGAAAGAGCTTACGCTCGTGCGTCATTTGAAAGTTTTTCCATTAAAAATTCAATGTTTTTACGCGCAACTCTATTTAATTTCAGACGCATTTATTTGATTTAGAGTCTCTCTACACTATTATACACTGATATATAGTTATAAACCATATCCCCTTACCTTTTTATATTCCAGCTCATAACTGAAATTGCGACCAAAAGTTTTCATTAAATCAAAGAATGTTCTGTACGACGGATTTCTCTTTGAGTATTAATTCTGTATTAATATCATTTTGTAGATTATTATACTTTAACTGTACAATAATCTACAGTGAGTTGAAGTACTTTGGAGATAGGTGGCATAATCAGATAATGGTTTCAAAACCGCAAATAGAATTTCAGATATCAAGAGCAATCTCATTTCGATTTCGATTATTCGATATGTGGAACCTATTAAAGCGAAACTTCTGTATCGCGGTAAGCGGGTGAAGCAACTGACAGTGCCCTAACGAGGCCGGTTGAGCCGCATCCTTGCTTTTACTTTTATGCTCGACTAACTTTTGGCTCCGACTTCAATTACGCACTGTTAAAATTCCTACCTTTAATCTCTAAAGCTAAAAATTCAAAACAAACCGAAAGTTACAAAATGATGATGATCTATAAGAACTTTCTCGATTGAGTCACCTAAATTAACCGTCTTGTAGTCACTATGCTGTAACGGCAAAGAGTTATAATGATCCCCAGATTCACAATCACGATCAATGTACCTTTTTTTTCGATTTCAGGGCGGAAATCTTCGAAAGATACCCTGCTTCTGGGGGGAAGTCAGGGTTATGTGAGATTTTTACTCACTAAAATCCCCTCGGTGCTCTGCATCAGTGAATTCGGAGAGGCTCCGTAATCTTTTATAGAACGCACCGATGCTTATCTACAGTTTCTTTGAACAAGTCTCTGAGGAGGGACTTAACCTTCCTAGGCTGTCCCACACAGGTTCGCTTGTTGAGCGATAAGGGCCCTACCCTCAAGGCCCGCGAAACTTCTAGACCCTTTTAGTCGCCTTCTACGACGGGCAGGGCTTATCTTAGCCCTATTCTCCCTGGTCCGAAATGTATCTCCTCCTCGACGTAACTATGAGTACAATACTCTCCTTTCTGGTTCAGATTACAAATTAAAATTGTTGCCCTATTGCATAGCCGTCTAAGTAATCGTCATTCATCATTTATAAATATCAAATGTCCATCATTGCATCTAACTTTCCCCAAATGATAAGAATTATGTTTTACACAGACAAAAGTCAAAAGTTTTATTATAGCAGATAGAAATGAATATCAAATCCTTGAATAAGCAATGAAGTTAATTTTTCGCTGATTTTTATCAGAGGAGGGCAATCTCTGTTTTGGAAGTCCTATTAGGTTGGCTATTACCGAATGTTTGCTTGGTGACCTTATTCTACTTTTTTTAAAGCTCACGTAATTGTCGTTTATATTACATTTGCATAAAGAAAAAAATTACATATCTGTGATAATAAAAGATAAAAGCGAGCAACGTAATCTTGTAAAACTTTTACACATAGAAATATTTTGTAATTTAGTAAATAATATGCTGTATGTTTCACAGGTGTGCTTTATAAATTACTGGTGATAGGTTTCCGTTGCCGGAGACCGTCTAGGTGGGTTACCACCGCAGCATTTATTTCAACTGCCAAACAGTACTGTACATATATAACTGTATTCCGGTTTGATGAACGTTGTAGTTAGCGAAATTACTAGGGTAACGAGTCTTAACATCTTATGTCTCAAGGCGACTAGCGCAATGTGGTGCTGGGTATATTATCACAGCTTACCATGTTGTTTATGGGCAAGCGTATCAGTTACCATCAGGTAAACGTCTTATTCGCCTCGTCGCTTCGTTAAATTAAAAAAAAAAATGCAAATAAAGCTTCTTCCTACTTACCTAATATTTACTCAACCATGATAAAATTTGCGACATATGAATATATGCTTCACGTTCAATGCAAAAGCACTTAGCTTTTCTTACGAAATAAGCAATATTTGTAGGCGGTTTGTTGACCTAATTAGGAGGCTTAACATAATTATAATAAGCTTTGATTGTTCTTTAATTGTTGTTCAAAAAAAAAGTAGTTAAAAAATTTCTGAGAAAAGAAACAAAAGGGTAGTTACTAATGCAGCTTCCGCAGCGCGATACGCATTTTGGAACGGAGGATAAATAAATACTATATAACAAAAACCGCAGCTGTTCGGAATTTCCATTAGTGAATTGAGAAATCTTACTTTGTATACGGATAGAAATATAACAGTAACCTACTGAAGTTATTTTTAAAATATTCTACTGCATGAGAGGAAAAATTCGAAAGTAATTTTATAAAATGAATGCACTCCGGCTAAAGCCAAATTAATCTCAAATAAATTTCACGAGACAGAAAAATGTCTAAATAGAGAAAAAAAATACTGAATCATCTATATGTTTAGATAGCCTTATTACTTTGTCAACTGTGAGATTTGATTTTACTGTCTCGCGGTAAGTAACTCTCGGCTCATAGTTAAATGTTTGGTCGCTGCTAAAGACGAGCGCGCACACCGAATACTCCGTTTTAATTGTATTTCAGTACCTCCATCTCCGTCAATTTAACTTCAGTAGGCCTGATTTACACAAAATTTGCAATGTGTACCCGACACAGTGCCTCATAAATATGCAGTGTTGCTAATCGCTGTGACGAAATCTTTACTACGATATTCATTAAAACCCTTTGAAGTTGATAAATGTTAAGAGTTAATTAGTTTAAATCTTTCAACTATATGAGTAATATATGATATGCAATATAAAGGTTGGAAGAGTAGCAAATAATGATATTTTTTATTATTTGACGAAACGACGAGACGAGCCAGCCTGCCTTCACCTGATGTTACTTACAATATCACCTACCTTATCGTATCACTTGATACGCTTACCCATGACAACGTGGAGCTAGTTAGAATGATATACACTGCACTACATTGTGCTGATCGTCATAATACAAGATGTTATTCTCGTTACCCCAGTAATTTCACTAATTACAACGCCTATCAAACAGGAAACCAGTAATCACTCCACAGTTTGGTGGTAGAAAAAACCGCTGCGGTGTTACCTACCTAGACGATCTCTGGCAACAGACAGCTACCCACAGTAAGATAAAGTTTAATATAATTTGTATGGCAACATTACATAAATATTTGTAATTTAATGTGGTACACCTAAAAAGGGTTTCTATATTACTCTAAATTTTTTTATAAAATTAAATATTCAAAGTTGTTTTGTATGCAGTTTTAAAGAAACTATTGTTATATTAATTGTCATAGCATGTTATCTACTAGACATAAGTTACTTTAGAAAATGTATTTACGACAAATTAATAAAAGCATAAAGTTAAGGCAATTAATAAGATAATGAGTACATATGATTTTTCGTTCAAGTCACTGAATTTCCGAAAGCTATGATTATTAAAAATTTGTAATTGTGTTACAATCGGTCTACTTGGACATTTAACATTTACATTAACTCGGAAAGTAATTTTTTTTATTCAATGAAATAAGCAGACGAACAAAACCAAACTGATGATAGTCATACACGTGCCTGCTACAATATGGCGCTAATTAAAATGATAACAGCTAAACCACATTATGCTCATCGCTTTGAGATAGATGTTAAGTATCGTTAACTAAGGCTCTATAAACTGGAACACCGTAATGTTTTCAAACTGCTGTTTGGCAGTAGAAATAAAAGATGAAATGATTGTCTAGTATAAACTAGGTATGTATGGAACGAATGATTCTTCTCACAGTTTCTGTTTAATTACTCTGTTCGATTTGTAGGCCAGTGCGTACAAACAATCCGTATAAGGCGTGACAGGCGAATTCTTCGCATCGTCACGCTTCGCTTCCCACCCCACCGGTACGTCTTCCATCGCACTACTTCCGCCGATTATTTTTACCGGGGAACAACCGACCGAGTGATTATTGACCCCTATATAAGCACCAAGCCAAGTGTACTTTGTGAATTTCAACCGCATTCGTGACGGTCGCACAGTTTGGCTTCAAAGCACCGCCGGTCAAGGTCTGCTGCGGAAGTCACCGTTGTGAGGTCAATTATGTATTCTCTTCCCAACTTCACTGTTTTCATTACTTTTTAATTCAATAACATCAAGTAAATTACCAATTTAAAAGAATTTTTAGTTTGAGGATGGTTACAATTTAAGTATATTTTGTATTAGTAGGAACTACTTTTATAAAAACAAAAGGTCGTACCTAGATCAATTGAACCTAAAAATATTTAAACTGTTTTTGTGATAAGGAAAATAATCTCTAAAACTAGTTTTCACTTCTTTCAAGTATTCTAAAATTTACCATGATACTAAAATTTACTTTTAAATCTCGTTTCAATACAAAAAAAAAACTAACCTGAGAAAAATAAGGCGGTAATACCGCCCTCTGGTCGTCTAAACGGGAACATTGAACACGTTCCAGGAGCTCGAATAACTCGTGTTGCGCTCGAGTGCCCCCTGCTGTCGATGAAGCCCATGGCGTAGTCGCCACGTGCTGCCGCCTGGTGGCAAAAACGAGAACTATCAAGCAAACTAATTTATATAGGTTTAAAATTATATCGCTAGATGGCGTAATAATACATTGCGAGAAAAATTATTGTAACATTCTTTAAAAGTACAAACTATTTCCTTCGACTCCTATTTAAAAAAAAATCATTCAGCTTTGGTTGAAATGGTTTTCATTGTACAAGTATAACTTTTCAAAATGTACGTCGATATCGAATAACGTTTAAAAATTAAAGGCACGGGAAAAAATTGTCAGGAAATATATGAAAAATGCCCGTCGATAAGCACAAGTTTTGACGGCCATTTATAAAACGGATAGTAATGACCGTATGTTTAAAATGCACAAAACACAAGGCTAGATCCCATAAATCACACTTTAATCAATGTGAAGTCCTATTATTAAGCAGCCTTAAAGGTTTTAAAATGACTGTCACTGACAGTAATGGAGTCACCCTGACAATGGAATTCGTTATACTCAACAAGAAGTAACAAGATTAAAGTTGATTGTGAACCTTTTTTGCTTGTTTTCGCGTTTCTCAATTGGCAAAGAGATATGTATAGTCAGGTGCGAATTTTTTCATGTACACATTCTCATTAGATGTCAAGATTATTGTCTTTCTTGAGAATAAAAAAAAATTAAAGATCTTTAGTGAATGCTTATAAATCAAATAAATAAATTTTCTTTGTGTACCAATGTCGTGTAATTAAAGCTTACTAAAAACTTTACAGCGCTAGAAGATATTTGTATATATTTTAGTATCAAAGTTATTTGCGTTGTCTACTGTTAATAATTAAATGTGACTTGATATCGAGATTGAATAATAGGCTAATTAACGTCACTTCAGAAGCACGATGCCGATGTTTAACATTCAATGATTTAACTTACAACGCTAAATTAACAACAATGCATATTTTAAGAGAACCAGATTTATTTATACAATTGGATACTGACAAAAGTACGCCGCGCGCTCCATCTATTGTCAAATAGTGACACCATTTTTAATGGTAAGAGCACATAATACTAGTGTCCGTGATTTATAGGTCAATTAACTGACCATTCTATGACCCCCGGCGTTTCTAATGTAATGGTTTTTCAAATTAAGTCTCCCCTTCTTGAAATTGTTACAATAACCGGTTTCAAGCGCTTTAATCAAAGATTGTTTGTTTTTCGGATCAGAGTAATTTGGTTCTGTAACGCACAAAAGGCAGATGTGTACCATAAAATAATGATTGTTATGTTTCAATTAGGTCCACCTTTTACTGATTCAGGCAGGCTTTTGTGATTGCTTTGTCGCTAAATATTTTATAAAATACAAGTTATTCATTCTTTCTAACAACAAACTGGGCAGATTTTTATCAAGAGAGTAGAATCTAAGAAAAACACTGTATGTTTTGGCAGTTGACAAATGTTAAATAATTTTCAATTCCCAAATTTTAATCATTATATTCTCAGTAAAACACAATACAAGCAAGAAATATAAATTTATAACAGGATTAGTAACTGAAAAGGGACGGATCATTTCAAATATTTTCATAATGTACATCCTATATGACTAAGATATTAAGTTGTTAAAACTGGGAAAAGCAGATGACGAAACAAATGACCTTATACTATACTTTGAGATAATGAGTAATCCAAAATCATTGAGTTATAAAATGAGTTTTTTAATTTGCGTTTGTTAGAAAAAGTAACAGGATACATTTTAATACAGTCTAGTTAAGTGACAAAATCTAAAGGTTACAATGCGAGGATCGACATAACTTGTTCTCACCATTAGAACAATTTAAGGCTCTTTATCCATCACGCTAGCCAAGTGAAGAATAGTGTTTCAAAAACTTTTTCATATTTCGTCAATCCTCCAAATAACAATTTATTTCTAGTACTTCATATAAATCTTTATTTAATGAAACTATAATTCCGAAGATAAGCTGTGTACAAATAATCGTATATATACAGGAAATATTCAGAGATTTATTGACTCATCACGATATCTGCGAAATTGTTAGACGTAGACTCAAATATTTTGGTAAATATATCGCTTCTGCCATTTAGAGGTCAGCTAAGAATAGATTATAAAAGGTTCCTTCCATAAAGAGAGTTGCGGGGGTGGTCATAACGGGAAAGGACCGCGGGGGCCGCGGGATGCCGGACGGAAATATTTGTGACAAATATCAAGTCAAGGTGTTAGCGAGAGAGGTGTGCCAGGATCGTAGCAAGTGGAGAGAGATGGTCTCTACCTACCTACCCCACTGGGAACAAGGCGTGACATATATGTGTATGGATGTATGTGTCAAGTATTAAATTCCAAATCTAGCTCTATATTGCGGCCAACAAGGCGGGCAAGGAACAGCTGGTATATTTATATATATTCAACAATAAACAACCTTCAAAACATACAATGCTTACTCAATTGCTTATTGAACACTTTGGAATTTTTTTGAGAACGAACAAATGGTCACCAGATGCAAAGTGAAAACCATTGTAAACACATGCTTCTAAGTTTTTTAAGGATTACACAGTAACAATACTACAAAGTAAGAACAATACTATTTTGCTGCACAATTATATCCTTCAAAACATTTAGATATAGACGTCCGCAGAAATTTATGCAATTTCTTACACAGGAATTGAAGAGAATTTTTTTTCAATCAACTTCTCAGCACACTAATAGATCCAAGTTATGCGTACTTTATAGTGTAAAGTTTATCTATTTTCTTATATCACTTAATTTTTTAATTTCACAAGCGGTTTTTAGTACTGTGTTATAATAATAATTTATAAATTTTGATTAATGTAAAATTAGAGTCTATGGGGGATTGGAACATTAAATAAGCTGTAGACTTCATCGTTACTATACAATTAATAACTCAGTTATATAAAGACAGAGAAAAAAAGTTAAACGTGGACAATTTGTCCGTTATTTCGAATTAATTCAATGTCTTATTACAAACATCTGGATCCTGTTTAAACGGCTTCGAGTAATTAACGTCATTTTAATCGGTATGTACGGAACTCGGTTAATGAAAATGTTCAGAGAGAATCGGTTGCACTTGAACATTCGTTCGTACGACACGAAACGAATACATGGAATAATTCGATAATGATGATTGAGCTTATAAAGATATCAGGGGTAGACTTTAAAAGTACTGGTGAGTCTGGCATTAAAAAACAAATTGTAAACGTCAGTAATGTAACAGCTTAATACATATAAAGACGTTATTAAAGTTTCTTTTGAAGACTTTTTATGTCTTAATATTAAAAAGAATAATTTTGCAGACGGTTTGAAACTTCAATATTTATAATGGTCTCTTACATAAAATTTCATTGTTGATTGTAGTAATTAATGCAAATAATTAAATTAAATAACTACACATGTTATTATTACATGTAGGTGGATTTGCCGCATTCTATTTTATTTTCCAATAGTTATTTCTCTACCTTTATCTATCTCTAATGTCGGTCCCTCACGTCTGCGGATCGTGGTCAGGGTTAGGGTATAGTACTTTCATTTTGCAGAAAAAATTAATGTTATTTTTATAACACTGTATTAATGCCCCCAGTACTTAATAACATATATATTATTTTTCCGTTTTTAAAATTTCTATCAGCAAGTGATTGGTATCACTTGAATTACAAAATACTATTTGATATTTATGAAAACTAGTTAAAGAATAATAAGAAAAACAACCTAACGTTGATTTTTTAATATCGTTACAGCAACATAATTAATTATATATGCAGTATAAGAAAAATAAATAAACTTTATAATTTCCTTACTGCTGAAACTTCGAGCCTTTTATTATAAGATGGGTCATAATACCATATATTCACCGCTGACTAATGGCAGTTTGGTGGACGTCACCTGTTAACATAAGCTGATATTTTTGGAACATGGTGATTTCATTAGGATTTTTACCATAAAAAAGCATAACGGGTGTCAAACCTGCGTCTCTCTGAAACGTACAGCTAGTACGAACGTCACCTTCTACACTGAGCTATCGATGCTTCCGACGGGATATAGAACTATTGCAAATAAAAAGTCGTATGATTAAGTGTTATGACTAGTTCGCCTTACAGGCAACGTAATAAATTATTATCAACCGTAGTAAAACATACGGAAAAACCATCAACATGTCCGCTGGTAAAAAAAAAATCAGAGAATATCTCGCAATATATCCTCTGTGTATACTTTTTATCGTAATTAGGCCTTATAAACACATCGCGATAAACCGCGTTATGGGCAGGCTGCTATTAAACAAACAGTATGTCGTTTATGTATTTTGCGGTGAGAGTACGACACGATGGTCGCAATGCAGCATCCCGTGCTCGGCAAATGAAACCAGTTTTTTAAGCATATACTAATCGTTCTGAAGCCTTCGCTTTATACATAAAAGAAGAAAAATTATTAGTGTGAAAGATTTATCCTTTTTTTTATCGATTAACTCGCATTAGTAACAGTGAATATATAGATGGTGAAGCGTGTTTGCCTCAAATACTTTCTCTCAAACACTATACATGATGAAGCACAGCAGTACTGTAGCAGCAGATTCACAATATGAAGATGGTAGGGAGGTGGGTTTGAAAACATACCACCATCTAACCTATAAATGTACACTCGCGTGCAACTGAATCGATCCCAGCCGAATATTGATATAAAAGGTTGATTTTTCAGAAAATGGCTTATCCGTTTTTCTTGTTTTTTTTTTTTTTGTTTATGAGACTAATCTTTTCTTTAAAAAATGCCGTTCTAGGGAGAAAAATCGGTTGAGTATTTATTGATGA
The DNA here is from genome assembly GCA_029030555.1 of Ornithoptera alexandrae. Taxonomy (NCBI): domain Eukaryota; kingdom Metazoa; phylum Arthropoda; class Insecta; order Lepidoptera; family Papilionidae; genus Ornithoptera; species Ornithoptera alexandrae. The sequence goes on along the minus strand of JARDVY010000064.1, from coordinate 1,485,846 downwards.
AATTTAATTTGGACATAAATGCATAAAAAATTAAAAAAAATTAAAACGACAACATAATGCATAAAAAATTTATTTTTCATAAAAGTAAAGAAATTTAAAATCCTAAACACTTTATATTATTGCCTCTCCTTGCTTTTATAACGGCTTGTATGCGATTATTCATGGACTTTATTAATTTTTTGATAATGTCTTGAGGTATCTTATTCCATTCTTCCTCTGGCGCAGTTTTGAGCTCGACGATGCTTAATGGAGCTGTATCTCTGGCACCGAGCATTATCATGAATCAATACAAGATCTTCTCCTATGTACCCTGCATAAGGTACAACATGATCGAGGAGAATGTCTTCCACGTACTTTTGAGTCCTCGGATCCTCTCTCCAACCGCCACCAGGCACGAAAACAAGTTAGGTCTTCCCGTCATATGATATTCCAGCCCACATCATGCATGACTGAACCACCCCCATATGTTACTGTTTCAGCGAAACAGCATTGCGAGAACCGTTCCGCTTGACGCCTGTATACTCGGCTTCTTCTGTCGTTGCCATGGAGACACATTCTGCTCTCGTCAGTGAACAGGATGGAGCTCCATTGCTCAATAGTCTAATTGAGGTGTTCACGAGCAAATTCAAGTCGGGCTTGACAGTGAGCTGCGGTGAGTTTCGAGCCACTGGCTGGCCGCTTTGGAATTAAATATGCTTTCTTCAGGCGTCTTCTAATTATCCAATGACGTACCAGTCACACCTCGAAACCCTCTGAACTCCCGTCGCAAATCATCGGCCGTGAGATGACGATTTCTCCACGAAGTTGAGACAATGAAGCGGTCGTCCGTCTCAGACGTACTCCGGTGTCTGTTGGTTTGTGGTCTCTGAATGAAGTCATCAATCTCTTGAAACTTTCTGTATACTCGTGAAACAACTGATTGACTCATGTTAAGTTCACGAGCGACTTGCCGTTGATTATGGACCGCTTACAACAAAGCTACAACTTGGGCCGCTGCTTCTGAGGTAGTGTTCATTGGATTGCGATTCAAATACTGGGACTTAAGAAGATGTGTAACCTGTCAACGTTTCACGAATAACTGATAAGAAATATGGGTCACGTGAGCTTTTATACCTGATTTCGACCCGCAACTCGTGGGTACCGCAACGATCAATTTCTGTAACGCTCATGTTTAAGTGTATTTATTTTAAAAGTTTTGTCATTGTTTATTTGAAAATTGCTATATTATGAAAAAAAATATCAATCTTTTGAATAAAAACACTTTTACAAAAATTGGAAAAACCGTTTTTCCAATCATTAAACTTTTATACCAATATATGGCTTGAATCGATTCAGTGTAGATCCGGAATCAAACCAGCGCCGCCCGTACTACGCGGCAAGTTACCGCTGCGCTAGGAGTCTATATTTAAATTTTTAAAAATAGATTTACAAGAAATTTGAAAATAATTATTTGTAAGAATTGATAATAATTACCAATTTCAAATTACATAACTGACAAAGATTTTTTCTATACATTTATTACTTATATGAAAAGAATAAACTACCCACAATGTAATCTTAATATTGTGCCTAAAAAACGCTCAAATAAATATTTGTACTCGACTGGAGATTTTTCTTAAGACTTTTATTTCAAAGAGATATGTAGTACACATAAATATAGTGTACTTCAAATAACAAAAAAATAACACTTTTACATGTATACTGAGTGTTAGGAGACCGCTTCCGAAAACGAAAACAGACAATAGTACTAATGACACCTTTAATGATGGGACGGAAAAAAAATCGATCCTGCGCGGCTGGAACTTAAAATGTATTTGGTTTCAATTTGAACCTTATTGCATAGGGCCACGGAGCATTTAGATTGCGCACCCGTGCGTTCGTTGATCCGAGCATCAGTTGGTTTTAATTTTGTGTTTCATTACTGTTTTTTTTTTTTAGTAAAGTAATGTATTTTTATATACTAACATGATGGAGCGTAAATAATGCTTATAAAACGTTTTAAAAATATGATTTTTTGTAATCAGGATCGATTTTTTTTTCGTCTCATCATCAAAGGTATCATTTAGTACAATCGTCTGTCTTCGTTTTCGGAATCAGTCTCCTAACACGCAGTATGTGTTTGAAAAGTATCTTTTTTTTTTAACATTTAATCAAAAACCCAAGTCAGTTTTATACAATTTCTATAAAAAAAATTGTTGAAACGAGGTAGAAAAAATTATGGAGCGAAATCGCATCTGTCTCTAGATAATGTATCGTGAACGTTGCAAAATAGATTGTGGGGGTCACTTTACAAACATAGGTCCTAACGAAAATCCCGTTTCGCAGCGACAGCATGCAAGCGAACAAACAACATATGGCGAGCGGTAACAAGTACCTATTTATGACATATTTATATACTGCTTTAATAAATATGACAGTCTTATAATACTATGTAGCAAGCCTTAATGACTGCTATAAATATTTAAGTACATTTATTACTGTATACGAGTACTCTTAAATAATATAAAACAGCACTTTTACTGTTCCCACAGCTGGGACACCAGACCTCTCACAAAAATAGAGTTATCGATCACGCTGGCCAAGTGCGGGTTGGTGGAGTACACGTTTATAACATAAAATTTTGAAACATAAATCGTAAGCGAATTAGTTTAGTTTTATTTTATTATCCTTATACTAAGTTTTAAAAGGATAATTCTGTTTTATATTATATATAACGTTTACACATATGTACGCAAGCATATGTGCATGTTTTAATTAACAGGAAGATGACGCATATGTTGTCTGAACAAGCAAGATCATGCAAACAGTTTTTTTTCATAGCTAATACGTTGAGTGACTTAATCATGCCGTGGGAAAGTACAAAATGGTCAAAATGTGTTATACCAAGGAGATGATTGCAATGCATCCCGCGTAGTTTCTGTTTTATCTTACATTAGAAGGTTACATCGCTTTGGGAGACAACAATAAAGGAGACAGACCGGCGATATTCAAACGACGAAACACTGCTACATTTCATCAGATATCTGCAATAATCAAGTCTTATATTATTTGCCTTTTTAAGTTGAGTGGAATTTTATATCGACCAAAACTTGGCTCATAATCTTATCCACAATTTAGATTTCTGATCAGTTTCCATTATAGCTTCTAATGAATGAACATATAAAACCTAATGGGTAATGTTCAATGGCTTAAAATTTACTGTCTTTATTTTAAGATTCAAAAGAGGCAAGAACATTAAAAACCCATCTTTCTTAGAGACAATAATAAGACTAATCAATTTGTAAGGTCATATCTACATTTGACCGTAATAAATGTCCATATTAAACCACGTGGGATAGATCATATTTCTCAATAGAAGTCACCATCTTGCGTGACCTAGTTACAACATAGATGATAATTCATATGTGCCTGCAGACGATATGTATTAGCCTGTATTGTGTATTGATTTTCTTATAAGCTTCCCGTATTATATTACTCTTGTACTACATATTGCAATAATTAATACAATTATATTATTATTATGTGTTTGGTAAGGCTTAATGTGTAGTTTTGCTACTGAAACGCGCGATGGTACTCGAATGAAACTAAATCAATTTTGATAAAAATTACGCGCATTAGAACACAAATGTCCTATAATTATTATAAAAAAAATGTTATTAAAAAACTGTCACTTTTATAATACGATTCCATTCGCTCTCAACACAGATATCAAACAGGAGTGATTGGAGCGCGGCTGAACTGACAAGACAATGGTAGGAACAAAAACTGTCTGCATCTAAGTACAGTGCACGTTGCTAGATGACACCGCACTTGACGGTCTACAAAAGGTTTTTTTTCTAAGTGTCTGGGCGGACGTGTGAATCGCTACAAAGAGCCGGGATAGAAGCACGCATATACTAGAAAAAAACAAACTCTAGTGGTGTGTCAGGGGAAGCCCTTGTGTTCCGTCCCCTTACATCTATATGCGAACCGGGAAAAGATGTTCGCCGTTCAAAACGACCCTAAGCGTAAAGATTCAAAAGCATAATAAGAATCCATTTTAATTTGCAAAATGTATTAACATTTATTTTAGATAAAGTTAACACATTTAAGGTGCAGTTGATTTATGTAAAAACAAAAATTATCATAAATTAAATACATAGCCATGAAAATCAAGTTAATTTACCTAAGTTATATAATGTAGATAAAATGAGAAATAAATTTAGTTTTTAATACTTAACAGCCAATTAACAAATTATAAATATTCATGCATACATATAAAACATAACCGACAAGGCAATTAAACGTCGTAGATACAATAATAATTTTAAGTAAATGATAATGATATACGTTCACCCAATAATTGACTGCATTGTAGATAACAAATAAATATTACGTGTCTAACATTTAGTTGTAATATTGACATACAATGTTCTCTTTAAAATTAAATTTAATACTTATATGTTCTCACATCAACAATATTGTTATTATTGATATATAAATAGACATTAATTCTATAAGAATATTTGGAAGAACTAGTATCGAACAATGTGAACAGGAAAGGTTCTTTCCGACAAAATTAATTTGACAGTACAGTTTTATCTTTACTGTTGTTGTTACTGTCGCTAAGTACGATTTTAATTATCCTATTATAACCGGTAAAATAGTACGTAATTGATTCTTACCCGGCATCGAGTTTCGAAGTTAGCAATGTTCAAAGTCTGAACAGAGCAGTATGCTTAGTCCCAGTTCCGGGTAAGTTTATTGTTCAACAATAAACACGACTGGGGGCGGTTAGCGAAATTGAATAATCGGAAACTTTGCTGGATTAAAATTAGTCATGATTGTACTACAGATAATTTATAACCAGGAGGCTAATACTACAATTAATAATACTACTACGTATTAATTCTTTGTTTTAACTGCTTTCTTCTTCTCGCTTTATGGACAGAGGTCCCATATTGGATTCGGAGGCCATATGTTGTTGAATTGGTGTAAGCGTATTTCGGCTGTCAACATACAAGTGCCAGAGTATACTGATTGAGTATGTGAAGTTGAAGCATGTGGGCACCATGTGAAATTAAGTTTAAGTGTTATCAAATTATAAACACTGTTTTTTAATAAATATAGGTTATCAACTAACCATTTAGATATAACTAATATTTATTTTATGCAGGAACACAAATGTTATGGCAGAGCTCTATTGAATTATGTACTATATATGATATGTAAACTTTATCAGGAGCTTTTTCAGTTCATATCTTTAGCAGAAACCACTAAAATCTCATTCTGTATCAATTACTAACCAATTATTACAGTCGAGAATTTTGATAGGTATCAAATAGACAGTTTTATCTGCGAGCCCAAAACCTTAAAAAATCTCACAAGGGTTAAGCCAATCGTGAACACAGGTATAATTCAAAACAAGATAATACAATTGCAAGTATGTCAACTGTAAAAAAATTATATGTTATTTATTATATTATATGTTGATTGTATAAGAATTAAAAAATATCATTTCTTAGCCACCAACTATATGTATATCTGTATTATGCAATTAGTAGTGATAATATAAAGAATGTAGCGTAAACAATAAATTGTATGCAATGACGAATGCCCTAGAGTCTAAGGCTTAGGTTTAGTTATGTTCATAATGGAATAAAACCGGCAAGTTATGGTAATCTGACTCAATGTCATCCTTAAGTAAATAAAGTTAGGAAAAACTTTGGTCACAAAAATCAAAACATGCTTATAAGAGGACATGTTTATAATGACTGGTCGTATATCGCTGACCACTTATCATTTACACAAACACACTGCTATGATACAAATAATATATGACGATTGAATGTCATTGTTTAGTATAAATATAAAGTATCAATTGATGAGTTGTCTGGTATCAACTATAAACTATTTTTCCTTTATCCAATCTCTTTGTTACTGTGAGATACATTATAGTAAGCAAGAATTTGGTGAGAAATATAAATTCCAGCTTGTTATGTTAATGTTTTAACATTTCAATGAGACTTGTTCTTCTGATACTAGGATAATTTTTAAATACCTGTATTTGCAAGATTTTGGTGCAAAATTGCAGTTATTTGTAAATTTATACAAAACTCATGTTATATATTTAATTTAACATAAAAACAGGTAAGGTATATTTTTTGTTACCCACTCCTATGTATAAATCAAAATATTAAATATCTCAGTGTGCCCCATCCGCACAGAGCTTAAGTTGTTATACAAAGATTTTCTCTTATTTGTTTTAGAGATTGTAACAATTTGCACAGTAAATCAAATTAATTGAAAGTTAATGTTATAAATAAAATAAATTATTGTGTGAGTATTCAAGACGGTACAAAGCGAATAAATGACAAAAAGTGTATGTATATTTAAAAAAAAAATTGTTGTATTTGTCAAAAGTATGTGGGAGACTTGTTTTATAGTGAATACTATTCGTAAGTAAAGACAACTGTTGAAAGAAATTTATTAACAACATTATGGTGTTTCGTGACCGATACTTGGTGTAAAGCTTATGGTTGTCAACGTGAAATTTAGTGTAATTGCATCCAACCCGCGACGACATGACTGAGTGAGATTCTAAATCACGGCAAAGTTACGAAAGTGGGAAACCTTTAATCATCGCACTTACAAATCCGCTACAATATAAATGTTATAGAAAATATATATCAGTTTAACTGACGAATGAATCTAGTTTAAACACTACAGCTGACGGGTTCAATCAAAAGAAAACAATAAATAAAATGAGGTTGTTTCAAAAACTTTTGACCTCATGATAAACAGAAAATGTGATGAAGGAAACTCAGATTACCGTTGTGTTAAAAAAAGGTGATAGATTGCTTTGCAAATTTGCAATATATTTTTATATTATATATTATATTATCATCAATGTAATTATTATTTCTATGCCAATATTGCTTAAAAATAAATTACAGGTGAACAATAGAAATAAGGAAAAGTAAATATTACTTTATATATGTATAATGGTATATAATAACACAGCATTACTAAAAGCAAAGACGTAAATAATCTAATAACAAACGCAAGTAGTGTAAATTGGTAATAAAAATATAAAGCCCCGAATAATAATATTAGAGAGAAGCTGGGATAAAAAATACTTTGTGCGAGATTGGCTACTTTATTATCCCCACCACGCATGTCGTAAGAGGCGACTAAATCGTAATATCTGGAAAAATCAGCAACTTTTCATATGACTGATATTAATATACTACATATGCAATAAGTATAGGGCGACGCAAAAGTAATCCTCCTATCAGAAAATGCTATAAATTTTGCCTTGATGTAAAAAAATTAAAAGACCAAATAAAAATAATCCACAAAAAGAATTAAAGTTTTTCATATTTTTTTTTAAATTACAGCTAAAAATAACCCTATACATGCCGTAGTACGCAGCTAGTACGACAAATACCGTTTATTCGAAAGACCTGTCTTCAGAACAGGATATTAAAACAAAATGCAATAAATATGAAGATTCCATACAACATTTGGCAAATGATAATGACCAGGTATGTAATATTTGACTGTGTAAAAACTCGATAAAATGGCCCGCGCTATCAAATTGCGTGCACAAGCAAAACTCTAAGCAATAATTTGGTATGCATATTACTTATTACATATTATTATATACAACGTTGATACCATAATTATGTAATTCTATACATACACACATTATCAGCCACTAGACGCCCACTGCTGAGCATATTCAGTGCTGGTCCGATCGTTGTATAGGTCCTTGAGAGAGGTATGCTCTACGTTTTTATCTTATAAAATCGCACTTACCGCGTTTATTATTTTACTATTTATATATATATATATATATATATATATATATATATATATATAATATATCAGGAATTCATTATTGACCTATGATGAGATATCCGAAACTATTGCACGTCAATACACAAAATTTGACAGAGGTATTGCTTTCGGCTTTTAAAGATCAGCAAAGATTGGACTTTACTAAATGCCTTCCTCAAAGGGAGTTGCGGAGGTGTTAATAATTAGAAGGGGCCCGGGGGGTAGCAGGAATGTTTCTGACAAATTTCAAATCTAACTTTATTTTACGGCCATCAAAGCGGGAGGGTAACGGCTAGTTTGTTTATCAATACTTACTTATATTTTACATAATTTTAAGTGATAATAAGATAGAGAGTGAAGCGTACTCGCAAAACACTCTGGGAGTAATGTTGGAACACAATATCATTATAGCGGCAGATTAAGCAATATAAGAGTGGTACATAGGCAGGTTCACAGAAACTGCCAGCCACTAACTACATGTGGCTCCAGAATCTAAAGCTAAAGTTAATTTTAGTAGATAAAATTATGACAATTTTGGTATCTTTATCATAATCTATAGTATTAAAAAGATATGTTTATTTTTTTTAGTTGTCCAATAAAGACATTTCGATTTCGATTTCGATTTATTTAGACGAATAGGAATTCTCAAAAACGTTATTCGTAGAAAATAGTCGTTAACTTGTAACTACATCGGTTAAAATTAGTTAATTATAAAATCGTGCATTGGAGCAGGTGTACGTTCAGCTTTACCGTAGGTGGTACTTTCGCAGCGGCTGCCGGGAGCGTAGTATCGCAAATTGGTGGTTGTGTGTACGTGTGACCCGCATTTAATTGTAATTAGCAGTCTCCAATTGATGCTTGAACGTTCTCGTACCTGTTTATTAGGCCTTCGAACGTTTTACTCCTCCAAACGCTAGCGGGCAATTTTTTTTTTGTTCTAACATACCGATCAAGACCGCAGAGTCGTATTGACATTTTGTATGTAATGTTCTTAACAGCGTAATACAACTTGAGAAGAATACCTGGAGACCGGAGTAGTTAGACCGGAGTTACCTCAATCGGACAGCTAAAGTTCAATTTAATTAAAACACCTTATGGTAATGATGAATTCAACTTGGTGTTTCTATAGTAGACTGAAGCAGAAGCTATATGTAAGTAATTTGTTTTGAATTTATATATATTTATGTCGTGCAACGTTACTGATTTTAGTCTGGTGCGGAGACAAACCAGATAAGTCTCTCCTCCGCTACAGTTTGTACGCCAAACAATAATTTGCAAATATTACTGAGCCAGTCTAAGGGAAGCGGTAAGTACAATAATTAAATTGGAGACCGCAACAAGAATTAAGATTTTATGTCTCTAGGCGACGAGAGCACAATGTGACGCGGTGTGTATCCTAACGCCACATTGTTATGGGCTGGTGTACAACCATCAGGTGAATGTCCCGTTTGTAACATCGCTGTATTATTGAAAAAAAATATATAATTTCAGTACAAATGAATCGGTTAGGTACATAAATTTAAATTACAATTACATTTAAAAACTTTATCCGAACTATGGATAAGAGTCGATGAATCTTACGGGAGCTGAAAATAAGGAAGTTATTATTTCTTTTCCGTGATCCGCATAAAAATCCGTAGAAGAAAAAAAAACAATTTAACTTCAACGATTAACTAGATTAGGTAGGTAGGAAGGAAGGTTGAGGTAATTATCTAATTAAATTCAATTCAACGCGTCTGTTAGATTTAACAAAACATTCAAAGCACATTAGTCACAATTTTGACTACCTCCCTAACGCTGTTAAGCTATTTATAAGTTAACCTAAATGACCTGTTACTTAACATGAGCTCTTTTAAGAAACCTGTAAGGATTTTACTTTAATTAATCTTCATTGCGTGCACTCCATTCTAAGCTGCAACTCTCGATTTATAACGCCTGATGTTAATAATAAGCTACATCAATTGCTTTCAATATACTCGTTATCCGTTTGACATGTAAAAGTTTCTAGTTATTCGTAATATAAGTAGTAACGATTACCAAAGTAACCTCAGCTTCTAGAAAAAAAACCTACGTAAATGTTACTTAAATGTCAGACAAAAAGTTAAATATTTTTCATATTCAGCTAGTATTAATACTGTAGTACAAAAAATAATCAAAATTTTATTGACCTCAAAACATATTTTACTATTATTGGTTACCGTAGCGATAGATGATTGGGCATTAAAGTCATAAAAATACTCACACATTTTATATTGTTGTACGGAACCCTTGCTCATATAAGTACCTCATGTGCCCAACAGTCTATTTCACCAGGTACTTACTGGCCAGGTAATTGAACTGGCTATGAACAATCACAAGGCAAGGCAAAATGAAACCTTTCTCCCATTAGGTGTGGTTGCGCTGCGATTGATATTTAGTGTTATACATTACTTCATTTGTTAGGCTTTATACGATTGAAATTATTTAAAAAATTACATATAAATATGCACAATATTATATATCTATGTTTTTTTTTACGTAGGTACACACGAATAAACGCGTACAAATAATATAGTTAGATCGTAAATTTACTGGTGGTAGGTCTCTGTTGTCAGAGACTGTAGAGGTAGGACCACCGCAGAGCCTATTTCTACCGCCAGACAGTACTGTGCAAATATGTCTTTCGGTTTGAAGGACGCTGTAGCTAAGGAAATTACTGGATTAACGAGACTTACACCTTATGTCTCCAGGCGACGAGAGCAATGTGGTGTTATGAAAACCATCCTAACTAGGCAGGTGTATCACTTATCATCACGTTCACCTGACGCTCGTCTCGTAAGTTCGTTGAATAAAAAAAATACATATTCTATACAATATTATGACCCTGTTTCAATGTTATATAAAAAATTACATCTGTGAAATAAACGATGATTTTTTTTAAACTCATAAAGGAATGAGACTAGAGGGAGATTCATTTGATAAGACATATTCCTATTTAATGACGTAGTTCATATAGCGGTAGTTAAGATGACATACACTACACTGTAATGGGCACATCGCCGTCAGACATGACGTTAATTCTCGTTACCATAGTAATTTCACTAGTACACAATAACGTTTGTAGACTTACTTTTATAGTAACAATTTACAAAGATATGAATTTATTTGTATATTGCAACGAATTTAATGAAAGTAACTATAAAATGCCATACCGCTTTTAACAATTGTATTGTAGAAGTTTCCACTTAAATTCCCAATAGCCTCATTTGCCTAATAATTTCGGCAATTACTATGATAATCTAATAGTTACTGTTAAAAAAATCCAGGTGTACATGTTAATCGAGTCACCTAATGAACTAAATTAAAAACGACCGCCCTTGTAGAACAGGTGACATTTTGTATACACGATCAGTGATATATTTTTATGGTTTTTGTTTCGGTTAAATTTTTAATTAGAGACGAAGAGCGTTTCAAAACGAGTTTTACACACAATGTAGGTAGAAAAAAAAATGTTTAAGAATTAGATCATTAATTAATAATAAATGTCGTTAAAGAAGTATGATGATCGTTAATTGTTAATGATTTACGCTTCATATATTTTTTATCATTTACCTATTTTCTACTCCCAATCAAAAAAGGAGTTTTAACAATGAGTATAAAAATAGAAATCTCGTAGCTCGCACAAAGTTTCGGTTAAATGTATAAATTATTTAGTTAAACTTATTATATAACATGTATATACTGTCACATAAAAAGATAAATTACTTGTATGGTTTTTTTATATGTTTAATTAATAGACTTAAGACAATAAATAATAATGCTTGATTAAGAAGGAAAATCTAGGAAACAATATATTATTAAGGAAGAATTAAAAAAAAAGTTAAAGTAGAGCAATTCGTTTTCTAGCAACGGTAATTTAGCTCGATGGGAAAGATCTCTTCAAAGCGGACCAGTTTGCCAAAGTTGGATGTGTAGATAGTGGAGTTGAGGCACGCTCCAGGGTGAAATATATATCCGATATAGACTACGGGTTGTTCATCTATCATGATTAAACATCTAGCCGGGCTAACGGTAGCCCAGAGCCTGTTCCGTAACCCGCGAATGCCATTGTGTGACTTATCGCTACTATTGAGGCATACTTCGCTCTTGACGGACACCTTTGGCTTCAACATGTTTATTAGAAAACGATGGACATTCGAAATATAATTAGGTAAGTATTTGTGTTGTGTAGATGTACAAGAAATATCATCTTTTATTGAACTACCGAAAAAGATTAACTAACTTAACCACAAAATGTTATAATTAATTCAACCCAAAGCCTTCATCGAAACCTATTAAAAATTTAAAACATTTTGTACATACATTAACTTCTTCATGTATCTTCTTCTCGTCGTAAGCAACGTATAACATTCCTTTTGTCCGCCCGAAGGCAAATATTTCATCTTCCCAATTTTGGACTTCATTCGATCAGTGGCCGTGTCGCGATTAAATTTGTTTTATTAAAACTCACTACACTCTCATCCACTGTAACGTTTCAGTTTGCATCCGAAGCGACTTCGATGTTTGCCTAAAATTAAAAAAGAAAGAAGACTGTAAAGATATTTACAGGATAGACACTAAACTACTGGAAAAACCAAAAAGCAATTAAATTTAGTACATGAAACAATAACTAACAAATATGTTAAGGATAATGATGAAATACATTTAAGCGTAAATAAGGAAGGAACGAAGGATGTACTAATTGTTAACACTGCGTTTTGACGAGGAAAATTAACATCATGGCAGATAATTAAAAAAGCCTGCAAAACAATCTAAAGCGCGCAATTGTAAGAAATTACAGCAAAGCGAGTAAGCTCAAAGAAAAAGTGCACAAATTTACATTAATGCAAATTAGCATTATACACATTACAACTCATTTAAATATATTTAAGCGTTGTTTTTTCAAAAAAAACTACCGAAAACTGATTACTGTGAAATTTTATTAATAACAACGGTTTAATTTAGTTCGTGACTAATACTCCATTCTCTGAAGAAGAATGAACGCTCGGTAATCATTTTAATTACTCTTATAGCTCATTTAATATAGGCGTTTTGGACCAGAATCCACGGGTGATAAATACTGACACCATTAAATATTCTTCACTTTCCCATCACCCTTAAAACTTAAAGTATGTGCACTTAAGCGAGACTATTTGGGCTCTTGCCCAATATAGATTGAAATATCAGCCTGTATTGCAAACAACGTTTAAAAAAAACTCACCTTTGTATGTAAAAACAGTAAAGGGCTAAAAAACTTAAAGGTAGCCAGTTTAAGTAATGTTAAGTAGTGTCTGTAGTCTACATATGTCTACACTTTACGTATTTAAGATAAGGAAAGATAAAGTTATGCCGTTAGAGCTAAGGATAAGACGAACCAGAAGTTTTAACTTCCACGGCGCCGCTAAATTGCTTTTCTTGTGACACGGACTTTACTAGTTCGATATTCTTATATATATGAGGTATGACTTGGAAGTCGGTGGGGTTTTAAAAAACTCGTCAACGAACTCACGAACGAGTTGGTACAGGTAACAAAAAATCCACCTTCTTGAATTCGTTTCTTCTTTTTTTTCTTCTTAAGGTGCCTCTCCGATTGGCGGAGGTTGGCGGTCAGTTAACAGTATTTCGCCCTATCTATCTCTTCCGAAGCGGAACAATTGGGCGACACACGCGTCCTTTCTTGGCCGCCTTTAATCACACGGTGAATTTAAAATAGCAACATGGATTTTCTAACAATTCTTAATACTATAACCTAGTGCTAATAAACTTCAGTTGGTACATCTTTTAAATATATAAAGAAAATTAGAATTGTGGGTTCAAGGTAACTGTACGCTCCTTATTTCTTTTTATCGTTTAATATATAATATCCACGAATACATGTAATATTAATTATTCAAAGATGAAAGTAATAACGTATTAAGGTAAGACAATTTTATAATAACATTAAATCTGTACTTAATAACGTCTGTATCAGATAAAAGCGACCATTAAGCTGTATATCATAAACGCTGTAACCGTAAACATAAGATAATTGGATCGGGGGGAGAAAGTCCGCTATTGATTCTGTCGTTACTAATGGACCCTAGAGAATAAAACGAAATGCTCAAGTTTTCCAATTAGGACTCTCGAGAAGTTGGTAAATAGTTAACCAGCAGAGAAGTGGACTCTCTAAGTAACAAATGTTAGCTAAAGGTTTGAAGTTACGTAAATTAATTACACAATAAATATTTTCATTCATTAAAATCTACTTTAATAACGTCATAGAATTTATGAATTACAAATACTATTTAGGATTTAGATACTTCACCTTCATCATGAAAATGGAAGAGTATAACAACCTTTAAAAATTTTCATTTATTTTGCTGGAATTCTTCAGGAGTCAAAGAAAACACTGGGGGCTTGCAATAATTTAAATAAGAACACACCCACACAAGTAATACATCAAGTAATCAAATAGACCTCTAAATGATTAATCTCGGATCACGTTCTCTACATGGGTGGTGTGCAAGCCAAACTATTGCGTGAACACATTTAACTTTGATAAATAAGTAGTGGTAAGCAGTTTTGACAAGGATAATAGCTATAACTTGCTGTAATTACACAAAAAATATAAACACAAAATGTATTCACAATTTATTATTTAATATTTACGTAGTGACGGGATGCTCTCCACAAGGTGGACCGACGATCTGGTGAGAGTCGCGGGAAGCCTGCTGGATGTGGGCAACGCGGGACTGATCTATGTGGAGATCTTTGGGAGACCCTTATGTCCAGCCGCGGATGTTTATCGGTTGATCACGATGATGATGATTTAATTCTATCATACTACATCAATAGCTATAAAGTTTCATCATCAGCCTGCGGCTATCGGCTATAGGCCTCCAGTTGTTGCGGTTCATCTGGACGCTCCACTGGTGACCATTTCTATGACACCTGGCACCTGCCCTTCTACTTGATTTCCTAAGGTTACTTACGGTTTAAAATTTATTATATAGTTTTGTACTATGCCGAAACAGCAATATTGTTTATATATAGGGCTAAATAGAAACTCATCGCGATTTCTCTGAAACCATGGGACCTAAAGATTTGAAATTTGGTAGGAATATTTGTTTTATTGAGTATAGGTCCACTAAAATTTTACAAAATTCTTTTCTCAGAGGAAGTTGCGGGGGTGATATGACCAGCAAAGCGGACGGGAAACAGCTAGCTGAACTATAAAACTCAATATATTTGTAATATATGTCCATGGCCATTGTAGTACAACAATTATAAGACAGAATACTATAAACTACATGGATTCCTTGATTTATTTTGATTGTACTTATTTACTTATCCAAAAATTTTGTTCCTTAGCTAAATGTGTAAGTTTTCTGAAAAACAACTCGAATTATCAAAATATTTTCTAAAACACTATTAAAATAGCAACTAAAACAACGAAAGCGTACATTGACATCGTATATAAAATAAAATTTATATCTATTAAAATTATAGCTTGACTAAAAAAATTATCGTGTACGATGACGTCACATCCGCAGGATTAATATTAACCACATCAGTCAAATAAGCAACAATTGCAACGTGGGTGGAACTATTTTGTAATTATGTTTAGTGATATATCAATTAAGCTCGGTGACTAAGCAAGTAAACAACTTCGCGGTCTACTTTGAATAAAAAAATAAGTATTTTTTTTTAAATGTGTAAACTTTAAATGATTTTATTTATATTAGAAATTGGTCTATATTGTTACTTGGAATGAACTTCACCTACGTCTTATTTTATTTCGATTTCGCATTGACTGTCACCGCAGTATTTCATGAAATTATTAACAATATTTCTCGATAGAGTAAAAAAAATTACTTCAACAAAAAGATATTATGTTTTAATATCATAGCGTATATAAAAAAAAATTAGATAAGTAGAGAGAGAACGCATTTTTTTTTAACATAGAAGCAACGTTTGAAGTTCATAAAATAAAGGATATATATCTCTATATATCAATTATATACACAATATATAATGTAAGGGGTACCGCACAACAACTCACGGGACCCAAGCCAACCTCGCCTGCACGTGGTGCACCCTGCTGGGAAATAGCCCAAATTCCTCCATATGAACCCCTACTTACGACATTTCCTAGCGCCCAGCGGTGACGGAGGCTATGCTGACTGTATATGGAGATCTTTGGGAGAGGCCTATGTTCAGCAGTGGACGTCTATCAGCTGATGATAATGATACACAATGTGTTAATATATCACATAATGACTTCGATGACAATATCCAACGAATTTGTTATTTTATTTAATTATTTATATATATATTCTTTTCGTAGGAGCAAATTCATTAAGAGGCATTTTATAATTATTTTTATTTAATAGGACAAGTTTTGTATAGTTAAGGCCACATCTAGAGTAATAATATCTACACTATTCTTGCTGGTTAGATATCAGAACCAGTATTTCATTGAAATTAAAATTAAATTATTTTATAATAAATATTTATATTTATGAACAATCTTTATGTGCGATCAATTTGAAGTAAAGTTAAAAATAATATAATTAAAGTTAAGTTGGAGATTGACAGTTCAGAACAGTTTTTATCTCTTGAAATTGTCCTAGGTCAAATCTATTCTAATGATAACTTCACAATACTTGACCTCTTTACTTCTGCCTACTATGTAACGAAATGTTACTTAAACGGTTGTGCTTATCATATCTCAAGATTACAAAGAATGGCAGATTGATGTCGCAACAAAGCTCTCAGGTATTTGACCGCGTCTCGCCATGGATATTTGAAAAGCAATAGCAATTGGCTCTGATCTCATTCCTTTATAATACAGCCTTTTGTTTATGAAGTGTCTCAATAATAAAGTTTTGCAATCCGGTTACAAAAACTTCCGATTTAATTTTGCACGGAATGAGATGCGAAATTGAAATTAGATTCTGATGAGCTTTTTTAAGATTAATAAAATACAATAATTTATCATTCATCTCTGACCGATGAAATAACCAGCCATATAATTAATAAATATTTAATTTGTTTTATTTACTTGTATCATAATAAAAAAGTTAATAATATGTCTGAATATAATTGTTCGTTTCGTTGTTGTTCGTATACATTCTGCTTCTGCATAATTTAATAATGATGTATACTAGTTAGGTTCCTCAGAATGTTTACAGATCACAGTAATACTGGTGGTAGGTTTCTGTTGTCAGAGACGGTAAGGGCAGGTCCCACTGCAGCATCTATTTCTGCCGCCAAACAGTAGTGTGCAAATGTTACTGTATACCGGTTCGCAGGGCGTTGTAGCTGGTTTAATTACTGGAATGACGAAACTCTACGTCTTATATCTCAGGCAATGAGCTTTTTTTATGGAGAAGTTTGTGCCGCAGCTTTATTGACAACTATTGCGGCTTCATCAGACTCAGGGCTACCGGATCTGTACATATGTTAAACAAGGCCACGTTGTTATGGGCAGGCGTATCCCTACCATCAGGTACACGTCCCGTTCGTCTTGTTCCTTATTTAAATAAAAAAAATTAAT
This sequence comes from Ornithoptera alexandrae, assembly GCA_029030555.1. NCBI lineage: Eukaryota > Metazoa > Arthropoda > Insecta > Lepidoptera > Papilionidae > Ornithoptera > Ornithoptera alexandrae. Next base: position 1,468,469 of record JARDVY010000064.1, on the reverse strand, counting down.
TTATGAAAACTTAGTTTAAGCAGTATAGGTAGAGTTATCTTATTTTCTTTTTTCAGTTGTTTTAAGACAGACTTTGCATAATCCATTCATGCATTATGTGCTGGCGTTTTACGTAAACATTTTGAAGTTTAAAGCCCAACAAACACCGCTGATGCAAATTCCTGTTCAAGTGCTTACGCTAAGTGCAACCAGTGCTCGGGTATTATTTCAAAAGGAACTTAAATTTATTTTGTACTCGCTTGTGATGCAAAATTGCGAAATTATTGTTTGTTATTAAATCGAAACCGCCTCTGTTTTTTATTTCACAAAAGAATTTCAACGGGAAAGCGAGCACTAGTTTTTTACTGATTTAAATCATATTAAAATAATTTTAACTGTATTTAAACCACTTTAAGAAAAAAATTGAACTATATTCCTACCTGCATATTACTTTTGGTTTATTATATCGTGAATAAAATCACAGAAACAAGCTCGCTAAGCTATCAGCTGTATAAAGCAATTACGTTGTCCTATCGAAACTTTATTAAGTGCTGGTTATCTCGGCAAGTGAACAGAAACACAGTTCTACGGGTTTAATCTAGATATTAAATCTGAACACAGAATTCATTGGGTTTATCATAACGATTATTATACGAAGCCGCCTGCACAAATTTTATTGTTAACTAGTTTCACCGCTTGGACATGATTTTCTACGCCCTCGAGAATTATTTAAACAAACAATCTGTACTACAAATTAGTAGGTATCATGTAATCTGGTTTTTATGCAAATGCGGCGATTATACGAAGTCAATACTTATAAAAAAAAATTCAAACAAAAACCATATATTCGACGTATTACAACTAAGGATTTTATTTATGTAAAATCAAAACAGGGAATGTCAACTTTTTCAACACTGATGAGTTATAATTGTGGTTAGTCTCTATTGCTTCATCGTGTAGGTGGGTACCACCGTAGCAATTGGGTCAGGTAGCAGAAATTAGCTGCCAAATTACTGTGCAAGCATCACAGCTTTTCGCTCTGGCTATTAAAATTACTGAAGGTATTAGAATGAAAATTTGCTATCTTAAGGCGACAAGCAAATTATTATGCTAACTTAACCTAACTAACGTAATTAGAAAATAGGAACGTCATTAATTATTGCCTTTTTATATTTCTATAATGAGAACTTTTTTAAATTTGTATTTTACTGACCCCGTTTTCTTTGATTTAAAAGTTTAAATTCCCAAGCTGAATTGTTTTTCGGTTAGATAAATTGAAACTGCAGGTATGTTAAAAAGTTCATTTCTAAAAAAAAATCTTGAATTTTCAAGAATATAAATGACAATAGTTTAAATATGTTTCGTAGTTGAAATCAGATTCATAACAGCTTTAAAGCTCATTTTATAACAAATTTCAATAAACAGCCGTGAAATTTTAGTATAATGAATTACCTTAAATATGACATTATTAACACCACATAAATTTTCTCGTTGTACGGAACTCCTAACTCTGTTATCATGCAAATAATCACGAGCTTTTGGTTCAATTTGAAACACGAATTTCATTGATTAAACTATATACAATACAATATTGTCTATCCAACTATTTCATAACTGACGTAGGTGAGATAGTTGTTGCTCTAACAGTATGTCAAATGTGTCGGTTCGTGATTTTATTGGGTAATTTAGGAGCGGAGTGGGATTTAGTTTGTGTACACAAGGCTAACGGCTCCTACGCACAATGGCCATCGTAAATCTAGAACTTGTCTAGACCACGCTCGACGGCAACTCAGCAAACGTGTAACTAAGTGTTAGATAATCGCTTGTAGGCGGTGAGTTTAGGTCGAAAAAAATTATTCATCCTTTTTAAACGCTTAATTTTAGTACACACTTGAATTAAAATATTTCATGTCTGCCCCTGATTTCAAAATTCTGAACTATATTGTCATCATGGATATGGATAGCCTCCCTCTTTTTCAAGGAATCTTACACCGCTCCATTGATTTAAAAAAAAGTAGCACATCATCTTCGTCATCATTTCCACCGATGGATGTCCACAGCTGGACATAGGTCTTTTGTAATGTGTTCCACATAGCACGGTCTTGCACTATTTTTTTTTTTTTTGGTGTGTTCTCTCCAGATTTGTGAGGCTGGGGCTCTGTCCATTCTTTTATTTATTTAATCATCATGTTTTTTATCCTATCATTCGCTCTCATCTTTCTTTCTCGTTTCGGTTGTGCACTGTTTGAATCCAGTGGCTGCTAGTGATTCTTAAACAGAATAACATTTTTATAAGTACCACTACTGATTTCCATCGATTACATAAGGAGTAACAAACACCCAGTAATCACTAGCAATAGCTACCCCACGCAACGGAAGTAGTACTGTTCAGTTACAAAAAAATTATCTTCATAGTAACAATTACACGCTACTGATTGGTAGTGTAATAAAGCACTGCGTCAGTGTCTAACTAGACCGGTAAGAAAGACTAGTAAAGAAAATATAAAATCTTGCTTTATCTATCGTATTTATTCATGGTCCCATCAAAAATCACATAAATACTCTATGAATGTTAAGTAGAGAAATAAAGTAAATTAACCGTGTCGCGAGTAACAGTCGACTGAACAGGACCTTTTTTTTATTTAGTTGCTTATGCTCGAGGCGCAAACAAAAAGGTACACATAAAACAAGCATGCTAGGGGAAAATTCTTTAAATGTCATTAAACACAGCTCTTTTTTACGATCTCGTTACCTCTTTATAATGGGTGTACGGAGTTTGCGGCGAGTGTTTACCTGGGCCCGTATGGCTCGTAATAGCGGCTTTAATTATGATGGATCGCCTAGGCCGTACGTGTGTTTGAATAAACTCAATTGTTTAATAAAAACCTTAAATACTTCATTATTTCTTGAATTCTGGAATAAGAATATTTGTTTATATATATAATATCTACTGAAAAAAAATTAAATTTATTTTCTTAAATTTATTAACTTTTCGTTTTGTTATGATGATCCGCCTGCGATCCTTAACTTTTATATCAGACAATTTCATAGCTTTAAATTTCACGTTTATGCATAAATATATTTTTATTATCAGTGATGATTACCGTTTTACTAAACTAATCTCAAATCTTATTAAGCCTATATATAATATATATTCATGTTGGGATAGAAATTAATTGTGCATGTATTTTAAACAGTACCATCTCTTTGTACAAAAATCATAGTTTATCTCAATAATCACCTACATTGATGCACACTCCTATATCGGTGAGAATTTCGCTCTCGACACCCATTTCATGATACGAGGTGTATTAAGAGTCTATAAATCTACCTAGACTTCGACATCTAATCTATTACGAGGTGGGTTCAGAATAAAAGCTTACGTCGTAATTTATATACACGACGGCCGACGGGCTCTCGCTTTGAACATTGATTGAAATAAGTGAAAAATAAAATTATTTTATACTTTATATTAAATAATTTTAAAACAAATTATAGAGCTCAAAAATAAACACAATTCCTTTAAACACATTTCATAGAAATTTACACAGAAACCTTTGAAAATGTGATATAACTATTAACTACTTCTGACCATGTCTCATTGACACGATCTATACTTTTTGAATAAGAACAAAATTAATATTAGATAGACAAAAATCAATTTACTAAAGAAAACATCGATAGGAACCTCATATGTTTTAAAATCAACATTTTTCGAAGGCATTCAACATCCTCCAAGTCGCACTTGGAGAACTTAGCGATACGTGTACCTGTATAATCTCCTTGTGAGAAAACCCCTGGTTCCCCACATTAGGCACATTAAAAATAACCGTAAAATAAAAAAGTAGAGAATCTTAAATAATTTGGTCTTCACGTCCTAAAGTCGTTTGCATCAAGTTTATTTCAAAGGGTTTAATGATTACCAAAAAAAAATTTACATCTGAACTAAATGAAGTTAATAATTTGTTACCTAATAAATTTGTCCGGTGTTAACTATAAACACTTAGGAAGATACGGAGTGTATGCGTGGCATAGTACCAGCGGCATAACCAGTTTATCTAAAATAGGGTATCAGGACATCCTTTTATGGGCACTCACAAATAGTCCCCACTTAACTGATGTAATCCAAAATTGATTGTGTACTTCCTTGTATAATAAATCAGTATAGTTAATTCGTTGACCTTATCTAAATTATATCTCTTATTAATTTATAATTAACTTAAAACACGTAACTTTCAAAGCATCAAGTCACTGTAGCGTTAAGTCTTGTATCTCAGCCCTATTTAAAATTCGAACCCGGATTATTATTTCAGTACAACGCCTGAAACTATACGAAAATGTTAGTCAAAATCTGGTTAAATGTGTGCATTCGTTTTTACGTTTATTTGTTATTGTGCCTGCAGTTCGTTGGTGGGCGCAAATAAAACAACAATAAACCCATTTCCGATCATACATACGTTTCCGTTCAATAAATAAACAGTTAATAGTAACGAAATAATAAAAACGTCAATGCTTCGTGCATAGATTCAAAATAATAATCATTTACCTTAGTTAATATAGAAATTGTATATCAGTAACACAAGCAAAATTATTTTAACTGTTGTAATAATTATTTAACATAATAAATATTATTAATATTTTAACTTTCATTTGAAATACTAAGGACCAGCATATTTTTTTTATCAGAAATGCGTGTACAAGAACAGGGTAACAAACATTCTTTCATGTAAAGGCGAAAGATTTAAATTCATTTAATTGTTAAAATCATATGACTTTTTATATTTACATAGATTCTCAGGAAATACAGCTTAAAGCTACTGGGCAATTTTAATATTACGTAGTAGATACATCACAAATAATATGTTCGTTGCATAATAATATATTACACAACAGTATTCGAAGGTGACTTATTGTCAACGGTAAAGATGCTATCAGTTCCGCGCATTATATACCCGTAATACATTCAAATCCGTATTTCGAAACAAAGTTGCATTGTGTCCCTTAAGGATATGTGGGCAGACATACTCGTCGTGCCATATTCTCGATTATATTCAAAGACAATACCTTAGTACTTCTATACTGTCTATTTTTGAACCTATGCTGACCCGCAAAATTGTCCACTAGTTATCTGCATTTGATGTAGATTTTGTAAATATAAAATTAATTTACATAAATTGTTTTTATTTCTAAGTTAAAAAAAATACAATTACTGGTGATCGGTCTCTGTTGCAGGAGACAGTCTAGGTAAGTATCACCACAACGCCTGTTTCTTAAATTATAATAATACAGTAATTAAATAGTGCTAGTTAAGATAAACATTTATAACAATTTAGAGAAATCCGAGTAAGAACCACTGTTAATGTTGCGCAGTCTTCAGAGCAAAGTAATTTTTGGAAAAGTAAATATTAAAATCCATCATAAAAACATACCCACATCCACACGAAACAGACACACACCATTACATACATGCTCACGCTGGAGAACCTATAAGGTTAAAATTATTGCGTCTTTTTATATGTAAGTGTAGTTTATGGATATAACTATTGTTATCTAGCAAGCAACAAATACAAATCTTCCATCCAACACCTGGGGAAACAAGGGCAGGCTGAAAACCAGCGCTGATCGAAGTTGCTGTTCCGGTCACCATTAGCTGAACCGTCTCCTTTTGCCTTTGCAATAGAACACAAACAAAAATTTATATGTTATAGTAATGCAAAGCAAAAACGGTTTTTTTTTTATGTTTAAAATCTAAGCGTCTTACCAATTTCTAAGTTTCGACAACTTTTTGATTAAATACTTTAAAGTAAAAAAATATTATCTGAATATATTTCTCATTTACATATAGTTTACATAATATTAGATTTTCTTGGTAATACCCTACGCTAGGTTTAATTCTACACGGAGCTATACGAGAACTTAACGTCTTTACAATAAAAAGATATTGTTAGCTGATTAAGATGCTGATAACCAACACATTTTCATTGCATATCACGGGCCATCATATTATGGAAATTTTTATATACATTTTAATATTAAAGTGTAGTGAGTATATAGTCTGAGTGTTTGTAAGTTAAACTAACATTACGACCCACGCGTTAATTCACATACAATGTATCGGTGGGCAGTGCTAAGCTCATTTCCCGGGTCGCGTGGTCAGATGAGGCGGATCGATGCCTTGACGGATATAAGCCTTCACTTGCAAGTCATTCAGGGTCAGTGCATGCACAGGAAATTAGTATCCATAATTGATACCTTCACGCATAACTGTTCTATTATCTATGATTCCATTAATAACAATGATTTGTCAACTGCTGCTCTTACTGATGGTACGTCTCGGCGTTGACGTAGACCTACTAGATACTGCTGCAGCTTCTATTTTTCTCGACAAATAGTAGCGTGTAAACAACACTATTCCGGTTTAAAAGGCGTTATAGCTAAAGAAATTCTAGGGACAAAAAGACTTATTATCTTAGTTGCCAAGGAGACAAGCACAATAGGCGCAGTTTATATCCCAACCCGCGCCATTTTCCTAACTAACGCCACTTTGTCATAAGTCACTTACTATCAGGTGAACGTGTCGTTTGTTTCGTCGCTTATTCAAATAAAAAAACTTCTTTCGAGGGGTAAATGTTAAAAAACGCTTTCCTAACACCACAAAGACCTATTAATTTAAGTAAGTACATGTAAAATTAATGTTTGCATAATTAATGAGTTTTTCCGACCTAGGTCAGCTTTCATCACCATATTTTAAATCTGCTGCTCAAACAGCGTAATTATGATTTCACAGTATCCACATAAGAACCAGACGGTTCAGGGTAAGACGCTTAACTATCTCCATGTGAGATTAAAATCTTGTGTTCTCGATTATCGATAAGAAAGTTGAAAGCAATCGTTTTAATATTTCATTTGCCCTCGAACATCCTCAAGCAAATAGGCAATAATTCTTGATAATTTGCGCAAAACTCATTAAATTTATATAAAAAGTGTAATATTTATATATTCCTATTATTAACTTGTGTTTGCATGCGTAATTATAATTCTGGCAGCCAAATAACTAACAGTTAAGTTAGTGTTTAAATAAACCGTGTGTTTGTATGAAATACTATCGAAAAGGTTTTATCAACAATTTTCTTATAGAATCACTTTTAATATTGAAGATTATTAACATAGAAAACAGACAAGAATATAAAGTATTATATAGGAAATATATAGAAAAAAATAATATGAATCTCTGTTGGCTTCACATAGTTATTTTGCTGTTTATATATTCAAGATTAATCCATAGTAAACGTTTGAATAGATTTGCAAACTACAGTTATATTATGGAAGTACAACATTACAGTTAATAAAAGAAAAAGAAATCGAACTTGGTCGTGAAGCTACTCTCCTTTCGACCACAGCAGGTATTTCTATTATTAAATAATTAAACTATTACAAAGCTAAACTTTACAATGAAAATAACTTCCACGCCTATTATAAAGCTTAACAGTCGTATCGTTACTACCTCGTTTATCGGCAATAACTATAATTTACCGCCAATAGCGAACGCAGCATATTGATTTATGATGAAAGTCATAGTTTTATTTCTGAACACAACTATCGTAGAATACATTGTTCGGAAGCTTGACTCGGCCTGTGATTCGCGCTGACCTTTCCGTTTTGATAAGATAAACAACGTTACACAATCGCCACCTACTTAAAAAACAGGCTGAGGCGACGAAAGAAAGTAAATTTACTAATTTAATATACAATTCATTATTGTTTCTACTGAGAGATAGCTAAGTACAGTTGTGAGATAATATTTTCCAATGCAATGATTAGACAAAATCTTCAATACGAAAGATGTAAATGATTCGATATAATAGAGATAGCTTAAAATATAGTTTAAATAAACAACTAATTATGATTAGGCAAAGGCAAAACAATAATATTGACAACTGGATGATTCGAAGATCATCCAGTTATTTTTCTTTAGTTGATTATCTTTCAAAGAACAATTATTTCAATGGACTTCAGTATACTTTATTTGTAAACGAACGAATAAACGATACGCTTCTAACAACGTGATGCAAGTTAGAATGATATACACAACAACACATTGCGTTTGTAGCCATAATACGTACGTCTACCGATATCTAGGTATATAGTCACCGGCAACAAACACCTTCAAGATATTCACTTAATACTGATCCATCCTTAGTCTATGAAGTAAATAATGCATAAAAACTACATATTAAAAGTAAAATATGTTTAATAAAAGCTTTCTGTGTACTAAGAGCTTTTTACTCAAATTTTTGTATTATTATTTACAAACAATATTTAAACAGCATTAAATTAATAGCAAAAAAAGACGCGTCCACTCATCATCATTAAACATAAGTGAACGGATATGCTTACGCATCCATGCGTGGAAACAGGAAGTGCAGGGCTGCTTCGTTACAGCAGAATCTGACATAGCATAACACCAATGACCCTAGTTAGAATCTGACTTCCGCTAATTTGTAACCTTTCTCCTTCTATTCAAGTTTTAAATTGTTATCGAACGTTATGCTCTACTCATCCTAACGTAACTATGACTTTATTTCCTGACTGTCGCTCAGTTAGTCTAATTTCCGGGACGGACAGCAGACACGAAGTTGCGGCATGTTTGTTAATCAGTTAAGTATACATAATACTTTAGGATGCTTTTGCATCAAATTAATTAGTTCTTGTTTTACATGAATTCTTTATCAGAATCGAGATTATAGTGGGCCTATTTAACCTGTCTCGAATAATTGATGTAATTATTGGATTCATGCATAGTTAATTGTAATGGAGCGATTAAAATCAGGAGTTCAACAAATTAATGCGATGTACTCTTTTCACATATACCGAAGTGCTCGGGTAACTTTGAAAATAATTAGTTGAATAATTTAAAATACCAATTCCCTCTATGTACTTTTTGGTTTGAATTATTCTTAAAATAGAAATTTTCTTCATATCAAAGTATGTACATAAAACGACATACAAATTTTAAACATAATAGCCGTTATTTTCGTTAGTTTTTACGCTTTATGTAACGTATACAGATTATTTGTTAGTTTTTGTAAGATTTCTTTTTAATTACTTACCTGTTGTTTGTAACTTTTCTTACAACCTGTTCATGCAGACTAAAAAAATATTTTGCTCATATATTTATTGTTACTGTAAGAGAAAGCTGTAAATAGCATTACTATATTAATAAATTTTCTTTTATAACCTTGTGATTATTGCTGACATGATTTATCAAAAAAAAAAATTATAAATATTAGAAAATGTAATGAAAAGCCGTCAATGTCATTTACCTGTACATGCGCTCGTGTAGGTAAAAAGGAAGTGAAATGATTTATCGCCAATTATGTTTAATGAGCTATCATTAAAAACGCAGAAAATGTTTACGTTCCACATCAATAGCCCCTATTCAATTTTAGTTTATCGGTGAAACGTTAATATATCGAATCGTAATGAAAACAATACATTCCGGATTTAACGCAACATCAAACACTAATACCACAAAGTAATAACCTTAAAATATCTAATGTGATTACTTCCGATTAAACTGCATTCAAAAAGATCGACGCTTTTTTTTCCTATCGATTCGTACAATCGGATTATTAACCGTTGGGGTATCGTTAGTTAAAAGGTATACTATTTCAAAGTTTCCGAATGCTTTATCAGAACATCGGAAATGCATTGATCTGTTACAACGAATAATGATAACATTTTATCCGCCTTCAACCTAACCCAATTACTTCAGCTACTTAAATGTAAATGATGAATTCACCAAATAGCTACTGCACGTAATATAAATTCAAATCTATCCCTAATGATATTACTTGGCTACAGATAGACTTTAGCCACGGACAATTGAGCGAATCAATGTCTAATTTAGAATAGATTACTTACATATAGCTGTAGACGTAGTAACGAAATATCACATTTAAGTTCAGTTTTATAGACTATTGAAGCGCAAGATTAGACCCGCCCCAGTTAGGTCACATCGTATATTTAAATAATGGTCAATTTACGTCTAATCCAACAGCCAGATTCATCTGAGAGACAGGAGGTCACAGGTACAGCCATTGAGTCCAAATGGAACGCTCGATGAACAGCTTTGCCCCAACTCGCGCGAACAATGCTCGCATTCATAGTAAATACCGGATAAGCCTTAAAATATTCATAATTCCCAATACAATGAAATCATACGAATCAATGGACTTCATAAATAACTGCGTAAAAAGACATAATGCTCGAATGTATATATAATACATTGTTAGTAATCGCTTGCCCTAAGGCGAAGCGTTTACTACTAAAGCAAAATTATATAAATTAATAATTTCTTAACGCTGTTTGTTTTTGCAAATTTTTAAAAATCATAAATAGTATAAAATTAAAACGTAGAAAAAAAACTGCTTGATGCACTATCGTAATAAATATCATATAATGAGGCAGAAACGATTAAACGATGGTTAATCATAAAAGATACATCTTCTCCGAGCTACAGCACCGGCCGCATCGACAATACTGAATAGTCTTTTTTTACAATGTGAGATAGTGTCTACTCTGCGGGGAGGACTAATCTATATTGATTAAGATCTTAAAAATCTTCGAGACATTATCGCGAACGTATTGGCGGTTTTATTTTATAGGAGCGCTTTATATTTGTCTTCTCATTGCTTTTAATTTTAACTTACGTCAGTCATCGATGGTATCGATAAAAACATCTACACTGTGGCCCATAAAAAATGTATTCATTACTTAACAAAAGTCGAGTAATGAATGACGTAAGCTATGCATTAACCTTGGATGTGTATGAAATAATACTTAATAGAACTATATAAAATATTGTCTATAGATTAGTTTGCGCGAAGGTTAATGATAAAATCATTTAGGTATATATTTGGACAAGTTAAAAATAAATACATTTAATGAAGTTTAACTGCCTCGGAGGTTCTCGGTTAATTTTGGGAGCCAAATGTTGAGGAGTTAAGCGTTATGATTTTTTTTAATACGCTTCACCCACTACCATACTGATATTATAAATCTCTCATCATAACAATATTGCTATGTTTGGGCTGTGAATATATAGGATGTCCCGTGGCAGATTTACGATTTGAAATTCGAATATTTTTCTAACGGTTGCGTGGGGGATCGGGGAGGGGTTACAGTTTGGCGCGGCAATTGTGTGGATTGGTCAGTCACGATGTCGCAGTGGACTAGTGCTCTTTCTGTCAATGGAATAATTGGACCGTTTTTCTTTGAAAATTCTGGTGGATCAACCGTAACTATTGATGGTGATGTCTATCGCCGTATTTTTATACCGAAACTAAGAGAACATCCATCGAACAGCTCTCACACGTGGCTTAAACAAGATGACGCCACGCTTCACACAGTAAGAGCCACCATGAGCCTCTTTTGCGAGATACACTCAGAATACTCTCGAAAGATTCCGCGAGTGTGTACGTCGCCATGAAACACATTTGGACGGAGCGATCTTAAAAAAATAAAATCCGCATGTCTCGTCTTTCTTTTTGTGACAAATATATGTATATTCTAAAATAATAACATCCTTTAATTTAATTAAGAAATCCTAAATCTGCCACGGGACATCCTATAGGAATGTATTCCGGGCGAGTACACTTCATCATCCAAGACTCCATTGTCACTTAACAACGTTTGAAATAAAGGTTAAATATCAGTACATAAAGTTCATGCAAAATAAGATTTCATTATTATCGGAGAACACAAGTTATTTAACTTGATTATTATTTTGTGTGAACCATAACTAGCGTATATAGGATATGAAACAGAACTTTGCTAAATATTAAAAATAATAAACAACAGGAATGAGTACTGTGTAGTTATTCGGCATATTAATAAAGGAGTACAACAGTGGCCTTATAGAAAGTGCAAGTCACATTTCGACAACCCTACATTTAACGAGTGACAAACAAAGGGCAGATTGAGTGAACTGAACGGCCTCATTCACATAACAAAATAAACTTCGTCGTAAATCCTACCCCTTATGCCGATTTTACTGCTAGACTAATAAATAAAGTCATTCGATTGCGGGGTATGTAGTGCAGAAGTAACAAAGAAACAAGTAGTGTGGAATTCAATAATAGCAATATTACTTTCATCGGCAGCGCGTGCGCGAAGTTATATTTATAGCCTCGGGTTACTAGTAACTAGAGATGGGAATCAGACAATTGATCTACTCTGCGGAAGTAAACTGCCATCACAGAGTGCGGTGATTGGGGCCCATATTGACAGATGGCAAATATAATAGCGTATGGTACACGTCATTGTTTGGGAGAAATGATCGAACGCGTTTTGGGGGCAGTTTTGCGTATTCATTCCGTTCTACAGGAATTAAGTTATTTTTCGTATTATACTGACAGCACAAAAGGTGCTGATTACTTATGTGGCATGTGTGAATAATTACTTATTCGCTTACTAACTGGATGACTCGAAATTATTTCTCTTTATATTCATACAACTATGTTTATTAGTTTCTTTTATCAAACTTACTTTCGATTAATTTTATGACCAATTTTGCTAACGAATTGGTACGAACACAATTCGATATTAATTTTTTTCTGATATTGGATAGATTTTAATAGACAATATATTTAGAGAAGCCTAATAATTACATACAATATTTTTTTTGAACACGCATAAAGGTGTTCAAAAATAAAATATGGTCAATAGAACTACTAAATTAAATTATTTTGTTATGATAACGTTTATATTGTTACATTCTTGTAAAGAAATGTCTGATTTATGATGATAAAATGAATTAACATTACAAATAGATGATATAAAACACTGTTTAAGATTGTAGCATAACGTGTAAATGTTAAACAAATATTGTTAATATTGATCACTTTTTTCAAATAAACCTGTCTCGTAATATACAACAGATAAACGAATGACTCAAATATGAATGAGCCGTTCGAGGCTGCGACTCCATCACGAACAATTTTTTTCTCGTTTTAGAAATCCTATATAGTTATACGTGGGAGAAAATAACATTAAAGATTGTTCAGGCTTGTCAAAAGTAAAGTATGAACTTATGTTGCGTGATGTCCCACACGTATAAGATACGCAGATAATTAGATTAAAATCTTAAATTATGATGATTTATTACTCGGACATTACAATGCGCATTCAGGAGGTAAAAAGACCATCGGTTTCTTTACAATGTTAAAAAACTTTACATGCACAAAAGAATCATAAATATTAGGTCCGTACATATGAAATTGGCGTTTTGTACGGGAGGAATAAAAACTCAATTTTTTTTTTTGTAAAATATATTTAATTAATCAAAGTATACTACGTTGTTATCTATGCACTTTTACCATCTCATAAGTCAAAAAACCATGGGGGCGAGAATCAATAAACTCTGAAAACGGTTTGGACTGCCGCATCGGAGTTGAATTTGTTTCCTTGTAAGAAGTTGTCCAAATTACGGAAAAAATGGTAATCTGTTGGGGCAAGGTTCGAGGAGTACGGTGGATGTCGGAGACATTCCAATTGTAGCTCATCTAACTTAGTGGTTGTTTGTTGTGCAGTGTGTGGTCTTGCGTTGTCGTGAAGCAGCAGTGGCCGAGAGCGATTGACCAATCTCGATTGTTTAGCAGCTAGTTCTTCTTTCATGGTTTGCAGTTGCTAACAATAGATATCTGCCGTAATCGTTTGGCCAGATTTTAGAAAGCTGTAGTGAACGACTTCGGGGCTAGTCCACCCAACGCTCACAAGTAACTTTTTCGGAGTCAATTTTCGTTTAGGGCAGGATTTGTTTGGGTCTCCAGGGTTTAGCCATTGCGACAAGCGCTTCCGATTATCGTACAGTATCTGCTTTTCATCACAAGTAATGATTCGATTTAAAATCCCTTCATTATTGTGTCGGTTGAGTAACACAGCAGTCGACGTGTGTTTGCAAGTTCGATTCACTCAATTCCTGAGGTACCCATCGTTCAAGTTTTTTACTTTTCCGATTTGCTTCAAGTGGATTAATACAGTTTTGTCACTTACCCCAAAGCCTACAGCTATCCCTGAAGTGCTTTGTGATGGAGCCGCTTCCACAATAGCTTTTAATTCTTCATTTTCCACTTTGGTTTCAGGCTGTCCAAGGAGTTGGTTCTGTAGGTCGAAATTTCCAGAACGAAAACATTGAAACCAAAAACGTACTGTGGTTCCTTTTGCGACACCAGCGCCGTACACATTATTAATCCTTCGAGTTGTTTCTGCAGCACTGATGCCACGGTAGAACTCATAAATATACCGATATTTCATGTTTTCCATTGTGCGGTAATAAGTGACGCCAAAGAAAAAAATAATGAGGAAAAAACAAATGAATGACTGTTTTCAAAACTCAAATGTACCAGCGAAATGAATTTATAAATTTGAATTTCGAATTCTTAACCAAAGAGGAGATATTACAGACCAAAGTGGTCAGTACGACAAAACACTAATTTCATATGTAATAATATTAATATAAATAATGTATTATCAATATAAAAGTTGCTAATTGAAATATTTAAAGCTACATATGTTAAATTTGTTCTGTATATATGCTATGGGATTGAAAACTATATTCTTACCATCAAGAATTTATTCACGAAAATAATTACTTCACATCTTACAATAGATATTGATAACGTAGAATAAAAAATAAAAATATGTTACAAAAAAACATTCACAGTAACATAACATCAAATAAAAGCGTTTATAAGGTTTAGTGAGTTAACCAATACTTTCATTATTTCACGCAAATACAATACTGTATCCTTATTGTAAAGTTTCTTCTAACAGCTGTGTGTACAAAATATATTAAATAAATAAAATAAATAAATAAATTGAATTACGATATCATCGTCGGGAGCGTGTACTCAATAGGCATTGAGACAAAGAGTAGTAAATGTCTAGTATACTTGCCCGAAGAACAATAGCAGTAAGCTTCTGATCTACTTTGACATTATATTATATTGGATATTACATTACAATGGAAAAAGCAAGAAGTCTTCTCGATCGCGCCACATTATTTATATTATATTACAGATCTAACTCTTAATGCAAAAAAAAAAACATGTGTAGTCGGTGAGAGTAGATGCACATATTATTAAAAACCATTTTTAAACACTCAAAAATGTCATAATTGAAACTGAGCAATTATTTAAAAACATTCAAACGTACTTATCGTTTTTTTTTTTTAAAAAAAATAACTTAGAAATACGCTAATTTGTGTTCCATTTCAAACATTAAATAATCTAGATCAAAATCTGTTCATCCGTTTGAGAGCTGCGATGTTATAGAAAGACATACAGATAAACAGATTCTCGCGATAAACTTACAACAACACCATTTTTGGTTGGGGGTTAGTAAATGAATGAAAGAACAGTGTTCGTTTTTTTTATCAACGATGGGCTAACACTTGACCTAAATTTCGAATGATGTTAAGTGACAATGGGGCTGGCTGCACGTGGCAAAGTGTACTTGTTAAAAATATCCCGGTTTCAAACGTTCGCAGCCAGAACAGTGGTGTTGTTGTGGTGGTGGAATCACATAAAGGCGGTATCTCCCCGGGTGTAAGGATTCCCGCAAAACAACTCACGGGACCCAATCCAACATCACCTGCTCGTGGTGCACACTGCTAATCTACAAACGAGGCTATGGCACCCACCAACCCGCATTGGGTCAGCGTGATGGGAAGTGGCCCAAATCCCCCATATAAACCCCCACAAACGAGGATCGCGGGAAGCCAAAGGATGTAGGCAGCGCAAGACCGTTCGATATGGAGATCTTTGGGGGAAGCCTCTGTCCAGCAGTCCTTACGAACCTCCCTGCCGGATTCATTAAAAGCCGCAACTTACTTACGACTGGAATCGAATCAGCGCCGCGGGGCCACCAAGATCATATCAAGCTATAACATACATCTGAAAAATTGTTTTATAGTATTTAAAAGTCATTTGACTTACAATAAGTAAAATTTCGTTCGCACATTCATTAATTGCCGACATATTTTCTTCGAAAATATAAGCACATTAAAAGTATACCACTAAGGCAATAGAACATACCTAGTAAACTGCAGCAGTTGAGTTGTTACACACGACCTAAAAAGCTATCTTCTACAGAATGATGTCTAGGATATAAAGAAGTGGATAAAGAAAAGCAGCAAAGCAGACCTTGACACAAAATTATATCTCTTAGTAGAAAAAGAATAACAACATTCATCCAATGTTTGTGAATTTACAATCGAATGGCGTGCTATGAAACTAATCAACTTTCCCGAACGATCACGTGACGCTGCATCTTTGTTAATATTCTCTTACGCCATACAATTAGGGATGCAAAAAATACATTGATGTTTTAAAAAATCGAGCTTTCTGATAAAATCGAAGTATCATTGTGTTATCGATTTTAAAATTCCTATCGACGATGCACCGCTATTTATAATCTATGTTTTTTCGTCTATAGTCTAACGATATTACATAATCATTGCTTGCTCAAAATTATCGTTTTTTTTTTCTAATAAAGTATTAAAGGAAAATGAGGCCTTGGACGAAGTAGGTGTGCTCACCGAAAATGCACGTCCCATATGACGACAAACGGAACATTGTCATTATGGAGGATTACAATATAAGGATGGTTGTAAGTTAGCGCAGGACCGGTCGATATCGAGATCTTTGGGGGAGGCCTGTGTCCAGCAGTAGACGTCTGTCGGCTGATTATGTTTATGAGATAGGTAGACGAGACGTAAAAACTATACTACGATCCTAACAGCATTTCTAGGAACAAGGGATCTTTGTGTAACTGAGCAAGCGCTTAGTCACAGCACCACGGAAGCAGTTTAAGTAACTTTAACCATAATATTTTTTTACACTTAGTTATTTAACATATAATAGGTAATGAAGAAATCGCAACATAACCAAAGCCACTAAGGCCCAGGCTAATTCCATTATTACTGTTTTCCATATTTCTCAATGCCTCTGAAACGTAGACTGTGCGAGTGAGCTTGAGATGAAGTATTGGAGGAGAATGGTGGGAATGCCTTGAACTGCATTTCGAACTAACAAATCTATCTTCGACGAACTCGGGATCAAAAGACGTCTATCCGCCATTGTTCCGACGCGCATTGTCACATCTTTCGGCCTCCCGGGTCCTGGAATGTTGTGTCTATTAATCTGCTAACAATAGTAAGAATAATATAAGACGTTGGAGGCCAAATTAAACTCATAAAGTTTACCGATTAGGTCGAGCGGCAATAGACATCCCTTTGCACGTATGTGCGAATGAAGCTGCAATTGGAAAGTAGTTGAAGCACGTAGTAGAAGGAATCTTCCTATGATGACCACGACTACGCTCACAAAACAGTTAAGATTGAGACAAAGAAGGTAATGTTTTACAATTCCTGATAGGTCCTATCATTGTATTTGACATCATAATTTTAAGGATATAATATTTAATGTACTGGTGGGTAGATCTCTGTTGCCGGAGACCATCTATGTAGGTACCGTAACAACTATTTTAGCCGCCACACAGTGGTATGCTAATTTTACTGTCTTCCGGATTGAAGGACGCTGTAGTGTGTACTCTTATATATCTCAGGCGACGAGTAATGTGCAGTATTTATCACCCTAATTAGCGCCACGGTGAACAATCCGCTTTTCTCGTCGCTCAATTGAATTAAAAAAAAATATGTCGATATTATAAAACCGATGTTGCAGCAACCTTAACGTCAATGCGTAATTATGGTAATATTCACTTTGTTACATGCAATTTAAGAACCTCTACACACGCACGATCTACAATTACATTGCAGTCATTATTTATATAATTTTTCGTTTACATATTTTAGTTACATAATTAAGATGCAAAGAAATCAATGAATGATGAGTAAATTATTTGTTTCAATTTTTAGTGAACACTCATTCACATTGACGTGCAGCGGTTAGACTGATAGAGAGTTTCTAAGTAATTTGCGGTAAACTTTACAAGAATGCAACCACTAACAAACAAAGAGAAAATAAAACATATGTCAATATTATAATTTATAACGAAACATTTATTGGGAAATGGAAATGTATAAAAAAATCCATTTTCTGGGAGTAAATGTTAGATCTTCATGGTATACTATATTAAACTAAAAAAAAAATCAAAACATGATATTAATTTGTTGTAAAAATTGAGGAATACTTAAGGAAAAAATATAAACGTGGATTTGTGAGCTAAATGGCGTTTTTTTCTTTTTCAGCAACATGTAACAATTGATCTTGTATAGACTTTTCTTTAATTTTCCAAGCGACAGGACGAGCGAGAAGTTCACCTGATAGAAAGTCTGAGTCTCCAAGTGATACGTCCGCTCTTAACAAATTGGCGCTAGTTAGGCTGTTATGCACTTGTGTCGTTACCCCAGTAATTTCACTAACTACAGCGCCCTTCTAACTGGAAAACAGTAATGTTTGTTCACTACTGTTTGTAGGTAAAAATGGGACCTGCGGTGGTGGTCCTAGACGGTATCCGGCAACAGAGATCTACTACCAGTAAAATATATGTGATTTTGATAAGTAACAGTGAGCTTGAAGACGTGGGAGCCTACTAGCGTGTTATAAATTATAAGAAATTTAAAAGCAGGGAATCGTATTATAAAATCTAAATTTTTTTATATCATTAAAGAATGCTAAGAAATGTCACATAGATTACTGTACTCGGAACACAGTAGCGGTATACGGACGTATCTATAACTGTTTCCATGACCATACACTGTCGTTAAATTCCCATCGATAACTGCAAAGCGAATTGACATAACATTTGTTCCTTACAACTGTATTGACAAACAATAAATCATGTCTTCACTAAATTAACCCGCAAGTTGATACTTAAGAAACGCAAAATTTCTACAGCAATTATTAACAATCGAATAAATAATCTTTCATACTTTTCAATGAAAAATTATAAAAGATCTCATCTAGAACGCTAGATGAGATCTTTTATAACACTTTTCAAACAAAAACATAATTATTAAAATTGGATTATACCGTAAAGTTATGCGAGGACATATCCTTCTAAGTCAGCTAACAGTCCAGCAGTGGACGTTTATCGGCTGATGATGATGGTGAAATATAACAGTATACAAATAACAGTAATTCTGAAGAAAATCAATGGAATGAATTATCATTCGATATGTTAACCTAACCTAAATAGAAAGTAGCAAAGTTATGAGTATTAAACTTTTAATAATAACAAAGTTACAGGAAAATTTTAACATAACGGAAATATTCTCGGTAATCTGGCTATCGAAAATGGCCGACTTTGGTAGAAGTTCATAGGGTAAAGCAAAAATATTGTTTTTAATCAGTATTGCAAGGAATCCCAAATGACGTGAAATTTTAATATTATGTGCTATGTATGATCCATGATTGACGTGAGCACTCAAGACGGTCTCTTGAGTGTTTAGGCTTACATTAACTTATAATAAACATGAGAATAATACGTAAATACGAGTTTCTTGTTGTACTTTCATCGAATCCATAACATTTGCTGCATCATGATTTAGAAGATTGCAGATACATATCATATTTGTTCGCTATCATGTTTGTAACACTGAATATCAATGTCGATAGTGAAAGCGAAAAGGATTCACAAGTCATTTCAAGTTTATTTAAACTCTATTCGTAGGTTCTAGATTTTAAATATTTTAATGATTCTTAGTATTATATATACGGGGGTTAATAAAACAGTATGGACATGATATATGAAGATAAAACTTAGTTGTAGCGAATGATCTCAAATAATTTTTATATATCAATGACAACAGCCTTGCCGAAACAGTAATAAAATCGATACTATTATATTGAGCAAATGAGACGAAAGCACTTTAATAGATTAATATGCCTTTAGGCAAGGGAATTATCATTCATTACATACAGACGCACCGTACCATCATTTCGTACAATATTCCAATTTTTTTATTTAACATCCTCGATTTGGTAACGGCCAAAAATTTATAATTTATAGTGACATCAAATGGAATTTCGTGTAGGAATTAAAAGTGTACAATATAAATATTCCATTGCGGCTTCAGTCAGGTCCTGTAGAAATTAAATTTCTTTTGATGAAAGGATGTCCTTGTTCTAATGATAAAGTTCTGTATAAAAGATAAAGTTTATATATAATATTACCCTCATAGCTTTGAGACTATTTTATAAACAACGCCGACTTTCAAATTTCAACAAAGTATTGGGAAAAATTACTTATTTATTAAAATTTGTAATACAAAATGAATAGGAAATGAAGATGAGCATTCAGTACGAAAATAGTTACAACAGAATATGTATGTTTTACTTTTTAAAGTTAAAAGATAATAGATGAAGAGAAAATCTCGTTCTGATTTTATAAATTTCAACTATACAGTACAGTACACATCGTTTGTTGTTAAAAACAAAACTTCTTGAGAACTTTGCAATATTCGGTTATAAGGTTAATGTTCACATTAAAACAATGTTAACAACCATTTATGTTAGGTTAGTTTATTGAGGTTGGTGCTGTGGGACATTTTAAATAATGCACGACCCCTTGATAACTTCAAGTTAGAAACCGAAATCTAGTTCGTGCGTGTTTGTGTGCATGAATGTGTTATTTCTATGAAGGTTCTCCGCATAGGTAGCTTTTATTTAGTGTTTAATTATATTCTAAATGTGATCTCAATCGGACTCATTATTATTTTTTCCAATGCTCCGCTCTCATTTAAATTCAACATTTAATTTCTATCTCATATGTCATTATCATCAGTCGACAGACGTCCACTGCTAGACATAGACTTCCCTCAAAGATCTCCACATCGATCGATCCTGGTGGCGCTGCCCGCATCCAGCTGCTTCCCGCAACCTTCAACAGATTATCGGACCACCTAGTAACGGGCTGCCAACACAGCGTCTTGCGGCACGCGGTCGCCATTCGAGGATCTTGGTGCTCCATCGGTTGTCAGACGAGTGTGTTGAGTGAGAGTACACTCGAGCGGTATGAGTGTATATACTCATATGTAAACTTAAAAACTTAAAAAATTAAAACGTAATTCAAGAAGGCGAATATATATTCTGATCGCGATAGATTTGCCAATAACCTTCCTACAAAACTTTAGCTTACTTTTGTTTTTTTTTTTGGAATCATTGCAGTATATTAAATAAAAACGCCTACATGCACGGCTTTTATGGCCTAAATTATATTTAAGTTAGCATGTTCTAAAAAGTTTTAAACAGGGAATTGAAAAGCAATGATAAAGCTACAAAGATATGTATTAAACCGTCAAGAATGTTTTTTTTCATCATCATCATTGTCAGCCTTTGTTTATCCACTGCTGAATATAGGCCTTCCCCAATGTCTTCCACCAAATGCGATCCTCAACTTTCTCGCATAAATGCAGTTCCAACCCCTTTGATGATGTCATCGGTCCATCTGCAGGAAGGGCGTCCTACACTTCTGCGATCTGTACGCGGCCTCCACTCCAAGATTTTCTCCTCCATTGGCAGTCACTAACACGACAGACATGGCCGGCCCATTGCCACTTCAGCTTGCAGATTTTGAGAGCTACGTCGACAACTTTAGTTCTCCGTCGAATTTCTTCGTTCTGGATTTTGGCGCTTAGAGAAATGCCAAGCATAGCTCTCTCTATCGCTAGCTGCGCTACATTAAATCGGTGGACTAGCCCGATGGTCAGATGCCATGTCTCTGCACCGTAAGTAAGGGTGTGGAGGACACAATGGTTGAAGACTTTCGTCTTGAGACATTAGGATATTTGTGAGGTGAGGATGTGGCGGAGTTTCCCAAACGCTGCCCAGCCGGGCCGAATGCATGTATCGATCTCTTTGTTGAAATTACCTCGGCTAAGTTCTATAACCTGTCCAAAGTAGACGTATTCTTTTAGTTCTTCAATCACCGCGTTCCCGACGGTTACTGGACTCGGGATGATTAAGTCATTGGACATGACTTTAGTCTTGTACAAATTCATCTGCAGTACCACGCATCGGGAAGCTGCATTGAGATCATTCGATATCCGGCTAAAATCCGGTTTTTGTTGATTCCCCGTGTATTCCAATCTAGAGTCGGACTGTTTTTTTTTTTATTTATTTTAAATTTTCACTGATGTTATTATTCCGGGCTTTACCTTATCCTTTTATTTATAACATTTTCAAAACATTTACTTACAACATATTCACTACTAATTTAGGCTATTAACAATTTTTCGAACATTATATCTAAACTTTTTTTATATTATACTTATACTATCTAATAGTCACAGAATATTATTGTGTCTATATGTATAAAGTAATATTTACTTATCCTTATTTCTGTTGTTTACAATCTTACATATTTTTAAGCAACAATTTATGGACTTCTCACTAATTAATTTTTTATTGTCTCTGGTAGACTGGCTGTATCCATTCTTAAACCTGTCTCGTGCTGTCAAAACTGTGCCTTTAACATTATAAATTTAAACAGGTTTATACATTACCAGACTTATAATAAAATATATTTGTTAAAAAAAATATGATTTTTATAAGGTTCCTTTTCAATAAAAAAAAGTAAAATTATTATTTAAACATTAACTTTATCTTTGAATTATGTTGCCGCTTCATACACTTATTATGTAACGGTGGATTAAACTTACACTTAAAACGCGTTTTAACTTAGTGGAATGGAATTTAATCGTAAAATTAACAAGCTGTTTAATAGAGCCTGCTAATCAATCGGCAGCAAGCACCATAATGTTTGCACGGGAAGGCTAAAACGAGAAATCTTTGCAACAAACGCCTGTTCAAAACGTAAACCGATACTATAATATTATCAAGGCAATAAATTACAAAATGTTGTATTTCTAAAATTTTTATCTACATCACACCTTGGAACATAGTTGTGCTTGCACACTAGTACATTGCGCCATGAACAGGAGTGGCAATACTAGACCTAGTAAAAACCACTATACTAGACTAGTAAAAACCTTCCTTGAATCTAAACAAACTGTTTTCTTCGTACAAAGTTATTGACATTGATGGGAACAAAAGCTATGACCCACAACTCAGTAGCCGGGTAATCTGACCACTAAGCCACAGGTCTTCAATGTCACACGGTGTCTTCTTACTACATGGGATAATTTGTATAGTGGAGTTACTGCAACAGAATTTTAAACTTCCGTTTTTTATTCTTGTGGAATTGAAAACTACTTGGCGTTTATTATCTACCTTTTCTACAATCGAATGTGTTTACCTTTAGTATAATAATCAAAAACCATACTACAATAATTGTTGTATCTATATAAGGCTAGAACTTAAACCAGTGTTCAAATATTACTTATTATGTTGTAGTTAGTGCGACAATATAGCGCTGTATACATCCTAACTAGAAGTTGGAATTTAACAATAGGTTAATATAGGGACAGTGTCATCGGTTTGTTGTATAAAAAAATCAAAGAGGTCACATTTGTTATAATTTTTTTTTATCAAATCCACGTGAACAACATTTTGAACATTTACGAATTGAACCAAATACAAAACATTGCGATTCGACATCTTCACCATTCAGCAGTGTTAACGAACCTTTACAGAAGTACGCAGTCGGACATCGTTATGCATGCGCATACATATTCAAAGATCAGTCAGTTTCCATTTCGTGTGCGTAATCGGAAACGCATCAAAATATCCATAAACCGCTGCAATCGATTTTAAACCGTATTAACCGGTTGTAAAACGTAAAATTCGTTTGTGAAATCATTTTGTAGTATATACGCTTTTGAATAACACCCGAACGAGGAAGGCGATTCATAAAAAAAAGGGACTAAAAAGGCAATGTGGGTAAACGAACTTTTCAATGCGCGTCAGCGGTAACGTGTAGATACTTTGCGAAATCGACGATAGGTATGCGTTATAAAAAAATTATCTTAGTGCTAGTTGCAGTGTGCAAACATTACTTCACTCTTATGTATGTATATTTAACTATCTTATACTGTTCGCCATATTTAAACAAAGAAAAATCTAATTAAACTAATCTAGCAACCATCCAAGAAATTTTTATATAAAATTAAAAGCATGTAAAATCAAACACGAATTGCATAATTCATAATTAATAGATATTTATAATTTACAAAGTCAGTGTGTATAGTTATGATGAATCTATGAAATGTTAAATAATATTGAATAAAATGACATTTTCAACGATTTTACGTAACAGTTTTACGGAACTTTAACATGAAAGATATTTTTTTTAATATACCTCATAACACGAGCAGTAAAATATTAAAATTATGCAAAAATCGAGTTAGGGTATTTTAATCAAGACGAAGGTAGTACATTAAGTATTATAAAAGAATAAAAAAAAATTGAAATGAATTGAAAAAAGTCTGGGGACTCCATCCCCAGCCTCCAGCTGGTTACTCACGAGATGGATCGACGACATCGTAAAAGCGGTCGAAAGTGGGTAGAAGCGAAAAGCCGAGGACCGTATCTGGTGGAAGGCATACATCCAGCAGTATATTGAGAAAGGTTGATGATAAATTGGTAATGAATAAATATACAATGAAAAAAACATATTTCTAGTATTTACTACAAAAAAGTAGTGAATAATTTGTGTAGGTGGCCACAGTACCGAGGCTTTCCTTGGGAAATAGTGGATATTTTATTAATCCTTCCTCCCCTCCCTCTAAAAAGAGGTTATCCATAATGCATCTCATCAAACTATGAGCTTTATTATTTTTCATCTTTAAATAAATAGTAACGACACGTTAATGACATATGTCGATGAGTGCTCCAGGCCGTGTGGGGTACATTATGGAGAGGCATCCGATGACAGATGTTTCTAAACATTAAGATGCGGTATACTGCGAACGCGAAGCCCTCTTTAAATAATAGGGCTGCCATCGCGAAATATATAAAATATTATTTCACAAGTTAATAACCTAACCTAATAAATACAGCGTAGAATAATTAATGATGTAAAATACTGAATTACTATATAAGTCCTATAAAAAAATTATATTGTACTGGTGGTAGGTTCTTTGCTGGAGACGGACCTAGCTCCTTCTCTATTTTGCTTCTACTACTGTATTTCGGATTGAGGGGTGTTGTAGTGAAATTATTGGTGTAACGAGGCTTAAAATCTTGTGTCCCAAAGCGATGAGCAGTATGTTTTGCAGTGTATGTTATCTTAGCTGGCGTCACATTATTATGAGCAGTAATATCACGTGTAAATATTAAAGTCGGTATATATTATAATTATGATCCACCCGATGTTCATAAAAAATATTAATCTACCGTCATAGTTTCTTGGACATTTCAACCTTAAGTGAAATATAGAAATATTATTTTACGATTCCTACGCAAACATTAAATACATGTTCAGACATGCAGCGTTATTGATCCACACATGTTTAATAAAAATGAGAAATCTATGTTACCTATAATTGACGTTAAAATTTAACTCGGATATCAATTGAGGTTATTTAGGTTCAATAATAAGTATCCTAACCATATTATGGAGTATTAACATAACCTTTAATAATAAATTATATTACCGCCGTCAAGAAATAACGTCATTTAAGAGGTCTAAAAAATATACACTTATTGCTGTATAAGATATTGTCACGAATATTATTTTATTTGTGTAGACTATTAATTGAGGATTCATCCAAAAATTTCTATTCTTAATATGTCATGTATCGTTTTGTAAATTTTGCTTTTAACTTCGATAATATCACTGAAAGCACATAACAGCACCAGAACGCTATTTCCTAATAATAATAAACATAAAATTATTTCTCCATTGGCCGGTTTTGTAATTTCAAATAATGATAAAGAAACTAATTAAACATTAATAATGACATTCCAAGAACTTGATACACCGATAACAAATCATCGTTAGTGTAAATTCCCGTTACATACGAATGCAGCCCAGCGAGTATTGGATAAGTAAATCAAATATACTATTTGATATCTCGGCAACGGATGCAAATTCGCTGCAAATATACAGTATCCTCATTTTACCTGTCAACTCATATTTCAAACTATATGTAGGAATGAAGAAGTTGCGAATTCAACATTATATGGACTTATGAATTAAACATGCATCGATACATAAGTAGTTATTTAAAATTACTGAACTGATGAAACGTGATGTAAAATGCAAACGTCCGTATTTTATCTGCATGCGGAAATAAATTATTAATAACCTAACCTAAACGATTTACTAAAAGTATAAATTTTTAAATGAATTAAATATGTTTGGTTGTTTTCACCTATTTATCGGCACTTACAAACAACTGATGTTATTAAAGATACAAACATTCACACAAAAGTAACATGCAACGAAACTGTGATATACATTGATAGGGATAGCTCTACTGACCTGTTAAAAACACTCACGATGACCATAGTAAACAATCCGACAATAAACACAAAATGAAATATTATAGTTTGTCTCGAAATATTATCCATTAATTAATTTCATGTAACAACGTCCACATTATCACTTAAAATACAGTTTAACCATAAACAATTATTTATTAATATGTCCGAAGCGCGCCATACGTCACATCACGACAACCGGCACATGCACCATTAACGACTGGTAATAGACAACTGACTGAATATTTTCGGATTGGCCGTTGAACGGGTTCCGTCCGCCGCTGCGATACGTATGCGTTCGCGCAATGTGTACTTTATTAAATAAAATCTTTTTAAAATATATCACAAAATTAACTTATTTTATTGTATTATTATTAAAAATATAACATCACGTTAATTTTAAAATAATTGAAGAATTTTGTTATCTAATTTGCAATAAAAAAAACTAATCTTTAAAAATAAAATAAATTAATAACTCTTATAATGTTTCTTGTATTGGAACGCGGAGCCGTCTCTCAAAAAGAAAGAGTCAAAGCCATTTATCCACAACTCTGGCCGAGTACGGGTTAATAGATGTCATATTCGTGAAAGCTGTTATTTGGAACATGTCAGTTTCCTTACGACATTTTATTTTTCTCCGGAATCTTTGAGCTCAGTGCGAATCAAAACCCACTATTCTTTGAGATCATATAAACTAAGCTACCACGCCTTTCTCTTGTTATATTAAATAGTTTCATAATTTTCTGAAGTGAATGTATATTATAGAATCTTAAATAAATGTGAATACATGAAATAATTATAATTCAATACGCAATAAAAATAGTATATCTCCCAACATAATATTTACAAGACTACACACATATATATATACAATCTGTACTCAACGTCGTTCGTCGTGCATTAGTCATCTCGCTATAGTGTCTCCATACTTTACGAGAAATTAACAAATAGCTTTTAGATTCGTCATCATCAGCCGATTGAAGAACACAGGCCTCGAGAACCGATTTCTATCGCGACTGGTCTAATTTCACCAGCATTCATCACCAGAATAATTCTCCATTTAGCAAGCTACGCTGCGCTTAACAAAACGTTAGTATACTATTGAGGGTAAATTATTACTTGTGTTAAAGTGTGTCTAGAGTTTATTTTTTAGATATTGTTATTAGGAACCCAAGCTAATACAAAGGAAGCACCATAATCTTTGTAGATAATACATCTTATTAATTGTCTTTATGTTCCATAATTATAGGGATAACTAATAAAATATAGATGAAATGCGTCGTTACGAGTAGTCGTACGAATATTTCCAACTTCAATTTAGCAAGAAAATTAAATAGAATTTTGCGGATATATATCGAGAGAGGGTATTCTTTCGTCAATCAATCAGAGTACGTTACATTTCGCAGAAAAAAAGTACTCTGCTGTACATCCGGAACAACCTCAAGATATGGGAACCCTCCCCACGTCACTCTTATTGATGCCACACGTCTCCACACTCAACTTTGCGACGCATACTAATGTTTATTATAATCTGCAGACCTGCAGATCTACACTACCATTGCTGCATTCGAATGTACGTGCGCAGTGAAATACAAACTGCTTGCAATAAGTATTGCAACGTTTAGGAGTGAGGGTCTGACAAAGAGTTAGCGCCGTAGTCATTAGGGAGCGGTTAGGGTTGTGGTTTATGCTTAAGTTTTATAATGAAGCGTATCAAGCAGTGAAATTTCATTGAAATGCAAGTCAAAACATGTTACAGCACGCAATGACTTGACATGAAAACTAAACTTAAACTTCACAATTTTGTACCGGACAGTGGTCATTACTTTTTCACAACTATTGCATATAATTGAAAGAAAATTAAATATGTATATATTACAGTAACATTATTATATAAACTGTATATAAAATTTTCTTCCTAAAGATATAACTGATTACAATAATGATAAATCGTACCATCAACATAGTTTAAAACAAGAAAAGACCAGTTCATAGAAATTTTAACATAAAGCAACATGATAATTTTCTTCAATTGATGTAGGTAGGCTATTATAAGGATTAACTTAATTTTAGATGAAGTTATGGAGGATAAAAATTCAGTGTACAGTTTCCTGTGTACGATAACTATTGTAAACAAAGTACAATAAAAAGGTTATAACTACTAATTAATTTTATATTATAATTAAAATTTATTTCAACCCTAAATCTAAACGGTAAGTGTGAAAATAATAGCAGTAATCATGACTTCTCATTCAAAGCCGTGTAATAAAATAATAAATAGCACCGGAAATACACAGACTTTATTGCTTATGAACATGTATCTATTCAATTTTAATACAATCATATAGTGTTATACGTTCTCTTTAAAAATGTCAACACACAATTACATTCAATTTACAAGAATGCACTTTATGTCTGTTTCATGAAGGATAATTTTAAAAGTAATTTACAATTGTGCGTAATGGTTGAATACTCTAGTACAGAGATGAATCTAAAAATAATAAATTTTCTCGACACATGAAAAGTTAATCTCGAATTTGCGTTTTTGTAAAAGTTTTCTCGAACAGAGTTTTTGTAAAAAAAGGAGTGTGTATGTCTCATAGTAGTTATGCCATATTCGTATAATCTATGAATCAAATTATTCGTCAAAAGAAAACGACCGCATAACCCCAGTTGAGGTGCGCCCCACTACGCGCTTTTATCGAGATCCTGCAGCTTCCTAATTTGGCAGTGAGATTGTGATAGTGTCGACAATCGCAAAGGGCTGCGACGTCCCGTGGCGAGCGGGTCGAGGTCATCGCGCTAGTATGCGACCACCTGTACACAACGGGAACGGATGAAAAACGACAAACACTTTATTTCGTAATACGTTAATTGCAACTATTACATACAACAATGTCGACAATTGCACAAAGATGATTTTTAACACGTTGCCTGCTAAAGCAGATTTAAAACATCTTATCCATGTCTAGTTTACTGTGCGACTAACAAAAGCATAGACTTTACTATAATGCGAAGGGTATAACTTCAATAAACTTTGCTGGGTTTAATAAGCCACCTTGTACAGTAGGAATGGAAACAATAAAAAAATCAATGCCGCTTATAAGGTATTAAGACCCAAAATCGGTTTGATAATTATCTTAAAAATTTATATTTACACCTCTCATTTTACATTTTATTAATTACTAGAGGTTGTCATGTAGTTGATAGTAGAGTTGTTGTCAGTCATGGTAGCTCTAAGGTGATTTCGATGAGAAATTTTACAAATATTTTTGATTTTTGATGTACAATAATTGTATTTATTTCTTGTCAAATATTTCTAGAGAACAGCTCTTGGAATACACAATATTCAGTAATAACAGAAAGCACTTGTCTTCATAATATTAAACTGAGAGAAAATTACTTCAAAATGAAGGAGTATTCAGCATTGTGCTTCCTCTATAATTTTCCAACGTCGGAGGCTTGCTATAGAAATAATTGGATATTGGAAATTGTTTTTAACGAGCGCGAAGCAATTCGCTGGAATGTTTTGGAACATTGTTAAAATCTTTTACTGTAACTTAATAGTGTTACCCCAATCCTCACATTAAGAAAATTGTAAAATTAGAAAAATCCCAAAAATTAAGACATTTTGAATTTTTATAAATCTTATAGAAACATTCACAAACAAATAAAATTCAATTACACAAAATCCTCTACAAGTGAGAATAGTGCTTTATTAATTTTAATATAACAATAAACTTTATGAACTCTAAAAATTTGTCAAAGTGAGCGATCTGCCTTCCCCAAATTGCTTTAAGAAATCCAGTACGCGGGTAGAGTTTCTTTACAAAAAGGCTCGTCTTAAGAAGGTCATGGTTAGAGTACCAATATTTTCAAAATATTTAGGAAGATCTTGCTAAACTCTATCTTGAATATTGTAATTTTTTTATAAAGTGAATGGGAGTTAGTTTCTTTCTTATACTTAAATTTACAAATATCACCAAGAAAAGTACAACAGTTATATTGTATTGGTAAACATTAATTTCTTTTTTTGTGTTATAATGATAAATAAGACTTTAGGTCAATCTTTATTTATATAAATAAACAAATTAATTTGTTTTGTTATAAAATTATACAGCTAAAAAGAGTTTTATAACATTTTTAACACTATTAAGAGTTTGCTATTTCATTCATAAAATTATTATATTTCGGTATGTATCAAACAATTTAATAATTTTTTAGTGTCAATTTATATTTTTTCACAGTATTATTATCAATATGAGTATTACCTTCTAGGTAAAAAGCTGTCTTATAATTATTTTCATTACTATAGAAATGTTTTTTGTTTCCGGTATAGTCCGCTCAGAGTAAAGTAAACGGGGTAACCGTAGTGAGGGTCCACTTTGACCTATAATTAAGTCAATATGTGTTTTCGGACGTTTCTAAGTACATAAGAATCATTGTTAGCTTTAACCGTTTCTGACTCGTAAGGATCTCTCTACTTTTATTTGTTCAGCTGATTATTAGAGATAAGTTTGTTAAACATTAATATATGTCTTTAAAACAAATAAGAATAGTATATATATATAAAAATATAAGTATATATTATTGTAGTTTGTTTAAATTCATTAACTTTGTATGTAATTGCTACATTTGCAATAATAATTTCTTCAAAGATAGTTTTACTTGACTATATTTACTTCTTTATTTTTACTATCATGTTTTGATATGAATGTATAACATGCGCTCAGAATTTAGAATTTTTAATAAGTAACATAAAAAATATAGCTTTTCTACTCTTGAGGTCTTGAGAAGGAAATATGCAACTTGAATATGTAGTACTTATACGAGTAGCTTAGTTAATATAAATATTAATTAAAAATAGAAGTGTTTTATTTTAAAATTTAATATTCTATTCATGTCTTTCATCTAGTACTCAGTGGATAGTGCTAGTGCCTAATATTCTTCTTTGCTTTAAAATACACACTTTTGCAACAATCAAATCGTTAATTCATATGGTGATAACAGAGATCTGCAGGCGTGACGAAAATTTCTGTTTTGTAATATATGTGAAATTATATATCTGGCATACGTTATTATAGATTTATTTACTAATGATTAACGCCTTTCTCCTGCGTGCAAGAATCTCATACTTTATGCGAATTACAATCTGATAATCTTGACACCTTACAATGTGCGCGATAACTCACGTGTTTTCCTCGTACAGGTGAGACGTACCTGAAAAAAATTTAATAAATTTAGTTAAGAAAGCGAATGTAACAATGAATATCGATCTCTCTGTACCAGTGAATCGCATTGTAGTGTTACAATCAGCGAACGCTAAGAGATTTCACTTTTTCATAAAATGCAAATCATTTCGGCATAATCTTATAGTAAAGTTTAAGGTTGATTAATAATTGAATAAACTTCAACAATATGTGTCCGTATATTGGAATCTCAAGATTTATAAACAAGCAGCTTAAGTGTTAGAAAGCACAGCTATTGACAAGACAGGACCATTGCTTTGAAGTAAATTCTAAGCGTGAAGTTTTACCTTAAAGAAATTTTGATCTGATTGAGATTGATATTCTTGAGAGTAAACATACGTAGATAAATATTAATCAATTGACTACATTAAAAAAATTATTTACTTTCTGTGATGCAACCTCATCGTTTTGAATACAACAATTAAGACATAGATTATAGTAATTTATCCAGACTTCTCCTTAAATGTACGAACTTTAATATTTCACACGAATTCATCTTATATGCGTACATCGAGCTTTACAGATGTGCATACATCATCTGCATTAGATATTAGCATATGTAATCCGGTTTTTGCAGACAGCGTTGCTGAAGCTGCACCTGATTTTCAATTGTTACGTTTTCAACTAGTTTAAAATCAAGTTTTAATTCTACGATTGCGATGAGAGAACGGACAAGTTTGGCTTGTCCGAGGTAAGTTTTGCAAGTTGTTATAAAGCGGCTGGTGAGTAAAACATTTTATCCCACACATTAAATAAAATTTCTAATTCAATACCACGTCATAAATTGTGTTTTACTTTATTTTAATTGCTCTAAGTAAAATTAAGAGTCAAAATTTGTTAATCTAACCATTGTTTACATTTGTACATATTTTACTTAAAATAGAGGAAAATACCGCATATTTTTATTCAACTACACTTAACAGGACAAGATAAACATGAACATTAATTCATTAACATCCTTTTATTTATCAGATATCTTTTCATAGTATATTCAAATCACTTCAGACATTCAATGCAACATCGACAGGATGAGATAACCTTTGTTGTGAAACCAAAATCTTTAAAAATTTTATGTAAATGTTAAAGATACAATATCATAGTATTTGTTAACAATAAATTTCGATAATATGACTACTGATTTACAGCTTTCTATATCAAAGTTACATTTATATAAAAATGGCTTGTTTCAATGAACAAAAGCGAAGAAATTCTAACACTGAGGTTTGCTTCATTTACAGGTTGTTATGAATTCATTATATTTTGGAATACGATTTAATCCTCAGAATAGGGTTCAAAGAGGGGTTGCTCGTACTTATCGCCTAGACAATGTATTAACACAATGGACTTTATCAACCTGCGACACGCCGCTACTGATGCGCTAGACGTTCCCACAAGACTACAATAGAATATAAAAGGATGCTGTTATTCACACAGTTAACTTTTATTATATTTTACAATTAAGTTTCATGTTAAGACCCGCGATTTACACGTTTTCGAACAAGTATTAGGGTTCCGCTCTTATTAATACAGAAAATATCACATAAATATCACATTTATTCATATCCTTTATAAAATTTACCTGATTTTTTACTTAAAAGGTAAGTAAACGCAAATTATTTCCTTTTCTTCTTTCATAATAAATATGAGCATTTTAGATAACGTTAGTAAGGATACAGAGATATTGGCATTTTCTTATCAGAAAATTCTATAACACGTACAATTAAATTACAAATCGGTGTATGTACGGAATCCTACACAATATTCCTTTTTAATATACAAACAGTATAACACAGGTTAAGCTATCGTATAGATGTAAAAGGTCATGACAATGTAACAATAAGTAGAAAGAGGACAAAAATATTAAATAAATACCCATGTTTGTCAAGACTGGTCACTAACCCGCACTATAAACTTTTTTTATAGTATTTTGGCATACCGGTCAGGGTGCTCCCCATGATTATAATATGAATAATCATGTGCAAATTCTTCTCGTAGTATATCTAATAGCAATTCTTCCACATTCTTTTATATACATTTCATAATATATTTTTGATGACGGAGGTAAGTCATCATAACAAAATATAAAGCATATATTGACCCAGCCATTATGTGTCCATTGGCAAAAGATACCTCATAACTAAGTGTGGTAATGTTTGTAAAGTAATCAATTAGTAGAAGTGAATAATTAATGGAGATAGTTTTAACATTGCGTGGGTAAAAGAGAACCTCGAGTATTGAGTTCATGACTTTCCACTGACGGTACATAAGTTGTTACTTAAAGAGAAATATAATGATTTGATAAAGCAATAATGAATTACAATAAAACAATCTTTTACCTAATCTCACTGGCCTATCACGAGTGCAATCTAATTAGCCATTGTTACTGTGTGCTTGCCAGAGTCCTGAAGTGATTTCGATAATAATAAATTCACACGTGGAGATAGATCTTTATAAATATCTTATAATTATTCTCTTCTTCTTAAAGTGCCTCTCCAACTAGTGAACGTTGGCGATCAGCGTGGTACTTTCCTGTGGAGACGTCTCATAGTTATGCTCATTGTTTTTATATGTTTCTAGTTACGTACCTCTTTCTAACAGAATCTAAAATTACCCAAATGTAGTATTTATAATAAGTTTAATAATACTTGATAATTTACAAACAGATTTAGATTTTTTTATTATTGTCAAGTATTCGTAATAAAATACTTGATAAAAATCAGTTTTACGGTTTAGGAGTTTCCTTGCTATAAAAGATATATATATATATATATATATATGTGTGTTAAATTCATAATAGCTCTAGTTTTTCTACAGTTAAAAACAATAGAGAAAATTAAAAAATATATATTTTGTGTACATGTTATTGTACCAGGAGTGAAAATTAAAACACCACTTGACCGCAAGAAGTGGAGTTACCAATTCGTTAACTGTACAGTCCGTGTTAAAATTATTAAAACGTACACTTATTAAGTTCAAAGTAATTATTTTGTTACGTTGTATGTTTAAACTATTCTGCGAAATATTTCATTAGAAACTTGGGCATTGATACAGTGATGAAACGTTGTCGATTTATTCTACGATACGTTATTCAACTAAGTAGCTAAGCTTTGACCCAACGGTTAATCTGAAAGCATTTCTCCAATACTCGAGTCCTCTCTCACGGGAACTTTAAGCTTTACTATGTGGGTCAAGAAATCTAGTACACGTCTGACGTTGCGTCTGGAATAAACTGTAGATACACGAAACACACATACTAAACAATATTTTGAAAAAAAAAGTGAAATAAATTGCTGAATGATTTACAACTGGTGTAAAGAAAGTTTATTTTTATTTGGTTAAGCGACCAGACGAGAGGGACTTTCATTTAATAGTGTATGATGAGCCTGCCCATAACAACGTGGCGCTAGTTAAGATGATATACACTACTCCGTAATTTGATCATTGCTTTGAAAGGTATGATGTGAAAAGTCTTATTATCCCTGCAATTTTACTACCTAAAACGCTTTTTAAACTAGAACACAATATACTTTGTACACTACTTCTTGGCGGCAGAAATTGCAGCAGCGGTGAAAGCTATCTAGACGGTCCCTGGTAATAGAGACCTACTATGTAAAGTTAAAAACCTAGAGTACTGCAAATATTGTATAAAATTTGATGGTTTTTTAAAAAATTTTACTAAGACAAAAATTTAATATTGTTTGAAATTAAAACGCACATCATATGTCCTCGCATTCAGGTTAATCTCATATACGTTGAGTTAAAAATGTAATTTGTGACGGCGTTTGTGCTTTAACTGAAGTTTGATGCGCCCCTTTAAAGTCGAGTATTAAATTACTCTGACCACCGAAGTTCAAAAATTTCGAGGGTTTCGTAGTGCATTTTCAGATTTGAATTAGAATTGGGGTTGTTCCCTTTGTTCGTTACGGAAAGCTTTGTAGAGTGTCACAAAGAATTTTATATCTACATTAGAAGGGGTTTCTCTGCCAAGTTTGAAATATTAACGTTTGATGAAGAAACAAAAAATTATTACAATTAAAAATATCTTACAATTTTTTATTCTATTATTATTTCCCTATTTCAGAAGTACCTTCGCTTTCGGAATCGGTTTAAGTATAGTAGAAAAGTAGATGAACAACGTGGATCGTAGAAAAAGTAATAAAATAAAAATACGTTATTTATGAAATATATCTGTAATGGGAATACTTTCAACCATGATATTCTAGATATAACTAGAAATAAAATTATTTTGGCTTAAGTACCATATAAATTTATAAAACAAAACCACTAGATCAATAACAACAATACTTTTTATTAAATAATTTTTTAATGTTTTGTTAATTATCTTTTTTTTACCTTATCGCAGGACGTATAACTTTTGGGAAATTTTACCCACCCGAACTAGTAAATTAATAATAATTGATTTGGTGTTAAATATTACATATTATATAAATCCCACCAATAAATGGTCCGCCGCAAAATGAATACAGAACAGCTAAAAATGATATGGCCCTTTTGATAAGTTTGCAACAATATCATTTCCGTTGCATTAGAAAATAATTCGATACTTTTTTGCTGTCTTTTGTAAATATAATGTCAATCGTATTTACATGTAACATAATATACACCAATTATTAACATATAGCCAACTCTTTTTCTACTTTTTTTAGGTTAAGTTTAACGCATGGTTTATCCTATTTAAAACAAGCAAAATGTTACACAAATTTTCTAAACTCGATGCTTATTCTAATAATAAAATTAAGGTGTACTTAGTTTATCATCATAATTGGAGCAACAAAGCGTAAAACTGTATGAAGGGCTTAAGGGGACAATGAATAGTCAAAAATAAGGGTAAGTGTGATATATAGAATCGTTAAAATAAAGTAGTTGTTATCACAACGCCATAAAGTTGAAGTGGATTCGTCAAAATATTTATTTTATGCCCAAGTATTGGCTCATCGACCTAAACTGAAATTGTGTTAAGTTTAATGCTTAGATATGATTACGGCAGATTAATTTATTTTGTTAATAAAAATTATGTGGTAATGAAACACAATGAAGAGGAAGTTCATGAACGTTCTGATAGTAAAAGTACTTGTCAAATTTTCAAATCGTAGTCAATTGCTGGTGTCTTATTCGTTGTATTATTTAGAGATTAATTATCATTATCAGGAGCCTTCATTTTCACTTAACATGAGGAAATGTTATAATTCATGAATAAGTCAATGATAAATGCATATATTTATGAACAGGAATCATAGAGATTACTTTTTCCTTTCGAAGTTTATTAATGTATTACTCACAAAGTTCATAAATATCAAGGCAAGCTCCGTCGATGTTGTGATCTTATCTACAGAAACAGAAATTAACTTTCTCAGAAGGATTTCTCTTTGAACATGATTTGTTTAATTTTGATATTTATATCAATTGAACAAAACTCTATTTAGTTTACCAAAATGCAATATCCAAATTTAATTTCCAAGCCGGCTAAAATCAAAGTGCATTTTTTTTGTTCAATATTTTCATCTTATTTTCATTGACCGTAAATGTTTTTTGTGAAACCTGTTAAATTCATTTCCTAGCTAGGTTGATCCTTATTAAAAATCTTATAGTATAGTTATCTGATGAAACAATATTATTCAATTGCATTTTTATAGTTTTCTTGTTTTTATAGTCTTGAGTAATCTTATCTTCAGTCTTGCAACTTTAATATGTACTTTAATACTGCAATAAACACCATTAATTAGTAATGGCCACTAATAAAGGGAATTGATGATTTCTTATCATAACCTATTAATTGATAAATATTGCGAGCACCATCAACAACGACAAATCGTTTCTAATATCAAGTTCAGGCAATAAAGCGGCGAACTGTGTTGGCTGGGGTAATAAAAATGGCGCTAATAATTTTGTAACCAATAAAACGACAGTGTCCAAATTGAAAGACGGCAAAGTTTTACGGTGCAATAAAATATGAATGTAATATGTTCGTATACGAAGTGTTGGCGTTGCGTCGCAACTCAGCTAGCTTTTAATTAAGATAGATGTCCACAGCTGGACATAGACCCCCTCCTCCCCCAAAGATCTTCACAGAATTCATAGAGTGGCATTGGGCTTTAGCCCACCACGCTGACCCTGTGCAGGTTGATGACCACTCAGAGCCTCGACTGTTATTCAGCAGGGCGCATTGCGTGCCGGTGAAGTTGGCTTGTATTCCGTAAGATGTTGGACATCTTACGGAATACAAGTCAACGGAGGGGACACTTTATAACCTATAATAAACTTTCTTTAGCTATTAGAGTTCAGTCTACTAAAGTTTTTTAATGAGATGCCTGCTTCATTTGAAGTAAAACCAATAAACATTTATACACCTAATTGTAGAAATGTTATAGGTCTGAAGCTTAAAAGAAACACTTCATGTTGTTTCTGCAGAAGTTAAGCTGGTAAATACAGACATATATATCTCATAAACATCTCTTGAACGTTATGAAAATGTCTTGTAAAAAAACAAACGGAGTAAACTACACAACTTTTATAAAAATCTTTAATAGTACAGGGATACATTTATAGCAGGTAATGAAGGTTAACTCCCCAAGGATGCTCATTGTCCTGATCGTTAGGATCTTTTTTGCAATAATATAAAGGAACCCATTTCATCCGTCGTCGATTTTAGTACCTGATATCAGATTTGAGGACCTTTTCTTATCTGTGCGTGAACGTAAAAGTGCGTTCATTTGAATTATTAATATTATAAAATGTATATAGTTTTGACATATAACAGTTTATTTATCAATCATATAAGACCTTAGCGTGGTTTTTATGTCCATCACTTGCATTTTTAATTCTTAATTATATACCTTTTCATAGCTAACTATATCTACATTCATGAGTTATATAACGGGTTGTAGTGGAATGCTTATTTTATATCTAAAAAACCCCCTGGCTGGCCCATTGCGGCGTCCTTCAATTTTGGCATTCCACAATCGCCCACCAGTGGCTCCAAGTAGCTGTAGTGCATGCAGCGGCCACACCCCGGTTAACCGCGTCAGTTTGCGGGCTAAACCTTGTTGAGGGGGATCTAACCGCTTTTGCGGTGAAGTCTAATAGCGGTTCCTTCTCGTTAAATACACACAAGTTTAGACCGGCAGTATTGGTAATCCATCGCAGATATGTAGCGGAAATGGCGTGCCTGGCGGGTAGCGAAGCAACGTTGATGGCTTAGGGCGACGATAAAAGGTGTATAGTTATCGTCGGTTAGATACAACATCCGAACTCCTCTCCGCTTGTATCGGTTTTCCGTTCCACTGGGTTCAGCAGAGTAGGAACGAGTGTGTGCACATGCCTTTACGCGTACGTTTGTGCACCTTAATATATCTTGCGCATTGGACTGTGTCGGTTACTGGACTGCGATTTGACAAAAAGTCCTGTGGCGATGAGTTTGATGTAGAGGGGCGTAGTTTGATGTTAACTATGCTCTGGATGAGACTTGCACGCAGGGGGCTCTGCTAACTAACGTGTCCGCAGTGTGCGCGGACATTTTCGAATAAAATTGGCTACGTCAGCCAAACTAAAGCACATGAGAGGCAAAATAACTGAACCAGTCGCCGTAGTCGAAAACGGCTTGGAGGACGCTTTTCATATAACAAAAATGACTAAAACTAAAATTTTATTTAACTATAATAACTTCTAGTTATATCAGATACGTTTACGGCGCATGTGAATAATCATTAATTGGTAAGAGTTATGCAGTAGTTTATTGGAGAAATAAGTTTATTTAAAATATC
Organism: Ornithoptera alexandrae; assembly: GCA_029030555.1. Lineage (NCBI taxonomy): Eukaryota > Metazoa > Arthropoda > Insecta > Lepidoptera > Papilionidae > Ornithoptera > Ornithoptera alexandrae. Next base: position 1,429,049 of record JARDVY010000064.1, on the reverse strand, counting down.
ACACTATAAAAATGTTTAGCAATACCGTTTTATTGAAGTATAAACTTTATTTTATTAAAGGCCTTGTACTGAATAAGTAATTTGAGTTCTAAGATGAGCCTTTATAAAATCCTTTATAACTTATTTATTTCGTCGTATTTTCCTACTTCGTACCATCTCATGTTTTACTTTGCAAAGTTTCATAATTAAAGATAAAAATAAAAAAATTATGAGATACTTAAAAATAAACTTTTATGAAGTTCGTTACGTAGTTCCATAGATCATTATTTATTTTAAAACATCTAAGCTTTGTCGAAGACTAACTTTTTGTTTGAAAATTATACCGAGGAGAGCTTTTAAAGTAGCGAAATTTACTTCTAGTTTTCACGGCATAGTTTCCAGCCTCTTTGTCTTAACAATTTGCTACGTTTACAAAATATAACGCGGTTATATTCTAGGTTTCTTTTTCCATATTAATTCGCTAGTTAATATATATCGACAAGTAGTAAATATATTAAAAAACGCCGTATGTTACGCGCGAGGTTGTCTCTAATCAACAATCCTGTTGTCGCTCTGTTAAATATATAAAAAACTACATTTCTTAACACGAGACATCCATTAAAAAAAAAAGTGTTTTATGGTCTACAGGTAAAACAGATGGCTCTGTAATCGAAACTGATCCACATTATCTACTAAATGCTCTATTACCAAGTTTCTACGCTGACACTGTCATTTGCTAACCGTAAAAAGCATTAATGGTGACAGATGTTTTGACACTTAAAACTTAATGTAACAGTTAAGTAAATTGGTCAACTGTTAAGTAATAAATTTTAAAGAAACATATCTAGTCAATTGGCAATATCAGCTTTATTTCTTTACACTACATTGATAGATGTGATCTGAGTAAAACATTATTCAAACATCTTACTTAATTTTAATGATTATTTATAAATATGTTATATTCAATAAAATCTTAACTTAAGTATGTAGAAAAAAAAAACATTGTAAAAATTAACCGTTTTCGTTAAAATTATAGGTGGAGGGAGGAAATAATTCTTCAGGCGTAATTTAACACGATATCGAATTATTTTTTACCTCCGATAAGTTATTGTTTCGGGATCATTACTCGACTCCTTAAGACTTGACGCGCGACTTTAAAAAAAAAAATGAAATTATAAAATTCCTCCCTTTGTGCAGTTTAAAGAAAATAACGACCTCTACGGCTCAAAGTAACAAACCTTTCTCTTTGTTGGCTGAAAAAAACTTTCCAGCTCATTTATCTTAAGCAAATAGGGTTAGAGCTTTATTACTTTAGCGTAACGCATAATAAAATTTATGGTCGCTCAAGAAACTGAAGTAATTTAACTTGCTATGAAAATAACGAAGATATATTTTCTTTTGTAAAGATTAATACAAATGTTAAAAAAATTATAATTTTTTTTTTGGATTTTAATGACTTCATTTTCGTACTGAAATTAATTTGATCTTATCTTTTTATTACAGCATCAATTGAAAAAATATACCGTTATTCGTTTTTCCGACCTGGTTATACAATTTTTTTAAACGACACCTTTGTAAAAATTTAGACAATAGCTGTCTATTTTGACGTCATTTATACGTATTTAAGAGATATTCATCTATTCATCTATGTAGAGACTCATCATGATATCTCTGGAATCATAAGGTCTATAGAATTGAGATTTGGTACGTATATGACTTTTACTGAGTATAGGTCAGCTAAGATGAATTGTTACTCCTAAAAGGGGTTGCGAAGGTGTCGATAACGTAAAGGAGCCCGAGGGGTGGCGCGTTGCCGCTGTTACAACGTTTTTTGATTTTACATAGGTTGGTTTGTGTCAATATTTATTTCATCATCATCATGATTTTAACTTATAGAGATCCATTTATTTATATCTAGTCCATCCATAAATTCTGTTACAAATGAAAATGCATATATTTTAATGAAGTAATGTAATATTATTAAAATTTATACTTACATATTTATTAGTCTCAGTAAAACACAAAAAAAAATATATTCGAAATTGCTACCTTTGGCTTTTATACGGGCCTTTAATCTGTTTGGCTACGAATCTATGGATTTACGCGCTGTTTCCAAGAGAAATTTCGCCACTGCTTGAGTCAAAGATTTTTTAAGAGATGTCGCCTTGTCGTTTAGAGCAGACCATGTCCTCTAAAACTGACCATAATTTGAAGTCAAAAGAATTGAGGTCTGGGCTAGACAAGGACCAGTTTTCATACATACATATATATCACGCCTCATTGCCAGTGGCTTTAACTCTTATAAAGTCCAGAACGTTGGTTACAAGCCAGGCTTGGGTTCGTGCCTTGTGACCGGGTGAAGAGTCCTGCTGGAAAATCCACGGTATATTTTTATAAAGTGTATTGCTGAAAGGTTTCACAACAGGATCCAAGACTGTATCTTGATACACTTTGGCTATAGTTCTTTTTCACAAATATGTAATTTTGTGACTCCCTAATAAGTCGCCCCACCAAACCATCACTGACGCAGGATGATGACCATGACCACGTTGTACCTTTCCGACAACTTAAGCAGCTTCTTTAAAACTATGAGCGTACACTTTATCATTTTGCTTATTGTAGTGTTTTTCAATCGTGAAAATTTTTTCATTGGTAAAGAGGATATTTCGTGCCTTGCACCTGCGTATCGCGATAGAAGGCGTTTTGATCGACCCCTCCAATTGTAAAGATTGATTTAGGGCATTTCCTGTATATCAACGATAAGCCCCGAGCTTTAGGCCTTGTTTTATAATACGCGACAGAGTCCTAGCGGGAATCTTCCTTTCCCGCGATAAGATTTTTTACTTCCTAATGGGGTTTCGACGAATTCTTGCTTTAACAGCATTACCAGCCATTGTAATTCTAACAGCACGCGGCCGCCCCGATCTTTTCTGGTCTTAGACAGAGGAAGTGTTGTTGTATCCGATGATAGTACGATATACGAACATACGGCTGATACCAAGGTTTTGAAGTGTCTGGAATATGACCGACGGCTCTACACCCCACTTTGTGCAAGGCGATCACTGTAATCCTATTTTCTTTAACATCCTATTCCATATTGTAATTTGATAATGAACACGAAAAAATATGTGATGTGGCACAAAATCGAAAGAATTTTTAAAAATAATATACGTGTCCCAAATTCAAAATAATTAAAAAGTTGAAAACAAGAAAAGTTTTTATGTTACAGTATTGATGGCTAGACTAGTTATAATAATTATTTTTATCATGAAATTCATATTTAAAATGTAAAAAAATTGATTTAATACAATTCCTGCTTTCTTTTTGATCATTCGCAATGTTGCTATATATAGTTTGTACCTAAGTATAAAATAAAAAAAAAACATTTTTCGTACGTTACAAGGAATGTTTGGACAGATGTGTCGTTAAAAGTTTAAAACATAGTGCATAGCGTCACATAGTGATACTTAACTCATCATCAAAAAATCTCGTTCCTAGCTTCTTACTTATGAAACTTGTCCGACTGTTTAGTGAACGGAACGGAGAGCAACGATTGCTCCTTCCGTCGGAAACAATTAGGAGTCGGGGAAAAGTTGTAAAATTAATTAAATCAGGACTAAGTAAATGTAACGGAGCGTGGTAAGTCACGCGCGCTGAGCTGCCACTTCCGGTACTTGTTAGTAACTTGGATGCTTTGTTCACAATTTTATATGTATTTTATATACATTATTATTAAAACTAAACAAAAACCTCACAAAGCATAGAAGTTAAATTATACACCTTTTACAAGCAGACAAACAGAAATCTAGTGCACCTAGTTATTAACAATAACTCGTACACTACAGAAAATTAGATATCAGTTGTTTTTTTACTAATATAATTATGTTCTAACTAGTGCAAACCAGAACATAGATTTACGGTTAGATTTGTACTTCTTATCTATAGGATATTCCGAGTGGTATCTCCGACAATATACCTTAAACTCAACAATCTTTCATTACAATTATCTATCACTGTAAAGAAGAGAGTATTATCAAATAACGTAATTAAATCTTCTATTGATGTGTTAATATCAATATTATTATTCTTCTTTTCAGATTTTTATAAAATTTTTGACGATTATTTCCTTCAGTATATATATTAGATATTTTTGAGTAGGTGTATAATAAAATCTAGGAATAATAAATCATTGTGGTTGCCCATCACCTCTTCAAGGATTTAAACGAATTTAATGTAAAGAACGCATCGATTTTTTTTAATACAGGTAGTATCAGATTAATTTTTACCCTTATGAACCCTTCCCCAATCCGAAATCGAAAAAGGCATATACATTGTCTCTTCACACAATAGATACACGACATTACGATTTTTAATTTAGTATTCAAGTATGCATGCAATGGCGGCACGCGTGTTATATTCGATGAAATTAATTAGTTCCATCGATCATTCGCTCAATGGTGACAATTTGAACATTGGCCCACTGGTTTTCAAAAAGTCCAATAGTGAAATACGCCCGAATAAATGTAACATGATTCCCCGCCTTTGTTAACGTCGGGTCTATTGTTAAATTTGATAAAAAAAAACCCAAAAACCGAGTTATGACGCTCGCGCTAACTCGGTAGGCGCTTGGGCGTGGATATGTGGGGATAATATTTTGAATTCGCATCGTCCACTTTTATTTCATGGTATTATCCTTTTTTCCTTAAATCATTCGAATATTTAACTCTAACGTTGATATCATTATGAAAATAACAATTTTATTTATAAAAGTAAATATTACATATTTATAGTCCAAAGCCCCAATAGCTTAAAGAATAAGTGTTGTAACACGACCTCAAGTTTATATCTACCTAAGTAGTTTTTCTAGTAACTCAAGTGAATAGTTATGATGAAAGGATAAAGAGATTTTTTAATGGCGCCGAGGAATGTTAAAATATTATTTAAATACCAAATTATAATTTCGTATGTTCTTAATTGTTTTAATACACAGAATACGTTAATAAAAACTGCACAACGATCGAAGAGTTTACAAATTTATACAACATCAATGCAACATCATGCTATTATTACTTCCAGTGTTTGTTATTCAACTGACGAACACTCCCCGATAATATTTTCACTTCTTTGTCAACAATAAACACGCTCCGAGTCGGACGTACAGACAGACAGACATTCATCACGAATGCAAATGGAATTTACATATGTATAGAGATAGTTTGAATATGACAGCAATCTATCATACATATACAAAGCGCGCGCGCCCCGCGCTGCTGACCTTTTGAAGTTTTTTTTTATTTGTTCCTTTCGAGGCTCACGTCCTTATAATGCACTAAGAATGTTCGAAATTAAATAAAGCACTAATCACTCAAATAGGCTGTTTTTGGTTATGATACATTAGGGTCGTAAATGATTTTTCAGTAGGACATACAACATATAACAAAATAAAATTATTGAAATGTTATTTGCAACAGAAGGTAATATTGTTATTAAGGTGTATTATTTTTATACCACTAAGCGACAAAACGAGCAGGTCGTTCACTTGATGTTAAGTGATACGCTATTGTATTGCACACACGTGGCGCCAGTTAAGATGATAAACACTACACCAGCGAGTTCTGTTTCTACTTCTTCTTCTTAAAGTGCCTCTCTAATTAGTGAAGGTTGGCGATCAGCGTGGTACAGTTCTTTATGTTTCTGGTTCGGCAGAACAATTCGGACGCCCCAAATATGCCAGTCCATTCTCTGTCTGTGTCTATCACTAAGTTATTTTTCCTAACGCAGCAGACGCATAACAGTTAATAAGGAAGTTCTGGCCAACTGGGCAATTAACCTTGATTATCACTGGCCATGGCGGATTTTCCCAATACTTGAATCGTTTCAAATATCGGGAGACCCCGTCGTGCAAATGTGATGACACCGTGGAGGAAACGATTCTTCATTTGCTGACGGAGTGTCGTATACATAGAGGTTTGAGGTATCATTTTGAGTAGGAGACAGGCTTAAGAATAGATACAGCCAGTCTATCCGAAATATTAAAAATAAAATTAGTTAGAAGTAACTTCATAACTTACTGCTTAAAAATTTTTAAACAATAGAAATAAGTATATATACGTATTACTTTGTACATATGTATACAATAATATTCTTTTTATTTCTGTGAATATTAGATTATTGGATAGCATAAGTATAATGTAAAACAAAAATATAGAATGTTGGAAAAAATGGAAATAGACTTAATTAGTAGTGAACATGTTATAAATAATAGGATAAGGTAAAGCCCTGAATAATATCATCGGGGAAAATTAGAAGCGAATAAAAAAAAACACTGCACCATATTGTGCTTTGCTTCGTAATACAAGAACTTAAATCTCATTGCTTCAGTAATGTCATCAAATAAAATTTCTTTTCTGTTCATCTTTTTTAAAGCAGGTTAATAGGTAATAACACTGTCAGTAGGTTAATGGCGTTGCAACAACCATTCTTCGGGGACGTCGTAGTTCAGAGCTTCGAGGTTTAGATAAAACCACATGTCCATGTTCATGTATTGTGTGGGTAATTTCCCATTAGATATGAATAGATAGATTACACAACTTTAGCTGAATATATCTTTTATAGGTTTAGACATAAATTAAAAGAATAAACCGCAAACTTTAGCTATTAGAAATTAACACATGCAATCTTTCCTGTTTCCTACCCCCTGGGATTTATTTTTATAGGACTAACTTCATGATTTTTTTTCACCAAAAAAGGGATTTAAATAAATAAATTGAATTAAACACCGGAAAAAGGAAAAAAAATACAGAAGTCTTTATGTTCGTTATGGGTGTCATCGGCCGTAGCTTTTCTTTATTTAAAATAACAATAAGTCACCCCATTAACCCAATTCTTATATATCAGGGCGACGACCAAAGCGAAGTGATGTGTTTATCATTAACAATAACGCCTCATTGTTATAAGCACACATATCACTGACCCTCAGGTGAAAGGACCACTCGTGTTTAGCTTTGTCGAAAAAAAAGATCGTCAAATCATCTATTGGCCTGCCAACGCTGCGTCTTCTGGTACTCGGTCGTCATTCGAGGACCTTGGCTGCGGGAGGCAGCTGGATGCAGGCAGTGCAGAATCGATCGATGTGGAGATCTTTGGGGAAGGCCTATATCCAGCAGTGGACGTCTGTCGGCTGGTGATGATGATATATTACATTATTAAATGTTACAATACCATTACATTGTTAAAATTTTATATATGTACACAAGAATTGAAGGTTTGATACGCATTTATATTTTAAATTCGCAAACGTACGAATTTGGCATAACAATGACAAGGCGCACATCTTTTTTTTTTTTAAAAAGTCAACACGTCATTTATTATAACGTGATTCTCCTGTCATCTGCACAAAGGTGAAAATAATGAACGAGAATACGAAACACAACTACATTCATACACGTCGGATAAAATGATTGACATTTATAATAAATAAATGACACATAATTTCTTAACGAGACTAGCAGTACGTTAACCTGATGGTCAGTAATATGTCCATCTATAACAATGAAGCACTGGTTAGGTTGTGTACACAGCATCACATTGTACTTGCCGCCTTGAAACATAACTCGCGATCGCTGTAGCTACGTAATTTTACGCCAGTGCATGACGAGAAGGCGTTTTTCTCATAATTTTTTTTTATCATTTCCTTTTATTACAAATATGCTCTTTAATGAAAAAAATCAGAGATTCTTTACTAAATATAAAACTGTGATTTTGCTTCATAATTTGCGATAATTTAATATTAAAAATTTCAGTTTTAAAATAATATATAAAGAGATAAAACCATTCAATATTTTATATGTACAAAACCTCAATTTTTTGCTTGCTTGGCTCCCTCCACAAATACATTAACAACGTGGCCGTGCAAAACTAACCGAGTTTTGTGCCACCTTTTTTTTAGTGTTTCACATCAAACCAATATATTGAAGAGCTACAAAAGTTAGACATGACATAGTATTAGTTATAATTTTTAGTTAACTTATAATGTACTAGAACGATAGTGATAATTACCAACTAGATTCGAACTCCTTATGTTTAAAGAATATTATAGAACATGTCAAGGTAGAAGCGTTGTTATCTGCAAGGAATGAGGTTCACTGACAGTGTCAGTAACTGGTTCCGATTCGTCAAAATACAAACAGTACTCACTGTCTATTGTATGTTCCTTTTTATATTCATAAAAAATAATGCTGTGGACAACACATTTAAGGATAATGTATTAAAAGAAAATAGCTTGAAGAAATTGACATGATCCAAAAACAACACCATTCAAAGACACAAAAGATCCGCCTATACCACCCTGTGAGATTGAGAGTAGACCCCATGTCCTAGCAATGGGAATATTACGAGTATATATATTGTTTATGTTATGTACATGAGTGTAACATTTCTTTTCTTTTTAATACCAGGAATTTATCAAAATATTTGTCAGTTCTGCGAGAATATATATACGTTAATGCAAATCAGAGCCCTGATGATACAGATCTGTTTACACTATCTTTTCTTTATGCTCCTATATTTTTTATCTACATTTCAGCTTCTCCCCTTATAATGTCAGTGGTTCATTATGGGTCTGTTTGCTAACCTCTTGTATCCTGGTGAACCACAAAAGAGAAACTGAATTATGAAATATTCTTAATTTATACACATTTCTGAAGGGTTCAATTTGTTTTTTATATTGTTAATCAACGGAATAACCAATCAAAAAGAGAATAAAAAAAAATTCTACCTAAAGCAATAAGCTATCGTTTACTTACGACAAAGAAGAACTTATAGTAACTTATAAGTGATGAAGTATTAAATACAAGAGGAATTATATAACATAAATCTTTGTTATTACCTCTACTTTTAATTATAATTTTATAATTTTCTTTGTAAATTGTAATATTTGTGATCAATGTATGTTGTTATACAATGATATCGAAAAAAAATTAGTGACATACACTACACCTTGTGCTTGTCGCCTTGAGACATATGATGTTAAATCTTACGCTCTTCAAACAAGAACACAGTAATGTGCACAGACTACTGTTCGGCAGCAGAAATAAAAGCTGATGTACCTAATCTGGTTAGATAGGTACCTAAACTCTCTCCGGCAACAGAGACCTCTCAACACACTTGGTATCAATACCAAGTTGTTTGGATTTGCATTGGAACATGCATAAAAACATTTGATCTTTGAAGCAACTGATGCAAAAAATACATATTAAAACATAACAAACTTGAATGTAATGATGTTAAACAAAGTTAAATATGTGAGCCTTTAACTCGTTCTATAAGGAACAGTTCGCTTCCAAATGCCACGAGTGCCCTATACACAGTTAATCTTCCGTGAAAATTGAGTGTCATAATAAATAAAATTACTCACAAAGGGGATTACTATAGTAGACAGTTTCAAAAATCAAAGCTTAGCCACCATTATGTGAGAGCAATAAATATTGGCGCAGTTCCTGTAAGCGAGAACGGACCGAAAAAATGCTAGTGCAAATGGTGACAATTTTTTTTTACAGTGGATTCAATTGAAGCGCATCGACATATCAATAACGCTCCGATTGTTTCCAATCAACCGTCGTTTTGTAAAAAAAAACCGCTAAAAAGTTTAAACCGGATATAAAATATAAACGGAAAAGTAAGACAGATTTATGTTGGTTCAGTTGCAAAGTAATTTACATTAAGAAAATCTGCGAAAAGAATAATGGTACATTAATAATTATATGAAGAATTATTAATTACTTTTTTATCTTTTCTAAATGAAGTATTTTAAATATTGCACATACATAAGCTAAAAAAATAGAGAAACCGATTTTTTAACATTATTATCTAATACTCCAAAAATTACAGCGCATTTTTTTACTTTACTAAGCGACGAGACAAGCCAGATGTACGCTTGATGATAAGTGACTTGCTTAACCATAACAAAGTTGCTCTAATTCTGATAATATAAACTACACCACATTGCGCTGATGGTCTTGAGACATGAGATGTTAAATCAGTATTTTCTCTAACTAAAACGCCCTTTAAACTTGAATACTGTAATGTTTCCTCACTACTGTTTGCTTAAAGAAATAGGTGTTGCAGTGGTACTTAATCTCCGGCAACAGATGCCTACCACTAATAAAACCATAACCAACTTTGATGCCGTGTAAATTTTTATCTCCCAAAAGAATTCTTTGATTTTATCGTGACATCCGTTTAAAGACAGTATAGTTCTAATACATTAATGCTATGAATCATAAACTCGTTTTCAAATAAAACACGTTACTTGTTAACAATTATTACAATTACTTTAAATAACATTTGGAAATGTAGTATAAAAGCAAACCCAACTCTTTGTATGTCATAGTTCTTGAACACGAACAATGAGACACCGGGCACGCGACTCCTTATTAAATTAACTATGAGGAAAACAAACCGGTTACTACCTAAAAATGTACAAACTTAAAACGTTCTTACTTTTCACATATTGCTATATACTTAGGATGTTTTTATACTTAAAGCCCTTATTTTTTGCTAGGGGAAAGACAGGAAAGGGTCTGGATTGCCACGCGCCATCCAGGTGGGAGTGTGATTCTCTTTTTTGTGCCGTATCGGTAAAAGGAAACGTTTTTATTCCCTTCGTAATTTATTGGCAACTCGTTTTGGTAAAGCAACATTTCCTGTTCAGTTTACTTAACGACCGTATTCAGTGAAATAAACAGTGAATGAAATTTATTTAACAGTTGAATTAACCGTAAAATTTTGCTGGTTTAAATTAAATAGCAATTATTATTATCGATTAGGTTATCTGTCAGTTGTTTGTCTAAGCTGTTGTTTGAAGGGCAATAATAATGTATAATTAAACATAAGTGACAAAATTAAATTTAATTACTTTAAAGAGTCAGTCTATACGCTTTTAAACAATAATTACTAATTTTAAGTAATAACTATAAATGAATTTAAACGCTTTTTTTACCTGGAACATAAATGGATTAAAGAATACTAGCTGTTCCCCGCCCGCTTTGCTGGTCATAACATCCATGCAACTCCTTTAGGATAAGAAATTTTGTAAAATCAATTCTTTGCTGACCGCTAAATGGCAGGAGCAATATCTCTATCATGTTTTGAGTGTTTACGTACAATAATTTCGGAGACCTCGTGATGAGTCGATGTATATTTAGATAAATCCTATATTTATATTTTTAATCGTTAAAACTTTTATGATTTTAATTAGATAATTTATATATAACTCAATTATAATAAGTATACATCAACCGATTTCTAAACTTAATTTTTAATTTAGATGCACGTAAGTTGTATTACAATTTGGCGTCTGTTAAAGTAGTAAGTAATTGTAATTTCACCTAAATTGATTCTAAACTGTATAAAACAAAAAAGTTACAACTGGCTTTACGAGCAATTAAATGAGGCAATTTTTTAAATTTTAACGAGCTTTATTTGATCATGAATCTGGTTATATTCAGGGCTTCGCTATTCCCCGTCGTCATTCTCATTTTTATTATCGTAATATTTTACCAATACTGTAGAATTTTTCTTTTGGTATATTTTAATATAGATAAACATGCATGAAAACTGTTTCGGGAGTCTAATTTAGCAATTTTGTTATAAATTTATTAATATCTCAAAATAACATCATTCTGGCCCTGAGACGTACTGTAAATAATAGAACCTTCAATTTTTTAATAACTGCGACATCTAGCGTCAAATTTTAAAACTTATATACGTTATTGCGTTCTTTATAGATGGGTGTAATAATACTAAGATAATATAAGGATTGGATTTGGTATGACTTAATTACCAAACCTTACCCTTAGTTCAAGACTACACACTATGTCATATTTCATAGTTTGGCCATTAAAGATAATAATGATTGTTTTTAAGTAATTAATACTTGTATATTAATACCCAGAGAGGCAACATGAATATTTAAAATCTATAATGGTATTGCTTGTTTTATACTTACAAATATTTTAACAAAATCCAAATAAAATTTTTCAAATAAGCTTAGATAGCTATGTACTTTAAGATAATAGCTTAGTTAACATTCACAGACTGGTAAAAGTTTATAAAGGGACTTGAATTAAATTTAATTTGGAAAGCTCGCATCAATATTATTAGTACATGTAATTAATAATCGACAATTTAATTACATCTTTATATTAAAAAGTGGTATATATTTGTTATTAACGTAAGTAATTTTTAGGGGTTTCACCAGCAGACTTCATTATATCATCTTTTGGGTTAGGACTCAGGGTCGGAGTTTTCTCATAATTTGAACCGTAGTTTAGGTGCCCGGGACTGGGTTTCAAACTACAGTTAGAAGCGGATTAACTACAGGCATGTGCTTTAATAGCATATCCGTTTAATGTACGTTTAGAATTTTGAGGATTTGTGGGATATTTGGCGTATAGATACTTTTGGTATAAGTTTATATTAAATTTATGAGCGATATGATGTGAATGTATTAATTCTATTCGTGTACCTGAGTTATTTTTATCTGACAGAATTATAACTATTATAGAAAAAAGGTTATTAGTAAGAGTTTTTACTAGTCTAGCACATGTGATTTTTATGTGAAATGTTCATAAAGTCTGTCATATGTTTTGTGGGTATCCTTTGTGTGCGTTGCTCTACAACTATAATAAATTATACACGCTGTACATATAATTATACAAGCAGAAATACTTTAAGCATCGCCCTCTCCATTGCCCGCTGTGTGACTCTGAGCTTGTAATCAAATCAAAAATGAGGAGATCCGCAGAAGAACTAGAGTCACCGACATAGCCCAACGAGACGCGAGGCTAAAATGGTAATGGGCGGAGCACATAGCTCGTAGAACCGATGGACGTTGGAGTCAAAGTGCTGGAATGGCAACCCTGCATCAGAAAGAGCAGCGTCGGCAGACCCCCATTAGGTGGACGGACAGAGGACATAAAAAAATCGCTGGGAGCCACTGGATTCAAACAGCGCAAGACCGTGGTTTGCGAAACACGTTACAAGAAACCTATGCCCAGCAGTAGACGTCCATCGGTTGAAATGATGATGATGATGATTCTTATTTCTATAAAAAAAAACATTAATGTTTTTAGTGACTTATAATGAAAAATATTTGCGAGTAAATATTAAATTTGAATGATGAGTAGTAAAATCTAATTTTTAACATTCGAACTCCTCATCGCGGAGTATTCAACTTACAGACAGTTAAACAACTCAATTATAATTTAAGCAGTAAAAATTTTGAATGAACAAGTACTCCGGGGCTCATTTTTACAGGCTTTCTTTTGCATAGAGTTGTTGCAAAAAGTTTTAATGAAACTGAACCGCGGTCACTGTACACGAAAAAAGTATTAATTGAAGCGTCCATTTATAATGAGCACTGCTAATTATTTTGGAAGTTCAAAGTATCTTAAAAAGATTCTGCTTAAAAAATACAGCAGATTTAAAGGAATTGTAGTTGAGATTACCGTGTTAATGTAAATATCTATATGAACTTTAGAGGAGATATAATTTAACCTTTTCTTAAAAAATTAAAAGATAGTGAAAATGAGAAAGATATTTTTTATATATCACTTGTAATTAAATTTAAAAGTAAAAAATTGTAATGAATCGTTACTCCCGAACTCAGATACTTATCTCCCAACAGTCTACGATCATTAATAAAATTGAAGTAAAACTTGAATAATACGCACAAGGGGAGGGTTGTTTTTGATTATGTTATGAGGTTTGAATTTCTTTATAAAATATTATATACAAAAACGAGACAGGATCTATTTTAAACATATGTTTCTAATTGAAATTGTGTCCTTAGAATTTCATAAATAGATGAATTAATTACACCAGGTCACATTATAACAAGAGATATAAATCCTAATCCGGTGTTAGGTCGGGAATAACTAAAGAGCGTTATCAAGAGTCCCTCTGACAATATGCTTGTGTAGACTTTAGATATTATGCGAGACGGTAAGCCTCCAGATTAAGGCAGATTTATGCAGGACCTCGATTGATCGTTAATATTCATCTATGGTTAGTAAAGTTAACTTTCAATTTGATTTGGATGGGTAATGAATTCATTAACTCTTAAACAAGTTTGTTTGATTGACAGGTTGAGCCTATTTATTCAAATAAATAATTTACTGTTAACATACAGGGGATGTTAGTTTATTATATCAAAGGAATAGGTTGTGTTTCTAAATTTTTTTAAATGATAATTATACCAAAAAGTATGTCCATGTTTATTCAATGGCGGATAGTTCCGGATTTATATCCGAAACCATAGCTTTTATTAAATCTCTATGGAATAAAATTAATTCTCATAGAAATTTGAGCAAGTTCCGATTCATATTTATCCATTTCATTAATAAGTGTTTGGATTCATATATATATATATATATGTGTGTGTGTGTGAAATATATTTTATGTAGCAATTGAGACAAAATGTTCTGAATTGTACCAAAATTCTTGACTTAGTCCAAGGCAATTTTTTTTTATTCATTTAGGCAACGAAACAAACCGGACGTTTATATGATGGTAAATGATACGCCCGTCCATAATAACGTGGCGCTAGTTAGAATTACGTACACTATGACATATTGTACTCGTCGCGTGAGACGTAAGATTTTGAATCTTTTTAACCTAGTAATTACACTACCTACAGCCCCTTTAAAACAGGAAAACAGTAATGTTTGATGGCAGAAATAGGTGTTGCGGTGGTACCTACCTAGACGCTCTTTGGTAATAGAGACCTACCAGTAGTATAAATTTTATTTGAGATGATTTTCCCTTTACAATTATAAAGTTTTTTATTATGTTTGAATGACATTAAAGATAGTTCTTTACATACGATTACTATTTGGAAATATTACATGTGAGCAGTTTCCATGATTACATTGTTAAAGAATTATTATAAAAAATTCTTAATAAAAGAAATATCTCAATCAATAAGATTATTAAAACGATAACAACCGCATATAAAATTATAGCTACTTTAAATAGCTTCAATGGTATACGCCGTGTAGAAACTTGGCAGACTTCATAAGTCTGAAAAGGAAGTACATTTGTAATGAATAAGTTTCAACTGAATATAAAAATGCAATTCGTATAACTGCATTTTTAAATTACGATATTTCTAGCTGTATAATAAAGCAAATATAATTGTTATTTACGCAATAAATTCTTTTAATATTATAATTAAGCTGGATATAGGTTTCTCAAAAAAATGGATTGTTACATGGGGTAGTTGTCGCAATAGTAACTAATAATAATGGTAACTGTCACTATCGAGCTTTCTCTAAAATAACTACTTCGTGTGTACTTTCGTGTATGCATTGTGAGAATATAATTTAAGTGATACTTTATCAAATGGACTTATTGGGTTATGTGTACTTGATTTATTTGAAACGACTGTAAAAACTTTAATATTAAATCTTAATTTTTTGCGTCCAGTGAGAATTATTTTCTAATCAAACGTTCAACCACTAACCACTGTTTCTGCAGTATAACTTTCAATGAAAAAAGAAGTCCTTGTGTTTTCAATGAAAAAGCATTAATTGCTGCGGTAATTTTTAATGAAGCGGAATTTATTGCTATCGCTTTCGAAGTGATTTCTTTCGCCATAATTTCCTTACTTTAGATATACTTATATTAATTATTTACCAAACTTAAGCTTCTAAATATTCTCTGTGTTGATTATAATAATAGTTTTTGATTGAATAAAATTTTAAAAAATAACAGCCTGTATAAAAATTTATAAATTTAAAGAATGTTTAAAGAAACAAGTACCGTTTCTAATACATACAGATGTGATTTTTTTTTTCAATTCATGACTTTGTATAAAGCCTAAATATATATCTTAATTAGTTGTTCCCCACCCGCTTTGCTGGCTGTAACGCCCCCGCAACTTCCTTTGGATTTTTTTTTGTAAAAACCTATTTTTAGCTTTCATTTAAACGGCACAAGTAATATCTCTACCAAATTTTGAGTGTTGACGTCTAATTTTTTAGGAGACCTCGTGATGAGTCAGTGGAAAGAAATAAAGAATTTCCATCACTAAGTTCATAACAATAGAAAATGTCAGTGTATTCTTTATTACTGTAACCCGCCATTAAAATTAAATTTATTTGGTATGGAAAAGATAAACTATTCAGAATTAGGAAGACAACAATAACGTACATCCGCCCACGAAAGTAGTTAAATTTTAACTGTCGTACTGATTCATTACCTAAAGTGTTTTTTTTTTCTAAATTTTAGAAACTTTATGTACTTTCTTATACCTTGTCGGATAGGTAGTGAAGACAGGTACTTATTTATGTACTTTATACGTATTTTTTATATATTTTTTTTTAAGATTAAATAAAAATGTAAGTACGACGCCTCTAAGCGATGATTATTGATTTAATTTAATAAAACAATAATTATAACATTAAAATTTTTGTAGGAAGAAGTAAGAAATATAATCATCGAATTTTTTCCTAGAAAATCAGGAATTTTTTGAAAAATATTTAAAAAATGAATAACTCCAGAACCATATTTTTTGTAGGGGATATTCCTAACATAGATAGATAGGATACGAGCTATACTTTAACCCCTCCAGATTTTTTACACCTATTACCTTTCACCCTGTATATAGAAAATAAAATATAGCAAGTTATAGACATTATACTATAATTGGTGTTCCGAAGTCTATAATTGCTGATTAAATAAAAATTTTGTACATAATAAATAAGAAAGGGTTGTTTTTCTATAGGGTGGCGCAAAAGTAATCCTCATATCAGAAAATGCTATAAATTTTGCCTTCCACAAGAAGAATCAAAGTTTTTCATTTTTTTT
Organism: Ornithoptera alexandrae; assembly: GCA_029030555.1. Taxonomy (NCBI): domain Eukaryota; kingdom Metazoa; phylum Arthropoda; class Insecta; order Lepidoptera; family Papilionidae; genus Ornithoptera; species Ornithoptera alexandrae. The sequence continues at coordinate 1,412,201 of JARDVY010000064.1, read as the reverse complement.
AAATTACAGCCAAAAAACATCGGAAGGTTATTTTTGCGCCACCTTGTATACCTTATATATATATTTATAAGCTATGATGGTGTTTCACGTCAATGTAATTATGAAACGCGAATTAAATTACATTTCAGCCGCAAATGTTTTAATTATTAAACGTATCTGTTATTGAACAATTAACAAAGAATCGAGCCGCGTTTCTTATAATGGACAACTTGAAAGCGATATTTACTGTTTATCAACGAATAAAATGATGCTATAACGAGGCTTTAAGCTTTGATAGATGATAACTTTAATGCGGATGTACGAAACAGTGATATCATATAAAATTATACTGATTTACAACTCGCACTCTTACTGATGATTTTATTTCCAGTTTGAACGTAATCATGAATTATCAAATCATGGAATGGATGAACATCTCTGTTTATTGCCGGTAGTACGATTATATACATATCGAATAAGACAGTAAGATATAACGTTTACGTTCTATGTTTTCAAGTTTTATTGTATGATTTTTAAACTAGTTGTAGATTTTTCTGAAACTTAGCTCCTGCTGTTTATACTGCGTAGTTTTTGTAAACTTAATTGAACATCAAATAGTATGCATAAACGCTATTATTGTCGAAAACTTTGCAAATCATATATAGTAGTTTCTGATTTCGTTCAACTACAAAAAACTATAGTGACCTATATTGCTGTAGTCTGTAAAGTTTTTGTGTTAACTTGGTAGATCATCGTATTCGTGTTAGTGGTAGTTCGTAGTTACCGAGTTTCACGTGAAAGCGTTTTATATTTTGAAATGAACGCTGCATAATCAAAAGCTTGTTAAGTTTCGCACGGAGAGTTGTACTGTGCTTTTTATAACCGAGAACCTCGTTTGCGCTAGTGCTTCTACTGTTTACACTTGAACTTTTCATTGAAATGCGATAGTTTATATATTTAATACATTTAAAAGCGTTATAAGCTGTAACAGTGTATAAATATAGGGAATACGTTCGGACTCATTATTACAGTCATTATTATTTTAATAAGCACATAAATTTTAAAGTAGTGTTTATATTGTTTATTTTCCATACAAAAGCAGGATAGAGGCATCTTATATATGTGTATATAACCATTAATATTTTTTTATTTGATTAGTGGATTAATTAAACTATCATCAGTAAAAAAAATTTCATTACATTACACAATAAATACATTTCATAAAATTGAGAATATTTTCTTGACATTTGAATATAGATCGCTTAAATAAAATATTATATTCAAAGAGTTATTTCCTGTCACTCTATCTGAGTTATTAGAAAATCTGTTGCGACTTTTCTATATTGCGACAAAGTTAAAAGTCAAGAGTGATATATATGCTTGAAAGGCTTCGAAGCTTTAAATATTCGCCGGAAATCGTTTCTCATTTTTAATATTAAAAGTTACGATTTCATTTTGAAAATCTAAAGTACTTTAGATATTAAAATAGCATGAACTCATCATGCTTATTTAAGAGATTAAAAAGTATTATAAACTCTTTGGAAGGTTTGAAAAGGAAACTCATAGCATTAGCACAACGTAATAATATTATTATGAATTCGCTTAACTTTTTAATATGAACTTGATTACTAAATATTTTAGTAACTTATGATCTATAAGTAATATACATTTATAAAGATTAAATTGACAAATGGCAAATTTTTATAGTTCAAGCATTGGATATCTCTAAATTAATACTTTTTATTGTTAAGTTTTCAATATCAGTGTATTGGAAACTTAACAATCGAAACCTACAAACAACAAAATAATATTTGTTTAAACTATGACATATTTGTTAAAAAAACATTTGGTCATATCTAAGAAAATAGTCTTAAGGAGTAGTTAGATACGATATTATTAACATCTAGAATTATTATGAAATCGTTATATCAAATATCCCTTATCATAAATAATCGTTATGATAAGATGTTTGGCTTTCGCATCCGATACCTTTGGCACCTGTAACAAACAATAAATATTATTAGTTTTATAACTTTTTATAATAAATAACACAGAATTTGCTAACTTTGTAGAAAGAGCTTTAAATATTGAAATACTTATTATTTCTAAACGAATAATTTTAACAAAAAAACATGTATGTTGCTATTATGATAAACTACTATTTTAATGATAAACATACTTTACAACTGTATTTTTATTACTATATCTATATTGTATCGGCATTGAGATTTTTTTAATTGGATTGTCAATTATGACGTTCAACTAGCTCAATATGAAGTCGACACATTATTTATTTATTCTCGTTACAAGCCTTAAAAAACATTAACATCAGACTAACGTTAATAAAGGAATTATAATTGTTTAGATATGAAGCCATTCAAAAAAAAAAAATCTTAACTATAACATTTTTAAATCATGATTGTCTGGTGATTACAGTTGCTGGAAACCGTCTAGGCTTCGAACTTAACTGTTTCGATATATTTTTTAATTTAACGATACTAATTAAATACTCACTTCATGTAATATCTGTAACAACGTGGCGCTAGTTAGGATGATATACTACATAGTGCTTATATCTTTGAAACATAAGATGTTAAGTCTCCGTACCCCAGTAATTTCACTAGTTACAACGCTCTTCAATCTGTAACACAGTAATGTTTGCACACTACTGTTTGACGGCAGTAATAGAAGCTGCGGTGGTACCTACCTAAACGATCCCTGAAAATTTCTAATACATTATCTTCAGTTCTAATACATTAATGCTATGAATCATAAACTCGTTTTCAAATAAAACACGTTACTTGTTAACAATTATTACAATTACTTTAAATAACATTTGGAAATGTAGTATAAAAGCAAACCCAACTCTTTGTATGTCATAGTTCTTGAACACGAACAATGAGACACCGGGCACGCGACTCCTTATTAAATTAACTATGAGGAAAACAAACCGGTTACTACCCAAAAATGTACAAACTTAAAACGTTCTTACATTTCACATATTGCTATATACTTAGGATGTTTTTATACTTAAAAATCTTTGTTTTTTTGTTAAGGGAGCAGACAGGAAAGGGTTGGGTTGCCACGCGTGAACAAGATGGGAGTGACTTCCTACGTGTCTAACATTTCAAAGCGATAATAAAATATGATGTAGTGTATATTATCCTAACTAGTTTCAGATTGTTATAGTTGAACATATTGCATAAATTAAAAAAAAATATATGAGTCATAGCGTATTCGCAGTGACACATTTCGCGTTGCATCTTATAACTATGGTACATAAGAGGGGTCAAATCGTCCAGACACCCCCCGGACCTGGCTTACTGCGTATACTCGGACCCGTTGTGCACACAAAACGCAGACGTTATATAACAGCGTTACACAAAAACTTTAATAGCGCGATTCAGAATACAGTATAAATAGTAATGTTCGTGACGTCAACGTTTATCTGTACTCTCCAGCGCATAGGGATTTTATCAGTACCATTTCTATGTATATAATTAAGTCTTATAACTATATTTTTCGTCTAGGTTTAGAATATTTAAAATATAAATTTAAGTATATTTTGATATTTTAAGTACTTGTTAATAAATATAATTTGGCAATATTGATTCATTTAATTTTATTCTTTCAATATGTCAACACCTAATTTAACAATGAACAGAGCGCTGATATAACGGTTATTTATAATACTTTGTTTATTGCAAGGTTTTAAATAGTTTTTATCTTTTACACACTTTCTTTTGCTTCAATGTTGAATCCTAAAAAAATATTATAGATGTAGAGTTCTCCTTTTGTGTGTTTACCAAAAAGTGCAAACAATTGAACTTAAAATCTTTAATATTTTTTATTGTTTCAAGCAAAGTATTTTTTTTTTGGAAGGTATTATTAATTTATTAAAATCGGAAAGAGGTCGTAATTAACCAGATCTCTCTGGCTCTTCTAATCGAAATAATGAAAAGAATCGATGTTTACTTATAGTAGTATCCTAAAAATTTGTCCATATAACAAAATGATAGCATATTTTAATTTAGTGCTGTTACAATACGAAAGCCTCATTTAAAATGATATTCATTCATTCATTAGGTGCCCTCTTCAAACTGAAGATTGGTGATCAGATTGTGAAAACCAACTCGATCATCAGCGATTCTTTTTCTGATGGTATTTAAACCCAGTCCATTCCTTTATCTCATCAAACCCTTTGTAGCGCTGCACCAGGTGTATGTTTTCTAGGAATTTTGCCCCAAAGGATCAACCTTGGGAAGTCATAAACGTATCCTCTTTGAAGGTGTCCGAAAAATGCAATCTTTCTTTGCATGACGGTTGTCATCAGCCTGCGTTTGCAGTTAGCTCTCTCAAGGACTCGAGCATTGGAGACAAACTGCTTCCACGTGATACTAAGCATTCGACGACAACATTCCTTTTTTAAAGTCCACATCTCACAACCATATAAATGATATAGATATCTTAATTACTACGATAAATGCTTTTAATGAAGGTAATTACTAATTACACTAAATAGCACAATTTCTTTGCTTAAATAAATACAAAAAAATATATATACGAATTTAGACCCTTATTTTGAAAATTATTTCAATTAAAACTTTAGTTTAGTTTTAGGTGCCTTAGGATAATTGCACAGATTGTTATCAAGGACAATACTGAACCACGTGGTGATTTATTTTCTGCTATTGAACGTAGGAAGCGAAAGAGTTGTTTAGCTCTCGTGATGGTTGCAGTTGTGTTGTCGTCTGATAAAATTTGCTTTTAAAAATTAATATATTAAAAATAACACATTATTTATTTTGAATGACGATCTCTTGATTTCATTGTCACTAGCCCTTTAATATAAACTAAATATAGTGGTAGTAGTAATAAATATAAAAATTTTTTTTCGCAAAAGGAGTCAGAGCGTATACACAGTGGGGTAGTCTATCCGGATTGTCCGGTTCAGACGGAATTCGCTATGCAGTAGCCAAACACAAACAGAAGTTAAATCATCCAGACACCTCCTGAGCCTGGTTCACAGTGTATACTCGGACTCCTGAATGTTCAATGCGAAATCAAAACTAATGTAGCAAAGCCCCGAAAAACTTTAATAGTGCGATTTAAAATGAATCTATTTATAAACAAAGAAGTTTGTGTATTGACAAGGAAATATGTGTTTTATGTACTGGTAATAAGATTTATTTTTTAATGAAGATATTTCTAATTTTTAATTCCAGTACCCGTACACGTAAAATAATTCTGAACATGTTTTAGAAAAGATGTTTTATTTATATGCGGTTAGGGTTTAAATTACATATATTTAGAATAATAATGAGTAAAAGCCCTTTTGTCTACAATTTTGAAAAAAACTCATTATGCGTATACGTTGTAAAATGTAACTTAATTATATTGGAAGATCACAGTAAAGATGATGGTAACGTACAATCGATAATGTACTTATTCGATTAGCGATTACTACTTTCTTAGAACTTGTTAACGAAACTGCCATTATTATGCAAATTATAATTAATTTTTTTTTTTATATTACAATAAATACTAAGTTTTTAGGGGTATTATTTGTTTCTTACCTTCTGAATCAAGTATAGTATTTTCTTATTAATCGGTTTATGTTGAATGGATAAATAAATTATTTATTTGTTTTTTATAACTAATATAACTATAAAAAGCTTATCCTGATAATTGTAATATTAGCAAAAAAATTATATAACTTTACTTAAATGTTATTTTTGTTTTATTTACCGATTTAGTTTTACCGATTTATTTTCATTCAAGAGAGATTTTTGATTGTGGCTGTTCGTTACGCCTGTCACTTTACGAAGTTGGAGGTGACCTATGAATATTAAGTTTAGTACATGTAAGCAGTAAAAAATAATATTTCATGTGAGTGAGGTGTCAAAATAATCATGTTAATTTTATTTATAGTAAGTGCTTTGCAAAGTGAGCCGAAAGAAATAGTAATAGTCCTAAGCAGCTACTGGATGCGGGCAGATCAGGAAAGGTCGGTATGAGCATTAATCGTAGAAGTCTACGCCCTGTTATGGACGTCTATTGACTGATGAAGATGGATTTTAGGCTATCCGAGTTTTTCGTTATGTGTAGTTATATTGCTAATTTAAGTCATTAAAGGGTCCCCTTAATGATCGCTATTGTTATTTAATTACCATCATGTTGAATCATTTAGTCCAAGTTAATGTTAAATCGAAGACGAAAGTATTTAAGACGAAACTAGACGAAATTATTACAATATTTAATTTTCTCTTGTAATTTAAATTACTTATTGGTTAGGATATATTACACAGTTGACATATTGGTAGGAACTCTTGATATAGAAACTAAACGTACGAGCAAATTTACGTAAAATCAAGACATACTACATGGTTCAGGATTTTGGTACTTAAAACTAATGGTATCTAATGTTAATAATAAGTCATCGTCTTTGTTGTTTCACCACATAACAAACCAGCATAACTCAGAAGTTATTCTAACCTTATGTAAACCTTATCGTCGTACACATAAAGCGTATTATTTGAATGGTTTTAGTAAATACTGAAACATAAACAGGTATCCGGATAAACATAACGGCATGCTTGTTCCAAAATTAACCTTACGTATATGGGATAAAATACATATCACCATTACATAAAATACATAGATCTCTTACCAAAACGTTTCCTTGTGTGTTCTGCAACGCGCTATTGAAGTTCTTGAAGCCTGTCCTATATAAGGTTTGGAAATTGTATACGCCTATGAGAGTCCGCGTATGCACAGGAACCAGATTTGAGGGGTATCTGGAATATTTAACCTCTCTTTGTGTTTAGATTTTAATGCTGTGCGATTTTCGTGTGCCCTCACTATCGGGGGCGCACAACCCCACTGTGTATACATATTGACTCATTTTGTATTACACAAAAATTTAATTTATGTCTTATGTTTTAAATTAGATATTTTTATAACTGCTAAGGTAGTAAAATATATACTTTAAAAACTTTATCAAGTGTTATCAATATGGTAAATATTATTAATTTAATGATATTACAATAAAAAAAATTATGATCGTAAGCGCAGTTTTGTTATTTATGACGAAGCTTATCATCCGCTTGAATTATATTAGTTGCACGTGGTGATAAGTAGCAATGATGTGGTAAGTGAAGCGTGCTCGCTCAAAATATCCCAGCACTCATACGTATCTCATAAACTAAATATTGTCTTTTTTATATAATAGTGGTTAATCTTGGTTTCTAAATACGTTATAAAGTATCGCTTTAATAAAAAGTAAAAATTCATAAATAAAATTAAACCTGCAATATGTATAAATTTTGATATGAAGACAATCGTGATATTAGTTTTTTTTTATAATCTTTATTTATTAAATATTACTATGAATGTCTGAAACAAATAGAGGTTGGTATTCATTTTAAAAACATTTCAATATTCGTTGGAAGTTTATCTTAATTAATCAAATATCTCGATAATTTCAGTTTGAAATTCTTCTGTTAATTATATAACAATGCCCTCTACCGACATGAAAATTGTTTAGAAGTAACAGTATTGGAAATATTTTTGTCGAAAAAATATACTTATTCATACCATGTACATTTTAAAAATCAAAATTATTTAATCAAAACTAGTTTTAAAAAAGTTCTCAAAAATAATTTATCGTGTCTTTCAGTATAAGTCTGATTAATCTTTATTATAAAAGCATTCATAAAGAAATATTAATAAAGCACAACAATGAATGTTAATTATTATTAAGGAGCATTGCAATCAGTCAGCAAAATAATGTTTTAGTTTTTACAAGTTTTAGTTTTTACCGCCATCTATTGACAAAATGTGGAGGAAATAATTGTTTATCAATTGTTTTAACACCTCGATTAACGTATCAAAAATTAAACAAAATTTATTGATGTAACTAAAATTGTCAACACAATTATAACATTGGAAATGTTAAAAAATGATTGTAATTATCATTTTAATTAAACACTTATTTAACTGTGAGATTAATTTGCAATCAAGTTTTAAATCACGCTATCAAAGCTTATCTACGCTTTGAGAAGATAGCGTTAGTGTAGGCTCGCTATAAAACGAGTCCGTGTATACTTAGGAAGTCCGGGACCTTCGAGGGAGTCGGGTTTAATTGTCACATAGGTGCATATTTGTATGTACGAAGTACCAACATATGCAAATACGATTAAAATTGTTGTGCGTTGACTGTGAAAACGGTCGTCCCCACTAAAGTATACAATTTGACTCTGGATTTTTTATTCTATTTATAGACAAAAGTTACCTTTTTTATGGTTATTGGGTGGCAAATCTAAAAAAAACCTGTTTCTGGGGAGAGGGGAGAAGGGAGCTGCCACATTGTGCTGCACATCACTTAGTGGATAAGGAGAGACTCCACATTCAAGGCTCACGTCCCCGAAAACCCTTTTAATCGCCTACGACAGGCCCGAGACTACAGGGTAAAGTTAAGTACTCTACTCGTACATATGAAATTGAAAAGGACTGCATCCGGTCGGAAAATTATTGTTTATTTTTCTCTTTTTAATTTGTACATAAAAATTATTCCAAAAAATATGTTTGCATACACATAATTATGAAATTGATATTGTCTATGTATAATATTTATGTTAAAGATATTTTATAGTTTTAAGTATTTTGTATTTCACGCCTAGAATTTTTTTTAGGTATCACGAATTTCAACTATATACTTACTGTTTCACTTAATGTTACGATGTTACAAGTTTATTTTTTACTTAACAAATGATGATGGTGTGGCTGCCCATGAAAATGTGGCGCTATTTAAAATGATGTACATAACACCACAATATGCTCGTTTCCTTAAGACGTAAGATTTTTAGTCTCATTATGCCAGTAATTTCAGTGGCTACAGCGCCGTTCAAACTAGGATACAGTAAGTTTAAGTAGAAGGATAAAGTAAGTCTGCACACTATTCTTTAGTGGTGAAAATTAGAGCTTCGGTGGTAGCGACCGAGTTGGTCTCCGGCAATAGAGACCTACCACGAATTAGAATATTTTGTATATATTGAGATTTATTGAGATGATTTACAGCTATTTTAAAGTAGACTATATAACACATTATGTAGAAAAAGCAGTTAAATGTTATAAGATACAAATACACGAATACCACAAAATGTTGAGAATGTAACGCGTACGAGTCAGTTACATTTGTTTGTTACAAAGATGGATGAATGTTTTAAAATTCCACGGAGTCTTTTAGCTTCACCAAAATATGCGGATTTCGCATTCACAAAGTATAAACCAACCCTTCTCCGGGTTGCCAAAGACATATGAGTGTACCTTGTTTCTACTTTGTTTATTAAATTTATTACTTCTGCCGAGATGTCACAAAGGCCGCTTTTTTCGTGCTCATGCGAAATATAACCCATTCAAAAGTATTTATATGACAAATATACATGCGTATGTTTATTTTATTTGACATCTCATCGTACGGACGTGAGTGTAACTTGGAAACAGCTGAACTGTAAGAATTTTTTCTGAAGGTGATCTGACCGAGTAAGTCTAAGAAAAATCTACTCAGCCTTTTGAGAATGGCATCGCATAATTTATTTAATATTTTAGTGAAGAATTTTGCAGTCCTTAAATCTTCTTAATGACTTCTATTATTAATTAAATAAATAGTTGTTTCAAATATCGCTACTTGTAAGATTTTAGTATGTTCATTTGAACTTGCTTACGGATAATGTAATAAACTACTATGTTGAGTGGAAACTTCTAGAGCTGGATATGTTTGTGACTGAGTGCGCGACAAACAACTTTTAGAGGAATTGTTTATTACAATTGGTTCATTATAGTCTTCCTCGATCCTATCTTTGGCCGGTTGCCATATCGCTTGTTTTAAATAGGGTTGTCTAATATACACGAGGGAGATAAGGTTAACTGTTTAAACACGGAATATTGTTATATTTATAATACAGGTTTGTGGGATACGGTTGAGTATCTTGCCTCACGATAACATTATTATACTTGCAGTTCTAATACAGTCAAGGGACACGTGTTATTAGCTAAGAACGAACCATTATCAGCGTGATATTGTATAATTAAATTTAGGTTATATTTTAACGTTTGTAATATTTAATGATATCTCTAATCCGTTGATTGCGAAAGCTTTCGACGGGTCAGCCCTGTTTCAGCGATGTTCCCGAATTTGTTTTATCCAAAGCTCGGCGACGCTGTGGCGGCGACTAACTTGTATTTTCATTTAGCTTTTACGAGCACAAACGTCGCCATAGAGCATTTTTAGGGCACACATGTAGAATATCCCTTAGGTTATTATTTTGATCTTGTTACGGGTTACAGCGGTAGCACGGTTCATAAATTGAATGTATTTGTTCGTCTGAATTTATAGATCGCAATGAAGTATAAATAGGTTTATTTGATCGGTAAAATTTACTCAACTTCCCGGTTAATAATAACAACTACTTTCTTTTATTAATAAGACATCAATTTCTTATACTAGGTGTTAGGAGATCGCTTCCGAAAACGAAGACAGACGATAGTACTAATGACACCTTTGATGATGGGACAGAAAAAAATCGACCGTATTTAAAAAAAAAAATCATATTTTTAAAACGTTTTATTAGCATTATTTACGCTCCATCATGTTAGTACAGCTATATGAAAGGACAGTTTCATGAAAAATAAAATAATTACTTTACTAAAAAATAATCCAGCAATGAAACACAAAATCAAAAACGGCTAATTCTCGGATCAACGAACGCATAGTAGGCGCGGCCGGAACTCGAGATGTATCTGGTTTCAATTTGAACATTATTTCATAGGGCCACGGAGCATTTAGATTGCGCGCCCGGGAGTTCGTTGATCCGCGCATTAGCTGTTTTTGATTTTGTGTTTCATTGCTGGTTTTTTTTTTAGTAAAGTATGTATTTTTCATGAAACTGTCATTTTATTTAGCTGTACTAACATGATGGAGCGTAAATAATGCTAAACGTTTTAAAAATATGATTTTTTTTAATCGGGATCGCTTTTTTCCGCCCCATCATCAAAGGTGTCAATAGTACTATCGTCTGTCTTCGTTATCGGAAGCAGTCTCCTAACACCCAGTATAAATTTATGCACGTAAAGATAGATAAAAATAGATGTCGATTTACTTAATTCGACAATAATTTTAATCATTAATTAATCATTAAAATGTGGAAATTGCAGATATTTTGTTTGAATTTTGACAAAGCATACTTTTGTTAATACAATTTTGAATTCGGAAAGGGCCACCGAATGTCCCGAGCACGTGGACAATTTCGGTGACGCGGTGATTAAAATTGTTAGATAAACTTTTTGATCTTTTTACTCCCACTCCCACTTGCCGAAAATAAATCTCGTTTGCGTAATTATTAAATATTAATCATTTCGCGGGCGCCAGCTTTATTTAGATATTTCCGATGGTTTAATGTATAGGTTTACTTGAAGCTTAAAGTATTAAATTAATTTTATATATATATAAACCTTTTATAAGTAAATATGTCTATGTAAAATTAGTTTTGTTGACTTATGATTTTCGATTTAAGATTTTTAACAAGTTTTTTTGTTATTGGCTTCACAACACTGTATTAATAGTACGTTAGACGAAATACAGCAACAAAAGACAGTATATTATTATCTTTGAGTTTTAAATAATGTATTTAAATATACTATCAATAAATATAAGAAAAGTAACTATTATATCTGTAATTTAATGTAACAGTGATAAATCTGATCTAAGACATATTGAATTTTTTATAATAAGTAAGTATATTGCTTACCCATTCTGTTGCTGCGGCTGGTTCTCATCGGCTTCGTTGCTCACGATGGATTCTAACATCTGTATCTTCAACATTGTAGATCATCACATGACACTGAGCTTCCTTATCACTTATTAAAAAGATTTTAATTCACATTAAATCCTCCATCAAACTTCAGTTCACCGTGCCATCAATCTGAAAAGAAGTAGGATGTGTGAATAATTTATTACATTAACAATTTAAGGAGATATTCCTTCATGAGTAAAAATATGCAGTTTAATGATTTTTAACTTATAAATGATATTAATTATTTTTGTAAATATGATACAACGAAATGCATCTGGAAAAATCTGCACTAGTGCACGCGACCGAGTTCGACGTGTGAGTAAGATTCAACAGTCCAACTACCTAATTTTGGGATCAAGTAGGTATTGGGCCCAAAACCCAAAGCTAGGTAGTTGGTGGAACCGTCAATTGGAAAGGATGAGGGTTTGTCCTTTACAGGTACACATAGACCAATCCTCACTATATGGACCTTATTATTTCATTAAAAGGAGGGTCGAGGGATTCGAGCAGGCCCGGACTGTCCTTACGGGAAATTCTGACGAACGCCGGAAAGCTACCTGTTTTATATTACTCTTTTTATGAATATGAAAGCATGAATCTGTTTAATATTATCTTACTATTAATCAAATTCATATATTATTTAACAATTTTTCATAAAAGTAAAAAAGGAAGGGCAGGAAAAACGATTACTGTTTAGCATTACGTAGTCATATAAAGATCTATTTTATGAAGGTCACACCACACAGTGACAGTGCTGATAAAGGTCCAGATGATCTTATATCGTGCAGATATTTCAAATTAAATCATTATATTTGTACTTGTACGCATTCTTTAATATATATTTTATTTGAGCAAATATGGACTGAAAGCAATTAACAGTGCGGTTCTGGCTGGTCAGGTACACATGTTTGTAGAAATTGGTAAGTGGGGTGCTCTAAAAAAATATTTTGGTTTGTTAGGGACGGGGTGTAAATGTATCCCAAACCTTTTTCCTTACGAATAATGAGGTATGTGTAAAGCACCCAACTTTTATATATACCCGATCAAAGAACAAAGCCTATACAGACTATCAGGTAAACAATTGTCTATGTATAAAAGTGTTTATAATTAATCTATAATGGCGAATTAAATAAATGCAATTACGATTAATTAATAAGTGAAATTTATACTTTGTCTGATGTAAGTAGTATATTAGCACATCATTATTGAACTCTAGCGTTCGTTATTATTATTTTTTTATGTGAATGTGATAAAAAAAATTTATTTGAACTAATAAAAGCCTGATAAAAATATCTATCACTACACAAAATAGATTATATTTATGACGTCGTTGTGTTATACTTGTATAAAGATTTTATCTCGCTTAAGTCATGTTCATTAACGTTAATTGGTAGCAATAATAATACTGTTAACAACGATTACTTAGTGTCGAATTTCAGTCAATTTCAGTATAAGAGATATAAGTATGATGGTATTTTCATCATTCAACATTATATTTTTATTATATTTCTTAAATAATTCAGCTTGCTTTAGCGGAAAAAGGTAAAGGAATTTAAGATTATTAAAGATAATGAAATAAAGCGATGTTGTATTAATCTTATTTAATTTGTAAAGATTTTTTAATACCGTCTAAATACTTTCTTAAAACTTTCTTGTAAATTAATTTCATTAATATACGAAAATAATTGTGTTCTCATTACTACCAAAACAGTGATATTCGGATTCGTTTGATCTCTTAGTATTTGCTAGGAAATCAAGTAAATATTGTGTTTTCGTACAAAATCCCTCCGTACAATATTTCTATGGCGCGATGCGAAGATAAATATTTCAAGATGCAGGATCTTAAGAAAATATCTCATCAACTTATAGCTACTGACGCTTCGCGGATCTTCCCAGTTTTAATAACGATAAGAGACGTGAGTAGTAATTTTAATTTTTTTATACAATGAAGCGACGAGATGAGCGAGACGTTTACCTCATTATACGCTCGCCCATAACAAAGTAGTGCTGGTTGCGATGGTATACACACTACCACATTGCGCTCGTGGCCTTGAGACATAAGATGTTAATTGTCATTATCCCAGTAATTTTACTAGCTACAACCCCCTTTAATTCGAAACACAGTAATGTTTGTACAGTACTCTTTGGCGGCAGAAATAGGAGCAAGAGACCTACCACCAGTAAATACACTCTTAACAGACCTTGAATAATATATTTTTCATAGAATAAATTCAAATAAAAACAAGGACTCAAACAACATTGCTATTTTCCTGTTACACTCGTAATTATCTTATTTACTTATGGATATTTTTTTTTCGTTCTTATTCATCCCTTTTTTATCTTACGGTATCATCAACCACCGGCCCAAGCCGTAGTACTACGCTATTATTCAATGGGTACTCCCTTTTATGACGTCATTTTCGGATCCATTGTTTCCTTATCCTTATTTAAGTATGTTTCTAACTACCTGGCTGCCGGTTTGAATTGTACCGAAACATTTTTTGTTTACTATTTCTGAAACGCGCTTTTAAAATATTTTGGGATAGTTCATATATATTACAGGAATATTGTGAAGCGTGGGAGGGGTCCAACTCTACGGTGTAATTGCGGTACCGTTGGACTGCAAAAACGTTTGGCAAATGGTGAAGTGCTTATAAGTATGGAACCAACATCGAATGGCAATACCCTGTGTGATGAGGAAAGTGAGGCGCATAGCGCCCGAACCCACCGCCGTAGAGACTTTGACTCCTTTTTGTAGTCCTAAATGTTTCAAGAGTAATCTGTCTTGCATCAATTTTATTATGATTCGTTTACTATTTTTGAACTTCTTTTTTCATTTAGTATTTGCAAAGCTCTTGGAAATATAAAACACTTTTTTTTCTTACGTAGTCGATTTTACACGTACACGATCCATCATGAGCTGATAGACGTCCTTAGATGGATATAAGTCTTTCCTAAAGATCCCCACATCGATCGGTCTTGCGTTGCTCGCATTGCCGGGTATCAGAGGCCGTCGTTTGAAGCGGTCCATATGGGAGGATTCCGGCCATGTTAAATGCGGATTGAGGGGAGCCAGAGCCTCGTTTGTTAATTAGCAGGGAGCACCACGAGTAGGCGAAGTAGTCTTGGGTCCCGTGACTTGTGCGGAACTCCTTACACCCTCATTTATACGATTGTTATATACTAATAGCATGTTATACATTATGAACTGTAGACGGTATTCTTTGTCTATCATTATCAACATCATTATATCTTCTTCAAACTAAAGGACACTTACAAATTATTCAAACCTAAAAGTTTACAGAACCGACAGTCTTCTCGTGATTTTCGGTCGTTGAATTGTACATGAAAAATGAGGTAATAAATCCATAACTCCTAAACATTAATGGACACAATCGTAAGCTTTCATTTAGCCTGTCCGTCGCTATGAAAGTTTTCTAATCAGCGAAGGAAGTTTGGATCCGTATGCTCGCTATTTATGTTAGAAGTTTTGAACTTATGCTTTTACGGAAACAACAGTTGGTGTAATACCTGCGAAATATATACGTGTATATTACATTGTTACATGTTGTGATATTGGCTTAGAAATTACATAAACTTGTTACTAACTCGTAGGTAAGATTTTTTAAACTTAAACTCTTAAAATTACCTAACGGCATTTATTGTATATCTAACATTATTTCGCTTTGGCTAATCATTTACATACATAACAACGCCGCGTTACTCCTACCTGTGACCTTTGTTAATAATTTAGATTTAACATAAGTAATGTAATGTTGTAATGAATAAATACGTTGTATATAATAAAATAATATTAATAATATTGATTTAAATAACTGAGGCAGTTTTTTTATATATTTATTTCTAATTTTCCCTGATTATTATATATCATTATATCTCATTATATCATTATTCAGGGCTGTACCTTATCCTATTATTTACATTTGCTTACATCATATGCACTACTAATTTATATAAATTTTTTTCTAATATTATTTCTATTTATATATTTAGGCTGAGGCAATATTGAGTACTTTGGTAAAAAACATGTTAATTTAAACAAACGTTGCATAATTTAAAGTAAAACAACTTTTTCATAAATATAACTTTAAAAAAGAGGAATTTTACTTCAAATATTTCATTCGTTGCCAGAAATAATATTTTAACGTTAAGCGCCTGTCGCTGACATCAGGCAACGTTGTGACATGTCGGATGTGCTAGTGAGTTTTTTACAGTTTAATTAGTTTTCATTTTAAATGAAGTTTAGTACAAAATTTATTCCTAAAAACGAGGTTTACATAAGATAAAAAAAATAATAATTGATGGTTGAAGGTGTAATGACCCTCAGACGTGAGGAATACGACTAAACAGAAAAAAAATTAAGGTATGATATCATTATGCATCTAATAAAATTTTATTTAATGTTAAAATTAATTTCAGTTATAAAATAGGAATAAAAAGGATGTCGAAGTCGCTCTTCTGCGGTAGAGTCGAGAACAGTAAACTGAACTCAGGTCACACAGGGAGAAGGAGAAAGTTCAGCGCGCACCTCTCCATACACCCTCACATCTCACATTTGCGCATACAGAGCAAATCATACTAATTTTGAACTAACCAGTTAAGGTATAGTGTGATCCAGAACATCAACAATCAATATTACATCTCTCGACCAACGGACGTTGGTCTTCCCGAGAAGAGCTTGACATCCATTAGTTACGGGTAAAATAAATTTATTTACATTTAATGAACGCAAAAACTTCAATACTGCGATTTAGAAGAAATTATAACTACCTTACGATCTAAAAGAAAATTTTCTTAGGATTTAAATAATTAGATCAAATATGTGAATTACCCTCTCTATAAGATTTTATATAAATAAATTTAAACTAAAACCTGTTCTATATTTGCAACAACTACCGGTTGTCTTATGTTGTTTATGGTGATGTTTGCGCTGCAATTTTATTGACAACCATTGCGGCTTCATCGCACTCAGGGCTCGCGGATCTGGTATCCGCGAACTAAAATAATAATAAAAACAAGAAACTATAAAATAAAGTAAAATTAAAATTAAACCAAAACTTTAAATGAACACAAAAATACACAAACCTGAAACCAAAAAAATAAAAATTAAAAATATGCAGATGAAGTAGTAAGTACAAAGAGGAGGAGAAAGGTGAGAAAATATTGGATGCGGGTTGAAGAGTTGGATAGTGCTATAGAGGAAGAGATATGGGGGGTGTAATTAAATATATACATAGATAAATATACATATGAATTTAAGACGCGCACGGTGCGCGTCCGATGGCGGCAGTGACTATAGGTTAACCGAGGAGGGCACAGGCTCGTCTTCCGATCACCTTCGCCACCGGTTGTCTATTATTAATAACAAATATAATCTACCCGATAGAATAATAATACTTATTCTGGGAAAGTGAGTAGTTCAAAATATTTCATTGGCTGATGTGTAATAGACAGAAAGGTAGCCGAACTAATGAAGAGTGCAAATGTATTGCTAATCGGCTTTTTTTCACTGGAGTATAACAAATCTAAATATTTTTGTGTACATAGGCTTTTGTTAGTGTATTTAACATTTAGTTGTCCGTGTTTTGATTAAAAAGTTATAAAACATGATATAAACACAAGATTAAATTAATTTAAAATTTCTCATGCAAATCAGTAAGATATTTGTTAAGAAAATATAAGGAAAGTAATTCAGACATCAAAATAATAATTGGAAAGCTAAGTAGTTAAATTGATCATACACTTTTTAAAAGGAACTAATAAATTGTTTGTCTTGAAAGTTCTTAGACATATATTAAGTTAACGAAACTCAAAATAAAATTTTATATTAAGGTCCATTTTATATCAAATTGTCGTTAAAATGTTACGTCAGTGTTAAAGAGGAAAGAAATTTTATTCAAGATTTTCATAACCGTATAAAGGTAAAATTTAAACGTTTAAACACAAAGTAAACATCTTGTTAGGAAATATTGCGGGGTTATTGCTGCTACCAATGGCGTCGCTTCGACAAAGAGGATAGATAACGAGGGTCGTTTGCAGCTTCAGATGTCCGATGCTGTTCAAATGAAGCACTGTTTATTGTTTCACTAAAAATATATTGTTAATCTCCGCTTTACGTTGAGTTTTATTTTTCACATAATTAGGAACTGCTGTAATGATGAATAATAATATAATATAGATATGATAAGGTAATCTGTACGAAAGCAAAGTCCCAAATATAGCGAAGTGGGGTGAATGAAGTAAAATAGCAGACCCTGTCATAAGACGGGCTAAATACTTAGAAGAAGATTAGGAACTGCTGAAAATAATAGTAATAATTGATAGACCAACCGATACTTTAATATAAAAAAAAAATCCGTTCATTTTATTTAGTCCTATACGTTCCCAAGTATTGTAGGAATTAATTTTTAATCATTCCGCACACTCTGTATTTACATTTGCATTTAGAGAGTGAAAATGAATTAATAATTCTTCTTTGATGTGCTAAATCCGGGAGGGTTGTTGATGAAAAACATTAATCTTTAAGGGAATTTGCTTATCTTACTCCGCAAAGATGATAAATAAATAAAGAGGTCTCCGAGATGAATTCTGTTTTCTTGAGGTGTTTGTGGCTATTTGATTGAACAAAAACAACTAAACTTCAGTTTATTTTACTTTATCAAAGAAATTCTTTTTTCTGGTGTTTTTTAAACACGTGTTTATTTAAAAAAAAAAACTTGCAAATGTCTTAGGTAACAATTGTTTAAAACATTAAAATATGTTTTTCTTATTCTTTCCAAAATATAAACTATTCTATGTAAAAATATAAAAAGGTAATAACAATAATTTTCAGTTTATTTCAGACAGGTGTTTAATTTTGCTGTCAATAAATTTATAACTAAGCATTCAATATTATATAAATCATAGTGAGGGTAAAGAAATTAGTAAAAATTTAGAATTGTATGATATTATATCTTAATGAGTATCTATGAGTATATATCATACTTCTAATCTATAAGATATTTCCGACTATTACTTCATTACGCTAAGAGTCGTTTTGAGAAAAAAATTGTACTGAATAAATTACTACTGGATATATAGGGTGGCGCAAAAGTAATCCTCCTATCAGAAAATGCTATAAATTATGCCTTGATGTAAAAAAATTAAAAGACCAAATAAAAATAATCCACAAGAAGAATCAAAGTTTTTCATATATTTTTTTTAAATTACAGCCAAAAAACATCGGAAGGTTATTTTTGCGCCATCTTGTATACCTTGTAAAAATATGAAAAACTGATTCTTCTTGTGGATTATTTTTATTTGGTCTTTTAATTTTTTTACATCAAGGCAAAATTTATAGCATTTTCTGATAGGAAGATTACTTTTGCGCCACCCTATATATATTTTATAAATTTTTCTACTACGCGTTTGTGGCTCGTTATTAAATTACACATGAGCTGCTTGCTGTTGATCATAGATTTAGAAGTATTATTTGTTTAAATTCTTTCAACAAAAGGATGTCAAAAATACTACGTCGTTGGTTGTGAGACTCTCAGACACGCACTCTGTGCCAAATGCCGATCATCATCGATAGAGGTAGATGAAAAAGGAGTAGAATAACAGTAACTCCAAGATAAGTGAGATTTAACCTAGCTCCCACTAAACTAGTTGAACACGTAGTAACGGACATCCCTATTACTACATAGACTGTGTTGTATTTATACAAAATACGACTAAAACTTCATAAGCGCGATTATGGATTTCTACCTGAATCTATTCCTCTAACTTTGGGGATTAAAAGTACCAGGGGGTACGCATTGTCTATTTTTATGGCACCGCTCAATTTGAAACTTTTTGCCCGGTGCATTGTTACACACAAAGAGTACTTCGGTACATGCACCCGGGGGTGTGAGGGGTCCCGCACAATAACTCACGGAACCTCACCTGCTCGTGATGCACTCTGTTAATCAACACACGAGGCTCTGCCTCCGACCAACGCGCTTTAGGCCAGCGTCGTGAGTCGCGGAAAGACGCAAGGAGCGGGCAGCGCATGACAGATCCATGTGGAGATATTTGGGAGATCTATGTCCAGCGGGCGATGTCTATCGGCTGATGATGATGATGACTTGCATTAAAGATGAAGCAACGAGACATTAAAAATCTATTTAAAACAATATGGCGCAAGTTAGTACGAAAAATACTGTACGATATTGTGTTTTTACTCAATAATTTTACTAGTTCCAACACCGTTCAAAACCAGAATCCAGTAATATTTGTAGATTGCTTGGAGCTACAAAATAGCAGCTTCAGAGATACTTAATTAAAAGGTCAATAACAAAAGACACCTACAACCGTTTTCTGTGAAGGTGAACTAAAACTACATATGAAGCTTACATGGCCTCTTATATTTTGTCTACTGTTAAACAACAACGCTATTGTTGTTCTTTCAAGACTTTTCATTAGTTTATTGTGCTGATATCTAATCTCTTTTTGTCACCAAATAATTCTATTTCACCAGCTCACTGATTACTAAGTTGTTACTAAGCACTAGATAATCCATTAGATTATATTTTTCGTTGTAATCACGGCACGTATACATAAAACTTTATTTACATTCATAAATAACGACCGATCACCTGAAACAAGATGTATTACCGCATTGAAAATAATAAATGCAATTGTTATTTCATAACTGCATAAAAATTAATCTTGCATTTAAACGCAAAATGAACGTCTCGTTGTGATATATTACTCCCATAACGTGGTTATTGCAGTCGTTCAGTGTTGTTTTCTTCACAACTAAGGTGCTTGGAAGACACTTGAGTGTCATTAAACGATCACGCTTGGCAATATTTTAAATTAAATCTCGCATCATAGTGGTAGTAAAATACAAGGTAGGTCATTTTTGTTTAATAGCGTCGTAAATATAACCATGTTACCACCACCTTTTCGACACCTATAAGCTGTATTGTATACTTTAGACAATTACTTCAATATTATAAATAACAAATATTAATTATATTAAGACCTTACACCATAAGGATTCCCGCATCAACTCACAGGATCAAAGCCAATCTCACCTGCTCGTGGTGTACCTTGATAATCGACAAACGAGGCTCTGGCTACTACCAACCCGCGTTGGGCCAGAGTGGTGAGAAATGGCCTAAATCTCCTTTATGAACCCCTAAAATCGAAGGTCGCGGAAAGACGTTCGGAGCGGACAGTGCATGACCGCTCAATATGGAGGTATTTGGGAAACCCATGTTCAGCTTTAGTAGACGTCTATCGGCTAACATTCTAATACTATTAACTGATGATTTTTTTTCGTTTGTATTTTCAGTATACCCACTAATGGTCATTGTCATCAGATGTAATAACTAAAAATAATAAAAAGCCCTCATATTATTCCCACTGTTGGAAGTCTAGACTACTCTCACAGGAAAAGAGTCAGCCATTTATCAACGACGCTGGCCAAGTGAAGGCTTATAGATGTGACATGTCCGTGAAAACTATTGTTTCTTGGAACATGTCGTCTTCCTCACAATGTTTTTTCTTTACTGGAACATATTATGTGTATTACTGTAAGTATTATATATATTAATCTATTATTATATTCAAGTTTAAATTTTCGTACTTATTGTTAATGATTTCATAGTAGTGATTTCTTCGGATAATGTTAAATTATTAAACTTACGTTTACGTAAAAAACTCGCTTTTTATATCAAAAGGGTGTTAATACAGAAAAAGATGAGATATTATCATACATTTTTCAGACGTTAGAAATTTTCGGTTAATTACTTGATACACTTTTTTTATTGAACCTTTACGTAATAAGTTTCCGACGTAATCTTTAGTATTTCATACTTGAAATGAGAATGAAGAAAAATAATAAATAAAGGATTAATTACGGGAAATAATAAAAAACAACTTATAATGTCAATTAAGCAAAATCAAAGAGAAATATAAAACGTTTTTTAATAAGTAACAGAGATATTGTGAACTAGGACATGAATTAAGCTCTACCTATTATTAGTTTGAACTGGGTCTGAATATCAAAATACAATGTCGAGTTACTTAAGTAATCGTATCAATTAAACTTACGCTACTCGATACACTGGTGGTGGTATGATGACCACCGGTACAGTCTGTTGCTCATCATCATTATTTGTGTTAAAACAAAAAATTATTTTGTAAAGTTTCATTGTTATATAATTGCATTGTTTTCGATGTCTATAGGTCCATTTAATGGTGGTAGGTTGCTATTGCCGGAAACCGTCTAGTTAGGTACCACCGCAGCGCCTATTTCTGCCACCAAACATTTGTACGCAAACATTACTGTGTTCCGGTTTGAAAGGCGTTGTAGCTAGTGTAATTACTGGGGTAACGAGTCTCAATATCCTATGTATCAGGCGACGAAGCCAATGTGTGTAACATCGTAATCATCGTAATCGTAACTAGCGCAATGTTCTTATGGGCGGGCGTATAACTTACCATCAGGTAAACGTCTGGCTTGTCTCGTCGTTTAAATGTATAAAGAAAAAAAAGAGTCAGAAGCTTCCGTGGCCGTAACGTCAACCGTGATGCCAAGCATAGATTATTTAGGATTAAAATGATGCTAATGATAATGATTTCGATTGGTAAACAAATTAAGAGAAGTCCAATTAATACTTCTCATATATTATCCTATGCATTCATACTAACTAAAAAATATGCAGATTTAGATATAATGAATTCACAATAAAGAAGGATGAATAATAACAATTTTTTGTCTGTAAGACTTACATTCATAATTAGTAGTAGTACTAAATATATAATTAACTTGCTATAGCCCACTTAAGTTGTAATTTTTTTTAATATACTTGCGTGTATCAACTTTTGAGTGTTTGTTAAATGAAACTTCGTGCACCCAATGGATCTGTTTGTACCGTAAAGTCGTAGCACAGATATATGGTTAGTGATATTTCACATTGGTATTTCTCCTATGATACATTGGATTTATCGTCCTGTGTGGGTGTAAAATATTCCACAGGATTATAATAACCGGTATGAACTATCCTTTTATAGGAATATCATTCTAATTTTATCCTCGTTCCTCATTTTATATTCGTATATACAGTAACAAAAATATTTATGTGAACCTATACAGACAGAAATAGAAAGATAAACACGAGCTCTGATATTAATAATCAAAGGTGTACCTCATACTATTCATACCACATCCTTTGGATTAACCAAGCTTTGATAATATTAAAGGATACATAATATAAGGTCCGATCCCTACAAACCGTAAAACTTGTGACGAAACCAACATGTTCCGAGAAAAACAGCTGTCACGGACATGTATATGTTATATTCACTGGTGGTAGAACTCTGTTGCCGGAGGTCGTCTTGGTAGGTACCACCACAACTCCTTTCTTTTTTGTTTAACGTGGGGGAAATGCCTGCGCATACCCGTCCTCGTCGCAGCAAGGACATTTTATGTCGGACTTGCACCGACTAAAACCCTCACGATGTTATTCTTCGTCACTTTAAAGCGGGATCACGGGAACGCTTCCGCACACATGCGCGACTCCGCCAGCGCTGGCCGCAGAACGCAGACCTACCTCTGAAGGGAGGGAAGAACCCTCCCTTTCCACCTCTGTAGGGGCACACCGGAACATACAGCGCGCCACTTTTTCGGCTTCTTGCAGTCGCGTGGGCAACGGATTGCCTCGAACCCGTTACTAAGAGGCCATGGAAGCCAAGAGAGAAAACTCTCCCGACTTGGCTGCGGCGGATCCTATCTTGGGCCCACCGCCATCCGTTATACGACCGCGGAGGATAGAGAGAGCGGCGCATCGCAATACCGACATTCCTTTTCCCCCGCGGCCCCTCCGCCGCCACATCAGAGGCGCATCAGCGGCGCGCATCCGAGGTGAGCTAACCTGGAGCGGCTGTCTCGGGCCGGCCGGGTAGGTTCCTCTTCGCTTCACCGTGGACGACCCAGCCACAGCTACTAAGCCCCTCCGCCACGACAAGGTGGTAACCTGTTGGGAGGGACCACCATAACTCCTATTTTAGCCGCCAAACAGAAGTGTGCAAACAGTACTGTGTTCCGGGTTAAAGGGTGTTGTAGCTAATGAAATAACTGGAGTAACGGGATTTAACATCTTATGTTTCAAGGCGACGGGCGTAATGTGGTGCAGCGTATATCATCTTATCTAGCGCCACTTTGTTACAGGCAGGCGTATCACTTACTACCAGGTGAAACATCCAGCTCATTTTGTCGCTTCATTAATTTAAAAAATGTGACGTTTTCCAGCCTACAAATGACCAACGTGATAAATGATCTTTGCTCTCTTTTCGTGCTCGAAATGTGGAGTCCCAATAGTAGGTATATTAAGTGGGCTATTTATTAATATTAACTACAACGTCTTTTTGCTTCTCCTCCATCAGTCGATAGACGTCTACTGCTAGACATAGGCCTTCCCCAAAAATCTCCACATTTGTAGGGGTTCATAAGAGGGGTTTGGACCATTTGCCACCACTTTGCCTCAATGCGGTTTGTTTGGAGCCAGAGCCTCGCTTATTGATTAGCAGGGTGCACCACGAGCAAGTCGGGTAGGCTTGAGTTCCGTGAGTTGTTGTGCTGTACCTCTTACACCCCACATACACGATTGATATACACTCAAAGCATGTAATTCATTATGAATTGTAGACTGCATTAATTTCGTTGTCTATTATTATATATTATGAAGACGGGTCTTCATGAAATTCAATAAAATATCGTGTTTTAAACATGATGCAGCAATGATTTATTTAATAGTTTTTTTGCGTAAATTTAAAAACGACTCCGCCACGAGTTTCACAGATTGAAAGCAAATATTTTTGAGACCGATTGTCCCGCCCGCATCTAATGACGGCCTAAGTGCAAAGTTTTAATTGTAGGAAAGGGAATCGCCGAGTTTATAACGACTTGTGGAACTTTCTTCCTTTAATTTAATCATCAACGTTTAACTGACAAAGATTATCTGTTAAAAAAGCAATGAAAATCATTGAATAATTTTCCTAGTTTAAATTTTTAAATTGTCTTAACGCTGCCAATATTTTGCAAACGTACTAAGTAGTATATAAATTAATCAGGATATTGTAACCACTTCCGTTTTGAGGTTATAAATAGAGGAAGTTGTTAATTTTTACGCTTTAATTTATTATGTAACTCACTCTCCGATTACTTTAACAAATAATAAGTATCATTTAAACAGTACAAAAAAAAATTGGTAAAGACAGATATTATTATTTTATCGATAACCTTCACCTTTGGGTGTATATTACATATTTATGTTTTTAATTGAAATCATTAGTATGATTATTATGTATATTAAAATCAGGACGTTTTTCTTAGATGATTAAGTTTTATATAAATATTGTTCATGTATTACCTCAAAGTATGTTTAGAACAATCGCAGTCACATAAATGTGAGGTAAAAATCTAAATCAGTAACAAAGCGGATATACCACTGTTGTTTCAGTATTTTTAAATTTTCCTAATGCAGTTTTCATGTTCTTGCTAGCTCTAGATATATTTATTTACTCTTAATACTTTAATATACTTTGTTGAATTCCAAATAACTTGATAAATTGTTGATCATATTAGGAACGTGGATATCCGTTTATTACTATTAATGGGGATTGCCAATATTATATGGTTAAGTTTAAATAATAGCGAGAAAATGAACAGTGGGGTGTTAGTTTTATATATGGTTCATATCTTGTTTTATCATCCATATATAACTTGATAATCTGTTTGAGAAAACTTGTTAAAGAGTATAATGAAAACATTTTTAAATCTAATAGTTAAGTTCGTTGCCAAGAAGAAGGAAGTTGGAATTTACGAGTAAGGTTTCATAGTACACGCTTTTAACGTAGCTTGAGAAAACTTTCGTCGAACTTTTTAAAGTGATACCGATATCAACATTTTTCCAGCGGATTTGTTTACAAGAAAGTTTAAAAGAGTCTGTGTAAATATAATTGTGTAATGATGTAGACATTTAAATTATAATTTTGCAATTGCTTTATAGGAGTCTATTCAAATATCTGCCAGTTTGTTACAGATTACTTCGTTATAAATAATAAACCAAAACGGTCATACTTTCTTAAACGTCAAGGTCGTCGATGACGGTGAAAGTTATCTACGCAAATTTTTTTTATTCTAAGAAGCGATGAAACGAGTGATGATGATTAACTGTACTACATTGTGCTCGACATCTTACAACATAAAATGATAAATCTCGTGACGCCAGTAATTTCATTACCTACAGCGCACTTCTAACCGAAACACAGTAATGTTTGCAGAAATAGGAGCTGCGTTGGTACCCACCTAGAAGGTCCGGCAATACAGATATACCACCATCAACATTACCCTCGACATCTTCAAGTATAAGACGAGATATATTTTACAAGTAATTTCACGGGTCAGAGTGCTCTTCAATTTCAAAAACATTAACACGCATATTCCCTCTTGAACGGAGAAGAAATCTTCATCATAAGCCGATAGACGTCCACTGCTGGAGATAGACCAAGAAATCTTATGTATTAGTAAATAATTTTTAAGAAATTTAACTATCTCGTGGAATATGCTGGATTGAATGCATGTAACTAGGATATTATTATAAATTTTTTATTCACTTTAACATTTCATCTCAACTTCATGTGATGTTATGTGATAATGGCGAAGTATGTTGGAAGTATTAATACTCCGACTTTTATATGTTGACAGTCGGAACAATCGATGTGTACTAGCTAACCTGGCCGATAGAAACTTAACCAATAAAAGTACAATATTTTGTCCTCGAATCGAACTAGGAACCTCCGTCTAACAAGGCTAACGGTTATTGCGTAACGAAGGCAGTTTGGTTCTTCAGTCATAGGATTCGTTATGCGAACTCTTTGCAAGGGTACATTTTGGTTGGTCCAATATCTATAATGAGTTTTGTATTGATCTAGTGTACTGAAGTTAAATTATTTTAAGGTCATGAAGCGGTCCTTTATATCTGACGGACATTTGGACGAATCAAATGTATATCATCAATTTATACATAAGTGTTTTACTGAATTTAATGGGGATCTTGTCAGCAGTTTATTTTTTCATTTCAATATTTAATAAACAAATATATGATACTAAGCATTCAAAGTATTGTTTATTAACTTTTTTCTCGTAACATAATCTTTAATCTTAACGATATGGAAAATGGTCATCACGGCTAAACTGTTCTTTTAATGCGCCCCTTATTGGCACTAGGGGTAGGAATCACAATATTCGTAACCATTTATGTTAACCACGTGAAGGATGATGGATGTCAAATATCCATCAAAACTTATTCTTGGATAACATCAGTTGCCTTTATCTGAAGTTCAAGCGAGCTTAACCAGGCTAACTATGCTATCACGGCTATGACTAACATACGGTTGGAATACTAAATGAGACAATATACAGTGATTACAATATTGTATACAATCAGTATTAAATAATACATACTTATTATACAGCCAAGGTCGACTGTTTTGGTTAAGGTCAGATGGTATAAATTCAATAAGCTGTTCTTATTTGGTATCATCACGTGTGTTGTGTGCGAAATCTCATCGTTGCATTATTTATAGCATACTCTTTGTTCTAGATGTTACACATACAAATGTTCAGCTTCGATTTATTTGTTAGTTAATGCTTATTTGAAATATCTACACATATATAATTAATTAATAAATAAAATTGAAGTATAGGGTGGCGCAAAAGTAATTCTCCTATCAGAAAATGCTATAAATTTTGCCTTGATGGAAAAAATTAAAAAGCCAAATAAAAATAATCCACAAGAAGAATCAAAGTTTTTCCTATTTTTTTTTAAATTACAGCCAAAAAACATCGGAAGGTTATTTTTGCGCCACCTTGTATACCTTGGTCTTTTAATTTTTTTACATCAAGGCAAAATTTATAGCATTTTCTGATAGGAGGATTACTTTTGCGCCAACCTGTATATGTGATGTTGTATCGAAGGAATATCTTTTTAGATGACAATACCTAACAATGTTTCTCCAGTTTGTTTCGGTTAATCTCGAAACGGGTTAATTTTGTTGGTACTTTAAATCGGATAGACGATGTAATGAATAATATATAAGATTAACGGCATATTTTTCAGGAAAAATTTCTGACAAATATTTTAAGTTCGTAGTTTAATAATAAATTTTTAACCAGTAAAAAATTTATAACATAACTTGGTTTATTTATACGTATAGAGCGAAACAGGAAATGTATACGTATAGTAAAATCACATAAAAAGACAGTATATAAACGATCTTATTACTTTAGATATATCTTATTATATTATTTTTTATAAATATAAAATAATTATAGTATACGTAAAAAAAATTTAAACACTATATAATTTAACTAATAACTTTTGTTTCAGCAATACCAATAATACTCAATTGCGTTTTATACTACTAATATATTTAAAGTCGATTTAATTTGTACTATCTAAAGAAAACTTTTAATATAAAAAAAAATATCAATAGTAAAAGAAACGTTAAAAATATTTTATAATGGGATGTTTCAACTAGTCTTAAGGGTCTATTGAGGCAACGGTGAAAAACATATTTCCACAATTTTTGTAGAACCCTTTACAATCCTCGCCGATTGATTACGCGACGCGAAATTATGTAAAAACGAATATTTTGCACAATATTATTTACATTTCTGTTCGTTATTATATCCTCCATTTTTAATAAAAACACTGATATTATATAAAAAAATATACTTAATAACATTTAAGTACTGGTAGTAAGTCTCACTTGCCGGAGACCGTCTGGGTATGTACCACCAGCGCCTATTTCTATCGCCAAACATTACTGTGTTGTGGTTTAAAGGGCGCTGTAGATAGTGTAATTACTGTAGTAACGAGACAACATCTTATGTCACTAGGCGACAAGCATAATGTGGTGCAGTATATGTCATCCTAATTAGCATATTATTATGGGCTGGCGTATTACTTACCATCTGATGAACGTATTGATCGTCCCGTCGCTTCGTAGAATATATAATTAATGAACTTAATTATGTTGTTTAATAAGAATACCTGTTATTTATAGGCGATGAAGGTTTCTCATTTTGAAAGCTTACGAGCTTAGAGATTATTCAGTTGCTTTCTACGACAGACTAGTACCTTAGTGCTATTCTTAATAGCATGAGACAGGGTAGAAGTTATTTATGCTCTGTTTATCTTATATAGTTTCAGAGCTCCAAATGCAATATTTACAATGACTTAAATTAGATTCAAAATTTATTTCCTTAGTTATAGTTATTCACTTATTTTATTATAAAACTAGTTAACAATTATTTACATTTATACAAGTCTAGAATA
Organism: Ornithoptera alexandrae; assembly: GCA_029030555.1. Lineage (NCBI taxonomy): Eukaryota > Metazoa > Arthropoda > Insecta > Lepidoptera > Papilionidae > Ornithoptera > Ornithoptera alexandrae. The sequence goes on along the minus strand of JARDVY010000064.1, from coordinate 1,382,977 downwards.
TAAACACGCAGTATACAATTATATGAGTGTAATAATATCTTACAATCTTATATTACATATTAGTAAAAAGGAAATGTGATTTTAGTATATAAAATATTGGAATCTACTTGTACGGTATTTTTTTATATATTGAATAGCGTAGTGCTTGACTACGATCCCACCTGATGGTAAGTGAAGACGTAATCAAGGTGGTAAAGTGCACTACTCTAGAAGAGGTTTATTCGCTCTTCTCTCGAAGACTCCCACGTTATAGCTGGACGGAAACATCGACACCGGCAGATTTCCAATTCTTCGCTGTTCGCATTATGAACGACGAAACGAAACGCTTTGTCCTAATGTGCGGAATATCCACAACATAGAGATGAATGTCTGCCGTATCTCTATAAGTCTGATGGTAAAAGGCGATGGCAGAATTAAATCATGTAATTCCTGTGCACACTCCGGAACACATTCGGTAGAATATCGAGAGATTAACTACTTTGCGTCGATGACCTAAGCTATCCAGTTTTAAACTTAACAACTCTTAGTCACCGACTAACCTCATGGCGCGTCTTTCCATAGAGTCCAGAACTTGTTTAATATGTCAAAAGAAAAACCGACTTTATTAAAAAAGCTTTAAATATATCATCTACCTTAAGATAATGGATCTAAAAGGTTTAAAGACAAGCAATTCTAAAGAATTATTGTTTTTTTTTTTAATATAACAGTCAGATTTCGAAATAATAAACATTATTGTTATAATTATTTAAAGTATTTAATAAACAACAAACAGTTAATATAACATTTCATTTAAATTACAAAAACTTTAAGTTCGTTTTCTTTTTCTTTAGATTGATTGATTGATTGCGAAAGCGAAATAATTTGACGTGGATTGATGGCGGCAGAACTGGATGCTGTCGTTGTCTGTAGGAAATTCACAAAACACAATATTATCATCGCAGGAGAAATTCTCAGGAAGCCATTATCACTAACATAAATTTAGTTTATATAGGCATCAAAAGCTATAGTGGCAAATATGTGAAACTTGGGGTCGCAGATTCGAGACAGTATAAATCTCCACATACCTCAAGGTTAAACTGAGGCCGGATAATATATATATATATATATATATATATGAACAATTTTGGTAACATTATTATCTTTAAAAATAAAAAGTGTTCTTGGAATATTGGTTAGTTATAAAGTTCTTTAACTACTTATAATAAACAACTACATTTCAAATCATGTACCATACATGTACCATACTTCATCATGTACTACATCATACATGTACCATACATCAAATCATGTACCATATTTAAATCAATCTGCTTATAACAGTTGACTGACAGGTTATTTTAGTTCATAGTAGTTGTCAATAGATAATTGACATTAATTAAGTGTACGTAGAAATATTCAGATTCAATTACCTTCGTATTAATAATGTACTTCATCATCAGCCGATAGACGTCCACTGTAGGACATGGCCTTCTCCAAAGATCTCCGTGTGTGGGGGTTCATATGGGGGCTAATAATCCAGGTACATGCACAGCAGCTATCACTAAAGCAATTCTGGCGAGCATCCATTCCAACATTTCTAACTCCGTTTAAGATACAAGTTTCCGAACATCTAGAATAACCAGCTTTTCCTACTTGTTCTACGACTTTTCAGAATGTTCCGATTGTTGAAAAATGAGCGCCTTACGTGAATATGAGACGTGATGATGAGCATGGTGGATCATGGTACTGACTGCCTTTTCACAAGAGAACAATCTACTGGTGGTAGGTCTCTGTTGCTGGATACCGTCTAGGTCCCGTCGGTAGTCTCGGATCGCAGCTCCTATTTCTCCCGCCGAACATTAACGTGCATACATTACTGCGTTCCGGTTTGAATGGCATGGTAGCTGGTGAAATTACTGAAGTAACGAAACCTAAGATCTTGTCTTAACGCGACGAGGCCAATGTGGTGCTATGTATGTCATGCTCACTAGCGCACTGTTGTTATAAACACATGATCACTTATCATCAGCTGAACGTCTTGCTCGTCTAATAAAAAAAATTACCCACCGATTTGGAGCAACATGAAATGGGTTCTTTATGTATGTTCTATGTTATGTTACATTAATTTATATATTAAATTTTTGTGATGATATATAATACTATTAATTTATTCAACGAATGTGTTACATTATTTAGTATTGAATCGTGACTTATAAAGTCACAACATTGTTAAATAATGATAATGCTGATAATGACGATTGTTAAATGATTTACAAAAGTTACTAGCTGTTCCCCGCCCGTTTTGCAGGATATAGAGTGAGATTTCAAATTTAGACTTGAAATTTGTCAGAAATATTCCCGCCCAGCAGAAACCCTTCACTCTCTAGGCCTCTCCCCGTTATTAACTCCTCCGTAACTGCCTTTGGGAAAAGAATTTTATAAAATCCATTCTTACTTGACTTCTAAATAGCAGAAGCAATATTTCTACCAAATTTTGGGTCTTTACGTCTAACAGTTTGAGTATGAGTCAATGAATCTCCTATATAATAAAGATAATGAACAAAGCATCTTCATAAAGTGGTTGGGTACTTATGATGCAATTGTGAATGCATGTTTGAAGGTCAATTAGTCTAAACGAGGTCAAATCCTTAAGTAAAAAAATGTTCGTTTTTATTTAAAACGATTGCCATTAATTTACTTTATTAACTTAATGAAATTTGTTACTCCCAATTATGAACAGAGCATCGGCATATACATTTAACTAGTAACATGAATAACTTACTTCTGTCCATATATCTAAAAAAATTACTTTTAATCTGTAATACTAATACTTAAGTAATACTTGTTATGAACGCTAAGTTGATCGTTAAAACAGGGGCAATTCAAGTAATACAAAAAAAAAATCTTAAAAATTTTGTAAAGTAGTAGTAATTTAGTAACGTAGTAAAGAAACTCGCTGGCCTACTGGTTAGAGAGAGGCATGTACCGATGACTTAATATTTAAGTTATGTATATTTGTGAACTTAAGTAACAACAGCGAAAAACAAACGGTAAAGGAAAACTTCGTGAGGAAACCTACACACTGAAATTATCTTTGTGTGTGTGTGATGGCCCCAATAAAGTGGCAACAGGCTCACCCCCTGTTACATGGGACCTAATCTTGACCACACCTGGCGAAAAGTGGGTGTTTATTCGCCTCTACCTACTCCTACTGGGAAAAAAGGCGTGATAATAAAAAAAATATTATATATCGAATAATCACACTATTTAGTTTTTCCATTATTTCGTTATTTATTCATGTGGTATTTCGTATTTCCAACCAAAAAAGAAATGTAATAAAGAAAAGACCGATATCTGCTTATGTCAATACCATTAAATGTCTTTATTTAACAAGGAACCTTTTCGTGGGGGTGCTTGAAAAAATACTTTAGTACGAAGTGAAAAGGATTACTCAACCTTTTATAAATTTGCTTACTCTTAAAGAAAATATTGTGACGTATATATTTTTTTTTTGAAAATTTAAAGTTTTGTCTATCTAAATGGCTACAAATATTATTAAAATTTTACTGGTACTCTTCAATCGAGTGCTTCTACGTGATGTTTCGTTGCTCTTCGAACAGATTAGTGACCACTATATTGGTTACTAATGGAAGAGAAACCTACCCGTCGGCAAAGGTAAATAGAGAGATCTACATCTTCTTTTAGTTGGTGCTAGTCCGACGTAACCTGATCTTGCTGGTTCCAATAACACCTCAAGCATCTAATCAAGTATTTTCAAAACGTAACACAAAATTATATTTTTTTTATTCAACTAAGTTATGAGATGAGCGAAACGTTTTCCCGATGCTAAGTAAAATATCATCATCATCATTTCAATCGATGGACGTCATACGTCGACATAGGTCTCTTATAATGTGGTCCATAAAGTATAATCTTGCGCTGTTTGAATCTAGTGGTTCCTAGCGATTCTTTTGATGGTAGTAAGTGATACGCCTTGCTCATAACATTGTGGCGATAGTTAGGATGGTATACACAGGTCACATTGTGCTTGTCGTCTTGAGACATAAGATATCAAGTCTCTTTATGCCAGTAATTTCACTAGCTACAACTCCGTTCAAACCGGAACACTATATATACTTGCATACTACTCTTGCGTGGCAAAAATAGCAGCTGCGGTAGTACCTACCTAAATAGTCGCTGACAACAAATCTTACTTACCAGACTTACCACCAGTAACATAAATAGAAGATAGCAAATGAATTGCTGATTTGTTTAATATTTTCTTCATGGTCTCTGAAATATACGCAATAAATAAATTAATAAATGTAAGAATTTATATATACACGCAATGGAGGAAGAGGTATAAGATACAAGAGGCCATTGAAGCGACGGTGAAAGGAAATTTCTGCAATATCTCTAGAGCCCTCCACAATCCGTTGGAACTGGTCCTTGTGTAAAAAAATGCAAAAAGGAATAATTCTTCATTGTTTTTGGACTCGAAATGTAACCAAAATTTTTTCAGTGATGTAAATTATATTTAATAGTACATTTTTTTTATCATTGAGAGGGTTTATTTAATAGTTTACGTCTACTTTGTAATTTTATTTTGTATGATAAATTTCTCCTTATTATTTTCAGTGAACATTACTCCACTCGTAGTTTAAAGTTACAGGAAATATGAGGTAAATTAAATTGTCATGGTTTTTTATTTCATAACTATGTAGTTACGTGGAAATGTGTTTATTTCATTTCTCTCTTTCCGTATGAGATTTTGTAGGAGATAATTATATGTAAATTTAAAAAGAAATAGCTGAAATAGTGATTGCCTCATGGTAGTAATTTTAACTTTGAAAGTGTTTAATGTTTTCTGTCAAGGACATCGTTTTAAGTAAATGTTTTTAAAAATCTTAGGATGATAATTGTACAATGTTTCTTATTTAATTTCAGTTAGTTTTTTTTTACTTGTTCCAAATAATTGTATTTATAAAACATTACGTAGAATTTGTTTTGTTTCGCTGCATTAACTTTAACTACGTTAAATGTTAGTATTCTATTATATGCTTAAAACAGACTAGAAAAATAGTTTTTTTTTTTGTTTACTTTAAAATAAACATCAGTTTTTAAAGCCATCGAGAAGAAGATATCAAGGACAAACTTCAGAGTCAAGACTTGACCACTGCTATCGTAAAGATGTCTCAAATTTTGTTAAGTTTTAGCAACTTTGTGAACATTTAGTCACAAAATTCAACGTCGTAGCAGACACTAGGGCTAATAAATAATTCATGATTAAGTGTCAGTGTTGGGCAATAGGATCTTCGTAATATGAATTCCAAAAGGCGTCATTCCCTTGTACCTGCCGTCTAAGTGACACGACCATAATTATTCTTAAAGGGCAGACAGCTGACTGAGCTCGTTACATTTAGACTATTAGCATTATATGAATTTTAATAGAAGTTGTGTACATTTAACTTACACATAGATGTTATAATTAACATCGTAATCTTAAGTAACAACGCATTAACCCAATTTAAGTTGCATAGCTATTCATTTCACATCACAAGTAGATGGTATTTTAAACAGTATAATATGTAGTTTTGTTAGCGATACAGCAGGCACAGCATTTGAATCTTTATCTAATACTCTAACTGTATTTAAGCATATTAGCCTAATTTTGCTACAGTATAAATCTATTTTATTCTATTAATCATAAAATATCACTATATTTTTTTCTGTTTTTGGCTTTTGCTTCAAATTTTATTCATAATTTACAGAGTTATTTTCAAAATTTTATTTCCTAATCATCTTCCTCCTACCCTTTTCCCAGTTATGTGGGGTCGGCACAGTATGTATGTCTCTTCCATATCCCTCTATCAGCCGCCATATCTGAATTCGCACTCTATTTACACATATCATCTTTCACACAATCCATCCACACTTTCTTCGGTCTTCCTCTTATAACCCTTATAACCATCCACGTTCATTCTCATTACTTTCTTTGTTATATATCCTTCATCCCTCCGCATAACATGCCCATATCACGGTAACTTCTTGCTTCTCAATTTCTCTGTCTCTGGAATAACGTTCAGACTTCCTCTAATATACAAAATTTTATATATATAAAATTTTATTTCCTAGTCATACCAAAAAATGTTCAAAGCTTATTGTGATTCAAGAATTACTGTATCTAGAGATCGATATATCAAGATATATTTTCGGTTATACGAAATATTTAAACATATTGTGTGATCTGATATTTTAAACATTCATAGGCTTGTCTAATGTATCTTGTCATGCACCATAGTCACGTCCCTCAGTCATGACGTTACGACAAAGAAGAAGAGAATGTATCTTAATTTGTTCCTTCTGTTAGGATACTTTCATTTCCTGTTAGAAGAGATTACAGGTAAGTGACTAGGTCACGGATTTGGCCACCATAATTTAGATTTATTTGTACAATAATTGCATACTAATTTATTTATTTAAAAAAAGTATTAAGTTACCCCCATTTGCTTTACCAAGTTATTTTTATTCACTTCAAACGGTAAATTAAAATTGATGTACACATATGAGTTTTGTTGTTAAGAAAATGTATGCGACGTACAAAATTAAGTTACCTCCATCGTCGTTTTAACAGCAGCTTTGACTGGCATAACAATTAATTTAACGTTGTAACGTTATTGAAAAATCATAAAATGTTTTCAGTTAGTAACTTAAATAATGAGCGACAATAATCAATAATTATATTAACAAAAGGATTTTTAAGTATAAGTGCCATATTAAGTGATAATGATGTTTTTGGATTCCACTTGCGTACAACTTATTTGACGATAGAAAGAATCAATTAGAAAATATTAAAGAACAGATCTGGTAGTAGATTTATTAAACCTATTTAAAGTTCTTTGTTATTACTAGAATGCTCTGGGAATGTATTTATTTATTTATTTACATTATTATTACATATTTAACATAGAATGCAACATCATTGAATCATCATCACCAGCATTGAATAGCCGCCGCGTGGCTAAAGTGACTGGTGTCACTTATGATTGAAGGACGCCTGTGAAATTTACGGGTTTTATCTAATTAACCCATCATAAGACTGATTCTTTTCTACGGCATATGAACCCTGGGCCGCTTCTCAAAGGAACCGGGGTACCATCGCAGTTGCTTAAATAAAAAATCAGAGATGGATATGAGGGGTAAATGGGCTCGATAAACTCCGCAACGAGTACATACGAGGTAGCCTTGGTGTGTGCAACGTCGTCGACAAGATGGAAGGAAGTAGGCTTCCATGGTATGGTCCCGTAAAAACAGGGCTGCCTGACTGTCGAAACGGTCGAAGATCCATGGCTAGCCATGAGCGTTAACTGACCGATGATAATGTTGGTCACAGAAGAAAACTAAAGAAAGCTGAGCCGACCATAATAGAGAGAGAGGAGTTATTACTAGAACGATTTTAATTTGTTATATTTATTTACGATAATGGATTGTTATTCGATGCAGCTCATATCCTTTGTAAACAGTAAACATATCAAAGGCACACGAAGCTACAAAACCAACATTCCTTATTCAACAAATCAGGTGAGGGTCAAATAATTTACATTCAATAACCGGACGGTTAGGATGGAAGTAATTTCATTACAATATGTGATAGTGATTTCGTTCGCCGTTTTAATTATGTTACAGAACTATTGTTATCAAATAGTTATAAGAGAACACTAAATCTTTGTATTATTGGATACGTGATGTAAATAAGAAAGAAATAATGTGAAGTAATAATTTTTTTTGTTTCATATTCTGTTCATTAACACGTGAATCTATTATTTTCATATAGTTTGTCACTATCGATAATAATAGTGCGGTGCTTATAACAATAATTCAGTCGATATTCATTTCGATATTTTACTAGTGGTAGTAGCCGGAGACCGCCTAGGTAGGACCGCAGCCTATTTCTATCACTAAACAGTAGTTTGCAAATATTACTGTGTTCCAGTTCGAGCGGCGTTGTAGCTAAGGTAATTACTGGTGTAACGAGACTCAACAACTTATGTCTAAGGCGACGAACGCAACATTGTGCTGTGTATACCATCCTAACTTGCACCACGTTGTTACGGGAGGGCGTATCCTTTACCATCAGATAAACATCCTGCTCGTCTCATCGCATAATTGAATAAATAAACAGAGCTGCAATAATTTTTCACAGTCCAAATTTTTATTATTGCTTTCAAATATTATGTTTAAAAGCATATACGACAAAGTTTATCTTTTTTTTAATTGATATTTTTATCTATCAATCTTTACAACCTTACAATCGTTTTTCAGGAGTTCATTAAAAAGTTGATAATTTTTAAACATTGTCCTTTTTTCCTAAACAAGTTGCGTTAATTTTGCTAAATTTACAAAACTATAGATGATTAAGCTGAGTTGTTTAACACGATAAATTATGTTATTTTTTGGAGAAAAATAAAATTTGAAAGAAGAATGAAGAGAAGTACTAAATTAATATAGAATGATGATTTAAGTAGTTGGTGGTACAAGTTAACATAACAATACATTTCGCTACAGGTATGACGTAGTACCGTGCATATCCTGTAAGTGTCCATTCAAGCAGCTGTGAAAGGAAATTTTTGCAATTTCTCGAAAACCCTCCACGATCCTTTGGGATTGGCCTTGCTATGAGAAAATACGAAAGGATGAATTTTTCACGCGTTCATTGCTCAAACATTTATTCATATAAATTCTTTCCTTATTTTTGCGGCCAGACGATTTCTATACACCAAAGTGACTTTTACCTCTTTGGAAACGTTTATTGAAAAATTCTCGTCACATACAAAATGAGAGGTGCCTTTATCAGCCTTGCGAAATGCTCGATATAAGTTATTAATATTAATACATTAATAATTTGTTTAGGAAATCTTATCGTACTTATTCTGTAACAAGACTTCCTCAAGTTATATATTCATGATCGCATATCATGAATATATACGTACAGTCCATAACTCAGTGTGAAAAAAATATAATTTATCTGGATATATCTATGCATCTAATTATGCAAAAGCTAATGATAATTATTTAAATGCTTATTTTGAAATAATAAATAGACACTGCAACATTCATAGGTAATGATCAATAAAATAGTATTAAAATTTTTACTTGACTAGACAGACAGAGTAGACTGCTAATTGTTAGTTCTTATGAAAATACTTTTATAACTGACTTAGAGTTTCGAGAGAAACTTAAAGAATCCAATTAAGTACGTTTCAAGAATTTTACCGGTGTTTAAGTTTGTGAGGAACGCTTTACTTTAGGACTTGTAACAATAACAATGTTGTATTAGGACAACATCTGCGGGTTTCGTTTACTTGTAAATAGAAACAGTTTTGGGAGGAAAGTCGTACAGAAACGTTTCTGAATTAAGTTGCGAACCGAGCTTTATTACTGTGACCTCTATTAAGGTACAGACTTGGAATTAATTCACTCGTTGCCTTTACCTTGTCGCGTTAATGGTACGTTACTTAATTGTTTAAGTTTACTAATTGATCGTTCACAGAGACGTTTATTGAATAAAACAACTTTCACGGCATTGTTTCAGATATTACAATAACGAATAATGTTAGTACCGTTTCCGATAAAGACGTACGATGTTTTAAAATATTTTGTTTCAATGTTTTCATATCTGCTGCGATTGTTATCCGGTTTACATTTTTTTTATTTTAAAGACAAATTTTTGAAATCGTTTTAACCTGTCTCTCACAAAACTTTAACTTAGGACTATTCTTGACTCATTGACATTGACTCATCATGAGATCTCCAAAGCTATTAGATTGTAACACGGAAAATTTGGTAGAGATCATGCTTCTGTTACTTAAAGTACAGAGCTACGAATGGATTTTACAAAATTACTTGCCTAGGAAGTGATGTGGAGGTTTTACGGTCAGCGGTGCGGGGAATAGCTAGTATTTAATAAGAAAAATGTTAAAGAGTGATCGATATTAGTTTCACATCATTATAAACTATAGTCGACAAATAACTAAATAAACCGCAGTAGTTGCCGCAGTAGAAGTAGCGGCAGAAGTAGTAGCAATAGCAGTAGTAACAGCAAGAGTAATAGCAGTAGCAGATGTAGAAGCAGCAGTAGTAGCATTAAGAGTAGTAGCAGTGGACCATCTCAATATCATAGGGTATGAATATAAATGAACTATAGGGATATAGTGGTGTTAGCGCCTTCCTGTGTTTGTCTCTCTTTTGATGATGAAGTGGTGGTGAGGATGTTATCATTCATCTCCCACATTAGGTTTTTAAATGGATTAAACGCATATGTAAGTACCTTTTACTCGAAGAACCGTATAACTGCTTTTTAGTTAAATTAAATGAAACAAAACTAAAATTTGTACTTAAGAGCTAAAATCGCCGTTACCGAGTATCTGTTCACGACAACCATAATCAAAATTCAAATCACGTTTTATATACAAAACAGATTTAGAGATCATTGGGTCAGGATTGTAGCGGAGCTCACATTCTATATTTTATATTATTATTCTATATAGTATAATTTAGGTAAATGTATTTTGCAAGGGCTGTAAAAAAAGATATTGTAAAATATTACAATTGAAAAACTTCTTTTACATCGTGCATGCATATAAATCGTTCAGACGATCTTTCAACTATAATTGTAGTTGTTTAATCTTTCATAAATCTGAAAAACACCACAAGAGTGACGAAATGAGATAATTTTTAAAACCACTATATAATCATAAAACGGTAATAATAATGAAAAGAGAAGGTCTAAGTTTTCATACTCTACAATTTTGCTTAATATCTATATCGAGTATAAACAAATATTTATACTTGTTGCTTATTTCGTTTATTTGTTTTGTCCAGTATGAACGTTATTTGCTTTGTTTGTTTTTTGTATATACCATGTTTGTAATATTCATTAAAATATAGCAAAGTAATTATAATGTAAATGCTGCAACTAGTTTATCGATAGATATAAAAGATAGAGATAATAATGACTCGTTCTTTAAGTCCCTGAATAAAGTTACAAGGAACCAAAATGTTACTTATTAAATTTACTAGGTATTGAACAAATAAAAAGGGAGAAAAGGTACTAACGAACAAAATGTATTTCGAGGTTGTTCTTATTCTTAATGAATATTTAATACGCACTCCATTGTTAAATATTTCGTTAGAAAGTCCCCACGGTACCTTTCAATTTCTGCTCACGTTGCAAGTGACAGTCTGAACTTTATATAGCTTTATTTGTTACCAGGTGGTCAGTTGATTTTAAAGTTTAGATATTTTGGTAAAAGCCACATATGAATACTTTTAAAATTTAAAGAAAAAATTACATATAAAATATGTTCTCTTGATCAGGAAATTCATTTGATGATAAGAAATGCGCCTGCTGTTAAAAATGTGGCATTATATGAAATCTATCGCTTTTCGAGTTTGAAAATAAAAACATTAATCTTGTTACTACGGCAATTAAAATGCTATTATATTATTTTGACTTATAGTAAGTTTAAGCTGAAACAAAATGAAATTTTCATATGTACTATAGTTTAGCGACAAAAATAGATAGTCCTAGACAGTACGTTACATAGCTACACCAGTTATTGGTGTCCTTTTAGGCACAACAACGCCTGTGCTAGGAGACACCGCCCTTCCTTATCATACATGATTTGAGTTTGTGGTCGTAATAAGTTTCTTAGTGCCAATATTTGCGAATATTTTTTGTTTAAAAAATAATAAACTTAGATAATACATTATATAAATAATTGAATTTCGTCCTAAGATTGTGTTTTTAACCATTTCGTTATAACTATTTTGCAATCTCTATGGTATTTGCTAGATATTTTCAATTCTTTATTTATTTTATTATACTCGTACATATATATTTATCTCATATTCTGCTGGATGCTTGCAAAAGTAGTTTTTATCGATGGAGCTGGTATAACTGTATCATTCCTTCTCCTCTCGTTAGTGTTGACGTGGCTACGGTTTTCTTGTGTTTTAAAGTGGAATATAATATATATAATTTACGAACAGATAGTAAATTAGCGAGCTTATAGAGGCCCTCTGTGGAGTACTTCCGATTTTTGAAATATATAACCTTGAGAAGGGCTCTTTGAGTTTTTTCCACTGTAATAAAGTGCGTTTTATTGGCACCTCCCCATATTGCGACCAGTAGATATATAAATGTAACTTGTCATTTCTATAGAAATTAGTTAAAGAATATGATAAATAATAAAAGATATTTAGTTCGAACTCTTTGCTTTGATTTCGTAAACCAAAATAAATAAATAAATAAATAGGATTTACTGATTAAATTCCACCAACTCGAACTTAGCCCTCGCAGTGCATAAAGGACTCTTTATTTTGTCGCCTTGATACATAAGATGTTAAGTCTCGTTGCCGCAGTAATTTCACTGGCTACAATGCCCTTCAAACCGGAATACAGAAATGTTTGCGCACTACTGCTTGGCGGCAGAAATAGGCACTGCGGTGGTACCTACCTAGAGGGTATCCGGCTAAAGAGGCCTACCACCAATAAATGCTACTTTAAACATTAAGAAGGCTGTTGTCACTGTAGCATTTCTTCCTCAAATTGAATCTTTCGGCAAATTTGATGACCGGTTAATTGATATAACAGTTTTAATGAAATTAGTTAACCGCCCGAGTATCCGTTTGTTACACAACCCTTACAGTAACTGTGGAGTTAGCGTTCTGCGAACAAAACACCGGTCGTTAGCTGTTTTTCACAATTCTTTATGCCATTGTCTCGTTAAAAGTCGATTGAAATTATTATTCTCACGTTCCAGAAGATCGAAGCCATTGTCACTGGTTGAGGGGTTTCGTGTTACCAGTGTATTTGTTTAATTACCGGAGGTCACAATTTCACAACTTGCGATATTTGTAGTCTTGTTATAAACTATAATAATCAATTTTATCATCTGGTGAATATATCATAAAACATTAAAGAGTCTTCGGATTTACCACGTGAAAACACCATCAGTCCACTTGCGGTTTGCACGTTTCCGAGTGTTCATACAAATTCATTTCCGCAATGATTTTTTTTTATACTACGAAGCGGCGAGACAAGCAGGCCGTTCATTTAATGATAAGTGATATGCCCGCCCATAACAATATGGCAGCAGTCAGGTTGTTATAGCCAGCATCACATTACGCTCGTCGCCTTAAGACATAAAATGTTGAGTGTTTTTACCCCAGTAATTTCACTAGCTATAGCGCCGTTCAAACCGGAACACAGTAATATTTGTACACTACTGTTTGGCGAAGGAAATAGGCGTTGAGGTAGTACCTAGCTATATGGTCTCCAGCAACAGAGACCTTATCATCATCATCATCAGCCGACAGTCATCCACAGCTGGACATAGGTCTCTCCTAAAGATTCCCACCTCGATCGGATAGGGATTTAGGTCATTTCCCACCACGTAGACCCAATGCGGATTGGTGGGAGCGAGAGCTTCGTTTGTTGATTAGCACAGGAGCAGGTGAGGTAGGCTTGGATCCCGTGAGTTGTTAGACCTACCAGTACTAAATGTTTAAATTTGCAACTTTTTAACATTTTTCTTTATTTAAAAATTTTATCCGTTTGATATAAATCTGTACAATTTTGTATACCATTAGAAACGAACAATCGATTTCCTTTCGGCATCTCCGCGCGCTTCTTATCTTTTATCGAGTTCAACGATGAAAAATTTTATTCTGAATTACTTATGTTCAGATTGTACTGAATTCAATTCAGGACAAATTCTATTATCATTAGATATTATCAGTAAAACAATTATAAAACTCTATTTCTTTGCTTTGATAAAATATTTAATCTGAATTTTAATCATCTCTTAAACGATAAGATCAACATTGAATTAATGAAAATAAAAATCTAACAAGATGATTGGTAAAAAAATATATAAGTTATAAGAAAAGCAATTTGATAGAATTTGCTTAGAATTTTATAATTATATTTGATTATATCTGTTTCGCAATGTAAATATAAATTAATGTTTCAGTAATATCAATTGGATCTAAAAGCTGTAAATATCTTAACACGTCAGACACCTTTGACAAAACATTGTTTTTTTTGTTGTACCATTTAAGTTACCATCATAATTTTTATTTTGCAATACTTAGGTTGGATTACTAATACTTTATATGTTGAAACGTGAACCATTACTTGTATAGAATATAAATATTACCACTATTACTCACACCCTAAGTTTGAACATTAGTCGTCCATCCATTTAAAAGTAAATATTGAAATTTTTAAGTTTATGGTATAATACTAGTGGTAGGTCTTACCGGTATTAGGTGTCTGTTGCCGGAGACTGTATAGTTAGGTAACACCGCAGCGCCTTACCGCTGAACAGTAGTGTACAAACGTTATTAGTGGGGCAACAAGATTTAATCTTGTGTAAAGGCGATGGGCGCAATGTGATGTAGTGTATTCCATACTAACTAAAGTCACATTGTTATTGGCTGGCGTATCACTTACATTCAGGTGAACGTACCGCTCGTCTCGCCGCTTAGTAGAATTAAAAAAAATTAAAACTCAGATTGTGTTAATTTCAAGCACAATTGTAACTACTTAAGTTTTTTAACAGAAATTCTTAATAGTATTATTATGAGATGCTGTAAGGATATACATCGCATTACACTGCTCATATGACCTCTTTATACTGTCACAAAGGACAACCTTATAAGCGTAGGAGCGACCTACTTCTGTCCTACATTCAGTCCTATATTACGGTGTTGGTACATATTTGTGTACTGAAGCACCATTGACTTAATGATCTTACTATCATTGGTAAACATTCTCGTTGCAAAATTAAACCACGAGTAAAGCCACTGTTTTAATACTATTGATATCTAGAATAAGTATATTCTAATAGTAACATACTTAACAGAAGACGGATCTATTAAATGAATTTGTAGAAAATCTTTTTAATGTCCTTATTGAGATTATCCTTTTCATTGAATTATTGTTTATAGTAAACACTTCTTAGAAACATATGAAATAGTCGGGCAGTACCTGTGAACACCTTTCAGTAAGAACTCATTACTCGTCATATCACACCTTAAAGAAAACTGTGCAGTGTAGACTGTTTCAGAACACAAATCTCTATAACCAGAACATTTTGTTCATGTATATATTTTTTCATGGAGGAGGTGGAGGAGTTTTTCATTATCGTCTTTTTTATGGTGCTGCAGCGTTTCAATTTCTGTAGAGATTGACCCATGGTAATAAAATTTTTATTTATAATATAAGCGCTGCAACATATATATTTGTATGCCACTTATCCTATTTATATATCGAGAATTGGTATGTATTTTTTCTACAGTCGGCCCCTTATATATGAGGATCGTGACTAACGTAAATAGTGGATACTAAGTTTTTATTTATTTCACTAATAATTAATATCATGGCAACATCGGCAGGTAACACTTGGTATACATGTGTTTAAATAACACACGTTTTTCGTACTATGAAATTTGTTAGCTTTTATAAATTATACTTATTTACAGTATTAGTTTTGTTTCCGGACGTTATACTTTGAAGGTTTTAATATTGCTTTCACAGATTCGCAAAGAAATAATAATATAGAAGATGCGAATTCAATACCAGGCCGCGCATTTAGCTTTTTAATATATGGTTTCATATCTCACGAGTCTGATCTCTGCTTAGTATTATGGATGGGAGGATAGTCTGTACTTTCCAAGAATGATGCTTTATAAAAGTTTAGTAACGTGGAAACGATGAAAAATCTGTATTTCTTTTTATATTTGGTCGCTTATTTGAAAGTAACTCTTTGATTCTTTACTTCATTAAAACTTTGCAGAGTCTGAAAAAGTTAATCTTGTTCTTATTGTTAAAAATTTATTAGTAATACTATTGAATATCTAAACCTAAAAAATCAAACTGACATAATTTTTTTTATAACGGGTTAAAAGAACATCAATTCCAAAGCTACTGTATCTTGAATAATGAATACAAGTCATGTCTTCAGTTAATGTAAACAAAACGAAGCCAACGGCTGATTGAAGCGAGATTACACATATCCTTGGAGTCTCTACACGTAGAGAGAATCTCCAGGAGCTTAGAAATATCAAACATAGGAATAACTTTGCAACTTTGTTTATTTGAATATTGTAAGTAGATATTTCAAAAACTATTTTTCGTTTAAAACGACAAGTAGTACATTTAACTGGTGCTATTCTTAGTAATGGGATGGTGGTTTAGATGTAATTACACTTATTGACTATAGATAAGTTCCATCAATAATTAGTTATAATTAGTCCTTAATTTCACAAGTTATTAAGAAACAAATGGATCAGTAGTTAGTTCATGTTTTAACTACGGCAGTATAGTAATTATGTCGGCGGATTTATATTTTGATTATAGTTGGTCATGTGGGTAGGAATAAAAGTTTCAAACGACGTTTCATGTGACTCCATGATTGAACCAAGACCATCATTGTTACAAGGCGGGTTAGCCTGTAAGCTATGGAGACAGTAACGCCTTTTTAACCTAGTAATTTTGCTAGTCAAAAGCATGGAAGAATTTGAATAATAATAAATGCTATCAATACTCATCACAGTAAACATTATTCCATACGATGAGGAATAACATGATTGAAGACGAAGCAGTTGTTACTATATTTGTATTAATTTAATATTAACTTACATATTTATATACATTTAAACTCAAACTGTATCAGATTAACAATTAACTGGAACTGTTTAATATTTGCAAATGTGAACAGAATAAGCAATGTAATGCTACATTGTAAGGACAAAGCCGGCTACTATTCGAATAAAACAAACATACATTTTACAAACATTAATAAGTTATATTAGCTAAGTTTCAATTAACGAATATAACATAAGTTTAAAAATTTTTGTGTACCTGATAAAACAAAAAAATATTAACAGATTTTTAGAAACAAAGGTTCAAAGTATGATCCATTCACTGCTTTCCGCAAAAGAAACAACTTTTTTTTTTATTTTTGGATTATATTTGATACTTGTATAAGCTTAAATAAACGCAACTAGGTAATAATCTATTATATCTATATATATAATAAACACCTGTATAGAGACTCACTACGAGATCTCTAGAACCATAATGCCTAGAGATTTGAAAATTTATAAGGAATATTCCTTTTACCGAGTATAGGTCAGCTAAGAACGGACTTTACTAAATGTATTCTACAAAAGGAGTTGCAGGGGTGTTAATGATGGGAAGGGGGCCGGGAGGTAACGAGTTGCTGTCAGGCGTGAAAATTTCTGATAAATTTCAAGTTTTATATTTCAAATCTAATTGTTTGTAACGGCCAGCGCAAGACCGGTCGGCGTGGGAATTCTTGAGAGGCCTAGGCCCAGCAGTGGACGTTATTCGGATAATAATAAGCAGCGGGAACTGCTAGTGTTTTAATAGGGGAGAACCTTAGTTAAGTTCTTAATAATTTAAGTAAAGTTTGTTGTTAAAGGCGGTAAGTTGAAAGTAGGTTTGACGTTTTACCATTATTTAAAGGTCTGTTATTTCTAAATTGTTTAAAGTTGTTCTAGTTAGTATTCGAAAGATAGACGTTACGACGCTGTAAAATAACTTAGTTTTGTTTGGAGTTTATTTAAAAACATTTTTGAAAATGTATTTTATCTTTCTAATACAAATATCAATTTCGTGTCTTACTAACAAAATGACTTGAAGGGAGGCAAAAGTACAAAAATTATTCCGAGAAAAAAGTTTCCGAAGTACGAAGACGATAAGATTATGTAAATCTTCCATGGAGACGAAACTCATTTTGTTTACCCGCAGCGGAACTGTGGTTCCTGATTAATAATTGATTTTTTTTTTATATTTAACTCGAATAACATTACTCTCGGATTTAGTATTGCTTATCTGAAATGAAATTTGAACTCTTGAAGGGGTGTAACCAGTAAACGGCAAATTGAATCGAACGGTATCGTGAGATAAAAATCCTTACGACTTGCATCATTTATTTACTCGTAGTATAATTTTAGTTAAATTATTATAATTATGTAAAATATATTAGACTAGTGTTAGTAGGTGTTTATTAATGAAGATCGTCTACCATCGTAGCGTGTTTCCATACCACCAGAAAGTAACACGCTAACATTACTGTAGTTCAAAAAGTGCTGAAGCATAATTAACATGTCAACATTCTAACTACCACCACATTTATTCAGAAATGAGTATCACTTATCTTCAAGTGGACCTATACAGCCGATCTCCAGCGACAGACTCCTATAACCAGTATTCTAATTATTATATTTAATTCTTATTTTTTTTTGATATTATGGTAAATAATTTGTTATAACTTTTCCCTCCAAGTTATAGCAATTTAATTTGAAGTAGCTTCAAGCGATTTTACTAAGTTTATGTAATTCATGAACTAAACAATTTCATGTACAAAGCATCCATTCAGCCATCTGATCATTAACAGGGAGCGATGAAACGAAGCAGTTTATTAGTGCAGAGCATCCGAATTTTTTAATCGACATCGACATATTAAACCATATTATAGTATAACTATTTTATGTTATAATTGAAATTTATTTCCTCAGAGTGTATATAATTAATCCAGTAATTTCATATGATATAGTATGTATCATGCCGGACGCGTACCTGAAGTATGCATATGTTTGCATACTAATGTTTTGCGGTATAAATACACGTGGTAGTTACTGGTTCCTCAAGCCAAAGATACTTAGCTCATGTCATTATTTAGGTGAAAAAAAAAATATAATCGCCTACTACTCTCTTGCTTTATCTTAACAATTTACCTTATTGTCGATAAACTAAAATATACTTTAATTTGTAGGTACTTATTTAAAGGTTCATAAGGATGTAGAGGAAGTTAGGTGTGAATGGCTACACATTAAGAATCTTATATAGGACCTCTTATATAAAAAGCGCGGTAAAGAACAGTGTTTTTTTTTTCTTCTCTTTTTACTTAGAAGCTACTCTAGTTTATATTTACTTTATAAGTTTTGTTCTATAACATTATCAGAGTGCACCAGGTTCACTGTCACTTTAATCAAATCTCCCAACTACGGGCCTACTGGAAGAAATTCCATATTGGAACAGGTAGTGCCTTTGTACTTATTTCTGTATATGTTATATTTTCATTATAATTTCTGTGTGCATAAATAAATATAAATAAATAAGTGAGTGCGAAGTTCGACGAGTGCCACTCATGTATTCACTTGACGATCAATAACCTGTTGAAGATCGCAGGGAATTGTTGTATGAGGTCGTGCTGGAAAACGTTTGGATAAGCTGAAATTATGATAATGAAATATGCAGCTTACAAGTTCAGAAAGGACTGAAAGTATCGATGTTCTATGTTCTTTACTTAGTTACGCTAAAGTGAAGCGATGAAAGGGCGTAAGCAATACTTCAGCGTCCAGCTCGAAGCTCACATCTGATTCATGTCACGTCCACGTCAATGACCTTCGTTAATATCTTCATCCGCACCGTATCAGTCGAGTGGTGTAATAGACGGAGTATCTCTATGCAGTCCAAAGTTAAGTTCTAAAATGTACCGTTATTCATATTGCTTATTTTGCTTAAGTTTAAATAATAGAAATGTAACATTTTAATACTATTAATAATCTTTTAAAAACGGAAAGAAATATATCCCTCTTTGATCACATTTTAACTAGATACTGAAATAATTTAAGATATTGCAATTATAATATATCACTTTAGGTTTTAGGACTTTAAAACAATAATTGATAATTGGTTTACCTTAAAACATGTTAATATGATCCTTATTTTAACAAAGCCGTAACAATAAATTATAACATCTAAACGATAGTAAGATTTTTTAAAAAACTCAAGAACGACCAAAAACGTATATAATATGCATAACTTCGCCAAGGCCGAACAAAACAACCCTTCGTTGATTTCCCAAGTGAACTTTGATGAAGCCGGTTGATAGACCCTTCGTTTGACGAGGTAACCGGAGGTGCTTTTTACGAAATTCTACCAGCCTAATGACATCATACCTTTATATCCTGAATCTAAAGATATGCATACATATGTAATACAAGGATAAAAGAAAGCCTTTAATCAATCTGTGCCCTATTTAGATAGAGCTTTCGCTCTCATAATTGCAATTGTAAAAAAAAATTAATGCAGTGCGTTTTGCTAGGGAGATATCTGAGAGTAAAAGAGAGAGAGAATGACAAAAATCATATGTCGTAAAAATATATTTATCTGTTCAAGTTTTATAATGATCGGTGTAATGGTTTCGAATAAAAATCTGTAAATCAATTGATTTACAAGGTTTGTATACTGAGTGTTAGGAGACCGCCCCTGAAAAGGAAGACAGACTATAGTACTAATGACACCTTTCATGACTATCTACTACTACTAATCTAAATGCTCCGTGGCCCTATGAAATAAGGTTCAAATTGAAACCAAATACATCTTGAGTTCCGGCCGCGTCCGCGCGTTCGTTCATCCGAGCGTCAGCTGTTTTTGATTTTGTGTTTCATTGCTGGTTTTTTTTTTAGTGAAGTAATGTATTTTTCACGAAACTATCGTTTCCTTTAGCTGTACTAACATGATGTAGCGTAAATATAAAAATAAAACATTTAAACAAAAACAAAGTAAAAATTATTTGCAATTATAAATTTCACGCAACAAAGCCATCCCCCGGGCAATTCGCTTAACTGAACCTCGTTTGGTGTTCATGAAATAAATTAATTTATTCATTAAGAATATTTTAATGAAACTTTGTTACAGGTTGTAATAACTTAATTGAATTAAATTATAATACTTAATCTTAAGTGAAATAGTAAATTAACATTTTAAAACATATTCCACAATGGTAATAATTCAATAGTAAGCAGAATAATTTTGTGTCTAAAAGCTGTTAAATTATTTTTGTAGAACTCTAACAAAGGTAATAGACTTAATTGGTGATGAGTAAAAGTGGACTAAGATCAAGATCATGACCGAATGAACAAGACCAACAACTATTATGCAAGACTAAACGAAAAAGTAAAAATTCCATTAAAATATTTATCATAATTTTTTAACAATTTTTAGATCCAAATAAAAAAAAGTGTTTACTTAAATATTGCTTATGTATAATTTTCAGTTTATAGTCTTTAAAAATGGTTATAATATATTTAGAATAAATATAAAAAAAATCCAAATATCAGATCAAATGAGTAAAACAAAGATGGAATAAGCAAGACTAAGACCAATACCAAGGCCGTCTAAGTCTTGGTCTAGTTCTTGCAACATTGGACTTAATTGAATGATTACAAGATATTCTTATTTAGTTTTTGATTAATTAATTTATAGATTTAATCTGACATCAAAGAATCATGTGGTAACCCTCTGCAAATGTCTTAAAATACATAATATACAATAATGCAATTTTTTTTATATATCGAAGCGGCAAGACGAGCGGAAGGTTCACTTAATGGTAAGTGATACGCCGGCCCATATCAACATGGAGCTAATTAGGATGGTATACACAGCACCAGATTGCGCTCCTCGTCTTGAGATATAAGATGTTGAGTCTCGTTACCCTAGTAATTTCTCTAGCTACATACCTATCAATCCGGAACACATTAATGTTTGCACCTACCTAGACGGTCTGCAGCAACAAAGACCTACTGCTAGTTAAATATATCATATTATACTTGTAATTAAAATAATACTTTATTGTTTTAACCGTATAGTAAATTAAAAAAAAATTACACAATTTTTATTTTTATTGCAATTCTTTTACTTGTATGAAATAACAATGTGTAAATTTAAAATTGTAATGTGTTTCGCGACTTCCTTTTTCTTTCACAAACTCAATTTCTGTTCGACGCCATATATTATATTTTTGAAACAAAATGCTGATAGAGAAGATTCTTCGTTATTATAGAATATTTTACTTGATATAAGTAATATTTACTGATGGTAGGTCTCTATTACCGGAGATCGTCTAGGTGGTTATCACCGCAGTGCCTGTTTTTACCGCCAAACGTTAGTGTGGAAACATTACTGTGTTCTGGTTAAAACGGCGCTGTAGCTAGTCAAATTACTGGAGTAATGAGATACAATATCTTAAGTCTCAAGCGATGTCATCTTAACTAACGCCACGTTGTTATGGGCATGCATATCACTTACTATCAGGTAAACATCTGAGTCGTCTCATCGCCTAATTGAATAAAAAAAAGCCTTGTGATTAATTTCAGTCCATATTAATGCTTTAACTCGCAAGTAGTTTTTATATGATTAAAGTTTAACAACTTTTTGAGTAGTTAATGATATGTGTAGGTAATTTATTAAAATAACAGTAGTAACATAATCAACTCAGTGCCACGTTTCTTTGTGATACCCGTCATAATAAGTACGATTGTGAATAAGTTTGACCTATTATGAGGTATTCATAAAAATAAAAAATAGAAGCAGTCATGCTAAAGTTAATTTTACAACTATAAATGTTAAACTACAACTACAACGTGGGAAGCTCCTTATATGTACGATTACAGAACTACAACAAGGTTCTACAAATATTGACGCTTTTCTCAAAAACCTGCTGTTATAAAAAAAGTTATTATTTATATTAAAAAAATAGGAACAAAGTTTAACCTTAGTTTGCTGATTTTAGATATAATTATATTTAATTTTAATTAAACTAATGATCAGCGGTATTGGATGTAGTTGTAGTTGAACCAATAGTTAGTATTACTTATTTTATATTTACTACACATTGATTAAGCTTTAACTTAATTTATCTTTGTTTATTTTAGTTGTGACACACATAGTGTAAACCGTTCGTTGAGTAGTATAAAAAAGGAAAAAAGACATTTCGAATATCTGTTTGCTCTCAAATTTGTGGAAAGAAGGTCTTAGGCTAAATAAACAAACACATTTCACCCTTTATATGCCAGTATGAACGATAAAGCACGTCCTAAATTATTCAAGTGCCCTTCGGGGTTCCGGAGGGGAAAGTGATAAGATGCATATTTCATGATTCAACTTTGAAGATATCATACATCTAGAATTTAGTTTCATTCCAACTAAAAGGCAAACGTGATGAAAAGAAAAAGAGGATAACCGATAACGTACAACGATACGTAGATAAACAATTTTTACTCTTTTATTTAATTAAAAACAAACAAATATACTTAATACTTATTCTCTTTATAGATTAAGAAGACATATGTGCTGCAGTGGATGATAACAGACCGAGACGATGATAATGAGGATGAGTAACTTTCTCTTTGATCATTTGATGTCGCTCTGAAGTTGTGTTAAGACTAAAGTGTTAGTGATAGTAGGACACGTAAGATCGGGTGAGTGGTGTTTTACAGAGAACACAGTCATCACTAAATCAAGTACGACGCCTCATGAACACAACAACAAAAGTTCTATTTTTTTACAATTAAAAAATTAAACCCGTTCATGAGATCCTAGATCGTGGTGCTTGATATAGCGAAGATAGGATTAACGTGTATTGCGTTTCTCATTCGAAAATAGATATTTACTATATCTAACTAAATGACATATTATATAATAGCAAACGTCAGGTATTTGTAGGGAGGCACATTACTCACAAGTAAGTCTCTTACTTATGTGTGCAAGTCTAGTTGCAATGTGTAAAAATAAAGTATACAATACATAGATAAAAGTATGAGAAGCATAAAATGCTACGCAATCAAACAAGAGTAATAGAATTTCATAGAACAATCATAGTTTAACGTTTGTGTAAGATGAAAGAGAAAAGTTGTTGCCAGGGAAACAATTGGATTTCATCTGCCCGTTGCAGATGAAGTTAGTTTGTTCCGAGGGCCGCTTTATTAATTAGACGGGGAGCCGGCTGCGAACTAACGCTGTCGTGTGTCGTATTATGTGAAGAATACATATGAGGAAGGAGAAATAATTACGAAATTAACGCAAACAAAGGCATTTCTTTCATTCCTACTTGTCAGCCGGAAAATCGCCAACGTTATTATTCTGTTACGTACGACAAAGGTATTTACGTACATTCATTATTAATATGTTTATTTATTTATCATTCACACATATCAAAAATTATACTACTCAATGATTCCTTTTGTATTTACTGTAAAAGCAATTATTAAAAACTGATTACTATAGAAATAAATATACGCTGTAAAAATAGTCATTTATTCTCTGCGTCCAGGATTAATTTGTAAATCATGCGAAACCTATATTTAGACGGTAAAGTAAGATCATAACTATTATTAAATAAAATCTTTAGAAAAAATATATTTAAGTATTTTTAACAAGAATTGTAGAAAAAAAAATTGCGTTGACATTTAATGATAGTTAAAATTAGCCTAGAGTGGTTTCAATATAAGATTAAAGTTGCTACACAGAACCATTATACGATCATGTAGCAAATGTTAGCTACTGAAATACCCGAATGTAGCATTTGTGCGATGAATTTTTTTTTCCCGTTTTTCACAACATGTACCGGTACAAGAGTATATTATAATAAACAAGAGTTCATTTCTATGAATATATTATTTTATGACACCTATAAAAC
Source organism: Ornithoptera alexandrae (assembly GCA_029030555.1). Lineage (NCBI taxonomy): Eukaryota > Metazoa > Arthropoda > Insecta > Lepidoptera > Papilionidae > Ornithoptera > Ornithoptera alexandrae. The sequence continues at coordinate 1,358,420 of JARDVY010000064.1, read as the reverse complement.
AGCATACAACGTGTATTATATCATAAGGCTTTTAATTCGCATAGGTTTAAGTCTGAAAAAAGGTCTTAAAAACGCATTAACATAAAACATGTTATGTGTAGTAAAATATGTTATGATTATAGAAAGCTACAATTTCTCTGCAGCAGTACTTACTTTTATAAATATATAATATAAGGGTATATTATTATAAAAGCTGCCGTAAGCGTACATTACGCATTGTATCAAAATGTATATACTAGCTAAAACCCCCACTTTGTATATACATAATACATATAAATGGGAGTATTTATTTGTATTATGTATATACAATATTCTATATTAAATGTTTTAGATGTTGATACAAGGGTTTTTTTGTTAAAGGAGAGTGTAATGTCTATCCCATTGAATCATCATGCTGGCCAAGTGGTTGACGTCACGGTAACTCTTCAAGCTCTTTCTAAGAAATTAATATTTTTTTTTTCGAAAATTGCTTTTACTGTATAGCTTATGTGTTGCAGTCATAGATATAACAAAGTAAATATACTTTACGAGTATCTTCAGAATTACTGGCAAAATCTTATCGCGATTGATCCTGTTATCTGCAAGATTAGCGTTATCAAACAGTTAGTTGAAAAACCTTACGGCTGTCATTTAAGTTAAACCAATTATTAGTTCAAATTCTATCAACAATCGCATTTTTAAGAAAATAATTTTAACAGACATTTAAGGTTCAAAAGTTTTTTTTATATAACATTTTATCGACTGAAAGTTTTAAAACGTTGTTAGGATCTTTAGTTATTGCTAAAAGCGATGACATGACTGTCATGTTTAAAGTTTAGTAAAAGCATTCAAAAGTTTAGTCCCTTAATTGTAAGGTGAAGTTACAAAGAGATTTAAACAAAGACACAAATAAGGTTAAAAGCAGAGTTTAACATTTGAATTGAGCGTTAAAATTCTCGCGACTGAAATAATAGAATTTCCTTGCCACGGCTCAGTTCTTGTTTGTGTTGTTTTGCTTCGTCGTTTTATTAATTACAAAGAGGTCGTTCTGAAGGACACCGTGAATATACAGAAAATTTTACACGCAAATATACTAAATTGATATATTTATTTTCAATTCATAAAAAGTTACAAAAACTATACACTGAAATATAAAGAATAACGAAATGAACACTTGGAGAAAATTTTAATATCTTCGTAACTGCGTTTATTGAGCCAAAATGTTGCATTTCACCAAAGTACTAAAATCAAACTTGTTCTTATTTCTTAGATTACAAAAATGAAGACCAAAATCTTAAATATATCTTTATACATATTATAATAAGTTTTCATAGACACAAGAACAGTAAATCTGTGTGTAAAGAAAAACTTGACGTCTCAACGATAACGTTTGTCGCTGTATTATAACAGAAGCTTAACAGTACGCTTTAATACTTCCTATGACATTTTGCATTCTTAATACTAGATAGAATAATAAAGTATAAAAAAAATTCGTGTTTGCAGTAAACATGCCCGCTGCTGGAGTTCCACAGTACACGCATAACGAATGTTATTCAAATACTTGCTGTATTTTTTTAGTGCAACAAATTAATACAATAAGTACGCAGTAAATTTAATTGATATTCTACGCTCAAAGTTGTTATATGTCATGATAGTCAGAAAAAATTTTTCACTGCTTCCTTTCATGTAACAAGATTGGATCATCACGCCGATAGCGCCAAGCAGGGATATGCAAACCTTTTTATAGTACGACGAGGCGAACGAGACGTTCACCTTATGGTAAGTCATACGCCTGCCCATAACTACGTGGCGCTAGTTAAGATGATGTACACAATACAACATTATGCTCGTCGCCTTTAGACATAAAATTTTATCTCGTTACTCCAGTAATTTCACTATCTACAACGCTCTTCAAAACAGAAAACAGTAATGTTCGTACAGTACTGTTTGACGGCAGCAATAGGAGATGCCTTGGTATCTATCTAGATGGTCTCCAGCAACAGAAATATTCCGCTGAGTTTTGTAATTATTAACGATTACAGTAGCCAAATAGATAAATCATCTGACTTAGCACAACTTCAAGTATTTGCATGGTATATCACAGATTACTTAGAAAATATTATACTCCTCTGTTTGTGTTAGAATATGAATGTAGCTCTATCGCTGGCATACGTCAATAGATTGCACATACAACTTGTACGATACCTAGCCTCGCAAAACTACCTACGAATTAGCCTCTACCGTTAATTTCCCCCGACAGTTAAGCGATGAGACACGACGCAGACTAATTTTTAATTCGTTGCGTTATTACTAAGCTTCGTAGATGTTTAAATAAAAAAAAAATATGGAGAGTATCAAACGCTACAAACAGATCGCGTGATTCATAATAGCGGAATACTTGCAATTATAGCAGGCGGTAAATTAAAGAGAAAACGAGGCAACCTTTGATTTAAACTGCAATCAAAATGTTTAAGGTATTAAATGACATGAAATGTTGTATATACTCAAGACAGTTTCGGAGATACCACGCAAGGTAATAATAAAAAAAAAAATTTTTGGTATTTTTTTACTTTCAAATTTTTTTATATAAACCAATATTTGCCTTTATATTTAATAATAGTTATGCTGAGCTTTGCTATTCATAACTGTTTGTTTATATGTAAGATCTTGGACACAAATCTATTAGCTTGCAACTTTAATGACGTACTACTATTAAAAATTAGCGCGAGCGATTATGGCGGAACAGGGGTATTAGCTGTGACACCAAAAAGAAGCTAATGCAGACGCTCATATTTTCTATCTTTTTATATGCTTCTGAAACCTGGACACTAAAAGCGAGGGCGAGATAGAGGATTGACGCGTTCGAAATGTGGTGCTGGCGCAGAATGCTGAGAATAACCTGGACGGAACGTCGCACAAACGAGTCAATCTTCAAACAGTTGAATATAACAACATGGCTCTCAACAATCTGTAGGTAGAAAGTCCTAAGGTTCTTCGGACACATGGTCAGGCGAGACCCAGACAGTCTGGAAAGGTTGAATATTACTGGTTGTGTGGAAGGAAAGAGAGCGAGAGGGCGGTCCGCTACAAGATGGACACACACAACTCAAAACGCTACGGGAGCTACCCTACAATCATTCATTCAAATAGCGCAAGACAGAAATGTCTGGAAAGAAATGGTGACCAGGGCAACGCACCATACTCACGTCCCTCAGTCATGAGGTTACGACAAAGAAGAAAACTATTAAAAATATGACACAATTTTTTCGTTTAAACATTTTGTGTCTTACTAATTATATCATACTATTAGCATCATTAAAATAAGTAACTGAGTTTATTAAACAAAATAGCAAATAAATTAATAAAATGAGTGTCGGAGGATTATTTGTATATACTGAGTGTTAGGAGACCGCTTCCAAAAACGAAGACACACGATAGTACTAATTATATCTTTTATGTTGGGATCCAAAAAAAAAAGATCCTGATAAAAAAAAATCATATTTTTAAAACGTTTTATTAGCATTATTTACGTTCCATCATGTCAGTACAGCTAAATGAAACGATAGTTTCATAAAAAATACATTAGTTTACTAAAAAAAACCAGCAATGAAATACAAAATCAAAACCAGCTGATGCTCGGATCAACGAACGGCCGGACGCCAATCTAAATGCTCCGTAGCCCTATGAGATAATGTTCAAATTGAAACCAAATACACGACGAGTTCCCGAATACACAAAAGATGTTAATGAACTTTCAATGTTACTTAGAAAAGTATGATTGTTCTATTTTATTGGGTTAAAAGAACCTTTTATAAAAAATAATTCGTAGCTCAATAATACTGTAGTTTCAGTATAACACCAATCCTAACCTACCTCAGCTTTAGAATTATGATTGCTATTTACTACGTATAATCAAATGAGTAACCGGACATTCGACCAATCAATGCATAGCGTATTGTGGCAATTAACCTACTGAACTGGAGTATAATGCATCAAGGTATGTGAAGTGCTACGTCATACATATATAACCCATTTCATATTTCCAACGTTAAAACCCAGCGCCTATTGTTAATAGGAGAGTCCAGATCATAACGTAACAGGTAAAGAGGTAATTAATCTTTATTATCTAGATTGTTTCCGGTTTCCTCAACATGTTGTCCTTCAACTGAAGCTGAAGGGGATCGAACCTACACCTCTCAGAGTCGTATAGATACAATTGTGCTATCAGACTTGTCCTTAGTCAGCGGAAAGAATTAATTCTTTGCACTTATATCTGTTGTTGCGGATGTATTTGTTTAAAAATTCACTGGGCTATAGGGAGAATGTTAGCTTTGATTCTGTTTGTTGTATACAAATGTAATTGGGTAAAAATGCGTTCGTTAACCTTTTCGGCTTCCCTTAAGTCAATGTTAATTTAATTTTCGCAATAAATATCTCTGTTGACAAATATCCTTTAGATCACTAATGTTTACTGCGTTCAAAGTGTTTTAATTTAATACCGTATTCATTACACTATATCGCGTGTAATTACGAATAACATACTGAATAAGTATCGTGGATAACATAGAGGTGGCGCTGCACAAACTGCACAAGCACTATCACCCGAGCAAGACCGACCTTATGATTATTTCACAAAACATCAGAAGCATATATATGACTTTATATTAAATTTATGTTTTTTTTTTTCGGAATAGATATCGTAGTTCTAACTGAATGTCACATAAACATAAACAAACCTTTGGCAACATTAAGTAACTATTGTTCTTATGCCACTTCGTGTCACAGTAATCAGAATGATGGGGTAGTAATTTATATAAAAAAATATTTAAAAACCCACGTAAAAAAAATAAGATTGGTACAGGCGTCCTGTTTATAATTAGATATCTATAACAACATCGTAATATATGTCTATCGTTTAGAAAAGCAGAAAGTTTTATTAACTCGTTATGTGCGCCCGTAGACACTGTAAACTCTCAAAGGAATATTATTATAACGGGTGATATTAATATAAATATTATACCTAAATTAGTAGAACAGTCCCCTGAATACAATAATATAACTCTCTATCTTAACATGCTATCTACGCGAAGAATACTTCCAGCCCATAAATTACCCACCAGGGAAAAAACCTGTTTAGACCACTTCATTTTAAGTTACAAAGAAATAAAACATTAGCTTTTATTGCCATTTTACAGACTTCCATTACTGATCACTTCACGACATTTTTACCACTATCCCCATAACACATAAAACTATTACTAACATATCTTTTGAAAATGCATTAAAACATGTAAACTAGAATCTTTTATTATTTATAATATTTTTCATTTAATTTCTATAGAAATGACAAGTTATATTTATATATCCACTGGTCGCAATATGGGCAGGTGCCAATAAAACGCACTTTATCACAGTGGAAAGAGCTCAAAGAGCCCTTCTAAAGGTTATGTGTTTTAAAAATCGGAAGTACTCCACAGAAGGCCTCTATGAGCTTGCTGATGTACTATCTGTTCGTAAACTGTATATATTATATTCCACTTTAAAACGCAAGAAAACCGTGGCCACGTCAACATTAACGAGAGGAGAAGGAATGATACAGTTATACCAGCTCCATCGATAAAAACTACTTTTGCAAGCATCCAGCAGAATATGAGATAAGTATATATGTACGAGTATAATAAAATAAATAAAGAATTGTAAATATCTAGCAAATACCATAGAGATTGCAAAATAGTAATAACGAAATGGTTAAAAACACAATCTTAGGACGAAATTCAATTATTTATATAATGTATTATCTAAGTTTATTAATTTTTAAACAAAAAAAAATTCGCAAATATTGGCACTAAGAAACTTATTACGACCACAAACTCAAATCATGTATGATAAGGAAGGGCGGGGTCTCCTGGCACAGGCGTTGTTGTGCCTAAAAGGACACACCAATAACTGCTATCACTATGTAATGTACGTTGTCAAATAAATGATTTTCGATTTTTTTTTTTACCGTATACTTTTACACATGAATGGATTATTACATGCCTTTAGATAATATAATATTAAAGAACTGTAAGAACATAATATCACATAGAATTATATAATTTTAAGAAATTGTATACTATAAACATTAAACTATGTTAAAAAAACACTTTGTGCAACATGAATGTATGTGAAAGGCGTGTTCTTGCAAGTATAATGCACTTGCAAACATTAAGCCGTGTAATATCATTCCAAGCGAACGTTGCGTACTCTTTCCGTAATCGTCACGTCACGTTATCCTAAAATCTACACTTCCTTACAAAATACGAATAGGTAACTAACCGACAAGTACTTTCCAAAATTATTGTTATTTTTATGACAAAACAACACTATAGTGTTGTTATTATATTTATTAAACAAACACGCATAAAATATGAAATTTTTCAACAAACAATTTTTACGTTACAATAACAAACCAAACGATATAGTTAAAAAAAAAAAATTATTTCATTGTTTAGAAAAATATTTACCGTTCGAAAACCATGATAGTACTTTACAGTTTATAGGCAATAGACGCTACACATGTTTCGAAAAAGCTCAGGTTCATTTCCCACATGGTTTGAGCACCGATAAAACAACAGCTTTTGTAAATTGAACTTAGCGTGGTCGATGAATGATCTTGACTCTGTCCTTGTGTGAAACGAGCCTGAGATGGGACTTCTGGGAAGCATTAGCATTAAGAGCTTCACCTAGCTTCAATTAAGTTACCATACTACGAACTTAATATAATAGTTCTTATTGATCGCGAATACAATCACATATATTTATTTCATTAATCAGTCGTAGTGTGCATTGTGAACAACTATTATAATATATAATTAATTATTAAAATTGAAGACTATTAAGAATTAGTATATTAGAGGACGTCTGAAAGTTACTCCGGTGACAGAGAAATTGAGGAGCAAGAGGTTAGCGTGGTACGGGCATGTTATGCGGAAGGATGAAGGACATATAACAAAGAAAGTAATGAGAATGAAAGTGGATGGTTATAAGGGTAGAAGAAGATCGAAAAAAGTGTGGATGGATTGTGTAAAAGACGACATGTGTAAGAAGAGTGTGAATTTCGATAGAGGGATATGGAAGAGAAATAGATACTGTGCCGACCCGAAAACGGCAAGAGGAAGAAGAAATAACTATTAAAATTGGTTTCTTAAAAATCCTAATAAATGAAGAAATATTCAATTACGTATGTTTTTATTAAATAGCACAATGCAACAAAGTCGAATGAAATATTTTTGAGTCTTAATATAATTAACCGACAATGACCTCAAACGTGGAATAAGTAAAACTTGTTAACTAAATTGTAAAACTGCGCACGTATTCATTACCAGGTTGTCTCTTGAGCTTTACATTATTACGCTTAATGAAGCATCAGACATTCATTAAAGTTGTTTTTATTATTGGCCTGTGTCGAATTAATTATAAAATATATAAAAATCTTTACACCGTGATAGGTAAAGTAAATTAAAAAAAACTACGTACTATACATACTAGAAATCAGTCATTACGTATATCGCTCTTTGTTGCTTTTATTTTTACTTTATTAATCGTTGTTATCTTGAAAGTCTGAAGGAAACGCCTACCATAAAAGATGACCGAGTGGTCAGGTGAAGCTTGACCTATTAACGGCCTTGCCCTTCTTCTGTATCAGTTAGTCGCAAATTTATGAGAGCTCGATTTGTATCTGCGAACGACGGATGGACGTAGATAAACGAGCAGAACGACCGTTTAATATTTATTTTTTAAGGTCATCGTGATAAGCAATAATGGATTTAAATTTATTACCAAGGAATTTATATTACTTTATAGCGAAATTTTTAAATTTGATTAATTATGAAACGATAATAAAAAAAGTTTTTAAACACATCATCCAGCAAGGTTGGGGTCTCTGTTGGAGAAGACCGTCTATAACCATAACCGCAGCTGCTATTTCTGCCGCCTGTCATAGCTGTGGTCCTGTTTGAAGGGAATTTTAGCTAGTGAAGTTATGTGGGTGAAGAACATTTCATGTTTCTATGGTGCTGTGTATGCTAACTGGCGGCACGTTATTGTGAGTGATCAAGTACGTTAATATCAGGTGAACGTATCGTTCATCTTGTGGTTTCATCGAATAAAAGTAAAAAAACTTTAAGAGAGGACCTGATGGTTATTAACATGCTTGCCCATCACGACCTGACGCTAGTTAGGAATCATCAAATATCAACATATTGCATTACATTAAGGTCGTCCTCTTGAGAATTAAAATATTGTCTCATTACCGCAGCAAATTCACTAGTTATAGCGCCTTTGAAACCGGAACACAGTAAAGTTTGGCGGCAGAAATAGGATCTGCGGTGGTACCCATCTATACGGTCTCCGGCAACAGAGACTTACGGCCAATAACCAATCAGGTGCCTCTTTACTGATATTAATTAATTTTTTCGACGCTTAAATTTACTATGAATTATTTTAATTCCGACGAAATATTTGTTCTATGGATTCCAACGACTTTCTGAATGTTTCAGATCTATTTAGAGAATACTTAACAGTGATGAACGAACGACAGTTTCTTACAAAGAGATCGTATTCGTTACGATGATGAGGAAGCGAAAATGAATACAAACGACTTCGCTAGTAACAGAACTCTTGACCTATATGCTAAAGTACTGTTTTTGTCTCAACTTATAACGTTGGTTTATATTTAAACCTTTTTAATAAGTTTTGAATGAATTTAATTAAAAAAAACTAACGAATGTCTAAAGTATTTTTTTTATCTTCATTATAAAACCTTACAGCGAGGTATACAAAAGGCGGCTTAATGCCTGTTGGCATTCTCTACCAGCCAACCTTTGGTGAGGTGAGATGCTGTGGTAGGTGGAAACGTAATAACTGACTGAACTATATTAATAATAGTAACAACATATATATATATATATATATATATTATATAACAAATGTGACTAACAGTGCGCGAGAATTATGTTCCAGCATCATTTTTGTAGGATTTGTTTTAATCCATTACGCGACGAGACGAGCGAGTTCACTGATGATAAGCGATACGCCCATAACAACGTGGTGTTAGGGTGGTATACACTGCACCACATTGCGCTTGTCGCCTTGAGACAACATGTTGAGTCTCGTTACTCCAGTAATTACACTAGCTTAAACGCCCTTCAAATTAGAACAGTGTAATGTTTACACACTACTGTTTGTCGGCAGACATAGGAACTGCGGTGGTACCTACCGAGATGGTCTCCGGCAACAGAGATCTACCACCAGTAACAGTATGAACAAACTGAATTTATCCACAGCAGCATCATTGTTGGTAAATTCATAAAAATAAGTCTTGGTAAAATATAAGCAATAAAATTTTCAAAGTGCACAAAATTTATTAGCGCTGTAAAAGTTTACAATGCTTTCATAATGAAAGGCCTTTGGGCCGTTGATTTTAGAAATTAATTAACGCAAGTTGTGAAAGACTGAAATTTCTTCATCCTTTGTATTTAGTTGCAGAAACATATTTTTATTGTATGCACAGTTGTCGCAATGCGGCTAAAATGTATTTTTAACTAAACTGTAATATATACGACTAGAAAAGCTGCAATCTAAGGATAGACTTAGTTATCTATTACCGGAATAGGTAACTAATTACTAAATAGATAAAACAACTGAAAATTTAAATTCGTTTTAAATAGTTTACAGGGGATCTTATTAAACAGGTGACCTTTTAAGTGTAACTTCGTGTTACGTAAACTGTAATAGTTACAAGCAATCCTACCATGTTATCACTACATTAGGTTTGGAAAAAACTAAGTAACTATTTCTACTTGAACTTTAAGAATTAATTTAACATGTTTCACATTGTCCGGTCCTAAAGCTCAAATATGCTACGCTTTGTTCTACAATTTATTGCCACGTTAAAAGTTACTTTATAATGAGTCTTCCATAGAAATATTGGCCCTTATCAGCGAAAAACTTGTAATCCATAATTGCAGGTCCAGACGATACGGTGAATACACCAAAACTTCTATAGTTTCTGGCGTGTGATTGTAGACTGTAGCTTTGCATGTATTTTCTCTTTGTCGTTTTAAATTTTTAACGCCCTTTAAAGTGAAAAATCAAAAGATAGCAAGAAAGTTTGAGTAATGCGAAATAACACCTTTATAACGATCATAAATCTTAAATTATTTGATCTATATTTGACGAGATATCAATCACTACAGCCGCCTACCGAAAAAATAATAGATTTCGTTTTCCTGAACTCAACAGTTTAATTTTAATCATTTCTAGCAAATTGTAAAATGTTTCATTAGTTTTATTTGTAATTGGTGCAACTGAAACGCAGGTCCCAGTTAAATTTACTTTTAAAGGGAGCGAGGGTGAGACAAAGTTGTAGAGTGAACGGCCCATTTAACACCGCTCTCTACTTTTACTGTGTGGCCTGTTTAAAACGTTACTTGTGTTTCTATCCTTTTTACATAAAGTATACATTTAATTGGTGTATATTTCCTTTTTATATCTTCTTTTAGAAAAGTTATATTATTTTTATTGTCTGATGAAGAAACGAGAGGAGCAGGTAGGATGATAAATACTACAACTCATTGCAATCGTCGTCTCAAGCCATAACAGCTTTTTCTTAGCATATATTGGCTTTACATTGTGCTTTATTGCGTACAGACTTTCCTATTAGATTGATAGATTATTACACTCGTTATTTAGTAATAAAGAAATTTACAACGCTATGGAACACATAAGCTACAAAATGAGTTATATTTATTATTGTAAAATAACTTTGATACAAAAAAATATTTCTTTGCAAACACTTTCTTCAATCAAACCATCATTTCGTCTGTCAACTAAAGAACTGATATTTGACTGACATGTGATTGTTGTTCGTTTATAAATATTGTATATATATATTTGACAGACATGTATGTATATAAAAGATTATTTTCTCTTATTACTACCTGTAAAAGCTTACTAATGTCAGCTGATAGGAAACTCAATACGAGTTAAGCTAACCTGTACCATTTCTGCGGACCATTGCCATTGCTTTATTTGTATGTATAAAGTGGTGAAATAAAATAAATAAAACTAAAACTAACAAAATTTTAAATGAAAGCCAATATTACAACCGCAAATTACAAATTGCATTCTACCGCAACACGCGTCGCTTCTTGTCACCACAAACTTCACTTCGTGCGTCTGCGGTCTGGTGTTGTCAGCTCAACTCTATTTTAATTAAATGTCAAACCATTTAACGAAACTTTCAAATACAAAGGATAATTAAAAGTATAACCTTCATTATCAAGACAAGTCCACAACTACTAACAGAATAGCGTTTTACTGATATTAAGTCTCTTGTAGCGGACACCGCCTATCTAGGTTAACACCGCAAAGACTACCTGCCGTCATACTGAAAAGCATAATAATGTTCGCGCACGACTCTCTTGTGTTTTAAGGTAAGGGTGACATGATTTAAAAATATAAATTTCATGATGATAAGCCCAATTTTGTGGTATATAAACATCCGAAGTAGAGCTAATTAATATGTGGGGTGTATCATTTATTACCGGAATATTTACTTCATACATGCGTTTAACAATATTAGGATATAGTGATTAAGATTTTTTCTTACTTAAAAAAATCTGTGAATGAGATATAAACACGTTATTTATAACACAGGAATTTTTAAAAGAAAATATGGTACTTTGAAGGTAGTCTAGGTATAGTAGATTATATATTTACAAAACAAAAATTGTCCTATCTGATTTTATGTGCTCTCTAACTGTGCTACGCTCTATACTGAAGTGCAGTTTATAATGAAAGTATTGGGCTAATTAGCATCATCATCATCAGCCTATAGAGTCGACTGCTGGACAGAGGCCTCCCCCAAAGACGCCCACGTCGATCTGGTAGGAATTCATGTGTAGGGATTTGGGCGATTTCCCACCACGTTGGCCCAATATGAGTTGATGGGAGCCAGAGCCTCGTTTGTTGATTAAAAAGGTGCACACGAGCAGGTGAGGTTGGCTTGGACCCCGTAAGTTGTTGTGACGGACCCCTTACATATTTACAATTATTTATTTAATTTAAAATTAGCATTATAATATAATAATAGTGTGTATATCTTATCTATAATCTCAAGATGATACTCGAAACAGTTTACCGACAAATTCAATGTAGCTATACAATCAATATTGGGAAAAAAGTAAAAACAATAATGTTTACATTACACGTAAAGCTATCTTGAAGTTCCATTTACAGTTATAGTATAGTAATGTATAATAATTACAATATTTTTGCGATTATCACACGTTTAATAAACTTATTTTAAAGTATTCGAATCTAAGAGTAATAAAGAGTTGAGATAAACAAAATGAAATCCATAAAATTTGGTTTTAATAAGTATAGTGATGTAGTTAACCAACATTCTATTAATGTTATATATGTAAGTTTAAGTTTAATAGATTAAACAAAACTTAAGAGCAATTTTCGTAAATAAGGAATTCATTATTCTTTTTATTATTATTTATTATTATTATTCAATTAAACGTCGAGACGAGCGGGACATTCATCTCATGGTAAGTGATACGCCTTTCCATAACAACGTGGCGCTAGTTAGAATGTTATATACTGCAGAAAATTGCACTCGTCACGTTCAGGCATAGGATTTTAAGTGTTATTACCCCGGTAATTTCACTAGCTACAACTCCCTTCAATCCGGAACACAGTAATATTTGCACACAACTATTTGGCGGCAGAAATAGGAGCTGTGGTGGTACCTATCTAGACGGTTTCCGGTAATAAAGGCCTACCGCCAGTGTGTTATAGTGTATGTAGTTTGATAGGTTAAACAGAACTTAAGCGCCATATTCGTGAATAAGGAATACATTATTCAACATCTGTGTTAGACATCCTCATGTCATAAAGAAAATTCATTGATAGAATGTACTATGTCAAAGACAAGGTAATAGCAGACAAATATCCAAAAACAAACGATTTAACTATTGCAAATAAAATAAATGTTTGTTGTCTATGAAATTCGTAAAAATAATATTGTTTTCTTCTAAGTGTTTGTAATGCATATTGACTTGGTGCAATGTTTTTAATAACGTTCATTATAATTATGTGAAGTTAATTATCGCCTATTAAACACAATAAGTACTTTACTTTAATTTGGTAAATGTTTCGCACATTCTAAATTATAAAGCATGTTTTATACGTAATAAACTTCTACTTTACAGTAACTTAAAATGTTGTGTAGGCATCTTGCAGAACAAAACTCTTTGTAAATTATCAAAACGTTTGATAGTACAAGTAGATTACTTTAAAACTAATAGATCATAAAAATAGTTTAATTATTTACATAATTATATCTTTTCAAATGCGTGTTTAGTTATGGTATACAGAGAGAAATAGCCATCGTTAAAAAAAACTATAGACGATTAAGTATAACTTGAACAGTATGTTCACATAAAAGAATACACCATAAAACACTTAGCGGCTCCAATAACTTCCGATAAATTCTTTTAACAAGGATATATATTTTCTTTTCAAGGCAATATCTAACAAATAGACTCCTAATAAAAACCTCAAGAAGGAATGTGGCTGTGTTAACGCATCTAATATTAATACTATACGGTTTTCTTCTATATTATGTGATAAACAGGTACAAACTCGCTTCCTGCCGTAATTGGAAAAGGTGTTTTCTTCGTATCAACATTAAGTTTCATTATTTAAATCTGAAGTGGATTTGTGATATGTACGATGGGAGAAAAACAACATTTATTATTGTCAAGTTTAAATCTTTGAACGGGAGATTAGATGTGAATAAGTCGGGTAATATTATTCATTATTAAAAGATAAAATTAATAACAGACACATGTAACCAAGTAATAACCGGCTAGAACGCTCTTCAAACTGAAACCTAATAACTGTCTGACGGCTGAAATAGGCACTGCCTCCCAGAACAGTCTCCGGCAACATAAACCTACTACTAGTAAATATTCCAACATAGCTTTAATAATTCTGTTTACATGCAGTTAAATTTAGGATTACGTTAAACGATTATAAACTTAGTGAATTATGTTTCCGCAAACTAACGAGAACCGAGCATAACGTTAACGAACATGTTGAATAATTAGATAGGACTTAGGATCATTAATCATGATGCAACCACGCATAAGTATTAAACTATTATAATATTCAAGAATTGCGCTGGATGGGTTTTAATAATTTATCTATATCACGTACTAAAACAGAGAAAAGAAGAATACATAACAATATAGCAGTAACTATTCATTTCTGTTTCAAATTCTAAATCGTAATCGTCAGTAACTTAATCGTTATTAAGTTTCGAAAAGAATGTCTATAGTGATAGGTTTTATTTTGATTATCGATTATTGATGAAAACTAAGAGTCCAGTTACTAATTTTTATTTCATATATTAAGTGATATTTTTAAATATAAATGAATTCATATTCTCTTATACTCTATCCTTAATGAATCTCTCCCTCTCTATACTTAAAGAATTAATCCGTTAAACTATGTAGTATATTATTTGAAACTTGAAACGAAATTACTAACACAATTAAGATGTAGGCATTCTGATAGTAAATGTAATATAGGTCAAACAATAAGCTGATGTTCAGAGAAATAGTTTATAGTAGGTAAACTTCCAAAGTTCTTAACATAGCTATTAAAGAAATTATTAACTAGTTGATATTTAAATAAAATATTATAATATCAACTCTGTTTACGTAACATGATAGTAATTTTAATGTCGTCATTATTAACTTTTTGAAAAGAATATGGGTGATATTTTAACAAGAAAAGGGGAGAAGAGGTGCGAGACTCTTATCAGATAGTAAGTGATACGCCTGTCCATACTTTAATGTATCATCATAGATTATCTTGTGATTTGAAGTAAGTGCAACTAATAGACCTAGACAACATTCAACATTCACAAGCTTTTATAAAACACTTCTTGTATAATAAATATCTAGAAGTGTTAAATAATACAAATATTTACTTCCTTTGTTCCACAATACTGTATTGATTACTGTTTCAAAATTTAGACATGACATAGTGAGACTAACATTTGGGGCCGATTATACAGGAGTACTATTAATTTAGAATCGCAAATAAAATATTAAAAAAAGACTTTCAAATAACGGAATTTAACATATAAAACGTATCCTGTTAGTCACTAAAATTTAAGGACACCTATAATATTGATAAGAAAACATTTACATCAATACAATATTCTTAGTACATACCTATTTTACATCTCTTCGTATTGTCTAAATTCTACATGGACAAAGCCAAGGATCGACCTAATATATTATTTAATGTACCCTTTATAATTTATTTTCCAGTGGCCTACTTCCTGGTCAATATTTGCAATATATTATGAGCAGTCAAACATTTTGAATGGCATCGCCCGGTGCCTCTCGTATAACAAATACCCTCGATATTATTAACGATCTTGAGCCCTGCAAACCTTTATTCCCGTACTTACCCTTGTCCGATAATAGCAAGGACAAAGCGACAATAGAAGGAAGTGATATGAAAATCTTTTCTATGAAAATAATTTTCTTCTTAAGAAGGAATCAATGGCGAAGAGCGATAAGAAATAAGCTTTTAAATTTGACAGTGAAGAGGAATATCATTACAGTAAATAATTTTTTTCGTAATTCTTGAATCTATGAGTCGCTTAGTAATATTAATAATCTATAAGTAATCATTATGTAGACGTAATTTAAGTTAATTTATGAATACATTTTTAAATAGGTTGTAACATATTTGTCTGCATTAAGATTCCATGCAGAAACTAAACAAAGAAAACTTAAGTAATATGGTTCTTTAATAGAAACTGGTTGTTTAAAACAAATTTTAACCGGCCCATCCAGTAATAATTTAAAGGAAGAAAATATTTTTTTTTCGTGCTGAGAATGTTATTTCTATACTAAGAGTAATCTTACTTTTATAAGTCAACGGTTTATGAATAGTAAACTAAAATCTCAAAAAAGCTACCGTTAGGCATTAAATTATTTTTATTATTCCTGATTGCAAACTATAATCCTGTTGCTTTCCTAGACGGGAGTCGAGCCGTAGCCGAGATTGGATTACAGAGTGCTGATTGAGTAGCCAACGTTCTGCAGCGAGCGGCAATGTACCGCTTATCATGGACATCTAACAAAGTTACGTCACGGAATGCTCAAATGTAGATTCCTTTTTTAAGAAGTTATTTTTAAAGATTGTGTTTTCTTTAATTTTGCGAATATATACGACATTATATCTTCATAATTTTGCGGCAGTGTTTTGAAAATGATTTTTAGCACGTTTGTTACCTTGCTCTAGCACTGTTCACTCTGTGTTCATCATTTAACCTAATCCTCTCTTATTCATCGAATAAAGCTTACAAAATATACAGCGCAGATTCCAATTATACCTTTTGTCCTCATCTGGGCAATAGTCACAGTTATAAAGGGCACACGAGCGAGCCTATACAGCCATACATCAGGGTGTAAACAATAAATATTTTTAAAGAATTCTCTAAGACATGTTTAAGAATTATCGTGATGAGAACATTAATATAACCTGTTAAATACCCCCGTAAATTCTAGCACTCGGTTTTTAAGTTTTTGTCTTTAAAAAAACGTTAGAGGTAAAACGAATATATTCTGATGTATAAAATTATAATATAATCAAATCTATCTGTTAAGAAGTAAGGTTTTCGAAATTTTATTGCTCAATACTTCTTAAATTGTATTAGATATTTTTTTGACAATTCTATTATAATAATGTAATTATCCTTCCAAACGTACAATTCTCAGAGCTGTGACATTAAAATTATAGCTTTTATCAGCCGATTAATCAAAGATAGCATTACTTTAAGAAGAAGAAGAACCTGCAAGAGATTAGGAATGACTTTATAACTAAAAGACTTTAGCCGTCAATAAGACATAATTCCTAACGATTGAATAATAACCAGTTCGATTCAAATTTAAAAAAAAATTATACTTTTTCACAATAATTTGTATCACAGTAGCGTTAATTTGCAAAATTGTGTAAGTGACCAGACGTTTGAACAAGTTGGCAACACAAATTTATGAAATAGCAGACGTTATTGGTTATTTTTAACTCGCAATTAGCGTTGCCGTTTGAGACTAATTTGTTTCCAGAGCAACATGCATGAGTGCAACTCCATTTCATTTCGCAGTGGCAGAAAGAGTCATTAAATGAAAGGAAATAACTGTAAAATGCAATACAATTGTAATTTCAAAATTACATTTCATGTTGCAATAATTTTGAAATATTTCATTATTCTTAATTTTGATTTGATGGGTATATTTAATTTAAAAACTTCTCGTGAGGCTTTAAGTAAATTTATAAATTAGTTAAGTTGTCCTCTGAGAAACAATTGTAATGCTTAATATAATATTAAGGCAAAGAAGTTCTAGATATTTAAATACCTCCAAGAGTTTTTTTATGATACTTCTATTTAACTAATAGAGAAGCATTTCATAATCGTTTTTTCCTGTTCGTCTTAACTAACGGTGGAGATTATATATCATATGAATATATTAACCAATAACGCATATGACTTTATGATTGTTTAAAATTTTTTATTGATTGTGGACTGCAATAAACATATATACATACATATATATCACGCCTCGTTCCCAATGGGGGGTTAGGCAGAGACCACCTCTCTCCACTAGCTACGATCCTGGCACACCTGTCTCGCTTCCTCCACTTTCATAAGCGTCTGCATGCATGCTCGTCGGTTGCGAGTACTTTTGACCCGGTCTTTCTTTAGGAACGATTTGTCCAATCATTCTTACCTTGTATACCTTTTTCGTTAATCTTCTTTCAACATGGCCGAACCATCTAAGCATCCCTTTCTCTATCTTTGTCACCACATCTTCAACCACGCCGCACCGCTCTCTTATCACATTGTTCCTCACTTTGTCCGTCAGCTTCACTCCAGTTATAGTTCTCAAGCTTCTCATCTCCACAGCATTAACGCTACTTTCATGTTTATTCGGCAATACCCAACATTCACTACGATACATCAGTGTGGGGATCAACACGCCTTTGTGATTCCCTTTCAAAACTCTTCCTTCAATATCACCATCACAAATCAACATTATATTTTCTCTAATTTTCTGTTTATGATATATCGAGTGAGATACAGTAAGAGCTTAGTCATACGCCAGGATACACCAAAGATGGAATCGCATCTAAATTTCATGAGTTTCTGAGATGTGAGATAATCAATTTCGTTTATTTCGGATTCTACGTACGGATGGATTTTGTTGAATTTAGATTAGAGGGACTGATTTCATTAGTACACCCCCACTAGTTGATTTGAAATAAATGAATGCGTAGATAAAACCACGTAAATCGTTCTTATCTGATATGGTCTAATAAATTCTTTGTTAACTTCTTATATAAGTAACCATTATGCTGTCTGTTTGATCTTTAGATTGCGGCAAGTAATATCATTCTGGTCTTACTTATTCTATTAGGATTAAATTTTAAAGCAAATAACATACTATAGGTGAGGACATTTTCTATTTAAAAATATAACAAATTCACTATTTCATTGATATATTTAAGCAAATAGCCGCCGGCTATTGCAAGAGTATTATTGTTAATCAAATCTTCTCTAAGTTTCATTCGCGTGTACCTGTACCTTTATCATTTTACTTGACGAAAACATACGTATAATGTTTAACTTATTTTATCTTACATAAGAAATGTATTTTCTTTATCGATTAAAAAAAACAGTTTACAAAAGTATAAAGCGACGCCCTAAACGAAGGGAAGCGCTCAGACTGCACTTATACATGAGATGATATAGAGGCCCTTTGAGCACGAAACAATGTATATGAGTATTCATTTATCTATGAATCGGGTATAAAAGCCTTTAAAGGTGAGAGTATATGCCTCAACTTTGTTTTATAAGTAGTTTGTGTCCCTTCCATCTAGTCTGGATATTCTCCACTTCTTATGTTAATATCTTATACTATACATTGTATAGTCTTTATGACGCCAGTCGTCTTCAGTCGAAGTAGATGAAGCAATAGAGTACTAAGCGCATTCAATAGTAATGCAATTCAATTGGGAGCATCTACTTGACTCCCGCTGATATCCGCACTTAGCTCCGCAGTAGGAAGCATATTTACTGAATGGAGTTACCGAATTCCAAAATTGAGAAAAATAAATAATATTCCACTTTTACTTATTGTCTTTCTGCTAATTAATCGTAATCATAGTCAGTGCCTTATCTTGTACTTCTTTATTTTCCAGAATTTTGTTTCTTATGAAGATAAATTAACAATTTCATGTATACTCCAACGGTATGATGAAATTCATAAAACAATTCATTTCTATTTCAGTTGATAAAAAGAAATTCAATGAAAAGAATTTTCTCGTGAAATATACGCTTGAATTATTTAACAAACAACAGTTTTAAATTCATATCAAAGAGAATAAAGGATCTAACTAACACGGTTTCCGTTTCCCCGACGCTTCAGACAATCTTGTCTGGGTGGTTTTATTCCAATCTTCGCTTAATTAATTAGGAGGGGAGCTCCAACTGAGCGTCACCCCACTTGACTTCACATACGGTTTGCCCCTGCAAGTGATGTAGATATGAATTAATTCCAGCACTATGACACATTGCTTACATGCGATCGATTTCATTGTTATTTGATCTATAACATAACATTGACATTCCATATTCACCACAGTTAATAAAATACATATATAACCATAGGTTTTATTAACACATTTTCGTTGTCATTGAAAAGTCCTGATAAATTTTGTCGTAATCAAATTGTCTAATCTCGTATATTTATCATATATAGCTAACATATTATAATATATGAAATTAATATTAACAATGGATAATCTCATAAGCCATTGTATTACAATTACAATTACAAATTTTGATTGTAATTAAATGTGGTTAGGAACCAAAGAAAACGAAATCGAAACCATAATAGTAGAATAGATGTAGCACGAGATATAGCTTCGTTCCATATTTATAACTATAATGTACTAGGAATAGGTCTTTTAAATAAGGTTGTTTCGGGTGACATTTCCATCGGAAGTGCTTTAGTGTGCGAACACGTCCACATAACTCCTACCAAATCGTTGAGAGGTACACCGTAGGGGCTTTACGTTGGAGGCAGTCAGACATAATACTAGCGTTGCTCGAGCATAAGCGACTCCGCCTAAAGATTATTCAATCAAAAAAAAAATCAGTATAAATTATTTCAACTGCTATCTAATTACACAAATGTACATAACTGCGATAAAATAATCATTAAGTAATTTTATGAACTATCCCACTTCAATTTCATTTCTATGCAGACTATTGTTTGAAATGCCTTTGTTCTAAAGATCTGTCGTTAAATCGTTACTGTAAGTGACTATTGTTACTATTACCGGTATTGTAATTAATTTTCTTCTAACATAACAAATGTTACGATTGTTTTCTTTTATGGTTCGTTTAATTGAATACACGGTGCAATGACCTATATAATTAAGAAAATGGTTAATAAATGTACTGGTAATGACCAGAGAGTTCTCAATAAAGACAAAATCATCAGTTAACTTTAGTTGATATTATATTATTTAAGGTTATATCAATCATTATATTCACTGATAAAGTTCCGATGTAACGAAAGCACAGTTTTCTTAATAGGCAAAGTATAAAAAGAATCTTAAGACGGTGTAATGAATAGACCTCAGCTTGAAGGTATTCTAAAAGCAACGATGTGAATCTCCTAGAGAAATTCTATATCTTATCCCTTTAAAAAGTATATTTTAATAACATGTTTTCAATACATACGTACACATTAACAATCGTACATTAAGTTATTTTCATTTGAACATTCGACAATGATTCTGATACGAGCACAGCAGTCGTGGATTAGAAGCCTTGTTTATGCCTTGTGGTTAGCGCTATCGTGTTCCTGTCACATTGAGCTGTTTAAAAAACATTGAAAGCTTACCTCTCGGGCGAAAATATTTTTCCTTTAAAATGTCGGCCGATGATCACTGAAAAACGACGATTGCTCTAGGCACATATATGTAATAGATATATTAAAAACAGGCAAGATTAAGTTATATAAATATTAAGAAAACATTGGATGAAAGAAATCTAAACGGTCGCGTAGGATATAGTTTAGAAATTACTATGTGCAGATGCAGTAGACATCAATTACAATGATTGCCAAGACGTACCGTATTTTTTTCTAAAACAGTATACTTATTAAGCTGAATATAGTAACGTCAAGTTATCCAGTAATATACGTGGATTTAGTCTCACGCAACAGAGAATTATTTGCTGGATCTTTATTTGTGCCCCCATTGGGTTAATTCTTTATCTGTTACAAGCATCTTTGTGAAATCCCTCGGTATAATCGATTTAACCTTAGAGGGTGGTAGCAGAGGAGAGTTTTATCTTAATTAAAAAAAATCCATTTAACCGGTTTAATGTTTAGCGTCGCTAACGTAATCGCTGCCTCACGGCTGAGTAATACTCATGGTTATATTAACGGAATGGCATCAAGTTTCGCGTTCAGGAGCTGAATGCAGTGCAAGCGTCAATATATCGGGTGTTAGGAGACCGCTTCCGAAAACGATGACAGACGATACTACTAATGACACCTTTGATGATAGAACGGAAAAAAAATCGACCCTGATTAAAAAAATCAAATTTTTAAAACGTTTTATTAATATTAATTACGCTCCATCATGTTAGTATAGCCAAATAAAACGGTAGTTTCATAAAAATTACATTACTTTACTAAAAAAATAAAAACCAGCAATGAAACACAAAATCAAACAGCTGATATCAACGCCCGAGCAAGGCGCGGACGCGCCAATCTAAATGTTCTGTGGCCCTATGAAATAAGGTTCAAATTGAAACCTAATACATCTCGAGTTCCGCTGCTGATCCGAGCATCATCCGAGTTTCATTGCTGGTTTTTTTTATTGGTAAAGTAATATATTTTTTTATGAAACAATCGTTTCATTTAGCTGTACTAACATGATGGAGCGTAAATAATGCTAATAAAACGTTTTAAAAATTTTATTTAATCTGGATCTATTTTTTTCCGTCCCATCATCAAAGGTGTCATTAGTACTATCGTCTGTCTTCGTTTTCGGAAGCGGTCTCCTAACACCCGGTATTGTATAACTGCTTAGCTCGATCCGCCTATTTGTGATTTTTTTATCGTATATAAAATTGAAGCTTCTGTAACTGGTATAAAGTTCGAATTGTGTTGTCTACGTCGTAGACAATAATATTCGTGAATTCATAATTTAGTTTTAAATGGACTATGAATTCATTAAAATTTAAGATGACTTTGTACTTAGATTATATTTAAATAATATGTAGACGGTATAAATGTAAGCTTAAATGGATTAAGCGGATAATGGTTTGCCTTCAGGGAAAACATACGTCGTTATTCTAACAATGTATGCTGGGTATACTCAGGGTTGTTCTCGTTTGTGGTTAGTTTTCGTTCAATTTAAACAGCTTCAGATGTAGCAACGTTGTTCGAACTCCTTGGTTAAATTTAATGTCAACACCAACACGAAATATTGTACAATACTTGTTTATTTTACTAATTTATAGGAGTTCGTGGTTGATGATTTACTGAATCACGTGCTAATAACAGTGATGCTAATTAATTACCAAATCAACACGTTGATTTCATCACCTTGATATACAATGTGTTAGCTTTTCACCCTAATCGTTTCACCCACTATATATAGCGCTATTAATGTAATAATTAATAATGATAACAATCTACTAATTACTGCATAATTTTCGGAATAATAGCAAATTGCTAATTACTGCATAATCTTAGATATATTAAGTAGTCTTAAAATTCACTAGCACTTATTTGAATATTTCGTCTGAATTTTTCTTTTGAATAGACATATCTCATATCTTTATTACCATCAGCCGATAGACGTCCGCTGCTGGACGTAGGCCTCCCTCAAAGATTTCCTTATCGACTGGGTAGGAATTCATAAGGAGGGATTTGGGTCGTTTCCCACCACGCTGGCCCAATTCGGGTTGGTGGGGCTCCACAGCCTCATTTGTTGATTAGCAGGGTGCCACGAGCAGGTAAGATTGGCTGGGATCCCGTGCGTTGTTGTGCGGGAACCCTTACATCTTTATAATAAAACTAAAACTTGAGATTTATGGGATAATTTCCCATAACAAAAACCCTCAAAGAAGTATGTAACTGGTTTTTAATGAATTTCGATGGAAACTGCTCTCCTTTCTTTCATAAGAAGTATCTCAGACTTCAATCTCTTTTTCACCACTAGATTTTAGAGATTTTTTAGAGACCGGTACTAAGATTTTAAAAAAAGAGTAAGATTAGTTGTTTGAATTTCTAACTAGATTGCATTTAAAACTTTTACTGGTTTACTAATTGCATTTAATGTATCTGTCTTGAGAAAGTGTATGGACTAGGGAAAAATTTAATGGTCTTCTTTTACAAATTTTGAACCAAATTTTAAGTTCTTAAAGAGCTCTTTTATTAACAGCTATATTACAATTAGTTATGCACTTTAGTGAATCTTCTTTTATAATAACCATAACTCTTTATTAATAATGTTATAAAATATATCGATTTATTTATGTCTCGAGGCGAAGAGCGCAATAGGTATAACATCCTATCTAGCACCACTATGTTATGAGCAGACGTGTCACTTACCATTAGGTGAACGTCTCGTCGCTGCGTAGAAAAAAAAAATATATAATTTTTTAAGCAATCAAATTTTTTATATGTATGTTCGCGTCATTACCTTATAAAGTTTTATACATATAAGATATAGAAATAAAGCAAATTAAAATTGTTTATTATTATTGTAGACCATTATTGAAAAATTTACATTGACTTCATTATTCAAACATTAAAATAATTCTGAAATTACATATGGTTGGTTATTTGACGACGTTATCTTAGTTAACCATTTTACCCTATAAAAGAAACAAAGATTTATAACCACATAACATAGATCTAGTATCTAATAGAATTTGTTCCTAAATGTTTAAATATTTTAAGCACTTTCTTATTCTTCAATAAACTGGCAATAAGCTCTGTAGACAAAGCTTAAAAAGGTTTCTTGCTTTTTTAATTTTCTTATTAATCTAACCTTTTTGGAAGGACCTAAATAAACTGTCCAAGTTTGAGGAATGTCTTTAAAACGTGATCCCAAGGATAATTTCATTGACGATTATTTGTTTAGGACGTCAAGGAATTTAGGTTTTAATTGAATCTGAAGATAAACTTAAATGAAAAGTCCAGCAGGGAAAAAATTTTTGGTATGTGAAAGTGAAAATTTATGAAACTTAGAATATAAATTATGAAAATTTTAATTATTAATAATAAAGCCGTGCTGAAGCATGAACAAAAAATGTTTTCAACGCTGACTTCTTGATTGATGCAGCAGCTAACCGCTTACCTTGTAAAATGTAGAGCCTGTGTTCGACTCTGAGGTCACATGGGGTGGAGTTTGAAAATAGTTGATTTTATATTATAAATTCCATTTCTCTACTCCGGTTTAAGAAGCATTTCTCACAATACTATCAAACGCTTTAAATTTGTTGTTAATATTCAATAATGCATAATATTTTATACAAGTAAATACAATTGAAAAATCCGTTTGTAACATAATAATAGCGTTTTATCAAACCACATGAACGTACACAATTCTGATTCTTTGTTTCATTATTTGGTTTTGTCTTTTCATTCAAGATTATCTTCAACACGCCTGAAACGTTTTTGACAGGACTTTATAGTCCATACTGACATTTATCGGAGGTTATCCTCCATGTAGCTAAAGATACAGAGCATACACAGGTTAATTAAAAAAATAGAGGTCCCTTGCAAAATATTTAAGTTATAATCAAATTCTGATTAAGTTCATTTTATTTAATATCTATCGATCTTTAGCAACAATAACAAACATTTACCGAGTTCATTTATTATGTAACGACATATATCTTATTACGAGTATCGTTAAATTTAAAAACACTTTGATTTTTTCAAGGAGAAAGTGTGAACAAGTGAATCAATCGGCTCGCCTTGTATAGTATACTTAATGGAACGCTTTCCAAACGTGCCTTATGTTTTAAGTTACTGATGATCGACATAGTTAAGGCTTTCGACAAGGACGACGCAGACGGAGACAAATTGCGATAATACTTTTAAACAAAAAAACTGACGATAAAAGATATGGATTAATACTTAATTTTACAGTTTTTATCGCGTTTATTATTTTATTAATATATATATCTTTGCATTTTGACCGCTTTACAGCAGCCATAATCACGAGAGGGCTTATGACCATCCCAATATTTACATCAGATTTAATAAGACATAAATCCTTGAAAAAAAAACACCGATTCCCAATCATTAGCGAGGCTATTGAAATTAAAATTTATGTAAATTTCAAGAGAGACGGTTGGTTGGTTAATATCACGGGCTTGGGATTCCATTATTAATAAAATTAAATCAAACTTCAATCATATCACTAGAAGACTTAAAAACATCGGAAGGTTATTTTGATTGATGTTTTTTGGCTGTAATTTAAAAAAAAAAATGAAAAACTTTGATTCTTCTTGTGGATTATTTTTATTTGGTCTTTTAATTTTTTTTACATCAAGGCAAAATTTATAGCATTTTCTGATTGGAGGATTACTTTTGCGCCACCGTGTACGAACTCCATAAATATTACCAATAATTCGAGTCCCGTTTCCTTATTGAAGTGAAGACCTACAACATCGTTACTGCGTATCGCTTGGCTACCCAGTCTAATGACGGGATTATATAAATTTATACATGCAAAAGGAAATACAAAGCAATTACAATATCATACCAAGCACATCCCGATTTGGTTTAATAAACAAAAAAATCGGGAAACGTAACATAGATTTTTCGTAACATTTTGGTGATCTTTCAAAAAAAAGAGTTTATCCTTTTTTCGAGGTCTGCGACTTACTAATTGTTGCTGCTATCCATTAGTAGACTAACCAGCATCACGTGAGTGTTTGATAGTTTATCTACTCTGTACATACAAAAAAAAACCGTACCAAAACATGGACGGAATACGCTATATATTGGTACCAGTAAACCAATTATTATGCCAATTGGACTTTATGATTTTTCATTCAAACTCTTTAGATCATTTTATAATGTTTTGTGTAATTTATTAAAATTAAAGAAACCTTAATCTTTCCAAATCATTATATCTACGTAATTAACTGTACAAATGTTATAAAAAAAAAACCTAGTATAATTACGCCGCTAGCGGATATGACGGCACAATTTCAATCAATTTGATTCAAGATTCCGGTGAAATCAAAACAAATGTGTTGTCGAGCGATATTGTTGCACGCACCTTTAACATAAAAAGAAAACTAAACTAACCTGTTAAAACGAACTGCGTAAACCCAGTGTCGAACTGTAATTCGCACTAAAAACTCACTATCATTACAGAAGAATTAATACAAACAAATATATCTTGACCACAGATATCGCACGAATAGTAATTTGTTTACTGAATTAATTTCACTGTGTATTTAATATGTCGTGCATCTCCAACAGCCACTACTCACAAAGATAAAATAATTGGACGTATTCGTTTGTTTACGTTCGTGTGAGCCGGTGTTGGGGTGGATGAGACGTGCGATCGCAACGCATCAACGTTCCGAACTGAAGCCGCTAGCAGTGAAAACTGTTCCCGTCAGAACCCGTGCGTGGAAAACGTTTTCATCATTGCATATCGGTATACGGTATTGTCATGTGGTCAAATCATTAACGATTATCATCCAAACCAACAGACGTAGTAGTCCAAAAGTAAAACGTAACATCTATAAAGTCGTCGTTGTTAAAAGATAATAAAACGCTTCTATGTGACACTTTATATAAGAATATGAATTCTGTATCTTCGAAGTTGCAATAGGACAGGTTATAAAGCGGTCGTATACTTTAGTTTTTGAAAAGGCGCGGGTTGTAACAAAATATACAGGTTATTATCTTAAACATCCGGTAAAGGAAAACATCGAAACGGTACGGTACAAGAACAAGATCTTTCGTGGACAAAATGACTTCATAAATGAGCCTTTGATTATTAAAGTGGTAAAAGTCAAATATTTTAAAAATCTAGTTTAATGATTATTTCATTTCGAATCCTAGTAAAACAACATAATCAATAAGAAACAAGGAATATATTACTTATACCACTTTCAAAATCAAAGGCTCAAATGATTTTGACTTTCCTTGTCAAAGAAGACTCACTCAGTAGTGTGAGAATTAAGACGGCGGTTTAAAATCGTTTGAACCACGTCAATATAAGATTACTTTTCAGGAGCCAGTTTGATTCTACTACATATAAAATATATATAAAAAAGACGGCCATTTTATATTAAGCATATGTCGTTAAAGTTTATTGACC
Organism: Ornithoptera alexandrae; assembly: GCA_029030555.1. Classification (NCBI taxonomy): domain Eukaryota; kingdom Metazoa; phylum Arthropoda; class Insecta; order Lepidoptera; family Papilionidae; genus Ornithoptera; species Ornithoptera alexandrae. The sequence goes on along the minus strand of JARDVY010000064.1, from coordinate 1,330,919 downwards.
TGCATCGTAAAACATCGCCTCAGTCGTAAAGCAGAGATGAATCGGTTTTAATTAGCGCCTCGTATGTCGCGGTAATGCGGGTTACGAATGAATGTATAACTATAAAAATCTTTTTAAATACATTTCATAGGAAATTAGTTTTTAAAATTTTAGCAATAACGTCTATATTAATAACTGCCATTTGTTAAAAAAAAACATCGTGTTTATGGGTGTTCATAATTGTGTTATTGATTTTGATCCAGCCGGTGCATTGTTAGAAGGTAAGAGTTGTTTTATTATATTTATGAATAAGCAAAATGTATTATTATAGAACAATTACATACTTCAAGTGTTTTTCTACAATTTTAAGTATACGTAACTACTTCAAACATTTAAATTTGCATCTGTTGAGGTTTTAACTAAACAAAAGGTGTGAAATAACACCAAAAAATTTGGTAACTTTCTTAATATTGTTGCAACGTTAAACTAACACCTTAACTGTAAAGGATCGCTTAAGGGACAGACCTAAGTTAATGAAAAATACGAAAAATAAACTTTGTTACAAAAATTATATTAATAATAATCATGACGCTGATTCTGAAACCTTTGTATAGCATCTTTATAATCAAAAAACAAACTGATATTCGTAATGTATTTTAAAGAAAAATGACTCTTCTTTAAAATACATTACCTATAAGTTTAATTATCGCTGTAATCTAATGAGCTTATACTTAACTTGCCTCCCTAACAGACAGTATTGCTATAATAGTAACACTGTAATATATTGGCGGACGTAGTATACTGGTTAAGATCACAGCGAAATCTTTTGCTCTCTTCTTGGACGTATTCCCAATTTAATAGCCTTTTACGACACGCCGATAAAAAACTATTTATATATTTAAAGTAGTTAATATTTACTACTATATAGGTTGCGATGAAGGAAAACTTCACGAGGAAACCGGCATGTTCTAACATCAACTTTCTTAGTCAGGTGACATCCATCAATTGGCCAGCGTGGTGGATTAACAGCCTCGACTCTCGCCTTGTGAGATAAAGCCATCAGTCCTATCATTGGAAACATTAAATAGACTGTTTACTATTACCGTCACTATATAAAAAGTCGTTTATTTTTAAACATACAAAAAAAAATCTAATGGAAATAGTAATACTGTATATTAAATGGAATGTCAATTAATTGTGGCTTTGGTTTTGGTACTTTATTACGCTCAGGTGTTTTTTCTGGGTATAAAATATTTCGGTCTATAAGAAACAGAAGATATAGCACAATTTGACTAACACATAACATTCAAATATCAAATCACATTAACAACCTGAAGAGCGGGAGCGAATTATCATGTAATTTAATTGGTTCAACTTTAGTGTATACCTAAATAAATTAAAACATCTAACAGTAGGTCGAGCGGGGCGACGGACGTAAATCTTCCGTCCTAAATCGAAACAAGTTGCTCCCCAAGGAATTAGGCCTTACGTGAGCAACACTAAATTAACTGACCATTCTAGACTAAAGCAGATATATTTCGGTAGAAATCTTAATACAGTACTATGTACTCGTGTAATTAATGAAAAGTAAAAATTGTGGTCTACGTTTTAACATAAACTTTTTACCCGATAAAAAAAAGGGGCGCGTTATTATGCAATTTTATTTAAATTATATGATTAGATATATATGTAATATATAAAGTGACTAGATTGTATATTATAGACTTCAAACCATCCTTGAATAATTCAAGAGTTTCTAGTATTGAATAGAAGACAATTTCCTTTGTGGACACTTAACGATTAGAATTTTGCGCATATTATAATCACGGTGATAATAATACATTACAATATTGTATAGTTGTAAACATCAATTTAAGGTCATTATATCACGTCATGATCATAAAGTATTTTTCATTAATAGTACTTTTATTTTTACTAATAATAGTATTCTTTTCGGACGCCGCGAATCAAGGTCTAAGTTTGCCTTCATATACAACTAATTAGGACATTTTAATTCTTTTACTTATAGCTATTTACAATTTTCTTTTCTTGCTTATATAAAGACAGATTTTATACTCAATATAAAATAAAATAATCCCAATTATTTCCTATTTATTTTTATTACTAACCTTAGTAGCTGTTTTTATGAAATATTTTATAAATCTGGCCCTAACTGTTTTATTGCTTATTAACTTTCTTATTTTACTGCTTCTTATATTACCTTACATATGAAATTAACCTTTTGTCGTACTGACGTCCACTTTGATCTAAAATATCTCCTCTTTGGTTAAGAATTCCAATTTCAAATTTATATATTCATTTAGCTGATACATTTGAGTTTTGAAAACAGTCATTCATTTGTTTTTTCCTCATTATTTTTTTCTTTAGCGTCGTTTGTTACCGCACAATGGAAAATATGTAATATCGGTATGATTACGAGTACGAGTTCTACCGTGGCACCAGTGCTGCAGAAACAGCTTGAAGGATAAATGATGTGTACGGCGCTGGTGTCGCAAAAGAAAGCACGGTTCGTTTTTGGTTTCAACGTTTTCGTTCTGGAAATTTCAACCTTCAGAACCAACGCCGCAGACCAAAGTGGAAATTGCAGAATTAAAGGCTATTGTGGAAGCGGCTCCATCACAAAGCACTTCAGAGATAGCTGCAGATTTCGGGTTAAGTTGACAAAACTATATTAAGCCACTTGAAGCAAATTGGGAAAATAAAAAAACTTAAACGATGGGTACCTCAGGAATTGAGTGAATCGAACTTGCAAACACGCGTCGACTGCTGTGTTACTTTGCTCAACCGACACAATAATGAAAAGATTTTAAATCAAATCATTAATTGTGATGAAAAGTGGATACTGTACGATAATCGAAAGCGCTCGTCGCAACGGCTGAACCCTGAAGACCCCGCCATATCCTACCCTAAACGAAAATTGACCCAGAAAAAGTTAGTTGTGAGTGTTTGGTGGACTAGCGCCGGTGTCGTTCACTACAGCTTTTTAAAATCTGGCTAAACAATTACGGCAAATATCTATTGTCAGCAACTGCAAACCATGAACGAAGAACTAACTGCTAAAGAACCGAGATTAGTCAATCGCTCTAGGTCACTGCTGCTTCACGACAACGCAAAACCATACACTGCATAACAAACAATCACTAAGTTAGATGAGCTATAATTGGAATGTCTGCGACATCCACCGTACTCCTCGGACCTTGCCCCAACAGATTACCATTTTTTCCGGAATTTGGACAACTTCTTACAAGGAAAAAAATTCAACTCCGATGCGGCAATCCAAACCGCCTTCAAAGAGTTTATTGATTCTCGCCCTCATGGTTTTTTTAGTAAAGGTATCAATGAGCTACCTATGAGATAGGAACAGTACGTACATAGATAACAATGGTGCATACTTTGATTAATTAAATATATTTTCCAAAAAAAAATTGATTTTATATTCCTCCCGTACAAAACGCCAATTTTATATATAAGAACCTAATATATACATTTATTTTTATTTATAGCTTATGTTTTTCTTTGACGTACATTCCACATTTCATTATGATATGAATAACACTTTTATTCTTTTCAGGGTTGCAGTAACACGTCGGACTACATCGAAAACGTAACGTAACGTAAATATTCTAAAGATAAGCCGTGCATCGTTGATATCTGTATAGTTGTTAGGTACAAGTCCAGCCTCTTCAAAACGGGGTAAGCTCTTATGATGATGAAGTATTTAAGCAAATAATTTAATAGAAGTATTTCAGCAGAGTCCACAATTAAAGTAGCATCACAAGCAAAGCAACTATAGGGCACTGTTCTATATATAGTATTATTTATCATTATATATATATGAGATATCCTGATATTTATTAACTCTTCACGACATCTCCGAAACTATTAGACGTAAAGACTAAAAATTTTGTAGAGATATTACGTTTACCATTTACAGGTCATCGAAGAATAGGTTTTACTAAATGTCTTCCCCAAAATGAGTGCGAGGGTGGTAAGGCAAGAAAGTAGACGGAGAAAAACTAGTATATTATATAGTTAAAATAATATCTAATTTATATATTGCAAAATCAAAATCCTATCTTTAACTGGATTAAAACAACAAAAAAATTGGCGCAGGGCTTCACTTACTCCTATTGCCCGGCGACGCAAAGTGAATCTTGGCCTCCGAGAAAAGGCCAGCGTTGTCTCAGGCGCAGGTTTTTAATGCATTAATTTTTATAGATAAGTTATAACAGCGAATGAGGAGATAGAAGTGGCATTCGTAAACTCCATTGGACAGTGGTAAAAAAAAGATAAAATTAAGAAGACAGCGACGAAGACGAAAAACAAAAAAATATCAGCGAAAGCGTTATCGGTAGGTGCTGTATTAGACAATGTTATCACACCATAGAATGTAATGTTTTCATAGACACGTTAATATAATACAATAACTACATGTAATTGTATTATGATAATGCACAATGAACGACAGCCACAGTATTTTACAAACAATTTCTCCCTCGCGTATTTAAACATCGTACATTACGTTCTTATACAATTACCAGTTTTATTTATTGGGCTATAAATTTCAGGTCTGAATATATTTTTGTTTCAATAAAACCGATTCTGTTTTAAACGAATAAACGTATTTTATAATTGTTCTCGTAACAAAAAAAAAAATACTTTATTATCAAGCAGATTAGAGCACCAAAGATTATAAGTATAGACCAAAAGAATAATGATAAACATTGTAGTTTTTGATGTAGTTCATGGAATAAGAAACTTAACAATCGGCTATTTCATACTTCAGGGAAGATAAGCCTTTGAATCATAGATCAACATCAAGGCTAAACTAAATATCTACGTAATAATATAACAACTTCCGTAGACAACGTGCACATCCGTATAAACAAACATTAATTTTTCCACAAGGTAATTTTTTTATTCAACGCGACGATAAAAACATTCACCGGTAGTAGTACATAGCGCTAGTTAAGGTGCAAAATACTGCAACACAGTGTGGTCATTACCTTGACAGTCTTGTTACCATAGTAATGTCCTTTAAAACTGGAACGCAGAGATGTTTGCAGACTACTGTCGATTACAAGGTGAATTAAACATTTGTTTAATGTTTATTTCTAAGTAATGGTAAATTAAAATATATATTTATTTATATATTTTAATACAATATTTTAGTATAGTAAATTTTTAAACAACTTACAGGAAAGCACACACAAATATATTCATTTCTTCGGATTTATTTCACTTAATTGTTTACGGAAATTCACTTATGTAATTAATTAATGTTACAGTCATTATTATTATCCTATTAATTAAAATGTAAATAGTTCAGATTACCGACATCCTTATTCAATAGGGTTATGCGTGTACGCTTGTCCAATCGGTAGGCACAGAAATTTCCCTGCGCGGAGCTACCCCGGAGCCGGAGCCGGAGCTGGAGCTGAGCCGGAGCCGGAGCGGGAGCCGGAGCCCGGTGCGCTAGGAAGCGCCCGACACTTCGATGTAAAACGTTCTGACGTTAACAACGTATAGTTTCGCGAGCCGCACCCAATCAGATATTTCAGTTAAACTAATTGCAGACTATTATGACATTGTCTAATAAAAGTCAGTGATGTTATATTAATACAATCAGAATACAGTGTAGTATTCGGTAAATAATCAGAAACTATATTTGTAACTCGAAGTTTACTACACCTTATAGTTATTCTGTGACATGTCTCAGTATTTTATTTGAAGAAAACCAACTCCGTGAACTATATTGAAGTAAATAATTCAGGAAGTTATACAGACTGCACTGTTGGTGGCCGGATTCAGAAAACTTAAATCAGTTCCCTCCACCATTAACCAAAGTGCTCATCCGATTACAATCACTACAGTTAGATTTGCCCACACTTAAAGATTAGTGTTGTCTCAAGGATAAGCAAAAGCACACAGTAATATTAGGTCCTTACATATGAAATTGGCGTTTTGTACGGGAGGAATATAAAGTAATTTTTTTTTTGGAAAATATATTTAATTAATCAAAGTATGCACCATTGTTATCTATGTACGTACTGTTCCTATCTCATAGGTAACTCATTGATCCCTTTACTAAAAAACCATGGGGGGCGAGAATCATTAAACTATTTGAAGGCGGTTTGGACTGCCGCATCGGAGTTGATTTTTTTTCCATGTAAGAAGTTGTCCAAATTCCGGAAAAAATTGTAATCTGTTGGGACAAGGTTCGGGGAGTACGGTGGATGTCGCAGACATTTCAATTGTAGCTCATCTAACTTAATGGTTATTTGTGGTGCAGTGTGTGGTCTTGCTTTGTCATGAAGCAGCAGTGGCCTAGAGCGATTGACCAATCTCGATTGTTTAGCAGCTAGTTCTTCCTTCATGGTTTGCAGTTGCTGACAATAGATATCTGCCGTAATCGTTTGGCCAGATTTTAGAAAGCTGTCTCCAGGATTCAGCCATTGGGACAAGCGCTTCCGATTATCGTACAGTATCCACTTTTCATCACAAGTAATGATTCGATTTAAAATCTTTTCATTATTGTGTCGGTTGAGCAAAGTAACACAGCAGTCGACGCGTTATTGCAAGTTCGATTCACTCAATTCCTGAGGTACCCATCGTTAAAGTTTTATTACTTTCCCAATTTGCTTCAAGTGGATTAATACAGTTTTGTCACTTATCCCGAAGCCTGCAGCTATCTTTGAAATGCTTTGTGATGGATCCGCTTCCACGATAGCCTTTAATTCTTCATTGTCCACTGTGGTCTCCGACCATCCGCGGGGTTAATTCTGAAGGTTGAAATTTCCAGAACGAAAACGTTGAAACTAAACACGTACCGTGCTTTCTTTTGCGACACTAGCGCCGTACACATCATTAATCCTTCGAGCTGTTTTTGCAGCACTGGTGCCACGGTAGAAGTTGTACTCGTAAATATAGCGATATTTCATGTTTTTCATAATGCTGTAATAAGCGACGCCAAAGAAAAAAATAATGAGGAAAAAACAAATGAATGACTGTTTTTAAAACTCAAATGTACCAGCTAAATGAATTTATAAATTTTAATTTGGAATTCTTTACCAAAGAGAAGATATTTTAGATCAAAGTGGTCAGTACGACAAAACACTAATTTCATATGTAAAGACCTAATACATACATATCATACTAGTGCAAACGCCTCTGACTATTTAATTTTTCGTATTATTTTAATGAGTGAAAGGATTTAATTAAAATTATAATTTAATATTAACATAAATCTCCAATTTACTGTTTTAACAAAAAAATTCCACCTTATCCTTTAATAGTTGATATATCGTTACGTATACAGAAACTATTCACCAGCTTCAACCCAAGCACGGGGAAAAATGCTCCCAAATTAATGCTTAACGTAACTTAATGAATTACAAAAACGTTTTATGTTATTGCTTAAAGGAAACGTAAAAATAAATAAAGAAAGACGATCAATAATTTTCACATGCAGGATGCATCCAGTGCATGCCGATGCGGAAATCCGTCGAACCGGGCCCCGCTATCGCAAACTGGTCCTTTCCATTCTGCTCGCAGCCCGACTTAATAAAGCTACGATCATGTTCGAACGAATATACCATACATTATTTTTTAACCGGGTACTTTTATCCTGTAAAGTTTACCTGGAAGTTAGTTCTATAGTAGGAATTCTATATGAGATACTCAATCCTTTTTTATTCTTTATTATTTTAGGGGCTTTTAGCCTATTAAGACTATGCCAACCCCATCCATAACCTAAACACCTATTATCTAATTATTACTATTGACTAACATAATTATAAATACCTGCTACTTTTAACTAAATTAAATTAACAAAATGTGCTTATAGATAATTCTTGCTGCTGATGTCAATTTGTAAATTCTCAAACAATATTTTCCTCAGTTGTCGAGTCCGGACACACTCCGTCAATATATGATGTACATCTTCTATTTCTATTGGCACAAATAACAGTTGGGGAAATCTGTAATTTCCATTAAATATTTGAAGTTGTTGAGCGGAACGTAACCTCAAAGCAACTACAAGTAACTCTACTTATACCGCGGTTGGCAATCCATGGTACACGAAGAGGCTCACTCTGTAAAGATCTATACCAAATCACTTTCTCCTCACTTACTTCTATAAAGTAGTCTTTGTGTTTATTATAAATTTTGTATTTTACTTTATTTAAAATTTCCGTATAATCTAAATTAATTAACGTTTCAAAACCATTTAAATTACCATCATTGACCAATTAGTCTGCGTCCTCGTTCCCGTCTATGCCAACATGGGAGACATCCAATCCAGAAAATAGGAAATTATGAAATGTATAAGCATCTACTATTAGTTTCTGTTTAAAATTTTTAATCAAATTTTTAATTAATATTTATTGTCTATACGAACTTTTTTATATTACCGCCCCTCCTATATCGTCAGCCAAACAGTACTGTGCAAACATCACTGTGTTCCAACTTAAAGGGAGTTCTAGCTAACGAGATTACTGAGGTAACGAGACTTAATATCATGACGAGTGCAATATGGTATAGTGCATCCTGACTAGCGCAATTTTGTTATGGTGAGGCGTATCACATACGACGAGGTGAACGTTCCCCTAGTCCTCTCCTTTAATAAAGTAAAAAGAAATATAAGACTAAAAGATAAACTTGATATTTTACCTTGTGCTGGGAATTTAACCCTGCATTCTTACTTTCGCATAAATTATTAAACACGTCCGCATTTTATGTTTTACACGAATTGAGATCCGAAATTCACTGGTTTTTCTATAACTTTATTTAGACATCCTGTAATAGTAAACTTGTTATATACATTTTAGTAGACGTATCAACAAACCTCCATCATTGATGTATTGGATTGTTTCGTAAGTTTTTTTGCTTGTTCTTTAAATGTGACATTTGTCTTGCTTTACTACTGCAAAAACAGTAAATAAAACAATACAACTATATTTTTAATAATATTCCGAATTATTAATATTATATATACATATACTAGCTGTTCCCAGCCCGCTTTGCTGACCGTAATATAAAAGTACTTGAAATTTGTCTGAAATATTCCTTGAGAGCGACCGCAACCGCAAATGACTTTCTATACCAACCGTTACTATAGCAACTGCATAATTAATAGTAAATGAAAATGTTTGCAAAAGTTTATTAGAAATAAAATTATGAAGGATCTATGCTGTTCTAAAAATATAGCCTATAACCATCTACAAATGATCCTGGGTGGATTGTTCATGTTACCATACGTACACTAGTTTTCACTTGATACGTTCACTAGTTTTCACGTGATTCGCGAGCAAGAAAAACCCATTTTTACTATATATATGATATAAAGATCCTTCCACCAACCCGCATTGGGCCAGGGTAAATGGCGCAAATCTCCCCATATGAATCCCTATCCGATCGATGTGGGGATCTTTGCAGAAGGCCAATGTTCAACAGCGGAAATGTATGGACTGATGATGATATAGAAGTTATAATTTGAGAAATAAATATTACTAAATTGTTTTCTATTTATTTTTACACCTTCATTTATACATATAAATATAAATAATATAAAACGTTGATTTTTTTTTACTTTGAACGACGTATACAATGATTATTATTTATCTTACAAGTATAACATTACTTTAAGTCAATATATACATGAACATAGAAGAATTTTTAAATATTTTTTTTTATAAATCAATAATTATTACACTCGTTTTATGATAAATATTTATAGTCGAACACGGAACTAAACAATCATAGTGCATACATATCAAAGGTTTATTGTATTGTCCTGTGGATAAATAATAATAATAAGGAATTATTGTTATATGAGAGCGTTTAATCATATTGTGATCTACAAAAGGTTATTATTCATTATCAGTATTACCCAAGGTGGTAAAACTTGTTAATAAAATTATTTAAGAAGAAATAATTCTTAAACTGAATTATTGTAAAAACTTTTTTTTTAAAAAATCTGTAATTAACCTACGAGACAAGCGGGACTTTCACCTGATGGTAAGTGATATGCTCGCCCATAACAACGTGGAGTCAGAACATTATACATTCTACCACGTTGCGCTCGTCGTCTGAGACAAAATGTCGAGTCTCATTACCCCAGTAATTACACTAGCTACAACGCCCGTCAAACTGGAATACGGTAATGTTCGCACACTACTTACTGCGATGGTATACTTTGAAATTTTATAAGCAACTTTCGGCTTAAAGACCGTTTCGTTTCTGGTCATATTTGTATATATCTTAAAAGATTTTTTATTATTATACGAAGCGATGACACAAGCGAGACATTTATCTGATAAGTGATACGCCTACCTATAAAAACGTGGTGCTAGTTAAGACGGTATCCATTGCACCACATTGCGCTCGTCGCTTTGAGACATAGGTTATTGTCTCGGTACCCCAATAATCTTACAAGTTACAGCATCCTTTAATGTGGTGCACAGTAATGTTGGCACACTACTATTTGACGGCAGAAATCTGAGCTGCGGTAGTACCTACCTAATTGACCTACGGTAACAGACACGTGTGAGTGATGTAGAACCGAAAGTTATATGAGGATATATGATAATAGAATATAGAATAAATAATAGAATATAGATATAGATAATAGAATGAAGAATATATGGATATAGATATATGTGGGTCTTTTAATCTAGGTAAATTTAATTACTTTATCTAATTAACTTGTATAATTCCGCTTAAACTCCGCAACCACCAAGCTACCGTGTACGGAGGAAGCGGCGAGTTTTCGCGCGTTGATCACTCCATTCCTGTTGCTAATAGAATAATTTAGTTCCGCGGCGCATAGGGTCGAGCCCCGCCGCGTCGGGATTTCACCGCGTTCATTCAATTCATCTACGAAATTTACAACGAAATACAGTTCCTGATCTATGTAAGTAAATTACATTAATGAATACAATGAACAAATTAAAATTGTTTCATTTCCTGCTTTGACCGTAGACGATATTTTTGTTATCGGGGGTTATTGTTTGTTCTAAAAAGATATTCTGCTTCTGGCGGGCAGACAATGTTATGTGGGATTAACCCATCAAAACCCCCTCGGTGGTCGTCTACAGTGCGTTACGGAAAGCCGCGGGATCTCCAACGGAACGTATTGGTACCTCTCGGCACTACGTCTAAAACACGTTCCAGGGAGGGACGTAGCTCTGCTCGACACCCTCTCATTGGTATGACAAGAACCAGACCACCTCGTACTTGTCGTTCATTCCGGGCTCGCCCACTTTCAAAGCTTACGAACCCAAAAACTCATTTAATCACCTTATGCGACCAGCAGGGCTTATCTTAGTCCTATTCTTAATATTCTGAGACTACAGAGAAAAGGCGATATTACACCTTCAACATGAATACCAGCTAAGAATACTACATATAAATATTTCTACTTTATTTTGTTTTGTGTAGTTTTTTACCTTCCTTGTCTTCCTCTTGTCTTTAATTTGGTTTTTGTTTACTTTGAGTTACAGAGTACAATTTTTTTTCGTTCTTATGAATTACCATGCCGTTGTCACTGTGCTCAAAGAACAGCGTCATTTTAGCGACTTATAAATGTAATCGTACCATCCATTTCTTGAGATCTCTTGATTAGTATATTTAAAGTTCTGAAATTGGCAAAAAATCGTGAATATGCTTAAATTTTTGTGTCAAATAGATGACATATAATACATATACACAATGTACAAGTCCAATAGAAACTTAAAGACATTTCCCTCTTATCATTTTTTTATTTTTGTATTTTACTGTACTGAAAAACACAGGTTGTTACACCTTTTCAGCTCAGATGTATCGATGTACTACTTAAGAATCTAGTCTTCTAAGAAATAATTTTCTTACGTGTTTATTTTATTCGCTTCATTCACTCTCAAATATTTTGCGTTGTGCTAAGAAAATATGTATCTTAAACCAGTACCGCAACTTACAAGGATTCTTACTAAATAATAAGTAGTCAGTTTTTTGTATTCAATATCACTGTTGTTGTATGGTATTAGTGTGGAGTGGTGATTGATAAATGAATTTTGGAGTCTTTACTGTATTAACTATGAATCGCATCCATTCATAGTGATTTCGTTGCATTGCGCTCATAGCTTCGAAACCTAAGCTGTTGAATCCTGTTACCGTTATAATTTCTCACAGTATCTCTCAAACTAGTGTACAGCAAACTTTTCTCACTTTTAAGCGGAAGAAATAGCCTATGCATTGGTACAAAGGATTTCAGCAAGAAATACTGCCAGTAGAATCACACAAATTTCCAATATTCCTTTTAAAAAACCGTCTATTGTAGACAATAAGACAACAAGACGTTTTTCCAAATAATCTATATTTTTACGTTTGACAAAACTAAATAAAATTTTACGCGCATTCAATTCGATTAAATCTATGGTTACAAAAATACATATTCTTGTTACATTTAACAATAGTAATATATAAAAATTACAATTCACTTATCCAATATTAATAAAATTTGTTTCATACAATTGTATCCTAATAAGAATACTTACAATGAATATGTGCGCGACTTTAACTTAAAAAATGGAAGACTTACAATAAACTTGACCCCATACGAAGTCAAATTTATTGTAATTTTGTGATTTAGTCTTATTATAACAGTGTCATGTTCAAAGTTAGCTACCACAGAGGTCCCTATCGTTTAGTACATGACAAACTAAACTCACAGATAAAAATTACCAATAGCTTTGATAATATTAATAGCATAATATTCAAAGGCAGTCATCAGCCCGGTTTAGTTATAACGAGATATAACATATATCACATTTTTCAGTTTCATGTAGATTATATAAAATTATTTCAAATTTTTTTATGAGATGATATAACGTAATTAATTTTTTTTATAACAAAAGACATAATGAGCTGAATGGATACCTCAAGGTAAATGTTAACCATAACATGCTCGTCTCCTAGTTGTCAGATGTTAAATCGCGTTACATCAGTATTTTTACCAGCTAGCACTTCCTTCAAATCGAAACTTTGTATCATTTGCATATAACTGTTTGACGGTAGAAATGCGAGCTGCGGTGGGTGACCCAGACAGTTTCCGGCAAAAAAGACCTACACGACCAGTAAATTTATATGGTTCAAAGAACGCGCAGTTAGTTGCAATATTTATAACAAAAATTGACATTTTTAAACATTGCAACATTTATTTTACAATAATGATGATAGAGAAATGTTTTCACCATTAAAAGATCTTTAAACAATATGTACTAAAGATTAAGTAAATTAATTAATATTATACAATATGTGCAATAGTCATCTAGCTATAATAATTTTATTTACAAAATTGTTAAACTTGACACGGTTTATACGTAAACGTCGATAATGTTCTGGTAACGTCATTTTGGTACTCCGGTCACCATGTTATAATATATAACCTGTATAAAGTCACGTCATAAAGTATTAAATACTGAAAGTATGATCATTCGACATTATTGCGTGTTCCCGTTCGTTATCATCTGTTATATTCCTATATTTATGTACACAAAAAGTTCAAAATAGTTGGAAACGTTTATACCTCAGATTAACCCTTAAATAAAATAATATATGATAACCGACTGATTATTTGTTCAATGTATGCACATGTATATATGTTATTATTACATTTTGCACCTAATAAATTATATTAGAATATTCCTACATTCAATAACGATTACCATTGGCAAGCGCTGTAACTTACAATTTAATGGCATTTACATACTTCCGCTGTTTAAATAAAATAATGAGAAAATTCTTCAATCTTAAATAGAAGTTATAAAGTATAAAGAAAATTTAATTTTCTAACAAATTAACATGACAAAGAATTATTATAATATAAATATAAACTCTAAAGATATATAAAGTAATATGTTATTATGCAAAACTAGTCTCTTAAGAAATTCCAATAACAAAGTTCAAGAAGAGATATGGCAATACAAAATAATATTTTAAGGTTAGTTTACTGTATGCATTAAATCTATATTCGATAATCAATATCTCAATTAAGTAAATTAAAAATTAAAATTAAAAACTCAACGAGATGACTCACTAGTTATTACACTTGTTAACAACTAACAGATGTTATAATCGTATAGCAACATAGGATACAGTGTTCACGTTTACAATAACATTAATGTCCATTACGGTTAAATTTAACTATAGAACAACAACGCAACACGCAAATGTATACTTTGATGTTTAAATATGCAATCATTCTGAGAAAAATTTTAATCTTCAATTAACTGAGACAAGCTAATTTCACATGACATTAAATAACAATGATGTGGCGGAAGTCATATTCTCACCACATACTTTGGCTCTCATATGTTGACAAGCGGAGTAGAAATGCTGTTACGGCGGTAAATATGCACTATGAGAGTGATGGCTAGTCAGGGGAGTTTTAAAAACCCTAACAAGAACTAAACTTCACAACATGTGGTCCCAGAATCGAACCAGGAATTACCGCGTTAAAAGATTAGCGCTTAACGACTGCGCCAATGATGGCGAATATATTGATACGAGGTTGTCAAAAGCGTGTATGTAAAGCTTAAAATAAGTTCGTAACTTATAATAAGTTGACTGTTAGAATTCAACAATCACATAATATGCATTAAACGTAATATTGTGACTTTGATTACAGATTCTTATTATAAGATTTATCGACTTTTCCACAATTGATCGAAATTGTTAACTTACTGTATTTAGAATTGATTACGTTATGGCAGTAAAGCAACGGTCTCACTTCAAAAAGCATCGTCTCTTTTTAACCATTGTTACATTGGAGAAAACCAAAAGTTTCACATATAAAACACAAACACTTTACCTACAGGACCTACAGTTCCTTTGAACAGTGTTAAGGAACCTGGGCTATGTTTTAGAACGTCGCGTCCCATCCAGAGAGGTCGTCCGGTGGGGGCTCGTCGGCGTCAGGCGGGTACTGGTCGAAGTTGTGTGTGTCCAGAGCGGATTTGACTACTGGAGTGATTGGAGGTTCCAGTGTGCGCTGAGCTAATCCTTCCCAGTTGAAACCATCGAACCATCTAAGTGTGCAAGAGATATTTATTTAAATGAACAAAAACTATGCGACGAACGTAATCTTCGTTAAAAGATACATAAGTGCAAAAGTTAATTGTCGCAGACTGATGATGAAACGAATTTTATTCCGTTTGCACTATATATACTGTACTACTAATTTTGGTCCAATATACTAAAATATAATTTATAAGTAAAATAACAGTAAAGAGACATACAGAGATGAATGTATTTTAATATTAAAAATAGATTAAGTTTTAGTTTTTAGACGTTACCGCTAGATGACGCTGTAATTACTTTTTATAATGTTTTTTATTTTAGAGCAATTCGATCCATCTTGAAAAAAGATACTTTTCTTAGACCGTATACTTACTTGTGTTTTTGGATTTCAGTGATGCCACCTCTTTGATAGCCGAGTCTTTCAGCCGGATTATCTCTACATAGCTTCTTGATAAGATTGGCCGCGTTGCGAGTGATACAGCGAGGGAATTCGACGGCGTCTATACCCTTCAGTATCTTGTTGTAGGTCTTCATAGGGTCAGCGCCAGTGAACGGCGGTGAGCCGGTAAGCAACTCGAACATTAAAACTCCTGCGAAGAAATAAAGTAATTTTATTCAGAAACTATAATTTAAAATCAGATTTGTTTTATTGTTCTTCTTTGTTTCTGTTTTTGATGTCAAAAAACTAAATAAACTTACGATAATTTCATTTAAATAATCACTTTGAAAGATTTACTGGTTCCACTGCGGAGACTATGTATATGGGTTTATTTTAAATACTTCTACATTACAGGTTGTACCAATTGTTAAAATAAACTTTTCTTACCCAATGACCAATAGTCCGCGCTGATGTCATGTCCCCTATTCATAATAACTTCCGGCGCCACATACTCGGGTGTCCCGCAAAACGTCCAAGTCTTGCGGCTCGCCTGTAGTTTCTTCGAGAACCCGAAATCAACTAATTTGACATAACCCTTGGAATCCAATAGCAAGTTCTCGGGTTTAAGGTCTCTGTTAATTGCAAATGTAAATTTTACTGATTAATCCCGCAAAGAAACTTATATAAGTAATCTACTAGCTTATGAACTTTTATCCTACCTATGTATATATACGTAAGTATTTATATAAAATAAATCTTTGATACTCTAATGACTTTATACCCGGAATTGTAAAAAACAACTCACACAAACAAATAACACTATTTGTATGAGAAATTAATAAATTATAATAATGATATTTATAAATCTTTCTTAAAGGAAATTCAAAGCGGTACATTTTTTTTGTAATAGATGTTGATTTTATGGAAATTATTGTTTATTTACCGGTATATAATATTTCTTGAATGTAGATAATGGAACGCTTCGACCACACACGCAGTGTAGAACCTGGTAGTACCGTCATCAAATTGACCTGGAACATTATTTTTAACTATCAATGCATAAGTTTTTAACAAAAGTGACCTGATTACTCTCAATATATGATAAACACAGTGTAATGCACTAAACAGGCAATAGTTTCGTTCTATACGAATGCAAACTATTAATAATCCTTCAATAACAGTTGCATGTATAGGGAGGATACTCCCTCCTGTTACCATTTTACATGCATAAGTATCAACGGTATCTAACTTACCTCTGTCTCTCAAGATCGTCCAGAGCTCTCCACCAAGGCACGTCTCCATCAGCATGTACAAATACTTGCGATCCTTGAAAGTCTTATAGAGTTTCACAATGAACTCGCAGTTCATCTCGGACATTATCTCCTTCTCCGACATGATGTGTTGCTGCTGCCTGGTCTCAACAATCTGAGCTTTCTTCATTTGTTTCAAGGCGAATGAGCGGCTTGAGTCGCCCTGTATCTGAACCAGCTCCACACGGCCGAATCCGCCTATGCCTAGGGTAGCAATGATGCGCAGGTCTGAGAGGCGCAAGTTGGCAAATTCTTCATTGAGTCTGAAACCATGTAATTGTAATTTGATAAAGCTTCTATAGATCAATTTATTACATCAATATTTTAACGTTTGTTCATCTAACGAACACACGGAAAGTATTTTTTAACTGTTACTACATTTTACAATAAAAAACAAATCAATACTGTGCGAGGTATATTGTATTATCTGTTGTATCTGATGAATCTAATTAACTATGTCTAGTCATAGTCTTTGTTCCTCTCTTTTATAACAGTATAAAACAACAAAATCACTATTTATTTTCTAATCAGCAAATTTTTTATTACTTCAGTAACAGCTTGTTATATGTGAACTTGTGCTATTCGTATTTTCTTTAGCATTGAAATAAAGTTTTATAAAAGTTATTATGCGAAAATTACCTCTTGGTTTCTAATGTTTGAATTAGTACTTAAATTTATGTTTAAAAAAGTAATAACACTTTTAAATTAATGAGAATATAAAAATTGGTTATCAACAAATGATCATGCCGCATTGTCTAAAGCAAGACGAACTTCACAGCGTGCGTGGCAAGAACGCGGGAAAATTTTTCTTACTGATCTGTGGCCGTTTAAAAACTAAATTGTCTACGCCAGAGATGAAAGTTAATAACCATCTTTAGATGTAACACTCCGTCAGCGTACTTTTCAAATTTCATTCCTCATTTAATAGACAGTGAAAGTGTGAAAATTTGCTACTATACAAAATGCAAATGATTCACTTACCGTATTGTAACAAATCCGAATATTGTATGCACCAAAGAGAAACAGAGCTTATTAAAGCGAAACCGAGACACATAAAAGTATAAAGAAATATAAAATTATTGTTTCGTAGCAAAGCAAAGATATTAAATACAATGGTGTTTTGGCCGTATTCGAACGAAATCTATTGTTGTGCGTATCAAATGCGTTTTAGTTTCGGCTTTAGTGTGAACTTGACACGGGAAAATAACAGTTGATGACGTGAAGATACGCGGTAACGATTTCTGAACAAAACATGTAAAAATGGCGACTAAAAGCAGATAGCAACAATTGTTATTATTATTTTTTTTTTCATCCAATTAAATGACGAGACGAGCGGAACGTTCACTTGATGGCAATTACTGCTCATTACAACGTGGCGCTAGTCAGAATGATATACACAGCACCACATTGCGCTTGTCGCCTGACACATAAGATGTTGAATCTCGTTACCAGGGCTGGTGGGTGGCTAATGTACTGGATATTAGCCACCCACTAGCCCACCTAAATAATCTCCGGCAACAGACGCCTACCATCATTATTATGATTTTAAATATTACAATATTTATTAAGGCCCCATTCATGTCCTTATCTTTACAAGAGTGAATTTGTTATTACATAATTATTTCCTTAGCAACAGCCTTAATCGTGTTAAAATTAATCAATGAACTGTTCTGTTAATGAATAGTAGATTAATAATGTCTAGATTATGTTAGTACCATATCTGTATAGATAAGTCTATTTTTAAAATGTACTTCCTGTTTTTAGTAAATGCGAAAATTATCTTTAAATAAAAATGTGGTCTTCAAAACTTATGTTATGAACTTATGCTTAAGTAATTAATTTATATTATCTATACACTATTTTACTTACCTCTGTCTACTGTCACCTTCGTCTTTGTATTTAGTACGGATCTCGTCTAAGGTCGATATCAACTGGTTAAAAGTCTCACGGTCGATCACAAGACAAGTGGTGCCATCAGGCGAGTCGCAAATAATGTTCGCCGTTCTTAGGTCATCGCTGAAAAAAGAACATGAAACAAAACTAATATTAGTATTTAATATCATACAATTTCCAGACGTTTTTACGGTGTATCTTCATAAACTATAATTATAATACGATAGCAAAGGCGGGGAATTTTCGTAAACAACTTTGATATTGCAATATGAAGATATAATATTAAACAAAATAATGAGAAAATATATTTATGTATTCACCCTTGTAATGCCTTCTCTCCGAAGAAATCGCCCTTCGTAAGCGTTCTGATGAATTTGTCATCGTTGCTATTCGGCTGCTTTTGTGTAACTTTAACCTGGAAGAGAGATTTTTTGATTCAATTATACTTATAACAGGTTTTTAACAAATAAAATAATTCTTAGATAAAGTGCACCATATAGACTGGACTATCCTAAAAACACGAAGCAAATTAATGTCCCGACACATCTATTCTATACAGAATTTTCTATTAAATAAAGATAGTAATTGCATGGGAAATAAATGCAAAATAAAGTTTCTCCACAAGCCTTTAGAGTAACAGAAAGACTAGAAAGGTAGGTAGATATCAGGAAAGTTGGCACACAACTATATTAGTATTGAAGTAACTTTCCATAAAGTGAAGTGTCGAGATGAGCCTAAGCAAAAAATGTATACCGGTCGTATATAAAGAAATTTTGATTTCTCTCCTCTATATGTAAATAAATGCTTAAATTTGAACTTAAAACTTTAACTTGTTTCTTAACTAACCATTACTTTGTAAGAGTAATAACATAATGACGATCCGTAGAAACATTTCTCTCTGCAATTTTTAATTAACTATTTCAATAAAAAGTAAAAAATATATTTTCGATAGGTTTATATTGATCAACTCTTAAACATGTAGATTATGGTAAATGGCTGCAATTACTTATGTCATGGCATAATAACATATGTCCCAAACTTTACTGTTAAAGACATAATTCGCAGTTATATCGTCTTTTATATACATGCTGCATTTTGTAATATAATAATGATAAATGTTGGATATGTAACCTCAAAATAAATAGCAACATAAATCTTCACGTCTTTTACTATGATACAATAAATCGGTGTATTATAGCGTTCTGTAGTAAAACACGAAACTCGGGGGCAAAGCCAGAGGAGCGATAATTTAAAGAATTTTAAGGGGTAGAAATCCCACATAATTCTAATTCGTCAGGATAACGTGCGAATATTTATACCAAAAACGAAAAAAAAAACAGCTAATTGATAAGTGTATCTAAAATAGATTTTTATTTATTATTACATATATTAATGTTTGATCACGATCCAGTTACGGGAGATATAAGCTTACTTCTAGAACAAGAGTAATTTTTCTCTTGAAAACTTTCACATCATTTCTTGGTGAAATTCTGATACCAGCAGACTTTTCTAATCTTGTTCTGTTGGTATCATAAATATTCGTTAGCCGTGATATTTTCAACCTTTTAAAGTCCTAAGGCTTTGTACTAAGGCAGTATTTAATAATATCCAAGTTAAATTGTAGCAGTGTAGGACAAGAATTATGTTGAAAGTGAAAATACGAATCTCACTCTAAAACTAGTATAACAAGTTGAAACAAGTAAAGCAGTAAAACCTAAAAATATTATACACGCGTGCCAGTCGGTTCCTTCCATTAGTTAGGTAAAGGAAGGTGTTAGATAATAATGAAATCAGCGTCTGATATTCTTATTTAAACTAACAAGGATAACTTTTCAGAGATAAACACCATATATAGTGCCATGAATAGCTGAGGACCGGACTAGGTTTGTCTTTCTGACCGCCTAAATTCACTTTCAAAGCACATTTTGATGTTTAAGGGAATATTACATAAACTAATTAAGAAGACGGTATTTGTTTATTTAAGTCTAGTTTATGAGATTTAAAAAGTAAAATTTTAAAACCACCACATCGATATGTGCATGTATACAACCATCAGGTAACACTGCTCGATTTGATAATACGGGTTTAATCGTATACATTTCTTAAATATGCAGCTATTCCGGGAACGGTTTGAAAATCAAATATTAAAAAAGGACCATATAAGAACTTAATAAATAAGACATGGTGAGATAACCACGGAAGTGAATGAGATAACATTGCCTAAGGCAATAAGTCCGAGCAGTTTAGAGCGCAACGTGAAAATAACCAAAAAGCAACCTTAGGTTACAATCGAACAAGTCAATATAGTAAAGTCATAGTGTTCACTTTCTTTTCGATACAGTTACGAGTAAACACATTTCGTTTCAGTATATGCAAATATTAAATATATATAGTAGAAATCGTAATGATTTGGCAAGTTTGCGATTTCATCTCGTAAATGAAATTTACTTTGTTCGTACGGGAGATATTGCCAATCTTTTATTACGATTACAAAACTGAGTGAAACAAATTGACGATTGAAATTTACGAATTTTACATTCGAGTAATTGCGATACACTTTAAGTATTTTTATAACTTAAAAAAAAGTACACGGATGTTAACTTAATGATAAATACATGTGACATTAGTTCAAACATTTAAAAAAAGCAATATATCACACTAAATCCACAAGCTATAGTAAAGAGATTTTATTTGGCGATAAAAATTGTAATTTCGATAGCATCTAATAAAAGGTATTAGTAAGTTTGTGTCTTAAAATATAATTCAATTTTTTTTAAAATACATAACATTTTTTTTTTTCAGTAAAAATTATGCTAAATTTCATAATGACACGAATTTTATATATGAAAAATGTTAAAAAAATCAAGTAATACACGTATCAAACGGTAAACACGGTCTAATTCAATGCTGTTAGATATTCAATAAACAACTTGAAATATGCAATCTGAACGAATTATGTAAGTTGTTTGCAGGCTAATAATAGGTTAAAGGAATTGCAACATAATTTTTAACTCTATTAAATCTTGTTTAGGTCCGTCTCATAACTTGTTTTCTAAATAACTGCATAATCATTTAAGTAGTTATCTCAAATCATGTTAATAATGTATCCGCTTATAAGATCTTAAGAATTAAAAAAAATACAAGTTTTCAAAAACATTCTAAGACAGTTACGGCAAATTAACGTTAAATATTAATTAAGTTTAGTTAATAATGAACTAGTAATTTTAAAAATCTATTTCATTTAAATTTAATCAGTTAAGTTAGTTTTTGTCTCAATTAAAATGTTAATGAAAGTAATTGCCATAAGCCGCTTAGGTTCTATAGCAGCGCCTATTTCTACCATAAAATAGTGATGCGTAAACATAACTATGCTTCGCTGAGGGTTCTGTAGCTAATAAAATTACTGAAGTAACGAACCTTAACACCGTATGTGTCTCTTACTATCATAATATGTTGCGATATATTCTACTAACTAGGCCCACGTTATTATGGACAGGCGCTTAACTTTCTACCAGGTGATTGTCCTTGGTTGTATCGTTGCTTGGACGAAAATAAAAAAAAAACACTAATAGAATACATGCTACCGGCCTCTTTTGATGACTTTTATGAAGCATACAACCAAATCAAAAAAATTAAATCACGCTTTACGTATTGCTATTATAATAAATAAATAATAATCATCCTTCAAAGTCACTGTATAGAGACATGCATCGACTGTTTTTTATATCAATTCCTGGAGACTGTCTAGGTAGGTACCACCGCAGCCCCACGATTGTGTGCGGTAGCTTTCCTGTGGTTTCGGCTGATAGCGTCGAGAGGTACACCGTGGGGTTTAAGCCGATAAGAGTCCGACATAACCCCTCTTTTAACCCCACAGTACAAGGGTATCTAATGCCGGATTTTCCCACTAGAAAAAAAAGCACCATCGCAGCTTCTGTTTCTACCGCCAAACAGACGCAGACGATGTGTTGTTATAGATAGGCGTATCGCTTACCATCATGAAAACGTCTCTCAAATTAGAATCTATGTTGTAAATCCTAATTTAAGAAAGCGTCGTTAATATCAAGTAACGCATCGAATAACAATAGGTAAATAAAAAAAAAGATAATAATAACGAAAGCATTGCAAGGCAGACAATTTCCCACACGGATGTACTAATATTCTGGCCTCAGAGCGCGCAATGGCACAACGCCCCACCGTTCGCCGTGCTTTGACCTTGCGAGCACAATAGACTGACTCTTCAGGCCTCACAGCCTCCATACTTCGCTTGTTTAAAATTTTAGTCACACGTCCGATCCGCTTTGAATAGCGACCCCTGTTTAATATATATTTATATTATGTATGGCATTTCGCACGCATAACATTACGCATTCGTTTGATGTGACAATAAATTTACACCGTAGAAAGTTTACCGGTATTTATAAACAACTGATTTAAAAAAAGGCGAAATCGAAACATCGTTAAGTCAGTCATTATCATTGATAAATATGGAGCGATCGTTTAATACAACAATACTGTAACATCAACAATAGCAAATTAACTAACTAAAATGTATCATTTGATGTTAATTATAAAAGGTCTAATAAGAATATATAATATTTTAACTCAGATCCACAGTAAACTTTTTTTCAGCTAATATCCTTAACAATCAACTAATACATAACAGTTTTTTTTTTGTTAAAATCGAGTCTATTCTCCTCTAAAAATAACTCTGTTGTCGTATTTTCATAATAATTCAAAAGATAGCTTTTCTAGTATATTATATGGACTAATGAGTCATGAATAACAAAGTAGCGTAGAGATATACATTTTAATTTCCTGAATATTAAACAAGTTCGAATTGGTGAACGCTAATCTGTATGGAGAAACTTGAGCGCCAGCTGAGTTAAATGCCAAGGTGAACCGGTTGCACAATCACCGTATCTTTGCTCGGACAATAGGTACTAAAGTAATGTATATTCGCGAACATATTGTCGCTTTGTAAGTCACTTATAAGTTAATAATTTTTTGCAGCAATGTATAAAGTGGTAGGACCTGGGAATGCAAAGTAATCGAGGCAGTCGTCAACTTTCTGATGATTGATAACGGCAAAACATATTACTAAAATAAATTGCGTTTTTTATTACACTTGAAGACTTATTAAAAAATGTTAAATAAGTCAAGCAATTAACTAGGCACGGTGCTTATAAAAAAAAGGCTAATTTCATTTACTCATTTAAAAAAATTGTGTTTTATCTATTATTTGTTTTAGTTTATTAATATGTTTAACATCCTCTACAGTTTTTTATTGCAAGGTTTATCATAATTATTGCAATTCATCTAGTGTTAAATATTAAACACGGGAATACCAGTCTCTATAATTACACTTAAATATATTTAACTTCAACTTAAAATAATAATCATTACAAACAGTTCATAAAGCATGAGAAGAATAATCTCTATTAAATTTAGCTTTAAAGAACTTTACTCGGATAAAATGTAAAAAATCAATGTTTATAACAAAAACAGAAAAGCGAAACGAAAGTAGAAACTGAACTAAAAAAAGGCTTATAGATATAAGAAATGTCCTAGGTCATCCCCGTCTGGCAAAGTACTGAGCAAACATTTCTTCAATAATGTTAAGTACTGTAAAAGTATGAACTGTGTCTTACTTTATAACTTTAAGTTATAGAGTATATTTTACATAAGTTATAAATTTTTTAACTTAAAACCGGCGTCAAGTTAATGTTCATAGAATAAATAGGTGTGATATGTTCAACGGAGTCTGCGTCGAAAGTTGATGCGCGATATGAAAGTGAAATTGGTCACTTTCATGTTTGGAGAAGATCTTTGCAAACATAAAACGTGCGAGTCTAAAAATAAAGTCATTGAAATAAATTAGAGAGACAAGGTGATCGCAATAGACATTGAGACGAGCGTACGAAAGCAAAATAATGGTCGTGGTGGTCATTAAAAAAAAACTATTTTCATACATCGTAAAAAAGACATTAGTGTTCACAAATTTACGAGCATGTTTATTTAAAGAATTCATCTTACTTACATTAAGCTACTCATTTCCTATTTTTAGTAACAGGCGAAATGAGAAGCCCACACCTTTTTACGTTTATGTGTAGTACAGTCTCTATAATGTTTAGTTACTTCTATATTTTCAATTTATAACAACCAACATTATGTTTAATTTCAGACCTACTAAATTTCCGGTATCTAAAGTATTAGTGGCGTAACATTAATCTCCGGAGTGGACAATCTTTTGGCTAAAGCAAAACTACTAAAGTCTCGTTGCAATTCAGAAATAATCATTCAATTACAACTATGAGAAGATACTTTCGGCAGTGTAACATTTCATGTTTTGTTTTAACAAAAAAATTGTAGGATTGGCTAGAGACATCTTTGTACTCAATGTTGCTCCCAACCCGTATCTAAAATATTGCAAAGCGTGGCAAATCCTTGACAGATTACTCATCGATTGCCAGTTATCGCATCGTCGCTCTTAAACAGCATTGTTTGCTTCAGCGGTTTTATTTCAAAAATTTGTGACCAGAAATATTTATCATACCCTCAATCTTACTACTTTAAGTAATTATAAAGTTCAATTTAATAGTTAAAAAACAGTTGTAAATATTAAGCAATAATCAAGTGCAACACAAAACAAGAGAGATCAAATGATTCCTTTCAAAATTTTTTTCTGAATTATCCATCGATAGTTAGTTATTGCCTTATGTAATTTTGTGCAAAATATATATTGTACCTATTTAAGATATTGCTTAATCTAATTTTTTGCCAAAAAAAATTTCTTCATTTTCGTACCATGTGGAATCATCTAGAAAAAAAGTTACTTTTTATCCGTTGTTAAATCTATCTGAATGTGATAAATGAGTTTGGTTTCACTATAAGCATTCTAAACTCGTTCAGCAAAGTATGGTATGATTTAATAATTATAGCTTATAACAACTATTTCTCGAAGATTCTCTGAAGTATGAAATTTACAATAAGATGATCAGACAATAAACCAAGAACTAGATGATAGGCACTTAAAGTGTCTCATATGTATGTGCTATGTGCACTTAGGTTTGTTTATGCCCATCAATGAACTTATGAGATATGTTGGTATACAAGCTGGTAAACGGAAGCTGTCTTATCAAAGATTGGCTACAACACTTTCTCGTATTAGTTTTCTATAGCAGAACTAAGGAGAAATCCAGCTGAATATATAAAAGCCAGAGTATAGCTCCTACAAGTAGTATTTATTCATTGTAAAGGATTTTAATGACAGTTTCCTATACACTGTGCTGTAAATCTGCTTCATTCGGTTGAAAATTTCTAAATGCACTAGGAATAAAGAAGAAAAATAATTACAATTAATTTAAAAAAAAATTTCGCTCTGTTGAAATTTAAAGTGGATGTGAGCATGGAATAAATACATTTACAGGTTAGCACTTTCCATTTAAAAACAATATGTCTTTGATCACAATGAATAATACTTGCAGTAAAAAAATTACTTAATAACATACCTGTCCCTTTGAGATGATGAAGAAAGTGTCCCCTCGCGCCCCTTGCCTGATGATATAATCACCATTCTGGTAGTGAGTTTCTTCTAGTACATCCGAAATCTTAATCAGCGTATCTTCGGGCAGGTTCTTGAAGATAGGTACGCTGTGACGAAGAGAAATACGATTATACGACAGTCAATATATTGTTTTCCATGTTTTCGTTTTGATTAATCCTTGAGACCATAGCGGAATTTAAAAATGTTTCTGTCCATTCAGAAGTGAATGTTGATTTAGTTCTAGTTAACTTCCTTAATATCGCGATATGGTCTAAATAGAATAAACTGAGTAGTTTAAGGTCAGTTGTTTTGCTCAAGTAAGTTCAGACGGAATGTCATTATTTAATTTATATTGTTAAAAAAATTATTTAATTTATTTAAACTAAGGTCTGTAAATCAACATGTGTCACATTTTTTGAGATAATTTAAAATAGGTTCTAATTAATTTCATTAGGATAATTTACAATTCAAATCAAAGTAAATGCCATATGAATAATAATCGTCTATGTGTATGTTTTGTAACATAAATGAACTCGTTTGATAAATAGCCAAAACTATTATATACACTTAACCAGAAATTTATATAAAAGAAATATATTAAATGAAGGTTTTTTGGCACAGATGATGAATATGATTACGCTTTCTTCGAACCCAAAAGGTAGGTGTTAGTATATTGTCAGAGTAAGATGGTCTAAGTAATGATATATGCGAATGTAATTTTTTTCAAATTGTTATATAAAGAGTACATTTACTGTTCGTCACAGCTTGTGCTAATGTTAATGGTTTCACCGTCAGCGCTTCACGGCCAACGACTATTTTTTTTTACAACTCCAACTGTTTAAATTTTTATTTTAATTTATAGTTTTTGTTTAACATATTTAAGTAACGTGGAGCCTTTAACTGCGTCAAGCTCTGCTGCTAACCGCTTGCTTTATAATACGACGGTCGGTCTGATTCGAGTTATAGAATTTAAATGTTGGTAGAACTGTAAGTCTGACGCCATAACAGCAATACTTCATTCAAAGTCACCACCATCTCCTGGATCATTGCTTAATGGGCCGTGGACTTGGGTCCACGACCATAGTATCAGATGAGCTGTAATCGATAAAATTACTACCAAACGCTACATTTCATCAGATAATAGGTGTAGATCATCATCATCATGTGAAATTAAGTTCAAGTATTTATTCTCTTGTCGATAACAAAAAGGCTAAGTAATATTCTAAATATTACATTAGACATTTATGATATCCTTTTACATTTTATAATTTTAACCGGTATGAATTTATTTCATCTGAAATTGACGCACGATCGTAACACGAGCAGGTAATATTACATTACAAAGCTGCTCTGAGAATTCTAGAGAAGTTAATGACTTAGTATTTTGTTTAGACGAGTGCTAAGAGTCAACTGTCTCGAATATCATATATAATGAATCAAATTACTAAGTAACTATGTCGCATAATATACGAGATGCTGTTGTGAAACGTAGATTCTGTGTCAACATGTTTAATTATAACTGAAAAGAACGGATGTAAACATGAATATCTCTCAGGCTGAGTTTAAATTCCAGTGCGTTGACTTGTCCATCAATTATTTGTGGAGGAGTATTCTTAAACATATCATAATCTCGTCGATTTGTTTATGGTAATATGTAATAAACAACAACATAATTTAGATTCAGGAATATCATAGCAAAAGACTTTTTTCAAGTGAATATTATTAAAATGATATAATGGACGATATCCAAAAACTATACAGTATCTAAACAAAAAATTATTTGAGGTTTAGTCAGTTTGACTTGTTGATATAATCACAGTGGTCATAGTAATATGCTGTAAGCTAGATTCATTTGCATGTTTTTATAATATTTTTAATGACTAATGTAAAGATACATTTTCGTTTGTTTATATCTGTAATATTGTATATATATTTATGTTTTAATTTATCCATTTTTATTTCTCTATCTTATATATTTTTATACATATTTATGCATCTTATTACTTCTCTACGTCATCCAAGGTAGACTGAAAGATAATGTCAAAGGCATTAAAATCAACCTTTAAACAATATTCATAAAGATTAATAAACATAAAACGAACAGATTTTTTATATATATATTAAAAATCTAAGTTGTGTATGTATACTAAAATTATTTAACAAAAATTTAATCTTCATAACTTTTTATCTGAATAGAATTAGTCAAATTATTACATAGCAGGGACTAAGTTTTATTATAAATTAATTTGAATTAATTAATTGTCATCGAAATTTTGACTACAAAGTCGGTGATGATTGCGAAGTAGGGAAGTGCAACACAGTTTTCAGTGTGCTTGTTGCAGTGTGATAAAGGATATCACGTCCTACTGTGTGACACATCGGCGCAGTGAAAGGCCAGCAAATGTAAATGTCACGATCCACACGAACGCGACAACTATTTCGCAAAGTTGCGCACGAGTTGCTTGAGCAACACCACCGCGATAGAATTTCGTCAAAGTCTTTGTTTCAGCTAAGAAAAAAATAACTGCCATTAGAATCAGAGCACGGCTTAGTGTTTCTCGTTTAGGGATCACGAACAATGAGCACCATTGTCGCCATGGTACTTTGACGTAAGAAATACCGCAGCATTTTCTTTTATTTTTAACTTGTACAAATATTAACAAAGCGAATCCGAAGCGTCCGTTTCAATGTGTTACAATAAATAATATTTATTATACTTTTATTTAACTATTGTGTTATACAAACCATAGTACATACTACAGCTGTTACTATTATTAAGTAGCTTATACTGTATTGTATATGACATACTGTCTTATATTATCTTTACAATTATATGATGGCGTCATTTGTGAACGATCAAACGAAGCCTTGTACATATTCTCATAATAATATATTTATAACACACATAATGTTTATAAATTACAGTCGGATTATTCGCATCGTTAAAAAAAACAAACCATATTTAACGAATGTTTTATAAACACTGGTTTTTAGCTTAAGATGTTGTCTGTCCAATAAGGGTGTGTGGTAATATTAGGCTCCATTGAACTTTATTTTGCAGAATCTGGACCACCACAGTGTAAGCGTTAATAGTGATTCATTACCCCGGATGTAAGAGCCAACGCAATTTGATACCTTGTGTTAAAAAAGTGTTGGGTTACCTACGTACCTGGTATCAGCGGTTAAAAATTTAGTGTTCATCTATCACTTATTGTCAGAAATAAAGATATGTATAATAAATCACTTTGAGGCATATATTTTTTGTAAGCTTCACGGCCCTTTTAAATATATTTACATTAAATTTCGAGTAGGACGACAAAACAGTAAATGTTAAAACATTTCGTATAAGACATTGATTATATTATTTATTCATCACACCAACAATATTATATATTCTCTAATATTTACTAAAGAATACCCGATTTACTACAGACACCTTATTTTGCAAAGACAATCATATGATTGTAATATAATACTCAAGTAACATAGAAATATTATTAGTAAATTAAATATTATTCCAAGTAACATTACGGTAAGGAAGGTAAAAAAGTTTTTACTTTATGAAGTTAGGTAAAATATCAGTCATGTTTTGATATTAATTGTTATTGAATACATAAATAACATAACATATTTTAATAATATTGTTTAAAAAACTAAGTTTTTAGTTTATTGTGCTTGAGCTAGGATCTGTATTAATAAAAAACGTTCAATCAACCTTTCTAATTCATCTAAAAAAATTTCATTAAAGTAGTTTGATATGTGGCGTGCAGAGGTCAGGAAATGACTAATAACTTTAATAATAAGCGCTATTCACCCACCCACACATGAAGTCGACGTCGACTGCGTTCTAAAGAGATGAAAGCAGAAGAATAGAACTTTGGACGCCCATTGCATTTGCATAACTGTCCGAGTTCAATATCCTCATGGCCGCCCGCCATGCCCTGTGTACTATGCACTCAGCACGAAAGGAAATAAACCTGAATAAGTCCGTATAAATAATTTCTTATTTGACATTCTCATTGTCTCCGTACAGTCAATTTAAATGAAAAGGTAAACTACATTATAAAGTATCATAATTTAATTGCTGTGAAACAAACTCGTAAATAATCAATGTCTTTGCAGCATTTGTTTATTATTATTGACTATCGTAATCTTAATAGCTATACGTTTATAAAAAAATATTTTAATGTAGATTTTTGAATACGTCATAAAAGCTTAAATTTATTTGACTTTAATATCGCGGTTAAGTCTGTAAGGAGTTACTATATAAACGTTTGTAAAACAAAGCGAGTTAAAAAGATAACCGCGTGTTAAAGATGTTCTGGAGGCACATGTTGAATTAACTTGTCAAAACAAAACTCTCAAAGACACCGTCACCGCCCACCCAATCAAAAGACTTGAAAGGAAACATCAAAGAGAAAAAAAAAAAATGTTTCTGGACAAAACAAACTATGACGGGAAGTGTGAAGATGACTAGGGTAATAATTCTTGTACGTTGCTTAAGAAATAACAAAAATGAAAGATATGTGAAAGTCGTGACCGTGTGTTAAGTAAAAAAGTTATTACCATAAAACACGCGTATCAAATGGCTAATGAATTAATATTGCTATAGATCGATTTTTTTTTCAATACAAATGTCACAACTAATTAAATTAAGATGTAAATATTGACATTCAAATCTGTATGTTAAAAAAGGTTTACTTTACATATCAATCAATATAAATTAATTAATACTTATTAATGTAAGATAAGCAAAATTAAAAAAATAACTAAAATATTTAGGAATCCTTGATAGCACTGTACGCGTTGTACGTCTAGAAGAGACTGGTTCGATCCCTGGTGATCTTGAAATTCCAGTGAAGGAAAATTGGTGAGGAAACCGATATGTTCCAAGAACAACAATTTCGTGGATATGTGAATTAGCCGGCGTGACTGATAGCCATGATGACCCATCAGTCTCAGCAGTGGACATATCAAGAGGATTGTTTTGCCGTTTGTGTTTGGTTCATCTACACTTTCTTGTTTATTGTAGGTGTTATTTTTAATTTTGTTTTGATACGGGAGCCTTTACTTTGATCAAACATCCGGCTCAGTGTTGCTGGTTTTCAATTTGTTTCGTCTATAATTAAACTCGTCTTACAAGGCTTTTGTAACACTATCAGGCGTACCGTAACGAAAACAGACGTCCTCGCTCCGTCGACCATAATTCCTATCTTTTAGTTTCACCGCTATTAAACAGAAGTGAAATATATGTTTTGTATATAAAATGGAGAGAAATTTTAAATTTTTATGCCTTATATATCATTTCGTATGTACATCGTATTCACTGTTAGTAGTGAACGTTATAATACAGTGAATTAACGTAATTAAATATTTTTTTATACGCAGATGAAACAGTTAGTGACGAGCTATTACATTGTTGTTCAGGGACATGTATGATGTAGCTGTTTCTGTAATAAAAACGGCAACGAACTCACCTCTTAAGGAAGTCAGTGTACTCAGCTTGACGTATAAGACCAGTACGCATCATAATTGTCTGGAAGCATTGTCGTTCGATGGCCCAGAGGCGGCAGTCGGTGGCGGCTTTGATGGTGGCGGTCCTCTTGCAATTGTACAATATTGCCAACTCACCGAACACCTTGCCGGGGGCCATTGTACTGAGGTATTTGTTTTCACGGGACACCTCAACTCTGCCCTCTAGAAAAATAAAAACAAATTTTAAGTTATTTTCAAACTTTTTCTTCTTTTCTTTTTGTCTTCTTAATTTCACACAGAACACGAAAATAATAATTTTTATGTACATGACATCACAAATCACCGTAATAAATAATTTAAAAAAGGACAAAACAGTATATACTAAAATTTGTGAACGCTGTTGATGTGTTCATATGAACAAGCTTGAACGATTCAGTTAACTTAATATTTGCTTAATAATATGTGCTACGCTCTTTTCGAACGAGTTTTTATTACCTATAATCGATTGGCAACTTTAACTGTACCAGGTTACCTATAAACCAATTTCATCATTAAAATTATATAAATGACTGTTAAATATATAATAAACCTAACGATTTATTCAATGCCTTATACTTAATATTACGTCGGCGCAATAAAGTCAAGGTTCCAAAGTTGCGAAAGTCAACTGTGCTACATAACTGAATAGAAATATAAAATAGTCATAAAACAGTGTCACAATTTAAACTTCTAATAATTTAATATTAAGATATTAGAAAAAGACAAAAATATGTATAACAATCTCATTTTTATTCAGTTAAAATTAGCTTTAAAATATATCCATAGATAATAAAAGACACAAAGCTTTAAATCATTTAAACATTTAGACGTATAAAAGTGGAAAAGTTACGACGTTTATATATTTTGATACTCTGTCACTTACTACTTTCACTGTCTATAAATATTAAGTCCTTACATATGAAATTAGCGTTTTGTCGTACTGACCGCTTTGATCTGAAATATCTCCTCTTTGGTTAAGAATTCCAAATTCAAATTTATAAATTCATTTAGCTGGGACATTTGAGTTTGGAAAAAAGTCATTCATTTGTTTTTTCCTCATTATTTTTTTCTTTGGCGTCGCTTATTACCGCACAATGGAAAACATGAAATATCGGTATATTTAAGAGTACGAGTTCTACCCTGACACCAATGCTGCAGAAACAGCTCGAAGGATAAATAAAGTGTACGGCGCTGGTGTCGCAAAACAAAGCACGGTACGTTTTTGGTTACAACGTTTTCGATCTGGAAATTTCAATCTTCACAACCAAACCCGTGGACGGCCAGAGACCAAAGTAAAAAATGAAGAATTAAAGGGTATTGTAGAAGCTGATCCATCACAAAGCACTTCAGAGATAGCTGCAGGCTTCGGGGTAAGCGACAAAACTGTATTAATTCACTTAAAGCAAATCGGGAAAGTGAAAAAATTTTAACAATGGGTACCTCATGAATGGATACTGTACGATAATCGGAAGCGCTCGTCGCAATGGCTGAACCCTGGAGACCCAGTCATATCCTACCCTAAATGAAAATTGACTCATAAAAAGTTACTTGTGTTTGGTAGACTCTCGTCGGTGTCGTTCACTACAGCTTTCTAAAATTTGGTCAGACGATTACGGCAGATATCTATTGTCAGCAGCTGCAAACCATGAAGGAAGAACTAGCTGTTAAACAACCGAGATTGGTCAATCGCTCTAGGCCATTGCTGCTTCACGATAACGCAAGACCACACACTGCATAACAAACAACCACTAAGTTAGATGAGCTACAATTGGAATGTCTGCGACATCCACCGTACTCCCCGGATCTTGCCCCTACAGATTACAATTTTTTCCGGAATTTGGACTTCTTACAAACAGTCCAAACCGCCTTCAAAGAGTTTATTAATTCTCGCCCCCATGGTTTTTTTTAGTAAAGGGATCAAAGAACTACCTATGATATGGCAAAAGTGCATAGATGACAACGGTGCATACTTTAATTAAATATATTTTACAAAAAAAAAATTGACTTTATATTCCTCCCGTACAAAACCCCAATTTCATTAGTAAAGACCTAATAATTCGATTTTTATAACTTTTGCGCATAATTAACAAAGTAATAAAAATGACACCGCAACAATATAAAATATTACTTCAGATGTACTGCTCGAGTTAAATATTCAGTATCCATTACAATAAACATCTAAAATTTATGGTTTTAGTTATTTGATCAATGCTTTCCAATTTTTACAAGTTTTGAATGGTACATAGAGAATGCTATTGAACATCGAAATGGCAGTGTAAGCGTGAGAACAAACTAAACAGCGTGCGAAATTTTCTCTTATACGATCACACAATAAAATATTACAATTTCTTGTAACTAGTCTACATCCGATATAACTTGTTCGACATCCGTTGTTTAAAAGAAAACCATTAAATTCATTACGATTTAATTGGCTGAAATACCGTTAGGAGCATTTAATTGATAATTTAATACGAATAAATTTATTAATTCTTATATCGTAATTATTTCGTTTTAACAGTTACAATTTCTTAATTACAAATAATTAAGAATGAATATGTAAACATGTGTATCAAAATTAAAAACAAAAAAAAAAAATTCAGCCTGGATAGATTGTACAGAGTGAAATAATAAGATGTCATAGTTTATTGAAGGTACATTTGAAAATTTTTTTATTCTACAAATCATAAGACGAGCAGGATGTTCACGTAATGGTATGTGACATGCTAGCCCATAACGATGTGGCGCTAGTTAGGATGATATACACTGCATCACATTGCACTCGTCGCCTTGAGACATAAGATCTTATGTCTCGTTACCTCAGTGATTTCATTAACTACAGCGACTTTTAAACCGGAACACAGTAATGTTTGCACACTACTGTTTGTCGGCAGAAATACACGCTGCAGAGGTACCTACTTAAATGGTTTCCGGCAACACAGACCTACCACCAGCAAAATTGAGTGATGGAAAAGAAAACATGGATATTGGTATAATATAAACCAGGTATTTTAAGAATATTCGTTTATTAAATACGTGCCAATAATAAAACCTATTTCCAATTAAACATACTTTTCAATAATGAACACCTGCGTAAGTCGGACAACTGGAGCTTGGAAGTAATAATTAAGAAAGTTTATTTTAATTACACTATAAATCTAGAATGTCTCTCAATTGCTACTATGAAATTTTATATATTTTTTTCTACACATTATCAGCAGGTATACATAACAGTAAAATGGGTTTTGTTTGTTCTCCAATCACGTAAAAATTAGTAAACGTATAGACATAGGAACGTGAGCAATCGACGCGGAATGATTTCTAGATGATTTTAGGTTATTTCATTTTTGAATTTCATGGATCCTTCATCATTTTACTTCCAAATATTTTATTATAAACATTTTCATTTGGTATTATTTATGCGGTTTGTATAGAAAGTCGTCTAATTTCATATTACGACCAGTCCGCAGGGTTAATTCAGTGAATTTGAAATATCTAGCGTCCTGTAACTGATGGTTTTGTTCTAGATATAATTAAAAACACTTGAACATTACTGGTTAATTATTCACAATACTTATGTAGAAATTAATTGTATATTTATATAGTACTATTGATTGCGTTATTCTTTAAGCCGTTGTCCATAGTAAATTTGTTATTAATCTGATTTTAATATATGTATACACTAGCTGTTCCTCGCCGGCTTTACAGGCCGTAATATATGATTAGACTTGAAATTCGTCTAAAATATTCCTTGAGAGCAACCGCAACTCCAAATGATTTTCTATAGCAACCGTTACCATAGCAACAACATAAATAATAGGAAATGAAAAAGTTTATAGAAGTTAATTAGACGCAAAATAATG
Source organism: Ornithoptera alexandrae (assembly GCA_029030555.1). Classification (NCBI taxonomy): domain Eukaryota; kingdom Metazoa; phylum Arthropoda; class Insecta; order Lepidoptera; family Papilionidae; genus Ornithoptera; species Ornithoptera alexandrae. The sequence continues at coordinate 1,295,360 of JARDVY010000064.1, read as the reverse complement.
AAGGGTGTATCAAATTCAAAAAATCGATAGCTCATATCAACAAAACATCCCTCGTCGAATGGTTATGTTACCATGTCGATACGTTAACTAGTTTTGACGCGATTGGCGAACTAAGAAAACTCATTTCAATTATTTATATATATATATATATATATATATATATATAGCTGTTCATAAGCACATAAGTAATTGTTTTTTTTTAATACTATTGTATCCTTGAGACTCTTATACAATCTTGACAGACAAAATAAAAGACATTATTATTCTAATCTATTTAAATCATCAATTAAACAATAGTCGTAAATAAAAACATGCATCAGAGACAATGGTTACATTGTTGTGTCAGACATCTAACGTAACAATTGACTATACGAAAAACAAAACCAGACAGACAGACAGGCACAACACTTTCTTGTGTATTTTACAACATAACGACAAATTAAATTTTTCAACACTTAAAAGAGAAATTATGGTTATTTGGTTATAGATTTTTCACTGTACCATAAACCTATTTTATAATGTCCTAGTTTACCTATTTGTTATCAAAGAATATATTAAAAAGATGAGACTTTACAAAACGTATTCATAAAAAGAAATAGTTATTGTAAATGGCTGTCCTAGATAGTCAGTGAAAAGATGTTACCCTGATCTAAACCAGGATGTATGTATTTATTCTTTCAAGAATGTAAAAAATGTAAAAACTTCTTACAAAAAAAATTGTTGCGAAACATCACAGTAAAAAGTCTGACTGTAACGGCTTCAAGGTAATAGACCTGTACACGTAAACGAAGTTTCTTTTTTTGTAACTAACTATATCCTTGGCAATATTTTTATAAGAAATGTACAATACAATGTAATACTGTGTGCAATTTGCACAGGACATGTCGATTCATAAGTATTGTAATTTGCGAGACCGACGCAAATTATTTACTGATGCGGAGAACGAAAGTGTTTCAAGGCTCCAATGCAATCCGTACCCATACTTAAGGTCTTAAGTGCAAATACGTAAGTGCTATAGTCATTTATAAAACACACTTTATATAATGCTATGTAATAAAAAATAATAAGTACTTGAAAAATTATTTTTTATCATTCAAAGAAACGAGCAGAACGTTCACTTGATACATGAGACGTCTTCAAATGTCAATGAGGTTGCATCATTATATGGTATAGATTTTCAACTCATTGTACCCGTCCGGTATTAAATCAGGAAGTGCTACCGCCTTCATCGATAAAAAATTAAATATGTTATATTTTCTTAGGTTAAGTAAACCTTGGGACCCAGTAAAAATAACTACAGTAATTAATGTCAAAATAGTATTCACGTCGCGATGTAAGAGTACATCAACAAACTTCTTCCATGCAATCCGTTTTTAGTTGAGAGAAGTATTAACAGGAATCACTTTGAACATTATGCAAATAAACGTTTTCGTACATGTTGAACGTGTACATTTAACATTCATTAAAGGACAAAGAACTGCAATAATAAAAGTCGATAAGTTAACACACAAAGCCATTGTTGTTATACATCCTAGGGCTGAATTTAAATCTTTATGCAGTATTGTTACAGTTCTTACAAAGTATTGTTTAACATTTTATCAACATACCTATTGATATTTTCAACAAAAAATTGATTTCCGCAAACATGCTTATAGATCATTGATTAAAAAGGCCAAAGTAGTTAACATCGAATAATAACAATTTTAATAATCACTATACGTTGTTACATTAAGTGAAAGTGGCAACACATAAATATGAATTGACTTGGAGCAATATGAAGATATGTTAACGTAAAATATTTCAAATATCTATTATAGTCTCATTTTTGTACTATTAAAATGATCATCAATATTTTCACGTATAGCGAACAGACTTAATTTTGTTTCGTGGATGTTGGAAACAGATCTCGGGAGCAATGTAGTTGAAACTAGAATGCAATGCCTTTGAGCAATGTAATTTTGTGAGGTAAAACGTAACCTTCCTTTATTCACAATGTCTCATGATATTAACCATCGATCAACGTCAGTAAACATGGTAGATCGAGAGAATCAGATAATGTAATACAACATAAGATAAAACGCTTCTCGCAACTGCCTGTGTGACTATTTTTAAACACACCGAATAAACAAAATTTTACCTGGTTCTTTATTCTCTGCGGATACATTGGTAGAATCTTCCAGAGTTGTCACATCTAGCAACACTCCAGCGTCGAGCGTGGACTCCGTAGCATTACTATCACGTTGGCAAAGGTTGCCGGTTCTCCTTTTTCTCGTTCCGTAAGTGTGAACAGGCACAATTAATTTAGGACGAGGAATAGAAAAGTCAGAGTCGGACTCACTAGATGAACTTTTAGCACTTCTCGGATATGCACCGTTTGTTGTTGTCACACGTTCTTCACTAATGCGATCTTTCGGTTGAGCAAAAGATAAAATGTCTTTATACCTATCATATCTATCTTCACTTTTAACCCTCACTGTGTTATACAACTTTCCATATTTATCACGTTTGATTTGTTTTAGAGCACCGTTTGTAGTCCGATAGTCACTTTCTTTTCCCTGATCAACACAGTGAAATCCGTTGGCGATTGGAAGCGCTGGTGAATTTCGGCTCCCATTAAACATATCATACTGCATTAATGTTAGCTGTTCACTTGGAGAAAGGTTTCTTTTTGGTTGAGTGACAGTGACAACATTCAACGCATTACTGTCATTGTGTGCAGAGTTGAGATAGGCGCGAAGAGGCGCTCTTACTTCGCTCTTTACTCGCATGGACTTGGAACGAAAACTGGGTTTTACGTCATCCATGCGTCCGCTTCGCTCGTTCTCTTGTTGCGTAGTGCGCTCAGGAAGTTGATTGCATGTAGATAACGATTCATTAATAGGCCGCATATATAAGCCTAAATCTTCCGTATCACAATTCGGGTCGAGGTTCTTTTTGGTTCTTGCTTTGATAGGTGTTAAATCTAATGTAGCCATTGAATTTATAAGATGGTACATTGTTTCACCACCATTAGTGAAGCCTCGAACTGTGCCATTTTGTTTCGCATCGTTATTTGAATTTCGCTCCTTTTTGATATCTTTTTGTAACTGCTTTATCTTGTCGCTATCTGTATCATTGTTCTGTTGACTTACTCTTGAATAATATTCATAATATGATTCTGAGAACGGATCAGGCGGTACCGGACCAGGGTCTGGCAGCGGGTAATATGATTTTTTAGAATCAACCTTCCGCTGTCTATGAGCATATTTTAGTGAGTCTTTACGTTGGGGTGGAGCAGGTGGTTGACGTTCGTTTGTTCCAAATGATTCAATGTCCCACTCTGTAAAATTTCTGCGCTTTACCCTTCGCAGAGTAGAGGGTCTGTATCCATTTGGCATATCTTTGAAACTATAACTATGTTTTAATTTATTTTGACTTACAAGGTTATTATTTGCTCTGGCTTTTTCTTCTATATCTTGTTGATACCTCGCTAATTGTGAAATACTTTCACTAGGAACATTTTGATCGCATTTGTATGCATCATCTTCAAACGAGATCGTTTTGCCGTCGTAATCTTTATCATTACGTCCGATGTCGCGGCATGATTTGCTTCTGGATATAGAATTAAATTTAACATTGTTCGAAGTGTTATCATTTTCATTATAACTACTAAGATTGCTAGCTCCTACCCAGTTTGCCGCATAAACAAGGTCCATAGTCCTATCGTTTATAGAAAGCCAGGGGTCCTCCATGACCGCTTTTCCCGGATAATGTTTCAATTTCATAATGTAATAAAATCCGTCGAAGTCTTGTCAGTTGCGTAATTTGATCTTGACCCGTATAAGTTTTGTGTAATTGAAGAAGGCTTCATTTCTCTTGAATAATTATAACCACTGAATATAATCATTATTATTGTCCGTTATATTATATATTGTTTAAATATTTTTCAAATAGTGATATTTAATGTTTTTTAAATAGCCTAATTATAAATATACAGTAAGATTAATGCTACAATATTCTATTAAGACTATGACTTTTATTGATACACAAATAAATACCAATGTTGCAAGGATGACGATGACGACGTAATGACGATGTTAATTGTGTCATAATGCAATGTATAATTCTATCAAATATAAATAAAATATTACAGTTTACGACATATCTACTTTGCAGTAATAATTTTGTAATTAATATGAATTAGCCGCCGTTATAACGTCAATGTTAAATGAAGCAATGTGTCACGCAACTCATGACTCAAGCGAGAAACCTGTCGGCTACGCAATATTTAAGTTACTTTATATAGGATCTTGCATCAATCAACGGATATCTAATCACTTTAACCATATTAACATCCATTGGTTTTAAAGATAAATTTATAATATTTATTAATTTTATCGAGTAAAATATTCCTGTGGAGTTTCATATTCACAATGTAATAAGGAACTGTCGTTGAGTTCACATAGAACATCATGATAAATAATAAACATCTAAAATCAAACCAAATTATAAAATCATTATCCCGTCTAACAAGAACGCGCTATATCATCCGAGTTCCTATCAACGTTCTGTGGCCTAATAATATGAGGAAGTCCAAAATTTGGTTAACACAAACATTCAAAATACAACTATAACCATTGTTCGCTCAAATCAAACATCTGTTACGCTCACATACGTTAAATTGTTTACGATTTCAACCACCAAACGTACAAAAAATTTTGTAGTCAATGAATACTCGTAGTTCATTGGTAATATTCAAACGCAAGCTTTAATCGTTTTCTATAAAAATCCGATTAGAATATATGTGATGAAATTTTAACATCCTAACTAGCGCCAGATTGTATTAGACAAGCACATCACATATCATTAGGTAAACGTCTCGCCTAATAAAAGACACTACTGCATAGCAAAAGTAAAAAACGCTTGTATCATCTCTACATAGATGTACCCAATAAGCAAATCCAACAAGTAAAAAATAAGTAAAATTTTTAAGAACCTATCAAACAAACTCCAACAGTATTAAGTTGACTAAAAATGGATAACAGAATTTGAAATGTGACTAGTAACCTTATCGAAGTTAAAGTCACAGGTATTTTAAAATAAGACGTTCGTAATTAACGATGAAAAATTACTGTGAGATATCTTAAGTTACCTTACTATAGCGGTTGTCTCCCTACGTACATTCTTAGATAAGCCTAAGAGAAGGAGCCAGAAGATACAGCAACCTAATTTGAGTTTTTGGCTTCGAAATATGTAAACTACAAGGTATTTAAGATTCAAGTTCATCGTACTATATTTGAAAACACACTACTCTATATTTTAGTAATAGTATGACTCACATTTAGATTAATATAGTATAATGCAACACTGAAATCTTCAAAAATTAACTTAAAGTTGACTTTTTGCTGACATTGCAAAAAAAAATTAATTATTTGAAAATTATTGTTTCTCTCTTATTTACTAATTATATTATGTACCTGTTGTCATACCAGACATCAACAATGTATTATTATAACTTTTCGCGTTAAATGTAACATTTAAGTTTCCTGTTATAAGAATTTTCAACCATAGAAAAATTGGTCTCGAACAGTTTGATAATATTAGTAAAAAAAGGATGTTAATTATAACATAAATATCTATCTTTATGAATAATGAAGAAAAATTAAAATGTAGAACAAGAGGCGATGCATTTTTTATTAAACGAAACATTCGTTGTTTAATTAGGAGTCACAGAGAACCGGTAAAACAACTCTTTTTGTTGTTGCTGTGAGCGCGTTCAAAGATTATAAAACAATAAGATGTCTTATATTAAAGATTATATGAAAGAGTCATTAATATTATAAACAAGTTACAAGAGACTCGTTTTAATAATTTTATATATGAATTTGAAAGCTGATTTCGGACGTGATGATTGTAACAACTGGTTAAATTTTAGACCATTTGATAATACAATTTTCACTCAGGTGAATTACTTTTTATTCATTTCTTGTAAAAAAATTTCTAGAACAGAACAGCTAACGACGCAGTGTATGAAACAGGTTAATGGCTGTATAGAAGAATAATAAAGTCGATAACTATACAAAGAAACAAGTAACTGTGCACTCAACAACAAGCTCTGTTCTTTGTTTAAAGTGTTTTAAAATAATATTGAAACACGGAAACTTAAGCATTGATAAACTCCTAACAACCAATAATCTTTGATAAATTCAAATGTTAAGAATAAATTTTTACAATAAATTATGTTTTACATTATTAGCGCTTGTATAAATGGTCTAATAACTGTTAATCATATTTAAGCTCTACACAGTACAATAAACGTTTTTTTAAATAAGACAACGTGAAACACTAGCTACTGATGGTAACGCAAGGCATTATCCTACACTAGATATTTATACCTTCTGTTAAAGTAGAACATTAACTGTTAATCGATGACCGTAATCAAATATCCAAAACACGGCCTAGCCTTAAAAGCGATCAAACTTAACAATGAACTACGCGTTGACAATGACCGAAATTACAACCTAGTCTATAATAAATAACGCTGCTATTAAAGACTGAACTATTGGAAAAACGAAGAAATAGTTTAAGAAAGGTAGGCTAAAATGTATGTACGTAGAGGAATTCGAAACATCTTCATGCATGAGACACGATAAAATATCTTCTCGATTATAAGGTCAAGTAATAATTAGAAACTGGGTCACAATATTCAAATGGTTCAAAGAGTGTAGCGAGGTACACACAAATGAGTGATAATCACTAGACGCATGATTGAACTACTGGAAAACGATTTCTAGACGTTGATCGATAGACAGGTTGAAACAAGTTCATCGCTCCACATATCTAGTGGACTGGCCGATGTGTGAAATACAGGAATATGAGAAACCGACTGGGTTATTAATAAAATATATTTAGGTAGGAAGGAATGAAGGATAAGAAGGAGACGAGTAATCGATTTCATTTATTACCCAGTATAATAGATTTTTATCTTCAATAAGCAAGTCAAACATACTTTATAGCTTAATTAAGATATTGTCAAGAATCTATATTAATTTAAAAGTTTCACATGAAAAAAAAAACTACAAACAACTCTTTTGAAGGAAACAACACAACCAAAGAGACGCAAATGATCTCTACATTGTGTTATCAGTTACAGAGAAGTTTGTATTTTCCCTGCATTTAAAAAGGCCCGTTTCCAAATAGCACTAGTAGCAATTATCATATAATATAGTTAATTACTAACCAAGTTTTTACTATAGCCTTTATCATCGGGTGAAATATTAAAACTTGAATCCAGTGAATCATTTCATATACAGCACATCGTGTTTGTAAACAAATTAAGAACAAAGCTTTGTTTGTTTATTTTAAATGTGAACACTAGAAACTGTGAGATGACATCGATGAGAATCTGAGATATGAGATAACAGAAACGAATAATATTTCACTTTTAATAATTTTAAATTGAAAGTTTATATTAAATAATCGAAAAATTGAAAATTTAAAACCAGGGCCATATGAAATATATTGCCAAACATAATAACAGTCGCGATTAAGCTTTGTTCCCTCACCCTTTACATACATACCCCTTTAAGTTTACCCCTGGTAAATTCATTCTATAACAAAATTAATATCGATCCTGGTTACCAAAGTAAATATTTAAAACTAATATATAATAAAGACATTACTTACATTTGTCTTTATAAGATAGGAATGACAGATTTTTCATGGAGTAAAAGAAAACTAGATATGCCTATTGATACCATGTATCACGGATGTTATCTACGTATACACAAAAAGATATAAGAATCATTTGAAGTTTTAACTTGTTCTTCATAAATAAAAACTGTTAGTGTTAATATCTAATATTAAAAATGTTACAACAATACCTATTATAAATATTTACTTGAAGAAATTCCATCACCCGTAAGACCTCGATCGAGAACATTTTGATTCACGACTTGCGATATGGGACTATATAATTTTATTCATGGAACTATTATTAGTCGTAAACATAAATAACTCGAGCTGGATATATTTCGACTCGTAACGGTATTTAGACGCAAACGCAGACATTACTGTTCCTTTCTAATGTTTATGCAATTCGAACAATCGGTCGAAACAAGTTATACAAAAGTTTATTACGAACTTAATATACATTTGATCTATTTCTTTTATGAGAAGTTAAATCATTAAATTATAAGTTATTACCGCCGATATAAAAATTGTACACTTGATTTTGCACGTCAAGAAATGTTACATAAAACGGTACAATTTATTGCAAAATTTTGTAATTTTTTTTTTTCTATAAATTTGAATATTGACAATAAAAACGAGACGTAAACAATAAACTAAAAATAAAATTAATTAGTTGTAAATTTTGATTACTTAATATTGGCTATAATAATAATAAATTGGGACTTATGTATGCATCATAATAAAATATAAATCACGATTAAGCGTTCAAATCTCTATTTCATTGTAAAGATGTGACATTAATACACGAGAAAAATAGATTTTATTGTTTTGTTTCCCATCGAAATTTGTAAAACGACTTTATATTGTTCCATAAGTAAAATACAATAGAAAATTGATTGAAGTGACTCGAAACTTCACTCAATTTTGTTCATGACAAGATGTATATGTGATACTGATGCTAAGCGGTCAGATGTTAAACAAATCGCTTTGCTGGCTTGCGTCATTGAGACAAATCAAAACAAGGCACTGATGTCACGCTGCGAGTCCATTTGAAAACGTAGAAAGCTCGAGTTCTGGGCATTAATATGCTAAAATATCTTCACCGTGAAGACTACGCTCCGAAATACTTTCACGGCACATACGAACGGTGCGCGCAAATAAGTGTTATTTACAATACAACCTTCGATCCAAAAGCCTTCAACTGTACCACTCCCGCGAAATGCGAATGATATAGTAGTAAAACGTGACGATTTTACTGCCTCTGTACGCCTAATGAAATAATAAATCCATGCAAAATTGGTAAAACAGAAAACTATCATTAAATTATTTTATAATACATTGCAATTTTTATAAAAAAAAAATAAAGCAATTGTAGCATTAGCACAATAACTTTTTGATGGCTATCTAAATATAAACTTAGAAACTCATTACGATAACCACACGTCCAACAAAATGTTTGTGATGGTGACAGCTGTTTGTCACATAGAAAAACATAGCATTCACACAACACCTTTGGAAATGATTAACTATACGCTAAATTATAAAAATCGTTCGCTTGATAAAGAAAAACTTTTTGATTATACACAGAACATTATTTCTCGCGGTAAATTACTATTCGATTGGCAACGTATGAAAGTCAAGACGACCAAACACGACGGCGTCGCCCCGCTTACTGCGGTGCTGTACTCCGTTCGGAAACGACTCCTGCGCGTGCACTCGAGACGCGTACGAGAGAGATGCACTCACATTTAGAAAGAGATATAAAAATGATACCTGAATAATAAAAGCTCTAGTTATGAACATTATTAACACGTTACACTCGTACCTTAAAATACAGTAGCGTGATTAAAGATTTTTACTCAAGATTACATAAATAAAGTACGGCTATTGATAATGTGAAAATATTTCTTCTTAAATTCTTCTCTTTTTAGCGATGTGGTTCAAAGGATCAACTATTAATAACATATCCTCTAAAATAACTAAAAAAGTTTTGGATGAGGAGAAAAGTAATGAAGTGGAAGCAAAGTATGTAAACTAAAAATCAACGAACGGAGCGTTCATCTGTAGTTAGGTTACCTCTTACCCGTGATTATGTTGCCCTAATTAAATGTACACCAGTTACCCTAATAGTTTAACTAGCTACAGCCCCCTACAAAAACAAACACGGGAACAATACTGCAGTAGAAATGAGCACTGCGATAGCACTTAGGCAATATCCTGTAACCTGAAGTCCTACCACAAAGCATATGTAAACGTTAAAAAGTGTTTGCTTGTCTTTGTGACATCATCACTCTCAAAGGTATCGAAAAGTGATTCCATAAACTATATTTATTAATGATATAAAAAAAAGTTTTAAGACTACCCAAATCTTCAGTTATTATAATTTCTTTCTTATATAATTTAATAGTATCGTGTACACGTTGTGTTGGAAAAGATTTTTTTTTAAATAGTCTTTGTTTTTCCTCAACGTTAAAACTTGTACAAACGTGATTCGCTTCGTAACCGCGTGCATTCAGGACAATTTGTTTTCTTGACCACGTTACATCGGCATACATCAATCAGTGTGGCGTTTCGTAAACCTGTGGATATTCAAAGTAAGTATATTTTCAGTTACCTAAGAGTGTGTTATGCTTTGCGTAGTTATCTGAATTCTATATGAACCTTTTCACAAATCGTTGGAAATTTATTACATAAAGTGACAGATTGAATACTAAATTAACCTTTTAAAAATGCAACGCTTTTTAGTATCATGTACACAATTCACATATAGCATTGCGATGCCGACGACAATGCGCGGTACCGCTTAAAAAGCATACAACTTCTCCACATAGACAATCTCTATATGGACCTGACAATGATAGTTTTCTTTTCACCAAAGAAATACAACTTTCGTCGAATCTAGACTCAGACTACGGTATTAAAAGTAAAAGTTCTTATCAACTTTTCTCTCAATATATAAATCGTTGTTAAACGATCGGTAGAGGTTTCGTAAAAAATTTGCGTAAAAGCCAAAATTTTATGAATCATAATACAGAGCTTATAGCCACTAAACGTCTTCACCAAAAAAGTTACACGCACGTTCGGTTTGTCAACGACTCATAAAAACGGTAATTTATTTTTTTATTTCTGTCCAAGAAGATGATACGACTTGGATCTATGACATAAATATTGTAATACGTGATAAACACGAACACAAGCATCATATACATCGAAAAATTCTTAAAAGAAAGTTGAATGAAGAGCTTCAAAAGTAATAATTCTTAAGAAAAAAATAGCACATAGTGTTTGTACAATGCCTATAGTAACATAATTGTTAGAAGGTTTAAGTAAAATTTTTTGACATTTAATCGTTAAAAGCTTTTAAAAAAGATATAATAAATTAACGTTGACGGTTGATATTATGTTGTTATACTAAAGTGAAATACACTTATTGCTTAATCACTACGAGAGAGCAGGCGTTATTGAAAACGATGCCGCTTGCAAACAATTGGATCTTTGGCTTACACGCTAAAAGTGGGATGCGGTGTACCGGTGCTACATTAAGATTATAGACACAGATTGGAACGAAGCGAATGTCGCTGATCTACCGATATACTATAGTAGACAAATAGGCGTGGGCTGTCGGACGGTAGCGAGGTGTCTATTAAAATTTACTTTACGACAGTGTTGCAATAAATTGAAACGTTTAAGATCAAGATAACATTGAAGGCATTATTACAACTTTCATTTGAGTTTCGAATAAAAAAAAAACTTTAATAGACAAGTTACCTGAGAATTCATAACAGATCTTTATATCTCATTCATCACAGTAAAAAAAGATTTAAGTATTAGGGAATTATATAATAGTCATAAATATTTATTATTATAATTTATTAACAAAATCGATGTTTGCATAATGTTCGTGGATGGAAACAACCAAAATTACGTAAATGTCGTAACCCGGTTTGATGAAGATGGAAAGTGATAAAAATGGAATGGAAAGTGATAATTTACTGATTGTGGTGACATTGGCAAAAGATGGGCTGGGCTTGAACTATTCAATAGAGCGTATAATTTTGGTTGTCTCACTAAAAGCCTATAAATTTGAAAGTTATCCAGTTGACCATTTAACTGCGAAAGTTTGATTTAGTAAGGTTTTAGTAATGATCCAATAAGGATATCGATTTTCATATCCTACAAAAACTGTAGAGAATTTATAACAAAATGTGAATAAAATAACCACATCAATATTAACATATACTAGTTAATACAGAATTTAGGTAAGACATTACATAAAATGAAAACATGAATTTTTAACTATTATATTTAAGAAAACATTGTAATCCAAGATATATTTTATACGAGACGAAAATACGCCACGGTCAAGCCTTGAAAGGTTGTTATTTTACTTACACACGGACCATCTATTATGAGATTTCAGTAACATACGAGATAAAAAACAATTATCCCAATGTTAGCAGTCATTACTTATAACCAAATCAGTAGAACTTACCGACGACTAGCTAAATTTTGATCCATCTGGCCATTTTTATTAAGCATTGACAATGTTCCCAAAAGATCTATGATTAAACTACCGGTTTAATTTACATTATCTTAGACATTGTGGTAATGGAGTAAGCGAACCACGATATCTGGTTAGTTTATCTAATCATCTGAACGGAACCGAAAGGAGCAGTTACGCCCATTACCGCCATTCGTTCCAGCCTCTTATAATTGAACAATGACGCTAAAATAGTTGGCATGCGGGCATTGTCTGTTATGGACTACAATGGCCATTTAATACGACAATATTGCTGTCCATGTGATCTCATGCCTTACATATTGAATATGAAATTGTAAACTTTGGACAAAATGTAACCGTCTTATAACATTTTGTCAAGAAATTCATGTAATCCGCTATAAACTTTTAAGATGAAGGTGGAAATAACAGATATTTAAACTGTTAGAATTCTAACTTTTATATCAGGAAAAACTGTGGAGCTCCCCGCAGTTTTAGAAAAACTAGATTAGATATAAGATTACTTTAAATATCGTTCCTAAATTCATATCAAATCTATTCATACTTTTAAGTCGATTGATTTTAATAACACGTTATCGCTATTACAGAAATTATTACTTAAAGATAAATGTATAAATCGTGATAGCTCAATTGGTTAGTGATATACGTTTTGGAAAATCACAGGTTCAATCCCGACTGAGCTAGAGCTATTGATGAAGGAAAATAACGTGAGGAAATCGACATATTCCTAAGATTCAAAGACCAACAGCAAAAGTGAACATATGGATTCCTCGAATTCTCACTGAGCTGGATGGTAACGTGAACAAATAGCAAATTTTCTTACAAGAAAAGGTCCTAAAAACAAGTAGGAACAATAAGAAAAATAATTACTCATTTATTTGAATCGAAAAACTGGATTTCTAAATAAACAAATTAAGTATAATTAGTTAAAAAGAAAGCACGTGATTATATTAGAAAGTATATAGAGATTTCAAGACTTATCTCGTTCATAACATAAGAACTAGTTATTAGGTCTAGAATTAAGCTACGTAACACTTGTAAACGCGTGATGAAAACTTATCACGAGCTAATTTTATCCGAGCGTGAGTTAAGAGAAATCGTGCGATACGGATGGTCTACGTTGCAGTATGCACAGAGACAAACAATATACGGCCGGATGAGGAATAACTGTTTCTGCTTGCATTTGTATTGTAGAGCGCATCATCTCAATTTGTTCAAGAAGCATTCTTTTACTCGTGGGTGGAATTAGAACGTGAAGCGTTTTTCGTCCCTGTTGATATAATAACTTAACCGTTATACTCTAAGATGTGTTAAGATAAGTATGCGGTGAATTTGAACAATGTCATCTGTTTTATGAACTAGAATCAATTTATTTTAATGGTTTTGTTACTGGTGGTAGTTGTGACCGAAGACCGTTTAGATATGGAGCGCACATTTCTGCCGCCAAACATTACTGCGTTCCTGTTTGATGGGAGCAGTAGCTAATGAAACTACTCATGTAAGGAAACTTAACATCTTATGTCTTAAAATGATGAGCACAATGTGGTGCAGTATGTATAATTCTAACCAGCAGTACATTTATATGAATATTATAGCATCAATGACTAGATAAAATGTAATATTTTTTAAAAGCAACACAAATATTTATTATCTTTAAATGAATAAATCATGGTGTGTCCCATAAGATTTTAATTTCATTTCAAGATTTAGTTTCCTGTTATTTATTTATATCTGATTTGATATCAACTATACTGTAGTACATATTAAGTAACAATATTTGTTAGAAAATTCATATTGTCTGAGGTATTTCCTTCAATTTCTTTATGCTCTATATTAAAAGACAGATAATATTATAAGCCTTATAAATTATGTTTAATTCATTTTTTTTTGTTAGAATAGTGAACCTGCTACGCGATGATAAGGCACAGTTCTTGCGTTAAGGCGATAGTGTCACACGGCAGTTAGATAATAACGAACAAAAGGTAAAGTAATATTAATATAAACGAATTATTTTTATTTCATTAAATGGTTTTTTTATTAAAAAAGCTTTAGATTTTCTTAAACCTAAAAATAAAGTGAAATTAAAATTCAATCAAAACTTTAAATGAACACAAAAATACAAAAACTAAACAAAAACCAAAACATAATCATTAAATATATACATATATATGTAGATAACGTAGTATGTAAGAGGGAGGAGAAAGGTGAGAAAATATTAGATGCGGAATGCTTGAAGAGTTGGATAGTGCTATAGAGGGAGAGGTAAGAGGGGTGTAATTACATATATACATAGATAAATATACACAGGAATTTAAAACGCGCACGGCGCGCGTCGGATTGCGGCAATGACTATGAGGTCATCAGAGGAGGGCTCGGGCCCGTCCTTCTATCACCTTCGCCTGTATCGCGAGCCGAAGGCGGTGAGGACCGCCCGGGCAGCCAGGTGTGACTTGTGTGCGCGGTGTGCGAGCCTGACGGACGCCTCAACCAGAGGCGTAAGCGGCGCGTCCGAAATGTGGTGATTCCGTGATTGGTGTTTTTACGCTTGGATGTCGTGTTGTGCGTGTTGGTGTCGTTGGTGGATGTGTCGTGGCTGTCGGGCCGACTCTCCGCATCGATGTGGAGTGGAATCGCATTCCGAGGACGTCGATTCTTACTGATGGCATCAGGGATCCGGACGTAGTCCACTTTTTGCTCCATTAATGCGTTCGAGTGGTGTGTGGCCTTCGCAAAGTGATAGATAGCACAATCCTGCATGAATTGTGCTACCGAAGGAAGTTTAAGGTCGCTGTGCAGGTCGATGTTTCGTTGGTACCATTCCGCACCCATAGCCTTAAGGGTGAAGCGGTTTTGGATGACCTGTATGGGTTTAAGGGTGTTAGAGCACCTTGAGTGCGTACAACTTGTGGATCAAGCCATTGTGCCAGACTTTAACGATCGCCTTAGCTACATCAAATAAGAAAGCTACGGTGGCATGCGGCCTTTTGCGCGTGAAATTTTTGAGGACACACTTCACCAATCTGAGTACTTGGTGAACGCAGGAGTGGTCTCTTTTGAACCCAAACTGTTTGTCAGGCAGAACTTTGTTCTCCGACACGAAATTGAAAAGACGCGTAAGGATCGGACGCTCATACACCTTTTCCATGTTACAGAGGAGGCTTATCGGTCTGTAGTTGGAGGGAATATTCCTAGGCATGTTTGGCTTAGGGATTCCCACAACTTCGACCTCTTTCCGGGCGTTAGGAAAGGAGCACGTTGAGATCGCGAGCAAACAAATTATATAAGCGAGAAGGGACCTGAGTACTCTATTCGAAATGCCATCAGGGCCCGGGACTGGGATTTTAGTCCTCTGATTGTAACTACGATCATGTCTGCTGAGATCTGAGCTAGGGGTGGAATTTTAGGTGAGTGGGGTCGCCTAGAGAAGATGACGGTTTGCACTGGTTTTCCAGACTGTCGGCTAAGCACTCGGCCTTTTCATCGTCCTCGAAGGCCAACGACGACGCGCGGACTTCTCTAACGAGGGGTAGCATGAGTCTAGAGTTCTTTAACTTGAGTCCCCGAGCCAGATGCCAGAAAGTGTCCTTGGAAGGCTCGAGGTCGCTGAACAGTGAATCCCATCTGTCGGCTCTGTGTTCTCTGACGCGCTCTTTGACAGCCCTCTGAAGACCGCGCGCATTCTATTCACCTCGGAGCGGTACCTATCATAAAGTTTCAAGGCAACGTTTGTCAACTTGATCAGCCGTCGAATGTCCTGAGGAAGAGCCCCGAATTGTGGTTCCAATTCGAGTACCGTCCTTGTGGAGTTTTTGACGGGTGAAGAGATATGTTTAGAGAGTGAATCGTCCACCTGAATTGCTACTTCGGGTGATTCGATCGTTTTCACCCGTTTGGCCTTTCGCGGCACGAAGCTTTTCCGCGTAGCTAAAAAGGTCTTTTAATGTGAAGTGTCCCATGGACTTCATAAGGACCGCTATATCGGCTCTATGTTAACTATAACTCTGTTTAATGTATTCTAAATCCTAAATCTATTTACTGGGTGTTAGGAGACCGCTTCCGAAAACGAAGACAGACGATAGTACTAATGACACCTTTGATGATGGGACGGAAAAAAAAAGATCGATAGTTTCATAAAAAATACATTAATAAAAAAAAATAGCAATGAAACCAAAGCAAAACCAGCTGATGCTCGGTCTTCGTTTTTGGAAGCGGTGTCCTAACACCCAGTATAAACTGTTCATGAGTTTAAAATGAAAAAACACTAGGCTTAGTCCACAATTCTCTATGTTGTGTTCGGTTATCAGATCTAATGACTTAAGAGTGGACATTTTACCATTCATACCATCGTCCACACAATCGAGCCGAGCATGGACCACATTAAGGCCAATAATAGACGTAGAACTCATCGATTTAAACGAACGGAACTTAGTTGAAAATTACTTTAATAGAAAATTGTGTTTTTGTTAAACGCAATTGAGTTTCGTTATGATTGCTTGTTTGTTATTACAACACATTTTAATAAATATTTAAAAATAGAATAGAATAGAATTAAAGAAAATAATGTTGATACTTGGTAGCAGATCTTTCTAATGCCACATAGTCATAAGTTCGTATATCACTTCCCACCCAGATGAACATCTAACTTGTGTTGTGGTTTTAATGATTACAAAAAGGAGAAGATATTTAAAACAGGAACAAATAAACCTACTGAGGAAAAAGGTTTTATTGGTATTTTGCCATAGATTTTTTTTTTATACATTCGTTCTTGGATTCACATATATCCGTTATATAATCTTGTTTTTCAGATGTAAAAGTTTTGTTACAGAACTGTCAATCTGTTAACAACTTATCTATAATAATTATGTCTAATGTTTCAACTATAATATTTGGATGTCGATCGGCTGATGATGATGATGACTTGGAATATCTTAAAGATTTTTCGCATTGGACAAAACTGGTACAGCTGATCCGAAACCTTCTATGCGAACAAATAGAAAAGCTGAACCAACGTTCCAATATCACAAATGTTGTCATAAATATTTTCGTAATATTTTGTGATAATATCAATGTCCGTCTTTGTTGGTCCATTAGGAAGATATTTGTTCATTCCTAAAATTTAACGACGGAAAGTCAAGGGGCGCGTGGCCTTTGATAACTTTGTATAAAGTAGAACACAGTAGTCTTAAATATTAGACGTAAGTTTATAAAAATTTACATAATATAAATCAAATCAAAGGTTATTCAGAGTGGTGTGTAGAGCACGACGGACCAGGGAAAAGTCGTTATTAGATGTACATAGGAGAGTTTAATAATATTGTATAAAAATTCCCTTCCAGATAAAAATAGAGTTAATTTTTCTTTGATAGAATTTTAAAACAGTTTAGTAAGAATTAGGTATCTTGTGATTAAAATCGTTAATTTATAGAAAAGAAATTAGAAAACCTAATTAATATATATTAATTAGGTTAATTGGTAAATAAATTAGACAGACCATACTATATTTTTAAACTTCGAAACTAATAACTCTACTTCATTAAGAGCCATCTCTTATCAGCCATAACTTGAACCAGTTTATAGTCGGATGCATACCGTCGTATAAAAGATAAAAGAATAAAGGAGTGTGGACTACAGATCGCCTTCTATACGCAATATATACCTTGGTGAGGGACAATGGAATGTGAATGAGTCATGCTTACATAATCTATGATTTAAACTTTGGATGTTTTGTTACTGTTGATACTAAGAGAACAAGAGGATGCTCAAATATTTAGACAGCATCGATAATAATATTGATACATGTACATTATAATTTGATCTAAATATGATCTAACACATCGTGTTTAACTGAAAAGAAATATTGGCGAGTCTTCGTGTCGCAAGTCATGAATAATAAAAAACTGACGTAAAATAGACTATCTCAATTATCTATGCATTATATTTTATATGAAAAATATTACTAGGGGCAATATTGATTGTTTACATAGCCCTGTCCTTGCAGAATATTTCTTATTTCACAATCGTAACCCTTAAATAGTTATGCGTGGTTATATATATAAGTAACCAAAATGAGGCGAATTGAACACAGAGAACCCTATCCCTGTTGTCGGTTAAAAAAAAAAACATCCCAATATGCATTTATTATGTAAATACAAACTCTACGCACACGTAAAGAAGTCAGGTCAAGCGGCCGCACATAAATTATTCTTGCAACACAAGGATTGGTTTCGACATGCTAAAATTTTAGTGGAGTTTTAGGTTAATTATATTTTTAACAACATTGCAATTAGAGTCAAAAGGCAGTGATGCCTAGCAAAAATTCTAATCCACATACATTTTCATACAATTGCTACATGCGCGTATTTATAGCAACATGTAAATCATTGCGTGCGATCCCAATCGTTAATGTTAAGTAGTGTTGCCAAAGATATAAAAACATTAATATCTCATACATTTTTCTCCCTAATTCAAATAAATAAATCAATACTTAATACATATGTATACACATTAGAACATATTGCGGTCGTTTTATCTAACGAAGGAGACAAGAACAATCTTCTAACAAGGAGAAAGAACCTCCGTCATGTAGTGACTAATAAGAGGATGAAATAAAGTTGGGTCCATAGTATGGCTTGTTTAAATCCTCTGGGCTGTAATACTGTAAATTACAGAATATTATTCCAAATGATACAGTGATTATTTTACTGTAAAAACAGTGAAGCTCTGGATTCCAGAGCTCTTCCTCATGACATCCGTGCCTTTTCCTGCTTAGATATCTTTAAGAAACGAGTAAAGGACTATTATCTTCGTCTCTAGTTGCATATTATATTACTTTTATAATGTATATAGCAATATATGTACTTTAGATTTTTTAATTTTTTTCCTTATATTGTACACCTACAGTCGTTATTATAATTTTTTATCCTGTGCAGGAGATTGTTGGAAGAGATCTGTTTTTAGTGTTAAGCTCGCATATGTTAAATACATCTGAATATATATATTATAAATTTTGTTTGTAAGTTATACGTCTAAATATAGAAATTAAATAAATGTCCCAACATGACGGCATGGCTGTTAATATCAGATGTAGATTATTTTAATACTGGTTATACTATCCTAAAGAAGTGGCTCATGTGGACAAAAAGGGATATCCGACTAAAAACTGGAAAAGTATGTAACTGGAAGTATTTGTTCTCATTATTTGCATGAAATACCTAATTCATTAGCCTACGAGGTTCACATACTATTTATTCTTTTACAAAGTACTACTTCCTTTTTTATAAAAATATCGTGTCCATACACGAAACGTCAAATTCATTATAATGATATGTCATCAAATGTTATGTTATTTCTCATATACATCCTCGTAGATTTTTTTTTATCGCTGCTTATGAGAATTATAGCATATGCGATGTAGTCATCTGTATTCTTATATAATATTCATATTTTATAAACTCAGTAACATATAATATTATGTATATAGCTCGTTTTATTGATTACATTTAAAGTTACGTTATGCTATACTGTTTAGATTAAGATGAATGAATGAATTGAAATAGATTTATGTGATGAGAGTACAGCAAACTTTATAAGGATAGTCAGAAGACATAGTAAATGTTTGTTAAAGTTAAAAGTAATAGAGTTAACTTAATCATTGTAATACCTATTTTTGTGTTAAACAAATATTAGACAGATTTATTATAACATAGTTAAACGGTTCCTCCATAATGATAGATCATAAATAATGTTGCTAATTATCATAACAACTAAATCTTAGTGCGGTTAGATGGATGATGTTCAAAAGAAACAATGACCAAGTATAACTTTCACTTACCAACTCTCATCGTGGATACAAACCGACACAATACCGAACATCTATAAATGTGATCTACAGCTTCCAAGGTCTCTACCGTTACCTTCAAGGCCGAACAATTTGTCACTATAGAAAAGATTTTTTGCTCTTTTAACGCACTCATAGCAACACGAACAAATTATCGCTCCGGTAATAAATGGATCTTTTAATGATATTTGTATTTAAATAATACGGAAATGCCATTAAGATATATTACACTTTTTAAAATCTTAAATAAATTCTACTAATGTAAACATTAGATATACTTGAATTAATTTATAACAAAAAAAAAACTTAGATATTGACAAATATTCAATGTTGTAACCGGACATTAGATATATTAATTTAGATATTGATTCAAATGATTTTACTTACATCGCAGACTGCACAAACAACTTTAAACAGTTAAGTTAACAAGGTGTAATAACTTCCAGCAACAATAACAACTATTAACTATAATTGCGAAAAGTTCTCATTTTAATTGGTTATTTGTATTCTTGGCATCCACCTTTGCGCATGATATTTTACTATAACTTACATTACTTTAGTTCACTTAAAATGGTCCAAGTTTAAAAGACATCTGTGTATTACCTTTATAGCAGAGTGGCTTAGTTACACAAGTGATCAAGTTTGAAAGGCGGTAGTGTTTTCTCCAACTGGCCAGCTGCTATCCTCACAATATCATTTGACCACCATAACGGAATTGCAGCATTCTGTTTTACGAGATCCTGATAATTCTGGGAAGGTAGGATACATCATCCTCGTCGTAATAAGAAATTGTAGTGTGTTAATCATTGAAATCTAGATACGTCTTAAATTAGATGATTGTTTATAATAAATTTCTTATCAAAATTAAATTAATCTTGAATAAATATTTATACTTCAACATCTCAGAAAAAAATCCTTTAATTGTGAATTTCTATTAACGCGCACTCTTATAGTAACTTTTAAGCAATGGAGTCAACAACAAAAATCTTACTTATCTAAATAATAAGACCGTTGCTGGTTACATTAAGATAAAAGCTCTCTTTTCATATGAATATAATTGATATTTATAACATGTAATGAATGTATTTTAAAACTTTATTATCCGTTCGTAAGTTACAGATAATCTCCGAAAAAACTTATACTTCAACTATCTAGTATAGTCAACAGTAAATTAATCCTCATTGTTTAAATTCATGCCAAGAAATCAAGTTAGGATCTATTTCTAAGAAAGATCTAAGACTGTAGAATTATAACACATATTTTTGTATAAGGTTTTTATGTTACTTAATTTGTTGTAACTCGCCATCCGGTAGTGCGATGTATTAACTTACTGAGTATATAATGTTTAACCGACTTTAGTCATGATGATTTGCAATAAACTTCCATTTATATATATAAGAAGAAAAACAATAATAAACAACCCCTTTATATTCCCACAGCTGGGTCTCGAGGTATTCATTCACAATAAGCGATTCAAATATCTACTTTGAATATGTGAATGAATGTATGTCGTATCCTCTAAAGCGGTTGCTCTCGAAACGTGTCGATTTCCTGCACTGACAGACCATCTTCAGGGTTTAACGTCTTTGATGATATTTCAATTTAACATTACTCTTATGTCCTTTAAAAAAACTCTCACGCCTATGATACAGTCGTAAATATGCCAGTGATTCATTCCGCTACATGTTTGCTGTGTATGATTCACATACAATATTGCCCTTGCTTAACAGCTCACCTTGAAACGGAAGAGTAATAATTAGGTTATTCTGTATCACTATGTCACATGTATATTTACTGAAGTCATCATAACATCATAACCTACTTGTAATAAACATCATCAGCCGATAGACGTCCACTGCTGGACACAGGCCTTGCCTAAATAACTATATATCGCTGGCTCTTGCGCTGCCCGCGAAGAGCAAATATATAATAATAGCGGACATTCCCGCCCAGGGGCAACCTACTGCCACCTGGAACATCTGTCCCATTGTTAACAGCACGCAAGTTCCTTTGGGGAAGGAATTTTATGAAACTCATTCTCAGGTAACCTCTAAATGACAGAAGCAATATCTCTACCAAATTTGGAATCATTACGCCTAATCTTTTTGGAGATCTCGTGGTGAATCAATGAATCTCTGGACATCTACTACACATACAGAGATGTTGACGTGCAAACAGGAGTTTTTTTTTAATTGTGTAGTGTTGTGATTTGAGATAGTAAAGCAACCTAATCCAAGAACAGTCTATTCACTCTTCTTGAAGACATTCTTATCGTATGTGGATGGGAACGGGGGCAAGTTGTTCCACTCCTTTGTTGTATTAATCAATTATTGATTAAAATACACGATTTTTATCGTACTATAATACTGTTGAAATGATAGACTAAGAACCTCAAAAAATTTGTATATAACAGAAAAAAATCTACAATTGTAAGAGCTTAAAGTTCTGATACGCTTATTGAGTGTTACTAAACTAGTTCACTTTTGACCGCTTTTCCTTCTTTCCTAATGCATTTTCGAGTACGTGCGTACCGGCGTTACGAAACGAGCGTGAAACGAGGTTAAAGAAGACTTCTATATATTCTTCGATATTTGCAGTTAAGCCATAAGGTGGTCCTATTTTTAAAACAAAGATTATCAAGAATTTTATTTTGATTTGGAAGTAGAAACTTAAAAAGAGCACGTTAAATATGTGAACGGGATTATGCGTTTTATTTTGCTTTAAAAAATTCTCGATGATAATTGTAGAAACGCAAGCTTGGAAAACTATTTACGTTTATTCTATTGCAGAATTATTATAAAAATACAATCGCCGTGTACAGCACGGAGTCTCAAACGGAAGAAGAAACAATTGCCAGATACAAATCTTAATTAGCACTTAAATTTAAATATTGCCAGAACTGTGATAAAAATCTACCAACAAACTATTAATGTTCATATTTAATTGAACAATAACTATTAAAAAAAAGTAATTTATGAATGCATGTCATATTATGTTAACCTTGATATTCTCTTAAATATCATAAAAGTTTCTGCTCGTAATAATGGGTTTAATTTTTAAGAGTTATAATAACAAAAAATAAATTATACCCACAAAATAACTAGTTTCAGGACAAACAAATTAACAGCGTTTAGTTCGCCGCTTTCTAGATTCTTATTATATATGGGACAACACTATCTTGTTAATAAAGAAAATTTTTATCTTCAAAATATGTCATTTTTAGGCGAATATAGTAAACAATAATCGCAATAAGTTTAAGTTCATTAATTAACTCGCCCATTGATATCAGCAAAAAGACGTTGAGAATAACAGAAAAATTATTTGTTATAACATTATATACAATTTCTATAACGCAAAACTTTCTCAGTAATATTGTATATTCGATAAATCAATAAATTTGAAATTTCGAAATTGCTCCGCCATCTATGAATTATTAAATAAACTAAATTTAATTGTATACATTAGTTACGCTACTCTTTACTAGAGGGCGCTGGAATAAAATAAACTCACCTTCCATTACATACACAATGCTGCCAATGTCGCCTTCTTTGATAATAACGCTGCCAGCAGCGTATTCAACTGGGTACATGCAATCGACGATTTCGCGTATTTGTGTCATCTCCAAATTCTTCATGAAGTCGTTGTCTAATATGGCACTCTTGATAAGTTCCCGAGATCTGTAAAAAAGATTGTTTAATCACTTTAGTGTTACAATTTACTAAGCATATTATTATATTACTCTATTTATTTAGCTTTTAGCTTTACTGGTGGTGGTGGGTCTCGGTTGCTGAAGACGGTCTAGGTACCACCGACGCACTTATTTCTGCCGTTAAACAGTAGTGTGCAAACATTACCGTGTTCCGGGTAGAACGGTGCTGTAGCTTGTGTAATTTAGTAGCGCAATGTGGTGCAAGGTATTTAATCTTTACGAGTGCCACGTTGTTAGGGGCGGGCGTATAACTTACCATTAGGCGATCGTCCGATTCGTCTCGACGCTTGAAAAAAAAAAATGCGGAAAATTAACTCTACGATATGTCCAAGTACATTTAGTAGGACTAATATATTTATTTAAACCTATTTGCACAATAAGAACATGGAACAAAAATACAATAGAAACAGCATAATGAAAAGGTCTGACATAATAACACAAGGTATTCTCTTCCAGTTAATCATTAATGTTTTGAGAAGAAAAAAATATACAACTTATGCTATGCAGTAAACTATAAACTAGTCCACAATCATTTTCCAGTATGAATAACAGGTATAATTAGCATCAGGCAAAAGTCTGATTGCGCACTACGGGAAACTTAAATACCGAATAACACTTATTAAGAATGTTGAAAAAAGCATTCCGTACCCAATTTACAACTGTTTATAAAAGCTGTTTATTGGTTTTATTGGGTCCATGGGGTGTTAAGGCATCCTACACAACAACTCACGGGACCCAAGTTAACCTCACGTGCTCGCAGTGCACTCTGCTAATCAACAAACGAGGCTCTGGCTTCCACCAACCCGCTTTGAGCCAGTGGTAGGAAATGGCTTTAATTCACCTATATACACCCCCTACAAACGAAGGCCTCTGATGCTCGACGATGCGGGCATCACAGCACCGATCAATGTGGGGATCTTTGGGAGAAGCCTGTGTCCACCATTGGACGTCTGTCGGCTGATAATGGATATATGGATGGAATAAGTACATAAGATGAAAAGATTCAAGATATGTATTGACGAAACAACTTTAATTAAAGTATGAAGCGATCAATTAAATGGCAAGCAGAGCTTGAATGTAATTTTTTTTTAAATAAATTTTAACGTGTCTTTATTGTGTCTTGACATCTTTATAGATAGATGGTCTTGCCAGGGTGCCCATGACTCTTAATTATTGAATTTTTGTATGAAACGCGATAAAATAATAATTAATTTCGTTAAAGATGAATGTTTGCTATTAATTATAATTTGACCTCTTAACAAGTTTTTTGGTAATTAATATTACATAGTATACAAATAACATAATGTAAAAATTAAATAATTAATATTATGACCTTTTGGCCTTAATAAATATATTCAGTAAACACTGCGCGCAAACTTGATTTTCTTTATAAAAGATTTAATTTTTTTTTTAATTTTTAAAACATTGTTTTTTCAATACAATTTTTCCAGAAGAATTTTCCCAAAGTTTCCAGTTCTCTTTAGAGTTTTAGAATATACGTACAGTTCGCTTAAGAGCCTCAACATAGTTCGTGACCATTAACAAGAGACTTATTGCATTACCTTGTTATGTGATCGTTATCTTTTTTAGTATGATACTCTAGCGTCGTAAAATTTAATGGATTCTAACGTTAAATATTCTTCACATGTTGCACTCATCTATTTGTGACATGAAATCCGTGACCTGTCGGAAAAATTTATAAGTAGAAATTATTAATTTTCTACCTAAAGTATTGTTACTTTTTTAATATTAACTTGGGTCTACTCTGTGGTAATTTTATTTCAAACAAAAAGGCAATATTAAAATTTGACTGTTAAAGGCAAATAATGAGTAATGCTCGTTGCAGCAAGTGCATGCCCCCTTTTATCGGCAAAAAATGTGTCAGTCAGATCGACGAAATCATTTCGTAATATTTTTATCTAATGCACTACCGATGCTGTAACACGGACATCAGCATATCATAAATAATTTTTTCATCAAAAGAATATATTTGTTACATTCCAAGTCATGTTTGGGATCAAACGATTTTAACTTAGTGTCGGTTTTGTAATACGAGTTTTTTTTTACATGGGCGGATTGTCAGCGCGCCGCACAACCCCCATATTACTGAAGGAACACACCCTACTTTGGTCAACGAACCCCTCGGGCTTGGCCGTTTAGCTTAGACTAGCTGTACTACCAACCCCTTCCCCATCCGCCACTCGGAGGACACACCGTACGCCGTGAGAGCCAGCGGGGGGAAATCATCATGGGAGAAGTCATAATTCACAGACTTCGCTGGATTGGCCACTTGCTAAGGGTCAGAGACGATCGTAACGTCAAAATAGCCTTTCTCAGAACCTCGATTGCACGCCGACCTGTTTGCCGACCCAGATATCTCTGAAAGGATGTTGCAGAGCACGACCTACGCCAGCTCCAAGCAGTAGATGGCAAGAAGAAGTACGAGACAGACAACGCTGGCGTTTTCTTGTGTCCGAGGCCAAGACTCACTTTGTTTCGCTGCGCTAGTGGAGTTACATGTATTCAAAGACAGATTTCTTATGTTTCCGAGTAAATAAATAGAATTTTTTAATAAGGATATTATTTGGGTATAATTAAATTAAGTGACTATTTCGGATACAGATATAGCAACTGTATTAGTACCTGCGTGTAAGATCTGTCAAGTCGATCCTATCGCCGTTAGAATGAGATATCTTACAATTTAACCACGTTGACTATGTCGTGCACCTATACGTAGATTATTTCTTTCGTCAGCTTGCAAATGGTAACTATAAATTTAATAGCAAAAGGCTATTAACAAAGGCACTGTTAAAGTCGCAATTAATACAAACTGAAGGCATAAGCCGCGTGTCGTGTCACTGTCAAAGACGAGGACAGATAATAAAGTTCGAACATAATCATACCAAATGGGTGCGATCGAAGGCGCACCAGCTAACACATGTCGGCCTCGCCCGCACCACACCATAGCGAGTGCATGGAAGAAATCCAATCGATCTGATTGATGAATGTCTGTCGGTGCGCACCTGTACGTAATAGCCTGAGTCAGGTTTCATTAAAATACATTCCGCTGATTTATATCACTTATGTATCAACAATTAACAATAGGTACATTTAATTGTTGAAGAATAAAAAGTCGTAGATCATTGCTGTCGTGTTTAAACGGATGTATGCGAGATTTACATTTAATCATATCATCATCAGTAATCACCTGGACACAGGCTTCCGTCAAGGATCTCGACATTGATCGGTGCTTTTCCCTCATCGTGTAGTTTTTCGTGACCTTTATCAGATCGTCGGTCCATCTCATGGACGAGATTCCTCCATTAAGTCTGATAGTACACAGTTACAACTCAAGGATTAAAATCCTTGACAGATCCTTGACGACTGACAAAGTGTAAGCTGTGCGTCAGGTTAACTTTCAATAATGCCTTAGCGATTTCTCGGTTTTCTATGTAAACAGTCACATTTAAAACCCTAAATAGTGTAAATGTTCCAAAATCATCAAATATATTATGGTTCTTCCCCGCGCGGTGTCAATAAATACATTTTTATCTTGAACAGATAATCTTTTACATATACTAAGCTTAAATATCTAGGTGTATTATTTATAACCTATAATAATTTAAAGAGGGTGTAAGGGATATCGCACGACAACACACAGGACCTTTTTTTTAATTTTGTATTCGGCGGGAAATTTTCGAGAAAATACTCTATCTTCTGGGGGGAAGTCAGGGTTATGTGGAGATTTTTAACCGCTAAAATCCCATCGGTGGTCATGTTCACCGTTGGGGACGTCACGGGCACACCGTTTCCAACGCAAACGCAGCCTCTCTAACGCTATATTGGGGTATACCATCGCAGGGTCTATTTTATGCAGTCCCTACTATCCCCGCGAGTACTACCTCAATAGCGGAAGACAAAGTCCAGTCATTGTCCTCTTCAGGGTTGTTTACCAACAACCGCCAATAACCCCAAAAGCCATATCGGCTTGGTCTCCGTGTGGAATCTATCGTCTGTCGATCCCGCTCAGCAGCCTCGGAGGCTAAGTCATGGGACCCAAGCCAACCCCACCTGCGCGTGGTGCACTCTGATAATCGACAAACGAGGTTCTGACCTCCGCCAACCTGTATTGAGCTAGCGTGGTGGGAAATGACACAACGAACCCCATATGAACCCCTACAAACGACGGCCCCTGGTGCCCGGCGTTTTCCGAGATGCGGCTGGATGCGGACAATGCGGGACCGATCATAGTGGAGATCTTTGGTGAAGGTTTATGTCCAGCAGTGGACGTCTATCGGGTGATGATGATGAATAATTTGACGACAGATTTCAAATGACATGGAGAGTGTAATGTAAATTTTTGAAGATGGTTGGGTGTAGTGGAAAAATTTAAGATAATGATGACAAGAGCGCGAATTACTATATGGTACTGATAATTGTACAGTTTAAGAGTCTGATTTTAAATGTTTATTTTAGTCTATTTTTATCATTTAAATTTTGACTTCATCATTCGACTATTATTTGACACAATACCGATATTAATATCTGTGGGCGAAGATAGTATTTCAATATCACTAGTTAACAGCCAAAGAGTAACTAATATTATTTTAACTTATAAAAATATAACATTCTGTCATAAACCATTTAGCACCATATTCGTCTGATTTGTTGTATATAGTAATCGTCCTATGAGTCAGTGCGACTTTATTAAGCAATCCTATTTATAGGCTTTATGTACAATATAGTTTTAGCACTTCCAAATAAATTTACTATCTACAAACTACTAATCAATGTAAAGTATAATTTGAAGGTCGCTTTAGTTTTACTTGCTAAATTACTAAGGTATTTTTAGTAAACTAAGCACGTAAGATCAGAAGTCGAAGAGCTGTTGGAATTAGTTTCAGTCCTCCCCTATTTTAACTATTATTAACTAGGTATTTATCACTTTATTATTTATTAACTGTCATTAAATACCTACTTTCATTTAAAAAATATTCTGTATGAAATAAAATTATTTGACAAATTCCACTCATCGTATTTCTTTCAATTTATGGCATCTTTCAAATTTAGCTGCAAGAATAAAACATTTAAACTCATACGAATTAACTTTACGCATTAAAAAGACTAAACTATATTCAATTAAATTATGTTGAACTTACTTATGACTTTTCGGTATCTTCACCAATTTCATATCGTGTTCCTGACTCAGCGATGACAATGGTTCGGCCGATATGGCTGTTCGTTTCAACCTTTGTTCACCCACAGGCAATATTCTCGTATTTTCTGGACCAGGCGTCTTCATTACAAAACATTCCTCTTCCTGGTCAACACTATTCTTATGACTATCTATAATTTGTCTGGTCAATGGTTTTACAACTTGTCTGTACTTGTCTATTTCGTTTCTTAGATATCGAATCGTAGCGTCCCTCTCGTCGATTTCATTTTCAAGTAGTGCTATAATCTTGTCCCTGCGCTTTAATTCTTCTGTTTTTTCCATCACTAACCTTTTCATGTCCATGTACTTCTTTTCCAATTTAAAATAATGATCTATTTTACACTGGGTCGTATGTGTGTGAGCCATTTTGAAGAATTTCGACACTTTTTTAAACTAGTCACACAGTTTTAAAGTATCTACGAGTTGTTTTACATCACATTCGTTATCATGCACACAATTGTCGTAACGTTCACAAATGCCGCTGTACGAGGTGGAACTGTTTATAACGAGTTATTGCTATCAATGCAATGTATCGATACTAACAGATAATACATTGTACTAGCCTGCCTACTTCTCGAATGATTTCATTCGGTAAAATAAAGAATTTTTGATCCTCCACCTTCTGAAATTTTAGTGGTTGATATTTTGACTGTTCATATGACGTACGAAGAGGCTATTGTTTATTTTAAATGCTGTACCAATCACGATTCACTCGTAACTAATAATATTCAATGTTTTCAAAATCTAAATTAATTAGTATACACTGTTTAATAACAAATTATTTTAACTAAACATAGTATTTTCGTAGACTGAATTAATTAACATATGATTTTAGATTTAAATCGATAAATTTAAAAATCGTATCGAATTTATATTAAACAAAATCAAGCCAAGTTGTTTATCACTTATAAATGAAAGATGAGATATAGATAGATGAGATATATTTACTATTGATTTTAGAGATTGATAATTTAGAACGGATTACCAAACAATAGAAATAACTTCAGGCGGGTTACGAAATGCTGTCAATCACAAGTACTGTAACTGCGTGTGGGTTAGGCGAAAATAATTTGTTTAAGGTCGGCCAATCAGTAACATATCACACAAGAGCATGATACCTTTCTAAGTATTAAGATAAGGTCAATACGAGATAAATACCAGTGTTAAGAATTTGGGGCAACGTAATTAAACTAGAGTAATGCACGTAATAAATCAATGTTTATAGATATAAATTCATTCAGGTCAGGATTATTGCGGATGCGATTTTAGAGATGGAACTGTTTCAGTTCATTAAAATACAGGTTTTAATATTTAAAAGAAGTTCGTGAAATATTTAGATTTTAAGAACTCGTGCTATAATGAGGAGTTTGATATTGATAAAGGTCAATGAAGCAACTTATCGCCGACAGGAAATTTTTGTCAAAATGAAAATTACACCCGTAACTATCTGTTTTATTTATAACAGGAGATTTATCTATTAGCGATAAGATATTGTATTATCGCCAGTTTTTACTTTATTATGTTGCAATGGCTATATGTATGACAACGCGAATGCTGTTTTTTTTTTTATAAAAAAAAATAGTGTACCTAATTTGACCTAGATCTGTCCTATCGTTATAGGCGAAACCGTGTTAGTTAATAAGGATGTTAATCATAAATAATAGCGTATGCTATACACATTAAACGTTATCAGGTAATATAAAATTTTTTTCAATGAAATCGTCGTGAAGTTTTCGCATATTGATCAAATGAATTTAATGAACGTTTATTGAATAGTTTTTTTTTTAAATACCCTAACGTTTGGATATTGATGACGTACATATTTCTTATAGGTGCTTTACGAATTAATGAACTTATAATTAAATTTCCATTAAAAATTCCTATGCCGATATAAAGCAGAAATTTTGAAACAATTACTATTAATCAATAGCTATAAATATAAACGCTATTTTATGCAATGTGTTACATGTTTTATACTAAGCGATATAATGTATGCAAAAATTCATACAATTTAATAATTATACGTAACACAGAAGCGGAGGAAACGTACAGAAGTTACTATGACGATATGTATTTAATATTATTAAAATATTAATTATCAACATAATTAAAAATACAGAACTGTTAATAATAAAAAAAAAATTGTCAGAACATTTATAAGCATTTCGTATGAAACAGCGCATTATGTCTAACGTCACGATAATTTTTCCCAATGTAAATATTTTTTAATTTTTGTTAATAATATGGGAAAACACATTAAGTATAACTACATAAACCACTAGATTCCCCTATTTAATTTATGTAATAATTTACTAATGTTTAATATTTTAAAACAGGCAACTCTGTCCACCTTGCGCAAGAGATCAGACCTATTTTTGGAGTTACCAGCCAACTTTACGGTAAGAAGAAAACTTGTTTGTTTTATTAAATAATGCGTAATTATCACTTTCCGCTTTTAAAGCAACATAAGGGCATACCATATTTTTGAAAACATAAACCACTAATCAAGGTCATGGTGGAACTTGAAGAAATGATGAATGTTATTATTTTTTTTATTAAAACTTAACAATCAAAACAGTGGGATGGTCTCTTGTGTGTGATTGAGTTTCGTTTGATATTAACATATAAACCGGACGATTACAGCTGATATTATAATAATAACAAATTCCCGTTTATCTAGTGAGCATGTTACAAAATTATCGTGATCCATTGAACCGCATTACATTTTATCTGAAAGCTACATAATCTTCCTATTCACGGACGTCACGGAGTGTCATTAAGCCTTTTTAGCCTGAGCTGACAGACTAACGCTATTTACGGTGCCTGACGTTATCGGAGAGAAGCGAAACAACCGAAAAGCATTAGAGGAAAACGCCATGAGTTTGCGTAATACCAGTACTTCCGTCCGTCGTAGGAAACGTTAACACATCACGATTTGATTTTATAAATAGATTTCATAAATCAATAAACACCTAGCAATGAACTAACCTGACTAATTATTTTTAATACTTGCTCAATAGCAAAACTTAACGCATTCAACTCATACTTAAATGAAAACACCGAGCACAGTATTTATATTAACAGTCGGAAATTAGAAAAAGTTGATCAGAAAGCTAAACGTTACCATATTTACGGTTTTAATAAAAACTAATTTGCTATTAGAAGTGATTTAAATATATACTGAACCGAGTTTGGATAACTGATCAATAACAACAATACAAATTATGTCCATTCATATTACGGCTGCGACCATAGATTTTATTAGTGATTGTTATATTTGCTAGAATAGTGGAAATGACTAATGAACAATATATAAATAGGCCCCGTCTGACCCCGCTAAGGAGACTTCCAAGAAAATTCATCCAAAGAAACCATGATGTGAACGCGTCTGTAGCTTTCGTTTCTTTAATTTTAAGATAAAAAATCGTAAACAATGTGAGAATAATGAAAACAAACCAAATTTTAAATAGAAAAGGAATCGTTTATTAAATCGGCAAATGATATAATTTTCTAATCTATGAAAAAATTGAGTAATATTTTAAACAAATGTTGTAAGAAATAAAATAATACAGTTTTTTTTATATAAAACGTATATGCGTCTCTATCAAAACGATCTATTCTCTAAACGAGTCTACTGACCCTACACTGAGGACACATTGAGAATTGGGCTCAATTGAAATAAATGTCATGTGCAATTACGTCAACTCTTGTGTCCGCGAGTCCTCAAAATGTATTTGAACACATAAAAATACACACAAACCGAACTTTTAATTAGCATTGTGCACTAGCACGGAGCGGTTCCACCTTGACATACATTGGCTACAGAAAAATGTCTCGCATCTGTCGTGGAGGTTAAAAGAAAGGTGGATGTCACCGAATGGTAAAATGGCGGACACGTTCTGCGTATTAGTTTATTTTTGTATGCAGTAACACATTTAAAGCTTCGAACAGATAAAACATATCAAAGGACATCAATTCGAAAATATATAACATACTTTACATCTAAGTAACATCGCCACTGCGCTCATCCGTGGATGTAATGTAAATTATCCATGACACTGGACTCGATAACCTTGAATATGTTTTATTGAAAATCCATTTAAAAATTTTGCTTTAAAGTTTTTTTTAACAACCTTGACAGTAGGTAGTACGTTCTATAAACTTAGATATATTTTAAAGGCAAAAGTAGAGTTGACCTTAGATGAATTACGTTTTAACGCTAATATAAAATTTTCTACAATATCAGGTGAACTTGCGAAAGCGGTTTTTATCTGTGACGGGATGTTGGATTTTCAATGGCTACATTTTTCTTTTATTGAAGCAATGTCTACTCAGGGAAGTATAGTATAAATTTATAAAGGCAATCTATATTTAGAAAGAATTATTATCAATGACGGCATTGTTTGCGGACTTGAAGAAATGATTCCACCCGGAGACAATTGTTAGGGTGACGATCGCATTCAATTCAAATCAAGCGGAAATAATAAATATTAACGGCTACTTAGACACGATATCTTTATTAACATATAAATAATTCTTAGAAATTTGTTAACAGCACATCGATCCATTGGCATGTAGATATTAGATACAATTTAATCCAAATATCTACATTTAAATTTCCAAAATTTACACTATGATATGATTTATTTACTAGTTTTTAACATCGCCATCGTCTTAATAGTAAGATCTATGAATTTTTATTCATATATCATTGCTTTCCAGAGCTAGCCGAACTTTATTGGTTAAATGAACCTTTCCCGTAATAAATAATTTTTAAAATGGTCATAAGAATTAAAATTTAAGGTCAAATGGAGAGTTTGAGCAATGGTATGGTTTGTATCCGTCTGGTCATGTGAAATTGAGGGCCAGTTGGGCCATTACAAAATAAATAAGAAAATTAATAGGATATATTTTTAAATTATGATAAATAAAGTATCTTAAAATTATATATTTAAATCTACATTCACTTCAAAGTAAAACTCGTATACTTATACCAAAAACGTGTGTAAACTTTGGCGAAGCAAATGAATTCGAGATGCATGAAATAAGAAACGTAAAATATAATAAAACGGATAATGTTTGGACATAATCCGAACGTTAATGCACTCGTGTGAAACGGTCAGTTATTTCGGAAATAAACAACATTTGCTGAAAATGAACTCTCAAGGTAACTTTGGGGGGTTTAAAAATAACACTGTAGTACATACAAAATAATTCTGACACGCTTTAAATTGAAATAAATCATTACTCTTTACATTTTGCTTATTAATCATTATTAACCGTTGAATCGATCTTTGGGGGAGGCCTATCTCCAGCAGTCTATCGGCTGATGATGATGATGTACCATTGAATAATTTTTTTTGAATAATTCTTTTATTGGATGTCAATACATCAAAGGAATCGAAAAGTGAGGGTTATCACTAGAATACAAATGGACAGGGAAATAGAACAATATTTATGCGGAAGGTGACCTTGAGGTCTCCCGGTGGTATCGGAAGCCAGTGCGTGTGTGTCAACTGCACCAACTAATACATGAAACAGCTTATACAAGTAATCCATGACATTTATTTTTATTAATTCTTCTCCTACATCTAATGTTACTTACTTTAATATTTTTGTAAATTTTGTTTAGTAAACATTTTTGACGCGACAAGTGAATAACTTAAGAACCTAAATATCGTATAAAAAAATTTAATAATATTATAGAAAGTATATTATTAAACATTATATATAGTTTAAGCATATCTGAGTTGTTAACTACGTTACTTAAATTATAAATAAAGTTATAGAGATTGCTTTATTTTTTATTTTAATTGCGTTTTTTATAGAAATTAGGGCGGATGGATGTTTGTTTAAAACTAACTTATCTTTGAAGTATAAAACGAACATATCATGTTTTATTACGGTGACAGTTAAGTTAAAAAATCGTGTTGTGTTAATTCTCACTTGATGCTAGCGGATCCTGGTTTAATTTGCAAGTTTTTTATTGCTCTTACAAACAATTAGCATTATTAACGATGATCATTGTTCGGATACAACTTCAGTGACGTCATTGTATAAATCAATTCCTCATAACACATACTTTGTAGCTAAGTATTTTATTTTAAGTAATAAGTTACATATTAATCGTAATCGATAAAAATCTTCTGTATTTTACGACGGTATAAAGCTATTGGAGTTTTACTTCCAAAGGCTTTAACTTGAATGTAAAATTATCGTTACCTTAACTACGACCTATAAACTATTAGAACCTCACGATGTTTACTTTATTATTAAAAATTACAAGTTATTGCTTAATAAAGTAATTTAAATTTAACAAAATTGGTATTTTAACACGGACTGGTATTTTTTTCGCGGTTTTTATATTGATTATCGAGCTTTTACTCTGGAGGTGTATACTAATAAAAGTATATTTTTTTTATTTAAAGCGAAAGAAAATCTAAATATTATTTATTAAATTTTAAACAGCTAATAAAATTGCAAAATTAAAATCGATAAATTTCAATCGATTATCGATCATAACCACGGTTAGATAAGATATTTACAAACTGGTACACTAGGTGTTATTTACACTTATGCGGTATATACTGAGCAAAGTAGTTAACGTAAGATTTTTCCGCTTCACTTTTTTTTAATTTTCATCGGATATTGTTTTCGGTTTTTTTTTTTTAAATAATTATTCTGTCTGGAGTCACTAGTAACGTTTCACCGGTGTGAGCGTCGCGATTCAACTAGTAAAGCGTCGGTCGCGCAAATCAGTCATCGCAGTGCGCTATGGGCTTATTATCATTCTAAAATTACTTGATGCTGCTGATGAATTCATTGCGCTCGTTGACCGACTGAACCGAAGCATCGTACAACAGAACGACTGTAAGCTTTCGTGCTTTATTAAAAGGAATTAAAGAGAATTGACAGTTAATAAAACGAAACCGCCTTAAAGATCTTCCAGACATTAAATTGAACGTACGGTTAATATATATACACTATGACGTAATAGAAAACGTAATTTACAAGTACAATTAGGAATAGATTTATTTGTCGATAAAATATGTGAATTACTAAGTAATAACACTTACTTATTATACTAAGTAATAAGTCTTAATTATTATAAAAAATTTGCATTCACAGTATGATCACCTGCATACTATTTGGTTTACAGCATAGGTTAAGTAATTTGGACATATGTAGAAGCAATTTTAAAATCAATTAGAAAAATCCAAATTTAATAAAGATATGACAGTAAGGAAGAGAAAGGAATAATACATATATCAATGAGGTTTAGACCTATGTAGAGACTCATCACGATGCCTCTAGAGCCGTAAGGCCTGGATACTTGAAGTTTGTTAGGAATATTCCTTTTACTGAGTATAGGTCGGCAAAGAACAGATTTTACGAAATATTACCCCCAATTGGGGTTGCGAGTCTAACTGCCAGCAAGGCGGACAAGGTACTGCTAGTACAAATACAGGGTGAAAGGTAATAGGTGTAAAAGATCTGGAGGGGCTAAAGTGTAGCTCGTATCCTATCTATCTATGTATGGAATATCCCATACAAAAACAATGGTCTGGAGTTATTAACTTTTTAAATATTTTTCAAAAAATTCCTGATTTTCTGGGAAAAAATTCGATGATTTTATTACTTACTTGCAGTCACGCATCATCATCGCTGCTGACAAAATAAGAGAACAGCTCACAGGGCGAGTCACTCGATTTGACTTAAGCAAAAAGCTTCGCGCTTGTATCAGGAACCGTGGACGTCAGTTTGAGTAAAATTCAAATTAATTGTTACTTTAAACTTTTACTCTGAACTCATTACCTAAACTCACAACAATAAGCTCGCAGGTGTTACAACAACAAAAGGGTCAAATTAAGTTCCGGCGCGGGGTCTACTGTTATGAGTCTTTACAGTTTGATATTTCATGGTACTTAGTTTTATTACAAGTGTTTTTATTTTCTAACTTTTAGAAACTTCATACTTTCTTATACCTTGTCGAATAGGTATTGAAGTCAGGTACTTATTTATGTGCTTTATACGTATTTTTTATAAATAAAATTGTATTTTAATATTAAATAAAAATGTATGACGCCTTATTTTTACTGTCACGACTTTCAAAGAACCTTATTTAAAAGTTTTAGCCTCTAAGTCATATTATGAATTTAATTTAATAAAATAATGATTAAACAAGAATTATTACATTAAAATTTGTGTAGAAATAAGTAAGAAATAAAATCATCGAATTTTTTCCTAGAAAATGGGGAATTTTTTGAAAATTATTTAAAAATTAATAACTCCAGAACCATTGTTTTTGGATGGGGTATTCCATTCATAGATAGATAGGATACGAGTTATACTTTAGCCCCTCCAGATTTTTTACACCTTTACCTTTCACCCTGTACACTTACAATAAAACAACTATTAACTTTATGCGAAAAAGAGATCATTTAGTTCTAATTTAAAAAAAAAACGAACTTCATTGTGTGAAATAATGTAAATATTATAATCAAAAATTCAAGAACGTGTTAAAAGAATCGGAATATTAAAACAAAAAGAAACCTTTTCATTAAATGTAAACTTTGTATCACATTTCATCTGATTTCATCATAATGAATCTGAAGTATATTGATTGACCGTAGTCGTGAGTTCAGCAGAGATCTTGTTCTACTAGCAGCATATTTTAATTTACTGTTTAATATACTTTTTATTTTCCGACTTAAAATGTTATGTCAAGTACAAAAATTGCATAGATAAATTAGAAATAAAATAAATATAATTCAGTCACTAGTACTACGGTTTCGCTGGTTAATTGTTGGTTAAATTTTATAAACAATGTTATATTTAATTGCTCCTTACTTTCTACAAATTATTTTATTACGTAGTGTTAGAATTAGTTATGTATTATTTTGTAGTTATAGTTTGTTTTTATGTATTTTGTAAGTTTTTTTTGTTTAAGATACATTTGACTTTTTGAAGCTGAAATCGTCATTCGCCTAAGATTGTCATGTAAAAAATTCGCAAAGGTATTCATTTTGCCAATGGTAAGTTTTGCAATTATTAAATCAATAGTAGTTTAAGGAATCTAATATAACGTTACGCTCTTGAACATAAAAGCCAAACATAAAAATAAAAAGGTGCAATAAAGTATCTGTAGAGATAAATAATTATGTAATCTCTACATTTATTGCGATTTGAGGCGTTCTTGATATTATAAATACATGCAAATCGCATTCGAGAGCCGAAAATAGTTTGCTTATTATTAATCTACGTTAATGAAAATTTCATCGGCGTACGATTAAATGGTTATCATCTATTACGATTTTAGTCGCCTCGGGTTGTGCTATTTTAGATCTCGTGCCATACACATTGACCTTGAAATATTTCTACCTTAAAGACAGACTTGAACAGCTCACACAAGACATTAAAAATCACCTATGTACACATTAGAAGTCACACGAGTGCTATTTAAAAAACTTGTAAATAAAAAACTTCTTTTTATATTATTGTTAAGAATATTACCTTTAAAGTTTTTAATTATGGTCAATACATGTTATTTTATTCCATTTATCAACGATTACTAAATGTTTTAAAAATAATGTACACTTTAACGAAATAAGAAAATTGCAAAAATAAATAGTAATTAAATTTGTAAAATAAAGTTGTTAATATTAACGCCATCTACACTATTTCGTTTAGACAAACGTACCGTAATACAGACAATAAGTTTCACTACTTGACTATAGATGGCGTTGCATTATTAAAATTATTCGAGAAAAATACACTAATCATGATTATATAAAATCCGTTAATTATAAAAAGACAATAAGTGTTACGTGAAATTATAAATTAATATATTTCAACAAATATCTAATAAATGAAAATGGATAATTATTAACGGAAAGTAAAGTTAAGAGTTGTGGTAATTGTAAAATTAACAATGGTTTATAAATAATAAAAGATAACAGTAACATCATATTTTTTAGAACTAAAGTAGTATCTAGAAGGAAACCACGTGCATGAAATATGCATACATATTGAAAAAAATTATATGAAAAAAAAAATTGTATCGATAAACTGATATTTTTGATAAAATGCAGTTGCTGAGTAGGCACAAGGCGTTTTCTAGATATTTTATGTAATAAATCTATAAAATATACCCGTATCTATTATAATATTTTTATATAACATATCATAAATAGTATATTGAATATGTTTTTCAAAATAGTAATATTTTTAAGCCATACTGTACATGAGTATAAAGTTGTCAACTACCAATGTAGTCCTTGACAACTACACAATAGATTGCGGACAACCTCATCTATCAGCTTCTATTCGATAGTCGTTTACAATAGAACATGATTTATGTGTTGTACATATGCAAGTTAGTCATCTAGAAATGCCATACAAGCTATACTGAGAGAATAGCTAAAAATAGAAATAGTACAAAACATTTATTTGAGCTTTAAAAAATGCTTTTAATTGTTAAATATTTCTAATAGTTATTAATAGTACTTTTAAATTTAACATAATATTTTGCTCTCACAAGTTCCAGTTAATTAACACTTTAAGATATGGATAGAGGAAATCATTACATATTTAAATATTTTAAATTAAGAAATTATATAAATGACTTATTTCTATACCATATACAAAGATAACATTGATTTGCAAAAACATATTATAAAGTTTCGTAGATTCATCCTACAAGAATCAATATGGAATGAATAAATAAATAAAAAAGGTAACACTCACCCTAGTGTAATGTTAAGTGACAATGAGGTCGTAGATCCGCATACAGCAGATCCGAAATCAAGGAAACGACGGACTTTTATGACGTCAGAAGTTAGTCGTAGAAAGCAGTTAAATTTTATCATTTGACTACTAAATTTCCGCTTCCTCATTATAAATCTTTCATTGAACACGACTGTATATTACAATATATTGTAATATAGAGTCGTGTATAATGTTATGTAATAAGATCTACGGGACAACCGTCAAGCGAAGTCAGTGACAAAGTAGTATATAGTAGATCGAGGGGCAGTGATAGCGCTAGTGCTTCGATTTATGGTAGTTTCCACCCCGATATGGCGACAGATTAACTTATAAACTTCTAGGAATGTAATTAAAAAACACTGGTTCTCTCAAACCGCTAATGTGATGGACGATAAGCATGTTAACATTCATTCCTAGCAAGCTGTTCCAATTTATGTACGTGATTGTACTCAATCGTGCAGCCTTAAAACTTATCAGTTTTTATGCTAGATTTATTTAAAAATAGATAAGTACTACTTTTCTGGAAATTAAGATAGATTAATCCTATATTTCTATACAGTGCTAAGAAGTGGCGTAAAGAATAAGATAGAAGTTCTAGATACGTGGTGCTATAGAAGAATGCTAGGCATCAAAGAACGTCACTACAACATGCATTATTGTAATCACATATTTTTCACACATCACACGCCGAGAATATATATCTATAGAACAACTTGTGGTGTAGGGGAAGGTGGAAGGCAAAACGCCAATACCCTAGGCCGACCAAGTCTAGCGAAGTCCTGTAAGAAGAGATAGAATGCGAGAAAAATCGTAAAGGCTTGTAAAGCCACTAATATTAACATGATCGTAACTACTCTGTGAAGAATGTAACAAAAAAAAAAAGTTATGTATTATAATGTTTATATTATTTTCTGTTATCAGTCCGTTTGGTTTCTGAAGAAAATTACCTTATTTTTTTTAAAGAGTACTATTAAAATCTTTTTATTTTCCTTGTGAACTCCCTTGTCTCGACATTGGGAACAATGAATAAACCCTTGATATTATCGTATCACTTACTAGTGCTTTTATACAACTTGATATTTATTTAAATAGTTTAAATTTTAAATTAAGTATATTTATTTGATTATTAAACGATTGCTAACGTGAATAACGTTATATATGTACATAATTTGCGACGATATCCATGTTGGTAACGCCTTCGTTGCAATCAAGTTACAAATCAAGCGAACATCCAGATCGGGTTAGACTTAAATAAAAAAAAAAAAAAAAACTAGAACGATGTATGTATCAAATAAATTGGAATAATACAAAAGCTGTAATTTCTTTAATATAGTTGTTTATACAACGGGTAGTATTTAAAGAATCCGCTCTTGAACTTTGCTGTATCCACTTGAGTGAAATCCGCTAATTAAATATACCGATTATATACTCAAGTGACATAACGAGCGTATCGGAGCCCGCAAGAACCGTATTGTCCGAAGTTTTGATTAATCGCTTACAACCCTAATTAATACTGACCTTAACTATCTTAAATATTCGTCATTACAGCCCCAGGATATCGGAAAGCTGTTAAGCCTAGAGTCGGCAACCGGCGGCTACCGGACGGCAGATTTTCAAAAATATAAAGAAGATATCTCTGAACTCACTATCTATATACACAACTGGTGGAAGGTTTCTTTAACCGTCTAGGTAGGTACAGCTGCAGCTCCTATTTCCGCTGCCAAACAGTAGTGTGCAAACATTACTGTGTTCCAGTTTGAAAGGCATTGTAAGCTAGTAAAATTAAGGTGATAAAAGAATTAACATTGCTTCAATGCGGCAAGCACAAGGTGATGCAGTGTATATCATCCTAATTAGTACCTAGTTGTTATGGGCAGACGTATCACTTACGTAGTCACCTAATGAGGCGAACGTCTTATTCATCTTATAGAATAAAAAAAAAACAGCAAAGATGTAATGGCGGCAGATTTACAATAGCAACGAATGATTAGTAAATCTGCTTCAAATAGAAGACCCTCAGTATGACAGTATGATGTAGAACTATTAAATCTTAAAATATCAAAACGCTAATGGTCCAGTTAAAATAGATAATGCGTCCTCCAAACACATTGCAGACGTAAAACAATAAAATTTCTCCTCAACTTACAAACCTTTATTACTTCGTAAAACAGATAACGCGGTCTCACCTCAACCCGTTCGCCG
This sequence comes from Ornithoptera alexandrae, assembly GCA_029030555.1. Taxonomy (NCBI): domain Eukaryota; kingdom Metazoa; phylum Arthropoda; class Insecta; order Lepidoptera; family Papilionidae; genus Ornithoptera; species Ornithoptera alexandrae. Next base: position 1,253,440 of record JARDVY010000064.1, on the reverse strand, counting down.
CCATTAAACTTTAACATCGACCTTGGGGGTTGTGGAAATAATCGCTAAGGGGTCTTTATCAAAGCGCATTATTAATTTGCACCCGTACATTAAGTTTTTGGATCACCAAATAAGAACCAACACGGTTACGTATAATTTGAGGGTGGAGGGGGGTGAATAACAGCGTCCGATGTTAACACAATTTATGGATACAACGTCGAAAATTACTATGAACTGGTTTATTGAATTTTTAATAATACGGAGAGAAAATATATGGATATTTAAAAGGACATCTCGCCGCCTGTTGATTTTAATAATTTTAAAAGGCTTTACGACAATAATAGTAAACTTAGTTTTATCTCCGATCTTTTACAATGCCTACTCTCTTTTTTAAGGATAAATATATATATGTAATTTCAATAAAAGAGGGGAAAGATAACGGTATTAGATAAGGGAAGTAATAAAGAGATGGATAGTAAAATAGATGAATAACAAAATCTCGTTTCATGTAGAAATTATTGGTATTCTCTCTCACACACACTCACTATCTCTCTTCCTCCATACACCATACACACTCTTGAAAGAGTGAGCTGAAGGTACGGACGAACTTAGCAATTTTCTTGGTTTTTTTTTTTATCTAAAATATATATTAAAAACTTAGCGTTATAATTTTATATATTTGTAGTTATTTCTTAGCGACTTTTCGAGGCTCAATATATAGGTATCCTAACGTTCACTAATTACTACTACTATTTTGAAGGGTGCTGTAGCTGGTGTAATTACTGGGGTAACAAGAATCAATATATCATCGTCTCAGGCGACAATGTGGTGCTTTGTATATCATCCTAACTAACGCCACGTTGTTATTGGCAGGCGTATCATTTATCATGAGGTGACCGTCTCGTTCGACTCATTGCTTCATTGAATGAAAAAAAATTACGTTCGCTTAATTTCCAAACAATATATCAATTTCTATTTTACTAATATAATCGATATATATTAGCAGAGTTATTAGAATTAATTATTGTTCGAAGTTATTTGCTAGATTAATATTGAACGCATTAGCAGAAACTTAATGTTAAACGTCAACCTATCACAGTATCTCAATAGCCGTTATCTTTCTCACGTGAACAAATCACAAGATGGACCGCACTCAATATTATTGAATACATCAGATAAGAATACAATCAATCCACTGTCTATTTATGGAGTTGACTTATAAATGTAATGTTATCGAAATATATTACACTATTACAGCAAAGCATATTAGTACAGTGGATAACTTAGTATCAACACACAACAAAGTTTATTTAATAGATCAACATAAAACATCCCACAATCAAAAGTAAGAGACTACTGACAGAGTGAACTCTAAGCGGATATTAAACAGTTAGTTGCTATTAAAAAATCAACAAATATAAACTTACCCCAGTGAATGAAGCAATTATAAACTCCCTTGTATATTTAAAGCAACATTTAACCAATGAAAAAATAACGGTTAACCGTGTAACTGTAACGACTAAAATATATAATTCGCACGCTTGCCTTCCAAAACTTTGACAGATGCAATAATGAAAGCTACCTGTCATCTGTCAAATTTGACAGAGGGAACAACGCGAAACAGTCAATTAAAATCATTATCGCGTGTTGTTGTTTTTTGTTTTTTTTTTTTTTGTTTTTTGTTAATTTTCATTTTGTAATCACCTTTTACTTTTGTCCGTTGTTTCATTGTATTCAAGGGCTTTGTCTATAGCATAGTTATACGCATGTGAACAATTGGAAAGGACTTCCATTTCGATATATATATGTCATTGCCATATTTATTAAAATTCATTATTTTTAGTATGATTTTAATGATGTAACAAATGTTCAAAGGATCATATACATTTCTAGTGTTATACAAATGTTGCTTGTTTTACGGTTAAGATATTATTGACTGGTTCAATGTTTCTTTCTATTCCACGAAGCGAGTTGAGGAGATCTTTGATGGTGGCTTTTTTTTTTGTTTTAGGTGGGCCAAATGCCTACGCATACTCGTCCTCGCCGGGGCAAGGACGGATTATGTCGGACTTGCATCGGCTTAAACCCCTACGATGTTCCGCCTCATCGCCTGATAGCATGGTCACGGGAACGCTTTCGCTCTGGGTGACGGGTTCCCCTGAGCCCGTCACTCAAAGGCCATGAGAACCACAGAAGAAAACCTCTCCCGGCTCCCAGCGGCGAAGAGATGTTGGACCCGCCGCTACCCGTCCACGGCCGCGGAGGATAGGGAGAACGGCGCATCGCAACACCAACACTCCTCTTCCCTCGCGGCCTCACTGCCGCCGCATCGACGGTGCGACGCCGGTAAGTCGTAGAGGGAACTCCCTCCGCGACTCAACCTCGGCTGCAAGAGGCAGTATGAAACCGCCCCTGCAGCCTGGCCGCATAGAGCAGCATAAAGCCACTCCTGCAGTCTGCGACCGCTCCGGTGAGTTCTCGGTGGGCCTCCGGAGCTCTTACCTGGAGCGGCCGCCTCGGGCCGGCCCTTCACCGCGGGGTGATGGTAAGTGTTACGCTTTCCCATAATAATGGGTGCTAATTAAAATGATAAACACTACACCACATTGTGCTTGTTGCTAATCTAACAAAAAATTTAAGGTGTCATCATCTCAGTAATTTCTAGCGAGAGCTACACGTTTAAACTGATACACAGTAATGTTTACACATTACTGTTAGGCAGGAAACGAAGCTGCGATATTACCTACTTATTTCGTATCTGGACAAAGCGACCTACCCACCAGTAAAGTATTGTTTAGTTAATTCGGTGTAATAAATTAAATCCTGTATATGAAATTATAGGACCTTATTTAGGACCAGTTGTCCCCGAAGCTTCGCCGGTGTGCAATTCAGGTAACAAGCAGTCCAAAAAAATGTTTCCCAAATCGACATATATGTCGCATTTTTAACTTAAAAACTTATTCTGTATAAATTGTGTACATTTATATTTCTTTCTCAACCTATTAAGGATTTATTTTGGTTGCAAAAAGGACTATATCCTTTTCTATAGTGTCTTCTATAGCGGCACGAAAATAATTTATGTATCCTACAAACGTAGTAATAATCAATTAACAATACTTTGGTTATAATATGATTTTTGAGATTTTATTATACTTACATTCGAAGGTGTTACTATGATAAATTAGATGGGAATTTAGATGATTGCTTCCGGTTGCTGATTCGATCTAAAATCATTTTGTTTGAGTATTAAATGGCAATTGTTGGCGACTTTACGGAAGAGACATTTAATCTAATATCTTGTAATATGTTGTAAATAAAGAAATCCTAATACAACAAAGTAAATTAGATAGACTTTACATTAGATTTAATATTAATGATGCTTGTACGACTAAATTTTTTTTTAATAATACAAAGTATAAAAAATGTATACACTTGTTCACTTCAGGGTTTTAAACTTTTAACATATCTCATCATTGTGCCTATTTTCTTTCATTCCTGAAGGTTTTTGTAAACGAGTTCGATTTTTAGTGTAGTATCGTACAATACATTTGTGCGACATAAAACCGATACAAGAACGCGGGTTTTCGTCCACACCGGAAGCGACTACTTCGCAATGAATAACGCTCGCTCTTCCGTCTAGCGCTGAGCAGTATTTATAATGGAGACGAGAAGCCATTCGGAGACTAGTAAATGCAATTTAGCTAATCTATAACTGGAGAGCAAAGGTACGAAACTCAGCGACTTTGTTAACGTATATTTCAGTTCACGTAAGATTTACTGAAAATTTTCATATTCGTACACGTACTTGTAGAAGTTTGTAAAACTACTTATGTATCAGTCAGAAATTAAAAATGAATTCTACATGGGAACTAAAAAAAAAATAGGATAAAAGATGGTTTTTTTAAATTATCTGAACAAAAACTACAGTTGATTTTAGTTCTCGCCATTGTCTGAAAAATATGGAAGAAGTGAAATAACTATAGTAGAACCGCTTTAGTTAAAAACCTATGTACAAATTTTTGACAGAAAAATTTTATGAACTTTATAATTCTTATTGTTAAAAGCCAATTATTTTATTTTAATTTTAATTATTAAAAACAACAACTTCACAAATGTCAACAAGGTACAGGTGAATTTTAATTGGTATATACGAAGTCGTCGCAGTTGCGCAAAACTGTAATAAAACGCGTTGTTCCCTTTTATTTGATGACTGGGGGACATTAAAATATAATTGCCCACAACGGACATAATCACACACTTCTGCGTTAAAATTATAATAACATTAAACAATTTTCGAAATTGTAAACAATCAAAAAGTTCACATCATCCAGACCTCCCCGAAATTGAGAAATTCTCGCTCGCCATGCCTTTGCGTTCATAACCGCAGTTGCCCATACCGTTTTCATAGAAATATCGTCTCCTTTGTTGCCATTCTTCAACAAAGGGGTGAAGGGCATACGCACTTCGGACATTGCATATACCCTAGCTCGCTAAACCTACGTAAATGATAATCCCTTAAGTTACTCACAAGGAACGCACACAACTATGCGGATTTGTAAGTGATAAGTTTATATTTGAGTATTAAGCACGACATGGATACCCCGCTCGAAATCCCATGCATGCCTCTAAAAGTGGTGGTAGGGTATTATAAATCTTTACATACAAAAGGAACAACTAAACATGAAGAAATATAGGTTTCAATACAATTATGACAGTGCAGATAATTCAAGCAAAAAAAAAAATCGATAAACAACGATAATTAATAATGTTTAAAACGAGACATCTGTTCATAGCTATAGTACTTAGCAATCGAGCGATCTGATAAATAATTAAGATATCTAAGGAATACTCCAAGTTTCGATGTTGTATACAACGCGCTGTTTAAATACCATTATATCACCAACTTTGGTGCTTTCCTTGAAACAGGCTGTAATGTAGACCATACGCTCCATGTATTTGACTGCCAAGGCTTTTAAGGTTCTCTTTCGAAATACGACTAATAGCGTTCTACATAGACTTTGTAACGTCGTAGTCTCTTTTTACTAATGTAACCGTTAGTCATTTTAGTAAAATAGGAAGTTTGATTTAAAATTGAAAGTTAAGTAATAAATAAAAAAATTGGAAAGAATTCTATATTAAAATGAGAAGTAAAATCTGGTTTATAACAGTTAAGACAACATTATCAGAAATATGAGTACAAGTACCGCAATTCCTTTAAACCTGAAAGAAATGGATGCAGTCAAATTAATAAAAGTACATTATGAATTTAAAATCCTTTAATATCCCATGACTGCCATATACTCTTATCAATAAAAGATAACAAGCATAATGTTAAGGTATTTAATTTATTAAATTTGATTTGACTTTCACGACTCGACCTACATTAGTAATAATTAAAAGTTAAGATATAAATTAAGTTAACCAAAATTTAGTGTACTAACTCTTCTGGTGCAGCGATCCAAAATGATTTTTAGACTTCCGACAAAATTTAGTATGCACTTTTAAAAATTAATACGTTCGTCGATCTCGCCTTCAAGGGGCAGATCTATTCAGCAAATAAAACTTCATGCTACAATCAAGAATTATATGTTAAAACTTTAAAAATGATAAAGAGGAAAATACGCGATAGATTGCAAGTTCGAAAGCACCAAACCGCAGAACTCTGAGCACAACACAAAACTCTAAGCACAGACGAAAAGCTCTGATTAAAGAAGTTAGAACTGTGTCCCAAGTCGACGAGGATAATGTCAATATAACCTGCTGAAGTCAATGCTGGTAATAGACCTCCTCAATTTTATTAATATAAATAGGAAAAGTTGCTGCTCTTTACCGAAAACTATTCCCCCTAGATATATTTTACGGCTTTCCAACTCCGGCAACCAGTACATGATGCAATGAAAATATCCAAGAAGCGCCACATTATTATGGCCAGCTGAATTATTTTTTATCGGGTGAAAATCCTATTTGGCTCGGTTAAATAAATATGTTTACAACATTACTAATGTAATTACGAGTAAAAAAACTAAATTCAGATCAAATAAATTTTATGGGAGCAGAAACTATATTTCCGAAACTGCAAAAAAATTTAACAAATTTTGATTAATCATAAATCTGTATTATACAGTTTTAAATAAGAAGTTAGTATTTTATTAGATAAACACATCACAAACGTCAAAACAAGATTTCGAGTCGGACTGCGAATAAAAAGTAAAGGAATGTGGTTTATTTTAATTAATACTGTTACTGACATTAAAAATGTTGTTCGGAGATTTGATTTAATGTTTTTAATTAATTATCAGTAGTTTTATTTGTGGACTTTGGCTGTTAAGGCAAAAATGTCATATGTATAGAGAACACCGCTAGGAGCAAATCGTGAATCAAATCCTACCTACAAGGGCCGACGGCCGAAACCCGTTATGTATGTACTATCACGATTTTATACACGGCCACATGGATTGTCACACTTTACTCAAATACAATAACGTTAAACGATGCGATAATTTACTGTTCAGTAGTAGTTCCTGTCAGTGAACAATATTCATTGCAATATGGCAATTGAAAGTTAACCTCTTTCGACCAGCGTTGTGCTTTCGGAGAAAAAAAGATATGGCGTACAGGATATTCATCTACCGGTAAGGATACTTTCTCTGCACCATAACGCTTTAGGTTAGTAATGCTTATTAATTATTTACTAAACATAATATAATGTAGAGCTATAATAGAAATAGTTTACTACGAGACATTAATTTCCATTTCTTTTTTTCTCGTACCTAAAGAGTTTAATGTCAACTTGATAAATTAATTATGAAAATAATGTTAATAATGTAAGATTTTAATCTTAAAGCACCTCTTTTACTAATACAAAAATTTTTTAATTTCATTTTTTATACTTTAAGTAACACTATAGTTGAAATTAACCTTTGAAACATGATTGAAGGTACGAGTACAATGATCGCGATAAACTAACAAAATGTTAGCTTTTAGCGTTCGGGAATATAAATTAAGACTTTAACGTTTATTTAATATAATAACGGTTATATAGAAAATATATACATAAAATACTATATCTCTAACAAATAAAATATGTTCTTAATAAACTTTATTTAATCAAAATTACACCCCTATCAATATTATTTTGTTACAGTTGCTTTTTGAGGAAAATATTATTTTTTAAAAGAAGCAATGGATTCGTGTATTATAATGCATATATGTGCATAATACTAACTGATGTTTAATAAAAAAGAAAACTTGAATAACACAACAATTAACTGTAATACACATCCGAAAACAATTTTAGTTCGGCTACCGTTTACTTCGAGTTTTTTTTAATAATTAGCCGACAAATTTGAAGCTGATAAACTCGTTGATTAAACTCGTAATCGGCATATAAACTTTTCAATTGAGTCGCATAATTAAATAACAATAACGGAACAGAGACATCATTCAGCAATACATATTGCGAATACATTTCAGCGCAACTGATACGGACTTCCGCCGTAACACTTAGTTCAATTAACGTATGTAACCTTTTAATTAAACTTCATTATTTTCAAGTACATTTAGCACTTTTAATTTACTTCTTAGAAATGTACGGTGCTCTTAATGATCGCTAAAACGAGTGTGAAATTTAAATAAATTATATACCGACCAATTACACATTCGAATCGACATTTATAGATATAAGGTACAATTCGTAATCGATTTGTGGGTTAAGTTCTCGGAATAGAATTATCTGTACACCTTGAGCTGAAAAGGATTAATCTTTGTAGTTCTCTTTGCTTACGTCACGAAAAAATAAATACTGTTGATAGAAGTAACCTCCAATGTTTATTGCAAAACAAGGGCATTTGTATAAAAGCACCATCCTGTCTGGTCCGATAGAACGATGGACTGGTTTTGTTTACTTTTATATAGCAGTCGTTACTGCTCGTGGATTGCCTCACCGATTATTTATTGTGCACGCACTGTAATATCTCTGGACTTAAGTAGACAGTTGCCGTTGTTTATATCAACGGAAAGACATTGCAAAATGGCTATCCAAATGTTTTGAGTTTTTAAAAAAGAGAAACGTTCTACTTTTTTTACATGTATAAATAAATTTGTATGTATATCTCTTATGATGACTCAAGAATACTATCTCTTCTCATTTTAAGATTAAATTTAAAATGAATAATCACAATATTACATAGCATTGTTAGTTATTTCTTAAACTTAAATTTTAAACAATGTTAAATTGTTAACCATTTCGAGATCGCAATAAAATTTCAGTAGAAAACTCAGTTTTAGAAAATAAAGTAGTCCTGCGAGTAACGTAGTATCGTTACATATTATGTTTGCCTAGCAGCTTTCGCTTCATTTAATTTCCGTTGGCTCATCAAAAACAATAAATTGTAGCGGCAGCACCCGCTTGTATTCGGCAATGAGTTACCGGCCCCGAAGCTTGAACATGCGGGTAATTCGAAACTTTACATTTCCATCTCACGTAGGTCTCGTAAACAAATCTCGCTCAGTCGTTAATTAAGAAAAGAAACCATCGTGGATTTCTCAAATCAACGTCGTGATAAATACAAAGAATTTCGTCAAGTAAATTACACTATAGATTAAACTAATAAATTTTACAATTGTACAATTAAAGTTGAGGTATTCGCCATTTCCGTGAAAGCTTCCTAGAGCTTAAAATAATAGTCGATACCACTAATTTTGGAACAATCCATTGCCTTGCTTAGGTTCATAAAAGATTTATTAGCAAACGTTTAAAATTTTTCTTAATAATAAATAGAAATTGAACTAAATAGAACAAAAATGACGAATAAAAATTTTAATGAAATATTTTAGCAAAGAAATGTTAACCTAAAATAAGTGAGTAAAGGCCATTTTGGGAAACAAGATTTCTCACATTACCATCTTTGGAACTGTCATCTGCAGTCTACATGTTGAATTTCCACCTTATCGGTTTTATTTACTTAACGCATACTCCGCGGACATCCATTGCAATTAAGCACTATTCTTTGTTGCTGTCCAGAAAAATTTCGACTTAAAAGTGCTTTCATTTTTATAACGTTACCACTAGAGTTATTATGAATTTATCTCTTTTCTTTTTTAAAGGAGGATTTGAAACAATGAAGTGTCTAGGTACAGTATTTCCAGGAACGCGAGCGATCGTTTCAGGAATGCGATCTTTAATAGAAATAAAAAAACACTAACTTTCAAACGAGTTAATAGATGCCATATCGATCATTTACTACGCTCTTTGGAATATTTATATCTTTTTACCTATTTTTTTTTTTATTTCTTTCTTGAAAAATTACGCTCTATATATACATAAAGAATCCAAATGAGAAACTATTCGCTTTCTATTAAAACGTCTCTTAAATTCTCCTATCTTACTTCGTCTGTAATATCTTGTTTCTCTTTTCAAACTTTAGGGCCTGATTTGACATAATAATATACATAATAGTAATAAACATAATACGTTGACCTTTTAGGTATAAAAAAAATAAAATTATTAAAGTTTTTTTTACCTCGCCATATTTATTCTGAAATTTCTGCAATTGCATAAAAGTGCGGGACCACCCAAAACCAACACATTTTCGGTTTAATTATACAGCGAGAATATCAGCTTACAAAGCCAAATTCATACATTTAACATGAGATATTTATAGTTTTATATTCTTGATGAATTATAAAAAAAAATTTACAAGCCACTGCAGTGTTAATTTACATTTGTTAGTCATTTAACATAAAATTCTTAAAAGTAATTTACAGACCATGTTAAGTGTGTAAGTATTATTCGAATTCGTAGAAATAAAAATGGGGAAAAAGTAAGAGTTGCAAAGAGTTATTTGTACAATAGTTTTTGACTTTTTTTTCATTTTGATTTTTAGCGTTCTTGTGAGGAGAGAGGAGATGGAAAGGTTCTTCAGGGAACTGTTTCACGCTATAAAGATGCTTGTTTTAGTTAACTGATAGTAGCTCTCTTTTGCCGGAGACCGTCTAGATAGGTACCACTGCAGCTCCTATTTCTGCCGCCAAACAGAAGTGTGGAGGATTAAAGTGAGTTGTAGCTAGGATAACAACACAGTGTAAAGAGCAGTGTATACTATCCTAACTAGCCACGTTGTTATAGGCGGGTGTATCACTTCAGCAATGGCTCCAATAGGCGCGAATCGCAAAGTGGACACAGGTGCCGCAAACATCAGAGAATCGAACGATGGGATGACAGATTGGTCCATCCCAGGGCAGGTATTCAATTGTTGGCGCCGTGCGTCCAGTCTTGATAAATTGGATTAAGAGGCAACATGGCGTACTGATGTTGCGACTGGTGCAGGTGCTAACGGGGAATGAATTTTTCGGAAAGTACCTGCACCGTATAAGAAGAGAGCCAACAGCCATATGCCACCATTGCTGTAACGGTGAGGATTTGGCGCGGCATACCTTGAAAGGTATGTCCGAGTTAGGCATGGTCGCGTCGAGACCTCGTCGCTATTGTTAGCAACGACTTTTCCTTTCCCGCTTTCGTGAAGGCAATGGTGGAAAGCGGAGAGCCATGAAACGCCTGCGTTGCCTGTTGTGAAAAAGTTATGTCGCAGAAGGAAGCTACGGGGTTGGTGAGAGAAAGTGCCTCTAATCTAGCCATCCATAGCCAGAGACCTAGGACGACAAAGGATCACAAATCCTCCTCCAATACCTTTTTTTTTGTTTAGCGTGGTGGAAATGCCTGCGTACACCCGTCCTCGTGGGAACAAGGACAGGTTATGTCGGACTTGCACCGACTAAAACTCCCACGATGTTTCTCCTCGTCGCTTTAAGGCGGTGTCACGGGAACGCTTTCGCACACATCCACCACCCCGCCAGCGCTGACGCATGGCGCAGCCCGGCCTCGGGAGGGAGGGAAGAACCTTTCCTTTCCACCTCTGTGGGGACACGCCGGAACATACAGCACGCCCCTTTCTCGGCCTCTTGCAGTCGCGGGGACAACGGGTTCCCCCGAACCCGTCACCCGGGGCTACGGGAGCCAAGAGAGAAAACTCTCTCCCGACTCCCTCCGGCGTATCCGATCTTGGGCCCGCCGTCACCCGTTATACAGCCGCGAAGGATAGGGAGAGCAGCGCATCGTAATATCGACACTCCTCTTCCCCGCACCCCCACCGTCGCCGCATCAGCGGAGCGGCACCGCTTATTCGCAGAGGGTACTCCGTCCGCGACTCCACCTCGGCTACAAAGTGCAGCATAAAGCCGCCCCTGCAGTCCGACTGCAAAGGACAGTATAAAACCGCCCCTGCAGCCCACCGACACGCGTCCGAGGTGAGCTTGACGGTGGAGCACCGAAGCTCTAACCTGGAGTGGCCGCCAAGAGCCGGCGCTACACTTCGGGCCGGCTGGGTAGGTTCCTCTTCGCTTCACCGTGGGCGACCCGACCACAGCTACTAAGCCCCACGGCCACGACAAGGCGGAAACCTGTTGGGGGTCCTCCAACCCCCTTAACACAGGCTTAAGTAGCGGATGCGGAGAAATCAGCTACCCAACACATTAAGCGTCAAGAAGATGCGTTATCCACGTATTACAACTGTCTTAGGTCTCCCATAAGGATCCTCATATAATGTTGAGGCCCAATAATGGGTTCTTGTTACCAGAACTGCGGTAGTGTGCGAAACGTTCCCGCAGTTTCGGCTAAAGGTGCAGCGGGGAAACCGTGGGGTTTTAGCCAGTAAGAAACTGGCATAACTTTTTCATTGCCCCCGCAACGAGAAAGTATCCATGCAGTCTTCCCAAATAAAAAAAAGCGGGCGTATCACTTACCATTAGGTGAACGTCCCGCTCGTCTTGTCGCTTAATTGTATAAAAAAAAAAGATAATTGAGAAGGTGGTTGCTTTCAGGTTTTTTTATCATTACTCGTGTCACTTTACATTACTTGTTATTTAAACCAATTTACTTAGTTTAAGAAGAATTATTAATGTGTCTGTTTCTGTAGAAATTCGTATCAAATAATTCAGAGATAACATTCCGAACGGAAATAAAAAATAACGTTTAGTAGAAACATTGGCATTTGGTATCTTGGTATAATTAATCATAATTTTTGGAAACTCATCCTTCCATTAAATTTAAAAGAAATATTTTTAGACCACATAATTCACCATTATATATGCACTATATGTCATGTATATTTTATGTGAATAAGAACACAATGCTGATTAGCATTTTAAAAGTTTTTTTTTGTTATTTTTTAACATCAACAACACATTTCGCGGATACTAATGATAAAAAATTTAGTTTTTTCACATTTAAGTTTTTTGATGAAAACTCGTTACGTTAATAGTGAATAAAAGACAGATAAAAAGTATAAAATAGCTAAATATATATATAAATATATAATATAACTTCAGAAATATATATAATTTAAGTCCGGTTAATAGCTTTCATAATCTATACGAATAGTTTTATTTCATTATTCTACTTTTGCTATAGAATGTTTGATTTTATAAATATATAACTTTTAACAAGATGTATTCTAAAAAAAATAAAACACAAATGAACTAGGTATTTTACTATAAGACTCTTATAGTAAAATACCTAGGTTAGAGTGCACAAAAAATATATTATGTAATTTATTAATAACATTTTATAAATTATATAACATTTATGTTTCTATCTTCATTTGTATTGTCATTTGTGCTCCTCACAAATCAAAAATGTGACTGGAAGAAAATGTCTTATGACCTCTACATTTAGTTTAGCTTTTTCTACTGATTTTTTATACTTGTCTGTTAACTCTGCAAGTATGTGTAAATAATATAAATAAATATTTAAATAAGACACATTTAATACTAGCACCTGTCAATGTAACACGGGTATTTTATAGTCGACATTACGATAATCATGCAAATGCCAAACAAATTAGCCGTCTCTAGAACATAAACCTACTTATAATATGAGCGAGACATTCTATTCATTCACGGCAAACTATTCAATTGAAATTTTAGGTAATGTTTAAACACTAATTTGTCCTATAATAGCCCGACATTAAAATTTTGAATTTTATTTAGGACGTATTACGATTTTTATTCGATAAATCGTCTAGAGGAGGGAGACGTTCGAGATGATAAATGATACGCCTGCAAGTAATAACGTAGCGTTAGTTCGGATGATATACACTGCAAACAATTGTACTGGTCGCTTTAAGGCACAATATGTTATATATTATTATTCTAGTAATTTCACAGTCTAAAGCGCTTTTTAACCGAAATACTGCAGTATATAATAGTTGAAAGGATTGGAATATAATATATCAATGTTTGTACTATACTTTTTACTGGTTATGTGTTCCTGTTTGTAAAGTTGTTATACCTAGTGAAATTACTGGGGTATCAAAACTTAACAGCTTATGTCTCAAAGCAGCGAACATAAGGTGCAGTGTATGTCATCCTAACCGGACATTCTTATGGGTAGGCCTATTCACTTACCATCTTTTGAATGTCTCGCTTGTCCTATACAATGATGACGGTGATCTTTTTTGATATATTGTATTCTGATATTTTAATAGTTTTGTTATTTGATAAATCTTAAGGTCTATTATACATAATAAAGCAATTAAGGTTAATTTAAAAAATATAAAATTTCTTAAATCCTATCAAAATACACCAATGTAAAGGTTGTATGGCATCTATGATAATTTAACTAAACTAAAGATAACCTTAATGGTATCTTTAAGAATTTTATAATAAACTTTATCGTGCTAACTTAAACGCCAACTTTTTGATTAAACCAATTATTACAGAATACACACAGAAAAAAAAACCTCGAAAATTGTGAGAAAATAGAAAACCTTGGTAATCTTAAATTCAAGGTGCATTTATTATAGGGCCACAGTAAAGCAGAGCATCCTAATTTTAAACGTAACTGGTATGCTGGTCGGTACGCTCATGTCATACGAGTAAGATGATGTCGTGATAAGGACAATCAGAGAGGTTATCCGTTCTCCTTGAACCGTCATATTTGACTGTATTTTTAAACTGCTAACACATGCTAATTAAATACTCACTATATTATCTGGATCTCGCCAGTATTCACTTTATAATAGAAGATACTGTCAGAATACACGCGCTCTTTTACTACATGTAGAATCACAAGTATTGTTCGTATATATAAAGATGATTTTAAGCAAATTGATCTGTTTTGTTACCAGAAAAATAAATTCAGGATAAAGATTATTAATATATAAATAAGAGAAACTAGTAATTAATTTTACTTTTGTCATAATTTACCTAGGATAAGGTAGTAACTACCACTGTTGGTTTTCTTAATACAATAAAATACGATAGTATACAATATACTAAAGAAAAAATATTTTGTACAGACTAAGAAACAATGAGGTATGGCATACAGAAATTGGTTTAAATTTTTTTCTCATATAGAAAATCGGCTACTAAAGCATGCATATTCTGGCTGTCAAGATATAAGAGCCGGAATATTCGTAGTATTTAGGTATAACGGCGAGGTTTTTTTTTTAATAGACTATATATATATCTCAATAGAAAACAATCATACAACAATGTATTGCAAAATAAATGTGATAACAAAATGAAAGGGTATAAAGACCAACGATCCATCCCGCATGACACCGCGTCGCATACAAATCGCCATGTTAAAATTCACCCTGTCATTCGCGCCATTATGAGCCGTTTTGAGGCAATCACAAATAAAAAAAAAACTTGAGCGGAATACTGATTTCAATTAAGTCGAGACATAAACTAGGTTAGATTAAAATAAGTTAGAAATGAATTAAAAGTAAAATACAGACTAAAAACATTTGTAATCGGAGTAGGAACTATTGATATTAAAAATAATATAAAAAAGAATGTTATCCATAGTAAAGTAGAATTAAGGTAGGATTAGTATAATATATAAGAAAAATACGAAATCCCAATTAGTTATTCTTGTGGAATGAGTAATACGTATGTGATGGAGGTAATCTCAAATATTTGATTGAAAGAGATCAATTCGTATAATCAAATTGTAAATGTAATAACAATTAAAGCATAAACTCCCGCAAATAAAGTATATATAAGTATAATAAACTATAATGCCAAATTTATTTACTGAATAACTTTTCCCACACCACAACCAACCCAATTCCAAACTTTTCCACAGTCTTAGAAAATCTTTACATATACATCATCATCAGCCGCTAAATGTCCACTGCTGGACGCTTTCCCCAAAGATCTCCACATCCATAGGATACTATACTACTACTATTAATTTTATATATATAAAAGTAATGTCGAAATAGATATACAAATATACAAAGAAACTTCATTTAAAATAATACCGGTGCATATATGTTTATATTAACAGTCGATATATCATAAATTTTGAAATTCAACAATAATGTACTGAAAAAAGTTCTTAAATAACTTACCAAGGGGTAGAAGAGGCTTGATAACTTTTACTAGTGGTAGGTCTTTATTGCCGGATACCGTCTAGGTAGGTACCATCGCAGCGCCTATTCCTGGTCCCAAACAGTAGTGTTCAATAATATCTGTGTTCCGGTTTGTAATTACTGAGGTATTGAGACCGAACATCTTAGTCTGAACTGTCTGAACATCTATGTCTAGGCGACGAGCACAACGTGGAGCAGTATATAATATCCTAACTACTGACACATTGTTATAGGCAGGCGTATCACTTAACATGAGGTATACGCCCTATACCGTCGCTTTGTTCAATAAAAGAAGAGGTTCTCGTGTTATTTGGATTCGTGATTTAAAAAAAATCATTGCGATAATTTCGTAGGAGATATTTTATCTCATCGCGTTATTTTATCATGTTTACAATCACACGAAAATTTATATATTGATTATGATAGTAATCACAAATTGAACACTTTAGTCTTTATTTTTAATTTATTTATTATATCTGTGATAAAATCTAATTCTAAATTAGGTATGTTGATACTCGCATGTGCTAGCAATGATTTTGCAAATAATGTAATAACAGACGTGATCCTACTTTTTTATAACATAAATAAATTTTTTATCTTGTGTGAATACGTAACGAATACGCAGACATTTTCACTATGTAACATTTATTCAAGCCTCTTAATTTTCTTATTGCAGACTCATTAAACAACTCTTGATAATATTCGAAGCATTAGTAAATACACTAAGCATCTAAATAGTAGCTATTTTAGGTAATGGAAAAATGTTAAATATTGACCGTGGAGATACTGGGCGTAAAAAGATAAAAAGTTATAGCATTGTTGTTGCGTGTCGATTATATAGGATTAAATGAAGGACATGACAATATTTGCCATATGATAAAATTCTTTTAAGGAAATTTTATATTCCATATTAGTTACTACTGCGTCAGAGTATTTACTAATTTCCCTATAAAACAATTTAAAAAACAAAACAAATTATGAATATAGTTCTTCAATTAAGGACTTAAATTCTGTAGATCCGAGTTTAACTAACAGTGTTAGGGATATGGTGATGGATGGATAAATAACAATACTTATATACTTTCGAAATATTATTCAACGGTTTGTCTATAGATTTAACTTTACAAAAGGCTTATATTTATTTTATATATAGTTTTACTGTACTAAAAATGGTATTCGAAATAAAATTCTAATCGTCTCATCAATTTAACAAGAAAATCGACCGCTTCAATTACGGTTCAGACTAGTCCTAACATTATCCATTTTGGAATATCAACGTTTATTTACGACCAAGGTTGACGACATAAATTTAACATTTAGCGTATCGTGACTCCAATGACTTAGATATGTTTGTATAAAAATATTACTTAATCCGCTACAAGGTTTGCAAAGATGAGCCATGATCTTATATGTGTAAATTTGAAAAACAAATTTCAGATTTGGTTGTCACGAGATTTCAGTTAACGCACCCGTGCGTCGTCCGTGTGCGGAGACTGATTCGAGTATCCTCACCGCCACACAACCCACGGCATGTTGTGAAATACGACTAAAGAGAGAAAATTGCGTGGAGAAAAAGAAAGATTCAATAAGTATTAAAAAAATGGGAAAGTGTCTTTGGGAGAGCCGATATTCAGCTGATAATGAATTGCTACTCCTTTCTTATAATTTTTGAGTAAAGTATAAAATTAATGTTACGTAGAAATTAATAGTTATACTTTTATATGTTAAAATTGTATTTTAATAACAATTTTTTTGCATATTATCGCCCACACTGAGTTTTGTGCTCCTTGCTGGGGAACTATAATCACCTCTAGGTTTGGCTTGGTATACAGTTTCTTAAGATAGCCCTGTAAATCAAGTGTTTACGAGTGGTTCATACAAAGTTAATGTACAGACCGTTATGCGAAAGTCTCAAAATTGCGTTTTCGATACTACAATCTAGAAGATGAATACTACAATTATTTAGCCGCTTGTGATTATGACGATTAACCATGATCCACACCAGGTTTTATGTTTTAAAATTCATCGATGAGAGAGACATTGGAACAAATGGACGATAAAGTAATTAAAAGGCATGTTACCTAAGTCATATACACCTAAGATTTCTCAAGTTTGTTCACACAGTACAATTTTGTACTAGAGTTAAAATAGACTATGAACCCGTGTCCGCGAGCCCAGCATCAAATGATTTGTATAAGTTAAAAAGACTACCAACCGCTACACATCATCAGAGAATAGACAATTTTGCCATAATATCACATTCAATAGATAATTCTAGACTAATACAAAAAATCTTAACGATGATGAGACTGTCTTTAGATGTAAAGATATTTTTTTAATGAACATTTATGTAACTGAGATACCTTCTTAAGATATTTTTTTTAATTAAAGAAATTTCTTTTGACGTACCCGTATCAACGGGCCCTTGAATCGAATGCATCAGGAATTCGGTTTACACTTCTCAGAATTGAATTAATCGAAGCGAGTTGAATAAGTGCGGTGGAGTTCGTTTGATGATATACCAAACAAAAAATACTCAGCGGCAATGCTTTATCTCTTGCAATAATAAGCAGGTGCATATGAATTGTACAGTACGATATTATAACATTGTCAAGTAAAGAGTATGTCGATACCGTAAATTACGAAATTCGATTGGCATTTATAATGATAAATCTCGATAAATTGTCGCTGCTAAGTAATGATCAGTTTATTTGAAATCGAAACAAGGTCTAACACAGACGGCGCGATACGAGTTATCAATACAAACTCTTCAAATCTATCAATGAGATACAATTGTACCAATGCTATCGACATGTAAATAATTAGTGTGTTCTAAATTATAGGAACTTAGGTACTTACGTTTCGCTCTTGTCGTAAATCGGGAAAGTTTGGTGCGTCAGGTCCTGCAGCGACGAGCTGTTCTGTGGTTCCGCAGAGATACCCTGTGCTCTCTGCTTTCGCGGACCTCTCGATCCTCTGGCATACTGTTGGTACGGGAAAACGCTCTGAAGTTTGTCTAATTGTGAACGCAGTTCTAACATTTCCTGATCGCGTTGCTTCAGCAACGCTTCCAGCTCTCTAATCCTGTCTATTAAAGGTTGCATATCGCTCGTTACTGTTGCATTAGCAACGCAATTTTCAGAGTCGGCAACATTCATAGCGGTAGGAGTCCCCATTATTCCATTTAATTCTGCCTCTCTGTAAGTTTCGTCTAAAGCACGTCTATCGCCGTTGACTGTAGGCGCCACGGTTAGCGCTCCTCCACCTGTATTCACTACGGCCCTCGGCTCATCGTCACCAGCGGTACGCTGTGACGATCCAAAGCAGAGGGTATCAAAGCACACGCGCATTCACTCGGCTACAGAGCACTGCACCGAAACACTACGGATTCTCGCACGGGTTTTGGTTGTGTCAAGTAACGTTGTGTCGTCCACTGGCACTAGAGTTAGCTTATAACGGTCCGAGAACACTATTTAGTGGGGAAGCGCAGGATGTGTGTGGGTCGGTGCGGCGGAGTCGTGCGGCGCGATCGCGGACGGCCCGAGTAGTGGTGATACGGCCGCCTGCTTCACCGCCTCGCTGTCAGCCCCGCGTACCTCGGCGACGCCCTGCAATGTTACGTCTTTCATTAAATGCTTATTTACACATTTTATCATTTCAAACATCATCGACGTAAAAATAGAAGAAAACTATTGACATTACTTTTTTAGATAACACACAGACGTCATATCGTACTCGTGCACGGCCGGCAGACTAACGTTAAGAACGAACGAAGACGGTAGGAATAATTTCGATAATTAAATAGCTGTTATCAGTGCGGTCGAGTAAATATTCATTCTTAATTAATGCTTTAGTTATTGAATTCTGTCAAAATCATTAGTTATATTTTATCTCAAAACAACAAAGTTTATTTAAATTGATAAACAGTTCACTGCTTGTACCAGACAAACTAATAAATAACCTGATAAATATAGTTTATTTTTGAATCGCGTTCAGAGTGAAATTGAAATATGCTTTAGCTTCGAAAAAAATCAATACAAATCACAATGGATATACAAATAGTCGATGTTCCACCGGCTATGTTTATGCTTGAATCCCACGAACGGTCACCTGATTCGTACGCAATACGATCGCCACATGATTTTATATCTAATCTCTAAAAAATTATTCTTTTTTTTTTTGTCTTGAATTGACATATTACAAAGATTCGTGGCGATAAGTGTTGACATGATGATGTTAAGCGAAAATAATATATATAAAAGTTTTCGATTCTAAGCAAATATAAAAATATGTCTAAATTGAAAAATCGATAAAGTAATTTAATATTAATAACGAATTAATATTCGAACTGAATAATAACATTACAAGAGCCTTATTATAAAGATATCAATTAACAGCCTTGTTTAGTTTATGAATATGTAATTATGAAGAATCAAACAGTACGATTGCTTTTATTATGCATTAATCTATCAGAATATATAATAATATAGAAACGGTAACTAAGAATAACTTGATACTACCAAAGATTTAATAAGCTGGTGGTAACATGGCACGTGCTAAAGATATGTCTATATTTTAAATAATCGATAAAATTGATACATGCAAAAGTTTATTAGCTTAACTAAATTATTGTGAATAAGTAATAAGATTGATTCCAACAGCACAAAAAATAGGACAAGAGTTAGTTTTTGTAACAGTCATAAGTTCTACCAAATTATGCTTCGCCATTTCACTTTAAGTATAGCCTTCATTTCTAAAATTTGTAACATCGTCATGATTACTTAACATTTTTTTATAGAATTAATCGTCGATACGAGCGGAATGTTCATCTCATGGTAAGTGATACGGCTGACCATAACAACGTGGCGCGCTAGTCGGGATTATATATACTGTACTACATTGCGCTCGTCATTTGAAACATAAGATGTTGATTCTCATTACCCCGGTAATTACATTAGTTACATCGCTCTTAAAACCGGAACACAGCTAATTTTGCACACTGCTGTTTGTTGATTGCAATAGGAATTGCGATGGTACCTACCTAGACGATTTCCGGCAACAGAGATCTACCAGTAGAACTAACGATTGAACGAACTAAGTATTGAACTAAAAGACGAGACGAATGGGATGATACGTTCCATCTGATGTTAGGGAAGGCCAGGTGAAATAAAAATGTTGGTCTATTTAGGATTACTACTTTGCACCAAGCCGTATTGTTGGTATTGAAATTTAGAATGTTAAGTCTCGTTAGTCTAGAAATTTAATTTGATACGGCGACGGAAGTGGTCGCCGTCCTATTAATAATCATACCTATTTAGATGACATGCGGCAACAGAGACCTGCGACTAGTTCAACCATTTGAACAACTGCCGGATTCAAATATTTGTTTCTCTGATATAATAACCCAACAATACTTAATCAGTACTAGTCAATAAAAAAATGAATATGGTTACTGGGTTCCTTTGTGCCCATTTAGCTTAACTAAATAATTTTGTATTTATTTATAATACTAACTGTTACCCGTCCGCTTTGCTGGCCGTAATATAAAATTAGACCGCAACTGATGTTCTATAGCCACCGTAACTATAGCAACGGCATAAATAAAACGAAACGAAAATGTTTATAAAAGTTAATTAGAAATTACACTAGTTTTCATGTGATTGGCGAACAAACAAAAACAATTTTCATTATATATATATATATATATAGTCAAAGAAAATTTACGTATGACTAAGAACCGATAAAAATATGCACTTATACTTAACAATTGAAAAGTTATTACATACGATTACACACGTTTTGTTAAATGTCATGTTTTAAACTGTCATTGAGAGTATTTACGGTGTCCCATAAAACAATTTAATATAAGTAAACGATTGAGTAATAATACAATATTTTCCATTAAATTTTTTTTATTACCTTTGCTTTGGAGTAATTGAGGTAATCGAAATTCTTTAAATGCGATAATAAATGTGATGTCATGACAGTTTTAAAAGCAATTACATATATCCATTGCTTATAATATACGTCGAAAACCCATATGAATTTATTTATTAATAAGTAAACATATATTTTTAAACCATACATTTAACACATAAATATTTATACACTATACTATTTGGTGGCAGATGAACATTGCTGTGATCTACATACTTATTACCTATCTATTATCTATCCATATAGAGAATCTCGTAGAACGGAGTCATGAAATCTGTTATTTCGGAGAAGTGAATCACAAAAAAATATAAACACAATAGAGTTAAAAATTTAGCACAAAAATAAACTAGAAATTCTTAAAATAAAATAATAAAAATTATTAAATATAGGAAAATAAAAAAGAACCAGCATAGATAAAAACGACTATATACACACATTAGGTTCCATTGGTATGTAACTTTTAATTTGTTTTGTTATCATTGTTAAATATGTAGGTAAATGCTGTTTGCAAAAAACACATATCAACAGTTTTTAGGTTAATCGATTCGCATATTTGTAACATACTTTGTGTAAAAAGTCCATGTATTCGTTTCACTTTATCGACATCTATTTAAACTAAAACAAATTAAACGAACTAAATGGTATATACACAAAACTGTATTTCTCAAAGCAATTACGTAAAGTTTCTGTTATATATCCATGGGATACAATGAATAAATAAAATACTAATACTCCGTTCACGTATTTCTGTAATATCTTATTTAAAAACTATTATTAGCAAGTAAATACCCTGGTATATTTGATGCAATGACAATGGCAAACATAACCACAACAGCTAGTTTATATACTAGGTGTTGTGGTTACTCCTAGTTAATACTCGATCTGATCTAAATGATAGGTTTAATTTTACTCGACGAAACCAGCGTGACGATCACTTGATGATAAGTGACACAACTGCATTTAATAACGTAGCACTAATAAAAACGATATAAACTGCACCATTGTACTTGTCGCTAAGAAGTTAAGTCACGGTACCCCAATAACTTCATCAGTTGCACCACCATTCAAACTGACGATATCCAGCAAAAAAAACCTACTACCAGTAGTTTTTATATCCCTTAAAATAATCTTTAAAAATCCATTTTTTGCAGAAATTTCTCAAATAACCGCATGAGGACGTAGTAAATAAATTGCTTCGTGGAATAAAAATAATACATAATAAACAAACTTAAACCAACAACAAGACAAGCTTAAAATTGAAATTTACTAATAGCAGATCTCCGAGAACATTTAGATATAGCTACTAAAACAGCAGTATTAGCTAATATTTCTACCAGCCTGGAGTAGTGGGCAAACTGTTCTGGTTTGGGAAGCATTTCTACTAAAATTTTTGGGTTAGCTTGAGTTGGCATCTATTATCTCATGGTCATACGTAAACATCCACACCAGCAGGCGGGCGTATGGACTCCCTGGTAGTTATTGCTTTTTTCTTTAAAATTTTAAATATTTATCTTTTTGCAATACGGTAATAAGTATATCGTGAAATAAGCTCAATTTACCGTCATATTCGTCTCTTTACTTAAAATAAAATAGGTAACTATAGAATCATTAAATATCAATGAAAGCTTTATAAGCTCGCTCTTAAACAAAAGATTGTCTCCTTCAGTGAATTTCATCATAATTTCATAATTTTTTTTCATTTCTTTCATCTTAAATCAGTAATGAGACTACGAGAAGAATCGAAGAACAGAACTAGATACTTATTCTCGCCTCCGTACCGTTGGCAACTGTATAAACAAATATATAACGCGATAAAGATAACAAAATGGTCTCGCTAAAGCAGGCATGAAGCCAATACAAATTCAAACTATTTTCGTTACTTTAAAAGTGAAATAATATAAATATAAACACACCAACGCCGATTCAAAATCCAAACATGGAAATTTTAGGATTTTTATATTAGGATAATTATAAGAAGAAACTCTATTTGTAACATATATGAATAAAAAAGTTGATCAAAATCATAAGGAAATTTTTTAAAGTAAAAATATATAATGGTGATAGGATCTCTATCACCGAAGACCGTCTAGGTAGATACCACCACAGCGCGTAATTCTGCCGCCAAACAGTACTGTTCAAACATTACTGTGATACGGTTTAACCGCGTTGTAACTAGTGTAATTACTGGGGTAACAAGACTAAACATTCCATGTCTCAAGGCGACGAGCGCAATATGATGCAGTGCATAACACCCTAATTAGTGCCATGTTGTTACTTACCACCAGCAGAAGGTCCCGCTCGTACCGCAGCTTAGTTGAATAAAATAAAATCTTTGGTGGAATCGAAACTAATAGGACATATCTTTATTTTTGTTTCATTCACGTTTTAAAAGAACACGCCGGAAGGACATGAATAACTAATAAATATGGACATTTAAATATGCATTCAAGTTATATAAATAAATTTGAATGCTTTTGGTATATAATTTTATTAACGAAAAGTATATCACTGTTAAGAAGTTTATTTAAAAGATGATAACTTATAGAAAGAAATGAAATTATTATTAAAATAACTGTACAAAAAAAATACTAGATATACTTTATTAAGTTCCTTAACAGATCTTCACAATTGATTATCGATTAAGTAATTGTGTATAAATACAAGTTAATAAAAAAAAATTGAGTCATTAATAAAAAAAATTATTAAGTTTAACATTATAATATATTATTTACATTTGTATCTCGTTTATAATTCGCTATAAGTTCATAACTTACATGTCGGATATGTTTCTAACCGTTAATTACAGATTAAAAACCGAGTATGTTTTACCGCCGTAAGAAATGATTAGCGATAGTTCCTGTTTACTGCTATTCGAACTAGTAAGTAGTAAATTGTAGAAATATAACATACAAACGCACCTGTTAGCAATTACATGTTTAAGGAAGTTTTGAAGTAGTGTACAATTATTTCAAATGAGAAGTAAGAAATAACATAAAAATGTTACAAGACCCTTGAGATATAGCAGCTTTCTTTTATTATATAGTAATTATTTTTCTGTATTCATCAGTTGCATTTAAGTTTTTTTTTTTAATAAAATTATCTAGTTTATCTATGAAACTTACACAGGCAAGGCAATATTAATCTCAAAGAAGTGTGGCAATGATATATAATCAAAAGGTTTCTCTAATTAATAATAGTGACGTTTTAATTGAAACACTTCACTTGCAATTGAATTTTTAAGTTTAACATTTACTTAATAGTTCACACTTGTTTAACTAGTTTAGTAATTAATCAATCTTATAAATTAATTCGTACTTACTGATACAGTGGTGTCAAGATTGCAGTAAACAACATGTTACTTATAAGACACTAATAGTTTTTTTTTAATAAATAGTTTCACATTTTTCATATACAAGGCATTAGGGTGGGTTATAAGAGATGGTGAATACATAATACCATGTATCATTCATGCTACTCATCTCCTCGAGACGTAAGGTATTAGATCGTTCGGTTATTTCATTAGCAACAGAGTGGTTTCTAAAAAAAAATATTATTTGTACGTTTTTTTTGCAGGAGGCAGTTTGTCTCAAATCCTTGAGCATTAAAAACTTGAATTGTTGGTAAAGTTAACTGCTAACATAAGCTGAGGACAAGCGTCATTTAAAGAAAATAAGAATGTTCGGACGTGCTGAGAGGCATTTCTATGAGTTATACTGGCTGACCCAGAAAGTTTGAATTTACGCAAAACATGGTCTCTACGTAGGCATGGCAACAAAAATTTTGACGATACAATAATATTTACTGGTGGTAGGTCTGTTGCCGGAGATCGTCTAAGTGAATACCACCGCAGCGCCTATTTCTGCCGCCAAACCATAGTATGCAAACATTACTATATTCAGGTTTGAAGGGCGCTGTAGCTAGTGTCGTCTACTACAGCTTTCTAAAATCTGGCCAAACGATTACGGCAGATATCTATTGTCAGCAACTGCGAACCATGAAGGATGAACTAGCTGCTAAACGACCGAGATCGGTCAATCGCTCTAGGCCACTGTTGCTTCATGACAACGCAAGACCACACACTGCACAACAAACAACTACTAAGTTAGATGAGCTACAATTGGAATGTCTGCGGCAGCCACCATACTCCACGGACCTTGTCCCAACAGATTATTATTTTTTCCGGAATTTGGACAACTTCTTACAAGGAAAAAAATTAAACTCCGATGCGGCAGTCCCAACCCCTTCAAAGAGTTTATTGATTCTCGCTCCCATGGTATTTTTAGTAAAGGTATCAATGAACTACCTATGAGATGTCAAAAGTGCATAGATAACAACGGCGCATGCTTTGATTAATTAAATATATTTTACAACAAAAAAAAATTTCTTTATATTCCTCCCGTACAAAACGCCAATTTCATACGTAAGGAGCTAATATTACTATGTTATAAGAAGTATTTATTTACTTGATCTTACTAATTAAACAAAATTTCAATATAATATTCTCTTCTAAAATAATTCCGAGAGATAATAGCATGGATCACAGGTATTTCTGAAAACGAGATCTTCAGAGATCAGGTGGGATATTTAACAGAGGTTCTGTTAACATTCAGAAAGCAAATGATGGTTTGAGGAAAAAGTTTCTTCGCAGTTTTTAAGAAAATTCAAAACATTTTTTAATATAGTTTATTTATATTTAACTAAAGTATGTACGTACATGATCCCATTGCTATAGAAATTTTGGGACTTCTGATCAAAATACCGCGACAAGTGGTTTTGGCAGTCCTCTCGTGATGTTAACCTGACATTGCCTATAGAAATTCTGAAGAGACCGAAACAGGTGGAAATCTGTTGGTGCAAGGTCAGGACTATACGGCGGATGCATTAACACCTCCCAGCCAAACTCTCTTAATTTTTGCTGAGTGGCTAAAGATGTGTGAGGTCTAGCGTTATCGTGATGAAAAACCACACCCCTTCTGTTGATTAATTCCGGCCACTTTCTCTCAACTTCTTGCTTTAAATTCATCAGTTGTTCGCAGTAGAGTTCAGAGTCGATGGTCCTGCCTGGTGGTAACAGATCTTAATGAATAATGCCCTTCCAATCCCACCACACACACAGCATCACCTTGTTGCGAGTTAACCCGGGTTTCGCCACAGTTTATAAAGCCTGACCGGCTTTTAACCACGACCTTTTTCGCACGTTCTTGTCATACGTGATCGACTTTTCATCACCAGTTATGAGCTTCTTCAAAAATGGTTCGGTTTCATTACGTCGTAATGAAGAATCACAAACGAGTACACGGTTCATTATTAGGTTTCTTTCAGTGAGCTTGTGACGTACCTAAATATCGAGCTTTTTTGTGTATCCAGTTTTTTTCAAATGCGCCAAAACTGTTTTGTGATCAATTACCAGTTCTTCAGCTACGTCGTAACTACTGATATGCTGATCTTGCTCCACTTTCTCAAAAATGGCATCCATTTTATCCGTAATAGGGCGACCAGAGCTACGTGGATCTTTGACATCAAAATTTCCCGATTGGAAACGCTTAAAAGAAATTTGTGCTACTCTCACAGACACTGCACTAGCACCACTAACATCGCAATTTTTTTTCGCGGCTTGCGTTGTATTTTTACCTTTTTTGCATTAAAATTTTAAAATGTATCGAATTTCTTCATTAGATTCACTCATCTTGACAGTACAAATAACAAATAAAAATCACACATTTTCTTAATTTGAATTTGGAATTATGTTCTTTAAAATTTTAACTTTCAATGATACCAAAACCAGCCAGATACAAATAGTATAGCCAAAGAGATTTTATTACAAGTTCTACATACTATAATGCGAAAGAACTTTTTTCCCAACCTAATATAATTCTTTATTTTGTGAATAAATTAATGACATGGCAATTCTATTTTATTGAATAAAGAATTAGTCTAGTTGTTCATAAACACATTTCAAATGCAAATTTTTGAGGAAAACAATATTAAATATTGCAATAAACGTTACGGAGCATCATTATTCCTTTATGTTTATATACCGTTATCGCTAATTTAACATCCTTACATATAAGGACAAACATATTTTGACAAGGATAAAATGTTTATAACTAATAAAATTTCAGTGATGCTACCACAGTATAGATTGAGAACTTCGGTTTGTCCTATGTAATCTGTAATTCATGTTTATCATCATCACCAGTTCAGCCTATAGCCTACACTTGACATGCAAGTTGGTGAGATCATTATCGACACTAGAAGGGTAGAAGGGTAATGTGGCGTCGTTATTAGGTTAGCAATGAGTGCGCGCGCGCTGCTTCTTCCTACAGAGGAGAACTCAGCCGTCCCGAGAAAACGCCAGAGTACGTACTATACGTCGTCGCAATTACCTGCATTGTAGTTAATTGTAATAACCGGTACTTGTAATAAACGGTAATAACCGGTGATGAGGATATTCCAACCCCACACCCTAGTGCGGTCAAAAGTAATCAAAATTTAGAATTCAGGACCTTAGGTCACGATCATAATGAAAAGGACATAACAATCACTATTATTTCATGATGTACATATGTATTCTATTATTTATGTTTACATTCAGATAACCAGGTTTTTAATTTTTTTCCTATTATTATTAAGATGAAATATTTATTTCCAATTCTAGACAAACTACTAACAGTCTTCTGTTCAAATCTTTTTTTTTATTCTACAAAGCGATGAGACGAGTGGGACGTTCACTTGATGGTATATAATGCGCCGGCCCATATCAACATGGCGTTAGACTACACAGCTCGTCAAACACATTGTGCTCCCGTCCAGAGACAAGATGTTGGGATAAGATGATTTCGATACCCCAGTAATTACACTAGTTACAACGCCCTTCAAATCGGAACACAGGAATGTTTGTATACTACTGTTTAGCGGCAGTAAGAGGCGCTGCGGTGGTACCTGTCGATAGAGTCTCCGGCATCAGATACCTACCATTAGTATAGGTTCCAACAATGCTATTCCCATTTCCAATACATCAGTTACAATGAAATTTTTCATATTATAACTGATGTTAATGAACAGTTATTACTGGAATTAAAGCCTTAAAAAGTAAAGACCTTACTTAACGGAAAAAATAATTAAGCATTGTTTTTTTTATCAAAAAGTTTGATAAACAACAATTTGTTTGTTCTTTACTTCTTTTATATAGACTTCTGTTGTTGGTCTAAGTTTACAATGTACAACTGCAGGTTCGACTTATGCTGCTAAGTAATCATTAATGAAAAACATTTTATATATATAGTACACAACTGCATTTGGTACATTATTGTTGCAGACAAGCTTATCATCAAGCCAACGTCCTGCTAGTCGCACCTAGTTGATATAAAAAAAGATCAAATTTCTTAACATTAATTTACAGCTTAGTGACACTTTAGTCAACATAATTGATCGTTAGCAGTGAAAGATATGTTAATAAATAACCTTACCCTACTTTATATGTAGGTGTCCCTGTTCCTTATGTATCAGTTCCGGTGGGTGTGCATATATTTATCGAGCTAACATGAGCACGAAGGTACCTAATATACACACAATCGATACATAGAGTAAGTCACGGTCACAATATTTAAACAATGTAGCTAATATTTACCTTAAATGTTATTTAATATAATGTGCTACACAACTGCTATAGCTTTCAAGCGCTTACATCATCAGAATCAAGACCTAACTAACGAATGTGACAACAACAATTAAATAAAGTAAAAGAGCTTATATAGAATTAAGTTTTTGTCGCAATATGTAATCATGATAGACGTCCACTGCTGACCTACCCGAAAGATCTCCATAAAACCGACGGCTTCCTGAAACCTTCACGAGATCGTCGGTTAACTTTGTAGTCTTTCAGCTTTTTTTTTCATTTCGAAGGAGAAATAAATCTTCAGGGCGTAGACAGGATTATGTGGAAGTTTTTACCCAATAAAATCCTTCTTAAAGCCCTAAAGTACTTCGTTCGAAACACAACAGTCTTTCAAAAATCTTTCAGTTCTATGTCTATCGGAAAAGGTATTAAGTTCGAAAATATTATTGCTCGATTGCCGGTTAGTCCTACGAGAAAAGTACACTGCCACTTTCGACATTAGTCTAAACACTGCAAAAAAAATAATTGTAGAAACTATCGCTTTAATAAGAAACAAGATTAGAAAGAGTTTTCTAAGATGTTTATTCACACTTAGTGACCATGTGGGTTCTGATATTTCTTCAAAATTTGTTAATACGGATATTAGTTAATATTATCTTAATACTGATAAG
Source organism: Ornithoptera alexandrae (assembly GCA_029030555.1). Lineage (NCBI taxonomy): Eukaryota > Metazoa > Arthropoda > Insecta > Lepidoptera > Papilionidae > Ornithoptera > Ornithoptera alexandrae. The sequence continues at coordinate 1,223,798 of JARDVY010000064.1, read as the reverse complement.
TTTATGTACTGACTTGCATTATTTTTATCGCCATCAAGTGTTCACCATCTTTTATCGACTGAACCCAAAGTCCAGCGCACCGCAAGATATTTTTAAGATCTTTAAGCATTGACGACGGCCCTGTTTTTCTTTGATGTAATTTTGTGTCTAAGCAGCTGATATAACTATGCAACGTTAACAAACAATTTTTTATAGACAATTCTATTATTATTCCCAAAATTAAATGGCTTCAAATATTTGATCCAATAATGTACCCAAAAAGTCGACCAAGGGTTTATCCATTGTTGGTAGGACTGATATACATTGCGAAATTTAATCTGAATAAAGATTACCTTTCAAAATATTTGCAGCTGAAACGTTGCTTAACGTATTGTAAAAATCGCAATGAATTGGCAAATATGAAAGAAAACGTTAAATTATGATTTTTATCTCTGAAATGTTTATAAAGTTTTCTTACAACAATTTTATTGTTATACCCACAGAAAAAAATCCAGTGCGGTCTAACATTTGCTACATGTTGACGTCATAATGTTGTAGCAGAAAAACACCTCGCGAGTCAAGATTCAGATATCATTGTTGAAATTATATCAACAAAAACGATACAGCGAATAATTTCAAGCAATTTCATTCCGTCATAATTACTCATTGCGACTCCGCCTCATATGGTTACTGTTATCTTCGGAATTGCAAAAACCTTCACGGACATCAAACACAAATTTTTACCTTCATTAAAACTCTACGAAATATTTATATTAGTAAAAAGAACATTGTATTAATTTTTTGTGAGTACATATTTTATTTAGAGAAACTTTTGAATATAAAAAAATGCAATTATCAATGAAGAAACACTAAAATCAAATTTTTCAAAGATTCTTGTGTTTTTCTTCTCCTTTGCATTGTTAAGATTAGAGAGTAATTTACAAAATGTAATGAAGGATTTCTTAATAAAGGATTAAAAAAAAATTTGCATACTTCTTAATGATTTGGCTTTAGAACGAAGTGACCCTAACTTTTTGTTTAGAACATATATTTTTATTAAGTCGGTTAAAGACGAAAAAGGTCAATTATTATTCGCCGATAAGACAATTGTTCAGAGCCGTTGAAACTGAAACTGAGTAAAGTGAACTTAAAATTAAAAGCGGATTAAGACCATAAGTAATTTATGCAATATCCATCCCACGTGATTCTGTAGCCACCGGGTGTCTCGAAAATGAACACACTGTATAAATTGACCATTAACGGCACAACAGCTGACACGGGCCTTGGGAATTTTGCAAATTGCACTTTAATGTGATATTGAGAAAAGTTCACATTTGATTATTTCAATGAACTCGAGCCGGTTATTTGTGAGATTCTATCTGAATACTTTAACGTTACTCGATAAATTTTCTTAGTACAGATTAATGATAAATCGTTAATATAGAAGACATGCAATCGTTTACAGTATTTAATAAGCAAAATATATTTTTTTATTGTTAATCACGATAATGACTATATTAGTATTCGTCAAATCAATCAAAAAGCTGTTGCTTTATAATTTGTTTGTATGAATACAAATTTCGCTTCTCAATATAATTAACATGTTGAATGATGGTTTTTTTTTTTACAATTTATAATATTTTTCATCACGACGAAACGAAAAGACTGACGCTACGTTCACATGAAGGTAAGTGATACATTTGCATATAACAATGAACCAATTAGAATGTTTACACAGCGTCACATTACAATCGTCGCTATTGCACTTTACTTTGAGACATATTTGTTTTCTTCACTTAGACTTGCCAATTTCCTTAGCTGTTCTTTCATACCACTCTGTCTGGAGTGTGATGACAACTGTGATGAGGTTTTATTTCTATAGTCAGTCTCGTACATAAAAACTCATAAATTTACTTTGATTATCTAGAGATTATCTGAAATGATGGTAAATCAAGATAATTCTTAATTTTATTGATATATTAATGTCTCCATTGAATTCACGAAGAAGATTTACAAAATTCTTATGACGGTTGAATGAACTAGTCTGTAACAATCTAATCAAAGTATTTGAATTAAAATCCTCTTTCAAAATAACTGTTGTGTCAAGAATTGCAATATTATTACAACTTCAATGTAATTTCGCTTCATTGATGTACAAACAAAAATTAAAATACCTTATAGGTGATGATTGGCAGCCGTTCTCGGGTTATGTACATAAACTCCGTCATAAACTTCTGGGGCCTGTTTTATTGTAGTAAGAAATGCAATATCCTTACGCAATAAAGGTAAACTGAGTGTTCTTTGTTGTTTTTCGCCTTTCGCAACTGTAATCATGCGTATGTAAGTGTACGTCAAAAGATACGTTTAATGAGGAACCGAAGAATATTTAACAGAACGGACATATTAAATTTTACTATCAATAAATTATCATGCTAGGTGAACGCATCCATACTGTCCATGCTTATTTCTCTTTAGATCTTATAGGTAAATACTTAAAAGAGATATTTACGTGTACAGAAGTTATAACAAAGTGGATAGGGCGAAAATGTTTGCTTAGTTCAGAATTTGTAAAGATCTAATGATTGTTGAGGTAAGAAGTTGAAATGCTACAACGGAATCATAGGGTTATAAGATATAAAAATCACTTATATAATAACTTTACTTATTTATACATAAATGTTGATTGTTTCCAATATAGAATAATTGAACAATGCTTTCTGTCCGCTATTTATATTACTATTAAATTAAGATATTATTTAAACTAGGGCAGCGCAGAACCGATCGATTTGGAGAACTTTGGAGAAGACTTGTCTAGCAGTGGACATCTACCGGCTGGTGATGATGATAATTTAAAAAAAATGTTGATAGTACTCGGATAATTAACTACCCTTGTCGCCAGTCTTTCATTGGTCTTTATTGAATTCATCGTCCTTTTTCCATTTAAGCTCATCAAGTAATTAGGTAGTTAAGGTTCATTTTCAATGCGCTTATTTTGGCATCAATACAAATCGATTTCGCCATTACAAACATATGAATCTTAACATAACGTTTTCTTTAGTAGATATTGAAAAAAAAATGGTAAACTAGATAACACACATGACAGCTTTGTAGTGAATATATGTTAGATGATAACAACAAGGTTCACGTTACACGTTTTTTTTTAAAATACTGTCGTGCAATATTATGAAGTAGAATGAACGGTTGTAAGAGTTGAGTAACTTATAGTTCAATTGGCTTGTTGTCGCGCCATAAAAACTTAACCGCATTGCTTTGTCTTGCTGAGCTATTTTTAGTTTGTATTCAATTAAAATCAATTGAGCGGCCGAGGGTTGTCATATGTACAATTATGTTATTTAAGAGTAACGACCAACTGAAGGCGGTCTTCGTTCGCCCATAGTGAAATTGCGTTTATTTTGAATTAAGAATGATTTGGGTCCATTGGCCAAGACGTATTAAACAATCGTAAATATTAAAACTTTAGCTTGCTTTTGTTTTTGTTATCTCATCCCCTTGTCTTTCCTCTGCATACATAATAATAATAAGCCATTTAAACAAACTATAATATTAATGATGGTTTTTCACAAGTAAGGAAAAGTTCTTTCATATTATAATCTTTTTTGTTTGATTATTAAGGAGACAAAAAACTAATTTTATCTTATTCGATTATTTTTTTCTTGACAGTAAACTTTACTTAATAAAATAGGCACTTCCGCAATGGGCTCGACCATATTGTAATTGAAAACATTCCTAATTTAATACATGACATATTTAGGACAAACTGTTTATATATAAAATTTTATAGTTTTTAAAATATTAAATAATAAAATACAACACACTTCAGAATTACAATAAGAGAAATTTATATAATTAAATAATTTGTTAAACAAATTTTGTATGGAAAAGTGTATTTTAGCATAAAACAATAAAGGCAAAAGTTATATAACTGCTGGGATAATTTATTACCAAAACGATGATTACATCTTTCTTTCTTTTTTATTTAGACCACATCTACTTATTAGAGAGAACTAAATTATTTCTTATGACAGTACAGGAAGATTATCATAAAGTCTATTATTATCGACAATCGAAAATTTCAATGATAAACTTGTCAATACTGTTAATAGACTACTAAAAAGCATTAATTTATTTATAAATAATTTTATTATGGTCTATCTACCATAAGAAAATAAAATTATTTGTGAACAAAATCTAAAGCTCTGAGTAATCTAGTTATAGTACAAAAACTTTGTGACCTTGATGATGAAGAAGTATCAAGGCATTTCACAATAATCTTGGAGAATAAAATTTTATATCTCCTTTAAAAGAAAGGAAGAAATTTTAAAATTTACGCGTATTTTTTTTTTCGTAACATCACCGTCGATTATGTATTTTATTTGAGACTTCTTTCACACGTAAGCAGAAATTATCATCCACACAGCATCTGCCTGTGCGTGATTCGGATCGAATCACCCGCAAGCGAAATATCTCGAACAATACTATCGTTCAATCTGTTGCACGATATGCGTAAATAATTTTTGGTGTTAAATTTAAACACATCAATCACAATCTGCCAAAACACGATAATTACAGCATCTGAATGATAGCCGTGACGAGTTACCCGCAACACTTCTAATGACAGGCTCGATATCTCTTTAAACGGGCCGTTCACAAGGAAAACTTTGAATAACGACTTCAAAGACTGACATTTTGAATTACTTAATTACACGGAATGTATGCTACGATTTTATATCAACCACTGATATGTAACAGTGAAAACATTGTAAATATTTTTAAATACACTACTAAGAAATACTTTTTCTTATAGAATAAATCTAATCCATAAACTGAGTGGTACAAGATATGTATATTAATACTAGCGATAGTAAAAAACTAAACTTTGTTAATCCACTTTAAGTGTACTACGTTTATTCAAAGTACAAGATTATTATTAATTTAGCAGAATTATTTTGTTTTTAATATATTTATAATTTAATAACGCATTTATAATATTTATCTACTTTTTACAATTGCACGATACTGCACCTATACTTTTGCTCTTTTTTCAATCCCAAGGTAGGTTGGGAGAGAATGACATTTGGCATTAAATCCGTTTTCTTGTACATTTTTTTTTGTGCAAATAAAGTCTTTAAATAAAAAAATAAATATATATAATGTTCATACCACCTAAACCATGCGATCTAAGGATGTCTATAAAAACACAAAAGTAGTTAAAAAAAGTAACATATCTTGTGGGATACATTAATAGATTAACTATGATTCAACTGTAAAATATATAATATATATTTAATAACAAAAAATGCATTCAAAATAAAAAAAAATACAAAGAATGAAGATTAATATTTAGCTGAGAGAAATAGGTAATCGTTAGTAATGAATATAAAATGTAATCTTCATTACATAACGTGCTTTTTTTAAAAAAAAAGGCCTGCGTAGGAAATGATTGGTTATATAGTCTATTGAATATATAGGGTGGCGCAAAAATAACCTTATAAAAAGTACCTTATTACCTGTGTTATAAGGTACTTTTTATAAGGTTATTTTTGCGCCACCCTATATATAGATAATTGTCAATTTACAAAATTAGATAGATAAATTTTGTAACATTTCCTCCATACGTCTGAACTGATGGTAACTCTAATATCAAATGTCTTTCATGCCACGATCTTAACAAAGTTTTCTATATTAAATAAAATAATACGCTTATCTATAGCTCTTGACAATTTTTTTAAAGATTTTATTCTTAAAGTTGCATCATCGTTTACGATTAAAGAATTATGTAGAAAGGCTATTCATGTAGTTGAAGTGTATCTGTTAATTCGCAATGCCATCTTCGAATCATTTCTGTAATAAATATTAGCAGTTCGGTAGAGAAAGACAAAGGTCGGGGATTGTTTTGATAAATTTACAACTCTCGTACTTTTCGTTAAACGCCCTATAATTTATACAATAATTGTATCTTTAAATGGTTCCTATATGGACAGTCCAGCGCTTGTTATGACTGGGGCGGAGTTAAATAATTTATGAAAGGAAAAAGTATTTATTACCAACATTTTATTTAAGAGCATTTCTTTATCATTGTAAGAAGTCAACCATTTTTCGATTCACAAAGGCAGAACTACCTTTTAAGTTCATCCCTTGAATTGTTATTTCTTTCGCTTGACAGTTGTGATATCTATTTTTAGAAGGATTCTTTTATAATTTTTAAAGTAAATCATTACAGATACCGTTATTTATTCTATAAAAATGAAAACGAATTAAGTAATCATTAAGCAAGTTTAAGGGCTTATAAATATATCAATAATGCAGGACGTGTACATAAGCGATATTGATTTGTAGAGTAATAAAATAGATGGCAAATCGTGATATTAATATAGGTTTAGTATGTAATAAAAGTTAAAGGTACTATAGCAAGTCATAAAAGAAATCAAAGGTAACCGCTTATTAAGTTGGTTTTTAAATTGTCATAAAACTTGTTTACTATACTATACACAATATGTCGTAAAAGATTTCGTTTATAATTTTTGAAGAAAATGCAATAGTGTTCTCCGATAGTTAAATTTTTGTTGGGTAGAAGAAATGTAACTCCTTATATTTATTTTATTATTATAACCAAAATAATAATACAAGATTGTTCTAAAGTATTACAACAACTCTAACGAGAAAGAAAATCTTGGAAAATGAAATTAGGTAAAAATTGATAATCATATTACGTGAGGGTTATTGTAAGTAAAAATAATGATCGAAAGGGTTTCAACAATCAGATAATTATGGTTTTTTGGACATATGAATTTTAAGACCTCTGTTTCGTCTGAGGGTTAAAGAGTCAATTTCGAATTACTCCGTGGTGCAGTGTCCAACCGTTAGTCTTGTGAAATGGAGGTCATTAGTTCGATACCGGAGATAAATGTTGTAGAGTTTGGTTGGTAGTATTGAGATATCATATTGCGGTTAAGTTTTAGTCTACGGTAGAGAATAAAATTAATTGGAAAATATAGCTCTTTTTTAAGGATAAGTTAATAATCTTCTAAAAAGAGATAAAACAATAAACTTAATTTGCCATTTCTGCTTGTTTAATTGCATTGAGAGTTATACAGTTATTACAGCAGATCACCTTCATTAATCACAAGGAAACTCTTTGTTTAAATTCTTAGACGTTATATTTCCAGAAAGATTACACAAATCGCTCGCAATGGATAAGGTAATTGAAAGTGACAACGAAAACATATTTGCATGGCGCATAAAATTCAAAAGGATAATAAAGTGCAATAATAAGCTGATAATGTGGACAATATTGAAATAAAACGGAGTACTGCGCTATTGGTCAAGGCCCCACTAACCGGCACTGAACTGACAAGTTTCCAGCCACAGGTAACACACGTAATTAGAGACAAACCTATGACACAACAGTGTAAAAGCTAAAAATAAAGCTGCTACTAGTTTATAGTTAAGTTATAACTATTTAACACAGTTTTTTTTTAAATAACACATTTTTAATTTAAGCGCAGACACAAGTATGTTTCTACAAATACAAAGACGAATTTCTTCGATATGAAACAGTTTAAAAACATAACTTCAGTATAAATTTAAGAATTTAATAACGTATACCCCTCTCCAGTAATTTCACCACCTACAAAGCTCTTCTCATCTTAACACAGTAATGACTTTCTGCTCATCTTCCCCGTGTATACTTTAACATTGTTAAATTGCACTCCTCTTTGTACGCCGTGTTAAATATGAAAAAAATTTATAAATAAAACGATAAAATTGCAGAAAGTCTTACAGCCACAAAATTAAGGAACCCTTAATATAAAAACAAAAACATTTACTTAACACTGCTTAGATTCAAGAAGAAAAGTGTTTTGTTTGTATTCTCTAGAATGCATTAATATAAAAACGATTGGAATGAAATACTTTTTCAAGTTGGATATCAAGGATATTTAAAAACATTTCAGGATACACTCACATGGACCTTTAACCTTCGCAAAACAAAAACGATTTCACGACTCTCACCAAATCTGTCTCGTAAACTTATCTCGTTCAAGTGTCCGCAATGCATTAGCTTAAATCTTGCCCACCCATTAAAGTAACATTTTCCATGTGAAGTTTTAAATTGTTATCGACCATTTAAAGGAACTGCTGAAGAATTTTTACATTGATGATTCAGTAATTTATTGTTGTTATCTAAAAAAGATTTCACTTCAAGTAATGAAGATTGATGGTAATGTATGAACAGGCTTTGATTTCAGAATTCCGATTATTCGTAACGTCAGTTACAATTCAAGGTAATCTTTATTGCAACTGAAGGTTTAAGGGTTCCCACATAACAACTCACGGTATTCAATTTAAGCCCACCTTACCTGCTCGTGGTGCTACCTGCTAATCAACAAACGAGGTTCTGGCTCCCATCATCGCAATGGACCAGCGTGGTGGCAAATGGTCCAAATCCTCCATATGAATCCCATTTTATCGCTTATTACCACACAATAGAAAACATGAAATATCGGTATATTTACGAGTACGAGTTCTACCGTGGCACCAATGCTGCAGGAACAGCTCGAAGGATTAATGATGTGTACGACGCTGGTGTCGCAAAAGCAAGCACGGTACGGTTTTTGTTTCAACGTTTTCGTTCTGGAAATTTCGACCTTCAGAACCGAACCCGTGGACGGCCGGAGACCAAAGTGGAAATTAAAGGCTTTTGTGGAAGCGGATCCATCACAAAGCACTTCAGAGATAACTGCAGGCTTCTGAGTAATTGATAAAACTGTATTAATCCACTTGAAGCAAGTCGGGAAAGTAAAAAAACTTGAACGATGGGTACCTCAGGAATTGAGTGAATCCAACTTACAAACACGCGTCGACTGCTGTGTTACTTTGCTCAACCGACACAATAATAAAGGGATTTTAAATCGAATTATTACTTGTGATGAAAAGTGGATACTGTACGATAATCGGAAGCGCTCGTCGCAATGGCTCAACTCTGGAGACCCAGCCAAATCCTGCTCTAAACGAAAATTGACTTAGAAAAAGTTTCTTGTGAGTGTTTGGTGGACTAGCGCCGGTGTCGTTCACTGCAGCTTTCTAAAATCTGGCCAAACGATTACGGCAAATATCTATCGTCAGCAACTGCAAACTATGAAAGAAGAACTAGCTGCTAAACAATCGAGAATGGTCAATCGCTTTAGGCCACTGCTGCTTCACGACAACGCAAGACTACACACTGCACAACAAGCAACCACTAAATTAGATGAGCTACAATTGGAATGTCTGCGACATCCACCGTACTCCCCGGACCTTGCCCCAACAGATGACCATTTTTTCCGGAATTTGGACAATTTCTTACAAGGAAAAATATTCAACTCTGGCAGTCCAAACCGCCTACAAAGAGTTAATTGATTCTCGCTCCCATGGTTTTTTTTTGTGAAGGGATCATTGAACTACCTCCTTTCCAGCCAATTTACGTCCCCATTCTTGGGGCACAGGCCTACCCTCAATATGAGGGCGATGGAGCCATAGTCACCACGCGGGCTCAATGCGGATTGATGAACTAGCCCTATGAGATGACAAAAGTGCACAGATAACAACTGTGCATACCTTGAGTAATTAAATATATTTTACAAAAAAAAATTGCTTTATATTCCTCCCGTACAAAACGCCATTTTCATATGTAAAGACCTAATATTTCCATTCACTGTAAAATAAAAAAAAGTATATGTATTGCATTACACAAAAAGTACTAGTGGTAGGTCTCTGTTGCCAGGGGCAGTCTAGGTAGGTACCACCGTAGCGCTTGTTTCTATCGCCAAATAATAGTGTGCAAACATTACTGTGTTCCGGTTTGAAGAGCTCTGTAGCTAGTGAAATTATTGGAGTAACGTGAATTAATATCTTATGTCTCAGGCGACGAGCGCAATGCGGTGCAGTATATATCATCCTAACTAGCACCTAATTATGGGCAGGCGTATGACTTACCATCATATAGTCCCGCTCGTATCTTAATTAAATAACAAAAAAATCGAAAATTAAGGATGTAGACTAAATACCATAGACTGTGCTTTGTGGAATATATTACAAGGCACCCATGTACATCAGTGGACGTACGTCGGTTAAAGTAATGATGATGAAACTAGACTATATTTATGTTAAGCTAATTTTTTTTTATAAATAATAATATATTGTTGATACGTTATCATTTATCCCAGTTTTCAGAGGTTAAACGTATTGTATTAAGTGTTAAAAAGACAATGCACAGTTTAGTGCAGGCATCGGGCTGTCGTTTAGCAAGTGGAGCGTAATTGAAACCGCGTGATATCGATACTTGGGACGAGTGTACGTACGCGATGCACTCACACAAGCGTCACATTGGTGTGCTTACGGCGCTATATTAATTGGTTGAAGAGACACGAATACTGTTTCCCGCTTACACTTCACTTAAACAGTAATCCCTCCCTATAACGCAGTATATATCAGTTCCGCGTTATAGGAAAACGTGTTATATGCAAATTATTCACGTTTAACTTTGCGCGGGTTTAAATTGAATATTAAGAGGAAACTTTGTTATAAAAAAAAATTGATCTGTTTTATTAAAAATAAACTAAGAACATTTTGAATAAAACTATCCTATGTATGTAAAAAACAGTAAATTTTAACTAACCCAAATAATTCCAAAACTAGAAATATAATGCGGTGAATCTGCGCGTTATATGGGGGAAAACACGTGTTATATGGGGGACATGACATCACGCAATATAAAAAAGCGTTATACGAATACTGTGTTATAGGAATAATTATCGTGTTACTATCCAACTCTTCACTTCCAGTTTTGTAATACAGGCTGCATTAGAATCTTTCTATACTTCTTTATATACTTCCATTTGTGAAATTATTTACATATTTATGAACCTATTATTTTAAGTTACATGGTCAAATCTACGAGCCTTATGGTTCGAAGATGCTGTGAAAATCGTCAAGACGACAAACAGCATAAACATCATACGATACAAACCTAAATTCCGTGTGAAGTCCCACATTAGCTGATAGCTTAGTTCGTTAGACAAGGGTTTTATCCCTGCAGAGTTACAGCTTCTTGTAAACCATAACCACATGAAGCAACTAACATCTTCCACAAATGATCACTATGGTGCACATGTGACTAACCTGCACCTGGCCAACATGGTGGATAAATAGCTACGACGTTCAACTATTTTGACTTTATAGATTACAGTATTTTACACTACAATCTATAAATAATAACTTATATATATTAAATAAAACCATATTCCTTATTCTTTCAGGCAATGACATATTTCCGACAAAATATTAACGTAAGAAAATATAAAAAAAATTTATTAAAACCATTCTGGGTTACATCGGCTATGTTTGAAAAAATTATTAAGCGATGTCATTTTATCTTACTTTATACTTTTTCAAGTAGAGTTTATAAATTGATACTACAAAATTAAGCTGTTAATAAACACACCTTTCCATATAACTTACGATCGCATGATCAAGATACGGGAGGTGTTAACGTTTCTTGTGGACAGTTGTCGTAAAATTTAACAAAATATTCGTTTTCTTTTAAAGGGGGGAAGTTGATTCCTTTAAAAAGTAAGAATGAATTTTGTACGTACCTAAAAACCTCGTTTCTTTTGAGACGAATATCATTAGTTTAATCAAATCACTAGAGGAGTCAAGGCAACGGAATAGTCTTCAATAATTCTCTACAATAATTAACGTTACCTTTTTTTAAATTTATTCATTAAAAATAATCAAAATACGATAATAAATAACATTAACAACACTAAAACCTGTTCAGTTTATTTGTGCATTAAACTCGTCACGTCTTACCTCCGATCCGTTGGCTAATTTAGTAATATATGATAATTAGGTTATTACATGATTTATGAAATACAAAAAAAAATTGGATTTCTTCTAAAAATAATTCGCTTAAATCAGTAAGTTACAAATCCTGTTTGTTTACAAATTATAAATATTATCATATTTGTGATAAAAACGCATATATTGAGTTTGAACTCCTTACTTATAGGTATCATATTTAGATATAATAAATTAATGTTAACTAAAACAATTAACTAACATTGTAATATAGTAAAATTTTTTACTATATTACAATGTCTAATTAAATCTTTTTCATATTTTTTTTTGATATAATTTTGCTTTCTTAGCAAAAACATGCGATTGAACTAGCGAAGGCATTGCCCTCATAACCTTCACGAAGGAGATTTAACACATTGATGATATCTTCACGGGCTAACACTTTATTCTTCATCAAACTAGATAAAGACGATTATCACAAATTACCAGGATTATTAATAGCCTCGAAGTGTTTTGTTTTCATTCCCCATAACTCAAAAATTCACCTTATCACTTTTCGGTCATCAACCATCAATATAACTTTATATTTATGTGAGAAAAATCGCAAATATTTTTTATAAGAAAAATGATTGCGATAAAACATCGATACCTCCTAAAGTCTAACGATTTTAGAAAAGTTCAAGTGTTAAGATACAGATAAAATACTTAAACAAAATAATATTTTAAAAAATCTTTGTTCTTTATCGAACAATGATTTTTCTGTGTAGATTCTGTATTGGCGTGATAAAACATTCCTAGCAGTTATTTATAGACGGCCTCCTTATTAACACAAGTTCGTCGTATTTTACAGGAAAATGTCTGAATTAAAGTCATTCCTATAGTGCTTATGTTTAAAGTTTTCTTTTAAGACAGACGCTTAAGATACGTTTGAGACAACGAAAGAGATTCATTGTGCGTATTGGCGTTCCACAAAGGTTGTCCTGAAAAACCACTAGAAGATGAAGCTCAATGTATTAATGTAAAAAAATACTCAATATTAATTAGGCGTACTGTCTCAGAGATAATTTACGATAAACAATTCCGTTTAGAATCAAAGCTTGGGATCATCAACTTTAAAGTATTATCAAAATCTTATTAATCTGTCTGTCTATGATAACATGATACCGTTGGATATCGCAATTGGCGATACTCGAAATTTTAAAAATACTCTAATTTCACCGAAGTTGCGAGCAAATATGTTCTATCTAATCAGTTTGATAAAGTCCATTACCCTTGAATGCTATGGTCAATGAACATCAACGCATGAATTGTTACATTCTCTCATCATCAACACAATATTCCTACTGCTAGGACTCGTGTTATTGACCAAGTGCAAGTTGGAGGATGTCGTATATCCATGAGAGCTGTATATTTTGGAACATGTTGGTTTCCTCGCGTTGTCTCCTTCACCGGGAGATCAATGGGAATCGAACCGGCGCTTTCTTATGTGGTATAGCACATATAACCGCATTTACAAACTAAGCCATCATCGCTTCACGTTTTACAATCCTTCAGCCGTATGTAATTACATCCGTTTTGTTCAATCGTCAAGAATATTATATTCTAGAATTATCTGATGTTCTAAAACTAATCTATATAAGACTAGTAATTAAATCCATGCTTTAATGGAACCTGATATTATATCAAACCGGAAATAGAAATAAGACTAATATGGCATATTACTAAAAATAAAACTCTAAAGCAATATGGATGAACATTAAGAAGATGTAAGAAAGTTAAAATGTTTTTTAAAAATATTAGATAATATTTCATCAATTCAAATAAAAAAAAGGCGCAAAGAAATTTTAATAACATGTAAGGTAAATAACACGTTAAAAAAATGAGGAATCTTAAGACAAGTTTATGAGTAAAGAGTTCATTCTCAGAAAAAGATATTTTCATCAAAATTATGAAAGACAAAGTGACTGTGTAGAACAAAACGATTAAGGTAATCTTCGGCAGTAGACTTTCACTCAAAACAAAAAGGAGGTAATAGGAATATGTTTTATTATAAATCTGACCCCTAATGGACGTCTACAATGTTATATATATTTTTTTGTATACTATTATCAATGGTTTTTTATTATTTTTCTACATTTTAACTCTTCCATCAAACTTCTACTAATGTTACAAGATTTCATCATGTACTGACTATTGTTTCTAAATACAGTCAGTTACTTAAAATTTTTTTAATTGTACTAAATTTATTAAAAATATAATACTAAAGAAAAATGTATTTGCTATAATAAACACTTCGTGAAATTTAAAACATTTTAGCAAGCAATAAAACTGTCTATGCTTACCTAATGCACTAGAAAATGAGAATCTCGCCTGAAATCGAAATTCAGGCACTTAAAAGCACTTTAATCCGTATCAGGCTTATTTACATTAGATTCACCGAAAACTTTGGTTACTAATATACAATTATTGAAAGTATCGTGGTATGCTCGAGTTTTTTTTTTAATGTTAGGGATCAAAGACGAGCGCACGTGACAGACGCGGGTGAACAATAAATTTATATCGTGCCGGCGACTCTGAACGCAGAACGCCAGATTTACTAGTTCCAACCACTTCAGACGCGGCGCGAACGACAGGAGATAAGCGTGGATTGTACGACTAATGACGAAATTATCCGATTTAACTGTCTCTAAGGCGTAGAAGCGGACCACCTTGTTACACGGAGGTTCTAAGTACGATTCACGGTATATCGAAACCGCATTTTTTATTGTTTTCGGAGGGCGAAATCTTCGAAAGATATCCTGCATCTGCAGAGAGGTCTGTAAGATTGTTACTCATTAAAACTCCCCTCGATAGACTATATCTGTGCATTCGGAGATGCTTGGGGATCTCTTGCAGAACGTACCGGTACCCCTCTATACTTTGTATTAGAACGCCTCAAAGGAAATGCCCCATGCGGATTCGCTTGTTGAGCGATAATAGACCAGACCCTCGAGGCTCGCGCAACGACTACACCCTTTTAGTCGCCTTCTGCGACTGGCAGGGCTTACCCGAGTCCTATTCTTACTAGCACGAGACTACTGGGCCAAGATAAATACAACTCTCATGTTGAACTATCGCCATAAAAGCACCGTTGTTCCAGCTATCAACATGCTTATATACTTGGTGCATATTTACAAGCAGAGTATTTAACTTAATTAAAATTTAACGTCGTTCGAAATTGAGTTCAAGTCTTAATTTATAATAGTACAATGAAAAAAATACGAAAAGCTATTGCTTCTGCCGACAGATCTTTCCCCAACGGTGCTTTACGTTATTCACGAGTCTATTTTCGTTTACGTCATTAGTCTTACGCATTATAAACATCCGGTTGATTTATTACTGTAAACCTCTTTACACAAAACAAAAATCTAAAAAATCTTGAAAACATTAAAAAATCAAAAAATCCTTAATTTTTATTTTATTGCAGTTCTTCATATTGCTTTTGTTTCACGCATAAAGATGGAGTATTATGAAAATATTAGATACAATGGTTTTAAGTTGATGTAACTCATTCGATTATAATGAATATTTTAACAATAAAACTTAGTTAAGTAAAAACAAATATAATTCATGACTCATATTTTAATCGCATTAATGTTTACGCAACTAAAACATGGGAACTTTATTTTGGAGTTACAATGCAAACGTAAATTCATGTGATCCAATCTCACGTCAGGAAGTGACCATAATTGATGTTATCTAATAACATTGTTAGTATTATTTAAGTTTTACGTTTTGTTTATTAATATAGAAACGGGTGAAAAATTATTCGAGAAATTGCAAAATTAGTCCAATATTTGACCCGTACAGAAAATTCAAAATTTCGTTTCTTCTTATGTACTTTAGATTTATTTTAATATACAAATAATTTTTTTTATTCTAAATAAATATGTCATTTATTAACCATCACTATATATAAATGTCAAACGATTACAAATTATCTGTAGAATATTTTGATATTCTATGATGAAGACCGACAAGATGAAAAAGATATAAATATTACATTTTTATCCAACAACGTAAAAGACTCATAATTCGATATGGATGTTTTATTTTATATATATAAACTGATTATTCTAGATCTAAGAATAATTCTTAGAAATTAATTCACAAAAAATTTGTAAAATGTTAAATTCTTCGAAAAATTTGTCATTACTGTAGATGATTGATATTGCACCTGTTGAAAGTTGTTTTTGAGTTTCTTTCATAGCTCCAGATCAATTTATAGTTAATATAAATAAAATTATAATGCATACATATTCAACAGTCATTACGTTTACATGTTGTCCTATTTAAATAACAAATATTTTGTGAGAAATATTTGTTATTTACTTTTTCTCACAAATTTTCTCACAAAATTTTAAATTCCTCTCATTTAAATGTACTTTAATCAATCAATTACTGTGTTTACATGCATTATTTGTATTATTACAGATAGTATAACATAATTCATTGATGTATTTTGATAATGTAAGATTTAAGTAAAGCAGTCTAGAGATAAGACATTTGTAGCTTGCTATTGGTGTATATCATTTGTTCAATGAAAAAGTTTATTACTTGTACTTATGTACTTATAAGCCGTAAAACATTGATAAATTTCGTTTCAAACACGGCTATTTACACATTGCGCAATTGGTATTGAATTCAAATATTTAAATTTTAATGATTTAAGACTATTTAAAATGACTTCCTGCATGAAACGTCAGTCTTGAAATTTACGATTAAATTAATTATATAAACTAACTGTACTTTATAATATACTATCTGTTCCTCGCTTGTTTGCTGACCGTAACACTCCTGCCTTTTGGGAACAAATTAAGTAAAATCCAGTCTTATCTGACCTTTAAATGGCGGAACAATATTTCCACCAAATTTTGTGTTTACATCTAAAAGTTTCCGCGATCTCGTCATGAGTCAGTGAATCTTTGGATGTCTTCTATATACATAAATATATTTTTAATTTTATGTTTATATATACATATATTTTACTTTTATAGTTGTATATATACAACTATAAAATAAACAAAATACCTAAAATCAAATTTCGTTTGTTTTTTCTTAAAAATTTTTAATTTAAACAAATTAATCGCGCTCGTCGTTTTAGGACGCTTACGTTATTACGTGTTAAAGTTCGTCATCATGATGTTTATTTACTGTTTAACAGCTGAAATTGTAAATACACGATATTACTTATTTTATATCGAGATAGAAAGTGATGTTAAATTTATACCAATCCTTAGAAACAAATAGTTTACGTCTATTCGCTTACTGTTTTGACTTGCGCCCTTGGATTGTCTATCGAATGGTCTACAACGGCATCTCTTAAGTAGCTCGTGCTTGTATCAATGCATTTACGCAAGCGAGGTCGTCAGTCTAGCACATTTTGTGACAACACCGGTAGCTCAGTGTAAAAAAAAGGTCAACCCTAAAAAGCAATCGCCGGAGCATAACTTCTTCCGTAGACAGTTAATTAGACCTTTACCACCAACTATTCACGGGCTTCTTATTTTTTCAGTTGATAAAAAAATATGTTTTTTTTTTGTACTGTCAAACTTAAATTAAAAGTAAAATATTATTTATAGAGCCATCTAGCGTCAAGTGGCAAAACATCAGAGAAGTAATGTTATTAATAGCATCAAATATAGAGGGCACTTTAATACATGAAATATTTTTTCATGTTAAAAAATATTTCTTAATGTATCACGCGATTAATTTTAAATAAACATTCGAGTTTATTAATAATTATGTTTTGAAATGAAGACAAGAAGGATAACGAATATTTCTCTTCAAATTATTTTTAATACTACTTAATGTATATAGGCTTTATGAATAAAAGTATATTTTACAACAATATACAAAAAATTGGGCATTTTTCCGTTAGCTGGATGGGAAATCAATTAAATTAATAAGACAACAACAACGTATGTCTCATCGTTAAGTATAATGTTTCTGATTTCATTACATATTCTGATACTATTAACGTCTATTAAATAACATTAAGAAAGTTTTACAGATGTTCATGCGTTATAATACATCAGAAGGAATATTTTAACCGCAATGTTAATGTCCTCATGTTTATACAGTACAAGGCGCTCTCAGATGCCATGTTAATGATAAGCAAACATTAAATTGCTAATAACAGTATTTAGAGCAGACTTGAAACAAGTTCGATGATCGTTTGTCGACTTTTGAGTAATTCTTAATTAACAAAAAAAAAAATGTTACATTTGTAAATACGAAGACAAAGTTAAAAAGTAAAGCCAATATGGGATACAAGTTTGACTTCTTACCTCTCAATAAACTAATACTTTTACACCATTAGAAAGGGGTACCATACTATATTAATAGAAGAAGTTGTACTTATTATTCGCGTTTAATATGTCATAAATAAAGATATTTAATAATTAAAATAATTATATAATGTTATGTAGTCTTATCATTGTATAAATTTATCACGAGTCCACAGTCAATTTGGTACCATAAATATCTTATGAAAAGATATCGATAGAAATAACATTCTTTACATAGTCACAAAATATTACGAAAATAATTTATTTACCGGTGGTAGGTCTCTGTGGCACTAACCTACCTAGACCATCTCCGGCAATAGAGACTTACCGCCAATTAAAAAAATAAACACTACAAGCATATCATCGTCATCATCATTTCAATTAGTTAGCTGCTGAACATAGGTATCCCAAACTAATTAGAAACACAAAGAAGTGAATCGTCTATAGTTTTTTTTTTAAATCCTTATAATTATTAGAATCGTGAAATTTATCTCCTCTTAAATAAATCAAATAACCTCTCATAAGGAGAGTGTCATAACTATTTACATATCATTCCGGCCAAGTGCATGCCGGTATTAGAGAATATTAATAATTATGTTTAATAACTAATTTAATATATTAAATAAATGTGTAAAAACAGTTATTAATTTGGAATTTACATATGAATGACTCAATCTACTTGATGAGTTAACGTTTGAGGAAAGCAGAACTTGTATCAATATTACTTACATCAGTGCCTGAAGCTCCTTCATTATAAGGTATAAGGCCAAGAGCACGCGGGGCATGATTCGGCCGGAACAATGTTTCGGACAAACGAGATTCCGGCTGAACCGGTTGTACCGGACATTCCCTGATAATGATAACGCAATTATGAGATGCGTAGTTCAGACTCGTATTACGCGATATAACTTCAACAGACGCATATAATTGTGTGTTAAAACTTGTTTAAGTTACCTTTTTCTTAAAACTTTTCTTTATGTTTTAAATAGCATTTTATCTTTGTGTCACTTTGATGTGATCATTAAAAGAAAAGCGTAGAGATCTAGAATAGTTCGCTTTACTATCAAAAATTACATCGCTGCTTACCATCAGGTGGGGTCATAGGTGGGGTCATAGCTAAGTGCCAATCCATATGCTATAAAAAAAATGTTAAGTTACATAAATATGAAATACGAGTGTTAAGTGGATAGAACTGTAATAAATCGACGTTTTTGTAATCATATTTCAAAATAAAAATGTTTAATCCAGTTTTGATACTTGGTTAATACTTTCAAGTGTTAAATTTTGTATTAAAAAAAAATTACTGGTTACTTACACAAAAATTTTACTCAGCATTGAAACACATTATTGCATCATTATTCAAAGTTTATGCTTTGAATCTTATAAATATATATATATACAGAAAATCACTGACTCATCACGAGATCCCAGAAACTGTTAGATGTATACTCAAAATTTGGTAAAGATTTTATTTAGAGATTACTAAGAATGGAGTTTACAAAATTCCTTCTCTAAAGGGAGTTGCGAGGGTGTTAATAACGGGCCCTGGGATGACGGGTTGCCGCCGGGTGAGAATATTTCTGACAGATTTCACTCACGGCACTCTCTTTATATTCCCTGAATGTCCTAAAACTACAAACGATCGCAATAATTTTTGTAACAATGTCTTCTTTTTAATTATCCCTAATTAACATCGATAACTTATGAGCTCTGAAGTAGACGATGACCTTTAAAGCCAGAGAATGTCATTATAAATTTCTTGATGAATGTTTGTCTTAAATTATTTAGTCGTTAATTTGTACCTTGCGCCTATATCGAGGCGGGGGTAAACGTTCGTGTACTGCTCCTTCAATAACTCTTTAATTTTCGGTCCCAATAAAAATACCAATAGCTCTAATTAAATGAAAGATATTTTCGCTTCAATAAAAACATTTCTTATCGCTCAAATTAATATAAAGCTCGGAATTTATGGAAGCTGGAATCAAGTTTTTCCTCAATACGTGTAGGGTTGACACATTCATGAGTAATGCTGCGGTCTCTCACCTGTTAATCAATGTTTTATTATAAATACCCGCAGTGCCCGAATTGCATGAGGATACGAGACGGTATGTCGTGAAACGTTAATGATATTATGGCGGTGAAAAAAAAAAATCGGATTTTATTTTTTTCAAGTAATTTTAAATTATCACAGGCACCCGTAATTCCCCGCCTACAGAGGAAAACATCTCTTAAGTGTTCTTTAAGTTTTATCTGTCAAAGGTACATTTTTACGTTTCTCTTTTTATATATATATATATATATATTTAGCTTGACTCAATAAGAAATTGGTTTATGCTTATCGATATAAAGTTGGACATAACTTTTTTAATAAGTTGCAAAATGAAAATTAAAGAGAAGACATGAACAAGACGCTCACTTTGTGATCATAAAATAAGTAAGTAAATATTTAAACCACATCACAGTTAAACATGGGGTGTTTTAGATCAGAAAATAGTAAATTTTATTTTGCTTGATGGCAGATGTCAGACCTTAAACGTGTTAAACGAGTTCCCAACCGTATGCACTGCAGTGTATGTAATCCTATCTGATAATTATTCTAATTCTTTTTAATAATCATTATCATCATCAGCTGATAGACATCTACTACTGGACATAGACCTCAACAAAACATTTCCACTCCGATCGATACTGCGATACCCGCATTCGATTGCTTCTCGCACTATCATCATATCGTTGATATACCTTATCGGGGATCTACCAGCACTACGTCTGTCAGTACCCATCCATCTCAGAAATTTACTACCCCATTGGTCGTCAGTGCTTCGAACAACATGGTTTACCCATTGCCACATAAGTCTAGCAATCTTTTATCCTACGTCGACGACGTTGTTTCTTTACGGAATCTCTTCTTTCCTGATTCGATCGCGAAGAGAAACTCCGAGCATGTCCATTTCCTTTTCTCTTTTAGCGAATAAACCACTTAAACTTTTTCACGATCAACCTCTTGTTTATCTCATCGCTGTATCTTTTATTTCTCTTTCAACCTATCTATTATTTACAGCTACGACAGGTTCAGATTTCGTGGATCCGGTATCCACAGACTAATTTATCTTTTTTCCGTCTGACCTTTCTGTACAATTTATTAAATGCCAATAAAATGTCGCGAATTCAACACAAGTCTGTTAAAGTCATAAAATTAAGTCTCAATAAAAACCACTAAGATCAATAACCCATTGTGAGTCAAAAACTTTTTTGTTTTCAATATGTCACAAAGTATTGTTGATATACTGTAACAGTATATCTGATAGACTTTTTTGTAATAAGTTTTTATTCACTTTGTACGTTTTTTATTAACAATGTACTAGTTGTCTTCATATACGAAGTCATGAAAATCTTAATAATTTCTTCGTTTGGGATTTCTTAAGAGAATCCGTAAAATAATTTATATCATCGATCTCAAGTTAATTGGAACTATAAAAAACATTAATAAATAGACAAATTCTTCTAACGTTTCCTAAAATTGTAACATTTATCAACAAGTTGTATTAAATTATTATTGTCGATGGGTTAACAGAATTTATCAACGGTAAACAAGTTGTTTATACATAATACTTAACAAGTTATTTTACTACTAAGGAGTACAGTCCATGAGTAATAGAACCTCTGCATTCTCTTTAGAAACGTTAATGTTAATAGATCAAAGGAGCCATTTATATCAGATGCATAATATGTATGCTCGTGTATGTCTGACTTTAAACCGGATATGGTTAAAATTAAACATATTACTGATATTATTATGACGGATCAAGCACTCTTGTCTCTTAAATATTATATTACATCTAATTAAAGATGAAATCCTCTTGAAATGGTATGTTTAGATACAACACGTAATATAGAGAATGAGCTGTTCTCCGCCCACTTTGCTGGCTGTAAAATAGAATTAGATTTGAAATTGGTCTGAAATATTCTCTCAACCCCCGAAACCCTTCCCGTTATTAACACTCCTGCAACCCTTTTGGGAGTAAGATTTTGTACTGACCAATACTTGGTAAAAGGACTATTCTTACCAAATTTCTCTAGACCTTATTTATTTACGGTTTCAGAGATATCGTGGTCTCTACATACGTGGAAACCTCTTTTGACCTGTAGTCTCGGGCTATTAAGAATAGGACTAAGGTAAGCCATGCCTGTTTTAGGAGGTTACTAAAAGAGTTTTCGGGTTCGTGGGCTTTGAAAATAGGGGTCCTCATTGTCCACTAAACGAGTCCGGCATGAAAGACAAGTACGCCACCTTGTTTTCCCCCAACACTAGGGTATGTTTTTAGAAGATTTTCTTCCCGGTAACAAATAAAGAAAACTGGAAATCTGTAATTCTCTCACTTTTCCTTATTTTATGTTGGTTTGAAGCGATCTAAGATTGTCCAAATAATTTTCCTTGTACAATCTTAAAAGTTATTGATAGTGTTAATAATTGTCAGGTTTGAAAATAATAAAGATTAACATAAGGAATGTTAATAAATATTTAGAGATACATAAAAAACATATTAATGGATTTTTAATATGTAAATAGCTAAATGAGTTACTTTTTTTCGCGAGAATTAATCATAAAGGTAAGGGCATTAAAAATTATATTACACTTTCGGAAGGACGAGTATTTGACCTTAGAGCTGCATATTGTATGTATTCCATCGGACAAAGACCGGGCGAATATAATAGGATGTAAAAGGACAGACAAGTCGTGTGTGCTATTTTTGGTTACGACATCTAAAATGAGGACACAAAACTCCTTTAAGCATTAATACAGCATTGCTAAGATCGTCATCTTTACTATATATGACGAAGAACAGTAAAACATTTAGTATGCTATATCTAATTACGTAATGATGAATAATAAGAATGAAAATGTGATCTCACGTTAAGTACACACATGTAGACGTGCACCTCATAATGGTGATGATTTTGATATGGTTGAAAGGCTTGTACCGTAAAAATATATTATCTGTACATTCAATCATTACTAATCACTAAGGAACTAAGTCTCACTTAGTCTTACATATAAATTTTTATTATAGATAAGCTTTCAGTTCACAGGTTTGCATTTTAAGTACTCTATAACTGAAGCGACAAAAATTTTTATACTCGCTGAATAATAGTTTTCCAAGTCATATTTTCTATTAAAATTTTACAAGTCTCACCATTGTTTTTTTGTTGTTCATCCTGATTAATAATACTACCGGATAACGAGTTTTATAAAATAACTCTAACAAAATAAATATGCATAGATTACAGTTGTGGTGTTAACACATGGAACTTGCTCGTTGTTTTTATACTTTATATGTACGAGCGGAATTACTGTGATGGGGCTCGCGAATATAAACGGTCACACAGTGGCTAAACGCGTCTAAAAATAACTCCCCTGGGATGGGCATAGCGATAACAGGCTTTACTCGATTTAACCGGTCACACAGACACACACACACCACGCAGTTCCAAATATAGCCCGCGGCCGATGAAAATAGTTAATGAGAATATTTAAACGTCCCGCACCTCTATTTATAGCAGCCATTATAATAGTATTAATGAAACACGCGACCGGTTGCTCGTTAAACATATATTTACTAAATGTACGCCGGTTGTTAGCTGTGCAATGGAATGTGGACCAAAAACAAGAGTGCGGAATCATTGTGTGACGCACTTGACAGTTCTGAGTAAATTACAGCAAACAGGCTGCAGTAATCATTGAACATACCGCGCTCCAAGCTATCAAGAATAGCCAAGTATGCTGCTATGGAATTTGGCATGAACTTTTATCCCTTTATAATAGTAATGAGCAAAGCACGAATAAGACCAAGACTTGGACAATCTTGGTATTAGTCCTTAGTCTTTTCTGTTCAGCCTTGCTTAATTAATTACTTCTAGTCATGATCTTGGTCTTGTATATACAATCTTATGATATATTAATAATTTTGTTTCCAGAAGAAAAGCATATGTTCAAAAGAAGAAAAGCATATGCGCATTTAATCTTGGTCTTGCGAAAAAGCAAGTCTCAGACAAATTTTATTCGTACTTTATAAGCTCTGCCTCAAGATTAACAGCTGATCACTTACCTAGTAACACGGTGAACCACGATTCCGACCCGGGAACATATGTTGTGCAGTTTGATTGTTACTTTTCTTCGAACCCTCCTGACTAGTTACCCATCGCATATTGCAACTCTACCATAACAACATTGCTGTATTCGGTTGTAACTCAGTAACGCTGTGTATTAAAATGATCGAAATGTTAATTATAAAATGTGCGATAATTTAACACAAAAATATGTTATTGTATCAAATTATCGCAGTGTGATAATTGCAAGAGGCTATCTGGGTAGATATTGCTTTTATCGACGAATAATAGTTTAGAGGTACGGTAGCCGTTGTTTTATATTTTTTAACATGTTAATTCCGAATCAGCGATTCCTGTGTCGGTCAAAGCTTTAAAAGTCGTCAATATTAAAAGCACTATTGTTACGGTTATACTAGTAATAGTACGTCATCATCGCCTTTTCGGCTTACCGCTTTCGACTGTTAAAAATGCATCTCCTCAATCAATTTCCAACAACACACTAATTAGTACTAAGTTTATATACGTTTTGAATAGACGTTAGTAATTTAGTAGAATTGCGAGAATATCGTATATATATTACGATGAAGTTAACATTCTATAAGTATTTATCGTTTTATGTAAAAAAAAAATCCTTTAAATCAATTTCTCCTCCATTAGCAGTTTATATCGTTATAATTGGAGATTTATAAATTAAATGCTAAAGTATGATAATACGAATCAGAGCGAAACTTTTTGTGACATAGTTCTTTAAGAAATCAAAGTATTCCGTTTAAATTGATATAATTATTTTTGTAGCAAGAACAATTGTGAATGTTTCTGTAAAAAAGCAATACACTAACAGAATTTTTGTAAAGCAAATTACTCTCGTGGGCTCTAGTCTCATCCCCGGTTTCATATTATCTGGGACTAATTATTTATATCGGTTGTTTGAAGGAATATGTCTTCCAATACTAGAATTTGCTGGATATCACATTTTCTTTACTCTACAGCAGATGTTTAAGCAAAGTAGTATTAAATACAATCCAAACATTTTAGAAGCGTTACGGACGTGCACAGTTTGCGTCAGATTCACTTTAGCAATACGATGCGATAGTATGTAAATCAAAGATAACAAAGAGTACCTGTCGAAAATTCATCCACGGCGACCTACGCGAAAATGTAAATGTAGATCTTAATATACATGTAACGGTTGATGCTATTTATTCTTATTTACATACAATTAGTACTTCACTTCTATTTAA
Organism: Ornithoptera alexandrae; assembly: GCA_029030555.1. Taxonomy (NCBI): domain Eukaryota; kingdom Metazoa; phylum Arthropoda; class Insecta; order Lepidoptera; family Papilionidae; genus Ornithoptera; species Ornithoptera alexandrae. Next base: position 1,198,285 of record JARDVY010000064.1, on the reverse strand, counting down.
CATCACAATAAGGAAATTCAAAGATTGTTAAGGGTACATTATAATTATTCTAGCTTTTATATAAAATACTGAAACATAGATATATAATGGTAGAAAACTGCCAATAAGTAAGTTGGTGGCAAAGCCAGCAAAGATTGAAAAAAACCTTTCTGTATACAAATTCACTTTGACGCTACTTTTATGGTATTGATATTAAACAAAGAACTAAAGTTCCTGGTTCACATATATTTTATTTCGAAGTACATAAAATGTGCATAGTTAAATATAATAAGAAATATTATAAGCAAGATGTTACCTTACGGAATAATATTATATTTAACCTAAAAAAAAAACAAAATAGACCTATGTGTAATATTATAGTAGTATAAACTCCACGTTAAAGTAATTCAATATAAAAGAGACACGATCTATTCAATATTATTTAAATACAACGTATCTATTTTTAAGATGACTCCTGATATTATTCGTAATAAAACCTTACATCGTTAATAGTGTAAGAACGGATAACTAAATAATCTAATGAAACCTGATTTAATATGTTCTAGTTATTCAGTATAAAACAATGATGATATTAATAAAATATTTACATAGATAACAGCGAGTTGTTTTAACGCTACACGCCTTAACTAGAAACATGACTCATCTAAGGATAAATTTAATGTACTGTTTTAGTAACAAACAGGAAACCGAACTATTTAATAGTTCTAAAATTATAACATAACATTATTTCCTTTGGCATCACAAAAAGGTGTTAATCAAATGCAGTAAACATTATATTTGTGGGTTAGTAATACTAAGCGGGCTTCCTATAATGGACCCGCATAGCCTCACGTGTACAGTCTAGAGAGTTACTGAACCTATTGTTTATCTGTTTATGATGGATGTAAACGATTGCATCATTCTGTTTATAAAGTTCTAAGGTAAACTATGATAACCTAATAGCAACAATTCGATTTTAAACAAGACGATTTGAGGAAAGCTTTCAACAAAAACTCGTAATTTCTTATCACACAGAATCATTTTGTATAATCAGTCTTCAGTAACGTAATTGTCTACGCTTTTTCAAAATATATTTGTGATACATACAATAGTTTTAAAATATATAGAAAATTTATAATAACGTCCGTTTTATTCGTAGCAGTAGTACCCTTAAGTTAATCCATATATGACCTTGCATAAACTCTGTGACTTAAATTTGTTTATTTGTCGGTTAGCCAGCCTACGGCGATAGACTTTGAGAGATTTTAAAGAGCCGACTTAATCTTAGATCTTGAGTTGAAAAATTGACCTTTGAAAGAGTTTTAATATTTTTCGAAACCTTGTACAACAAGCACGGCATGTTAGTTTTTATTATGACTAAGTAATTAAAATTATTAATTACATACAATAAAAAGGCAAGTTTTTGTATATGGTATTATTTCATAATTAATCAAAAGTTGTTAAACAAATTATTGTTAAAATTATAAAAAATGTTTAAGCTAGAATTAGTATTAGATGTATACAGATTTTCAATATTTGTTATATTAGAAAAAAAAATTACAGTTTTGTGTTGCGTTAGAGGAAAAAAAATACATTTTTACATATAACTAAACGGCAAGATGAGTAGTGAGTATATGTTTACCTCATGGTATATATGGCGTATAATGCTTGCGCACAAGGATATAGCACTAGATAAGGTGTTTATAGTGCAATATTAAATCTAATACCTAATTAATTTCAGTAGTTACAGCGGCCTTCAAATAGTAACACAGTGGTGATAGTAATAGGCGTTGCGATGGTATCTACCTAAAGTCTAGTAATAGATACTGTTTTTATTAATAATAAAAAAATGGGGGAATATAACATAATCAGTGCTATGTATCGTAGACGGTCGAAAATATAATAAAAATAGTTAAGTTATTGAATCCAGATAAGTTGTCTCTTCTAAACTCAAAGTGCCACCGTCCATTACGTATTAATGACGAGACACAGTGAATGCAAATGGATGCAATCAAGGCCTTTACATATAGCTTTACATTATCGTCTATGTTTTATTTATAGTTAGCTGTTTATGCGTCGCAGTCAAAGTAACATTGATAAGATAATCGTAGAAAGTTAGTTTGAACCCACGTTGAATTTTATCAGAATGTTTTACAAAACTGTTTTGCAACGGAATGAGGAAAGTTTCTAAAAGTAATCACACCTAATACAGAAACTGCAGATATGATGCACAACCATCATCATCAATCCCTGCAGACCAATGCCAGCCATAGGGATACTTAACCCTGTTTTTAGATGAGACAAATATAAACAACTACACGACAATTATAACCAGAAATTATAAATGTGAAATGGTTTAAAAATTTCTAGATCTAGGCTAAAAAAGTCTACATGTGATTCATGTAAAATATCTATTAAAAGTAATAAAGACGCTTATTACATTACAATTATAATTGAATAATGATGTGGATGCAGATGAACTAGTTTCCTTTCTTCCTTTACTCTTTGCTCAAGAGTAATACAACCTTCATAGGATTCAAGTTAAATAAGTTTATTCATCGCTAACAGAACTTGACATTGTTTATCTCGAAGTGTCAATTCTTTAATGGGAGCTATTTTATACATTGTTTTACAATTAACACGGACTAACATAAGTATAGTTTAAGTAATGACCTCAGCGAAACACTGACTATAATTGACGATTTAGTCGTAATAAGGATTAACCGAGTATTCAAGGATTTTGTTATATCAAAAACAGGTATTTCGCTTTGAGTATTAGTGCATCATCAAATTGAAGAATTAAGGAACGTAATTAAATTCTTAATAACATCAAAGAATGTTTCAGATTTTGCTTAAAACATTAAGAAGGTTAAGATTTAAGATTTTTGTAAACCTTTACCGAATGTTCGCATAAAGTATTCTTAGATCAAAGAATATCGAATAAAGGTAATGTAAACTGTTTACGCGATAATCTAAATACATTTGTATTAGGATAATAAAATCAGAGAAGAAATAACTCTCAGTAATGGCTACAGTATAGTTCAGTAACGAATATAATATCTACTTTTGTAGGTATTTTTTTATAAATTATTTGTTACGTATATTGTGATATAATATCTATAAGATAATTTATTATCAACACTAAGACGCTCATTGCTGAGCATATGTTCTCCTGAAGCAAATCCATACCGATCTGATCAGCGTTGATCCATCCAGGAGCTTTCCCCGATCATCACCAAGCTGGAGGAAAGTGGCAACACTGTATCAAATCTATTCTCCGATGAAGTATAGCGTTTGGTAATCAATTTGAATCTTACAGCTCTGATACTAGGCTAGTGGACCCAGACCCAAGGCTGCTATTTAAGGAGGTTGTTGCCGCATAGATATAAGTCCTTCGGATAATGTGACCTGCCCATTCTCGCTTAAGGTTAGCAATCTTTCAGACTACATCGGTGACCTTAGTTCTACGGATCTCCTCAATTCTTAATCCATTGCGAAAGACAACCCCGAGCATAGCCCTTTCCATTAGTCTGTGTATAAAAGAATTGTTACAAAATATCAGGTAATCTTCATATATATAAATAACATATACAAATGAATAATTACTGACATTAAGATTAGTTGCCGTTAAATCATACAAATTTATGATCCGATGGAAAGAAGCTGTCACAAAGCCAAGAGGAACTACTAGATAAAATAGATATTATAATTTTGTTGGTAAAGTGCCAGTTTTCTGTAACTATATGCGGATTTTGTGTGGAAATATAAGACTCCGATTACAATATAGAAGCCATTATCTTCACAGAGTTACAATTAATAACATCTAGGAATTGCATATATACATTCGGGCCCAATTGTAATGTCGTAAATCTTATCACAATTTAGTCGCATTACTCTCATTGGTTGGATACTTTAAATGTTTTAACAGTTTTTTTTTTTAGTGATATGTAGCAGTATAAACTTAAATTATTGTTTCTATACCTACTTCATTTGTTAACTTTTCAATAACAGTTAAATACTATGCTTTAGTAACTACACGAGTTTTCATATGGATTTTTAACTATTAGTAACCAAAATTTATTACGTTTATTTAAGAGACAAACATATAGAGGTTATAACTGGTTATTTCTAGCACTAACTATATAAAACTTATTTTTCTATTTATTTAAATGTCTCTACGGGATTTAACGGTCTTCATAATTGATAGGATACTTAAATATCTTTATAAGACTCAAATCTAGTCGGAATCTGTCATTAAAGGCTTGTGATGATTATTTCCCGTTGACTCTTACCAAATACGATATGTGTATTATATACAATTGCGAATTGTATATTTTGTAGAAATACGTCGCCCGAATGCTAAATGTTTGTTCTGCAACAAATTTATTATGGGGCCGTGGCTTTGCGCGCTTTCAAAGGACGACGTGCGCGAAATGTTATTTTGTAATGACGCTAAATAGGACCACAAAAGGTCACATGTATGAATTCGTGATAGCTCCGTGTTGGGAAACGCTCAAGTACGCCTTCTGCGTTTCATCCGAACAATAAAACTGAGATGAATGTCCGGGCGGACTCTTTTAACACAGTAACACGTCTGAATTGTAAATTTTCTACAAGCGAAATAATGAACATTAAAATGTTTTCGGTTTATCTCGCCGGAATGAAGAATACCATCTTCCCAGACAATGTGTTGTACATTTCACATAAATGTAATTGCTTAAACTGTGCAATTCGAATACGTTGTGTAACTATATTGCATTAGTATTAGCTTTACGCAGTCCTTCAACAATACTATATTGTTGTTACGGAACCGATACTGCGTATTACGTACAGCACTGCAAATACTTTCATAGTAACTATTCGGCTCAGATTATAAATTTATTTGCTCGAAAACAAATCTAATTGTGTAACATGGAATTGCTTTTAGTATTATATAGCTTCAATAAATTATCGATGTAGGAGACAGGTTGGGATATCTACACAACCATTTTATCCCTGATGTGACGTAAAATGCCCAAAAAAGTTATAATTAAAAGAGATCAGCAGCATTTTTTGTATTTTTTGCCAATAGTATAGTAAGGACTTTCGAATTAAAAGAGACCTTTGTTAAACACTGAATATGTCTAGACTAAAATGATGATGACGATATATTATATAATTAAAAAAAAATATTTATAAAATATGCAATGTCCAACACAGTATGACAGCAATTTTTACATTTATATTAATTTATATCTCTTAAAAAAAATTTAATAATATAAAAGAACAATTGATGCAAGCATTAGTCAAACATTTAGTGCTTTTGTTAGTCTTTTATTGGGTAAGTTTAAATGTACTATATGACTAATATCACGAGCCATCTTCAAGCCGAAGCATACAGGTAATCATAAAAGCTAGCACCGACTGTTATGTATTTTTTGTATACCATGGGTGATTAAATAAATACTTAACTATATACATATTAGTTACTATTTAATTAACATATTCAAATAGAAAATTTCCGAATTTACAATGTAGTGGTGTAAGAATAAATTAGCAGCCGAGGAGGCCCGGTTACCACACGTATCACGATGTTACTTCGAATAGTTAATATTTAAACATTTCACGTTTCTTGAGCGAAGAGTTACGTTACATTTTTGTCCTACGCGCTAGTTTGAAATTCAAACAGCGGCGGAACTTATTTTTACTTAAGTCAACAAAAAAAAAATTCAAGCACATTTTTTTATCGGGAGAAGTGAGACGGTTCACCGCAGCAGCAAAACTTGAAATATTAGTTAAAGTTTGTTGGAATAAATATTTTTTTTAGTATTAGAAATGTTATATAAAAAACTTTTTTTTTAAATAACAATAAGAACTAATATATAATGAGCGGTATTTTTTAACTGAATTGTATTAAACGATAATCTATTGGCGCACAAGGAAATAGTAGTTCTAAATTAAATACACTAATACTACGTTTAGCCTTGAACTAGACGAATCGAGAATATTTTTTAGATCAATATAGTTAGTGACGAATGTCTAGACGAGGTTTCATAATGATTTGAGAAAAAACAAGCTTGCGTATTTATAAACTGTTCTTCAGACAAATTAACCAACGATAAATATAAATACAGCAGCACAATTTTACTGATATCCCATTCCTGTTCCCGCCCCTAAAATTTTTATTAGACCGAGATCGATTTTTATTATCTTTAAAAATATAGGATTGGACAGTTTTAAATATCAAAGTTGTATTAAAAAATAAAGCTCAAAAAATTTGGTTAGAACCAGTTAACTTCCTCGTCATTCCTCATTAATCTATTTATTAAACATGTTATTATGCACAGTATATAAAGAATTTCTCGCTTTTAAATTATATATCATATAGAAACATATAATGGCACGTGAATTTTAAATAGCTCCTATTTTTATTGATATGACTATGATAATCTTCATTACATTTATCTGGTTTTCTATATAAATATTACGCAAGCGAAAAGTCCCGTATTAATTATTATTTCATTGTAGTATCCTCTAAGAACCCTGTACTTTTTTTTCTTAATTATATTTATCATAAGTTGATAATAAATTAAAAAAAATGCAATGACTAACACGTTTTCTTCCTCTTCTATTGATGCATAATTAATATTAGAAAAAATCAAAGTTTATGTTATGTCCTTACAATTCTTGATTGGTAATTTCTTTACGAGTAGTTTTAAGATGAAACAAGTGTTGATTTAATCAACTGATGTAACGGTCATTGGAATATGAGGAATAAGTTTATCGTAGCATTATTAAAGCTTATGAAACGTTGTATCATTAGCAACTATAATATTACGTTTCATTACATTTCATCGAGCACTGGCTTCCGTTATGAAAAGCTGCCGCTCTTCATAATGGAGTCGGTCTTTTTATTGGAATGGAAAACTTGCGAACCGGGACCGCGGTTCAATTTGTGACGTCAAGATAAATTCAATCATCGATCTGTACGCGATTGTTGATAACCGATAAATAAAATCTGTTATCATTATTTCGTAGCTGACTTTAGATTCTTGAATTGATCTAACTTTTTATCGCAAAATAGTTTAGATACGATAAACATTAACATTAAAATGATTGTATATCAAAAAATTTAATCTTCGTAAGTACTGTTGCATTGACGAGGGTTTTACGCTACCACATGTTTTATAAAGTCAATGTCAGTTCATATTGGGTAACTACACGATAACAGTTGACTATTTACTGAACTTAATGTTTTTTAGATAACTACATCACAGCAATTTCAGATCAAAGAACACATGCACGTAAGAATTAAGAACAGAGTGCCATAGGATGTATCAGGATGTTTTTCTGACGGCCAAAATACGCTAAGACAAAAATTATAGATAATTTCAAAATGTATCTTATTTAAATACATTATACACGCGAACTAACATCGTCACTATATTAATATTTTGTTTTAATATTCAAACAGTATTTTATTCATTGTCAATATCGTAATTCTTGTACAGTGAGTTCGCCGGTAATACATGAGTATATAGTTACACTCTTTGATAAAAGTACTTTGAAAAAAACTGATGAACTAAGTACGTGAACCAAGAGTAAACCACTGATTAACCTAACCGCCATTACGCTGTTACGCTATTTTTAGAATCAGTACAGAGATCACGGCTCTGTCTGGTGTAATGTAAATGACGAACAACTGTTAATGTCGTGCCATACATACATAACACCGCGCGGCCGGCAAGCAAAACAACATTCACAAATATCCATTTAATCTAATAAAACACACGAGGAAATAAGAAAAACAACACTCACCGACTTCGTGCGGAGATAACTTCCACATTTTATCAAACTTCATGTTTGCACTGAAAGTAATTCACAACCAGGTTATGAACGCGGACGTCGCTACATAGTTTTGACAGGTAACGTACGATCACTGCCACCTGTGCGCGGAACGGTTCCCGTTCGGGCGGTGTATTCGCCCGAATAGCATAATTCAGGGAGCTCGAGCGCGACTCGTCTTGCCTCCGCGCGGCCAATGAACGAGAGGACCAACGCGCCAAGGTCACTAGAGACAGGGCCAGTAGCCAGCGGCACCGGTAGATGGCATCACACTGCGCGAACGACACATACGAGCTATTGCTTCGATGCCCGTATGACAACTAAAACAGAAACGATATACATGGTTCGACGGAATCCGATAAGCGGTATAAGGTATAAACAATTGTGCACCGTATTGAATACAAATTTAATAAATACTCAGTTTCTTTTAGCCATAGACGATTCGCCTACGTTAATTATGTAATACTTGTACTATATTTCGAAAGATGGAATGGAATATTAAAAAGTACCTTACTCTCATTTAAGCGGTTCCTTAACATTTTAAGAATTTATAAATATAGGCAAAAGAAAATTTGTAAACAAATAATAATAACTTTAAATATTTTTTTTTAACATTAAAAAGTCGTTATCACAAAATACAGGAAATACTTACCATTTAAATGTAAAATATTTTTAAATTTTTTTGCTATTACCCGCTAGATGGTGTTAAGTGTCTGTGTTTACCTTATGTACATTTGTAAGGTTAGAAATAGTAAAAGTGCCTTTGCATCTATTAGTTCTGTTGAAATTTCCATACAAAGCAAAAAACTTAACATTTTATATTGATATAAACGCAGTGGTCAAGTTTTCATATTTCCTATCTTGTTTGTTAGGCGGTTGCTGAAACGTAGTTATAATAGTAAGCACTAGTTCAATATAAGATTTTAAATTGTACCCTTTTCAGTAAAAAAACACGTAGCAAACAGCAGACAGTTGCGTTGGCGTAGTTAACGTGTGAGTGGGCCGATACTATGTACAGTGATCTAATAATAACCGCAATAACACTCCATTTAAACCGCTCAAAACGAGTTAATAACCAGTACTTAAACAAGATTCATGAATATTATATGTTTATTTACGCAGATACCGTATTCATTTTATCTGTGGAGCATTTGGGGTAATAACATCTATATGTATATTTTTTCGTATCAACTTCTTACTGTTTATCATCATTTAAGCGCAGTTGTAATAAACAGAATGTGTTCTTACTTGCCGAGTATATTTGTGTTATAGAATCCATTAACTTTAACTATAATTTTTTTTTGTCAAATTAAACGGCGACACGAACGGAACCTTCACCTGATGGTAAGTGATACGCCCGTCCAAACAACGTAGTGCTAGTTATGATGATATACACAGCACCATATGGTACTCGTAGCCTGAGATATAAGATGTCTAGTCTCATTACCCCAGTAATTGCACAGGCTACAGCGCCATTCAAATCGGAACACAGTAATGTTTGCACACTACTGTTTGCTGGCAGAAATAGGCGCTGGGACCTATCTAGACGGTCTTCGGCGACAAAGACCTACCTAGGTTTTGTCGTTAAGTAGAAGAAAGTTATTGTTTTGAGTAAACTGGTTTTTGCTACCTACCGAAAGTTTGTTTTTACTCTTTTCTGTGATTTACATTAAGTAAAAAGTGTAATGCAATCAATGCTCTAAGTAATGATAAAGAATATCTTCATGTAAAGGAAAAATTTGATTTTCATAAAAAAAAAAATCTTATTTTTTATATAAATCTTTTTATATAATTTGGTTTTTCTATTACGCACTTGCAACCGAGTACTATATTTTGTTTTCAATGTGCTCATATTATGATGAGTTATTTGTAGATTGTATAAGTTATACAAATACTAAAGAATAGTCAGTTGTTTGTGTAAATATCGTCACATTGATCTATATGTTACTTCACGGCCACAAATGCGTCACGACTTGGAAATAAGCCGAGATTGACACCGCGAGATTTCTCGAAGGTCATTCTATCGTCTTCCTTGTTCAACTAACGGTCCTTCACGATTTCCTGTATCCGAATTTAGAATAAGCATGTATAAGAGACAACTATAGATATCCAGTACTATACTGAGTGTTAACGAAGACAGACGATAGTACTAATGACACCTTTGATGATGGAACGGAAAAAAATCGATCCTGATTAAAAAAATCATATTTTTAAAAGGTTTTATTAGCATTATTTACGCTCCATCATGTTAATACAGCTATATGAAACGATAGATTCATAAAAAATACATACTTTACTAAAAAAAAAAACAGTAATGAAACACAAAATCAAAAACAGCTGATGCTCGGATCAACGAACGCACGGGCGCGGCCGGAACTCGAGATGTATCTGGTTACAATTTGAACCTTATTTCATAGGACCACGGAGCATTTAGATGGCGCGTCCGGGCGTTCGTTGATCCGAGCATCAGCTAGTTTTGATTTTTTATTTCTTTACTGGTTTTTTTTTAGTAAAGTTCGTATCGTTTCATTTGGCTGTACTAACATGATGGAGCGTAAGTAATGCTAATAAAACGTTTTTAAAATATGATTTTTTTTTAATCGGGATCGATTTTTATCCATCCCATCGTTAAAGGTGTCATTAGTACTATCGCCCGTCTTCGTTTTCGGAAACTGTCTCCTAATACACAGTATAAATACTCCCACCATTGTGGAAAATAATCCAAGTCACCTCATACGAACCCCTACAAACGACGGCCCCTATTCCTTAGCGATGCAGGTAGCGCAGAACCAGTCAATGTGGGGATTTTTAAGGGAGGACTATGTTTAGCAGTGGATGTCTATCGGTTGATGATGATGGTATATAAATATATTTATATATATTGAGAGAGAGAGAGAGCTGGAGATTTGTTGCTCTAGCTGCCTATCAAGTAAACAAATATTAAAACGTTTTTTTAATGAAAATCTAGCTTCTTAGAATTACTTACTTTTTGCTATTTTAATAACATTTAACCAATACATAATATGTCATCAAAAGAAAACAACAGTACACATTTCGAAAATTTTATTTAAAAATAAATTATTGTAGTACAACTTGCACCAATAACAACAAAATTTTGGTTTGAACAACACGAAACTGTAACATTCTCACTAAACCTGGATCATCTCAAATAAACAAAAAAAAAAAAATACGAAATTATCTACATAGAAGTATGATCGATGCTTCGCAAACAACTCTTCGACAATTGGGTGAAAAGCCATTCATCACATATAGCGAGCGAGAGATTCTTGAGTACGCGTTATAAAGCACTACATAGCAACAAGATAAAAAAAAAAAAAAACAAATTTACAAACATGTCATGTTCCAACTTAGTAATAACTTCATCACACAAGTACATATGCTTAAGACTACACAAAATATTGAAAGCTGTGAATTTTAGTGGGCACATAACCTGTGCTCTTTTACAGCTTGTTGTGCACAGTGCGTGCGTTGGCAGAGCACGATACATTTTTTTTTTAAATACAACTTAAGTACAAGTGGGTGGTTCTAAAGGCACAGTGTTCAGTAAACACGCAAAACGCTAATATTAGTTACACTCCTATTTGGACGCTTCATCTATCAAAGAGATTAACTCGAGGTAAAGCTTTAATTTTTTTTTAATTCTAACTTAAGTATGGTTTATTTTGTTATATTTATTTCAGTTAGTGTTATCACGATGTCCTATAGTGCGATATTGTGATTTTAATTAGTAAAACTTTCAAACTTAGAAGCAACTTATCATTCAAATCTTGATGATAATTTAAAAAAAAAACAAATGGAAAGGTATATTTTGCTTGTCTACAAAAATTTGGTCGCAAAATGAGATACTTTCTCGGTATGTTTTAACTTAACATTTAGAGAGAGAGATTTCCTTTTATGTAGAGACTCATCAAGATATCTGTGAAACTATAATGCCTAGAGACTTGACATTTGGTACGAATATTCCTTTTGCTGAGTATAGGTTCGCTAAGAACGGATTTTACAAAATTTCTTCCCCGTACGGGGTTGCTGGGTGTTACGGCCAGCAAAGCAGGTGGAAAACAGCATTAAATATTGGAGTAAATCCATTTGATAAGTAAAGCATCCATTTAACAATCTCAATAAAAACATTCAAGTGTGTTGCAGTGTTAAAACGCAACGTTCTGTTTAAACTTTTTGAAAAAAATTCGATATATTTTCATGAAGATATTGCTTAAAAAATTATCCTAGTTCTACTAGTGTATACATTATAAACTATAAAAATTGACTTACTAACATTTTAGTCTATAAAAAAGCGCCGGATTACTGAAAATTGTTTATTTAGAGTATTACCACGGAAATACTTTTCACTAACCAATTTAGTTCTGCTAAAAAATTTGCATTAACATAAATACTATGTTACAATGAAGAAACTGAAATTCGCACAGGTATCGTGCAAGTTATTCCTAAAGAGAGATTTGCGGTGGTTTTACCAATTGCTTAAATTACACAATAAGTTTATGAACAAATATCTGTAGTCACTGCATATTTGTTTTTAAATGAGCAATAACAATATTACAATACTACACCGATAAATAGTGAAACTTATGTCAATTTGTATGATATTAATATTTTTCACGCTTTTAAAAATGTTATAAACAAAAATCAAATGTCATAGGTAACGTTTCATTGAAATGAAGCGGGAAAACTTTTATTGTATAATGTACCACCTTTAACATTCAAACTCACACAAAACACTGTGCGATTATATTAATAATCGATTCACGATGTCATTGTAAAAAAACACCCATAATTGACAGCACAAGAAACACGAGTTTCTTAAAGCTTCGCCTCAATAGAATAACACGCAACTTCTTATCCTAGTGATTTAATATTCCGCTTCGAATTATTATAGTTAACTTACTCATATTACATTTAAGTAGCTTACGCACAAAAAAAAACCGCCTACGAGCGAATCACTTGATGATGAAGAACAAAAATTAAAGAAATAGATAAGCGAAAACACCTGTGTAATTCTTTCATTACGTAATCAAATCCTTAGTCCCGTGCTGGACTGCTGCTGATGGTGACCATAGTCAAGTGTGCACACATACGCGTTAATGACGTCACACGCCAACAAATAATATAAAAGGCTGCAACCTCTCATCTGATGCGTTGCGCATGTGTGCGTGTAATGATATCATTGTTAAAAAATTAAATCTTATCACTTAAAAGTAAAACTTAAAAATTATTTCTAACTGAAATTATTTTAGGAATCAGTGAAACCGATTTTCGATTGCTCGCTGAAAATATCGATAAAAGTTTTTTTAATCGGTTGTTATTCGAGCTGCTTGTACATGTCCTCTATCTGCGGCTTGAAGTAGTTCCTGATCTCAGGTCGCTTTGCCTTCATGGTCGGCGTGAGGAGGCCGTTCTGCACGGAGAACGGATCCGGATGAAGATATATGTCTTTCACCTGTAAAAATTATCAAATATCAATAATTTTGCTTCGATTTTTTGCATTATAAACGGTTATAAAAACGGTAAAAACTTACAAAGAACTTTATTAATTACGTTCATAAAATACAACCAATGCTCTATACTCTCTGAAAATTCTTCCATAAAGTACTTAAAGACAGATTTTATTAGATCAGTCTATTTATATAGGAAAAACCTTTTAAGTTACATATTATTTTTAGTTGAAATGATGATTATTATTTTATTTTAAGAATCAAATAGACAAGTGTGATGTTCTCTTGTAAGTTGCTTAATAATATTACGTCAGTTAGGATGATGTACATACACAGAACCACATTGTGCTCGTTTTGCCTGATAATTAGAATGAAAGCCTCGTTACCTCAGTAATACCACTAGCTACACGGCTTTACGAACCGGCACAGTAATGTGCAAATATTACTCTTTTGTAGTAGAAATGGCAATGCAGATTTACGTAAACAGTTTGTGGCGACATGTCATACAACATGTAGCATTTAATTTTTATGAATATTTGTTTGAAGGTAGTTACTTTTTAAACATTTTATGACAAAGCATAGAAACATGCAAATATTTTATAAGCATAAGTACATTACAAATCGAGTTTTTTCAATATCGTTCAGAACTATTGATTTACTCTTATCGGCCGCGAGCTATTTTTACACTGTCCTTGCGGTTCGCGGACATGACATTGACTGATCTGTTACATTGAAACTAAAAATAACGTGCTGATGCACTAAAGTTATTGAATTAGTTTATATTATTAATATTTAATCGCAGCTGTAGTACAATTTATAATTATTACAAACAAATATGATTGAGGTTAAAATTTATTTATACAATATTTTTTTGGCAGTGACGTTTGCGTTTTCCGTGAGAGGATAGAGAAGATATTTAGGGAGGGTGGATAAATAAAGACCGAGGATGATGAAGACGATAATATGTGTTACTTCTTACACCACATAAATCAATGAACAGACAGAAAAAATGATATCTGTCCCTTTATTCATTGTTTACTACAAAGATTAAAGGAATTTTAACTATTCTATTTGAGTATAAATTGTACGCGTGGATCTTTTATTTGGGTATCTTAGTAATTTATGAAAAAAAGTATAAAATGAATGAGCTGTCAACATATTCAATATCCACTTGTATCATTCTAGAGCCTATTTCTTTCGATAAAATGTAGTGACGACGTTTAAATGCTGAATGTTTTGTGAAATTACTAAGCAAATTGAATATAATAAAACAATACTACATAACAAATACTGAATTATTATGAAAGTAAAGAACTGAACTAAAAAAGTTATTGTTATTTTATTTAAAACAAGATAGAGCATTGATGTGTTTTCGCCAATTTTCTCAAATTGGGCAAAAATACTTTCTTGCGCTAGTTGCCTTTTTTTGAGGATATAATCTGATATGGGTAACATTTCTGTTTCGGTGACGAAGTAAGTTCACGCTTGTCGTTTACCGGAATTATAGAAACTAGTATTATTTTATATAGCTAATTTAATCAATTGTTGTAGAGAACACTCACAATTAAAACATCTTCTGAACACAAATGGTTCTGCCATTAGAGTACGTATTGTTTCAGAAACAGAGGTACAGTACTTTTTGAAAGACGTACTGAAAGGTAGATAAATTATCCTTTAGAGGATTATAAAGACGTTACAAATTACCTGTTCAAATGTCTTCAGTCCAGCGTTCCTGCCCCACTGCAGCATGTCTTCCAAGATAGTTCGCTTAACGCGCTCGTCCTCGCACAGCGCGGAGAATGTTCCCTGTATGCCGTTCTCCAACGCCCAGCATTTTACCACGTCAACATCCGGTACCACAACCGCCACTACGCACGACTGTGGAAAAAGAAATACAATTAGTATCACAGACAGAAAATAACCCGAGAGTACATGCTGCAGAGTCTATAAAGACATAGACCCCATTGTTGTGCACGAGAAAGACTAAGAACAAATAAGGAATATTCTTATGATGACACTTCTATCCCAGGATTGTCTAAAGGATAAAGAAATGTAAAAATATAAAAAAAGGACTGAACTGTATGTCGGATACTGAAAATAATTTGTTAGACACACATTTGTCACTTGGCTTGGCTTGTATGTAAATAGGTTTTTAAATGATTTAAATTCATTAAAATTGTTTCATTCATCAGTTCATCTTGCCAATTTGTACCGTGACTTGGATATGGACCAAAGGAATCCAAGATTACTAATTACATGTGATGATTTCGCGATGCGTAATTAGTGACAGGTGTCAATTTGTAAGAGACTCACTGAATTTACTGAAAAAGTTGCGACATGATTTTGGCACTTTATAGCAAAGATTATTAGATAAGAGTAATTGTTCATCCTCCAGCCTAGGTCATAAATGTTCATCTATTTGAACATACAGAGTAACATTTAGTATTTTCTAAAAGCTTGTCACCTTTAAGGACTCGCCGTGCACAAAGACTTGTTCGACGTACTGACTTCTTATGTAAATGTTTTCAATCTTCTCCGGTACAATGTATTCACCTTGGGAAAGCTTGAAGATGTGTTTTCTTCTATCAATAATCTTTAGAGTGCCATTCTGGAAATAAAGAAAGGGTTGTAAGAATAGAAAAATCATGATTCATGCATGATCATCTTTGCAGCAGTTATAGTAACGGGAAGACTAAGGTGAGAGATGTCCTGACGTCACGACCATCATGAACTAATTGCAAATTTTTAATTATTGTTCACAGTCCGATACGCAGAATCAACTCATTATACCTTGAAGTCCTCTTATGGTACGTTTGGTGTTTGATTTAATTTTATTAATAATGGGCCCTAAACCGGTGGTAATACAGAACCATCTTCTTTATTAATATTAGGGTCTTTTATTGACTTCAATAAACTCGCGAATCATTCTTGGTAGGAATCGGTATTCTTTTGCAATGAGTTGTTATTTACCAAACCTGATGCAATAATTGGGATGATTCCAATCATGGTTACAGATTCAATAAAATAATAAATAAATAAACGCGATGAGATCTGTAAAATTTAGTTTTAATAAGAGTGTTTATGAATATTATAATATTCGCGTAGATATAGGAAATCATAATTAATATTTACATATGTTGAAAATATTAGACACTCACAGGCAACCATTTCCCGATGTCGCCGGTGTGGTGCCAGCCGTCGCGATCAATGACCTGGCGCGTTTTCTCCGGCTCCTTGAAGTATCCTTTGAATACGTTTGCGCCTTGCACGCACACCTCGCCTTGACCCTGCGCCGCGTAGTACTCCATTTCAGGTACGTCCACTAGCTGCAAATCAAACGTTTGTTTTAATAAAGAATTCAATATAATAATATGGGTAGCAAAAATTTAATTATAATTCACATACAATATTTATCATTGGTCGTATAGAAGATATATTTCGGGTATTATCACTACGTAGTCAATAGTAAGCGCACAAATACAAAGTACATCGTTTCGTTCTCCATAAAACAAACAACGATTGGAACAGTCTGCCGACGTCAGTATTTCCATCCAAATATAATATGATAAGAGTGAATAGACATATATTAGACTAGTACACTCCACAACCAAAGACTACATTTCCGATTACCCTCACGCAGAATCATAGCCTAGGACTAAGAAATTGTCATCTTAAACGCTGTGGTTGCAACCCAAAGTCTTTGATTTTTATTAGTATAAAAAGCTTTTTCATTTTTAAGGACCTATGAACTTTAATGCCTGCATAGAAAATTGTATACTCAATGAACGTTTCCGTTTCTTTGCATGTTCTTTAATGATATGTACGATCGGATCGTTGTAACAATTAAAATATTATATAAAAAATACATACATTCAAATAAATAAATCACAGATAGCAGTTTCCACGTAATATGTAAACGCAAGTGTAGTTCAAAGTTTACTTTACTGTTTACCTAACGGTAAATATTATTGTTTTCAATTAAGTTTCTTCTAGTAACTGATGGAACAATAAGTATATTATGATATTTTTTTACTTATTTGTTTAACATGAAATGATAAATGTATTGGCATTAATGTAATGGAAGACGATTACTTTCACTTTGCAACAAGCGACGGGAGGCCCCACGTGCTCGGGCACGTGATCGCCCTGCACGGTTAGAGTGACCGGCGCGGTGCATTCAGTCTGACCGTAGCCCTCTACGATCTGAAAATGATAAAAAAGAAACAAATACAACATCGTAACCTAACTATCATGAACATAAATACCTTTTAATATTCCTGCAAGAAAATTTTGATAATGATAAATAAGGATACGATAAGGATATATTCGCTTCTATAATAAACCACGTAACGTTGCATTATAGTTAGCCATTATTTAAAGTGATTCGTAGGAAGCTATTTATTTAAAACATCATTATTAAGAATTTAGTAATATTTAAAAAAAAATGCTATAAAATATATCATTTATTATATATTTTTTTGTAATTGTAAGTACAATTAAAGAAAGACTGACACAACCTTTAAGTTTCTAAAATACTTTACAGACAGTGCGTTGAGACTTCACTTTAATACTATATAATTGATATATAATACAATTGTCAATTATATATTACGCGTTTATACAATCTGAATTATAAAATATCAGTAAACATTTGATAATTTTCAACGGGTATAAATTTTCTATCAATTTTATATTCATTTGTAATATCCTTCATGCATTGTCCTTTTAAAAATTTTATGCAAACAGAAATAAATATGAAGGTAGAACATATATAGATATTCAGTGCAAGAGCACAACTTATTTTAATATGAAATTTGTTTCAGTGGGAATGCATGTTTATGAAAAGTTTTACTACATTGAGATAATATATGAAAAAATAAATTATGTAAACAATAGAAACTAAAATTATTTATAACTAACATGATTTAGTAATAAATACTAACTTTTCTTAACAGGTTCCGTTTCCTACTTATTTCATTCCGTCAATAGAATCATAAATTAAATGAAATTATAAATCAATAGATAAGTTATTAAGGGAGTAGCTCGCTGGCCTAATGTTTAGAGCGCGCGGCCTTCATTCCGAAGGTCGCGGGTTCGAACTTCGTCATATACTAATAACTTTGATATTTAAGTTATGTATATTTGTAAACTTTAGTAACAAAAGCGAAATACAAACGATGAAGGAAAATATCGTGAAGAAGCCTGCACATGAATTAGAATATATTCTAAGGTGTTTGTGAAGTCGCCAATCCGGATTAGGCCCGCGTGGTAAATATGGCCCCATCACCCTTATATTCAGGGTAGGCCTATGCCGGAACAGTGGGGACGTAAATTGGCTGTTATGAGATGGATAAGTTATTATGTATGGTTAAAAAATTTTTTTTATCAACTTAAGCGACGAGACCGGCGGGACGTTCACCTGATGGTTAGTGATACGCCCGCCCATAATAAAAGTGGCGCTAGTTAGAATGATATATACAGCACCACATTGCGCTCGCCGCTTGGGACAAGATGTTAAATCTCGTTACCTCAGAAATTATATCACTTTAAAGGTCCTTCAAACTGGAACACAGTAATGTTTAAACACAAGTGTATGGCGGCAGAAATAGGCGTTGTGGTTGTACCCACCTAAACGGCCCTTGGCAGTGACTTGGCTTGACAGTGACCTACCACCAATGAACACTATATTGCTATTATATATTATATTATTAATGAACTATATGAAATGAACTAATAACTTTAATAAGTATGGCGTTCAGTAATGAAATAAATTTATTCTTCTCGTTAAACTAAGCCCGTGATCAGTCCAAAACAAACAAAAGCTCGAACCCAGTCAGTCCGGATCGTGAAGAACAACAAACAAAGATGAATTATTATGAATACGGCGAATTGAACATAATGCCCTTGAAGAACCGAACAAATATTATAATTTATAAATATCTCTATTAGTATATAACGAAAATGGTTTTTGCTTGTTCGCCAATCACATGAAAACTAGTGAACTTATCGACATGGGAACATGAGCATTTGACGCGGATGGATTCGTAAATGGTTATAGGCTATTTCATAGATCTTTCAGCATTTTGTTTCTAATTACTTTTATAAATGTTTTGCTGTTGTTGTTGCTATAGTAACTGTTTCTATAGATAATCATTTGCGGTCTAATTTTATATTACGACCAGTAAAGCGTACGGGGAACAGGTAGTATATATATATTCCTCAGCTTCGTTCCAGCTTCCTCCGTTTATACTCAAATGTATTCTTAGAGTATGATAAATATTGAAATCTTTGAAACATTTTAATATTTATCATATGATTTTAACGCGAACGGAAAACAGCTTTCATCGATTATTGTAATGTATCTTTTTCATATATTTGTAACTCGTCCGTTCATATGATTCATTTAAAACTAATACGTAATATTTAAATTCAACTGGTATTGTCTTTTTAGGGGTCTAAATTTAATTATTTATAAAGTTTAAAATCTGTTATTTGTAGCAAGAGTTCCATGTGGAGATACCTGTCTGAAATTTATTAAGAGATATATCGTAAGAATTTTGTAGTTATCATTGAAAATTTTCGGAATATTTCTTACTCGACTTTGCCTTGCAGAAGTAAATAGCAAATGTACTCAATCATTATTTTTTTTTATTGCTATTAATCAAAATGTTTTTAAAGATTATATTAAAACTTTTTCTTTAGCTGTACCATCAATGTTAAAATACTCTATACTTCAAATGTTATATACTATTTTGATGTTTATTTAAAGAAAATTTAAATGAATACTACTGTTTCTAGAAAAACTAAAAACTTTTTGCTTATTCCCAAAGTTAGATTACTATATTAGTCCAATAATGGTTTCGAATTATGGTCATAAATATATTTGATATTATCACTCACCAGACAGCCAAGAGCGCAGCGTGCAAATGTCAGGACATTGCCTGCAAGAGGTGCAGAACCGACGACCATGATCCGCAGCCTGCCGCCCATACCTTCGCGCACCTTCCGGAACACAAGTTTGTCCCAGATGGAGTCGGCACGGATGATACCTCTGGACAAATAAACCAAGCCAATTAATGTCGTGTCTTGGAGATAGTCACCCTTCTTAGTTGATGAAAGAGAAATGGTAAGAAGTTAATTACTATCCTCTTTTTTATTATTTATTGATAACTAAATTTTGCTGAGTTGACACAGATGTAGATATTTTTTTTTTTGTAACTAGATTATATTTTTTCTACACTAACTCGTTCGCTTTGACTAAAATAGTTATGATAACTTAAATTTTTTTTTTTTTACTTTTCCTTTGTAAATGCCGAGTCACATTAAAGGGAACTTTAAGAAGGTTGAAAATCTATTTATTTATCTCTTCAATGTCATTAAACGGCCGATGATATTCACTCTGATAAAAATGACATTTGAAATAACGACAATTTATAAATCCCAAGGATTCAGCTAAGGAGGTGATATGGTCTTTCTTAATTTTCTTTCGGATTAATATAAAGTAATGTCAGATAGTTTAAAAGCTCGTGTTAATTCTTAAATACACAAATGAAAACACAATTTCCATTTCACACGAACATGGCGATGTCATTTAGAGACAGCTGATTGACGTTTTCGCATTTATTATGTCGTTTTGACGGAAAAGTTTCCTAATGGTTACTATCGAATTTCATTGAATGTAGTCGTTAGTAGTGATGAGTAAAATTGGTCTTGGTCTTGGTCTTGGTGGTCTAACACCAAAACAAATTTTACACGAGCAATTGCAAGACCAATACCGAATAGACAAGGCAAAAGCAATACCGAGGTTGTCCAAATCTTGGTCTTACTTCTTGCTTTGCTCGTTACTAGTTGTTAGTAATAAATTACTCTTCATATTTTTACATATATTTATTAGACTATCTCGTTATCGATTTACGAAAATAATATTTTGCGTGTAGTAGTAGTTTGCCCTTTAACTTAACGTATTTCTATTATTTAAAACCATTTTTATACGTCGTTATAAAAAGTTGTATACCTTTTAAGTTCGGACTCCTTAGCAGAAAGCGCCATATTGAATAACAGCTTCTTGATCTTTGAACTTGAAATCTCACTTTGCGCTTTGTCGTACAGTCTGTTAAGTAACCGAGGTACCGCCGGCATCATCGTCGGTTTAAGTGCGCTCAAGTCATCGCCCAGTCTCCGTATATCTCCACTGTAAAAACCGACCGCACCGCCGACCATGTAAAGAGCGTTCTGAAAATTATTTCAATATCATGACACTAAAATATATATATATATATATATATATCATTATGATTGATTAGTTACGAATGCAAAGGAATATCGTATAAAGAATATACATGTATAGAAAATATAACAATTTCTGAGCACAAGAAAAAACCTCATCCCTAACTGTTTGAGTCGAGAGTTCCGAGTGTCAAACTGGGAACATAATTTTTTTTTTTTATTCAATTATGCGACGGAACGAGTGGGACGCTCATGATGGTAAATGAAACGCTCGTCCATAACAAAGTGGCGTTAGTCAGGATAATATTATATTGCAACATATTGCGCTCTTCGCCTTGTGACAGGATGTTAAGTCTTTTACCGCAATAATTACAATAGCTACAGTGCCTTTCAAACGGGACCAAAGTAATGTTTGCACACTACTGCTTGGCGGCAGAAATAGACACTGCGGTAGTACCTACGTAGACGGTCTCTGGAAGCAGAGACCTACCACCAGTAAGTGAGTTGCTAATGTTGTTACTTAAAGAACAATCGCAAAGACCATCACTTTATTATATTCACTGTATAAAACACTTTTTTAACATTTTTCTCAAAGAAATTAGATATATATAATTTTTTTTTAGAAAACAGTTGTAAAAAGAGCTAAACACTTGTATATAATGAAATTTTTATATATTATAGGAAAAATTGTAGTCAAACAATCTTACTAATCGAATTAAAAAAAAGGGGTGACTACTTTCATTAGATATCCCTTTAAATATCGTTATGAATAAAAGTCGCAATAAAGTTTAATATTTTTATAAACAATTGTTGATTACGCAGATGGACGTGTTTTGATCTATCTCGTGGCACACATATTATTACAACAGATTAGGAAATGTGATATGTAAATGCACGTTGTTTGTCCTAATGTACCACAATACAAATGCACAGGGCAGTTGACATCATCTGATAACAGTCAAAGATGTTATCACTAGTTTTTAAAATCGTAGAATACATATAAACTGACATCTGAATGCTAACAAAAATAAAACAGAGGGTAAGTTTTTGTTGTCGAAAACCGTCTGCGTCAGTATCACCGCAGCTTCTACTTCTGCCGCCAAATATTGCAAATATTACTGTGTTCAGGTTTGAATGGCGTTGTAACTAATGAAATTATTGAGGTAATGGGACTTCTTAAGTCTCAAGGCGATGAGCACAAAGTGGTGCGTTGTATATCGTCCTAACTAGCGCCACGTTGTTATGTACAGGGATTTACTTTGACGTGAACGAAAAAAAAAACTTTAAGTTACCTCGCAACATCGCTCCAGCATATGCGCTAGGGGCAAGAAAGAAATCAAGACGTCATGCTTCGAGGGTCGATGCTCGCCGAGCTGCATGATGACGCTGCACATTGACGCGACTAGGTTCTCGTGAGTGAGCATCACACCTTTCGGCATGCCAGTGGTGCCAGATGTATAGCAAATAGTGCAAAGGCTCTCCGGGTTTGGTGGCTGAAATAATTTTTACTTTAGTTTTAATTTCACACCATGTTTAATTTTAACAGGTTAATCAATGGAGTTGCGAATGCAAACGTTAAGTTTTTGAGTCTATATAATGTTTGTACATAATATATTTTCCTTTTACTACATATGTCAAGATCTGAAATTAACAATCAACAAAATTAATATATATATAAGGGTATAATAATCGATAATTTGAGCTTTATAAATTTGGATCCTATATCCTTAATTAAAGCATTACGTCTCTATCCAGTAAGTTTTTTCTATATTTTGAAATCAAGGAAAGCTTAGCAAAAAAGTATTATTGAATTATTATTATACCATTATCATATATTGAAACTCACAACAAACGGATGATCTTTTTGTGCTCCTTGTATTTCAACATCACTGAACTTCACAATATCGACACCGCGACTTCTAGCTCGTTGATGCGTTGATGGTGATACCTCCTTTATAGTAACGAGCTTCCTTAAACATCTCGGTGATTGGTCCAGTAGTAAATTTGCCTTTTTGTCGTCTTCGCATACTACTATTGACATTTCAGCTATACAAAAAAAAAATCATTTTATTATCGATGAATATAACGGATAATCTAATGCGAGTTGTATTGTATACTATAGACCTGAGTTATAATTGTAATCTTATACAGTTTATAGGAACTTTATCAATTGTTGTAGAGTCTACGACTTTTCCTTGCAACAGAAGGGTAATTGTTTATTCATATTTATTAGGATATTTACATATTTCAGGAAATCTAATAAATTAACTTCGTGTTTAATTGGTCATGTAATTTTGTTCTGTTATTAGTACAGATTTATGAATCAGATTAATATGATTGATACATTACAAACTACGAAATTTTAGAAACAAACTAGAGGTGTTTACACTTCACATCATAATATTGTGACATAAATATAATATATATGTATAAGCAAATATAACCATATATCAAGCCTTGAGAAAAAAATATTTAATAAACAAGATCGTTGATTATATTTCCTCTTAAAATTCGAATAATTATGTTATTTTGTGTATAAAATAAGGCAATTACTTTGATTAATGATGAACGCACAAGCGTTGGCACCTAACGTATCGTACAATGGTACTATGACCATTGAATAGCAATAGGCGGCTTGCTCTGTCATTACCCATTCCGGACAATTCTGTGCGTAAATACCTGTAACAGACATTTAAACATTGTAATTTATTCAAGGTCTAGGTATTAAAAGTAAAAGTAACAAAACATCGAAATAAACAGATCTATTTTAACATTTACAAAATACTAACCCACAAAGGTACTTTGGCCCGGATTAAGGCCTTGACATATAAGGCCTGATCCAAAGTTTTTCGCTCTCAGCAGGGTTTCATTATATGTTTGCCATACGTAGGGTTTATTTGGTCCCTCACGCCAACCGAGACAGTTTCCATTATCTGCAAAGGAACTCATTAATAGTCATTGTGATAAACATGATTTTTTTTTAATAAACGGACCAAAAAAAAAAAAAACACAACCGTGAAGTTTTTAAAAGAAATATTTTTAAATTCATTTATCATCAGACAATCTGGTTGAACGATTACGTGCGACCTCGAGATTGTGGAATATTCCACGCATCAAAGCAACATTGTTGCTACGATTTCCCACTTTTTTATTTCCAACAATACAACAAGTTTTAAGTATCCGCGTAAGAAAAGAAAAAGACGACTACACTAACAGCTGCACCGAGCACTGATCACATTAACTGTAACCCATGAACCTCTTTCTAAATTACGTTAACCATATACCGTAATATATCATATATATTTGGGTAGTAAACGAGTGGAAGCTCAAACGGAAGTAAGCATTTTGTGAACAGCTTGATACAATTCAATTTGGCCCATTCAACATTCAGAGATATTGTTAAGCGGATGTATAATGAGACGTTTGCTTTAAAAAAAGGGTACTTAGGGACTTACTTGATTCTTTCACACCCCGTCGAAAGGTGTCGAAAAGAGTGCGTGTGTCGTCATGAAGGTAGCGAAGGAAACGGCCATTTTTTGCATCCTTGTAGAATTTTGAAACCCGTACCATTTCTGGACCCTAAAAAGATATTATTCTATTCAGTAGAACTTAACTTGCTAAAAATTAAGAAAATAAAGAGTTAATCATAACATACAAGTAAATTAATTGTAAAAATCCTTATTAACTATAACGGGCAGAGATTACTCCTTCCAGGTTCAATGCGCTGAATCCTTTTACATGCGGGGAACTAATCAATTGTAATCTTTTTAACGCTATTTGCGTTGAACCGATTACCAGAGCCATACCATTAGATATTATAGATAAAGGACATAGATATAAGTAAATAAAGTTATTAGGATATTTTTAATTAGTAACACACTGGTAGTAGATCTCTGTTGTCGGAAACCGTCCAGGTAAGTACCATAGCATCGCCTATTTCTGCTACCAAATAGTAATGTGCAAGCATTACCATGTTTCGGTTTGAAGGACGCTATAGCTAGTGAAAATACTGGGG
This sequence comes from Ornithoptera alexandrae, assembly GCA_029030555.1. Classification (NCBI taxonomy): domain Eukaryota; kingdom Metazoa; phylum Arthropoda; class Insecta; order Lepidoptera; family Papilionidae; genus Ornithoptera; species Ornithoptera alexandrae. The sequence continues at coordinate 1,172,773 of JARDVY010000064.1, read as the reverse complement.
TAACGAAACCTGGTTTCTAGCGACGAGCGCAGTGTGATGCTGTGTATAACATTCAAACTAGCGCAACGTTGTTATGGGCGGGCGTATCACTTACCATCAAATGAACGTCCGGTTCGTCTCGTCGCTTCATATAATAAAAAAAATATAACAATATGAATAATCTTTTAGTACTCGGTCGTACCGAAGAAACTTGATTGGCGTAAAGTTTATAACAATCCGTTAACCTAAAGACATATTTGGCCCACTAACTCAGAATTCATACTTTTAAACGTTGTGTACTCTTACGCTTGCGCATTACGGTATAACGTTACTGTAGCACTAAACGGAACGAAGAACGGGTCAAAGTCACTTGCGGAATTGGACAAAGTACACAAACAACAAACAAGCAGACACGAAGGAAAATGATTTCGTTTAGAGTGAATGTTCATAACGTTGTAGGTCAACGGGTCATTTAACTGCTAGCTTTGTTGCAGTTTCTGAGAAACGATATGTGAATCGTTGCCACAATGCAACTCGAGTTTGAACTCATCTCGCGAACTTTTTCCTACCAATGAAACTGATGAGAATTAGTCTTGGTTTCATATATTTAAATAGAGACATATACAATTTTCGTATGTATATAAATAAGAAATTTCCAGTATGTAGAGATTCATCACAATATCTCTGGAACCATAACGCTTGAGACTTCAAATTTAATAGGAATATTCTTTTTACCGAGCTTAGGTCAGCTAAGAAGAGATTTTACAAAATTCCAACCCCAAAACGAGTTGCAGTAGTGTTACGACCAGCAAGGCAGGTAGGAATTAGCAAGTAAAATATACAATTTGAACCCATTGTAAACACAATAAAAGTTAAGTGATATATTTTCAGTGTTATTCATAATGAAATGAGTGAAACGACTAAAGTTTATAAAAATACAAACTTTATATTAATTGATTTTTAACGGAACGAATGTACCGGAAATGTTTCATAAATTTAGTAAATTTATCTCAAATCAATTCAACACGATGTAAGTTTTAGATTTAAGGTTTTAAACATTATTTAATTATAATAGAACGAACATGTGGGAGAGATCAGACAATTTTATCTTAAAATTAGTGTTACAAGGTTAAGAGGGATTTCGTTCCAAAAACTTTCCGGTGACAGTTGTGTGGGTTATATTTATAACTGGAGGTACTGACATAATGCGGAATATTTTTGGATACTATAAAACAGATATTTCTCTAATAATATTTTATATGACTACGCGACCGCGTACTTCGAGAGTTTCATTGTTTAACATTTAAAAGTTTTACATTCAATCCATATCACCACTCAAGTAGTTAAATATTAATAGGGTTAATAATTTGAACATCATTAATGTTATTACCGAGAATTTGAACATAAAAATAATTTTTTACACTTTTATCGTTGACATCAAAAGGAACCTGTCTGATCATCAATCTTAAGAAGGTCAATACGGAGTAAGGCGGCTACTAAAAATAAGGTATCACTGAAATGCGTGACATCGTGGAGACGTTTGGCCACCACTGTTTCCGGATAGCGGGTTCTTATAATTACGCTTACCCATAACATATGTTGTGTGCAATGATCTTTTGAACATAATCAATAATATTTTTAGATTAAGCAGTATTCTAATCGGGAAAGAAAATTACAGTACGCAGAAGATACAGAAACTATGTGTTTGTTGTGAATGTTTAAATTTAAACAAATTTCTTTATACATTGATTTTTAAGTGAAATCATCCAGTCAATATTTGTGTTAACAATATAATAGATATAATTCGTTTATATTAATAGTAAACATTTATATCCAATAGTATTGCAGGTCAATTTCGAAATGGCAACGGTGGTGCTATTAAGTCTATCAAAAACAATAAAAATGTACAGAATAAGATGGTACCTTATATTGAAAATATATTTTATTAATAAATTTTAAAATATATATATGTGTAGTACTTTACGTACACAAGTGCGAACCGAACATAACAAAGAGATCTACAACTAGTTTGTGTACATGCAATGTATTCTCATAGCGTTAAGTAAAATTTTATTATTAACATATGAAATAATTTAACAAATTTAGACAAGGTAAATAACTTGTAAAATTATTCTTTTACTTATCAAATCGCAAACGAGTCATTATTGGTCAATTTTAAATCAATAATATACCACATAATAAAACATAACGAGTAGTTACTCATAATAAACAACACATTGACTACAATGTAAAGAAATTACTTATCTAGTTTTTTGGACTATCTAGACTATTATGATAATTTTAGCCAGCACAATATGTTGCCGAATAGCACGTGAACAATGATAAAGATACATTGTCACTTTTTGTTAGTAGTCACGTTATAAATTTGGCATAATCTCAAGACGGATCATGAGACATAATCCTTATTAAGACTGACTGAACCGTCGAACTAGAATTAAAAAAAAAAACAGTATTAAGGGCTGGAAGCAAATAGCCCAAAGTAAATCAAAGTGGAGAAATTTGCTGGACCACGTCCCAGCCCATCCGTAGCAATAGAGGCTCAAATGATAATAATATATTTTATATACAAACATTATAGAGTGCTGCACGCGGTAAAATTACACAGTGATTATTCCTTAAATCTTATATCTTAGATCATCAAAAGCTATACTATGTAAACACACTGATACAGCATTATTATGTGGATATCTTTCATATTCAAGAATTACGAAAATCCATTAATTTATACCATGAATAGTATTAGATTAAATATGTAGTATCAGACAGATCAAGAATTCTATCATTTATTTATATACGAATTAGTGATAGTCTTTCTAAAACTTTCCTTCTAATACTTTACGGTGCCTTTCATAAAACATTTAAGGTATTTGTTAAAAACAACATAAAACTGCAAATGTATGCTACATTATGTTTTATATCGTTCGCTGTCAATTTCACCGCATTCAATGGTAAAATACAATACTTTCTTTAAGTTTCTATTCGATTTAGTATTGTAATCTACATATGTTACTAGATAGAGAACACTTAAAGAGAAAATGGCATTGATTAATTTAGTCTATCCACTTAGTTAATGGCTTCGTTGGATTCAGATATCCAAATTCTCGATAAAAATTTCCAATTGAAGATATATTTTTTCGCTTAGATTGGAAAACACAATGTTAAATTAACTGTACATGTGAATCGGTCTAGTGTATTGATTATCTCTATCCAACTTCAAAGATCAAGATTAAGCTGAGTATATACTATACTAACGTAATTTTTCTTTATATTTCGATGCAGATAACAAAAAAAAAAATGCTGTAGTTTAATTTTATAATAGAATGATTTCTGATGTTTATCTCTTAAACTATTTAAAGGTTACAAAATAATATATAGAAACAAAATGGTTACGTTAGTTAGATATAGATAGGTTTATAATTTTAGATATAAAAGTAAATTTTTCGCACAAATGAAATTCTATTATGATTACTGTCTCTGAATATTCGGATTAACGTCAATATTCAGTCGAAGCTCATTTATGAGTCATAACTAGTACGACGAAATAACTAAATCGTCTTTTCATCACAGCAGTTGGATTATGCAATTCTCCATATGTCTTCATTAAATTTAATAAGTAGCTTTTACTAATTTTAAAAAAGCATCGGGGAAAATATGTTTTCTTTATTCATTTTATCTCAGTCCCGTGACTAGTGTGATTCGTTTGCCAAAAATTCAGAAACGATCATAAGTACAGACATCTAAGCCTCCCTTTGCTCGTGTCAATCGGGCATTATATTTGTGTGTTGCTATGCGATGTGGGCGAGGATATTTGAAATGATTTTTACGAGATGTTTCGCTCTTCATATCTTACGAGATTCCATTGAATACGAGGCCCCACATGTCTTCTATTAAAATAGTTATCATCTACTTGATGACTAGGTTTCAATTTTATATTTAACATTTGTGAATATGACGTGTTGCATTGTAATATCGCGTCATAGTCTTTCAAGTATTAGTGGAATGATATATCTATATATGACTACATAATAAATGTATTTATATGTATGAAAAATGTACTGATTTTATCCGAATATTATACATCAATAGCAGTAAAAACATGGTAAAGATCGGTAGCTAATAAATGATCTTGGGGAAGATATGGTCTAGCAACAATAAAACAATAGTGTGTACCAAAGATTCTTTAAGAGATCTAAATCTTTATGTTAATTACTTAATATAAATACTTGTTATTATTAACAAATATTAACAATATAAATAATGTTTTCTCCCTTTTTTTTAATTATGGTAACTTTTACATTGTGTTAGTAAATGTGCATAAACGGTTAGAATGAGAAAGGATTTTTTACATACATATCTTAAATATATAATGGATAGCATATATTTGAGAACGATCATTGACAGCATTTTTCGATAGCTTAAGAATTGGAAAAAATCTTTTAATGAGAAAATTTTATTAATACCTTTTTTATCATCTTTCTTCATTCTTTACCGAACTATCAGTTTCAGTTGTAATTAGTCCTAATCATGTGAAGAAACCGGAAATACAAAGCTACTAAAGTATATGTTACGACTAGTTAAAATATAAATGATAATGATGGTGATGATAATAAAAATGTTACAATGTCTACGTAAGCCCGTAATATTTACTAACCGCTAAATTTCTCAAGCGACTTTCTAAACAATCAAAATTTATTGACTAACGTGTCTAGTGAATAGTGTATATATGTGAAGTGAATAGTTGTTATTGCAAATGTTTGAATGTAAGCAAACTAAATATATGTGTAGTAAACCACTTGTGCATGTAGTGTATGCAAATCATAATTTTCAAGTTTTACTACAGGATACGAAACGAAAATATTTTGGTGGGTTTGAAGTGATCGTTTATCAAACGTGTAGTATCAACACATTATAAATCACAGTTAAAAATGAAATTTATAGTGGATACAAAAGTTGTAATATTTTTGATATATTATTACGACAAAGATATAAAGCATAAACTTAGAGCTAACAACAAAGCTAACCTTAATACTTTAATGCCAAATTACAAAAAACCAATACGTTTAATCGTTAAGTAAGTAGTAAGTTAGTAGCTATGTGCCGACAGATTTTTTCTTGTGATGAATACTTTTACACAGATCTTAAAGTATTTTTGAAACTGTAAGTTTTCTCTATATGATACCTACGCCGGTAAGCTTCACTAATATATAGATCCTTATTTGATGTTAGATTTAAATAAAAGTAAATTAATCAAAATTTAAACTAACGCGGCTAACTAAAATACTAATTTAAATAATTATGGCTAAACGAAAAATATTCAACTAAATAAATATAATTGAATGTATCAACTTCATCATCATTTCAGACTGCTTATGACTTATAAAGCTACTGCGCTTTTACTCAAACTATTCCCTGCCTACTCGCATTTAGTAAACTGCCGGTGGTGATAATATAATCCAACCCCTACATGAGTCCTACGAATATCTCTTTACTTTTACATCTGGCTATTTCACCTAAATCAGAGGTAGGTATATTTAACTCAACACAGAGACGAGCGATTCATCTGATGGTGGCCTGCTCATAACAACGTGGTGCTAGTTACGATGTACATTGACACTACTACCTTGACACATAGGATGTTAAAATCTCTTTACTACTATAATTTCTTTACTTAATTTGCTTACAACGCCTTCATATCGAAGTACAGTAATGTTTGCGAATTACTGTTTGGCGGTAGAAATAGAAACTGCAGTGGTACCAATGGAGACTCCCCACCAGTAAATTGAAATTTAGGTTAAAAAAAAATCTTAATAAAGATTAAGTTAAGCTCGACACAAAAAGGATATGATATTTATCAAAGTACATTAATTCAGTTGGTCAAGACAACGTCAGAATTAGTGTATCGAGAAAGATATCGACGTCTCTTTACTTTTTATATGCATTTACATAATGGTATATTAAATTATGTACGATTTGGCAAATAAAAGAACTGTCTAGAAGATGTTATTTTTGTGGCGAATTGGTCGTTGATACACGTAACCGACTTTTCCGACCTTTCAACGATCTGATTCTAAATGTAACGGAGCTTTGCCAAAATATGCAATATGGGCATCAGCAAAATTACATCTGACCTCAGTAACCTAAAACATAAAAAATTATTACATTCAAGTAAACCCTTTAATTATATATGATAACATAGATGTATATCATATTGAGTTAAACTACAAGGTGCTATAGTTAACTTAAAAATTAACTTCTTACTTTAATGGATTCCGATTGTTCATTTAAATTAATGGGTGGGCGAATTGGCGCTACTCCTATACAACAATCACAGCACGCCATCTTAACACAATTACGCTTTTCACTTCACTGTAAATACTTTTAACGTCAAAACGACCCTAAAAAGATAATGCACATTGCGCAATCATCAGTTCCGTTTCGCGCCTAACTAATAACGTTTCAATTACTATTTGTTAGATAAGATCATAAATCACTCGTCACTATCAAGACTCGGTTACGGCTGCTTACTCTTAAGCAACTAAGAGACTCGTCACTTTCACTATAAACTTTTGGATACTGACATGAGAGCAGCAAGCAGGGCTGCTCTTGGTACAATGAGTTAAAAATATCGCTCGAAGATGCGCTCTGCCAACTCTAGCGGCGGCGGTTAGCATTAGGACAACTTGAACTTTGATACCACGCTATAAAGGAGATTGGACAGTTCGATTTAAAATAAACTATAAATAAACATATATACGCATATTACGGGTAAAAGCATTTATTGCATCATGTATCTGAACGTTCAGCCGGATCATTGAACTTTCATAATGAATGTCACCCACATTTCAAACACCTGAGTAAAATTTCGATAAATCATTATATAAATATCAATTTTTTTATTTATTAACTTAGCATAAACATAAAACCTCATTATTTTGTTATCAATCAATAACCCTTTGTTTGTAGAAAATAATAGCGCAGTCGATAACAATTATATAGATTAACCGATTACATATATAAAAAATTCAGAGTATTACGATCATTGTAATAATATAGTATTTTAAACTTGTGTAAATTTATCATCGTTTATTATATATATATAAATTTTATGTAGAAAGTATCACATGATCAATGAATCATATAAAATGAATAACAAAGAGTAGTAGGTGATATATGGCGATACAAGATACACCACTATCATAACAGAAGACGATGTAGCATCTCATCATACTCCTAGAATATATATATAAAGGACTACTACCTAAATTATTATCTTAAGTTAAAATAATAAACAGAAAAATTTTTGTCGACTCTTTATCTTATTCTATATATATGATACATCTTAACATTCTTAAGTCACAACAGTGCTTAAAATTCTCCGCATGGAACTTAAAATATGCGTCGTTGCGAGTATAGTTTATTCATTATTAATTTTTCAAATATTTTCATTATATAGTAAATGAAGTTTTTATTCGATTACCAACAAAACGATCGGGACGTTAACCGGAAGGTAATCGATACGCCTGCCCATAGCAACGAGGCTCTAGTTAGGACGATATTATAGTGCACCCCATTGCGTTCGTCGCCCGACACATAAGATGTTTTCTCGTTAATCCAGTAATTACAATAACTACGGCCCCCTTCAAGCCAGAACATAGTAATGTATGCACGCTACTGTTTGGCGGCAGAAATAGGAGTTGCGGTGGTACCCACCTATCACCTGGCATCTGGCAGAGACCTATCACCAATAAAAGGTAAAACCAGGAAAAAAAAAAACGAAAGTATTAGGTTTTGTACTCACAGTCTCTAGCAAGCTCTGTTCGTGCAGCGTAACAAGAGGCTTCTCAGGTTTCGGTCTTGTGCTTAGATAAAAAGCGGAAGCTGCCGCGACACCAGTGAGCGCCAACGCGCCCGCTGATCCTCCCACCATCCATAAGTACTGGTCAATTTCGCTCACTGAAACAAATCGTCATTGTCTAAATTATACACAACGGCATTGCTTTTATCAATTTCAAAAAAAAAATACTTAAAGATTAATTGATCATCTTTTGACCATGAATGCTCGTGTAGGACGGATAAGAATATTTAAAACGGTTGAAAATGTTAACTAAGATTAAAAGGACTTAACTTTTTATAGAAATATTAAAATCACCACTATCATTATAATGACTGTAAGAAACAGAAATGACAATGTCATAATGACCTGTCAATCATAAAACTACTTGAATAAGGAAGTATTCAGATGTTGAGAAGAACCATACAAAATATAATACATCAATTTGAAATCGTAATTATGCTATATATTACGAAAGAGAGATGTAGGAGATATTTACACATATATATAAGACATAATTTCTTTTCAAAATTAAAAAAAAAATATAGGTATAACTTACAGCTAAGAAAAATCAAAGACGTCTTGGTAAGTGTAAAATGAAATGTTTATACTATATAATAAACTAACGATATATACTACTTAAAAATTCGTTATCAACAAGTACTGAGATGTAGATGATATCTGATAAGATGAGGCTGTATGTTGATGTTCGTTAATAATTATTAAGTCTTATTTTGGACTCGTATTTTCAATAATGGCTACCCGACTTGTTATTGTTAACCGACCTTTGTTGTCAATCTCAAACATGATAATGAAGATGGAAACCACACCGGTGATAATTTTCACTTATTATAAATTATTATAAATCACTATAAATTACTCAATAACTTCCTAACCTATTGTTTTTAATCAAAATAGTACTTTAAAATAAACTAATACTACTAACCACTATTGTTTATTACTTACTATAACATTCCGCATTAACTAATAATTTTATACAATGTATACTTCTAACCGTGCTATTTAAAATATTTTTTTTTGCTTTAACTTTTCGGATACTTCGAAACCTTAAAATAACTTCTAGGTAATAGATATTTGAATGTTATTTATTTTTTTACAAGTATCAGTTTTCTATTTCAAAGATTTTACATATGTTTTAACTTTACACATTTATAAGTAAAAATGTAAGGCCCGATAATCTTATAACAATTATAGTACTTATATGTGGCAAAGTATTGTATTGTATAAGAATATGCTAGTATATTTAAATTTATTTATAATCATTAAAAAAATGGAGAATTGATTGAAAGTAAAACTTCGTTAAAATTAAGTAATGCATTAAATATTTTAAGTTAATGCGAAAATTAAATGCAGATGTCTGAATGCTTTTTCCTAAGAAGGCACTATACCAAGTCACGTAGTCACTAAGAAACTACTTCACTGAAATTAATTCTATTATATAAACCTTTCCTTCCTGTTGTTCGTCGTTATTGGTGGAGTGGTTGGTTGGTGGTGGAATCTTTTATATAGTCCTAATTACACCTACATTAATTGAAACGTAAACAGTTGATGATTATATTATCAGTTAAATTATCACCTACCCCAACATCTCACCTCAATAAAGGTTGGCCAGTATAAAATGCCTACAGGCATTATCTCCGCTTTTTATATACCTCATAATAAAGTTTTACAATAAAGAGTAAAAAAAAATCTAAATCATAAATTTTCTCACAAGGAAACGTATAACAAGACAAATTTCATGCCGCCGAGCTGCTGCTAGTTCCTGAACTATAAACACTCGTTGCAGTCTAGCCAGTTTAGAAAGTGGATGTAGAGGAGCGCGCGTCACCAGCTCATAAGTCCGCCGATTTCACGGGACTCTCTCGCGCTTTCCACTGACATACTTTTGCTAGTCTCGAGATTTAAACTCATTGTCTAACGGATATTGCCTACTTTAAGTACTCCAGCGTCGTGAATATAATAATTACTGAGCGCATATAAATAATACAAATAATTTAATTTCACTATTTATTACATTATTATCAAAGTTATAAATAGATTTATTATTGAATAAATAAAGTAATATACCTGTAAAAAATTTTTATCATTTTTTTTATACAAGGCAGAGACAGTTACGTTCAAATGATGGTAAATGATACTCTTGCCGATAACAACGTAGCTCCAGTTAGGATGATATATATAACACCACGTTGTGCTCGCGCCTTGAGATCTAAGATGTTAGGTCTCGTTACTACAATAATTTCACTACTTTACAGTTCTTTATGAAAAAAAAATTTTTTTTTTGCAATATGTACATATTTAGTTAGTAGTAGAGAGGTATATTTAAAAATTTAATTTGAATCATTTCTATAGTAAAACAAATTGTAGAGCCGTGGGACGTAAACTCCATTGAGATGTACAACGTCATCACCATATATAATATGAATATTGTTTAGATATATCTTGTGTGCATATCAAATAACGCAGTAACTAATCACAGTAATAAGGGCAAGGTTATGCGAGTAAGAAAAGTCAATGTCGAAACTGCTACTCAGATCATTAGAAGGGCTGACTTCGGTAAAATGATTTGAAGGCGACGTTTAAGGCCGCGCAGTTGGCCTCGATGCCTTGTCGTTTATATAGCGGGAGGCATGGACCGATTTCAAAAGCTGGACCTTGGTGCACTAATTTCACCTCATTGTGAATTCAAAGAGTGTAACGAGCCCGCAGGCCCTCGAAGGGCCCGCGGTTCTCGCAATAATAAAAACGGTTATCTAACCTTTATTTTACATTCATAAATAATTTTCAACGCGTACATTAGACTTTTAACGAATAGCAAAGGCGACGTGGTTTAGTTTTAGAAACGTTTTTAATTCAACTAATTATTAAAAAACAGCACTTATTCTAAAATATTGTACATACAGAATTTTGTTTACGTCTCTAAAATTCTCGACTGAAATTAAAATCGTTTTGCCTGGCGAATTTCCTAGAGAAATCGTCATTTACTTAACCCAAAAACATTATCATTAAGATAATCGAATAACTGAAGAAATATTTAAACGTTAAGATTAAATTACAAAATAACAACAAAGATTTTCACACAGCTGTTTTTAAAGTACATCCTCATTGATATTGTGTTGAGATAAACGTATTTTTATAAAATTACTCACGACTGCTACACTGGTTCCACCATATCGCCTTTTCTTTAACATCAGTCTTCTGGATATCAGTCTTCTTGAGTTTTTTCTGTATTTTACGACATTTCTCCTTAACACTAAACTCAGTCTTTGTTGCCTCTTTCACGGGCACTTTGTCCTTTTTAACATTGAAACCGAACTTGCCACTGCCCATTTTATCCTTGTTGCACATAGTTTCGCGTTTAATGCGGCGTCATACGACGCTTTAACATTTTTCACGGTACCTTGTTCATGTCTCGTGTCGCCTGAATCGTATAAAATGCGAAACTTATCTCAAAACACAATAATATAAACACGCGCACGTTTGATTGCCATAAAGATACATGATATAGATTATTTTGTTTCGTTAAGAATTGGAATTCATAAAACCGAAAGGTTGTGTAGTCATTACTAAGGGGCCTTTGGCCTTGTGGGGTCATTAACACTGTTCATGTCCATATCTAAAATTTAATCTGGCTTCTGATTTCATCGGGCTTATCTGTAGCCTACCTCGCCTATTGTGTTCAATGAACTGTATTCGAAATAGACATAATATTAGTATTAAACAGATTAAACTTTTCAAACAACAATTTCAATAACACGTGTTCATCATTTAAAGTTTTATGCAATTTTGTATAATCCAGTCTTAGCTGACCTCTTAATTGAATAGAAGCAATATAACTATCAAATTTTGAGTCTTTACGTGTAACACTTTTGGAGAACTCGTGATGAGTCAATGAATCTCTGGATATCTCAAATATATGCATACATAGATCATAAATTATGCTTGAGAGTTTAAATAAATGAAATGAAATTTCTTCATTGTTATAATTTTATACTTATTAATTTCACTAATATTATTCCTTTTAAAAAAACAATTCATCTAAGAATGAATATCTAATCCGTACATTATTTCTAATATTCAACAGATTTTATTTTTAAGCAACAAATTGACCAATGAAGATCTATAACGTCATCCATATCTACTTCATTAGTCATAAATAAAAGGCATTTCAAACAATAAAAATAACAACAGCTCGAATAAAACATCGAAATGGGAAATTAAAAACGGCCCATAATATCCGTCTGGTTAAAATAAAGCCTTTCACTGTATTTCAAGTAAAACGTATACTTGTTAACGAGATATAAAATACAAATTTTAATAATAGCCTTCAATCTTGACGTTTCAATTATACAAAAAAGAAACAATGGTACCTTTGAGATTGCATTTAAAACCTTAAAGGCATTTATATAAGCACGAATATTTCTGTGTATATATTGTGATTACTTTGATTATCGCCAACGAGATAATTCTCAAGTAACGCTTTACCTCTCCGTCTTAAGGAAACGTATGATTAAGAATAAATAATGTTTACTGCCGAGTAACTTTTAAAGTACTTAATGTCATCCACTTTTTGTATTGCTGTTAATGTAATAGATTAAAACTCTGGCGTAAACTGAAATCGTGATGGGAACAACTGAAGCGATAAGCCAATTTTGATTATATTTAATATATCTATATTTAATACATCTGTATAGGGAACTCCTTTTCTTCTTCTTGAGCTGCCTTTTCGACTAGCGGAGGTTGATGGTCAGTTCGCCAAATTTCTCCCGGTCTCTACTACTTTTGATAAAGAAACTAAAACATTAATGGAATGTTGAAATAAAAACCAATAATTACTCAAGTACATTTAAAAATTAATCATATATGTCTTGGGAAGGAAATAAAAAATGTAATAATTGCATTATTGAACTTCAAACTGCATATTTTTGGAATACAAAGCGCGCAGGCGTTAAAACTGTTATTCATATATATTAAGACATAAAATTAAAACTTTGTTTCCCCGTTTACGTATTATTTACGTTCCAGTTTATGGGGAAGTGGAATGTTAAAATTTAGGCGACACATGAATCGATTATCACCATATCATTTTTCACTGTTGATCATAATCCTCCCTAAAAGAGTATAGTATAGTATCGGTAGTCCTAGTATTGGTTATATGAATGCTCTAGAATTATTGCCTGAGATTGGTAATTAGTCATCAATCTATTATTATTAATTTATCTTTAAATGTATCGAGAAAGGATCACAAGTATATTATAAATGTACCTTCGATTCTTGCGAGTTGCGGTGACCCAATAATTGGAAAGTATCCACGCGTATTGAAACGCGATGGAGGAACAAGCTACTCGATTATAAACCGTCGAGGAATTACGTCCGCCTTTGAGTAATAACTCAAACAACGACAGACCGCAACCGAGGGGACCAAAGTGGTACGCTTGTTGATCATTATATCGTTTCGTTGCGAAATGTTCCATGTTATTTATGGGAAAGCAATCCGGTTGCAAATGACTAACGCCGTAAATTATATGCAAAATCATACATTTATAGGATTATTTACAAAGGTAATATATTTCCGATAATCGCTGAAATGTTATCATTTTTTTTTTAAAGTAAATATGAATTTTGTGACTTTCAAACTGTCAGGATAAATCCTAAAAATAATTGTTGGAACGAATATTTAAATAATTGAATTGTATAAAACGAAACGATAGATCATATGTTAAATGTTTTGCGAGACATTTTCAAACGCATATCTCCATAAGGTAGCGAGGCTTAGATGAAAAGTAGTCCAGGTAAACAACCACAGCGGACTTGATGAACAGCAACGCATTCAAAACACCGTTAACCGCCACGCACCACGATCGCACAAATAATGCACAGCACCATCAGATATTGGTGCGAACGGCGGCTTCAAATGATTTACCGGTACATCGAGGCCTATATAAAACTATCAGCCGTTTCCGCTATTGGAACATTCACACTTAACGGTTGTTCCGGCATTTCGATCTGGTTCACGAAACAATAAAATTGTATAGCTAACGTCTTAACCTGTTTAACCGTAGTTTTAGTGTCAACACCCTCGGATAAATCACTGATGAGTTTAATCTAAGTTTTATTAAACTTGAACAACATTTATAAGATAAATTATGAGATATGGGAGACGAGTTAATAGAAATATTTAAAAAAAAATTTTAGTAAATATTAAACGGTGATGAAATAGTTACAAATTTAATAATAGCAATGGTCATTTAAATATAGAAATGGCCTTGATTGATTTTAATTTTGAAGGCGATAAAGGGTAATTGGAATTAACCTCAATTTTTGGAATTTAATATGAAAGAAATATAAATTAATATTAGAATATAATACAATGTCTAAACATATACATCGTATATATATATTTGTAGCGATCGAACCTGTGGCATGACATCACGGTTGCGATGACTCCAATCCTTAAATTACGTCAATTATGCTTTTAAACAATGGAAACGTTAATTTTTTGAAATGTGGTGGATGCATTAAACGTAACAATGAAACGCGAGGTCGCCGAACCACGGGCTCGTTGTGTTTTGATAGAGCCGTCAAATCGACCGCCGCCATTTTTTTTTTTCAGACTAGAGAATCGCGGTTACAGTTAAAAAAACCGCGCGGTGCCGCGAACCGTTTTAATTACTTCATAGTCACGCCGCATAGTAAATATTACCGTTAATGGAAAGTGATATGACGAACGAGACGCGCCCGCTGAGACCGATCTTAGTTATCTTCTTGTACATTTCTAAAGGAATTTTGTTCACCAATATTTTGTACATACAAAGTTTAAAAGATGCTGTGTCAAGTGACAAGCATAATTAACAAGTGATGACAGAATAACATAAAAGATAAAATGATCAAAGTCGATCTCCTCCATCAATACTGGCTACTATGTAGTCGCATTTATTTAACTTTTTTGAATATTATAAATTATTAATAATATAAATATTAATATTTTATAATAAAGCATAATGTGGTTAATAATTTAAAAAATGTAATTTATTGAAAAATCGTTTTGAATATTGAAATGATCAATGATCAACATTGAAATTGCAGTTGATCATTTAAGTTGTTATGCTTGTTTAACCGCCTACAGTATAAAAGAAACAAAAAATTAAATAATAGGTCTAGGACCAAATTGTGGAAATTATTTCATTGAAATTCAGTGATATATAGTAGTTTTCACTGTTTAATGATATATAAAATACTAATACACCCGGAAAGACTAATCAGCAAAATTACATAACATTATTAATTAATCATACTGTGAAATGTTATGATGTAATGTTATTTAAACTATGATCAATAATACTATAGTGAATTTTGATACTATAGTTTTTATTTATAATTTTTCAGTAAGTATATTTATTACTAGTTCATGTATATTATTAACTTAAAAAAAATACAGTTTACATGTCGCTATCTTAGAATAAAAGTGATTTAATTCGAGGGTCTCTTTGCCATTTCCCATAAATTGCAAATTTTAAGCTAACTCAGCTAAATAAGCTTTCATTTTAAGAATGTAATATAGAAATCTAGATTGTGTATGTAAAACACGCTAACAAATAAAGTAAGTAAAATTTTAACATTGTAATTTTCGCCTGATATTCGAGAAGCTAACACGCGACGTTCAACAGTCAAGTATCGGTGTACTTACACAAATGCACTTCCTAGGCATTGCGCTTGCGCATACCGAATGAGGCACCCACTGTGAACTGAGTCATGTTCATTCTACACGCGCTGGATTGAACCACTTTATAGAACATACCATTTGTTAGTCAATTTGCATACATATCTTTGAGCCTGTTACGCTTTACAGCACATACAGAGATAAAAAAAAAAGAAAAGCATATTTCAGCTTTCTTTATATCTCATATTCTTAGATAACATTACTGTTTGATTTAAATATATATATTAATGTTTTATTCAAGATTTGAAATATAATTGATAAAAGAAAGTAAAAACATTCGATAGTAAACATTTGATTAGTTAATTTTTAAATATTTAATCACATTTGTGATATCCCCCCACCATATTTACGTGTTAAAAGTTATGGTGGGTATGTGATGAAAACCACTACGGCGTCCCCTTTCGCATACTCTTATCAATTCAGTGCCGTCTGATACAATGTAATAGTACCAGATCAGCATTCATTAAATATAAAGAGATGTTATTAATAATAATCTCTAGTACTACGTACTTTTATTGATATACCTAGTTCTAGTTTTAATAGACCTAATACATTTACATAACGCAATCTGTAAAACTAAAATTGTAAGGACAGCAATTTCCTATATTGCATTTTTAAGGTCCTATTTTTCGTTGATTAGTTTGTTTTGTGGATTGTATCCTGAATACCCTTTAAATATTGAATATCCTTTGTGACTATATAAAGTAAATGTAATCACAAAGAATATAGTGTGCGTAACAAAATCGATAATAGATCTAATAATAATGTTAATCTAATAGTGAAAGTATTACTTTCACTAGTTTTATTACAGAAATAGGAAGTTTAAAAGAGATTATTTTTACGATCACTTATAACATTTTAACTATATTACTTTAACTATATAGTGCTTTATAAACTCGATAAGAGATTTTATAGGAAAATTATCTCAAACAGTTGAATAAAAAAGGATTTCGCATTTGTTTGCGATACTTTAACTAGACGCATTTAGCGCTTCGTGAAACTTAATACTTGTTATTAAGCGAAATAAATTCCGTTAAGAACGCAACCGGACGCCTTGTCCTTGTGCAGGGTTGTAATTGATCTCGACGATATCAAATACTCGAACTGCAAGTGCTTACTTGTAAATGTGATAATGGCAAAATCGAATGCGAAGACGACATCGTTTGACGCTGAAACAATATACCGATCAAATGTATACAATTTTGTATACATCTTAATCAGACTCCTTTAATGTCTAAATCGTCGTAAGATAAGTTTATATTAAGCAAAAATTAGGAGGCATGTTATAATTTATTTTTAATTTCAATTGTTTGTGAGAGTTTGTACATATCGAGTTAATTACTACAATTTAAATGAATTACTTTACCTGCTGGTAAGTCTCTATTGCCACAGACCATCTACACAGGTACCACCGCAGCGCTTATTTCTACCGCAAAACAGTACTGTGCAAACATTACTGTGTTTCGGTTTGAAAGAGCTGTAGCTAGTATAATTACTGGAGTAACGAGACTTAACATCTCATGTCTCAAGGTGATGAACGCAAAGTGGTGCTATGAATAACATCTTAACTAGTGCGTTGTTATGGACTGGCATATCGCTTACCATCAAATAAATTTCGCGCTCATCTCGTAGTTTTTTCAAATAAAAAGATATATATATATATATATATATTAATAAAATTAACTAATTGTTTCTATAAAATTACCAAATATAACACAAAATTAGATTGCCCACTAAAGAAACTTGATGAACGCATTAATATCACTTGTCAGTTATTATGTCAGGTAATAGTTGCGAGGAGAGGGTTGATCCTTTGTTATCTCACGCGCCTGCATGTCCACGTCCATATAAGAGATAAGCGTCTCCACCGGACATGACGGTGCAAGTAATCTCTAGACGTTTAGCCATATCATTCATTTTAAAATTTATAAAGCATCAAATGGAATTAATAGCAAAAAACTTATACTATAGGATAAAAATGCCACAGATTTTTCATTGTTATCCTCTTAAATTTAGTTTAGTGAAGAAGTTTATTATTTTTTCCTCTACGAGGAAAACTGTCGTCATATCCTATAAATTTTATATATATCGACAATCATAACCACATTCCAAACGTTTAACTAAAGTTCAACGAACGAATCAATAGATTAGATTAATTTTTATATTTTGATAGTTGTAATAAATTAATGTATTATAACAGTTGTATTAGACAAGAATGATATATGTTTTATGATACGTTTGTTACTATGTGCTTAACTACTTTGCAATATGAGTAGTGTAACTCGAAACAAATGTTTTCTAGTCTACAACAATGAACCTCTGTATATGAAGCAGTATTATGACCCATAAACGAACAGATATCAGATTTCTACCATACAACGCGAGTCGTGATCGCCTTAAGCAATATCACAATCTCGTTTCGTACTGCGGTTGTTATTAAAATAATGGGCGCCTGTAAAAGACGTTCTCGTAACAAAACGCAAGCGACTACCTCCAACCATTTTTAAATGACACGAGAAAAATACAGCCTGCGTCGGGTATGTTTACGGCGAGTTACACACGGGCCGATTTGTTTGCACACTCGTAAGCGGGCGTAAGCGCTTTTACACTACCGGTGAATTTCGTCTGACTCCTTGTCGGAGGACAGTGCGTACTGTACCTAGATCACAAGCTTAACACTACATTACCGTTGTGGTACAGCTCACATTACCTACGTTTGTTAAGCACTATCGTGTATTATGTTATCGTCACTTGATCGTTTGCAATTATCGTATCGTATAAAGGAGCGCCCCGATGCGCTGTCGCGATGTACTTGCGCGTGAGTGTACGCGCGGCCGTATCGACGGCCGTCCAGAACGACAATGCGACTCCATATTGCCGAGCGCTGCCTCCCCCAGTCTCCAATTGCCTAGCCACCTCTCTCTTTTGAGTTGACACGGCTCGGACTAACGATTCCAGTCGCTAGAGTTTAATCATTTAATCTTTTATTGGTACTAACCCCTAAGGCGTTGCAAAGCGGCTAACAAAGAATAAATTATAAATTGTCATAAGCAGTATAATTTAAAACAATGCAACAGATAATTATACAATTACAGTAAAATTGTGTCAACCAATAAACCAAGAATTGGGTTAATTACTTAAAAAAAAAAACCTTTACGTTTAAGCAATGATAATATTCAAACGACTTCCAACCTGCGTTCATTCATAACCTGCGTTCTAAGATCATTAGGATACAAGAGCTACAACTTTTAATGACAACTTACACAAGTATTAAGTGCGATTTTATTTTAGACAATATTTGATCTTGGTGATTACCAGGAATACTGATACACCATGTATTTGTGTCTTTTGAAACATGAATATTATAGTCAAACTGAAATCAGTATGGTTTGCAATTAGCAAATTAAAACTCCATAAATTATAAACAAGATCCGTATAAGTTTTATTTATTTAATTACCGGGTGATTTTTAAGAAATGTTTAGGTTTTTTTTTGTAATAACAGTATAAACATACACAAGCAGTGGGCCTCGTTAAACTAGTATATTTATATAATAGAACCTTTATGTACGCACATCGTTATTTGTTGCCAATTCAGGCGTGATCGTCCATCCGTTCTGTCCGATTGTGCAAAATTGCAGTTGCGAAGGCACTTGATTCCTCCAGCAATTCAATTCAATGTGCCGAGCACTATTGTATCAGCAAATACTTTGTTTTATTATATACTGTATTGTTTCCTTCGAAGAAAAACATTCATCGAACACAGACCACAAGTAGGGGCGTAAAATTTATTAAAGAGATAAGGTTTACGGGATAGTTTTATTTTGTAATTCATAAATCCTCTCTTCTTAAACTAATTTGCTGATACTCTACTACTCATACTTGTTACTATCTCTTAAGGCTTATCCAAGTTGGTCAAGTGCGAGTCGATGGATATTACACGTCCTCGAAAAGTGTACTTTAAGTGTATTTAGAAGGTGTTCTTTAACATTTACTCTTAAGCTATGTTCTAACATGTTTACAAATAAGTCATCAAAGTTTTGGTAGCTTAGTAGAACAGAAATTAACTAAAGTTAGAAATGTCCTTCTGTAAACAGTTCGCAATGAGGTTACAGACTGTGTTATATTTTTACTAGCAAAACGATATTTTCAATCAGTACAATAGCTAGAAGTAGATGTGTAAGGCTTTAATAACGTTCTTACAAATTATATGTACGGAAATATGCCCTTTTATAAGAATACTGTATGTTTTCAATAAATCCGTACATCGAAAATCGTATCCTTGTTCACGTACATTCGATAGCAAGGGCGTGGAGTTTAATATATACTTCATATTGTGTGACAGTAAAACTTAGCAATGGACAATATTCATTGCAGCTCGTTGATTTACGTCAACGTAAACATCGTCGGTAAATTAAAATAAACAACCAGTTCTTACGAAATGTGCTTCAGGTATTGACACAAATATTATGTTTGTCAAAGCAACAAAGCAAACAGTGACAGCAAGGGCGTGCAACTAGTGCGAACATGTCAAATATGCCGAAGCTGCAAATTTAATTACGAAAACAAGTTATGTTTACCGCCGAATGACATAGGCAGTAAACAAACTTGTCAATCACCAACATAGATTGAGCTGCGTAGTATTTTACTAATGTATTGCCAATAATAGTAATAACATACATGAAAAGAGACAAAGTGCAACATATATGTTACTGGTGTCTGTGCCGGAGACCGTCCCAGGTCCCGATGGTGACCAGAGGACGGGCCTGAGCCCTCCTCCAAAGACCCTATAGTCCTCGCCACCATCCGACGCGCACTAGGCGCGACTTAGTTTAAGATTTCATATGTATACTTATCTATGTATATATTAGTTTACACCCTCTTATGTCGCTATCCACTGTATATCACTATCCACTTCTACTCTCCCCTATCCAATGTTATCTCCACTATCTCCTTCCTATTTTATATGCAAAATTATCTACAAATATATGTATATATTTAGATTTGTATTTGAGTGTTTAGCTATCGGTTTTTATTACTGTTATTGTGTTTAGTTAGAGTTTTATTTTATTTTCTTTCTTTTTATTTGTTTAGCTCTAGTTTAGGTACTACCGCAACCCCTATTTTGGCCGTTATACAGTAGTTTGCGAACATTACTATGTTCCGGATTGAAGGAAGTTGTAGCTAGTGAAATTATTGAGATAATGAGACAATATCTTCTCTCAACGCGACTAGCACGATGTGGTACAGTGTATACTATCCTATTTAGCACCACATTATCATCGGCATGCTTATTACTTACCATCAAGTGAATGTTGCGCTCGTCTCGTCGTTTCGTTGAATAAAAAGAAAATATATGTTTTTGGTTATAATACATCAGGTGTCCATATTCAGAACATTTTTGCTGCTAAAAATATTTTAACAAAGCGACGAAACGACGAAGACTTTCACCTGATAATATGGTACCCGTCTTATAAACAGCACTACATTGTCTCTGATAGCTGTAGCGAACTTTTAAACCGGAGCAAAGTAATAATTTTTTTCTTGTTCAAATAGTGAGGTAACTATTGAAGTTACTGGGGCAATGTGATATACCATATTTGGTTTCATGTGGCAATTGCAATGTCATCAAAACTCTTATTTTTG
The DNA here is from genome assembly GCA_029030555.1 of Ornithoptera alexandrae. NCBI lineage: Eukaryota > Metazoa > Arthropoda > Insecta > Lepidoptera > Papilionidae > Ornithoptera > Ornithoptera alexandrae. Next base: position 1,151,557 of record JARDVY010000064.1, on the reverse strand, counting down.
TAGGCGCGTGCATCATTTACCATGAAAAGAACGTCTCCACATTAGCTTTATTGTTTTACAAAAGAAGTGAAGGATAAATTTCTTACAAAAAAAAAAAACGTAAATCTTATGAAACAGGTAACAATTTTTCGTAGCGAATAAATGTCGCGTTAAATGAATAAACAAAAGCTCCTGTGTCATGATTTATCATTAGCTCCGAAACGCTGTATAGAGTGATTTAGTATAATAGTCACACGCTAATTTTCTGTTGTGTGGAAGAGTCTGTGACCACAGAGTACAAATACTGCAAATGCACTATGCAAATTCGCGTTTGGCGCAACGCCTGACTGTTACGAGACTAAGGTACAATATTGTCTAGACATATGCGGCGGGCCTTTGATCTATACCGTCCGTCCGCTTGCTACATAGCAATTTAACTTGATGTACTGGAAAGCCACACAACTTAGCGCTGTAATCAACTACAGCTGTTAATTAAATTACTCCCAATTTATATTAAACCATTTGCTTTTTTAATAATATTTTAGAAGCTGCAGTTTCGTAGTAATATGTGCGATTATCTACAAGATTTTCTAGTTTTATATATCGAGGGACAACAATTTGTCTAATACGTATACATAATAATATTATTTTCGTAATATGATGAAAATACACTTAACGTTATTTAAGTGTATTTTGATCTTGCTATAATTTTCAATATACAATTTCAATCCAGATCAATGATAATATTTAAATAGAATAACATACGAGTGTTATAAAATTGAAAGCAAAGAAATTAAACACTTCGTTAAGTGGTTAAAAACTTAATAAAAGTATTAAGTACGTCATCATAAAATGCATAATATACATATTCAAAGGTGAATAGAGATCATAAATGTTTTCATTCAAGTTATGATTATATTGGTAATAAATTTAAGTTTATGATAATTGGAATACTGAATCTGCCAATGCGAATGTTTGTATGAATCAACCGTATTTGGAACCTTGTGGAAAACATATTGTCAAATAATAAATCTTCATTGTTTAATTGTAAGGTTCTCTTCGTAAAAACAAATGTAATAAAATGTCTAAATGTATACATTTAATAGAACCTGTCGTTGAAATGAATTAAAGCTTTCTGCCGGAATAAAGCATATAAGACTAAAAATCTGTATCTGAATTAAAAAAGATCACAATATTTTTTTTATTAAATCAAATGAATGAATACTGTACTCTGGCTTTCAAAGCTTAAGGTTGAAAATGATTAATGAGATATGAATCGATTTTAAGGTACAGTTTGTTAAACAAAGGCGCGTGGTTATAGTCACGCTGCCAACGTTTGCGTCATAGTCCCTTGCAACTTTCCATTCGTGACATGACTGTTGGCCTATTCGTGGAACAAGGGACTCTGTTATGTTCCGATTTCAAGCAATACATTATATATCACACACTAGATTTAATGTCTCGTTCGATCTGAATACAAATGTTGACGATGAAATGTTTCTATGACTTTAATTCGGCAAAACAAACCATGCAATTTGTTTCAATAACGCAGATTTTAAAGTGTTCTCTATGTCTCTCACTTTTTACTAAAATATATTGTTCTAACGTTACCTATGACTAAAAATATCACAATTAATATTACTTTGTTAGATTCCCAACAAGTTTTTTCAAATTATTTAATCATAATAGATAAAATGTTTACTTAAGAAGTAGAAAACAAATTTTTGCAACAGAAACTATTCGCTGTCTACTATAGTTCCATTTTACACAAATATTAGCCTTTGTAATGCCCCATATGCCGTATAGTGAGTTAGATATATCCTTAAGAAACTCGTGGAGATGTTTGAGATAAACGTCTAATAAAAAAAGTATGAATAAACGCGCAGACGTTTTCGATTACAAAAGAATGGCTTTTTTCTGCCCGTCCAAAAGGAACAAGACTTAATTTTGAGAATAGACTCCTTCGAAGCGGGCCTCAGCTTAAAAGGGTCAACGGATTCTAAATGGTTGAATGCCATGTTTCAGACTGAATAGAATTTAAATGGCCCTTTCTTTTGGCCAACTTTGATTAAATGTTTTTATGATTGTTCGGTTCTTGTGGCAATGTTTTCCAAAATTTTAATTGTTATACACTTCTGATATTTTTTTTATTAAATTAACCGATGAGGCGAGCGGCACCTGTTGGTAAATGATACACCTGCTCATAACAAAATGGTGCTAGTTAGGATGATATACATTGCACCACATTGCGTCCATCGCCTGAGACGTAAAATGTTGGCTCTCCTTACCCAGTAAATACACTAGGTAAAGCGCCCTTCAAACAGTAACACAGTAATGTTTGGCGGCACAAATAGTCGCTGCGGTGGTACCTCCTAAGACGTTCTTCAGCAACAGAGACCAACCACCAGTAATGGTACAATAGTGATGTGATGTCGAAGGAGTATTCAATTGTGAATAAGGCGAAGGTTTTCATTTCCGTACATTTAATTTTTTTTTATATGTATGAAGCTTTATATATAACACAATATATACATACCGTAAATCGGATTATTAAGGTAAAGAAAAAAAATTATCAAACTTCTTTTTTTGTCATTGGTGCGATTTTCTGCAAAAAAAGAGTAATTTGCTAAATGACAAAGCCTATTTTATTATCACCATAGTACAGTGCTGTGTAATAGCTTAAGGACAGAAGACATTTTGTCTCAGTCCTCAAGAAAGGCAAACCAACTACATCTCGATTCTTTATCGGTTACCGATGTCAGGTTCAAATCTAGCAGTTCCGTGTGATAAGTTATTGTATATGCTTTATATGTACGGACGAACTAAAACGTAATATCTGCGACGAATAGAATCAAGGATGCAATTTTTGAAAAGGTAATATTTTTCAATGTCAATAAAATGATACAAATACATATTTCGTATACCACGCAACCGCAGGTGTTGACTGAAAAAGAAACTCGAGTACATAACAACTGCGTACAAAAGTGTCATTAATCCTTTTTATGAGGCCGATGAACGTATTTCTCAAGTGATAGACAATGGTGGTAGTCGCGGTTGTGAGCGGAATTAATGCGTATGCACATGCAATGGGAAGCGGGAGCCGACCAGCCTTGAACTTGCCCAGCGAGCGACGTATGCAGTCGCCATTTCTAGTAGCCACATCATGTTACGTACATTACAGATGCGCCGAGTACGTCCGTCGCACTAGTGATGGAGAGACTGACACTAAAAATATTTTTTTTTTTTAGTTATAAAACACTACGTTAATAATTGAATATATAATTAATAACGTTACTATCTATAAAGGCATACCCTTTCATTAGGGTAAGCTATATCAATCATAATTGACTATGAACAAAATTCACCTGTACTATTCAATCACCCTATAATGGGGTTGTAGCGAAAGTAGTTAATTGAGTAACGAGACTTTACATTTTATGTCTCCAAATACGAACACTGAGGTGCAGTGTATATCATCCTAACTAGCGCCACGTTGTTATGGACAGCATCACTAACCATCGGATACATGTTCCGCTCGTCTCGTTTCTTCGTAGAATAAAAAACAATCAATGTTCGTTTTTGATTTATTTGTACGTACAAAGTAGAAAGATAAATAAAAAACTTGTTAATCTATGATGTACAGATTTTATACGTTTATTGGTGGTAGATACCTGTTGTCGGAGATCGTCTCGGTAGGTATCACCGCAGTGCTTATTTCTGCCGCCAAACAGTAGTGTGCAAAAATTACTGTGTTCCGATTTACTGCATCGCCTTCAAATCGGAACAGTAGTGAAATTACTGGATTAACGAGACTAAACATCTTATATCTTAAGACGATGTGCACAATATCTTGTATTATATATCATCCCAAATACGTTATTATGGGCGGGCGTATCATTTACCATCAGGTGAACGTCTCGATCTTCTCGTCGCTTTGTGCAATTAAAAAAAAATATGTATAACATGAACAGATCATAGTTTCTTATTCATTACCGCCCGTCAACATTCAATTCCGGCGAATACTTATAATTGTCATGAATAAAATAACTTTGTGAAGAAAAGAAAATCTGGATATCCTTGTAATAAGCTATCCTATATCCATATAGATAATCTCATGTCCCGATCATCTTAGTGCCAAGTATCTAAATAATTTTTTCCTCCAGCCGAAATTTCAACGAATATTTTAATAAAACCGTTAGCGCCGATACCGATGATTGATTCTTAACCATTCAAAACAAATATTTTGGTGTTTGATAGGAATCGATTCCTTATCATGAAAGAATAGATTTTATCTAAAAATTAATCATACTAGCGAAAGATTTACTAGTAATTTATATTATTGATGATTAATTACATATAAAGACTGTTGAAATTTAAACGCAAATTTTTTATAACAGTGGAAAACTGATATCAAATAGGCAACATTTAAAACTGCATGAGGCAGTCTAAAATATTACCAGACTTCTAAACTCACTTGGTAAGATAAGAAACCATAAACTACATACCAATTTTAATGCGCTTTGATAAAAACCAGATGAATCTTAAACGTTCAAATCTTGGTCTCAAAGATTATGATATGATCGGGCTTCCATCTCTAATAGAAATTATCGTCTTTTAGTCAGCAGTAACTATGTCCTAACTCTATATTTACACGTCGCAAACTGCTAAGTTACAGGAAAGCTACCAGCGTGCGTCCGATTTATGACTTTACGCATACAGACAGCGACACAAGTGCGTCGTTAAATTAATACACTTTGTAAATATATTACGTTGTTTATTCATTGCTACGAATAACATAGAAAGTTTGATTCTCCTTTGTTTTTTAAACAAATACTTGACATATTATAATGATATTAAACAACCTACAGTGACTAACCGCTTGTCTTTCATCGTGGAGATCTCTGTTTGGATTCTGGAGCCAAATGAGTTAGACATTGAATGGCGGCAGGGTTTTTCGGATCAGCCTAGCTAGTTACCACACAATAATCATTTGTACAAGAGTATTCTGGATAAACACGATGCCCTATTCACAACTTGATTGTCACTAATCATGATGTGAAATTGTAGTCAAGTTTTTAAACCCTGTCGATAGAAAAGTTATTTTTGTGATTACTATTACTGCTGATAATGCTATCAACTGGTGATAGGTCTTTTGTGACTATCTGGCTCATCTCATCGCTTTATTATAAAAAAACTTTTAGTCTAAGATTACTGAAATCCCTCATATCACACACATTACCAGTAGACCTGAATAATACAATACATCTGCCGTTTAAAGCTATTTCTTAGGAATAGATAACTTTAATTTTAATATTGGTAAACCATTCTTAAAAAAAATTCTTTTTTCTAACTATATAACTACACTTATAAAATACCATTAAATTTTAATAACATTAAAAGCTTTTTTGCTTTTAAGTGATGAAAAAAAATACTAACATAAGAAATGTAAAATACAATTCGTGTATTTTTAAAAGAGTTAACAAGGTAAGCTTTCCAAATGAAGTTATCTTTGAAATGGATATTTCATATTTATTTGAATGCGAGGTGACGTATAAAGAAATTTCAATTGGAGCTTCGTCTCCTTAATACTGTAAAATCGTACCGTGATAAATATTCACGTCAGCGGAATAATAAGCGATTATATAAAATAAAATAATTTATACGCGATAACGTGTCGAAAACCGGACACGTTATATTAAATACGCCGGGCTTGCTACAATTTGTATGTTACGATACGAAAATTTATGAGTTCAAATAAATAAAAATGAAAATAAAAAAAGAGATTTCTTTTAAATATGACATCGTAAATACTATAACATATATTCATAACATAGAATATGAACCTATTGAACTCCTAGAAAAATCAAGCTTGCTGCTAATTTCAGTAGTTTAATGCTTTGTTTTATAATAAGTGGTATGGTTGTTTTAAATGATTGCCTGTCATTCTTTGTTGAGAAACAAAAAAAATTAAAGAGTGAGTGATTCGTGAAGACATATTTGTTCTTTACCAAAATTTCTATTGAACAAAGTTAATTGCGGGAACCGTAGCTCCGAACGGCGTGAAATTCTTTGGAGGAGGTCTATGTCCGCAAATGGGCATTAATCGGATGATGATGATAACGAAGTGATTAACCGTTTACAATTGTTAGGTTTCGTTTGCAATTTTTTTACTACGATTGACTAAATAAATATAGTATCACTTTACCTAATAACAAATCTAAAGTTAAACAAAGTTAAAAAAAGAGGCAATTGCCTTAAATGGCATGCGGGTTATCGAGCGCAATGTGGTTATAAAATTGCACGAAGGCTGCCGCTTTTTTCTGAAATTGTTACCTCTCAGAATACTTTTTTTTTTAAAAAAAAAGGAGATGTCTAATTGATCAAATAAATAACAAAGAAACTGAATCAAAGGATTAATGCCACTTCATCAGCGCTTGAAGTATATAAAATGAAATGGAAGTAAGCAATTTCGTAGTTTAATGAATCTTAATTGATTTAAATAGAGAGATAATTTAAAAATGAAGATAAGGTATAATTCATTATTTAAATGTAATGGCCATACGTTCTGAGTAAACGGCAGTAGGTTGTAGGGTCAACGACCCATCAACCGGTCGAGCTTAAAGCTTTGTCGAGCGAACAGACGAAGGCAAATTTGGCACACTTTTGCAAGTACTATTATTCTTCACAATATACTCATTCTTTATTGTGATCTGGAGAACAATAAAATTTATATTACATATATAGAATTATCAGCCTAAAATAATCAAGAAATAAATCGATAATAAATGAATGTACGAATAATGTAGATGAAGTAGAAAACAAATATTTTGGTACATCTCTTTTAGTATAAACCGTTTAGAGCTTATAATACAACAACAGAAGAAACACATATAAAGATACACACAATATCTATTATAAAATCAAAATTAAATATTAATTAATCATGAAAGGTTAAAACTTGATGATTTTTATTATTTAGAAAATTGTCAGGAAAATGATGTTCATAACTTTAGTACACTTTGTTTTCTAAGTATTAGATTGTGTAAATATAGAATATATGTAAACATAGAATTACTAGTGAGTGCAAAACAGAAGTTGAGATATGAATTAATGAAGATCAGTGTTCTTATTAACAATTTATAACAATGAAACAATTTTTACGACTACCATCTAAAGGAACGGTGATATCAGAGACTAAGCATCTTAAGGATTTTTAAGTTCCTTTGTTCTCCGCATTATAATTGCTGATAGCGAACGTCTGAGATTTCTTTTCTTTTTAATGGGGCATTATATAACAAATAAAACATTAGCCAACGCGGCGCGGAGAAGAGTTCCATTCCGGAGCCTCGGCTATCGTGGAGCTTGGGGAGCAACAGGGTTTTTTAACCATTAATTTGCTATAACAATATTGATTTAGTTGGTAATGATAACTAGAGTATTCTGTGCATACCTTACCTCATCTTTGGTCACACCATCACTACGTTTCGTGACATTAAGTTCATATATTATTCTACCAGCTGTTCCCCGTTCCCTTTGCTAGCCGTAACACTCCCGCAACTACCTTCAGGGAAAATTTTTTGTAAAATCCCTTTTTAGCTTTTTCTAATTTGACACAAGCAATATCTCTACCACATGTTGGATCTTTACGTGTAATAGTTTCGGAAAACTCGTGACGAGTCAATAAATATCTGAATGTATTCTTTTGATTGACACTACAAGTTTATCCATATTCATGATTTCAGCCTATTGTCGTCCACTGCTGAACTCTGCATTACTCGAATCGGCAAAGTAGGAACTAGTTAAATAGACAGTAAAATTCGTAAACTTTGATTTTATCACATGAATCCAGTCATATTGATAGTTTTGTGACAACGTCATCAGTACATCGATAGATCTAAAATATTATATTAAGCCTTTTTAAAGTTGCTCCCTGTACAGCAGTGCGGACTGGTTATATTAATCTCCCCTTCTCGGTTACTGTGTCGCATAACGGTGCTTCGCATCGTCAGATGGAGCCAAGCACACTCACAGACATTCAATCAAAGATCAAGCCTTTGCAGATGTGATTAAATTATTTAATATTAACTAATCATAAACTTAAAGAAAACTCTTCTCAGCTTGTTTCTAATATTAAATCCGTTTTCCTTTATTATTTTATAATGAAATCTAAGGTCAGGTACTATTTTATAACTTCACTAAAGCAATAGAAAAATTTGGCTGTATTTATGTTTAATATTTATTATGTAGTACTTATATGTAGATAAATCGACGTGGAGGTTTTTGGGGAGGCCAATGTCCAGCAGTGGACGTCTATCGGCTGATGACGATGATGATTTAGTATTTAAAACAAAATAACTTTTTAAATAACATTACGTATTATAATTGTTTGATGATGATTTTCAATTCCTACAGTGTTCGTAGAGAAATGTTAAGGATTTTCTTACTGAATTGAACTAACCGTCATCTTTGTCATTTCAGTCTATGTCGTCCACTGCTGAACAAAGACTCACGAAGCTGAAGTAATCTATTCCTTTTGATATGTAATTTATTTCTAAGCATTTTTTGTTTTATGAAGTACATGCGTGCTAAATTACAAGCTTCGTACCTACTTCAAGTATTGCTACCATAAAAATCTTTGTGCGCTACTCGAAGTCTACGTCAATGTATTGAACTGACGCCTCATGTCATGATCAGTTATGGGAGGTTTGTAACCTACATTATAGATAATCGAACAAAAACCAACCGTCCATTGTTGTTATTGTGTATCATAATTGATAATTTATTTAACAATTAAAACATTTCACATAACCATTCAACTTCTATGCGTAACATACAAATAAACTATGTGTGGAATTTATTTCATTTGGTCAATATTTTACAGTGCAAAACTGTTATGAAATATTCTTGGTATCACTTCATATATTTTTATACTCTTCAAATTTACTTTTACTTATTTCATTTTAATTGTTCACAATATTATATAACGTGTAATAAAAAGTTGAATTTAAAAAACATAGTATAAGTACAACGAATGAAGTCTAAGAAGCGATAATATGAGAAAGAATAATTAAAAAATAAATATGACAAAAAATATGAAGGAAAGACAAGAACAAAAAATTTAAAAAAATTATATGAAATAGAAAACAAAATAAAGAGGAAGAAAAAAAAATGAAAGCCCAGCGCCTCTTAAAGTGAAGACGGTGGAAAAAAAATTAGTATGCAAAAATCCTTCGGGTTCCGAATTGAGCAGAGCTTTTGTCTCAGGACCCTATCATAACTTACTATGGAATCTTTATATTCATACTTTCCTGGGTACAGTTTAGAATTTCCATTATTTTTGTTTGCAAGTTGTTTACTACAAATTTGGTAATGCATCCAAAATTTATGGTAACACCTTCACCATTTTGTGAAGGTAATAAAAAATGTACCGTTTCCGACACCGTTGGCACGTAAAGCAGGAAGTCTTATAGCGAATGATAAGTTCTTTCTTATTAATTATCATCATTAAACGACATCACAGAGGGCCATTGTTGTATACATTACGATGGAAGAAAGAAATCGTTAAGTTCCGTTGTGACGGGAAGAATCCGCAAGGTCTTTCGTCGATGTTTTAATAAAAATAAAATTGATTCGCTAGCTAAAAATGGAAAAAAAAAACTTAGTTTGATCACGAATCAAATGCGTAGCCTCGATTTACCGCCGATAAAAAACTATCAGTACAGTTATCTATCGAATCATATCTCTTGTGAGGCAGGACCGGACTTTTGGCTGCGGGGTCAACGTACTACACAACTGACGTATTTTGACTTGTCATTTTTTTTTTCAAATTTAAAATATCTCATATTACCAAGCAATCGAAGGACGAACAAACTAGTTAAGTTGTAAAATTATGTATTTTTTACCTCACCGCAAACCATGATGCGGGTGGTAGTTGAACCTCAAAAGTTATTGTAGGAATCCAGCCATGTCCTCGTTTCCTTTTTACTTTATTACGAATGTAAAACTTTACAATACGTTATATATCATCATCGAAAAAACTTAACCGTATTTTTTTACCTCCCACCTGAATTAAGCTAGCTTAGCTACTTAAGTTTACATCTAAAAAAAAATACTGGACCTCAGGAAAACTAGGAATACATTTTTAAACGTCTGTAGGAATGATCTCAACTTAAACTCACTGCTTTTTTAACGCGATTTCACATTTGTCTTGATAAAAAATGAGTCAAGTCTATTAAGTCAGTATAGTCCGGCTCTCATATTTCACATAAATAGTAATAATTTGTTATTTAATGCAATAGTAAAAGCTATCTACAACAGGATTAGAGCTGAGTTCAGTTGCCATTACCAAGTTATTCGATCCATGGGTATTTGCAGTTATAAGTATTCTACGTGTTTAAAGATAAGTCTGTTCACATTACAGCGACATCATCTCGTAAAAAATCGATTCTGTCAAAAATTAACAATAAAAGTCAATGAAATACCGCTCTTGAGAACGTCACTTAAGATTATAGATAGTGATTCTTATTAGTTCAGTAATTTCACTAGTCACGTTCTCTTTGAAAATTTAGGTATACAGTAATGAATAAACGTTTCCTGATGGTAGTTAGGTCTCTGTTGCCGGAGACCGTCTAGCTTGGTACCATCGCAGCTCGTATTTCTGCCGCCTAACAGTGCCGTGGAAACATAATCGTGTTCCGGTTTGAAGACAGGGTAGCTACTGAAATTACTGAGGTAACGAAACTTAAAAAGTGTCAAGGTAATGAGTGCAATGTAGTGAAATGTATATCAACTAGCGTCATTGTATTATGGGCAGGTGTATCACTTACAATCAAGCGACCCGCTCGTTTCGTCGCTTCGTTGAATAAAAAAAAAACTATTATTTCTATTAAAATATTCTATAGCATTTTCCCCAGCCTTTCGATTACAAATACAGCATAACTGTATACTTTGGTGATAGAAAAAGTAACTAGCAATTTTGTACACAAGATAATACTTTGTGTTATTGTTATTATTATGTATTATTTATAAGAATTTTTACTATATAATATCCAATTTTAATTACTTGACTTGCGATGTATTCTTATCTTGAAATAGCCAGAGACCGGTACCACCGGATTACTTCCCGCGTATTTATCTCCGGCATGATATATTCGCGTCGTAATGTAGGTTGTGTCGCTGGCTGCAGATCCGGTTGCTGTGACCCACAAACCCCGTGCACGGCCCGCGATGACCGACAAGTCGGTCTCACTATAATTGCACCGAGTGCAATGACCAGCGATCATTTTGGATGAAACGAGACACCAAACACGGCCCGCTTCGTCGCGATCAGACAGCCGAGGATCCAACGACACTTTTTTTTATTTTACAAAATGATTCAATTTGTTGTGGTTGTCGGTACGGTAATTTTGAACAGTTTAGGGTTTTAGTCTTGTTTAAATCTAATTCACAGTGGCAAAGAATTGGATGAGAAAATTGACTGCCTCAAAGAATTAGGTCACCAGAGAGATGTTCGATTGGATAAGCGTCACTGACAATCCTTTGATAGTTTAAAATCATTAAACGTAAATGAATAATTTAGGTGTGATATAATTATTCTATGTTCGACTTTAAAAGCATAAACGTGTTTAACATATAACAATAAGTTTAAGAAGATTATTGGATATAGAATAATATCATTGTAACAATCATTATTAAATCTTACTAATAAGTGTTGAGATTCACGAAGATAAAATTAATTAAGTAGTTGTTTCTAATACATCGATAAGTCGTAAGTCGTAAATTCACTAACATAAAAGTCTATATCGTACCTATCCAGTTAATGATTCAAATCTAATGAAAATGTTAAAGGTTTTTCTATTATAACCGAAAAATTAATAAGTTAGTAGTTAGGAGCAATCGCGTGATAGTTTAGGGTCACGACTTTCGGATCTAAAGTTAGAGGTGCTGCCATTAGACCATCGTCTTGAAACTTGTTACAGATAACAATTTGTTGAAATGATTAACGGATTTTAAGTGATAAAAGCGTCATCAAGATTTTTTGATATTTCATTCATCTAATGATACATAGTAATATGCATGACAAAAGTAGGGTATCAAATGTAAAATTACCAAAACTATTAAGCTTAGAAGGTACTTTACCTTCGGCCAGATGATACCTACTAATACTTATGTTAGAATTACTAGTTACTAACGATACATTTATATATTTTTGCGCAAATGTATGTATGTTTAGGATAAAATAATATACTCACATTTTAACATCACGAATATTGAATGATGTCTAAGTCAGCTTCAAACCTTGAAAAACAAAATCACGCTCGTTAAAAACAATACTGAAGTAAAGAAATTAATACGCGAAATGATATAAAAGCAGCAAGTTGACCGTTCAGTTGTAATTATTTGTCGCATATGATAACGAAACAATTAACCATAGGAAAATATTTGTTTAAATGGAAACGTATTCAACCCAGTTCCTAAATACAGCTGTTGTAACAAAAATGTAAGCACACAGTTTAACCAAATACAATAAAGAGGTTCTCAATTCGGAACGAAACTTATTTATGTGCAAACGTAAAGCACTATTCTTGTGGATTACTCAAGTTAATCACTTCACCTTCGTTATCAATTCACTTTTCCGGATTGTACAAGTTTGGTTTCGTTTGAAATTATTTCACTCACGTGTCCTTGTACTACATTATTCACAAATATAAAAGAATATTCTTGTGAAATACAAACGAATATGCAATTCTATTGAAACAACATGCATCTTTGACTAAACATCGATTCTGAAGTGCACACGTTACTGGTGTTTTTATGTCAAGGGGCGCTTAGAACCCAAAACCGTCACCTGCGTTGCAACGTGAAGGTGAATGAGGATAAGATATTTTGATGTGTTTTATTACTTAGTTAATATTTCTGAATAACTTATTGTAAAGTTGTTACGATAAAAACGTTATATTAATTTAACGTAATGAAGGAGGTCTATACTTACACTCTATGAAGGCAATCTTGGGTATCTTTTTTGTGGCTTCTTTTTATCACTTAATTAAAAATAATAAATACACTATATAATACTACATGTACACGCGCAATTTTCTAAAAGTAAAAAGTATAGGTTAGGCTTCTCATTAAGGTTACATACTATAGTATAACTATATACCCTAAGTAAATTTAAATATTTATAAAAATGTACAGCTTTGTCCACCGCATTACGGCTGTAGTCCATAGTACACTACCGACTTTGGTGGGCATGTAAAATGCGTAAATTTCTACTTTAACAGCAGTTCCGCGCTTGCGTAAAAGCTTTGAAGGTTATCGTTTGTCCCTTTCTCCGCTGGTTTGATGAATAAAGAAAGTTATATTTGTGAGTGACATGCGCTTTGTTATTGATAAAGAAATATAGGCGGGAACTGCGATTGATAGCGTAGCCTCTTGGTTTAATATGCTTAAACAGATAAGATTTTAAATAATAATTCTTATCGTCCAAATGTTTATTAAGTTATAAATTTACCATAGAAATAAGAAAAAAAATATTAACCGACAGGTTGAATTTTGTCTTTTTTAAGCAATACATTACATACATCAAAAAGATAAAGACGAAATCAAAAGTTAAACAACGTGTTTGTGTACAAAAGTGAAGATAAATATCTCCGAAAGAAATACCCTTGTATTTTTTTTTATTAAAAAAACACTGAAAATGTGTTGATTAGATAATTTAGTGTTAACGCCATCTATAAATTTGCAAACTTTGTTGGGCCAGGTGGCTCGGATGATTTATAATACTTGGGATCCGGTTGGGGCCCGACTCTAGAGCGCAGTGTTCGAGTCAGATGCCAGCACCTTCCATACATTGGCTTCTGGTGTAACATACTGTCTTTCATCCGCCAACCATGTTCCCAAGAAGAACATTCGGTAAAGTAATACTTTTTCTCCGGCCATAACCCCGCACGTACATACATGTACTGTTTTCGGCCAAATTCCGGTTTCGGTTTGTATATGATTTTAGTTACATCAGGATCGATTGGGCGCATTTTTGGATCTATTGTAATATCATCATCAGGTCTTACTAGTCTTGGATCATCTTTCGGGTCTCCGAGTTTGATGTCCACTATAGAATTACCGTGGCGTAATTGTTTAACGCCTGGAATGAATGTCCCATCACGTATTGGTACTTTTCTTCTATTATAACCAGCAACGATATGATCACGAGTCGTTGTAGCCATTCCTTCAATTATAGTTCGGGCGATAACATCTGTTTCAAAGTAATTAGTCGGTTCTCTATTAAGTGTGGCCGCTGTTTGAATTTTTTCCCGATGCTTGTGAATCCAATTAAGACGTAATCTGTTTTCCTTTTCATAGTTTTCAATGAGAAATATTATCACAGCGGGGTTGGTTATGTCGAGTAAAGGCATTTTTTTTTACTAACTTTACAACAATATTAAATAAGCAAAAGTTCTTTTTTATATATAATAATCACAGGGTTTTATTTTTTAATGTGACATTGGGTGATTGTCAAATTAACATTTTTTTTTTAGTTACTTATAAACAGTCAGTAATAAAAATGTAAAAGTAAATAATTACTCACTTAAAGGCAGCCGTTGCCGCGTTCCACGATTCTTGTAATACCGGTATTTTAACCTCTCTTTTTATTATTATAAATGTCATTCATCGTTAGCCCTCGTCTCAGGAGAATTATCAAATCACTCGCTTACGTTTCACCAGCCTTTTGCAAGTTAGAATCGAAAATAAGTAGAAAAGAGAAAAACATAACCACCAACTAATTACGTTATAATTATAGGGACAACTGAATACATTAAGTATTAAGATTGTCCGTTAGATATTGGAAATGGATCGCACCATTCCATCGTACATCGGTAACTGAGGTCTAAGAATCTTTACTTCTCACAAGAATACACAATTCACTTATGCGAGAAAACAATGAACAATAGATTAAGCTATAATTACTAGTTTACAAAGTCATGCAGTAAAGTAAGAAACTTTATACATATAACAACTGACACAACAATCGGCCGAAGGAAGGTAGTTCGCGGTAAACATCAGTGGGGCAGGATTTTAAATAATTAAACATCGGAGGCAGTCTCTAAAAAATTTGAACTCGGATACAGAGAGTGAGGCAACCTAGAATAGTTAGGCATTTTAGGGTACTTAATTTTTATTTTAAGTTATGTTTAGCATTTCTTATATCATCGAGAAGACATGTATAACTTAGCTCCTTCATGGTACCTAGTGGACTAATGCTAATGCCTTTCATAATTGCCTTTAATGTAATATTTATTTTATCTATATTTTTTAGCAGGGGACCATCTAAATAGATACTATCGCGTTACCTGATTTTGTAGCAAAAAGTAGTAAAAGGAAGTGCAAGCACCTGTAGCCATACATCAGGCAACCATCCAGTACACGTTATCGATTGTTTAAATAAAATAACTGTTAAAATTACCAATGGTTATTATTCTTGACTCTGAAGGTTGCAAAAAAATAATGAAAAATCGTCAAATACTTTAAACTTCATTTAATCATAAATAAATAACATTTTTGTTTGGAACAAAACAACCTCCATATTATTCACACTCCATACAACTTGTCTAAGTCATTTAGTGAATTACAATTATTAATTTTCTAATTACATTCTAGTAATACTTACAGCAATCTTATAATTAAACTTGTACACATTTGTTATTACCACAATTAATTTGAGATTTTTTAATGTAAACGTCTAATGCTTATAGAGAGAATTATTCCAATTAGAATATATATGTTCATTATTATGTGACAATTGGTCAAATTTTAAGGAAGAGGTACTAACTTTTTTTAATCCATAGACATGTAGAATAATGTAACGGCCGTAAAATTGAAGCGAGGCTTAATTTTAGCAATGGTAAGTATAATTTTTAATGTTATATCTATTTACCTTCGAATAATTTTTGGACCAAAAACTCATTTTGTTAATTTGTTAACTTACATATCCGCTGATGAAATTATATTCTTAATATAATTGACGAAGTTTGTATACATTTATAGTGTTAGTGGACGACACGAACAGCACTATTCGGTACAAACAAGTTAACTGGAATGAATAAAACTGGTGCCGTAACTGTCTTTGTGAAACTAAACGTATCGCGAGGCCTCGGTTCCCGTTAGCGGATTCACATGAATACCAGCTCCTTGTTAACTAAACTCATTTAAAATAAGTACTTACCAAGGATTAATAATTGCTTGAACGTTTTATTTACAAATTAATTGTTTTAGTTTATTGTCTATCCATTTATAATAAATTGGTCAAAGTATTCACATCATCTTAGTTTGTTTTTACAATATTTTAAGGCTTCGACTTCGCTGCGGTAATGAAGGAACAAGGCGCGAATAAAATTAAGAAAAAGCGTTACGTCTGTAGTTTTGAAGTAATTGTTTTAATTAATGTTAATAATAAACTAAGACGCCTCAATAGTAAGTAGTTATAAGTCAATATAATTTTGTTATTTCGTTTATCATTCATGGTCCACGAATATTAATGAACTATTACGAATTCCTGTTGCAGAATATTGTACAATTAAAATATAAACATTTCTTTATCTTCAAACGTTTGTGAGCTGCATATAGAATGTAAATAAATTATTTTAAAGATAAATAGCGCCTTCGCACTACCATACAAATTGATCATGTTGTGAATACGAACAAACCTACTTAAACATAAACAATTAAAAATAATGAACTTAATGCGAATTCTATCATCACAATACTCAGCGCAAGTATTTTCTTTCATCATTAAAAATGGAAACAATCAATAATTTAGCACAATACCTAACTATATAAGAATTTTTGGTATTTGGTCATCTATTTGATAAGCGTAAACGACAGTTAGGCCCCGACGCAGTTCCCGCGTATGACGAATTGGTTTATCGAACAAATCTCGGTTTCATTTTATGTAAAAAAAACTATCGATATATTATCGGTATAATAACGATACCAAAAACTAGCGGTACACGATAAAGTTTTACGTAATAATTATAAAGAATAGACGAATGAGGTAAGTAACCGAATTTACATAGTAATAGTAGGAAATGTCCGAAATAGATATCACGTTAGTGTGTCGCGATACATCGATTGCTATACATATTCACTCGATAAAAAAAGTGAAAAGCTTCGTTATGAAATATTTGCGATGCGTCAATAAATCAAATAACACGCCATGCGTCTGATGAATTCCCAATTCGAGTAAAACCATCTAACACTACACAAATATCACACAACTTATACAATGCACTCATTTACTAACGACACATACATCTCTTTCCTCAGTTTCAAACCGACCAACAGGAACTTAATTGTAAGCTTCAATGAATAAAATTGTGATATGATTAAAAATGATATTTGAAATTCAATATCACATTAAAAACAAACGCAATTCTATTCTTAGCTCATTAAAAGGAAACTGTTACTCCGACGCCTTCTAAATCTTTTCCATCTATAACTACATTCCTCGAGTACTCGTCTAAGATATCATTCTCTCTTCATAGAAAATTAAAAATTGCAATTATAGATTGAAAAACATTCGGTTCTATATAAAGTAGATCGGTGAAGCGTAAAAAAGAACTTACAACTACAGAGTAACATCCTATGGACGATTTGGCATCTCTATTGGCCTTAGAAAAGAGGTTTTGAACGCGACCAACGTTCACACTGAAACAATATCAGTTCAGATCGTTCAATTGACAGAACTTGTTCGGTTCTCTGGGCATGGTTAGTGCGTTGTTGCAAACTAGTCCCACCACTGGGTTTTCCAAGTTGTCGTACTTGGAGTTTGTTTCCGAAGACAGGCTGACTGCACCGCTGCTGTCTCCCTCATATGTGTTTTCCGTGTCGTCCACATTCTGCTCGCTGATGCTCGACTTGTCGTTTCTGTCGTGAACGATCTCCTTGTCGAGTGCGTAGTCATATTTGCCAGAGTTCTTATCATTGTTGGCAAGTTCGATCCAGTGAGCGCGATTGCTCTTCACTCGGTCCAGCATCGGTTGCAGTGTAGACGATAGTACTGCGAACGCCTGAAAAAATTGAGAAAGTTTCATTAGTAATTAAGATAACCCTTGAAGCCTAAGAACATCTAATTTACAACAGCAATTCGTCAGATACGTGTAAATATTATGTAATATAAGTATAATTACTTATGTAATATAATTATAATATAATAAGTTAATACTTATTATATTTAATTAATTAGTTAAATTCATCCCAGTGGAAAAATTCTTATCATTAAAATTATAGAAAAATCGAATAATACCTCGTATATGGGTAGACAGATGGTATCAATAAACTTGACTTGCATTGCTGGTAGCTCGTCCTCTTTGTCCCTGTTCATTATATCCTGAAATGATTTCCGCAAATTATTATCTCTATTTAAACAGCGTTGCAGCTGTTGAAGGAATAGAACATATCACCTAGCACCAGAGGTACGACGCACACGACGCATCGCGTTTTGTTTATATAAAAAAAATATCAGCAGAAATAATCTGTAGGTATATAGGACATCACCTCCGCCCCTATTTCAGCCGCTAAACAGTAGTGTGTAATACGTGCCGGTTTGAAGGTCGCTGTAGTTAGTAAAATTTCTAGAGTAACGAGATTTAACGTCTATATCTCAAAACGACGACCACGTGATGCTGTTTATACCATCCTATCTAGCACGACATTGCTTTGGACAGGTGTATCAGTTATCACAGGTGACAGTGTCGCTCCTGTCGACGAAAAATGTATTTAGATTTTTAAATGGTCCTTACGATGGGTGTGAGGTTGAGGTTGTGCCGCTCGAGATCGCCCTGTCGGAAGAATTCGCCGGCTACCAGGGCAGCGACGCGGCGCTCGACCGGCCAAGGTTTGCTGATCGCGGCGAGGTCGCAAGCGGTCATGAGCATCGCGCGTAACAGCCCGCGCCGCTCCGGGCACGCGCCCCACGCGCACACCGACCGCTCCACGCTCACCAGCTCGATGAATGCCGTACGCTTACTGCGATCACACAAATATATTTATAATATTTACTAGTTACATATTACTAGGTAAACATATATTTTTTTTTGATATTCATAGTGGGACTCAATACCTTCACAAGTTAGGGTCCTGAGATACAAGCTGTGCTTAGTTCGGAATCCGAGAAATACCACGTGTTCGACTATGTTTGTAAAAGTTTGAATAAATAAATAAATAAAAAATAAAGTAACTAATCACAATAAAAAGCGTAACGATACTTAAAACGGATATGGATATATCTGCCAGGCCGCACTTACAAGCGTGGTGGATTTATTATCACCATCATATGGATTTATAAACGTCCACCGCTGATCATAGACCACAAGACAAGCATTGTGAAATGACTTTGACTATGTTCTTGTAATGGAAGTTCCAATAGTGAGAATATGACATCTTTTTCTAATACCCGAAGTCCCGGGTGTGTTATATTGGCTGTAAAATATAAGGCAAGTGGCTGCAACGCTCATCTTTAACCACAAACTGCAGACTTCTGGAGAGATAGTGGTATTTTAAAGAATATCAACATCTTAAAACCGACGGACATGCACAACTCAGGACGCTACGGGAGCTACCCTACAATCATCCATCCAAATGGCGCAAGACAGAAATGTCTGGAAAGAAATGGTGGCCAGAGCAACGCACCATACTCACGTCCCTCAGTCATGAGGTTACGACAAAGAAGAAGAAAACCGACGGGGCTTAAGCGTTGCTCGAATAAGATCCCAGTAGTTCTTAGTAATCTTTATTCTACGAAGCAACGAAACGTGCGGAATGTTTACCTTATAGTAGGAGTACTCGTGACCTCGAGTCCTACGATCAGCTAAAATTACAAAAATCTCCTTAAGCCTCCATAAATAATTTAATAGTTGTACAGAAATCATACCTGAAATATACAGCTAGATCGGTGGAAAGTATAGCGTCTTCTAAAACTTTAACAACTCGTTCGTAGTCATCCGATGAGAGGTTCGCGAGGATCTGGTTCCCAGGAGAGTTCAAAATCATGAGACACTGGTCAAAGTGATGGTGTTCCATGGTTGATGTAGAATACAGCTGCGCCAATGGTGACGACGCCCTGTAAATAATAATCATACATAGTAAATACTATTTAAAGATTATCTAAGAAGACTTTGGTGATCTAAAAACTAACTTTTTGCAAAGTTCAAATAATAATTATGAACAGCTCACTTATTTCACAGCTGGGGTTCGGGACCTAAGCCGAGACATACAGAGCCGAAGCTCCCATTAACCACACTGACCAATTTGGTGGTTTACGTTTTTTCTTCCTTATCTAATTAGTAGTTTTGAAGTCCCATCGCAAATCAACTACATCATCACTATCAAAATATCAATGCGTAAGATAAAACTTACTTAATCTGAAAAGAGTTATTGGTCCCTCGGTGGTCAAGGTCATGGCACAGGCAGCCGATGATCAAAGCAAGACATTCGAGCTCCCCAAATATCTTCCACCACTGCGTCTCCTAAAACATTTCAGCAATTTTTAATTATTAGGCAATAAACGAATTTAAAAAAAAAAACAATTTCATTTTTTGTGGTGATAAAAGAAACATTTATATATATTGCACCTGTAAATTTTTGTTGATATATGAATTTACCAAAAAGGTTTAATATTTATTATCTCTGTTAGTTCTATTTCATGATTGTATGGTACGTTCTCTAGTTCTTCAAGACATGGTTTTCACAATAAAGTGATGTTAGTTTAGAAGATTATTTATTCAAGCAGTGTGCTTTAAATCTTGACAATAATCACATATATTTATTTTATGGTTCTGAACCATTTGCAAGAATTGTGACTTTGAAAATATTTCGAATTGTATTCCTTTAATCAAATGGAGTAGTGATACACGAACACTCACAGTCAATATGGCGAACATCATCTGTGCAACGTTGAAAGCGTGTCGCCAATTGTGGTAGGTGACGTTGCGGTAGTTCTTTTTAACACTGAGCAGCCAGCGGCAGAGCACACCGTAGTCGATGTGGAAACGCTCCACAAAGTCCAAGTCGAGGAACATCCGAAGGCAAGCTCGCAGAGTGTCGTCGTCGGAAAGGTCGATGTCATCAAACTCCAGCTCGTGAAGTTTGAAATGGACGGACGACGGTATCCGCAACGTCTGAAATGTAACACAATTTTTTCTTTTAATCGACTTAGCAACGAGACGAGTGAGACTTTCACCTGATGGTAAGTGATATGCGTGCCCATAACAACGTAGTGTTAGGTAGGATTATATACCACAGCACCACATTGTGCCCATCACCTTGAGATATAAAATATTAAGTCTTCACTAATTACACTAGCTACAATGCCCGTTAAACTAGAATACAGCAGTGTTTGCAGACTACAACACCCCTACTGCGTCCTACAGACCGATTTCGGCAACAGCGAGTGGTTCAGTTATTTTGTCTATGCCTTGGAGTGGCTGACACAGCCAATTTTGCACACCCACTACACGGTCTCTGGTACCAGACAACTATCACCAGTAAATCTAAATGATATATTAATTGTGTAATAATCGTGTCAATATGAGAAAACCAAAGAGACTATTTGATTTAATAACAGAAATTAGATGATATAATTTTTTTTTATATATGTATTTATTGTCCTGGTAACACATAAATATCGCATTATTCAAATTACACATAATTACTGCTAGTTTATGTTACGATCTCAGCAATTTTTTACACACCATGATAAGTAACAAAGGAGCTGTATATTTTAAAACATGTTCTAACCATAAAATATTTACATTACGTTATTGTCTACATATTATGCGTTTATAAAAGGTATCATTTTTTTTTAACAGAATTTACATAAAACCGAACGGCAAATGACTTTGAAAGCAATTAGGCGCGTAATTGTCACAGCTCTTTGACGTCCCACGCTGAAAATTGGTGTACAAATTGGATCCATGTTGAATTTTAGAATCGATTTTAAAAACTCGTAACTTGCGATAAAAGTTAATCCATTTAAAGTAGTTAATTTAACTAACTATTCCATATTTGTTATTTGAACAAAGTTTTCTTCTTATCAACAGCAGGCCTCTTTTTGTCAACTCGACTCAAGCCAAAGCGTACTCTGGCTTTAATGTTGACAGCTGAATGAAACAGCAATGCTGTTACAGCTGCAGATTTAAAATTTAAGAGTAGTAGTTAACCAGGCGGATTCGAAAAAACTATCGCCAGCTAATACCACAACTGTCTCCGGATCTAATCACGGTTCTACTTTACAAAGGAAACGCTTAACCACTGCGCCTAGGATATATTTAAAAGAGGGTACTTAATTCGACTTATATATATTTCAACAAAAGTCTTTCAGTAAGTTTTAAACATAATGACTTATTCATACCATCGGTAACGATGTCCCTAATTTTATTCTGTTAATAACTTGAAGAAATTCACTTATTAGTTAGTACTTGCGTTCGTATCAGGATCTAACATATATTAGTACCAAGGCGTTTCCTAATCTATTATATTCTGCAAATTGGTAACTAGTAAACTTTATAACTTAAAAAAACTCATTCACATAAAAAGATCTTTTCTTAATTTATCGTTAAAACAATGATCAACTTTTTAGGTTAATGTTTAACTTTGCGGATTGAATTACAGGTTGTTATATTTTCATCGAGCTTTATCGGGAAGAAATGATAGAAAAATAAAAGCATTTGCGTATGTACTCGTATACATGAATCCGAACATTCGTTACATTGCTAATATATATTCACAACCTACAATAACGGGACTATATTATACAAGAGTTACTATACCATACTCACCCGTAACCTTTGCGCGTCGTCGAGTGAAGCGGACGCGTGGTAACTTAAAACCTGAAAGGAAATTTTCAACAGTTTTATAGCATTAAAATAATTTGGTATATATTTAACATAAAAAACTACTGTATTTGAAAGGTACATATATCTTCAACTGTGCGAGAAGACAAGCAGGTCGTTTACTTAGCAGTGATTGCTTCTCTGTCCTTATAATGACCATTATACAACCATAAGACACCAATCGCCTTGAGATGTAAGATGTTAAGGCTTTTTTTTACTCTACCAAGCGACTAGATGAGTGAGGTGTTGACCTGGTGGTAAGTCATACGCCTGCTCATAACAACGTGGTGCTAGTTACGTCTATATGTATGTAGTCTGCACCACATTGAGGCCGTCGCCTTAAGACATAAGATTTTGAGTCCTGTAACTCCAGTAATGTTTTACATCTATATAGTTAATATATTCGATCACGCAGGTAAACCCTGAGCATAGCTAAGTAGCTATGCTCGGGGTTTCCTCGCGTAATCGAATCAGAAATGAGGAGATCTGCAGGAAAACTGAAGTCACCGACATAATCCAAATAATGCTAATGGGGCACAAAGTCCAACCTAGCCCCAACTAGGTGGTTCGAGGATCTGTTGAAGCTTGCGGGAAGCAGCTGGAAGCGGGCAGCGCAGAATCGATCGATGTGGATATCTTTGGGAGAGGCCTATGTCCAGCAGTAGAAGTCTGTCGGCTGATGATAATATTAACTAGCTACTCGCTCTTGAGACAAAAAGACTAACTTTTACACACTACTCTGACGATAGATATAGAAGATACTTCATGTTCATCTCGCTCTTTACAATGAAATGTTTGCAATCACAAACTAGTAATAACAACAGTTTCTCTTCCACATACTTTATACTGTTTTCTTCGTGGTATAAATTAAAACAAAAAATCGATCTTACTTACATCGAGGGTCACACTCTGTTTCGCCATTGCCGTGATAGCCTTCTCGTACATGTGCGTGTTGTGGATTCCCATACCGCAGAAAATCGCAAACGCCTCCACGAAATTCTCATCGTTCTTTGTAAAGAGCAGACCGTCGAATTTGTTTACAAGCTGAAAACACAATTATAAAAATATAATTAATGTCACCAAATACAAAGAGGTTCTATTTCATCCGATAAAGGGACGAGATGACATATATCCTTAATAACGTGGCCGCTTGTTAGGATTATATACACTGCGCCACATTATGTTCATCGCCTTGAGAAATAAGATGTTCAGTCTCGTTATCCCAGTAATTAAATTAGCTACAACGCCCTTTAGACCGGGACACAGTAATCTTCGACACTATTGTTTGTTGGTAGAAATAGGCGTTGCGGTGGTACCTACCTAGATGATTTACTACCAGTAAAATTCAATAAAGGGCTCTGTTTTTCAGAGAAATATCCTTTTATTCTTATAAAGCAAATAAAATAAAGAACAAAAGTATATGTATAGAAATAAAACGATTTTTGGATTTTATTTATGAGTTTAATAATGAAAAGGTTAATATTTCTCATCTTTGCCATCTTTTATTTGGAACCTAATAAGCAGTAGGTCGGAAGAAGAAAACAGGAAGCATCCATAACAGCGCATCACTGGTGGTAGGTCTCTGTTGCCATGTACGTATAAATTATTTGCTTTAGTACACATTCTTCTAAATAGTCAAGTACACGACGACGTATATATAAGAATAACTTTTGTATCGTACAAATTTATGCAAAGCTCACTTCCATTTAATTAAAAATAATAAAGTTTACCACCTTCATAAGCAACTTGTCACAAAACAAATAAACATTGAAATGTGAACTTTCGACAGACGTTAAAAAGTTTTTACGAATTAATGCAAATTCTAAAGCTTGATTTTCCTCTCGAACAATTTCACTAATCAAAAAGTTTCTGGTCTGCATGCTAATAGAAACAAAACTTAAATATTAATAGGAATACTTTTAATTAGAATAATAAACTTGAATGCGTCAGCTTTTATATAGCCTATAATTTTTTTAATAAATACTATACACAGCCTTCTAGTTTCTTTCAGTTTGTATTACTAAGTTAATGAAATTTAACTTTGTGAAGGAGAAAATCTGGCGGTAGTTGTCTGTGGTCGGAGACTATCTAGGTAGGTACCACTGCAACTCTAATGGCTGCCAAACGGCAGTGTGCAAACCTTACTGTATTCCCGTTTGAAAGGCGTTGTAGCGAAATTACTGAGACTTAACATCTGGCGTCTCAATGCGACGAGCACAATGTGGTGCTGAATATCATACTAACTAGCGCATGTTGTTATTAGCAAGCACTTACAATCAGGTGAACATCTCGCTCATCTCGCCGCTTCCACGTAAAAAAAAAATGTCTAAATAAAAGGTGGTGCAAAAAGTATATCGGTAGACCGGTCGCGTTCGGGTCTAAAAATGATTCGAAGAATTTTCTGAATGAAAACGTACTGCGAATTGTAATCAATATCAAAAAAAAAACACACAGAGCCTTAAAAAATTCATTTAGATGTACACTTTTAAAATTGAACTGGAAATTCTTTTTAAAACGTTCAAATTTCAATTTGAAACGGCTCATATATAATTTGTAGTGACTACTAAAACAACGTAAAGTTATTAATATAATAATAATATATACACTTACAAATTATTCGCTGCATACTATTTAAATAAACAGTTAAATAAGTTTTAAAACGTACAGACAGTCGAGAATGGATAAAAACTATAAATATGATTTCAAGGTATTGTTTTTTTATCTTATGAATTTTGTAACAGTTGATGGAATTTAAGTTGAACTTTGTTAACAAAAGAAAATACTAGATTTTTACTGCAGTGAGTATGTAGCATTTTGTTTTTCAAATGTGGCCCCTCCCCGGCCCGTGTTCGGATTTTTTTAACGACGGAAACAGGAGCCAGTCGAGTACGCAGCAAGTACAATGTACATGTTAAAAATTTTATATCCTCAAATAAATTACCAACGTTCGCCGTTTGCAGCGGCGACTGTTGTCGCATTGCGCAAATTTGCGTTGATATTGAACTGTATCGAATATTAAAATACGAATGTCGTATAAATCATTTGAAATCAACGGTATATAAAAAGAATCCAAACGCATGGAGAACAATTTAAAAATATATATATTTTTTATTCTACAAACCGATAACACGAATGAGAAGTTCATTTGACGTTAAATCATACGCCTGCCTCCAACAATGTGACGCTAGTTAGAATGGTATACACTGCACCATCCCAGTTAAAGTTTATAAAATATGGTGGTAGGTTTCCATTGCCCGAACATCGTCTAAATAGGTACCACCGCAGCTCCCCTTTCTGTCAGCAAATATTACTGTGTTTCGGTTTGAAAGGCGTTGTTGGTAGTGAAATTATTCGAGAAACGAGATTCAATATCTTGTCTCAATGTGACGATCACAACGTAGTGCTGTGTATATTTCTAATTGGCACAATGTTGTTATGTTCATTGTGAACGTCTCGTTACTTCGTCGAATAAAAAAAGCTACACTACTTATCATTATACGGACACCATATATTTAAACTTTAAAATACAAACTGAAGGAACTAAACTATACGTAACAGTAGAAGGAGATTGAATTGAATTGAAAAACTTTACAAAAAAATGTGCCAATTTTATTTGCATGCGAGTGTACACCGCTGCTCCTGTGTCCCCGAGCCGCATTGCGCTACATCCATTACATATAAACGCACCAGCTTGAATTTTTCATTAATTCCCATTCCGCAAACGTTCCGCATTGTACTCTTATAGCATAAGCTTAGTGCCTCTGTTAGCATTCCGCTTATAGACGAGCTTTTAAAAGCTTTTGTTAATGTTAGAATATTTAATGACTTGTGTTCTTATTACTTATCTATTATTTATGTTAGTTCACTCATAATGCGCGTTCATATCACATATCCATTTGAAGTAATTTAATTCTACAACACGCTAAAATTTTAACTTAATTTTACAGGAAGGTGTGTATGCACAGAATACTTCCGACTCTCGTATGTCTATAAACATATAGCAATGACAATATGACGGCCAAATTTAAACACAGCCTGGTAGGTAGATAACTACCCTTGTATTTTAATAATTTATTTTTTAGAAAGATATGTACTGGTGGTACTTTTTTTTTATACTTCAATACATGGAAACGCGCGAGACGTTTATCTAATGGTGATACGCGGCCCATAACAATGTTACGATAGTTAGGATGATATACACAGCAATACATTTTTCTCCTCGCGTTAAGACAATTTTAAATCTCGCTACCCTATCAATTTCACGAGATATAGTGTCCTTCAATCCGGAACACAGTAATATTTGCAAATTACTTGATTTGGCTGCAAAAAAACCTACCAGTAGGTCTGTTTTCAGAGACCTAGGAAAGTATCACACACTATTGTGTTCCGATTTTATATCGTACCACTTACCATCAGGTTAATGGGCTACTTGTCTCGACGCTTTGTCGTATAATGGAAAATATAAATGCGATGAAGTGTCATTACGCTATCTATATGTATGGTTCACAAACAATGATTAACTTACTTGTATAACACCAATAATTCTTCCTTCTGAATTTTTTATCGCCATACAAAGTATTGTGTTATGCTTGAACCCGGCGTCATCGTCTACCGAGGGGTCGAACCTTGCATCTAGATACGCGTCAGCAATATTCACTGTCTGCAAATGTAATTTATGAGATAATAAAACCAGTTTCAAATGTACCATTTCTAAATTACAAAAACTTTATTTTGCTTTACAGGACAAATTAACCTTCGGCCTTACATATATGATACAAGTAAAAATCATTTTAAAACATATAAACATCTCCTTTAGTATAAATTGTTACAATTCCCTTAAAAGAAATTAAAAGATAAATTAACCGTTAAAATTATTTTTAAGAACACTCTTTTGAATCATGTGATCCTCTTTCGAGTATCTCAAGATGCTGTCTCAAGAGGGTTCCTAATTTAGCTTTAAAAGAAATATTCTTATGGTAACTCAAATAAGCATTTACTGTTACATTTTACGACGTTCATATTATATAATACTTTTGATATCAAAATGTTAACCTTATTCTTGAAAGTTCCATAGTTTTATTAAAAGAAAAATTATATAGTTTTATTACATAATATTATACAAATATAATTAACAATTATTCTTATTGTATTGCATAAGTTTATAATTACGTATTATATATGCTTTCTTATTTAAATGAAACACGTTCTTAGTGAGACCAAGGAAGCAATTGTATATTTTGCATGATTTGTCGATTGTATTTTTGAATCTTTTGTTTCTTTATATAAAAGCTAAATAAACTTGAAATTTAAAAAAATTGATCGTTTCCAATTTTAGATCACATATTCACCGGACACTAATCGTTATTAAAATAATAAGAAACATTAATAACAAAAAAAATTCGTTCTACTAGAAGTACAGTTCACCATATATACCAAACGGTGTTTATAAATAATTCGTAAATAGATGTATTTTTATTCAGTTAACTAAACAACAGTAATTGATTTTTTTTTATTTCAATAAACGTCTAGACGAGCGGGACGTTCACCTTATGGTAAGTGATATGCTCGCCCATACCAACGTGGCTAGTTAAAATGGTATACACTGCACCATATTGCGTCCGTCGCTTTGAGACATAAGATGTTAAGTCTCTTTTTATCCCAGTAATTATACTAGCTACAGCGCCGAAACACAGTAATGTTTGCACACTACTATTTGGCGGCAGAAATAGGTGACAACAGGGAGTTACCACCAGTAGATTGTTGACAGCAACAAGATTGTCTTTTTTTATCAAAATGTTTCTTTTTATTCTATGAATGTGAAGACAAAAGGTGTTAAATTTCATGTCCGCAGTCACTTAAATATCTACAGCGCTTTTCAAACCGGAACACAGTAATGTTTGCTCACTACTGTCTGACGGTAGAAATTGGCTTTATATTAGGCTGTTCCTACTAGGAGGTACAAAATATATAAATATATTTACATTTATATTATTGTAAAGTTGCTTTAAGAAACAAGCATATATGTTAAATTTTTTAAAATGCATAGCGGTGATCCGACATTTTCTTCTTCTTTTCCTATAATATATATATCACAAACGTATACATATCTAAATATGTATTTTATCCGAAGAAATAATTAATGAGATATATATATATAGACAAAAGTTAAATTATCTTTTATATATTTTATTAGTGTGTGTTCAAGTTTGATTCAACAAAGTCTATATTTAAATTTCGAAAATATTTTAAAGCAAGGATCTCTTTGGAGAGAATTGTTTTACATTACTACGAGACAATAGATCGTAACATCTAATAATGAGATGATGTGAATAAATAAGAAAAGTGTATTTTGAAATCTAGTACCAATTATTTAGTACCTTTGTCTGCCCTGTTATAATTAGCAATTGCTTGGTAATAAGAACTTGTGTAATGAATAATTCAAATGAAGAAATTTTACGAAGCAACGCTGTCTATCAATACGCAATTACAATGAACAAACAATTCTAGAAAAGTAATATTAGATTTACTTTAAAAAAAAAATCACCGAAAACATTCTATACAATTATATGCCATAGGTGCGATAGGTTTGGTACTATGAGTAAACTGGAATACACACCTATCTGTGTACACCATTGGCCAATTCATTAAAGTAACGAGTAGTCTTCGAAGCTGCAAACGCACTGAGTTTTAAGTGGTGTGTTTACTGACGGACCGTTCATACATACTACGCGAGACAGTTTCAAGTGTCTTAAACATTCAAATATGCACGGTCTAGCATAGTATACGTATATATATATATATATATATATACATTCAGACTTTTATGAGATTACGTCGCTGTACCACTCATACATACACAAAGAGTTTTACTCCAATAATTTTCAACCCGCAAAAATGCACAATGGGAGATATGGAACCTTTCATGCAAAAATTTGAAGATAACTTGAAGGATATTCAAAATTTTAAAAACTTGATAGACTAACAATAATATTAAAAACTAAACTTATACTATATTGTCAACATACGTTAAATTAATAAAATATAGTATGTAAAATCAAATTGTAAAGTACACTGTGTACTTACTTCACCAGTGGTAGCAACATATCCCGTAATGCCGATGTTAATGGGGAACCGACTCTCGTAAGGTGATGTCCTTGTGCCGGGATCCGTTTCATCACCAGCCTCCAAATCGAATACACGGGAAAAACTACCTTTAGAAGCCTCGTGTACAAGGAGTACCTGTAATTAATAATTTTGATCTTAAATTCGTAATTTTCCTATGTATGAACAATGGTGTAAACCGTCTCATAACAAACTTATGAGAGAACTTGAAGTATCCTTTGGCATTATTAACAATATAATAGATTAGAATAGGCAATAATCATCATCGTCCGCCGATAGACGTCCACTGCTGGACATAAGCCTTCCTCAAAAATCCTTTCATCGATCGGTCCTGCGCTGCACGCATCCAGGGACTTTTCGCGACCTGCTGGGCATCAGGGGCGTCGTTTGTAGGGGTTCATATAGGGGGATTTGAGCCATTTCCCACCACGGTGGCCCAATGCGGCTTGGTGGGAGCCAGAGCCTCGTTTGCTGATTAGCAGGGTGTACCACGAGCAGGTGAGGTTGGCTTAGGTTCCGTGAGTTGTTATGCGAGACCCCTTACACCCCAGTGAATACACTATAGGGAACAATATTTATTATAAACCCTAAATACGTACAAGGGTACTTAAGTAGTTCATTAAATTGAAAATATATCTCAAAGACTTTTTCAACGATTTCATGGCGCATTATCCGTCTTTCTAGTAAAAAAACTTAAAAAATTATTACATTTATAGTAAAGACAATAATAGTACTTTTAGTAGTATAATTTACTAAATCAGTGGTGCTTTGGTTAAGGGTTCGCATTATAACTTATAACAGGGATGTTTCGGATTCGATACCGAGACCACGTGTCGTATAGTTTGGGTGTTAATTTAATATGTAGGTAGTATAATAAAATTGTTCATATTAGAGAGTAAACTGGAACTACTATGGGACTGTCGGTAATAAAAACCGCTACCTGTTGACGTGTCTAGTTTATGTCCTTCCTTACCGAACAGTATAGTTGATAGGATTTTTATAACCATCTTACCTAGCGGTGGCTAGCTTAGATGAAAAAAAAACGTATAGTATTTTTTTTCGATGAAAAGAAAAATGGACGAACGTACATCTGATGGTAAGTGATACATCTGCTCATAACAACGAGGTGCACCGCACTATGTCTCCTTACCCAGTAATTTTACTGGCTGCAACGCCTTTCAAACCGAAACACACTAATGTTAGCTACACTATTGATCGATGGCAGAAATCGGAATAGCGATGGTTCCTAAAGACGGTCTTCGGCAGCAGACCTACCACCAGCACAATCTGCCGCCATTCCGCTGTTTTATGAGAGACAGATTTATTCTCATTATCAAATGCTTACTAATCATTTGTGATAAAATCATAATACTTAATACACAGGGGCGTAAGCTCTATACAGGCAAGTAAACACTGCATACATATGCTCCCTAAACCTCCTCTTCTGTCAAGTTACTTAAAAGATACGCAACTATGCTTTGACTATTGCTAAATTAGTGCTAAATTGACTATATTGGTAAATATTGATAAGCACCCAGATTTCTAGTGTCGTTCGCATATCCTACCCGTAATCCCTGTACAAATCCCTGTTAATAAATAAATAACTAATATAATTTGTATAAAAAAAAAACATTTTTTATATCGACTGTTCCAATTCCAGGATTTATAGGATCCATTACAATTTGTTTTTATGCCCTGATCCGTTCCAAAGCCCAAACTCTTCTATGCCTGAAAATTAATTAAAATTCTATCTTTTGGTATACGAATATCGAAAATTTTATTTCATACCTGTCAACATTTTAATGCTTTCGACAATTTTAACCAAACAAGTGCCAAATATAAAAATCATCATCATCATCGCTCATTACAATGTATTTCGGTTTTACCTACGATTTTTTTCTTGTGAAACATTTTCTTCCTTGGTTTTAATGTGGTAGGTCGCTGTTGCCGGGGGCCATATAGGTAGGTACCACCGTAACTATTTCTGCCGCCAAATAGTAATGAGCAAACATTACTGTGTTCCAGTTTTAAAGATGTTGTAGCTAGTGAAATCACTGGGCTCGTCGTCTTGAGACGATATGTTAAGTCTCCTTATTTAACATATTATGTCTCAAGGCGACGAGCACAATGTGGTTCTGTGTAAATCATCCTAACTAGCGCCTCGTTGTTATGAACTGACGAATAATTTACCATCAGTAATTTTTTAAAGAAATATTTATTACACGCCGAAATAACCACACAAATAGTTAGAAGAAAAAAAAAAGAAAAAGTTACAAGAAATTAATTATTTCCACCGTAAAGGTTTCAGAACCACGACAATTTCTGAAAGCATATAACCCTGTATAAAAAATACATAACTCTAGTAATTTCACTAATTACAGTGCTCATGTTAACGGAAGATTAATATTTGCACAGTACTTTCGGTAGAAATAACACACACTGTGGTTTCTTTTTTTTTCTACTAATTATTTTTATTGTATGGTCCAAACGACGAAACGAGCGGGATGTTCACATGATGGTGAATGTACGTTAGTTAAAATGGTATATACAGCACCCACGTTAATTTCGTCGCCTTGAGATTTAATATTTTAAGTTTCGTTACCCCAGTAATTTCACTAGCTACAACACCCTTCAAACCGGAACACAGTAACGTTTGCACAGTACTGTTTGGTGGGAGAAATAAGAGTTGAAGTGGTAACTACTTAATGGTCTACGGCAACAGAGACCTACTACCGGTACCATTAGTAAAGTTCGCAATTATAATAATAAACGATATATTATATTTAGTTTTTTATAACATTTTACATAATTTGTTTAAAAATATTGATTGTGGAATAAATTAATATTAACGAATAAATATTAAATTGTGTTAATTTATTAACAGAAAATCGTTTATCAACATAAGCTTTCTATAAGAGTCTTCATTAATTATTTATTATATTAAACCACTAGATATTTGCATTTAAAGTTGTTTGTGTTAATTATATATAATATAATTAGTTAATCAGTAAGTTTTTTTTAAAAAAATTGATAACATTATTCATCAACATAATTTCACAGTAAAAAGTATTAATTGTATTTTTTTACCCGAATAATAAATATTTATATATACTTGAAATTTAATAATATGATATAATATGTGTTAGGCAATATTATTTTAATAATTGCAAACACCATTACACCTTCGAATTGATTAGGTTTTTAATCTACAATAGATGCTGAAGCGTCGTATAGAATAATCCAGGCCTCATATAATGACAACGGGAAAAAAATATTTTATGGCGAAATCTATACGATGTGGGTGTGGCAGCTAGCATAGAGAATTCTAAAAGCACTTCCACAATACCAACTTATGGCTAAGGAATCGACCCATGGACCTTCAAGTTATAATGTAACTTCTTAACAATTGCGACAAGACTGCAGTCAAAATATTTCTTGTATATGTAAGAGATATCCAGAGATAATTGAAGAGATTCATTTTCATTCATTCAAGAAGATTCATTGAGATCTCCGAAACTATTATATGTAAACACTCAAAATAAGGTAGAAATATTGCTTGTCATTTAGAGGTCAGCTAAGAATGGATATTACCAATCTAATCCCTTCCCCAAAGGGAGTTCCGGTGGTGTAACGGGCGAGAGAACAGTAAGTATATTATAAAAGTACGCCATATATCTAATTCCATAGAGATAATGAGGAATACATAGAGATAAGTAATCCTCAACAAAATTTGTCGTACGTTCTTTATACATATATTGATAAAATAAACGGTCACAGGTCCTTTGTTGTACCTTGAAAGAGTATTGTGCTCGTACTACATAAAAATGTCTGGTACTAAAAGGTACTTACACTTTGCAGCTTAACGTATAACTTAAAGACGCGTCCATATAATCTAGTCCACAAACAATGTAAAAAGAATATTGCGTATATAAAAATCATTACGGTTTCTTTATTTATTAAACTTTTATATATATTAAAAAAAATTAAGATCTATCATTGGTTACAGTACTTAAAAACATTATTTTTTATCGTGGTTTACATCTTCAATACATACTCTGCTCTCGGACGGAAGACAAGGTTATGTGGGGTTCTACTTATTAAACCTTTTCTTTGGTTAACCTCAGAGCTGGGTCACAGGATTTCCTACGAAACGCATCGATTCCTCTCTATACTACGCCTAAGCACCGAGGGCCTTCCCAGCATCCTCGTTTTGCTGCGACAAATACGAGAACACCTCGTGCTTTGTGTCCACTCCGAGACTGTTGTGTGGACAAGAACGGTCCCCGCCTTTAAAACCCACGAACCTGAACAACCTTTTAGTTGCCTTCTACGACAGCAGGGTTTACCTTAGTCCTATTATTAATAGTCGGAGGCTAGAAAGCATATTCTTATACAGCGTAAACCGTATACATATTTTTAAATCAGCTCTTCCAAAATTAACCAATCACCATATTTTTTTAATTATATATATCTTTATTATCACTTGTATACAACAAAGTTAGATAAGTTATCTTAACTTATCTAACTTTGTTGTATACAAGTTATAATCTAGTCTTCGTACGTAGTTAATACCCACAACCTACACTATCCGGTGTAGTAGATGATGATTAACTTTCTCCTTGCGAGAGAAGACTCCGCGTGGGCAGTTTATGTGTTTGCGCGAATGGTTAATTTAACTAACATGCAAATGGCTAATAAAAACTGTTATAAAAAATTATAATAGTAGAATAAGTACGAGAGAAGCGTGCGAAAGCATCTTTACACTGTTAAAGTCTAGAAATATATTAAACTTTAACGTTATTGTCTCCACCTTCAACTGACCGTAAAGGCACTATGATTCCCTTTACGGTTACTTCAAATCACTATACCGCGCAGATGGTTAAGTGAATGAACAAGTTAACGGTATGGTTACCGCAAAATTTCATTTCGGAAGGGGTATAAAGAGATTAAATTTTAAATATAAGATACGTGTAGACAGGTTAATTACTATGAGTATTTAGTTGTCAACGCATCATTGCCCCGACATATTCTTTTGTTACATTCTTATTTAGCGTTGACGTCAAGGGTTAATCAGTTTTTTTGTTATAAAAAATACTAGGTTACGTAAAATTTAAAATTTTTAACCCTGAATAATGGTGATGAGTCAAAGAAAGAATATGTTTTGTAACTTAGTTATTATATTTATTTATCATCGATTGGTTTACTCGTAAAATATTATTGCCGGTTACGTTCAAAAAAATTTATAATTTGTACATGTTTAAGTTACACTTATCATTTCTAATTTAGGACTTAAAATGGAATGATAAGGATTTACCTAATAAAACTGATCGAGAATTTCAGTATTATCAAGTCTTCTTAAGTTATCTTCACTTAGTAGCTGGAAAACGCCAGCGTCACATCTGCCAATAGCAATATTGTTCGTATTGGCAATCAAGCACGGATTGTTCGGATCTGTGTACTTTCGCAGGGACAAATTCAACTTCCATTAAAGGCCACCCGCGTTACCGCCGCATTGTTCCTAGTAATTGAGTTTTCCTTGGAAATGATCCAATAAAGTGTTACTTGGGGATTTCGCGCTTTTGCGTCGCAAACGGATGTACGTCATACGCGTGAATCAATGATGACGGTAATAATCTTTTGCAGTCAAGGCAAATTCTTGAAATGTAATCTTACCTTATTATTTCCAAACTTTTTTATTTCCTTTCATTGACGTTCAAGATAAAGACAGTTGCATAAATAAATATTGTAAAATATATATTTTTTTATACTATCACGCCTTTTTTCCCAGTAGGAGTAGGCAGAGGCGTCTAAACACACACTTTTCGCCAGATGTGGTCAAATTAGGTCCCATGTAACAGGAGGCGAGCCTGTTGCCACTACTGGGGCCACCACACACACACAGAGATAATTTCAGTGTGCAGGTTTCCTCACGATGTTTTCCTTCACCGTTAAGTACGTGGTAATTGTAATAATTGTAACCTTATGCACATTAGGCATTGAAAAACTGCCTAAGATGTGCATGCCCCGGCCAGGATTAGAACCCTAGTCATCTGATTGCGATGTGCAAGTTCATAGCTATTGAGCCACCACGACTGTAAAATAAAAACAATAGGTAATTTTTTGTTATAAATGTTAACGATGCTTGCTGTAATTTTGGCATTTTGAATATAAACTATGGAGTCATAAAAAAATCTCATAGTCTTAGTTCTTTTAAAGCAACTAAGAAGAAACGTTTAGACAGGTTTCTTAACGAAGTATTTATTTAAAGTTAAAAATATTATATAAACCTGTCTAGCTTTATTTAAATGTTACGCTTGATGACTCAGGTTTTTAGTTCATATACAATTTATTAAATTTTCAATGTATATCACCCTAGCGTCATGTTGTTATGGACAGGCATATATATCACTTACCATGGTGAACGTCTCGTCTCGTCGTTTCGTTAAATAAAAAAAAAGTTATAATTGTGCCGCGTGTTTTAAAGAAAATATACATCTTTTCGGTAATGGGTGAGGAATCCTGAAATGGATTGAATGACGTTAGATGAGTGGGAGCAAATCGTGTTAACACGAGTCGCGCAAAGTGTAATGAAAATTGATAAAACTTCCAGAGCCTTTTGCATGTGATTTCCCGAGGGTATTGTGGTAAAATATATTGTTCTCGAATTTCGTTGTTGCTTACGTTTAATTTTATTCGTTGTTAAGGTAGCAAATTTATTCTGTAAAAAATATTGTTTTATGTAATATTAGTAACAGGAGAACAATAAGAACAAAGTAATAAAAAAACATTGTCAGCTTAAAGTTAATTGCGTGTACACTAAGAAAACTATGATAGGGCATTGACATGATCTAAATATGGCTCGTTGTACTAAAGACGATATTTTTTCTTTATCCTAATGTTAACTTTGAAATGGTTTTTAAATGAAATAAAATAAATTTTTTATACTGTGAGATAAGTTATCTTTGAAAGATATTTAACATCTTTGTAAAATTTCGGCGTTAAACTCCAAACGATAAACCATACTGGGATTGATTCAGTTGAATTACAAAGTTTACATGAGTCACTGGTGCCATTTAAACGATGAAAATGGAAGATAACTATGATAAAGTTGTCTAGTAATCTCGTTTATAGCCATAAATGTTGTTGCCAGACGTCTGCACTTAAACGGACTCGCCTGTTATGTTGCCCGGGGCAACGATTTGCATTTTACTACGGAAACTCCATGTTACATACAACCTATAGACTAGACACAAAAAAATACACTCTGATATTACGTTTACTATTTTCGCTTCACACAAATGTATGTTAGATTACTAGTAACCACCACATTAAAGATAGATTAGCGTACAAGGCCGCTGTGTATATTTGAATGAATAGAAAAACATTTGCAAGTAGATCACAATATCATTTATGAAATGCAATCCGTGTATCGAATAACAACACGAATGCTTCCACAGATTAAACATAAATACATAAACGTAAATGTTAACGACAATGTTGCCATTGTATTTTTATCAAGCAATATTCAGGCGCGAATACATCATTAATTGTAATACATTGGCCAAGATCCAATAGGCCGAGATAACGTTGAAGATTGTACAATCAGCCAACTGAATATCCGCCAAAAACTTAGACACTGTATGTGCCAAGAGCATTCACTGATACACAGACAAGATGATCTTGTTTTGTTTATATATATATCGGACAATAGCCGAAGTATATATAGAAGCGACTTGGTATCAGAGTAGTTTATATCCAACAACAGAGCCAAAGCAATTGACTTTGCTTATAAATTGGAATATTTCTGCGGTCAGCGATCTTCGTGAAAATTTTTATTTCACATTTTACTTTAACAAAGTTTACAATTTATACTGGTTTAAATACACATTTGGAAATGTGAATATTATATATTGTATTATACATTAAAGTAAAATACACAGAATATAGAAGCTATGCTCATCGAAAACCAAATAAACAACATTTGTAATTTTATCTTGACCTTATACTTTTAGAAGCAAATAGAGTTCGATTCAAAATACACAGTAGTTTCATCTAATAGACGTAATATATTGATCTGACTCCAAATACGATGGGAATAGAATACTAAGTGAGAGCCAGTATGATAAATGTATCAACACCTCCTGGGTAATTTGCGTCTGATAAACAAGTGGCAAAAGTCCCCATTATCAATCGGATGTAACGATTTATTTACACAGATATTGAGGATATTGGATATGCGTCTCGATTGTGACAGAATAATTTTAAACGTTTCCACTATATGATCAGTTCAATTTCTTTATAATAGTACATTCTATCATAAAAATGTACTCGGTCCGATGTTATACACCAACATTAATAATTATGGTCATCATATAAACTAATAGACGTTCCACTGCTAGACACAGGTCTCATTATTCACTGAATAATATACTATAAGAATTTATTGATTACATGTTATTAATGATTTTCTGAACTTTATATTATGATTTATAGAAAACACGTTATTAAGATAATCTTAACAGAGATGCTTTTGTAATAACGATTTTATAGTAAGATAATCACGTAGCTCGGATGGGAAAATGATAAGAACCTGAATATAGGTTTCGAACGATACACAATCGTGACAAAATGTTGTTAGATAAATATCAATTAGCATTCAGCTGTTTGTCCGTTGATCGCGATAAGTCTGGCCCCGGCGCCGGCTCCGGGCGTCGCCTCAATCATCATTAGATGGTGTCGATTAAACAGTATCTACCGGCGTCTGGCTGGCGCTCGGCTTCCAGCAAACTCAAATTATATTAAACCTTAATAATACACAAACTAAACATCATCATAACGTCATTACTAATATTAATTATATGTACAAAAAGTTTTTATATAACAAAAATTTAAGCTTAGCTTAACTTGTTAAATCATCGGTTGCACGAATATTAATACTTGTATATCAGAGACGTGTACGGAGATTTTCAGTAGGGTATGCAAACCGCACCTGAAATATTTGTGTTTACGTTTACTTGAAATTCAAAAGAAAAGCTGAGGATCGAATTGGTTTTCTCAATCTGATCGCCAAACTTCAGTTTGAAGAGGGCAGCTAACGATGATGTTACTTGAAAATAAACTTACCAATTAAGTAAATTTAGCAATAGTCAAAAGATAATTGTGTACCTTTTGAGTAACTTGAGACATTGTTGTTAAATAGCTATGAGTATGCAGTGCTTATGCGTCCGGCCAAATGTAACAGATGCATTGATGATGATACATCAAGAGAATTTTTAACCCGGCTATAAAATACTTGACGGTCTGGTTATAATTTAGCACAAGATTAGTGTTCAAGTTTTATTATCTTTTTGTCCATTTTAGACGAATATCACTTTATTGCTTATACTTTTACAGGTTATAGGAACCATTTGTAGCGAAATCAAACAACTGATATCAAACCTTAGCAAAGGGAGATAGATGATTATCGAACAAATACTCAGTAATAGATAAAAAGCAAATGACTAATCCACAACCATTAAAAGTTGCTATGAAGAATAAATAAATAATATAATTTGTACTTAAAAAACCTTAAAAAATTCTTAACAATATTGAAAAATGGATATGATAAATTACTTCACTTCTAAGTCTATCCCGGTAGCTACCACCGCAGCACCTATTTGTGACGTCAAACAATAACTTGCAAAAATTAACATGTTCCGGTTTAAAAGGCGTTGTATCTAGTGAAATTACTTTAGTAACGAGACTTAAATGAATATCACATGGTAGCAAGTACAATGTGGTTCTGTATACATCATGTTAACTAACGCCACTTTGTTACAGGTTGGTGTATCGCTCTCAGCTTAACGTCGTGCTTATCTCGTCACTTTGTCAAATAAAAATAATATGTAACTTAAATCGACTATCAGTACCTGGTTATTGTGCTCTTTGCCCGACTGTGACTTTTGGGAATAATCGTTATTAATGCGAACAATGGGCGATAATGCTTATTAACAGCAATTGTATTCGAATGCGCATTGTATCGTTTCGAAAATGTTAACTTCCTGTAATAATTAATGACTTACAGAAAATTGTTAATATTTAAATATTTTATTCGAGCGGCTGTAAAAATAAAATACGTTTCATAATGTAATTGACATAATTTACTAGATTATTTCCTATCACCGTTACATGCTTAATTATAAGAAAACAAAAAAATCCCAACCGGAAGCTTTTCGTGTATGATTTTATGAAAACACCTCCGAAATGTATCCATTGATAATAGATACAACGGATGGGAAAAGACTTAATGCAGATAAGATGTCACTGAGTGTTTTGATTATAATTATTTGGTTCTGTTATAAACCTTAGTGTTAATATAATAACAACCTATCAAACTGCCACTTCGGAAAGCTTAAAGGCACTTAGTGCGCGACCTGTCTGTTAACAGTAATGCCAGATAATAAATTATTCCCTTTGACTTCCATAAAATGAGCCAAATATAGAAATAAACATTAATATTAAATGAAGTCTAAAATCAAGGATTTTCTATTGATCTTACTACGTGGAAATCTAGGTATGTAAACCTTTGCCATCTTAAATTGCATTGTTACTATGATGGTTGGTTATCATGCAACGATTAACAACAGTATTATAATATGTTTATAGTTATTATGCGTTTGAAATATATAAATACAAACTAATTTATTAAGTCTAAAAATATATTAATAAAAATACTACCAAAAGGTCAAAATACAAACAACTTACCTGTACCCGCTGACATCTGATTAGGCTTTGCGTATGCGTTAGTATCCTTAAGACCATATGTTCAATCGTGCTCTGTTCCTCGAAGACCATTCTCGCTAAGTCCAACAGGACTTGATTCCTTTTTACTTCCAATTGTGATCTTTCATACAGCTGAGCATTGCGTAAGCCGATGCCGCAGAATTGAAGGTATGAAGCGAAAACCTTTTCGTCGTTCACCGTGAAAGGGCCGTCGCTCTGCTTATTTATCACCTATAATACAAATATGATTAGGAATATTTTGCTGATGATAATAACAATAATAATTGGTAAAGAAGTGTATCTCGTCATTATTACAAATCTTAACAATTATTTGTGATATTACTCCGAACATCATCGGATCTTTGTGTCGTTTTACGATTAAAAAATTATGTTCTTGTATGTAAAATTAAATAGATTTTATATTTCGTATTAAAAATATTATATCAGTCACCTGAGCAACTCCGATGACTTCTCCGTTGATGTCCTTAATCGGCATACATAGGAGAGACCTCGTCTTGTAACCAGTTTTCTGGTCAATGTCGTGGTTAAACCTCTCGTCCTGAAACAAAGTTTATACATTTAATAAAAAGCAAACATTTAATCATTTCTATAAATTAGAACCCACTGTATCTTAGATCTTTAAAAGTCACCGTATAAGATAAAATTAAAACGATGTACTAATGAATTTGATTACATCTTTGCTCGTATCGAGGTTAAGATAAGTCGTTTTCAAAATATGAATTGAAATTATTGAAGCGATCCATTTGCGTCTAATATAAATCGGTATCGACGAGGCAGTTGTAATATCGTAATAATGGCATTCTCATTTAAATACCATCTCTACAGACACCCACGCGAGTTAGAGTAATAGATCATCGTCATTAC
Organism: Ornithoptera alexandrae; assembly: GCA_029030555.1. Taxonomy (NCBI): domain Eukaryota; kingdom Metazoa; phylum Arthropoda; class Insecta; order Lepidoptera; family Papilionidae; genus Ornithoptera; species Ornithoptera alexandrae. The sequence goes on along the minus strand of JARDVY010000064.1, from coordinate 1,109,927 downwards.
ACACGTAAACGCTTAGAAGGTATTATAATTATAATAAATGACGTAAGTGAATGATATCAACATATCAATTGAAATGAATAAGAATTAATTTTAGGTTCATACATAAAATAAATATCCCTCTTAATACTTTACGACTGTGACTCAAAGCCTTCTATCGAAGGCAAGAGTCAATGATATTTTTCTATCAAGCCGGCAGTGCAAGTTGTTTCATGTCACATATCCACGAAAACTTTCGCTCTTGAAACATGACGATTACCACAAGACATTTTTCTTCACCGGATACTCTAGCCCAAGGTCTCACCCATACGGGGCGGCTCGTCTACAGACGGCCTTACACGCTGAGTTATCACTACTACATAATTCGACTACATGGCAACTGTTAATTAAACAATATTAATTTATGTTCTGTTTAATGTCATCTGCATCGGGCGTACTTCATTTCTATAGGAACTAGATCGAGAGGGTAACCGGAGTGCAGTGGACGCGACCACAGACCGCAGCCGTCCTTTATGATATAAAGAGAGGCTCTTGTTACTAATAGTTAATACTACTGCAAATGTATATGGAAATAGGCTAAGTATACACTCCTACATTTATAATTTTTTAACAAAAAATCCTACCGACGCTAGAAATAAAAATACGAAGTTTCGACAGAATTATTAAAAGGTGCAAAATCTACTTTTTCTATTTTAATTCCATCAGAGTTGTTTATTTTTTATTTTTACCAGACTAACTTTCAAGCTTCGTCTGTTTTTAACAAAGATTATTACATTACAAAAAATCCTTCCTTCATTATTACGGTTATAATTTTGATTTATAATACTGTTTTATGTACCATGTTAATGAATAAATGTAGTAATTATAATAAATTACACGTAATAATTAAAACAAGCAATGTTTGTTGTAGGTTAATGTGTATGGCAGCAGTTTGTATGAGTAAAATGAAGACGAGAAATCGTAAGCCAAACGTACACAAACAAGCTCGACAAAGGCATAACGTAACGGAACTGTTTTCCATATTTATAATTTATGGCGTAATACGTTGGGATCGCAGAGCATTCAGAGTCAACTCGGCAACATGAACACGTCTGCAGAGGACCGCATTCAGGAATATGGCTGAAAGCCAAGACGAGTGCAGCTTCATCGTACAACTACGTGTAAGCGAAACGATCCATCGTTTTCACAAAAGGATGCACCGACGTAATACTGATGCAGTGGTGAGAATCTGATTCTTTGAACACTTAGATATTGATTTAAACCTTGCACACTAGTCCTCATTGTTTACTTCTTTTTCTTAACTATTCATGGTATTGATTATAAGACAATAATAAAAGATATTTTTTCTTTCATGTAGAAGACCACGACTCACTTTGGGTCGCTGCGCCAAAGGAATAAGACAGCGGATACATAAATAAAGTATTAGCAAAATATAATCCTACAGATAAAATTGTGAAACTCTAAAAGTCTTCTCATTCAGACTGGAATTATCACTCGACCCTCATTGTAGTAAGTTCATTACCATACAATTTACAAACCTTTGTTACCAGGAATGAATAATTACAGAGCGACGGCGGCAAGCTCGAGTGCTTTATATCCTCAGTCGGCTATACGAATCCCAGCAGGAGATGTGAACAGATTAGATTTGAATGTTATATTTAAATACCACTTCAGCGAAAATGGCTAAGCAGTCCAGTGTAAAGCAGCTTTATCTCTTTGGTAAATAGAAAAAAATAACTATACAATATTAAAACGTAATGGATGTGTATCTTAACTCGGTTTCCTCTGTATTGAGTTAAGCAAAATATCCAAATTAAAAAAAAATATCGAACTGTCCAAATTGTTAGTTTATTTACTAAATATGAACATATTCGAATATCAAACTTCGTTTTAGCTTAAAATATTTTCTTTATTTATTTAAAATTTTTCCTGATATTATTATACAGAGCTTACCTCATCCTATTATTTACAAAAAAAACTCTAACATTATTTCTATTTATTTATTTTTTACATTATCTATACTTATGCTATCTAATTAATATTCACAGAATTACACAAAATATTATTGTGTCCATATGCATAAAGTAACATTTACTTATTCTTATTTCTGTTGATTACTATCTTACATATTTTTAAGCAATAATTTATGCACTCACTTCTAACTTACTTTTTTTTATCTCGGGTAGACTAGCCGTATCTATTCTGAAGCCTGTCGCGTACTCAAAGTCATATTTCAAACATCTATGTATAGGTCACTCCGTCAGCAAATAAAGAACCATTTCCTCCACGAGATTATAATATTAACAGTATCATTAAACAAAAACTGTTTTAATATTTAAATGGGTTGGGAACGATCCAAGTCAAATATTAAAGGGAAGCGGAGCCGATTCAAGTTTTGAGTGTACTTAGAGAAAAGTTTTCACCGCTTGCAAATTAAGTCAAACATCTCGTGGATATGGAAAAATTCGCCAAGATTTCTTAATAAAGCTATTGTATACCAGTAAACTATATAATAACTATAGTTTAAAAAGATCTACCTTCAAAAACATAATTTTGAGAAATATATGACTATATTTTTTACCGTTTTCAGTGCTCAGAAAAAATTTAGGATTTAGACGATGAGTGTAACTTATTGTCTATCCTCCATAAACGATAATACTCATATCTTATGGACGTGAACACCACCATCTGTCACTCTTGTTTTTACGACGTTGTCTCGTCCGCTGTTACTGTGTACTGTTGTATATTTAAAGGTAAAAAAAAAATACTTTACAATTAATTAAAGTTTAAATTCTAAATGTTTAACTTTGCTATTAACTTAATGATATAAACTGTGTGAGTCATCAAATCAAGGTAACTTTTCTCATTATTTATGAAATACGAACTGCGCAGCGTGAGGTTTTTCAGGCATCCTAGTTTTGATATTGTTATTATAATTCTTCTATACCTTTTGTTGTGCCTACCTCAATACGGGCTCCTTTAGACGCGTGTATGGCTGATTACCATCGCGTCATGTCATGTCTTATTGTTCATATATCTAAATGATCTGTTAGCAATGAGCGTGACTTTGAATCACATTACAAATGAAGACCACACACACAATAATGTTTTTGAATCGTAAAAATTTATAACTTGTCTTTACCATATCGCATAAATACATATTTATGACTATAGCTATGTGACATAAAACATTATTACTTTTATGAAAAACCATATGACCATCAAATAACGTAAAACAGCTACAATACAGTATTTATCATAAACTACCAAAGCAAAATAAGATATTTATATTTTGTTTTTAAATAATTTACATTAAACAAAAAACATGCGCAGAAGTATACATCACAAAAACTTACGAGTTATTTGTCTATTTCGCTAATAAAATAATAATTACCAATTTTTTATTTTAATCTTTACGACAGTTTTTTATCTCTTTATTCTACGAAGCGACGAGACGAGCGGGACGTTTATCTGATGGTAAATGATACGCCCGTCCATGACAACATGGCGCTAGTTAGAATGATATACGAATATATGCACCACATTGTGCTCGTCGCCTTGAGATATAAGATTTAAATCTCGTTATCCCAATAATTTCACTAGCGACAACGCCCTTCAAACAAAAACACGTTTGGCGGCAGAAATAAGCGCTGTGGCAATTCTTCTAATGTCAGGCCAGAGTAGAATACCAGGATTTGACACCCGGTGCCAATGTACTGAGTTTTTGTCTAATGTACTCGTATTTATTTTTATTGTTTTAATTTAATATACATAGATTTAAGTTTTTTTTTAAAGAAATCGATGGCTTATGATTAGTTTTGATCGAACCGTCGTCCTGAACGCACGTCTGCGCAGTGCTCCGCGCTCGTAAAGTTCGGTACAGTGACAATAGTGAATTATATAAGGGTCGCTGCTGCAGGTGTTTTATTACCATAGAACTTTATTGTTAGGTACCTATTTTGTCTGCAGGTGTCTAACATAATCACACCGCTACATAATTGGTGCCATGAAATTTGTTCAGCTTTTGTTTAATACATACATATATAAACATCACGCCTCGTTCGTCCGTTAAAATTAGACAATCACTGTGTTAAGCTGATTGATTGCTGATCTTCAAAGTGGGACGGCTGCTGGACTAAATAACTGGAGCTGAAAATCAACAAGAAACAGTCGCAAGCCGGAGATCGTAACATAATTATATGTCTTACTGTTTTGTTTTATTTCAACCTTCTAATAACTTCTGAAATAATCGATAAATAAATATTGATAATAATAAAAACCTCAATAGATTAATTGAATAGAGAAATTTACTTGCTTAAATTCATAAGCAATTGCATATTTATTAAAATTTCTTAATTCTCAGAAATTTTGGCAGTGTATAAAATAAATACATTTTCCGGAAATTTCAATTATTTCAGAAAGCTCACAAATATTGGGCACTATTTGTCTACTTGTAATGATTGTTTGTACCAAAATAAATAAAAAAAAATATTACCTTTACGTCATTAATCATAGTTAGATATAGATTTCCGACTTGTACATTTATTGTAAATTTCCGAACTATAGGAGAAATAAAGTATAATAAGTACGTGTGGCTTTTGACCCTAACATTTAAAATAAGGACTCTAGAAATTTTATTGAACATGTTCTTTTAGGGTATTTACCGACGTTAACGTTACTATGGCTACTATTCGTACACCAGCAAAAAGGGGGAACTGCGATGACAGTTCCGGAAAATCTTCCGACCTAGCACTAGCTCTCCTGCCGCTTCAACTAGTAAAGTTGTTCAGCTCTGTGTCGGGGAATTGGACTCTGGTTGAGTTGAACCAATTATGGACACGCCGAAACACACAGCGCAATCGGGTACAGCGAACTAAAAGAAACGACGCAAATACCAACAGTGGAAATAGCTGAGGAGGCACAGATGCCTGAGCCAGGAAAGAGAGCACCAGGCAGTAGGATAGCAGAGGCGACGAATTGACTGGAGTATGCAAAGAATAATATTAATAAGGCTCATAGCATAAAGACAGGATTGAAAAACGCTGTCATACCAGCGGTTGAAAACCTCTATCGTCTGATAAAAGAGGGGGCAAACGAACTACTGCTGAAGTTTTTTTTTTTATTAACATGGGGGAAATGCCTGCGCATACCCGTCCTCGCGGGGGCAAGGACAGGTTATCTCGGACTTGCACCGATTAAAACCCCCACGATGTTCCTCCTCGTCGCCTCATGGCGGCGTTACGGGAACGCTTTCTCATCATCCGCGACCCCGCCGGCGCTGGCCGCTTTCGTAGCCCCACCTCGCGAGGGAGGGATGAACCCTTCCTTACCACGGGCACGCTGGAACATGCAACGCGCCCCCTCTTCGGCCTCTTGCAGTCGCGCGGGCGACGGATTCACCCGAACCCGTCACCCATAGTCCATGGGAGCCAAGAGGGTAAACTCTTCCTAGCTCCCTGCGGCGGTCCATTGTTGGACTCGCCGCCACCCGTTGTTAGTCGCAGAGGGTACTTCCTCGGCGACTCCACCTCGGCTATAGAGGGCAGTATAAAACCGCCCTCGCAGCCTGGCCGCAAAGGGCAGCATAAAGCCGCCTCTGCAGTCACCGGCCACCCCGGTGAGCTCCAGTTATCCAACCGGTGCTCTAACCTGGAGCGGGCGCCTCGGGCCAGCCCTTCACTGTGGGCCGGCCGGGTGCGTTCCTCTTCGCTTCACCATGTGTCTGTGCAACGGTTACTAGGCCCCTGTGCCACGACAAGGCGGGAACCTTTTAGGGGGATCTTACAGCTTAGCTTAGCTAGTAGCAACGGTTTCAGAGAACAACTCGGCTTTATAATACCATTAAAAAACGCTGATTGGGCGCTATTTGCTGAGGAATTCAGCAAAACCAAAGACGGATATAACATAGGCGTGTGTTCGACCTGAATGAGACTAGGAGAAGATTGTCTCAGACACTTCTAGGCGATAGGGAAGTGGAGCAGGTCGTACGGTTTGTAGCCGCTTCGCAAATGAATCTTAAGTATATATGTTTCGTAGACCAAAACTCTGCGCATGAGCACAACGTACATGCGGTAAACATATATACCGACGGCAGTAAGCTTGAGGGAAGGTTGGAACCTCACTTTTTATATGGAAAGGTGAGGTCGAGGTCCAAAACCGGAAGCTATGTCTGTCCGCGTATTGCACAGTCTACCAGGGGGAATTCCTGGCCATATGTGAAGCAACCACAATGGTCCTCAGGAGGACGGAAGCTAGCTATGATTTGTACAGTGAGTCTAAAGCCGCGCTCGATACTGTTACAAGTCATAGCTCGCTCTTTCCATTTGCCGTGGTGGCCAAGGAGAATTTATGGAGGGCTTCTACCGAGAGTAAAGACGTGTCATTATTCTGGGTCAAAGCTCACGCGGGGGTGCTGGTAATGAGCGTGCTGATGAATTAGCCAAACTGGCTACTCTTAACACTAGAAGCAAGCCCGATCATGACCAGTGCCCGGTAACATACGTTAAACATTTGCTTCGAAATGCCTCAGTTGCGAGATGGAGCGCCTTATATAGCGATGTCAGCACCGCGTCCATCACTAAGTTATTTTTCCTGAACGCAGCAAAAGCATATCAGTTAATAAGCAAGGTCCGGCCAACTGGGCAGTTAACCCAGATATTCAGTGGCCACGGCGGATTCTCTCAATACTTGAACAGTTTCAAATGTCGGGAGACCCCGTCGTGCAAATGTGATGACGCCGTGGAGGAAAGGGTTCCTCATATGCTGACGGAGTGTCCTATACATAGATGCCTAAGGTATAACTTTGAGCAGGAGACAGGCTTAAGAATAAATACAGCCAGTCTACCCCGATATGATAAAAGATAAATTAGTTAGAAGTAAGTTCATAAATTATTGTATAAAAATTTGTAAAATAGTAAACAATAGAAATAAGGACAAATAAATGTTACTTTATCCATATCTACACAATAATATTGTGTATTTCTGTGTATATTAGATAGGTAGCATAAGTATAGATAATATAAAAACATTAATAATAATAAAAAAAATTATATATATTAGTAGTGAATATTTTATAAGTAAATGTTGTAAATAATACGATAAAGGTTTTATTTACAACATGAGGTACGAATAAGGTAAAGCCCTGAATAATAATATCAGCGAAAATTAGAAATAAATAAATAAAAAAAAATGACTTATTAGTCTTACCTAGACGGTCTCTGGCAATAGAGACCTACCACCAGTGAATAGTGAATAATGCTAATAGTCAATTGCATCTTAATATTTACTAGTAAAAAGTTAATTGTGACATTTGCATTGCAGAGCCTGTTGCACATTTTTAACCAACATTGACTAAACGTAATCCGGTTAAATCGAACGATTCGTAGTAGTTAAGGAGACCGTACAACAAAGAGGTACTCTTTGACATGTTAACGTTGGTTTTCCAGTTTAGTTGCTACAAACGTGCGTCGCTCAAACGCAATATTCAATGACTACAACTTCGCCCGCAGCACACAGGACGTAGAGGCGAAATAGTGTCTTAATAGGTCCTTTAGCGGCGACGTAATAGAGTTCAAAGTTGTGATGAGACGCGTGAGAGAAGCAGTTCAATTTTATCTAGTGCAATCATTTAACAAAATTTGTATGTAAATTGTTTTCATAAACCATGGCTGCGCAATTTGGGCCACGCGCGAGTAGCTTAACGCAGCAAGGTCAATATTTTGGATTGATGCCAACCATCACGATAATCTTCTAGAATTGTAATGACTCCGTCATATATTGATTAAGCAATGTAATTTTATGGGAACACGACCTTCAGCGTAACAAGCAATTTGAACAGTCAATTGAAATTGTTTGAATGACTGAACCATGTGAAAGACCATGACAATAATGAATGGCGCAGAAGAATTATAACTTAACAGTATATAGGCAATGTTAAAAAGCTCATTACTACTAAAATAATACAATTACCATTAAACACTAAAAAAAAAATTTTGTTTAACGTTCCAGTCAAGAAAATGTTTTCAGTGTGACTTTTAGATGAAGATAAGAACAATAAACAAGTACTCAGTCATAATGTAAATTGATATATATGAATACTTGATACTGCAGGTAAAACTAAACACATTTCTGCAAGATCAAATATGCAAGACAATTACGCAATATTATTCAATTATAGAAACTATGAAGGAAACATCTGTCAAAGGACTGACACCTGTTTGGACCAATAGAGTTCTGCAGCAGACGGCCACCCACATGGAGAATCGACGATTTGGTGAAAGTCGCCAAAAGCTGCTAGATGTGAGCAATGGAGGAACAATCGTTGAAGACAACCTCGAGGGAAACCTATGCTCAACAATAGGCCGTCTTCCGTCGATATTGTATACAAAGCATAAAAAATAAAATGTAGCATTTGCGCCTTTTTCATACTAGTATTTTGTATATCAATATATTTCTAACAATGACTTTATTGTTTATTTCCGATTCAACAATTCTGTAAATAAAGATGTGTTCTAAACAGGTTATGAAAATTTCATGGTTTATATATTAAAAAAGTCTTTGTCTTTAGAAAGATTGATGTAAGGCTCACGAATAAAAAGGTATTACTTTGATAATTTCATCTATCTTTAAGGACATATTTAATTATGACAATTCTAATCCTCCATCCAGTGAGTACGTCTTAATTATATACTATACGAAACTATTGGCACAGAAGTATAATTAGAGTATGAATTGATCTGATCATGTCATTAAAATCTTTATGCAAATGTCGTTTTTGTAATTAAAATTTTAAGGACAAATTATGTAATTAAATCCGACACTTGTAAACATGCACGTTGATGCGGAAAAACGTTTTTGCCCTATGGGTAACTAAACATTCCTTCATGATATCAAAAGAATTTAGTAATTTTGTCTTCATTATCTCTCTCGACAACTTTAATAGGCAACAAGGCGTTAATTACTAAATAATGAAATACCTGCGTGAGAATTTTAATGGTATAACTGTCGCATTTGTTTGTAACTTACCCAACTTTAGAATACAATAACAAAACTTTTTCAAAATAAAAATATTATTAGTCATGTTCAAATGTATAGTAATGCAAATTGCGAGTACATATTTAAGCATTTTAATAAATCAACTTGAACATTTGTATTTTGTTTGTATCGTTTTCATATTTATTGTCTCATGCATCATTAAAATGAGGAAAAAAAAAATTTACTCGATGATAAAGTGACGTCGCTCACATAAATAATTTAGTGCTCCAACCAAAGACTTGATATATGATTCGACGGGGTTTATGCTCGCAATTTTGAGTTATAAATTAGCAGGTGTCATTAGCCAGAGTCACAATGACACCGCATACGACCAAGAGAATTATAGTGAGTTATCACATAATAACAACTGTTTACTACTCAAAATTACTGTTTGAAAACAGTTTCCAAAATTACTGCATCTAGCTTGAACGTCACTAAATTTTACGAAACGAAATGAGAATTCTTGAATGACTGTTACTACTTTGAAGACCTATAACGCTGCTCGGACTAAGATACCTGGCGGACTACTACCGCCTGCTAGTTTAGCTATTATTCTTATAAAATAATTCGAAAGACCAAACTACTTTCGGAAAATCCAAAAAAAAAGACATTAGTGTTTTCATTTCTCATTTTTTCTAAGAAAATATTTATGTGATACATATTGGTAACGTATGCAATGGCAAAGATATTTCAAGTGATAGTAATCTGTTGAAATATCTTCGAAGTATACTTAAACGATCATCTAGGTCTAGTTCGTTTTTTTTTTAAAGAGAGTATAGCCAAAACATATGTTATTTACTAAAATGACCAAACACTAAAGTTTTTCTATCGTTAACGACACGCTAATTGAAGTTCGAGAGCTCCGCGCAAGAGTTTAAAACTTCGATACTTCGTAATACCGAAAATTCGAGATGGGAGTGAATTGGAATTTGAACTTTAAAAATACCCAACCTATTGCGATATAACTTTCCCTGTTAGGAAACCTTTATTCAAAATAGTAAAGGATCTCATTACTACTGTGTTTATTTTTTGATACAAATATTTATACTTAACGTACAGGGGCAAAATTATAATTGTCGCAACATCCGATTTTATTTATTTGTATTCTGTTTACTATTTTTTTGGAAAATTAATTGAAAGCATTCTCTAGAAGTCTGTCTACGAAGTGGAGATAAGCAATGGTATATAAAGTAGAATATTGAAGTAGAAAAGACAAAGACAAACTGCATTTTCGTAGCTATATATTCAAGACAGTGGTGGAGTCGAACTGAAAACCGTAAGTACTGTGGGAGGTTAGGGAAGTATGATGGTAATAGACTGCTTTAGTCGTCCCTAGTGCCCCATCCAAATGAAAGCATTCTTAGTTCCTAGTCTTTTAATAATTAATCGTGCGATACGGATTGTAACGTTATGTCTCAACGACTTCGACTCTCTGACTAGCCGCGCTCTTCCTTTTTTTTCTCGGCCTGTTGTCAGAGTCCAAATTCCAAATTCAATCTCAGTCGTGGGTTTGTTCGGAAATCGAACGCCGCCACAGTACTAACAAATGGTATCCGCTGCTAGAGACAGCCTAGATTCTCTACAGTTGTGACCAAACTTTAGTATGTTCTAGTTCGAATGGCGCTATAGTGAGTGAATTTAATTGGGTTAACATTTTGTGTTTCAAGGCGACGAGTACAATGTAGTACTTTACGGGGATAATATTGTCAAGGGCGGACGTTTCACTTACCATCACATGACATCCGGCTCGCTTCGTGGTAAAATAGGTATACTCCTTAAACTGTGTTTCCAAGTAAGTTTAAGTGCTTTTCTTTTAGTTTTAAGTCGACTACGTACATCCTACTCACTTCTACATCAACCTATAGCATTGAAGTAGTATTTAAAAATTATATACTCACCGTATAAATTTGAACGCTCTTATTAAAGTTGTAACCGATTCGCCGCCTACCCAGTTTTTAAATAAATTGGACTATAATACAGTGAAATAGACTGAAACCTTTGCAGAAGGCGTAGGAGTAATCAATTAAATTGGAGCGGGTTTACCGATTCTATTAGCTTTACACACAGCCACCGATAGATATCTGTGCTAACAAGCGAATTTCAGATGCATTGATTAATTCAACGCTGCGTTTATTTAACTATAGATTATATTACACAAAAAAAAATCTTTTTTAAATATACTTTTTTACGGTGAAACGACCAGGAGGGCAAGATGTTCACCTACGCCTGCCCATAAGAACATGGCGCTAATTAGGATGATATCCAAAGTATCACATAGTGCTCGTCGCCTTAAGATTTAACAAGTCACCTCCCCCCATTAATTTCACTAGCAAACCGAAACACAGTAATTTTTGGCGGCAGAAATACGAGTTACGATGGTACCTACTTGAATTGTCTCCTGCAACAGAAGTCTAGCATATATTATAATGCATATAACATGTCCAGTCCATGTTTTCATGGTAGAAACAACACATACATATTTGTATGATTTTATCGTTTATAAACACACAAAACACATTCAAGCTTTTAATTTCCATCAAGCTTAAAATAAAAGCCAAGGCTGTAATCACATAAAACGAATAAACTGCGATATTTTTATGCAAAGTGAGCTCAGGACAAGTCCTTAAACTCGTCAGTGAGAAGAAAAAAGGCTGGTGGGTCCGGAACTTTTACGATAAGTTCAATCATAAAAGCTGTAACAACAGAGATCATACCCGAAAGACGTGAGAGGAATAAAACATGAAGTTACTACAACAAAGTCAGTAATACTGAGCAATACGAACTTAACTTTAAATTTATCATTTTATATATATATCAAATCATACATATTGTTAAACAAATGATTATGTATCTCTTTTAAATATTATTATCAAAGGATTGAGAGTTTGAGTAACATTAATTATTTAACGCTTTACAGTTCGTAGATTTATAAACTTGGATTAAGTAACTAAAAAGATTCCTTTTGGGGTTTTTGAACTATGTGGATGTCTACCAAGATGAGAAGAAATGACACTCGGGTAGACACCAACAAAAATGACAATTTAATTTTTAAGTTAGGAAAACCACGCGCAACTGTAAAGCGGTGATAAAACTAGGCGCAGGAACAGATGGCGAAGTAACTGTGCGTTCGCTGTTGCTGTGCAGGTATGACTGTCCGATTGTACGACTGTCGAGTCCGCGAGAGGGGAGCGTCGTCTGTTGATGCACGCCGGTGCAGTCATGACGTGCCCATATGGTGCGAAATATGCGCCGCGTGCTCCACAGCTGGGCACTGTTAAATAATGCTTTCACCCGCGTTTGCATGGTATCTTCAACAATATAACTGCTTCCCCACAACTATATAAGTCGCATTCAAAGTAGCTTAATTGATTTAAAATTGGACTGCATCAAAATTAAATTATGTTTTCGTTTGCAAAGGTATAATATTAAAAAAAATTGCTCCATCTCACTGACTACTGCACCCACATCCACACATCCGTTTGTATTATGGCATTAGAAATCTATTTATTTTCTGTACTTAAATAAAGCTTATTGAGAAACAATATTTTATTTACACGTTTTTGTTTTTTACGATACGACGATACGAACGAGACTACACCTGATGGTAAGTGATACGCCCGCCCATAACGTGGCGCTAGTTAGAATTATATACACAGCACCACATTGTGCTCGTAGTATTGAGACACATGTAATGTATCTCAATACTACGAGGACAATATAACTGTCTCGTTACCCCAATAAGTTTCATTGAGTAATTTAGTATTGTTTCCACACTACTGTTTGGCAGTAGATATAGGCACTTTAAGTAGATGGAGAGGCATTTTAAGAAGAAGAAGATAATAGCTGCAATGGACCTCCGATAGCAAAGCCATCTGTTTCAAAAAATTTTATAAACAGTATTGTTTGAAATATTAATGCAAAAATAATACTAGACTATATTCATTAATTTATTGCGTGTATGAATTGGAAAACGCAAAATTAACCAGACAACTACTTTTTTATTATAGGAGGGAAGGGTTCTTAAAAAACCCTAACGGAAACACCAGATTATGTTGCATTTTTTGCCGCTAGAGGTTCCTCAATGTTTACTGTCAATGCGGGGCAAGAGATGCCCAGATTTACGGTGGTCTGATACCTGTGGCAGGTCTCAGTGCCAGAGACCGTCTAGGTAGATATCACCGCAGCACCCATTCCCGCCGCCCAAACATTAGTGTGAAAACATCGCCTTGTTCCGGTTTAAATGGCATTAAATCTAGTGAAATTACTAGGGTAACGAGACAACATCTTATATCTCCAGGTGGGGAGCGCAATGTGATGTATATCATCTCAACTAGCGCCACGTTGTTATGAGCAAGCGCATCACTTACCATCAGGTGAACGTCACGAAAAAAAGCGGAAGGTAAAAATTTCCCTTGTACTACGTGTAAGCTTAGACCAGACAGGGCCTCCTCAGTACCATCGCTGTGCTTCGCCAATTGCAACCACCTCGTATTAGTCATCCACCTTAAGGCTCGCTTAGTGGGCAACCAGCGCTTACAACTTATAAAGCCTGTGACCCCACGGACTCTTTTATTCGCCTTCTACGAATGAAGCAAACAATTCATTATACCGGCAAATCGCGCTATTGTAATGTAAATTGTATAAAATTAAAACATGTATAATTTTATATAATAATACAGAGGGAGTGAAATCACCTTTGACTGCGTTAAAATTGCTATTTAATTCGCTACAGCGCTTACAAAGCTTTTAAACGCGGATTTTCATTAAGAGAGGTATTTCAAGGATTGCGGGGAATGTGGAGACTATGCGGTTTTAAATAGCATTACGTTTAGCGTTTATTTATGTATCACGAGGTTCATAAAAGAAAACTATGCTTTTGAAGCTTAATTGAGAATAAAGCGATTTTCAAGTAAAAAAAAAAACAATTATAAACTATTTTCACAAGCATTATTACAGCACAAATGGATGTAAACGCGATAACAATGTTTTATCTTTACAACGACGTAAATATTTGTAAACTCCCTACAACCCGCATTGGGCCAGCGTGGTGGGAATTAGCCCAAACCCTCCTCTTTCCCTCCCATATGAATCCCGACTCGATCGATGCGGAAATTTTTGGGGGAAACCTCTGTCCAGTAGCGGACGTCTTTCTACTGGTGATGATGAAATAGTTGTAAATGTAAAACATTTTTTTTATACAACGAATTAATGAGACAAGCAAGACGTTAACCTGATGGTAAATACACTGCACCACATTGCACTCGTCTCCTTAAAGACATATGAATTTAAGTCTCGTTACCGCAGTAATTTACTAGCTGCAGCGCTCTTCAAATCGAAACTTAGTAATGTTTCAGAAATACTGGTTGGCGACAGAAGTAGTGTGGCAGCGGTTGTATCTACCTAGACAGTTTCCGGTAACAGAGACCTAGCACCAGGAAACATTAACATTTGCCTGTAAAATTATTTTCGAAGAATAATATTATAAAAATCATAATTTACAATTTCTCCATCTTCATTTTACTCAAGTAAAACCAAGCACATTTCTTCTAACTTTTCGATTTCCGCTTTACTAGTTTTAGCGTTGTAACACTTTAGGAAAACTTTATTTTAAATTTTATTCGCAACATAATCCTACTTCTAACACAAGTTTATTTCATAGTTATTCTCATCAACTCTATTTTTCATATACTGCTAGTTTCTCTGGTGAAACTTTTCTATGTTATTTATTTTACCGTTCCCATCAGTTCATAATAACATTACTTATATTTCTGACAGATTTTGGTATTAGCTACTATACCATCAACAGTACGATTTATTGGCCTATTGGCAATTGCTTGGTTTCCAAACGAATGCTTCAACGGTCTTTGTTTTTGTTACCGTTACTCTGCACCTCCTTTCGGTTATCAATAATATCTGTCTACGTATACGTCATATAAAATATATAAACATTTAATTATTATGCTATACATAATACTACGCTATGCTACACATATTACATTATATTTTTATATAGTATAACATAAGTATACGATTTTCTCTGGTAATTCTTAGACTTGCAAAGACTGCTGTAAATTAAGACAGCCTTATTGAATATAAATAAAGTTATTGTATACACAAACCTTATATGCATCAGGAATATTGACTGGCTCGCCGCTTTCTGCAACATACCCCACAATGCCGCTCCCCCAAGGTATCCTAATTTCCTCCAGCTGTTCCATCTGTTCCGGCGTGGACTTTGAGCACACGTCGAATAGTTTCGACACCAGACATCTATAGGCAAAGAATTAGGATTTGTAAACTTCAAGTGAAAAATAACAACATGGTACTTTGTAAAGTAAGGTTGCTGGAGACCGTCTAGATAGTTACCACCATTCTATTTAGCGCCAAGTTGTTATGGGCAAGAGTATCACGCATCATCAGGTGAACGACTCGCTGGTCTCATCGCTTCGTCGAATAAAAAAAAGGAACTTGAGTGTGTGACAGTAAATTGAATTTAATTTACTTTCAGGATTTTCATACATACCAGGAAACGAGCAGGATACTTGAGTGATGATTATGCCTGCACATGACGAGGCGTTGTCAGATAAAGGACAGTACATTCTTATAGTCATTTCACCAAGTACAACGCTCATAGATAACTGTATTGGTGATCAAAAACTACAGCTCAAAAGTAGAAAAAAACGTTATTCAGCAGCTTTTTCAACCAATTAGATGGCCTTTAAGAAGATAGGACTATTATTATTACATAATTTTTACAGGAAGTGCAGTTTTGCTATATGATAAAAATAAAGAATTATTTCATAAACACTGAAACTAAAACAGTCTCAATTGCAATTTAATAAATGAAATCACACTTCAGCTTAAAAACGAAATAAAGACAAGCTTTTCTTTATATAAATCCAACTTTGTTGTCCGGATTATTTCAAAGTAAACGCAATAAATCTAGCTTTTTAGGGCAACTGAGACTTTTCTCGGAAGATCCACATTAGGGAATTATTGTGTCACATAAATTACCAAATCCGTATGGATACTTCTACGGTAAATCCTACGATGGCATTTACATAGTATAAAAGCCACGAGAATGTACATAACTGAGATTTATATGCAGTTTTTAAACTTTGATTATATAAGTATAAGTATAGTGATTGTAGGAATAGAATTGTACTTGTTTTTTAATTTATAGAAGCAACGACGGTGTAAGGCTTCCCGCATAACTTACGGGACCAAAGCCAACCTCTCCTGCTCGTGGTGCACCCAGCTAATCAAGAAACGAGACTCTGGCTCCCACCAACTTTCTTGGGCCAGCGTGGTGGGTAGACTCAAATTCACCCATATAAACTATAATCGGCGGTCGCTGGTGCCCGGTGGTACCGGAAACCATGCTGAATTTAAAGCTGCGAGGAGCCGCTGGGTGCGGGCAGCGCACAACCAATCGACGTGGAGATCTTCGAGGAAGGTCCAGCAGTTTACATCAATCGGCTGATGACGAAGCGACAAGACAAGCGGGACGATCGCCTCACGGTAAGTGATACAACTGCCCATAACAACGTGGCGCCAATTAGTATGGTGGTATACACAGCACCACATTGTGCTCATCACCTTGAGACATAGGATGTTAAGTCCTATTACCACAGTAATTTCACTGACGCATCGATTCTGCAAACTGGAACACAGTAATGTTTACACACTACTGTTTGGCGGAAGAAACAGGCGTTGCAGTGGTATCTACCTAGACGGTGTTCCGGTAACAGAAATCTTCCAACACTAACATTGTCTAGATTGAGATTAATCTAATTTTGTTGTTTCTAGATTTTTTTTTTTATTTAAGGACAATTGATATTCAGATCTTAGTCAACCAATTAGTAAGTTGTATTCATAACAGTATTTGAATTATGTTATTGATGTAACTAAACAACTAAGAAATAATGTTATAATATACTTTTATAAAGTTTAACTCATCGCCAGTTGGCAATCACGATGTCATACATTTGGCTAAAGTGTGACCCATCTTGTTTGGCTTGGCTGACAAATTTATTTAAGAACAGCTGATGCCCACTATTCAAGGAATCTTTCTGATCTATACCTGCCATACTGCATATAACTTACAACTTATAAACGCTTGTGCATTACACTGTGGTGCTAGTTACGATGACATATAACGTACCACCCGGAAAAAAGTGAAGCCATTCACTTCACCCGTCGAAGGCCTTCGACCTTTCATTGGAAGTCAGTCTCATCAAGTCATTAATTCAAATATGCTATACTAGCTGTTCCCCGTCCGCTTTGCTGGCCGTATTAAAAAATTAGACCACAAATGAGTTTCTTTAGCAACCGTTACTATAGCAACCACATAAATACAATGACAATGGGTTTCCTTTGTTCCCCAACCACGTGAAAACTGGTAATTGTAGTAGTTTAGTAATCGACATGGGATCATAACCAATCAACGGGGAATAATTTGTAAATAGTTATACATAATATTATTCCGAATTAACCTTTATAAACATTTTCATTTCATATTATTTATGCGGTTGCTAGCGGTTGATAGCAACGGTTGCTATAAATTCATTTGCGGTTTAGTGTGTGAATTTAAAATCTAATTCTATATTACAGGCAGCAAAGCGGACCGGGAACAACTAGTGTATATGTATATACTCATATATTAGGTCCTTGCATATAAAATTAGCTCATTATCGCACTGACCACTTTGATCTGAAATATCTACCCTCTGGTTGAGTATTCCAAATTCAAATATATAAATTCATTTAGCTGCTACATTTGAGTTTTGAAAACAGTCATTCATTTGTTTTTTCCTCATTATTTTTCCTTTGGCGTCTCTTATTACCGCACAATGGGAAACATGAAATATCGGTATATTTATAAGTAAGAGTTCTACCGTGGCACCAGTGCTGCAGAAACAGCTCGAAGGGTCAATGATGTGTACGGCGCTGGTGTCGCAAAAGAAAGCACGGTACGTTTTTGGTTTCAACGTTTTCCTTCTGGAAATTTCGACTTTCAGAATCAACCCCGCGGACTGCTGGAGACCAAAGTTGAAAATGAAGAATTAAAGGCTATTTTGGAAGCGGATCCATCACAAAGCACTTCAGAGATAGCTGCAAGCTTCGGGGTAAGTGACAAAACTGTATTAATCCACTTGAAGCAATAGGGGAAAGTAAAAAAACTTGAACGATGGGTAACTCATGAATTGAGTGAATCAAACTCAACCAAACAAAAAAAATCAAAATCAAACACGCGTCGACTGCTGTGTTACTTTGCTCAACCGACACAATAATGAAGGGATTTTAAATTGAATCATTACTTGTGATGAAAAGTGGATACTGTACGATAATCGGAAACGCTCGTTGCAATGGCTGAACCCTGGAGACCCAGCCAAATCATGCCCTAAACGAAAATTGAGTCGGAAAAAGTTACTTGTGAGTGTTTGGTGGACTAGCGCCGGTGTCGTTCACTACAGCTTTCTAAAATCTGACTAAACGATTACGGCAGATATCTATCGTCAGCAACTGCAAACCATGAAAGAAGAACTAGCTGCTAAACAACCGAGATTGGTCAATCGCTCTAGGCCACTGCTGCTTCACAACGCAAGACCACACACTGCACAACAAACAACCACTAAGTTAGATGAGCTACAATTGAAATGTCTGCGACATCCACCGTACTCCCCGGACCTTGCCCCAACAGATTACCATTTTTTTTAGAATTTGGACAACTTCTTACAAGGAAAAAATTCAACTCCGATGCGGCAGTTCAAACCGCCTTCAAAGAGTTTATTGATTCTCGCCCCCATGGTACTTTTAGTAAAGGGATCAATGAACTACATAAGAGATGGCAAAAGTGCATAGATAACAACTGTGTGTACTTTGATTAATCAAATATATTTTACAAAAAAAAATGACTTTATATTCCTTCCATACAAAACGCCAATTTCATACGTAAGGAGCTAATCTATAGATTCATATTAACCGAACGTTATTAATGCTAATTATTAATATTAACTTCAATTACAAGTATTTATTACGTTATGCAATCACAAATATCAATAAATAACGGATTGGTTATCATTATGGATTGTAAATCGATGCACGTGGATAAAAGTCGCAGCAATAATAAGCAGACTATTGGTTGATTAAATAACTACTGATCTTTACGGGAGACCTATACTCACCTGTGAAGGTCTATCGGTTGATGATGAAGTACCGAATTCGATAGAATCTCAATATCATTTACGTCTGCTATAAAAACGGTTTCTCTCCGTGTTGGGGAATTTCCCAATCAGCAAATTGCGAGAGAAACAAAACCAAGGCGACAAGTGCCGACAACGTATGTGGTTACATGGAAACATACCGCCCAAAGATTTTTCCTTCCTATGTGTACTTGTTATATGCATAAACAACTGTGACATTTATCAGTCATATACATACATATATCATTGGCATACTTTATGGTTCTTTTTTTAAAAAAAAAACAGCATTTAATCACATAGTTTTGAATACGTAAGAATTTTACTTTTGCAATTTTACTTTTTACTTTTTGCAATTTTTCTTTTTCTATAAAAATTTTAATAATTTATGCAAATAATATCAACATATTATATTTCATTGTTTCTATACTTAATTTACAGAATAATTATACTTTTAAAATTCATGTAATTATATATCATAACTTAATCTTGACTATTATATACGTAAAGATTGAGTGAAAGAAATCACTTATTATCTTGCTTTATAAACGTATACATATTGTTATAAAATTAAATCTTTTTCTTTAAATAACTTAATTAAACGATAAATATTAAACAAATGGACTTATGTTCAGCACTTAACAGCGACAATTTGAAATGATGATAGAATAATTGGCCTATCTATTGAAAATGTATGTGATTACTTAACAAGTTAAATTGTATACTAACATAATTAATGTGGATTTTAAAGAAACAAATTCGACGAAGCCGCCATTACTTTTGCATAATGACAGGCTTCAGGTTTAGACTAATTTAAGAAGAAGATAAGTTTTAAAAGAGGCGTCGTTTTAAACTACAAATTACAAAATTAAGAACAAAGTCAAATGTTAACCCGGAGAGGGCTAAACAGCGCTGTTAATTAAAGGTTAGAGTAAAACGAGGAGCAATTAAACGAACACAGTTTATAAAGTTTGATGTTAAAATTGTTAGGTTAATTCTGGCTTTAACTTACGCGATGTTCTAAATTCTGGTAATTTTTTTTTTTTTTGAATTGTTATGAAATTTAAAATAATGAATTTTCTACGCCCCGTTGAAAGTTCTGATCGTGAAAAAAATCCATTAACAACATTTATGATAGTCCCATTAATGCTTTCACAAACAGATGTATATTTATCAAAGGTAGAAAGTTTTTCTTATTATACATACTATATATAATTATCGATATTTGTATCATACTTCTTTGTTCTTACAGATAATATAGCGATAATAATAAATAGCTCTTCAAATGTACTATGATATATAACGTTTAATTCAATCTTTTAATTCCAAAAGCTTATATTAAGACGATCGTTTAACAATTTGCATATCTAAATAATACAACAAATCACATTATCTCTTATATAAATAATAAAGAGTTGTTTTTTATTTTTTCAAAATCGATTACAATCCAAAAAATTATCCATGGTCATGTGAATGAAACGCGATATACAGAAATCTTGTAGGACGTTAAAAAGGTTTTATTTAAAACAAAAAACAATATATATGATTATATATTATAGTTTGATTGAATGTTGACAACAAAGAGAATGCGGACAATAAGTATTTATTAAGTAGTTTTATGTATATTAATATTTCCTAGAACGGATAACTACTAACCTAAAGCTAGTGAAAGGTCCTGTTCACAATAACGTGGTGCTACTCAGAATTCATCTGATTACACAACACTACTGGTGGTAAGTTTTTGTTGCCGGAGACTACAGGAATCTAGGTAGATACCACCGCAGCTCCTATTTATACCGACTAAGTAGTGTCCAAAAATTACTGTGCTCCGATTTGAAAGGCGCTGTACCACGCTGTGACGAGCACAATGTGATGCAGTGTATGTTATTTTAACTAACGACGTTATTATAGGCAGGCGTATCACCTACCTTCAGGTGAACATACCGCTCGTATCGTCGCTTCGCTGAGCTTCGTCATTTGAGTACATGTGTTTTTACCATGTAATTTCACTAACCTTATTCGCAGCAAAATTACTTTGACGATCAGAAAATCTTAATATACTTTATACATACACATATATATATATATATTGTACCTCATATATTGTGTTATCATCATCAGCCGATAGACGTCCACAGCTGGACATAGGCCTCACCCAAAGATCTCCACATCGATCAGTCCCGCGGTGCCCGCAAAACCGATGGGCACTAGGGGCCGTCGTTTGTAGACGCTCATAGGGGGTGATTTGGACTATTTCCCACTATGCTGGCCCAATGGAGGTTGGTGGGCACCAGAGCCTCGTTTGTTGATTAACAGGGTGCAAACAGCAGGTTAGGTGGACTTAGGTCCCTTGAGTTGTTTTGCGGGACCCCTTACACCCTATATTGTGATTTATTTTCCAACTTCTTGATATGCATACAAAAGTAATTTAAATTTCTACTTAAACACAAACTGAATGTTCGCAGCTACTCGCTATGTTGGTCGCTCGAGGGATTTAAAGATAATAAGGCGCTCGCTTGCCAGCACTATTCACCATGTAGTAATCCTAGATTAGCAAATTGTAACATTTTCATTCATAGCTTTACGTGTACGAAATATCCTTTATAAAATAACAACTCGGCTTAACGGCTTTATATATGAATAATTATGAACATGAAGTAAACATTATTACTTGCATATAATATTTACAAAGCATATGTATGTAGTTCCTAAATAGATACAATGTTATTTTTGTTTAACGAAGCGACGACACGAGCGGGACCTTCACCTGACGGTAAGTGTATCACCTGCCCATAATAACATGGCGCTAATTAGTAGTAATTTCACTAGCTACATTAAATACTCTAGCTACATCTCTTTAAATCGGAACACAGTAATTTTTGCACAGTACTGTTTGTTATTAGAAATTAGGGCTGCGGTGGTACCTACCTAGACGGTTCCACTAACAGAGACATATAACAAAATGTCGTTCCAAGCTAAATTTATATTTGTTTATTATAGTTCCATTATTCTGACATTCATTTTGGTAATAAGTTATAAACGTGCCGTTTAAAAAGAATAATTTGCCTACTGTAAATTAACTTAAGATGTATTAATCGTAGGTTGGTTTAAGATAACCTTGTCAGATTTTCAATTATTGATGACCAACAGAGAGCCTAATTACCTATCACTAGACACAACTTAACTTTCTATAGGTTTGAAATGTTTACCGATACAACTTCAACAGAATAGTACTTGTAAAGCACGAATCCCTCAAGAATATATAATTATTGATTGGAAGTCGGTAAAGTATTAACAAGTAAATTTAAAATAATTATATAGTTATATTTCACATTTTGCCTATCAATGTGAACAAAATACAATTCACGATAAGGCAACAATCAAGATGAAAGAATTAAAAGGCAATATCGGCTTCGCAAGATAAAGATATATTCGAAGCATCTGTCGGAGAGCACAGGCGTCCTTTGTTTGATCCCCTGTAGCCTTGACGGTGTCCTCAAGACATTGTATTGTGGCATCGCATTCCGCGAATTGTACCCATTTAACATGTTTTCGAAAAGGGATATACAACGGTTCGGATATTTGGACGTTCCTCATCTGACCTTGGCTGATACAATTCACTTTTTTCACCATATAGATTTTATCCTCTCATATTTTAAAATAATACACATTCAATCATTAATCCTGTATTCATTCGGTCAAGACGTTGCTTAAAATTTGATTAATTTCTCATAATATTAAATTTGGAAACTTTTCATATCAGAAACTTTCGATATTTTACCAAGTTAACTGGGCAATAGCTCTGGCTTTAATATAATGTTACCCTTCGTGACGCTGAGACTTTGCAAACACGTAATTAATATTTTTCATACTTAATAAAAGGTACAAAGGAGTTAACTTTTTACAGAAGCTCCTAATTTACAAGAAATGTGATATCGTTATTACAAAATTCCGTGAAGAAGTCTTTCTTCAGTCGATTCGACTAATTAGTGGCAGGAAATTCAGTTTATGTTAGCAATTTGATTGAACTCAGTTATGAGAATTTATCTCTCTCTTTAAGTAGGTTTTTCAATACTGAGGGTCGTGACTCTTTATCGATTTCGATCGAATAGAAGTGATTGGCGTAACATGATTCTTAATGATGTTACGCCAATCGATTCTATTTGATGCATTTTGTATAGCGTCATATGCAGGTGTCTCAATGGTCTCCTTCACCTGGTCAGTCCAACGTTTTGAATACCGTTCACACGACCTCTTACCATCAATCTTGTCAGTAACGACAAGTTTCTCCAAATCATTTCTCTGTTTTTTTTCCGGCAATATGATCGAAAAACTCAAGTGTCCCGAGGCATACAGACATTTGAAAGGCGCAGTTGGATATGGAGCTGTGTTAAAATGGAAACGTTGGTCCTATGCTCTGTCCAGAATACGTACAGGATCCGTTATTAATTATTTATAACTTTATTTTAAAAAAAAATTCTTATGGGGTAAATGCGGTGCCTATAACCTTATAACATTGCGCAGATACAAAGTCTGAACATAAGGCTTATTATTCTGACGTTACGTTCATAAATAATGTGCGCTGACACATACATTATTGTAATGGTCAAATGGGGTGTGTAACCAAAGACAGATTGCTCGGTGAAAGCCTCTTGTCTGCCCTTTATCTAACGTGGATCGCATATTACGTACGATTAGTTAAGAGAGTTGGACGAATGCCAAATAACCGGTAATAAACAATGTTAAATAATTTTTTTTACCAAACTTATTCAAGTAAGACCTTCATAAATTATATACCAAGCACATAAATCACAAAATAAATGAAGAGAGCCAGGATGTAAAATCTGAATTGTAAGTACAGTTTACTTCCCACCAACTCGCATTGGGCCAGCGTGGCGGGAGACGGCCCAAATCCCCCCACGTGAACCCTTACAAACGACGGCCTATGGTGCTTGGCGATGCAGACAGCACAGGACCGATTGATGTGGGGATCTTTGGGGGAGGCCTATATCTAGCACTGGACCTCTATCGATTGATGACAATGAGTACAGTTTATCTTAATTGATCATTAATCAGTAAAATTACTGAGACCACGAAACTTTCCAAGTAATGCAATGTAGGCCTTATCTTTATCATCTTAATTAACAACTTCATGAGGTGTATCCACAGTTCGTCTAATAAGTTAGTTAAAACAGAATATTAAAAGATTATTTATGTTTATTCGTTTGCAATAATCATTGGCCTAAAGATATTCCTATGATACTTAAAATTAAGTAAGTTTGACATAATTAACGTAAGAGTATAATAGTATAGTAATAAGTAACGTAAGATCATATACAAAACTTTCTACGTACTATCACATTAGGAATGGTGCTTATCACGTTTTCGTACCTTTAACTACTTATCTTAAACTTTTGTTCTTTTAACGTTAAAAGGTTAAACAGTTAAAAGCCAGTTACGCCAGTCATAAAGCTCATATTTTAATGAAATTTTAGGAGTCTGTTTATGACGCAAGTCTTTCTTAATAACCTATATTTAACAAAAAATTAACAGAAATCTAAATAAGGACTTCAGTAGTAGCAAAAGCTTGCAATTTTACAAAATAATTCTGTTAATATTTATTATTGTAGCAACAAACACAAATGAAATTAATAATGAATAAGACTGATGATGATGAAGACACCAACGCGTTAAGTTATTTATTCCAACGAAAGATAAAAAATTCTCAAACGACATTTCCTTTACATATTCAAAAGAGGAGCGTTTCACGGCGGAGAAAAGGGCGTTTTCTATTGGATTAAAGGTCTTACAAGGCAATAGGTCAAAGGTCACGCTTTTAGACAGGACAAATGGAATTAGGTGGACACGAGCAACATCCTTCCATGATCTAATTTATGAGTGCACTCAGTTTAGTAAATTGCCACCGGCACGTGATACGCAGGATACTAAATGATTACCGGTACCTATGTTTAGCAAAACTAACAGACGGTTAAATAATAAACAAGTACTCAAGCAACAATAAGTGATATGCTCAATAATCTTATTTTTTTAAATCGATTAAGTGACGAGACGAGCGGAACGTTTATCTGATGGTAAGTGAAACGCCCGCTCATAACAACATGGCGCTAGTTAGAATGATATACACTGCACAATATTGTGCTCATCGCCTGACACAAGGTTTTAGGTCTCGTTAACCCAGGAATTACACTAACTACAGCGCCCTTCAAACCTGAACACAGTAATGTTTGCACACTATTGTTTGGCGGCAGAAATAGGCGCTGCGGTGGTACCCACCATGCTTTTTTTTATCGTGGGAAAAACTTGTATGGATACTTTACCATTGTGGGGGCAATGAAATAGTTATGCTACTCTTACTGGGTAAAATTCCATGGTCTCCTCGCTGCGCCTTTGGCCGAAACTGCGGGAACGCTTCCGCACACTACCGCAGTTCCGGTAACGACGGCCTACTAAGGACTCCAACAACAATGGTACCCACTTAGACGGCCTCCGGCAACAGAGACCTACCACCATTAAAATAAAACTAAAATCCTAAGTTTTCCGAAGTACAATCGAAAGGTTTCCGCAGTGATGTTATTGGTAATGATATTTCTAATATCTTAATGTGATCCATTTATATCATTCTAATTAGCTCCACAAAGTTATGAGCCGACTTACCTTTAACCATCAGATAAATATCTTGATACTTTACTCCACCAATAGATAGAACATCTATTGATGGAGTAAAAAAGGGATTTATATACAAATACGAACGGAACGTTGACCTGATGATGAGTGATAAGGCTGCCAATAATAAGGCGCTAGAATGTTATACACTGTACCACGTCGCCTTGAAAGATTAGATGTTAGGTTTCGTTACCCCAGTAATTTTACTAGCTACAGCGATCTTCATACCGGAACACAGTACTGCTTCTTGACAGGAATAGGCGCTGCAGTGGTATCTACCTAGACGGTCTCCGGCATCAGAGCCCTACTAGTTAGTACTAGCCGTTTTGCTTTACGAACGAGATAAATACCGCAAAAAGAGGTTAAAATACATTTTTGGATATATTAAATTCACAAAATGCTAGCTAGATCGTCTGAACCGGAAAATCGGTACTTACCAATACACTTAGCTCGCCATTTTTTTTTTATACCACAGCACTAAATCCGAAGAGATGTTGGTACACTCGAGTGATTTTGTATTGCCTGAAGGGCGTTTGTTTTTTTCTTTGCGCCGGATATAGCGTCGTGTAATTCTATTTTCAGTCTACTCATTTCCTTTCAATACATATTTATGTTCTGACAAAAGAAACCTATTTGGCTTTGCTCTTACAAATAATGTCTACACTAATGCCTTTTTCAACGTATCGTAATACCCTAACTTGGTTATTTTCACTGGTGGTTGGTCTCTGTTGCCGGAGAGCGTCAAGGTTGGTACCACCGTTCCAGTTTGAAGGGCGCTGTAGCTAGTGTAATTACTAAGGAAACGAAACTCAACATCTTAGGTCTCAGGTGACGAGCCCAATATGGTGCTGCATCATCTTAACCAACGCTACATTATTATGGGCAGGCGTATCACTTACCATCAGGTGAACCTCCCGCTCGTCTCATTACTTAATTGAATAAAAAAAAATTGGGATAAAAATTAACCAAAAATAGTCTCTCCTGATAAAAAACGAATATGAAGTCGGTGTATGTTATAGACAAAATGGCTCTCAGTCTCAAATGAAGAGTTTTTATGAATCATTGAATCCAGAAGAGACATCATTCATCAACCAGATGGTGCTATCTCTTCCAAAATAATATCTATTTAAGTAATCAATGCCATAAATAGTGAAATTCTTATGTGTGATCTTATCAGAATTTATTGAACAATGTATATTTAATCTTCAGCGAGTCTAGAAATGCTTTAAAGATAAGTTACTAAATCACTTCGCTGATATTTATTGGATATCGTTTCTTCGCGATATCACTGTACTGAGGATACTCATCATGCTATACCTGCCTGATGATTCTTTGAAAACTGACATTTCTTCAAAATTGAACTGTATATTTTCTTTAATTGTAGTTTATAATGTCTTTTTTCACTTTGATATTTTTCAGTCCAAAACTGTGTACGCCCATAATAGGCATACATATTTAATACTGTACCTAGAACATAAGATAATATATAATATGTTATGCTGTTGGTGTATCAAATAAATAAATAGTAAGCCAAGAAAAGTATTTCAGTCGGCATTCTTTTATCAGAAGTTATGTGCTAAACGAATTATTAAAAGGTTGTGTATAATATTCGCATGCTTGTGTACGCAATTTATGTTATAGCTGTGAAGAAAATTATACGAATACAGGAACGACTCGTATTTCCCGTTGACTGTACTCGTATATCCCAGTGCCGGTATATTACCTCGGCAAATTAAATACGACGGTCTGAAGTTCATTTATTAATTATAAAATTACTTTATTTTATATTATTTCCATATTGAAAATACAAGTTTTTTTTTTATTTAATAATAAAAATTTAGACTATAAACAGCAAAATCAATAATATCGAGATAAATTTCTGTTACCGGAGACCGTCTAGGTACGACCGCAGCTGCTATTTCTATCGCCAAACAGTAGTGTGTATTACTGTGTTCTGGTTTGAAAGACGTTGTAGCTAGTACTGAGGTGACGAGACAACAACTTATGTTTTAAGGCGATCAGCACAATGTCGTGCTATGTATATCATCCCAACTAGCGCCACGTCGTTATGGGCAGGCGTATTGCTTACCATTAGATGAACATCCTGCTCGTGTCGTAATAAAAAAAATAATATGTTTTTTTAATTAGTTACTACTACAAACTCATAAATATAGTACGGAAATACATAATAAAAGTTATTAGATTATTATCAATAATAATTAAACTTCCATTGTAAGAATTAAATATGAAAGTAGACAAAAAAATTTTTTCATTGTATTACATCTTTGTAAGCATTGCTCGTGAGAAAGTTAAGAAACTTGGTAACTTGACTATTTTCATGCTGGACTAACCTTACGGTTGGGTAGACTAATATGAAAGTCACGTGTTAAGGATCTAAAACTCCACTCGGCGCTCCTAGTAACAAGGAGGGATGGAACTTCGTTTAAAGTCAGAGGCTCACTTATAACGATCGCGTTTTCTACTTAAGTGCAGCTTACGTAAACATTTTCATATAATATTATTTAGTCTTCGTACTCATTGAAGTATTATTCATATAAAATTCCATAGGAAAAGGAACGTTTTATCATTTTAAACCAGCCATTACATTTTTTAGTTTTTTTTTTTTATCGGAAAACGTAGAGTAGAGCTAAATGTTTACCTGTAGTTAAGTATATATATATTGCCTACACGTTGCCACATCGCGTTCGTCACTATGACATATAATATATCTATTATCAATAGTGAAGTATTTTAATTCATGTAACAAACTAAATTTCTTATGTATTGGTACATTAAGCTCCTGCGCAAGATTGCTTTATAACATATCCTGTATGTTACAAAAATGGAGACATTTATTATATTATAATGTTTAAATATAAAGTTCTAAGAACACAACTAGATATTACATATTGTGCTATAATTATACAACATACGAGTTTAATACTAGAATATAAACTCTATGAACTACCGCGCTGAGGAGGAAATGAAATCACCTCTAATGCATCCAAAGAACGGCAGTAAACTAGTTCCCGACGCAATAAATTCACGTAACGGGCCAACGAGTGGCAGTAAAGTCAAAATTATTTAAATTACATAATTATGTATAGATAAAATGTTATAGCTATCATAATAAGAAGGATATGTAAAATTGATCTACTTTCCAGCACAGAAATTTATCTTATCGTAATATATTATTTATCTACAATACAAGAAAGAAGTTATCTCCTAGTCATGTTACGGAGTAGATTATTAACACTTTCAATAAATTCACAAAAATAATTCTTAAGTAAAAAAATACACCGACAAAACTACACATTCATTTATTCAATCAGTCCTTAGGGAGAAATTTATCCAGTAAAGAGAATACTTTAAGTAAGGACTGCAAAATAAACTAACCTGCCATTCTGTGGGTGAGGTGAAGCTGCTCTCTCGCCTTGTACGAGAAACAATGATCCTCGGTCTGCATCCAGAAGTATAGACACATTTTGCAGGATCTTGTGGCATAGAACACGCACTTCCAGCTCATTGCAAATATCTTTTACCTGTTACAGAAAAAAAAACTACAGTAAGTAAATCAGCAAATTAATATTTTGTGTAAAAGTACGCTGTGGATTTTAAACCAGTCTCGCTTTAAGTGAAAAGGGTGAAGAAAGACAGTTGTTTTATTTAATACAACGCTCGGCCTTTATTTCCGTCTAGGATGATAGCACCGCACTTTTTCTAGGTAAGCAAACGAGCAACCTATTAAGCCGCATTAACCTTGCCAACTTTTGAGAAAGGAAGAAGTTTTATTTCTTGAAATTCTTCAGGTCGCTTCAGTACTTAAATATCGCTGACGACAAATAGTTTCATAAATCACCGATTAACGTAACAGAAAGTGGTGCTTCTATCACCTCACCTTTTTTACCGGAAAATCAAGCCCTGTAGTGATCGAACTCCAAATCATATATCACTAGTTTTCGATAAACTATATTCCCTATAAACATACATATTTCAAATAACAGCTACAATTTTTTTGACGTAATATTTCTACTTTAGTAAATAATGTTATATATGTTAACTGCATTGTAGTACAAGCACACAATTTATAATTGAACTATACCATTGGTGATACGCAAGTGACGATCGTTGCATTTTTTGTAATAATTTCATGAAAACTCTTCATTCTAGTCTTCTTAATAACATCATTCGAATGACCGATAAATATTGACATTATCATTAATATAAACTCGCATTTATTCTTGCGTATTTACGATCATCGGCAAGTCAATATAAAGTGCTCGCCCAGAAAACTCTTAGTCTCATAAGTATGATGACTAGCCTTGCTGTGTTATTAGCCCCCGGTAACAAATCCAAAAGCTCCGTGT
Source organism: Ornithoptera alexandrae (assembly GCA_029030555.1). Classification (NCBI taxonomy): domain Eukaryota; kingdom Metazoa; phylum Arthropoda; class Insecta; order Lepidoptera; family Papilionidae; genus Ornithoptera; species Ornithoptera alexandrae. The sequence continues at coordinate 1,079,645 of JARDVY010000064.1, read as the reverse complement.
TACACAGCAAGGGGATTAGATATTGCATAAAAAGGCATTATTGGGGTAGTAGAAGACTAAAGATTGCCGATGTTATGATAAGAATGTGTACACAAAACCATCACTTACGACGAATCAAACAAAATGTGATTTATTTAAATTCTTAAGTACTTAAACGAGATAAAATACATAAAGGAATTTCATTGCAGGTATAATATAAAATAGTTTTCTTAAAATTCCTCATTCATTGTTTTAGAGTAAAATTTTAAGTATCGCTTCTTGGTAATAGAGTAGAAGACGTACAAAGTTTAATGAAGCCGTTGAAAATAAGACAACAAACGAAACTTCGCCGTTAAACTATGTATGTATAAAACTAAAATAATATTTATGAATGTATATTTCATTAATATTCTATTTATTTGCAACATTTTTTTCTAAGAATGTTCAAAATGGTGAAATTAATGTCAAAGGTTATTCACATCTACCGGCTACAGATCATAGTTCTTGCTGAAGTGTATAGTCAGTTACAAAGGTAGACCTAACGTAGCTATTAAATACAAATGACAGATTTATTATGTATGAAATAATTTCTCAAAATATCCAATAAGATCGAAGTATTACTGAAGTAAACAATTAACTACTTGTAACCTTCAATAAATATAAGTGAATAAGACGTAGATACATACTGTATAGCTACTAGAGATATTCTCCTTCGTCAAGCGCATAACTTGGTTACGGGCCCGATTTCCGAAATAATTTCCGTCACAAGGTACTTCTCACTCAAGCCGCATGGTATCGTTAATACTAAAGATAAATATCATCGGCCATAATCGATTTTGCAATCAGAATGTGAATATTATTACTACAAATATGATAATATAATCCTGGTTCACGTATTCTAAAATATGCGCTGAGGTTTGTGTATGTTTCTAATTGATTATTTAGTTTCTAGGCTTTATTATTATCTATTTATACATCCTCATTAAATATTAATAGCTAATCATTTTTATATCTCGATTGAAAAGTATTTTTTGAATATATGAAAGGTTAGAATTACGCGATTCGGAAGCTCCTGAACTTTGGTAAAAACACACACTCTGCATTCAATTTAGTTTCCGCAGTTGTATTCGGTATTCTAAGAGCACGCTGTACCGGAATCGTACCGATCTGTTAACGCTGCAGGAGTATTTTATATTTTAAACCATTTGTACAACACACAATACAGAGTATAAATCAAAATGGATTTTCACTAAGAAATTCTTTTTGAACGTCAGTTTTACATAATCTCCACCGCTTCCCTTTATTCGACAGTCAGAAAAGAATGCAGAGGAACTAATCCTGCAGCAATTTTTTTTTTCAAATGAAATTAACACAATTTTTGCCACTGCATAAATTTGTAGATGCTACCGTTGAGCTCGATAATGGATATCACACTGGTCGATCATTTAAATATTCATTTAGCTCAAAAATATTTATTACATAGTATCCTTAACAGTATTTAATTAATTCCTGGATGGCTGAACATATGACATGGTATCTTGTAAAATCGTACCGTCAAACAAACGTAGTATTTATTTTAGACAATCTGAACTGAGGCTGTATTAAGTTATTCTTATTTTCAGTATTACAGTTGTGCTTCTCTTGGATTAACGGAAACAGTGAAATATTTTTACGGTAATATACTATGATGCTGGCGGATATAATATAGTAATTTTTTTTTTTTTCAATGATTATTTGACTTCTTTTTACTTCCTTTCAAATAATCTAAAGAATCTTTGTAGTACTTGAATGTATGATCAAATGTTATCTACTGTTTAGAAGACAACCTGCTGATGATTGTCGTGTCGACCTATCGGTGTACAGATCTTTGGAGGAGGCCTTTATAAGTAGAGGTGTATCAGGTGATGATAATGATGATAGGTGTTAGAATTTTTCCTTTTCGTACTCGAAACATTTTCGAACAACATAAGAAGAAGATATAATAATGCACCGTACAACATTTATCTGAGAAATATGTATTTACATTAAAAAGAAAAATTTCTTGGACCCTATCCGATTTGATCCCTCATTCGAGCACAGTAGACGAACATTTGTTTAATCCCCGTCGCCATTTATCCACGTCCACCACACTGTTGATACACGAAATGATTAATTATCGACGATTTGGGTCGGGCGTGACCGTTTCTTTAATTCGGCGCCTGCCCTGGAATACCAAGTGGAAGAATATCTTTGTTCATCAAATTCACCATAAATTCAGAGAACTGAGTACAATAACGAAACAAAATATAAATACTTCTTGGAATGTAGTATTCATTTAACTACAATGGATTATGAATTGACTTCAATTTCAAAGGGTGTTTATAAGTAATATTTTAGCCGCGAACGTTAAAGGTGATTTTATTATAGATCAAAAAACATTGCTTGATACCACAATAAATGTCTTGTTGAAAAAGTTTTTTTAATATTAATAACAGATTGTACACAAATCTAGAACACTTTTTTTAAAAAAGAACATGTTATTAAAGAGATACTAGTAAAACCAAAGGTAATTTAAATTATTTATTATTTTTTTTGCTACCTTACTTCGTAAACGCTTTTCGTAGCCTTTACGAAGTAAGCTAGCAAAAAAAATTTTTTTAATTATATTCATAACGTAACATTATAATATATCCTATCCCACACAAGATTGAATATACACTCGCGTGCAACCGAATCGACTCAAGCCGTACATTGGTATAAAATGTTGATTTTTCAGAAAATGACTTATCCGATTTTTTTAGTACTTTTTATTTATGAAACTATTCTTTTCTCTAAAAAATGCTATCCTAAGGAGAAAATTCGGTATTTATTGATGAAATTTAATTCGGATAGAGATGCATACAAAATGCAGGAAAACTAAAACGACAACATAATGAATAAAAAATTTATTTTTCATAAAAGTAAAGGAACTTAAAATCATCATTAGTTTGTATGGCCTCTCCCATAAATGCTCAATGGGGTTCAGGTCAGGACTGAGGGCTGGCCACATCATCGTCTCAATTTTCACCTCTTCAAAAATGGTGAGTAACGCTGTATGGCACCTGGCATTATCATGCATCAATACAAGATCTTGTATGTACCCCCTGCATTAGGTACAACATGATCGAAGAGAATGTCTTCCACGTACTTATGAGCTGTCAGACCCCCTCTCCGACCGCCACCAGGCACGTAAACAAGCTCGGTCTTTCCTTCATATGATATTCCAGCCTACATCATGACTGAACCACCATCATATGATACTATTTCAGCGAAATAGCATTGCTAGAACCGTTTCCTTCGACGCCTATATACTCGGCATCTTCTATCGTTTCCATGGAGATACATTCTGCTCTCGTCAGTGAACAGAATGGAGCTCCTTTACTCAATAGTCTAATTGAGATGTTCACGAGCAAATTGAAGTCGGGCTTGACGGTGAGCTGCGGTCAGTTTCGGACCTCTGGCTAGCCGCTTTACAGTTAAATTGGCTTTCTTCAGGCGTCTTCTAATTGTCAACTGACTTATAGCCACTCCTCAAAACCCTCAGAGCTCCTGTTGCACACTAACGCCCGTGAGATAAATATTTCTCAACGAAGTTGAAACAATGAAGCAGTCGTCCGTCTCAGATATGCTCCGGTGCCTGTTGGTTTGTGATCTCCGAATGCAGCCAGCAGTCTCTTGAAACCTTTTGTATACTCGTGAAACAGCTGATTGGCTCATGTTAAGTTCACGAGCGACTTGCTGTTGATTATGGCCCGCTTGCAACAAAGCACAACTTGGACCACTGCTTCTGAGGTAGTGTACATTGGATTGCGATTCAAATACTGGGAGCTTAAGGAGATGTGTACCTGTCAACGTCTAACGAGTAACTGATAACAAATGTGGATTATGTGAGCTTTTATACGTGATTTATTCCCGCAACTCGTGGGTACCGCAACGAGCAATTTCTGTAACGCTCATGTTTGACCGTATTTATTTAAAAAGTTTTGACATTGTTTATTTGAAAATTGCTGTATTATGAAAAAAAATATCAGTCTTTCGAATAAAAAAACTTTCACAAAAATCGGGAAAGCCGTTTTCCGAAAAATAAAAACTCTTATACCAATGTACGGTTTGAGTCGATTCAGTTGCACGCGAGTGTAGTTGGGTTAAAATATCACCTTCTTCTTCAATCTACAGTGAGTATCATATAATGTATGCATATTGATTTGAATAATACATACCTATCGATTTTAAACGAGTGGTTATTAATTATAAAATATGGCAATTACCGGACACACGATAATTTTGGCTATGGTTATTAGTATTCTTTGCTGCAATCTAGTCATCATTTTTCAACTGCTAAAATTTTTTTTTTAGATCTTTTCTAAATATTACTCTTGTTTATTAAGCGAAAGCATTAAATAAACATTATTCATTCTTGGCTACATTGTATCGTATTCGTTTATTTTTCTGAACAATAAACTCTTAACCAGACAGATCTAGCGTGGGTTGACGACCTGTATCCTATAAAGCTGGCTTCAACAAAACAACAAAGCATCGACGAAACGACACACTGGCGTCATGTTGCAACTTGGTTTCCTAATTAAATAAAGTTAATACAGTGACGTCAATGTGATATATAGCTCTCGCTATAGCAAGTACGTTCCAATTTGAAATTGTTTATTAAATCCGAGTAAGTTTTATTTTTTTATTGTTTTTTATACACTTATATTATTTTCTTGTTTTGGATATATAACATAAATAGCTCTTTTAATGTTTCAACAACCAAGTCTCAGTATCTTCTCTCACTAGGCGATGGTAAAGGCGATATATCCACAATGCACGCCAAAGATATACAAATGCTATAAACTAAAACATGGTACTCTAAAGACGCCTCTAGCCCTTTGTTATCCTACACTTACTTCTACGTAGCTATAGTTTTGCTTTATAACCCTCGGGTAAGTTTAAATTAAAACGTCAAATTGATCTACAGACTCACAATACGAATAAATATGAGTTTACTTAAGTATTACGTAGAACACGAACTGTTAGTACATTTTATATTAGAACATCGTGTTCGTATACACACATTCGAGATGTGAGGACTACGTCGAATATTTATGATCACGTGGAAGCAGTTTGTCTGCAATGTTCAAGTTCTTGAGAGCTAACTGCAAACGTAGGCTGATGACGACCATCATGCAAAGAAAGTTTAAATTTTTCGGACTACTTCAAAGGGTAACCCCTTAATGAGTTCATCAATGATGGTGCCTGGGCAATCAGAGTATTAATTAATACTATTATGGTATATTTTTTGATGAAGTTATTTTATTCAGTTTTCTGCATCAGGAACTAACCTGTAAGAGAATGTTACGCTCATATAATTGTATACAGAGTGTTTATATTATAGACATGTATAACTGTAAACAATTGTTGGCTACTTTTTATAATAAAATATAATTCATTCCGAAGGTTGATCCTGGAAGGAAAAATTCCTTGAAAACGTGAACAGGGCTAAAACACCATCAGATAAAAAGAATAGCTGAGAATCTAATTAGTTTTCTCAATCTGATCACAAAACTTCAATTTGAAGACGGCACCTAATGATGATGATAATAGAAGATACAAGATATACAAGCACAATTTCCACACTTGTATTTTAACAGTAACGAGAAAAATTACTCAACTTGTCTAAGTCATTAGCAACTCCACAGTTGGGAAACGTTTTATTGTATATTAGATGATTTATTTTTACTGATGGTAGATCTCTGTTGTCGGAGACTATTTAGGTAGGTATTACCGCAGCACCTATTTCTACCACTAAACAATAGTGTGCAAATATTACTGTGTTCCAGTTTGAAAGGCGTTGTAGCTAGTGCAATTAATAGAGTAACGAGACTCAACATCTTAAGTCTCAAGGCGACGAGCGCAATGTGGTGCTATGCACAATATTCTAAATAACGCCACGTTGTCATGGGCGGGCGTGTCGCTTACCATCATACGAACGCCCCGCTCGTCTCATCGCTTTCTAGTATAAAAAAAGTATATGTTATTTACAACATGCATTATTTTAATATATGCTGACATTATCATAATAGTAACCTACTAAAACTATATTTTAATCTGAATACTCCATAAATAGTTTTGAATGAAGATCAACAATTTTTATTTGATGCAGATACATCGCGCCTGTGGACGATTATTTTAACGCTAGTAAAAGCCCGGCGTTTTAGTTACTCAAGAAACCAATCAGCTATCGGCGACAAACTGCCACACACTTAAGCTGCATATGATAGGTTGGCACAGTTACGCAAGAAACCAATAAGCTATCGGCGACAAACTGCCACACACTTAAGCTGCATATGATAGGTTGGCACAGTTACGCAAGAAACCAATCAGCTATCGGCGACAAACTGCCACACACTTAAGCTGCATATGATAGGTTGGCACAGTTACGCAAGAAACCAATAAGCTATCGGCGACAAACTGCCACACACTTAAGCTGCATATGATAGGTTGGCACAGTTACGCAAGAAACTATTAAGTTATCGGCGACAAATTACCACACACTTAAGCTGCATATGATAGGTTGGCACAGTTACGCAAGAAATCAATCAGCTATCGGCGACAAACTGCCACACACTTAAGCTGCATATGATAGGTTGGCACAGTTACGCAAGAAACCATTAAGTTATCGGCGACAAACTGCCACACACTTAAGCTGCATATGATAGGTTGGCACAGTTACGCAAGAAACCAATCAGCTATCGGCGACAAACTGCCACACACTTAAGCTGCATATGATAGGTTGGCACAGTTACGCAAGAAACTAATAAGCTATCGGCGAGAAACTGCCACACACTTAAGCTGCATATGATAGGTTGGCACAGTTACGCAAGAAACCAATAAGCTATCAGCGACAAACTGCCACATACTGAAGCTGCATATGATAGGTTGGCAATGTTACGCAAGAAACCAATAAGCTATCAGCGACAAACTGTCACACACTTAAGCTGCACATGAAAAAGATTACCATGTTTTTCTGTATTGTGAGTACAAAAAGTAAGTAAACTTATACATGAAATTTTGTACTGTTTTAAAAAATTGCTCTCAAAATAGTCATTAATTTTATATTAAGTATGTATATCAAATTTTATGTAAAATATCACTGTATATTTTTAAACACCAGTGAAGTCAGTACTGTCTATAATTATATCTTGATATTAATACTCTGTATCTAATTTTCTTTATATTATTGAATACTAAAATAAAATGTCTCGGATCGAATCTCGGCATGTACCGATGACTCTAATATTTAAGTTGTGTACATTTGTGAACTTAAGTAACAACAGCGAAATACAAACGGTGAAGGAAAACATAGTGAGGAGACCTGCACATGAATTAAAATTTATTCTAAGGTGTGTGTGAAATCACCAGTCCGCATTGAGCCTGTGTGGTGACTATGGCTTCATCGCTCTCATAATGAGGGTAGGCTTGTGCCCCAACAGTGGTGACGTGAATTGGCTGTAGAAGAGAAAAAATAAAATGTATGTAACACGGGTACAGGTGGTAAGCTGTCCCGCGAAACAACTCATGGGTCCTAAGCTAACCTCACCTGCTCGTGGTCCACCCAGCTAATCAACAAAAGAGGGTCTGGCTCTTATCAACCCGCATTGGGCCATCGTGGTAGGAAATGGCCCAAATCATCTCACATCGACCTCGTCGTGCCCGGCGGTACCGGAGGCCACGAAGACTGTCTGAAGGTCGCGGGATGCCGCTGGATGCGAGAAGCGCAGAACCGATCGATGTGGGGTTTTCTAGGGGAGGCCTATGTTCAACCATGGACGTCTATCGGCTGATGATTGATGCAACCGATACATTAAAACCATATCCATACGTTAAATGTAATTAAACAGTAATTGACTACACATTTTTAATTAAAATATGCTATAATTATAAAGGTTTAGAATTTTCAGTGCCTTTTATAATTTGCAAAAGCACCTCAAGTTATTAACATTAAGTTAAAATAATGGCGCTATAAACTTTCTAATTAACATAGGCCATCCGGTTCAAAATTACAAACCTTGAGTATGTAATATATTTGAATTGTAGTCTAAGTAATTTAATTTCAAAAATATATTTTTGCACAATCTTTAAAAAAAAAACAATGTAACGGGTCTCTAGAATCTCTTACTTTTTGTTCAAGTTAAATAATTAACTAAATGTTCAATTTTTTTTATTCGACGTTGCGATGAGACGAGCAAGAGATTCCCCTGATCGGTAAGCACTAGTTAGGATGATATACACTGCAATATATTGTACTTGTCGCCTTGAGACGAGTGATATTGTCTGGTTACCCTTGTTGTTTCACTAGCTACAACACCCTTCAAACCGGAACACGGTAATGTATACACAGCGCTGCTTGCCAGCAGAAATAGAAGCTGCGTTGATACCGACCTAGACATCACCAGCAAGAGAGACCTATCACCAGAAAATCTTATTAAAATCATTCTTGGCTTCGTGTTCACCGTTATTGAGGGTGGTAGAAGTTATCCATGATCAGTATTTCATTTAAGATCTCCGTTGTAAAAACTCTTAGCATCTGTCAGCAGTAGCACAATTCCAAGGAATCTCGAATGATGAATATGCTGTTAGTCTTCTTGATGACATTTACAGCTTCATCAGACTTAGGTCTCGCACATATGGATTCCATGATCCAAACGAAGGCGCGGAACGGTAATTGGTTCCTCATATGTTGCTTGGAGCGCGGACGAGTTTCTTGGGATCATAATTTCTTTTTATATTACCAAAGTGACAAACAGGCGTGCACCTACCTCCCCGATGTGCATCACGGTGAGGTTTCCGAACCTTCCGCGTCAACCTTTTATGGAAGATTTAATTCCTCTGGGTAGCTGGTGAACGCTATTTACAAGTTAGTGTTCTGGCCGATGTTTGAACATTACGTTATATTTTAATGCGTAGTACAATTTGTTCTCATGAAAATATCTCTTATAACACGACCTGTCTTTACTATTATATCAACTTAATGCAAAAAAAAACACATATTAAAAAGAAAACAGTATAAATTTAAATGTTTTACCTCCATACACTATTAACGCTGAAGGTAGTAAAACTAAGTTTAACTTTATAACGTAGCGGAGGTCTGTAACAGAGCTGAAACTAAAGGGGCCTGAAATAAACAAGCTAAGGTGTAAGCGATACCTTTTTAGATTCCTAACTCGTATTCATAGACTAGCAAACCTAACATAATAAAAGACAATGTAATTTTTTTTTATTTATTTTATAAGATTGACATTTTATAAAAAAATCATGTATAAGTCATACAGAATCATTGTATACGGTTGGTTTAAGGGAAAATTTATACCCTTTCATGTCAAACTATATTAACCAGCGGGAGGCCGCTGGATGCGAGCAGCGTAGAACAGGTTGGTGTGGAGATCTTTGCGGGTGGCTTATGTCCAGCAGTGGACGTCTATCGACCGATGATGACGACGATGAAATTACAATAACGATATATTTTTCATAAGTGTATTACAGCCTAAATATTTTGAAAAATCAAGTTTTAAGTCGTAAATATGACAAACAGGTAGTAGTAAAAATATAATTGAAAAAATACGCCGCCTTGCGCAGATCCTCTCGACAGGTAAAGAAATCCGCGCTATATTTACCTGATACTTAGTCTCTACATTAAGACACTTATTATGATAAAAGTTCTAAGTAGTAAATATACGGCATCACATCATATTGCACACTCTTAGCATTTCTTCGAGTTTATTTGCTGCTTCAGAAATATTACGCCAAGACGAGATTCTACTACAAAGTACTACAAATTGATTCAATATGTTATGATACATTAATAAAATAGACCCCCCCCAGCGCTCGTTTCCCGACTGATACATATACATAGAAGTTGTTATGTTTATATGTAATTATTATCGTACCGGGGCGAGCGATTTTATCGACATTGGGTCCGTACACAAAGACCTAAATTGGTATACATGTACCCAGTCAGCCGATTACGTTCAACAAGTCGTTATGTAGTTTGCATTTATTAATTATATATCGCGTAAAGTTTCCATGACAGTATTACCATTTTCAAACTATTCGCTATTTTCGTTCAAACAACATATTTTCAGTGTCACGGGAACATACGGAATTTAAAAATATTCTAGTAATATGCCTACAAATCCAGATACGAATAAATAAAGATGTGTATTGATGGTATAAATAAATTTAGAAACTTTTGTGTTACTGGAGTATAAAGCACTCATGATGGTAAACTAAATTATAATTTATTAAATATTTTGTATTTATATCTCCATAAATTAGAAATTATACTTAAGGAAGATCGGCAAAATACACTTTTGGCAGCATTCAAACGGTTAAAAAAGTAGCAAGATGTGATTGAAATCATCTTATGAATATAACAGTTAACACGATTATCATCTTCAAATAGTGTGCAAAATGAAATTTCTTTTTCTGATTTTTTCTGAGTTCAATAGAACTATTAAGTATATAAACACAGATGCAAAAGAAAGTTTGTAACTTTGTACTAATCTGTATGTTTACTAGCGGCAAGTTTTTCCTCTTGAAGTTAGTTTAGATAGGTACAAATTGCGATGAGATTAGTAAGGTAACGAGACTTGAAACCTCATTGTTACGGGCAGGTGTATCAAAAAAGATGAAGTAAAAGTTTTGTTAGTTACATCGCTTTGTCATATAGTAGTTTTTGAAAAACATAATTCACATTTTTATCATTATATATACTCACTAATTCGAATATGAGCTCCTTCTCGTCGAGCTGGCGCAGCTCGTGCCGCGAGCGCCGCTGCGGCCTGGACGGAGTCGCGTACGGCGGCTGGTCGCCCAGGAAGGTCGGAGTACCGTCGACAGTCGTCACCAGCGGCTTCAGTAATCCCCCGCGTTCAAACTCGTGCGCTGAGATCTTTCTGTTTTACAATAATAAAGAATAGGCTCATCATTTGGACAAACAATCACTTAAAAACCTATATTAAACAATTATATTGCCAGCGAAAATTTTTAAATAAGCATTCGTAAATAACTTACTGGACGAAAATATCTCCAAGGGCGTGCACAGAGATTTCGTGTACAGTATGCGTACCACATTTGAAATATCTGTACTTATCTATACTTAAAAATAATATTACGAATTTCATTTCAGCATAAATTCGTACCTTGTGAGTCATTTAGGAAATAATTATTTTGAATTTTAGGGAGGCAGAGTAACCACTGCTTATTTGCCTATATCAAATGTACGTTGGTTGTAACTTCACATATAAAAACAACAACCTATAATTCATGAACTAAGAATTTCACTAGTTTTTATGGAATCGGCGCTTCCGCTCCTTCCAGCTCTGTTCTAAACTAAACACTAAATTAATTTCTGTACTCATCATTAAGAAAACCCTATAACGAACTTATAAGAAACCTTAAATGTAAAATATGCGAACTCGTTACACACGAGATAACACAATTGTGATAAAATCAAGAAAGTAAAAGAAAAAATTCTTTGGATACAAACGTTATCAGTAACCTGTAAATTCCCTTGCAGACAATTTTCCTATCTCTGGGCACAAGAGTGACGAGCTTATAGACCACTAAATACTCTTACCTGATAGTTATCGCAAAACGTCGGATAAATGAGTACCGATAAATGAACCAAAAGCGTCGCACCTTAAGTGCACCGATTGTCTCCGAGATAAAACTTTAAAATTTTTGAGATTTTCTTTCTAAATTAGGAGTTAACAAATGGCATTTATCAAATAACTTACACGAAAATATGAAAAGAAATTCAAGAACAAATGATATCTTAAAATATTAATTAATAATTAAGTTAAGACGGAAGCAAAGCTGTAATAAACGCCTGGGAAATAATATATTTAAATACAAGTCATAAGTAAATTTAGATATTGTAAAAAATATCTTGGAGATAGAAATATGAATAATTAACTATGTTTGCTTTATATAATATTTACATATTTTATTTTTCAATTCAGAAATAAACATGAGTTCATTACTAAGCATTCCTGTAGCGAACCAACATATTGATCTCGTCAACGATAAGTAAACGAGCTACAAATGTCTCCTAATGTCAGAAGTTATATAAAAATTCCAGCCAATAAATGTCAAATAAATAAAACATTTGTACTCAGTGGTATTTTAAGTTGAGTCTTAAACCGTATGTAATTTATCAAACGGGATAGCCTGAATCATTGACGTAGGGTAGCTAATTTTCTACAATGCATTTTGGAGAGTGTGTGCACTAATTTAAATAATACTGCCATCGTCTCTAAACCATCAAACGGAAATGATTCATTCCTTCATTACTGATATTGCATGAGGATATAAAAGCAGTTTCTTTCTCGAACTGCAGTATTAGACCAGTCTGTCAGCGACAGGTCTCCATCCAGATGTGACGTCTTTAAGAGAATATTAGAAAGGATTCCGTTTATGCGCTCTACAATCATAGACGACTATTCTATAGTATAGTTAAATAAAAATATAGTTATAATGAAACACTTAGTGCTTATGTTTTCTGTTATTTCTATTTAGGACATAAAAATTCAGCCGCAATAAAACTTCGCCGTAAAATAACAGAACAATCGGAAGCTTCAGTGAACACGGAGCGCAACCGGCTTCGCTTTAACGGTATATTGTGGACAATTTTCTAAAGCGAAGTCACGATTCTCTATAATGACGAGACGATTTAGGCGGTGAAACAATGAATAATAACAGATTTTTATTTCAAGTTTAAATATACTGCGGTAATACCACTGTTTTTTATTCTACGTAGCGACGAGGCGAGCGAGACGTTGACCTGATGATAGGTGTTACGCCTGCCTACATCAACGTGGCGTCAATTAAGATCATATACATAGCACACCACGTTGTGCTTGTCGCATTTAGGCATAAGATTTTAAATTTCGTAACCGCAATTAATTCACTAGCTACAACGCCCTTTAAACTGGAACACGGTAGTATTTGCACACAACTGTTTATCGACAGAAAAAGGATATGGGATGGTACCTACAAAGGCGGTCTTCAGCAATAAATACCATCTAGTTTTATACCAACGCAACTTCTACTTCTGCCGCCAAATAATAATGTGCAAACGTTAAGGTATTTCGGTTTGAAAGGTGTTGTAGCTGGGGTAATCACTGGAGTAACGAGACTTAATATCTTATGTCTCAACACTGTAGTCTCAACTATATCTTACGTCTCGTTGCTCCGTCGAAATAAAAAAAATATATATAAAACCGTTTTTTCGCTCACTGTGTTTCCTTTTAATAAGATAAGAAATAAAAGTTGAAGAAGCAATTTAATAAAGGAATATCTTAGAATCACAGCGTATATTTAACCAAAGATAAAGGAGGAGGGATCTTAATAAGACGCGTATTTTTTCCCCTTTTATAGATCACTACGCTTAACTTTTATAGAATGATTATATTTTTATAATTCTTCTAGAAAGTTTTTATTTTGGGTCAGTTCGATAAAAATACGGAAAAAAATATTAAGAGGAAGTTGGAAATAATAATGGTAAACTTGTTGATTTTGTTTAAATTTTATGGGGATTTGAATAATACTTTTTATGAACAAAGATTATTATATCTCAAAATTGGTGTCGTAAAAAATGAGGAAAAATTCGATAGTGTATCTTGAAGTAAACCGGATATAATGAATTTGCACTTCTTGATAAGATCTGTTCAATGTTTTTATTTTCTTTTTCTTGGTGGGAAATAAGTTCTATACTAATAAGTAGTTTGTGAGCATTTTTTTTAGATGTATTTACATTTTATATAGTACAGTGTATATATAATATCAGCATGGTTAGCGAAACTGTTTCATTAATTGCTAGTTAGAGCCTAGCATTAAATTTTTACATTAAAGTAACCTAAAATAAAAGTAAATAACCACAAAGTAAAGTTGAAATGTTAACCACGAATGCGGGAATGTGTTCACCATTACCAATATTCTTTTAAAAAGGGAGGTTCTTAGTTCTACTAGAAGATGACATGAGATTAATGAAGTCTACACAGCTGCGAGTCCCGGCGACGATAAAGTGTATACACCGCTGCTATAACGTGTACAGTTATTATATATGCAGTTGCATATTTTCAAAGCATATCGCGATCTGTAAAATTTTCTTTATAAACATTCTCTACTTTTCAACGTTGAACATTGCAATTTTTTTAGTCTTTATATATAGAAGATATCCAGACATTCATTCTAATCTCTAATTCTGATCTCCGAAACTATTAGACTTAAACAATAAAAATTTGGTAGTGATATTGTTTATGCCATTTAGAGGACATCTAAGAATGGATTTTATAAAATTCCTTCTCCAAAGGAAATTGTGGAGGTGTAAATAACGGCAGGGTGCTCGCATGGCGGCGAGTAACCACCCTAGGGGAATATTTCTGTCATATTTGAAGTCTAAATTTCAAATCTAATCTAAGTAGTAAAAGACATAGTTTATAGTTTAATCTAAGTAATAATAGAAGTAGTAAATACACAACGAATATTAGAAAAGGAAGGTTAGACAATATTGTTTAAAAATAATATCACATTTTCGTCCTATAAGTAAACTACATAATGTTATCGATAATGACAAAAGTATAATTTTTTTGGTTTACTTAATTTAAAATGCACAAAAAAAAACGAAATTAATGAATTGATTAGATTTTTATTTTAAATCAAATAAATTAGACAATTTGCATTGTACTTACAATCTACTTGTATTAACAATCTTCTCAATTGATAAAATTAATTTCGGTTATAGTAAAAGAAGCGTAAGCTACTGTCACACTGTTTACGTACAAAGGATATGACAACAGAAATTAAGGAGAAGTGATCCAAGGCTATTATCCATCAGGATCATTTTCATTGAGAAATATATCGTGTCTCCGAAAACTGTTGTTCTCTGAATATGCCACTTTCTTAACAATATTTAGTCCATCTCCGCCACCAGCTCCGTTAGTATCGAATCTAAGAATTCAAGTTGTATAGCTCATAGTTCTCCCACACTTTAAGCTGAGCTATCATCTAGATTGTATCTGTTATGGGTCTTTATGATCAAGCATAAACCGAAGATATTAATCAAAGTTACAGGTCTTGTCATCATCAGTCTTTAAATGTCCACTACAGGAGATAGGCTCCTGCAAAGATCTCAACACCGATCGGCCCTGCGCTGCTCGCATGTAGCGGTTTTCGCAACCTTCATCATATCATCGGTCTACTTTGTGGAGGTCTTCCAGCAATAATCTTAATTATTGGTTGTTACCTGACTGGTGTCGTTGCCCCTGATCCCGAACCGGCGCGTGAAGGCGATGCAAGTTCAGCGCTGGGCGGCGTTGCGTGTGACACCAGCCATGCATCCACCACTTGCCTCGTCGCTTTTCTGTACACCAAAAACAATATTTATATAAAAAAAATACAAACATTTATATTATAAACGATCTTTGTTTTTTTTTTGTAATTTTTCTGTTGTTGATTGATTTATATTCTCAAGTTATATTTTAAAGTTTGTTACTATAACATAGTTTTGATAAACATTATTATTTTATAATCATCTTATAAAATTTTATTTCTGCACAGGAGGAGAACTTATAACTAGATTTATTAATAATCTTGAAAAAAAAAAACAAATATTATTCTAAAACTGAATACCTGTAAAAAGAATTACTGCCAAGTTAATATTATATTAAAGTATATTTGTAATAATTTGCCATCGGACGTAAAGATACGACATTCACTACGTTGTCTCCTTTCATGATGAGAAAAGTGATTGGAATCACCTGCTAGAATAAGTGTTTCCGGTTGAGGAATTTTTATGAGTGCGAATAGGCTAGTTCTGTAAACTCATACGCTTTACCATTAAAGATTACATCGCCAATTACTATCAAGTGAAGTCATAGTCAAGCGTCAGTCCATATATTTAAAAAACAAAAAAACTAAAGGACTGAATGTGATATCGAAAGAGTTATGGTTCGATTAAAATACATTTACGTTTGTAATGTTGCCATCTCAATTACTGCGGCTAATTGAGATCGCGTTCGTGTTAACACGTTTGAGCGTTGTACTAGCCGCACCAATTAACTCGAAACGGAACATGTACGTCCATGTGGGAATTTTTATGTTCTCAGCTGTTATAAACTCAACACACGTTTCGTTATTTAAAAAAAAAAAAAAAACAATTCATCTCTAATTATACTAAACCCTTTATGGAAACTATATACAAATTTTCAAGTTTCCACGACGTTACTACTACTGATATTTATGTAAAGCTTGATGATAATAAAGATATTTTTTTTTTCAATTACGCTAAGCTCTTGACTAACCCGTTTTTCTTTCAGCAATATATAAGACAATATTTAGAAAAACATCAAGCTTTTTTTGCACAGAACTGGAAATAAAATTTATTGAATGTAAAGTATGAAGAGGTTTAATGGGTTCCGCATAACAACTCACGAGGCCGTGCTAATCAATAAGGCTTTGGCTCCCACTAAGCCGCATTGGACCAGCGTGGTGGGAAATTGCCCAAATCACCCCCGCCCCTATATGAACCCCTACTGATGCCAAGCTGACTATGGACCGATCGATGTGGAGATCTTTGGGGAAGACCTACGTCCAAGACTGTACGTCTATTGGCTGAGGTTGAAAGGGCGAAAACAGCACCAATTAATCATTTGTTGTTGGTAAGTTTTTGTTGCGAGAAACCATCAAGGTTGATATCATCGCAGATCTTATTTCTGCCGCTGAGTAGTGTGCAAACATTACTGTGTTCCAGTTTCAAAAGCGCTATAGCTAGTGAGATTACAGAGGTGAAAAAGAGTTAATATGTTGTCTCAAAGCGATGAACTCAATCCAGTGATGTGTTTATCATCTTAACAAGCGATAAAAAAATCCAAATTACTTATATTCCTATAATGAAGTTTTTTCTTCAAATCTTGGATTGGATATTTTGAATCTTTCCCGAATTTTACACATCCTAATAAAAAGAAGTATCATCTCAAATATATTATCTATACATAAAAAAATACACGCGACGTAGTGAAGTTTTAAGTATTTAAAAAAAAAAGTACGAAGTTAACACATAGTTATTTTTACTTTATTTACCACGTTGTGACCATAATAAATGACCATCTATACAACGGAGGGGCGTCATAAAATTTCACAACATAACTAACGACTATAAGTAAAGTATGCAAAGTGCAACATCAAAATAAATTTTATCGCAAATATTTATTGGAGACGTCGTACATTGGCAACACCGCATACGGTAAATTCACACAAACACCATTTTATTCTTTACCAGTTAAACATACGAGCTACTTTGGTCTGCGTGAAGAACGATAGGAAAGGGTTTATGACGGACGTTCTCAGCGAAATGCAATAAAAGCAAACACTACACTACTTTCCTGAATCAACGAAACTTATTCTGTATAACGCTCGAATTTCTAGACACTATTTCGAATTCGTTTTTTTTTAATCATTTTAGCGACGCGACGAGCGGGACGTTCACCTAATGATAAGTGATACGCCCACCCATAACTTGGCGCTAGTTAAGATGATATATATTGCACCTCATTCCGTCGCCTGAGACATGAGATGTTGAGTCTCGTTATCCCAGTAATTAAACTAGCTATAGCGCCCTTCAAAACCGGAACACAGTACTATTTGGCGGTTGCAATAGGCGCTGCGGTGGTACGTACCTAGACGATATTCGGCAACAGAGAAATACTTCGTCTATCGCGAAACTAGTAAATCAATGTTTGACAACCTAATCAAAATTAAAAAAAAAATGTTTTCTGAATAACATTAATATTGAAAACTAAGTTCTAAGTCGAAACATGGAATCGCATGCGCTTGGTGAAATAGTTCAACTATGCAAATTTTTTTTTTGTTCTATGAAGAAACAAGACGAGCGGGACGTTCACCTGATGATATGTAGTACGCCTGCCTAAAACAACATGGCACTAGTTAGAGTGATATACACTGCACCACATGTGCTCGCTGCCTTGAGATATAAGATGTTAAATCTCGTTACTCCCCTGTAATTTCACCAAGTACAACCCCTTCAAACCAGAACACACTAATGTTTGCACACTACTGTTTGGTGACAGAAAGAGAAGTTGCGGTGCGTAGACGGTCTCCGATAACAGAGACCTACCAGTAAAAAATCACTGTACTATGCATTATTCCACGTCCTGGCAGTTTTTACTAGTAAGGATCACAAGAACTTCCGTTACAATTGCCTTCCTTGTTATATGTGTTTATGTTTACGTAGGAAGTGATTGACAATTGCGGAGATTAAATGATTGTCGTGAAATTCAAGAGTTAATTTAACATAAAACGTACTAGGACAAAAAAAAGTAATATTTATTGTTTAAATTAAACCGAAAATATTAATAAAAGATGTCACGGGATGCTTTAATCTAATGTTAAAGTTTAAATGTATTTAAATAGAAAATGTTGCATTTTAAACTATAGCGGTCGCATGTTAGTTAATGCACAGAAGCTGTGCCGAAACACAACAAACGGTTACAGGAAGTTACATAACATTGACAAGTTTAACTAAAGTTTGAAATCAAGTTAAAATCTAACGAGTTCAATACGTTCAAAGTGGTACAGGGAAGAGCTAATAAGTAATATAGTTGGGATTGTAATGGAAAATTATATTACGGCAAAGTACATTTTGTTTTCGTGTATATGTTCATAGATTTGTATTCATCGTCATTATTATTTCAACCTGTCCAATGCCACCTGCATCCATCGTTTCCACACAATCATCACCAGGTCGTTGTGCTATCAAGCAGACAATCGTCTCATGTATATTTGTATTACAATAAATTTTTGATGGACCAAAATTTTTAACTGTCTACATTTTATTGACAAGCGATAATGTAATATCTTTCTGTATGTATAATAAAGAGAATACTGAAATCTCTTTCATTGATTTTTATCACACATGTAGTTTAGAAAACGGGTTAGAATATCCTAAAGTAGTAAAATCAGGTTTTTTTCTGTTACTATAATGATATAATAGCTACCTATTACTACAAAATTGAGCAGGCCTTTGTTTATTGCTATTGAACAAATTGAGAGGATGGTGATGAATTAATAAGAAAGCTGGCTTCATTATAAATTTGTTTTTCCTAGCGTTTTGACTATAATTTTTTTTGTGTGGTTAATTTCATAAACTGATCAAAGTGGCCAAAATAATATGAAAAGCTCAAGAGGAAAAAAGACAAGCTGTCTCTTTTACGTACCGTATCGTAAATTAGGGGCATCGTAGGAAAAGAATCCATGTTCGCCTAGTGCCGACTGATATCGCATGACCTCGGAAACTGTTATTCTTGAAACATGGCGGTTAACCCTCGACGTTTCCTTTCCCAGGAAACGCAAGTATAGTGGATCGAATAAAAACAGATGTCTGTTGTACTTATTAAGCTATCATTGCTAAAATAGGATTCTGATTAAATCAGCCATTAATTAGTTTTCAAATATACACAGATGTAAATTTCATTCACTAACAAATTAATAAATATCATTAAATCTTTGAATCACAAATTCAGCGAAAACAACTTTAATCGTCTTCGTTCATTTAAACCGTGCATTGTAATGTGAACCTTATTGTCCCCTTATTTATGGATCTTTCAGACTCGATTTTAAAGACACGATAAACCGAGTAACGTGTATAATAAACTCATGGGAACGGAACGGGTTTAATATAAAAAAAAAAAAAACAAAAAAAAAATACTCTGAGTTTTATTACGTTGTAAAAACGTTAAACGCATCTGGTTGTCCTTCGTTTGTTCACGCTTAACTATACGTCGTACGCCATCTTGGGATGAAAAAATCTTGTGATGGAGTATTCACAGAATCTTACACCTTTTTTCTCCCCTCATACAGTTGTAAAACAGCAACCAGATTTTCATCTAAATATGTACATACTGACAAAATTTTTATGATAGACTACCGACAAGTTTAATATTTGGTTTGTGTAATCTTCTAAAGTAAATCCACTAATGATCTGTATTTGATCAAACGACCACGTCAATATTCAACACATTTTTTTAAAAAACCCTTGAGATCGATGTTAACCAAACTGCAAAATAAAATTCACATTCACTCAAAATTAGTTAAAACTTTGTACGCTCGCTTCACAAAGCATCACACTTTATACAATCGTTACAATGTAGTGATATTGTATTCATGAGTCATGAAAGTTTTAGATGAAGTTAGATTAACGGAAACCAGCGCGCAACTCGGGTCGGTTGCGAGTTTAAGTGAGTAATCCGACAATTTACATCAATGCAATGAATTCCACAATAAATGAGTAAACTGAAAGACACTGTCAACCTTTTATACGTACCTATACATACAAACAACTGTAAACTTGAAAACGTGTATATGTATATGTATGATGGATTTCTTGATATCCTTTTTATAGAAACGTCAATATGAGACATTAAGAGGCGTCAATTTAACGAACCTTAAAAAGTAGTCGTGCACGAAATCCTGATTCTCGTCGAGCCAGGCTTCAGTGCGGGCACACTCGGCGTCGTAACAGGTCGGCGCGGGCATGCCGCTGCCCGCGCCCACCGACGGCTCCTCTATGCTCCGCAGCTGAAGACCTTTAACAATCAAACAAACAATACATTAATGAAAAAAAATTACTTGTTTGTATACCAAATAATGACATCAACGATATTATAATACTATAATATACTCCAGCTTTAGTTCGCGGTGATGCTGGGATACAAAATATTAAGCACGGCACATAACCAGCCGTATACTATTATACAAAATAGCGATTTGGGAGTAATGTTACATTGAAGAAAATACTAATTAACTCCCACGTTACTTTTCCTATTTTAACGTTACGTTACACCAGAGGGTAAATCTTCAAAAGATACCCTACTTCTGAGGAGTAAACAGAGTTATGTGGTACAGGGTGGCGCAAAAGTAATCCTCCTATCAGAAAATGCTATAAATTTTGCGATTGGCCCCTAATGTCAGTACTTAATGTGGCGGTGGCCATTTAGATGACATCATATTCTCGACTTGATGAAAAAAAATGAAAAGACCAAATAAAAATAATCCACAAGAAGAATCAGTTTTTCATTTTTTTTTAATTACAGCCAAAAAACATCGGAAGGTTATTTTTGCGCCACCTTGTATTTATAACAAAATGTCATCAGACGGTTGGAGAGGCTCTGAGATCTAGATGACGCTCAGACCTCCCTGCACTTTGGCTTAATATGTCGTAAGGCACCTCTTATAACTCTCATTGTACTGCTGCTAACACGAGGCCACCTCTCGTTTTCCGTCCCCCTCGGCCTCGTTTATTGAGTGATACGAGCCGTTAAAACTGAAGACCCATTCAATCATCTTCAACGACTGCTATGGCTCACCTCAGTCTTATTCTTCGTAGTCTGTGACTACAGAGATGTACTTCTACACTTCCTACAGCTATACAAGTAGGTATGTTTAATATATTTAACTTGCCTTTAAACACGCGTACAAAAGTAGAGTCAAAAGAACGATACAAAAACTAGTCTTTTCACGGTATATTATAAACCAGTAACATCTACAAATCGTTACGAGATTTGTACAAATAGGATTGTGTAATCACATTAAACGTACCACGTGGTTGTGATAACAGTGCTAATATTGAGTGCATGAATCTTAAAATAAAACGAAGTTAACTTATGATAATGGATATCAATGACCGCGCTTATACAAGGTACAGGTAAGGACGAATTAAAAACAATTAATAAATTTTTATTTCTTAATGAACACAGTCATCTTTTATATTGATAATGTTCTTCGGCTCTCGCGATATTTATCGCACTAAAGAGTCGTGTACGCAAACAATGAAGCAGTTTACTTAACTATGGATTACGGATAGTAAATTTATACACACGAAGGGCCTACGCGTGCGTATTTACCTTAGTGACTGCGTGTATATAACACAAATATGAATATTTACAGTGATAGTGAGTTTACATAACGTCGCGCTCTTGTACGAGTAAATAATACTAAATATCAATACAAACAAAGATAAATTATCACGTTCCAACCTCTCCGTATCACGACGGTAGAATGAATGAGCGAATCCTAAGACGCAAACATTACTACACTAATGCAAAAATATAAAACAACTTATTAAAATTTTATATATTCATAGACGTATACATCTATACAATTTTTTGTTTAAAATTAAAGTATGTGTGCCAAAAAAAAAACTATCCAGAAAAACAGAGGTAACGATTCTACAATTTTTTACATATGTATTATTATTGGAAGCTGTGTCTCCGTAGTTTTAAGATTTTTTTTTTTCTACAAAGCGACGAGACCAACGAGATGTTCACCTGATGGTAAGCGTTACGCCGGCGCATGACAACGTGGCGCTAGTTAGGATGATATACATAGCAGCACGGTTTGCTTGCTTCTCTTGACACATAATATGTTAGGTCTCGTCACACCAGTAATTTAACTACCTGCAGAGCCTTTCGAACCGTAACACAGTAATGTTTGCACAATACTCTGCCGGCAGAAATAGAAGCTGTGGTGGTACCTACTCAAACGACCTCCGGCAACAGAGACCTATCACTAGTAAAAATGGTCAGAGAGATGAGACGCACAATGTTTCGTATGATATTTTATGTTAATAGTAACTAATTACTTTATCATCTTTTTTGGTGAACTTATATAAATAAATGAAATATATGATAAATAAAAAATTTACATTTAGCTTGGTATTTCTTTAACTACATACTATAATTAATTACTATATATAAATTACCTATTTTTAAGTTTCGTAAGCAAAACTAAACATCGACCGAAATCTGGAAGTTGTTATTATATAGAAAAAAAACTACTACATTTACTAATTTGCCGTAAAACCTTTATGCATGAGATCATGGACACTGAATATAATTAATACTTTTACATTACTATTTTTATCGCCGATATTTACATGCAAATAGTTTTAAACAATTAAATATAGACATTGTCGGTTTGTTTAATAAATGTATTTAACGTTAACTTACACAATGCACTTCAATATATTTTACCTGCCTGGAACATTGTCTGTTTTGTTCAAACAAAAACAGCATCCGAACATGGTCATTTAATATGTTGTAGTAAAACAACAATTGTAAGCTAATCAGTATGGATTAAATGTCAATAACATGAAAAGGAAATATTATGTCAAAATTCAAATAGAAAAAAAACCTCTTTGTAGAAATAAGGTCAATCTCATACAAGATATTGAGAAACATTTAATTATTATTTGCTTACACGCGAATTGAATTTTAAAGCAATCATCTTTAATACTTGCTGTGTGTATTAAATGGTCATTAAATGTGATGACATTGCCGCTGATGCACTTCTACAAGGCTATTACATACTAGGCTATTACACGTTATCATGATGAGCAATGCAACTGCTAGTATTATGGCCTAACTATACTGCATGCACGCCTAAAATGTTACAGCCAACGGTCGTAACGACTTGCATTGCGCAATTAAAGCTGGCAATTTACTCAAGTAAGCATAAAGGAGAAATCGCTGAGAACATTGTCGGATATATACAGAAATCATTTCGATGTTCATTCCGCTGCACAATTGCTATGTTACAAACTTGTGTCCGGTTTCGCAGAAAAATATCATTTCCTAAAAAAGTTGCATGTTAAGAATAATAAAGTTTGTGCGCTGTTTTTTTCTTTATGCTCGACATGAAATTGGAAGTTCTCCTAACGTGCTAGGGCGTACAGCTCCAGGCAAATAAGTACTGTATCATCATCATCATTATCATTATAATCAAAAGTGCGCGGCAGCATTGAAAGCAAGAAAAAGCACAACATGCTATTAGACGACATTTGAGCAACAGTACTGTGCAAATAATATTGTAATCCGACTATAAGGGCGTTGTAGCTGAAATCACTAGAGTCACGAGACAACATCCATACGACGAGCACAATGTGGTGGACAGTGTATACTATCTTGACTAGCGTCACGTCGTCATAAATAGACGTACCACTTACCATCAGATGAACGTCTCAAAAAAATATATGTATGACTTAAATAGCAGTTGCATGAGATCGTTTGCATCAAACAGATTATATAAACTAGATTCTTGCATTTTGTATTTGTGTTAATTAACAAAAACATCATTCACTTTCCAGTAATTATAATTCACTTGATCACAAAAAATTATGTACGTTTTAGAAAGTTGGTAGTTTTTATACCAATTAGAAGCAATGAATCTTCAAACCGGAACAAAGTCTTGTTTGCACACCGCTACTTGGAGGCAGAGGCTGAGTTGTTACCTGTCAAAACTGTCTCCAGCGACAGATAGTCAAAAATAAACAAATGTTAAATATAAATTTACTTCGAAATTATATCACCTCAATAATCTAAATTCGTCTATGAACTATAAGATGGTCTTATCAGATCCTTCAGTGGCTTAACTAAGAGACCTTAAAATTAAAATTAATAGTTTGTGCATATTCGCAAATTTGCTATTTATAGAAGCATATGACAGCAATTATTCAATTCAAGGATAATTATAACCCAGGACTGCGAACTTTAATAATGAAGGGACAAGCAGAGAGAAAGTAAAGCTCTCTTCTCACTTAAAGCATAACAATGTCCTTGATAACATTTTAAATAAATAGATTTTTATCTACACTTATCCTTAAAGTATTAAGTAACAATAAAGTCGTGGGGGACGAAACGTACTCGCCCAGAATACCCCAGCCTTAGTATGTCGACTGCTAGAACATTATGTGGAAAGTAATCCCAAAAAGCCCTATCCATCACGTAAACCGCCAACGTTCACTAGTTGGAGATGCACTTTAAGAAGAAGACCACGTAAGCTCCACAACCGTGTCTTGCAACGCGGAGACAGTTTACATTATCTGAAAGTCCAATAGAATTATGTGATACCAATTTGTATTAAGCGACAATTCAACGAAATGCGTAATAACCCCAACACAGAGTCCCATTACCGCAGTAACAGCCAAAAACGTTTTGTTATAATGATTTCCCCAGACCTCCGGAGTTATGTAAATGTTCACAATTGCGACCCTCATCTCCTGTGAGCGTTATGCTAACAACTTGGAACTTCCACACGTTTTGTGTACACACTTACCGTATGCCTGTACTATACGATAAAGGATTTTGTGTGCGTAAAACCGTCCCAATTTTAGAATATTCCTAAAATAACCTACCGACCTTCAATAAAATCCCGTCTGGTCGTAACGTAGGTAATCTCTCGTGTCACATGACAAAATAAATTACAGTAATAGTTAAATATTAAATTTAACATATTAAATGTTTATAAAATTTTGTATAATAACCGTCATTAAAATTTCTAGAAAATAAAATTTCCAGAAAAAACTGGTAAAATACTATTTAATCGGGTGGTAAGTTTCTATCGCCTGCCCCCCGAACAGGTTCCCGCCATGTCGTGGCGATGGTGCTCAGAACTCATGACGTGATTACACACGACGAAGGTAAGAGGAACTTACTCGGCCGGCCTGCGCTAGCCGCTCCAGGTGAGCTCCGTGACTTCACCTCGGATGTGTGCCCGTGGAGTACGGGAGCAACCTTGCACTGCCCTTCGCAGTCATGATAGAGACGCGGAGGGAGAGGAGTGTCGATATTGCCTTCCACCGCTCTCTCAATCCTCCGCAGGCGTATAATGATTAGCGGCTGAACCGAAGACCATATCCGCCGCAGGGTGTCGGAAGTGTTTTCTTTCTTGTCTCACCTCTGGGTGACGGTTTCGAGGGGATTCGTTACCCACATGACGAATATAGGCCGAGAGGAAGGCGCGCTGTTGTTCCGGCACGCTCCTACAGAGGTGGAAAGGGGACTCTGCGCTGTGCAGCCTGCTCTGGCGGGGTCGTTGATATGTCGGTGCAAGTCCGACATAACCTGTCTTTGCCTCCGCAAGGGCAGGTATACGAAGGTATTTCCCTCAAGTAAAACAAAAAAGAAACGGTTTCTATCGCCGTAGACCGTCCAGGTAGGTACCGCATGTTTTATATCTACAGTCAAATAATATTGTGTTCCGACTTGAAGAACTTTGTGAAATAACTGGGATAACGAAAGTTACCGTCATATATCTAACATCGACGCGCACAATACGATGCTGCGAATCCTAAGCAGCGTCACCTGGCTTTGGGCAGACATAACACTTGCTATTAAGTGGACGTCTCGCACGTCTCGATGCTTCGTGGAACATTTATTCACAAGGTTGTAACACTACTACTACAGTACTATATTACATTACATTATATCTCGGCCACAACTTTGATAAAGCTGTGACCATCATCATTCACATATGGTTTATTCCGTATGTCGATGGTTCAACTTTTAAATATATAATTAAAACTCTATTAATAATATGTATAATATACATTATATTTGTAAATAAACATTATATTTAAAATCATAAGTATATCATTTTTATTACTGTTAAAGTTTGATTGTAATGACATTTAACGCTTTGAATAGAATATATAGAAGTAAGGACGGGCGTATCACTTACCATCAGGCGAATGTCTCCCTGGTCTCGTCGCTTCGTCGGAATAAAAAATTAGTTTTTGTTTGTGTTAAGTTTTCTAGAAAGACAATCATATCACCGTAATTAAAAAAAAGTTTCATAGATTATAATAGACACCGAATGAAGAAAGAAAACTACGCTGTTGCTATACCGACATTTGCAAATTCTAAATACATGTATATTACGGAATATAACATAATGACTATTTAAATTAACATACATATGTGTGCCAGCAGTACCTGTAATTACAATGCTTTTAATTAACAAATAGACCTCATACGAATTTTTAATATAAATGTTAATACAGCATTTTAATTTACCGTATCAGAAGGTGTAGATAATACAGATTGCCGTATGTTATGAGAACAAAACATTGACCTTAATAAAATTTTTCTGTAAAGTTTGTTATTTTCATTAAAACTTATTTAGGACTAGTTAGGCTAAACCAGGTTTAACAGATCGTTACTATATAAAACAGTTTGAAGTATTTTCCATAAATATATTTTTTATATAAAAGAGAGAAGACGCGTCGTGATAGCGACGTACAAAATTAAAAATAACGTAACATATAAAGACACTACAAAGTTTTCATACTTTTGCATAAATTTATTTGGTAATATAACAAATGTCCCACCGCGGGGTAGAATCGGACTTTAGTACTTTGATTTCTTTTATGACTTAAAAAAAAGTTTTTCTTTATAGTGTCTTAAAGTTAAAAATTCGACATACCAAACATTTATAACCGTCGTAATATAAACTAAAATATTAAACTTATTTTAAGCTGCAAAAATAAACTGAATATATAAAGTTATATTTAGCTATATATCTACAACGAAAGAAGATACTGTCTGTGTATATGAGTCAGTGTTTATGATCATGGACGCTAACGAGAAACTGACCAGCATTCCGGTCGCCCACTTATTGACGTAAGTGTTCTCGTGGACACACACGCACGAAGACACACATCAAGAGATCGAAACGATAATGATTAAAGGAATACTTTTGTTTATTGTGAACATAATTGTGAAACTTCTGTTTAATTTTAAGCAGAACGTAAACTCAGATTAAATTTAAGTAATGATAAACGGGCTCTTTCGATGTTTCCAATTCTGGTGTACGGGCAATTCTATCACGAGGTGAAAGTAAAGATCATCTATCCACCGCTGGCAAAGTGCTGCTTGGCGGATCAAAATAAGGTTATACCATTTTAAATACACACATGTACTTTATATTCTCTTTATTATAAAGTAGTTCCAGTACAAAAGGCTATAGCTACTTACAATTCTCTGCAAGCAAGTATATTTCTAATAGCAACGAGTGTAATGTGGGACACCACAAACATCAGCACCGCTTTGGCTGGCGCATCAATACCCGAAGGAAGTTTTAGTATATCTCGTCGCTTAGTTAAATAAATAAATATCAATCAGACATTAAATTATTTTGGATTTCAAGATTTATTTTTATATTGGATGCATAACAAATATATTCAATATAGTTTTTGTTCAAGTGTAAACTCTGCATTATATAAAACATTTGTGTTAATGTATATAATATCATCGAATAAAACAAAAGTAAACAAGTACTCTAATGATTATAACGAAAATTTATTTTTTGTATCGATAACACCGTTAATAATGAAATCCTGTCGTCTACATGTTGAATAAAGATAAGACGCTTTATGTAAACAAACTTGACGATATGTAAATATTATTGCTAAAGAATAACAACAAAAATTTCAAATGTTTGTTTACGTTGTAGTCGAGATATGCTTGAATCTTATTATAATATTATTGCAAATTTTAAAAACTTCTCAAATAACTTTTCTATCTTCGATGTACGTTAAACTCAAGCACATGTACTCACACGGCGCCGTGTAATTGGCCGCCCACACACAAAGGCGTGCGCTTCTCGTAGACAAATAAGCACAGCGTACCCAATATAAACTTGCCAAAATATTAGTCTATCAAGTTACTCAAAAGTTACGCAACTATGCTAAGTAAACTTT
Organism: Ornithoptera alexandrae; assembly: GCA_029030555.1. Lineage (NCBI taxonomy): Eukaryota > Metazoa > Arthropoda > Insecta > Lepidoptera > Papilionidae > Ornithoptera > Ornithoptera alexandrae. Next base: position 1,051,042 of record JARDVY010000064.1, on the reverse strand, counting down.
CTTAAGCTTTTTTTAACTATAGACAAGCGTAGAAATATAGGGTGCAGTTTACATACCGCACCCTAGATCTCTGTGCGTGTCTCAGCTTACACAGAGACGTGTAAACAGCTCCTCACACAATACACATGTAGCTGTTATTGTTGGTAAATATTTGGTGGTTGTAAAAAACAAGTGACCCTATCTGTCTCCGGTGGAAGATTCGAATCCACATAGCCAGCATTGCAGCTTAGGTAGCAAGCAGCAGAGTATGCTTCACCATCTCCGACATCATTGTCACATGAGATCATGTGAAATAGAAGTCAAATATCAAATTATAGGAGAACAATTTTCAATGACGTGACATCCGGCTATCCACATTTAATAATTTTTTTACAATGAAGTGACGTCACGAGCAGGACGATCAGCTGATGGTAAATGTTATGCGTATCCATAACAACGTGGCACTAGTTATGGTGGCTAGATATATGCTGCACAATATTGTGCTCGTCGGCTTGAGACATAAAACGTGACGTGCCATTACCTCAGTTATTTCACTACCTGCAACGCCATTCAAACCGGAACACAGTGTAGTGCTATCTAGACGGCTCACCCGCCTAGGTTTTCCTAGCGATGATAATGTCCAATTGCACTTTTCTTAATGTACTTAATTCGAGCTTTATTCGGATGAATCGAGACTTGGAATGCTTATAACCTGGCCTCCTCCTCCTGGTCTAAATAAATAATAAGAATAAAATTAAATGATAATAAACTGTAATAATTAAATAAATAATTGTGTATAATAAAAATAAAAACGTAAATAAAATGTGAACAAAAAAAAAGGAAAGGAGAAGAAGAAAACAAGCAATGCTACAGGGGATTATTCTTTTCAGGCTCTCTCCCCCTTTCCCCCCCTCTAGAAATACAACAAAGAGGCGGTCTCCATTTCAGGCAGAGAGGATGAATGAAATAAGGAAATGGAATGTAGAATAATAGAGAAGAGAAATTATGAAAGATAAGTAGAGCACAAAAGACGAATAGAATGAAAGATGATAATTAGGAATTTAGATAAATAATATAAAGAGATGGTAAATGTATGGCAAATAAAAGGCTCTGACCCACAATACGCAGAGGGGAACGATTAAAAAAAAAATAAAAAAAACCTGGTCTCCTCAAATTCAATATAACATTACTCGAACAACGCTTGAAAGTATCTTTAGTTATATGAAAGTGGAAGAGGGGAAAGTTAGTCACTATTGAACGGAGCACTTTGATCTCAACTTGACCTTAATCGGGAATAATTTAGATGAGTACAGTGTACTTTAAAGAATCATTATTTCGCTTAAAGCAATTTTAACTATATTCCTTATGCCTTAATACATTACGAAGCTAAACATTAAATTTTATATTACCTTTTTGTATATCAATACACTTGATTGAAACTAGAATTGTCTGTAAATTTTAAGATAATTTCAATTCAGATAGGATATGACCTTAGTTCATTAATATTAACAGGAACAATGCTACCGGAAGAATATTATTTAACTTTTCTTTCAACACAAAATTGTTCTGGCATAAAGGTCCTCCACAATTTGAATAGCTCGCTGATTTAAGACGTGGTCTTATTCCGATTTTAATTAAGCAAAGATTTGCAGACTGTTTAAGTTATTTCACTGCTAAGAATACTAAGAGATCAATGTTGAACTTTCTTTGTATTGGTATGGACTTGTTGAATTTCAAACAGTTCTTTATAAAAGAATCTTGAATTTATATATTAGGACCTTATATATAAAATTGGCGTTTTGTACGGGAGGAATATAGTATTTTTTTTTAAATGTATTTAATTAATCAAAGTATGCACTATTATTATCTATACACTTTTTCCATCTCATAGGTAGTTCATTGATCCCTTTACTAAAAATACCATGGGGGCGGGAATCAATAAACTCTTTTAAGGCGGTTTGGACTTCCGCATAGGAGTTGAATTTTTTTCCTTGTAAGAAGTTGTCTAAATTCCGGAAAAAATGGTAATCTGTTGGGGCAAGGTCCGAGGAGTACGGTGTATGTCGCAGACATTCCAATTGTAGCTCATCTAAGTTAGTGGTTGTTTGTTGTGCAGTGTGTGGTCGTTGTGTTGCGTTGTCGTGAAGCAGCAGTAGTCTAGAGCGATTGACCAATCTCGGTTGTTTAGCAGCTAGTTCTTTTTTCATGGTCTGCAGATGCTGACGATAGATATCTGCCGTAATCGTTTGGCCAAATTTTAGAAAGCTGTAGTGAACGACACCGGCGCTAGTCCACCAAACGCTCACAAGTAACTTTTTTTGAGTCAATTTTCGTTTAGAGCAGGATTTGGCTGTCTTCAGGGTTCAGCCATTGCAACGAGCACTTCCGATTATCGTACAGTATCCACTTTTCATCACAAGTAACGATTTGATTTAAAATCCCTTCATTATTGTGTCGGTTGAGCAAAGTAACACAGCAATCGACGTGTGTTTGCAAGTTCGATTCACTCAATTCCTGAGTTACCCATCGTTTTTTTACTTTCCCGATTTGCTTCAAGTGGATTAATACAGTTTTGTCACTTACCCCGAAGTTTGTGAAGTGCTTTGTGATAGATCCGCGTCCACAATAGTCTTTAATTCTTCGTTTTCCATTTTGGTCTCCGGCCGTTCTCGGGGTGGCTTCTGAAGGTCGAAATTTCCTGAACGAAAACGTTGAAACCAAAAACGTACCGTGCTTTCTTTTGCGACACCAGCGACGTACACATCATTAATCCTTCGAGCTGTTTCTGCTGCACTGGTGCCACGGTAGAACTCGTACTTGTAAATATACCGATATTTCATGTTTTCCATTGTGCGGTAATAAGCGACGCTAAAAAAAAATAATGAGGAAAAAACAAATGAATGACTGTTTTCCAAACTCAAATGTACCAGCTAAATGAATTTATAAATTTGAATTTGGAATTCTTAACCAAAGAGGAGATATTTCAGATCAAAGTGGTCAGTACGACAAAACGCTAATTTCATATGTAACGACCTAACAAATTATAAAAATTGACATAGCGTGATTATTTTTCCCTTAACAAAAATATTTTTTTTAATGATTGTAATAATAACAGACAACCATTAGTAAACTACAATAAAACATGGTTTTCATACTCTAAAGCCTCATCGTTTTACAACAAAAGGCTATTCGCCTGAAAGCCCAATGCTCAAAGATACGACCTCGTAAAAGTCAACATGTTTTATTCCCTATAAAACGGCTTAATATTTAAGAGGAAATTGAGTTTGAATACTTAAGAATGTACAGACAACCGCCTCAGGGTCGACCTCCCTGTTCCTTATTAAGGGAAGCAGCATCCGATTCCAAAGACGCATCTTATAAGAGCATTGTATTGAGGTTTAATTGCTTCCTGTACTTCACTGTCACTGATTTACCAATGAAGGACAATGAGTAATTTAATTATCAACAAATTGTTTTCTTGTATGCTTCGAAGCGACCAGACCAGCGAAACGTTCACTGGTCTCGACGCCCGCCCATGACAACATGGCGTTGGTTAAGGTGATATACACAACACCACATTGCGCTCGTCGCACTGAAACATAAAACCTAAGTCTCGTTACACCATTAATTTCACTAGCTACAAGGCCAATCAAATCGGAACACAGTAATGTTGGCAAATTACTGGTTGGCGGCGAAAATAGGCGCTGTTGTGGTACCTAACTAGACAGTCCTCGGCAACAGAAACCTATCACCAGATTTTGAGAAATGCTTTTTAAAATTATGTTATCGAATTAAAAAATACTCTAAATGGTTATTATTTTGTCATTATATAAAACAATACACGAACTTATACAGGATGGCGCAAAAGTAATCCTCCTATCAGAAAATGCTATAAATTTTGCCTTGATGTAAAAAAATTAAAAGACCAAATAAAAATAATCCACAAGAAGAATCAAAGTTTTTCATATTTTTTTTAAATTACAGCCAAAAAACATCGGAAGATTATTTTTGCGCCACCTTGTATACAAGGTATCTTCTTGTGGATTATTTTTATTTGGTCTTTTAATTTTTTTACAAGGCAAAATTTATAGCATTTTTTGATAGGAGGATTACTTTTGCGCCACCCTATAGTTAAAAAGACAAATACTAAAATTTGTTACACAGCACAGATACTTATATATAACACTGATTTTAATAACATTTGAATACACATTTCATAAATTAAAACATTCATATGCTTTTTAACTTTATCTTGAATGAAAGACAATTGTGTATATCTACTTGTAAGATGAATGACAAATGTATTTGATTTTACCCGAAGTGTGGATAGCTACCCATCCGTAGCAGTACTAGCTACCCTGTAGTTATTTATTAAATTATATAAATTATACATTTATACTATATTTGATTCTTACGAAGCAACAAAGAGACTACAGAGCGAAGAGCGAGAATAAATTATAAAGAAGCAAAGGTTCAAAGGAAGACACGGATAATAAAACCAGAGAATTTGTTGAATTTTTATAAAATTGAACGCTAACCAGAATACAGAAGCGTACAAAGTTACAAGTACTTCTTTAAACGAACAAAATACAGCGGGGATTGGTTCAAAACGTTTTTATGTTCCGGGTTGTGTTGTGCGCAATCTTAAGAGTCGTAATTCAACGTTCCCGGAGTTCAGTGAAGTAATTTAATTTCGTATAAGTGCACTGCAAAATGAAGTTTGTTTGAACGAAATGCCAAAGATTCGATGAGAGTGGTCGCCAGATAACTAGGTTAATAAAGTTTGGACGAGTGAATCCTTTCAGGGAATAATTTCTCTTGCTGTTAAGTAGTAATAATGAAATGTCAAGAGCTGAAGAAGGTAGAGTGAACGCATAGGGACAACATTTAAGAATAAAGAATTTGTCGAGAACCAAGACAGTTTATGCTCTGCAGCGGTTAGCTCCATATGACCTTCGTCTCAGTGAGGTAATGGCAGGTTTGAGCGTTGTTCCTATTGTACTAGAGCCTTCTCTCATATGGTCGATTATCCACCATTCTTTCCACGTGCGAGTTGGTTTATTTTAAATGTTCACGGATGCTGTTGTTCTTGTAACGTGCCAGTTTCCTCACAATGTTAACGCTCGAACCTCAGTCAACCTCATTGGATATCGAATCTGCATTTCTTTGTGATGTATAGCTAATACTACCTTCTTAAAAATTAAGCTATCAAGCTTTAAGAGGGGGTATCGAGTTAAAAAAGAACTCCGAACCGGTGTCGGTTCTACGAATCTTTCCAACTTGATCGCAGTTAGTATTATATTTCGCTGATCCTAATGGTCCTGTATTGAATTGACAACGATTCTTAGAAGTTATAAAGGTAAGCAACAACCTAAATATTCCTAAGAAAGGTCGTATGTAATTACTATTTTTGCTGTACGCGTCTTATGTTAGTTTTTATAATTTCACATATATAATATTGATGTTATAAACCATCTTAATGCGTATGTGATAAATGGTTCATATTCCTTGATCAGAGACAGAGAACGGAAAATTTTCCAATGTAGGAGATCGGTATTTAAGCATTATCACAAAATTAAATGCTAAACACAGATTCTAAATATTTCAGGAAAACTTACGTCTGTGTTGTTATTCCTGTGTCCACGTTACTTTTATTTTTTTTTTTACAGAAATCTATGTGTGTATTAAAGAAGGTGTATTAAAAATATGGTTTAAAGCATCTATTAAACATATTGAATGATAATAGCGTTTAAATGATTAATGACAAAACAATCTTGGGAATTTCATTTATCATGAACATTATATGTCCACACAGGTTTATTTTGTATAACAAACCGAGCAAGATTTTAACTGTATACCATGCCTTCCTATGTCTATCGGTTGATGATGATGCCTTCCTGTAAGTTAAGTACTAATTAATACGCAAGGTCACATTCATAACAGCCAATTTACGTCCCCACTGTTGGGACACAGGCCTAGGCCTACCCTCAACATGAGGGCGATTGGGCCATAGTCCGCACGCGGGCCATATGCGCATTGGTGACTTCACACATACCTTAGAATATATTCTAATTCATGTGCAGGTCTCCTCACGATGTTTTCTTTCACCGTTTGTATTTCGCTGTTGTTACTAAAGTTCACAAATGTACATAACTTAATTATTAAAGTCATCGGTATATGCCGGGATTCGAACCCGCGACCTTCGGAATGAAGGCCGCACGCTCTATTAGGCCAGCGAGCTACTCGACGAGCTAGCGAGGCCACATGATTATAAAATTGAGATAAAGGTGAACGCGAGTCCAGAATTATAATATTTACACTCTAAAACTTGGCGCCTGATTTTCAATTTTCATAAAAAATATTAGGTAAAGGACAATCACACGTCATCATCATCATCATCATCATACCGGGTGCGGATACTCTCGACCAACCTTGCGGGTGACCAATACTGCATCGCAATAAACGATATGCGACTACTGTACTGAACTTTAGATTATCGTGTGACGAAAACTTCATGCGGGCTCAGTTTCACTAATCTCTCTCGAATTTCCATTACTACCATTATGGGCTCCCATTTCCATTAAATTGCCGTTAATGAATAACATACTTCTTCATTTATCGCACGCTCTAAACAATTTAACTGGATCACGATAAGCAATTTCAAGTTGGAATAGTTGGAGACAATATCAATTACTCGACAAAATGAATGACTGTCACGTGGAATTAATGAGTATTTTAACCCTTTTTAATTGATGTATTTCCCGTAAGGTTTACGTCTAGATAGAATGACGCCTTTACCATATATCTACCACCATAATATAACAAACACATAATACCATGTTTTTTTCCGTTTTGTGTCATTACTAACAAGTTTTTTTTATTCACTGAAACGAGACGAAACGAGACGTTCGCCTGATGGTGTTACTCCTGTCCATAACAACGTGGCCCTAGTTACGACGATATATACTGCACCATATTGTGTTCGTCGCCTAAGACAAGATTTTGAGTCTCGTTGCCCCGGTAATTGGACTAGATGCAGCGCCTTTCAAACTGGAACACAGTAATGTTTACACACTACTGCATAGCGGCGGAAATAGACAGTGCAGTGCTACCTAAGACTTTTAAACTTGAAAAGAACACTTAATTGGCGAGTTATCCATACCTTCGTTGTTCCTATAAAAAACAACCATTGAATGTACTCGTACTTCATTTCTGTTTCTCAGAATATAATTTAACTTTTTTATGTACTAGAATGCTAGGAAACTTATAAAAAAAATAACAAAGAGTTAAGAAAAATTTACTTGTCTTTACATAAATACTTAAAAAAAACTTTTTTTTTATAAGGTTGGAAAATTTTAACGTAATTACGCAAAAGTAGGTAATTATTAAGTAAAATCACAACTTATTATTATCCGATTAAGGAAAACATCATGAGGAAAGCGACATGTTCGAAGAACAATAGCATTGATAAACATGTGACATCCACCAACCCGCATTTGGTCAGTTTGGTGTAGCCTTAACTCACTTTTAATAAAAGGACATGAGTCCCACAAGTGGGAAGCTTTTTAATCTTCCTTATTTAACAAGCATTCTAATCAGATATGCAATTCAATGAACGAATAAATCGTTTACACCATCTAAGAACATATACAGCATTTTAACTGTCTTACTTTGCAGAGGCTGATGGTGGATGAATTAGATGATAGTTGGGATTCTTCGGACCCGCCTGGCTATATACTGCTTCCATGTCTACTGCTGTAACAGCATAGTAGCGTTGCTGTTGTCAGTATATGAGATCCAGATTATTCTGAGCGAACAATATTATCTATACACAGCCTTTCTGTCATTTAACATTAGGAAAAATTGGTGTGAAGTGTTTGATTATTATGGAAAAAAATATCATGCTAATACTTGACGTTAAGAAACACCTAATAAAACGAACGTGAAAATACTTTAATTGAAGCAAACTACAATACATGAAGAAGTTATAAAACTGAATAAAAAATGTGAGCACCCCGCGCGTATGCGCACGTAAATCATTAATAAAAAACAGCTTAATTAAAAAGGGGTGGTTGTTCCCACCGCGGCTAAAAGAAATATAAATTTTTCGTAAAGACCCCATTTTAAATGTAAATTTATTATTTTAACCGATGGTAAAACATCTTCTCTAGATGAATTTTATTTAACAGTCTACTGAGTAAATTTCTTTGGATCTTCATTTGTGTTAAATTTGCATCGATTTCAAAAATAAATTGTTTATTCAATACAATAATGATTTGCTTCCTAAGGTTAAAATAAATTTTCCTTTTAATATTATTAATATTCCCACTATTGGGAATTGAAGGTATCTCTTATGAGAAGATTTTTATGACCATTTATTCACAACGGTGTAATCACATCTTCACAAAATCTATTGTAAATATCCCATGTTAAAAAAGTTGGTGTGTAACCAAATTATTGCTAAGAACATTTTCTGCCCAACTTTAGAAGCACGGAAATAATCAACTTAAATATATTTTAGAGTAAAAAAAGTGTAATACTTTTGCTCTGTGATTAACTTACAATTAAAACTATTAAACACTTTAATTAACTCCAATATTTGATCAGATTAAAACAAATTTGAAATATTCCTTAAAAGGTTTGTTTTCAAAATTTTTAAGGATATACGAGAGATGCACATGTTATCGATACCTTATTAATATATATACCCTAAGCTAATTGGTATAAACTACTTAATAACTAGTTTCCCCATAAACCTAAACGAATTTTTAGCTTCTTCGCTGCATAGATGATGATGGATGACAATATTCCATTAAAGGCCAACATCGAATTTATTCATATTTAGGGGCTGTATAAGATAACTTGTAATAGTCTCAGTTCTGACACACTATTAATAAATGATCTGTCATCTTACTTAAAGGGTCATTATAATCTCCAGTAAATCTGAGAATATAAAATGGTAAGACAGTACACGCGTGATAGAAACCTCTTCCGTTGATGTAATCTACTTTCACGGGTACAACGCCAAACCAAATCTGTTCATGTACCGCATTTTATAATCAATTCTGGTAACCCCATAAATTTTATAAAAGAAGGTATAGTTAAAAAATAAACCTATACAAGAGTATATCGCAACACTAAAGTAAATAGAGCAATAAAATAAAATTTATACGGACAGTTACAAACGAACCTTAAGATACGAACATGTCCGCAGAAACTTTTCAGTTCTTTTTTTTCTCATTTCACGAAGCAAAAGAGCGAGCTGGACGTTCACTTGATAGTGAGTGATACGTCTGCCAATAATAAAGTGGCAATACTTAGAGTGATATACACCGTGTCTCAGATTGTACTCCTACCTATAAACACAAGTTCAAAACGAATATGATTTGTGTTTTTTAATTAAAAAGGCTAGTGCTTGACTACGATCCCACTTGTTGTTAAGTGGTGATGTGGCAATGGTAAAGCGCTGTGCGCCTGGTGGTCCAGTGGTGAAAAGGAGATAGGAAGATTATATCATGTAATTGATGGACAACTCTCTGAAATTATCTCCAAAAATTTCAGTAGTGTTCGGTCTTTGTTTCTGAACACCGTTTAGTAAGTACCACTGCATCTCCTATTTCTCTTGCTAAAGACAGTGTAAGAGTAAAACATTACCACTTCCGGTTTGAAAAGTGTTGTAGCTAGTGAAATTACTGGGGTACGAAGGCTTAATATCTCATGTCTCAAGGCGACGAGCACAATTCGGTGCTTTTTATAACGGTCCTAAGGCCACAATGTTATGGGCAAGTGTATCACTTAACATCAGGTGAATGTCCCAAACCTCTCGTCGCTTTGTGGGAAAAAAAATTATATATTGTTCTATAATACCGCGAATTTTTGGATAAAATTACATCATCATTATCGAAATATGTTGAAGGCTGTGAACATAGGGCTCCTCAAATTGAGAATACTTCACGGGTACATAAACGAGTAAATTTTTACGTTTAATAAAATATCGAGAGATTTACTAATACAGATACATTAAGCACATAATTTATTGAAGGTTATTGTTATCGTATTTCAGAGCAGCAAGATTCAAAAGAATAAGACGACAAAAGCGGAACACAATGCCTTCAACCCATCCATCTTTGGATATCAACGTTATACTCGGAATCCGATGGGAGTTAGAAATCTCACGGGGAATTGTCTCGCGTCAGCCTTTAGCGACAGTAGAATCCTTCAAGGACATAAACGAAGATATATTGTACGTGAACATAATAGGTAACTATAAGTTATAAATTATTAAAGCTGTATATTGAATGCTGTCACACATATTTGCAATTATACATAAAAAGCTCAAGAGACTTATCAGTATAAAAACGTAGAGAAGGGAATATATTACATAAATTAACTTTTGTTACTTAAAACGACCTAATATTATTTCCAAAATCATTAAATAGAAATTAAATTATTTAAGAAACGTTATTGTTTCCGTTCTACAATAGCTTTTACGAAATAAAGTAAATCAATGGATTTAATTCATCGATTTATGTTAGAAAATTTTCAGTGATATTTACTACTAGTAACAGAATACTTTCGTCACTAAGCTATAAATAGTGATGCTAAAATAGATTAATAATGAATATTAGCTTTTATTTATCACACCATCGCGAATATTTGCGTATTTTATTTATACATATTAGATAAATATCTTAGACAACTTTACTGGAAAGGAAGATTCCATTCATTATATTGCTTTGACGTACGAAAACTATTTGAAAAAGTAAAATGTACTCATTGATATATTAACTAATAGATACGCTTTTAATAGAATTTTGATCATTGTTTTTTTTTTTATTCAACGAAACGACCATAAGAACGTGGCGCTGGTTAAGGATGGTATTCGTAGCACCACATTGCGCTCGTCGCCTTGAGACATGAGATGTTAAGTTCTCGTTACCACAGTAATATCACTAGCGCTTACAAAACGGAACACAGTAATTGCACACTACTGTTTAGGGGAAGAAATATGCACTGCTGTGGTACCTATGTAGACGGTCTCTGGCAACAGAGATGTACCACTAAAATCATATGTAGTACTCAATAAAAAAAAAAGATTTGTGTAAAATATAGTGCACATAGTAATAAGAAAAAAAATGTGATTAAAAAACTCTTAAGCCATCTATTCTCTATTAATTATGAGACAATTGAATAAAAAACAACTAAGCATACATACTTTTCTTGTGGTGGAGACATGATCCGTGGAGACGACACATACTCGCCGTTTGCCCCATGCGGGCGCTACCTCGCCCTGGTATCCATCAGCGCCAACAGACGGCGCCACCAAATCTTTACACCGCCATAATTCTCACTTACACTTCATTGATTTACCACGAGCTTTTTTTTTTGCACGATTACATCTTTAATAACTACACAGTTTCGAGTAGGACATTAGCTGTTTATATCAGACTACCTTCTACCTCACCCAGTTGATTATCCAACATCAAAAAATGACATCAATTTTCGTAAATGAAAGATCTATTCATTATGACAATAAATCAGAAATTTATTATATTTCTCCTATTATAATATAAGGATTCATTAATAAAAATTTGTGTCTAATATTAAATATTTAACGTGTTGAATAAAAAGCTCAATAAATTATTTTACAGGTTACGTTCCTATCAGTAAAGAAATTGCTTCACCGTTACAGATTTATTGCAAAACTTGCAAAATATAAAAAATCTAAATATGAAAACTTTTATCGAAGCAATTTTGAAATAAATTTATGCATCTATACAATATACTTAAACATAACTTTGTATATATATCGCATAGATAAAAGATAATAAATCATGCAGGTTTGGAAGGATTCCAAATGAAAATATTTTTAACAGAACGTCAGAACTGTTTTTAGTAAAAAAAAAATTATTCGCTAGTTTATGTGATTACTTAAAAAGTAAGTAAACTATAACAACGATTCAATAGCACTGAATGTAAGACGTAAGATAGAAACTTTGGAAGACATTTCGATACAAACTTACATCTAATGTACGATCCATCGATGGTAAAGTTTCGAGTATCTGTCCTAACAAACAAAGCATGAAACGTCATCCAAACAGGCTGCTCGAACCTCCTTTGATAAATTGATTCAACCAAAAAGTAGAGAGTAGCGCCAATACAAATGATTGTTACAGGCGTAAGAAAACAACGAGTGGCATTGATTAATAGCCATGACTACAGACTACAAATGTCGTTCATGAATGGTTGTAGTAGAAAATGATTATCGATTGTCGCCGCCGTCTCGCGCGTAAGTAGCCTAGCTACCACTTGCTATTGTCTAACGGGCTTCAGTCACTGAACTTCGGTCCGGTTCAGTGACTGAAACCCGTTTTGTAAAACCGTAAACAAATTGATCGACTAATCATTTTGTTATTGCTCGTATATAAAGGGTATATAAATACATAAATACACTCGTATATAAATACAAATAAATAAAGCGTTTCAGAGCGCTGAACATTCTACTGTAGATAAATGATACACCTGCTCATAAATGCTAGTGTGCTATTTAGAATGATCTCCACTTCATCATATTGTACTCTTCTTAAGACAAGGTTTTAACTCTCGTTATTTAAGTGATTTAGCTAGCCGCAGCGCCCTTCAAACCGGAACAGAATAATGTCGAACAGTTTAGAGGCAAAAATAGGATCTGCGGTGGTCATTTAAACCGTCTGCGACAACGAGAACCTGCCGCTCAAGTTAACGTTTTATAGCTGATTTAGTCTTTGAAATGTTTCAACAGCATAACAGTTTTAAGTAAAATTGAGATAAATATTTTGTCAACCTTTGTTACAAAATTTAAATCCGCAAAGGGGTTTATTAAAAAGTTTAATTAAAAAAAAAAAGTTAAATTGATTGTCGCGTCTGAAATATCAACCAGTATCCAGTTGACCTCTCACAATGACATTTGACATTCGATATAATTAAGTCGACTATAGAACAGGAACAGGCTGCTTTAATTGAAATTTATGGATAACGCAGACCAAGTTTATTACTTTAATCTCAGAGTAATTGTACAATATATATACCATTAAATATTAACACATCGCATGGCGCTGTACTATTGCTGGTATAATCGGATAGCCTCTGGAGAATGTCACAGAGGTTTTCATTAAAGTCGTAGAATAGTTACGTAAAGAAAATTTGTTAAAGCTCTTCTACAGGAGCAATGGCCCTGTGGTGTTGATTACGGTATTAACTTTTTCATATAACATTTATTATAAGAAACATCTCATAAATGATTTAGATTGGACAATAAGACGCAAGGCGAGCCACCACTCATATGATGTGGATATCCATAGTGTGCGAATGAGCTTGGCTACTCATTCTTCATGAGAACAGCAGGAAAGTGTAACAACTTAGGTCGTTGTTCTCGTCCAAAATATGACGTGGGTTACTTCAAGAAAAGAGTGAATAGGCTGTTATTAAATTTGTACACCTTATAACCACATCACATCAGCTCCTAACATCAGGTGGGATCGTGGTGAAGCGCTGCCCTTGTCAATATAAAAGAAATAAGATAAAATAATAATTGAAAGATAATAAATATCGATCGCAAGATAACACAGAAAGTAAAATCGTATTAGTAAGTTGTCGTTGTCTATTAACATTGATTTTCCAGGACAAGTCAGAACTCGCTGAATGAAACTTTAAAACCTTATTAAATTTAATTAGCTAAAGAAAATTACCCTTCCTTTTGCTTTAAGATTCGTGTTGAGTCCGCTTTTAAATAATTCAGTTTCATGTAATTTAGGTCTTCTAACTTCCAAACTATACCAAAGGATTGTAATTCAATTAATGAACAGTTTGTTTTCAAGATAATTCGTTATTTTACGTTTTCACGAAAAATTTTCATTAGTTTTCTATTGTTTGGACAGGGGACAAAGGATAACGAAATAAATTGGAAAAAGACGCAAACAAGAGATAAAAATAAGACTTTTAAAACTCTTTGTAATGAATTATTTATATGAATATATAAACCAAAGGACATGGGGAGTGTAAGGGATCCCGCACAACAATTCACGAGACCCAACCCAACCTCACCTGCTTGTGCTGCACCCTGCTAATCAGCAAACTAGGCTCTGGCTTCCACCAACCCGCATTAAGCCAGCGTGGTGGGTAATGGCGCAAACCCTCCGATATCCCCTACCCCATCTTTAGGCCTATATCCAGTAATGGCCGTCTATCAGCTGATGACAGTGGTGATGAAACCATGGGATGTTTTTGTTAATGTTATCTATCAAAAGACTAACCAGAACATAACGTAACTTTTCTACATGTTATTGAGACGAGTTTAGATGGTGGTTGGGTTTTTGGAAGCCGCTTTTCTAACTACTTTCCTCATTTTTAAAGTGTACCGTCGTATCAGCACTGCGATCTCCAATTAGTCATACTTATGAGAGTTAATTAATATATGGGAACCAGAAAATCACCGTTGCGATTGCATACAATGAAGATTAACATTACCGGTATTTTAATGATATTAGCCTTTCAAATTATTCATAAATGATAAATATAAGTATTGATAAAATAATGCTATATTTATATACATATATATAATGAAAATGGGTTTTCTTTGTAAGCCAATCATGTGAAAACAAGCTAACGTATTGTTATGCGAACATGACCATTCAAATGATTTATAGATGGCTATAGGCAATTTATTTTATGAATTTTACAGATCCTTTATCATTTTATTTCTAATTAACTTTTACTCATATACTTTCTCTTCTTTACAATATCCTACTTCATCCTTTGTACCCGCCTTATCTTAAAGAACGCTTTGAATTTCTCGATACCTCACACTCTCAATGTTTAAGATCATCCGAAAATTTTACCCTAAAAGTTCCAAAACATTACACCAAATTCATGGAGCAATCGTTTTCTGTTCAGGCTGTACGTCTATGGAATGCTTTACCTCTTACAATAAGATAGGCGCGGTCGCTGGAAGCTTTTAGGAACCTTGTCAGGAATCATTATCTTTCGCTTTAATTAATTATATATAATATTATAAAGTCACTTTAAGTATCTATGTAATGTGTATGTATGTATTAGTGGTTTTAACAATGTTATTATATTATGCATGTATATATATAATTTAAGTGCCCACACCAAATTTTCGGTTATTTTCAATATTTTCCATCCAAAGGTTGTCTGGAAGAGATCGCTTTTAGCGATAAGACCGCCCATTGCGCATTTATTGTTATATATATTCTTTCTATGACGTAACATTATTTGGTGTGCAATAAAGAATTTTCTATTCTATTCTATTCTATTCTAACTTTTATGAATATTTTTATTTCATGTTATTTATGCGTTTGCTACAGTAACGGTTACTATAAAAAGTCATTTGCGGTTGCGGTTACTCTCTAGGAACATTTCAGACAAATTTCAAATCTAATTTTAAATTAAGACGAGCAAAGCAGGCTGGGAACAGCTAGTTAGATTATATAAAAAAAATATTACAGACCAAAAACGGGAACAAATTGACAGTTTTTACGATAAATAAGAGAGTACGCCAATTATAAATGATCATAACTTTCTACAGAAAAAAATATTGTAACTTATTTACGATATGTTAAGGTAAATGTATTAAAATATGCATCCTGACAGAAAACAAAATATATCAATATCAGCTATGTCCGCCTATGTATAGATCTCCTCTTCCTTTCCCCATGCCTGCCGATCCCATTCTCAACCATCTTAACGGCAGATGTCCTCATCCTTTGGATGGTCTTCCTTTCCCGCTGGCGTTTGCGCGGGATTTCCACTCTAAAATACATTTCGCTTAATGACTAATCCAACCCAATATGTGTTTAGCCCATCTCCACATCTTTCTCTCAATCTCTTACACCACATCTCAAAAATTCGTAACCCCTCGGTCCACTCGTTCTCTCTTTTGTGAATAATCGTATTAACGAGTGCGAGTCTCTCCATTGCTCTCTGTGTGAAGATGAGTTATTTTGTTTTTTTTTTTTTGTACAATAACGTTTTAAACCAATTGGCGGTTCCTATAGTTTTTGACTACTCGTTGCTTTTGAATTTAATTACCTGCATAGCGTTAGATAGAATTTGCTCCACAATATTTTTTTTCCCAATAGTCGGTACTGTGAGCCATCACCATCAGGCGATAGACATCCACTACTGGAAATAGACCTCTTCCAAAGATCTCCACGTCGATCAGTCCCGCATTGCTCGCATCCAGTGGATTCCCGTTCTGCAAGTACCTGCTGCGATTTGTTAAGCAGCAACTTTGATAGCTGTCTACTCGGGACTCTCTTCTTTTAATGTGTCTCATGTTTTTTTTTCTCTCAGTCCTTGTAACTTGTTACTTGATAATTGAGCCATTTGCTTTGGCTACAGTCCTAGCTCCACAATGTTAAGAATCATTGTGAGAGTTTATCCATATTCCAGTTCAAAATTAATTCTGAATATCTGTCTTAAAATGGTCATTATTTAAAGTTTTTTTAATTGATTCAAAAAAAGGTAAGCCTCTTACGGTGATTCTTCCGCAGGTCTTGCAATATGCAATGAGTCCCTTGAGGCGACAAGGTAACGCAATCTGTGGCAGCAGAAGTGAATACTAAGCACCTGTAATGTATTCATTCGGGAAAAATCGTGGTCCTCCGTCAGCTACACGCCATGAATCTAATTAAACACAACAATATAATATCTTTGAATTTCAAGATTCTAATAACAAAGAAGGGAAGAATTTATGATATCACAACTCATAGGACCGCACGGTATATATTAGTTTATGACACAGAAATAAATAAATAAAAAATAAACTGCTTGTAAAAGTAACAACCTACTACAATCCTGAACTTTGATATTTACAACAATAATCATTAAAACATATATATTATATAAAAATTTCAAACACATACACAACAAATCTTTTTTGAATGGGATTGATTTATATAAGTAACAGTATCATTTATTAGCCAAGGGTTTTTTTATTAAAGGTCATAAAACAGAGGCATTGAAAGATTTATTTCTTAATGTGAAGTAATGAACAATCTAGAGGATGATTAGTGACTAGTTAAAATTCGGTGAAAGGTTCCACGAGTAGTAAATTATAGGAAAACAAAACTCTGTGTCTGAAAATTATTCACGGTTGCGAAGTCGCCGAAGATTGAATGAGGCCCTTGGCGCCAGAGATAATAAATTTTGCAATTGAAGCATTAAAATCTCGTTAGAACGTTACACCATTATAGACAGTACCCCTACACTTAGTAGTTAAATTTCCAGACCGACGACTCTGCGGTTAATGTAACGTAATGAAACAACCGTCAACTCAAGAGATGGATGCGTTGGCTGTCATTGCCAAAGCGCAACAAGTGAGTGCACACTCAACAGATCACAGGACCGATCCGCTAAACTAATTAATAACAGAATCAATGGCTAACCGCTCAGGGATGTAAACTTGTAAAGCAGTAACAAAAAGAGGTGTAAGGGGTTCCGACAACCAACCCAGGGAACCCCCGAACCAACCTCTCCTGCTCGTGGTACACCTTTGCTAATCAACAGAGGTTCTGGCTCCCACCAACCCGCATTGGGCCACCGTGACGGGAAATGGCCCAAATCCCCCCCATATGAACCTTTACAAACGTGGAGATCTTTGGTGGAGGCCTATGTCAAGCAGTGAACGTCTATCGGCTGATGTTGAAAACAATAACAAAAAACCAATCACAATTGTTCACATTTATTCACATACTTTTGAAACCACAGTATTCTGAACGAGCAAGTTTTACCATCTTTGATCTTGTTGGATAGTAAGCTTTCCTCTCATTGTATTACCGGCTATCCTCCTCATATTAATAATTTGCCAGCTTAATATAATTGTTGTGTTCTGGGACGTAAAAGCCTGAGGATAATGCGTAAGTATGGTAACTATCTTCGACCTCATTGTCACTTAACAACACTTGGCTCTTAAAAACTTAGAAAGCGACAAATAAAAGCGATACTGTTCTGATACTTTTATAAGTGTATTTTAGTTAACGGATAAGGCAACTATCTTCCGGTTTTTTTCTTCATATTATAGTCAATCATGGTGATGACCAGTGGCCTAATTATTCAATCATTGTTTATCTTCATTGGTGTAATAAGAACTCGATTTAAAAAGTTTTATGTGATGTTTTAAGATAAAATTATAAAATTACTAATTTTCAGTTAAGTCACGAAAACTTCTGAAAACAGTTACCGCTAAAGACTATATCAGAAATTTTGAAAATAAGAAACTAAGCTGTTATAACTTATATAAAATAAATCAATGTTTCATATGTTTACGAGATAAGATTAGACAAAGGGATTAATCTATAAGTAAAAACAAATGTTTTCGTGATTGGTCTTGAAAGTCTCTCCTTGGTAGAAGGTCCCAATAAAGAATGATGTCATTGTATAGACAATTCCATTGAGAATATCCGAAAACAATGGACAATGTTAAACCGTGTTTGCAGCATATCTAAACAAAAGTCCCTCAACGTATACTGAATATATTACTATAATCTCTTTACAAACCTCACGTGAAATTTTAAAATCTTTTTTACTGTACCCATCAGTAAATAACACTTCGTCTTTAAATTACAAGATATTATGACATTAAATCCCTATTGTTTTAAAAAATTATTTATGAATAGATTCTTCAGTGTTTACAGCAAAAATATAAACTTTATAAAGTTTAGGCTTTTCTTCTTCCTCCTGCCCTTTTCCCATTCTATGTGGGGTCGGCACAGTATGTACTTCTCTTCCACATCTCTCTATCAGCCGCCATATCTAAATTCACTTAAATTAAAAATTTTAATTAAATTAATTTTAATTCATTATTAATATTAAAAGTTTAGGCTTTTAATATTAATAAATATAAATGTTTTGTAGGAAGTCTTGGTACAATTAGAACGTATGTCCAAAATCTAAGATGTTAGAGTGAAATTGGAGGTCAACCATGATTTAAATTGTCTTGGCCACGCAATAAGTAAATTACGTTACTTTATTTACTTCCGCGAATGATGTCGACAGCCACTCGACGCGTGTCTAGATCTCAACGAGTCTTGAGTACCAATTGACGATATAAACTCTCGGAACAAGATTAATCAATAAAACCTTATTTGCAATCTATTGAAGATATATATGGCAAAGATGTGGCAACATTGTCGTGATTTTAAAGAGTGTTGAACAAAAATTGTTCTCCAATATCGATTAATGACTGATCTCCTAAAAAGTATGACCAGTCTGCTGATTATGTTTGTGTAACAAGTTGTTTAAATGTTCAAACGATTAGTTGGGTCACCGCGGGATATCGCCGCAAGGTCGGATTCGTTCATCGACCGAAGATCAACCGAGTATTTAAAAACACATCTATCACAATCTAAAAACAAGCAATCACACACACATACATACAATTCAAAACTACATAATGCGACAGCTCGTGGTAAATGTAACAAGCTTCTCACAGTCCAGTGACCAAACGACTTAAGAACTTTCTTAATTCGCTTACTTTGAAATAGGCATAAAGTTAAGTTGTAGTGATGCTATAATGATACCTTGAGATTATAATGCTCTAATCGTAAGAGTCTAAACTAGTCTGAATAGCATTAGTATTAAGAAAAAACCCAACGGTCTGGACTAATCGACCACAATCTTTCTTAATGGGGCTACAAACACGTATGACGTCGATGGGCACAAAAAAAATTGTAATAAATTTTAGCTTAGGTTTTAGTGATAGATTTAGATTTTCGCATATATAATACTTCAGTTTTTCAAATTTGTTTATCTAATAGGCGTGAAATTGAAAACAGTTTCAAATAAAGTATTACCAGATAGACTAACCCCAAAAGCACGGTAAGTCACAGGTTGCTTGAAGCTGGTCTATACTATGTTTTAGGAATTCAAGTTCACAATAAATTTTAAATATATATGTTAATGAAATGTCTTTAAGCACAAGCAGACAAGCTTAATTTAAATGACTAATAATCTTTTACAATGACCGACATCATTAATCTATCCACAAGACAAACCACATTTTTATCTTTACCACCGTCTTGAGATATTGTACAAGTCATAACTATTAACTTATATGTGGTAACTTTAGCTTTACCAAAACGCTATCAATTACTTATATTATTAAAATTCTCTGTTTAGATTTATTTAACACATAATAAATAATAGAAGACAAGAGTTACTATGGATTTCATAGTAATTAATTCATAGCGACTTTTATCGCTAATGTAATATAATAACTGCGTCACGGATATAATTTTTTTTTTGTAACATGTATTAATAAATATAAGGCAAGCAAAAAAAGCGAAACGTGTTTTTACAGCACATTATATATGTATGAGTCGTAATTTCACTGGGTATAGCAATCTACAAACTGGAACGCTGTAATATTTTCTCCCTATTCCAGCAAGGGTGGTGGTTATCGTGATGATTCTTATCTTGATGACCTTCGGTAAAAAAGTCGTTATGTGTGTAATTGAGGCATATCGGGCATATGACAGATCATGGGTACGACAGATTTTTGCTACTCGTTAAGACGCCACTGTATTAAATATTACAAACGAATGCTGCAAATATTCAGATTATTCAACATACTTATTTTTAATTATAAAGTGCTCATCAAACAAAAAATTTTACAAACGTATAAAGACATGAGAGATAATTTTAATTGAATATTTTTTATCACTCGATTATTCACTGTTAGTAACAAATCTAAAGGAATTTTCCAGCGCTGACATCAAGTATTTCTACCAGAGCATGAAGGCGGCTTACCTTGAATAATGCTTTGTTAAAAAAACAATGATAGGTACGTTTAAAACTATGTGAGAATTAAACAAGTGGAAATAAAAAAAAAACGATTAGAACAGAAATCAAAATCTACTGGATCTAACGAAACCGTTATCACGAAGATGAAGATTTGATTTTAAAACAATGTAAATTACAAACAATTGTCAACAGCTAAAAGAGAGACCTGGACTGATTTTAAGTTTTTCACTCCACCGCATAGGAGTTCTTCCAGTCATGACAATACATGTCCTGCCGATATTCTGTTTTGAATTCATTCGAAATGGATTAAACGATATCAGTTAGTTATTTTTCTTTCTAACATACCAAATAAAATAAAATAAAAAAAATTAAAAAAAAATACTATACCAAAACATTTTCTAACGAGTGGGCAATTCATCAAGTACTTCCACGGTGTATGTGGAGGTGGTTTTTTCTTCTTGCTCCTATGCGAGTGGAGGTGATGACACCGCTCAGGGGCCTTGCCGTGCTTGGTGAACATTCCGAGTACGCCCTGATACTTCCATAGAATGTCACATCACTGGCACCACTTTAATGGCTAAATACACGACACTTGATCACTAGTCGGTGACTTAAGCTGCCGACGACTCACTAGCACGAATCACTAATAATAACCACTAAATTAACATCATCCGCAGTCATCCCATCCAATGACTACACGGGCGTAGCCCCGCACAAACGTAACTGCAAAGAAAAGAAAATAAAAATAATGTAGTATAATGACACCCAAACCCCAAAAAATAAAACAGAAGCAAAAAGAAAATTGCACTAAAACTTAACGAGAGGCAGTGAAATAGAGATAGATAGATAGATAGATAGATAGATAGATAGATAGATAGATAGATAGAGATAGAGAGAGAGAGAGAGAGAGAGAGAGAGAGAGAGAGAGAGAGAGTAGAGTTATTGAATACCTCGAATGAAACTTGATCATTTGCGCCCCCGCTCTCTACATTAAGGAACGATACAAAATAAACGTTGCGGTTTTTGTCAAGTGCCGTTATAAAACGAAAGTGGAAGTCTGTGTCAATGTGTCATCGGTACGGATATTATCAGTCGTAATCTACATTCGTATATATTGCTATGTATCATACTTTGACAGCAAATTGAAACTGACAGACGGCTTAACTAAGGAACGTGTCATTAAGAGTAAAATTTCACTTCTCAACATTTTACTGGCGGCAGGTCCCTATTGCGAAAGACCGTCTAGGTGGATATCTTCGCGACGCCAATTTCCTTACAGTACGCTGTAACTATCGAAATTATCGATATTGAACTGACTTAACATCTTAAATCTCCAGGCGAAGAGCACAATAATTTGTAGTGTATCATCCTTACCAGCGCCATATAGTTATAGGCAGGTGTATACCTTACCAACAGCCACAGATAATAAAAATACCGCAAAGAGCTGTTAGAAAATATACTCGGTTTTCCTTCTTTTTTAGACGAATTCAATAAAGATTACATCGACAAGTATACTATTATTTCCAAGGTTTAAGTGCTAAACTAATTTGATAAAAAGATAACAGTTTTAAATGAACTAAAAGAAAAGATAACCGATCGAGATCTAGATGTTGTGTGTCATAACTTTTAAGCCATATAAAGGTATTACGGCATTATATGCTTTGTCTAGCAGTGGACCTCTAACGGCTGATGATGATGACTTTATTCATAGTCATACCATAAATACGAAAATATTTGTCGGTCTGTTACGAAAAGAAAATGTTTGTGTGATCAATGACTATGCCATAACATAAAGTAAAATATAACTTCACAGGACGTCTTATTTTTTATACGGTGATAAAAAGTAAGTTACACATTCGAGTAGTATCTTTTTAGGTGTGTTGATTGTAGATTCGTTTGGCCTTTCGCAGGTCGTTGTAGTAAATTATTCAAAAAAATTCACTTACGAGGGTTAGAATATTAATTGCCATTATATTTTTGTATCAATTTTGTATCAGTTCCTCTTTACACTATATATTTTTTTTCTAAAAAACATTATAAAGATCTACCTACGTTATTCTGTGTTGTGTTCTGTGTTTACTTTTCCATTTTATATATAAAGCAAAAAGCTTATGTAAAGGAAATCATAAAGAACAAAAAGGATATAGGGAACGTGATTAATCATCCGGTTTTCCTCAGTATCGACCGATGTACGTTCTGTTTCTTATAACGGCGTCAATGTTAGGGCTGAGTCTTGTGCGGCCGCGAGCTGGGATGACTCACTATGAACCAAACATGGAACTGGTACAGAGCACGACCCTTAGCCGTCACTTTACCTAAGAAATGAAACCGGACTAGTTTTATTAATTGCAGGAACATCGTTTTTGCACGAACAAACTCGTTTCATTCCACACGATATTGCTTAAGAGACACTACATTTAACTTCTCTGGTTTATCTGTGTTTCTTTATGTTAGTCAAAAAATGTGAAAATATATTCAACGAGAATAAGATTAACATATTTATGTACTATAAAAAATTTAAGACAATTATAAAATTAGAGTTAATAATAATGCTCAAAAATTATGTTTAATTAATAATTTATTACAGCTTTACATCTCTAAAACAATCACACACACGGGGTCATTGCATTTTAAGATATTTAAGTCGAGGTGCAAAGTATGCAGATGAGCTGTCACTCTTCCCGGAGATAAACACAAAGAGTTATTTGTAACAGTAATTGAATTTTTGACCCACATCTCGTACCACATGAAACAGGAACAGTTTATTTAGCCATTTTACAAGGGCCTAATATATCCTGAATATGGCAAGTTATGTATAAAATAGGCCACGAAAAAAATTATGAAACATAGATGTTCTTTTTTATAATAGATCAGTAGTGGACTTATAACCTCACACCGGAAAGAGCAGCGTTGGCAGACCCCCCACTGTGTGGACAGACGACATCAAAAAAATCGCTAGGAGCCACAGGGCCTTAAACAGCGCAAGACTGTGTTTTGTGGAATACATTACAGGAACACTATGTCCAACAGTGGACGTGCATCGGTTGGAATAATGAAAAAATCATGATAATAGATCAAGATATACATATTATATAAGACATAACAATTGGAACTTGGTAGCGTCTGACAAAAATCATTTTCTTATTATCTGATTCTTTTACGTGTTTAGTTTCGCAATATTCCGACGAAACTAACGGAAAAACTTTTCTTACAAAGTAAGGATTCTGGAAAAGAACAGATGTTGTGGCTGATATTCAAGCTCATCGTTTGTGTGAAACGGACCCTCGGACGAACAAAGAGGGGACTTTCGGGGGAGGAGGTGGTGGGGATGTTCATTCATCTGAAACGTGACGTCATGCACGGGGTCATGCCCTCTCTGATTATAGTTAGCAAAGCATAACCACAAAAACTCGTGTTGTAACGAAACTACTTTTCTCAAATCACGACAAAAAACAAATTTAACCCTTGATATTGTTCAATGGAAATATAATTTAGAGGGCCTCGTATTAGATGTATACCGTTATCGAGTCTCATACAAGTATGTAATGGAATTTTATTAATGCATTTATAATGTTACCGAAATGCATCTTTTGATCGTAAACAAAAAGATCCAGATCGCTTTGATCACATTGAGATGATGGAAAACAAACTATAAGCTCTCACGATTTACATACAGAAAATGAACCAAACAAATGATGAAATAAAATCTATATAAAGTATCATAACACGATGATAATATCAACACGAAACATTCTATGGTAAGCTGTATTGATTAAATAACTTTATACAAGGATTAATTTGTAGTGTTGGCTTTTACTAAAAGCAAAATTAAATATGCCTGTAGTGATACAAGCGTCGGTTGTACCGGTTTATACGGCAATAAAGTAGTGTGATAGTGTTTGTAGCGTAATGTTTTAGTGAGGGCGTATCGATTGAATTAATGAGATGTGGGCGCACGTGTGGTCCGCGTGTGGAATTGTGTATACGACTCTAAACGGCCGGGGTCCTCGTTTCAAGATCGCATTTATAGCCCCTTTGCAATTTAAAAACAATAGCGTTGCGAACGTTCGCCATGCGAGTTTTGGTATCGCCCATTGTCAGTATGAATTTACTAGACAATGAGAACATTCTTCACATGCGGCGGAGTAATAAAATCTAGACGTTGAAACATATCGGTCGATTACAGCCCGCGGATCGAGTGGTAGGATTTTTCCTTGACAAAGTGCTGATAGTATCGTCGTCCCTTTTAAACCCCGGGAGGATTTAGCGCTACAAGTAAATGGAGTCGTCAGGCAGAAACGCTTATGCGGAAGGTCTACATAGTTGTTATAGCGTGGCTGTTTTATTCATCTGGCCTTTATTAGATTCTAATTACGTGTCATGTAATTTTATCGATATTTCAAATATGCCCTTTAAATAATTTCAATGTTTTTTTTACAAAAAAAAAAAAGTATTTCTCTATCTGCTGATAACGCAGTAAGTTACGTTATGTATTGGTAACTTGTTTCTGTTTTATATAACCTTTCTCAACAAAAATTATTCTATTGATCAAAAGCACTAAACTATATATGCATTTATTCTTATAAGAAATCTTACCTTTTTTATATTCTACGAAGCGACGAAACGACCGAGAAGTGTTAGGAATAGATATGCCTGCTCATAACAACAGTTAGACGATATACACTACACCACATAGTGTTCTTCGCCTTGGGGTATTAAATGTTATATCTTATTACCCCAGTAATTTTACTAGCTACAGCACGCTTGAAACTGAAACACTAATGTTTGCACGCTAATGTTGAGGGTCATATATATGAGCTGCGGGTAGGGTACCAGTGACTTATATAATTTAACAATACGTAATCGATGAATAGTATAAAAGTTGACTTAAAAGGTAACATAACCGAGATAATAACAACAAACAACAAAATATTATAGGTGTCGAAAAAGCCTACACGTAGGCAGAAATGGCTGCCATTCAAACACGTCATTACAATACTGCGATAACAGATGATTAAGTAGTTACAGTGCGATGACGAAGGAGGCTTGCCGCGATAGCGTGAGGTCAAACATCCAATAAAATATTATCGGTTCAGAGTAACGCCAATGTACCTACCATTTGTCGATTACGATTTGCTTAAAGTACACAATAATCTTCCATAAAAAATTTTTTCAACGCCGACCGTCCCTGACGTTTAAGCCTCATGTTTTGGATTCGGCCAATGCATATTATGTACTCACACGTGTTAATTACTAGTCACCAATACTACTTTAGTTTTAGTTTGTCAGATTTTTTTAAAAATTCACATGAAACACAACATATTCTGATCACATCCTGTTACTTTGACGAAATCGTCTCATCACAGTCTCAACTAAAGGACGTGTACTGTTGGACATGAAATCGCCTGATAAGCATTAAGACGTAAAATCGGCACAAATAATTTCATTAGCGCCGTTAATCGAGATCGAATAAAGATTACACGAAATTTGAAACGGAAATAAACAACTGGCAGCTTTTATTACGAATAATTATATTTTTTTATACCACAAAGCGACGAGACGAGCGGAACGTTCACTTGATGATAAGTGATGTGCCCGCCCTTAAAAATTTGGCGCTAGTTAACACATTATACACAGCACCACATTACGCTCGTCGCCTTAAGACTTAAGATGTTAGGTCTCTGTATCCCAGTCATTTCAAACCTCCCTTTCAACCGAAACACTGTGATGTTTGCACTGTACTGTTTGGCGGCAGAAATAGGGGCTGCAATAGTACCTACCTAGACTGTAACAATAAATAGTTGAAAGCCGTAATAAAGTTTGTTTCATCTTCAACCTATTCAAAATTGGGAATATCGAAACAAATTTTCTATTTCGCACTTAAAATTAAGAAAGCGTTAACGTTCAAAATAATATGATGAAGAAAAGCTTTGATAATATTCCATTGCGGCTTTATACTTACAATTCGTAGCTGAAAAGTTTAAAGGTAACATAGTCAGGTCTCGCTTAGCAATAATTGCTATTCCGGACAGGGCGTCTTCGAGTGCAGACGAGGTTGTTCACCCAAAGGAATTAATGGCATGTCTCACTAATGCTTTTGTTGTGCTTAATCATTGATTTCCTTCGAGGCACCTAAATAACATTATTCAATGGACGTTTGTAACGGATACTTAAAAAAATCTCAATTTCACATTCACGAAAATTGAAAAGACATTTTTCAAAACAAATCCTTAACGAATTAACGGAAACAAATCTTTAAAAGTAATTTATATTAAAAAATAAAAGGTTTATTTAAAATTTATATGGTAAGTGATGTGTTCTATCCAAATCCAATCAACGAAAATATTCTTACTGTGACAAAGGGAGATGTGGTAGTGAGTACAAATGCCTTTTTAATATTGTATAGATGAGTGCTTGTCTGTGTAAGAGGTGTAAGGATTCCCGCACAACAACTCACTGGATCGAAGCCAACCTCACCTGCTCGTGGTGCACCCTGCTAATCAACAAACGGAGCTCTGACTCCCACCAACCCCGCATTGCGCTAGTGCGGAAATGGCCCAAATCCCCCCATATTAATCCCTACCCGATGGTGTGGAATCTTTAGGGGAGGCCTGTATCCATCAGTGGACGTCTACCGGCCGATGATAATGAGCGCTTGACTACGATCCCACCTGATAGTTAGTACCGATGTTATCTAGATGGTAAAGCGCACTAGTCTAGAAGTCTATTCACTCTTCTCTTGAAGACTGCTACGTCATAACAGGACGGAAACACTGACGCCGGCAAACTGATTCAATCGTTCGCTGTTCGCTTTATGAAGAACGAGGAATACTGACAGTGACGGGATGAATGTTTGCCGTGTGTCTATACGTCCGATAGTAAAATAACCCGAAATACTATAATAATAAGTTATCTGTTAACACCGATACATTGCAATCAGTAGTAATGCATAATAGTAAAAGCATTAAACATTAAAAGATTACTACAAATGATGTTCCATGTTGAACATTTTCGTGTGATAACATATTAAACATGGCTGGGGGTCCAGCCTGGATTTTAAAACCGTAAATTTTACCTTTACCGATATTTCACTACGAAAACGAAGCGCTACAGAAATCACATTCCATTTTTAAATCGACCTTGACAAAAAAAATTTATGCGTTGGAAACAACAAATGAAATGATGACATTTTTTTGTTCATAACAGAGACGCATATGAAGCACGTGCTTAAAATTTGTATATGTATGTGTTTCAGCGTGTGTATGTGATAAGCGCGCCTGTAGTAGTAATTGCGTATCTGAGGAGTCGGCAGGAGGGAGGCGAGAGAGGGCGGGCCGTCGCACGCGAACTGATAATAATTATTAGTCTGAGGCAATTAAGAGGCGCCAGATATACGCCATAGATGAGATAGCGGTAGACTTACGATGGAATAGAGGCCGACCGGCTGCTCGCCCACAAACCTTGCGCACCGACTTAAAAAAAATGCGACGAACACGACGTAGTATTTTGCATTAAATTAGATATTTAAATAGTTTATTTCTTTAAAGTTTACTAGCTTAATAGAATCTATTTAAAAAAATAACTTTATTGCATACAAAAGGCTCGCTTAACGCCTGTAGGCATTCTTTACAAGCAAAGCAACATTTGGTAAAATCAAATGTAACAGATGATCTACCGGAAGATGAATATATATAAAATATGCATAATAAAATATTAAATAAAAATAATTGTATAATACATAATAATAGTGTACAAATTACATATAATGATAACAAAGACTAGAGATCTATTAATGTATCACACATCGACTTTATGGAATCGACAAGAACGAAATTCTTTTCAGTTTTTTACCACGATTTTCATGTTAAAATAGAGTATTATAGAATATCTTGAAATACTAAATATTTAGCATGGTCAAGATGATTGTAGAATATTTTCTATCCTCTCTGTTAGAATATGATACATCGAAAACTTATAATTATTCTCTTCTCTTAAATTTACGAGTTCTTTCCGTTTCTTCGTCTTTAACGTGAAGACTGTCAAATGCTTTGAAATGAATGTTATTTAGAAATTGCATATATTGAATTTGTTACATTTCCTGTACTTAACGAGCTCTTTATTAGTCGACATTAATTTGTTTTTGTTTATAACACGTCGCATTATCAACATTGTGTAGTCTGAGAAGCGGCTCTGTGATAAGTAGTGTTTCACGAGTTAGTAAACAATTTTCTTGAAGTGGAAAATTTACTACCAGCCATTGTTAAGAGTTCGCGTGACGGCTTACATTACAGCGTACATTCGTATTAACCATCACTATAGGCATATCATCATGAAACGTTTTTCTGTATCATTATAGAGAAAATTTGTGTCAACGCATCAAGCTCCGCCAATAACACGGGAAAGTTTTCGAGCGCAAACGTCATAGACATTGATTAGATGTCATTATAATAAAATATATTTATATTTTTATTCACGAGGCGTCGTGACGAGCGAAACGTTCACCTGATGGTAAGTGATACGCCTAGCCATAACAACGTGTCGCCAGTTAGGATAATATATATTGCACCACATTATATGCACGCCGCCTTGAAACATGAGATGTTTAGTCACAGTACACTTGTCTCATCGTTTCGTACAATAAAAAAAAAAATAATAAAATGTTATTTTGACATGACAGACATTTTAATTTTGTTTAATTGTCTGACAAGGACAAATCTTTTCATCTTTTGATATTTGTGCGAGGAAATTCAAGGTGACGCTCATTTTCTGATCGGATGAATTCTTATTGATTATGTTCTATGTAAAGGGAATCAACAATATTCCTGATTGAGTCTCCGTCCTTTCCCAAATCATTATTAAACCTTATTGATATGAAAATCTGATGAATGAAATCGTTTGATTCCCGCTGGCGTACAATTTGCACAAATACTGTACGGATAAAACTAATCTCGTCCATTATTATATTATATATTCAACTCAAACGTTTCCTTCATTTTTCGATTACAGACATCTTTACAATCTTGATATATAATATATGTATGAATATCGTAGTTCAGTGATAATTTTTTGTAGTTTTATGATTTCCGTTGTAGAATACTAGTTTTCATAGACTTGTTCCACACGGCATTACAATAACAAGTTTTCACGTGATACAACAAAACACTGAAGGACATATAAACAAATTCTCTTCTTGCTTATACTAGAATTAACTCATTATATATTTTAACAAGATGATTGTAAAATAAGATTTTGTAAGTTTTAAATAATATTCAAAGAACAATACTATGACTGCGGACAGCGTAGGACCGATCGATGTGGAGATCTTTGGGGGATGCCTGTCTAGCAGAGGAATTCTATCTGATTGCGATGTTACTATCACAGTTGTAATTATGTCTCGAAACATTTAAATTAAACTTTTCGTGAATTAAGTATATAGGTAACATATAAGAACATAGAACATGCGTTATAGTGATTGCGGCAAAACGCGATACACCTACACACGGTCGCGACCGTATCAGTATGTCGTTCAACGCTACTCCGGCGTTTGGAAGCAGTCGCGATAACGTGAATAAACATTGTAAAAATGCCAAAATACAAGATAACACACACAATTAATGGACGTTTAATGCTAGCTGAAACTTTTTTTTTCAGCTATAAACCATGACATATATTATTTAGTAAAAAGTTACAAACTTAAAATATTAAAGCGAAAATGAAATGTCCATTACAAGTTACAACATTACTGTGTCATTTCAGTGATGGTATATACTATTACCAAAACCCATCTAGGCACCACCACATTAGCCATTTCTACTGCCAAGCAGTAGACATAAAACATTTCTATATTCCTGTTTGAAGAACGCTACTGCTAAAGAAATAACCAGTGTTTATCATCGCAACTGGCACCACATTATAAAGGGCAAAAGTAAATAACCATCATGATCATCTTGCTCGTCTTATCTATACGACAGACAAAATGCAAAAAAAAAAATTGTTTATGTAATATTATGTCATTTCCGAAGGGTTATTTACATGAGCGTCCATTCATACAAAAGCTGAGCAATATCGCTGAGAACTGTGACCTCTTAGGGAAGTAGGGTCTGTAGTGTCCAGACATGTCACACGTACAACGACGAGCGCTTCCACCGGTTATGTATACATGCAAATATATATATGTGTGTGCGTGTGTGTGTGGATGGTGTGTAGCGCTGAATGTAATACATATAATGTTGATAAATCGCGGAATATAATGCACTAGGTTAGAACGATGCTGTTCGGGTTAATTTCTTATATAAATTAACTAGCTGTATCCCCTCGCTTTGCTGGCTGTAATCTAAAATTAGACTTGAAATTTGTCTGAAATATTCCTTGAGAGCAACCGCAACCGCAAGTGACTTTTTATAATAACGATATAAATAATAAGAAATGAAAATGTTTATAAAAGTTAATTAGAAATAAAATGATGAAGGATCTATGAAATTCAATAGATCATTCCGCGACGAATCACAATGTTCTCACGTCGATACGTCCACCGGTTTTCACGTGATTGGCGAACAAAGAAAACCCATTTTCATTATATATATTGATATACAATGGGTATGCAAGTTAAATTAATTAAAGCCACATATATCTATATATTAATACGAAGAAATACTTTGTTACAATTTTGAAGTAAATTACGTTAGCGGTGAAATATGGGATTTAACACATGTATAAAATGCATGCGGAATAAAGTAGCAAAAAGGAAAGTTAATACAGTACTTTAATTTAATAAAAAAATATTCATGTTCATATATGTTATTATAAAAAAAAAATGCGTACATATCAACATTAAAATTTCCTGTATGTGTAGTCGTACACAATTTGATACGGCAGTAAAATTAAAAATTTATAGACATTAACAGTATACAGATTATTATATTTTAATATACGTTTTTACCTGAAATTTATTGTAAATACTAATTGTTTTTGAGTCCCAAAAATTACAATATATTCTCGTACATCTGATCATAACAAATTAATAATACTGAAGCTATCTGTTAGTTTAACAAACTCACGATATAAATTCTATAAAAAAAAGATTATATTTTGTAGTGAAAAAAGATAATAACCTTATGTTTGCGTAATGTAAGATTTTGATGATAAATATGTACAGAAAATTGATTTGGAAGGAAGTTCAACCACCTAACATAAACATCTAATGTCCCCTTGCTTTACTTTCACTAAAAATTATTACTAAAACGGAAGTTTCTGTAGTCTACTTCACAGGCATGAGGAGGGGTCCAGGTAAGCGACAAATACCTGAGAAAAACAATCTAATGGATTTTCGGGGAAATTCGGTGAAACAAGTATTTTAAATGTAATAAACTGATCTACTATACTATATTGAGATTTTTAGTAATTATAATAACACTACTAGATTAGTGTCTACAGCTAAAGTAGCGACAGTTCGTGAATAATTAAAACATTTACTTAGACAAGAATTGTTATGTTTAGTAATTAACAAAATTATTCAATACTCAAACGCTTCTCCGGTTGATCTAAAAAAAAAATCACCTAGTTTTCTATCTGCCAATGATGTTATTATATTAAAACAAACATAATAATAAAGATGTAAAGAAACTATTACTGTGAAAATTTCAACTTTCACAGTTAATTTTTCTCACAACACTTAGCAAAGTCAAGCTTGCTTAGGCTATGTGGGACTCATACGCTGGACAGCTGGAAGACGACAATTCTGTTATGGCCAGGGATTTACAATATCAGCTAAGCAGACGAGTTCAAAATAACCCTACCATCAACTAAATTCTATGTGTGGCTCTAGAAATGAACCAAAGCCTTACATGTAACAATGTAAGCGCTTAACCACTCCGCCACGAAGGCAGTTAATTTAACATGGATCATAACGTTGGTATAATTTTTCATAAGTAATGACTTGATCTGTCAAGTCCTATTTAACAGATATTTCTCTCACAGCTGTGCGGGAAATATCTGCTCTTTGAAGTAATATTAAAGTTAGGTAAGTTATTAAGATACGTCGCCTCCGTGTCTATTTCACTGCCTTAAACTACATAAACTAGGAAATGATACACCATCGAATTGCTGTAAAATTACAATAGGAGTGTATATAGTATACATTATATATTATTAGTACGAATAGAATAAGTTACGATTTTAAGGTTAAAAAGTTATACTGAGAACTAAAATTTATTATAGATAACTTTATCGCCTTATTTGAATTGATTATCGCCTTTTTTTCTTCGCATTATCCCCTTTGTTTCTAAATATTAGTAAGATTAATTTCATTATTAATACGTATATATAGAAAATCTTTTAGTATATATAAAAAAAATAAGCAATGTTTTTAAAAATTCGTTATCAATGTCCGTACTAATAAATCATGTATAGCTATTCAAAATGTACGTATTTTTTTGTTGTTAGAGAATCTACATTTTAACTAGAATTCAGAAACTTTCATGTTTTCAAATTACACGTAAAAATTTTATGTTCTCACAACACTAAATAATTTTTTCTATTAAAAAAATTCGAAATTGATGTTATTCTTCACTTGCATATTGAATATTTTAACCATCGTTGTTTTGACGAAACGAGTTTTGGTAACGACTAACTTCTAGTTAAATTCTAGAGGATGAACAATTCTATCTCAAATGAATTTTGTTTATGGAAGGTCATTTGCAAGTCGAATTCTAACCATTATCAGTAAGAGGATGTCAGATAAACTGAAACTTATAATTTCTTCATTAAATATTTTTACGATTTATACAAGCACAATTAATTGTCATTTACTTCACAACGCACTTTCTCTTAATAAAAACTTAAAAGGTCTGTTTTTTGCCTGTAAGTGTAATAATATTTTTTTTTAAACTATATTACTTCTGTGCTTTTTATGTATCGGTTATTGTTGTAGAGCAATAGTGTGCAGACTTTTTTGTTTCTATTTAAATGGCGTGTGTAACTAGCGAAGAGCACTTTTTATGACTACATTGTTCTCTGCACATGTAATCGTTTTATTGTATAATATATAAAAAAATAATATTTCAGTAATATTTGTCAAATATCGTTTATTTACGTCTTTGTGAACTTGAATGGAGGCTTAATACAAACTTTCTTTTCAAAGAGGCGGAGAAATATACAAAAAATATATTTATTCAAATGTAATTTGAACATGTAAGGGTCTTATTTTCTTCGTTACAACTATATTTTATTTTAAACTGATAAAGATGTGAAACTTAAAATTATAATCTGGGCAATAAAAGAATGCGAATAATGGCTTCATCAACCATTTCTGTTATCTTCGCGCTGTCTGCCGTCTAAACCCATGTCATAGTAAAGTCTCGAACAATAACATAATACTACTGTACGTACGTTAGTGTTTATGCACAAAAGTATTATATATAGTTCCAAATATTATTGACTGTCTCATTTATAAAAACTGCTAAAAACAAAAATATGCTTACAATATAGTTTAATTAAAATTTCCAACAGAAATAAAATTTTGTGAGTTGATTACTTATTATTTTTTAAGACAAAGTATTTTTTTAATGCACAACGCAGCGAGTTTTTGGCCAGTCGCTTAAAAAGTTAGGCGTCATATGTAAAGATATTAAAAAAAAGAAGTACGGAATTCCTCCCCATAATAGTATGTGAAAAAATAGCAAATTTATTATTAGTTAGTTCCTATTGGTCAAAAGATCAGATACATTTCTTGATATCGATATGTTTAAAGTAAATAAACAGATATTATTTGTAAAGTTTTTGTTAGTACTTTAGAAGAAAGATTAGTTACCTCCGTGACGCTGTGTCCATTTGTATAAATGAGAGCTTTTTAAGAGAATAGTTCTCGTTTTAACCATCTATAACCTCTGATGGACGACCATACGATAATAAGTTTATCTTTTACAAAAAAATTATTCCTTGTAGTTTATATATTCTCAACATGACCTTAGTAATACAGCTAAAGGCAAATCCGATAATTGGATTAGGGTTTAATTTTCATAAAGAATCTCGTTACACTGAAAACCGAGTTTTAATCTCAAAAGCTTGTTGTTCACTTGATGTTATTTTGGGAACATTTAAAATTAATTTTTAATAAACAATATTTACTTACTACAATACTTCTAAAAGTTATGTTTTTAAATAAGACAAGAAGAATAACACTAGAATATTATAACCTAAAAATCATACTTCTTTGTTTGTAATAAAAGAAATTTGATTTAATGAATTATTTAAATTTTGTACCAATATTTTATGGAATTTTGAGGTAAATAATACATTTTATTTAACGCAACTATATTTACAATTTGTTCACATTGCAATAAATTCTAAATCCGCATCGCGGCAGCAAACTACTATATGTCTTTTGAATCATTTGAATATTTCTCAAGGTTCTAGATACATTCGCTTAATTGTGTTTATTAATTTTTGCATAATATTCTCATCCTATATCACTGTCAATCTTACGCGTACGAATAACTTTAATAACTGTGACATTTCGTCATTCGGCTACAGCATTGTGCATTAGAGAAACAGTATAGATTCCTCACTGCTGACTAGTAAAACTTTAGTCGTATATAAGATAGGTACACGTAATAAAACGGTCGCCTATACAAGAGAACTAACTACGTACATACGGGCTGTACACATGTAGATGTAAACTCATGTTTGTGTTCGCCTAACGCGTGCACCCGGTCATCAGCATAACGTCCAATTTCGTTTACACTTTACCACTTATTTACAATTTAGTTGCGATAAACACACGGGGCATATTGGATAATCAACAGGTTGGTGAAGAACGATTCGTTCCATAAATTTCTGGATAATAAGTCGTTAATCAGCTAGTGTCATACTTACAGATAACGTTCAACTGATGAGGTTAACAACACAAATGTTATCCGTTAACAGAAACACAAGAGATGTGCTGCAGGCGTTGCACACCGGGGCCGTTAACCCGGAGGTTAACATCGGCGGGCTGCGTTTCGAAAAGTTTGCGTCGGAGCCGTTTAGTGTATATTCAGAAATAGACCGACTATGTGTCGGACACGGGCAACTGAGCATGTAGCGTCGCTCGCTGACGCTGACGCGCGTCGCGACTCGATGCAAACGGCGTACAATGAGTGCTGGCTTCGGATTGTAGCAAAAATGCGTTGAAAAGTTTCCAATGCTCAAAGTTGGGATCGCGAGTTTGGCTCGACGCGGCGACAGCGCGACAGCACCGCGACGATCGGAACTCGACTGGCGGCCGACCGCGCTCCGCGCCGCCTCGCAGGAACACGCACACCAGCGCGCGCGCGCACACATGCACCGCAACACTTCACGTACACCACAAACGCACACGCGCGCCGCACAAACATGCAACATCAAACTGATAAACAGCTTAAAACACAACACCGCGATGCAACTGCACTTATAAACACACCCCACTGTCCTGATATAGCCACGCGGCTAAGTGTTGGACGCAGTATAGATTGCTGCAGCGATATCGATGGCTGTACTGTTGTATATAAATCCACCGACGCTGTAAAATAACGAACTTGAGGCGATTTAACCTATGACCAGGTTAAAAGTTACAACACGAGATAAGAACTTGGCAAAAGGAATTTTCCTTGTACATTATGAATGTAGTCGGTCACAACTACTGTTATCTTTAATGAATGTTTATTTACTTAACTTAATGTTTTTTTTTTTATTCAAAACAAAACTGTTAAGGAAAACAGCAGCGAGAAGAATAGACATTTATCAAATCAACAATTATTTCTACAATTTAGGAAAAGATTTATTAATTATTTTTATTAAACTAAATCTATATAAGTGACAATAAAAGTAGGCTAATATGTGTATAATTAAAAAGCAAAGCGTTTTATCCAACTTGATTCAAGTTGCTACCGAATAAAGCTGCAGCATTTCATCCTTTGTACTGATCAATCAATCTGTAACCAGCTTAAAAGCTAATCACATATTTTGAAACAAAACAAATGTAAAATAACAGGACAACGATCGACTGGATACATTTATAGACTAGTTGCTTAATTAACCATTACATCAAACACATTTTTCATAATTTCCAATATTCAGAATTGCGTAGTGTCTCTAATCAATCGAATTAAAAATTAGATAATCCTTAGACAAACCTAGATCACCTTCAAGATTTTGCCCAAAAGATAGAAGTCTTATAACCACAATTGGCACGAGACGTTAGCCAATGTAATGACAGCTGAGGCGCGGTAAGATCCTTACAAGGACCGAGGAAGATGGCGGATGCGGGTAGCGCAGGACCGATCGGTGTGAAGATCGATGGTTCATACCCATCAGTGGGCGTACATTGGTATGATGACGTTGATGTACTTTACATGATAAATATTTGCGATAAATTTTATTACTTTGATTCGTTTAAAGGAATCGAACAAACGACATTAAAAGAATCATGCCTTATTAACTATAAACCATATAAAATAAACATTAAATACTTTTTGTAGATACATATGCAATAGTTGAAGGTTAAATTGTAATATGTTATTAGATAATATTGTATATATCTTTAGAGATCGGATATCAAGCAGACTTCGCAAACGGTGCTATCGAGACGGCATGCGAACTGAACTATAATGCATGATCGTACCACGCAATACGCATTAATGTCCATGCACGAGGACATACATCAAGGATGTATAAAAAATAGCAATTTTGTATGTACGTTTTCTTATCGTTTTAATGTTCCTAAAAAAAAAAAAGCAATTGTATCTTTCCCTTATACAGTTATTAGTTTCAAATGAGAAACGCGTACAAAATCAAAATTTGTATTGTATTTAATTATGTATTAGTTACGAGTATAAGTTACATTTATTAAATATTATTTACATAGACTAGGAGTATTAAAATTATTAATTAATTAAACGTAAACTCTCAAAGAAACCGTATCCACGGATGAGGGTTAAATTAATGTTAAGAACAGTTCTTCATTAGTGAAATTAACCGAACACAGTAATCATTATTAATGAAGATATGAAATATTCTGGGTTACTTACATGTGGTACCCAATTTTCGGACACGGAAATTACCTGTAATAATTAAAGGAATAAAAATAATTTAGTTCTCATTAATACAAATACATTACTAGTATCGCCGAAAACTATAACTGTGAATGTAAATTGACATATAATGCAATTGTCAAATAAAAAAAAAATTGTGATGCAAATAATATAATAGTACACTGATAAAGCTACCATCAGCATCTTTATTTCAGCTTGTCGTCGAAGACCGTAATGTAGGAGCGACTGAAAATCGAGCCGTATTTACTTACTGTACTTGCCGTCAGTATGCACACATTACTACTTTGCAGGTTAGATAATAGAAACTTAGAATTCAATGCCACAGTCAGCTACACGAATGCGTGTTGCACCTAGCTAAAAAAAAAGTATATGAGTTTTAAAGTTTTCTCCAATTTTCCGCTCAATTTAAAGATGGCTAATGATGATGATCATTTACCATCCAACACGTCCCTTTGTTTAGATTAATAAATACGACCATATAAAAAAAAACTATAATATGATAACTACTGGTCGTAGGTTTCTACTGCCGGAGACCCGTCTTGGTAGACCACCACAGCTCCTATTTCTGCCGCCAAACATTACTCTGTACCGATATGAAGGCAGTTGTGACTAATGAAATTACCCGAGTAAAGGAACTGAAAATCATTTGCTTTAAATCCACAAGCAAAATGTGGTGCAGATGATTTATGGCATATGGTCGCATAAGGTATAGTATGGTGATGATGGTATGGCAGGTGATAGCACTTACCATCAGGTTGCACTCACCTCGACCCTTTGACGACTAAATAAAGTATTTTAATATTATCGCAACAGTGAATACAGAATAACATAATGGTACTTACAAAAATACTGATACACTATTGTATTGTCAAGTCTATGGGCATTCAACAACAGTTATTCCTTTGTTGTTTTGTGATACAAGTACACTCCACTAAAAACCATATTTTTACTGAATGATACTAACTTTATCTCGATACAGTTTAGAAATCTATATATATATATAATGAAAATGTGCTTCCTTTGTTCGCCAAGCATGTGAAAACTGGTGAACGTATCGACATGTGAACATGAGCATTCGACGCGGAATGATTTGTAGACGGTTATAGCCTGTTTTTTTTTTATTTCATAGATCCTTCATAAATCTATTTCTAACTAATTTTTAGAAACATTTTCATTACGTATTATTTATGCGGTTGCTATAGTAACGGTTCCTATAGAATGTCATTTGTGGTCTATATTTATATTATTTCCGACGGGGAACAACTAGTTATATTGTTAGCTAATCCAAAAACAAAAAAAGGGTAGTCGCATGGCGAGTCGGCCATCCTTAGTTGTGGACATCTCCCTTTGTGAACAAAGACGTTCAACTCTTTGTTCTTTATAAGAACAGCAAAGAAGTGGTACAACTTGTCGGCAGCTGTGTTTTCGTCCAAATATGACGTCAGTGTTTTCAAAAAAAGGGGTTATTAGGCTGTTAATAGGTTGGTGCGCCTTACCACCACAGACGAACATACCACTTAACATCAGGTGGGACCGTGATAAAGCGCTAATCTTTTCGATAAAAAAAGTAACTTTTTATGGTTTTGATGTAAAATTAAAAATAATACCAATAGACTTTAAACATTTACAAAAAAAAAATAGCAATAACACAAGTAATGTTTTTGTGGTTGGAAAAAACAAAAAATGTTATAAATCTTCCGCGATGACGGCTCCTGAATGAGTGACGTAAGTTATTACACTTTCCAAGCATTTTCTAGGTCTTTTTAATACTAATATATTTATTTAATACCACATGGCTACCTATATTACTTAGAATATTCATTATTAAGCTAATAGTGTGGTGACAATGAAACTTTAAGACTTCTTTTCTAGCAACAGTTAAACAGATTAAAAAGCAGTAATTATTTATCTAAGACAATCAAAATAAAAAGTATGTTGTTTGGTTTTAGTTTACTAGGCTTAGTCATAATGCACCAAAGTACACCACAAATTTTACTGTTTATATTTATATTACTGTTAGTAAGTCTGTTACCTGTTACTTTACTTTACGTTACGCCTGTTACGTTAGCCCTGTAGTCTCGGGCTAGTAAGAATAAGAATGAGATAAGCCCTGCCTGTTGTAAAAGGCGACTAAAAGAGTCTAGGAATTTCGCGAGCGTTGAGGGTGGGGGCCCTTATCGCTCAACAAGCGAGCCTGCGTGGGACAGCGTATGGCTTAGCGATGATGCCTAGGAGGGTTAGGCTCCTCCTCAAAAACGTATAGTACAAAGTGTAGAAGGGCACCGGTGCGTTCATTAAGAGATCTCGGACCTTTTCCGAATGCAGCGATGCTGACCACAGTGGGGACTTCAGTGAATAGGAATCCAACCAGAAGCGGGGTACCTTTCGAAGATTTCCCCCCGGAAACCAAAAATAAAAAAGGTCTCTGTTACCGACGACCTTCTTGGTAATTATCATTGCAGCCTCTATTTCTGCCGCTAAACAGTAGTGTGCTAACATTACTGTATTTCCAGTTTGAAGGGCGCTGTAGCTAGTGTATTTACTGGTATCGAGACTTAACATCTTACATCTAGTCTCAGGCGACGAGAGCAATCACTTACTATCAGGTGAACGTCACGATCGCCTCGTTGCTTAATAGAATAAAAAAAAAATTAGTTTCCTATATTAAATTTTACAAAGATATATGTTTAAAATATGAAAGGAATATTGTTTAAAATAAGTATATAACTTACAAAATTCGATGAACATTGGCATATGGCCAACTAAGTAATTGACTCTCGGATATTCCTATCACTTAGAAAAGTTTGACTTGATCTTATGATACGAATAAAAAATACAGTTTTATTTTTTAAAAGGTCAAAATAATTAATAAAACTAAACATCACTTCTCTCTCTTAATCTCTAGATAGGGAAGAGATAGCTTCATTATGCAACTACATCGATTACAAGAACCAATTTCATTTCCATTATGTATACTTTGTTTGCATTGTAGCTGTTCATCAACTACGTGGACACATAGTCCTATTATTAATCTACTTGGACAAACTACAGTCTGTTTGTATAGTTATTAATCAAATATCAATATGGCGTAGTGCACGGAGAGAGATGTCCATAATGATAATATTTTTACTATAGTGTCAAATACATACTCTAACAATGAACCAATGATAAAGATTAAACGAAATTGG
Organism: Ornithoptera alexandrae; assembly: GCA_029030555.1. Lineage (NCBI taxonomy): Eukaryota > Metazoa > Arthropoda > Insecta > Lepidoptera > Papilionidae > Ornithoptera > Ornithoptera alexandrae. Next base: position 1,010,007 of record JARDVY010000064.1, on the reverse strand, counting down.
ACATGTGCATAATATATCTTCTTTGTTTTCCTAAAATAAATATTTTATTTATACAAATGAAAAAGTAAGAAATTAAACTAATTAAATACAATAAACCAAAGAAGTCAAAAATATGTGTCACATACATACGTATTACTCTTTGTCGCTCTTTAAACATTAGTATAATAGCTACATTGCATTATTCTGATATCGGCAAAAAAGATCCTCTTATGAGACCACTAAGTTGATCATGAAGAGCAAAATTTCCTAAAGCCTTGCTCGCGGCAGACAGCGGAAGTAATTGATGACAACGTAAAGTAGTGGACCGGGATTAAATACCCTCAGTAGAAGTATAACCGAATACCGGAATAATTTTGAAGGTACCTGTCTCACGATGATGATAATCAACATTAATATGACAGGTATGAATTGATAATGTGAAATACCGTTTTTTTTTTTAATTGATGTATAAAGATTAAAGATTTTAACTTATTTAAAATTTTTGGTTAATTCGTCAATGTAATTTTTTTACAAGTTGCTTGCGCCAGTAACTACGCTAGTATATAGTAGTAGATAGTATTTGGCGCACACTTTTCGTTGCAGTTAGAAATGCATTTCTAAAGGTTAGGTAACTTAGTTATTCCTTATTTTTAACTTAGTATACAAACATTACTTTTTCTGTGTACCTAAACATGAAAAACTGTCATTAAATAATGTATAATAATAACACAAATAATCTTTTGGGTGGGTAGTTACAATGTTTCTTTATTGTTGTTTTTTTATCTATTTACGTAATAGTAAAAACCATTTTCTTCAAATATGTATAAAAAAACACTTAGCAACAGCTGTGAGTTAAAGTTATTGTTTTACATAAATCAGCTTTTTTGTAGTAAAATGTAATCTAGTCAGAATGTAACAATCACAGTTAAGAAAATTTTAATGTTATTCATTCGTATTCATTCCTCAACTATACTATGCTAGATAACTGTACCATGTTTGAATTAAAACGGATATTTTCTGCAGAAAGCATACTTAATTTAAATAAGCCAGTCCTGCCAAGAATACGGCAACTAAATCAGAGAAATCTAGGTTTTTAATATAGGTCAAACTTCAACAACATAGGATAATGTTTGAAATCACTTTTTTGTTTCTACTGCAGTAGAAACGAAAATCTACTGCCAAGAACAGTGGACAGCGAACTGGCCCAGGTCACTACAGCGCTGGCAAAAGCTGAATCGTATATCACATGTGAAACATATTCAAGCTAAAATATGTTCTTTATTCGTCAAAACTTTTCTTTAATTATATAGACTTGACTATGATCCCACTTGATGGCAAGCAGCAGTGTAGTCTTTGGTGATAAATCGTACTAGCCTAGAAGATACGATGCCTATTTACTCTACTCTCAAAGATTTCTACAAAATACCTGGATTGAAACACTGACGTCGGTAGACTATTCCAATCGTTTGCTTTTCGCATTAAGATGCTCGAAGCAAATCGTCCTAATGGGCGGGATTTCGCCAACGAAGGGATGAATACCTCCGATGGTAAGAGGGTGACAGCGGAATCAAATCTAACAGTTGCGGCACACCCTCTTCGAAATGCATCGATAGAACACTGAAAGATTCGCTACTCTTTGCCGGTGACTCAGACTAACAAGTTTAGTAATTGTGAGCATTCGCATCGACTAACCTTATGTCGCACCTCTCAACCAAGACCAAACAGTCACTTGGTTGGCCAAAAAAAACGACTAAACCAGCAAAACGTTTACTTAGAATTAAGTGATACGCTTTACCATAGCAATATTGAACTAGTTAAGATAATAGACTGCATCAAATGCTTGCGTTGCTTTTTGTCTCTTACTCTTACAACTAAGTTCTTCCTTAATTAGAAATAACTATAACCCTTACAGCAGAACATGAAATGAAGTATATTTCATTTTACGTATGAATGACTACTGGCGAAATTGAATTCCACACATATTTAATTGGTGAGTTGCTTCAAAATTCTCCTATTTACAGGTCTTAAGACTAATTTAATAAAGACCTATATAAATAGGCAACGTAGAGTGATATTACAAAATCCACCTAGAAACTCTCCGTGGGATATAATGACGCTGAAATAAATTGTCTTAATTTGTCCAAAGCTCTGCGTAGCGTCTTTGTTGGGACTAAATAAATTATTACAGATATTTTCCCGAGTAACATTATTTAAAAAGATGAAGTACCAATTTTGTCAGTTTGGTTTTCACTCGGCCAGCAGAGATAATTCAAACTCCCCGAAATTTCGCGATAAATCGTTAGTGGCTAAATGATGACGGGACTGTAACTACTGGAACAATAAAATTAGCACAAATAAAACAAAGAAAAAACTGCTTATTGGCCCTGTAAGTTACGACAGATTTCAAAGAAAACACAATAAAAAAAATTATGAATATGCTCAACGCTCAGTATACTCGTACATGTGAAGCTTAGGCCCACAAAGTCTATATGCATAAAATAAAACAAGGCTCTCTTTGGCCCTAGGACGAACCGCTGGCCTGGTAACACGGATGTCCCCGGTTTAATTCTGGGGCTATATGTGGAGGAATTTCATTTGAGTATCCTTTATATTGCAAATCTATCGCTTTAACAGTTTTAGTGTGTTCTGCCTGTCAACATGTAAGACACAATATTTATTCTAAGCATGCCTGCATTAACTTTCAGTCATTGTCACTTAACATGTGAAATCAAATTTTAGCTAATACTCGACGAAGAAAAAATATATTCGTTTCTTTGTAGAATATAAGCAAAAACGGCCGATGTTTAGTTGATGTAAACAATACAGTATTTCATCAATATCACCGGACACGATAGACAGACATGTAGTGTGACACATTTAATATATTGTGGCACGTGAGTCAGAGAAATGACCGCTTCATTCAATATTGATCTTATTGAAATTTTATTTTCTGCAAGTTCTCAACTCGATCCAAGAGTAATTCAACAACAACCGCTTTCAAATAGATCAAATTTATTGCGAATAGAATCTGGATAAGGTTTCCACGAGCCCGGCGTATGCCGGATGTGAAATTTTCCACCGACGCACGCTTTAGAATTGTTGGAAATTGGCGGGTCTCATTCATTCACGAATGTATTTTTAGTTTCGACGCTCACGTTGGGAATGGTGTCATCGCTAGACACGAAACAGGCAAGTGGAACTGTGGGTAATCGAACTCCGTTCCGAGATTCAGGTGAACAGCTGACTCTGTTTGAGAAAAACTTAACTAAAAATCTAAAACTCCTATTCTTCCTCAACTGAATATAAATTTTGTCATCATTACTTGAGAGGATTCCTTAATACAATAAAAATTTACAATTACTACGCTTTGAAATTATAAATTTCATTCAACTTAAACCGTTACAATTTTACCCTGTAACTTTAATAGTATATTTTTAACGGAAACAATTATCTCCTATCAATACTGGACGAGTTAAGGAAGATTTCAAAAGAAAAGTTCCCATCGTAAACTTTACATATATTTTATTACAAAAGATGAGATAATTTACGTAACTAATATTTCAACTATATCTTTTACTTCCATCACTAAAAAAACAGGCATAAATATAGTATAATGATTGCTCGGTATATATAATTATTGTATTATCGATTTACAATTTGAGGCAAGAAATAATATTGTGATATTTTTATAGATTGCATAATAAAGATGAAGTCGCGGAGAGACAGGAGGAAGTTTTGCTGTTCTCCGTGTTCTTCGCGGACGAATAACGGTTGGCGGCGGAAGCTAAGACCAGATTCGCCGCAAATAGTCGGGAGAGTTTTCTTTCTTTACTCCCATGGCGTCTGGGTGACGAATTTGGGGGTATTCGTTGTCCAGCCGGAAGCGTTCCCATGGCCCCGCCGTAAATCGACGACGGTGGTACATCATGAAGGTTTTATTCAGGTCCAATATAACCTGTCTTTGCCCGCGTGAGGATAGGTATGCGAAGGCATTTCCCCACGTAAAATAAAAAAAAACCATAATAACGATGCTTTCGATTTCATATAACATAACTAAAGAGGCCGTTGTAGATAGAACACTAAATAAGTAGTAAAGTTAACAAAACCGGATATATCGTCGAGGTGAAAGAAAATTACATTGCTTACGTATATTTTCTTCGACGGACCACCTTATGTAACCTGTTTAATAAAACAGAAGCTCAAGTTTGATTCAAGCAAAAATTCCGGTTCCCTACTACAATATTAAAATAAGGCACGAAAAAGAAGATGTTGTTAGGTAACTGGTAGCCACAGGTGTAGTTCCATGAAAACATGGAACATGAAGCGGAATTTGGAAATAAATTCACCTTCTGGTATGCGATTCCGTACGGAAGGGAAATCGTAACTTGTATTTTGTATTCAAAGAGGACCTACAAACGCCACGGCCTAAATTTATATGCGTCAACTGACTAAAGAACCTTTTGAAACGTCTAATAACAAAATCATGAATAATTCATACAAATGATACATTGTTTTTTATGCTATAGGCTGCCTAAACATTTACAAATTCTTGAGCAACTGTTTTTCGTGTGTACGAATTTCTTTTTGCGTTGCCATGATAAAGTTCTCCCAAATTTCGAATATACTTCGTATGTTACGAAAAAAAAAGTGATACAAACGTAAATTCATACAATGGTAACACGAAGGAACTTTTATTGGAGTTAAAGTTAAATTAAAAATATTTTATGAAAGTCAACAAAAGTTATAGATATTCACAAAATTGTTTAATATTTTTACTAGGTTTCTTCACCAAAAGTAACTCTATTAAAGCCCAGAAATATCCAAGTTAATGTTATATCATTGTTCCACAAATATTTCAACAGTTTACTTAATTTTTCAATTATAAACTAAGTCGACTTAGTCAGACGTTGGATCGGGTGCGGGTCTTAGAGAGAACACCAGATGCTCCATTTTAATGAAAACTAATGTTTGAGAAAAGCAGGACATATTCAAGTCCCGAAATTTGTTTAATACTCAAAAGGTTATTATCTAATCATTGAATATTTTCAGTTTATTAAATGATCTGTTATTAATCTACCATTACAATCAGATACATTTTACGATGGCAATGCGGTTATGCAGGTGTTTTATTTGGACACACTTTGATCAGGGTCGAAAGACGTCACAAGGAATATCCCGTGAAAAACAAAAACAATCCTGTATGAGCACATGGTGACCGCGTGCTTTCTCCCATTCGCTGAACTTTGGGGTAAATTTAGATTAAAGGTGCATTAACACTAAACCTTTGCAATATTATTCAAAAGATTTTTTTTTATTTTATCCTCTCTTTCAGTTTACAATTTGCTTTCCTTTACATTTAATTCTTGTTTTTTTTTTTCAGTTCCACAGTAGAGTGTGAGAAGTACTATATTCTCTGGTAACAATAATTTTAGATTCATTACCCTTTTTTTTACAATTATAGCGAAAATATTTCAAATGATTTTGTATTTAATTTATGCGATATTTTCATTTTAAATTTTGTATTAAAAAAACAAGCATTAACTATTTGACAATACGCTATGAATACTTTCATTGTTAATATACTATAATTATTGTAGAAATACTCTAGAGAACAGAACTTCTAGACATTAACGACAAAAAACACTTATGTGGTGGTTTTGGTAATAATACAAAGATCATATGTAATTATCATAAAAATCTAAATTTCTAACTAGTATGCATAGTTTAAATAAAAGCCAGATTATTCTTATATTGATTAACACACAATGAGTTTACATAACAGGATCATCTAGGCCATATTGTTTGTATAGGGTGACGCAAAAGTAATCTTCCTATCAGAAAATGCTATAGATTTTGCCTTGATGTAAAAAAATTAAAAGACCAAATAAAAATAATCCACAAGAAGAATCAAAGTTATTCATATTTTTTTTTAATTTTTGCGCCACCTTGTATACAAGGTATAAAGGTATACAAGGTGGCGCAAAAAAACCCTTCCGATGTTTTTTGGCTGTAATTTAAAAAAAAATATCAAAAACTTTGATTTTTCTTGTGGATTATTTTTTTTTGGTCTTTTAATTTTTTTACATCAAGGCAAAATTTATAGCATTTTCTGATAGGAGGATTACTTTTGCGCCACGCTATATTAGTCTAGAAGAACGTATTAAGGCAAACGAAATTTTTTGAATTCAAATTTATTTTTTTTAGGCAAATCAAAGTCTCAATTTAACAAATAAAGGATGCTCATTTCATGTTAGAAACGTTTCGTTACAAGCATTTATTTAAATTAGCGGTTCTCCGCTTACTTTGCTGACCGTAATTTATAAGTATTGAAATTTTTCCGAAATATTCTGTGAGAGCAAACGCAACCGCAACTGCAAATGACTTTCTATAGAAACCGTTACTATAGCAACCGTATAAATAATACACAATGAATATGTTTATAAAAGTTAATTACTGGTGGTAGGTCTCTAATACCGGAGACCGTTTAGGTGGGTACCACCACTGCGCTTATTTTTGCCACACTGTACTCTGGATTGAAGAGCGCTGTAGCTAATTTAATTACTGGGATAACGAGACTCAACATCTTATATCTCAGGCAATGAGCGCAATGTGGTGAAGCATATATCCTCGTACTGGTGAACGTACCGTCATCTCGTCATTTAATTGAATAAAAAAAATCAATCTACAAATTATTCTGAGTCAAATAGTTGCTCCCGTGCCGAAATGTTCACTTGTTTTTACGTGATTGGTGAACAAGCAAAACCTATTTTCATTATATATATACAGGTAGGGGAGATATCCAGAGATTCGAGGACTCATCACGAGATCTCTTAAACTATGACACGTAAAGACTCAAAATGTGGTAGAGATATTGATTGTTTCTGCCATTTAGAGGTCAGCTAACAGTGCATATTGCAAAATTGACGTCAAAACTCCAAAGTGAGTCGAGGCATGTTAATAATAATGCGAGAAAGGGTTGGGGTGCGGCTTGCCGTCGGGCGGAAGTACATTTGACAAATTTCAAATCTAATTCTATATCCAGCAAAGCGAGAGGGGAACAGTTGGTTTACATATATGAAATTAAATAATTTTCCCTCAAAAGTAACATAATATCTATATTATTGTTGACATCAGTGTTTTTTAACAGGAAACTCATTTAACGTCCTATATATATTTAAATGCCCGTATCGAGATTAAATTGCTAATATAAACGTATTTTTTATTGCACAACTTGTTTAAAATCTCGTATAAATATTTAATACATTTAAATAATAAGAATTATTATAGTGATACTAGGGTCTACATTTCGGAATCTGTTGGTTACATCTGGACTACCCGATTCCCAAAGACAGTTTTTACACCAATGCAAATTACGATACCTCGGGTCACAGTGCTACTACGATAATGGACTATTATTCTGTGGTCACCACAGTCTCGGTGGGTACCATTGCTGGTCTAAATTTTTTCAAACAATAATGTGCAAACTTTTTGTGTTTCAGTGCTTTTCAGCTATGTAGCTTATGTCTCAACGCGATGCACTCATTGTGGTATCACTTAATTGTCTTGTCATTTGATTTAGATAATATATATAAATTCGAGATACCTTCTCATTAAATAAATTCCAGTTTAGTTATTAAGTTATGCCTGTATGTAAGTAGAAGCTGTAAAACGGCCGAACCAGCATAAAATTTACGTAAGTCCGTTAACGTACATCTGTAATTTTAAAACAACAAGATAACAATTTGGCGTTTTGAAGTTGTAACCGACGAATTTGAATGTTTTTGTTTTAAAGCGTTTTGTTCGTAATAAACATAATTATTTGACCCGCCCCAACTCTGAAATTATATAAAAACCTTTAAAGATAACATATTTAAAATTTTTTGTGAATGATAACCTATTGGGCCGGCCATGTCTGTCGTGTTAATGACGGCCGATGGGAGAGCAAAGTCTTGGAGTGAAAACCGCGTATAAGTCGTAGAAATGTAGGGCGTCCTCCCTCCAGATGGACGGACGACATCATTAGGGCGATTGGAAGTGGGTGGATGCGAGAAGCTGAGGATCGCATTTGGTGGAATACAACGGGGAAGACCTATATCAAGCTGTGATGTGATGTGAAGCTGATAAACAAAGGCTGATAACGATGATGACTATGATGGACCTTTTGGACCATGAAATATTAACACCTGAACTTAGTACTAATATGTAATGGTAAAAAATTAAATTGATATGATTATGTTATTTGAATAACGTAACGTAAAAAATAACGTACACTTTGATTTGAATATCTTTAATAATCTAATAAAATGTAATTAAATGCATTAGTTTCAAAATTTTAAATGACTACTTAACCTCTTATGCAAATACTGACTTGAATTAACAGGAAACGGAATATAAAGTTCATATGAGGTAATAATACTAGATAAATCGACAAAAGCTAACTTCGGGTTTTTTTAAGGGGCATATCAATCCGATCGTACCTCATACAATGTAATATTACACTAACCTAAAAATTACAAAACTTAATATAATTCTAAGCTAAACATTACCGTGTTTCGCGTTGAAGGGAGCTGTAACTATTGAAATTACTGGGGTAACGAGACAACGTATTTTTTCCCGAGGCGACAAGCGCAATGTGGTGCATGTTTACTTCCCTATCGCCTTGTTGTTATTGGCGGGAGTATCACTCACCATCAGGTGAACGTCTCGTTCGTCTATTCGCTTCGTTGAATAAAAAAAATGTGATTTTGTTTTAAAATTTCAACATTAGAAAACGCTAAATCAATTTATATGCGTATTAAATCGAAATTATGGTTAATAAACCGTGCACACGTTCCTCAAGCCCAATATCAGAGGAGTTGTAAAAATCAAAATGACTACTAAGCATCATCAGAGAATAGAGAGGAAATTACGTTACAAAATATTCATATCCAATATAGAGATGTTATAACTGAAGCGCAGATATGATATTATACGCAATAAACTAGACTTTTATCGCTAAGAATAAGCACTCCCGGTAACCCGTAATAATTCCTACATATAACTTTGAACTAGGAAATGCATTTTAAGGATTAGAATACGGTTATAATAAACCGAGGCGCGATAATGGTGGACTTTATTGATCGTGAAAGTTCTACTCCTAACACTTCTCAAAATTAACGACTGTATAGCGCGAATAATGGTATTAGAAATGAATAGCAAAACAGTGGTGTTGGGGCTATAGATATAGCTATACTGATAACTAAGTAGTATCTTAAATGATTCAGCTTAACTGAGTCTTTTCTTAACTGACTCGTGATTAATATCACTACAACATAATTTTTATTAGGTTTAATGAAACAAATAAAAAAACACTTGATGATTTGTTCTCGTATTTTTTTAAATATTCTTAACGCTTTTTGCTGTTCATTTCAGACACATTACTAGTAGGCTTAATGTAATAGCATTCAATCTCTTCATCGACCCTGACAGATATAAGATATTATATTATCTTCACGAAACATAACTGCTTCGCATATACGTCCGCATGACACTGGATAATTAACGAGCAGTATATTCTCGAAATCGTTTCAAGCTGTTCCCAGATATTTGCTAAGATCATGCGCGGGATAATTTATAACAACGCTCCTCCCCCGCATGAGGTTTAATAAGGCGGTACAAATGCGATACGGTATAACGTTAGAAATCACTCTAACAGACTCGAGCGGATGTACCAAATTGTTAGCATTAACAGTATATTTTAAAATTAACGTAAACAAATTTGCTTAAAAAAATTTGCTACAGAATTTATTTCGTAGCTATCCATCAAAAATTTATGATCGTAGCCGATGTAATATATATTATTACCCATAGAAATACATTGAAGTTGAAATTAGTATTAACTAATACTCTGCAGTAGAAACAGGAGCAACACAACGATTGCCATAGTGTAAAATATCCGGAGGATATTATACGGCAAAGACAAAAGACCATCACCGTTAATTCATATAAATGTTGTGAATCGGAGATTTTATATCCTTAGATAATAGTTTTTGTCTAAGCAGACGAAAACTATAAACATGGCTTATGACAATCGTCGGTTATTGACCTCAATAAATATTACAAGCATATAAAAACAGAAGAATATACATGAAAATAATACAAAATCAGTATAAATATGGAGCGTAACGTTATTTTATAGCATTCGTTCGAAACGCTTTTATATAATAGTAATTCTATGCACATTTCCTTCGAAGCAAATTGAGCACTACAATACTACATTTCGTTTTTATTATCGTGACGAAAAAGCATGGAAATTTTATACACACTACAGTTCACTAATTTTTCGTCTTGTATAATATAGTCTAGTATAGTGTAATGTAGTAATTTTTATACAGTAATATTACTGTATAAAAACTTTAGATTTTATTTTAAATCTGTGTCATGACATGCTTATGCAAAAAAGGACATGAACCACTCTATAAATAATAACCATTTATGTGCTGAAATGATTATATCCTACCCACTTATTTTTTATTAACTATGTCCTAATATTGTACTGGTAGGCCTCTGTTGCTGTAGACCGTCTAGGTAAGTACCACCACAGCTTCCATGGCAGCCACTAAACATAAGTGTGCAAACATTATTGTGTTACGGTATGAAGAGTCCTGTAGCTAGTGAAATTACTTCGTTAACGAGAATTAGTAACTCATGTCTCAAAGCAACGAGCAATAATCAGGTAAACATCTCGATCGCGTGTTGCTACGTCAAAAAAAATCTTTCATATAATATATGTTGAAAGCTAGAACATAGAAATGCTATAATGGCGGCAGATTCAGATATCCAAGCTCTATTATATCCGTGGCCTTGGAAACGGACCTTAGATTTATAAGGCAATTAATCAGGTCATAAAGGATACTTAATTAAATACACATTCTACAGGTGTTGATAATTTAGTTTTAGTCGCTATATATAACGTTGATCGCGATGAAAACGTACATTTATGTTGATAAGGTTTTTAATCAGCTATAAATGACGAAGAATGGCGCAATACTGAGATTTTTATGAATCATGAAACATTCACTTCATATAAACAGCTCGTGTAAGTTTATGACGTCACGACTTTTACGCGGAAATCGTTAGAAAAAAACTTCCGCTAGAAATGCATATACTGAAAACATAAACAAGTAAACTTCTCAGATTAAACACACTTAAAGACGGGTCAGCGATAAAATATATAAAGTGTTATATAAAGATAATAGAGGTTATACAGCAGCTCTAATGGAGCAATGGAAATCTACATTTTTGCACTCTATAATTAGTTCTAAAAGCATGTTTTAATACAGACATCAGGCATATTTCTTATACATATACAAGGCTAAAGTATAGCTCGTATCCTATTTATCTATGTATGGAATACCCCATCTAAAGTCTATCGTCCATCTATAGTCCATCTGTAGTTATTCATTTTATAAATATTTTTCAAAAAATTCCCGATTTTGCAGGAAAGAATTCGATGATTTTATTTGTTACTTATTTCTACAAAAATCTTAATGTAATAATTATTGTTTAGTCATTGTTTTATTAAATTAAATCAACAATCATCACTTAGAGGCTAAAACTTTTAAATAAGTTCTTTGAAACATGTGAAACTAAAAAGTAAGGCGTCCTACTTACATTTTTATTTAATCTCATAATAAAATTTATCTAACTCCAGTACTTATCCGACAAGGTATAAGAAAATACATAAAGTTTCTAAAATTTAGAAAAAAAAAACAATTTTTTACTCAAACTGACGTCCACGGTTCCTGATACAAGCGCGAAGCTTTTTGCTTAAGTCATATCGAGTGACTCGCCCTGTGAGCTGTTCTCTTATTTTGCCAGCAGCGATGATGATGCGTGACTTTAAATCTTCTAACGAGTTAATTGGTGTTGTGTACACTAAAGATTGCATGTGACCCCATAATCGCAAGGTGTTAAATCAAGACACCGTGCGGGCCACGGTGTTGGTCCGCCTCGGCCAATCCATCACTGGGGGAAAGTAATGTCCAACCACTGTCTTACGCCGACACGAAAATGGGCGGGACAGCCGTCATGCTAGAACACCATTTCTCTTTTGGTTTCCAATGTTATGACATCCAGATAATTAAAAAAATTATTTCGAAGAAAATCTTCGTACGTCTCCCCATTTAAATTGTCGGGCAAGAAAACTGGGCCTATCAAGTAAGTACAAATTCTGCCCATCCATACGTGCACGGAGAATCTTCGCCGATGAGCTCCTTCTGTAATTGCGTGTGGAAATTTGTTATGCCGTCGCTGTCAAACTTCGATTCATCAGTCCACAATGTTTTGGTGAGAAAATTATTATTTTCTAATTCTGCATGCAGCATAAAATGACAGAAGTCTAACCTCTTTGCAGGGTCTCTTTCCTCCAGGGCCTAGACCGGTCTATAATGGTAGGGGTGGAGCCTTGCCGTATGCACAGTAAACCACACTTTCCGTTGTGTTAAACCCAGCAATCTCGCCACGACCCTGGTTGACGTAGTCGGTGGTATAATCACTATATTCATTTGGTGTTTAATTATTATTTACAACCATTCAAGTGACGTTGAAACTGTGCCAAAACAGCTAATGGACCTAAAAATACATGTACACTATTTTACTTACACGATTCTATACATTATGAACACAATGTTGAAAATATATATTTTCTTCTTCTTACTAGACCTTGTCCCATCTTTGCTATCTCTTTTTTTGTGTCATAGCTTCAGTCAATTTGTTATTCTTTAGATCTTTATTGATCATTTTAATGTCGAAAAAATATATAAACTATACAAAATATAATTGTAGCCTTATAAGAAACTTATACACGCATAAGCCTTCTTAAGTTAAAAAGATTATATTATGTATCTTAAATAGATATCCTAAACTAGCTATTTCTACTTTTCCTTGATTTTGTAATTTGTTTAAATATATTGTAAGATGACTTAAAAAATAAAGTATAGACAACATTGTGTAACAAAATCTGAAAAGAGTATAATACATGGCAATAATATTCACGTAACAACATAAGAAGAAGACACGGTATTAGAAAGTGCTGGCCACGAGATGACGTCATCCAAATGTTGGCTTGTGATGGGACTGGACACCAGATCGAAACTTTGGCAGAACTGGACGCCGTTCAAATTGAGTCCATTGCAGTGTCGCTGCCTCTTGCCACCAAGTCTTGTGTCGACAAAAGTGCTGCGCTCACTAATAAGGCAGTTAAAAAATTACTTTTTCTTTCTTACGTCATAAGTGATACACTTGCACTTTCTATTATTAGTTACTATTTTACTTCATCTGTGTATTTTTATACATACGTTGCCTTTTTTATGCTTCTCGTTGTCGTGTTCACAATTAAAAACATAACTTGCAACGGCCGTGCATCTTTCTGACGGTAGTCTGTTATTGTTTGCATTGTCGTAACACGACTCTTGCCACTGACAGCGTTCTCACTGCCAGTTAAGTTTTAGTGTTGCAATTGTGATGTTAAACGTTTTCATCTGTCAAAATATGTATCATGGCCTTTTTTTTCTAATGTTACCTAATCATTTTTTCTTCTTCTTCATTATTTTGTTTTTTAATTCACGGTAATTTTCTTTTTATTTTTATCACTAGTGGTTGGGTTACTTGTAGCGTTTTTATTAATTAAAATATTTTTTGTATTTTTTTAAATTTTATGTTAGCATTTGATGATAGTAACTACAGCAATAGTTCACTTCCTGTCTCTTCATCTGATGATTTAAATAGTGATGCTAGTGGTGAAAGTACTTCCCCTATAAATGTTACATTAGACTTGTGAGAGAAAATAAAATTTTTAATATTGTTCACATAAATTCTTAAAGTATTCCTGCTCATTATCCTGATTTACTGACAAGTTTTAATAGCAAACATATATACGCAATACTGGTTTCGGAATCATGGCTCAAAGCATGTATTCCTTCTACATCTTATTCGCTTCCAAGTTTCCAATTAATTAGAAACGACCGTCCCGATAGAGGTGGAGGAGGCGTCGCCATCTATCTTCGCATATACCTTGTTCCATCGTCCAGGCTTCTTCACCTCATTCTGGAAGTGAAGCTAAATTTTTATTTATAGAAATAACCCTCTTAGCAAGAAGAAGTCTTTTACAGTCCTTCTCTGACCATAGACTATTTCTCCGACTTGGAAAAGCTTTTAGAAAATTTGTTCCCTCCGTATCATCATAAAATTATTATGGGTGATTTCAATACTTGTCTATTAAAAAATAATAGTAGGGCTTCTAAACTTATATCCACTATCGAAGCAGCAAGTTTGAAATTCCTCTCCACTTCTGCTACACATAGTTTTCCTAATTTTGCTCCTTCTATTCTTGATTTAATGTTTGTGTCCTCCCTTGACCATGTTACAACACATGGTCAGCTAGATGCTGATGCTTTCTCTTATCTGATCCTTCTTTATTTGTCTTACAAAATAAAACCGCCTAAGGCTAAATCGAGAATATTACTTCAGCGTAACTTTAGTGGCTTAGATTCTAAACGTCTATTAAAAGATCTGGTCTAATGTTTTGGATACGCCTATCGTCGATGAACAAGTAGTTCAATTTAACGCTAAACTGATACAGTTATATGACCTTCATGCTCCTACTCGTCCAGTGCGCGTCCGCCATCTCCCTTCCCCTTAGTTGGATGATAGTATTAAAAAAATTATTAAAAAGAAAAATCGTTTAAACTCGAAATACAAAGCGGATCCCTGTGATGACAATAAAGAGAAATATAGGTTAATACGGAATCGTTGCAACAATGTGTATAGTAATGCACAACGACGCCATATTCATGAATCCGTGCAAGTTCCAGATCCTTCCAGGGTTTGGGAATTTCTTAAGTCATTGGAAGTTGGAAAATCAAATGTGAACCTACTCAAATATCGATTCCAATCATCATTTCTATTCTTCCGAAGTTAAATCAGCATTTCTATTCCTCTCCTTGTACTGATGAGTAAGTTAAGCAAATATCGCTAAAAAATCTTTTAGCTAAACCAACTCCCGGACACATCCTTTTTCAATTTTAGTCAATTGAACAACTGTGATGATAGGAGGGCAATTTTATCTATCCACTGGGATACCGTCGGTGTTGATTGCATTAGTCGTAAAATGATAATTCCCGTCCTACTCGTAGATATCATCTGTCCCGTCATTACTTCTATCTTTAACAAATCTATTAATACATCATCCTTTCCTTCCCATTGGAAAAAAGCCAACATAATTTCTTTTCTGAAAAATAAAACCCCCTTCTTGCCTGTCTGATTATCGCCATATTTCTTTACTCCGGTTTCTGTTCAAGGTTCTTTAAAGATTAATGTCTAATAAACTTAGTCAATATCTCTTAAAAACCAACCTCTTCAATCTTTTACAATCCGGTTTTCGTCCTGGCCATAGTACTACCACTTCATTACTGAAAATCACTGACGACATTCGTCATGCAATGGAAAATCAAAAATTAACAGTACTTACTAAGTTGCTTGATTTTAGTAATGCCTTTAACACCGTCGACTTTGATATCATGTTAAGTATGTTGCGCACTATTAACATATCTCCGGCTGTTATTGACTGGTTTTATAGTTACTTGTTTGGCCGTCAACAGCGCGTCCAAGTGCAGAATAATTTCTCCACTTGGTTAAACACCGATGCTGGTGTGCCTCTAGGTGGCGTGTTGTCTCCAATCCTGTTCGCTATTTTCATCAATTTTATAACCCACGACTTATTTTCTTCTTACCACTTGTATGCTGACGATTTCCAAATTTACACTCAAGCTTTACTTGGTGATCTCTGTCAGGCCGTCCACAGCATTAACTCTGATCTTGCTTGTATTACGGATTGGTGTAAATTGTATGGTCTGAACGTAAATCCTAATAAGACATAATCGGAAGATCTAGACTACTCCCCAAAATTAACTGGTCCGGTGTACCGCCTATTATTCTTAACGGTAACGTTATTTAAGTATTTACATTGACTCCTGTCTATTGTGGGCACCTCAAGTTAACGAGATGAGTAGAAAGATGTATGGGGCTCTAAGCTCCTTGCGCAGACCCCGTAATTTTCTTTCAACAGCCATTAAGGTTGCGCTCGCTAATTATGTTCTGCCTATTCTTCACTATGCCGATGTTTGCTATCTTGACTTGATAAGCTTGAGCGTATTCAAAGTGTATGTATACGATTCATATTTAGGTTACGCAAATACAATTACATCTCTGAAATGCGCAAAAAACTTAAGTGGCTGCCAATTCGTCTTCGCATTCTTTCTCTTTTATACAAGATATTGTTCAATCCTCTAACTCCTTCCCATCTATAAAATCAATTCGAATTTTTTCCGATTGCCACAGTCGTACTCTTCGCTCTTCAATAAACCTTTCCCTTTGCGTCCCCGTGCATTCCTCTTCATTTTTCCGAAACTTCTTTTCCGTTACAGCGGTTCGCTTATGGAACTCTTTACCGAACCATATTCGATCGCCCAATCTCTTGTTTTTTTTTTTTCAAAAGACTTAAGTAACTACTATCATAAAGTTTAAATTATAAATTCTGTCTAATTGTGCTATTGCTTGCATTTGTCATGAAGTGTTGTAGTTTTTAGTTATTTAGTGCACCAATATCTTTTCTTTGCTTTTAGTGCACGTCTTCCTTTCTAATGGGTTGTCTGGAAGAAATTGCGTTTTGAGCAATAAGACCGTCCATTATACATTTATGTATTCCATATCTTGTAACTTGTGTACGATAAAGGATAAATAAATAAATAATAACAGATAATTTAGTGTAGGAAAAATTAAATAAGTAAAGTTGTTATTGTAAGTAACAATGACGACTAAAAATCTTTTCATACCTTAGTATAAAGAAGGAAGCCAATGCAATATACTAATTCAATGATCCAGTACGATATCCGCGTGGGGGACGTTTTAGAATTTCATCCCCCTCACCTTTCTATTTTCGGCGCCTCACAATTTTATGAAAAAAGCAGCAGATTATTATAATGCTATGATACCATGCTCACCTCGGGCGATTAGCTGTTGCTGATCATTTTAATCACGCGTGTAACTTGTTCGTTCGCATACCTTTCAAATCATCGTCATCAGCCTGCGGCCGTGTACTGCTGGACAGAGGCCGCTCCTAAGAAACGCTACTTAGCTCGATTTTAGGCTATACGCATCCATTTCAGTTATATTGCCAGCCGCCTTCCGCAAATGTTCGCTCTATTTACTCTGATGTCCTGTGCTACGTTTGCTTAAACACGGTTGGGACTCTAGGACACGTCTACGCCAACGGTGGTCACGTCTACGATAGACATGACCAGCACATTTCCATTTCAGTTAGCATACGCGAAAAGTTATGTAGGTAACCTTGGTTTTCTGGCGGACGACTTCATTTCAAATCTTTAAAGGAATGCGAAGCATAACTCTTTCCATCGCTCTTTGAGCGCCTCTGGGTGTCGTCAGTGTTCATATTTCAGTACCAGTAAGCACAAGTTATACGCACTGATTGAAGACTTTCACCTTTTGCCTTTAGGGTATGGGCGTCGAGAAGACATTACGAAGCTTACAAAAAGCAGCTTATCATAATTGAAACCTCCTTACCTCTCCAAGTAGTTTTTACCTGTCTATTCAAGTTGAACGAGGTTAGTGTACTTATGAACAACTTCGAGAATCGCACCATCGATGTTGATGCTTCTTGCATAGAAATACATAAAAAAAAACTTTATATCAAAATCGTTATTCAATATTCAAGTAATAAATCTAAATGTTAGAATCGTAAATCAAATCATCAATATCAACTTTCGGGCAACAATCTTTCAACGTATGAATTATCGTTACAAAGCAGGATGATAAACAATTCCCAGAAGCTGTCAAGGCCTTTTCAAACTCTTATTCCATGAAAACGATGTCACAAACAAATTTATTAAAATTTCGATTAGCTTCGGAGCACAGTGTTAAAGGAATTAAGGAATATCAAAAACAAATTATAGTGAAGGCGAATGACGTTAGAGGAAAATTAATATTTCGTGGTATTATATAAGTATATATTACACGTCTATATTATATAAGTTTGTAAGGATATTTATTTATTCATAAGGATTTGATGCTGTAATAGTTTTCTCTGGCAATCTGTCCGATCGACGTCCACAGCTGGACTTAGGCTTTCACCAAAGATCTCCACATCGTACACTCTTCCAGCATACCCTCCGGTGAGACCAGACATTAGGGGCCGTCGTTAGTAGGAGTTCACATGGGGGGATTTGGGCCATTTCCCACCACGCTGGCCCAATGCGGGTTGGTGGGAGTCGGAGCCTCGTTTGTGCGTTTGTTGAGGCACCATGCAAAATGCACCCTGCTAATCAACAAACACAGCAGTTAGGTTAGGTCCCGTGAGTTGTCGTGCAGGACCCTTTACACATCAAAATGATAATAATAGGTACAAATAATTCTGCACCTAATCCTTAAGTACTGTAAAAACATCAAAGTAAATATACATAAAATGCATACATATATATAAATAACAAAAAAGCAAAATATTAATTTAATGATATAATTATGATAGCCAGAGGAAGTTTTACTTCTGGTAATATAAAGAGTTTTCAAACAATTTTTTTTAAACTATTAAGGGGAGACACTTTGTCCAATGGACTAACCCCCAAATAGTAACTGAAGTTAATTTTCTATTTTCAACATCAAGGCCAATCATTGTAGATGTCAATGTCCTTCGACATTGAGTTCGCCATTTTAGACATATTTCGCGTGTGCAAGTAGTTTTAAATAAACAAATAGTACTATGGTAGACATTAGACGTTAAATTACAGAAAGTTTGCTAACCCTATTCAAACTATGGCAATAGTAATCAAGAGTTAATTGTTTCGTAGCACTCTGTTCAATTATTAGATGGTATCTTTTGCCCGAGCCCCTCCCGTCGTATGGAAGTAATGGCAACGTTGCGTTAAATGTAACAAATTAACCCATTTTTCTGTTGTACAAATAGGAGGCAGTAAATTCTATTCTAAGACTAATTTATTACATGGGTGCATCTAAATTATTACATATATACTGAGACTTACATAAGAATACTAATAATACGACTAAGTCCAAACACCCCTAAAAGAACACTATGACGCGATTGTTTCGTTTCTTTAGTATTCTGTTAATCCATATATATATATATTCAGACCGTATACAAGGCGCAGCAGTGTAGGACGCACTACCTGCAGACGGACCGACGACATCATCAGAGCGGTCGGGAGTGGGTAGATGCTAGAAGCTGAGGATCGCATGTGATGGAAGACATCGTGGAAGACTATATTCAGCAGTGTATAAACAAAGGCTGTTAATGATGATAATATATATATATATATATATATAAACGAGGTATTCAGAAATTCATTGACTCATTACGAGATGTCCGGTAGTATTAGACTTAATGACTCAAAATCTGTTAGAGATATTGCTTCTGCAATTTAGAGGTCAGGTTAAGAATAGATTACAAAATTCCTTACCTATGGGGAGTAACGGGACTGTGATGACGGATGTAAATATTTTTGACAAACTTCATGTCTAAATTTCAAATCTAATTCTATATATACCTAGTAAAATTATAACGAAGTCTAATAAAATTTCATGTATTATTGTTTTACGTTTTGTACAATTTAATGTCATATTTGTATAGTTAGAATGCATTATTGCATGGTTAATACCCACCACTGCGTTGCATAATTCTGGTGTTAAAAAGCACTGTGCTAAACATTACTTTGTTACGGTTTCAAATGCACTTGAACTAAATTAAGTTACAAATCTAAGAAGACTTGAAATGATATTTCCTAACACGGTGCAGTGTTAACATGTAGATATCAAATTTTTGAAAGCAGTCGTATCACTTATCATATCTTGATCATAATGAATGCCCCATTCATTTTGTATATCAGTTAAATAAAGAAACAATTATTAAACAAAAAAATGATTTACTACAATTTTTTTATTTTATAAGTTAACTAGAGTACGTATTTTAAGTGTGTCATATGAAATTTAAGGTATATTCACAATAATGTAGATAATATGATACCGGATCACGCAACTGTTTCTTTTCAAGAAGTATAATCAGTAAGTAAACTAATACCTTATATTTACTTGTACAATTAAAGTTATTAACAATTTGTATTATTATTATATAAAATATTCAGATATTGTGTGAATAAGTGGGCATGGAAAACAACCGTTAAAATCAGGTATCAAAGCAGAAACTTAACCTGCGTATTATCAAAGGTAAAATTTTCTAACTTCACACATGATTTAATAAACCGTGACTGAACAAATTTTCTAGAATATTTTTAAAATTTTCTTAATGTTAATCTGTATGTTTTCCTCTAAGTTTACTGACATGTCATTGAGACGATCGTTAAACATTAACTACATAGTGTTACATTTATATAACGATCGTCGTCAAAGTGTTAACATACAACTCTGTCTTGAACGAGCTAAACTGTTGTAACTTTAAACTTACCTCAAGTGTACATCCGCTTAGAATTGTATGCTAACAACTGTCTCAACGGACAATTGAAACTGTGCCAAAACACAATAATGAGGTGACACATCCCAGTCTGAACTACATTAGTTAAAATGTATTGTATGGCGAGAGCGTTTTAATTTTATGACTAAATTAAATAAAAGTTAAAGTTTCTTACAAGCTCATCATCACCATCATCATCATTAGGCGATAGACGTTTATTATAACTAAACTGGTAACTAAAACAAGTGTTGAAAAGCTATTAACATCAATTGATTGTAATCCTCGTGATTCAGTTTTAAAACTTTTTAAACTATTAAAAGCCAGAGAAAATATTTATTCTTTAAATATAACGAAACAAGAACGCTCTTTAATTATCCTAAAACACAAAATAGTAGAAAATCATGCATAGCTGCCATACTCTACCGAAATAACCAAAAGCATTATATATACACCAACACTAAATCCTAGATCAAGACCTTCCAGAAGAAGGATGTTAAGACTCACTTTGGGTCCATGCACTAGAGGAGTAAGTAAGTATACCCCAGGGACATAAAATACTTCAAGTTTTTAAACTATTTCGATTGATATAGGATCACGCCACATCGTCACCGTGCTTCCAAAGCTGTACAACTTCGCTTGTTAACTTTGCATTCGTGAAATCAGTACATCAGTTATATTTTAACCAAAGGAATTTTTGCGAATGAAATATAATTCCTTAATCTGAGAAATGAGACGCCCATGAGATGGACTGACCAGATAAAGGCGGCAGTAAATAGCTCACCATCGTTACCACTATATGAATGCATTAGGAAAGTGGCCATCAGAGAAGAATGGCGACGTGTTGTTAAGCTTGCGACCAACACTTGAAGTGATGACCACGACCACTCTGTTAAAAGTGATACCGAGGAAGAAGGTTAAGAAACTGAGAGAAAAATTAACAGATTACCGTAATAACTATTGTTTTAACTTGTTTAATAATATGTTATCACTGCGCAATCTTGTCCAAATTTTACCCTTACTAACTGTTCCATCCAAATGATGCTTCTTCTTATCAGTCGCACAACGCCACTGCACTGCTGGGCATAGGCCTCCCTCAAGGATCCACATTGAGTAAGAATTAGGCCTTAGTCCATGCTGGCTCAGTCCGGGTTGGTGGGTGATCAGAACCTCGTCTGTTTTTTAGCAGGGTGCACCGCGAGCACGTGAGATTGTCTCGAGCTCCGTAAGATATTAGGCGGAACCGCTTACACCCAAATGATGCATTATTAACTATTTGGTCGTTTTAAATGAACACTTTTAATATTTAAGAAAGAGTATATTTTTGACGGCATTTTAATCTAATGTAAAGCCAATTATAATAATGTGTGATTACAGAATTTCGTACCCATTACTTGATTGTCATTTCCGCGACCCGATTCTATTAAGTATGATATCTTGTGGTCACCTGGTTTCCTCCGCATCCGCCACTGCACCGGCTGTGGCGCCGGGCTGCCCGAGCCCGACAATGCCAGCTTGAAGCCGTCGCCTGTAAACGAGAAACATTACTATGAAGCAACACTATTATAATTATTTTTATTATTCAACGACTATATGGAACGACAAGAGACGTTCTCCTGAGAGTAAGAGACAAGCTTGCCCTAATAAAGTGGCGCTAGTTACAATAATATACGCTGCACCTAACTGCTCTTCGTCTTGTGACATATAAGATGTTAGGTCTAGTTACCGCAGTAATTTCATTAGTTACAACGCCCTTCAGATCGAAATATCAGTAATGTTTTCACACTACTTTTTGGCTGCAGAAATATGAGCTGCGGCTCACAGGTGAAAAATAATAACTTCCAAATTTTACTTTAATATAGTAATTTACGTAGTTAATAAATGTAATGTAAGTAATTTACTACGTTACGTGTTATAAATAATAACACAGTTATTAATAAAAAAAAAAACGCGGGCTCTAAGCAGTGTGACACATGCTTCGCTGGCGCTCTCTTGTGTTGAAGATGAAGAAGTTTTGGAGCACCAGCAAAATAAAAGAGTATTATTTATAAACAGCGATAGTAGCAGGAGTATTTATAAACAGAGCTATTAGTTTACATTCTTCACTCACTTTACACTTTATATAAAACAAACACATTAAAAGTCTCAACGCAATAAAAAAATTGTCTAGATTTTGACTTGGATATGAATTTGTGACATCTATCCAACTTTGATGGAACTAAATGCACAAAACTTAGTAAGGAACCTTCGCATCGCTCGACACTGTGTACAAACTGAACCAATAGGTGGCGCAATAACGTGCTCTTATACTTTCATCTGTATATGTTCAATTGAAAAATTCGAATTGACGTTTTTTTTCTAAATTGACAATTTTTGTTAATGACATATTTGTGAAAATCGATTTTTTTTCCTGAGATTACCATTTTCATTTAATCCTCTTTTTCCAGCATGAGTTAGAGATTTTATGGATACAGTAATTAAATTTTTTATAGTTATTGTATACACAGTATCACTTTGCGCTCATCGCCTGAGACAAGATGTTGAGACACATCACCCCAGTAATGTACACTAGCTGCAACGCTCTTCAAACCGAAACACAGTAATGTTTGCAGAGTACAATTCAGCAGTAGAAATAGACGATGCGATGGAACCTACCTAGACGATCTCCGGTAACAGAGACCTACCACCAGTACTACTAGCTTGACAACTTTTGTTGTTAATAAAATATGTTGCTGTTTTAGCTGTCTTATAATTTTTAGATTCGAACACATTTAAGACTTTTGTGTAAATATCTAAACATTTTTTTTTATTTAACAGTATTGTTAAAATTTAAATGAAGGAGAAATGAGGACAAAGGAAAAGGTCAGTCGTTATTATCAACTACATTCTGAAGTTCAAAGGTCCAAAAAAAGAAGAGACAGAGATATGCATATTAACAACATATGCAAGGAAACTGAGAGTCATGCTGACAAGGTGTAAACAAGAGACCTGTTTTTGAAAGTAAAGCAACTTACCGGCAAATTTAAACTTAAGAGCTGGATAATTGATAACGGTTGTGGTTAAATTTTAACAGAACTGGACAATGTTTTGCATAGATGGAGAGACTACTGTTAGGAACTCCATCGTGAGGCCGAGACACTTAATATAAAAAGAACATGAGACGATCATTTCAGAGAACCTAATATATTTCTCTCAGAGGTCCAAGGCGCTATTAAAAATTTTTAACATAAAGCTGTGCGCCCTGATGGTATATGTGCGGAAATGCTTCAACAGCTGGGCCCTGCGGGTACCAAGATAATCCACCAGATATGTAACAAAACCTGGCGAACAGGCCAATGGCCAGGGGACTGGACACAGTCAGCTGTTATTCCATTGCATAAAAAAGGGTCTACAAGAAAATGTGAAAACTACCGTACTTTGTCACTTATGTCGCACGCAAGCAAGATTTTACTGCGCATTATAAACGCCCGACTCTCTTCGTTTGTAGACCACCAGATACCGAGTAAACAGTCCGGATTTGTAGTAGGATAAGGCACTCGTGGACAAATTTTGAATGTTCGCATTCTTATCGAAAAATGTCGCGAACTTAACAAACCATTGGTCTTATGCTTTATAGATTACGCTAAGGCATTCGATTGCGTATAGTGAAAAACTATGTTTCGTGTGTTTATGGAAATGGGCGTTTTACAATACCTTGCTTTTCTTATACAGAATTTGTACCTTGATGGCTCAAGTTTTGTAAATCTGCTAAACAAGAAATCTGCAATTTTCCGCGCAGAACGAGGCGTACGCCAAGGGTGCATTCTTCTCCTAAGCTGTTTAATCTATACGGAGAATACATCATGAGAATCGCTTTGGATGGTTGGAACGGCGGAGTTACTGTGGGTGGTAGAAAGATCAATAACCTGCAATATGCAGACGATACAACTTTAATAGCATCGAATGAAGTAGAGATGGCAAGTCTAATGAAGAAAGTTGAGCTGGTATGTGCTACACTAAGTTTTAAGATCAACTATTCGAAAACTAAAATAATGGTAGTGGACAGGGCAATGGTACTTCCAATAAGCGATGGTCTCAACGAATGTGAAAAAGTCAAAGAGTTTGTATATCTTGGATTGTGATAACCAGTGATGGTAGCCGCATTGAAGAAATTCGTCGTAGAGCTGATATGGCTAAAAGCGCTATAACTAACCTTGACAAGATCTGGAGAAATAGAGGTATTCGACGTACCACTAAAATGCGCTTGGCACGAGCTCTTATCTTTTCGGTGTTCTTGTATGGTTCCGAGAAGTAGACTACGAGAAAGCGCGATAGGGAAAGGATTGATGCTTTCGAAATGTGGTGCTGGCGAATACTTCTCCATATACCATGGACAGCCAAAAGTACAAATGAATCCATCCAAAAAGAACTCAAAAAACTAGGCTCTCCTCAATATGCCAACAAAGAGCTCTCACTTTTTCTGGGCACATTATGCGTTCTCTAATGGGCTGTCTCGAGAGGAAAGTTATTTTGGAATGACAAGAAGGCAGACGTGCTAAGAGAAGAGCCCCTGCCGCAGAGATGGAAGCGGTTAAAAAGGCGGTCGGTGGCAGTATACACCGTGCGGTCCACTCTGCATATGACCACGCTCAATGGAGACTGTTTGTGCGTGGTCACGTTCCTAGGCAGTGAGGGAGCAACGAAGAAGATTGTAGAAGAAGGGACGGACTATTTCTATTTCGGCATATGAACCGTAAAATTTAAATGACTATTAAAATTAACCCAATTTGTGAATCAATGTTATTGAAATTTAAAGTTAACTGCTATAAGATGTTGAGGTAGAATCTAAGTAATGATATTTTTATTTGATAAGTAGATGAATAAGAGGACTGAATATATTTAGGTATTTATTGCAATTTATATACATGCATCTATTGCATTAATCGTCATTATATTTATTTCAATTCAAGTGGAAGCAAGAAGAGATTTTCGTTTAAAATTTTGGACGAAACCAGATAAATTCCATTTAGGTTACGCATTTAATACTAAATTATCTTAATTAACATCCGTCTCTGCATCTGTTAGATTGGATGCCAACCTTTCATTGAGGCATCTTGTAAGAAAACAGATGGTTAAAACGATATATTTAGGTTACGTTCAATTTGTTTATCGATATAACCGTATTTACGACTTACCAACATAACCAGATCTGAAGAACGTGACCTCCTAATCGACTTGCACATAATATATGTATAGGGTGGCGCAAAAGTAATCCTCCTATCAGAAAATGCTATAAATTTTGCCTTGATGTAAAAAAATTAAAAGACCAAATAAAAATAATCCACAAGAAGAATCAAAGTTTTTCATATTTTTTTTAAATTACAGCCAAAAAACATCGGAAGGTTATTTTTGCGCCACCTTGTATACCTTGTATAATTTACCTTCAATTTTTTTACATTAAGGCAAAATTTATAGCATTTTCTGATAGGAGGGTTACTTTTGCGCCCCCCTATACATATATGTACAATATATAACATATTGTAAACCATATAATTTATTACGAATCGACGTCAAGTCTCTAGATGGTATGTTACAGTTA
Organism: Ornithoptera alexandrae; assembly: GCA_029030555.1. Taxonomy (NCBI): domain Eukaryota; kingdom Metazoa; phylum Arthropoda; class Insecta; order Lepidoptera; family Papilionidae; genus Ornithoptera; species Ornithoptera alexandrae. The sequence continues at coordinate 983,920 of JARDVY010000064.1, read as the reverse complement.
AAATAATATGTGCAAACATCATAAAATTCTGATTGTCAAGTTATAAATGTCACAGGCCTACTAATGAGTTTTACCGAAAACGCTTTTATCTCACTTAAAAACAAATATTTTTAAGATGCATCATAAATACAGTTATATTTTTTTTCACATTCATTTCGACATACTTTTTACTTTGTTTTGTAGAATTAATATGAAATTGTGTACAATTAAATCGCTTCGGCTGTCATGAGAAGGTGAACGTGTCTTTATAAGATATAAGATATGTTTATGATCATCCTAGCGAATGAAATTTAAAACGTTATCACTGATAAGTGATACCAAATATTCATTTTTCATTTTTGTCTACCTACTAATACGTTCATCTTCGAGTCGGTTTAAACGATCTTTGATTTTCACTAAAATGTGACTGAAAACGAATTCCCGAAGATATTTACTTAAAAACCTACCAGCTACTTTAGTTTGAAAAAAAAACAAGATTAAGTTCCTAAGCAAAAAATTTTTTTTTTTAAAATAGCAAAGTTCAATTAAGTTTGATCAGCGTTACTAACTGACGGTAAAAATTTTGAAAAATATTTGTGAGTAAAGAATGTAAATAAAATATACTGGTGGTAGGTCTTTGTCGCCCGAGATCGTCTACTTAAGTACCACCGCAGTGCCTATCTCTACCGCTAATCAGTAGTGTGCAAACATTAATGTATTCCGGTTTGATTGGCGCTGTAGCTAGTAAAATTACTGGAGTAACGAGACCTATCTTGTTTCAAAGCGACCAGCGCAATGTGGTGCATTGAATGTCATCTTAACTAGCACTACGATGTTATGGGCTGGTGTATAGCTTATTCCGTTAATTAAAAAAAAACTTGTAGGCCGTTTTAACAAGTATTTTATATACGTAAGTAGTACCTTGATTACTTGTTAAATAAATAACGTCATTATAAAATACGATCCGATAATCTTAGTAATTACGATACTACTATCGCCGAAGTTATTATTAAAGATTTAATAAGATAAAGGACTTCCCGCCGACGGAAAATAAATCCAAATATGTGCGATGAAAGCCAATCTTTATAAGCCCATCTTGATAATCGCGAACGTTTCCTCAAACAACACAAGTTTTCCTTAAGTAAACAAAGTGTTAAACTGATGAAAGTGGTTCGCGAAAATAGAAATCAGAAAATATCCTCAGACACATTGGTACATCATCACATAAATATATCATAGTAGTACTACTACTGGTACCAATAGTACTGTACTGGTGGTAGGTCCCTTTTGCCGGTGATCGTCTAAGTTGTACTACCGCAGCGACTATTTCTGCCGGCATACTGTATGTGTGTTCCGGTTGGAAGGGCGCTGTAACTAGTGTAATTACTGGGTTAACGAAAAAGGTGATACGAGCCGGGCGTATCATTTACATGAACGCCCCGCTCGTATCGTCGTTCCGAAGAAAAAAAAAATCTTATTTTTTAAAATTCTGCTTATTTTATGTTATACATAAAAAAAACTGTTGATAATTTCCATGTTCATGTATTAATCCCCTAACTAATATTAAAAAGCTTGTATACATTACAGTTTTTTTTTAATCAAATTTAAAAGATATAAATTAAAGTTCAAAACATTGTTGTAAATAACTTTAATGAAACGAGTTAAGATAACGAGTAAGCTTTAAGATTTAAGCACAACTTCTAAACCTAATTAAAGGCGTATCAAAGGCTTTAACGTTAAGTTATCTTGTCCGTAAAATAACAGATTTATATGAACTATAGAATAAAACACAAAAGACGCTGAACTTAAGCTGACTCAAGTTTAATCTTTTCACATTATGCTACAAAGAGATCTAGAAATATCAAGCATGCATAATACGAGTAGATACATATCGCTTTGAGAGAATTAGATTATGTAGACTTATAAGAATTGTAGTTTTTCAGTTATAGTCCGCTATTAGATCAAACTTTTTCATATATTTGTTCTCATAACTTGTTATTTAGTCTGAATATTGATAACCGCTTTGTATTCTTTTAAGGATGATGCGGACATTAAGTGATTTGTCAACGTTCGTATAGTTATGTAGAAATTCGAGATAAAATCTATAAAGAGAAGAATAATTCAGTATTAAAATTATTATTAGGGTCTGAGATAAAAGCTGTGCCTAGTTCGGGACCCGAAACATATCACGTGTTTAGAAATGTTTGTAAAAGTTTGAATAAATAAATGAATATAATAAATAAAATAAAACATATATTGTACTAAAATTACATTAAACATGTACATATTTAATTTTTTTTATACTACAAAGCGACTAGACGAGCGAGACTTTCGTCTGATGGTAAGTGATACGTCCGTGATAATAATGTAGCGCTAGTAGAATGTTACACATAACACTATATTGCACTCATCGACTTGTGATTTAAGATGTTTAGTATCGTTACCCCAGTAATTTCATTAGCTCCAGTGCCCTTCAAATCGAAACACAGTAATGTTTGCACACAACTGTTTGGTGCTACGGAGATAGGTACCTCCTACCGGGGACCGTGTAAATAGGTACTTACACGGTTCCCGGAAACAGAGACCTATCATTAGTAAAAGTATATTAAGTAATTTAATAAAATATTCGTCTACTGATGACTTTTATACATTTTTGCTACGTTTATAAAACTAAGAAAGATAAATTAATTGAAAGAGAAAACGTACAACAGCCATTTTGTTATACTTTCACAAAAGATATTATTATAAGAAATGCTATCCTATATATTTGTAGTATTGATATGTAGTCATCTGATATGCAATTTGAGGTTAGTTGTACTTCTTATTTACGCAGCCAATGGAAACCAAGAAGTTCAATATGTCTCATGAAAAAGTTCATTCCATTAAGCGTAGACGAACGGGACGTTCACCTGATGGTAAGCCTGCCCATAACAACGTGGAGCTAGTTAGGTTGATACCTCACAACATGGCGCTCGTCGCCTGAGACATAAGATGTCGAGTCTCATTACCTCATTAATTATTCTAACTACAACACATTTCAAATCAAAACATAGCAATGTTTGCACATCACTGTATGGCGGTAGAAACCTATCTAGACGGTCTCCGGCAACAGAGACCTACCATCAGTAAAACTTTAACTTTCCCAACACGTCTAATGCTAATACGAACAGTGAATTTATTTTCTATACTATTTTATCTAATTAATAATATTTTCACTTGCCTAATCTAATCACAACGAAATAAAGGCAGACGTACTTGACAAACTAACAAAAACGTTATTAAAATAGGAACATTTACAAATAATAATAAAGTGAGGTGCACAACAGATGCATAAAGTATTTTTTTTTTATTCAATCACGAATATAATAATCAAATAACAATTTTTCTTAATAACCTTGATCATAATAATTTATTACAAATATTTAAGACGTACTGGTCGTAGGTCTCTGTTGCCGGAGACTATCTACGTTGGAATCGCCGTAGCGCTTATTTCAGCCGCCAAACAGTACTGTCAAACATTATTGTGTTCCGGTTTAAAAGGCGCTGCAGCTAGTGCAATTAGTAACGAGACCTAACATCTTATGACTTAATGCGACGAGCACAATGTGGTGCAATGTGTGTCATGGTAACTAACGCCACATTGTTATGGACGGGCACTTACTATCAAGTGAACGTTCGTCGTCTGGCCGCTTCGTAGAATAAAACAGAATAAGAGATCGCTAAGATTTGCAGTTATAACTTACTTTATACGTATATAGTTAAAACGCAAATTGTTTATATATTACACGGATGTAATAAACATAAACATTATCCGCAGATCATTAATTAAAAATTATATAATTATTTATGTTTGTTGTTTAACTGAAGATTGATTTTACGCTGACAGTAATAAATAATAATAGCAATAAATAACTAAAGATTTTTTCAGAGTAACGTCCATATTATAGAACACATAAACAATGTACTAGTCAATAGAAATCAATGAAAGGAAAAAAAATCTCATGCCTGCAAGGCAGCAATATTCAACCACTGTTTATAAGTAGACTATGTTGGTAAGGCTATATTGCAACTTTATTGGCAATTTCTGACTTATCAAGTTACTACATCAAGCCAAGCCTGGCGATGAATGGCGTCCACTCCAGCTTCAAAGTACCTTTCGGAAACACTGCAGTTGCTTTTTAATCTTTCCTCTTTTTATTTACAGTAAAAGTCTAAATAAACAACATTTTTTATTAAATAAAGCAACGAGACGAGCAGGACATTCACCGGACGGTAAGTGATACGCCTGCTACAATGTGGCCCTAGTTAGGATGTTTTACTCTGCATCACATTGCGATCGTCGCCTGAAATATAAGATGTTGAGTCACCTTACCCCAGTAACTATACTAACTACGGCGCCCTTCAAACCGGAACACTACTGTTTGGTGGCAGAAATAAGCGCTACCGTGGTACTTACCTAGACAGTCTCCGGCAACAGAGACCTACCACTAGTACCAGTAGTACCTTTAATATTCTTATTATATGGACTCGAGGTCTTTTCTTACAAAGAGAGAAACAACGCCATTAATTCACTATGCACTGTGGCAGACGTAATATTAAAAAGAAGGGTTAATTCTTATTTTATTTTTTATAAAATAAAATAGTATATATGATCCTAAAACTGTCCATGTGCTACGGAAGCCATTAATGTGTAACGTTGTTTCCCTCAAGGATTTTATACTAATTACACAGTTGACCAAATTGCTCTAAATATTTTTCTAAAGAATATAATACACTTAACAACATCATTATCTGATATTACAATATTTAAATATCAGTATTTATAACTGATAGTATGTTATAAAAGATATATATATATCAACTTGCTGTCTAATATGCATTTACTTCAGATATTTTTTTTTGTTTAATAAAGCGACGAGACGAGCAGAACGTTCATCGAGATGACGTGACGGTAGTTAGGACACTACACATATACGCTACACCATATTGCGCTTTTCGCTTTGAGACGTGCTGTTAAATATCATTACCCCAATAACTTCACTAGCTACACCTCCCTTCAAACCGGAACAGTAATGTTTGAAAACTGCTATTTGGCTGCAGAAATAGTAGCTGCTGCGGTACCTATCTAGACGGTCTCCGGCAACAGAGACCTACCACCACTAATTTATCCTACCTACTTACCCTACCCATTACCATCAGCACTCACTTCAGATACATAAGCAAAATATATTTGTGATATGTTTATTCAAAATTCGTTTTTATACTTTAAAAACCAAAATATCTTACGATCTGTTTTATTCCAGCCTCAGCATCTAAATAGCGTGGTATTAGTGAACCGCCACGTCGAAACCATGCCATTCCTTTATTTAATATTAAAAAGGAACGGAAACGATGGTTATAATATGATATTCCACTCTAGTTCATAGGGCTAATGGATTCTTATCGGACATGTATGATGAAATCTATATAAACATATTAAGGTCACAGATACACCTTATCATTTAATGGACGGAAGTCAATAGAAATATGCCACCAATAATAATATGAATAAAATCAGTTGCGTTAAATATCCTTAGTTTATTTCGTGTTTTGGGTATAATTAACAGAATAATTGTGATTTTTTTATTTCACTTATAAAACACAAATACCTATAGTTCTTATAATAGTCTTGTTTTCATTTGATGAAAGAAATTATTGCCTAAAATAGAAAGTAAAATGCTTTAACATTTAGATGCATCTCCGTTTTGTTTTTCCAGCTTTTTTTCTATTCGTACAATTAAGCAACGAACGGGACCTTCACCTGATGGTAAGTGATACACCCGTCCATAACAACGTGGCGCTGATTAGAATGCTATATACTGCACCGGATTGCGTACACACATATAAGACGTTGAGTCTCGTTATCTCAGTAATTAAGCTAGCTACAACACCCTTCAAACCGGAACACAGTAACATTTTCACAGTACTGTTTGGCGGCAGAAATGGGTGCTGTGGTACCCACGTAGACGGTCTCCGGGAACAAATACCTACCACCAGTAAATTCTTGATGTCATTGTCCAGGGCTTTATTTTCTTGTCCTTTTATTTACATCATTTATATATTCTTTACTAGTTTTCACTATTTACGTTTTTTCTTACATTAATTATAATTATGTTTTTACTTATGCCATGTTTTTCATCTCCGCTCTTTGGCACCTTCGCTTATCATAAGGATAAATCGTTGTCAAACTCTAGTTTACAATGTAAATAAAATGTGTATCAGCTTTTTTTTATTTTTTAAAACCTTCGAGATGTAAAATAATATTTTATTATCGTGGCTCAGAACTACCGAGTTCGAATCCAATCCTACATGTTCTGAACTTTAGGTGATTGGTGGCGGTGAAGTTTTTCACCAGCTGCTAACTTCACAATATAAATCTGCCGCGATAAAAGTAATGCTGTCTTCTGATTCTCTCAGCATATGGGAGCCGTAGTGGCGAATAGGTAAACCATACTTAATATCATTGAAGTACATGTGACATCGAAGTGAAATATTAGCCCGTTGTGGAAATACATCATGTTATCAGTCACAACTTTGTCTTTCACTATCTTACGTAAGCTAATTGGTGACGCGGGCAATGGATGGATTGGATATGCGTAATACATACAAGGATTTTACGCTGCGCCGCCAACGTGAGCTGAATGAGGTCCACTCTAACTATATTAAACGAGTAATGTCATTAACATCGTAGAACTAAGTTAAGAGGGACGTTCAGCTGATGGTAAGTGATACGCCCGCCGATGACAACGTGGCACTAATTAGGATTGTATACACTGTACTACATTGCGCTCGTCGCCTGAAAAATAAGATGATGAGTCACATTATCCCAGTAATCACACCAGCTACCAACACCCTTTAAAGTTGGACACAGTAATGTTTGCACAGTAGTAACTCGCCCGAGTAGTTACTCGGCAGCAGAAATAGGCTACCTGGACTGTCTCCAGAAACAGAGTCGTACCATCAGTAAAACTCGTAAAGTTAAACGTAAATCAATGGAACAAAAATATTAACATGTCCATAGGCACCACAAATTTTACTGGTGGTAGGTTTCTGTTGTTTCAACCTCACAAGGAGTTTCCAATAGTTACCAAACTCTAAACAAATAAAATATTTTTTTTTTCATATATACCCACATATAGGTATATATATGTGTACTTATATGTGGGTATTTTTGTTCACAATTATTTAAACAAAATTAACCTGATCAAAATCATTAATAAGGTATCAACTATATCACTACACTAAAGTATTTATTTGGATGCTTAAATTTTTAACTTCCGGATCCGCAAACTGAATGAATTGGAACTGTGAAAATCGAAGAGATATAAGAATTAGATAATATATATCTAGATATAATTTTGAAATAAAACAATACAGTAAAAATATAATAAATCTTATAATATTATAATTTTTTTAAGGTTTTTACGTATTATTCGACATGTATTATATTGTATATACGTTTTGATTTTATTTTATTTCTTAATTTTGGATATATACAGGAACAAGGTAAAATCTTAAAGATATAAATGTGAATGTATGAAACTAAGGCGAGTTTAATCCTAAAATGTATTTTCTTATCGTTGACCCTGACAAAGGAAAAACAATCATAATAAAGTATATAGAAATAAATTAAAACTACAAACATTACTACAAATAATTTAAATATTGCGCTTACTGATTTCGATCCTATAGTAGAAGAAACAGTAGCAGATTGTACGTATATAGCATACTGATTTACAAAAATTTAAATAAATAAAAATATCGCTGATGTTATAGTCAAAACGTGATACTTATTATTAATAAAAACTTGATTCTCTTAATTTTTATTAATAGATTCATTTTGCCATTCCCATGAGTGATTCTGTTTGATTTTTCACTTCGGTAAAATATCTTGCCTGTGGACGTAAGTTATGGCCTGTTCCCGAGTAGATATTGGGTCTTTCTTTTTAATCAATCTGCCAAGAGTGTCGCCATGACTCATATATTACTTTCATGCAGTGAGGTGTTAACAGTTGTACAAAATTAAATCCCTTTTGTTACTGTTTACTGCTGGTATGTCTCTGTTGCCGAAACCCGTCTAAGTGAATACCACCGCAGCTCCAATTTCTACAGCCGAACAGTAGTATGCAAATATTACTGTGTTTCGGTTTGAAGGCCGTTGTTGCTAGTGAAAGTACTGGTATAACGAGACCGAATATCTTATATCTGCAGTGTATATTATCGTAACTAGCGCCACGTTGTGATGAGCACTATATATCTATAAGCATCAGAACATCCCGTTCGTCTCGTCGTTTCATCGAATAATAAAGAAAAATCTAGCTGTTTATTTAATTCCTCCACTTACATACTCCATGAGCTTTGGTATGATAAATAGTGACACAAGTAAATAGTACTTTTTTATGTAAAGGCATTCTGGTAATAAATTAAAACTAATAAAAACAATTTAACGAAAATCGTTAACAAATATAAGAGCAGTCTGATTAATTTTTGTGGCGTTTTTACAAAGATTTATCATGATAATAAAATCCATTTATATCTAAAAGATAATAATAATAGAAATTCCTAAGTGATTAATAAGAGATTTTTGCAAACAATTTAAAATATAAAAATTTTTTATTATATTTTCTTGAGATATTGTGTTTACAATACATACTTTCAGCATTTAGTTATATCGATTCAAATTTACCGAAAACGATATGGAAAAACTCTGTTTTATATGCAAATTAAACAACAATTGTACTAAACAACTGTACTGCAATTACATAACAAAATTACTGCACATTCAATATCTAGAATGAATAAGATATTCTTAGTGCTTGCCAATACAGGTAACATTTTTCTGAACGAGGGAGTTCCACAAATAAATTATCTCTCAAAATATATATTATAGTAAAATAGAAGTGACATTAACAACACCAATTTATATTTACGATCAGCAGTTGTGAGCGAAGGAAATCTTTCGTATAACTTAATTAAGTAGACCTTACTTAACCACTTACTGCCTACGCTTTGGAAGGCGCAAATTCAATGTTTATTCGCAAATTCGATAAAGTTCTCCGAGTTGCTGAATAGATTCTAATTAAGGAAGTTTTAATTAATTTTGAATCGTACTAATCACCTACCAATGACTACTTACTTATTTATTCATTAATTTTCATGCAGAGTATGCACACAAAAAAATACAATAGAATCAGGAAAACCAAAATGGCGGACGTGATGTCATAAAACATTTTCTTCCAGACATTTTAGATTGTTAAGAGAACAGAAGATTAATAATAAAAATTATATAAGTACAATTATAAATATGGACGTAAATATTATATAATACAAATATTAGTATTTAAAATATATATTTTTATATTGAATTTACAATATTTTAAGTGTAATAACTTACGTCAGTCATTTAGCAGCTGTCAAAGCGGAAAATTTATAACATTTTTTGTTTTTACCGAGCATAAAAAAACTATTTGTGTTGTTATTATTTTTTATGTGAAATTTATTTGTACTCTTTTTTACTTTTATTACAAAACCATAAAAAGTAAGTTTTGGATTAATCGAAAAGTTTAGTACTTGACCACAATCCCGTTAGATATTAAGTGGTGATGTGATCTGTGGTGGTAAGGCACACTAATCTAGTAACAGACTATTCACTCTTTTCTTGAAGACACCAACGTCGTATTAGGACGGGAACATCGACGCCGGCAAGTTGTTTCACTCCTTTGCTGTTTTAATGAAGAACTAGGAGTTGATCTCTTTCTTCACAAACTAGGGATGTCCACAATATAAGGATGGTGACTCGCCGTGCGTCTGGTCGTCCGGTGGTAAAAAGGAGGAGTAGGAATTATATCGTGTAATTCCATCGTACACTCTTCGAAATTTATCCTATAGAACACCGCGAGACTGACTACATAGCGCCTATGTTCAGGACTATCAAGCCTAGTGGTAACAAGACCTTGATTCTAATCAACAGTACTCCACACACCGGACCGGACTTGCGCTTTATATAAAGTCAAAAGCTGTCCCGGTAAGAAATATTGTGGCACTTTAGCAAGAACCCCCAGTTCTCATGCAGCTTTCTTTTTATACGAAGGGTGAGCAAACGTGCGAACAGTTCACTCGGTAGAAAGTGATCACTGACGTCTATGGACAGACGCAAGATCAGGGGAATCGCGGCTGCGTTTCAGACATTTAAAGAACTAACCTTGAAGGCACCCATGTTGTATTGGTTCGGAAATACCGTTGGGTACTACTGATTCCACAGTGGTAGTGCGTGGTAAAAAATTATTTTAACTTCGGACTCGATGAACTACCCTTAGTTAAGGTTTGTTGTAATTTCAACCTAGGGCAGTCGATGAGTTTCAGGAACACATCTCGAAAAGTAGGAGCCTTGGAACAATACAAAAATGTAATAAAAAACTATGAGAAAGTTTTGCATTTTAGTATTCCCTTCCAATCAATGTAAGGTGTGGTGATATGTAGTCTTAGGTGATAATAGTTACTACAATAATTCGATTAAATTCTAAATACACAAATAAATCATAAAACCAAGTAAATTACATATATTATTAAATAATTTCACTGAACCTGTTTGATGTTAAAAACAAACAATGATATGAGTAATCGACACTGCTAACGGTACGTAACGATGTGCTATGTTCGAACGAACAAACATATCCATTGTTCTTGATATATATGATAAACAATGCTTGCAAAGAGGAAGTTCAAACACGGCTGTAAACAAACTGTAACGTTTCATCGACGCAATAGTAAAATAGCAATCATGTGATCGCTTCGTCACTGCCGGAGGATCAAGATTTCTATTTCTTCACTGAAGGCCAAAGAGCATGAAACCCAATCACGGCGTCAAATTCTGTTGCCGAATAGCGCTATGGTAATGACTTTGTACTAAATAGTTTAGATTTAATATTGTTAATGCCATAACTAAGGTACTAAGGAGAGTAAAGATAAATGATATTTTTTGCTATTCTCAATTTTTTTATTTACAATTTTTGCTATTCTCAGTGTTAAAGTAGATTTTTTTAATTTCTATCGAACCAACTTTGCATGTAGCAAATAAAAAATTCAATAAAATTGCTACACATAGATAAAAAAGATTTATTTCGGACTTCCTTCTTTTTTTTATTCGACGAAGCGACAAGACGAGCAGTCCCATGTTCAGCAGTGTACGTCTATCGGCTGATGATGATGACAAGACGAGCGGGACGTTCATCTGATGATAAGTGATACGTCTGCCTATAGCAATGTGGTGCTGTATAGGATAGTATACACAGCACCACATTGTGCTCGTCGGATTTCCTTCTTCATAATATAAACACATCATTCATCCGATGTTATTACTTCACATATTTAATCAACTATAAGTTAATAAACAATGAGATAAACAATATGAATTCATTCCATATAGAAGATTGAGTAAAGAGCTTTTGAAAAGTTGTCCTTAATCTATTTCTTATTTATAATCCAAAGTTCCTCACGGATATAAGAGGCAAAGCCTTTTACATTTCATGAATAATGTAAAGGAATTTGTAAGAGGTAAATATCCTCCCTTTTTATCTGCTAAAAGCATATCATAGTTTTAGTTAAGAAACAGTTAGTTGCCAGCGTGATAGAAGAATCTCTATCATGCTAAAGAGAGAGAAAACCTCATGTCCCAGCAGTAGAAATATTATATTATTGTTGTAGTATTTATATTGTTATTTTATATATTTAACAATTGTAGGTTTTAGAAACAAATCCAACGCTACCAAAATTAAAGAAACGTTCATGAAGTTTGTTATATTGATTTATATCAAATATTTAATACTTTAGGTACACTGTGCATACTGACATCAATTTAAAATATCTCCGGGAGCATTGAAACCTAGAATTTTTATTGAAAATTTTGTATAATGTTGCTTTGCTGTGACATAGATAACATCTAGGGGAAATAAGCTTTTGGTCTTTAGACCCCTTAGTTGTCGACAGCAGAGCTCCCTCTTGAAGCTAATAATTTGGTTTATGTTTATTTTTACAATTTCCACCACCACTTAAATGCGAATAGAAAAAGGGCCGATTTGTGCACTTCAATAAAGTGAAGTGGTAGGCGCGGCAGGAAGGAGGCGGTAATCTCGGTTAATGGCATTTGCATACTTCCTCAATGTTTCCGCGAATCAGCTATTTTTGTTGGCATGGTGGTGACAAAGAAACTTGGATTGAGTAGCTATTTAAAACTAAATAATGTTTCTTATTTACCCTTTAAGTCAGCTTAGTTTTCCTCAAATATAAAAACCTTTAAATTTAAGTACTTTTGTAAAACTGACAATATGGATGTAAATACTTTTAGTTAAGTTTATGGTGGTAATAAATTAATTACTAACACTTCAAGCCATAGACTTCCTTAGTTTAAATCTGGGTTAAATAAAGTGGAAACTATTTACTTTTTCTTACATCGGTAATGTTTTATGTACTGTACGAACTTCTCATGATTATGTTTATTACAGAGGATCTTTCAATAAGGTTTTTTTATGAAGCAAAAATCTGAAATATTATATGCAAAACATGTAACTCAATAACGTCCATTTTACTTTTATTTTTTGTCATATACTTTTTTGTATTTGATTTTATTTAATAGAAATAACAAGAATAACACATATAAGGTTAACATGGAAAACTACTTACAATGCATAATTAATCTTTCTAAATTATAATTTTTTGACGTTTAAATTAAACTATGTTTTCACGGTTTATAACTTCCTCAGTTATAATATTTGTGTACAGTTACTTGTGTTTTCTGTATATTGCAATTATATCTTAACTTCTGCTTTTAATATGTGTAAACATATCTAACGGTAACTGATATAAATTAAAATAATGTCAAATAAAAACATTGTATAGTTATAATTTTCATAATATAATATTAAAGGTACCATGATAAAAAAATATAGGTTTTTATACTAAAATCGATATACCTAAATAATATTCGTTTAAGAATGCAGTTGTATAACAAAAGATCATAGTTCTTAAAATGTTGGTTCATACAGACTCGTAAAGGGTTTATATTTTCCGTAAAAGTGATGACAATTTATAATTGAAGCTGTGGAAACTTTATTTAAACTCCGAGCGGTACGTGAAAGTTCTATTTTATGTAAATACCCGATGGTTGAGGTTAATGTAAGGGAAGAAAATAGTTTATTGGAGAGAGCGTGCAGTGAATCTCTGCACAGCTCATTGCTCCAACATTAGACCCTGTCCCAACCTTGACAGCGGACCTTTGGAAAGTAACCTCAAGGTTTACGTCCCAATTTTACGTTTACTTAACGTTTAAAACACAAAATTTACAGCGATTTTCATCACACATAAAAATCGTTGTAATTTAATCAATACTATTAAAAATTGAAGACAATAATTATTTCTAATTATTGGTATTTGTTTTCTTAACTACGATCCATCATTGCAACCTTTATATATTTACAATTCAATTTTAAAAAATACAAGATTAGTATGTTGCAAAGTATTTTCGTTTCTCAACTTACTATAGACTCTTTTATTTTAGTACGTCATTTATTCTATAATGGCATGAAAATAAAAGTTAACCTTTATATATTTTAGGCAATAAAATATAAAGAGATGCATCGTTAACCAAAGTCGGTTAAAATTTAAATTACAGCAGAAATGCAATTTCAGTTAAATTGCCGGAGAAGCACCTGCGCTTAAGAGAATTACCAGCGTAACAGATTGATAGAGGTTGAATGAAGAGCACATTACCCTGAAATTCTGTTCATTTGCATGGAATTACTAAGACACGGCCGACGTTTTACTGCAGTGTATAAATTCTATGTTTTCTTTAGTTTATATATTATATATATATTCTATAGTCTATATTAGTTTTTAGACCATGAGCTTCGAATTAACGAGCATAGTATCCGATATGCATTATCTGATATAAACAAAGTGATTAATGTTTCTATACATATGCTATAAACACCATCAGAGAATAGCTTACAATTTTAGTATTATGACTTACAAAATTAATATTATTGCTTAAGAATTAATTAAGAAAACTATATTTAAAATTTCATACAAAACTTACAATTAATATATGTTGCAATAGTACAACTACATAACATATTTAAAATAATTCGTTACGCTTTGTTATTTTACGAAGTATGAAAAAAAAAATTTATGACTTATAATCAATTTGAAACATAGCAATAGTTTAATTTCATTTATCAAAAATTTATATACATAGTACAAATGTCAATTAATGTTAAAATTTATCTAACCGTAACATCATAAGACATCTTTACATTTTATAGATTTTTGCATTGTTAAGAAAAGTTTCAATTTGTCTAGTAAAATATAGTGGAAAGGTATGTAGTTTTTTTGATAAAAATTAAACATGAGTCGCTCTTTATATCAAAACGAATTTCATAAATCTAATTAAAAATCTTTAATCTAATATTATTCCTATTGCAACAAAACTAAGAGGAAACGTGGAACATCAATTAGTTACACTTGCACAACATTCGTTCAGATTCACCACACTTTAGTAGTTAGAATTCCAACAAATTAATATATTTATTAAAAGGTTATAGAAAAACAGTATCTTGTTTCTATATACATTAATTAGTATTGATTTATTAGTAATTTCCACTGTACAATAAACGTAAATGACGATTATTATCGCGTTTCTATAGAAATCCAACATACGCCTGCAATTTTTCCACGACACAATTGCCGTCATAGATAATCAATAAGACCATAATTGATTAATGAACAATGTGGTCCTTTGTGGAGTATAACACGCAGATTTCATTAACTACTAAGGTCAGTTTGCACGTTAAAACCCTTTTATGTATAATGATAACCAAGACAACAGATCAATAAGGAATTTCACAGTCAACTGTAGGTTAACTGATTGTTTAACAAACATACAATATACAACTTGATGTACAATAAATATGTAAAATCGTGGAAGAAAATTGTTGCACTTGTTCAGAATGTCAAATTCAGTGATAAATTAGGAAACAAGCTGTTTGAATTATTATTATATAAAAACGTCATAACAATATAAAATTATTAGCTATGGGTGGATGTCCTTGCAACCTTCCCAAACTACCTTATGTTCGAAAACTTTTCCGCTTTATGGAAATAAATATACAGTTTTTTCGATCCATATACATCGACGTTAGTTTCCACATAAGATAAAATGTGTATAAAAACTTTCTCTAATGAAAGAAACGAAACTACACCTTTTGTTCAATGAAAATAAAGTAAGAGCTTTAATTTACAGAACCACCCACAGAGAGAAGGCGAGACATGCGTAATCTGCACAGTATTTCTTTGTAAAGATGTGAGGGGGGAACTGTTCGAGCAAAGCTTATTTGAATACGGAGAATAATTTATCGATGATCTGATCAAAAATCTTTATTATGTCTACAACTTTTTATTTCGATTTACTCTGCTTATTCGATGTACTGGGTGTTAGCAGACCGCTTCCGAAAACGAATACAGAAAATCGATCCTGATAAAAAAACTTCATATTTTTAAAACGTTTTATTAGCATTATTTACGCTCCATCATATTAGTACAGCTAAATGAAACGATTGTTTCATAAAAAATATATTACTTTACAAAAAAAAAAACAGCAATGAAACACAAAATCAAAACTAGCTGATGCTCGGATCAACGAACGCCCGGACGCGCCATCTAAATGCTCCGTGGCCCTATGAAATAAGGTTCAAATTGAAACCAAATACATCTCGAGTTCTCGCCTGTGATAACATGTAAAAGCATTTGACGTGTACTATCAATGTACTATGTGTATCATCATCATCTGCCGGTAAACCTCTTAAAAATCGCCACACTCCTCGTCGTTCTTTTTTTTGTTATCGGGGGGTTTATCTTCTAAAAAGATACTCTTCCTGCTTCTGAGTGAAAGCACCGCTGCCTCTCAATACTGCGCCTGATGCACGTCCCAGAGAGGGTACCCCACACTTTCAAAGCCCTCGAACCCGAAATTCTTTTTAATCGCCTTCTACGAAAAGTAAGGCTTACCTTAGTCCTCCATCCTTAAAAGCCCGGAACTACAAGGCACACCGATCGGTCCTGCGCTAACCGTATTAATGGTTTCTCGCGACGTTTACCAGATCGCCGGACCCAGCCAGCATTACGTTTACCAGAACCCGAACGCCTCTCGAAAATCTTACTACTCTATCGGTTGTCAGTCCTTCGAGCAATATGTTCTAGCCATTTAAGTATAACGGTTTTTTGGGCTATATTGGTGACTTTAGCTCTTCTGCGGATCTCGTCATTTCTGATTCGATCGCGCAAAGAAACTCCGAGCATATAACTCTACAATGTCTTTTGGGTGAACTGATTCTTTTTATAAGGACCGTTCTGAGTGACTGTCTTGGCTCTACACGTCTTCGTTGGTAACAGGCACAAAAATAAAGATCTTTGTCTTCACACACTGCGGTAGCTGGGACGAGATGTTCCTTAGTGTTTCGAAAGCTGCCCAGCGGGTTTGAATTCATTGATTGACCTCTTTCTGAAAGTTGGACTACTTGTCCCGGGTAAACATCCTAGTCAACGAGAACATATCAATTTAACAGTAACAAAATACTTAAGATGTGTATGCATCTTCTTTAAAAATTTCTTATAAATTTATGGGATCATTACTTATTATTTGTGATCATAAATAGCCTTATTGTTTATAATCAATTATTAAGTACTTATTAAATCAATTGCTCGATATTACAACCGTTCATTTTCAAAATTATTTCGATTAACTCTAAAAACATCCCATTTATAGAAACTATAAATATAATAAATCATATGAAATAATTTCATATGAATCTTTGTTAATACGTTGTAATAAGGTAAATCATAATCAATAATTATACAGGTTATATTTTGAAGTCAATAATAAGATCACATCTTTACGAGATAGGAGCTAAACAATCGAGTAAAAAAAAAACCATAGCACTAACCAAGCTCCACCTTTAAGCCTAAGTACCTCCAAGCTTATACCTAAGCAAGATTTAATCGCTTTAACCGTGATTTTTTACGAAAGTATTTTTCTTGAATATAACAAACAACAGGAAGTAAGAAAAAACGGTAGGTTTGTAATTGCTATGTCTAACTTAATGTAAATCCACTACAAAGTTCTAATGGACTTTACTATGACTTACTACATCGTGCAGGTAAGTCAACGACGACTATTAACTTTATGTCAACGGAAACATAATTTCCATAAAACTAAATAATAATGTAGGTAGTTATAAATATAGAACCTCGTCGAAATTAGTATTTAGTAATATTTGTAAACAACTTTGTTAACATCATACAAGATAAGTAAATAATAATATAATACAGTAAATGCTACAATTCAAATTCAATATTCTATTCACAAGCGAAGATGGCTTTATAATATTTTGTTAACAAAACACTTGAGATCCGATCTACTTTGAGCTTTAGTATCATCAGTCAACTCACACTTGGCTATCGTGGTGTACAATAAAAACGACCTTGACATTCCCCGTTTGTGAGAAGGACTAGTTTCAACAGTGAGATAATATGTGGGCTGTTTATTATTCAACATTCAGTGCAATATTTTAAATCATTATCAACCAATAGCATTGAACCAGTGATAGCCTGAGATGGGAATATCGATAACATAGTTTTACTGCTTACTTGTCTCCTACGAGATGCCAGTACACAGTTTCAACAACAATATTAAATGAGTGTTATAACACAGATGTATGTGTCCTTGTAAATATGTAGATTGGACTTGTGATAGTGCGCTGCATCAGCTACCGTTGAAACAACATTGAGCCGCACATTAGTGTAAGTTAAGTAACCAATTAAATTTTAAGTTTATTCACATAAAATTTCTCTTTAAACTTAGACAATTTAATACATTTTCATTTTTTTTATTTCGTAAAATTACTCCACTTAATCTAAAATTTCGGTTGCGGGAGACCGTTTCAGTAGGTACCACCGAAGCTTCTATTTCTGCCGGCAATAAACAGCGTGCAAACATTACTGTGTTCCGGTTTGAGCGACGTTGAAACTAGTGATATTGCCGGGGTAAAAGACATAAAATTTATGTCTCAAGCTTAGTGTGGTGCTGTGTGTACCATCCTAACTAGCGCCACGTTATCATGGGCAGACGTATGAGGTGAGCGTTTCGCTCGTTTCGTCATTGCTGCGAATAATAAAACAATATAGCGTACTAAATAAATTTTAACCAAACCTTGTTTCATTTTAATATTTATACTAAATATATTTAACGCTGTTAAAAGAATTTGTTCGCGAGGAGTATTTTATTAATCAAATGTTTGGAACAAACATCATTGACTTTAATCCAGTTTGTTGGAAACGGTGTAACCGTTTGTTGGAAGCAAAACAGGAAAGTCGAGTTAAGAGCTGGCTCGTAACAGTTGTGGATTAATTATTGATAGTGTGAAATACTACCATATTAAATGTGTATGTATAAAACATACATGCGAATACTTTTTAAACTTTAATTATGATAACAAACCCTTAAAAGTTTAACATATTTTTTAAAACTTGAAACGTAGAAGAAACGTATCACAAAATTTTATTTTAGATTTATCTATGTTATTCTTTTTGTCGGAATTCGCTTGAATCAATAGTAAAAATAATAAATAGCGAAATTACCGAGAAACCGAGTCTTATACAGCGAGATGACGAATGCAACATACTGCTGTGTAAACATCCCAATTAGCAACAAATTGTTATGAACAGGCCCTACCGCTTACCACCAGGTTAACGTTCTGCTGTATCGGAGTCGTTGTCAGGATTAGGTCAATATCCTGTGACTTGTCTATAATTATTATTATTATTTTTAATTTTATTGTACTTAATACAACTAAAACTAACACCTAAATATTTTCCGTAACGGTTGAATCTAAAAAAGCATGAATACTACAGATAGCGGGAAATATTTATATTATTAAACTGGTTTTAGACCTAATAACAAACACACGCTTAAATAACATCTTTTTATTTAATAGATAGTTGTTTTTTTTTACTACTTATTATAGTTTAGCATATTTCCACTTGCCAATCAGTGCGTCTCAAGAGGCCACTAATAGGTAACACCAGTAGAGTAGCAGCTTTTTCAATGACCTTAAACAAACATACAAAATTGGTTCATCAATCCACATACCTGAAGTGTACGACGATTGACCCCAAAATAAGTAATTTTTTTTTCGACGAAACAACGAGACTAATGAGATAGTAAGTGACACGCCCGCCGCTAACGTCACGTTAGTTAGTATAATATATACAGCACCACATTGTGTTAGTTGCTATGAGATATACGATGTTAATATATCACGATACTCCACTATCAGCTACGGCGCCCTTCAAATCGGAATACGGTAATATTTGCATACTACTGTTTGGCGGCAAGAATAGATGCTGCGATAGTACCTACCGAGACGATCTCTAGCAAGAGATCTACCACAGTGGATAAAGTAGATTCGACAGTAAGATAATCGACTAAAAAGGTCGAGATGGTCATATAAATTTTAAACTAAATAGTATATGCATTAACAGTAAAATAATTTAAATTACATAGTATATGTATATGTGTATACATAAAAAAAAGACAATGAGAAAAATTAAGATCATAAATTTTGAACTGATAAAATACATAACAGTTTTTTTTTATATATTCAATAATAGCAAATAGAAGTATTCATTTTTTAACTAGTTTTATCCTTTGTTAAGCATTTTCTTGGTAAATTATACTAGTGACGGAATTCTGTACCTGGAGACTTTCTAGGTAGGTGCCACCGCAGCTTCTATTTCTGCAGCAGTGCTGAAATGTGCGATTATTATGTTCCGAATTAAAGTATGCTGTAGCTATTGAAATTACTAGACTACGATACATAACATCTTGTGTCTCAAATCGAGGAACATGATGTAATGTTTATAGACTTAATTAGCACCGCGTTGTCATGGCTTCGAGAGGCCTATGTTCAGCAGTGAATTAAAATAAGTTTGTGATAATGAATTGTCCCAATTATAAAGTAAAGTAATTTTTGTAATAGTTGGATAAACACAATACTCCGGCCGCATTAGAGGACTCGCCCCTGCACTGAAGCATGAAACCGGTGTAATCATCATAGAAGGTGACTTCACAATTAAAGTAGTATCAGTAACATTAAAATAATTATCTAAGTTAATTGTTACATAAGTTGATCAAATGACGTGACGAGTGAAATGACGAAAGACGCATTATTTGTATAGCATTGTTATTATAACTAGCTGCTACCCACCCGCCCACTTTGCTAGCCTTAGCACCCCTTTAGGAAGCAATATTTTGTAAAATCTGTTCATAACTGACCTATACTTGGTAAAAAAAACTATTCCGACCAAATTTCAAGTCTCTACGCCTTATGGTTCGAGAGATGTGATGAGTCTCCACATAGGAAGGAAATTCTTATATATAAACCAGATATAAACAAATCCAGACACACACAAAAACTGAAAAGCTTTCGAGTAACTACTAGTAGTAGCAGTTGGAAAAAATCTAGATTATAATTAATTAGACCTTAGACCCTGAGTCTGCGAGTCCAATTTCAGATAGGCCCAATATCAATCTAAACCGAAAAATTACTAGCAAGTGATATAAATTTTTAGACATAGAAGTATTATTTCAAATAATCCTTCGCGCTTAATATTAATTATGTGTAATTATAATTTAAGAGGAAACTGCGTATATTTGTTAAGCTTCAGATAGATGGCAGCACTGTTTCATCACAGTGTTCCTTTGAACAAGGTCTTGAGTCGCCAGTCTCCTTAACTGTCGACGGGAGCACAAATCGTGGAGTAACTATTGACGTCTATACACTTCTTCCATGTATTCATCATTGTATGTAATATCATCATCATTGATATGACTATTAATCTTATTATTTATTGTTTAACTATCGATGGAACATTGTGTGATGTAAATATTCTAAAATGCCAGATAACATGTTATTGATAGAGTGCCGCTGAATTTATATACTTCTTAAGAAAGCATAAACTAGAGTACCGCCTGTAAAATAAAAAAGTTCAAATTTCCATCAATCACGAAAACCCCATTCACCAACAGCAGGTAATAAAATAATAATCTACATACTTCACTAATAACACGGTTGTCATCGCAGTTTAAAAAGTGAGTTCGTTATAAGAAATTATTAATAGTTGTCGAAAATAAAATAACAAAAAAAATGGCTTTAGTTCTAGGCAGACATTTCCTTAATTGAATTTTCACATATTGCTTGTATAAGAAATTTCAATATCGTTCAATGGTCGACGCAAGACCGTTATATGATTCGCTTACAACACGTACTACGAACAGCTTCAGCTTCAGCAAATATGTACTGAACAATTTCCTTGTGAAAACTGTTAGTCTTTCATTTTAACCATGTAATGGCTAAATAAATATTAGGTTTGGTACAAACATAATTATCAATTTGTTTCTCGCTACAATACTAAAATATGATGCATACGAAATGAAACGTTTAAATTTTTTTATTATTTCTGCAATATTTAAAACTCTGCAGCATTTCGTTTCGTAAGTGAATAAAACAGTATAAGTTATAATTAGACGAATTACTCGTAATTTCAAGCTACACAATTAAAAGGGTGAATATCCTTATTGAAAAGTATTAAATAGATAAGCAAAGAGCATTATTACACTACTGTTGTGTTAATGAAGTTTATTATTTAGCATAATGAATACATAACAAATCAATGAGGAAAACCAACGATTAATAATAATATGGTTAGAACTAAACGTTGCAGAAATGCGAGTAAAAAAGAAATACTCTTAAGAATATCGTTTTTCTTAAAACATTTACACATGTAATTAACTTAGTCCACATATCAATGTATTTAGATTAAGATAAGTAAGATAAAATTCTTAAATACATAGTTATAATTCTAAAAATCTAACAATTAAAAAATTATACATTATAGTACCATCACTTATATATTATAGTTCAAATAAACTAAATTACTTGCTATTATTTTCAATACGTTTAAGCCAAAGCAATAATTTCGGATTGCGTAGATATATAAAATTATCAAAAAATTTACTTTAAGATGAATTTTAAGTTACAATCTTGGAATTTGGTTAAAGTACATAATCGTATTAATTATTTCGTAACAATGGTATGTGAGCGATCGTAAGGTAACCAGTTAGTCATTTGTTTCATAAAATTAGTATTTTATTGATTAACTTCAAGATGACGTCAAATATGTTACTCAGCTTTAGTACCATCAGTATCCGTTTTATGAAATATCCATCTGTATATCTATAAGAGATATCCAGATATTCATTGACTCATCGCGAGATCTCCGAAACTATTAGAAGCAAACACAAGAAATATGGTAGAGATGTTGCTTCCACCATTTAGAGGTCAGCTAAGAATGGATTTTACAAAATTCCTTACTCAAAGGGTTGCTGCAGGGATGTTGATAACAGGTAGGGACAGCAGGTAAGACAGCAGGTTGCCGCCGGGCTAGAATATATCTGACAAATTACAAATTTAATTCATATATTATCGCTAGTTCTTATTTCAAACGCGACACATATATTCTCCTTTTCTTCTTCAAAAAGAAAGAAAAAGGATAGGAATCCATAAAGTCTGCTTTGGTGGAATAACTAATACATTGATTTTTCTTAAAGGTATATAATTAAAAATCTATATAATCATAAACAATTCACCAATTAACTAATTATATTTAATACGTCTTTTTGTTTCACATACTATCTACTTTGTTTAAAAAAAATAACTATATTATCATAAATATTTAAAATATTATAAATGACAGGCTGTTTTCAGCGTGATTTTTAAAGGTATTTATACTATTTATATATGTATTATTATTATTTATTTAGGTACTGCAATATAAAATATATCACTTTATCTCGAAACACAGAAATCACTGCTTGGGGCAATAATCAGTGAGAAAAACACGTGCCCATCAAAATAAAACACTCCACAGGTTTAGATTCGTGGGCGATACATTAAAGTGATTGAGATCGCAATTCAGATAAGCGTTCGATACACCATCCCTGCTTACACAATCATACACAATCGTACGATCCTATAATCTGAACATCTATATCAGAATATTACTGTACTATACTTTTTCTAATCATATAATAATTACAATAAAAAGGAAACTCTTTATGTATAAAATATTATTACTTTTCTTAATTTTTATTCAAAATTACAATAGAGCTTAGTTTAGTAGTAGCTTAGTACTTCCATCGGTCCAAAATGACGATACAAAGTTACTCGATGGAAAATCCTTTATATAATCTTTAGGACATTAATTAGCTCCTAATATAATAACTCATATTTAACTATAATTTAATTGACGATAAAGAAAACAAAGTTTGAACAGAATATTTTCCTCCTGCTGTGATTCAAACATTATTTTTTATCGCGCACTACTTTATCTACGTACTTTTCAAACCGATACTATCATCAAGATCGGTATCACACCTCTATAAAAATGAATTAAGATCAAACATAAAATATACTAGTTGTGTACTGCGGACGTTAAACTATCTTTATACATAAATGTAATAAATTTTCTGAGACCATGTACTATTATTTCAAAAACAACGGTAAACCAAACATGCTCTTTAGATGAAGATTAACAGACGTTGTTTCAAAATCGATAGATAAGTAAACTTAAGACAAAAAAGCACTAGAAAGAAAACGGTATTAAAGGGCTCAGATGTAAAGATCCCGAAATCCTTTGGGATGAATTAACGTTCGTCCTACTTTCAATTCCATTAAGTACGAAAATTTATTAAACTTCATTTGTAGCCAACTCTTCTTTCTTGACAACACTTATTTTTAAGTAAATACTTAACACGAGACCGATCTACGTCCGGCTGTGGACGTGTGTCGGCTGATGATGATGACGACTTAACGATTATCCATTGGCAAATAAAGTAATGGTAACAAATAAAAAATAATATTTTTAACCTCAAATTTTCCGTGCACAAAATTACATCATGCGAAGTACTTGATCCTAGAATTTAAACTAAATTTCAGTACATTTTGATGCTGAATAAAATATTATTATTGAGTGAATAAACTGGTATTTTCAAGCAAGTTTGTTCTGCCATTCGTCGTCCTTCGAATAACATATTTTGGTCGTAGATGTCATCGTGCCTTGGATTTATAATGAAACATACTAAAATGGATGTTTATGTGCATTGAATACAATGAACTTCCGACAACGTGTACCTGGTAAAGCACGAAAGAAAAAAACCCACGAGGACCGGAGAGGATTTGTTCCTTAAACAATTCATAAAACAAAGCATAAAATTTGATATGAACCTTAAAACTTTTCGACCTTGAAGAAGGTTGTAGACGGCGAACATCTTTTTGCAAAAATATGACATTTGTTTAAAAACTCATCAGTTATGTATATACTTTAATATTAAATAATGAACAAAAAAACACAAATATATAATAGCTTTGGATAGATGTTACATTTGAATAATAATAAAAAAATTCCAAAGATTCTGAAGATGGACAAAACTAGTTTGCTTGGCAGGACCGAGGACCAACTTTATTACCAACATACAAGAGTCATTGGCCTCACTGGGGCCAATCGAATCTTTTGTTAACTTCTATCCGTCAACTACGTTAAGACTGTTTTATTCCATCAGCATTCACCAGAAACAAATTTATATTTGTCTCACAGGCAAGTCATCAGATAGAGACGTGTATGGCATGGAGTATAAAACGAAATCATTGGCGAATACTGTAAACCTTATTGTTTATAGCCTTATCGTGGCGAACTGTAAATAGTTTGTCTCTTATATAACAGTAACTAAGAATTCAGTTAAAAGCCGAAGATTAAAAACTAATTCACACTTAACCTTGTTCCGTGTATTAAAGTGGTAAGTAATACTAATAGACAGACGGAAATTTAGTGGTGCGTGGTGTTATGTACTTATGACAACATTTATTAAAACAATTGAGTATTTCCTATCAGACAACAATATTTTATTCCTATACTCTTTTACTGGTGGTAGGTTTCTGTTGACGGACACCGTATAGCTACGTACCACCGCAGTGCCTATTTTTACAGCCAAGCAGTAGGCAAACATTACTGTGTTCTGGTTTGAAGGGCGCTGCAGCTAGTGTAAGTACAGGAGTAACGAGTCTTGACTACATGTCTCAGGCGACAAGCTCAATATGGTGGGTGCGATGTACACACGCATCCTAACTAGCGTCAAGTTCTCATATGCGGGCGTATCACTTACCATCAGGTGAACGTCCTGCTCGTATCGTCATATCATAGAATAAAAAAAAAAACCCAAAAAAAATAATAATTATCTCTTAGTTACCGCCCCTGCATCTGCTTAAGGCATGATGTTAACCAATTTAGAACGATTCGAAGTATTACAGATAAATTACATACTATTACTTCATATGTAAAAAAATTAAAAGTAAAGCTTTTAAAAATAAATATATATTATATATATATATATATATATATATATATATATATATATACTATATTATAATATATATATTATATTATAATATATATATATATTATATTATATTATATTTATAGTTTAATCACTTTATATAGTAAGCAATATAATAATTTGTGTAGATAACTGTACATAGCAAAGTATTTTTATCTTAAAGAAAAATCTTAATTTAAACATATCAATTTGTTTTTGTAGTTTAAGCCAATTGTCAGATAGATTATTTTATGAGATATTGTAAATTCTTAACATATAACATTTAAGCAAATTCATCATCAGACGATAGACGTCCACTGCTGGACATAGGTCCGGAAATCTCCACATTGATCGATCCTGCGCTGGAGTCAGCATGGCATGGCACTAGGTACCGTCGTTTGTAGAAGTCCATATGGAGGGATTTAGGCCATATCCCACCACGTTGGCTCAATGCGGTTTTTTTTTTACTATTTTTTAGTCTTATATATATGACAGTATTTCTTTCTGTTACATTATTTGTCTATATCTTTATATTTCTCCAGATTTTTCGCTTATTCCTGTACTTATTGCTATATATTACTTTTCCTATTATCATCTTGCTTGACCCAATGCGAGTTGGTGGGAGTATAAGCAAATTAATCAACAATAAATAAATAAAAATAACTTCAAAAATTTTATATTTCATCTCTTGTAAGTGGCAATTGAATTTTTAAGACATGTTGTTTATAAAAGCACTGAAAAAAGAAACCGTTGATTTAAATTTGATAGAGAAAATATTTAATGTGTCTATATGTTATTGTTAGTCATAATTAATATAAACGATATGGTATATGTGTTTATGTGTAAAACTAGTTTATTCATACGGAAAGCGAGATTTTTCTACACCAATCAAGGTCGACGGTTAAAACGCGCCGATGTATAAACATCGTGCGTTGAATATTGCTCTCCGAGTGATCTCATTCATAATACAAAGACACTGTGCATTCATTTTATAACAAATATTTGTTGTTCGTAATCTGGCCTTCACTCACGATGCCAAGTTTATCGCAGGATAAATCCATTAATCGATAAGCGAACTGATTGTATGTCTATGTTATGTAAAAAAAAAATACCTTTTAAACGGCCTCACACGAATTAGTTTTCGCTCAGATTTTGTCACCAAACATCGGCCTAAACATAGTACACCTACTTCTGTATTCTTTAAGATCTTCTTCGAGGAATTATATTTTGTACCTTGTTTACACGAGATATGTACACGTATAACTTCGTAATTCATCGATCAAAGTTTGTTACAACATATGTATAATTAATATTCATGGTTAAACAAAGATTTCAATATGTAACCTTGGGACCGATGTGATGTTATTTAATATAATATATCAATATCAACTGACATACAAACAAATACCTTATATTACCTGTTTGAATACTACACATCTAACAGTGACTGATTTTTTAACAGTTTTAAAAAAGGGTTTTGTTAGAAATTTAGCGTAATGACTTAAATTTAAGAATTCCAGGTTATAATATCCTGTTCCCAATCTTATACGAAATTTAAACCAACGAAATTGATTTAGAAACATTTTTATCTAACAACCAGATCCTACTTTAACTACAACACTATAGGTTTAATTTTTCATATCATCAATTTACTGACCCACAAACGTAACTAAGTTACTGAGGTCTTCACCATACGCTTGCTCTTTAAGTATACTCAATTGCCCAGAGTTTACTAAAGAAATCAATATTTATACTTTTTTTTACTAAAATTAAAACGGATATCAATTATTCCGTATAAGTTGTTAATTTTTTTACTTTGTTATAATAAAAGTGATTTTTTCGCTCGCATCAAAACAGAAGTCTATTTGTTATCACAATCCTGAAACAATAACTTGAGCATAGTTACACATCTCAGTTCATGAAATCCATAACCTAAACATTAACGTGGTGTAAATTTTAGACTAGAACTTAAAATTATCT
This sequence comes from Ornithoptera alexandrae, assembly GCA_029030555.1. Taxonomy (NCBI): domain Eukaryota; kingdom Metazoa; phylum Arthropoda; class Insecta; order Lepidoptera; family Papilionidae; genus Ornithoptera; species Ornithoptera alexandrae. Next base: position 956,388 of record JARDVY010000064.1, on the reverse strand, counting down.
TAAATTATAGAATTTTTACCTTATAAATACACTAGCTGTTCCCCGCCTGCTTTGGCAGCCATAATATAGAATTAGATTTGAAATTTCTCATATATCCAGTCCGGCGACAACCCGCACCCCATAAACTACTTTCCGTTATTAATACCCCCGCAACTTCTTTTGGGGAAGGAATTTTGTATAATCCATTCTTAGCTGACTTTTCAATGACGGCATCAATTTTTCTATCAAAGTTTGAGTCTACGTCCAACAGTTTCGGAGATCTCGTGATGCAGCATTGAATCTCTTGGCATCTCCTATTACAGACGATTTAATATACATATAGGTATATTAATCTTTTCTATAATAATAACCAGTGACACAAACAAACATTAACTGATAATAGGTTAACGTCATCCATCATAGCTATGTACACGTTAATCTCTATCTGCAAGATTAATAGCCTTATTCTTTTATATTACATAAAAATATTTTTTATAAACAGTAATTTTATTGTTCCCAATATTGAGACTGGAATCTTCTCTCAAATGGACAGACGCGAAGGCTATTGATGGTATCATTATGGACGAACATGTCGATTTCTTCTCGATATTTTCCTTTACTGGAAGCTCTGGCTGTTATGTGGTAAGTACTACGTAGCTCTTATTTCTGTTGATAAACAGTAGTGTGCAAACTTCACCGTAAATTACTGGGATAACGAGACTTAACATCTTATATTTCAAGACGATGACAATTATGTAATGTTTATATTATCTATGGTATATTGGTAGCTTTGTTAAATAAAAAAACGTAGAGATCCAATCCGCGCCTCTTGAGCTATAGCGAGTACGATCACGTTAAATATTGACCTACCACAGCTTCACTGAGCTATCTCGACTTCATTACTATATATTAGTAGTAAATACTAATATTAAAATCGTTTTATGGTTAGCTAAGCACACTTTAATCAATATGAAATAAACCAACATATAATGATTTGGATTTTCCCGGTATTAAAAGCAAACATTGACACATACATACATGACTTTTGTATTATACAAATAAATTAAATTCATTTATATGTAATACAATGTAAAAATAAAAAAGGCCTAACCTTAATATGTTTTATTAACATAAATAATTGTTACGTTACAATTACTAATATTATTTAGTTTTTGGTAGAATTTGATTATTGGTAGATTTGGAATTGGTTATGGCAATCTCTGAGATGCACTTTATCCTAGTCGCTGGTTAGTACGTACAGGTATAAGGTCATAAAGTACAGGTGCAGGTATTACATAGCATCATTAATAATTCATATATTAACAATAGTAGTGCAGATCATATAGGTATTTCTGGTGGTAGGTCTCTGTTGGCGGACACCGCCTAGGTAGGTACCACTGCAGCTCATATTAACGTCAAAGAGTGATGAACAGGCATTACTGTGACTGTGTATATTAATGTAACTAGCGCCACATTTTTGTAGGAAGGAGTATCATTTACCATCAGGTGAACTTTTCGCTCGTCGTCCAAGCAATCTCGAAAATACAAAAAAAGGATATAATTTATTAAGAGGATCTGATGAAGATTACAGGAAAATAATGGATGAGAGCGTAAGACCGATTGGAGAATATATCTTTGAGAGAGAACTACGTCCACCAGTAGGCATCTGTCGGCTTATGACGTTGGCATAACAAGTTGTGAGATTGTGTTTCTTCAGAATTGAAACATTTAATGTATAAATTATATATCAATGCAGTGTGAAGCTTTCACAAACAGCGCAGACTGAGAATTTAGTCCGATCAGGTTGCAAAAGTCTTCAATGAGATTAACAGGATCGACGTCATCAGTAAAATATTGAATCCCATAAAAGTAATAACCGAAACAGATTGATCCTTGATTCCTATATTTTTGTAAGTTTCAATAAAGTTATTTTTTTTTGTATTTTCAATCGATGTCATGAAAAAATGTATCTATTCCTGAGTTACTATGTTATTTTTTTTTTAAATTATCGTGTTTCATTATAATGTTTTTTACTTACAACCACTCATGACTATTTATAAAGTTATCTCATTATGGTATTCCAAACACTCGCCAGTTAAATAAATAAAGCTTAATAGCAATTTGAGTATAGAGTAATTTCTTTGAATATCCTTTTCTATCTAATAAAAAGTATTTTTAGCATTACAAATTAAATAAAAAGTATCTATTTTGATATCACAGAGACACGAGAATATTATTAATTTGAAGGTTCACAAAACAAATGGTAGATATACCTTTTTTAGGAGGGACGCTCCAACATGCAATATCCGAATATTGACGGACTTGCAGTATTTTTGCCAGCCGATAGACTGAATGTTAAATTATATCATGAAAGTCTTATTAGTCTGAAAATAACACTGGTGTCAAATATTTCCATTATTTTGTTGAAGGTAAAATTCCACTTAAATTTTCCACGTGCACATATGAACAGAACATTTGTGTTGATGCGTATTTTATCAATTTATTTAGTATAGTGAAGTAAGATAGTAGAATTCATCAACTGGGAATAAGCTCTACAGTAATAAACCCAATAATACAGGATAATTATAAAGTAAAATACTAATGATATGATGCAATACTGCTTGGTACTACCGCAGAGCCTTCTTCTACCGTCGAACAGTCGTGTGCAAATATTACTGAGTTTCGGTTTCAAGTGCTCTGTAGCTAGAGTAATTACTGGGGTGACGATACTCAACATCTTATGTTTCCGGTGACTAGCGCAATATGGTGAAATATATATCATCCTAACCAGCGCCACGTTGTCATGGACGGGCGTATCGCTGACTATTAGGTTGACGTCCCGCACGTCTCATCGCTTAAGTGAATAAAACAAAAAACTTATTACACTATCCCTTTAAAGTTCAGTTTATTTGTAGCATTTTAAGGATTTAGGAGTAATATATGTGACTTACGTATATACTAATTTTATTAGATCAAAACTTATTACCGAGCCATAGTAAAAATAAGTTTTATTTTAATTATATCGATATTTTATGATTATGATTTTATGATTATAATAATGAGTACTAGTATGCATATCAGAAAAAAAAATTAAATTATTATAATGTGTTACCATATTATAAAATAAGTCGTTTCAAAAAGCCTATATTAGCTTTTGTCTGTGAAATTAGGTCACAAAAACATTTATGATGGATAAAGGAAATTATCTCTGCCCTAATGGGGCACATTCTCAGTAACTCGAATCTTACCCTAATTCTCTAAATACCTCGTAAACGACCGACTACGCATTGCTAAGGTAATAAAACTCCCTTTGTTCCTTAGGATACTTCCACGACATCAGTGTTATTACGGTTGTAAAGCCTGACCTTTGCTGTAATCAAAGAGCCCATAGCCAAATACAAAGTCATTAAGACGAAAATATATTTTTTTTATAATAATATAAATGAACCCGCAATTTTACGGAAATAAAATGTTTTGAATTGACATACAAATCGGAATTATAACAGTCTTCAGTATTTTATTATGTAACATTATATTTTTTTTATTCAATTACACGATGATATACACTGCAGCGCATTGCGCTCGTCACCTGAGGCAAGATGTTGAGTCTCGTTATCCCAGTAATTACACTAGCTACAGCGCCCTTCAAACTGGTGCACAGTAATGTTTGCAGACTATATTATATGTTACATTGACCATTCGACGCGAAACGATTTGTAGGTGGTTGTAGATTATTTATTTTTTGAATTACATTACATAGATCCTACATAATTTTATTTCTAATTAACTTTCATAAACATTTTTATTGCGTATTATTTATAATAATAATAAATAAACTTTATTTCGGTCCCTGGGGCCATAGTGTTAGTGAATTAGTAACAATTTTGGCTTAATGGTTACGTTTGTAACAGGGTAGTATTTCATAATTTTAAAATTAATATTTAAGCGGTTGCTATAATAACGATTGCGGTTGCTCTTAAGGAATATTTCAGACAAATTTCAAATCTAATTCTATGTTACGACTGTTACTAGTATAATATAAAATTAATAAAATCAATATGTTCGATAAATTCGCCATTGTTGTATCCTCATACTTCATAACTGGTTTGACGTAGCAGTTTGTGTAAGTAGTTCACGCTTAACTCGCTTTCAGTTGAAGGTTTTAGCCGAGTTCATCTAATAGGTAATAATTTTATTTTCACGACAAGTGAAGTGACTATACAGTTAAAAAAGATAACTAAGATACAGTTATAAAACTAGATTTTTTAGCGATACGTTATGACAATTTATTTCTATTTTATAAGTACGGGAAGCTGCTCGTTTTATGAGTAGGGCTTTATTCTGTATTTTAGTAAAAAAAAATTATTTAGATGTTAAAGAAGGGATGTTCATTGAGTGTGTGTATATGGGTGTGAATAGAGACAGAAAAGAAACCTTGGTTATTTTTAAATATGCGGCAGCAATAAATATTGAGTGTTATGTATATATATATATATAAGATACATTAATTGTTTGATTGTCTGTAACTACTTTCATATACTTTGCAATATGACGACACTTGATGTTTGGAAATTATTCATTCAACATTTTATTCAATAATTATTTCACGTGTGACTGATACATAGTAAATAATAAAGTGAACAGTTTATAATTGAGTTAACATAAATTATGCAAATTGATTTATGTTAAATGTAAGCTTTATCTGGATCGTTACACTACTTGTATGTTTCCTTAATTTTCTTTTCTCCACAAAAAACTTGTAAACATTCATACGAATTAAATAAAATACGTCGTATGGTACTATAACTTGATAAGATTTTGAGGACTTATTTAAGATCTTTCAGTCGTAAATTATTTTACTGTTAATTAGTACACTATTTATCTACAAGCACATTTATACGACAATCTTCATCATTTTAGTCAATTATTTTTGTTATATATCCTAGCGAACCTATTTTATCCACTGGTGGTAGGTCTCTGTTGCCGGAGACCGTCTAAGTACCACCGCGGCACCTTATTCTGCCGCCAACTAGCATTGTGCAAACGTCACTATTCCGATTTGAAGGGCGATGAACCTAGTGAAATTACTGAGGTACGATACGTCTTGTCTCAAGGCGACGAGCACAATGTGGTGAAGTGTATATAATCTTAACTGGCGTCGCGTTGTTTTGCGCAGGAGTATTACTTACCATCGACTGAACGCACTTGGTAGAATAAAAGAAAGCACGACAGACTGTCCTTGGTTCATTTCTTTGAGCCTTTATACGGTGAAGCTTCATTGTGAATAAAAAAATAATATTTAATTTTTTTTTTTTTGTATCTAACTATTAAACATAACATTTACGAGTATTACAAAAGATAAGTGATTTTGTAATGTAATACACGTAAATTAATATTCTTATATTGTAAAGTGATTTCGCATGAACAATTTAAAAAACAATAGGTTTTGAATTGTAAAGTAAACGGAGCGTGTATTCGCAACCGCCATTAATCATAACAAAAATAAGCAAACAACATTTACACCGCTGCGACTATTAACATACTGAGCAGTGATGCGATGTTGACATTTCAAAAATACACAGGCCACGAGCGCAACCAGAAATAGGTCATGATAACTATCCCGTAACAACAAAACGTGTCGTTTTGGTAAATATATATTTACACGAGCTGTTCCCCGCCCGCTTTGCTGGCCGTGATGTAGAATTAGATTTAATATTTAGACTTGGAGTGGTGGTAGATCTCTGTTGCCGGAGACCGTCTTAGGTAGGTACCATCGCCCCCCCCCCCCCCGACCCGCCCCTGAACACGATCCCGCCATGTAGTGACTATGGGGCTCAGTAACCGTGGCTTGGTCACCCACGGTGAAGCTTAGAGGAACCTACCCGACCGGCCGAAGCGTAGGGCCCGCCCGAAGTGGCCGCTCCAGGCGAACTCCGTGAGCTCTCCTGGGATATGTGGTCTGCGGGGGCACGCTTGCAGTGCCCTTCACAGCCATGGTTGAATCGCGGAGGAATATTGGTATTGCGGTTCACCGCTCTCCCTACCCTCCGTAACTATGCGGTGTCGCGGCCGTGGGGACGAAGGTGTGCTAAAGCTATCCCGTGGCCCCGCTGTAAAGCGACGATGGTGAGATGTCGTGGGTGTTTTAGTCGGTACAAGTACAACATAACCTGTCTTTGCCCCCGCGAAGACAGGTAAGCGAAGGCATTTTTCTTGCGGGAAAAAAAAGGTATGTACCATTGCAGCGCCTATTACTGCCGCCAAGCAGTACTGTACAAACATTACTGTGTTCCGGTTTAGAGGACGCTGTAGCTAGTGAAATTACTGGGGTAACGAGGCTCAACATTTTATGTGTCAGGCAACGAACGCAATGTAGTGCAGTATATAGCATCCGACCGCCATGTCTTTATGGGCAGGCGAATTACTTAACATTAGGTGAACGACCCGCTCGTTCCGTCGCTTAATTGAATAAAAAAATTAATAAATAACGCAAGAAATTATCATAAGCAGTTGGTAAATATAATTTTGGAGTCACACGAGTATAACAAACACGTCTAGCCATACAGATGTGTTTAACGCGCCTGTTTATCATTATTACGTACACTCGTTACTCTGATAATTATTATCTTAGCGTAAAACTTTACAACACTTAAAGTACTTAATAATTGTTACGATGTTCAAGTGAAAGCCAAAACGCATTTTTAACTTTTTCTATTGCCCTTTTACAAAACTTTTAATAGTGATGAGAAAATGTACTTTAACAGTACCTACGATTAAATAAAATGAACAATGATATGTTTACATTTAATATAGGTCAATATTGAGATATTTAATTCGATCACTTATCTGTAAGATATGATAACATCAAAATACAACTACTTTCTTATTTTACATTCACCACATAAAATTAAGTTAGGTTTACCTCCGAAACGTATTCCCTTAAGCCACAAGTTCAGGGTCACAACGAACGAAGTGCAGAGAGCCGACCACCATAAAATAAAACAATACCAACTTTGTAAACACAACACAAACGCGCACAACCGAGTTATAAACGGTACAATTGAACAAAAACAAATTATTTTACGCTCCCTTTTTATTTCACAATATACACGATAATTTACTTCCGTCGAAAATAAACGAGTGAAAGTTATCGAAATAAGTGTTATAAGGTTATGTTATTGTTGTGTAAAGGCGGAGCGTCAACTCGCTTCGAACTCTACTTTATTACTGAACGAAGTGAAGTAAATTGCGGTCCGCGAAATGCTTTTAAGCAATGCGCGCCGTCGCTTCATATTCTCACGGTGACACGGACGATTCCTAATACATTACATTAATTTTTTCTTATGTGTGATTAACTAGCCAATTCTATTAACTATATTTTTAATATAAGATTTTTAACGTTTAAATTTTACCCTCAGAAGATATGATGTACATTTTTAATACAACTTTTAAGATGACGTGTGTATGAACAAACTAATCTCTTTTTAACCATAAAACATTGAGGAGCATCTGTTGATGTAGATATAGCCTATTTTAATTAATGATACTTCTACCCCCGTCGCCTTTATATTTAATAACCTCTAAATAATAATATATTCTATTGTTAGTCGGATGTAGGCTCCGCCACAGAGTACTTTGTGCTGAGATCACTCGAGTATTGAACAGTTAGCGACGTCTAGTGTTTTATAACCAAAACTTTTGGTTTGTATGGTGCATAATTATTTTCTTCAAATTCTTTTGTAGGTCGTCCTACCCATTTGAATTTTTATTTGTAACATTTTAGAAATTTTCCTCCGCATTTTCAGATAATTTTTAATAGTAGGGTATAATAGAAATTGTCAATGAAATATAAGGTTCATCCATCTAAAATACTTAAAAAAAATTTAGCTTAAACTTTATTGTGTGTTAAATCTTTTTCAGGTATTTTGGAAAGACATTGTGTCATTGTCAATTTCTGTTATACCCTGCTATAAGAAATTATTAGTGAAAATGCAGTTAAAAATGTTTACACTTATCAACAAATAGCCAAATATGTTTTCATGTTTTTCATATAATTTAAATAAAATGTACAACTCCTAAAAACGTCTTAATTAAAATTAATCCAATCCTCGACAAAACAGTTTTTAATTATGTTAGCGTTAACCAGTTTCATGAAAGGGAACGACATAATTATTTATTGTGCTTGCAGAAGTGAGCAGATAATGTTGAACATTCATAAAAAACCTACTGCTCTTTTCCTGGCATTATTTCCAAGCAAAATGTAGATATAACTGAACTCAATGAAGTAAGTGATTTTTTTAGATGTCTTATAGAACTTAATATCATCCTATTTTGATTATTCCTCTAGACTCCAGAGTCTAGTTTTGTTCAGTATTTATAACTACAGTTTATATAATTCATTATATGTAACAGGTGGTAGATATCTAATGCCGGGGACCATCTAGGTAGATATCACCGCAGCGCCGTCTTCTGCCAGCAAACAATAGTGTACTTGTACATTACTGTGTTCCTGTTTGAAGGACTATTAAAATTAGCTAATGTAATTACTGGGGTAACAACACTCAATAAGTTATGTCTCATGTGACGAGCTCAATGTGTTGCAGTATGTACAATTCTCACTAACCTGTCGTTGTTATGGGCAGGCGTATTACTTACCATTCAGTAAACGTCCCGCTCGTCTCATCGCTTAATTAAAATAAAAAAATCATCGAAGTAAAAACCTCGACTCCACACAAAAGTGGTCTAATTTTATGCTATAGCAACACCATCCTTTATGATGCTGTAGAAAATAGAAAATTGTTATGAATTTTTAGCCTTTTATTTAATATAAGGTAGCACAGAATCATTAACGCTTCCACATAATTAAATTTACAATAAATTCTTTTTATTGCACCTAAATTATTAATACACTCATGTGTACTAATAAGAGTAGTAGGACTAAGTACTCATTAGATAAATGTTACATCTTTATAATTAAAATAATTTTATTAAAAATGTTGTTGTAATAGCATTTTTATCGGTCTTTATAACATAAACTTGTCATAATAATTATTAGTAGACAATTTACTATGGTCAGTTTTGACTCTAATGACAGTTTAATTTGAATGAATTAAGAACTGTGTAGCTTCAAAGTCAATTTTGTAAAAAAAGACTTAAAAACAAAGTGAATCATGATTAAAACACAATCATGGATTGGAGGTACAGAAGAAGAATATGAAACACAACATTTTGGCTTCGGTGCCCAATGTCTTAAAATAGCAGTTCGACAAATGGTAGAACAAAAAATCAAAACCGGTGTTAAAGATATGGAAGCTTATTTGCAAGAGACATTAGATTTGAACGAAACTGATAAACATACTTTAACGCATTCTTGTGATAAGTTAATCAGATTGTATTGTGAACGGGCAAGTCCCTGTTTAGAAATTATTGATAGTGAAATTGAAAAAATATTAAAAGTTCCCGCTAATGTTTTGCTTCCTGAAGATGAAGTGCAATTGGAACAAGTGTCGGATGAAGAAAATAAGATCTTAAAAGAAGAAATAGCGTCACTGAAGAAACGTGTTGAACGCGGGGCTTCAATGGAAGCTTTGTTAACTGCTGAAGATGAAGAGCTTTGTTCTATGGGAAAAATTTGTGAGATTGCTAAGAAAGATATGGAAGTATTAGATTTACTTCAAAAAAATTGTGAAAGCAATATTAATATCAAGATGATACCAAATGAAACACAGATCTTGTGTGCCAGTACACCATTTTTAAATAAAGATGTTGACAGTTCGTTGTATGTCAATTGAGAGTTATATTTGTGATTAATTTTTTATTGAAGAAAATTTTAATGTATATTATTTGGTGCCATTGCTATTTGATCTCTTTACTATACCAGTAGAGCCAGTATATTGTCTACTTTCACACCAACCTCTGATATGTATGAGTTTTCATGGTCATAAAAAAAATATTTTTAGTAATATAATAAAACATTTATTTCAAGCTTAGTGGCCTATAAAATGAGAAAAAAAAATTAAATTTACAAATTTATTAACTAAAAATAAAAATTCTTCTATATTTAACATGGATAGATGTGAAGACATATCCAGTGTGCAATCGTGTACGAGTCCCATTTGTTAATAATATAACATTAAGCTTTAGTGAGTTAAAATTTCAAGAATGGTCAAGATTACAATGTAAGCACAATTATTTGTAATTTTTACTAAAAAGTTTTAGTGCAAAGCTAATTATTAAATTTATTTATACTGAGAAATGTTTTTTAATTGGAATTTTGTTTCTTTTAATGACCTAAGAATTTAAGAAAATAATTTTTACATGTAGCAGTTTAGTTTATACTTTGCTACTGTTTTGTAATAAACTTAAACAATGACTTACTTATGTAGATAACATTGGTGTCATGGATATATAACCAAATCATTGTTATTTTTAACATATATATTTGCAAGCTATGGGCAAGTATTTCCTATTATCTGAAAACTATCATTAATTGGAAAAAATGTTTTGTCATGTGTGTAATGGGTAAAAAAACTAGTACAAACAGTAAATTTTTAATTTAATGTAAAAACACAACTTATATGATTATCCATCTAATTACCAGCTATCAGAGAATAACAACAGTACATTAATTTCATTAAAATTACTGTCCAATAACGTCATAATTTAAATTCTATTATACTTGAAATCTATACAAAAAAAACCTTAAACATTTAATTTAGTTTAAAACATCAATAATATTAGAAATTGGCACAATCATTGATAAATAAAATTTAGAGATTCTATAAATTGTAATAAGAAATTATATATTTATTTTTTTAACTTATGTAGATCGCAATTACTACAAACCTCTAAAAACTATTCACATTTATTGATATCACATTTATGTATTTTTTACTCTACAGACACATCTATATGAACGATAAGAGTTCAACTCTTACAAAATATATTTTGTATAGCAACACCAAACTGCTATATTAATTATTAAAACAGTTAATGTTCACATTTAAAGCTTACACATCCTATTTTTGGTAATGATCATTGACTTTACATTTAACTACAAGGTTGGAATTTCAATATTTACAGACAAGATTAATGATCCAAAAATGCTTTTCCAAATACATAGATACATAAAATACACACATCTAAAATAGCTTATTAAAACAATAAGCTTTTATAAATAATAAGCATGAGATCATTCAATAAAAGCAATGGTACAATAATTTGTCCTAACAATCTGATGAACAGCATCTAGCTAACACTATCTGTGCCAATCATTTTTGCCTGACTTGTTCAGGATATTTGATATTTTGACTAAAGATGGATATATTACCTCAATATTTACAATTTAATAAACTTATATGTTTTATTCTATACTGCATCTTGTATAATGCTTCATTGTTTAGGTGGAAATATATTTTACAGAATTATATTTGTAAGGAATCAAATGTTTTCAGGTCATTAAATAAATATCACTGCGTGTACCGCCTGTGGTACACATGGCATCGAACATGTTAACTTCCTTTTTTATGGTGTCTAAACCATCAGCTATTTAAAAACAAATAAGTTTTTAATTTTTACATATGTTGACAAGTAGTATGTAGCTTTAGTGAATAATGTTGATATTTGAAATGTGTGGAAAAATGATATGAGTGGAAAATATGATAATAGGATAAATATTGCCAAAAGGAAATTTTAAATAAGATTAGAAATAATCTAGAAAAATATTTAAACAAAAAATTATAATACATTTACTGTACTTTGAATTACAAATGTTAAAATTATAATTTTCTTTCAAGGAAAGCCTTCATTAAGCAACGGGTATTAGTCCATTGATGATTAAGTCTTAGATGTTTTTGTATCGTTTGTAATAGCGTAGTGAGCATTTATAAATAGAGCCTTTTTATGAGGCAATTTAAGTATACAAGATGTTGAAGTTAGATTTGATGTACTAATGGCACCATTTATGAATATAAATGGAATTGTGTGTTTAAAGGTTTTATTAAAAATAGACATAAATAGCGTACCACAAGCGATAACTATTTAAAAGACAGTAAACAATTATCACAGACAAAATAATAAAAATTAGATATACACTTATTGATACTGAATATACAATATTTTAGAATTTATGCTTTATCTTTCATATTTTCTTTACAACACTTAAATTAGTTTTAATCTCTTACAGTATCCTTACACTTTAAACATGTTTTTCATTGAAACAAATAATAATGATAATATACTTTTTGAGCTTAAAAAAAATATACTTGTCATTAAACTTTTATTGTCTGACCTTATGAATTTTTTAATATTTTATACAGGCATGTTAACATGTATTATATGGACATACAAAAAACATTACTTATTTTTTACCACAAACAACTACTGTATCGGTACGTACCCATGATAATACTTTCATAATATACTATTTCTAAATAAAAGGAAATGATAATTTCATTTAACTTAAATTCTATAGTATTATGTCAATGAGATCTTTAATATTTAATTAATCTATTTATTTACTGGTGATCATCTAAGTATGTACTACCGCGGCGCCTATTTTTGCCGCCAAATACTTGTATACAACTGTAGTAAACAAACAATACTTGTGTTTACTACAGTGTACCGGTATGAAGGGCGCTGTAGCTAGTCAAATTACTGGGGTACAAGATATAAAATATTTGAAAGTGACGAACACAATTTAGTGCTGTTTATATCAACCATTGTTAAGCATATCACCGTCAGATGAACGCATTGCTTGTCGCTTCGTACCATAAAAAAAAGTCTTAACTATTGTTAAAGTGTTTCTTTACGTATTGAAATTTTAACGTATACATATTTATACGAAAGGTATAAAGGATTTATTCTTTGTAAGAAATTAATAAATTATCTCCAAAAAAATTCCATCACATACACTGACTACAGAAATTGAAACTAACCATTTTATTACCAGTTATAGTAATTTGTAAAAATAGTATTATTTATGATAGCTGCTATCATCTAACATAAGTTTACGTGCTATTTATTTATTATACTTAACCTTCACATTATAGACTATAGTCACTAATATCAACGCTTTAATATTAGTGACTATTCTGACTAGTTCAAAATAAATAAAGAGTTTAATGAAATGTCCGTCTAGACGCTCGATTGTTCTTGTCAGTTCCGCCATCTTGTGTAATCGGTGCGCAGTAGAAATTTTCAAAATTGTTGCTTTTAATTTTATTAATCACTGACTACAGCTCTATTAGATAAACAAGGACATTTAAGTCATTATTTTAGGAAATGCTTAACAATTAATAATCTTTTTTATCAATACATACAAATTTGCTTGGATTTATTCAAAATGTGGTTTACTGTATTTTTGTTCATTTTTTACATGCTAATGATGGTAATTCTTTATTGTCGGAGACCGTTTAGAAAGGTAGTACCACAGCTTCTGTTTCCGTGTTCCAGTATCTAGTAAAATAAAAGGGCGGGGGTTACAACACTTAATTTGTGCACCAAGGCGTCACAATGTGGTGTAGTGTTTTATATTCCTAACGCCACATTGTTACGGGCGGGTATCACTTACTATCACATGAATGTCCTTGCCATTGAATAAAAAATATATAATTAAATAAATGTGCTTGCTGTAGTTAACTACTCTTTTTATGAATATATGAAAACAAACACATTTTTAACATATTTCCAACAAAATTTGTCCTGTAACTAATAATGTTATATATTATATAAGTTTTGTTAAGTAAATTATTGCATCAAGCCTCAATTTTGCATTTATATGCTACCGTTCTGTCGCCTATACACACACACATACTGGCGTACTGGTGTTTTTGTATAAAAACCGAGCTATATGGATGGGTCGGCAGTGTTGAAACAATAGAAGCGATTGCGCGCGTTCAATTTGGGCGTTATCAAACAAATGCAGGCGGGCGTGGGTCGACAGCGGTGGTGACACGGCGCGCGGCGGGCCCGGGCCACGTCCAGCCGCCGTCGCACAGAGCCACCAGTCACACTGGACCCGCCCACTCGGCGCCTTCCTGCATCAACATAACAAATTTACTATAAATATTTTACACGAAATCCTTTGCTGAACCATCCTTGACTACGGACTACCACTTACCGTAGGTTTATTATACCGTTAACTCTATCGGCATAAGTGTACAAACATTTAGATTTGTTCCGGCGAAGTAATTAGCGTATTAACAGTGGTAATGGGAAATATAAATGAATACCATTATAAGCCCAGGCCCAAAAATACCTGAGGGGAACGCATTAAAAAAATAAAAGAAAAAGAACAGTGTAATGTGGATAAACTTTCCTAGGCGATTAAACTAACTTGTTGCTTTGTAAACATCTTAGCGATCAATTCGTTGGGTACTATCAAACAAATTGAACGCCCACCCTACCTACGAAGGTCCTGTTTATTTCGTCCCTATCCTACCACAAGTACCGTGATGGCTACTGTTATACTGCATCTCTCACTGTCACTTTATCACTAAGCATCATGTGAAATTAAGATCGTGTCGGCTTATTATGGATAGAAACATTAATTAATAATTGGAAGTTTTTGGTGCCGAAATAGATTACGAGTGTATGAGAGCGCAATATTGTTTGAATACATATACATTTATTTACATAATAATAATAATAAGGAATTTATATAGAATTTTAAATTAAGTATTATAGTACTTGCGAATTGGCGTTCGTGTGAACTGGGCTATGTGGTACTGGAGCCTGGCTGCTGAAGTAACCACCAGGGCGCGGTCTTAAATGTCGATTATGCATCTCCATTTGCACGATCTTCATGAATTCTATTTGAGCAGCGAGTTTCTGCACCTCCTCCTGAAATTGTTATTATAATTATAGTAAAGTATATATAATAATATATATATGTATATAAATATATATAAAGTATGCTACCAGTAGTACATAAACATCACGTTTCGGTTTGAAAAGCTAATAACAAGGCAAATTACTGCAGCACAATGTGTGTAGAGTTTATCATCTTGGCTGGCATCAAGTTGTCATGGCTGAGGATATCATTTACTATCAGGCAACATTCTATTCGTTTCGTCACTCTATTTTTGTATTATTCTAAATAGAAATAACTTTAGGCATAAATTCATACTGTATTGCTTCGTTATAGATAAATCAAAGTTATACTTAGATTATTTCAAATTCTAATTATAATTTGTAATAGAAATAGATCTTATTTTGGGTAAATAGAGTTCATATAACAGTGCACCTTTAGTTCCTCATTCTCCTGGTATAGATCGGGCGGTTCGTCCGGCACCAGGCCAATGCCGTTAAGGGATGAGGAGGCAGGAACGCCGCGCGCGCGGGCCCTGCTGTCCCACGTATCACCCGTGCCACGCACTACACGCAGCACCTAAATCGTTGGATAATTAAAACAAAAACTACGATCTTTGCCAAAAAAGAGTTATGCATAAAAATAATGTATAAATAAATAGAAAACTTGACACGTTAATCAGATTATGCTTTACGATTTTTAACGGTACCACATTAACCAACCTGATGCACTAAAGGAAATCCATGAGATGGTTTTAGAGTGGAAAACTCTGATTTCCTCAAGTGTAAGATAGCTTTGCAAGATTTGAAAGTTTACGCTGTATAACGTAAAACTTTAAGCATAAAATGGTGCAGCAGTGAGTGCAGCTTTGAGGCATAAAATGGTATCGTTACCCCATTAAATTTACTAGTTTCAGTGTCAATTCCTCATTCAAACAAATACTCTTACCTTTGGTAGAAAAACTAATAATACTGTTGTTGAAGTGGACAATTGTGTACGTATAAATCCCAGCAGGTATTTGATATCCGGACCCGCTTGTGGTAAAATTAACAAGCTGAAAAAAAGACAACAAATTTTAAGCAATAACTTTACCGGTTATAATTTTAAATCAAATTAAAACTGTGTAATTCAGTTCTTTTCGATTCATTACAAGAGTATTATTTTGTAAGAGTAGTTAAACTTCAAACTCACTTCCGCTTTTTAGTGTTGGCGTATCGAAATATTTTTTTTTTTAATAATAATATTTATATGTGTTCACTTACTGAAACGCTATCATCAGTGAATTCACAGTGAATATATTATAGATGGCGATGGAAATGAGCCTGGCTTCGTTGTATAGACTCTCAGCGTGTCTGACACGGTAACATACTCGTACACCCCAGAGTAGAAACAGAATTTCACCTGAAAAAAAAAAAAACAGAACTTTAAACAAATTTTCCATAAAATTTTACAGTGGTAAAGCGACCAGAGGATCACTACCTTCCCCTGAGGGTAAGCAATGTACCTGCTCATTTTCATGTGGTGCTAGTTAGGATGATCTACACTGTAGGACAATGTGCATGTATAAGATGTTAAGTCTTGTTACAACACACTTTAAATTGTAACACAGTTATATTTGCACACAATTTCTTAAATTATGTTGACAGCTTAAACACAGCAATGCTGTTTTGAGAGCAGATTTACAATACAGGGATGGTAGTTCAGCTAGCCTGTCCCAACAAATCTGGATCTATATGTTATATTTATTCAAATAAATTGCCTGAAAAGCTATACTTTTATTTAAATTTTACATAATATAATATATATATATTTATACCTATAGCTAAGCTGTGATCCCACCAATTGTATGTGCACTGCTTAAACTTTAATCCTAAGTTGTCAGTTATCTGAAAATAAAGATTATAAAAGTTATACACTTGCTCAGTGTATTTGTTAAAATAATAAACATTCCTCTTAATCCTCCCACTACTGGGACTAAGTTATCTCACAAGGAAAGAGTTAGGCGTGTTTAACTAGACACCAAGTATGGATTGGCGGATGTCATATGTCCACGAAATCGGTAGTTCTTGAAGCATGCCAGCCTCAAAGGGGATCAAATCTGTACTTTCTCCAGACTTAATAGTTTTTTGTTTGACGAATTAAAGAAATAAGCAGAATATTGGTCTAATGTTAAGTGCCACTGCCAACAAAATCACAGTAGAATTAATATTTTTATTATTTCTCCTATTTACTGCTCAGTAATTAACTAAACAAAATTACTTACAACTTCTGCATCAGGCGGCGAAGACAGTGTCCATGTACCAAGGTACACAAGCATTATAAGAAGTATTGGTGCCATCCATTGAAGAAGCTGTTTGTCAGTCAGTTTCAACTTATGTGCAGACTTCACTCGATAAGTGAGTGAAACTCTAAAATTACATAAAATATAAGATTAATAGCATTGTAAAACTTAACTGCCTCCATGGCTTGGGCCTCCGTGTCTAAGAGTTCTCCTAGTAATGAAAGTCCTAGTTCAATGCCAAAGTTACCAGTGGCGTATGCTTAGTGCCAGGGTATTTGTGTATCTGTCCACCTAGCTTCTACCATCACATTGTTAAACTATTGCCAAAAGTGAGCATCATTATCTATGGCTTCATTTGTCATTTAACACTATGTGAAATTACAGTCGAATGACAGCTCTTTGCAGATAAAATAAATTTGGGATAGCTTCATGTCCAGCAGTGGAAATGTGTCAGCTGATAATGCAAAGTTTTTTCTATTTTCTATGAATTTTATAAGTTTATTACTATTTGGCTACTAAATAGAAAAAGATTTGGAGAGAAAAACCTGCAATCAAGTAAAACCGGAAAAAGTTGATATCCATTTTTCACAATACCAACCTCCATGTTTTCATCAGTAAAGCTGTATATGTGATACAGAATCCCATATGGCGAGTCCATTTAGTGGCAATACAAGAATATCTGTCTAGAACTGGAAAAATAGCTGCCATCTGAAAGTGACAATAGATTTGAGTTTATGAAGGAAACAACAAAATGCTTATTGACATAAAAAAATAATTTAAAACTAGTACTATCTTTCAGTCCTAAGCAACATATTGCTTTACATTTTATTTGAATAATATGTTGAAATAGTTTTTATTTATATGAATATTATTACTCACTTCCATATACATAATAGCACATCCCAATAACGTTATTGAAAGGAATACAGGGCTGGCGACTCGAAATACTTTAACCCGTCGATGGTGTCTAGTGTAGAACGTAAGGCATACTGTTAACCCCGCACATGACACTGATATCACCAGAAGAGATATCCTGTAACATTACAAAATTTTCTTTTGTATTAATGTGTGTGTAATCATCATGATTTTAACTGATGGACATCCACATAGGTCTCTTGTAATGTGTTCCACAAAGGACAATGTTGCATTGTTATAATTCAACAATGTGTAATATTCAGGAAAAAAGTTTTAACATTCCTCAATAATGTGAAACGAAATGCAAAAAATTACTGAAAACTTTTCATTATATAAAAGACTAATAAAGCTCTAAGTAAAAGAAATTTAAACTTATTATTTGTATTACATTACTATATTCTAAAATATTGCATTTTAAATAACTCTTAAATTTGTAAGTATTTTCAAAACATTAATTATTACTAATGAACTAAATAAAACATGTTGACTCTTACCGAAAAGGCCAATTGTATGTTGCCAAACAAGGCTCTGGACCTTTACATGTATTACAACCAGGTTGACATTTTAAACATTCATAGGGTTCACTCCAGTTTTCTAGGCCTCCTTCTTCATATTCTTGAAATGCAACTAAATATAGATATTGTTTAATAACCAAGTAACACTTTTAAGGTATGGTGAAATTTTATTGTGAACAAGAGCAAGAATGACTTAAGCTTATAGACACCATTTGAAATATGACTTAAGTTAGTTTACTTTATTTTAAGTAGTATTTCAGATGTTATTAATAAGAATTATATATATTATTCTATATATACTAATATTGACACACAAATAATATTAATTGATAAAAGATTTACTCGATCATTGAAAATTTTACCTTCTACTAGAGAGCCATTAAATCCTTCAGGATGATGTATAGAGTAGTATCCAGGCCTGCATCTACAAATGTAAGATCCCCTTGCCCATCCAGCATGTCTTGCATTCATTTCACGATTTGGCTTGTATATACACTAGTGTCAGAGTTGATTAAATTAGCAATAAAATAGAAAGTTTTGCAAGTATTACTAACAACAAATATAGAATTTATTGTTCATTTGTATTTTTATGATTGTAATTTATTTGTGCTAGAAGTATTGCGATTTTTATATGTTAATTTTTCTTCACATTCAATAGTTGTTCAAGTTTTATAAGTTATTGCTATATATATTAAATGATCTAAGATTGCAATCTCTATAATATTTTAAAGGAACAGACGTTATTAAAATTAAATTACCATATGACATAGAATTCTTATGAGTAAGAAAAGACATATAACTTACAAAAGTAGTTTCATTAGGGCACTTGTGTGTTCCATGGAATGAATAGATTTGATTATCATTTTCTTCATCATATTTTGCTTCACATTGATTGATTTCTAAATTAGATATGTCTATATCCAGTGAAACAACACCATTCAACCTACCATTAAAATAATAAAAATACTTAGACTTTCAGGTAATATACAAAGTATAAACAGCTGTTAAAGACCAGGTATCATAAGTAGGTTTACATTAAATATGGATAAATTGTTAATATTAGTTTATGGTGTAAATATAGACAAGATACGATATTGAGTCTTACCCACGAATTTTCGACACTGGAGCTGTATATGACAACAACCAACGTTCTGACTCACAGCTATAGTATGGGTATGTCCACCAGCCTCCCATCGCAGCCCCTGGGGGCGATGGCATAAATTTCGACGACCTGAGTTCTTCTGTCTTATATGCTGACACATACCTGAATATTTAAATATCCTGATAAAGTTTTTTGGATAAATTTAAAGCAAATATAGTAAATCAATATACAAAATTTAAAAAAAATCACTTTCAGCAAAGAAGTAAACTTATTCCTCGACCTAATTTATTCATAACGTTTATGACGTTGTTAGCAATCAAGTACTAATATTAAACTCGATTAAATTCGCAACTAAACGTTCATTAGCATGGTCTAAAAATTATAAAACTTATATTTTGTTCGTATTGTTATTATAAAATGTTAAAAGCAAAATTTTTTAGTCCTGTGAGAATTTGGTAATATAACCCATTACGAAATTGTTGTCTTTTTTAAGACATCATTATCTAATATGTGCAGCAATGTCCATACATATACAATTACATATATAAAAATAAATACGGATGTTAAATAAAATTATTTATTCGTCTAAATATAAAGACAAAGAGACTTTATCCATAGAGTCTAATCCGAGAATTTACAAAATATGTACTATAATGCATGTTTTGTTTACTAATGGAAAGTAAATTTAATAAAGGAAAGAAACATTGTTAGTCAATTAATTTTCCTTTATTGTAAAAGCTATTTTTATACTAGCAATTCAAACAAATTTGTGTATGAACATAAATATTCATTAAAACTTTATATTAAAATTTCATTTACCATGGGTACTCAGGGTCAGGAGATTTGTCCATTGGTGGTGATGGTATAGGAATTGGTTCGCCTGTACCGTATCTTTCCCAGGCAATGGAACCTTGTACTATACCATCTGGTTGTAGCGCAATTGCTCGTGCTCCGACAGCTCTTTCTGAGGAACTTGCTCCCATAACCAAACTTTGCGAAACAGCAGTCAGTACATCTGAAATAATTTGATGACTTAATTAATTAAAGTATATGTGTCCCAAGTGATACAAATTACAAAAAAAAAAATTAACTGTTATCACGATATGCATTGTTTAATTTCATATATATTATGATCTAATACTTCTTGACAGCCTGTATTAAAGAAATTATTTTCCATTGTCATTTTCAGGCGTGATTCTCTGGGTTTTTTTACTCTTTGGAAAAAATTATATGGCTAAAGATACATTAACATATTTATCTTTATTTTTATTTCCAAACTAAACAAAATTTTGTTAAGATTAAACTTAAAGAAAACATTGCAATTCTTTATGATATAGATGCTGACCGTCTGGCGAAGGTCTTGGGTAGGTGCTGGATGCTAGCAGCGCAGGAACGATTGATGTGGAGATCTTTGGGGAACGCCTATGTCCAGCTATGGACGTCTATTGGATGTTAATTGATGAAATAGATACCGTAATGGTTTTTAAATTATTTTGATTGATGCTAAACTTACCTGCGTTTTCCAAACCGAGTTGATGTAACATGTTGGCGGCTAAATCCGCTCTGGCTCTTGCTGCTTCCCAACGCGCTGCGTGAAGCGGTGCGCGTAGGCGACCGTACCTATGAGTGACACAAAGTGCTCCTGTGGCCCCGGTAGCTACCGCATGCACAAGTCGCAGTGATGATTCCACTTCTTCCTAGAAAATATTGCACATTCGTCACTCCTTTGAGGTATTTTAATACATTTCTTATGATTGCTGCGAGGGCGAAGGCTGAGGGTCGAAGAAGCATGGCTTTTGATAAAATTTTATTAAGAATACAATCCTAAAGTATTTTTAAAAGTTTAGTGGCTGTAAGGTTAATGTGCGAAGATTGACAGAAAATATGAAAAATTGAAAATTCATATATAGTCTAACAATATAAGAAATTAATAATCTACTCTGTATAAAGTGATGCATCATGATATATCTGAATTTGATTTAGAACAGAATATCAATATCAAAAACAAATTTCGCATGAAATTTAGGTGAGTGTATAAATCTATCATTATAAGCATGAATATTAATGATGTGCAGATTTGAATACATTGAAACTATAGTTAATTACTATTTTAGTATAGAAATCTGACGGCTTAATTACGCGCACTGTATTTAATACTAACGAGTTTCGAACGAGCATGCTTTGAACACAGATGTAGTGTGAGATAACTTGTTAATTGTTCGAAATGAAATTTCATTACTCACACAGGAACAGTTAATAATACAGAACGTGAATTTTTTAACATAATATACATATATATTAGTAGGTGGGAAGAATTTAATAGATAGAAATAAATATAACTGACTTCCTTTAATAAGTTGATTCATCTCCCGTAGTGACATCAGTCTTATCTATATATATATATATATTTATCTAACGTGACGATGCTATTATTCCTGTATTGAATTTACTTTTGAATATATTTATTATAATTTACGTACAATTATAGTATAAACTTATGTCGTAAATATTACTTTACTATTATACTTTATTTACATCATTTTACATTTACATTGCTCTCTATAAAAATGCTGCATATATATTTTATGTTTTGTTTTTTATTCTTCTAAAAATTACTATGATCGGGTAAAGAAAAGGTTGTGTTTGTAATTTTAATAAGATTCATCAGTGTCTGGTACATTAGACACTGAGAGGCGAAAATAACAAAATTGTATAACAGACATTTACTTTTTTTCAGATATAACAATAAATTAATAGCTTCTTTAATGTTTCTACTGCTAAGACTTTTCCATTTCCTCACAAGGAGAGTATACACATTGGTACATGCGCCACGCTATCAACGTTTCAGAACGAAAAAATGTTCACAAGGGTATTTTTAGTAGTACCTAATACCTGAAATTTCATAAAAAAAAAAACTAATCACTGTAAACCACAAATACGCATGATTACTTTACGTCCATTTCAATGTTGTCTGTTGAGTGGCTTATTTACGTCAGTTCGTTGGAGCGTTCATGGCGATGGAACTAAATATGTACAAACCACTCCTCTCCCCGACTCATCGAGTGAGGACGAGGGTGTTTTCTATTTAAAGAGCTAACCCGTCTTTTGTCCCTTAATCAAACTATAGAGTAGTTAGCACTTTAGTACTAAATAATTAAAAAGATTTCCTACCTTTTTAAACAGTTATGTTTTGTAAGTTAAACATTTTTAGCAAACGTGGTGGAATTTTGTTAATATATAACAAGATTTTTTTACGTACAAATTATTAACTAGAGCCTACAATTATCAGTTTAAAAATGTAAATAAGAGTATCATTTATAAATAATGGGAGCAGGGGAACCGGAAAATGTTATCTTTAATAAAATATTTCAATGATTACCCTCTAAGCGATATTAATTTTGATAAAGCGCAGGTGTAAGCACAAAGTGTTTGGAAAATCACTTTAAGCGATCAGATTAAATTTAGTTAAAGTCATTACGGTGCCGTTGATACGAAGCTCATGATGTCTATGGAAATGAGAGCAAAGAGGTAGGACCAAAAATTAAATTTCGTTTTTCGTAATAAAATTTAGTATAAATGGGGTTACAATTATATGCTATATACTTTATATTTACGTTTATTTTAGTAAAGTCTTTATAATTTTTATTCACTGGTGAATTCACAAAACAACCGTTTGCAAGCTCTGTTTGTGTGATTGCAACGTAGATTTATGTACGGTAGTAATATATTATACTTGACAAGAACAACCCCGAACAAAAAGCAGGCTGGGTTTGAATAGAAACTCTTCATACCCGAAAGTGTTATACATAACTAACCAAGAGTTTAAAATGAATTTATTCTGTTTCAATTGTTATATATTATTCTACGAAATGACGAGACGAGCGAAACGTTAACTTGATAGTAAACAATACACCTACCCATAACAAAGTGGCGCTATTTAGGATGATATACACTGAACCACATTGTGCTCGTCGCCTTAAGACTTAAGATAAAGTCTCGAGATCCCAGTAATTTCACTAACTACGGCGCTCTTCAAACCGGCGCATAGTTATGATTGATGTATATGCAGATGATGATGCTTAGGCAGAAATAGGCGTTCCGATGGTACTTATCTAGACAGACTCTGACAACAGAGACTTATCACCAGTAAATAAAGTATCTGTATAAAGTTTTCAACCCTGATCGGGAATAAAATTAAGAAGACGTGACTTCTACAAACATTTTGGTTGTAAGTTTATACTTAATATATTCGATTTACTATAACCATTTTCCATATATAACCATACTTCACTACTTTACTATAACTATAGAAGTCGCTAGTAGCTCAATGGCTATGAACTCGGACATCGCAATCAGATGACGAGAGTTCTAATCCCGGCCGGGGCATGCACCTCTTAGGCTGTTTTGCAATGCCTAATGTGCATATTGTTACAATTACCACGTACTTAATTGTGAAGGAAAACATCGTGAGGAAACCCGCACACTGAAATTATCTTTATGTGTGTGTGTGGTGGCCCCAATAAAGTGGCAACAAGCTCGCCCCCTGTTACATGGGACCAAATCTGACCACATCTGGCGAAAAGTGGGTGTTCATTAGGTTCTGCCTACTCCTACTGGGAAAAAGGTGTGATAGTATAACCATTTTAGATAGATTTTTAAAATGTTTATGAATATAATACGAAATGATTATAGTGGTACGAAAATTTGAATTACAAAAGTAATAAAATAGTACGTAAGTCTGAACTGTTTAAATACATTATCTACATTGGTTTGATGACAAAAAAATCACTTAACTTTACATATTTATACATTTTACGCCAGCTTCTCAATAATTCGTATTGATCTGTTTAGTACGACACAATCGCGAAATAAAAATAATTAAGTATTATGTTCTTCAATAATAATATATCATCCATAATAAGCATTATCATAATTATAAATTTCTTCCTTGTAATATAGTTATTTCTTTTGTGTGGTAACTTACAAACCACTCTTTATCTAAGTTCAGTCATATTCTTTTTAGCTATAAATCTTTTTGAAATGTTAAAATGAAATAAAAAACGTATAATATTTTAGTACACGAACCGAACCGGTTTAAACTTTGAATGTTAGTTTTATGCACTAAATACTGAGTCCTAACTTTGAAGCAGTGCGGTCGTCAGAACGAGTCCGTTATTGCGAGCAGTGGAGTGATGTTTTATAACACTTGGGAATAAATACCATTAAAGCCAGCTTCATTTTTGCATGCGTTATTAGTAATATAATGTTTATTCATATAATTTAAAATTTAAACTAATTTTCTTTGCAATCGCCTTTTTTTGTTTTACGTGGGGGAAATACCTTCGTTTACCTGTCCTCGCGGGGGCAAAGACAGGTTATGCTGGACATGCGCCGAGTAAAACCCTCACGATGTTTCACCGTCGTCGCTTTACGGCGGGACCACGGGAACGCTTTCGTACACCTCCGCGACCCCGCCAACGCCGGCAGCACCGTACAGCTCCACCTCGGGGGGAGAGACCCTCCCCCTTTCGACCTCTATAAAGGCGCACCGGAACACAAAGCGCGCTCTCTTCTCGCCATCTTATCGTCACCTGGGCAACGGATCCTATCTAATCCGAACTATGCAATCGCCTTGCGGTAAAGAGATACCCGAACATAATGTCTCGCTTGACCTCTATAAGTATAAGAAGCAATTTCAAAGTATTGTAATAAAAATCAGGTATCTCTACATGTGTACTTACTCGGTATGCAGTAGTGTTGAAAGCACCAACCGGTGGTAGTGACAGTAGAGCGAAGGGGAGCAGCAGCGCACTTGACATGCGCCGCGGCCCTCCCATCTCTGCGGACCATTCGCCCGTTGACGCTTACGTCTAAGACAAAATATTGCAAATATCATACAAGAGAAAATACTAGTCGTATCTAATTTTTGTCGTAAATAAATTACACATTAAAAAAAATATATAATTAAAACAGTGTCTAAATACATAACGAGAAAAAACCATTGCAACATGTTTTTGTAATTTATTTTTAGCGGAAACATTTCCGATCAAGTATACAATAAAAAAAAATTAAAACTTACGCAAAATTAGGTTTACTGTCTGGTGTGAAATACGATAGTCGTGACATATGATTATAACATGCCCTTTTTCATATTGTAGGTTAAAAATGCCGTATAGTAAGCGTGTCTAACACATTAAAAGAGAGAATGATTATGAGTATCTGGATCGGGATTATTATTACAATAAATTATACAAAAATTTTCCCTGAAAATATTAACCTTTTTTATTTGCAACAACCGTATTTAAATTACAACAACAACTTGTATATACATAAACATTAGAGGGTATATCACGTAACTATTTATTTTACGTGATGTCAAAACAGGACTTAAATCAGTAAGGAATGTGCTTAACGGTATGTCTAATATAATGTACAGCAGGAGCAATGTTGAGCACAAGTCTCCTTAAGAAAGTGAGATGCCATACTCTCCAGGCATGGCATTCGATTTGAGAAGTATAATACTCGTATGTTGATGAATCATGAGTTGCTGAACTTTCCCTGGAGTGTTCACTTTCTATTTGATTGTTACAACAAGTTGAATTTGATAATATTGAAACCCGTCACCCATATAGTGTTCTATGTAGTATGTAAGCTGTAAAAGCTTTAATTGCAACTAATTTATATAAATAATAATTTAATAGTAGTAAATATTCGTATTTTACATTATTTGCTGATAGCTTTACAATTTTTATATATCTTTCATTACTTAAAGTGAATGCTAACCGTTTAGCTTCAATATTTTCCTTTATACAGAACAAAAAAATTATCCTATTTTTTTTTGTTGAATCTTATAAATATTATGTTAAAAATGCAAAAATGCTCTTTAGTTGCAAATTTTACGATCTCTCTACCAATCTGCAGCAATTTCGTTTTAATTTGAAATGCATGCGGCATTTGTAAGTTTTCTGGTGCAATTGTCGAACTCTAGTGAAGCCTGCAAAGTATTATTATTAAGCGTAATCATTGAAGATTTATTTTATTTAGATATCTTAATGATACGAGTAAAAAATATTTTTGTTCTGTGTATAACAATTTTTTTCAATACGTACAAATAACAAATAAGCTATTATCTTGTAATAATAATCGTCGAGTAATTGACGAATTCAAATATATAGAATAAGGGTTGTTTGAAATTAATATTTCATATTAATATAACTCTTCATATTACGAAAAAATTATAAATTATCACAATTTTGTTATATTATAAGAAATTTGTCTATAACGGAGTTCAAACTATCAATCTATGTTACTTTTTATCACTATGTGATATGATGCTCTTGAAAAGACTATAATGAAACAATTAAATGTAACAGTAGCTATAAAAAAATACTAGTTTATTTTAATGATTTGCGATATGAAAGAATATTATAGACAATCAGTTGTAGAGTAATATAAAAAGTAAAACTTATTATTTGTTCTAATAATACGTTTGATACTATTACCTTATTTGCTCTAATAATACGTTTGTTACCGATCACTGAATATTTTATGTACTTTGTGAACTTAAGTAACAACAGCGAAATACTAACAGTGATAGAAATCATCGTGAGGAAATCTGCACATGAATTAGAATTTATTGAGGTGTGTGTGAAGTCACCAATCCGCATTGGGCCCGCGTGTTGACTATGGCCCATCGCCCTCATATTGAGGGTGTAGGCCTGTGCTCTAACAGTGGAGATGTAAATAGGCTGTAAAAGGTAATCCGTTTAATAATTTTCATTAATCATTAATATTAATATATTTGTATTTAAATCCTAATTAAATAGTCTAAAATCATTACCTGTCTGTTAACGAAATACGTTAACAGTAATTAACTGAATGCTGCACTAGAGTACCGTTGGGACAGACATTGACGCTGACTACAAAGAGCTTTATGTGATTATGCAGTGCAACAGCTAACAGACAGATGATATGACGGTTTCCTTTCATTAACTTAATTAAAATTAAGCTTTAAGAGCGTTTCAGATGAGGAAAGTAGAAAGAAGCACTTTGTATTTAGTCGGTCAATATCGAAAAAAGGTTCTCTGGAGTTCATGAAATTTTCCCAGTTTCTTTAAAACCAATTCTAACTACCATTTCAATCTATTGTAGTTCACTGCTGAACATAGGTCTGGCTTTGCCTTTTGCATCATATGATTCCCTGCGATTTTTACCAGGTCATCGGTCGTAATGGCAGGCGGCTGTGTCACGCTGGGTTTGCCAAAACGAAGTCTCCATTCAAGAATTCGTTTTTGCCGATCTAATGTCTCATGTTCGTGCTATATGGCCTAATCATTTATTCGAGGAAGTATTCAAGTTGGGTAGATTCGTGGCGCAGAATAAAGTGTAATCAAGATCAAAGATAATATTATGAAAGAGTAAGCGTGAATGTAATTTAGTAAAGTATTTGAAAATTAAAACGAACGCCTAAATTTCAATAAAAAGATAAAAAAAAGTTGTTGTTAATTTCTCCCTTGAAATCAAATGAAACGATTTTGTTGAAATCAGTTGATGGTGATGAAGTTAGTGGGGTGTATCGAAAATTAAATACGATTGTAGGAAAAGACAATAGTACCTTTTAAAGTCTTGCTCTAGCTAAGAATTAGCGTTGCATTTTTTGTTGGAGTGGACGTTATTTTAATACTTATTATGTATTTTTGATTTTGTGTATGTAAAATTTATAGTACCGTTTAAATATATTTTTCTTTCTTTCTATTTTATGATGCAGATGTCGCAACCCACGCATTGCTTTCAATTTCCGAGTGCGGTAAACAAGTCATCCGTTATACGCCCTGCAGCTTTAGTGACGACCGATTGATTCCAGAAATAAATGCACGACATTTACCATCGCATGCTCGTTATCAGTTCACATGACTGTTCCTTTATTCCGCATTTTTGTAGAAAGATTATTTATATTATTACATTTTCTCTTAATCTAGCAACAATAAACAAATAGTGCGCATTCTGCAGGGACGGACTTCTGTCACTTCGGTCCCCTGTGACCCTATATGTAATGGTATAGTTTATATAAACGCAAAAAAATCGTTAAAATTTAGTTTAAAAAATAATTATTAAATGGTTAAAACTAATCCATAAGTAAGATTAAAGAATAATTAAATCCGTTTTAAATAAGTGAACGCTGTTACGTGATTTGATTGTTTGATTTATTTCATTTCTTACATGAAATAAGTAGAGGAAAGAATTTAAATAAATACAACTTGATTTTTTTTAATTCGACATGGTTACCTTTTGACCACGATCCCACCTGATGTTAAGTGATGATATGGCCTGCGGTGGTAAGGTGCACTAACCTAGTAACAACCTATTTACCCTTTCTTAAAAACACCCACGTCGTATTTGGGCGGGAACACCAACGTCGGCAAGTTGTTCCATTCTTTGTTCGTAAACTGGGGATGTCCACAACATAAGGATGGTGAATTGCTGTGCGTTTGGTCGTCCGGTGGTAAAAAGGGGATGGAGGAATTATGTCGTGTAATTCCATCGCACAATCTCTAAAATGTATTCTTTAGAACACTGCGACACTGATCACACTGCGCCTGTGGTCAAGACTGTCAAGCCTAGTTATGACAAGTTCTTATTTACCAACAAGCTTCTCACCGAGTCTAGTGCCATAGTGTATATGTTGACATATACATTTTAAACTAATTAGTAAATTTTTTAATTACACTAATGTTGTAGATTTAAAATTTTCGCTTCATCTTGTACGAAATGACAAGCACACAGTACGTTATATTTTTAGTATTAATAATTGTACTATGTATATATATTTTTGATATGATCTATGTATTTAATATTCTCTTTTATTTAAAATTTAAGAAAAGAATTTATTTGGATGTAATTAGATCAAAAATGAGGAAAAAAACGGATAAACAAGTTAATTATATAAGTTAATTCAATTAGCGGTTAACATAACATTCTTGTTCATATTTTTTTTTTATATTAAAAAGACAAGTATATATTTGTATTTGATACAGTATACATGATTTTTAAAACAATATACTTTTATTGCTGTCGTTCTAAACACTTTTTAAATTATTCAATAAAAAAACAAGTGACTTACCAAATTTGTTCAAATCATTGCTGTTCTAATCTGTAAAATAAAGAATAAAATGTTTATTATATTAGAAATAGTTATTATAACGAACTAAAGTTAGTTTTGATTGAAAATACTACAAACCCGGACATTGTTTAAGTTAATTGTGAGCAAATCGATTTTAATAAAGTTGAAACAATACAAATAAATTGATTGTTCTAATATGAATCCAATAGATGGATTTGATTGGAGCCGGCACATGACCCATATAATAGTTATTGTAAAATATACAAAGGGAAACCCGAGTGGGAAACGGATTAGAACACTCCCACCGATACTATACCCTCGGCGTGTTATTAAAAGCATTTAAGAGTTATCAACTCCAGAAAACAGGCATCAGCTTTTCATATGATCTTAACGAAAATACTGTTCTTGTTAACGTTGTCACTACTGAAAACATTTTCTTTTGGAAGCCTTTGTTGAACATCAGACCATATTGAAATGAAATTCTTAGACTAACTATTTAATAAACTGATTACATAGTTATACAGGTAAAAAAATGTTAAGTTAATACGTAACTAAAAATTAGTATTATAAAGAACATGAGAAAATCAAGTTCAATATACAATAGTACAAGTTTATAGTAGTTGCTGTATTTAAATTGAGCTATGGTATATGTACGCTGCCGGAAACATTAAGTCCTCGTAAGAGAGGACTTAGTTACTTTTAAGTGCACATTAAGCGCCAGTGGTTCTGTACAAAGGACTATCATTTGCTTTGGGCGCAATTTAACTGAAACTATTGCGAATTCTCACTTCAATTTCCGTCGTCGAAGAGTTGTAAAGCTCGAGGATCGACTGAATATCGGTATTATAGCTATAACCTTAATGGTGAGATCCTAAAATGATATGGGCTAAACAAACAATCAAAATATAATCTGTATATACTAATCATAAATACTTCACATATAAATTTTTTGAACTCTATGTAAAAGTATACCGTCAGTTACTAATGTAGTTGTTTTACTCAAAGTTTTGTTAACATGAAATATATTATGATATTCGAAAAGTTGTAGTAATTTGTTAACTGTTTTAAATTAGAGAGGGAATTTCTAGTATTATATATAGGAGTGATTACGATGTTCTTTAATCCATAGTATAGATTAGTAGCAATTTTGGTATGTTCAATTACAGTTGAACGAAGATCTTATAGCGGTATAATGATTGAATGAAAATTGAAACGTCCCGTCTAACATTAAGATAATTTTAAAGAAGCCGTACACAAAAGTTAATTCAACAGCATTTCATTCAAAGTATGAAGGAATACTTAAAAGTAAAGATTTAATTTCTCTAATACATTTGTTTACAAAATATTTTAAGGTTTTTTTTTTGTTACATGCGAACAGCGGTTCATGAGGTGATAAATGTTACGCCTGCTTATAAACAAGAAACCGTTAGTTAAACTGTACGCATCTATTTAAGATAAAATATGATAGTTCTTGTTAATCTACTTCGTTAACCAGGTTCAGTGTCGTTCAAACCCGTGGCACATGGTAACATTTGCACAATACTGGTGCTAGGTCTCTGTTGCCGGAGACCGTCTATATGGGTACCACCGCAGCGCCTATTTCCGTCGCTAAACAGTAGTGTGCAAACATTACTGTGTTCCGGTTGAAAGGGCATTATAAGTAGTGTAATTTCTGGGGTAATGAGTTTGGCAGTTACAACGCTTGTGTGAATGATTATAAAAATGCTTTTGAACTATATTATACATGCATGTAGAGATTTAATTATTTTTTTTCGTTGTATATTTGGATCTGAATAACAGTAAATAATAATTTGTGTACCAGTAAAAACAATGATAGGGAGACGATCTTTGACTCTTGTACAAATATGCCCATCCCGAAACTATATTATGTTACTTTGGCTTTCGAAGTGCAGATATCTGGATCACTACTAAATCTGATCACAAAATGCTATAGTAAATTTAACCACATAGTAAAGTTTCTTGAATAAATGTTGGCGGCAGAAGAACGACTGTAATATTATTTTCACTACATTACTTAAAGATTGAATGAATTGGTTTATCTTAAGTCATTCAATTTGACACGTTCTTTAGTTGTATAATTTAAATATTTAACATGTTTATATGGGTATTTAAAATGTGCGCTGTTACACTACACACTATGTGAGAAATAAATGATGATAATTTCTATAAGTTTCTTCATTAAATCCGTCAGAAAGTAAGGACTTTAATCCGTTACTCTTCATAATCCCAACCAGTTGAAAAAACTAGTGGTTCGCAGTAATGAGTTTAGGATTATGTTGATTAAAACTTTTACGAGAGAAATTGCAAGTCAATATTACTATTTTGCTTATTATCGATAATAAAATTATTAATTTGTGAGGTCAAAATTAAGATAAAGTCAAAATAAAATTTCATGTAATCCGTTTATTGGTAGTAGGTCGTTGTTGCCGGAGACCGTTTAGATAGGTACCATCGTAGCTCTTATTTCAGCCGATTAACAGTAGTGTGCAAACAATTACTATGTTCGGGTTTAAAGGGCGTTGTCGCTAGTGAAATTATTTAGCATCTTATGTCTCAAGACAACGAGCACACCTGTTTCGTCTTATCAGTAAACATTTCTGTTTTATTGACGACGATTAAATGAATTGTCTTCTTAAAGTTCCCGTATACCTCTCAGAGAAGAGCGAACGATAATTGAATATCTTATATAAATAAAAAGTCAATCAAAAATTTAATTTTTTAATGTCTTAAACTTTTCTTTTTAAATCATAAAGTACAGTTATGTGCTGAAGTGGTCTATAGTGGTAAAACGCCATAACCATGAACCGCCTATTCACTTTTTTCTTGAAGAAAACATTATATATGCAAAAAGTTAATTAAATATACTTTTTCTATAAGACTTTTTTATCTTGTTTTTAATTAAGGTAGGTAGGTATTTTACGAGTACGAAATGAAAATAAATTCATAAGACAGATTACATTTCAGCAGAAAATTTTTCAAAATATCTTCACGTCTCGTGATAAAATTTGTTTTATGTTAACAACAATTTTAGCAAATAATTTGTTTGTGTAAAAACTTTAATAAATTAGTTAATTTTGTTTAATGTTCTATATCCTCTAAAATGGGACAGAGTTTTTATTTACATAGTAAACTAATATCTTTATAAATATTAACAAATGATCTATACTATATAGATATATATATGTATATATGTGTGTGTACATATATATATACATTTATAATTGATTGCTAACATAACACAAATTTATAAGAAGAAATACTTTTTTTTTATTTGAGAAAGCATGGAGAAATATGCAATGTATTTACAAAATGTTCAAAATTAAAAATAATATTAACATTAGCAATAAACAATATAAGATACATTTAAAATTTAATATGCTGAATAAAACGAGATATAACTTTTTTCTTTGTACACCCCTCTTAGAGTAGAGTAATCAATTTTAGGAAATATATTTGTTTGTAATTTGGTGTAAATTTATAGCAATTTTGTAAGACAACTCCATTAGTCAAGTTTTTTTTTTTTTTCTAAAAATAATTTTTTAACTATAGTTGAAATCAGTGAAATAAAGAATGTCATTATACAGTTCGTCTTTTCTCCATCCCTGATTTCCAAATAAATGTGCCAGTTTATCGCCATAAAAATAATTTGTTAGGGGAGGCCCTCGCTCTTAAATTTATTCCAAATTAACTTTACCTTCGTAAATTGAAAAAGTGCTTCCATTTTTTCTTATAAAGGGTCCATATTTATTTATTACACGGATGTTGAGAAACGTGTCGGCATTTAAATTTTATCTTTTTTTAGGTTTCAGTAATGGGTTTCAACTTTCTTTTCTGATTCATATAATAGACTATTCATCGTCCGCTTTGCTGGCTATTTCTCTGCCAAATTTTGGGTCTACGTCTAACAGTTTCGGAGATCTCGTGATGAGTTAATAAACCTCTGGATATCTACTATACTGGATGTTAGTAAACCGCTTCCGTAAACGAAGACAGATGATAGTACTAATGACACCTTTCATGATAGAACGGAAAATAAATCGATCCTGATTAGAAAAAGTTATATTTTTAAAACATTTTATTAGCATTATTTACGCTTCATCATGTTAGTTCATCAGGTAAATGAAATGCTAGTTTCATAAAAAATACTGATTTTGATTTTTTTTTGATCGGGATCGATTTTTTTCCGTCCCATCATCAAAGGTGTCGTTAGTACTAACGTCTGTCTTCGTTTACGGAAGTGGTGTTAGACACCGATATATAGTGTATACATCCAGTATATATGTAGATATGTAGATAACGTCGGCTTTAATTTTTATTTCTTTGTTTCACGGGGATTAAAAAAATTCTGACTCCCTGTAACCACGACGCTATTATAGAAATGTAATTCGGATAAAAGGAAAATAAAAAGTCTTTTTTACTTAGTATGTTGGTTGGGGATTAAGAGTATATCATTAGGATTCCCAGAACTTTTAAATCTTGCAATTTTAATTTTCATTGAGAGCAATTGTTAGTTTTCAGCAATACTGCCGGAAACATTACACCATGACAAGCGAGTTTTCCGTAGTGATGTTGATTTTCGACATTAGATGAATAACGGTTTACGAATGAATTATTTGTACATTACACTATAAGGCTAAAAAACTCGCTACAAATTTTCTGGCGTATGAAGAATGTTGTAACTGCTTATTATCTAAATCTGCTCCTCCTGTTCCTTATGTTTACTTGAAAACAATATGCTCTTGAGTGACGAGAGTCGTCTCTGTTAAGTGTAGTGTTCGTTTAGTAGCGCTCTAGGCGAAGAAACGTTCCCTCTGGGCACGCATCCAATAAAACTATACAAAGTGTAAACTTGAACGTTATCTATCATGGTGGTTACATTTGATACTGTAAACATAACAGCTTTTCTAAAAAAAGAGTTTTAATATACTCAGTATTAAACTTAATGTATTAAGAAATGATTTATAAAAATATTTTCACGTTTTTTAATAGTCACTTAAATAAAGTTACTTATGCTTGTTTTGTCTTTCTGTGTTTTTTAAAATAAGTTACTATAGATAAATTGAAAAGTTTAGGGTAAAACATACATAATCTATTACTTTAACCTTATTTTATTATATCTTCAAAGGAGTATATCTATAAGTTTTTATTCAGAGATTGATGAACACGTGAATTCACTCTATTACTATCTTGTTGAAGAATTAATAAGTAATTTCTTTAATTTATTATTACTAAAATATTTTTAATATCATTATACTACAGTTCCGTCATACCTTTAACTTTTAACTGCTTTACGTATGTGTATTAAAATTCTACAAAAAATTATTTTAAAGGGGTGAACGCATCGCACCGTAAGTCTCGAAGAGTCGAGGATTCGTTGCCTACTAAGCTTAACCTATCTTTAAAAGACAATAATTATAAAAAAACTGAGATATGCTTAGAACAACAGTATTCGTGTACAATTAAAATTCACCAACCCGGACTTGGTTCGTAGGGTAGCTTACTCCTTGTGAGAGGAGACCCCAGTTACATATTTTTAATTATTATTACTTGTGTCCGGAGTAATGATTTCTTACTTTACTTAATAACTCAACATTGATTAACTGTTATCTTAGTGACGAAAAGAATAGATAACAGCTTAATATAGTTTAAGCGGCTGAAACGATTTTTGTCTAGTTGTATTGTTTGAAAAGTTTGTCTTCACGTAGAATTGTCCAGAGTTAATCTAAATGTAGTTATTTATTTTACTTCTATTCTATTATTACACATTATTTATCTAAGCTATTAAACGTTTATATAAACTTTACGTTTTGAATTCTCTCGCCGTTCCATCAAGGCAATAACGTAGAGGTGATTTGATTGATGGCTTGCTTAAAAGGCCCGCAATTCATTGGAAATCAAGTTGAAAGTCGATTTCCTTTTCTCGTGTATTGACACATTTATCGTAAGCTGTAGACGTTGTACTATGTAGAAATAGTGTATAAAACTAAACTTAAAATAAATAAATGAATTTCAGCCTCTTTGGTATATTTAAAAACTTTGAACACCATGAAATATTCATAAGCAGCAAGTTTTTCGTCATAATGATCTCCGGTTATAATTTGAAGACTTTTTTTTAATTTTTTTATGTAAAAAATTACTGTTAAAAAGCTTTTAATTATACCAAAGCAGGATCTCATTGTCCGTTTCTTTGAAATAAAAATACACACATCATTTACTGGTGATAGGCCTCTATTGCCGCAGATCTAGGTAAGTACCACCGCAGCTTCTATTTCTATCGCTAAATAGTATTCTGCAAACATTACTAGAGTAACGAGACTCAACATCTTACGTGTCAGGCGACGAGCGCAATGTGATGTATCATCTTAAGGTTGTTATGGACGGGCGTATCACTTATGATAAAGTGAACGTCCCTCTCGTCTCGTCGCTGAGTTTAATAAAAAAAATCAAATTGTTCCTATGTATAATTTATGTTAAGTGCACTGTTGCCTTCTCAAAATATATGGTACCGACATTAGGAAGGAAAATATTGTTTTAGACACTGTGTTGCTCTTATATCATTTTTATATTATTTATTGTTGTATTTTATAACCAGTATAAACGCAAGTGAAAATAATATTTTCATATATAACACAACAATAAATTAATAAATATTCTTATTTATACTTTTTTTTATTCAATAAAACGACGACATGAGTGGTTCGTTGATGGTAAGCGATCCGCCTGCCCATAATAACGTGGCACTAGTTAAGTAGGTATTCATAGTTTTAGTAGTTCATAATATGGTGTAGTGCATACCGTTCTAACTAGCACCAAATTGTTATAGGCAAGACTATAACTTACAATCAGGTGAACGTCTTGACCATCTCGTCGCTTTGTTGAATTAAAAAAAATAGTACCACACTGCGGCCGCCGTTTTGAGACGAGATGTTATGTCGCGATATCCTCGTGTGGTAACGAGACTATTTAAACTGGCTACAGCGTCTTTCAAACCGGAACATAGTAATGTTTGCATAGTAATGTTTAGCGACAGAAAAAAGCGTTGCGGTGGTATCTACCTCAATGGTCTCTAGCAACAAAGACCTACCACCAGTTTACGCATTTGTATACATATACTATACTGTACGCATATTCTTACGTAGCGTGCATTTCAAACAGTATTTTAATCTGGTTTGAAAGGCATCGTGGCTAGTAAAATCACTGGGATAATGAGACTTAACTTCTTCAACTTTGTGCTCGCTTTATCTCTTAGTAAAATTAAAAAAAAATACTTTATTCACGCGAAGAGCTTTCAGATACAAGAAGACGAGAAACGGTTCACATTATTTGGACACAACATTATCTAATTCGGGTTATTTGTTCTATTTTAAGTGATTAATGATGTTTAATCTCAAATGAAATCTGAATTTTCCTTAATGTTACTTCATCGAGATAAACAAAAAAAAAAAGAGAAACAAAAAAACAAAACGTTTCAACAGAATGAACAAAGACAATTCCAATCTTTCTTAGACGTCTCATTTTTAAGGTTGATATACTTTTTAAATTATTGCGAGTGGGATCTATTTATTATACTCTATCCAACAAAAAAAGGAACTTAAAAATTTCCAACGTTCACAGGAATTTACAGATGAAAAATGAACCTTTCACATTTTCTCCTGACAGCTGAAGTTTTCTAAGCCTAGGATTGATTGAACGAGGCTTTGACTCCCACCAACCCGTATTGGGGCAGCGTTGTGGGAAATGGCCCAAATCCGTCCAAACGAATCCCTACCCGTTCAATGTGGAAATCTTTGGGCGAAGCTTCTGTCCAGCGGTGGACGTATATTGGCTGATGATATATATAAAAAATATTTATATATGTATATAAATAATAGATCTATGTAGAGACTCATCACCATAAACACTAGAAATTTGATAGGAAATTTCCTTTTATCGAGATAGCTACGAATAGACTTTTCAAAATTCCTTCATTAAAGAGAATTACAGGAGTGTTACAGTCAATAAAGCAGGGTCAGGAAACAGCTGGTATTGTATAAAGTTAAAGTGTGCGCCTAATATTACTGAAACCTTTAAATATCTTCATGTGATCATATATAAGCAAAACGGTCCTCATATGTCGAGATGAAAAATAATGATGTGGTAGGTCTCTGTTAAAGGAGAACGTCTAGGTTTGTTCACTGCAGCTACTGCTTCTGCCGACAAGCAGCAGTGTACAAACAGTACTGTTCCGATGTGAAGAGCGTTGTAGATAGTGAAATTACTGGGGTAACAAGCCTTAACACCTTACGTTTTCAGGCGACGAGCAGAATGTTGTGTTGTGTATCGTCTTAAATAGTCTATTCCCATTGTAATGGGTGGGTATTACTTATCATCAGGTTATCGTTTCCCTCTTCTCCTCGCTTCGAGGAATAAAAAAGTAAGAATAATAAATGAACACCGAATATCTCGTAAAGTAATTAACAGATTCAAAAAAGCAACAGCCTTATACATTTAGAAGTTTGTTAATTAATTTCTATGAGGGACGTAGTGGCGACAAATTTCTTTTTATGGAATAACTTTTCAAAAAATTATTTCCTTACTTAAGTAGAAAAAAAATGGAGACTGTCTAAGGAGGCGTGCTAAGATTATTATTTCATAGTTTGAGAGACACCATGCCTAGTGATGTGATAACAAATTATTCTATTACTTGACGTGAAGACCTGAATGTTGCACTGCAAATATCACATGATCATGAGTATTGTTCATCTTGGAGCACGATGATTTCTCACGTTTTTTCTTCAACGGAAACTCAAGCTTGTTAAGGTTGAAATCTGTGTTTACTCCAGCTCGATCTTGGGTTTGTCCGTACTTATAGTCTAGTCTAACTAGTCCATCACGGATTTTAAATGGTAAGTTGATTTTTATGTTATATGATAATATTGAAATACTACAATATTGTTAAATTTGATATTAGGAGTAAGGTTCGATTAGTATAAGTTTCTCTATCTAAAATCTGTGAGAGATGATGTACGTTCAAAATAAGTTTTCAATAGTTTTTTTTAAATGATTAGAAAGTTAGTGATAGAAAATGAATTAAAATTGTAAATTATTATAACTATACTCACAGAACAATTATTAAGAATATAAAACGTTAAGTAAAATGCTTTAGTTGATGCTAGCGCTTATGTATGTATACGAACGAATGTTATGCGGACCGCGATCTCTGCACTTGACTTATGAGAACTTTGTGAAATTCCTTATTCAATCCGGGTACGATATCAGAATGCCTTAAAATAGCTTCGCTTACAATAGGAAGCACCCACAAGATAAATGACTTTATACATTATCAAAGGTTCCTTTGACTTTTGTACAAAAAAGATTTTGATGTTTCATCCATTTTGCTTTGAGGTATCTCGATAAAAATTGTGATGTTTGGTTTAATATTTCTGCTTAATTGTCATTAGATAGATCATCACTGGGAGCAATAACTACGAGGTGCTTTTTGTAATATTTATAAGAGCCGAGATGAAAAACTTGTTACTCTAATAACAATATTACTTTTTAGGAATAAGATTAAGTGCTGTGAAGACACCTACGTAGGCAAGCGGTCTTTGTCAAAGTGGAAAATAAAATGATCATGTAGTCCTTAAAACAAGTCGTAACTTTGATATGGATAATTATTGTTAGTATTGTAAACGTAAATATAAGTGTATATTAATAATCTAATGGAAGGTTTTACAAAGGTATGCGTTTAACTTTTATTGCAGACTTAGTCATTTAAGTTCTTAATTACTTTCAGCAATTTTCTTTATAATTCTAAACGAGTATACCTTGAATTCCATACAAATGAAATAGCCTAGAGTTGACCTGATAAATAGTTTAATGAATTACCAGTAATCGTGTCAAGCAGCACCTACTTCTACTGCGAAACTGTGAATTGCAAAAATTACTGTTTCGATTTTAAGACTGCTGTAGCTAGTGAAAATACTGAAACAAAATTATTAAGGATTAATAGAGATACACCAAAAAATTGGATTTTTTTTAAAAAAATATTCACATCACGAGTTATAATATTTTGGTATCTAGATTACGACCTTCTTCCAGGATCTAACTTCATATACTTAGAGAAAACGGTAATATTGGCCCTCTACGCACTAAAACGTTATCAGCGGTGATCTCCTAAGAAAAGCACTAATTACCAAGTAATGTTTTTAAACGCGCCTTAGATAGGTATTTCTCTTTGGTTTTAGAAGATCCTTCAATAGACGATGCATCCAATCCTCAACAAAAAGTAACCCGAAGCGTAATGCCGAAATGATCTGTGAGATGAAAATAAGAGGGATGGAAGTTGATTCATAGACAAATAATAAACGCCATACGCACATAATATTGATGATTGACATTTTACGCCTTTATAAAAGGAATAAAAAAATATAACATTGTTGCATATTTGCGTATTTTATCATTATAATTAATATGAAAAGAATCTTTATTATTTACGCTTTGTTTTACATGGAGAAATAAGAAAGAACCTGTCTAATAACTTGGTATCGCAATCAACTTGCGCACTGCATTGTACGACCTATTGTTATGCAACCTAACTTACCATCTCGTGCTCGGCTTGTAAGAAAGCAATTTTATATCCGGATGGAGCGGCACAGTTGCACTGAATAATAAACTTCGCCTTTTTCTCACTTCATAAATAATATATAATTTACTGGTGGAATTGAAACTCTGCATTAAGACATATCACTATAAGTGATTAGTCTTTAATGGCGCTTATTTACGGTCTTATTTTATTGCAACGGTCAGATAAACTTTGGAGTAGTAGAAACGAGTTATGGTCTGCAGTAATAATTCCCTTATACGGCAGGTTCTCAACTGTGACTACTTGAATAACTTTATAACGAAATATTTTAGTTAGTCAAGTAGTCAGTATTCAGTATTTCAATATTATTTTTGTCTACATTAAAATTTCTTATACTTTGTATATGTCATAATCTTTGTTAAGTTCAATAATAAAATGATTATAAGTAAACGAAAACATAGGTTATTTTTTAAAAACTAACAATCAATTTGATAGAAAACAGCAATTCAATAAAAAAAAAGTTTACAATCAAACATTCCGAATAAAGTTGTTAACGCTGTGTCCCTATATGGATTTACATGTTGAGGAAAACTATTGAATATTTATTTATTTATTTATGTAAATATATATTATTTCCATAAATTTCTGTTATTTTCATTTTTTATTCGTCATGAAGTTTTTATTTGTGATTATATTACCTCCAAGATTTTTAGTATATTCAAGTCTTCCGGTCTTAAACATTGCCACAGACCAATAACCTTCAAAACTTTGCCCGCTGTATTCCAAACTTGATTCCTCCTCGCTTGATATTGATCTTTGGAAGGATGTTGTTGTAATTCAGATTGTTTCATCTCGATCGCTTAACAATGAGGGCTATAACCTACATATTGTAATGTGTGTAATAAACATATCGCTAATTTTACTATAACATAATTTGTAAGTTACTTTTACTGTTACTAAGCATCGATATGTTTAAATTATTACTCTTGTTATTAAAATTTTTTCTTACATTTCCAGTTGCTATTACAAAGCAAGAACTTGCGCTATAAATTAAAAAATAATGTTTTCTATACAAAGAATTTTTTATCTATTTCTGGGTTATATCACCAACATTTTATACTCTCTTTTATTCTGCAATGTCGTCTTGAATGGCCGGACGTATAGGCTGCGAGAAAATTGCAGTGCGGACCCATTTACTGCTATACAACGGCGTGGTTTTTAAAAGCCTGCCTGAAGATATGTGTCTTCTTTTAAAGTTGTCTTCATACAAAGAGTTTCTGAATAGTTTCGAAGATTCTTTGCAGTTTTCTCTTTAAAGATCTACTTTGTATAAAGTTTTATGTTTATCGTAGATAAGAATTATATTGGTGATTGTAAAGGTTTAAGTTTCAAGTCGAGACAGTCAGTTATTGAAATAGAGTTTGGATGCATCTACCTACATATATCCCATTCCCGCCGTTTATAAAATAAGTTATAATCTTCTTTTTTCCGGTAACAATACAATAAAAATTCATTAAATTAAACAACTAAGTAAAACTATTTAAAGACTCCCACCACATCACAATATAAAAAGTTTATTAAACTCCAATGAAAATAAATAATACTAAAAAAGCATTATTTAACTCGCTTCACACAATTACTTTATAAAGAACTTGTTGAATTTCAATATATCTCTTTCTGTTATAATATGAAGGGTATGTTTGTTAGCTTCAATGTCTTTATGTGGAAAAGCTCTAGTTTAATTTCCCAGCCGCTTGCAAGCGAATAGTCCTTAATTGTATTTGCTGCATCACACGCTTTTGACGGTATTCTATAATTTTTTTGTTATTCAGATAGCTGTTATTTACATTGCTGCATACCGTCATTTTATCAAAGGATTAACAGCATTTAATTTCTGTTTACTGCTAAACTGGTGGTAGGCTTCTTTATAGATTTAAAAAGCGTTGTAGTTAGTGAAATTTATCGACTAATGTTTAAATACTACAGGCAAGTGAATACATTTTCTTACTATTACACTTATCTTTTAACAATCCCGAATCCAATTAACACAGTAACAATACATTCAAATATATAAAAATAGTTGGAACTTCATCATCATCATTAACCAATAGACGTCCACTGCTGAACTTAGGTCTCCCTCAAAGATCTCCACACGGATCTGACACACGCTACTCGCATCCAGTTGGAAGTTACTGTGCTTCTATTAAAATTTCAGACATTCCCTGATGTTTATAACAGTGTGTTGTACTTTAGAGAAAAAAAGTATGTTTTCCATTAAACACTGTCTTTGTAATAACAATGCTTTTGCAATTACTTTTGTATTAGAAAATGATAGATACTCTTGTATATTTCTACGTTTATATGCAAGTCACTGTGCTTCATTAAAGTTAACATTCTTCTGACAGATTTTACCACAGGCATAAGGGCTGCAATCTCTATTAAGTTCAGGAGAGAAAGCGCTTACGTTGTATTAGTCAGCAGCAATGAAAATACATTTTAAGAAGTTGCTGCGAAATGTAGAGATGTTACAGGTAATTCACTCGTAATAACGAATGATTTAACAGAAGGCGTACATGGTAATAGAGTTTTTTAAATATCAATATAATTCTCTAAAAGACTGAATGATTAATATTGGAGGCTTGTCTACTACTGCAAGTATACTTTTAAATAATGTCATAGAGGTATAAGATGAAATTATTACTATTACTGGTAAACTGAATGCCTGGAATAGATTATATATATATATATATATATATAGCTAACTAGTTATTTGTAAAAATGAAATTTAAACTAGGTTAAATAATATTTAATAAAGTTTCTACCCATTAGTCTTAAGCAACAACGGCGAGAAACTGATTTCAAACTAAACCTTTACTACCATTGCGTGTAATTAAACTTTGAAGCTATAAAGTTTCAAAGTAACAACACTGTTAACTTTTGTAGGTCAAGAAACATTATACAAACACGTACTATGATCATCACATCACTGAATAAACATACATGCAAAGTGGCTATGTATGCAGACCATTTTACATTGATATATGCTTATTTTGATTACATTAGCTCTGAGTATTTGAGTAAAGTATAGATGTTTATTATAAATATAGCATATTATGATAACTAGTCATATATTTAAATTATGACTTGTTATAGTTAAAAGAATTCTATGATCTCTTCTGTCAAGTAACTTACGATCTGTGTACTGGAATATGGAAATAGTAAGTGTACGGAGAATCCAATTGCAAGTAATTTAGCACTCCTTGAGAGTGAGACTCTAATTTAACAGTAGAGAGCTTGTTCCATTTTAAATTCTGTCGTCGATGCCTTCATCGATTGATTCCTTAACATTAGAATACGACGAAAGCAAGATTTTACTGATAGACTATTGAATAATTTGTGAAAATAGTAAAATAATATGACATACTATCTTATGTAAGGACTTCCTTACTAAACGTTTACTATTACTTCTGTCTCATTGCCTTGCATAAAAAAAAATGTAACTTGATGGGAAATATATATTTATGGTACTAATAAATATTTCATAGAACCATAATCGTAGCACGATGAAGACAAATCAATGTAGGTCTAATCAAAACGGTCTACCTAAGAGATATGTGTTATTATTATCACATACTTTCACTTTTTACACTCGTACTGTATTAAGGATTGAAATAAGTTACCCGTAGCTGTAACTTTGTAATACTTTTTAGTATTTTTAAATAAAACTTCTCCTCCTTATGTCATGTAAACAATACATTGAGTCCGCGGCCTTAATGTCAAGGAAATTACTAGCAACATGCTGTTGCAAATTGCGGCTACTGGATAGAAGTTGAAGCAACAGATGTTTAATATCTCCTGCAGTACATAATAGAGTAATTTTTGAGAAA
Organism: Ornithoptera alexandrae; assembly: GCA_029030555.1. Lineage (NCBI taxonomy): Eukaryota > Metazoa > Arthropoda > Insecta > Lepidoptera > Papilionidae > Ornithoptera > Ornithoptera alexandrae. Next base: position 912,195 of record JARDVY010000064.1, on the reverse strand, counting down.
TAAAATATTAGCTAAATATAGTAAATATTTACTTGGTTTTAAATATTTATAGAATCGGATCAAAAAGGTTTTAATGTATATTACATGAATCCCGATTTGAGCAATTGAATTACACTGCGTAAGATCAAAGTCTAGCATTCTGAGATATTGTATGACAGTAGTTGAAAGCCGCATTGGATCCCGGGTGATATATAGAACTGGGTCTATTTAAAAAAAAATAGATGAAAATTTATTTAAATACTGGGTTTTTATTAAACAGTTATAGACATAAAAACATTTAACCGCTGTAAATGTTATTGTAGCGTGGATAACGAAAATTTAAATTGAAACGTTTGCTACGAAGATCATGTAAAGGAGAAACTGTTTTTTTTTTTATTACATCCTAAAAAAATCAAAATAACTATGAATTAAAATAGCTTTGCTCGACGCTGTTACCATTTTTCTTGAAGGACATTTTTTTGCAGCATTACGTCTTGTTTGTCACAGAGATTACGCTTCAGCTAGCTTTAAAGGTTAACACTAAGATCGTAAAGGCATCATAAAACGCCGTTACTCCAAGGTAAAGATATAAACATTTATTAGATCTTGTCCTAACATTAAGGCATGAGGCCCCAATTTGAAATATAAGTAACGTACTCGTTTGTCCTGTTTCGTATATAAATAATTTTTAAAAATAATGCTTATTGAATCATTTGATTAATTGATATGTCTAAGATTTCTTACATAAATAAGTAAGAAACTTTAGATATATCATATTTGAATATAATAACAATCATTCTAAACAACGCCAATTGAAAGAACACAAAGCTTAAACGCGAATTTTGCACAGATACAAAATTATTCTATGTTCTTATATTCACATTCCAATATTTTAAAATTTTTAGGCAATTAGCTCTACCACAGTCTAGAATAAAATTATGAAAACTGTAAAAAAAAAACATACTAAATGGAATCTTAGTCCTAGAGAAATGCACAGAGCTCCAAACAAATTCTTATTAAATCAATACAACAGAATTATTCTATGAACAATAAGACGTGGTGATGAATAAAAAAGAAACAAAAAGATATTTTGTTATAAATATTGATGTTGCCAATAGCGTCTTGGCCTTCCAGCACACATCCCAGGTATGGTGCTCCTTAAGCCCACATGGAGCAGCCTCGGACCTGCCCTACTTTACCTACAACCAGAGAATTGCTTAGTTCCCTAATTTATTTAATTTTTTCATCAGGTCACTGGAGCCACGTCAATCATCATAGAACTATGAAATAGTAAATCCAATAATTTAAAAGATATTGCATTACAACTTTATATTCACAAAATGTTGGCTTCTTTTTACCATGCCTTTACCCGAAGGTTGGGTTTTAACTTTGAAAATAGTCGAGCTTCTTGGACAAGATCGAAAACTCACAAATTAATTCTTACCAACCTTTCTAATATTTCTTTCTGTAATCGATTTAAAATTAAGAGCCGTTATTGTAATTTATTCCGAATATACGTTTTGTCGCTTCATAATGAGACCATGGCCTAGATTCCAAACAACAGATTTAATGCGGCAGTTTTTAATAGGATTTCAAACCGTAAAGCCAGTGGAAATTAATTTTAAAATCCAATATCGTCACTATTCAGAAGCTTTTCCCTTTAGGCGAGCCCAAATAACGCAACTCCTGCACTCGAGTCGAGGGAATTATAATAGACTGCAAAAAATAAATTAATAAATGGCGTTAAATGTGGTTAGATTAGTATGGTTCCTAAAATATGTCATGTGCTAGGTTGTAGTCATTACAAGCAGGCGTATCAGGCAATCAGGTGTCTTGTTGGTTTCCTACTCTATAACTTAAAAAAGATTATACATAAACTACATAGTCTAAAATAGATTTAGTATTTAGATACCTGTCGTATAATAAAACCTTTTTGTTTTAAAGATAATTTTTAGTCAATAGTTTGATAGGAAATTTGACGGGCAGGAAGAAGAAGAAGAAGAAGAAAGAGTTTGATAGGAAATTTTCGATAAGGTATATATAGTTATAAGTTTTCATCGTTAAAATAGTTTAGTGCATAAAAGCAAATACAAAATTAAACAAATTTCTTATAAAATATTAAAGGTTATTCTCTGAAACATTTCCGAAATTATCATGAGCCACCCTTCCCTTCAACCCTCGTTTGATTCTATCTGAAGTCACCGCTGATGGACACGAGATATGTAAAGGTGTATATTGTGTTATTAACATCTTATATTTAAGTAACAATTTATTAAAATGTATAAGCATGACACACACATAGTTCTCGTTGATATGAGACCTGAAACATCAAGTCTTCGTATCCCAGTAATTTAATTAGCTACAACACTGGAAGACAGTAATGTTTGCAGTGTTCGTTCGCTGGTAGAGGTCACGTTACCTTAGTAGCTACCGAGAAGACGTCAGACAACAGAAACTAATCACCAGTAAATTTAAATGTAAATAATAACAACAGTATAAATATGTCGTGCAAATTTTATAAGACCAGCGATTACTTCATGGTTAATAAAATGCCTTAAAAGATGACTAGGTAGGCGTTACTTTCAGGCCCGTAATCTCGAGTTATTAAGAATAGGACTAAGGTATTCTTTGCCTTTCGTACAAAGCGACTAAAATGGCCCTAAAAGCTCCATAAGCGAGCCTCAGGAGGACGGCAAATGCAAGGTAGTCTTGTATTTGCGTAGCACAGCGTGGGGATGATTTAGCCAGAGTGCATGGGGGCACTGGTGCGTTCCGAAATCCCACATAACCTTGTCTTCCCCCAAGCAGGTTAGCTTTTAAAATTTCCACCGCGATTATAAAAAAAATTAGATATTGCTTTAACAGAAACGTTTAAACAAATTATTCATTAGGAACCTAATACTACAAGGTAAAATAAATTTTATGCCCATAATAGGTAAATAGATAAATATACAAGCATTATCCGAACTGTTGAGATCACGTCAAGAAACTACATTGTTTGCTATATAAACGTTGATAAAATATTTATTTATATATTTTCCCGAAACAAATTAATGCGGTTTATGTCGAGTCTTGTTTATTCATAATGGATTAGGATCTGGGAAAACATATTTTTTGCCAAAAAAAGTTTGGAAAGTTTGTTTCGGATACAAATTTGTTTGGGTCCATCGTAAAATTTGCAGCGGCGAACGGTACGGAAGTACTTTACACAAAGACTTGATGGTAGGCAAAATGATCCAGAAGTATTTAAATACTAATCTAATCCAAAAACCTTACTCCACGATCCGAAAAGGTAAAACTGGATAAAATTCGTTAAACTTTTTTTTTGCTTTTTATTTTGTGTTTCCGTACAAGTATTGGTCTATATCTGTTTACAAAGTAGCTGTTTGAAGTTGGTTTGTCATGAAGAGGAGGAAAAGGAGTTGGTTCTATTATGAGGTTATGTAAGTAGTGTTATGGTCTTTCAAACCCACCTGGCTAGCTACCACCCCTATATTTACAATATGAGAGTGGTATCCTGTAATAATAGCATTGCTGTGTTCCAACTGTTAATACCAGGAAGTCGTTCTATTTTGGCCCTAAATACTCAATCACATACAACGATATTGTCACCTAACATCTTGTAAAATTGAGGCCATTGTTATAGCCTAAAGTCCGTTGCCGATAAAAAGAGACTGACGAATGTTTCTTCTTTTTGAAAAATTCATTTCATAAAGTTCCTGTTATTAAAATTAAGGAAAACTCTCTGGTTAGAGTTGGAAACCAAAAAAGATTGATTTTACAAGTGTTAATAATCTTTGTAGAAAGTTTGTATCTTTTTTCTCTTCAATTTCTGTTTACAGAGAGTTCGATTGTTCTGAAATAATAGTATTTATTAGTGTAAGCTTTGTGAATTTTATTTTCTGTTTGTGCACGTGTAACGAATTTCAGACTTTGTAAAAATAAAAATAAATGTATAATAATAAAAAATCGCCTAAATATTATTTTATTGTATGTTTTACTCGATGTTTGACGTAGAAATAACGTTCACGTCTCTGGGGATTTTATCTCACAAAGTTGTTACCGAGAAATAGATTTGTTTATTACAAGACACTTGATTTATGATATTCACTCGGATGAGATCAGATGCTCTATTAATCATACAAAATTTTATTATGAATATTCCTTATTGTTCATTAAAGATGACATCATACAGTACCGTTTGAAACTCAAATTGTGGTTTCTTCTTGTCTTGTTGGATATGACTTATTAAGTTGAAAATGTGTCCATTTTCTTTTCTATGTTTTATGTATTAATATGTATTAATTTATTGAAAAAATTATTAACCACTGTGGCTTCAGCTACAGTCTACAAATAACCCAATAAATGTAAAAAAAAGCACAACGTTGTACCTATCATTAATAATATACACTCTAAAAAAAGAATAAAAGCTCTTAATATTCTTAAACACCAGAATGCTTATCATGACATCTTAATAGTTTTTTTTATTTCCTCCTCGTATCTTAACATACAAAAAACTAGAATTCAAGAATGTTAAAATATTTTACCTCCGACATGTAAGTAAAACAACAAAATTCATGAAGTTGGAAACAAATTTGATTATGTTACCAAATAACGCCTTAAAACTTAAGTAATTTTTGCATTGATAAAAAATTTCTAAAATACGTTTTATTTAAACAATTTATTTTATTTAATTATATAGTTTAGTACTTTTAACTGTCTATCGTATACAGACAGGGGATAGTAGACTACTCACATTCGAGTAATTCTCTACTATTACTTCCCAGTGTATTGTATACTCAAAAAGTACATAAACTGGTGGTATTCAACCGCAGTTTCCATTTCTGCCGTCAAACAGTAATATGCAAACATTACTGTGTTCCGGATTGAAAGGAGTTGTAGTTAATGTAACTACTGGGGTAACGAGACTTAATATAGTATGTTTCAAAGTGACGACTGCAATGTGGTGCAGTGAGTACCGTGTTGACTAGCGCCACGTTGTTATGGTTTGTATCACTTGCCATAAGTTGAATGTCCCGCTGGTCACGTCGATTCGTTGAATAAAAAAAATTATGAAAATTTAAAATTGCTGCCTCTTGGACAAAGATTCATTTCGTACAAAATTAAAACTGAAATCAGCGTTGCAACAATTTCACATTTCGTATAATCATGTATAATTGCGCTGGTCCCGTGCAGCTTGTAATTGCTCTTTTGCAGGTCGCAGTACTAAAATTAATTTTCTAAAAGTTGACTATAGCAAGCAATTTAAATAACATAAGATATTCCATATAAAACGATTTTATATAACATAAGTTAACCGGTTTTTATTAACTTTCTAATCGTGTATAGAAATGGAATAACGGCCATATTTTTTATCTCAGGTTAAAATTTTAGTCTAGATTATATTTTAATATTCTTTCTTCTATAGGTATTATTTGCAGATTCTTTCAATGTTTGAAGATTAAACTTTCCTACTTCATGTTCGGAAAGTTGCAAAAGATGAAATCTGAAGAGATCTCAGAGAATCTGATTTTAATTAAAGGAATGTGTTAGTGTGAAGAGTTTGTTGGATGTTTCTGTTCCTTTACAAATTTTAAGTAAAAGCTTGTCTTACTTTTGAAATAATTTAAAAGTTTAAATCCTGTATGTTTTTTGTGGTAATAAAGGTAATACATTATTTTAGACCAGTTATTAATTTATTAAAATAAAAATGTATTTATTAACAAATTGCTTTATACTTTAGCCGCGGGTATGTTCATAATGTACAAACAAAAATTTATAAATTTCAAAAAGTGATTAAATTAATTCATCATCCGATAGAGGTCCACTGCTGGACATCGGCCTCCTAAAAATCCCCACATCGATCAATCCTGCGTTGCTAGCATCGCCGAGCACTAGGGGCTATGGTTTGCAAAGGTTCTCATTTATATTAATATTTATAATTGTGAAGAAATGTAAAATTTATTCATCCCGTATTTAAGATTGTTTCAGTTGTCTAGTTGGTTTCTCAGTAGTTGGTACTGTCAACATCTGTCACTACCAGAAACCGCGAACTGGACCGCACCGCGGCAGTACAACGCCGTAATACCGATATTGCCTAGTTAACTGGCAATATCGGTATCATCGGTTCAGTCGTATGTATAGAACATCTTGTACCTGCATCTACATTATATACTAGCTGTTCCTCACCCACGTTAATGACCGTATTATAATATCAGATTTGAAATTAAAACTTGAAATATGTTACGGCCCCTATCCGTTGTTAACGTTTTCGTAACCCCTTTTGAAGGTACCATTTAGAAAAATGCATTTTAGCTGATCTATACTCGCCAAAAGGAATATTCCTACCAAATTTCAAGTCTCAAGACCTTATAGTTCCAGTGAAGTCTCTGTATAGGCGAAAAAAAATTATTTATTTAGTAATATATATTAATAAACAATTGGAAGTATCTGTACAAATCGTGTTTATTTTTCTTAAATATATTTGACTTATATATATATAAGTATTATAAGTTCGCAAATCTTTAAGAACAATTGATAAGAAACTCAGTAGTTCATCTTTTCGTTTATACTCGCAACTATAAAATATTATTTTGTTAGCAAAATTTTTTTCTATACCAAGTGAAACATCATAAATTAGTAAAGATAAATGGAAATACGTCCTGTATTTAAGACAAAAAGTAAACATTATTAATTAGTTGTCGATACCGTATAGTTGTATTGGCAGTGTACTTTTTTGTTATCCTTATTATTCGTGCCGAACGAAATCTGTGTCATTTGTCATAAGTTCAAATACTTGTCAATAAAACACGTTAAGTTTAATTAAAATTGTTCAACATAAACTTTTTTTGCGAAAAACCTTAATTGGTTATATTTTATATTTTCCACTGGTAATTATGCTACACGAAAGCAATAGCAAAACTTTTATAGAGTTGGTTTTCGTTTTGAATGAATATCGTTTCAACTTTTCATATAAATAAATTAACTTACTTGAGTATAAAGTAAAATCAAAAGATGTATAACACATATTTCTCAAAGCATACATATAAAAAGAGTTGCTTTATGGAAACATATCTCGAAATAACATGTGAAACTAAGTGAATCTCATTTCCGTAGCGATCCCTTTTCCAGCGAAATTCCTTTACTATGTTACGCCTATGTCAGATTCAATTTTACACGTCTGGAACTCTATTGGGTTTGAATAATGTACAAATATATATATCTTGTATCTTTAAAATTGAATTTTTTTTATCGTACTGTAATCAACGTGCGTGTAAAATGAGTTTTCAATATTTTTTTTTATACTACGAAGCGACGAGATGAACGGGACTTTCATCTAATGGTAAGCGATACGCCCGCCCATAAAATCATGTCGCTGGTTAGAATGATATACACAGCACCACATTGTGCTCGACGCCTTGTGAAAAAAGATTTTAAGTCTCATTACTTCAGTAACTTCACTAGCTACAACGCCCTTCAAACCGGAACACAGTGACGTTTGCACACTGCTGTTTGGCAGCAGAAATAGGCGTTGCGGTAGTACCTACCTAGATGGTTTCCGGCAATAGAGACCTACCACCTGTGTCCAACAATTTCGGTTTAACATTGCTTTACTGTTAATAGGTCTTTATTGCCGGAGACTATCTATTTACTATAAATAAGGACGCAGTAGCTAGTGAAATTACTGGGCTAACGAGACTTGGCGTCATGTTTTAAGGCGATGGGTCATGTATGTTGCAGTGTTATCATCTTTAGGGCTACATTGTTATAGACGGGCTTATCACTTACGAATAAATGCTCCTTTCAATACTTTAAAGAATACTTTCTATGTTATAATGAAGAATTATGTTAATTGAACGATGAAATTAGTTTGTACTGCAAACTGAGGGAGTTCTGATGACACTCATTGAGTTTTTAAGAACGAACTTGCGGAGGGAGGTTAAGAAGCTTATAGCTGATATGTTCATTGGAGATGGAAAAAAAATATATTGTTATATATTTAAGTAAAATTTAACATGCTCAGGAATATAACTTTTTATTTATTTTTTTTTAAATATAATTATAAGATAAGTATCGTTTTGTTTTAATGGGAGAGGGGTGTAACGGTTTCCGCACAATAACTCACGGGATTTAAGCCAACTTCACCTGCTAGTGGTGCACCCTGCTAATCAACAAACGAGGCTCTGGCTCCCACTAAGCCGTATTGGCCCAGCGTGGTAGTAAATGGCCCAAATTCCCACATATGAATACCTACCCAATCGATATGGGAATCATTGGGGGAGACCTATGTCCAGCAGTAGAAGTCTACAGGCTGGTGATGATGATAATATAGTTTTGTTCATCATAAAGACGGTTAACCGTAATTTATATTTATTTTGTTGGTTTTATATTATTATCAATTTCTTAGTGTATATCTAAAAGAAATATTATTTAATAGAATTTGTTTCACGGATCATAATTCGATTTTCTATAGAAAAAGATTTAATGTAAACAAATCATAGATTTTTTTTTATTTTACAAAGCGACGAAATTATCGGGATATTTACTTGATGGCATGTGGTACTCCTGCTCATAATAACGTGGCGCTAGTTAGAATGATATACATGCACCACATTGTGCTTTTCGCCTTAAAACATAAGATGTAAAGTCTCATTCCCCTAGTAATATCATTAACTACAGCGCTCTTCAAACTAGAACACAGTAATGTCTGCACGACAGAAATAGTAGCGGTGGTACTTATCCTGATGGTCTGAGGTAACAAACCTACCACCATGGAAAATTATCAATGAAATAACATATTAATCGTCTATTTATTCTTCATTTGTGAAACTTAAACAATTTATGATTTTCTTCTTCTTCTTGTGAACCTCCAACTAGTGAAGATTGATCACCAGTTCTGCGAATACCTTTCTTTTGCGCGCTAGGTATATCAGCTGCGCAGCGCTCCGGATGTTGGTCCACTCCTTGATGTTGTCTAGTCATGACTTGTTTTTTCGACCGATCTTTCTCTTGCTTGCCACTCTCTTGTATTCGGTATATCGGGCAATATATCGTTCAAACCACAACTGGAACAGGTTGCCTCCGCTTTTTGATGGTTAAGAAAATCTCTCGTTTCGCAGAACTTCCTAATTAGTCACCTTCTGTAACCATCTACTATGGTGTATTCGCGATATCGATAGCGTCGAAGGCCTCAATCCGCTTCTGATGGACTGTCCACGCTTCGCAGCCGTAGAGGAGTTATGGGCTATATGTAGCATGGTAAGGCACGATTGCGCAACGTGATCCTCAAGTTTGTGATATTGAAATCATATAAAAGCACAAAATAAATATTTTTCATGTTAAAATCAAGAATTGTTACAATTAATCATTACCGATAATTACGTACAATATCCGCAGTGCCAAAATTGTAATTACAATTAGTACAATGAATTTCTAGCCGCTGGACTGATTGTGGAGGGTTGCAAATTTTAAACACATATTGTTACTTGTTCAACTTAAAATTAATTCAATAATGATAAATGTTAAGTTACAATATATTATTATATATCGACACCCATTTTGATCAGGATGTCATAATTGCGAATCTAATAATTGGATTTTACAGTTAAAAAGCGGGTAACTTGCTATAGTAAACCACTCTAGTACTACATTATAAGATAACGCCAATATACTCGAATATTTACACAATTACTAGTTTTAATCGAGATCGGAATGATAAAGGAGTTAGTATGTTACGTCTCTATCTGATGGTCAGTCACAACAAAGAAGAATAAAGGAATAAGAAATTTCTATTATTATGACAATCTGTTTAATGGTTTCGGATCATTTCATTTTACTGGTGGTAGGTCTCTGTTGGCGGGGACCATCTAGGTAGGTACCACCACAAGTCCTGTTTCTGTCGCAAAACAGTAGAGTGTAAACATTACTGTATTCCGGTTTGAAAGGTGCTGTAGCTAATGTAATTACTGGGGTAATGAGACTTAGCATCTTACGTCTCAGGAAAAGAGCGCAATGTGGTCCAGTGTATATCATCCTAACTAACGCCCATTATGGACAGGCGTATCACTTAATTGAATAAAAAAACCTTTTTTTTTTCATATAATTTAAAAAAAAATTTTGTCGTCACTTCGACTTTGAATAAAAAAATGTGAAACAAGGAAAGATTGTTTATTAGTGTATTTAATTCTAAGGAAACTAGTTTAAGACTTTTGTCGTAAAAAAACTTTTTTCATAAAATATTAATTTCAATTTTAAAGATTTATTTAAAATAATCATTCCTATAAAACCAGAAAAACCTGACCAAACCTTCCAACTCAAATCGAATTATGTTATTCGTACATAATATACCACCTTGTCTATATATACGGATTAGTTATTACACGGAAGTCTTTTCGTTATTTTTTATATCATTTTGATGGCAAATGGATATGGCACGGTGGATGGTAAGGGTACATATTAGCATATACGGTTCAGACGACTACGGCACTGTGAGCAGGATTATCATAAGCGCTTACCTCTCATACATAATAAAGTTTTATTTACATTACCAAAGACTGACGTATGGTATATATTAAAAGTTCATTCGTCCTACCAGTGTACATTTATTCTAAAACTTTCACATATAAATGATTACTAGATTAATGGATTGACGTGTATTAAAATACACTTTTTTTTAAAAAAAAAAAAATACCCACAAGGCAATGATATGTACATAAATTGTATCAATGAACTATAAGTTTCTTTTTCACTTTAATATTTTTAAGTCCAAACTATGGCCAAAGCCGTGTGCGCCTATAATAGGCATACATATTTAATATTGTACACTATACCTAGAATGTAAGATAGTATATGATATGTTATGCTGTTGGTGTATCAATAAATAAATAAATTGAAAAGGACGAAAATGAGGGTTCTAAAGCAATTGAAACCATTAAAAAGAAATATATTAGAAAAGACTATGTAAACAAAAACAAACATAATAAAGTAAGTGAAGAGGCAAAGTTTAGTTGTAATGAACGCTCAGCGTGACCGGGTCAGAACCCGGGTTTAATGTCATTTCCTAATCACTTTTCTTGTTTCCTGCTTTCGCTTATTTTCTCGCTAGTAATAATGTTTTCATAATAGGTACAGCAAAGTTAAATAACACACAGCTTTTTTCTTTTTTGCGACGAAGTTACGAGACGAGCGTGAAGTTACTTGATGATAAGTGATATTATGCTCGCGCATAACATGATAGCACTATTTAGAATGATATACACAGCATCACATCTTGCTCGTCGGCTTGACACGTGATATGTTAATATTTGTTACCCTTCTAATTTTACAAATTACAATGCCTTTTAAACCAGAACAGTAATATTTACATACCACTGTACGTACTTTTATTATTTTTCGGTGGTTGTGATCCTTCAAAAGTTATTGTACTTTTGGGTGACAGAACAGGGTTATGTTCGATTTGTATCCACCTAAACCTTCCCGGTGGTCATCCTTGCTTTGCACGAGGCCTCGATATATTCTGCGGAATACATCGGGCTCCCCTGCACTGTCACTGAACACTTCCGAGGATTGTCGTAACCTTCCCTACAACCCCCTTTTTGCTACGACAAACACGAAACCATCTCGCACTTGTCATTTACTCTGAAGTCGTTTAGTAGGCAATGACGGACACTTTCAACACTTTCACCTGAAAACTCTTTTGGTCACATTGTACAACAGGCAGGGCTTACCTTAGTCGTAATCTTAATAGCCCGACATTACAGCGCTAACGGTGGTACCTAGACGGTCTCTGGCGACAGAGATCTTAATCTATATCTAATTGGTGAGTAATGTTCTACTACAAAGTATTCTCATTCGTTAGTATTTTGTCACTTCAAATAGCTACCTGTTACCAATGTAAAATAATGTAAATTTTTTACAGTGGTGAAGTATTTATTTTTTACGGAAAAAAGAGATGGAGCAACTCATCTCATTTTGAAATAACTGCTAAGAAAATTAATAAGTCCATTGATTGTCTTAAAATTTTAGGTCACCTCCACCAAGTGCTAATCATAAAGCTTTAGTTTTTAATTTACTATGCTGTGAAAAAGTAGTAAACAATTTGTTGGGTACTTATCAATTATAAAGTTAAAGTAAAGCGAAATGAAGTCCGTTAATAACTCAGCGCGAACAGTTAAATTTTTTTAAGGCTTTCATTACTTTTTCAGTGCTCGACGAGGAAAAATTTCTTTTTCCGGTAGGAAAAATTATGTGTGATTGTAATATATCTAACATTTTATTCGATATTAACAAAAAAATTATGAAAAACTTTTGTAGTCTTTGAGTTATTGATCTTTTCATATTAAAAGACCGGAAGTTTTTGTCTTTCGGCGTAGATATGTTGTGTAGCAATAAAGCACACCATAACATTGACTTTTGAGGTTCAATACTTACCGCTCCAGTAATAAAGTAAGTAAGTGTCCCTATTGTGAATGTATTTCGAGGACCTTCAGATTTTAGGATTGTATTTCTTATTGTTTTTACGGTCTATATAGCTGAATGTAGATCATAAGAATTACTTCCCAGCAAGAGAGCTAAATTACAATTTTTATGTGTGTAATAATATACGAGTAAAACAAAAAAAAAAACTAAATATCCTATTTGCGAAATAAAAGGAGAAACAAAAGAAATATTCCTAATGACAAAGATTCTTTCAAACAGTTTGACGACTGGTATGATTGACAAAGGACTGGAAGAAGGAACTTGTGAGAATTAATTGAGATGCCTTTGTGTTCTCCCAGATAAAAGGATTCGTTAGATTTATCGTTTAATCGGTTTGGTTTTCAAATGTTCGCCCTGAAGATAATCCAAATTCAATTATAAAATTGTTTATGGAATTACAGTGAAACAAAAAGAAATCATAACTTATACAACATGAAGTTGATAGAAATATCTTACATAGGAAACATTATAAATTTTTCTTTTTATTGGAATGAATTTCACATTATACTTTTACAGCATCATCGAACTCAGAGCCACGAGCTAAAATAATGAAAATAGATACTTAGATAAGAACTAAATTGCTAAATGAAAAGAAGAGAAAGATAAGAAAGAATAGGAAGGAGGGGTGAAGGGTTGAACAAAAAACACATGGAGCTGAGAAGAGAGTAGTTAATCTAAAAAAAAATTTGCGCAATTCGGGAGTTGATATAGCGCATAGTCTTAACGAAATAGAAAATGGCATAGTTTCGGAAGGAATGAGCTATGGTAGAAAGTTCAAGGTCAATGAGTAGGTTATCGTTAGAGTTATAACATTTATATGTACCCTTAAATTCTTAATCAGCGGTAAGATTAAAAAAGGTGTAAATTTTACTTAACATCTGTAGAAGACATTAAGTGATAAATGACCAATGTTTAAAAAATCTTCTTACATACATAGATTACTTATATATTTTTAAATAAACCTATATAAATTGCCAATAAGTATCAACATCGCTATGAAAGTTGTCCGACGATCTGGTGAAGGTTACGATGCGGCTATCGCTATAACAGTCGATGTGGAGATCTTTGGGTGAGACTTATGTCCAGCAGTGGACGTCCGTCGGCTGATGATGATGGTGAAAGTTTTACATCGATGTGTAGCAGTAAATACATTAATTTTGGAGTAGTCCCTCAGACTATCTTAGTTAGTTTCGTTTGAATATAAAACGTTTGCCCCTTACGGAACGTGACTGAAATACTACAGGCTTTAATATATTTGCTAGTAAATTGAATTTACAAGGACTTTCCTTAATTATTCTGGAGTAGCGACGCTTGTTTTTCAAAGTAGTCGGACAAGCATTTTAATGAATCAAGCTTTATTGTTAATTTTACTCGTAGTTACAGGTTCAGCGGAATGCTTTTTATTTACACTCTTTAAACATTAACTCAACGTATTCTTCACAAAAAGGTAACATATGTGCTTTTCTTGTATAACACAATTTTTATTAACACTAAATTTTACGTGTTTAATTGAGTTTGTTCAAATATTTATTATCCCTGTCATTTCGATGGTCACGAAATAAGTATGACGACAGCTATCTTGATGTCATTGTCATAACGTACTTAGAGCTTTTAACTATTATTCACAGATCTAGCTACGTAAATATTAAAAATAAAATAATTACATAATATACTGTTGATAACCTTCCATGAGAAACTGCAGAGAAAACAACTAAAGTAGATTTTTGTTTCCTTCATGCATATTTACGTGCATACATATATTCTATTCAGTAGTAAAAATTGCACTACTTAAATAAAATATGTGATTGATATTCATTACATATATATATTCATTACATAGCTATTACATTATAAGTTTTAAGAATTATTCTAATCGTACACAAAATACGTAGTAGCTCCCTGTGTCTAAATTACGAAATTTAGTTCTCTACTCACATTCAACCCTTTAAAGTAATTGACACTTCTTTCTATACCACTTTAGTGAAAAAAACAATTTAGTATAAGTTATTAAAAGGACCCTATAAAGCAAAGGGGTTAATCGGTACCCTTCAGCACGGAACGCCGTCGATTGGTGAAATTTTATTACGAGAAAACTTTATTGCTGTTTCATAGCTTTCCATTTTTTTTTTCCATTTCACAACGTGTTTGTAGTGTTCTGATATTGCGCTCAAATCTATTTACATCGGCAATTTCGACAACAAATCAATTTTATATTGCTCTGAAAACAAAAAAATTTCGCTGCAATTTGCCTGTAAAAGTAATACTTTTTGTTTATCTATTTCATGAATGAGATATATAACTGTGATATGCTGATATAATAACACAGTTATAAGTCCCATTCATGAAAAGGACAAAAATAAATAAATAAAATGTCCCACAAGACAAGAAGGACTTTATTATAATAACAATAATAATATAAAATTTTGTTAAAAATATAAAACAATGAGTTGTCAATTAGGGTGCAAACATTGCACCAAAACTGTCACCTCTAGTTTTATTAGCTACGGCGTCTCTTAAACCTGATTGCAACGTAAGCACACTTCCTGACGGTGTAATTACTACTGAGACGTCTCTCCTCTACTCTGTCAAGAAAGAATTACCACTATTAAATGGTTATACATAATAAAAGAGTTTTTTTTTTATATTCCACGAAGCGACAAGACGATCATGACGTTCACCTGATGATAGTTTATACGCCTGCTCATTACAACGTGGCGCAAGTTAGAATAATATATACTGCACCACATTGTGCTCGTCGCATGAGACATTAGATGTTGAGTCTCCTTACCCCAGTAACTACACAAGCTCTAGTGCCCTTCAAACCGGAACATAATAATGTTTGCACAATTCTGTTTGGTAGCACAAATAGGCAGCGCGGTGGTACCTACCTAGATGGTTCCGGCAACAAAGACCAGACCAGTGATTTAGTTAACTTTATGATATTTCTGAAGTATCTTTGGGAAATCTTCCATCCCATTTATCACCAATTGGTGGTAAAAAGTTATTTTATGATCGTATGAACCTCTCAAGTTTTGATCATTAACTTGTTTTTGCTTTGTATAATTATATATGTCCTGTTATCTTATCGCTTTATGTTTTGAAATTGTTATGTAATAATTAATTCTTGTGATGATATGGCGGTATTTCCCAAAAGGCTGGGCAACATTTGGGAAACTCCGCCACATCCTCTCCTCGCAAATACCCTAATGTCTCAAGACGAAAGTCTTTAACCAGTGCGTCCTCCCCACTCGTACTTACGGCGCAGAGACATGGTATCTAACCATCGGGCTGGTCCACCGATTCGAAATAACAAAGCGAACGATGGTAAGAACTATGGTAACTAACTTTCTCTAAAGGACAAAATCCGGAACGAATAAATTCGACGGAGAACTAAAGTTGTCGACGTAGCTCTCAGAATCTGCAAGCTGAAGTGGCAGTGGGATAGCCGATGGGGGAGAAAAGTCTTGGAGTGGAGGCCGCGTACAGTTCGCAGAAGTGTAGGACGCCCTCTCTCCAGATGGACCGACGACATTATCAGAGCGGTCGGAAGTAGGTGGAAGCGAGAAGCTGAGGTTCGCATTTGGTGGAAGACATTGGGGAAGGCCTACATCTAGCAGTGGATAAACAAAGACTGATAATAATGATGATAATGAATTCATTTTTGGGTTTATCAGTAACAACAAACACCTAAAGGGTATATAGCTTTCGATTAAGTTACTTTTTAATAATAATTTATTGTGTATATAAAGAAAAGATATCAGAACTGTTGTACTTACAAAAAGAAACAAACTACCCGTTGCAACAAACTTATACTTTACTCCTCTACAGTTATCGAACAGATTATGGTAATAATTTCAGTTATCTCTTTTGTATAAATTGTAAACCCTACGGCAATATTCATTTCTAACAATCAATGTGGTCATTATAATCCGTTATTTTCATGAAATAATAACAAAGCAATATTAAATAACAAAGGGAAAGATAAAATAATATTAAGCTTTCCAGCAACGCGTTAGAAATATAATGTATGTGTGTTTTCTTCACACTTTCGATACGAGCAATAGCTTTATTATTTACAATACTGGGAGCAAGCCAAGTACTGCTCGTTTCTGTCAAATAAACACAACAGACGGTAATTGCAAGTTTCGGTTGTTGAGCAAATATTATCACAGTTATATGTTGACACGCACACGGGCACATGCACACGCGCTTGCATAAGCACAGTTCACTGGTGTTAGGTCTCTGTTACCGGAGACCGTTTAGGTAGCTACCTCAATGTGCAAACATTACTGTGTTCCGATTTTAAAGGCGCTGTAGCTCACTAGCAGTAAGTACACTTAATTACTGGGGTAACGAGACTCTACATCTTATGTCTCAAGGCGACGAACGCAGTTTAATGTATATATTATCCTAATTAGCGCTACATTATCATGCGCAGGGGTATCACTTATAATCTGGTGTTGACGTTGAGGTGCGGAGAGCAAGGACTGATACTTAGAACAAAAGTAGTCCCCGCCTTAGTATTACGAAGATCCGGAGAGATCCAGTTAATGGATACAATTGTATGTTCCGTAATGACTTGTTGGCCAAAGACCTGGCATTACCAAGATCCAGTTGATGGATACAGTTTTATACTCCGTAATGACTCGTTGGCCGGAGGCCTGTACATAAAGAGGTAATGAATTGTAATGAAAATAAACGATAGCGTGATCTATTGTTCATGGTGGCGCCATTTACTGGGTTGTTTAAGAACTTCTTGTTACAAATCTTTAATTTGGAATCTGTTTTTTTTTTTACTTTCGTAAGCCTTGAAGTATTATAAGAGTATCCTCCAGGCTTTTATAGATGGTTATAGAAAACGTAAATACGTACTTTTGATATCTGATATAATTTCTGTTATCGTATCTCACCCGTATTTTCTTAAAATTCTTCGCATACTTCTTGTTAATTTAATATCAATTCCCAATTGTCTTTAAGTTTTTTTTATTTATGAAATTATAGTAATTACACGATATAAAAGCGATTAAATCGTTTATAATGAATTTACATATTAACCTTATTATTTCCACTGTTTTGGACTAAGCTGCGATTCTCGGTCGTATTTTTGAAAACGCCTTAGATGTCCGTCCGAGCGGCGTTTATTTAATTAGATGGTCCGTTAATTTATACAGGTATCAGGTCCCATTACAGTGAAATTGCTTAGGAAAGCGTATATTCAGGAGTCCTCCAACCATCGTTGAGGGCATATGATATAAATATTGTTTAGGTCTATCAAGTGACATTTACAAACTATTTTTAATTGTTTCGTACGTTCTCTTTGAAAATATTAAACTTTTCATTATAAATATGAACGCTAAACTTAGTAGATTTTTTTAATGAGTATCTATGTATAGAAGTCCATATTCAATAATTCTATATTAAATATTAAAACGTAAATATTGCAAAGTGCTTGTTTATAATTTTTTTATTATTATCTATTTTATTTTGGTTAAAGCATTTAATATAACTTTGAAGTTTGTTTTATAAGCTTTATAGTTTATAAATTATCAGTTTTTAATTTTTAAACATGTAACTAATTTATTAGTCGACTGTCCACAATAAATTTAGAATCACGGTTACTTTTTTTTTTCATTTTTAAGTAATTGATATCTACTTGGATTTAAGATGCACAATGTTTTGTATGAAATTTTTTATGGAGTAATTAGTTTATGCCTTATTTTTTATGGACAACATAATCTATAATATAGATGAAAGAGAATTCCATCTACGTAGGGACACATCACGATATCTCTGGGATCTGATGATGGGCCTAGAGAGTTGAAATTGTGTAGGAATGAATATTCCTTTTACCTACGTCCAGTAGTGGACGTCTATCGGCTGATGATGATTCCGTTTACCGAGTATAGTTAAACAAAGAAAGGATTTTAAAAAAATTATTCCTCAAAGGAAATTGCGGTGGTGTTGCGCCCAGCAAAGCGGGCGGGGAAACTAGTAATAAATAAATATACAAAAATATTCCATTAAGGTAGTAATATATAGTAGTGGTAGGTCTCTGTTGCGAAAGATCGTCTGATAGGTATCATCGCAGCGCTTATTTCTGCCGTCAAACAATTATATGTAAACGTTACTGTATTCCGGTTTGAAGAGAGCTGTAGCTAATGTAATTACTGGGATAAAGAGACTCAACATCTTAAATCTCAAAGCGACGAGCGCAATATGGTGCAGTAGATAATATCCTAAATAGCGCCACATTGTAATAGGCAAGCGTATCACTTACCATCAGGTGAACATCTTGCTCGTCTCGTCTCGAATTTGGTTTATATAAAAACATTTTCACTGTGTAAGTTCGAAATATTCGCAAAATGTTACACTAGATATACGCGTCGCTGTGTGTGTGTGTGTGCGCGCCGATATCGCGTTACTTCCGATCGCTTCGCAAATTTGAATATTTTTGAATACTGCATAGCGCCCGCCCAACTAAACATCAAAGGAAATGTAAGCACCAATATCGCACAACATTTTTACCCGGTCGACTCACTGTCTCGTCGTGAAATTTAAATATTCTCGCGTTTAGTGCATCCAGATTTTAGAAATGCTGCCGAGGTATGATAACAATGTAGACTTTTTTGGTGATGACAGTTGGTGGAATGAGAAACAAAATTTTTATGTTTCTCATTCCACCAACTTCATCTTCTACCCAATGGTCAGAATGGTAAGACATTCACGAGACAATTTTACATAGAATAGCAATACAGTTTTTTTTTCAGTAGGTCTCTATTGACGGAGACTGACTAGCGGAGATACCACCACAATGCCTATTTCTGACGCCGAACAGTAGTGTGCATACGTTACTGGTAATTACTGGGGTAACGAGACTTAACATCTTGTATCTCAGGCGACGAGCACAATGCAGTGCAGTTTATCATCCTAACTAGCGCCACGTTCCATCAGGTGAACGTTTCTGCTCGTCTCGTCGCTTAATTAACTACCCAAAAAATATTGCTATCGATCCGATTATTAAAACAAAACAAGCAGTTTCCTTTACGGTATCTAAAAACGATTGAGGGGTTGTAGATCGAAAGTTTATCCAACAGAAACTCGAACCGCATTGTAGGAAAATATCTAAAAATAAAACAAGTTGAAATAAAAATTGACATTGGAATAAAAGTTTTGGGGACAAAAAAAATTAAAACGTGACCGTCAAAAAGCCCTTTTTTATTAAACAATGAATTTTTAGTGGAAATATTATAATACTGATATTTATTTCCAAGTTTTATCCATAGTAAAAGTTTCATAAGTCATGAAAACATTTAAACTGTCACAACACATCAAATAAATTGGATTTACCTAGATCAAATAAAAGTCACAGGAAACGACTGGACACAGACACCGCGGAACAAATCAATATGTAGAGACCTTTGGCTACCACTCTGGGAGACTAGATACTGTCACTTGACACTGGATGAGATTGGTGGTTAAAGTTTTAGCGGTATTGTGTGATGCAATGCTACAAATATAGGAGAAAGAAATTACTACTTCAATAGCGAAACGGTGATCTAAGTATTATAGATTAATAATTGTTTGGTAATTTCCAATAATAACCTGTGCTGTCCAAGTCTGCTTATTACTACTATTTCTATAAAGAAAGTTCTAGAATCTATACTTTCATTGTTCTGATGCCGCACTAGAGAAAAACTTGCTTGAAAATTAGTTACTGTTATACATAAAACTATATAGTACAACATAAAATTTATATTGTACTTTTAATTTGAAATGCAACGTGAACATTTTAGAAATTTATTTCATGTATACAAGCCTCTGATCAATCAAGTTGGATGTTTGGAGGTTTAAATTCATCTATTTATTAATTTTAAAACTCATCATCATCATTATCAGCCGACAGATCTCCACTGCTGGACATTGGCCTCTCCTAATGATCTCCACATTTTTATAGCTCAGTTATCGAAAATAAGGTATAAGTTAACTACAACTTTTTCTTCATCATTCAAATGTATCAGCTCATCATTTATGAAATAGAGTATAAATGTTTTTTATATTAATTAAACATTGTAACTACATTTATATTGAAATGTACATTTCGGCACTATTTGTCATTTTACTTCTCGCAACGTTATGTTTGGATATGAAAAGAGCTTTCATAGAAACGTTTTCATATAGCATTACGTTTCGATGATTTCGACAGAATTTAAATGGGCGACCGAAATCGAGCATTCCTGTAAATATAAATCTGCATTACATTCGATGTTTTTTTTTAAAGTAACATCGAAATAAACTGATAGACAAATTTAAATTAACAAAAACTACATTAACAGATGAAAATAAGAAGAAAAAGGAGAAAGACACTAGCTCTTTTTTTCGCTTATTTTTACTTTTCCGCTTTGACAAATATTAAACCTTGTCACCTATCTTATGGCCATCATCACCTAAAGACAGTCGCGACACGAGAAAAGTCACAATTGCGTTACCAATTTTTGAGAAAGTATTGGAGTAGTATTCGATTAAGTGATAGCAAATGTTAAGTTGGCTCAAGACGGGCATAAATTCAAAAATCTGACGGCCAAGCTCCAATCATGAAGAGGCCCTTTATGAATAAATGTTAATTTAACATATAAAGTTAAATCTTTCTAACGCTGTGAAAAGTACTTAACTGCAACATTTTGTTAACTTTTTTTATGGCTAATGTTAATTAGTCGAAGATTGTGGTAGTAACAACTTCGATAGAAACGCAAAATCTACCATGCGAATGCGTACTTGAAATAGCCACGATAAGACATAAAATAACTTTACGACTAGTGTAAACAAATATAGAAAGGTACGGTCTTAGATTTACGTACGCATAAATAGATATTAGGCTCCCAATGCTTCTCAGAGCCTCACGACAATGAAACAGCAAGTATTACATTACTTTAAATCTGAACGTAATGATAGATTTAAAAATGTTATACGGTGGCGATGTTTTATGAGTTTAGTGCAGAGTTAGGATCGTAACACTCTCCTATAACCCACACGCTAATTTATATAGTACGAGGACATTATAAATTCTTCTATAAAATATTAAAAGATGTGCACACAACATAGCATCAATTCACGCGCCCTTAGAAAACTCCAAAGTAAAGAAGTTTATATAATTCAATACTAACGTTAACTCTTAAAAATAGCTTTACCTAGTAATTGTCCAAAAATATTATTTTACTTCGAGTTTAGTAAAACCGCTTATGAGAAAAATTATAATACCAAGAACTCCCGTGTAGAAGGTCAGGTGACAATATCCTTACCGCTACTTTATCGTATGTAGGGGTTGTATAAGGTTGTATGGTTTTAACTTCAATTTAATAATAAATTGTTACTTGTGGTAGATTTCTGTTGCGGGGCACCGTCTAGTAGTGTGCATACGTTACTGTGTTCCGGTTTCAATAGTGCCATACATAGTCAAATTACTATGGGTAATAAGACTTAACATCTCGTACTATAATGCAGAAAAATATAATGCAAATAAGTAATATAATGCGATAAACACAATGTGGAATGATGTCAATTATTCTAACTAGCTCTTCATTGTTATATACAGGCGTTCAGATCTGGTTGTTTCGCCAAATAAAAAAAAATATCTACAAACTAGAAAAAAATGTACCTAACGTAATAATATTCCTATACGTAAATAAATTCAATTGATCAGTAAATGCTATTAGAAATTAACATTCAACATATTTCATTTTCATATATAATATGTATATCCTTAATATATATATATACTGTTCTTTTTATAACTAAAGCACACCGCTTTATTTTTATAAGTAATTATTTAAGTTCGTGATATATAGGACTAACAGGTCATGGCTGCTTGTCGGCGAAGTCTAAAATAGTTGTTAGACCAAAATAGAATTTTTTTTTATTATTAACGAAGCGCGAGACCAGCAAGATGTTCACCTGATTATAAGTGATACACCTGCCTATAAAAAACTAATGTTAGTTAGGATGATATACACTGCACCATATTATGCTCATCGCCTTGAGACAAGATTTTAAATTTCGTCTCTACAGCCCCTTCCAAACCGGAGCACGGTTAATGTTTCCACATGACGGTTTGACGGTGGAAATAGGAGATGCGGTGGTACCTACCAAAACGATCCCCGGCAACAGAGACCTGCTGTCAGGAAAAATGTACTATAGCATATATTTTTAATGAAATATGCATACATTTATATATCTTTTATAGATATAATGTGAAAAGTCGAAGAGAAAGTTCACTCCAATGGCAATTAAAACAGTTCATTGCTGGTTTAGTCTAAAATGTTAAATTATTCATAGGAATATGATTCATAGGAATATCATTCAATTTGTTTTTTATACTACGAAGCGACGAGACCAGCAGGATATTCACCCGACGGTAAGTGATACCGCCCATGACAACGCGGCGCTAGGTAGGATGATACACGCAGCACCACATTGCACTCGACGCCTTGAGACGTACACACAGATGTTGACTCTCGTTATCCCAGTAATTTTCCAAGATACAGCATCCTAGACGGTCTCCAGCAAGAGAGACCTACCAGTGACTTGATTCCCATCCTATGCCTATTTGTCACTTTAGTGATATAAAAGAATATTGTTACTCATTTAACAAAACTAAAGTTTACGGATCTTATCGCGCCTACTTATTTTATTATCTCGTCGTTTTGACTGCTTTGCAGTAATCATGGTCGTTGAGGGATTGAGGTGATAGATGTCCCGATGTGAATATGATTTCTCTTATATAACACAAACAAAAGAGCTGTAAAAAAAGAAACATATACCTTACATTGACACATCAATGCTATAGGAAGTCTACAATCAGGGAACATGTATATGATCATTCCAACAATTCCTACCAAGGATTAATAGTACTAAATTCAATAGAGTGGTAATACCACCAGTTCAGAACCCATTAATAATAAAAAAATTTTAAACTCCAGGCACACCATAGAAGACACAACAGTAATGGTGTTAGGATTCTGTTACCGTTTGCGCTGTAGTTAAGAATTGGACTAAGGTAAGTCCTGTCTGTCGTAGAAGGCGACTAAAAGTGTTTTCGGGTTTGTGGGCTTTGATGGTGGGGGGAGCCTTCATTGTCCACTAAGCGAGCCCGGGATGACCGATAAGTACGAGGTGGTGGAGGAGGAGTATTAGTCGTACGAAGGAAGGATACCCAAGAACATGCTTTTGCAGAAGCGCCAGGAGGCACCGGTGTGTTCCATAGGAGATCCCGAAGCCTTCCGCAACGGATAAGGATGACCACCGAAGGGGTATTAGTAGGTAAAAATCCCACCTTACCTTTGACTACCCCCCACAAGTAAGGTATCTTTTCAAAAGACTTCATCCTCGATACAAAAAAAAAGTACCTTAGGTCGGAGATCATCTAGGTAAGTACCACCGCAGCGCCTATTTATGCCGCCAAGCAGCAGTTAGCAAACATTACTGTGTTCTGGTTTAAAGGGCGCTGTAGCTAGTGTAATCAATGGGGTAATTAGTTTTGTTTGAATACGATGACGATAATATAGTGCATATATCTTCCTAACTAGCGCGACGTTGTTAGGGTCAGGCTTATCGCTTACCATCAGGTAAACGTCCCGCTCGTCTCGTCGTTTCGTAGAATAAAAAAAAATCGACTGTTTATAAAAGCGTCGTTCAAAATATCAATGAATAATTTCTCTTGTTATCACAAATGAATTCTCGTTTGCGTACTATGCGGTCGTCCTCGATGGCATTTGTAACTCTTTGTAAACTCATTTTCTTCTATGAACGCTAATTGTTAACGACCCATTCAATCTTTTAAATTGAAATGATCTTGACAATTCATTACGATGCTCTAATTTAAAAATGTTGCATTTATCTTAAACGTAACTCATCGATTCATGATGTTTTGTATTTGCTTTAAGATTATCTATATTACACGATTATGTTATACGTATGATATTGTTTACGTTAATAATAAAACGGGTTTTCTGTAGAGGTGGCTTTTACTAGGTAGGTAGCTACCACCGCAGCTCCTATTTCTGCCGCCAAACAGTAGTATGCAAACGTTACTGATTTCTGGTTTGAAGGATGTTGTAGCTAGTGAAATTACTGGGGTAAAGAGACTTAAAATCTTGTGATTCAAGGCGACGAGCTCAATGTGATGCTGTATGCAGTATATAACATCTTTAGTCGCGCCACGCCACGCGAACTGTGCTAACATTACTCTGTTTCGGTTTGAAAGGCGCTGTAGGTAATGAAATTGCGGGGTAACGAGACTCGACATCTTATGTCACAGACGACGATCGCAATGTGATGCTGTGTATAACGTCTTATCTAACTTCACTTTGTTATGGTCGGGTGTATCACTTAGCATCATGTGAACGTCCCGCTCGTCTCGACGCTTTGTAGCATAACAAAAAAAATTTAAATGTAATTGATGATGATGATTGATATTTTTTAATTCTAGATAATATTGCGTTTAATTGTAATAAATTAATATTATTACCCGTGTTAGTAAAAGTTCGCGCCATCGTGTAAAATTCCAGTCTGGAGTTAACATAAAATTTGTAACAATGTAATATTGTATATAGGAGGCTTAATTTTGTGTTTAAATTAACTTAACAAATTAATTTTCGCATTTGCAAAGACATGTTAATATAAAATTTATAAATATATACTCGATTTTTTTAGTTGACTTAAAATCATTTGTTTAAGTACAAACACACTTCCGTATAAGGATTTACTAATGTTACCTCACACTTTAGATTTAGTAATGGGAATGTTTACTTCTTGATATCTAATGAAGCTAAAGTATAGAAATATTTCTTAGGATAAACTTTACTAGAAATTATTGTACTATAATAAAATTTTGTTATCATCGCTTAATTTAGTTATTAATCATATATTAAATTATTCCGTTATAAAGTATGAATCGATAAATTCTAATACAAATAATTTGATTTACAATGATTATAACTATTTGACTCTTAAATTAGTATTTATATTCTAAAAGAACCATTTAATAGTTGACAACAATACGTTGTATACGATAAGATAGTCGCGGTTTTCCTTATTTGCTTAATATTTTTAGGAATAATTACGTATGAACTAAATCGGCAGATGACGCGTTTTTATTAAAAAATTATTATTAGTGAAATCAAATTCGACTGCTCAAGTTTAAAAATAAATAATTAGTATTTAGAATAATTTATTCTGGAAGCTGTTAGGTAACGTTAGGCGGTCTCTCCGAGGCAGGGCCACAGGCTAGGGTCGCAACCTTTATTATACTTACGTCCTTCAAAAGAATATTTCAAACATGAATCAATGTTAAGATATTTATAAAGAAAATACTCACAGCGTCGAAATTTCTCCCAAGACTCTTTGAAATACAATACCTAGTTTACTTCTTAGGTCCACTTAAATTCAAAATTTTTCACTAAATACAGAACACATCTATATAGAACTTATATTTATGTGATCATTGATAACACTCATCCGTGTGATCGCTCGTCTGGTGGTTACTTAATCATGCCATTTATGACCGAGTGAAAATGAGCGATATTCAGAAACACCGCGACAGCCTTCAGCCAACTGAAGGCTAGAATGAGCTGAAGCCTACGGGAAAATATCAAGCCTCGGCCGGGAATTCAAATGAAAATAGACACAGAAGGAGCAACTTTTTGCTATACCTATCTCGCTCTAGCTTACGACGCGTTACAACAGTTGGTGAAGGTTAAATGACATGAAGTACATACGTCATAGTTGGCGATTGTGTCCGATCTTACCCGAACTTCGGCGAATTGTGGCGACAATCGCCAAAGCTCAGTTTTAAAGGTTTGGTTTTGTGTATTTTTATTACAATAATTACATTCAAACCTTATTTGTTTGTATACTACTCCGTCAACTGTTTTGAATAATTCGCAATGAGGCTGCTGCCCTAACGCATTGTTTCAATCTAGTATATAATAAGTATTGTAATATACATATAAATAAACCATCTACAAATAACTTATATATATTGTTTAATAACTGTATATTTACATATTATATATAATACACGATCTTTACTTATAATTTTGATTTCATAAAATTTAACTTATTTTGGATTCATGAACAGAACCTATAAGAAAATAAAATGAAAACCTCAAATTTATAAAATTAGTCAAACGTGCGTGAAAAATATAATGACATTGCGTCAGTCGTAACTAAAGAGTGTTATTAAAAAAATTGAGATAAAAACTATAACACTATTTAAGCGGAAGCCTATTTTAATATCTGTATTTAAACTATGCTCTTCCTTTATAACTACATAAAGACTTGCGGTAGGGTTCTGTTGCCGAAGAACGCCTATGTAGGTACCACCGCAGTTTCTATTTCTAACGCCAACCAGTAGTGTGCAAACATTGACGTGTTCCGGTTTGAAAGATGTTGTAATTACTGGGGTAACCAGACTCAACGTCTTATTTCTTAATCGAAAAGCGCAGTGTTGTGCAGTACATATCCTAATTAGCGCCACGTTGTTATGGGTAGGCATAACACTTATCACAGCTGAACGCTTTGCGTTTCGTTGCTTAATTTAATAAAAAAAGCATATACATTTTTTAATAAACTTCTGACATTGTTAAGTAGACACAAACTAAATCCGAAGCGCACTTTTACTACAAAAGCATTCTCCGCTAAGATACTCACCGCACACAACATTCAAACAGCTTATCAGATTTCCGTCAACGTTAAAGTGAAAATTTAATTAAAACTTATGCATTGCCTACTCCTGTTGTTTCGACTTAACACTGTTGATGTGCAGAAACATACAACGTAATTTGGCAACGATCAAGTTCGGAAAGAGATTAGCTACTTTTTGTTTTAATACTTAGGCCTTGTAACATGCATAAATTTATTTAAATAAGTACTAACCTTAAATTAAACCCGGATGTTAAAAGTTACCAATAATAAAAATGATTAGGTAATGTAAACATAATAACAAGTATATAAATACTGTTTGTCATTAATTAAAAGCACGTTTTGCGGATTAGTACTTTAGAGTTAAATGAAAAATTTCATATAAACAAATTTTTTGCATCTGCGTACATCGTGACATTTTATATAAATAAACATTATTGGATTCCACTGGATGCAAGCAACGCGGGACCGATCGACGTGGAGATCTTTGGGGGAGACCTACGTGCAGCAGTGGACGTCTATTGGCTGATGATGATGAAACATTAAGAATTGGAACTGCAACGATTTAACATATTTCAATCATGGTCAATCTATTATCGCTAAATTTGTATCTTAAATTTACGTTAAATAATAACTATAATTCAAACAAGAAGAATATTTAATGTATATTAAACTAGTATTTACGAAAAGAAATATATACATATACATGTTACTTTTTGTCTTTTTTGTAATACTTATCCTTATGAAAAGGTAAAGAGTCGATGCCTATAAATCCTTATTATTTTAGTGCTTAAATATATAATGGTTTCTGTAAACACTTCCTTTTTATGATTTTCATTTGTATAGTTTTTAAAGACATTCGTATTAGCAGTAAGCAGTAGCTCGAAATCTTAAAGCTGCTGGGAATTATGTAGCAAAAACCGGAAGATCACAACGTTATTATATTGTCTCTGCATCTATACTTACCTATGTATAATAATATACAACGTGGATTCGTTATCCTTAAAAACCATTGCAAAATTGAATCTCCAGTCCTTATAACGAGAAACTTATTGTCTGAAGATATCGAGCACAATTTATTGTTACGGGCGAGATTATCACTTACCATGAACCTCCTGCTGACCTACTATTTGTTGAATAAAAAATGATATTCGTATGCATAAAATGTTTTAGTTAAGTATAAGAAAGTTATCTACAAGGTTGTCAATGTTTCTAAATTTGGCGAAAATTTGTGATTTGTTTTAGTATCTAACATGTTAATCTTTTTTCGCGTGGTGACTATGACCCATCGACTTCATATTGAGGGTAGGCTTGTGCCCCAATAGTGAGGACGTAAATAAGCTGGATCTTTAATATTTCCAAAGGTGTACTGTGACTTACATTATTTTAACAAAATTATACTGTAAATTATACTACTTTGACATCTAAAAACAGTTAATAAAAAATATTATGCTCAAACATGTATTTTTCTGATATTTTATTTAATAGCTACAAAAAGGTTATAAGCATGTTTAATGAAAAAATTCTGCATAAATTTAATTAAATTTCATCTGTAGGAATGTTTATAATTAATCGCATGGCAATAAAGAGAGAAAGAGAAAAGAGCGGTGTTCTAGACTACTGTGCTTTACTATCAGACTGAATTGCTTAGCATTAGTGATCATAGTTAAGCACTGGTCCATATTTAAGGAAATAATCAGATACAAGTTACTTATTAAATTAACATCTATCTATTCTTTGTTGATGTATATCGCTTACATTTTTAACTTGCACAGCTAATCTGATACTTGGCTTGTGGACGGCCTATATCTTTAATCTATGTAATCCAATGAAAGTATAACAATATTTAATATTCATTTTAATGTTATTAAGAACAATGTAACCAAACTTTTTTTTTTAATATGATCAAGTAATGAGCTAAGCTAAATGTACACTAGATGCTTTTTGACATTCCAGCCTATAGCAATATTATCATCAGCCGATAGACATCCACTACTGGACATAGGCCTCCGCCAATGATCTCCACATCGATCGGTCACGCATTACTCGCGTCCAGTGTGCCCCTCCGGTTCTCCCCAGATGTTATATATATATATATATATATATATAATATAGTCCTACATGTTATTTGAAATCATATCAGACAGGATTTGCAGTATGATTTGAATACAAAATAACAATAAAGAGTAGACTGTTTATTTAAAACTTTAATTGACCACAACTTCGGTTTTTCTTCTTTTTCTTTCTTAAAAATTATTACTTCCAAATGTTTGTAATGTACTTTAAACCATGTATATATTAACTATTTTATGACATCCATCTTGTATTTCTAAACAAACTAGTTGATGATATATGTGAACACATTTTACTAAAAAACTATTTAACTACTTCCAGTTAATACTTGTAAGGGAATGTATAAAATTAATAAAAAAAAAATATAGAAGTCTAATTAATTGGAAATATTTACTGTTTGCAATATAAACTTTACAAAAGATCACAGATATTTAAATTTGTTGAAAATAAAGTTTATTGTAGTAGAAAGAACTTAGGTACCTAACATATCTTAGTTTACAAGAAGTCAATATATTGGACGGAACTGTTACAATGCTTAAAATAGTTTGACAGTGATAAAAATTAATTCTTAAGCGAAATATATCGTCATTAGCGGGAAGGCACCCATTGCTGAGCAGAAACCTCCACTAATGACCCCCACATCAATTAGTCCTGTGCCTGTTGCATTCAGCAGCTAAAGATATCGAAGGCACAATTGTTATATTAAAATCCTTAAATGTAATGGTATGCGACAGTTACATTAAGTTTTTTTTCCAAAAACATTGCTTACAAATAATTTCTTATAACATGTATAAAATGTTTATACATCTACTTCATAACAAGTTATATAGAGCATTGACTTACTTCAAAATTATTTTTAATCTAAGTGGACAAAATTGTAATGCTCCAGTTTAACTTTTTATACACTATAATACAGTGTATAAATGTAATAATAATATGATGTTTTAGTAAAATATTTAAAAAGACACATATTTGATACATTTACTTAACATAAATATTGATAATATAAGCCCCCATAAATTTTATAAATCAATTATTATTAAAAAAAATGTGATGTACTATTTAATGCTAGTGATAACAATTGTTTATGTCTGTGTATGTTTTGTTTTGTGTTAAATGAATATTTAGATCATTCCTTTCCAAGACTTTAAGTCAAACAACTAAGGCACTTTAACAAGGAATAAATTCTTAAATCAAAGCATTATTCCTTTTGCAAACAACAATGTAGCAACCATACTAAACATGACCGTAAATGATGAATTTAAAGTAATAGAGCTATTGCACTCATCTGCTGAACAATAACACTCTTCCCAGTATACTCCATTTGGGTATACTCCCCAATTACAAACTCCGGTCACACCTGTTTCAGCAACAGACGCACAACGCCTTATAACCTGACGCCATCTGCCATCCCCTGAAAAATAAAGTTAACATTTTTTCAAAAAATAAATAAAGCATACAAATACAATTATTGTCAGTATTAGTAACGATTCCTTATACACATGACGGCAAATAAAATAAACAATACTATGGTATTCATTAAAAATTTTACTAAAATGCAAAATTACAGAAACTTACATCTCACAAAGTGCAAAATGAGTAAAGTACAATTTTAAGTGATAATAATCGCACATGAATATGAACTACAGGTCTCATATTTAATGACTCTCGTAAAGCAATGAGTGAATTGCGAATTAGGTGTAATAAACTTACAAATAAATCCTTTAGGTCCTTGTTGAGTTAACTTCATACAAAAAGATCCAGGCATATGAGATTCATCGCTGTTACATTCCACGGCTATGTGACTGTCGACATCGAACTTTTTATAAGCCCCACAAGTATCTTCTTCAGTATTTTGTGATGAAGCGCATTGGTAGCATCTTACACAAAATACTAAAAATTAAATACATATTAAAAATATGTTAGATAATTTAACGGCAAGCAATAAATAAATGTATATAAAATGTGTACCTGTTCGTAAGGAACAAATAAAAAGTAAAAACAATAAATACGACATTTTAAATTAAACAACGATTTAATTTAAATGGTGAAGTTCAATGAAAACATCGACAAACTGACAGAAAGACAATATCAACAAAGGAAACACGCCCTGTATAGTGTTACTAGTTTTGTTGTTGTTATGGTTTTCAAAAATGATTAAGAAAATTAAAAATGTTTTAAAAAGGATAGTGTTATATTTTCTTTTTATCGCAGCAAAAAAATAAATTGGAATAGATTATAAAGTTAAATTTCTTACTTTCCATAATAATGTGTATTTTATTAGTAAGATGTTTTAGACACATTTGTTTTTGAAAAAGTTAGTTTCGTTAATTTTACAGGCAACATTAAAATACTATAAGCTTTAACTTGAATTGTTGACGGTATTTTTTGTATTTGATTAAAGTTTATTGTTTCTCTCGAATAAATAAAATATAATGATTTTATCATCGAAATGGTTCATCTTTGTAATTACTGCTATTTTCCTTGTGGATAAAGGTAAGGTAAGATGTTTTTTTCTGGTAGGTCACGCCCAGTACCTCGTTATTAATTTCAAATATTCATCCAGGTTTGTGTATAAAATGTTGGAACTGCCGCTCGAACAATGACCCGAAATGTGCTGATCCATTTGATAATTCCACTGTGCCAATAACAGACTGTGATTCAGAAAAAGGATTTCCGCACTTACCTGGAGTAAGACCTACCATGTGCCGAAAAATACGTCAAAAAGGTTTGTAATTTTTTTTAAAAAAATTCTATAACTCATTTCCTAGGTATTTCTTTGGCTATAAGTTTGTTATTTTAAATTAAAATTATCAGGCCATAAAATAGCTTGCACTTAATCACCTGTACTACATACAATGCGGAAAAACAAAATTATTTTGTGTAATTACAACGTGAAAGCAATTTTGTAATTGCCTTAACCCTAAGTACCTCAAAAAATTTATACAACAAGTAATGATTAGTAACAGGTAACGCATAAGCACAACTTAACAAGTTTGGTTGATAGGGGTCTACTTTGTATATTTATTACTTTACTAATAATCTATTAAAGGATTAAGTTTTAGATTCCTTATAAACAGTACCTATTGGACTATTATATTGATGATGCTTGTAAGATCCTCTCCAAACTTATCTATCCCTGATCCAAATTTATACGAATACACACCTATAAATTTTCTTATTAGTTTTTGATATAAAAATATAAACCTTTTTTCAGTCAATGGTGAATGGCGATATTTTAGAGACTGTGCCTACTTAGGCGAAGTTGGTATTCAAGGAGATGAAAGATTTTGCCTGATGAGAACAGGAACATACAACATCTTTATAGAATACTGTACCTGCAATAGTAAAGATGGATGTAACTCTTCATCACTCTTTAGTCCGGTGCCTCTTCTTTTATTTACCATGTCATCTTTATTAAGGTTTACTATAAGTTTACTTTCATAATTTGATAAAAAAAAAATTCTTAAAGGACCTCTTTAAAAGAAAACAACAAACATTAGTATAACAAAAGCACAGTGAAAGTGATAGAAAATAATATACTCTGTTGTATGTTTTATACAGTTTCAATGTTTTCTTTCTTTCGTTCTTGTGTTTAAATCTAAATTTTTTATTCGCTTT
Source organism: Ornithoptera alexandrae (assembly GCA_029030555.1). NCBI lineage: Eukaryota > Metazoa > Arthropoda > Insecta > Lepidoptera > Papilionidae > Ornithoptera > Ornithoptera alexandrae. The sequence goes on along the minus strand of JARDVY010000064.1, from coordinate 879,351 downwards.
ACCAAATTTATTTTTTTTTCCATTGTCACAAATGTGTTCATATATTTTTTTCAAATATCTTGTATAGGTTTTTAACTATTCATCTTTCGGTATTTTTGGTTTAGTTCTTGTTATTGTATATAATACATAAACATTCCACTCTATGTTGACATTACTGGGACTGTTCCGTCTCTCACTAAAAGACAATCCATATTGTCCCTTACTCGGCCTTTGGGAGTTAGTTGGCAGAATTTTAGATATATCTGGTTGTACATATTAGTCACAAATGATATGTTTTCAAACACCATAATTTTAGTACAAGGTATATTTTATAGACAAATATTCAATTAAAAATAAAAAAAGTAACAATAATAATGTATATCAGATTTATTATCTGTAAATATTAGTGCAAAGACTAATTGGGAAAAAGTATGTTTTTTAATTAAGTTACAGTTATTATCTAATTCTGCAAAAACTATACTTCTATATTTACTGCTTATTAAGAATATAAATCATAATCAATTTTTGTATATATATAAATTTATATGTACCAATGGATTCTGAAGTAATTTTTGTTTCTTACTAAATATAAAGCTAGCTCTTTCTTAATTTTTTTACTATTGAGAAGAAATTACTGTTATTGTATTATTGATGCAAAGAAAATGTAAATACTACTTAGATGTCTTGTGAAAAATATTAATGTAGAGATGCCCTTTTTTTTGGTTTACATGGGCGAAATGCTTTCGGATACTTGCCGTCACCTAAATGCCATGGGAGCTAAAAGAGAAAACTATCACGGCTCTCTGCGGCGGATCTGGTTTCGGCTCCGCCGTCAATCGTTATCCGGCCGCGGAGGATAGGGAGAGCGGCAATACCGATACTCCTCTTCCTCAATTTATTATATCATCAGTACAATATTTACAAGCAATTTTTTCTTTATATAAATCAAAATCTCGTATTTACATTTTGCATTTTAAACTGATTTCCGTCCTTTAAGATATATTTAAGGCAAAATAGTGTTTTATTTTATTTACGATTTTGATATTAACTTTTAATAATGAAAATACAATATAACTTAGATATATTTAAGACTGAGTAAATGCCGTCCATTTTAATTCCTACTCGATAATAAAATATATACTTTGTTATACAACTGAAGTTTTTAGCTCAATTGCTGTTTTATTTTTATAATATTCAATTGCCAACAACTTTCGTTTGTTGGCGAGTGTTACCTTTAAGATAATGAGGTATGATGATGATTAATCTGTTTGCCCGCTTAACGCAATGCGTTGTCGAATATCAATACCGGATATAATAGTGATTCAGTTTATTTCGCACCTTATTGTCCCAACTACTGCTATCGTCTGAAGAAGAGTAGAATTCGTGTGTTGCCAGCTATTATATAAACAGCGAAGTAGCCACTTATAATGAGCCTCGTGAAGTGGTTTGGTCCCTTAAAAGAAATGAAGAGCAGAACAAGGAACTAGAAGCACAAAGGTTACCGATATAGCCTAAAGGTTTGGTAGCCTTTAGAGATAATGTGGCGACTGTGTAATGCTGAAAGAGTGTCTCTACAAGGTGGACCGGCGAACTGATGATGGTCGCGAAAGTCGTAGCCAGCGCAGGGGAGATCTTTGAGGAAGGCCTATGTCCAACAGAGTGCATTTATCGAATGCTGATTCCTGGTTAAAATGTATTAAAAAAAAAACTGCCTGTATATACCGTATCGTATGATTATAGTTAAAATGAGTTAATAATAATCATCAAGTGGAGTCTTGTTTGTACACCACGGTCACCGTTAAACATTCACGTCGATGTTAATGATGAAGTGGACGTAAAAAGTGGAGTACATTTGCCTAGTCCGGCCATAAGCAATTACGAATGAAAATGCATTTTTTTTAAACAAGCAATGTAATATAAAAATTATTCCTACATATTTATTAGTCTCAACAAAAAATTAAGAAAAAATATTTTATTCGAAATGACCACCTTTGGCTTTTATACAGGCCTTTAATCTGTTTGGCCACAAATCTATGGATTCACGCGCTATTTCTAAGGGAAATTTTGCCACTGCTTGCTCTAAAGATTTTTTAAGAGACTCAATGTCGCCGTGTCGTTTAGAGCAGACCATGTCCTCTAAAATTGACCATAATTTGAAGTCTAGAGGGTTGAGGTCTAGGCTAGATGAGGGCCAGTCTTCAGCTCTTATAAAGTCCGGAACGTTGGTTTCCAGTCAGGTTTGGGTAGTTCGTGCCTTGTGACCAGGTGTAGAGTCCTGCTGGAAAGTCCACGGTGTATTTTGAAAAGTGTATTGCTGGATGGTTTCACATGATCCTAGACTGTATCTTGATACACTTTTGCTGAAGTTTTCACTAAAATTTAGTTTTGTGACTTCTTGATAAGACGCCCCACCAAACCATCGCTGACGCAGGATGATGAACACGTTGTACCTTTCTGACCACTTGAGCAGCTTCTTTAGAACTGTGAGCGTACACTTTATCATTTTGCTTATTGTTGTGTTCTTCAATCGTGAAAATTTTTTCATCGGTAAAGGCGATATTTCCGTGGCTTTCACCTGCGTATCGGGACAGAAGGCGTTTTGATTGACCCACTCTCTTATTATAAAGATCGATTTAGGACATGTCCTGTATATTGACGATAAGCACCGAGCTTCAGGTTTTATAATACCCGACTGAGCCCTAGTAGGAATTTTCATTTCTTGCGATAAGATTTTTTGCTTCCTAATGGAGTTTCGACGAATTCTGGATTTAACAGCTGTAATAGCCTTTGTAGTTCTAACAGCACCTGGCCGCCCCGATCTTTTCTGGTCTTCGACAGAGGTAGTGTTGAATCTATTGATAGTACGGTATACGAACATACGGCTGATATCAAGCTTTTAAGTGTCTGGTATATGACCGACGGCTCCACACCCACTTTGTACAAGGCGATCACTGCAATCCTATTTTCTTTAACACCCCATTCCATATTCTAATTTGATAATGAACACGAAAAAATATATGAAACGGCGCAAACTCGAAAGAAGTTTTTAAAAAATTATACGTGTCCCAAATTTAAAATAATTAAAAAGTTGAAAAAAAAAGAAAAGTTTTTATGTAACAGTATCTATGGCCAGACTAGTTATAATAAGAAGTCGGTCATCGAAATCGTGTATTTCTTCATTATAAATCTTTGTTTTCTTTTGTCAGGGTAAATTAAAAGTAAGAAGTCTATAGGCGGTTAATTGGTAATGAAACGCTGCATTAGTAACTAAATTTATTGAAGTCGAGAAATTTAAAATTAAGTTTGTACTCAAGATACCATGGTTAAAATTATTTTCCAATTATCTCTTTATTAACATACATATAGTAATTTTTAAGACGATAACAATATAAAAGAGAAGATGCAACTTTACTCAACGACTATGACAAACATGAAATGAGATAAAATGTGCAAAAAATATTTACAATTAGTTGACATATAACCTAGCACGCGTGGAAATTATACTAAAAGAGCAAGTAGTAAAAAGTAGTTTTTAATAAGAAGATAACCCAGCAACCTTAACACAGAATGGAGATAAAATCCAGAGATGTGCACCGATTTGTAGTTTCATACTAGTTTTTACATATATATATTGGAGGCTATATCACCAGCTTTTTTCCAAACGTGTATTTTTAGTGTTTAAATTTTATTTGGGAACATGACTTCTAGGTTTGAATTTAATAAACAACATATACATATTTTAGTAAAAATAATCAGGTAAATACATATTTTTCAACATTATACAATAAATACACATGCGAATATTGCTAGTAGTTTCGGTACTTTTCAATGGTATCAAATAATTAAAAAGGTTACTGCTCTCAAAAAGTGTTTATTTATGCGAAAAGATATTTTGATTATTTAATAAACTATTATTAAATATTTAATTAGTACAGAGACTATATTTTTTAAAGCAATGTAAAGACTATCTACTTTATCGGTTCGATTAGTTTTCTTAGGTTTCATAACATGCGGTGGGTGCATTATTATTAAAATGGTACATCTTGCATGGTCCCTTTTAATTAATATATATTTATACGATTGCAATTATTGCGTTGTTACTTGAAAAGCAAGAGACTGAGAGGAGCGATTAGCAATGCGAGTGTCTTGGTGATGGCAGAAGCTCCATTGCAGCCGTCATAGTCGCAGGTCTCGCAGAAGGAGGTCAATTCGTGGATCGATGAGCCAGAAGTGCTGGGGCATGTGTTCGTGTAGTCGTCTTTACGCTTCCATGTGCAGCCACGTGAAATTACCAAATTTCCATTAACTGAAACATTAAAATGGTAAGTAAATGTATTAAAGGTGTTTCTTTGACTATATACTATACAAAAATATTCACTGGTGGTAGTTATCTGTTGCCGGAGACCGTCTGGGTAGGTAGCACCCCAACGCCTATTTCTGCTGCTAAACGGTAGTGTTCAAGCATTACTGTTTCGATTTAAAGGACGCTGTAGCTACTGGGATAACGAGACTCAACATGTTATGTCTTAGGCGACGAGCACAATGTGGTGCTGGTGGTGGTGGTATGGTATCATCCTAAGTAGTGCCACGTTGTTATGGATAGGTGTATCAATTATCATCAGGTAAACATCTCGCTCGTTATGTCACTTGAAGAAATTAAAAAAAAGAAAAAAAAAAACGTATTTTTAGTCTATTTCAATGTAAAGACAAATTTTTAGGTTACGATTTTTGTTTATATTTTGGGACGGTGTGGACTGGATTTTACAAAACGATAATCATTTTAGGTTTTAAGCTGCACTATATTGTAGTTTCTATATTCGTCGTCTCCTATTTGTCCCTCCTACTCTCATCCCACATTGGGCGGAGGATGCAACGAACATGCGCGTAGGTTTGGCAATAAAATTATAAGTACATACTATTATTATACTCTGTTAGGCTGTAACATGATCTTGTGTTTGTTTTTCTTCATATTAAATAGTCAAATATTTAGATTGCTATGTACAAGAATATATGGTATTGGTATGTAAAAATTATATGTAAAAGTTATAAATTTTTACCACTACATGACTGGTTCTGCCGCCAAACAGTAGTGTGCAAACGTTACTGTGTTCCGGTTTGAGTAGCGCTATAGCTAGTGAAATTATTAGGGTAACGAGACTTCATATCCTGTGTCTGAAGGCGACGAATACAATGTGGTGCTATGTATAACATCTTTACTAGCGCGACTATGTTAAGGGCAAGCATATCGCTTACCAACATGTGAACGTCTCTCTCGTCTCATCGCTTCGTAGAATAAAAAAAAAACATCTCTTTTGACATTCGAACAGATAAGTGCTATGTTTTACTTTCTGACTGTCGATACTATACCCATGGCGAACATCTTGTCCTTCTCGTCACTTTTTTCTTATTCTACGACGCGACGAGACGAGCGAGACGTTCACCTGTGTGTAAGCGATATGCCTGTTCATAACAACGTTAACCTAGTTAGATGTTATACACAGCACCACATTTCACTCATCGCTTTGAGACATAAGATATTACATCTCCTTACCCCAGTAATTATACTAGCTACAACGCCCTTCAAATCGGAACACAGTAATGTTTGGACAGTGTTTGGCGGCAGAAATAGGCTGCGGTGGTACGTACCTAGACGGTCTCCGGTAACAGAGACCTACCACCAGTACAAATCTTGTTACAACGGTAATTTACCATGCAACAACAAAGTGTTATTTACATAACCTTTTTGGCGAGAGGAATATAATACATAAATTTTAATGGTAAAGTAAATGTTGTTTGCAATCAGACGCTCTCAAGCTGAATAGAAAGAATGTACAGCATAGTTGCAATTTTCACCGAAATGTGACCTACGAAGAAACTTAAAAATTACCATTGCAAGTCAACAATGGGGAAATAATGAGTTTTTTTACAAAGAATGTATAGGATAGAGAATAGTGTCAACATACCATCAGTATCTCACACAAAGTACATTTACATTATCTATTTCCAATTAAATTCCCAGTAATTTATCCCGCAAATTTTTTTAGACTAGATCACGCGTCTTCTAATTAACTAAGTGGCTTGAAATTGTACCTGGACACGTCAGCGGGTATTTTTTTTTTAATACAATTAAGCGACGAGTAGTGTGCAAACATTGCTGTGTTCCACTTTAAAGAGCGCTGTAGCTACTGAAATTACTGCAGTAACGAGACAACGTCCTGTATCCCAAGGCGACGAGCGCATTGCGGTGCTGTGTATATCACCCTAATAGGTGACGTCTCGCTAGTGTCGTCACTTCGTTGATTTAAAAAAAAAACATCTTTGATATTGAAATGCTCTACATTATATGTAAAGAGTGTTATCTGAAATTTAATATACATGATAAATATATAAAAAAAATACTGTTCATATTAACATAACATACCGAATTTTTTCTGCTTTTTGCATGCGGAGACAGATGAAGTCAGATAAGGGTAGGAGACCGAGGAGGTCGCGTCACAGTTCTCGAAGCGGAATAAATATGAATTTTCATTTTGGTTAGCCAAGAATGGGTCGTTGCAGAGCGGGTTCAAATCCGACGAGCAAGTCCAACATCGAACGGCTTCAGCTGTAAAAAGACGTAAAAAATATTGAGCTACTGAACAACAACTCAAAAAATTATATATAAAATAATAAAGTATATAAAATCATATATTAATATATGAAAGTTTATTGTTCTCAAAATTAGATAGATATTATTATAATCATTTTTAAAGGGATTATTTTATTTATTTATGAGCACAGAAATTACTTTGAAAGTATAACATACATAGAAATAAGTGCAAAGGCACTACTTATTCCAATATAGAATCCAGTAGCCTGTAGTTGGGAGATTTAATTAAAGTGACAATGTTTAATTACTACCTAGACCAGGGATCAGCAACCTTTTGAGTCGGAAGAAACAAAAATTACAACTTACGAAATTACAAAGTTTTGAAACAGTCACAAGTTTTTCTTGCCTAAATAAAGTTTTTGATAAAAAAAAATATTAATTCATATATAAGTAGTGTGTTTCCACAACAAATTATATAATACCTATGTGGCATTATTAGATAATCACTTGTTATTTAAATTATATATTAAAACAGTTAAATATTTACTAACAACACTAACTTCAGTAACAAATAACCAAGGAAACAAATTCAACAGGAGCAGCGCAGGAGCGTGATCCGGCGCAAAGCGGGTTTAAGTGGCTGACGGATAGAAATGGTACGTAATCCTCGTTAATCAATCTAGAGAAAGAGTTTTAAATGTTTTTTTTTTTTTAAATAAAATGTGTGTGTGGAACTAAAGATCTGCATACTGTTGGGGAGTCGCAAGTTGCTGACCCGTGACTTAGACTATTTTTATATAAAAAATTGCCTGTATAATTAGTGGTTCTGATTTATTTCTGGAACCAGTTGATTTGACTTTAAAAAGTAAAGATTATTAATAAACTCTTGACATCTGCGATGATATGCCATATTAATTTTAGCGGTCTACCACTTTTCTACTTCCAATTAGAAATAGTCCGGTGAGGTTACTTGACGTTGACGTGTAAATTTTTCGAGACTACTGAATTAAGATACTGATAACACTACAATATAAAAATTCATGAAATTAATAATTATTTCAATACAATGAAACAGGATGCGAAACCAAACTTCTGTTAACCGATTCCCAGCCTTGAAATTAACCGTCATGTGAACGGAATAAGAAAAACTATACACTGCGAATGTTATGCTATAGTTTATTGTTTACATTGCATGTATTGTTTTTAAAATAAATTAAGTAAAATTTTCAATTAAGTACATTTTTCATTATATTAGAAAAAAAATGAGGTATTTAAAAAATATATCTAAAATTTCCATGATCTGACTTCAAACAAAAACTGTTGGTGATACCACCGACGTATATATGCTACGATTTCTATTTACTATGACATAAAATATAACCTCTGCCATATCCTTGTCCTTAGGGTCGAATATCTTTTTTTAAACTTTTTCGGGTGTAACCTCGAAAGTATGCTCTAATCATTAAAGAACAGTAATCAAGTTAGTCGTCGACTAATAGACTAGAAGAACAGAACGACTATTAAGTCTATACACCTGTAAAATATTTATTATATAAGTTATACCCACTTCCGTATAACTACTTTCTATTCTCTAATAATGTTGAGTGCATGGTAGTCATTTTGATTCTTACAAATTTGATTCTTCTCTGGGTTCTTGGACCCGGGACTACGACCTGTTTTTTTTTATAAACTATACTCGGAGTGTAATTATCCGACGATGGATTTCCACATTGTGTATCTGGATATTTTGATTTCTGGCGAATGTACTCGGTCGTCGAAGACCGGCCCGGGTTCGTTCTCCGACTACCTACGCATATAATAGCTATCAGAATAAAAGTTAAGTAATAACTCCCGGTATATTTATATTTTTTGCGCTCTACTACTCGCTAGTAGTTCTACACGATAAGCACCTGTTCATTATGCAACACCGTGACGAAATCACTTCACAAGTTCCGATTGGAATACTTTGTATCAACACGGCTGCCTCTCGGCGCTAACTAACCTTCAAACAAAATAAGTACTATGCTTAACTGTGAAACTAATTTTAACTACTCGCTTAAATAATTACTGAAAACGGTTTAATAGAGATGTTGTAACTTCGAAGAAAGTGGAATTTTTAGCTCGATAATAAACCAATATAATTGAAAGATTTTACTGGTGGTAAGCTCTGTTACCTAGCCTTGTAATCTCGGGCTAGTAAGAATATGACTAAGATAAGCCCTGCCTGTCGTAGAAGGCAACTAAAAGGGTCTAGGAGTTCCGCGGGCCTTGAGGGTGGAAGCCCTTATCATTCAACAAACGAACTTGCATGTGACAGTGTATTGCTCAGCCATGGTGCCTAGGTGTAGCGGGTTAGGCTCCTCCTCAAAGACGTGTAACACATAGTGTAAAGGGGCACCGGTGCGTTCCATAAGAGATCCCGGACCTTCTTCGAATGCACTGATGCAGTCCACCGAGGGGCTTTTAGTGAGTAAGAATCTCACATAACCCTAACTTCCACTCAGAAGCAGGGTATCTTTCGAAAATTTCCCCCGAAACCTAAAAAAAGGTCTCTGTTACTCGAGACCCTCTACGTACGTACCTCCGTAGCACCTATTTCTGCCGTCAAATAATGCTGTGCAAACATTACCGTGTTCCGGTATAAAGGTCGCTGTAGCTAATGAGATTACTGGGGTAACGAAACTTAACATTTTATATCTCAAGACGATGAGGGCCATGTAGCATAATATATACCATCTTAACTAGCACCACGTTATGGGCAAGCATATCAGGATGTCTTGCTCATCTCGTTGCTTCGTCGAATAAAAAAAAGGTGCAAAAATGACCTTATCTTAAAAATATTATGCTTTGTTGGTTTGTCGAGTTGATATTTTTGACAAAATGTGTGATGTTGGAGCTACATAAATAAATAAGGGACTCTTAAGATATTATTAATCAGTGAACAGCTCTTATGGTAGACACGGTACGATAGTCATTTACAATTGGAAGGACCAATTGTCCTTTTTTGCGCATAGTTTTGTTATGCACGTTTCGTATTAATGTTGCCTTTATTAGTCTATTACGCTTGAACTTGGTTATTGTTAGGTCATACAATAGTAGGTTTTGCACGGGCGGTGAGAAATATTCACATTATTGTGAAAAATATCAGACATTGTGTATTGGAATAAAAATAAAAAAAAACTTTTTTTTTTATTTCACGAGATGTTCACCAGATGGTAAGTGATGCGCTTGTTTACAACAACGTGGTGTTAGTTAAGATGACAGACAATACACCACATTGTGCTCGTCGCTAGGAGAGATAAGATGATAAATCTCGTTACTCCAGTAATTTTATTAGCTACAGCGCCTTCTGATTGGAACACAATAATGTTTGTACAGTACTTATGTGGCGGCAGAAATGGCAGCTACGGTGCTACCTACTTAGGTGGTCTCTGGGGGCAGAAACCTAGCATCAGTGTCTATATTAAAACAAGACATCTCATTCTTATTCATTTTAAGCGCAGGGTATTATATTTTTTTTTTACAAAGCATAGTTTCTTTAATGGTTTATTTTATTTATTTATTAATACCGCACAAATTACTATCACAAGATTATACAATATTTTTTTGGATAATAGAACAAAGTAGTATCATGAAGTTATCATATAATGGAGGTGTTATTGATGTTATATCGCGAAGCGATACATAAAAAGAACTTGAATCGCGATAAAATTATTATCAAACACATTACAAAAATTACTTCATCATTATCATCAGCCGATAAACGTCCACTGGTGGACAAAAATTACATGCTTATTCGAAAATCCCATATATTCGATATTCTGTATTAAATCAAAACAAACTAGTATGAAATATAGGCTCAAAAGGCGTAAAAAGAGCTAAAAAACGTTTTTTAGTACAGAAAAAAATAATTAAAATATAAGCAACATTCCTTGATATCTTTTTTGTTTTCATATTTATATAAAAAATGTTAAAGGGCAAAATTTCTTAAGTCTCTTTGACGGTCTCCGGCAACAGAGACCTACCACCTTATATGGTGATGTTTGTGCCGCAGTTTTATTGACAACCATTGCGGCTTCATCGGACTCAGGGCTCAGAGCTAAAATAACAATAAAAAGATGAAAAGAAACTGAAGCGAAAACTTAAAAATTAAATATATACATATAAATGTGTATGAAGTGGTATGGTAAAAGAGGGAGGAGAAGGGTGAGAAAATATTGGATGCGGACGGGTTGAAGAGTTGGATAGTGCTATAGAGGAAGAGATAAGGGGGGTGTAATTATATATATAAATAGATAAATATACACATGAATTTAAGACGCGCACGGTGTGCGTCGGTTGGCGGCAATGAATATGAGGTCATGGGCGGAGGACTCAGGTCTGTCCTCTGATCACCTTCGCCTGTAACGCAAGCCGAGGGCGGTGAAGACCGCCCGGGCGGATGGGGCTAACTTGTGTGCGCGGTGTGCAAACCTGACGGGAGACCTACCACCAGTATAACCGTAAGCTCATATATATGTCGCTAAACAATAGTGTGTAAACATTACTGTTCCGGTTTGAAGGCCGCTGTAGCTAATGTAATTACTGGTGTATCGAGACTCAATATCTTGTCTTAAGGCGACTCAATGTTCCGGTGGATTATGTTGTGGCATGTATCCATGATCACAAGAGTGCCGTCGCGATACCGCTGTGAGCAGACGTTCTTTGTTATTTCGTCATCGTCCTCTCACTTAGCTCTCGAAGATTAAGCAATCGAATCTGTTGCTTATATTTGTAACAAATGTTGAGTTATTAGTTTGTTTATTTATACAATGCGTTGAAGGAAATAAGAGCGCGGTGTCGAATGGCGCTTTCAAATAATCAATTAAGTATAAAAGACTGGGCGTCTTCAAGCAGAAATCACTTAGATTCCTGCGACAGCGGAGTTACCTGTACATACTAATATTTAATTTTCTTTTACCATTGTAAAGTGAATTTTAAGAAATTCATGACAAAACTTCACAACCGCCTAATATTGGTGACCCGACTTCAGCTGCAAAAAAGCCTATAATGTGAAAGAAAATTCTTATGGCTGTACTTGAACTTCAGCTGACGTTTGTTTACGATGTAGCGCTCTCATAAATAGAATACCTTGTAAACAGTTTTAGTACTAAGATACGAGATTTTTATCTTATGTCAAGAAAAATATTAAAAAGGAACTTTGAGGAGTTAAATTCGTTCTATGATTTGCTCATAAAACAATTTACCCCGTGTATTATACTTATTAAGTTGATAATCGTTGTTGTCCATCCGCACATACAAACACAATTGTTTTGTCCTTGTGCCGCACGTTTTGCCAAGCGAATTACTTGTTTTCCGGGAAATATACAATTTTTAAATAACATAACACACATATAACTTTTGGATTAATCATTGAAAACTATTTTTGATCTAAGTGATAATATGCTGAATTTACAAGCACGAGTTTTAAAAATGAAAGTAAACGATAACTGTTACCTTATTATCATTTTGATAGTGTAGGCTAATTAATTCTTTAACGGACAACGGTTTATCAGTTGGACATGGTAGTTAAAATGTGGGACAGTTATCAAATTAAAATGCACATTATATTATATATATATAGGTTATATACCTAAAGCTAAAGTAGTTTATTAAATGTGTTACTGATTTCTGACATAATTATTATTAATATATCTAAATATTCTATCGTATAAAAAGACGAAACGCGAGAATCACGACTATCAAAAAACAGGTCAAGGGGTCATGAATATTTGATCAGATGTTTTGGTTGTACGTACGGCGAGATTACGACACGATTAACAAATCAACAGCTGACAAATATGCGTTGTGTAACTGACGAAAAAAAATCTTCGGCTTTTGTAACACATATAGGGTGGCGCAAAAATAACATAAAAAGTACCTTATTACCTGTGTTATAAGGCAGTTTTTATAAGGTTATTTTTGCGCCACCCTATACAAAGACTTTCAAATTGACGTACCAATACAGATTGTAGTGATTTTTTTTTATACATAAAAACGATCTTAACAACCTAAGGGCTCCCATGATAGTTATTACCGTATTACCAACGAAAAGCTATAGTTGTTTGTAGAAGATTGTCTGAAAAGATAATACTTAAAAATTTCATACCTGTATATTCACAACTTATTATTTACATACTAATATCGTCATCATTATCAAGCGATAGATGTCAGCTGCTGGATAAAGTATTCATTATTCGGTTGGTGTGATTCATTTATAATTTTATTTTTCATAAATGAAAGGTGTTCGTAACACTAATTATATACATATAAATGTTTTTTAAGTTTATCTTTTTTTTACTCCATTTTAATTATTCACCCTATACTATACACACAGGTTTTCGGGGAGAAAATAAAATAAATAAATATTTCAAGATATATGCGTAGACGAAAAAGAGGTGATAACATAATAATCTATTAATTTGTGAAAGACATTATTCTTTTTAATAAAATACCGCTTAAAAAGTAGATGTTTAACTGTAATATACATATATAAGTGAATATAGTAAAATCTCTGTCACTATGTGGAATTTATTACCAATTATTTCTATCACGTACCGCGGACCAGAAATGAATTAAACATACAAAGTATTTTATATAATAGAACTAAGTGGCGACATCCACGGCACCTCCCTCAATAATGATGTCATAAGGATCGCATGTAATTACATTAACCTTATTATTACTATTAATATATGTATATTTTATTATAAAATATATCAAATTGTTATTAGTGGTAGATCTATGTGGCCGGAGACCGACTTCTAAAAGATACTGTATAACATGTTTCGACTGAAGGCGATGAGCACAATATCCTTACTGATATTACTTTTCTTTAAATAAAAAAAAATCTACATTTAAGGTATATGAAGTGGCAGTTTTTTTAATATAATTAGAACTTTCACCTGATTTGATTATTCGTTGCCAATGTAGCGCTATTAAAATTTTGCCAAAAGATAATAAAGTACATAAACTCTACATAATAATAGCCTTAGCCTTACAAGCCACAATGCATGATATTTACAGCTTAACGACTATAATATATAATATATATTTGTCTTATTATATCCCCTCACGTGAGAAGATTTATCATTTGCAAAAAGCACGAAAAAAAAAACCAATGAAATTGTATTTTTATTCAGATTTTATACATTTAAAAGTCCTCATATTGAGGTTAGGCCTGTGCCCCAGCAGTGGGGACGTAAATTGGGCGTTATGGATGGATACATTTAGAAGATATATTACATGTTTCTGATTAATTCCGGTATTTCTATATTATATTCTATATATCTGTTTTTTCAATGTTAAAATGTTCATTTCTGTTCATTGTATTATACGAGTAGATTTATTACAGTACATTTGTTAATAGCTGGATCTCGAATGAGTTACCAGATCGTGGAGTAATATTTATTAAAAGATGTTCTTTAATAATATTTGAGTTTGAATATCTATATTAAGATTGATATGAAACTGATATGTACACAATTTATTGTTTAATGTTTGACATAGTAAATCTTAAACGTAATGTGTGAAGTTTCATAAATAGAAGATCAATCTTTAATAGTGGACGTGTAGCCATTTGTAGCATAGTTTTTAAAAATCTATACCTGTTGTTCTATATCTATTAATACAAATACTTTAATGTAACTAAATTAATTATTAAATGTCCAATAGGCCTACTTCTAATGGAAACTTATTGGGTGTGCCTATTAGTTTATACAGACTTCGTGTATAAAGAACATTAATCAATGATTAGCAACAGTAGTAACTACTAATACATCAAAATTAATGGCTCAGATGTTTGTTCATTTTTAAACCTGAAGACGTTATCTAATAATATTTGTTACAGAGCTTCTTACAGGTATACAGTTAATAACTGTAATAAACTATAATATAATTGCTTATTAGAACTACCGCTTACTAAAATTAAGATTAGGCTGTTTTAGCTTAAATCAAGAAAACACCTTTAATGTCAGAAAGAAATATTAGTAACTACATTTAACATAATTTTTTTTTTTTATTTTATTCTACTCATCAGAAACAAGAAATGAAGGTCATCAATTTATAATTGAATTTGTAATTATCTACAGTGACTTACCGAAATTGGTATAAACCTTTACATCAATTGCGGCAAACTAGATCAATTTATTTAACAAAGTAATATTTAGATTTATCGGAATATTATTAGAGGAATATGATTTCGTTAGCGAATAAATAATTTATTAAAACAAACATCAATAAATGATGATACAACGCACCCGGTATCCAAGGTGGTATTCGTACGGTTTACAGCTCATTGAATGTGAAACTGTTTATTTTGATACGTCGTAACCAAATTTTAATATCGTCATGTTGTTCATTATTTTCAAGGACGTGTGAAAATTGCTGAACCTTTCGGGTTTTAAGCTATCAACTATAAATTGACAAGGTAAAATAAACAAAGGTCTATTTTAGCTGCGAAGTGGAAGTCTGCAAACGCGTATGCGATCTGTGTTAATCAAAATGATTGGGAAAAAAAAAATTTTCATGTCTAAAGACGATAAGCGCGATGTCGTGCTGTGAAATCACCTGTCCTTGTTATTGATAGACACTATGGAAAACATTAAGCTTATTCGAATTTATATAAATTTATTATAGTTGATGTACACTCAGTCGTGTATAATTTAGTACCGGAAGTCTCCACAAAATTGTCAAAGGATACTTTTTATTTTTGTATCGAAAGAGTTATTCTTAATATACTATTCGAGAGGCATTAAATATGGATATCATAATATATTCACAGATTGTCCGCCAGTTTTATCAAAGTCACAGAATTGATCGCATCAGATAATACAAGTAGATAAAGCGCTTTTATATTTATATACAGGATGAAAGGTAAGTGTGTTTGTGAAGAGCTTTAAAATCAGATAAGGATTTTAATTCGTTAGCACTACATACCAAAAATGGATCCGAAGAAGAATCACTGAAGGAACTGTTTAGGAGAAATAGAGTTCAAATGTAAATCCATTGTAAGTAAATAATATAATAAATAACGCCATGAAACATGAACATGCTTTAAATATAATAACTTACTGTGTTAAGAAAAACATTATTTAATGGCCTTGTGTAGATAATCTCACGCTATTTACTTTACCTGACATACAGTAGCTACCTATATGAGCTAAGTAAACAGCATAATACTTAGCATAGTAGGAAGGTGTGCTTAGGTGCGTCACAGTATGTATTGCTCACTATTACCTATAAGTATGCACGGCACATATAATTAAATATCTATTGTGATACTTTTAAGTCTTTGTAACTTATACATAATTGAAAATAAATGCTTCTTTGTGTTCGTATTAAGACAAAAATCGTTAATTCTAATAAGCTAAATAAATAAACAGCTCACTTAACATTCCCATAGCTGAGACTCGAGCCTTTTCTCATAAGAAGAAAGCGGTTGGGGAAATATTATACAAATAAAGTTATTGTGACTTATCGGATTTTTAGCCATGTCTCACAATCTCAAGGTCAATTAGCATCGAACCCGCATCGCTTTCACAGTTTTTTTCACTGGTTGTAGATCACTATTTTCGGTTACCGTCTAAGTAGGCACCACCGCAACACTATTACTACGAATTAACATAAATGCAAACATTACTGTGTTCAGGTTTAAATGGCGTTGTAGCTATTGAAATTACTAGGGTAATTTTAAGGTAAGATCTAACATTGTATGTCTCAATGCGAATGTGATGCTGTGTCATCCTAATCAGCGCTACGTATTTATGATCAGTTACCACTTACCATCACATCTCGTTCCTCCAGTCGCATACGACTACATGATTTATACAATATATTATTTATCACTATAAAAAGTTTCAATATTTTAAATCCATCATTTGCATTTTATATGGCAGTAATGATAGTTCAGTTAGAGCCAAATTTCAACAACGGAAATTAAATATTATACTTTGGTTGATATGTGTGATCAAAGCATCAGTATTTCAGAACGTCTTGGTGCAAAGCCAAGTCGATATGCCAAATAAAGTAATAACCGTCTTTTTCCATATTTAAACTGACATTCAAATAAATTTCAAGTGAGTACTCCGTTTCCCAGATATTGAATAGTTTCACATTGATTTTCTTCTTTTTATACATAATTATGTAGTGAAAATGAGTTTCCTTTGTTCGCCAATCACGTGAAAACTAGTAAACGTTTCCACATGAGGATATGAGCATAAGACGCGGAATAATTTGATAGATGGTTATAGGCTATTTCATTTTTTAATTTCATAGATCCTTCGTCAATTTATTTCTAATTACCTTTCATAAACATTTTCATTTCTATTTATGCGGTTGCTATTGTTGCACATATATATATAGAGTTGCTTAAAAAGTCACTGGTGTTTGCGGTTGCTCTCAAGGAATATTTCAGACAAATTTCAAGTCTACTCGTCTATTTTTTTCGGCCAGAAAAGCGGGTCGGGACAGGTAGATCATAATAAAATTAAATTTGGAAATACTTCTTCGTATGTTTTTTAAAATATATTTTTTTGTTTATTGGCATTAAAAGATAATTTATCTCTTATGATGAAATGAAGGTGATGACAGTACGAGAATATCAACAAACCGATTTACACTGTAGTTTAGTGCCCTATATACTTACATGTAACAAAAAGGCGCTAGTTAGGAGTATACACTAAATTGTGCTCGTCGCTTTGTAAAATTTTATGTAATTTTTTTTTTATACCAGATCATTATAGCCTTAAGAAGTATTTCACCTGAGAATATAAAACGCATTGTGTGTAATGAAAGCTAGTATTCATTTAGCAATATTGGTGTCTAGCGGCACCGATTGTACTCTGGCATAGAATAGGCACACACTTGATTAATGATCGCTTAAAGGTACTTAAATAAGGTCATGACAATAACAATATATACAGGTTAAACTTATATTTTTAACCAAAAAAAATACAACATTCGAAAATTAAGTAAAAACGTTCAAATCACCACTTAATATATTCTTTATGTTTATTAACATTTTGTGCTCTGAACATAAAATATTCCTAATACAACAGTGAATGAAATTAACATATAAAAATAATTACTCTAGTTTCCAAATGAATTTGAAAAAATACAAATAATTCAATTTTACACAATGAATTTAGTTACCCCTACCGAAATTACTATATTATAGATATATTGCCTTTTTCTAGTTTGAAAAGGTAAAGCAACATTATATTTGAATCGTTCGCTATTTTTAAAGGAACTGCTGTAACCCTGTGCCAAAATTAATTATTTTCAATGTTACGTTGATTAGGGTAGATTTAAGTTTATTCTACACTTTATTTTCTGAACATCACTATATGTACTATCACTTCAAGAGTTGGATATATTCATGGCTGTATCTGCTTGAGGTCTTTCCTAAAATTATGTTTAAATAATACAACATTATCTTTGGCGCTGATCTTATCAAATACACGTGTCTTCGTTGTAAATAATTAAAAATTTTAATGTTTAAATTATTTATTTATATTCAAATTATATTTTTTTTTATTCCAGTAACGAAACTAGTGAAACGTTCACCTGATGTGATACGCCTGCCCATAACAACGTGGCAGAAGTCAGGATGATATACACTGTACCACATTGCGCTCGTCGCCTGAGACATATGATGTCTCGTTACCCCAGTAATTTCACTAGCTACAGCACCTTTCAAACCAGAACACAGTAATATTTGCACAGTACGGTTTCGTGGCAAATATAGGCGCTGCGATGGTACCCACATAGACGGTCTCCGGTAACAGAGACCTATCATCAGTATATATATGTATATATATATATATATAATAACTATGTATTTTTTTTATTACAAATATTCTCGAATTGTACATATGTTTGTGTGAAAATATTTTTTTTTATTCGAAGAAAAACGCAATTTAATTATGTTTGATTGTTCAGAACAATGAGCAGGACAAAAACTACCAATTGAGAGATGTGAATTGGACAGTGATTGCAAGAATAGGAATTAATGATTTTTTTTTTTATTATCAAGGTTTTAAAGCGCATTTATTTATATATAAATTATTTTTCATTATTTACTGGGGGGTGACGCAAGTACATGATAAGTTGCGAATATCAAGAAGCTGAAATGATAATGATCGTGCAACTATATTAAGTAACATATGTTATATTGTGCTATCTTTTTCAGAATCGTATTATGTTAATACTTTTATGATTAAGTTTTATAGTTGTTTAATATTAATAAAAAATTTAATTTAGCATATGAAAGTAAAAGTCGAAACATACGTAAAGTTAACTATCGTAGGCTTGTAAGGATCGCTTCTTTTTTATTTGACCAATCGCCAAAGTGTTTTTAGGAATTATAATTTTCTACAGAATAATCCGTTTTTAATAATTCCTTTTAGTTAAGGGTGTATATGTTTATAACCATATTGATATGATAAATGTTAGTTACTTTTGAAACTTATTTCCTGTACGTATCAGCGGAACATATTGTTGTTAAACAGTATTACGTGTACATGTTATCTTTGTATGTCACTTTGCAAGAGGTGACTGTACAAACCGATGAAGTCTACCTACGTCTCAGTTATTTCATAGCGAATGACTAAAGCGAACGTTTGAATTATATAATTGAACTAATTTAAACCTTATGCAATGGGTATAACGTTCAATATGGCATAAAATATAATTCTGTTTTCATGTAGGATAAAAAAACCCATAACTGTCTTCGATCAACTCCGTTGTCATTTAACAATGTCATGATTACCAATGGGCCTGCTGTCCTACGGTTTATTATCATTAATTCGATTACGACTTTCTTTCAAAGAACCAATTGGCCCTCTTCCGTTGTCTGAAGACCCTCATTTTGATGTTACCGTATGTACACTTTTTGTAAATTCAATTCGTGATGACTGCATTATATGCGTGAATGCAGCAATTTTTTTTAAGTTTAAACTATTCCATTTGAGTTATAATTTAAATAATGTTTCTGTACGTAAATATAAGAACAATTACGAGCTAAAAACAAAACGATTTTTTTTATTTAATTGCTAAGGACATTCTCCATTCGGTTACTTGTCAAAAAGTATACATTAAATATCGACTTTACTGTTTTGTAATTATCAACCGTTAAAGGCAACCTGTTGTCTTAATAAGGAATAGGTTTAAATACTTAAATAACTAGTAGTTTTTTGTTTCGCTAAAGCATTAATGTAATGAGAATTACTAGGACATGGCCTATGGCCTCATATCATGTGTGGAATAAAGGTCACGGCCTCTAGACCTAATATAACCATAAACTATTTAAAATTCTCATTAGGATTAATTTCATGGTTATGAGGTTTCAAGATCATAAGTGCTATAATGAAAAATATGCAATATTAACTACATAATCGTAATCATAAAATAACCGATAACAAATTGCATATTTATCTAAAAGCAAAAGATTTTCATAAACCGATAAATTAAATTGGCAATATTCAATATCAATAAAGATAACAATAGTGACTAAAATTTTCTATGAATTGTGTGATTTACTATAATTTATCACACAATTGATTCTCATTGGCTCCTTTATTAAGTACATTAGTCCCATGCGGGTTTTATACAAAATTGATATGGCTATCTGTATCATGATCACTTTTTAGGTGCATTGTCTGCTTGCTATCGAATTTATGTTTTTTATTATCCAATTGATGAACAGGTTTATCTAGACGGAATGCGTTATTAACTGAATTGTTTTACTGGTAGTAGGTCTCTATCGTTGGAGTCCGTCGGGGTATTGTGTAGTGTTCGGGTTTGAAGGGAGCTGTAGCTAGTGTAATTAATGGGATAGCGAGATAACATCTTATGTCTCATGGCAAGGAGCGCATTGTAATGCTATGAATACCATGTTAACTAGCGCCACGTTGTTATGGGCTGACGTATTGCTGATCATCAGGTGAAGTTATATTTCATAATTTTGCATGAAATCAGTTATTACAGTTAGAAAAATTTTAAATGCATATTTTATACTAAAAGTATTTGTATGTGAATTTTTTGAAAGCGAAGAGATGCAACTAAGGGATTGTTAAAATATTGTATATTAAATATAAATATACATATATTAATAATATTACAAAATCGTATTGAATTCTATGCGTTAAAATAGTAACATTTGTTTTTTGAGATACATTATGCAATAATAGTTATAGTAATGAGATTTATATTGTAATGAAGATAAAATACTCCAAAATAAACGCATAAATCTAAATATGACAATGTGAATATGATATGAAGATAACTATGTTATAGTTATATATTTTTTTCATATGACAAACAATCGGTTCTAACGAAGATGAGCTTACATTTTAAAACATTTTTATTCACTTAATAGCTTAAAATAGCAAAAGTATAAGCTTTTAGAAATATCTATTAATATTTAGTAAGCATTTATGCTTTCTTTACCAGAGTCAGATAAGTCAGACATTATAGAAATGATTATATTTTAAAACATTCATTATTATAAATCAAACTTCTCATGACTATACGCCATCTTGAGTTAAATGCAAGTATAATAATGACCTATCTGTAGG
This sequence comes from Ornithoptera alexandrae, assembly GCA_029030555.1. Lineage (NCBI taxonomy): Eukaryota > Metazoa > Arthropoda > Insecta > Lepidoptera > Papilionidae > Ornithoptera > Ornithoptera alexandrae. The sequence continues at coordinate 858,168 of JARDVY010000064.1, read as the reverse complement.
TTGTCTAGATTTTTAAAGGTTATACAAACCTATGGGTAATAATCTATCTGTTCAGTGACTAAATAAATGTATGTCGCTTTATTATTTTACAGTAGAGGGAAGAATTTTTTAAAGTATTTTTTTTTTAAACAATTTTCGAGCAGTCACAGGCAAAAACTAGTCTTTCGTTATTTTAGGTTACAGAAGCTGTGATGATTCAACGTCCCTTCTAAATTCTCTAATCTGGCAGGTGTCCAAGTGTTATTTTAATACTGCACTAATTTAAGCTAATTTTGTTCGTAACGTAAATTTTTTAATTACCGCTTGTAAAAATATTGGTAGCATAAAATTTATTATCTTGTTTAGCTTTGTTTAAAAATATATTATATGATAACGGGCAGTTTAGATAATATATCATCATTATCATTTAGAACAATTGTTGGATATTGGTAGGTCTCTAGTAATATACTCCACAAACACGATGTATTGTTATTATTAAAAAAATAAAATTCTTAACCTTGTCTTTTTTTGTAAGATAAGGGCACAAGTCCCAATGGTTAGAAAACGGCGTCTAGAGATAAAAATATATCAAATGCAGTTCTGTTAAAGTGTGTAGAACTGAATATAAAAAGTTATAACATTTGCCTGAATTTACTAGTTAATACTTACTGTATTTAAATTTGGAAATAATTTAATATCCGTAACATATAGTTTACTCTTCTAGTAAGAAGAATCACTCTTCCATTAAGAAGAAGCAAAATTATAAGACGTAGTAACGTCTTATTATTTTGCATCATCTAAGTTTAAACTGTAGTCTTATTCTAATACAATATTTGATCTATATAACAGAGCAAAGTAAGTTTATAACCTTTTAACGAGCTTTTAGCACAGATTTTCGTTGCCAGAATCGATGTCTGTTTCCGTCGGCAATAAAACGTTTCAAACATCGAAAATTCATATACAAAAGAACGTAGTTATAATTACAAAAGTTAGTTTAGACTTTATGGCATTAGATATTTCTCGAAAGTTTAACCGTTAAAATACAACTGTACAAAGCACATAATAGAAAATAAATATATATAAAGTATTTTCTTTTCTATAGTGAATAGATATATATGCTTTATATACTATTGGTTCCAAGTAAATACAAAGTAAATACGTCTTGGTCAGCTGTGTAATCAAAACCCAAGATAAGCTGTTAAACGATCGCACATTTGACTTGTTTAAATAAATGAGAAGGAGATTGTTAAAAAGTTTTATATGTATAAATAAGTAACCCATTTTATCTCCTATAATGCTTTATATATAAAGTTATGTTTTCCAAACATATTATTTTACATAAAGCTACGCTAAGTAACGTTAAAGAAAAACAGTTGCATGAGGAGACGACACATTGTAAAGTCATTATCATCACCAGCCGATAGAGGTCCACTGCTGGTCATGGGCCTCTCCCAATGATCTCCATATCGATCGGTCTTGCGCTGCCCGATTGGCGGGCACCACGACCTGTCCTCTGAAGGGGATCATATAAAGGGATTTGGGCCATTACCCACAACGCTGGCCCAATGAATTGGTGGGAGCCAGAGTCTCGCTTGTTTATTAGCAGGGTGCACCACGAGCAGGTGAAGTTGGCTTGGGTCCCGTGAGTTATTGTGCGTACCTTGTAAAGTATTAAAGGTTAAGTATGTTAGTGTGTTAAGTACAGAACAAGTGAAAGTAGGGTTATTGTTTGAGTTACACATCATTGTGTGTAGTACTTGTTGTGAGTCGTAGTAAGCTATAAATACAAGACCGGTGGACCTTAAATTTTAACTACAACCCTCATATCCACAACGACTCCGAAATAGGCTTAGGTTTGTAATGATTTTTAATAGTAATATTTAACTTATAATAAGTAACAAGTACTAGCTATTAACAATATAATACTACTATATTAAAGTCTCTTATACCTTATAAATGTGTTTGTATATAATTTAATAAAAGTTGATAATGCTAAGACAATATTTCCAGTAGTTTTACATATTAACTAATATATTAAAAATAACTAAATGAAGATTATTCTTTTTTAGTTACCCTGTATGCGGAACAGCGTATGAAACATCTTAAATTTTCCTCAAAAAATTTTCAGTATATATGTATTTTTACACTGTTTGTTAAAAAAATAACTTAATATTTATAAAATATATTGAAATCTAATCAGTGATTTTAACATTTCTAATTGAACTTAAATTGACTTTGATGCGTTTGTTCGTTTTGAGTAGTAAATCTTAAGAAGAAATCTTTAAAATAATATATATGAAAAAGCCGTACAATGCTCAGTTTTAACTTTTGATATACATACTATTAATTTTCTTATTTAGATTTAAGCAACGGTATACAGATATATAAACACTAATTATGCACATTCTTTTAAATATTTACCAGTATATTTTAATATACAAATGTGGCCTCGGAGGATAAACTAAAAAGTTGTCAAACAAGTATATATAGTTTAACAATAATGTAAATATATAAATAAATTACACAGTACACATAAGGGAAGCTTATCCTCAAGTATTTGGTCATAAAATAAAATAATTTGTATCAGGACATTTCAAATAAAGCGAATCTAGTTTACTTGTCGGTATTTTTATAATTCCACTAGGAAATACTAAATAATGAAAGCGAACCTAATGAAGTGATAACAATGTGATAATGTTTTATTGTTTCCAGCTAGATAGTTGTCCGATCTGATTGAATTTATTAAATCCTCATTATAAACCTACTTGCACTGTTTAAAAAAGAATGCTACTTTTATTTTTTAAATGTAACTCTCTAGCGAACTTAAGTTATTGGAAAAATATATGCAAAGTGATATTATGATTTCCTAAACTGGTTGTGTCAGTTTCATTATGAGTCAGTTTCGCCTTGGCCGCGTTGACTTAAAAGTATTGTGGTTGCAAAAGAAAAATATTTTGGTTTTTTATGCATAAACATTGAATTATAAATTTGATTTTGTGAACGATAGTACTGATAAATTAATATTCGAAAGCTAAAATCCTAAGCAAATTAATTATGGATTGTTGTTGGTGAAAGAGGATAATTGATAGTCAATTAAAAACTTACCATTTCGGAATAAAACTGCTAGTAATACGACGGGCGCGATCAAAGCGAATTTAGCCATTGTTGCAAGAAATCACTCGCGCTGAACGTAAACAAATTATTTGGACGGATAACGAATGTCACACAGCTACGCGAACGAATGCCAAATGGCAAGTGAATGGAATGGAAGAGGCGAAGCGAAGCGGAGCAGCGCGCGGGAGAATCACTTAGCAGCGGTGCACGAGCAGGCGCGCCGTACTACACGAAAGCGGTACAGGTCTATATTACGTAGTAACTTCGTGTACCGAACTGGTGTACCACAGATTATACAACTAAATTTAGTATCAGATAGGCAACGTGATTCATTTGGCGACAGGTCATCGCCATTATCGTCAGATTATGTTTTTTATTCCACGAAGCGACGCGACGAGCTAGACGTTCATCTGATGAGAAGTGTTACGCCCGTCCATAACAATGTAGCACTAGTTATAATGGTAGACACATAGTGCTAGTCGCTTTGAGATGTAAGATGTTAAATTTCTTTACCACAGTAATTATACTAGCTACAGCGCATTTGAAACTGGAACATAGTAATGTTTGCTCACTACTGTTTGGCGGCAGAAGTAGGCGCTGTAGTGGTATCTACCTAGTTAGCAACAGAGACCTACCACCAGTAAATATGATGATTAACGATAGTTAAGCAGTCGAAAGAAGTCATGGTTACGTGAAACACGAGAATTTCCAGAATTAACAAACGACCTTCAGACATGAAGTGGCATGAAAAGATGATGAAGAGTAGATAATTTCTAAATATGAATTATTTAACAGTAAGCATCAATTAATATAATATTTTTACATTTGCTGCTTTTTGTTTTTGGCTGTTTAGTGTGTGCAATGGTAAATGAAACTTCATATACCCACAAAGTGAGAGTTGACTTTTTTTTATTTAACACAACGGCATCTTAACACAAGCATTTCTATCTCTAGAATAAATTATAATTTTTTTTTTTTATTTTTTATCGATTATCACATATTCACTAAAACTAAAATTTGCGGATTTTATCCTTTATAACAATCACATCAGGATTTCTGCCACTGTAGTCCGTTCGTAAACAAAGCTGCTATGATGCACTCGAAATGTCAGGATAATAAATTAAATAAGCATGACGAAACCATATTTTTTTTTTAAATAAATAATGATACGACTTAGGACATAAAATAAAACTATACCGTAAGCGAGATGTCCGTTAACGAGAAACATGTTTAACATTTATTATCGAACATGTATGTAGGTCATATCGCCTGTGATTTGATTTACAATCGCATATAGTATTACTTTTAATGTTCTTAGGCAGGATGAATGTTTTTGTACTTTTTTTAATTCAATAAATAAGCGAGACAATTAAGATATTCACCTGATAGTAAGTGATAAACCGGGTGTATAATAACGAGGCGACTAATAATAATGTTTACGTCAATATAAAGTTCCGTTACACGTTCCCTGGTTTAGCATATATAGAGAGAAGTAGATTGAGAACGTTGCTCCTCGGTGGAAGAAACTGGTGTAGCAGAGGTGAGGACAGAAATATCACCAGTAAAAATTTAAAGAAATTGTTAGCCAAAAAATGCTATACTGAACCACTTCAATTTGTCACAATATAAAGATATTCCATAATTAGAATGGAAAGAGGATTCTTTGGAGGAGGTTTATGTTCAGCAGTGGGCCTCGATCGGCTAATGATAATGATGACTCTTGCAGTCTGCCACTAGAGTACATCCTCTTTGATTATTTGCGATTCACACTTTGCTAAATTTGTTAGTACTGAAAAAAAAAAATTAACGCAATGTTAACTTTGTTGTTAGTTTAACTCTATAGGACTTGCCAATTCTATATCGTCATAAAATAACAATCGAGTGTTATATAACGTAACAACCTTCACGGATGATGAATCAGCATCAAGGTAATCGAGTAAACAAGCACAGTGTTTTTTTGTTCTTTAGATTGATGTCACTTACAGCACAATAAGGTATATAATTTGATTCGTAGACGTTTGTAATACTTAAAAGTATTATTGTATAATCTGTAATAATTTTAAAAATGCAGGATTCTCTTATACATTTGTCAAATATAATTTAACTTGTTCGTTAATAATATATTGCTTTCATTTATCCACTGTTATTATATAATGTCTAATATAATCGGCTATTATATACAAAAACTAGCTGTTCCTCGCCTGCTTTGCTAGCCGTAAAACCCCCGCAACCCTCTTTGGGTAAAGAATTTTATTTAGCTAACCTATATTCGGTAAAGGGAATATTCCTGCCAAATTTCAAATCTCAAGGCCTTATGGTTCTTCAGATATCTCTACATAAGTGGAAATCTCTTATATATAAATATATATATATATATATATGCAGTGGCATTGTCCTTTTTCTTTTTACTGGCAGTAGTGTCCGAGATGGTATTAACAAGTAAACTCGATACTAGCATTTATTTATTTATTGAAACGAGTTACGTTATTATAATAGATCTTATTATTTTATAAATATTCGGTGAAGTAGACAATCTGAGTAAATTTTTTCCAATTAAAACTTCTTTTGCTTATTCAAGTTCGTAAAAGCCTTGTATGTGCGAATTAATTGGTCGTCAAACTTAGAAAAAGAGAAAGTAACTTACCGGTTTTCAAAGCGTTTCAAAACGTATGAAGTAACTTAACACAGAGGTTAACAGCGTATAATTGGTAACAAAATTTACAATACAGAGCTTTCATTAAAAATCTTAGAAAATTTAACACGTTTTATATTACATTAAAAGCCATGTTTTGCTATTACTTGACCTAAGTGTATGAAAAAAGAGTTTTGGTTCATGTAAATAATGGTAACTAATATCTAACTAAAACTGTCATTTCGAGTCTCCTGAAGAGCTACTAAATATTAAAAAAAGGAAGTATGATAGAACTATATTAAAAATACTAGGTTATCATCACTAGTGAATAGCAAATTATGAGAACAGTTTGTTCTTGAAATATTACTTAATTATTTGCTTTAAAATACTTTAGCTTCCTTTTGGTACATCAGATACTCTCTAGTATTTCAATATAAAGATTAATTTTGAGATATTTTGTTATAAAAAGTAGAACAAGGGGTGATAACAAACATAAATCTCTCTGATCAAAAGTTATCATACCATAATATGGTTGATTTTGATCAGAAGCCAAAAATAGGTCGTCGACCTCATCTCAAACAAAATGTAAGTCGTGCTTGAAGGTTCATCAATCATTGTCTACAGGAACTGTTATTTATCTTTATACAATATATCCGTTCCTATATAAATTATCATAGATATTGTTGTAATCTTAACATAGGATTATTTTTTATTTTGTTTGCTGTGTATCATCGAGAACATCCCACGCGAATGCTTTCACTGTATGAAAAATAATAATCTTTTAACTTGTACAAATCGCTTTAATACAAAATAACATTCTAAAGTAAATCTCCGTATTATAACACTTGCTATGAACATTATACGTCAAGATATCTTTCATTCCATTATGACTAAGCCGCGAATCGTTACAAATCTTTGGTGTAAACTCACTTTGTTCATATCTTTAATATTATTTATTTTGGCTGTCTAAGAAAGAGTAAATTTTCCGACAACCGGAACTACAATCACGGCAAAAATTGCAAATGTTATGTCTGAGAGGGCACGGAAACCGCTGCTTGAATTGCATTTATCTCCTTCGCATTCGGAACAGGAGATTAATTGGACGATATCCGAATGAGCAGCATGGGCCTTTCTTATATCATCACAGGAACCTCTTTCCGAGGCACAGCCCCGTATGTACCACGATCTCTTCATGTCTGTAATATAATTTTTTAGGTAAATTACGTAATCAGGGTAGAAGAAGACCGAAGAAAGTGTGGCTGGATTGTGTGAAAGATGACATGTGTAAGAAGAGTGTGAATTCAGATATGACGGCTGATAGAGGGATGTGAAAGAGTAGTACATACTGTGCCTACTCCACATAGCCGGAAAAAGGGCAGGAGAAAGAAGGTAAATTACGTAACTACATATTACAATTTTAAAATAAAGACTAATTTAAAATATGATTTTTACAGAAAAAGTTTACAAAATTATAGCAACCAAAGTTTTTATTATATATTTTAAATTTAATAACAATAATTGATGCTTCATTATGAACAGAAACAAAAACTTACGTTTATAACGCTCCGCATAAGTAACACATCTGTTTTGTCTAGTAACATCAAAAGTATGAGGGCATAGTTTTGTAGTCATGTTCTCATATACATTCGGGCAGTCAACACAGACATGACATTCTACAACATCTATAAGCACGGGAGCAGGTCTTGGGCTAGATGATATTTGGACTTGTAGCTGGGGTCTAAATTTATTAACGTTGCTGTAAGTTAACACGCTTCCTTGTGCTACTGCACTTGATTTTTCTGCGGGCTCGCTATCCTCTTCGACATCATCAGGTTTGTCGCCATTTTGTAGTGCAGGGTCCGCTAAAATTTAAGACAAATTTAAATTCTCAAAAACAGATTGCTTTATAATATAATGTTAATCATTAATAAACATTGCAGTTTTAACTAAATGTACCTTTAGATTAGAGTAGATGAATGAATGAAATATAAGACATCTAAGTATTAGCTATATTATTTTAACAACCAGATATTTATAATAAAATCTTATGTCAAAAAAAATTAAATGATTACCTGATGTCTCAGCGAAACCAAATAATGCAATAGAAGTGGTAAGCGCCGTAAAAATGATGAAACGAATCGTACTCATAGTACCGGTTTATACGGAGTCATTACTGTCTATGCCGGTGAAACCTAAGCACTAATACTTTATATCTACAGGCTCACTAACATTACAATCAATAAATAGACCATGCTCGATTGACCCTAAACGGACGCATTCGTCAGTGCAAATCGTAGATTTTTGTGGTCCGTAAAAAACTGCTATTCAGATCTAAACCGCATTTAACAAATATCTTGATTATTAATTAAATCCTACTAAAGATAAAACTAAAATCACATAAACATGGATTTTGATGTTTAACGTATAGATATTAATTGACTGATAAATAACCTAATTTTTATTTTACGATTTATATATCAGTTAAAGTCGCAACAAAACATACAGACAGATCAAAAATATTAATCGTAATTTTTGGTATAAGAATCGTGTAAAAAGGTACTGTACTATAATACTTATTTGTATAGACTTTACATCTAGTAAACTTGATGTTATGCTGAATGCTTACTAAACCTGATAGTTTGTTATTAGAAATGAGATTTGTATAGACAGTTCTAAAACATAACCTACTTGTATAGGGTGGCGCAAAAATACCCATATAAAAAGTACCTTATTACCTGTGTTATAAGGTACTTTTTATAAGGTTATTTTTGCGCCACCCTATACAAAGGCGAGGAGTATGTATTTAATTTTTTTATTGATATCATTCATGTATTTAAGATAAATTTCGTTTAGGTATTCGCAATTTCTTTCTTACATTTGTTTTGACTAGTGTTGTATGTAAAGACCCATTTTTCATTATCCATATCACAAAATCAAATATCTTTATTTCCGTGTGTCAATCAAATCAAATCAAAATTAAAACAAATCAATAAAACGCAATAAATTTCTTATCTTAGTTACTATTTAAATACTTGTTGATATGACAGAGTGGTGAGGAATGAATTGTGGTCCATATTGTTTGTTTATGGGGTAAACAGCACGCTGATACGAGCACTGAAAACACTTTATGAGGGTTCCAATGCTTGTGTAAGGATAAACGAGGCTTACTCAGACTGGTTTAGCATCCAGAAGGGTGTAAGACAGGGGTGTGTGGCCTCGCCGTGGTTGTTTAACCTATTTATAGACAATTATTTGAAAGATAGTAAATATGGACTAAGAATGAATAAGTTGACCGTCAAATGCCTCCTATACGCCGATGATCAAGTTTTATTATCATCATCAGGAAGGGAGTTAGTTGCAAGCGATGGTAGACATGGTGCGCGGTGCTTTAACAAGCAAAGAAATGAAAGTGAATGTAAGCAAGACGAAAGTAATGATTTTTGAAAGAGAAGAATGTATGACAAACTGTGACATTATGATTGAAGGACAAAAAGTGGAATAAGTGAAATAATTTGTATATCTGGGTTCACAGTTTAGTAGAGATGGCAAGTGTGATGATGATATTGGAGGAAGAGTTTTGAATTGGAATCAAGTGAATGGGGCACTTCATAACTTTATGGATAGCCGGATCGTATCACAAAGAGCACGACTGGCTGTGCATAGAGACGTGTTGATCCTCACACTGAAGTATAGTAGTGAATGTTGGGTATGGCAGAAGAACATGAAAGTAGGATTAATGCTGTGGAGATGAGAAGTCTGAGAAGTATAGCTGGAGTGAAGCTGATGGACAAAGTGAGGAACAGTGTGATAAGGAGCGGTGTGGCGTGGTTGAAGATGCAGTAACAAACACAGAGAAAGGGATGCTTAGATGGTTCGACCATGTGGAAAGAATGGATGAAAGAAGATTAACGAAAGAGGTATACAAGGTAAGAATTATTGGAAAAATTGGTGCAGGTCGATCTAGGCGGACATATTTCGATCAAATCGAAGATGTCTTAAAGAAAGGCCGGGTCAAGAGTACTCGCAACCTACGAGCATGCATGAAGACGCTCATGAAGGTGGAGGAAGCGAGAGAGGTGTGCCAGGATCGTAGCAAGTGGAGAGAGGTGGTCTCTGCCTACCCTACTGGGAACGAGGCGTTATTTATATGTATGTATTTAGAAAATAAACTAAAATTGAGTGAGAAGAGTTTTATTGATAAAATTAACTTAACAAGCCTTATTGTATAGTAAATATAATAATACATACAAATAATTTAACAATTTTTTTTATATTTCTGTTTGTATAAATTTATTTTCAAGGGTCTTTAATACAATTGTGGGATTATTTTTAACTTTTCAAGTGTTCGTGAAGCACGTTATTATACTAAAAATAAAACAAACAAGCTCTTTTTGTGGGTTTTATTAAAAATATTCATTTTAAAAGGACGGTCAAATTCTACTTATATACATACATAAACGCTTATATTTTTTACCATTTTTATATTTTTTATATTGCACAAAAAATTTATTAACGACATATTGTTAAAAGCAAAGCTTTATATTCGAATACATTTTCTTACATTTTAATTCAATAACAATTTTCTTAGAGATATTTTTAATACGTCTTAACATTTTTTCATAACAAAAATATTTCATAGTTTTGTTTTACCAAAAAAAAAATATGGTCATGAGTTATAAATAAATAATATACGTATTTTTGGGAAACAACAAGGGGCTTAAATATCAACATCCAATATCTCCTGTTAGAGAACGTCTGCCTCAAAATAGTTTACTATATTAAATTAAACATTTCATTTGTGTCATCTATTTCGATCTTAAATGTATAATTAATCATTAAATCTTAATATTATAACAAAGCAAAAAATAACAATGCTATTGGACGGTTTTACGTTTAAATAGCAGCATAAATTTCTACAAAATTTTGGCACTCCGAACATTTCCAGCGGACTGTCGAGGCGAATACATGAAAGCATTGTGTCCTGGTGCAATTCTTGAAGCGTACCAATTACATTGCTGTTGCTTTGTTAACTTCCCTATAACTATTGCTTGTAGAAGAGATAAGAAGCGATGAGAGCCAAAGCGGCGAGAGGCAAAGAGGCCGCTATGGATCCGGCGCCGTTACAGTCCTCTTTGTCACAAACGCTGCAGTGTTTGATCTGTTTCGTGGGGTCGAGTGGGAACAGCTTCGCGGCGTTGTCCAGAAGTCGGCAGGTTTGATTCAGATCGGTAGGGTTAGCATCTAAACAAGTCCTGAAAGTAGCGCCGGTCTCTGAAAGAATAATTAAATAGTATTCTTCTGAATCGTAATTTATTATAACAATAATAATATAAGAATTATTAATGACTAATGAAGTCGTGATAGCTCAGTTCGTAAAGCGGTCGTACACGCTATATACACGTCTCGGAGAAGGGCGGGTTCTATACGCACTCAGCTTGCGGTGAAGGAATACATCGCGAGGAAAAGGTAGCTTAACAATGATGGTAGCATTTTTGGGCATGCGACATCCAACAATTTACACTTGACCAGCATGGTGGATAAATTGCCTTGACTTTTTCCTTGAGACTTTTGAGGTCCTGTACCCCAGCTGTAGAAACTTTAGTTGGGCTGTTTATTATATAAATGAGTAATTAGCTGTCCATCGGCGGTCACCGTTTAGACTGATACCTCTGCAACAGTAATTTCAACCGTCGAACTATAGTGTGCAAACATTACAACACTCCGGTTTAATGGGCGTTCAAACATAGTGTAGTGCAGTGGATAAATCCTAACTGATGCCTTTTGCTATTCAACTCACATGAACGTGCTGACGACGTTCATGTACCATCAGATACACAGGGACATAGTGGTCATCATAGACTTAGTTAAATAAAAAAAATGCTATATATAAAAAGTTCAGTAGTCTTAATGAGATTAATTGAACTAATATCTTACGCACTAATATCTCCGCTGGTATTGATGGCGGAAATAGTCGTTGTAGTAATATTGAACTAGATGCTTTCCCATAAAAGTAAATATATCTCAAATTCATGAGCGGTTAACTATTGTCACAAGAGCAGTGTGATATGTTTGATAAATACTAACGCATAACGATCTTGTGGCAGTATCTGGGGGCACCTGCTACGGTTTCAACCAGCTCATTGGGCAGGACGCCGCGAAGGTATACGCGGTTATAGCTCACAGAGTCTTGCGTAGAACAATCCTGGAAACGAGAAATTTGGTTCTGTATATATATAAAAAGGAATTTTTATATAACGAAGCAACGGAGAAGACAAACAGAATTATTATTGAGATGCTAATTAGGCATTACACAGCATTACATTGTGTTCATAGATTTAAGATTTTCTCCTCGTTATCCCAATAATTTCATTATCTCGAAACTGAAGTAGATATATTGGCACGCTACTGTCTGCTGGTTAGATAGCCACTCCATCCGTATCTAGGGAAATGGACGTAAATAAGGATTTTTTTTAAACTTAAAGCCTTCAGTAATAACATCGAAGAGATATATCTAAGAAAAACTTGCTTAGATAGCTCGGTGTTGAAGATTAAAATTGGCTTGTTAATAAATAACTATTCAGTATAAAATCTGAACTAATTATAATTAACGTATTATTTCATAACAAAAACAAATAAGCACTGCATACCCTGACTTTCTGAACTGTCTAAATAATAATCTTTCAAGTTATTGAAAAGTTACACAACTATACTTTGAATATTGCTAAATTGGTGCTTAATTAATAAAATCAGTAAGTTTATTTTTAAGTATAAATAAGCACATACATTTCGTGTGATTTGCAGACCTTACGTAGATATATATTTTCACGAAGTGAATTATTGTGAATCATTCACTGATAGTAGGTCTCTGTTGCCGGAGAATGTCTAAGTAGGTACCACCACAGCGCCTACTTCTCCAAACTATACTGTGCAAATGTGTATTGCTGTGTTCCGGTTAGGAGAGCGCTGCAGTTGGTATAATTACTGAGGTAACAAGACTTTACAACTTGTGTCAGGTGACGAACGCAATGTGGTGCTGTGAATATCATACTAACTTGCACGACATTGTTCTAGGCAGGCGTATCTAATACCATCACATTTACATTTCGTCGTGTAGTTAAATGAAAACAAAAAATTTGTGATAAAACATTTATTACGAAGAGTTTGTACCACAAGTAATTTACTATACGAGTATATTAAGTTTGGTATTAAATAAGCATCCAAGCTCAAATCGGTACAAAATATATTTTGTTAGTGTACTTAAAAGGTCATTGTGTTTTAAACCCTGCTTTATTAATGCCATTAAACTTACCACTTTGGTCTTTCCTGCAAATGGATCCTTGCAGGTGGGATCAGATTGAGAGTTGCATTGATAGCACTTTAAGCATGAACCTGAAATGAGATAAATTTACAATAAACATATTTTCTGAATAAAATGGAATAAATATTTAATGTCGTATAAGTTGATTTAAAAAAAATGTATAATTAATTTTACTCTTGACAGATTTTTTATGATCGCCAAGTAAAAATCGGTACGGTTTTTTATCGAGTTCATACTTACATCACACCCACATTGTAATCGATTGGGTATAAAATAATGTTTATAATAGTCATTTAGATTAATAGGATCCATAGTATAAATTACCTTAAATCAGAATGCGAGGAATATCTTAAAAATGAATAGTCGCCTAATATGCCTACGAACAGCTATCGATGACGCACTGTAGAACCTCTTATTCAGCACATAACAATACAAACAGTGACTTAATTTCTACAGTACTAAATTACAGCTTTTAATTGTGCACGTGCATAGGTTAATGACCATCAACCTCACTTAGGATCAGGCACTAATTGGATAAATTTGGGCCTGTCCTTAAAATATTATCATCATGTTACAAATTATAACAATAGCAGATAGCTAAGTTATTGTATCTAAAATGTCTTATTGGCTTTTAAGTGAACGTACACAAGTATTTGCTTGCAATTATAACATATCTAATGGAAATCAAAAACTAAAATCTGTTACTATTTAATATCATCGAAATCACGATCGAACACTGCCTCTGTCTCCTAAAGCAGCAAAATATATAATTTCTAGGCATTATTAAAATAGTGTTTCAGATAATTATGGGTCTACATTCAGACTTGTTCTCTTTATATTAAACAATACATGGCTAGACGTAACGAGGTACCAAAATGTCGCAACAACGTAAATAAACGAGCTATTCTAAGTAGTAATGAGTAAAGCATCAAGACCAAGAATTGGACAGTCTTAATCTTGTCTGTTCGGATTTGGTCATGATCTTGCTTAAATACTTTTAGTTCTGGTCTTAGTCTGGTATAAAATATTTAAATATTTTGTTTCTGAGGGAAACCATATGTTCAAGTTTTGATAAATATTTTAACTCATCATTTCAACAGAATATTAAGTATTTCATTAAGTCTTGGTCTCGCATTATAGGTCTGTCATGGTTCTGGTCTTGGTCTTGCAAAAAAGCAAGACCAAGACTATTTGTACTCATCATTAACTGTAAATATTAATATGAATTTTAAAGCATTGATAAATAATAAATTATCTATATACTCAATTATCTCTTTACTATAATATTTTGAAAGTTGTTCGAAATTGTTTTCTGTTAACAACATTAAAACACTACATTTCCTTTCAAGTCATAAATAATACATTTCCAGCGGAAGGAAAGCATGATATTCAACGACGCAAAGTTTCATATACCGAATCCAAGGATTCCGGGGACAAACAATATCATTATGGGGTGAGATTAAATTTATAGCGATGTTTTTGTGGTTCAGAAATGTACGTCATTCAATATATAAAGAATTGTTTTTCTCTTCGAAATAAAAAAAAAAACAGTAATTACAGACAAACGGTCAATAATCTCTGTATACATACAAATACATATGTTTCGTAATTATAAAGTTAGCCATTATTTGCATACTATAATTTTTATTTTTAGTTACATCAATTAAGTTATTGATCAAGAATATACTATACTCTTCATTCTAGTATGATCTTATTAAAAAAAATATATAGAATCAGCTGTTTCTTATTAAGTTGGCGGATTCTAAAATATTAGAAAGTATTAAAATAAATAGAGAAAGCTTAATTTTATCCTGTTAGTTTATACAATTAAAGTATGTTGATATGTTAATCTGATTATAGATAGTAAAGATTATGTAAATTTAAATATTTATATGTTAAATATATTTACATGTATCCGTACCATAACGTCGTTGGCGTTACGCAAGGTGGACACATTCAGTTTAATGATGTCAAGATTATAATTTAACCTTTACTACGCCGTAACGGGAGTTCGTTTTGTTACTCATACGTCTTCATATATGTATATGTTACCTTACACTGGTCCATTGTGATTGTCAAACACGTATTTTAATGTAACTACCTCCCTGTCTGAGACAAAATGTATTACAATATTTATTTTCCTCCGTGACGGCATCGGCCACGGATATACATCGTCTTCCATCACAGATGTAAATTTTATGTAGTATGTGGCAATAAAGTAGTTATTCTTGTAAATGTAATGTAAATTACTTAATTTTTTTTTAATTTAACTTAACGCTGTTTTATGAAAGTCTAAATTTAAACACACTAAACTGTTAGTCAACCTTGTATTTCAATGTGTGCTGTGTACACTGGGCGCCGCAAACCACATTTCGTGTGTAAAATCATCATGCACAATGTGGTTTGTGCCAGATAGCCATTACTCTAGACAAAAGAAGACTGTATTACATACAAACTAGATTCTGACTGACATAATTTGTAGACCTTGGTCACTTCCTGTAACGTGTATCATCATCTCTTTAAACTTCAAATTTTTCGAATAAACAAAATATTTTTAAAGGCATCTAGAGGCGTTTTATTTACGCTTCCAGATCTTAATTTAGGGAAAACTGTCGATTTACTAGAATGGTTGTTAAGAAATTCTATTCAGGTATATTTTCGATGAATTGTATTTTTAATAGAAAATTTAGTAAATTATAGTTTCTACACAGATCTGATAATATCAAAAGTGTACATGATTTTTTACAACTATTCAAGACGTAATCAAGATATATAAATTTAATATGCGTATGGTAACGATTTATACCAATAAATTTTTGTGATCGGTGATGTCATCGCTCAATTGTGTATTTAGACGGTGAACAAAGCATAACAACATCGGCAAGGCGCAAATAGAGTGAGTTACCTAACCAAAATGTTGAGAAAAGATTTGCTGTGTGCCTTATCTAAATAACATTTTTGACTCGAGCAAAAAATCCACTGATAATATTTTTAAATACATTCTAGTGATACGCTTGTCCATAACAATGTGGTCATAGTCAGGATGATATACACAGCACCACATATACAAGCTCGTCCCCTGATGATGTTTAGTCGCGTTACCCCAGTAATTGCAGCTACAGTGCCCTTCAAAGCGGAACACAGTAATGGCTGCGCATTATTGTTTCTCGGATGAAATATACGATATAGTCTAGACAATCTCCCGCAACAGAGACCTACAACCAGTAGATTAATTTCACACAAACGATATCCCAGTTAAAGTATACATAAATAAAAGAAAACTTTATATTTCTACAATTCATATTAATTGTGACTAAATTTTATACTTTTTTTTGTAATGTTTTGAAAGATCTACATCTCGCTCGTATATACTTAATTCCATAAATTACGAGTTAGCATTCTGCTGTGTATTACTCTTTTAATGCTTCCTGGCATCTACCCAAAAGTACATTACCAACATAACATCCTAGTTTCTGAGCCCTAAAATATATCAGAATTAGTAATAATGTAGAAGTCGTAATGAATTAACAATTATTTAATATAATTTGTAGATCGTGATGTCGGTCGTGTAAAAGGTCCTTTAATATCTGGAAAACATCTCATGTATTGAATTATTATTCAGTATCAGTATTGTACACTCGTCATTCATAGTAAGAACAAGAGCAAGGCTTGGATAATCTTGGCCTTGGTCTTGCATATTCAGTCTTATTATATATTAAATATTTTGTTTCCGGAAGAAAAGCAATTCTAATGTTCAAGTTATGATAAATATTTTAACTCATCATTTCAATGGATTTTTTTTCTTGTCTTACACATTTGGTCTAGGTCGTTTAAAATTGGTATTGGTTTGCGGTTTGCGAAAAAGCAAAACCAAGATCAAGACCAATTTTACTCATCACTATTACTGAATGATAATATGAAAAGATGTACCGTTGGTTTATTTACTAATATGTATGTAATATTAATTTACTTTGCAGTTCGTAAACTGGTTTTCTGTATTATTTTACGATTGATCGGTAAAGAATGGAGTAAAGAGATTTTGAAACCACTTGTTGTCTCATATAGAGTAGTCGGTGCTGATCACTAATATCTAAAAAAGTAACCATATGCTTTACAGTATTGTAACAAAATTATTCATATATAAACTACAAGTTTAAATAAAGTAAGATAAATAATGCTTTAAATGTACAAATGATCGAAAGTTACAATAATAGTCTTCTTAGGTAAAACCTAAGCTAAAAGAAAGCAATGTTCTCTGAATCACGTTGAATAACTTGTCTTTGAGTATGCTACCTTATATATATTATTTAAATATATAAACTCTTCCATAAAAGAGATGAAACTTGTGGTCACCGTAAGTACGTTTTGTAAAAACTTAGCAGTTTCCGATGAAACCGGCGACTTATGGTCTGATATAATAATCAAGTTTGTAATTCATTCATATTTATATGCGAGGATGGATCGGTCTAAGTTGTAAAATTTTCCATAATAGCAAACCGAGTGATGTCAATCATTACGTACCTTGTACTGGTCGATTCAAGGTCAGTTACAACCATTGTTTGTTGGTGTCGACAGCGTTAATTTTATTTCTCAGTGTTCGTGATCACCTTCCAATTGTTCAGTTTACCTTTAAACCACTGATTGTAATTTTTCTATAGCTATTATTTCTTTCAAGGTAATTTCTATTTGGTTAATCGCTTAACCAATTTATTTTATATGAATATGTCCAAAATATCATCCGTATCAATATTTATATATATAACTATTAAAAACCGTTAATAATTTAAAAGTACCTACGTCATAACGTACCTGTTAATCCGTTCTTGATAGCAATCGAAGGTCAGTGTTGAGCAAAGGGACTTAATATAGAACGAAGGTTTTATACCGCATTTAAAATTAATTCTGCAGTAAACAAACATTTTTAATATATCCTTTTAAATATTTTTACATTAAAATATTATTTAATATTATGTAGTTAGTATTGCATGCAAAGTCTTATGATATATGCTTATCTACTCTTTAAACAGAACATGTGAAACGGAAATTTAATGAAGGGGGGTCGTTTTGACCTTATAGCATTAAGAACACGTCAAATGGAATTTTGTGCTAGGCTTTTACTTGTCTGTGTCAAAACTATAGCGATTTTCTGTTTTATTGGTATTCTAAACGTAATTATTTTATCGGAAACATTGATAATTTAAGATGCTGCATACTTTTATAACACTCGAATGTCATATATAGCTGTCATATATATCTTATAAGAGAAGTCAAGCAAATTAAATTCGTCATTTAATCATTAAGAATGATGACGACAGAATGTTGTCATCTATTCAAAATGCGTAGTATATACAGTGATGACCTTCGCATTTTACAATAAATTACGATTGTTTTTGTCGAATATAAACTGGTTATATGTTCAGCTTTCTTGTACCCACTACTATAAACCCATATTAGGTGGTGGGAATTCTATACAGCTCTTAGGAAATCATCAAAAGAGAGCTCATTCCACAACTTGAATGTTCACGGAAAAATACATCTTTAAAACCCTACAGAGAAATACTTGCCGACGGCGAGCTATTTGATTGAAAAAAAACTATAGCACAGTAATGGTAAAAATATATATATATAAGTTAATCATCATTTAATTACGAATTGATGACATGTCTTTGTCAATGTGTCATCTTCGTTTAAAAGTGACTCATGCCAATTATTCTCCTTAGCTCCGAAGCTAAAGAGAACAAGCTCTAAGAATCAAAGATATTTAATTTTTATATTTACACTTTTATAGTAGTGTGTTCGAATATAATAAATTACCTATGGTAACATTTAATATTATTTGGTGTACTGCTAACAATTCAAAGAACAATGTCCGACTAAAAACATTTGCACACGAAGTGGATATTAGATGGATGTAAATCGAAGCAGACGTTTTTAAATTGTGACAGCAAGTGGTTGTGTAATATGAACAAAAACACAGAATTGTCTGGAGATGGTATTAGTCGATGTCCAGAGTATTGGTACGCTTCTGAGTTTGTGTTACTGCGCAAGTCGTAAAAATCTGGATCCTTTCCAGCAAACGAGCGGTCTGAACAAAATATAAACATGTTAGTAGAACAACTATAATTTAATCAACGATGGAGAGTTTTTCTCTGTTAAAAAAAAAAAACACTTCTTTTTTAAATAACAGACATCAACGATACAGAAAACTGTCTCATATCTTCTGTTTTTATAACAAAAGTTAAAGTTTAAGTGTAGATTGTATATGAACTGCAACCAATATATAAAGCCAAAGTTACTAAGTAAAATGTTACATTTTATGGAGAGTACAATTCTTGAAACATATTCGAACTTTTTCTTAAATTATAACATCTTTACAAGAATTATTATAAGTTTTCACATAATATTTGGCTTTATAATCAAAACAATAGATTTAAAATTTAAAATTTAGTACAATAGTAGTTTTGATAAATAAAACTATGGAAAGAAATAAAATTCATCCGAATCAAAATATGTTCAGTCCAAATAACAAATGCTATTCTAGTTAATAATTAATAATATAAGTTTTCTTACACTTTTTCATATTTTAGGCGGAAAGTAGAAGCATTTTAGCATATTACACGCTTCGCCTATATCATAGCGTTGCCCCCATTCAAACCCCAATTTGGCATAGCCACTCCTCCTAAATGCCAGCCCGATTCAATGCAAACTTCTTAATGTTAGTGTCAATAGTTTTTGTGTTTTTAAGTTAAACAATTAATAAAGTAAGTTTTATTAAACGTACGCAATTCCTTAAAAAGTTCGATTCTTCTACATGTGAATCCGTAATTATTATTATAACTGACAACAGTAATATAATATATCTATTATAAAAAAAATATGTTTAAGTTGTGGTAATATATAGAAAAAAAAAATGAAAACTTATATATTATGATTTACGTACTAATAATATGTATCTAAAAGAAAACGATAGTGAAAATTGGCAACAAAATCGTCAATGATTAACTATAGTATATTAAGTTATAAAAGCCAAACGGAATTTCATAAAGTTTATAGGAAGGAAAATAACTTTTAAAGTAAACACTGAAATATTCATTAATGTAGAGGAATGCGTAACGATACGCTATTCCGAAATTAAATCCGAAAATATATCACGTTAGTACTATTTCACTACATAAAGAATTTACATAGTATTTATACGAATATACGAAGCGTAGGAAGATTAGAGTAAAAGTAAAAAAGGAGACATACCAAATTCGAGGGCCGTGAGTAAAACGGCGATACTCAAAGCAGCAACTCCACTTCGGGCCATGTTAACGATTGTATGGGGTTGTTGGGAACGGGCGGACTCTCGCAATGGGTAAGCTAGACTGAGAGAACGATTCGCCCGCCGCCACGGCGACGCCGGCCAACGCATTTACACGCCGAATAGGGTGTAAACACTACAAAAGTCCCACGGACATACAAATAAATTCATTATCAAAACATATCGTCTACCATCATTATTAAATATCGCAATTATCTTTGAAAAATCAACTATAACAATAATATAAGATAATCCTGAGTACGGCATATTATAGTTATTTTTTCATATAATGAACATTTAAAGTAGAACAGTTTTAAAGATTTGAAAAATTAAAAAAAAAAAATTGTAAACTTTAGAAGAAACTGATGTATCTATATAAATAATGAAAATGGGTTTCTTTTGTTCGTCAATCACATGAAAACTAGTAAACTTATCGACACAGTAATGACCTCTCCACGCAGAATGATTTGTAGTTGGTTATAAGGTTTTTTTTTTATTTCATAGATCCTTAATTATTTCATTTTTAATAATTTTCATTACATATTAATTATGCTGTTGCTATACTAACGGCTGCTGTAGAAAGTCATTTGCGGTTGCGGTTACTCTCTAGGAATATTTCAGACAAATTTCAGGTCTAATATTATACTACGACCAGCAAGGCGTTTGAGGAGCAGTTAATGTATATACATATGTGTATATATGTGTGTGTGTAAAATGCTATGCATTGGATTTATACAATAACAAAAAATCCAAATACCTCACTATTAATATTTCAACCCTTGATACATAAAAAATAATCCATAATAAAATAAACTTTACAATGGAATAGATGAAGTAAAACAAGGATATTAATGATATTGTGATATTCTAACGAATGGTTTTAAAGTATATTTATTCATAATCAAGAAGTTTTATGAAGATAAAGATTTTTGAGAGTATTGCCTCTCGCTTTTAGGATAATATAATGAACAATTTTTAACTAAATGTCTTAAACTGAGTAATATATGGAGATATAAGGTGAATATATAAAACGATAAAAACAAATTAAGTATGAGTCAGAGTAGAGTTAGACTTGTCTTTGTCCATTCGGATTAAATTAGTTTCGTCAACCTTCAATTGAACGAGTTAATTTTTATATATTAAAAGTATACACTAAATTCTTTATTATTTTGAAATGTATACTGTACAATAAGCTTTTGAAATTATTGTTATTGTATACAACAAAACATTTTCCTCAGCAGATTCGAATATTCGAATGTCCTCCCGAAAAACTTGCGAATACACTATCCTACGTAATCAGACACACAATAGATTCTCAGTGTTCACAACTTTAAGTTTTTTTTTTTTTCCCCTAAAATATATGCGAAGAAATTTTTCATTTACTTCTCTTTTTGTGGCGAGAAATGTTACATTTACTTTTTACTTATTTCGCTTCTTTTAGAAGAAAGTATGCAAATTGATAAGATTTATTCAAAGACCTTGCTCATCTTGCATATTTCTTGTTGAATATATATGGCTTAAATACTATTAAAGTGGTAAAGTTATAGAAGTAATCTTGGGTAAAAAGCACAGTAGGTATGACCCCCCCCCCATATTATCAATAATGAACAGTTACAGACATATTGATGAAGAACAAATAAAGTTAAAAATGCTAATGAATAATTAGTTTCGTATACGGTAGTTGTAGTTAGATGTTTATTTTCGTGATAACAATATTAATCTCCTAATCAGGAACAACGATTATATAATTTTCTGTTTCCGGTGGACTTGACGCACTAGTAATTTCCGCTTTTATGAACTGTACCCGGGGTACTCCAATCTTAATCGTGTTATGTTTATGATTTGATTACCCATACGCTATGTAATATATTTATTAATATGTATATCAGATAAAATACACAAACCTGTTGTTTTTTTTGTTCTTTGCGTTTTAATGCGATACTGGTAATACATATATTTCGAAATAGGTCGATAAGACACCATGCAAAAATGAGGGCCCCGTAACCTGAATAACCTCGTCAGATTAAGCCTTCTATTCAATGGTATATCATAGACCTTGTGTTTAGTGCCGCATTGTATTGCAATGTTCGTTTGAAAGATTAATTTTTGTGATTGTCTCCATTGATGAAATGTGTTTTCATATCGATTGTAATGGAAGTTCTAAAATACTATATTTTACCTCAAAACAGAGTACAGCCAAACTCAAAATCAAAATTTTGTATTTCATATGTATGACGAAGCGAAGTAACGAGTAGGAAGTTCACCTGGTTGTAAGTGATACGTCCCCGTGGAGTCCTGGTTGTCTTGTCGCTACGCCGAATAAAAAAAAATTAAGATTTGTGTCGTTGCCGCGGTAATAGTTAAAACGGATGCATCTCGTTAAATAAAGTACCCGTAGTGATAAACGCATGTACATGTTTTAGAGGTCAATGACTCAAGTTACATTTCTTTGTTTTTCTTGATTAAATTTTTACCTTTACAATATGTATTTTCGCTTAAATATTCGGATTAATGCCAACAGCTTATAATTTAAACAAAATATATTTAAAAACTGGCATGTTAACAGAGTAATTATATTGACGTAAGATCAATCTGATGAGCGACTATGGGAGATGCTACCACTTATTAGAGTCAGGTAAAGTCAGGTTTATATATACTTCCACTCACTTAATTTTTCTGATTGTAATCAGAAAATTATGAAGATTTGCGGCTTCTTTCGCGCAATACCCTGGTGCCAGTTTGAACTACGCTTAAGAAAGTTCCAGGATGAACATTAGTCCTGTTTTTCATATCTGTCGTGTTGTTGCAAACTTAACTCAATTTTTATTCGGCGTCCTCCTCGGCAGTGGCGTAGTAGATGATGATAAGGGTATCTTTTAAACTCGCGAAAACAGTGGATAACCTTTTAGTCCTCTTTATCTACAATACCCAGGTGTCATCGATGTCTTATTATTAATACGTTACGTATAAGGTTGGAACTGCTTTGGTTAAAGTCTTATTTCTTTTTATGAAATAGATTTCTGATTAAATAGCACCAAGGAAAAAATCTTTAATGTAATGCAAGCCTAAATCGACTTGTATGTTAAGTAATCTAGATATTATACTATGTTTAATAGTAATTAGTTACGAATAAATACGGCTGTATGATTATTAACTCTCTTTGAAAAAAGGCATCAGATTTGTTTGTGTCGATTATTCACCGACAGCAGTGACATTTTACAGTGATTTATGATGATTTCCCATTCGTTTCC
The DNA here is from genome assembly GCA_029030555.1 of Ornithoptera alexandrae. Taxonomy (NCBI): domain Eukaryota; kingdom Metazoa; phylum Arthropoda; class Insecta; order Lepidoptera; family Papilionidae; genus Ornithoptera; species Ornithoptera alexandrae. Next base: position 834,571 of record JARDVY010000064.1, on the reverse strand, counting down.
ACGTTGCATTAAGAATGCAGATTAATAATTGCCGTTTTTGTTTGTTTACCAACATTATTTAATTCATAATATTTTACATTTAAATAAAACGAAGTGTTTTTATGTGAGTTTTGTTTGTTCTACGAATGACTATTTCTTCTGATACCCATTTCAATAAGCGTGAAAACTATCTTTTTTTTTATTAACAAAATCACTGTTATACCTGAAAGATGAGTGAAAAACGTAGGAATGTTATCGGACCAAGATTTAATAATTTAATAAATCTTATTTAAAAAAATAATGTTTGCATTAAATTAGTTGTTACATAACATAATCTGAGAGCCTACTCCCCAACAGGTTTCCGCCTTGTCGTGGCGGAGGGGCTTAGTAACCGTGGACCGACACACGGTAAAGCGAAGAGGAACCCACCCGAAGCGGCCGCTCCAGGTTCGAGCACCGGTTGGATAACTGAAGCTCAACAGAGCGGCCGGGGGCCGCAGAGGCGGTTTAAAGCTGCCCTTTACGGCTGGCTGCAGGGGCGGTTTCATACTGCTCCTTGCAGTCGAGGTGGAGTCGTGAAGGGAGTACCCTCTGCGACTAACTAGTGTAGCACCGACAATGGGGCGGCGGTGGGGCCGCGGGGGAAGAGGAGTGTCGGTATTGCGATGCGCCGTTCTCCCTATCCTCTGCGGCCGTTAACGGGTAGCGGCGGGCCTAACATCTCTCCTCCGCAGGGAGCCGGGAGAGATTTTCTCCCGTGGTTCCCATGTGCTCTGGGCGACGGGTTCCCCAGAGGTGGGGCTGCGAAAGTGGCCGGTGCCGGCAGGGTCGCGGTTGCGAGCGAAAGCGTTTCCATGACCCTGCTGTCAGGCGATGAGGCGGAACATCGAGTGTTCAACAAAAAAAAAATAAACTGAGAGCCTGCAATGAGATTTAGCACCTCGTTCTCAATAGAAAAGCAATGGTTTAAACTTGTGGGTTTACGTTTACGTCCAAATTAGGCATGAGTGTTTAAAGAGAAAATTGAATAAGTTGTTACTTAGTGTAATTACTACCGCAAATCACATCATCACCACCATCATTATTAACACCCGATAGGATCATACTCAAGCACTAAAAACATTACACAAAAAAGATAACTATGATCTGTCGCTGTAGTTACAAATCCTACATGAATAATGATATCTTTATTGTTTAATTTATTGCAATTTTTATTTAAACTATTAAATTTCAAACCGCTTATTCATTTTACTCATGTAACGGTTTTAACTTAACACTTTGATGTGACATAATCTATGTAGTTATGAGCACAAGAAGGCAGGTGGAACAAGTATTGCGAAACTAACCATGATTGTATAACCTAATTAAAAACATTCAAACGTTATACTAACATTCATTCTTAGACTCAAACGTAAACTCTGTGCCTTAGTTAACCGTTTGGTTTGCTGTGATCGTCTCTAGTTCGAATCCGGTGTCGTATGTTGTGAAGTTAGCTCATTTTCATCTCAATAATGTTTTGCTTGTAGTATGTAACAATCTTTTATATCGTACTATGACAATATCTAATAGTAGAGATCAGCTGCGTGCAATATCGTGTCCTACTGCGTTATAGTTATAATAATAAAAAGTTCCTTGTAGTGTTTAACTTTCTTTGTAATACAGAGAGTTATTTCCAACCAATTTTCCATAGTGCAGGATGTTGGTGTGTTTGTAACGACGTGGTAACTAGGTCGGCATCCTGTTGCCAGTTAATTAGATCCGCGTCGGTTCCGAGACTTTGTTTATATTGGATCAGTTTCGCACTTAATACTGTAATTTTATTGAAGTTGTAAGATCTTATGACACAATTTGGAAATAAATTGATACTGAATCTTAGTTTTCAATAGTTGACACCAATAATTATATACATTATATGCATGTAACGAAATGTATAAAATCATATAATAGAAGTCAAGTTCTCATTGTAAACAAACATTACACCAAAATATACTAATGACTAAAGAAATGTTGTGTTGGGGTTCAAGAATTACAGTGTATTCCATTATATTATTATAATATATAAACTAAACTTCACGTCGGGCCTGTTCATGCCTGAATGTTGACTGTTAACTCCGAAAATAGTCGGATCTCTTGCGCAAGGTGAAAAAGTTTCTCAGCGGATGTGATGCTGGTCGATGAAAAAACATCGATGTCCAGATAATGGTTTGTGTTGTAATCGATTGAAGTTTATTGCTGTTAAACCTATCGGCACAGAAACCGATCGACAAAGAATATATGAAGTTTTACCAGATGCAAGAGTAAGTAAGATTGCAATTAAAACAGAAAATTTAACCAATGGAGTTGAAAATCTAAGATCAAACGAATAGTTCTTAAATTAGCGACCTACATTCGAAGATATTCGGTGCTGTTATCTTTCCTGATTTAAATATCTTCCTTGAACTTCTTGTGATCTCTAAACACAATCCTATCTTTGAATGCTAAGCTTTTTATATGTCAGTAAAACTTTTTATTTAATATAATTACAGATATAAGTTGTACTTTACACCACATTAACAGTTTGTAATAAAATTTTAGCTTCGAGTATTTTCATTAATTGAAGTCTTTGTTTAACGATCTTTATTACAGAAATACAGACTCTCATATATATTAAGACCAGTCGAAACTAACACTTGTGACATTAATTAAGAGGACAAAGACTAAAATAGTTTAACGAGTAATTATCTCATTTATCATACGACTGCTAGCTTTATACGCCTGTAGACGGTGAGGTATATCTAAATTTCGTAATTTTCTGCCTATTGTTACAGTATCAATATACAAGGAACGCACCTCAGCGTGCGAATTTCTATAATTATAGTTTAGGAACTAGTTTGGCAAATAGTGCTCCTAAGACGCGAATTCCATTAATCTCAGAATTAGAGCCGTAAAGCCAGAAACAGCTGCACAAAGACGTCACCTGATGATAAGTGATTCTTATAACAACGTGGCGCTAGTTAGGATGATTATCCGGTAAACATTGCGACTTTTTGCCCATTGCCCATAACAATAAGTCATTGCCAGTCAGACACTATACACTTTATTCATGTGTTAAATAAAAATTACATATACCCTATAACTTCGAATTTAAATGTCTTCCTATAAAACTACTTATGTAATAGTTACTACACATAATTACAAAAATATTGGCGCGCTTTACATTTTCAACACCTATAAAACTTTCTGGAATTAGTTTCATGCCAAAAGTATGTTATATCTGTGGACTGAACGAATATAATAGCTATCCAAATTGCATTGTTTAAAAAAACAGGTCACTTAAGAAAAGTCTCATTGGCAATATTTAAAAGCAATAATAAAGATATATTATATCTTTACTTAACCTTTTAACTTAGAAATATTTTTTAAAGTGCCTCTGCGACTAGCAGTCACAATATTAAGGTAAGCTGTTAATTAAATATCATTTTTAAATTAAAATTTACGTTACCGTTGTATTGTAATTAAAGAAGACCAGCAACCGGAAGAGGTCCACAAATGCAAGTGTTTCTAATAGCATACAGTATTACAACTGGAATTTGTGTAATTATGAGAAAACACTTGTCAATATTTCTTTGGTATCAACTTAATCCTGAAATGGCGATTATGACCACGGTTAACATTTGTATACAAATCATAAAGTAATTAATGATGAATAACTTAACTATGGTAAGATTTTACCTTTGGCCGTCCACAGTTAGACGACTGCATAACTGTGGACGGTCAAATGCTTGAGAGAGTAGTAGTTCTATTTGAATGCGCAAATATAAATATTTGGGTACGTGGCTTGAAGAAGCTTGGGATAGCGAACGGGTAGTCAAGCCGCGTATCGAAATAGCGCGTAACACATTTAAAAACATGTGCAAAATTCTTTGTTGTCGCAATCTTACATTTTTTTTATGGATGTGAGGCTTGGACTGTAGAAGACCTCAAGAAACGTATTGAGGCGTTCGAAATGTGGGCATACAGGCGCATGTCGTCGCTAAGCTGGACGCAGAAAGTATCGAACGAGGAGGTCCTCCGACGGGTAAATCAAAACCTAAACTTTTGCAGACCGTCATAACGAGGAAAGTATCATACCTCGGCCACGTGCTAAGGCACGATAGTTACGAACTGCTTCAACTTGTCTTGATGGGCAAAGTGGCGGCTAAAACGAGTTTGGTCGTTGGAGGAAATTGTGGCTCCGTAATATCAGGGAGTGGACCGGACCGCCCAACTATTCCACCGCGCAAGAGGTCTAAATTTGGTGAACTGACCACCAACCTTCGCTACTCGGAGAGGCACCTTAAGAAGAAGGAGAAGCAAGATTTAACAGTTAAATGTCAGGTTCTTTTTACGTAATGTTATTGAAAACTTGTTACAAATGTAGTAACTCATAAATTTTAATGATTTAATGTAATCCTGCAATAATAAATAAAATTGTCTCTTAGTTATAACCATTAGTTAAATATTTGTGAAATCTAAAAATCTAGTGCTTGTAACCAAGTATATAACTTAATTTTCTATGTAACTAATGAATTATTTTTTTTAATACAATTACATTTCATAATTCCCATTTGAGCAAGAATTATTTGCTATAGGCTACTAGATGGATTGTTGTTCAGCATAATAATAAGAAATTATTAAATGTAGTCATTCTTCACAACAACGAATCACTCAAGTAGTTGCTACAAATTTTTTAAAACTGTTAAATTATATCCCTCCCATATTTTTGTTCTTGTTAATAGCTTTTGCTTAGTATTATAGCTGAAGTTATTTATAGGTGCGAAATTATTCTCTTCTATTTAGCGATAGTTAAAGTACTACTAGTAGTACCAGTCGCGGGACCCCACTGGATGCGAGCAATGCGGGATAGATCGATGAGATCTGTGGGGGAGGCCTATGTCCAGCAGTGGTCGTCTAGCGACTGATATACTGGTACTAGTATCACTTTTTCAAAGTACTATGGAACTAACTTTATCGGGCACTCGTTTCATCTGAAATAGCCATAACAGAATTATAATGAAAGCCAAAGTACTTTGGGCGAGCACGCTTCACCATCCACGATCTTATTGTAACTTGAAAACCATGAAATTAAAGGCAAGTTTTAGCCCATTGTAATCAAAAACATACATACATATATACATACACAAATACATCACGCCACATTCCCAGTAGGGTAGGCGGAGACCACCTCCCTCCACTTGCTACGATCCTGGCACACCTCTTTCGCTTCTTCCACTTTAATGAGCGTCTTCATGCATGCTCGTCGGTTGCGAGTACTCTTGACCCGGGCTTTCTTTAGGACATCTTCTATTTGATCATAATATGTCCGCCTAGGTCGACGTGCACCGATTCTTCCAATCATTCTTACCTTGTATACCTCTTTCGTTAATTTTGTTCATCCATTCTTTCCACATGGCCGAACCATCTAAGCATGCATTTCTCTGTCTTTGTCACTACATCTTCAATCACGCCGCACCGCTCCCTTATCACACTGTTCCTCACTTTGTCTATTAGCTTCGCTCCAGTTATACTTCTCAGGCTTCTCATCGCTACAGCATTAATCCTTCTTTCATGTTTCTTCTACCATACCCAACATTCACTACCATACATCAGTGTGGGGATCAGCACGCCTCTATGCACATAATTAAAAAAAAATAATATAATAAAATCTAAAGGTAATAAGAAAAAACAACTATAATTCTAACTGTGTGCTAATATTTCTCTTGTTATTAAAAGTATTAAATGTAGTGCAAATAATGTACGATGTATGTTATTTAAAGTAACGACTGGAATTTTCTAGAAGGTTATGTACGTTGGTACATCGCATGCTTTATATTTACTCTTATCGCGTGAAAAGGCGAATGTATCCGGTCGGGAATTGCGCATGGCTAGGTGAACGTTACGGGAGGTATATGGGCTTCCTATATCATCATGTTTTATCAATTGATCGCTTAGTATGGTCAGTATAACTTTTGCACAGGTCGGATATTCAATTTTGCACCACATAATAAGGTAACGATTTTAAACTTCAACAATTCTTACAATTTTTTTTCTTTATTAATTTTTGTTTACGTATATTATAGTTGTTATTTAAAAAACGATAATTAAGAAAAATGTACATATAAAAACAATAAATATGTTTAATGTGCTTTAAAAATAATTACATACAAGTACAAAACAAATAAAGTAAACGGTTTCCTATTGGTGGGTTTGTTGCCGGAGACCATTTAGGTAAGTACCACCGTAGCGCCTATTTCTACCGCCAAATAGAAGTGTGCAAACATTACTGTGTATCAGTTTGATAGGTGCTGTAACTAGTATAATTACTGGGCTAATGAGCCTCGACATCTTATATCTTAAAGCGACGAGCACAACAAGGTGCCGTGTATCATTCAAACGTCACGTTATGAGCAAGCATATCACTTACCTTCGGGTGAACGTCCCTCTCGTCTCTTCGCTTCGTTGAACAAAAAAAAATATACAAGATGATAAATTAAAGCAAAGGGTATGTTTTGAATTTTAAGTGCCTTTGAGAATTTCATTTGAGTTTTAGTTATATCGCCTACATTCAAAATACTCATGACCGTTACCTTCTGAGACCACATTCAAAGAGAATCTGTTTTAACGTAATAAAATTTAAAAGAGCAACTCGTTTTTGCCTTGTATTATAAACTATTTTTATCCGTTCGTTATAAATAACTAACATATTTTTATGGGTCAGCTAAATTGAGCGACTCTACTAATGAACTGGCCTATACTTTGTAAGGAAAAGTAATCGTTGCTTTGTCGGCACAATGTTGCCTTCCCCCTTTCCCCCATTTCTCCCTCCCCTCTTCCATTTATAAAGCTTAGACAACTTTGCCCTTTACCCACATTACCTTGTTCCGGGTTATTTGAGTTATAACAAGTTTCACGTAATCACCTCGCATAATACATATGTATGTAATAACTCGCAGATATTCTCCGGCCTTAGTGACGTTGTACTCTTGTATAGGTTATATTACGTTTTATCTTTAATACAACAGCTTTCATCAAAGAAGTGAACAGGTCTTTGATGGAAACGGATAAGTATAGTCTCCGAATAAACGATTTACGAATTTATTAATACTACTCAATGTTTCAAATTCTGTAAAAAGTTTATTCTGCATGAGAACCTTTTATACGAACTGTAAAAATCTACGCACATTTTTAACATTTCTAAAGGATAAATAAAAAATAGTTAAAACTAATCAAACTTAAAGGAACGTCGGTTACTGGTGCCGGAGACGGTCTAGATAGGTACCACCACAGCTCTTATTTCTGCCACCAAACAGTAGTCTGCAAACATTACTGTGTTCCGGTTTGAAGGTGTGTAGTGTAATTACTGGGGTAGCGTGACCCAACATTTACGTCTCAAGCGACGAGCGCAATGTGGTGCAGTGTATATCATTCTAACTAGCGCCACTTTGTTATAGGCAGGCGTATCATTTACCATCCGGTGTACGTCCCGCGCATCTCGTCTCTGCGTAGAATAAAAAAAAATCATCCCTATTGTCTGAATCGATAATTTCTTCGTACGGTTGAGCGAATGCATTAGAAATGGTGTTCAACGGTTCAACAATGATCGTGAGTAGTGACTTGAATGCCATGCATCACTATAAGGTTTGGGCAAAGGCCAAATTCACCTGTCTGATGTGCACGATTTTATTTCAAGAATGGGATACTAATGCTCTCTTATTTATTGCTTAAAAATGTTTTCAACAAATGTTCGTCTTCCCTAATGCAACTAGTTGCTTTATATATCATATAATCAAGTAAAGCTTTTGAATGCTGATCTATCTCTCTCTCTCTCTCTCTCTTAACAATAGTATCATTATTAATAGCCACTAGCAGTAACATTAACAGCCAGATAACGCCCACTGCTGAAAGTAGGCATCCCTTAAGGATCTCCACTCCATCGGTCCTGCGTTGCTCGCATCCATCAGCTACCCGCGACCTTTATCAGATCGTAGGATCAATGATCACCACGGCCATCGGTCCCACACTTGGTGCAGTCTTTTCTAAGAGTTCACTGAGGAGTATTGGGCTTCACCCCACACGCTGGCCCAATGCGGGTTGGTGGGTTGTCAGAGCCTCGTCTGTTGCTCAGCAGGGTACACCACGTGTAGGTGACATTGACTTGGGTTTCGTAAGATTTTGAGCGAAACCCCTTACACCCCATTTATATTACTTATATAGCATTTATGATACTTATAAAAAAAAAATTGAATGATCAGGGACCATCTTTGTAGGTTCCACCGCAGCTTCTACCACTGTCGCCAAACAGTACTATGGTAACACTGTTATGTTCCGGTTAGAAGGGTAACTTTCCTGTTCATCTCGTCGCTTCGCAGAATAAAAAATAATTGGATAGTTTTTTTAAAAAAATTATATCGTGAAAAACTAATCCGTGAAGGTGACAACATCGGACCGTCCTTGTGATTTCCATCAAATGTTACCAGTAAAAAAGAAAGCCAATGCTGTCTTTATAGGTCAAAGGTGTTGTTAATAAAATGCTTTGGCGTGACCTCGTTTTTATGGTGCTGTGTGGTTTTAATTACCAAAGTACCAATAAACTGGAGTAAGTACTTGAAAGGAATGTTACAGCTTTTATAAATGAATCCCATTCTGTTAACCATCATGCTCTTTATGTGGAATTGACATGGAGTATAGCTTATTTTGAATAAATATAATTTTTCCTCTAATTCATCATAAGAGCGGTCGGAACTTAGTGGATGTGAGAAGCTGAGGATCGTATCTGGTGGAAGACATTGGGGAAGCTGAAAGAAAGGTGATGACGGTGATGATTCTTCTAATGTCAACAAAAGATGATAAATGAAATAATTTCAATGGATCAAATTTCTAGTATCGATCTTAAAGATGTGCGTTTTCTTTGTTATTCTTGTATTAGTACATTTGTTTAAGTTATCTTATATATTTATGTTTATCCTTTTATGTTCAAGCGTGTGTAATCAAATGTCCTTATAATAAATCAAGTAAATGTAAACGAGGAAAACAACGGTGTCTCAGAACTAACACCGAAGTGCTTTTGTGTGAATTTGGAAGATTTAGCTGGCGATAAAACTATAAATAACTTCATAGCTGTATCGTTGCGCTGTAGGGCGAGGCCGTTTAAGTAAATACATATGTCTGGTGTATTTCGAAGACTATGCGGGTTAATAGACTTTCCGAAGGGTATTTTTTAACTTAGTAATATCAATGTGAAGGTAAACTTTACTGGTGGTACGTCTCTGTTGTCGAAGACCGTCTAGCTAGATGCTACCGCAGAGCCTTTTTTTCTCTTTTTTTGTTTTACGTGGGGGAAGTGCTTTCGCATAACTCCCCTTTCGGGGGCAAAGACAGGTTATGTCGGACTTGCACCGACTAAAACATCTACGATGTTCCACCTCGTCGATTTATGGCAGGATCAGGGAACACTCTCTCACACGTCCGCGACCCCGTCAGCGCCGGCTGCATCATGGGGCTGCCACTTCGGGAGGGAAGGACCCCCACCTTCCACATTTGTAAAGGCACGCCGGAACAGCGCGCCCTCCTCTCAGCCTCTTATAGTCACCTAGGCAACGGATCCCCCCGAATCCACTCCCAAACTCGCCCGATTCCCTTCGGCGGAATTGCTCTTGGGTTCCGTTGCCAACCGTTATACGGCCGCGGAGGATAGGGAGAGCGGCGGAACGCAATACCGACATTCCTCTCCCTCCGCGACTCGGCCTCGATTACAAAGGGCAGTATAAACCTGCCCCTGCAGCCCACCGGCACACATCCGAGGTGAGCTCACGGAGCTCACCTGGAACGGCTATTTCGGCCCGGCCCTACCTCTCTGGCCAGCCGGGTAGGTTCCTCTTAGCTTCACCGTGGGTGATCAAGCCTCGGCTACTGAGCCCCACCGCCACAACAAGGCGGTAACCAATTCGAAGGGCCGCAGAGCCTACTGCAGCCAACTAACAGCACTGACTAAACATTACTGTGTGCCGGTTTGAAGTGCGCTGTAGCTAGTAATTACTGGAGTAAAGTATATATCATCCTAACTAGCGTCGCGTTGTTAGGGGCAGGCGTATCACTTACCTCTCGTCGATTAATTGAATAAAAAAAGTTACTTTTTAGTTTATTGCCGAAGTCCTGTCATTATTTAAGTGTAGGATATTTGGCGCCGGCCTATTTCAGTAGACCGATAGCAACGTACCTCACCCCACAGTGACCTTGTTTTTTTTTTTTACTTCCATAAATACTGTAAATGTGAGATTCGTATCTATTCATTGAATAGCGTTAAAATATATCAGTAGTGCCTCTACTACCAATATTTCGAAAAAAATTACAAGATTTTTTTTTTCTTTTTAACGTATACTATATCACACTTAAATATAGTTTATTTGTAACCTAAATATTATCTGTAACAAAAGATGTGGAAAAAAACGTGATTTTGTTTTCTAATCACATTGTGGGCAAGATATATCCTAGCATACTTAAAGTTCAGAAGGACAAGGAACCCACAAAGATAACGTTTATATGGTTTTTTCTCGTGGTCTCTCTCGGCGTAGATCGTCTAGATAAGTAAGTCGTTAATTTAATAAAAAAAAATTACAAAAAAGTACATTCAGAAAGCGCTGTTCGATATCTACTGAGTTTACGCTCTTAATGAAGGAAAATATCTTTAGGAAACTGACATGTTCTAAGAATAACATGACCAGCTTGGCAGATAAATAGCCTTGAATCTTTCCTTTTGAGAAAAGGCTCCGATTTCCATTAGTTAGGACATTAATTAATGATATATAAATCTTTTTAAACACAAACAATGATTTAAATAAAATGTTCATTGCTTAATTTATTTATCATCATCAAACACCGATTGTCATTATGGTATTGCAGAACAACTCACGGGATCCGAGCCAAACTCACCTGCTCGTGGTGCACCCTGCTAATCAACAAACGAGGCTCTGGCTCCCGCCAACCTGTATTGGGCCAGCGTGGTGGGAAATGGCCCAAATCCCACCATATAAACACCAATTTGCTGTCGTACCTAGTGCCCAGCGGTAGCGGAGGCCGTGCTGACTGCAGCGCAGCACCGATCGATGTGGAGATTTTTGGGGAGGCCTATGTCGAGCAGTGGACGTGCTGATGATGATGACAGCATATATAAGGATATTTTTTGACATTGTTGACAATACAAATACATAACTTTAAACTGAAATTGATGTGATTATATTTCTAGAGGACTCAGAAAATGACGTATCTCCGAGTGAGTGGTCTGAAGATATATAATTATTAAGAATAAGAGTTAAACATATTGAAAAAGAAACTACTTAGACTACAATGATATTTTGACATAGATATAATATAAAAAAAATTACAAAATTACTTAAATATATTTTATTTCCTGTCCATAATATTGCACCGACAATATTGAATAATAAGTTGATACATCTCATATATATCGGAAACTTATATTTTCAATATATCAATGTTAATAATACATATGTAGATATAATATATCTATGTATTATTGTTATATATATAGTTTTTGCCAATTATTAAGTTACCACCGACCATAACATCTAACTTCACCGCTGATTGGTTTGTAAAGAATGTCAACCGGCATTAAGCCTGCCTTTTATATACCTCGCTGTAATATTTTACAAGAAAGAGAAAAAAAAAATTGAGAATTTTTTTCATGATTCAATCAAAAGTAGTTACAGGGGTCATAATAAACAACGATATCAAAAATAACAAAGAACTAAGAAAATGTTTCAGTACATAAATCTGTAAAGACCATAAAATAGGACGCTAAAGACTTCTTGACGATAGTTATTAGTTATTACGAAGTTATTAGACATATATATTATATGACTTTTTATATGAAGTTTTATAATATTTCTCTTATATGTTGTATAACGGAATACTTAAACATTCATAGTAACAGTAGTTAGGTGATTAAACAGGAATTTTAAATATTAAATTTTGTTGCAAAAACTGCTGTTAAAAGTTTAATACTATCCGTTTGTCTGAAACGTATCTCTATCCTAAACTTGAGATGATTATTTGATTGATATTTAATCAACGGAATAGATTTTTTATGTACTTGATGTTAAGTTATATGGGCCGTACATGATCAAGCGTTTGCCTATAACACTCACGCTTTTATATGTATTACGGTCAGAACACATCAATGCTATTGTATTATATTATAGCGGCAGATTGATCATTGGAAATAAATAAAGAGCTAATAATGTTCACAAGTCTGTTTCGTGTACTATAAACCAAGAACATTCTAGTTAGAGTCCTTGTTCAGACAAACAATAATTAAAATTTATGTAGTTCCTTTGTAGCTTCGATAGACATGTTAAATTTAAGACACTCTTTTCTGTGCGCCAGAGGTTAACAGAACGAACCGAGCACTAAAATTTTATGGATTAGTTTATTGTAATTGGAGAGAAAATTATTTATGTAGTGAAGCGAAAGAACATTTCTCCGTGTAACTCCCGTCAGCAGTAACGAGCAACAAAGTTGACGTCACCTCGCTCCAACGAAATGGGTCAACGATACTGTTAATAAAATCCCCTTACTTTCGACCTTGCTTCTTACGTCCCGACGATGTGGTGCTTAAATGTAATGACGTCATATATTATGTTGATTCGCGTGGCGATTTTGTACAGTGGTCACAAAACACCTCGCGCTTTTATAATTATTTATTAAATGACATATAATTATAGTTTTAATGCAGTCTGATCCGTAATGTACAAAAAATTTATAAAAAAAGTCTCTCACTTTGTATATTAACAAATTCTTTTACAACACTTAAGATAAACAGGAAATATTTGAATGTACGAGTTCTGCTTCGATTTAAATTTTTAATTATTTAATTTTATGAAAGAAAATATATAAAAATAATCTTTATTGATATCTTGAAGAATGACTGAAAACAACTGAATGGCATGAAAACAAATGAAAATTTCTTAAAGTCACGGTTACGGATATGGATACTAAACTTATAAAGTTTAGTATCGCTGTAATGATATATTTTGATGATAAAGCAAGGTTGTATTTAATTTTAGTTCTTTAATAATCATCTGATATACAAATATTACAAATGTATGAGCTTTGAATACTTAAATACAAAACAGTTATTATTCATTGATATAGTAATGCAGACTATCCAGTGTCTACATATATTATATTATTTGCAAATAATAAATTCAAAAGCATTAAAATAATCCAAAAATGTTATATTGAAAACTGTCATAATTTACTAACATTCGTTTTAATGAAGCACTCACAAATAATTACAAAACTTTCATGACGTGTTCTAGTCATGAAAATATTTTTTATTTATTATGCCATCTATACTAAGATTCTTGTACTTTTATAATAACTGTTTGTATCCAGACAGTTTTTAAAATATTCTTTAGTTACAAGAGATGACTCTTTACTAAATGTTTTATTAACATTTATTTGTTAAATAATATTTTAAGGCCGCACAATCGACATATTATTAATCTTTACTTAGATTTACTAATTAGAAAGTGAACACTATAGAGTACTATTTTGTTAAGTCGCTAAAGTATTGTAAATTTCTAGTAATAAAGGCTATTTCAACCTCTACCTCACCGTCTCGGTCTTGGTCTTTTTTCGGTTTTTTCTCTTACTCTTTCTGTTTCTCTTTCTCTCACTCTCACTCTCGCTCTCATTCTTATTCTCATTCTCATTCTCACTCTCACTCTCACTTTCACTCACTCTCACTCTCACTCTCACTCTCATTCTCATTTTCACTCTCACTCTCACTCACTCTCACTCTCACTCACTCTCACTTTCATTCTCATTCTCACTCTCACTCTCACTCACTCACACTCACACTCTCACTCTTGATCTCGGTCTCTATCTTTATCTTTATAAACATGGAAATTGTGTACTACAGGCGGGATCTACTTTTCTACCAGCCCTCAGTGAGAAAGTAAAGAGATATCGATTGGTCGGCAAAAAAGAACACAAGAAAACCATTATTAAATATGTATTTATAGAGAAAAATATTCTTTTACGCCCTTTTAGTGAAGTTGGAGGAATAGTATAACACATATCTTTAAATACATAATATATCTGTAAATAATTCGACCCTACGATGATAAATACTTAATAATAAAAATAGTTTCAGCTAAAAATATTATCAAATGTAATGTTATTGTTACTATCTTTACTCGTGCTATTTTTCCTGTTATCACAGAGCTACTCATGAGCCCTCAAATAAAAAAAAAATGAACAAAATCTTTAAAGTCATACCTATAAACAAATGATAATTTGAATAAATGCGCGTTAAATTGACAACTTGTTAATAAAAAGTTTAAATATGTTTTTTTTATTATTGAAATTTGCTGTAAGCAACGAGTTTAATTGCAACAGCAAATAACGGAAATATGACATTTTGTTTAAAGGTTTTTCTCATTAACTTACAAGACAAATTACAATTATATTACATTTTAATGAATAAATGAAAAAAAACTTTAATTCGTGTTAATTAAAGCAACCTTGTTATAAATCAAAATTCGGCTTTATTTTTACTGGTTATAAAATAATGATAAATGTATAATAGCCGAGTTACAAATTGTTCTATTTGACCGGGTATTTTATTTATTCAATTAGGCGAAGAGAGCGCCCGATGATACAACTATCCATTAAAACGTGGCGCTAGTTAGGATGGTATACACAGTACCACATTGCGCTCGTCGCCTTGAGACCTAAGTTAAATCTTGTTTCCCCAGTAATTAAGCTATAACTCCCTTCAATCTGGAACATAGTAATGTTAGCACACTAACGTTTGGCGACAGTAATAAGCGCTGCGGTGGTACCTACCTAGACGGTCTCCGGCAACAGAGACCTACCACCAGTAAATCAATTTTAAGTATTTAATATTGTCTTTTTACTCTACTCTTATAATTCTTGTTTGTACTACTCCAGCAATTATGATTATTGATATTGCATGTTACTGTTCAATTCGCTTGAGGTCGCTAATAATTTCTTTGTCATTTGTATTTTAAAAGTGATCAAGCGCATTAGAACTTGGAAATGAGTCGTGGTGGTAAGCGAAGCGGAATGATATTTCCTACGCAGGCAAACACGTCGTCATGTTCGAAGCGAGGTCGCAGGCCGGCTGATTGATCATTTCACCCGCTTCCTGCTCTTACGAGGCCGCCCGCCATTGTTGTTTTGAGAAAATACGAAAGCTCTGAATGTAAAGACCCCGACGTTGTCCGATCAAAACGAAAACTTGCTGTTCATACATTGATATAGAAATATGACAGAATAATCTTATAACACATATATATCACGTAAACATGTCATTTATTAAATGGTCCGTTTTTTCGGTAGGAAAAACCTGTAAATGATAAATAAGCTCATTAAATTAGTAAAGCACTAAAAAAGCCTCGGAGAAGATACATTGAAATTACATGGTGGTAAGTCTCTGATGCCGGACCCGTCTAGGCATGTATCATCGTAGCGCTTATTTTTGCTGTGAAACAGTGGTGTGCAAACACTACTGTGTTCCAGATTAATGGTAGGTTTTTTTTTTAATGACGTATCTAACAAAATGCTATCCGGTCGCACACCCCGGAACCAAAAGGGCCGGTAACGGGGTACTGTCGGACTCCAACCGACTAAAAAGGTTCCCTACGTGACGACGCGTCGGAATACGAGATGCGCCGCCAGATACACCCCGGGAACCCTCTCCAAGGGGGGCGCCGGCCCGACGGCCCGTGTCGGTCGCGACGCCAGGTTCCTTGATCGATGGTAGGTAGTAAAATTCTTGAGGAAACGAGACATAACATCTTAGGGCTTAGATGACGAGCGTAATGTGGTGCAGTATATATTATCCTTATCAACGCCACGGTTTTATGAGTGGGCGTAGCACTTGACATCAGGTGAACGTCCCGCTCGTCCGGTCGCTTAGTTGTATTAAAAAAAGTGCAAATCAAGTTTGAGCTTTAGTAGTAATCATTACTGGACATAAATTCAAAAAGGTCCATCACAATACTGAATAGTGAATGGTCTGTCTTTAGGAATGATTAACTAATATGGTAATTATTTACCCAACATTGGCTTAGCATAGTCGACCGAGAGTTCACGTTTACACGTACACGATTTGCAAAAAGTTCTTTTTTTATACAATTAAGCGACAAGACGAGCGGGATATTCTTCTGATGGTAAATGATACGCCCGTCCATAACGACGTGGCGCTAGTTAGGATGATGTACACTGCACTACACTGCGCTCGTCGGCCTAATACATAAAATGTTTAATCCCGTTATTCCATTAATTTCACTAGCGAAAACAAAGTAATTGTTTGTATACTACTGTTTGGCGGTATCCGGTGACCCACGTAGATGGTCTTCGGCTGCAGAGGCCTACCACCAGTATAATTACACCTGTTTTATAATTTGTGCTTTTAAGATAAAATTGTAAATGGTAAATTGAACTCCACAGAATTTATTAACAAAGTATCCTATGTCATTCTTAGGCCAAATTTAAGAAGCGAAAACTATAATCTTTTTAAAACTAATTTCTCTAAAATTATCACAGTAGTAAATGCTCCAATAAATATAATTTCAAAACAATACAATACAATATTTAAATTGGTTAATATCCACATATAAAATGACTCGTTTCAAGTGTACAAGAATAAGATCAAAAAACACTTGCTCTAATATAACTTCATCTATGTAATCATCTCATGCGTTATCGTTTAAGCCGATTTATTAATTGTTTTTAAATAATTTTAACGGATTTATTTAATTGTACTGTAAACAGGATGAGTTAGCCTTTTAAATATGATTTGTACTAAAGCTATTTTATTATAATTATATTTTCATTATATTTTAATGTACGTATCATGTTGGCTCCCTATCAAATAAATAAATACTACTCAATGAAACGTATAATAAAATTAATAGAAACTTGTTATTTATAAGCGAACTTATAAGTTTATACTTTATAATAAAGTATAAACTTATAAGTTCAAAGTTTATATTTTTATTGTTTTTTTTTTCATGAATTTGAAACTAATATACACAAAAATCTTATAGTATACTGTTTTTAAATCTAACGTTATAAAACAGCAATTGTAGTTGAATTAATTAACTTAAGTTAGTTCAGTTTACAAAGTCACAGTTAAGGAATCTTAGTCATTTAACATTAGTCTTGGAATTTCTGCATGAGTTTCCTCCATACTGCGGTTTCAAAGAACTTATATAAAAATTGCTGAATAATTTACAAATGATTAATTTTGGCTGAAAATCTTATGACGTCATGTTTTATTCAGCAACAATATGTTTGTTATACATCCAAACTATTCCCTTGGATTTACTCTCAAATAACTATATATACTTTTATTGTTTTAAAAGTTTAAAAACGATCCGTTAAACTTTTAAACATCACAGTTAGAAATGAGGAGATTGGTTTAATATTCAGGTCTATATAGATTTATATGTGACTAATAAGTAAATTAAAAAAAAAATGTTTTATCTATTTGCTTTTGGAATGATGAAACTCTCTCATGTTTCACTCCTAACCTAACCACTACAGTTCTGATAAAATTATTTGGCTTAGATGGAACAGTATTCTACTATTGACAAGATAGTCAAAGATGCGATTAAATTTAAGTTTAATTAATAGTATTTTAATTACTTATATTTCACTGGTGGTAGGTCTCTGTTGCCGGAGACTGTCTAGGTACCACCGCAGCGCTTAATTCTGCCGCCAAACAGTAGTGTGCAAACATTACTGTATTTCGATTTGATTATAGCTGTAACTAGTGTAATTACTGGGGTAACGAGATTTAACATCTTATATCACAGGCGACGAGCGCAATGTTGTGCAGTGCAGATACGTATCGGCGTATCATTTACCATCAGTTAAACGTCGCGCTCGTCTCGTCGCTTACTTAGATAAAAAAATACTTATACATGGATTAAATAAATGAATTATTATACGGATTAAATACGTCAAAATGATCGAAGATGAATATATAAATGACAGTGAGTAAAGATTTTAGATAGCGTGGTATAAATGGTAGCGTAGGAAAGTTCACGGTTGCTGACAGAATGTGTCTCGTCGGCATTCGGTGACCTTTTGCCGAGACGTCGGCATTTCGACACAGAAACGGTCGTCTCTTCTGAGCCGCGGTCGTAACGTTAGTTTAACTTGAATTAACTAGAAAGGACAAAACAGTACAATAGTATCTATAGTTAAGACGATATCTTCATATACAAATTGTTGAGATATGAAGACAGGTGAGAAATAACCGTTTTTCATTGCTTAGTTCTAAGACGTAAAAAATTTTAAAAGATGTTCTCATATCGATAGTTGTTAAGATATACTCTGATAAAAAAGGAGTCAAAACAGATCGCAAATATAGCGGAAGAAATTAGAATTTTTTTGTTTCAGGAATACGTCCGTAGTGTAATAGTACAACTGGTATAATTAGGCGACATAACTCATATAAATGGAATTTTTTTATACAATAATAAAAGGTTAAACCAGTCTAAATAAAGGTTAAAGATGATATTACCTATATGCCTTTTTTACTCTATGAAGCGACGAGACATTCACCTGATGATAAGCGATACTCCTATCCATAACAATGTGGCGCTAGATAGGATATACACATTGAACACACTGTGCTCGTCTCCTTGAGACATAAAATATTAAATCTCTTTATATCAATAATTTCTCTAACTACAGCGCCTTTTAAACCGGGACACAGTACAGTTTGCATGCCACTGTTAGGCGGTAGAAATAAGAGCTACGTTAGTACCTATCTAGACATTTTCCGGCAAGAGAGACCTACCACCAGTGAAGCCCGGTACAGCATAAAGTAGATTGAGCATAAAAGAGATCGCAACATTTATTTGTTATTATATGTATTAAGACCTATTTAAAATAAAGAAAGATGTTATTTATTTATTAATTTGAGGGTGTATAATACATAATTATGTTAAGTAAAATCATTTTATGGTATAAGATAAAGTTAAATCACTTTACATAGTTCGTATCATATAATTTTCTGTTGTACGTGTGAGCAACAATGACTCAACGCGTACGCACTTGTTCTTTTAAATGACTCCTAAACAAAATAATTATTTAAATTATAATACAGTATAGTTACAAATAGGAAGTAATAATGTGTCACAATGAAGTAAATGTTTTACTATATAAAAAAATTTCATTTTTTTTTTACAAATTGTTGTCTACTTTAATACCACGAGAAAATCTGCGGTCAAATAGAATTCTACTCGTACAAATATTAACATTGCATTTAGTAACATTACTGTGCATCGATAATATTTTACCCGACGGTTATCTATATTTTAGCGCCTGTATAGAAACATTTAGCCAAGTTCTCTATGCCTAAAAAGATATAAATCAATTTGACTAAAGGTAAGCTTCCTTGTCTGTCTACGAGTAGCAGCGTTTACACATCTGACCTTTCAGGAATCAAAAAACAGTTTCCTAATCCTTCATAAAATACAGGTGATTGAATTATGGTAGTATTTTTCGATTTAGAATAGGGAGGCAGAGAGGTTTAGGTACGACTTAGCTATTACACATTACTTAATCTGCCGCTATAATATCAATAAAGTGGGCAAGTAGTCGATACGAGAAGAATGCTCGTACAAGAATTTAAATTACGAGTTCACGTTTGGCCATCTGCGGTCTAATTGTCACTCAACTTCATGTGAAATTTTACGCAGGTATTGATAAATAAAAATTATTTAAAAAACGTATAAATAATTCATTATTAAATTAGCAGCTAATGTGTATGCGCAAGATTTTAGTATAAATAATATTTTATATAGGTATGACAATAAATTATGAAAGGAAAATTACATGAAGAATTAAACATTAAAAGATATCAAAAACTATAGATTACAAAGTATTAAATGTTAGTATATTAAAATAAAAACAATAGGTAAGTTTGATAGTATTTTAAGATTAAATTTTTTAACTAGATCTTTGTATGTGTAAGCTAAGTCTTGAGCTTCTAATATGTGATGGCAATTTATAAATAAATATGAAATCTTAATTAAAAAGTGAGAAGAACTCGCCCCATATAAAGAAGCCATAATGTTAATTACCAATAAGTAACAGTAGTAATTTAACACAAAGCCAAACCGGAACGTACCTCATTAAATATATAATACCTTTAATTGGCACACTAACCACAAACAGTATTTTTTTTATTTGTAATTTCAGTTCATGTTTACCTGTACATCGTCTATCAATCTGTTCTAGTCTCTATGAAATGTTAGATAAGTATCAACATTGTTTACTCTGTAGTTGTTGGTGGACGGCTCCGACATTCATGGAGCACCAGGCTGAATCCTTTCACTCGTCGACATTACACGACCGTAATGTCACAAAACTAATTCTCGGAACTACACCAAGGTATCAGCTCAGAACCGTAATCGAAATTTTCAGGGTCATAAGATCGGCGACTGTGATACGCAGTTGACAATAATCTTATGACAGCTTTAAGCAATTTTAAGCCTAAATTTGTTACACGTTTCACTTTAAAGTTTGAAACGACTTCCTTGCGCTTAAACTTCCGTTAGTACTCCGGGATAGGTTTGAATGATTTTATATCATACAAGTTAACATTATTATATAACATATTAGATTATTAGCCGATAAACGTCCACTGCTGGACATAGGCATCTCCCAAAGATCCCCACATCGATAGTCCCTGCGCTACCTACCATGTCGAGCATTGGGGACGGTTGTTTGTAGGGGTTCATGTTAGCGGATTTCGGCCATTTCCCACCACACTGGCCCAATGCGGGTTGGTGGAAGCCAGAACCTCGTTTGTTGATTAGCAGAGTGCACCACGAGCAGATGAGGTTGGTTGGGATCCCGTGAGTTTTTGAGCGGGACTTCCAAGTTAACACTTTACTTAATTAATACTTACTTTTCCATAGTTTTAAAGCTATATGAACAGAATTGTAAGAAATAAATAATATTGTTAATTTCCTTGATCATACTAATAAAACAATATATTTTTGTAACACATAATTTATACTTCTTTATATAAAATAGAATATTTACACGACATACAACTAGTTAATATTAAATATTATGTATGGTTTTCGCAAGCCTTAATGTAGTTAGTGAATTGCTGCATAAGGCAATAAAATGTATGCTAAAGCACTATTAAAATCTAGTTAATAATTGTATAATTAATATTTGTTTCGTAATTGACATTCTTTAATTTAAATATAAAGTAGATCTTTAGCATAACAACCCATAACAGGATCCCGCCTTGTCGTGGCGGCTCAGTAGCAGTAGCTTGGTCATCTAAGGTGAAGCTAAGATAAATCTGCTCGGACGGCCCGATGTGACTGGTCTTGGTGAGCGCCGTGAGTTTACCTCGGATGTATGCAGATGGGTTGCAGGGCAGGCTTGCACTTGCACTTGCTGGCACTGCTGCTCACGGCCTCCTATCGTCACTAGGGCAAAGGATCGCCCCGAATCTGTCGTTTGTTTCTTAGATGCCATGGCATCAAAACAAAACCATGGCATCAAGCAAAACTCTTCCGACTCCATGCGGTAGCTTCGATGTTGGATCCGCCGCCACTCGTTGTTAGTCGCAGAGGGTACTCCTTCACGACTCCACTTCGGCAGCAGAGGGCAGTATAAAATCGCCCTTGCAGCCTGGCGGCCACCAAGGGCAGCATAAAACTGCCCCTGCAGTCCTTAGCCGCTCCGATAAACTCCAGTTATTCAACCGGTGTTTTAACCTGGAGCGGCCACCTCGGGCCAGCTCTTCACCGCGAGCCGGCCGGGTGGGTTCCTTTTCGCTTCACCGTGTGTCTGTGCCCCGGTTACTAAGCCCCTCCGCCACGGCAAGGCGGGAACCCGTTGCAGGGAAAAGGTGCATAGTTGGGTTGGTTAATAACGCAGCTTTCAATGGTAAATTCACTAAAAATCCATTTAATTTCGAAAATTATAATATGAATACATTTAGTTTGTATATTGACGGCCAAAAAATATCATTAAAGCCATTACATACATCACTTAAGAATAATATTTTCACTGCAGCCTATCATACATTATTCTCTGGGACGGGCATTCACTTTCTTAATGAAGGGAGTGGTATATCTAGGAAAAAATATTCTAAAGGATATTGTCTATTAACTTTTGATCGCACTCCCGATTTGTCAACTAACTCAAGGCACTGGAATCTCGTTAGACATGGTAGTGTAAGATTAGAGGTTCGTTTTGAGTCAACACTTTCACAGACTATTAATTGTATTGTTTATACCGAGTTTGATAACGTTATTGAGATAGATAAAAGTCTTAATATAACCCGTAGATTATAGCAGCTAGAAATATGAAATATGTTATAGTGTTCTTAAGTAACTGTGTATTGTGGATATGATTTTATTGATGTAATAAAAACAATTACGCTTATTTATTGTTTCCTTTATAAAATTGTTGAAATTTTCCCGAATCATTTTAATAACTAGAAATACTGAGTTATAAGGTGTATGGCTTATAAGAGAATAAAAAAAAAATACTGAGTCCACATAATTATACCTGACACTCCCATGCTAAGAGATGTTGAAAGTTAGTGATTAAGTAATGAAGTGATTAGGGGATAATGACAAGCGGGGATGTCATTAAGAAGGGTATTGGAGATGTTGTACGCTATAGCGTATCTCACAAAGGGTGGGAGATAGAGACCTGGGAATACGATAGATTGATTCAGCGATCCCGAAAATCTTTTTTTTTTTAGGGGATCATCGGATCAAAGTTAGAACGTCGTGCTTTGATAGTTGAACCGGTAAATATATACTGCTCTCTACCCTCCGAAACTAAGCTTTTCTACGTTGATGCGGCGGCGGTGGAGCTGCAGCGGAAGAGGCGTGTCAATGTTGTTTTTCGTTGCTTCACCTATTCTCTGCGGTCATATAATAGTTGGCGACGGAGCCCATGACCAGATGCAGCGCGGGGATACGGAAGAGTTTTGTCTCTTAGATGCCACGGCATCTAGGCGACGGATTCGGGGCGATACTTTGCCCAAGTGACGATAGAAGGCCGTGAAAAAGGCGCGCTTTGTGCTCTGGCCCGCCCTTACAGAGCTGAAAAGGCGGGGAGCGTCTCCTCCGTAGATGGAGCTGCGCGGTGCAGTGAAAAAAAAGGTATTTCGTATAAGCTGATATGGATAATTGGTGCACGATATAATATCACAAGATTTTGTTCTTTTTTTCCGTAAATAATATTTATACTGACCGTATAGGAATTTTATTAGGCTCCTCGATATTCGTTGAATAAAACGCGCACTTAAATAATCTCAGTTCTCTCAAGATATTTAAAGGGCACAGTTTAGGCAAGATACGCTACGGCCTCATTCTGTCAGCAGCTAGAATTAACAGTCGCACTTAGCTTTTAATAAATTTATTATCTACGTTCTACATAAGTCATCGTTCGCATCGGTGTACGGCCAACTAGGGTGACAAACAGAAGTGGTGATGCTATTGTCCCTTATATTTTATGGATTTCACATTAATAGAACTTATAATTGTAAAATTAATAGATTTACACTAAGATAAATTGTAAATAACTCAATAGTGGAAACTTTGTTTAATTTGTATAATATATAAGGTTCTAAGTTGCTCTGTTATTTCTTATGTTTTGTTAACGAAATCGTGATAAATAAACATTTGATAGACCTATCTCAGATGCCTGTATAGTTTTACCTTAACCTTTTCTAAACTGGTTCACGCCTAGTTTTGGTGAAGAGGCTAAGCATGAATGCATTAAGAAATTAGAAACTTTTACAGTAGGTCTGGTTATTACCGCCCGAGCAGATTCTCACCTTGTCGTGAGACTCAGTAGCGTGTCTAGAACCTACTTAGCCGGCCCGAGGCGTAGGGCCAGCCCGAGGTTACCGCTCCGGGTGAGCTCCGTGAGATCACCTCGGATGTGTGCCGGTTGGTTCCGGGGGCAGGGCTGCCCTAGCCCCATCGTAAAGCGACGTGGGGTAACATTGTAGTGGTTTTAGACAGTGCAAGTCCGACATAATGCACTACCCCTACGTAAAACAAAAAAAAGGCTTGGTAATTAGCACTTAGCCGAGGTGATCAGTCAAGTTTATGATGGGATGGTAGCAAATATTGCGCGTCTATGCTCTTCCTATCCTCTGCGGTTGGTTGATTTATTTCGGATACTCGCTATCCTAGCATTCATGGCCTCGAGGATCCAAAGATTATAGGAACAATGAAAGGAAAACTCATTATGAATACTTTAAGAAAAGGATTTTATCAGTTCAGTACATATTTATGTACTGAACTCTTGAAGTTTATTTGGAATACAGAAGTTATTGCGCCCTTTTTAGTATTTAGCTCACAATAATTGAAAAGATTGCATTGTTTTTTTGCATTGCAAGTATGCAAATTAACATTATTATTTCTACGGATGGACGTCCACTGCTGGGCATGGTCTTTTGTAATGTGTTCTACAAAGCACGGTCTAGCGCTGTTTGAATCCAGTGGCTTCCTACGATTATTTTATCGTCCTCTGTCCATCTAGTGAAGGGGGTCTGCCAATTCCGCGCTTTCCGGTACGAGGTCGCCGTTTCAGCACTTACAGGACGAACGACACAGCACATACCAATGCAAAATTACGTTACTTGTATTTAAACAGTTTTATTATGTAAAAATAGCGACAAATTCGAAATGATTATTAGCACAGATCAGAAATATCCACGAAACAAATAAAATACTACCGATATTTCATATGCAGTGTCAACACACAATTATTTAAATTTTATTGTATGATGTTTGATGATTCATTAATAATAATTTTTTACGTAACATCTTATTGAGTATAAATAAATAACCTAAATTAATACAGTCAAGATAAATCATGTAACTATATATATCAAGTAACTTTAGTGAAATGATTAACATTGTCCAAGAAATATCTTCTAAGAATTGAAAAATAAAGGAACCGGTCTGCCAAGTAACAAAAATTTTTATGCAGAAAAATTAGTAAAAAGTAATCATGGAGCATAATTTGTATTCACGCTAACCTAATTGTTTGGCTTTCCATGGGTTTTTTATATATAGTAAAGTATGTAATATATTTTCTATAAATACAAAGTGGAAATTCTGAAAAGAGTTTTCATAAATAAAGAATGTATAAATTATTTCCTTGTGGGAAAGTCTCTAAGTAATAATTTGAGCAAGAGGAAGCGAAGTCTTAAAACTACTTAGTACAGATCATGAAATCCAAGATATGGCATCTTGATGCTTCCGCCCAAATGTGACGACAACATTACATTAACGATGTAATTTATACAACAAAAAATTATAATTTACTTTGAATGATTACTACACACTATTCAACAATTCAAGCTTTATAGATGTCTGCTGTATCTCATACGAATTATGAAAATATCTACTCTGCGGCTGTATATAAATTTGGCTTATAAAATTGTTCATTGTTTTAAATTGGATCATTAAGCATTAATTAAGACTGAATCCATGTTATATAGTATTGATATATTTTTATTACAAAATACTTTTACAGAAGAATCAACATAATTTATGCCGAATCCCAAAGCGAATTTGGATATTAAAAAAAGAGCAAAACTTTCCAAATAGTATCGACTTTGCGAATTTGTTATAGTACTGGTAGAAACATTATCTGCTGATAACGAAAAGTATTCTATGCCGTATTTAAAGACAATAAAAGAATATAATATGCATAAAAGAATAAGAAATTTACTAAGGGAACAACTTTAAGAAAAAAAATAGCTGATTCCAATTATACATCCCTGCCTGTTTATTTTGTTTATATGCACATTAAAACAACATAGACAAAAAACGAAGTTGATTCTACTATACATTGTTATCTTAGTTAAAAATCTCAATAACACATAGACAATGTCTTTAATAGTAATTATCAATTTAAGAGAACAAACGATCAAAATTCTTATGAACATTATGGCAATCCACGCTTGGTCTTGAATTATTTATGTACTGACATGATAACCTCATTTCTATAAAACATTTTCCCATACATGGTGCTGCAGAACAATTATCTACTTGGAAACTTTTTCCAACCTTTAACGTTTCTACGAAGTTTAATTTATGCAACTGTTTCACAGTTAACGCAATATGCACTTTACTAATTGGTGTCTTGACATTTTAGATGAGGAGATATAAATTTTTGGAGATTGACAACAGGGGACAAATTAGTCGGACGTCGCTCTACATTTGGCCGTTCCGTATGAGCTTATGAATTATAAATGTAATCTAATATTTATATCAACACGATTATCAAAGTATGCCGATCCAGTAGTAGCCTGAGGCTTAATTCGGCAGACACGCAGGTTAAGTAAACCTTAATTATAAATTGGATTAAGTGTACAAATTGATTATTAAAGGAATAACACAGACGGACACTTTCAGTAATTTTTAACTTGTCAAAATTTTGGAATTAACGAAAAGAATGTTTGATGAAAACCAAATTATTATACATAAATATTTAACAAATTCAACAGCGGTTACTTGTACATTTGTATATACCAAGAGATTGTCTATACAATATAATATTAATAGGTTATATTTAATACTTCACAAAGCGTGATTCTAAGCAGGTCTCAATTGTAAAGCTTTTACAGTTATTGTTTTTTTATTATATCATTAAGGTCCAGGTCTCGACATTTATAGAATAATCTCGCCCGTGGCGACAATAGTTCGACATTCATTATTATAGATAGATATCTGTGGAAATAGACTTTGAATAATTAAAATTAATACGAACGAAAATGCGTTCAAATTGGCCACAGCCAACAGCGCCGGTCACGAAGACATTTGTTACTTAGTTTGAAAGCGCAGACTAGATCTTGATTGTAAATCCAATAAGGACAAATATTAATTGATTCTATTTCGTATAATAAAAGTTGACTTTGCAAGAAACAAATTATCATTATGTATTTTATAGTTTTTGACTGACTAACAAGATATGATATAAATCTTGATTGGATCTCAAACGCCAATAAACGCATAGCAAGCACCGATGTTATGCTTTACGTCTTAATCAAGTTATTTCGGAGATTATCTAAAACTGACAGACATAGACAAAGCAACACTTTTATATTGTTTTATTTTTTGGTATAAGTAGCCTAAGCAGAATTTTATTTAATTCATTTCAATGCTAATATTTTGTTACTAAAGATCATATTAAAAACATGATTACTACATCTTTTCATTTGCAATAACTATTAATCAAACTAATCAACAGTCATATTAATATTAATAATTGCATTGGAATCAGATATTTAATTGTTTTAACTGAATTATTGTTTCTTATAATGCTTAGTGATAACAAGACAGTAGTTACGTGGAGGTTGTACTAGGTGTCGTGCGCATTCCCCATCGAAACTAATAATACCAATCAAAGCCCGATCACATTAATGACATGATAAGAACATTTGATAACATATTATATTTAAATATATAATATGGTTCGACGATCTGGTGAAGGTCGCGGGAAACAGCTGGTTGCGGGCAGCGCAGGATCGATTAATATGGAGATCTTTGGAGGAAGCACATGTTCACCAGTGGAAATCGATCGGATGATGACGATGATGATATAATACGACAAATAAGGTTAACATCAATCGGAATGGTTGGAACGAAGAGATACTTTTTACTTGATAAACGAAAAAGCTCCACATGCTTAACTCTAAGCTTTTCAAAAGAGGTTTTACAATTATATATTTTTAATTTCCACTTCCATTTGAGGTGTTTCATTTTCGAATGGTTATAGCAATCAATTATCATTAGCGATAGCTTCTTTAGCTGGAAATTATCGAGGTAGATTTGACAATAGAGGTTTTTTTTTTATGAAATTTACCGTTAATTAAGTACGACGAAATCGCGGTAAATTACTTTAATATTCATACAAATACCGACAAAATAAGAAAAATATAAAATATTTAACGCTGTATACTAAAAATATTTGTTTCAATAAGTTCAGTGCTTTATGAAATCTAAAGGATCTTTTGCGAGTCTTTCAGCTGGTACGGCGACATAAGTCGTTTTTTATCCTTCTATGCGACGAGCTGTAATTTCTTTATTTGTGTGTTTTTCAGTGACAAATATACATACATTCAATGGTTAAGTAAAAAATTTAAGATCAATTACATCCCAAATACACCACGATTAAGGACGCTTACAACATCTGATAGGTCTTCAACACACTGGCTGTGTGTCCTATGAAAACTACCCTGCAGCTAATATTAGTACTTACATATGAAATTAACGTTTTGTCGTACTGACCACTTTGATCTGAAATATCTCTTCTTTGGTTAAGAATTCCAAATTCAAATTTATAATTATCATTTAGCTGGTACATTTGAGTTTTGAAAACACTCATTCATTTGTTTTTTCCTCATTATTTTTTTCTTTGGCGTCGCTTATTACCGCACAATGGAAAACGTTCTACCCTGGCACCAGTGCTGCAGAAACAGCTCGAAGGATTAATTATGTGTACGGCGCTGATGTTGCAAAAGAAAGCACGGTATGTTTTTGGTTTCAATGTTTTCGTTCTGGAAATTTCGACCTTCAAAACCAACCCCGTGGACGGCCGGAGACCACAATGGACAATAAAGAATTAAAGGCTATCGTGGAAGCGGATCCATCACAAAGCACTTCATAGATAGCTGCAGGCTTCGGGATAAGTGACAAAACTGTATTAATCCACTTGAAGCCAATTGGGAAAGTAAAAAAATTTGAACGATGGATACCTCATGAATTGAGTTAATCGAACTTGCAAACACGCGTCGACTGCTGCTGCTGTGTTACTTTGCTCAACCGACACAATAATGAAGGGATTTTAAATCGAATCATTACTTGTGATTAAAAGTGGATACTGTACGATAATCGGAAGCGCTTGTCGCAATGGCTGAACCCTGGAGACACAGCTTTCTAAAATCTGGCCAAACGATTACGGCAGATATCTTTTGTCAGCAACTGCAAACCATGAAGGAAGAACTAGCTGCTAAACAACCGAGATTGGTCAATCGCTCTAGGCCACTGCTGCTTCACGACAAAGCAAGACCACACACTGTACAACAAACAACCATTAACTTAGATGAGCTACAATTGGAATGTTTGTGACAATCCCCGAACCTTGTCCCAACAGATTACAATTTTTTCCGGAATTTGGACAACTTACATGGAAAAAAAATCGACTCCGATGCAGCAGTCCAAACCGCCTTCAAATAGTTTAATGATTCTCGCGCCCCATGGTTTTTTAGTAAAGGGATCAATGAGTTACCTATAAGATGGCAAAAGTGCATCATAGATAACATACGGTGCATACTTTAATTATTTAAATATATTTTATAAAAAATAAATTACTCTATATTCCTCCCGTACAAAACGCTAATTTCATTTGTATGGACCTAATATGTTAATAGGCAACTTGATAATTATTTCTTATAGGCTATGTTCCATACATTTTTAACGAAAGAGACAAACTCCGAATAAACTGATCCTATTTCGAAGATCTGTAAGGATTTATGAATAAACATTAACAGTTATATTAATCATCCGTTAATGTCTTTATTTATTAAATGATGTTTGTAAATCTTGATAATTGTGTAAATATTTACAAAACCGCGTTGACCACAGAGAGACCTTTAAAGATTTAAATATAAGTACCTTACATTTGCTTACTTAATGAATAAAATAAACTTATCGTATGAAACATTAATTTGACTTAGTAAAGTTGTATTCGAATATGTTAAAAGACCATTGACATAAATATTGCTAAATAGACTTCTAGATTTAGATATCACTAAATAGTGTATTTTTAAATTACCTCTTAACCTTGAATCGTAGGCTCCTCTCAAGGTGATTCGACGATCAGGCGAAGGTCGGTGAAGAAGTTGAAAGGTGGGGAAAGCCTGTAAGTAGCAGTAGTGGACAATCAACTGATGGTGGGAATGCTGATCTTTATTCAATTAGAAATAAGAGAAAATAATATCTTTAGCATCAAAAGTTTGCGTTCGGATCTAATTACTTTTCGCGACGATTTATAAAAACTAAGATGTAGAAAGGAAAAATAGGGAAAATAAGATTTTGTTTTCACGAAAACTTAAATTTGTAATATTACCCTATTAATGCTTTCAGTGATAATATATATTATTGTGGTATTTCTATTTCTTTAACATCATTAAAAATCCTTCAATTATTACATTTGGACAGACATTGTTTTCTTGTGTTTAATAACTTGTTTATAAATACAAAAATCTATTCTTGTTCAAAAAACACTTTAACCGTTTTAATTGTTTTTTTTTTTTAATATTAAATAGAATCCGTCTGTTAGGCAGTTATTATCACATAAAGATTAAAAATTAACAATGATTTTAAGACGGTTCTGATTAGATGCTGTGTTAGTTTTTCTTAATATATATTGTGATTAAAAATCAAGTTATTCCAAATGGAATAGCTGCCGATACAGATTCCTTTATCAGCATAGCCCCGCCCTTCTTGCAATAATAAAAAGCCGTAACCAGCGGCTGAGTTAAGGCGCGGCCAGTTTTACGACTTTCCGCAACTAAAAAGTTCCTGCCCGTAAAGTCCTTTATTATGAATTATTACATTTACTGCCGCGATCGAAGGCGGATTTGGATTTATTGCGATCGTGTTTAATATTAACGCGCGTTGATTTTAATTGTAATGTAATCACTACACACATTTAAGGTATCTTAACGTACTTATGTTAAGAGCTCGATGTGGCATACGAATTATTCAATTTGATTACCTTTATGGGAATCAATAATAGCATCGATGTTACGGTTTTCAAATCATCCATCAACTTTATTTTCTTGATACATATTTTATTTTGATCTACGAAATATTAAAAACTCTACTACCCTTCTGCGCCTTTATTTTCAGTTATAAGTCCTTTGGCCTAAGTCTCCAAGAATCACGCTTTGAGAAACGTAGTCGTCGGGGCCTTTATCTTTAAGGTGCTTTTCTACTTTATCCGCCAACAGGTACCGGGTCTTCCACCTTTACTCTTCATCAATGGCAAGTTCAAAGCTGTCTTAATAACATGGTCTTCTGACCATGATGTAAAACCGTACAAAAACAACAAAAATGTTAGTTTTGTACATAGCCGTAATATCTTAAGCGTTTTTTAAAACTCTAATAGTAATCGGAGCGACTTTAAAGCTACCTCTAACAACTAAATATTAAGATATACTTAGTATTTTTATGTGTATATTTGTTAATTTATTTATTTTAAACAATACAACGATTCCTATTTATCTGTTCATAATAATATCTGTTTATTTATGGAGAGAACAGTAGATTCTTTTAAAACAAAATCCTTAGTTTTATTTGCAATTTACGATAAATATTATTATTGTTACAATATACTTGTTTTATGTACCTAAGTATGAAGGCACTTAATAAATTCAATTATCGCTTATTAATTAGTATTTTAAGAATGTTCATTTAGATTAAAGAGAATGAAGGATAAATAGATGAATATATACGAGTACAATATTACCACGACGGTCTGCGCCTTAACTTGTTACCTATCTAATAAAGCTACATACACTCGAACAACCGTGACATATTAGCTGTCGCGGGCCTTATTGGCTTATTATTATTAAACAATATCGAATAATTATAAAGCACCGTATCGTAACCGGATACAGTTTAATTTCTCGATTAAAAACGATATCAAACTTTGTTAATTATTCACGATTTTTATTAGTTAAATATATAGAAAAATTAGCTGTTATAGAATAAATATTGATTAAATATTTATAATGTCATTTAATGTATTTTAATAATTTATATGATTATTACAACGTCCGAAAATACGATTTTATTAGAACACAATGGGCGAAAAGGTTTTTATCATTTATAATAAATTAGTTCTTCTCATTTCAATAAACAATAAATCAATATTAAAAATGTTGTCCTTGTCATTGGAATAAATACCTTTTAACTTGGATTTATTGCTGTGCGATAGTCGTAAATATAAAATTAAGGCTATGTTCAAAGGCATTTACAGGAACCCACGCCAATAAACGGTTCCGAATACAAAGTTTATTGTTCTAGTGTTGATTTATTTTGTTATTACAATATTACATGAACAACTCCCTCGTTAAACTATTACAGTAACATAGCTTTTCAGCTCCAGTATTAAAAAAAATATATATCCGGTTCGATATAGAAACAAAAAGCCTATCCGAAATTAAACGAAGAAAACCCATTCATGTTACGGAATTGAGGAAATCCCGTTAAAAGTTAAACTTGAAAATACATTTACTGTAATATTACTATAAAAATTCCTTAATCAACATTTACACTGTCTCTTTTAATTTGCGGTTAATGTTCTCTTGTACTGTTTAATTAATGTATGAGTCGCCAATGTTATAACTATTAAGTACTTACAATGTATATATGTAAACAGGAAGTATCAATAAGTTTCTCAATATATATTTCTTAATTAAATTTAATCTCAAAAATAAGTCAATAGATATCTTATCAATGGATTTTAAGAGTCAATGAATTGATAAACAATTATTAGGAACGCTATTAGACTCCAACTTTCATTAAAACCTTACAGGACCCGCTAAGTAAAATAATTAATCAAACTATGAGTGAAAGATATTGTATCTATATCACACTTATATTTTAGCTAAATTTCACAGGATGTTAAGTGACAATGAAGTAGTAAAACGCGAAGCATATTTGCCTAGAATAGTCTAATTCTTATATATTGAAAGCTAAAACATAGCAAAGGTATTCTGAAGTACATTTACAATAAGAGGGTATTGCCTAACTTGGTGGCTTTATGCGAAACACCACAAGTGTCCTCGGAAATGAATCAATGACTTCCGTATGACAAGGCAAGTACTTACTGCGTCATGAAGGTAGTTAACAATTACATCATAGTAGAAGCAGCTGTCCGGATTATTTTGATTAAATCTTAATTACAAACAAAGAGTTATAAGCTAACAGAGCAAACTACGAAACACGAACAGTGACTAATGTAGAATTACGTGAGCGGTAATTAAAGAGCATTTTAACATTCAATTGTTGTTGAAATCAGTAATTATTCAAAAACCCAATAAACTACAGAAAAAATATATTTACCCAGTAATATTTTTCTTTCTTCAAACGCATCAAAGCAAAAGCAACGATTGATTAGAACACCAAATTCAACTTTTCTTTCTCATTCCTGACAATGATGAAATATACAGTTATTCTTCTGACTACCTAACTAACACATAAGTTAAGCAAAATGATTAAGCAATAGGAAATTAAAAAAAATATATTAGGATCAATGGGGACATCGATTGAAAAAAATATTCACTTCTCTTAGTTAAACTATATCTTTGTCAGATACAAAATTTGCAATTTTTAATGCAATGCAAAATCATTGCGTTTTTTTTCATTAAACATCGATAATTTTGTGTAAAATAGAGCATACATAAAAAATTTTGTTTATCCATAAAAACTTAGACACAGTTAAAAAAATAATTAATACTTATATTGACACTGCAGCAAAAAGTAAGCAGAGATTGAAAAGACACAATGAGCCGTAACAAAAACATTTGTGAGAGGCTTGGCCCTGTTGTTCAGTGGATAATTTAATTTTTTTTTTAAACACTTTTACGACAATTCCAACTTTTTTATATTTAAAACGAACAAAATAACAACGTGTACATAAAAGGTATAGGTTAAGGAAAATATAATAGTGCACAAATATATATATAATCTAACCACCTAACGATTTATAACGTGCATCTGATGGACAGCGGAGGAAATGGTTTGGCGACGTAAAGAAGTGGACCGGGTTAAAATACCATCAGTTAAGAAGAATAGCTGAGGATCTAATTGGTTTTATCTATCTGATTGCCATACTTCAGTTTTAAGAGGGTACTTAATGATGATGATACATATTCGTTAGGAAAATTATCTTCCTTTCATCACTATGATCCATATCAGTATCGGGTAAGACAAAATGAATTATTTTTATCATTATTCCTAAATGTTTTACAATGGAATAACTCCTTCAAATCTTTTCTATCTCATCAGTTTTATCTCTATTTTTAACAGATTTTAAACGTATAAGGAAATCGAAAACTAAAAACAGGAAACTTTTGTATTAATCAATGACTTTCTCATTGATTAATTGTGTTTACACTATTATAAAATTTTCTACCGTTGTTACACGCGTCACGCACATATTAATCAAATTAGATACATATGTTTCATAGTTAAATTTTTATAGCGACGTATAAATGCCTAAAATTTTTAGAAGGAAAAACAACAACATAAAACAATAGATTTGGATAATTTTGCGATGTTAAGCATTTTAATATTGTGTAATATAAATTACCTAACTTTTACTTTATTATGTAATATATGATGACATAAGAAGAAAAGCTAACAAAGAAAGATACCATATGATACTCAAGTAACGGAGAGTAGTGAAGAAAGGACGATCGAAAGATAAGTAAACAGTTTCATGAAGATTTGTGGAAAGATCGCTGAATAGACAATTTAGATAACATTTTTCTTTGTTGCCGGAGACGGTTTAGGTAGGTTCTATTACCACACCAGGTTCTATTTCTGCCGCCAAACCATAGTGTGAAAACATATATAGTATATACCGGTTTGAAGGGAGCTATGGCTAGTGAAATTATTGGGTTAACCAGGCTCAATATCTTATATCTCAAGGTGACCACATTGTTATAGGCAAACGTATCAGTTTCCATCATCGTCTTGCTGGTCTCATCGCTTCGTCGAATAAAAAAAATTTAAAAAACCAAAGACCACAAAGAGTTAATGTAAACCAACAGAAAGAGTACGTATTAAGGAAAATGGGCAGATGTACATATATATATTGTAAACATACTATAGATTAATTGTTATAATTGTTTACAGGTTGGAGATAACAGAGGATAATAATAAATAATTTTCTTTAAATAATGAGCGTGTATTCATTATTAATTTTTTTTATATTATGTAGACAAGAGCTTGATTACGATTGGCCCTGACGGTGAGTGACGACGTACTCTTTGATGATAAAGCGCATTAATCGAGAATTAGTCGATTCACTCTCGTCTTAATCCTGATATCCAAAACTGATTTGTATTAAGAGGATAAACAGCAATAAAAAAAAAACTGATTTCATTTATTAATACGGATCCAGTTTGTGTAGCCGGTCTCGTGCCGCAGTGTCACTTGCTCCGAGCAAACAATGAATTTATAGTACCGCCGGTTTTTCCGCTGGCGTTATGCTACAGATTGCGGATCTCGATTGAAGCTTACTCTATTTATAGGGCCGTTATACAAATTGAAAACAATAATAAAAAGTTATGCAGCACCTTAATCATATTTATTCATCACTGCACGTAATATACTTACAATCAACACAACAACCTTATATTTGATATTTCAATTTTAAATTCCAGCGCAATAAAACGATATTATTAATAATAATGAACAGTGCTTTTATTGTTCTCGTTGCAGGGATTCGGAGCCTTCTCTTGTGAGGAAGGTCAAGGTCTATCATCCACGGCGCTGATCATGTGCAACTTGGTACATGCAGCATGTCCGATAAAGCTGTTGCACCTTAAACATATTACTCTGTATGTGTTTCTACACCGGAAGCTTGGTGGTGATCGCATCTCCGCCTGAAAGTAAAATGCGTATAAAACAACAAACGAACGTCTTAATTTTTGTTTTATAACTCTATTAGTTGAGACAAATGTCGCAACAAAATAATTTCAACATCTAACCTTTACACAAGCATTCGTGGTCTAATGTATATTTTCTTATTTCGCAACAACTATCGCTTAATCAATATTTATTCGGACTTGCAAGCATAGAATTAGTGTGATAATGCCAATTCCGAGGGTAAATAAGTCAACGGATGCAATAAGGTATTTCTTAATCATCAATTAATTACCCGTTGACACATGTTATTTGCATAACTACTTTGAGTAGGCTGTTAAGAGAAAGTCCGTGGCGGCGTGGCGTCGTGGAAGATTTACTGGTTGATTCGTGATTTAAGGTTGATTCGATGGTAATGTTTGCATACTACTATATTCCAGTAGAAATAGGCGAAACCGTTGTATCTACTAAGACATAATCCATTTAATCGCGATCTACGTAAGACATAAAAATTTTCGTAAATTTAAGTAATTTTTATGTTTTTTAACTTTTTAAAAATATAACCAACAATAAACAATGCAACTTCCCGATTTAATTACTGATTTGTAATTGTATTTTATAACACTATGTAATGACTAGCAACCCTAGTAAGCGTTCAATGGATCTTTATTGTTAGTTGTATTCATTCGTTCAAGTTATATGCCGTGTCTAAGCCTATTACATGAACGTCTTCATTTTTTTTCCTTTTATTCCAAACAAGTTATTTGTCACACTTAAACATATCATGACAATTTGTTAGGTTATTCAATCATTAATTTATGTCCCTCGATTAAAGGGAGATTAAATGAAAGTACTGAAAGCTAACTATTATTTTTATATGTTTGCACTTGTCATCTGCCGTGTATATGTAAATATAAAAATTAACAATTATTTTAATTCATTAACAACCTATAATAAATCAATTGATACACGGAGAAAATTGTTTGGCATATAACTCAACATTTTTTGCAACATCCTGCAATGACTAATAATCGATCGTACATCCCCATGGGCGATACGCTTAGTTACTTATTACTGGATTTGATCCGCTTTAATTTCCGTTTGTAACAGTCCACCACCAATCATAAATCCCAACCGGAAAGTCGACATCGGAAGTTTATACAACGGCGCCTTTAACCGCTGACCGACGACCGGCGACACTCGTGGTGCCTATCAGCGAAGTAAAAGGCGAACGTCACCAACGCTCAGTGACCGCGTAACAGGCGGCTCGCGCGGACGCGTTTTAAATATATATATAAACATTCAACATACAAACGGACAAAGCCCGCCAAAATTGTACGAAACGTATCGACGCTTTATAAAATAACGCAATAAAGTTTATCTCGCTCATAGGTAGTGGCAACCGCACTCAGTTCGACAAGCAAAATAAACATTACGTTTAGTTTTCACGTTTGCTTGAAGGCTTTAACGAGGACAATAAGGTAAAGAATTTATCATGAGATTATCATTTATTTAGTTTACTATTTGTTTAATGCTGTCGCCTTCAAAAATGTTTACTCGTAATCAACACGGTTGTGACACTGTTTTTTGGATTTCATCCTTGGTGTTATTGGTTTAAATGTGTTTGTGTTATTATACTCATTATTACTAAATACCGCTCATAATTTTTACATACATACATATACATCACACCTCGTTGCCAATGAGGTAGGCAGAGACCACCTCTCTCCACTTGCTACGATCCTGGAACACCTCTCTCGCTTCCTCCACTTTCTGCATCGTCTGCATGCATGCTCATCGGTTGTGAGTACTCTTGACCCAGCCTTTCTTTAGGACATCTTCGCTTTGGTCGAAATATGTCCGTCTAGGTCGACCTGCACCGATTTGTCCAATAATTCTTACCTTGTATACCCCTTTCGTTAATCTTCTTTCATCCATTCTTTCAACATGGCCGAACCATCTAAGTATCCCATTCTCTATCTCTGTCACTACATCTTCAACCACGCCACACCGCTCCCTTATCACACTGTTCCTCACTTTGTCCATCAGATTCACTCCAGTTATACTTCTCAAGCTTCTCATCTCCACAGCATTAATCCTACTTCCATGTTTCTTCTGCCATACCCAACATTCACTACCATACATCAGTGCGGGGATCAACACGCCTCTATGCACAGCCAGTCGTGCTCTTTGTGATACGTTCCCGCTATCTATAAAGGTATAAAGTGCCCCATTCACTTAATTCCCTTTCAAAACTCTTCTTTCAATATCACCATCACACTTGCCATCTCTCGTAAGCTGTTAGTTAACCCAGATATGTAAATTCTTACAATCCTTTTTACAATAATTTTTACAATCCTTCGGTATTTTAAAATGTAATAAGCAATGATGTTTATTAACATTTTTAATAGTTTGGTAGAGACTAAATGAAGTTTGATTTCTGTAGTGAAAGCTTTGCTGTTATCGGTGACGCAATCTGTTCCACTCTTTATCAGTATCAGCTCTTAGTAAATAAGAGAAATAAGAAGAGCTTAATAAAGATACCGATATGATTTAAATAATACTAGAGTAATGGAAAAGGTGATGCTGTGACGGTGAACTTGCTGAATATCAATGTTGTTGCCGTACATACATAAGGAAAGAAAAAAATATATTCAAAGTTTGACATACTCAGTTTGAAACAAACGGAGCGAGATTTGAGTTATGTCATTGAAGTTTGATAGAAGCTAAGAAGCAATGTTTGCGTAAACACTAGTATTGGCGACACCAGCTCAAGGCTGTTCCAATTTAACTGTGGGACGCATAGAAAACTTAATCATTCACAGCCAGCGCATAAATGACCAGTGAGAGTTTCGATTGACATTTAAAATAGGACTTCCGCAAGTCTTTTGAGTGACGGCATTGACACATTTCAGATATCGAACCTAAGAATGGTACCGTGTACATACTTTATACTAATATATTATGCATACATACGTTGTTTAATAAGCTTTGTGTTAATATATATTAGTTGTGTCATAAATGTTTCACAAATTACATTTTGCTTTTATGTATGAGAACGAAAAACAAGTATTTTGCGTAGTGTATTACAAATTCTTTCATATTGCATCAGAAGTATAGCAATTAAAAAGTATAATTTGGAAAGATTACAACCATTCAATCAGGCATAAAATTTTATTGGACACACTACAGCCTGGTCAAGTTTTCTTACTTTACAAAAACATAAAGAGATACAGTAAACTCACCGTGTATATTGAAGTATATAATTAGTCATCTGTTAATTATAATTTCAACGAGTACATAGAGAAATAGAAGGCAATGCCAATTTTTAATTTCACAATCTTTATACATCATTGACATTTAGATATGAGCTCGGCTGCAATATTTCGTTGAACTCTTCTCATTATCAGAATGTGGTTCACTTAACAAGGGTGTTACGAAACAGCGCTTTCGCTTCTCATATAGTTACGAAAATATTAAAGCAGCGAACATGACTTTTGTTTGTATTATGATGGAAATGAATTTGGAAGTCATTGGTAGTAATAACATTATTTGATCGTGAATAATACGTGCATTTATAATTTTTTTAATATTACTGTCGATGTATATTTACTCAGTAACATCAACGTTTTAATTATTCATTGATCAAAATATTACTTAATGCAAACGCAATAAGAGCCTGTGTACTTGGTTATTAATCTGAGTACCTTTTCATCTGTGGGACATTTCTGTTCAATAGACGATTTTAATTTGTTTTAAAATAACTTGAAAAAAAAAATTAAAAGATAATAAGAGATGATCTTTTGACGGATGTATCAATTAATAAAAAATACTCTTGATCTTTTTAAGTTTCATAGTTAAACTCGTTATCTTTTCAGCCAATTATTGTCCATTGTTGAACCCAACATTTTATACTTGTACTCGCTAAGCTAGATGTCTTCGTGAGTAGAGAATTTAGATCAAGATTACTGCAAACGCTGTTTCCTTTTCCAGAAACTGATCCTTCTTGGTTCCTTATTATTATATGCCTGGTAAAGGTCGCGGGCAACGCATAATCTATCAGTGAATAGATCTTTGGGGTAGGTCTTGGGAACCTATGAACCTCTATGGGATGATGATGAATTGAATGTGGCGATGGGAATATTGTACCTGTCTTCCACACGGAGACTACACACAAATATAATAATCATAACTTCAGCTTATCTAATGATTTCTGCGATCTTCATTAGATCGTCAATAAACTTTGGCGGACGTTGTCCCACGTAACATTTGATTATACCAGGCTCATTCCTGTTTTCATGTAATAGTTAATTGTCAGTTTTAAATTTGTCAATAGGTTAGTCATCTTCAAATGTTACGCGACAGCTCATTTTTAAACAGTTTCTCAAGAAGTTTACTTTGCAATTCGTTGCTTTAAAAATTCCTCTTGTATTAATACCTACATTCTCTCATTATTGGTCTTAGATTGTTTTACAATAATATGGTCAATAGTGGAAAGGTAAAACTTGTAAAAGTGACTTATCTTAAGAACGGTCATGAATTCATTGAATGGTTTATTAATTACATTGTAATAACAAAATTTTAACGATGTTTAAGATTATAACTAGGTTTATACAGTTTTTAATATGAGATGTAAGGTAAGTGGGAGGAGCACTTTTTAAATGTGTCTGCTCAAATTTCTTAAGTAATTGCCGACTTTAAAATTTGTAAGCTCTAATCACGAAAACCATGTTTTATTTTGTTTTAACTTTACTTAATAATTAAGCACAATTATTCGATATAAATA
Organism: Ornithoptera alexandrae; assembly: GCA_029030555.1. Taxonomy (NCBI): domain Eukaryota; kingdom Metazoa; phylum Arthropoda; class Insecta; order Lepidoptera; family Papilionidae; genus Ornithoptera; species Ornithoptera alexandrae. Next base: position 794,050 of record JARDVY010000064.1, on the reverse strand, counting down.
CTATGCTGTACCTTTTGGATCTGCAAAACCATATCAAGATAACTCATTTACTTAATAGAAATAGAGTTCAGTTAACAAAGTCAAAGCTTAAAGAGAAAAAAAAATAGTTACAAAACTGTAACATGTAATATTTAAACAGATAAAAAAGTGTCAACAATAAATATAACACCTTTATGTGAACAAAAATATAACTTACTTATTGTCCTTAACTTCGTGTAAGTACACAGCCTTCGCATACCATTCCTTTTAAAGGTACGGTCGGTTTGTATAAATTTTAAAGATATTAATAAAATAAGTATATGTGTCGACGTTTATTTGTATTTACATTAATTTAAAATTTTCATTCATATATCTTTAAGGAAGAAATATTCTTAAACATCCTTATTCTTACAAATACACAAAATATCTTGCATAACTTTATAAAATAGATAATTTCCTATTGAAACATAATTATTTTATGTTATTACTTGAACCATTTATGTTATATTTTCTAGAAATTGATTAGGCACTGCAGTGGTACTTGGTCTTCGGCGAGAGAGATCTACCATCACTAAATCTCTTTCTATTCGAAAATATGTTGAAATAATTCATTTATTTTAAGTAAACCATTGTACTTGTCCAAGGTGCGCAGACAAATCGTGTTAGTTATTAAAATTAGTAAGTACATGTTTGTCTCATTGAGACAACCAGGTCAGTCTGAGTTAAGATGCGTGTTAAGACATCAAGATATATATATATATTTAATATTTGTTTTAGCACAACAAATATTTTCAAACAAATGTTTGCAACAAAATTTAAACATCCTTAGTATCAGCAGCGGTTACAGAAATAGAAGCCTAAAGGGGTTAGATAAAATTTGTTGGCCCAGCAGTAGCCGTCTGGCGATTGATAGTGATGATGTATGTACACTGTTTTCATCATTTATAAATATTATTCCAAACTAAAAATAAATAATCGTATAATAAAAATGTATAAAATACATTAACTTTTCGCATGTTAATACGTTATATTATGAACTGAACAAATCATAGTAAGTTTTGTTGAAATATAAACAGCCTACATATTATCACCACTCTTTCTACGAGCTTCGAAAGATATTGAAGGCTGGTATTCCGAGCCTTCTTTAAAAAGAAGAGTATATTGATAATATGTAGTAATACAAAACTTACTGTACAAGTTTAATATTACTAAATATCTTATTCAGTGACAGTAATGTAATAAACATGTATTACTGGTGGTAGGTGTCTTGCCGGAGACCGTCTAGGTGAGTATCACCGTAGCTCCTATTTCTGATGCCAAACACCAGTGTGCGAACTGTGTTCCGGATTGAAGGGTGCTCTATTTAATAAAATTACTGGGGTAATGAGCCTGATCTTGTATCAAGGCGGCGAGCACAATGTGGTGCTGTGCGGGCAAGCGTATAACTTACCCTCAGGTGAACGCCCTACTCGTCTCGTGGCTTCGTCGTCGTCGTGGTTGAATAAAAAAAACGCTGTTATTTATCACTATTAATCACGTAATTTTTGAAAATTCTTGGATAGTTCATTAGTCTATAAATAATATTGTAATCTATTAACATTTTATATATATTTCCAATTTCAATACAAATTTTTTACACAGCGACCAAAATATCATTGCTACTTAATAAACGCCTCATTCGCATGCAAAATATTTTACTGAGAAAGCGTAGGTGAACTTTAATGTTGAATGGCGCTGGTTGCTATGGAGACGATATAAACTACGCCGTAGATCTTACAACGATACATATATTAAACAGATGTAGAAACTCATTTATTTGTTAAAAATAGTTTAGCTTTTAAACATAAAAAGCAAGCTATGAATGATATGCCTTAACTACGTTTTTAAAGATTTTTTTTTATTCAACGAAGTGACGAGACGAGCAACACGTTCACCTGATGGTAAATGATATTCTTGCCCATAACAACGTGGCGCTAGAGAGGATGGTACACACAATCACATTGCGCTCGTCGTCTTGAAACATAAGATGTTAAGCCTCGTTGCCTACTTAATTTCAATAGCTACAGCGCCCTTCAAACTGGAACATAGTAATATTTGCACACTTCTGTTTGGCGACTGCAATAGGAGCTGCGGTGGTACCTACCTAAACGATCTCCGGCAACAAAGATCTACCACCAGTGGTATTAAAATTATCTTCTACTTAATATGATTCTATTATTTCCTAATTGAATATAGACTTCTGTGAAGTAAGAATTACCTCTAATTTTCTGATAATTTTCTCTGGCGTATTTTAAAAGGAATATGATGTAAAATAAGCTTTATTTTCCTCTCCACTTATATTCCTATTCAACTCGTCATCACTCTTATCCAATATTTTCTCATCTTTCTCCTTACCTCTTTTAGCAAAATTATCTACAAATATATATCTATTTTTATAATTTTTCATCCCGTGAATTCCGGATCTATATCCTGTAAGTCTAATAAACCTGAAAAATCGTTAAAATGACTAACAGGATAAACATCATTCGACAAAAAAGCTTTTACTGCTGGTAGGTATTTGTTGCCGGGGACCGTGTGCTAATATTACTGTGTTCCGTTTCGAAGGTTGCTGTAGCTAGGGAAATTACTGGGATAACGAGATTTAACTGCTTATATCTGAGTGTAGTGTGGCGATGTGGGCATCATACTAATGCCACATTGTTATGGGCAGGCGAGGAAATAGATCGATTAAAGAATAACCGAAACATAATTCGCGGTGCTGTCAATTGCGAAGGACAATATGTAAATTGATCGAGCGATATTCATATATTAAAACTTTTAATAAGTAGTCTACAGTGATTTGAAATGTTACTTTAATACTTGCACGCCTAATATGTGACAATACAATCCACAAGTCATATTCGGCGGCTGTTAACAAACAGACAAAAGACAGCTTTATTTTTTATCTGTGATGAAAAAAAAAATGTTCCAACTGTTACACATTCACGGTCATTGTTACATTCCAATGGACTCGTTATACGGATAAAATGACAAGGTCGTCAATCTTTTGCCTTTTCGTTCGATATTTACTGCATTATTTTTGAAAGCATTAATATATACGTAGGTGTGTACCGAGATTTAGTTACAGTATCAATATGTACTAACATTGCCAGACTTAAGCGGCAGTGAGTGGACGTAAGGACTGACGGCTGATGCGGCAGTAAAGTCCTCGAGTGGCGGTCGCGTATCGGTAGACGTAGTGTTAGGTTTTTTTTTTTATTAACGTGTGTAACAAAATGCTAACGGACGCGCACCCCGGAACCAAAGGCCGGTAACGAGGTAGTGTCGGACTCCAATCGACTAAAAAGCTTCACACGGTATTCCAATCACTTCCGAAAATATGCACGAGGATCACGGGACAATATCGAGCAGTTCTTCTGCAACCCCCGATTGGCGCGGATCGAACGGGCCCGCTCGGACGTAGTGTTAGATGCCCCCGACAAATTGGACTAATGAGCTGATGAGAGTCATGGGAAGCCACTGGATGCGGGCAACGCGAGACGGACCGATGTGGAGATAGGAGAGGCCTATGTCCAGAAGTGGACATCTATCAGCTGATAAAGATGTACTAAAAAAATTAAAGACTAAGAAAATATAGTACCTCCCATAGGTGAAAGCGTTTCGCATGTTTTCAAAGGTAGGAAATCTTAAAAAATATTACTTTACGTTTTCAATTTTTTTTTACTGGCAGTAAGTCTGTTGCCTTATTATCTTATCGCTACGATGAATTTAAAAAAAAATTAATATTATGTTAAATGTAACGATGAAGAAGCGGTACACTCACAGCTCCTAATTTTACGACACGAGACCTCCCATAAAGCCATGTCTTCAAGAGCCTGGTTACACTTGTGTATTATGGTTATTGTGGTACTTGTGTACTTAATGCTTATCATCCTTATATCTTATCTCTATTATTCGTTTATTTATAGTATTATAATAATGAATTATTATGGTAACGATCTTCCTATTATATGTGGTCTTTTGTGTCAGTGGATATAATACACAAAGAATTCATCATCTAAAGGAGTCATCATCATCCAAAGCCTTAATGGACAAAAGGGTTGATGAGATGTTTCGTTGCTGCTTGTTCCAAGTTGTCGACCCTGGTTATAGAGATTGGCAACGAAAGTTCAGATATTATTATTACGTTATTTTGAAAAAAATAATAATAATTAATTTTAAACCAAATACTTCTAACAATTATCTTTTCACATAGTTGTAGAAGCAACTGAAGAAATAATCTTTATATAGATTGGAATATTAAGAGTCTTATTTCTTTTTACCCCACGATGAGGTTAAAGTTTGAGTAGATATATATAGCATGTTGCTATAGTAAACACCCGCTGCCTTGGTAATATACCAAATCACGAATTGATTAGTCAACTGACTTTTATACGATTGTGCAACGTAATAAACTCGAACTGGCAGACGATGTTATAATTCTTGATGTTGTGCTTGCATTGCTGACGTCATCGGGCCACTTTCAATACTTTTATTTATTTATTTAGTCCTAACGTAACACCCTAAGCTAAGTACAAAGAGGTGATCTAATGCCAAAGAAATACTTTCTGGCAATCAACCCTTTTATTGTCTAAATCTAAATATACTACTTATTATTCTTTTAAATCGATAACACATTTATTAATCACTGAGCTAAATTTCGGTATCGATATTTATTCCTACCGTCAAACGAGCGGGACGTTCACGTAATCGTGAGTGATAAGCCGGCTCATAACACCGTGGCAATAATTAGGAGGATATATAGTGCACTACAATGCGCTCGTCACTGGGACAAGATATTGAGTCTCATACCCCAGTAGTTACCCTAGCTATATCACCCCCTGCAAATCGGAACACGTTGTTATTTTGATAATAATGTTTGGCGGCAGAAATAGGCGCTGCAGTGGCACTTACCTAGACGGTCTCCGGAAACAGAAACCTACCACCAGTAAAAGTAAATTACGAAAAGAGAAATTCAGTCAGCTATATTACATATTTAAAATTACATAAATTATTAATACATTTTTAATTACAACGAAATCGACTTTTTCATTTGACATTAATATTATGATTTCGTCATCATCAGCCGGAAGATGCCCACTACTGGTCATAGGCCTTCTCCAAAGATCTCCACATCGTCCGATCAGAATATTATAATTTAAATTGTACAAAACACTTAATTTTGATATTGCATTTGGATTTTTTTTTTACAACGTTCTAAAATATCCTGTCGTAAGTATAATGTAAAAATACAAAACAAATAGAAATAATGTTAGAATAATTGTAAATAGCCTAAATTAATAATGAATATACATATAAATGGTATTATAGGATAAAAAGGTGAATACCTGAGTAATAATATCAGGGACAAATAGGAGAAAAAAAAATATTCTAATATTTTCATTTTAAGATTAAATTTCTGGAGATGTTCAAAAGGAAAAGCGTAAAGGTCTATAAAGGATTCAGGTCGTATCGGTTTTAGGAATTTATATTAAAGATACAAAAGGATTTAACGAGAAAATAAATGGTAATGTAATATGTTCATTTGATTTTATATTATCAATCGAAGAACACTAATATTCATACTTTTTAAAATACACATTACACTATGATTTTTTTTTAATCATGATTATATGTTAAAAAGCACCATTTGGAATATATTGCTATGTCCAGCAATCTAATGAGTATATAGCATTATTTTTTAGGCAGTATGGAGTAGTTCTCCGGTTAAAATGATAATCATGGCACTTTATTTACTCAAACACTTTTTTTTAGTAACAATAGGCTAACACTTGACCCCAATTTCTCGAGTTGTCTAGTGACAAGGACGCTGCGGAATACTCCCACATGTTGACTGTCGGAACACAACATGCTTTTGTGATGGCATAATTACAACATCAGGTTGGTGGCAAGCAAAACGGGTTCCAAAAAACCTTACCACCAAGTAAAAACACCTAAATAGTTTTAGATAAGTTTTAAAATCTTTACATTAATTATTAAAAAAAATCCCGAATTCTCTGAATATTGAAAGACGATGTAAGGCAACAGAACAATAGAGTGTAATACAAAAATACCGATTTCTTCATCGTGCTGTAACGTTATTGATACAGTTTGCAAGCGGCTTACTCAACAATAATAGGTGTTTTTCCTTCAACTAATTACTCTTTTGGTTCACATAGTTGCATCGCGAGGTTCCCACATGCGCACCCGCATCGTGATATCTCTGCTGTACGCCGATACTATCGCTTGTCGGGCGTGCAAGGACAACACGGGACAAATTACGGCAAATTCATATGGAATGCCGACTCAAATGATACTCATATATATATTAAAAAAAAAAATAGTGAAAATAAACTAATAATTGCTTAAATTATTAAGGCAACTTTCATTATCCAGCCAACGAATTTAACACACTGTTATAGTAGAATATAATCTGTATCATTCAACTTTAAATATATTATTCTTAATATCTATAAATGAATAATAAGATAATATCAATCATAATCGATTTATAAAATGGTTTTTCGGTCTGCTAGTTCGTATGCATCAGCCTCATTTGATGGCTACTACTTCGGAAAATATGACATTTTTTGGTCAGTCAAACGGTTGTAAAAATAACCGACATCAAGCTATATATATTATCCATTATGCAGGGTGGCAGTGAATAGGCAGAGGTGAATAAACACCCACTTTTCGCCAGATGTGGTCAGATTAGGTTCCATATAACAGGAGGCGAACCTGTTGCCACCTCTTTTTCTTGTCCACACACAAGTCTTCTTGCCCAAAAATTTAAATAGGGAGACAACAATAATGTACGTCCGCCCACGAAAGTGGTTAAATTTTAACTGTCGTACTGACTCATTACCTAAAAATGATATTGCACATGTTTTACTCTGAACTCAATATCTATAACGACAACAATAAGCTCGCACGTGTTACAACAACAACAAAAGGGACAAATTAAGAGCCGGCGCGGCGTCTACTTTTATGTCTCTCTACAGTTTGATATTTCATGGTATTTGGTTTTAAAACAAGTGTTTTTTTTATAAACTTTGGAAACTTTAAGTAATTTCTTATACCTTGTCGGACAGGTATTGAAGTCAATTACTTATTTATGTACTTTATACGTATTTTTTAGAAATAAAATTTAATTTTAATATTAAATAAAAATGTAAGTATGACGCCTTATTTTTTACCGTCACGACTTTCAAAGAACCTAATTTAAAAGTTTTAGCCTCTAAGTGATGATTATTAATTTAATTTAATAAAACAATGATTAAACCATAATTATTACTTTAAAAATTTTTCTGTAGAAATAAAGAAGAAATAAAATCATCGAATTTTTTCCTAGAAAATCAGGAATTTTTATAAAAATATTTAAAAAATTAATAACTTCAAAACCATTGTTTTTGGATGGGGTATTCCATTTATAGATAGATAGGATACGAGCTATACTTTAGCCCTTCCAGATCTTTTACACCTATTACCTTTCACTCTGTATATAGTAATAGTACATAATTTTTCTAAAATATTCTATTTTACAATATAACCTATTATCTCATTGAAAGTTCCGATAAAACAATCCACCTGATTCCAGTATTATCCGGAAGAACAAACAGACATTTTTTTCTTTAGAAATATTATATTAATATAGGTGTCTATCACCACCATCATCATCAGCCGATAGATGTCCACTGCTGCACGTAGACATAATAATACATAATATTGACATGGACACTTATCAGCACCATATTTTATATAAATACGAAATAAATATTTTATTAACGGAAAGCGTACCCTATGGCACATGTGAATATTGGTGAAAGGTATTCAAAAGTTTGTATTGCAGGCTTTAAAATGGATTTCCCGTTTTTCGAGTCCGAAACTGTACGATGTCGACATTCATAAAGAGCCGTCACGATTCTCCTTTCAAACAGCCGTGCCATTTGTAAAGTGGCAAGGATGTCAATGAATAAGGGAAACCCAGAAATGAACGTTTGTTTAAATGCTCGTGAATTATACTGTATAAACACATCTAATCGTGCAGCATATATATGATTTTGATGTTTTTTTACTTGTTTAAAATACTTTTTTTGTTACAGATTCTTTACCGCATTTTGGAGAGTTATGTGCAACAGTGAAGCGATGTTCTCTTACGTAAAAAAAACTCGTCGTTGACATTATTATGCTAACCATTTGGTAACTGCTGTTCAGATGCTAAATTTCTGAGAGTTTACAATGTACAGCACGGTAGACTGAATATTGAGAAATGGCAGTGGCGAATTTTTCGATGCCATCTGTTGGGGCGACACCTGCTGTCATAGTCTCAACCCCAGCTCCCCTACATGTAAACTTAGATGATTTACTTTATTTACCAGCTGATTACCAAGAATATGCACCGCTGTACCCTAGCAATGAACCTTTTGCCCCACCTCAAAACCAACCCCAACCAAAACGGACAAAGCTAAGGAAAAGGGCTGGCACGGCTTATCTTCCACCTCCTCAACAATTTACACAGTATCAACAAAATCAAAACATTCCACTGAATCCATTCACTGGTCAAGTTCATGCGCAAGTTTTACAGCAGAACACGAGGCTTAATGCAGAAATTACGAACCAGCGTGTTAGCCCTCAATATGATAACACGGGACAATATGTTCATGATCCAACAGGAGACTATGATTATGAACAAAGGAGAGATAAAAATGGCGCCTCGCGTCAACCTTACAATCCTGGGTATGCGGATCCTTACCCGCCTATAACTACTCCTGGCCAAATTTCTAGTCGAAGATTGGATGGAGTGAATAAAAATGTTAATAAATATTTTGGAAATAATCCGGTGACGTCACCGACACAACGACCGCGAACCGATGTAGGGACTAAGAGTGATAAGAGTGGTACGAGTGGAAATAGTGGGGGAAGTCGTTACAACGCCCCACCTGATCAGCCGCGCGGTTTCACCAAGGTGGAAACGGGGGGTTCGGGTGGAAAAACGCAGTTGCACGCTGTTCTTGACTACGATGATGATGAATATTACGACGATAACTCCGGTTCAGGTAATTCTTTATTTTTAACATAAAAGGTGTAAATGTTTATCTAAAACACTGTTGAATCAAGGAACTTAACGCCAATAGCTTTTTTTTGTGTTTTTTCTTGGAGATATTTTATTGGGTATACTTTGGTAAAACTACCTTTGGATAATGAATCCGTTGCAAAGACAGTAGGAGAAATGATACACCGACCTTTTACCCGTTACACCCAACGGTGTTCCTCTCAACTGTAGGTAGACGAAACCACAGTAATACCAATAGGGTAATGTAAGTCGCTCATGGAATCTACATAAGCAAAAAGTAAAGTAGATGCAGTAGCCAGAGTTTCAATAATTTTAGAACTATTAATTATAGGTTGTATTTATTGGGATAATTTTTTATATATGCCAAGGAGGTTATAAAGGGCGGCTTACTTAGAGACATGCTTTACCATTTATCACGAGACAACAAAATTATTTTGAATTTTTTTTCTTAATAATATTTAAGCGTACCTTGTCTTGTAACAAATCAATAGAACAAAAATGGATTTACACATTTTGAGACAATGTCCTCAACTATCAGTCAATAAAGAATAAATTTGTATTGTGTCTTCGGCTAAGACGTTTATTTCATAGAAAAACTATGTCACATATCAATAGCACATTGAGGACGTTGATTCATAATCGTATCCAATGTCCTAGATGTCGGACTGTAGCTCACCACATTCAGCTTTCCAAGGTAACGGATTAGCGCACATGCCCCATTTCAGTGAAGAAACGCGATTAGAAACACTCGTAAAGTTCAAAGTCAAATTCTTAAATGTTCTCTATTTGCGTTATACAATTTGTGGTATTCACAATGTCAAATGTTAAGGTCCCATCTCCACCGTGAAGATATGCGTCATTAAACTTTAATATAGATTTATGATTCGCACGCATATAAATGAAGTGATTTTTAATATGTTTACACAGCATCAAATTGAACTCGACAGTTTCAAGTACACGATGTTAAATCTAGTTGTCAGTCATTTATCAAATATACAATTGTAGCCCGAACAAATCAACAGGATTGTCTTAAAGATAATTGATAATATGCATCCCAGTAAAACTAAAATCATATTAAGGTTAAAAATTAATTTTTATGAGATTTAATAAAATGCAATTATCTGTAAAAAAAAATTGCTTGGTTTAAGCAATCAAATATAAGAACAGTAGCAATGTGAATAATTGAAGTTTAATAATTATACGACATTATATGTTCAACGTTTAACTGATCAAGTAAAAATTTGAAATTAACAATAAACTAAATCATCATCATCATCATCATCATCAGTCGGTAGAAGTCCACTGCTGGACATAGGCCTCCCCCAATAATCCCCCCATATCAATCTCTTTCATATGGAGGGGTTTTGGACATTTCCCACATTTCCTTGGGTTGGTGGAAGCCAAAGCCGCATTTGTTGATTTAGCAGGGTGCATCAAGAGAAGGTGAGGTTGGCTTGGATCCCGTGAGTTGTTGTGTGTCTTAAATTTGTTGTATGTTTATTATAAAAAATCTAAAGCTCCTGTCAAAGAGCTTTTGAGAAATATGTACAGGGTGAAAAATAATAGGTGTAAAAGATCTGGAGGCGCTAAAGTATAGCTCGTATCCTATCTATCAATGTATGGAATACCCCATACAAAGGCAATGATTCTGGAGTTATTAATTTTTTAAATATTTTTCAAAAAATTCTTGATTTTCTAGAAAAAAATTCGATGATTTTATTTTTTACTTTTTTCTACACAAATTTTAATGTAATAATTATTGTTTATACATTGTTTTATTAAATTAAATTAATAATCATCACTTAGAGGCTAAAACTTTTAAATTAGGTTCTTTGAAAGTCGTGAAAGTAAAAAATAAGGCGTCATACTTACATTTTTATTTAATCTTAAAATAAAATTTGAAACAAGCAATGAATCTTCTTGAAAATGTAAGGAGTTCTGCACAACAACTCATGGGACCTTAGCCAACCTCACCTGCTCGTAATACACCATGATATTTAACAAACGAGGCTCTGGCTGCTACCCACCCGCACTGGGCCAGCGTGGTGAGAGATGTCACCAAAAAATCAATTGAACGTTGACTGGATAATAATTTTAGCTTTAAATCCACCCTTAATATTTGTAAATAAATTAATTTATTTGATGTTATATGTGTATTGATAAAAAGACATACTTCAGCCGATTGAATAAAGTGTTGCTTAAGTTTAAGCAAGTCTCATCGACGGCACATGTCGTATAACGTTAGTTCTAAGGTGTCTTTAGTCATACAGAGACATCCGCGCCGACCTTGGTTTCACTTTCGTACGCGTATCATCACTAGAGGTCGGAGCACTTGTTTGAGGCACCTCCACTGATTAAATTGGTACATCTTTACTTAGTGGTACCTGAACTGTGCAATCAAATGAGAGTATTGACCTACGTAATGGTACTTATGCAAATAGCACGTTACAAAATTGTTTTTTTTTTTAATGTATGCATAATGAATAATGGATGATATTTCCGTATGTAGTTTTATATGACAAAGGAAAGGATTCTTTATTCGTACATTATATTATGTACGAATAAATTTTTTTTTAATAACATCGCAATTTTCATGCTTTTTTATTTTCTTGTAAAAATATTCTTAAGTTGGGAGCACGTTACATTATAGTATATTTGTATAAACAGGTAGGTCTTAACTATATATAATTAAAGCTTACGATGCTGTTAGTTTCTTTCAAAACTTAAGTTTTGTTTATAAGTATTTTAAGTTGATAATATTTGTTACTAGAATTATTATTTATCGATTTTATAATTTGCTTTTGTAGAAATCTCTAATCTCGAGTTTAATAGTCATAATTTTATTATTTAGAAACCTATATCGTAATATTGCTTTCTTATATGTAAATTTATATTAAAAAAATTTATGATAGTTTTACTCTAAAAAAAATTGTGGTAAGTAAAAAACATTTAAGGTTTTTCCGGGAAAAAAAAAGACATTGATATTTTTTTTTATTTATGTCCTCATTTACATTTGTTATATATGAAAATGTGAACTTTAAAAATTAGTCGGTACAAAATTATTAATACGGATTATAATAAATTAAAAATAAAACAATGCAAATCATCTTAAGTATTTTAAAATATGTACCTTACATAAAACTTAACACGTACTCGTAACATCCGGTACATTAATTTATGAAAGTTGTCAGAGTACCAAATTAAGCGTAAACTGTTCTTTCATTGTGCCATTAATGCGTTTACATACGTTTATCTCGTACAACATTAAGCAAGAGATTATCGCATACTTCTCGCATATTATACAGTTCGTTCACGCATACACACACTTGCTATTGTTTATATATAGGTATATGAACATACATATAGTTCTCTCGGCATGATGTCGCAAGTCGCGAGACCGTACTCTTGATTCGATGTCGGTACGAACTCGATGAGATGTTTAATTAATACCCAATCATTTATTAACGATATTAAAGATACAATACATAAATTATGTTAGAATTTATACTCAATTTTAGTATAGTAATTACATTATTGATTTCCTACAAATTATGGATCACACTCCTAATGTTAACCTGTTAAGAGCAGATTCTCGATTCACGTAGATCCTTCATATTTGAACGTTCTGATTACAGACGGGAATATATACGACGATAACAGATTAGTTTACTCATTATTTTTAAAAATTTTAATATTATAAGATTTTATTAGAAGAATTTATTAATATTACAAGATTATTTTAAGAATAGGTGTAATAATGTTATAATAGTAAAAGACACGATCTTATGTACTATAGAAAACAAATGTCAGTGTGTCGTCAATGTATAGAATCTTTTGTTCTATGTTATATCATTCAAAATGTACCGTAAGTAGGATTTTTTTGTTTCAGACATTATAGGTACAATAAGACGAATATGTAAAAATATGAAAATGAGTTAAATAATTAAGGACTAGAACTAAGTAAACAGAAATGGCAGTTTTTATTATTTGATACTGAGATAATTAGGAATGCGATTATGTTTAGATTATTTCATCATATCAGACATCGACGGCTACTCTATAAGAGTGTGTTAACAGTAATTTCAAAGATTATAATTAGATAGATTAAAATATGTTTGTCTAATATTATAATAATGAAATGAATAAAATTGTCGGTAAGTCAAAAAGGCCTAAGAACAAACTATTGCTATGAATTTAAATTACGAAAAGTGTATGACCAATGACCGCAAATACCTCTAGTTGCTGGCACGCCCTTTCAAATAGCGACCTTACACCAACTCGTAAAGCCGGACCAGTTTCTTTGTGTTGAACGTTATTCATTACATCTAGAGATAAGCGAGGTGTACATTAAAATGCACTATGCCCCCTTCCGCTTAACACTAAACCGCTAACCTTTATACTAGAGTATTAACTACACAATACGTCCGAGTTTTTAGCGACAACTTAACGTAACAGCTGTTACAGACTTGCAAGGCTAGAATGAGTCACTACATGTTTCTCACAAGTTTTACACGGGTTTATGATATATAAATGTAAATTTTTTTTTATTCATTTCATTCAATTTGACATCATTAGATGAATTTAAAATTTTAGGAAAAATTTAACAAAATGTAAACAACGTAGCTATATGAAAGTAACTTTGTGATAGCAAAAATTTTTTATATACTCGTCATATCTTTAGAAAGAATCTGAGAACAGCTGCCGTAGTCTCAGTAATACCTACCCCAGCCCCTCAACTCGAAACAAAAATGCGCACTTTACTTCGAAAACAGACATAGGCGCTACGATAGCAATTATATAGCAGCATAAAGAAATATAAGAATTATTCTATATTTCATAATCTTATCTGATATTTCATCCTCATAATGTCGATAAGACGAATACAGAAATAAAGCAGTGTCTTCTACGTGAAGTAGAGTCAAGAGCTCTAGTTCCGCTCTCTTTACTACAATTACGTTACAGTTTACCCTGCCCCACTCCTAAAGTTTCCACCTAAGGCATAGAGAGAAATACTGTGGAGTTTTAATCAGTATAGAGTCTGGTAAACCCCATAACCAAAGGGTATCCAATGTAAGATTTCCGCGCAAAAATGGGTAATAATATCGTGATATAGATTTTACTCTAAGCAACCGTTGATTATAGAAGTTGAATGATTTACTCTTACCATTATCAACTACAGACATTTAATTTATTTTAATTTTAAACATAAATTAGAAAGAGTTAATAATTACATTAAAAAATGCAAGTAGCACTTTCTAACTAGTTTTAATAATATTACCTGTCTATTGATTGCAATTTTATTAATATTTATGAGTTAATTCATCTGTAAGCATTTAGAAATCTGATGATGACTAGTCCATCGTGCTGTCGGAAGCTGGGTCAGTCATTCTGATGAAATCAGTACGTACGTCTCATGTATTGAATATCTTTTACTGGAAACTCAACTAACAACTGTGACTGAAACTTAAATTATTTGTAGCAAGTACAGGTTACGCCGACAAATTTACAATATAAGGGTGGTAACTAGTCAAACGAGTTAGGTATTGCTGTGGCCCAGAATTCGAATCAGACACCTCCACGTTATAAGGCAAGCGTTTAACTACTACAAGAAAAATAAATATATGTATATACCAATTTTAATGAGTGGGTTAATTGATTCTGTAATTAGCGCTCTCAAACAAGTATCTCCCCTCGCTATTAATTTTTATCTAGATCTAATATTGCATTTGGATAAAAATTGATAATGTTGTTTATTATGGATATTCTTTTTCGCTACATAATATTTTTTAACTAATTAAGACTTTTTTCTGTTAATAATAATAATATTACATACTGTTTACATTAGTTTATATTATTTACTAACAATTGATTAAAGTTATTATTTCGAAAGTTTAAATTTTTTTGAAGTCGTGTAATTTAACATACGGTAATGTATGTCTTGTAAAGAAAAAAAAAAGGAAAAACCTATGACATTAATATGAAATATATTAAATATTATAAAAGATTATTTTTAAGCAAATTTCAAACAGTTGCATAATTTTAAAAGAGGAGTCTATGCTGCGACCTGAAACCAATTGGGTGAGGCGGGTATTTATCCATCATATTGAAATTTTATGCATCGATTTGTATACTGTTACAAATTTATGCACTATACTGATCATTTTATGTATTTATTTAAATAAAGAGCATTCAATGGCTTAAATTGTGCAACAGTATAAGAATGCATCAACATTAGAGCCAAATGCGGTGTTGAATTATACGCTTTTATTCTTAATCGTAACTTCTGAATATCATGATGCTAATATTATTAACATATTATATAATGGAGTTTTTTTTTTACCTGGAAACGACGAGATGTTGAAGCCGTTGCTTTGGTAGTTATGATGATAGCGCATAAACACTAACAGATAATGATCGTCGGTTTGAGATGCAAAGTATTCAGTTAGCTTAACCCAGTAAATTCGTTGCCTATAAACTAAAATACAATAATGTTTGTGCACTACTGTTTGGCAAATGCAATATGACCTGCGATGGTATGGTTTCCTACTTACGGTACTATTACCTTCCTTTACGTGTGTGGAGGAATTGAAATCTTCAACAAATACAGTGCATCTGGGAGGAAGTCAAGTTTATGTCAGATTCACCCAAACTAAAATAACTTCGGCGGTTTCTTTAAGTGCGTTAGAAAGGTCTCCAGGAAACTACACCAGTAACAGATACCTTTTTTTCTTGTCGAGGGGGAAATCTTCAAAAGTTATTTTCTTATAAGGGGAATGACAGGATTATGTGGGATTTGTACCCACTACAACCCCATCGGTGTACACACTAAGAGATTTGCAATAGGCCTCGAGGTCTCCTATAGAACACACCGGTGCCTTTCTGCACTTTGTCTAAACACGTCCAAGATAGTGCCGTAACCGTCCCAAGCATCTTCTCTTTGCTACGACAAACACTACATCACCTCGTACTTGTCGATCACGCCGCGTTTACATACTAGGCAATGAGAGCCTCCTACCTTCAAACCCGAACACCCTTTTAGTCGTCCTCTACGACACCATAGTCCTATTTTTAATAGCTTAGGCGTAGAAGGCAGACAGTAACAGGTACCAACCACCAGTAAAATACCTTTACCTGGTATCTCTATAAAACCAACGTCACAGTCAACTCTTGGACATTCTAATCGCCAGTCATTACCATTCCATTTTGTTACCTTGCGAATTGTTTACCATTTCAGCGTAATTGTAATTGATATAATTTGATCGTTACGTAAAAACAAAAACAATTAAATTGAGCTGCTATAATCGTTTTTTCAAACAAAGCAAGTTGTAACACTAATATATAAATATACGTTTTTAACAAAAAAATTAAATATAAATATTTTTTTACAAAATATTTGTAAAACGACCATACTTTACTTTTTTATCTTATTCAAGGTTTTCTAAATAAAATTAAACTTCTGTCAAAATGTTATTAATTCTTTTTAAATATCTAACTATATAAAGTACAATACAAGATAAAGCTGCAAGTGATAATAAAATTATATGTATAAATGTTTCTGTATAAGTAGCAGCATTTGTATAATTAGTAATCTCTAGTTAGATATGAGAGGTAGTATCCCAACCACGAGACCTAATGAAATTCAAGTGTTTTGAAGTTATTTGTCAAAATGAGCTACAAGTCATACGCACATGCAACGTTATTATACTTTATTTTACACAAATATAGATAAGGGAATACACAGGCATGCTTATTACTACGAGGTTATTTATCAGCGAACCTTTTTATGGTAGTAAACGAATCAGTAGTAAAAAGCAGGTAGCATTTATGTATTTTACATTGGGGAATTATTTAAACTAGTTCAATGAGTAACGAAGTACTACAAAATATTACATTACGTATTATTAAAATAGATGATCAGTGGAAATATATGGAAATAAAAGTAAAGTAATTCATTATAATGAATAAATATATTTAACAATAAATAAGACAATGTTTAATTTTAAATACAAAATATAATATAAAATTTCTTTACCTTCATTCAAGGGTTTGACTAGCATATATATATATATACTAGCTGTTCCCCGCCCGCTTCGCTGGTCGTAATATAAAATTAGATTTGAAAGTTATACTCTAGATTTGTCAAAAATATTCCCATTGAATGGACCCCCCCCCCTCCCCCGACCCCTGGGCCCTATCCGTAATTACCACCCCTACAACCTCTTTACATTACATTTCATAAAATCCGTTCTTAGCTGACTTGATAATAGGAATATTTCTACCCAGTTTCAAGTTTTTATCCCTTTTGGTTTCAGAAGAGTTCAGTCTCTACGTAGGTGAAACTTTCTTTCAGCCCTGTAGTTTCGGGCTAATGAGAATAAGACAAAGATAAGCTCTGTCTATCGTAGAAGGCGATTAAAACGGTCTTCGAGTTTCGCGGGCCTTGACGGCGGAGGATATTATAGCTCAACCAGCGAACCCGCGTGGGGCATCGTATGCATGTACTAGCTCAGCGATGGCGCCGAGAAGAATTTGGCCTTTAACCCGTATTTCCCCCTAGAACAGGGTATCTTTTGAAGATTTCCTCCATGAAACTAAGTAAAAAAAACGTGTAAATCTCTTACATATATAGATAATGAGACATTGAGATCCAAAATTTAACTGCCTTACTGTTTTCATAGTACACCATGTAAAATTTTGTTATATAGACAATAAAGTAAAAGAAGAATGAATAATGTTCTAACATATTGGTAAACATAAAAATGCAAATAAGATGGATAATGTTTAGACTTTTAAAATCCTAAAGAGATAGATGTTAAAATTTATGTGCATGAATTTAATGTTCTACCAAATTTATTCAAGTGTTTCTACAATTCAAGGCGTAGAGAAAAATCTGTTGGGATTCGTAACCTTAAAACCGAAATGTATGTCTAATTTCATTTTACGAATGTAATAGTTTATTACTTCTACTACAAGTTATTACTTATTACAATACTAGTAAATTAATATACTAATTTTTATTTCGTGTACTATTTACTGTGGTCCGGTCCTATTTATGGTTGTCGCAATACATTATGTACAAGTTATTTACCACCATTTATTAATTATATAGTTTTTCTATTATATAATCAATATATCGCCATTATATTCATAAACAATATTGAAAGTTATTTTCAATATATTTTGCGATATGTCTCTGTTTCGCCCTGTAGTCTTGGGCTATTAAAAATAGGATTATGGTAAGCCGTGCCTGTCATGGAACGCGACTAAAAGGGTTTTCGCGTTCATGAAGGTAGGGGTATCTCCATTGTTCACTAACCGAGTCCGGAAAGAACGACAAATACGAGATGGTCTAGTGCTTTTTGTACCAGAACGAGTGTGCCGAGAAGGGCTACAGCCCTCCCTGAGACGTGCTTCGGGCGTAGTGCCGTGAGGCATCAGTGCATTCCGGAAGAGATCCCGATCTTCCCGCAATGCACTGACGCTGACTACCAAGGGCGTTTTAGTGGGTATAAATCTCATATAACCTTGTCTTCCTTCCTGAAGCAGGGTATCTTTTTAGGAGATTTCTCTCCAATAACAATAAAAAAAGTCTCTTTCTACTTCTCGAGTGCAATATGAGGCAGTGTGTATCATCCTAACTAGCGCCACATTGTTATAAGTTAACGTATCACTTACCGTTAGCTAAACGTTTTGCTTGTCTCGTTTCGTAGAATAAAAAAATCTTCCTGTATACTAACTTCTGTAGTTTCTGAACTATAATATCTTATCTTGTTCTAATTTATTGCGGTATTTGATCTTAGGACTAATGTTCCAGATTCAGGGCAGCCAGCCGTGACACCTCTACAGGGGCCCATTCTATTGCGCAACGGGTCCGTACCTGTAGTACCACTGACTTCGTATCCAACAGTCAATAACGGTTCCTTTTACCAAATACCTGTAAGTACCTATTTTACTAAGTTTTTCTTATTTATTTGACGAGACGTCCGACACGTTTACCTAATGGTACGCCAGTAGTTTCACAAGCTACAGCGCCCTTCAAATCGGAACATAGGAATGCTTCTACACTACTGCTATAGCCGCATAAGTAGGGGCTGTGAGGGTACCTAGACGGACTTCGGCATCAGAGACCTATAACCAATAATGATTAATTAATTATGAACATTGTATCAGTGGCTCGAAACTAGGTTTTTCATGCTACTATTTTTATCAGCCTTCAATCCATTATATATATCTAGAGATATCTAAGACTAAAACATAACAAAAGTAATAATAAATTGCGATTTTTTCTTTTCAGCAAATTAAAAAATTTGCACTATTATTAGTAGCAATTTTATTGATGGTAGGTCTCTGTTGCCAGAGACCGTCTGATAGGTACCCCCGCAGCGCCTATTTCTGCCGCCAAACAGTAGTGTGCAAACATTACTGTGTTCAGGTTTAAAGGCCGCTGTAGCTAGTGTAATTACCTGGGTAACGAGTCTCAACATCTTATGTCTCAAGGCGACCAGCGCATTGTGCTGCAGTGTATAACATCCGAACTATCGCCACATAGTTATGGGCGTATTGCTTACCATCAGATGAACGTCCCGCTCGTCTTGTGGCTTCCTATAATGGAAATAAAAAAATTAAGATTATTTATAGTGTGTTTAGTACACGAAAATATTCAAATCCATCGCGAACAGATAATACATAAGAAGCTTTGCAAATAACATATATATTAATATGAAAGTATTAAATAGAAACTAGAATAGTAAAACAATTCTATAGGTTAAGTAATATAAATGGAAAAATATATACATATAAAAATTAAATATAAAAGTAAGAATTCGTAAAGATAACATAGAAAGAACGAGCAAAATAAGTAATAATATTATTAGTATAAAGTGTGATAATTGAGGTCGTTGACCTTTGACTTCAAGGGAAAAAGAATGTATAATAACCCCGCCCCCACATCACAAACCAGAGAACGTAATTTGTTACCATGTTTGTACAAAATCAGAACGGTCAGCCAGTAAATGGTCAGATCGCTGTGGGAATTAGGTTTGATTAGGCGATTTGCGTAAATCTAAAAACAGGTACAACTTTTATGTTAACACTTAATAATAGTTATTAAAATTATTTATCACTGCTTAACAACACGTTGTGGAGTTATTAATTTCATTGAGACAGACCTTCGCCGTCAAGTTTTTGCCGAGTGCCAACTAAGTAGTGTGCCGTAGTAAATATCGACGAGTAATTATAGTATTTGAATTAATAATACTGCAATACATTCAACTAGGTCAAATGCACTAGTTAAACTAACAACTTGTATTCTATGAATCAGCGAACTAATTGTAATCTTCTAACACCAATAGGTTCGGTTCTACCTTCGTTTAATTAGGTCCTTACATATGAAATTAGCGTTTTGTCGCACTGACCACTTTGATCTGAAATATCTCCTCCTTGGTTAAGAATTCCAAATTCAAATTTATAAATTCATTTAGCTGGTACATTTGAGTTTTGAAAACAGTCATTCATTTGGTTTTCCCTCATTATTTTATTTTTTTGGCGTGGTTTATTACCGCACAATGGAAAACATGAAATATCGCTATATTTAAGCGTACGAGTTCTACCGTGGCACCAGTGCTGCAGAAATAGTTCGAAGGATTAATGATGTGTACGGCGCTGGTGTCGCAAAATAAAGCACGGTACGTTTTTGCTTTCAATATTTTCGTTCTGGAAATTTCAATCTTCAAAACCAACTCCGTGGACGGTCCGAGACCAAAGTGGAAAATGAAGAATTAAAGGCTATTGTAGAAGCGGATCCATTACAAAGCACGTCAGAGATAGCTGCAGGCTTCGGGATAAGTGACAAAACTGTATTAATCCACTTGAAGCAAATCGGGAAAGTAAAAAAATTAAACGATGGATACCTCATGAATTAAGTGAATCGAACTTGCAAACACGCGTCTACTGCTGTGTTACTTTGCACAACCAACACAATAATGAAGGGATTTTAAATCGAATCATTACTTGTGATGAAAAGTGGATACTGTACGATAATCGGAAATGCTCGTCGCAATGGCTGAACCCTGCAGACCTAGCCAAATCCTGCCCTAAACGAAAATTGACTCAGAAAAAGTTACTTGTGAGTATTTGGTAGACTAGCGCCGGTGTCGTTCACTACAGCTTTTTAAAATCTGGCCAAAAGATTACGGCAGATATCTATCGTCAGCAACTGCAAACCATAAAGGAAGAACTAGCTGCTAAACAACCGAGATTGGGCAATCGCTCTAGACTACTGCTGCTTCACGACAACGCAACACCACACTGCTGCACAACAAACAACCACTAAGTTAAATGAACTACAATTGGAATATCTGCGACATCTACTATGCTCCTCGGACCTTGCCCTAACAGATTACCATATTTCCGGAATTTGAACAACTTCTTACAAGGAAAAAATTTAACTCCGATGCGGCAGTCCAAACCGCGATCAAAGAGTTTATTGATTCTCGCCCTCATGGTATTTTTACTAAAGGGATCAATGAGTTACCTATGAGATGGCAAAAGTGCATAGATAACAACGGTGCATACTTTGATTAATTAAATATATTTTACAAAAAAAAAATTGATTACATATTCCTCCCGTACAAAACGCCAATTTGATATGTAAGAACCTAATATTACATAGTAAGTAGTCTTCACTAAGTTTACGTTATTCATAATTGGAAGAATTCTAGTCTAATCACTTTAATGTTTGTTTCTAATATGTTGAGGTGTAAGGTTTCCCTCATCACAACTAACGGGATCCAAGCAAACCTCACCGGCTCGTAGTCATCATCAGCTGCTGGGCATAGGCCTTCCCCAAAGATCTCCACATACAGTCAGCATGGCCTCCTTTACCGCTGGGCACTAGGGGCTGTCGTATGTAGAGATTCCTATGGGGAGATCTAGGCCATTTTCCACCACGCTGGCCTAATGCGGATTTGAAGGAGCCAAAGTCTCGTTTGTTGATTAGCAGGATGCACTACGAGCACGTGAGGTTGGCTTGGGTCTTGTAAGTTGTTGTGTAGGACCCCTTACACCCTGCTAATCAACAAACGAAGCACTGGCTCCCACCTTCCCGCATTCGACCAATGTGGTGGAAAATTGCCCAAATCCTCCATATGAAGCGCTGCACGACAGATGTGGGAATCTTTGGGAGAGGCCAATATCCAGCTGTGGAGCAGTCTATCGGCTGATGTTGATGGTAATAAAAAATATTCTTTATATGCTTAAAAAATTTCCTCATATTTTTTTAATTTTTGACGTTAATTTATCTAAAAAGAGCTGATACGCATTAATTTAAACATCACTAAAAACTTATATAATGCATATTTATATGGAAAAATATAATTATTGTCAGAAGGTCATAAAGACTATGATTGATCTTATCTAATATTTTGTTCAATACCATTTTTGTATAAAGAGGGAAAAGATGCTCTTTTAGGGATGAAATCAGGGTTATGTAAGGTTGCAAGTCCACTAAAACTCCCTTAGTGATCACTCTTTCTTTAATTTAGCAAGATATCACTTACGGAAAATCATATGCATACACTTCGCATAACGCACCATCTGAGGTCACAGCTTCCGCCCTCATTTATATTATTTTTGCCATCTTCTTCCGGTTTGTTTAATGCGTGTAAAGCTCCATTCATTGCATCAAGAAACTGAAAAGTCTCTCGAATAAGAACAGTAATCTTCTCGAAGAAGAACAATAAGACGAAAAACTAATATATCATTAATTCGCTGTGTGGGAGATATTTTGAGTTAACCCCTATCGCCACTCTTTGATATACCCCAAAAGATGACTAAGGAAGGAATAGTTCAGAGGAAATGCAGTGACCTTCCATTATTGACGTATTACAGACGCCAGGCGGGACAGATTACAGAATTATCACTAACTTTAATTAATTATCTAACATACAGAGTGCAACATATTTAAGTAATCTGATATTCAGAAATTTTGCTAAGTAAATTAATAGTTTAAGTGGTTTTCCATGTAACCGTTCAATGTGCAAAATAACTGCAGCGTTAATTTTTGAATATTTATAAATTTCATACACTTTACGCGAGGTTACATAGATAAGAAATACATATATACATTCTTACCGATTAATATTAAGTTTTGTGATAAGTTCCAAAACATTAGTGCGACGAAGTTATACCACTATGATTTCATGTTGATGATTAAGACTAATAAATCTTACGCAGAAAAACGCACAATGTTTATAAATATTGGTGATTCAAGCTCGAGGTCCAAACCGTATTACTGACGCTATTGAAATTTAGTGATCACTGCGAATTAAAGAACAGAAAGGAAAATAACACGATTCATGAATAATGACTGTTCATTGAATAATCATTTTAAACATAAATGTAACCTAAGACTTAGTTGAATACATGTAAATCATCTTCATCAGACGGTTGACGACCACTGCTGGGTATAGTCCTCCTCCAAAAATCTCCACATTGATCGGAAAAAATACATGTAAATAAAATAATTTGTATAGAAAAATCAACGTCATCAAAAAAGTTTTTTTTTCATTCGAAGAAGAAACGAAACGAGCGGGACGTTCATCTGATAGTAAGAGATACGCCTACTCATAGCAATTTGGCACCAATCAAAACGATGTACACTGTACCATATTGTGTTCGTCGCCTTGTGGCGTAAAATGTTGAATCTCGTTACTCCAGTGATGATGTTAGGTACAGCGCCTTTCAAACTGGAACACAGTAATGTTTGCACATTGCGGTTCTGCGGCAGAAATAGGCGCTGCGGGGATACCAAGACGGCCTCCGGCAACAGAGATACCACAAGTAGTTATAATTATTGAAGCATTCCGCTTATTTATTGCTCTTAGATTGCTTACACCTATTAACTAGTCTCAAGATTTTTTCTATAATTTTATAGTTAACCTAAATTGTTCAGAACATTGAAATTCTGCTATACATGTAATAAGTATTTAAATCGTCTTTAATTTAATCGAGATATAGTAAGGCATTCATGTACACATCTTGTAAAACTTACTCCTTATATAGTACTTATTATCATCCATTTCAAACGATTTAATATTAATTTAATATTAATTAAAACCAATAAATATAGTTAATGGGAGCGTTCGTTAATTATACTTATTTAACAGACCTATACATATATAGGCGAGTCTTAAAAATGTTCCCATAAAGGTTTTGAAATTCATTTATAATATGACTAAAGATTTTTTGTTTACAAATGACTTTGTATACATTTGCAAGGGTCTGTAGTTCTGTAGGGAAAACAGCTATAATATCCCAGTGATTCTTCTTCTTCGTTGGCGTGCTGTAAAAGGCGATTAAGACGGAACAAATCCAGGAAGACGCCAAGAGTTTTCACTGTGACCTTTGCCTATAATCTGTGCTCACTAAACCGCTTGTCAGACGAGAATTGTAGTATAGCACGAGTATGGTAATAAACCTGAAAATTAGAGATGCCTTCATTCAGTAATAGAGATCAATAAATTAAAACGTTATGAAATAAAATGTAGTTCTCATTTGTTCTGAAAGGAGTACCCGAAAGAATGTCTAAAAATTATCTCAAAAAAAAGTCTGTCAAAGGTCCTTAAAAGATCTTACTTCTTTTTAAGAAGTATATCTTACAAAATATACGTTTGTTGCATAGTGGATTCACACAATTACGTTTAACACCAATACCTCAGCTTTTTATTGTCCACTGCTGAAAGTAGACCTCACCAATCGAGTTATTACGCGATCGGTCTGACGACATATACTCCCAACTATTCTTGCGATCTTTACCAGGTTGTGGGTCCATTTTGCTGGTATGTGTCCCAATTTGCCTAAGTGTATGTACAACAGACTTTACAGATCTAACGTATCGATTTGATATTTAGCGCAATCGTAAAATGTTTACAAAAATAGCAAACGGTAGGCGGCGACACCACAGCGCTGGTGCCTTTCTGCGCGCCGCCATTACTTATTAGAATTGCGACGGCGTGGTCCGCAGGAAACGACCGCGCGTACACGACCACGCGCGTTAGTCACACGCGTGGGCTTATTACTGATAAAGCTTACGTGAGCGATTTATATGATTTACCTCAATGTTCTCCATAACTATTGTCCTTATTTGACTCAGCCAAACAGTGTTAGTGCGTTCACCTTGCTTTTATTGTTGGACTAAATAACGCATTGTTGTAAAACATGTAAATTAATGTGCATACAATAATATTATATGTGTCAAATACCCTTCACAAACAACTATAGTAATTCCCTATTTATTAAGAGATCCGTCAATGTTTGATTTTAAGAGTAATTATTTCCTAACGTTTTGGATTGTATTGGGCCATACATTCATTTCATAAACTCAATATAATCTATTTTAATCTTAAACCATTTTCTTTTTACAAATATTGTGATAACTATACATTATAGCATTATTTCACAATGGTCAATCACTAGTTTACCATCATTAAGAAACGTGAAGATATTTTAATAAATAAATACAATGAATACGAGTCATTGTTAAGAAAAAAAGGGAAGATTTGCAAGATCGTGTGCAGTGGAATCCCCTGTCCGACAGTAGACATTCATTGGTTGAGATGATGGTGATTGTTAAAGACTGGGTGAAGAGGCGATGCTTGGTCGTTCAACATTTAACCTTTCACATCCGATTATTCCTACGATATCGATACAAGGAAATTAATCGTTAAACGTCGTTGATATATCCCTGAATTAGACATAAGGATAATCGCACATCTCTGCTTTTGTAACAGAAATAGGCGTAATACTTAACTAGACTTTTTCTAGTGAAGGAAACCATTGTTTTACCTCCATACAAATACTTTACTCGAATAAAACAACGTAATGTTACGTACTTTTCCTATGTTCTTATTTAAAAAGTAAACGAACCCATTATAAGTGAATCACAATAAAATGCCACGTTGAGAAATTTTTACGTGTATTGAATAGTCGTTTTTATGTATCCAATACTGCGGAGATTCAGAAATTCGCGAGCTGCATCGCAAATAACCAATTACCTACTAAATTACTTATTCTGTTACGTTTTAATATTGCGCCTTAACAGCTGGTACTTGAACGAAATACCTCCTCGTCAAACTGATTTAATGATTGAAACATATTTTTCTCTTTTTTTTTTCAAATGCACATAAATCCCATTTACGTAACTTCTACAAATCATACCAAGAATTTAGAGTAGTGGTATTCAAATATCCAATGCGCTATTAAAACCTCCTCAGTAGTTTTCGTTTTATAAATTAGCTCAAAATGTAGAGAAATTGAAAAAAATAAATAAATACATAAATCGCCAAATTATAATTTATTCCCTCAATTGGGAATCCTTTTTTCAATCGAGCATAGTCAAGATATATTAAGCTTAACAATTGCGTGTTGGAGGATGTTTCATGTCCTTGAATAGTAATATTCATGTTGATTTCCTCACAATGTTTTTTTTTTTCACAGGAAGTTCAATCTTAGAAAGAATGGAACCCACGAACCTTGGACTCGTGTAACGTATTTTACTACCGCTTTTTTTTAATTATACTGTATGCTTATTCACGAGTTTATTATCAATTTCTATAAATGATTACTTAACCTTATAATTCTTAATTATAGATGACGAAGTGCTGCAATGATAGGTGCATAATTTTAATGACATTTTTCTTCATTATTAACGAATTCTCCAGTATAACTTGGTACGCAAAATGTAGTCCGATAATCGAAACAACTTTTTAAACATATATTTCATTTAAAGCACTTAACAATCAGTATACATTTGCACATAAACTACAAAATAAGACATGGACGTACAATAGACATAGAATGATATTAGCATATGAACAGTGCGAAAGAATTTTTATTGAATGTGTTAGATGAAACTTTAGTTACCACTTATTATTACCAAAACATGTATAGGTACATTCAGTGGGTCAACAACCCAATTGGGTAGATTGTTAATTAAGTATTCCGTTTCCAAACATTAACCTCAATAAGTATATAGACTGAAATATAATTAATTAAAAAGTCATACTGAACCATGTATAAGATATTTAAATTGGTTATCCATTTATTTTTATATTATTGAAATGACATTTAAGTTTAAAGTTGATCTGAAACCTAGCAATGTGTAACATCTTTATCACTATCATCACCATCATCAGCCGATAGACGTTCACTGCTGGAAATAGGCCTCCCCTAAAGATTACCACGTCGATTCATATGATGGGATTTAGGTCATTTCCCACAACGCTGACCTAATGAGGGTTGATGGGAAACATGAAACATGCCAATTTGTGAATGCAACTAACATTACGAACAATTTTCAAATTCATCTCGTGATGAATAGTACTTTTATATCTTTCTAGTTTCGAGAAGAGTTAAGTAGCAATGTATGTGAAACAATTTTTTTTGTTTTTAGTATCAAAAACTAGTGACAGCTCAGGTCGTATTACTCGTTAGCCTAATGAAATATGTGTTAGAGTATCACCCCGCCACTCTACAGTCGTCGTGTCTTGGCTAACGCCATATGATCAACTCTGTAACTAGTACCACAAGACGCGAATACGGCTAGAATCCTTTTTGGGAAGATTTATATTCCGCAGGACTTAAGAGTAGGATTTGAGAATCCAATGTTGAAAGTTCAATATTGTGGTCCCATTAGTGAATGAAAAGCTTAGTCCGCGTTTAAAAAGTTAGTAATCATTGGAACTTTTAGAAGTTACGTAGGTGTCTGTTGCCGGAGACCGTATAGGTAGGTACCACTGCAGCCCCTTTTTCTGTCGCCAAAGAGTAGTGTGCAAATATTACTTTGTTCCGGTTTGAAGAGCGCTGTAACTAGTGTAATTACTGGGGTAACGAGACTCAACATACTATGTATAGAGTCACGAGCGCAATGTGTAGCAGTATATATCATCCGGCTAGACTCGCGTTTTTATGGGCAGCCGCGTCACTTATTATCAAGTAAACATTACGAGGCTTAGTAGAATAAAAAAAAAAAACGTTTGTCCCTAACTGACACTATTGTTTTCTTTAATATATAACTCAAGATGAATTTAAAGTAAAACTTTCTTCTTGAAAAGTTTTACTAAGGAAACAAAACTTTAACTAAGGAATCAATTTATGGACTGGAATTAATAAAATAAAAACATTAGTTAATTAAATAAAAAAAATAATAACACAAAGGAACTAGAGCATTTTACCGCTATGCACACGAATAATCAGATAGCAAATATATGTAAATCTTTATCCAGTCGTGTAAGGTTGATGACACAATTGCATTTCAAATATACACAATTAATTTAGTGTTGCTCAATAAGAGCCTCTTGCTAAATTTCAGCTCCGATCCAGTTTGGCCACTTAAATGGACAAATGGATTGCCCATAAATCATTTAATTCTGTCTGAACGAGATACATAATTATTCGTTCAGAATAATAAAAATATATATTCAGAACATGCGTGTATTGTGGCGACTACTGCTTTGAATTTAAAGTATTATTTTATGACTGTTATTAATGCACAACGATGTTCCACATACAGACATATCAAATGCTTACATGTTTAGTAATATATTATGTATTATAATTCTTAATATTGTTGTAACTAAGACATTAGCTTCTAAATGGCGGTAAAACCACGGCTTGAATATCGCGATATTAGTCATTGTGCAGTGTAGCGCGTCGAGAGTAACGTCTTTTTTTCGGTATCTCATAGCTGACTTGTTTTTAAATAAATTACAAAATTAACACAATACTCCCTCAGTGTTGATAAAAGTGGTTATGGATTTATTACGATATTATCTCGACACAGTAAGTTTTATTGTGCACTTATTTTAAAACGGTTTCTCTTACCTGTTTTGTTTATACTTATTTCGAAAATGTACACTTTTAACTAATGTACGTATTACGTATCGAAGTAACCTTCGTACTTTACTTCGATTGAAACTGTTGAATGCAAAATGTTGTATCTACATATTCAATTTGGTTTTACGTTTAATGACTACTAGGAACAATGCCTTTGCCTTTAATACTTTATTTCTTTATTTAACCGTAAAACATAGCACGTAACTCAAGTCACAAATAACTCGTCGATGGTAACTTAGTGTGCATAATTAATCGCGAAGTGTTAAAAATTGCGATATTTCTTTTCAATACTTTATATCTATGAAGTTATATTGTTATAGAAAATCTGTTCGCGTTTTTTTTCTATTGCGGCTTATAATATAATCTCAATTGTTTTATTGAATGGTGTTTTTTATTTAAATGTTTTCATTAAAAAAATTATAATACTTTTGATTATTAAATAAGATTCTTCTGTATTTTCCAGATTCTTTGGACTGCACTATCCCTGGCTCTAGGCTATGAGCTTCAAGGACAAATCATTAGAGGAGTACCATGCGTTAAGAGAAACTTTCAACTTTACTGCCCCACCGCTGGCAACACTTATCCTATGTAAGCTTAACCATAACTGTAACAATATTAAAATATGGCTTGTCCAACTAATATTTTTATTTAAAGTAAGACAAATGAGATGTGTATGGGGAATGATTGAAACGACCTACGCGAGAATAAGGACTGACATAAAAGTGATAACTAATTTACACAAAGCTTCTTATAACGATTGTGACCAATTTTTTTTCGGAGAACTTACGATATTTAATAAATATTTTCTCTAATATTAAGCTTATTAACGTTTTCTCAATGTATAAATTAAACACATTTTATTTTTACAGAGATAAAATAGAGATGTTCATAGACGAAAACAAAGCGTTAATTAAGCGCATGTATGGCTCGTTTTCCATACCAGGCGGTGGACGTGTTCGCAGAGCACCGGGAGTCCCCGATATGCATTCTGGGGATTCATACTTCCGCCATGTGAGACAAGCTTCCAAATCCTCACTTCCTGATCCCCAAGTGAATAACACTGGCAGGTAAGATATTAGAAAATAGTTTTGCATTCTTTTATAATTCTTACCAAGCTATCTAATGAATATTAAACCTTTTATTACCCTATATATTATATATTGATTTCAAAAGATTCTGATCTATAAGAATTTGTCGCAAGAAATAACATCAATATCCGTTGGGTTTTACTGGCTGTATTTCTTGCTGGATTTGGTTATATTATCAATGTATGTATCCATATGTTCCACCCGACCGGCATTCTACTGCCATTCTACCCAGTAAAGTTCCTGGGACAATTAAGCATACCAAGTTGGCATATCTCATCGCCTTATAGCAAGAAATATTCAACTATTTTTCTTTCAGGATTGATGCCTGTCAAAGCAAAACGGAAATAATAACTCCTTATTGGGCATTAAATTCTGCGAAGAAGGTCAGAGCTATTGTTAATACCATGCACTTCGAACAAGCTATACATCAGGAAGTATGCAGGTAACCAAATACATACTACCAATCATTGATTACAGAAAGGATAAACACCATTTTTAAAACAGGTTTTTGGGGTTTTCGTCTAAACTTTTATATGTACTAAGTAAAGTTATTATTTTGTGGTTACAAACAGACACGATATCTTCATTTATGATCCAAGTTAACAATCTATTTCAGGTTTACAAATTTAACCATTTTTTTAGTATTTGAAATATGGTCACGACATAAATTAATTAGATTTGTTCTGAAGACTAAATCTTTTCAAAATGTCATCCACATTGTGTAATCATTGTCTTGCGTCATATGAAATCATAATCAAATTCGAAACTAGTCGAATTGGTTATATTTGGAATGGACAAACTTTATCGCTACTGTCTGACGGGGCGTGGTGGAGGAGTCAAAACTAGTCTGTAGTCCTTTGTTACAGCGTGGGTGTGGGGTCTTGATAGACCAGTTAGCCATACTTCAGAAATTAGATAAAAAAAAACTTCTTTGTCCAATTTTATTTACATTATTACATTTCAATATCCGGTTAATGGCGGCACATAAAGCGGGATTAGGTCTTATTACGTTAAAGTTACAACCCATTAGGAAATTTTCGTATCATAGATTGAAATCTTTGAGCATTGGAGATCATGTAACATTAGGTGGTTCTGTATTATCTTATTTATATATTTTTTATTGTTTATTTCAGCAAGAAATCTACATCGCGATGTTCAGGAGACTGCAGTTGCGAACAGAAGTATAAATGGCATCGGTTACTTGCTTACGATCCTAGTAACGACTGCGACGGTATATTCATGGATTGGTTTTTATTTCCATCTTGTTGCGTGTGTCAATGCGATCCGTAAATGTAATATGAAATAACGGACGTGTTTCATATAACTTGTTCTACTCTTGGAGCTCATACATCATAGCTAAGTATCGAAGTAGCTGCGTGATAACGATTATTTTCTCTAGAGAATCTTTTACATTATAGCAATTTCAGATGAAATTATGTTCATTCTTTGATTAAATTTGGTGCTATTAACCTTCTTTATCTTTTACAGCGCTCTCAATAACATAGATATGATTCTTTTGCTTCTAAAGTAAAAACTGAGTTTTATCCTTGTAAATTCTAACGTTTTGTTCCTTAAAGACGAAAGAGTTATTTTTTAATTATTTATGTTTTAAAATTTATAATGATTAATACAATAATCACTAAAAATATTGAAATTTTAAGTGAATCCTAAAAACATATTCTTTTTAACTAAATTTAAATTTTCTAGTAAAAGCAAAAGCTCCAAAATGTTTAAATTGAAATTGAATTAAAATAATGACTACATCTAATAACTATATACATGAATAGATAATCCTTGTTTGTGCTGTGTAGAAAACATTTTTAGCTTACTATGGGAATATAATATTTAAGTAAAAACTATTATAGTTTAGTGTAGCCATGAAGTCTATGATTAAATTTTTGTTCATATTCATATACTATTTAAGAAATAAAAGTTACATATATATGTATGTAGCAAAGTCGATTAAATTTGTAATAAAATAAACATGATCTGTACCTTTGTATAATTCCTATAATTTTAAGGACAATAAATCGATGATTATTATTAAAAGCATTATTATGTTTGTTATTAAATTTCCTTTAAAAATTGAATCTACATTTATTAAAAAAAACCTGAAATGGATCACAACTTGAGGTAACTGAAAAACAGTAGCACTGATTTGGATACCCACAGTGAAGCTAGGAATAATTTACATTGCAACCTGAGGTAACCGCTGTAGATGAGCTGGAATCAACAGCCCTATTTCGCATTTGTACCAAGATCGCAAGCAGACCTTGTCATAAAGAAACAAAGGACACACATTGTCGAAGTTTAAATTATTGTTTTCACAATGTGTTCTTGCGAAGAAACTAATGCAAAAGCTAAAAATTACTTTTTTTTGCGTAAAAATCTAATGATTAAATAAGTCTCTACCTAACAACTTCATGCGCTTTATGAACTCCGCTATATGTTACCATGTTTTGGATCATACCAACTATTAAATAAGGTTTGATCAACAACAAATACTTGCATAAGAACACGGATTCCTAATAAGAAATTCGATAGGCTACTGAAATTAAACAAACATTCTAAATTCGACGGAGATGATGGTTAGGTAAAGATGTTGGGAATCTTGTTATTAATAAAATTAAATCAAATACCAAGCACATCAATAGAAGACTTCAAGACTCGGCTCATTCTGTGTAGAACGTACAACGAATAATAATTAAAATATGTTTTGGCTATTTTTGAATTACATCGGTACATTAATCACCAATGTCACAATTTTTCGATATAACTAGTATTTCTGGACTTTCCAACTTCAACTCTTCTCGGTAATCTCTTTTATGTAAAAAAGATCCACTACTGCTGAATAATTCATTGAGGCTTAAGGTTATGAAGTTAAATTAGAATAAATAACATCTAGTATCACTTTCGTCCCATTACGAAAAGCTATAAAACCATTATTATTATTAAATCAAATCTCTTGAGAATTGACAGCTAAATAATATTTTTTTTTAAATAGCCAATTTACGCCCCACTGTTGGGGCACATGCCTACCCTCAATTTAAGGGCGAAGGGGCTATAGTCACCACGCAGGCCCAGTGCGGATTGGTGACTTCACACACATTAGAATAAATTCTAATTCATGTGCAGATTTCCTCGCGATGTTTTCCTTCGCCGTTTGTATTTGGCTGTTGTTACTAAAATTCACAAATGTACATAACTTAAATATTAAAGTCATTGGTACATGCCGAGTTTCTAACCCGCCACGTTCGGAATGAAGGCCGCACGCTCTAACCATTAGGCCAGCGAGCTAGGGGTGTCCATTTCTACGCAGTTAATTAGTGATTGGGTTTAAGAGCTATTAATTCTAACCCCACTCACAGGAGTGTAAGGACCAATGGCCTTCCGCAGTCCTCTCGCCTCAAACCCAGTTCTGCAGAGTCGCAGCCCGATCCTCGGTCTTAATGCTCGAAGTATCAAGTAAAACCAAGACTTTTCCAGAGCCTTATTCTCTCGAACGTGACGTTAAAGAATAATCATACAAAGTAATATCTATGATGTAATACCATTGATATAACTATGGTGTAATACCATTGATAAATATTATTTTTGCTTTGATAGATTACTACAATATTGATTTTTTTTTACTCGACGAAGCAATGAAACAATCGGAACGTTCACCTGATCGTAAGTGATACGCCCACCTATAACAACGTGGCGCTAGTTAGAATGGTATCCACAGCACTACATTGTGCTCGACGCCTGAGATATAAGACGTTAAGTCTTGTTATCCCAATAATTATACTAGCTACACCGCCCTTCAAACCGGAATGCAGTAATATTTTCACTACTGTTTGGCGCCAAGAATAGGAGCCGTGGTGGTACCTACCTAGACGGTCAAGGGCAATAGAGACCTACCGCCATTTTAGATTTTTCTTCTTTATTTTTCTAAAAATGCTTAAAATATGTATTTATAAATCAATCATATACTGAAATTCGCATATTTATTAAGGTAAAAAAATCGAAAAATTATTATGTAACTTCCTATTAGCATAAAAACCTATTATAAAGCATGGAAATTAAGCTTTAAAATTGAAAAATTAGCTGTCACTTTTATTTGAAAATTTTTAGGCTCTACGAAGATATCTGCAGCCTTTAAATTCACTTAAAAAAAATATTTTGACATTTCAAATTCTAATATATTGTTGCAAAACGTAGAAAGCTTTACTAAACGATAACTTTAATTATGTTGAGAAATTCGCGCAAAATTCTGAGAATAGGATATCCACGTCGCTATTTATGTCAAGAAACAACTTACCGGTATTCAGATGCATAATACTAAATGTTGCAATTTACTGTTAAACAATCCTATTAATAAAGCATTTGCATTTTTTATTTTTTGCAGATACTGTCAAATTAAACATTTCAGCGGAATGACACAATACCCTCTTGGCTTCAAAAGCCGAAAAGAATCTCCAATAATTAACTTATGTCAATGCCGATCAATGTTTATTCAAACTCAAGATACACCAAATCCAAATAGTTTAAAGTTTTTACCTGGCACGAAAGTTCTTGAAACCGGTCAAACTATTGATTTTCCAAACATTGGATCAGCACAGTGCAGTCCCTTAGGTATTCTATGTAATATCTGTCTTGCATTTTTCTCAGGGCTTGAAATGAGTTACAATAGTTAATGTAATTGTGCTTTCATGTCATAACGGCGTAAGTCTCAAATACACACGAATAATAAGTATGATAAAAATAAGTTGTAATCATAATAATAATTACTATTTAAAATTGTATTACTAGAAAACTAATTATTTTGGAAATGTACATTGACATATTTGTTAATTTTTAGCTAAAATGATATTTCGAATTGATGGTGTAAAAGCAGTATTTTTTGGATCTGATTTTATTACTGTCACTAAACAAGATGATGATGTTGAGTGGAAATTACTTAAACCTGAAATATTTGCTACTATAATGGACTTCTTTGCTAGTGGACTACCCATCATAACTAATGCAAAACCATCAGGAGACACTCGTAAGTTGTTTATTTTTCTTTTACCATTGAGAATAACAAAATATATTTTTTTTAGTTATAGATACATATATCCATTATAACCATTTGACACCAAGAATGGTGAATTTAAAAACCTTTTTCTTTGTAAATTTTTATCAGAATCTTGTAATCTATAAAATATTTAATCATAATTTTTATATTAAAATCAAGAAGTAAAACATATGTGACATTCTTGGTTATAAGAATGTTTTATATTTACAAAAATAGGATACTACTTTGTGTTAAAAAAATTACACCACCCTAAAATTTCTTACACATTTCCTTTTTATTTATATTTCTTTCCCAGATATAGTAACTGCTTTATTCAAGATTTTGCTCTTATCCACTTTTATTTGCTATTTAAGTATGCTTCATAAAATCTCATAAATCTATGAGTTTAAAAATAAAGACTTCCAATGTCAAAAACAAATATTATTTTAATAAAAATAATTCTTCAACACCTTTATTTCTTTAATTTTATTTTGGAAATTTATAAACTGACACTAATTGTTTTTTATTTATCATATTTTTTCAGAAATAAATGAAGATGATGATGAAATAGTTCAAATGATCAAAGAACTATTGGATACTAGAATAAGGCCAACTGTGCAAGAAGATGGTGGAGATGTTTTATTTGTTGATTTCAAAGATGGAGTGTTAAGGCTTAAAATGCAAGGATCGTGTTCCTCTTGTCCAAGTTCAATTGTAACTTTAAAAAATGGAGTTAGTCTCATTTAAAGTTGTAACTACCATAAAATATTTATATTCATAATACAATATACATGCACCTTTGTTTTAGTATAATTAAAGGTTGTTTATGATTTTAGGTTCAAAACATGATGCAATTTTATATTCCTGAAGTGCTAGCTGTGGAACAAATTGATGATGAAGGAGAGAAGCTAAGTGAAAAAATATTTAAAGAATTTGAGCACATTAAAACTCAGGAGAAAAATGAACAAAAGTGAACATAATAATTTTATTTTAATATAAATATGTATAGAGGACATTTGTAATAGCATTAGTTTTGCTTATAACATTTTGTTAAAATGAATATAAATATTAAAAATAAGGAATAAGTTGTTTTACATTTTTATGATTTTATCATACCCATTTATAAAAAAGTTGGTACTAGATCAATCAAATATAATTTTTAATTTAAATAAAGCATATGAAAGTAAACGATGAAATAAATTGGTGAAGACAATGGGCGTAATTATTTACGGTTCCATTGTATTTAGCGTCATAATATTGTTGTCTTATGTTTTAAGATGTGTGGACTCCACAGTATTTTTTTTTATATCTAAATAAAATCGATTGAAACTAGTATTTATTTATTTATCATCTTGAAAGACAAAGCTATTTAAAACATCAGTCTTCTAATTGAGCATTTATTTATTTATGCACACAGAAATTACAATGAAAATATAACACAGAAATAAGTGCAAAGGCACCAATTATCCATTATGGAATTTATTTCCAGTAACCCTGCGGTTGGGAGATATGATTAGTGACAGTGAACCTGGTGCACTCTGTTAATATTATAGAACAAAACTTATAAACTAAATATGATCTAGAATAGTTTATAATTAAAAAGAGAGGATAAAAAAACAAATTCAAATTTATAAGTATCAGGATAGCGCAAAATAATGTTCTTTAACGCGCTTTTTAAATAGTGCTACTGTCCTAGCCTTGCGAATTGCCGGAGGAATTGCATTCCAGAGTCTAACTGCGTGTATAACGAAAGAGTGAGAATA
This sequence comes from Ornithoptera alexandrae, assembly GCA_029030555.1. Taxonomy (NCBI): domain Eukaryota; kingdom Metazoa; phylum Arthropoda; class Insecta; order Lepidoptera; family Papilionidae; genus Ornithoptera; species Ornithoptera alexandrae. The sequence continues at coordinate 757,180 of JARDVY010000064.1, read as the reverse complement.
TGATATGAAACTGTGGGACGGTAATTTGAGAAAGGTTCTTAGGTGAGATTTACTTTCTACATTGAATGAGTGAACAAAGGAGAATCCAACTCGCAAATATAATTGATATGACGGATTATGTAGGATGTTGTTTAGGAAACAGAGAATGCGTGTGTTCCTGCGAAAACGGATTGGGAAACACTTGAGCTGCTTCCGACACGCAGAAATTTGGTCAAACTTTTTGAGTCCAAAAACAACGAATACACAAGTTTTGCAAGCGCTCAATTTTGTTTAGTTGCATCCAAAAAGCAAATGTTTACATAGTCTAGGATGAGCAGAATACGAGATTCTAAGAATAAAGTTTTGGTATTTATTGGCAAAAAAAACTCTGGAGGCATTACTTTTGGAGACATTTACTTTGACTACTAGATCCGCGAGCCTCAAGTCTGATGAAGCTGTCAATGCTGAAACATCAACGGGAACTTCATTAAAAAAATAGCATTTAAATATTTCCAGAAAAATTACAAAAAAAAATTAAAAATTTCCATGAAATTTCTACATGTAACAATAGCTTTTTATCTATGTTATATCATTACAAGATTTTTTTTGTTATTTAATATAAGATACTTAAGATTAAAACAAAGGTCAATCGTCATACCTTCAATATAGTAACATCAGCATAGCATGGCCTTCCATAGGAACTATAAAACGATAAATTTTAATTATAAACTATATTTTTTAGGACTGATAATATATTTCAAAATAAGATTTTATGAAACTTAAAATAATTATTATTTTGAAAGGTAATATGTAATGTATATAATCTATAATCTCCAAACTGACGTACTTCTAGATTTTAAAAGTGAAGAATTAAAACGGAATATTATTAAAAGAATTTTTTTTTTTGCTGTGTGTAACATACTTTGTGACGAAATTATAAAAGTAAACAATCAATTTAAAGGTAGGTTATTAAAATAAAATTAAAATTGTAGGCACTAAAAACACGTTAATTTATTTCCACTTTTTTTATAATACCCCGTTTTGTGTCTTAAAATTTTCATCAGGTGTTGTAACAACCGCACCATTAACAACATATTATTTCGCGTTATTAGTTACGTATATATGGTTAAATAAGAATTGTGCCATAATCATGTTTTTTACTTGTATTTTGTTTTAAATTTTAGATACGATGGCGGAACAAAACAGGGGTCGTGGGCGAGGGTTAGCCTTATTACAGGCATTAAAAGCTCAGACAGTGCATCAAGCTCAATCATCAGAGGAGTCCTCAGAACCATCTCCAGGCCCCAGTGTCACACCTAGCGTTGTGAGCATATCATATTTTTCTTATACAGAATTGTACCATAGGAAACAGAAAATAGTGAAATTACAAAATCAAATTAGTGAGACATAATGATAAGAAATTTGAAGTTATTTTAAGTTTGTCTTTTTTAAATTTGTATAAGGTACATCATGGATAGGCTATAATTTTGTCATGGATTGGTAGGGGTCCTATACTTATCGAGGCATATTTGTTAGAACCTTTTATTTATTTATCTATTTAATCTACTTCTGACATTATGAAATAGGCAAAAAATTCAATGTTAGTGCTGTCAAAAAATTTTGGCCCCGTTCATTGAATATATTATAAGGTATAGCTACCAAAATTTTAAAATAGGAAAACTTGCTAATAGCCACACAGTGACATGGTAATATATGAGGATAATGGTTAAATCTTCTAAATATTCAATGTGCTTATTAACTGCAAAATGTGTTCTTCAAAGCACATTGATTACTCAGTCATGATTGTAGAAAAAATTTGCTACCTAAAAACTTTACCATAAAAGGATATGTATCTGTTAAGTTGTAGTTTTTTCTTATGTTTTTGTTCTTATCAGTTAAGTTTCACTTTGACAAACTTGTGTGAATTAAGTTACTTATATTGTTAACAATTAATAATGTTTTTCAGATTAGTTCAGCTATAACTGCATCTTCAACTACAATAGGAGGAAGAGGAAGAGTTGCTGCAATGATGTTATCAAAAATGCAACAGAAGCCTAAAGGTATATTTATAAAATGACATAAGCTTTATAATGGAATGTGATTATAAAAAGACAGCACATTTAGAACTGGTTTGTGTAAACTGAACTTTGTATAAAATGAGAGATTTGTTTAGCATTTAATTGGTTGAGAATATCTTACCTATAAAGAGGCTTAGTCCATTGTTATATTTACTTATCTTTGTCATAAAAATTTAAATATTAAGTGTTTTTGTATCTTACTCATATCTCCATTAGCTGTACATTAATATTCTCTACTTTATTGCTCCCGAGAATAACATGTATTTGGTGTCATAAATTTTTAAAGTTCTTCATTTCCTTTGTTAGGCAATTTCAAATTTGTTTCCTGTTATATTGTCTATCTTTTTTAAGGGTTATTAATGTAATACCAAAACTATATGTTTGTTTTTTGATTTGGAATATATTTTTTTTTCAACTAACAATATTTGACCTCAATTGCATAAGGTGTTAAGTAATATTGAAGCTGTGATTGGTGTAGAGCTCTCATCTAAAATGCTATGTCTCTTATATATTGACAGCCAGAACACAGTAAAGCTGTTGTGACGTCAAATTTGCAACATGAGGCCAGTGGCTAGCTAGATGGATTAAATAAAATACTACTCCTCTCTAAATTCCACAACATATGGCACTAGATTAGTTACTACTACAGAAATCGAAATGTTACTAGGCAAGCGGTTTAAGACTGCACTGAAGAAACAGTCAAAATTTAAATCCATTATATTATCTAGATAAAAAAATCCATGCAATCCTATAAAATTATTACGAAAATTGTTTATTATTTTTCAAATTGTTAATTAAACAGAATAATTATAATTAATGTTAATAAAATTGTTTGTGAACACAGAAGCGGCATTAGTACCAGCTTCAGATTCTAGCCCATCTACACCAGTTGGTGCAGGAAGAGGAATTAAACTATTACTAAATTTGTAAGTAAATTGAATTGGTTTAAAACAATTTAGAGGTCTGAATAAAATTATTAAATATGCACTTCACAAATATTAAAAAGTAGTTTGGCACTGCTTGGTTTCTTACTACACACTCTTTTATTTAAATGCTATTCTTAATAGTCTATTATTATATTATGACAATTTAGAAAAGCTCAAATGGCCCAGAACCAAACGCGAGTGGGGTTGAAGGGAGTGGAACAAGTAACACAGGAGATGGCACAAACTACCATATCATCATCACAGGCATCAACAGTTGCAAAAAGTAAATATATTGTAAGTATATTAGGTAAAATGCATTGACAAATGAAATAATAACTAAACAGTACGTATAAATGAGAATTGATAATTTATGCTTAAAATAGCAAATTTATATAATTGCTATTATAATTCTTTAATAAATAATGTTTAATTGAAAATGGTTTGTCGAACTAAGTTTTAAATAAATATATGATGAGGAAACCATGAGGATATTTGAAAAGATATCATAGTTTCTAGTATGAAGTCGAGAGTTTTTAGTGATAGTGAAATAAGAAAAAGACTAAAACTTGGACAATCTTGGTATTGGTATTGTTTGTTTGATCTTGGTCTTAGTTTTGCTTATTTAGTATTGCTTTTGTGTATTCAGTCCCCTTCTGTTTTCACTTATTTGATCTGATACTTGAGTTTTTTAAATATATTTTCTAAATTCAATATAACAATTTATAAAAACATAAACTGGAAAAATTATACATACTTAATATTTAGCTAATAAATAAAAAATAAAATCTAAAAAATATTAATATTTTTTCAAACAGTGGTAGTTTACTGTTCAAATATATTGAAGTAAATTGGAAATTCCAAATGTAAATAAATATTTTGTTTCCAGAAGAAAAGGATATGCCCAAGTTATGATAAATTTTTTAACTCACTACTTCAACGGAATTTCTATTTTTTCTTTTAGTCTTGCATATTTAGTCTTGGTCTTGCATAATAGGTCTTGGTCTTGTTCATTCGGTTGTAAAAAATTGGTGCAATCGGTATAAACTACAAGACCAAAACCAATTTGACTCATCTCTAAAAACCCATACTCAGAGTTTGGAAAGGTCACAGGATCATTATTTTGGAACACAACCACAGCCTCTCCCAATGTTATGCGAAGATATTTCTAGTTAAGAGATGTGTTCTCCATTTCCTTTTTTTACAAAATAAAGACCCATAGTTCCTGCAGTGGTTACCACATGTAATATTAATCATCAACTAATAGACAGTTACTATGACAATCTAATTTTCTTTTGACCATAATCTTTACATTTTCAGAGAGAAGTAAAACATACACCACCTGTCATAAAAAAAGGTGAAACAGGGACACCTTGTGAAGTCACAGCAAACTTTATACATCTAAACATCAAGGAGAATAATGTGTTTGAATATGAAGTAAAGTATGAACCTGAGCAAGATTATAAACATCTTTGTTTTAAACTATTAAATGGTATGTTAATATATTATTCATTGAGATGGAGGTCTCTGTTGCTGGAGATTTACCACCGCTTACAGAGGTACGTCCCCTATCGCAGCGCTTATTTCTGCTGTGAAATAGGGAGCAAACATTACTGTGCTTGGGGATGAACAGTACTTTAGTCAGTGGAATTGCTATTTATATGTACATTACATCATAAGATGAAAAAAAAAACCGATGAACTATTTAAATCCAAAAGGCTGATAAATAAAATATATTTTTTTTTCATTACAGAACACAACCAACACTTTATTAATAAAACTTTTGACGGCACAACTCTTTACGTACCTCACATGCTACCGCAGGAGGCAACGCGACTTGTTTCAACTAATCCATATGACAATAGCAAAGTTAACATTTCGGTTAGTAAAATGTAGTTAGACAGTCCTTTAAACATTACGGTAAATAAATTAAGGTTAAAAAAAAAAACAACATTCACAGCCGTTTAAATGTTCCGAATTTTGGAACCCCCGGTGTTCTCGCACAATAATTGAGTCACGGCCTATCACATTGGTGAAGTGCTGGTTGATGAAAATTTCATACTACTAAAGCTATTACTCTTAGAATACGACAGACTCCTGACGATGTGTAGTTTTAGGTAAGGAGCATAACTGAAACACGTCAATCGTTAGCTCGTTTGTTCTCTATTTGCACATACCACGCAGTGTCGAATAGTTCCTTAATATAAGTTACAATTACAGGTTATATACTAAATTTTTCATCACCTCAATTTCAAGATCAGTGGGTATCGAACCAGCGCCTCTTAGCATGCATAGCGCTTACTAATTAGGAAAGCGTTACTAAGTAGCTTTTCCTGTATCGAAGTGGACAATAGTTTGAAATGATAATTATGATTTTTTTGTTCCTGCTGTAAACATACATATATATGTAAAGTAATCTCTCTTCATTGTCACTTGACAACACTGCAAATGAGAGAAAAGTTCTATTGAAGATTAACAAAAAATAACGGCTCTTCGATTAATCATTTACGATACGGCAGTTTATCGATTCTCAAGGAAGATTACATACATTGAACTTCATACTTATATGAGTAATCAGAAATAAATGCAGAGACAATATCCTTACGTAATTTTAAATTCTTCCATAGATAATATTCCGGAGGACGCGTCGTTTAAGTGAAATGATACACATATATAATGTGTTGTTTAAAAGTATAATGAAGGACCTGCAGCTGGTAAGATTCGGACGTCAACATTTCAATGAGCATGCTGCTATACAAATCCCACAGTACAAGCTAGAAGTTTGGCCTGGGTAAAAGCACTCCTTTTTAATTACTATAATTACACATATGTTTGTGCTAGTAATTACTTCAATATGTTATAGTTTTCTACAAGCAACTATATAATACATAATGTACAACTTGGTCACAGCGATCTACCAGTTAGCACTGTTTCTCTCTAGTGGTGGAACGGAAACAGCATGTTTTTGATTATTTGTTTATCCATACAAATTAATACATTACCTAATCCATAGACCCACTGCGCCCGTTATCTAAATTTCTAATACTACTATGTCTTATTACAAATTATCTCTCCAAATATGACAAAGAAAATTACAAACATTTACACTTTAGTCATCTGATTTAGCAGATGACGTGTGAGAAATAACTTTCAGTGATGAATGGGTTATGCACATATATAGTATTCTAATCCTGTTTCGTTGGACAAGGATCTCGTTCAGACCGAGCCAGTTCTAATTGTCATGGACTTATTCGCAAATATGGTTTGAACCTTTGCGACAATGCTTCAGGAGTTATGCTCACTATATTGGTTTTAAAAAAGCTAGATTAAATTATTGATATCTTAGGTTAATACAAGGTTAAAAAAAACTACTTCAAACTGCATTTGTGTTGCAGTACATTTAGTTGGGTAGTTGTAATTAATTCTATTACCATAATTTGCAATTTAGTAAATGTTTTGTCCATTTATGTTTTATTTCTCTTACTATTTTTAAGAAATACGTTCTAGTAGTATGGTTTTCACTTACTCTTGTAATGTCTTCAGGTATGTTACAGCGGTGGATGAATATGAAGGTGGACTTATGTTGACACTTGACTCGACACATCGTATTCTACGAACACAAAATGTGTTATCCTTTATAAAGGATATGGTGCAAAGTGAAGGAACCAATTGGAAGCGCGCTATGATCGACAATCTCATTGGTTGCTGTGTAATGACCACTTATAATAAGAAATTGTTTCGGTAAGGAAATTGTGAGACAAATTATTTCTGTGAAAAATTTTATACTGCCTCTGTGAAGCAATGGCTACTTGATACACAACACAGAAGTCCCTAATTCGATTAAGGTGTCACATGTTGCAGAGTTTGTATGGTGGGTGTTACAAACCAGCCTGACCAACCTACCATATCTGTCACCATAAAACCATTGTTATGTCCAGCTGGAAACATTTGAGTGTTCTGGTTGTGCACACTTGACTATCCAGTCTTATTGTCACTGCCACAACGTTACGCTGAGTTTATGTGCTGCCCCATTTCTACACAAAACAATTGTTATTTTAGAGTTGACAGTATAGATGATACAATGACTCCACGTTCAACCTTTGAGAAGATGGTAAATGGAATACCTGTAAAGATCTCTTTTATCGATTACTATAAAAATAATTATGGTATTGATATAATGGATTGGGATCAGCCGTTACTAATATCCAGGTGAGTCATTTATTTATAATAGGTTTTATTTTTTATAAAATTTAAAAAATAATAATTCAATTTTAGCTTTAACTATTTACTACCCCACGTTTAGAGTTCTCTACTAACGCATAGTTATGGAAATACTAAGATAACTGGATGTCCTGATAACATAGTTATCATGGTGTACAGCTTTTCTTTTATTTTTATGTAGGGATACGAAGCGATTGCCTGGTTCTGAAGAAGTTACTGAGTTTATGATTTGTTTAGTGCCAGAGTTGTGCCAACTTACCGGCCTGACAGACGATCATAGAAGCAACTTCCGTCTGATGAAAGATGTCGCCACGTACACTCGGATAACGCCTAACCAACGCCATGCTGCCTTTAAAAAGGTAATGCTCGGAGAAGTGGCCTTGACCCTGTCTTTATGAGAGATGGCGGCGAGATCCAATCCTAGACATTAAGTGGATTGTTTATTATAAAATCTCATCTTACTATAACAATTTGTCATTTTTAGTACATCCAAAACGTGTTAGAAAACGAGACGGCGTTAAGTCGCCTTTCGGGCTGGGGTATCAGCTTCGCCCAGGATACAATAAACATTACCGCGAGGACATTACCTCCTGAGACATTGTATTTCGGCAACAACGTCAAAGTACCGGGGAAACCCAATGCAGAATGGAATGTTGAGGTATCCCGGAATGCGATGATGCAGTCTGTGGATATGATGCGATGGGTTATACTGTTCACCGACAGGGATAAAAATGTCACTACTGTGAGTCTAATGTAAACTAATTTTTATACTAGGATAAGCCATCATGACGTTTTTATTCCACAAAGCTGAGACGGGCATGACGTTCAACTTATGGAGACTAGGAGACTAGGTGGTCTCGATCTCTTACTAATTCGGCTACCTACAATGCCTTTAAAACCGTTACACAGTAATATTTTAATACGGCTGTCACCCTACTGTAATTAGTACTGTTTGGCAACAAAAATAGGAGCTGCGGTTATATCTATGAAGACGGTGTCCATCAACAAGGCTCTACTACCAGTAACCTGCTAGGTTATTTCGAACTTTTCACCGGCTTTGACGGCATCGGCATCACGAGTTTTCGCTAGGACGTTTGTAGCAGTAAGATGAGGTTACATGGTACATACACGTAACTTAATTACAGCCACTCTTCAAACCAGAACAGTTATTTATGTACATAATTGCTTGGTAAAAATGCACATTATTTACTATTTATTGGTGGTAGGTCTCCCAGCTGCAAGCCGTCGAGGTAGGTTACCACCACAGCACCTATTTTTGCTTTCTAACAGTTGCATGCTAACATTAGTGTGTTCTGGTTTACCTAGTTTCAAAATCACCTAGTGGTAATCGTCACTGTTTTGCGGGGCTTTGAGATGTCGTTCAGAACGCACTGGTGCCTCTTCGCCTATGCTCATCCAGGTTCTGAGGACAGTAGAGACCGCACCGGTGCGTTTCATAAGAGATCACCTTAGGGGTTTTAGTAAGTAAAAATTCCTCATAACTCTGACTTCCCTCCAGAAGCAGGGTATCTTTCGAAGGCTTCATCCGCAATAAAAAAAAGATAACTTTCTATTTCATAAAAATATAATGTCATTGAAAGTGTTTATCCTATCCAATTTTTTTCCATCTAGGATTTTGTAGAAATATTAAAGCGTTGCTGTTGCCCAATGGGCATCAATGTATCGAACCCGGAGTTAATACGCTTGATCAATGACCGCACGGATTCTTACGTGGTAGCACTGAGGAAATGCATCACCTCCAATCTTCAGTTAGTAGTCGCTATATGTCCGACACAGAGAGACGACCGGTACTCCGCTATCAAAAAGATATGCTGTGTTGACAATCCAGTGCCTTCGCAGGTATGGATATACATTAAGATAAGATATGCTGAGACTGTTCTTTTACGGCACAAGGTGACTGTAGTTGTAAAATTTACGGGGAAGAGACATACATCTATAATAATGTCTACCTAGGATATTTACACAACATTTTGGACAGATCTTACTATGAATTCTGTTGCTTAGTGTATCAAAATAAATGATTAACACCAGGATACGTTAATGCTGCAGATACATTTTTGGTAACTTGGGAAAAAGGGGAATAATTCCATAATAACCGTGATAGTCTGTAACACAGTTGTACGCAGACTCTACCGCTAGAAAGTACGGGTTCGATCCCTGTTGAGCTCGAGCTTCCGGTGACACTTGTAGATACAACAGTCATAATTGCTGGAACATTAAGATATTCATGAATAACTGTTTTTCAGGTAATCAGTGCGCGAACTCTAATGAACAGTCACAAAGTCCGCTCGATCACACAAAAGATATTGCTTCAAATCAACTGCAAACTGGGGGGTACGCTGTGGAATATAAGTATACCGATGAAGTCCGCTATGATTGTGGGCATAGACTCATACCACGATGCGAGCAGAAAGAAAAGAAGTGTTTGTGGTAAGTTTAGCTGCCTCGGTATAGTGGTTAAGCGTTTGCTTTGTGACACGGAGGTTCATAGTTCGATTCCTGGATCATATGTGGTGGGGTTTGGTTGGTAGTTTTTCCGAACTCGCCTTTGTTGTTACCATCTTCACCAAGTAAATCTCCTGTTATAAAAGGATTTTTGTGTTTCGGAGGTAGTAATGATCAATAATGATACATGGTAGTAAGGATTGTTAGCCAATTGTAAATAAAAATATTAATAAAATTTTGCAATGTAATTTTAGCTTTCATAGCATCGTACAATCAATCAATGACGCATTGGTATTCCAAAGCGGTATTTCAAGAACGGGGACAGGAGATCGTAGACAGCCTCAAGTCTTGTTTAGTTGATTCCTTAAAGCATTATTTGCGAGTCAACGGAAGACTTCCCGATAAAATTATTATTTACAGGTTTGTCTTTATTTCTTGTATCTCGTCATAATTTTGGATCTACATTAATTTCGTATATGACAGACACTAAGTGTTAAATATTTGGTAAATCCTTAAATTGGTAATGGCTTTGATATTGAACATTAATTTTAATATACTATCGAATGATGATGACCAGCGCAGTTTATTTCTACGATCAAACTAGTGTGCAAACATTACAGTGTTTCTTTATGCCTAGTGAAACAACTGGCGCCGAGCACAATGTGATGCTGATTATATCATCATAATTAACACCACGTTGTTATGGGTTTGTTCTCTTTCAGGGATGGTGTCAGTGATGGACAATTAAAACTCGTACAACAGTATGAGATTGCGCAGATGCAAATTTGCTTCTCCGTCATGGGCACAACATACAAACCAACACTCACATACATTGTTGTTCAGAAGCGTATAAACACCAGAATATTTTTAAAAAATAATACGTGTCTTGAAAATCCGTCTCCTGGCACAATTGTGGACCATGAAATAACTAGAAGAGATTGGTAAATTTGTCTTTAGATTTTTATTATCTCAAACATTTAATTTCTAAGGGTGTTCATTAACAAAGAGGCTGTGGATGTTGAAACATGCTCGCTTGTCTCAAAGCGACATCAAACTTCTTATGGTGATGTATCAGTAACTGTATTGTTTTTGCTTTTAAGGTACGATTTTCTTATTGTGTCACAAAAGGTCAATCAGGGCACAGTGACACCAACGCATTACATAGTTGTTCACGATGACAGCGGAATGACCCCGGACCAATGCCAGAGACTAACTTACAAGATGTGCCATCTGTACTACAATTGGCCAGGAACGGTTAGGGTACCTGCACCGTGCCAGTATGCACACAAACTAGCATTCTTAGTTGGACAAAATATACATCAACAACCTTCTGAGGTTCTGACTGATAAACTTTTCTTCTTGTAAGAATTATCCTTAGATGTCTTTATCACAGGGATTCTAAATATAATAGTTAAAATGAAAACTGGCTGTGGTATATGAGTATTATTCTAAAATGTTGCCAAATATTAACTAAATAAGTCAAGAGTTGTTTTTCTTTGTGTATGTTAATTAACATATATTTTTATTTGAGAAATTGAGAAGCAAGAAGTTAGCATGGTACGAGCATGTTATGCAGAGGGATGAAGGACATATAAAAAGAAAGTAATGAGAATGAATGTGGATGGTTATAAGGGTAGAGGAAGACCGAAGAAAGTGTGGATGGATTGTGTGAAAAAATGAAGGCTGATAGAGGGATATGGAAGAGAAGTACATACTTTGCCGACCCCATATACCTGGGCAGGAGGTAGAAGTAACATATATTTTTATAAGTACATCTTTTATATTTTTTTTATCATCGCATAAAGGATAGTTTATCTGTTATTATCATATCAAATAAATACTATGCGAATCAGTATTTGATTTTCCACTTTTTTAATTATATAATGTTTAATAATAATGCACCACCCCTTCTTAAGGTTTCTACTACTTATTCTGGGAACCTTCTCTCACATGCAAAGTCCCATTATTTTAAGTCTCATTAAAGGAGAAATGTAATTTTCTGCCTTCGTTTTATTAGAGTATGGGGGAGACGAATAAATAATAATTAACAAGATATTGGTAACCATTCAGGTTTGATGTTTTTTTGTTGTTAAGTCATGGATCCTTTTCAGAAATAATGTATACCGACGCGATTAGACAATGTACAAAAAGAGTTATCTCTTTTCCAGTCATTCTTAATCTCTGGAGTGGTGGCATTGATATTGTACAATATCGATTTTATTTTGATTACACTCTGATTTGAGAGGCTTTTTTCAAATAATTATTTCATGTTAACTGTCTGCTGTTTTTATAGTTTACTTTTTTAAAGTGCTTTACTATTATAGAATGTTAGCTCTTAGGTTTTATAGATGAGTAATAATAACATAATCATTACTAATAAGTTACATATTATTCTAATAGTTTTTGAGTGTCTGATTAGTTAATAAATATTGTATTGTATTCTTATGATAAGTATAAATAACCCTACCTTAGGTTATGAGTATGATTTGAGCTTGAAATAAAACTATTATTATTATATAGTCAAAGGTTGTATAGTAGAATATTGAAAATACTACAAAACTCGTTGAAGGACGGAGGGAATATATTTCACATGACATAATTAGTGGTCTCCCTCTGGCAAGTGCAGCTCGGAATGACTGCTAAGTAGACCGATGACCTGATGAAGATCGTTGGGTTTTGATGGATTTAGGTGTTAGCTTAGTGTAAATAAAAGAAAATCGAAAGACAAGGGCTATTTTATAACTGTTAGTCAAGTACAAAAACTATAAGTTTACATATAAAGATTAAGAATTAATCATAATTTGTTATGAGGACCAATTGCATAAGGGTATGACGGAGAAAAGCTTATGGTCATTTGTGAGCGTCTTCCGGCTAATCGGAGTTTGAAAATTTTATATATTTTTGTATTTGAAGATATTTATAATATACTCTATGTACATTAAGAATAAGGTATTATTTAGTATATAATAAAGTATTATTATGAATACGTAGTTGCTAAGCTCGAGCGACGGAAACATTTCGGAATATTCCTGCGTGATCTAATCAGAAACTAGGATGTCATTGGAAGAACTAGTGTGACCGATAAAGCCCAATGAGTCTCACGACTTCATAGCTGAAGTGGCAATGAGAAGGGTACAGAGCTCATAGAACCAATGTAAGTTGGAGACTAAGTGTAAGCTATCCCGTATCATCCCGAAATCATACGGTAAGCAGACTCTTACAGTTAGTGGGTTGTATACCATCATTGATTCAAGCTTTTTTTTTGTCTACGTAATCAAACATTACAGGAATGTATTTTGTGGAGAACATTGCAAAAGAAATATCCAGTTTCGGATATTCATCGGTGTCGATGATGATGATGACCCCGGTATAAAATTTTTTTGTAACATTTATAAGAATTTTCACCATATATAGAATATAAAAACAAACGCTTTAAAATGTTAATGTTACGTATAAAATCTGGACCATATATCAGTTACGTTTTCATGATGGGGTTCATGATGGCTGACGTGTTTGTGCTGAAATTTGTTTATAATCCGAGCATTTGTTTATAAATGATATGGTCAATTCAAAAGATTTGTTTAAAGTAACTACAGGTGTGAAGTAAATTATATTTTAACTCCTACATAAATACTGTAACGGAACTAATGTATGTTAAAATAAATTCTGAATCTATTAATTTATATGATTGTTTGTCATGAATAGTTCATGATAGTTGCGATGGAAATCGATTTCGGAAATATGGATCTCCACGATCGATTTGCTGGTGATTAATTTTCAATATTTGTTGATAGATTTTTAACATGTCTGTCAAAATCATCTTAATTTTACTGATGTTCGAAAATTTTTAACCGATGCCTCAGTGTGGTCCTGCAGCTCACAAATTCGTCGTCCACATTGGGTGATAAATGTTTATGATCGCCATAAAATACTTTTAAACATTCATTACTGTTTGTTGCTAATATAATACTCTGTATTACGTAATATTCGTCAAAATATTTACTTCCATTTTTTAATAATTTGATAATTTTTTTTCTATTCTATTAAATTTTAATAATTTCTTTTCGTTTTTGTTAATGATTTGTGAAGTTTATTGTTTTTGGACAGACTGATTCATTTGAGTACATTTATTTAGATTAGTTGGATAAGTAAATGTTTATCGTAAAAATGCAAGGTTGTAAAATAAGTTGGAAAGGTTGTGAAAATACGAAGCGGTAATGGCTCAATTATAATTGCGGAGGAACCACCGTAAGGAAACTTTGCCCTAGAAGTCATTGACATGCCCTTCGACCAACCTTTGCGATGGTTATGCATACTAATAATTAAATCTAAGCATTAAGATCTTTAATAAAAAATTATTAAAAATTTAGTCTTATCACTATGGAATCTTGAGACCATTGAAAATATATTTATTGTCGGAACCTTTTTACTTACAAATACACCAATGTCGATGTTTCGTTTCCGTCGCCGCTTTACGGCAGCGCTATGGTAACGATCACACCAATGTGCACCGTATAGCTGTTGCTAACTAATGTCTTCGTATCAAACGTCCTGACATTGTTGCAGCCCATGGAACCAAGTCCTTTCAGCCTCTCTCCTTGCGCCTCAAAAGTTGGAGCAAGCAAAAAATATGTACTCGTGTTTTAATAATTCTTCGCTTACATTAGTAATCTGACGATGAGACGGTTATGAGAACGGAAAATCCTTGAGCAGAGAGGGGCCAGGTTCAAGCAAACGATTGCCGCCTGTGAGGTGGACGACCTGGTGACGATTGGCAACGGAGTTTGATGGAGTAGTTAAAAGACCCGGCGGTCTAGAAATCGGTTAGGGAAGCCTTCAGCAGTGGACGATAATAAGCTGTAATGATAATCTTAATAACTAATCCAAATTTTGTATTAATGCTAATTATTGGTATTAAAATTTATTGAGCCAAGAAGGTTGTATCTATTCGATAGATCGGATTCAAAATATATTTTAGACGTGTCGTAATGAGTTAGAACATGAAATATATTTCGGAACAAATTCTATCCTGTCTATGACTAGATTTCGGTGAAGGCGACGCGTTACCTTGAATTTCAATGTAGGTAACCTGTTTTTTTTGCGAGTGAATTAAACAACTATTACACCGTCTGACAGGCAAGCAGGCCAACTGACACGCATTTGTTCAATTATATGTAAGATAATCGCCAGAGACAGGACTTAAAAAAAAACTAAAAGAAATTAGCATTAAGTTAAAAATAAACCGCAACGATACATTGCATTTTGGTATATATTGAACATAATCTTTATGGAATCTATTAAGATCAATGTATAATAATTAACATAGACTTAAATTATTGGTTTTTTGCGTAAAATGATTACAACTCATAAAATTATAAAAAAAATCGATCCAGTTTGATTTATATTATAGAAACATTTTAATTTAACTTTTGCATCAAATGTTTATCTTCATCATCTTTAGCCTACATAAATTGCGCGACAAACGCGCTCGTAAAAAATTCCACATCCATAGGTCTTGGGCTCAAGCATCCAAGGCTGCTTCCAAATTGCATATAGTCTAGTCTATAATAGAACGTACCGTAGTTTATAAGGTCTATCTTATTGAAGCCTTCACAGAGATCAGCTTGTTCGGGAGCTTGGTATTCGTTAAGTGTGCATGTGTGACGTTTTGTAATAACTTGAAACAATCTTCGTACATACACGACTCAGGAATGTGATGGGTGACTATGCCTGTATTACTCTCAAATGTATTGAAGTTATACATCCTCTGAAGGCTTTGTCTGATTTTTAACGTATCGAGCATGATTTTTAAAAAGTACTAGCTCCAGCGAATCACTGTTTTTTTTTTATTCAAGTAAGCAATAAGACGAGAGGGACATTCGCCTCATAGTAAGTGATACGCCTGCCAATAATAACGTGGCGCCAGTTAAGATTATGTATAGATCACTACATTGTGCTCGTCGTCTTGAGACAAGATGTTAAATATCATTGCCCCAGTAAATACTCTAGCTACAGCGCTTTTCCAAACGGAATACAGTAATGTTTGCACATTACTGTTTGGAGCCAGTAATAGGCGCTGTGCTGCTACATACTTGGACGGACTCTGGCAACAGAGACAACATCATGAGGTGCTCTTTTCAAACTGAGGGGAGATGGACAAAGATCGACCACCAGTAAGAATCACACATCAAAAACTCAAAATCACAGTTTGAGTGAATTTTTATGAATCAATAAAGAGGAATAATGCGGTTCTGGAATAAACCACGAACAAAATGAATAAAGCTGATTGGATAATGGGTACAATTACATTGCGAAGGTTGCTCTTGGATTGGACTAATCAGTCTGAAATATTTTGTCCTAATTACCACGGAATTGAGTTTCCCCGAGGCATTGTTTGACAGGAGACGGGTTGCGCACGCGGTTTAGACGGATGTGAATTAGTTATCTCCGTACCAAGTCACTTGAAGTAGCAGCGATGTTAAAAATGTAATATCGATTACATTGAGTTCTTTGTTTCACTAATCTTACAACTTTATTACTACGTACAGTAATGGACAGGAAGGTGTATTTTGCATTCATTCGTTGTGACCCTTAGTTAATGTAAAAGAAGAGGTACATCAATACGTCTATTTTGTAATCAAGAGGAATTATTTTGTTTTTGTATTTAGTCTGAAATAAGACAAAACTTAAACTAGAATTAGGTAGAAACTTAACGCTTTAAGATGCTAAAATAAGAATAAGGTTAAAACATGTAATTATAATATATTAAAATCTGATATAAAATATCACCGTACCTTACAATCTCTACGAAAATTTCATTTCTGTCTTTCTGTGTAAATAAATAGTTGTAAACAGTGTAATTTTACATATTTTTTTTATTCTACTTAGCGATGGGACAAGCGGTACGTTCTCCTGTTGATAAATAATACACGTGCCCATAGCAGCGAAGGGCTAGTAAGCATGATTTACACTACACTACATTGCGATCGTCCCTTTGAAACATAAGATGTTGTTTTATTAACCTAGCAATGCTTGCACACTACTCTTTGATGGAGTTGCAGTGGTATCAACCTAGACGATCTCTGGTAATAGACCTACCACCAGTAAACTAATATATATAATAAGTAAAATAATTTTTTGGTAATAATTTTATATATTATTTTTTTATTATATCATGGTTCTAATTTTGATTGTTTTTTTGCATTTAAAAACTTCCCAGCCTCTCGATGTATATATCTGTGTCATTTCAGAAACAGTCGACACCTAGGTAAATATGAAACAAGACTTAGATTCTCTACCTGCCAACGTAGATACGTAGACCTTTTCTTTTACCTAAAACGACTATTTTATCACCTATTATGTATCATATACATTTAAAATGATAGCCAATAGTTGTTCATTTCGAGCACATAGATCGTTAGATAAAATGATCATATCTACGATCTAATTATCGCTACGTTTTCTATTGAAAATATCAATTGGCTTCGAACGCAATGAAAAGTCGTTTTTGTGTTTATCGCATAAGCCCTAAAATAGTTTACTGGCTCGTACAAGTTCCTTGCTCTGAACAAATATTCGTCACGGTCCCAGGCGAGCGGATGTTAAAAAAAAAATGAATCGATGAGCGCCTTGTGAGGCCTAATTAAGATATGTAAGCGATATGACCAACCCGCCGTTGTTTCGATCACCATTGTCCCTTTTGTGGTACAACGGCTCGATGTTAAACAGTTTGGGCCTTTACTTTATAAAACATATGCCATATTATGTGTTAAGAAGTTTTTATATAAGCGGTTTATAGATCACACAATCCCATAGGGGCACTGAACATGAATATTAGCACGTATACACTAAGAAAACTTCAAATCATGTATGATATGGAAGGGCGAGGTGTCCTACCACAGGCATTGTACTGCCTAAAAGGAGATGTAAAAAACTATTATGAATATGTTATGCATGTTGTCAAATAATTAATTTTTATTCATTTCTCTGCACAAATTATAATTTTTTATGCGAAAAATCTAATATGCAACAGTATTTTCAATATGCGTACTACTTGACTGTTACATACGCATTCTATCTATATGTTACATATAGGAGATATCCAGAGATTCATTTATTCATCGCGAGATCACAGCCACTATTAGAAGTAAACACTCAAAATTTGGTAGAGATGTTATTTCTGTCATTTAAATGGATTTTACAAAAAATTTTTCCCAAAGGGAGTTGCAGGGTTGTTAATAACGGGAAGGGGCGGCGGGTTGTCGCCGGGCGGGAATATTTCTGACAAATTTTAAGTCTAAATTTCTAATTGTGTATTTTAACTTTACTTTGAGGTTCTTTAGGAATTAATATTTTCAAGAATTTTCTTTTTATATCATACCATTATAACGGTAATCATTTTCTTTATATGTAATGGATCTGAATAGTAGTGCAAGGTGATTTATAATAATAAGGCTACATTAATTCGCAGCCCACCGGTCTCGCAACGCTGAAGGTAACGGATGGCCGGAACATCTCCGGACTAAGCATGGGCGGAGGTTGGCTTATAAATATTTGGTTGCTTTTTTCTTTAATTGAAAGTGTCGAAGACGTTGTTAAGCGTGGGTTGACTTTACGAATTATAGACCATTGTTCCGGATCGGCCGGGCTACATCGATTTTATTTTAAATTCGACCGCTGTACATTAACTTTTTTATTTCTGTGATATTTAGTATCGCTTAAATTTTTTTTATAAACTAGTCATGCGACTTGAAACTTATTACTGGAAATCTTGAGTTTTATTTAACTAAATATAACAGGTGCTTTGGTTGTATAGAATTTAGAATGTATGCAGTTCGTCGATGGAAACTCAAAAACCATTTTTATCCTTTATTATTATATATTATTATAATGTATATTTATATCCATTACTTAAGATAGTATTGAGACACTGGTGATAGGTTTCTGTAGCCGGAGAGCGTCTAATAAGGTACCATTGTAACTCCTATTTATACCGTCAAACAATAGTATGCAAATACTAATGTGTTTTGGTTTGAAGGGCTTTGTAGATAATGATATTACTGGGGTTACCAGATATAACATCTTATGCCTTAGGGCGAACTCATGGTGGTGCTGTGTATACCATCCTAACTGGCTCCTCGTTGTCATGGGCAGGAGCACCCAACAAAATTTTTATTCTGAAAAAACTAAACATTATGTTTATCTTAATCTATTCTATTTGTGACGAAATCTCAAAAAAGTTGTAAAGTGGTTTCAGGGTTAAAACTTTGCATACAGCCAAACAAATTTTAACGTTTGTGGTACTATCATCGTGATTTCAGTCTATTGATGTCTAGTACTGAACATAGTCATAGCCCTAATTAATTGATTTACAGTGACATTGTTTGAAAGCTGCCATATAGATTCCTTGCTATCTTCACTTTGTCGTCGATACACTAGACAAGTGATCGTATCATGCTGCGGTTGACAATCCGTGGTTTTCAAGAATCTCCGTACTTCGACGCCTCTTCAGCTTATTGCCAGTTCAGATTACTAATTGATATTTAAAGAATATAGCAATCTTTTCGAGCTTAATTCGGTACTGTGTTATCGATGTCAATCGTTTTTACTAGCAATATAAAAAAATTATAGGTAAATCTTACACTTGCCTTCAGGTGAACTTACTACTCGTATTTTAAGTACATTGTATAATGTTTTTTTTTTTATTAATTATGCTATGAATAAGGTAATTTTTTGATTATATTCACTTAACATGCAATCTAAGAAACATACATGACATTTAACGCTTTGTAAAGTTATGCCGGGTTGTGATGAAATATGTTAGACCTATACCAATGTTATATTTACGTTTATCTAAATAACATCACTGCTTTTGAATAAGCATGAAATCGTTAAAACCTAACACGGTTTTACGTAATGGAAACTCGTTGGTGTCCGTTGAAAAATTTTTAAACAATGTCTCATTCCGCAACATTCGTCATCCGAGAGCCGTTCGGTTCGTAAGTTAATTTAAACATGTATTCGGCAAGAGCGCCGTGCAATATGCGGGCTTAAGCAATAACATGCTTATTAAATCATGAAGAGTTTTTACGATACCGACTAGGCGTGTGCCGGCGAACTCCGTAAATACCGCATTTGCATCCCGGCCGAAGCCCGCCGCAGAAACCGACTCAATCGATCGCTAAAAAAAATTCATCGCATTATACTCGCCGCGTACCTATAAAGCGTGCGTTGGAAACGCTGCAACCACCACACAAAGCACAATCCATTTACGACCTTAACTAATCAAACTTAAAGGCTTAAGTTAAAGCTTTTAGTGTATTACATAAGGCCTCACAAACTGTTGTTATGTGACTACAATAATACGTGCACTGGGCCGGCGCGCGCGCAGTCTGATCTGACCACTACTGTGCATTTCCCACGGGCTGCGTATTCCGTCGTCTCTTTCGCTCTGCATAGCGCTGTCGCGTTTGCTCCTGATGGACTGGCTCTCTTACGTTAAACGAAGCACACCCACACACGGTGTCGGGTATTTCAGTTTGTTGCGAGGAGACCGACATAGATTAGGTACGTCAGGCGGCAGATCGCTTGTACCAACTTTGTTCTCGATGTTACGATAAAGTCATGATGTAACCAGTCTTAGAGATTATTATAGAGCATATTTAGAAGACTTTAGTTTGGTAAAATAATTATAAACAAACTATATGGTAAAAAATAACCTAACAAAGGGACATAGTTAATATTTCTACACACACATAATTACTGAAGATCTTTTATTATTGCTTGTAATTGTATCATTCTTTTTTATCTTTTCTTATTATTTAATTCATTAGATTTTAATATTACTTTTTTTTATTCTACGAAGCGACCTGACGAGCAGGACTTTCTTCAAGTGATACGCCCGCCCATAACAACGTGGCGCTAGTTTTGCTAATATACACTACTTAACATTGTGCTCGACGCCTTGAGACATATGATGTTGAGTCTCGTTACCCCAGTAATTTCACTAGCCACTGCGTTCTTCAAACCACAACACAGTATTGTTTGCACACTACTGTTTACGGAGATGGTGACCGGCAACAGTTAAGCATAGATCGAATTGAAATATAATAATAGTTATAAGCTTAAGGTACGAACAATGAATGTTTAAAAAAGGTAAATATTCGAGTAAATATAAACATTCGTTTCTACATTATATAATACATAAGTATTAAATGAAGAGATGTAATATATAAATATAAAGTGAAAATTTGCTGATTTCACATTAATGAACAGACCATAAACACTTGAATTTTATTTATATATATACTAGCTGCTCCCCGCCTGCTTTGCTGGCCGTAATATAAAATTAGACTTGAAATTTGTCTGAAATATCCCTTGAGAGCAACCGCAATCGCAAATAACTTTCTATATCAGCCGTTGCTATAGCAACTGCATAAATAATACGAATTAAAAAAAATTGTAAAAGATAAAAAGGAATAAAATGACGAAGGATATATGAAATTCAAAACATAAATAGTGTATAGCCATATACATATCATTCCGCGTCGAATGGTCTTGTTCTCACGTGACATCACTAGTTATTACGTGATTGCAAAACAAAGAAAATCTAGTTTCATTTTATATATATAGTATAGTTACAGGTTTACATAAGTACAATTACGTTTTATGATATTTTTATGGGTTATTGAAGATGTTATGATATTATCATAAATCGTCATCACTGTCATCATCAGCTGATAAACACCAAAGATCCTCACATCGATCGGCTAAGGAATTATATGTGGGGATCAGGGCCATTTACCACCACGCTGGCAAATTGCGGGTTGGCGGGAGCCAGAGCCTCGTTTGTTTATTAGCAGGGTGCGCAGAAGACATTGGCTTGGATCCCGTGCCTTGTTATGCAGGAAACCTTACACCTCTTATCATAAATAGAAGTTTGAATTTTCTTTTACACATGTATATCTAATACATCATCATCATCAGCCCGTAGTCGTCCACTGCTAGACATACCCTTCCCCCAAAGATCTCTAAATACAGTTAGCATAGCCTCCGGTAACTCTGAGCATTAAAGGCTGTGGTATGTAGATGTTCACATAAGCCTCGTTTGGTGATTAGCACGGTGCACTACGAGTAGTTGAGGTTGGCTTGGGTCCCGTATTGTTGTGCGGGGCTCCATACAGCCCATATCTAGATAGTAGATAGTAGCGTGACCGTCACGCCACCGATGAGCAAAGCAAAATAGACCAAGACTTGGATAGTCTTGACATTTGTCTTGGTCTTGCTCGTGTGAAATTGGTTTCAAAGTCCAATTTTACTCATCAAGTTGTAAATTACAACGGTGTTAAGTTATTGATTTGTCCTATAATTCGATGTTACATTAATTATCTTAATGTATCTTTAAAATGACCTACCTGTTACTCTGTTATCTTTAAATCAGTCAATTTAAAGTAACTTTTTTTTTTGGATTTATTTGTTCCACACTTATCTATTAATTTCTACTTTCAGTATTTGCCATTAGCCTTTCATACCCTTAACTGCTGATACAGTAATGATAAATATATTAATACGATTGTGTGTTTGAATACAGGATGAAAGGTAATAGATGTAAAAGATCTGGAAGGGCTAAAGTATAGATCGTATCCTATCAATTTAAGTATGGAATACCTCATCCAAAGACAATGATCCTGGAGTAATTAATTTTTCAAATATTTTTCAAAAAATTCTCGATTTTCTAAGAAAAAATTCGATGATTATATTTATTACTTATTTCTACACAAATTTTAGTGTAATAATTATTGTTTAATCATTGTTTTATTAAATTAAATTAATAATCATCATTTAGAAGCTAAAACTTTTAAATTAGGTTTTTTGAAAGTCGTGACAGTAAAAAATAAAGCGTCATACTTACATTTTTATTTAATCTTAAAATAAATTTTTTTTTATAAAAAATACGTATAAAGCACATAAATAAGTACCTGACCTTCTATCCGACGAGGTATAAGAAAGTATATATTTTCTAAAATTAAAAAAAAAACACTTGTAATAAAACCAAGTACCATGAAATATCAAACTGTAGAGACTCATAAAAGTAGACGCCGCGCCGGCCCTTAATTTGACCCTTTTGTTGTTGTAACACGTGCAATTACATTATTTTTGTATGGGATATTCCATACATAGATAGATAGGATACTAGCTATACTTTAGCCCCTCCAGATCTTTTCCATCTATTACCTTTCACCCTATATATTCGTATAACAAAACTATATCAGCTAAGCTTTTAAGAGTTCCCGTGCAGCAACTTACGCGTTCCAAGACAACGTGATCTGCTCGCGGTGCACCCTGCTAATCAACAAAGGAGTTTCTGGCTTTTATCAACGCGCACTGGGCCCTTATATGAATCCCTACCCGATCGGTCCCTATCATTAATTTCTGGACGTTTATCGGCAGATTATGATAAAATCAGTATTATCTTTACATAGGTATGAAACTACAAATGAATGTTTACAATTTTGCACTCGCTACAGCATTACTCTTGTACAATTTGTTATAACTTACGACTGCAACGCCGTTCGTTATTACATAACGAGCGCCGCATGCGATATCTACCGCTGCAGATGATTATTTAAGAGCTATTCGATGTTACTAAACACCTTAATTCAATTAGATAGAGTTACTCGGCTGACTTAGAAGTCTTATTTGTATAGTGATAGAGTCCCGGTCGCCGGCGCAAATTTTATTGGATGTTTTAGCCTACTGATCGTCTAGCAATAAAGTTTAACGCGTGAGGTGCCCTGCGGAGTCCGTATAAACAAGGTGCCCCTGCGCATATCTTTATTTGCATAGTTATCCCTTTGTTTTATTGCAACAAAATCGCTTGGATGCTCGCTGAGTGCTCGCTAAAACAATAATTTTATCCTTCCACTTCTTTTATTGCATGATTCTTTCTGAACTTTTTTATCAACATATTTATGAGGAACTCTGGCGGAGGGAGGCTATCTTCGAGATAAGGCAACTTAAAAAGTTTTGATAGGCTCTTCCATTCGAGCGTAATAATCGCAAATACCCATTTTTAAACGCGGTTGCCAAAAACTTTACGACACTTTTACTCCGAATGAATTTCACACAAGAAAGGTGTTTAATATTTTAGTTTTTTAAATGCACTTATCGCTTTAATAGCCAAATATATTATGAAAACTCAACAGGCTTTCTAAAATATAATATAATGAACATATTTCTACTGTATATGTATTGCACGTACATGTTACTGGTGCACGGTACACCGCACTTTATTATAACTGTCTTTCCTTCGTCAGATTGCTAGAAAGACTCTTTTAGGGTTAAGATCACAGTTTTTGATACATCTTGTTATTTATTTTTAATAATTTATTTGTATATCTCAATGTATGTGTACATTAGGAATTAAATAAATACTTTAATTCATATTTCAATGACCATATAGATGAGGTGTAACGGTTCCCGCACTATTCACGGGAAGCGAGTCAATCTCACTTGCTCACGGTGCACCCTGCTATTCAACAAACGAAGCTCTCTCTCACTCTCTGGCTCCCAACAACTCGAATTGAGCCAGCGTGGTAAGAAATGGCCTAACTGCGCCCATCCCTACCCGATCTATGTCAGAATCTTTGGAGGAAGCCTATGTCCAGCAGTGAACGTTTATCGGGTAATGATGATGATATTTCAATGCATATGAATTAAAAAAAATCTTTATTTTACTCATTTTATAAACTACTAATGAAGCTCTGTTTTCCAATGATAAAAGTATTAGCGTAATGAAAAAAAAAATTACAATCAGAATATTATATGAATATTTAAATAGGCTGTTCTATGTGCAGTTCAAGTAATAGTTAGGTGAAGTATTTTTTGTACAGAATGACTTAATCGTAAACCTTGACCATCGCCATCGTAGTATAAGACGTTAGTCAGTCAACCTGAGGTTGGTTTCAGAGCGACCGCTGGCAAAGTGTTTCAGCTCAACGCCTCGGGCCCTCCGCCGTGGGAACGCCGGCCAGCCTCCGAGATCTACACCCTTCACCGCGCCAACAAATTGATACATATGTATCGAACATTCTAATACTGCTAAGCTTCGATTGCAATTATGATTGCGTCCGCGTCGTTGTTATAATAACGTTATTACTTATTGCTATTCGTGTTATGTATTCTATTTATGTATATATTTGTCATTGGATTTGTCAGTAACTCTTTAAGAGTTCAGGCAGCACGGCTCTGAAACTTCTTGCTGGAGGATTTTAGGAGAGCTCCAAATAATGGAGTTTTTAGGAGAATGGTGAATTAGAGTACTGTCATTTACAAGTTAAAATGTTTCTCCTCATCTATCACAGCATTTCCATAGTTAGATAGATGATAGAGAATGCCGTTTCTCATCAAGACCACCTATTGTGTTAGGTTAGATATTGTTTAAAATCCCTGAACAGGTTCCCGTCTTGTCGTGGCGGTGGGCCTTAGTAGCCGTGGCTTGGTCACTCAACAGTAAAGCTAAGAGGAACTCACCCGGCCGTCTGCCAGAGGCTGAAGATGTGTGCCGGTGGGCTGCAGAGGTAGGTTTCCACTGCCCTTTACAGCTGTGATGGAGTCGCGGAGGGAGGAGTGTCGATATCGTGGTTTGCCGCTCATTGTACTCTCCGCTACTAAGCTATATCGCACCGCTGATGCGGCGGTGGTAGGACCGCGAAGGAAGAGGAGTATTGCGTTTCGATGTTTTCCCTATCCTCCGCGGCCGTATAATGGTTGGCGACGGAGTCCAAGACCAAGTTCGCTTTAGGGAGTCGAAAGAGTTTTCCCTCTTGGTTCCCATGGCCTCTGGGTAACAAACTCGGGGGATCCGTTGCCCGCGTGACGATATGAGGCGGAGAGGAGTGCGCGCTGTATGTTTCGGCGCGCCCTTACAGAGGTGGAACGAGGAGTCTCCCCCCCGAGATGGAGCTGCGCGGTGCAGCCGGCACTGGCGATCAGAACACGTTAATGTTTGCACAGTACTGTTTGGCGGCAGAAATTTGCGTTGTGGCAGTACCTACTCGTACCTAGACGGACTCTGGCAATGAATACCTACCACCAGTTGGAGTAGCTTGTAGGATATCTTCGGTTAGACTTCAAGATTTATTTCTTATTAATTTCTGACCTTTTTAACTTATGCGATAAGTTACTTGTTAAGTATAATAAGTTATTTTCATCGAAGTTATGTGGGTGTTAATTTAATGTTAGCGGAAAATACATTTGTTTATAGGTTAAATGACCCATGCCTATATGCCTATGTTTAATCATTAGAACTTTTGCCTACATGCTACATAAAAAAAATCGCAGAACTTTATCTGTTTCTACTAATGAAAGAAATACTGATATTTTTGTTATAACATTATCGTTTAACTTTAAAATCTATATGATTTGTATTTTATTATTTCTGTTCTCTCACTTTAGATGGTCGAAGCATTCAACCTTAAAATGTACTCCCCTATGAAGGAAGCTGCAGATGTAGCTAGTGTGATTACTCGGTGAACGATGTGTATCATTTTACATATCCAAACGATACGCACAGTGTGATGCTGTGTAAATGTAAATATCGCATCTCACGCATCTTCCTCATGGACAAGCGCATCACTGGTTAATAGATAATTTTTGGATCGCTTCGTTTTGTTGCATATGAAAATATTTTCAAATTCATACCGTTTTGTTTTATTTTGCAAAATCTTCAAGAAACTTTTATTTCTGCGAAGAATGAACAAGGCTCAGTAAATTAAATAGAAAAAAGGATAAATTACTTTGTCCTTTTTGGACATTTCGCCGTCTTGCGCTGCATTTTTGTGTATGCCGGTAATTAGTTGTTACTTACCACCGTCGTTTCTCTTGTGCATCAAAAACGCCGGCGAAACTTTATAGTTGGAGCTAAGTGTGGAAATTATTACTATTGTGGGGGCATTACCCTCACCGTTCTTCAGGCTTCGGCACCGTGAGATGAATGGTCATGGTTCTATACGTGTTACGGCTTGTACAATGGGTTTGCCTGTCCTCCTATTGTACCGGCGGCGGCTTTTATGCGCGGACGTCACACGGCATAGGTTCGAAATGCGTTTGCGCAGTAACAACTCGCATATGCGACTTCACCAAATACTATTATAAAAACTTTTACACAAAGCTTTCTGGTGGTCTCTATTACTACTAATGGTAGGTCTCTGGTGTCGGAGACCGTATATGTACCACCGTAGCGGCTATTTCTGCCGCCAAATAGTAAATTCCTGAGTTGCGGTTTGAAGGACGTTGTAGCTAGTAAAATTATTACTAAACTTAACATCCTATGTCTCAAGGCAACGAACGCAATGTAGTGCAGTGTATACCATTCTAACTAGCGCCATGTCGTTACCGGCGGGCATATCTTACAATCAGGTGAACATAATGCTCGTCTCATAGCTTCGTTGAATAAAAAAAGTGTTTTCAAGAAGAGATGCACACCGTCAATATAAAAACAACTTATGGTATATAAGGTGTACTTTAAACCTTCCAACGTAAAAGCAATGTTTTCAAAAAGTTTATACCGGAAAAAAAATCAACTTCTTTATTATACGATATATTTACAAAAGCAGTAAAAGCGGTGTATTTTTTTGAGCTCAAAAATCTAGTGTTCTAAAGTGACGCTAGTGTGTACAATAACTAAAGAGTGGGGAAATAAATAAGCGCGCACGTCATGTATCGGCGGTGGACGGCAAGAGACGGCCAAGTCAATGGGGGCCGTTATGGCCCTATATTACAAGCTCGGCTCGCGGCTTCGCTTAATTTATTCATGAGCATACGTTAACAAGAATGACACATTTTACCTTTATTTACCGAATTACCGAGTACGACAGCTGAGGCTAAAAGGGATCAAGTAAAATTCTTTGGTACTCACGCTCTTCTTCTTCCTCCTGCCCTTTTCCCATTCTATGTGGGGTCGGCACAGTATGTACTTCTCTTCCACATCTCTCTATCAGCCGCCATATCTAAATTCACACTCTTATTACACATGTCATCTTTCACACAATCCATCCACACTTTCTTCGGTCTTCCTCTACCCTTATAACCATCCACATTCATTCTCATTACTTTCTTTGTTATATGTCCTTCATCCTTCCGCATAACATGCCCGTACCACGCTAACCTTATTCGGTTTATATAGACAAAAAGAATATTTTGACAGGCTGTATGAGGGTGTGTAACAATGTAACAGAGTCATCATCACCCGATAAACGTCCACTGCTAGATATAGGCCTCCCCCAAAGATCTCCACGTCGATCTGTCCCGCGTTGCTCGCTCCCAGTGGCTTCCAGCGATTCTCACCAGATCGTCGGCCCACCTTATGTGACAGAGTCAACTTTTCATAATATTACAGATTTTAATACTTTAGAAAGAGATCAAAGGATTTATAAGAGAAAAGAACATATCTATGTAATGTCATGTTGAAAACTCTTGTATATATTCGTATTTTATTATTTATACACAAAATATTATTAATATACAATCTATACCTATGGGGTCATTTTCATTTATAGTCTTAGTAACGTTAAAATATTGCACGTTGATATATTTTAAAATATTACACGATTATATATTTTACCTAATATATATATATATATATCTATCAAAGCTTTAACGATGTTTAATATTAAAATAATACAATCAACGATATGTCTTTATTACGCCGTGTAATTCTGGTTATTATGTTTTACACGTATAATAAAGAACAGATTTACGACTCACCTCGCGATATATTTTATTTAAATTTCCACGTTAAGGGTCTAAATCAATAACCAAATCGCCTAGAACTGAAAACCGAAATGTCAGTATTCAAATGGATCATTAATTTTAACATATAAATTTGAATATTCTTTAACATTTCCTCGATGGTCAAATTACGCGGACATTTACGACTTGTTGTTGTTGTTTTTTTTTTTTCCTATATTAATTATTTTACTCAGTCGGCACCTGTTAGGTAAACTGTTGACTTTAGAGCGATAGAATATAATGGAAATGGGCCTCCCATCGCGGTTTGCAAATGAGTTGCGGAGTCAAAGCACCGACGTTGCTCGGTGGTCCAAAGGTCCCCGCAACGTTATTTGTGACGCGTCACCACCAACGATGAACCACAGTAACGACCGGACCCAATCACTCCACACCTACGGTGATCATTAAACTGAATTAAAACACCTCTAACGCGTACAGTTAAGGTCCATTATTTAAGAATAACACGGCTTTGCAATTTAAATTCCGTTTCACTCTTTACTTTACGGCCATAAAGGCGCCCTATCGGTTTTCCGCGCTGTTCCGAGAACGGATATTGATTCTGTTCATATTTCGGTGACATCTCCAACGGTGTGTGTGTGTGTGTGTGTGCGTACAGACGGCTTGAAACATTGCCGCCTCAAATAAAGACTTCCTGTGTGGCGATATAGGTAAACAAATGTTGCTCACACATCCGTTTACACGGAAAAACTCCGTTGGCAAATGGAAAACCTAAAAGTGTGTCGCCACCAAGCCTTGTATTACAGAAAACTATAGATTTACAGATTTCAGAGGAAACTTCGAAATAATATTTAGATAATTTTTAATACTTTTTTAAAATGTATTTAATTTTCAGATTATTTATTTTCTTATTTATCGTATTTTTTACTTTATTTCTTTCTTTCTTACCACAACTATGAGTTCATTACCTTATGTAATCATCTATCACACTGTTTTCCTTAAAATCCGAGAGTTTTTTATATATAAAATAAATAAATGACTTTACCGTTAAAGTTATTGAATCCGGCTCATATAAGTAATTAAGTAGCACTTTATGAGTTTTACTTAATATAGCGACAGCATAAAAATCTTAACATGAATTATATAGATCTTAATTCTTATCTGTCGCTTTACATGGAACGGATCATAATAAAAATTTAGTGTGTTCATCTTGTTGTCTAATAGGGTGGGTGATTAAGTTATTAATTAATTTTAACGATTAGTTCACACCTTGACATCGTAACCTGTATTTATGCATAATTTAATAGGACACCTAAAGACCGCCGCCTGCAGTTTTATACGTTCAGACCGTTGCCGGATTTTGTATCAAATTTACTTATTTCGCATTTTATAGCTTGCATTGTATGTGTTAAACGGAAATTCATTTTATCGACCACTTCTCAATTCAGACTCAGAAGAATAAATTTTAAAATTGAGACGGTTTGAGATGTTTTAAAGAATTTTTCTTTCTTCTTCTGCAAGAACACTATAGGAGGTACAATTTTGTTCTCGGAGACCGTCTAAGTATCTACCACTGCAGTGCCTATTTCGGTTGTCAAACATTAGCGTAATAAAAATAGTACCTTGTTCCGGTTTGAAGGGGGATGTAGCTAGTGAAATTACTGGGGTAACGAAACTTAACATCTCACAGCTTAAAGCGACGAACATAATGTGGTGCTGTGTATACCATTATACTAGCACCATGTTATTATGGTCAGGCGTATAACTTACCATCCGGTGAATGTTCGTCTCGTTGCTTTGTTAAATAAAAAAAAAAGAATTTTAAGTTTTTAATTTGATATATTTTTATAATAATTGTTTCGTGTGAAGGAATCAAACTCTAAAATTTGCATTAACCTACAAAAAGATTCATACACAAATCTATTTATTATATATAGCATACTCATCATCATCATCAACCGATAGACTGCTGCACATAGGCCTCCCCCAAAGATTTCCATATCGATCGGGTAGGGATTCATATGGGGATTTGGGGCCTTTCCCACTACGCTGGCCCAATGCGGAGTTGTAGGAGTCAGAGCCTCGTTTATTGATTAGCAGGATACACCATGAGCAGGTGAGGGTGGCATGGACAAACCGCTAACACAGTCATTGCATATTATAAAATCTTTTTCCTACTGTACTATTCATTATTTTATAGCTTTTCTTTATAACAAATCGCTATACAGGGTGGCGCAAAAGTAATCTTCCTATCAGAAAATGCTATAAATTTTGCCTTGATGTAAAAAAATTAAAAGACGAAATAAAAATAATCCACAAGAAGAATCAAAGTTTTTCATTTTTTTTAAATTACAGCCAAAAAACATCGGAAGGTTATTTTTGCGCCAACTTGTATAAATACACTGACTAGATATTATGGTGTATCTTTTTCTCAACATGGTCATTGACTATATAACGAATTGTGAAAAGTATGTTATTATAGTTATATTAAACGCAAATCTCCAAACATATTATTTATTAATTCATCCACGTTATAAAGTTTGAGTAATAACTGCAAATAAAATGTCGGACATGTCAATAACGTTCCGATATAACGATTGTTGGTTAAATGTCGAACGTAACATAATACAGCGCACATTTGCTACTAATGGTGTTAAAAAGATGTGTTTTTGGTGATATTTATTGACGATGAATATGAAATACCACTTGAATTATGTGCTCCGAAGATAAAAGATAGTGCTTCGAAACGTTTCGCATCGACCTTGCTAAAGTGTCAACGTATTTTAGGGGTCAAAAGATTTATAAACGTACAGCAATATCTCCCGATACTTTGACATGAGAATTTTCGTTTAATACATTAAGTTAACGATGAATTGTTAAATATTTTTAAAAGCACATAACTTATGTATGGTAAGTGATCAGTAATGTTTGAGTAGTAATCTTGTGCGTGAAGTGTAACGTACAAATTTATGTTTTAAGTAGAAAACTATACGACTGAGCGATGCCAAGTAAAGTTTCTGAGGTTTAGTCTCATGGTTTACCCGGCCATTGATTTACCAACTTTGGAGACATGATTGTTAATGATGAATAAGTCTCTATAAACGGAGATTGCTGGGTAAGTACCACCGTAGCAGACCAAATATCACGGCTTTCCGTTTCCGAAGCAAGTCAAGTCGAAGGTGTGTCAGATATGAGGGAATATGAAAGTTGTCATTAATTTATTAAAGTTCTAAGTTTTGCAGCATCAGTAATTGTTTATTATAACATACAAAATTTCTAATAGTTTTATGATTTTTAATAGTTAATAACCTAATTAACACCGTGATTTCAAAGCTATGGTACGCGTACTCTTGGGAGTACGTGGGATCCCATTGGTGATACATGAAAATTATATTGATAATGGCAGAAATACTAAGAAGTTGAAAAATTAAGTAAATTTTGGTAATATATACAAAGGAGCTCCTGCAGTAACTCTCTATAGATTCTCTCCGAACAGGTTCCCGCCTTGTCGTGGCGGTGGGGCTCAGTAGCCGTGACTTGGTCACCCACGGTTAAGTGAAGAGGAACCTACCCGACCGGCCCGAAGAGTAGGGCAGGCCCGAGGCGGCTGCTTAAAGTTAGAGCTCCGTGAGCTCACCTCGGTAGCGTGCCGGTGGGCTGCAGGGGCAGGTTTATACTGCCTTTTGTAGTCGAGGTGGAGTCGCGGAGCGAGAGGAGTGTCGGTATTGCGATTCGCCGCTCTCCCTACCCTCCGCTGTAGTATAACAGGTGGCTGCGGAACCCAAGATCGGATCCGCCGCAGGGAGTCTGGAGAGTTTTCTCTCTTCGTTCCTATGGTCTGTGGGTGACGGATTCGGGGCAATCCATTACCCAATTGACTGTGAGAGGCCGAGAGGAGAGCGCGCTGTGTGTTCCGGCTTGCCCTTACAAACATGGAAAGGGGCGGTTCGTCCCTCCCGAGGTGGGGCTGCATAGTGCAACCGGCGCTGGCGGGGTCGCGGAGGTATGCGAAAGCGTTCCCGTGACTCTGCCTTAATGCGACGAGGTGGAACATCGGGGGGGGTTTTACTCGGTGCAAGTCTGACATAACCTGTCTTTACCCCCGCGAGGACAGCTATGCACAGGCATCTCCCCCACATAAAACAAAAGAAAAAGAAAACTTCTCTACATTACAAATCTATAGAACACATTACCAGGTATATTTCAAAATTAAAGTTGACAACAGATAGAAGTGAGACATGTTTTTAGGAGTAAGTATAAAGGTATCAGGGGAGAGGTACTCAGAAATGAATAGTTTTATTAAACGTTACATGAACAAAAAAAGGTTGGATAGCACTGATCTAGCACCACAACAATAGTGTTTTTTTTTTTACATTTATTTTCTCTAATGAAAGTTCAAATAAAAAAGAAGTATAATAAGGAAGATAGAAGAAGAAATATAAGAAGTATAATAAGGAAAATTACACATTGAATGAAACAAAATTTATTTAACTGTTTTCACCCTAACTTGCATTACGACCATCGGGGTAAGTGAAAATTAAAAAATCCTTAAAAACTTGGTTTTATTATATAGCTATACTGTTTTTAAGGACGGTATTAAATGTATTATAATATTCATTATTAGACCAAATTGAGTTTGAATCGCATCAGCAAACTGGTTTGGGAAGACGGTCCACCAAGACACTCGTTTTTTTTTTACACCGTAACAAGTCGATTCTTGTATCGATATTAAAGAAAAAAAAAAAGAAGAATAATCTGGCCTTGTCCTTACTGGGACTTCCAATGTTATGACTTATTTGTCTCGCCTAAATAGATTTATCGATATTCGAAGAATAAAATAGATTAAATCTGCATAATACATTAATAGCATGTAAATTGATTTTCGGCATACTGGTCTCTTACTGAAATGGTAAATAGAAACACCTGTGTTTCCATTGCTGATAAGGAAGGAAATAACATTAACAGAATGCCCATAAAACGATCTCGATGACATTTTTGGCTATAATTTATTTCTATCGAGTAAATATACCTAAAGAAACTGTATGTATAATAACTAATAAAATATGCAATACAGATCAAGCAAGTCGTAAATTTTATGCTAATAAATAAATTGCTTTGCATCCGGGTTTTATAAATACATAATTTGATTATTAGTGCGTGTTTTTTTTTTTCTGTATTCATACCCATAAGTCTTTATGTATTTAACTGCTTGTCGATCGGTGTTAATTAAATATGCACACCGTTTTTACGCAATATCCGTACAAGTTATTAATATTTTAATGCGAAACCAGCGGGTATTTGACTACTATTTAAAACATGAAAATATTCTTTATAGCTATCCATTGCTCGGTAAACAAGTTGTTAAATGTTACGTTTGTCCTCAACGATATATATTAAAGTTATGTTGTCTTCTCTATTTCTGTTATTTTACTATTAAACTGAACAACTTAACCTTGTTTCGATTCCTGGGTCAAATGTGGTGGAGTGGATGGCGGTGGTAGAATTGTTTATAGCTACCACTTTTACATAAAATTACTACCATACTGCATTCTGGCCATCGATATATAAGCCATAGTATTCAAGACATACTTCAGTATCGTCGGTATCGTAGTCACTTAAAACAATATGAAATTCCAGTCTAAAATCACTGATAAATTCACAGGCTTTTTTTGCAATCTAAAAGTTGACATATAACAATTCTTATATTTTATTTGATCTTATGTATTTTATAGTGTATTATTTACTAGCTCTCAGATAGTTACGCTATTATTACTATGATACGCTTTATATAGAACAAGTAGCATGTAATCAGAGAAAACGTTACGTGTAATAGTTTCTACATGTTTAAAAGAAGAAAAAAGAAAGAAACATACTCAAGTTGAGTTGAAGCAAATAACAGTCTTAAGTTTAAAGTTACAATGACTACAATCCTGATTTTTTGTATAGCCTAAAAATTAAGTAATTACGTCGAAATAATTTAAAAAATTTACCTTTAATGCTGTGATGAGGCTTAACAATAATTATAATTTTAGGCTCGTGAGATGATCATCTTGTATCCCAAAAGTGCACTGATAAAACAATAAAGTTATGCTCTGTGTATATCAATTAAGATCTGGTAAACATGTCCATTATCTCCATTATTTAAAGGAAAGGGAAAAATTAAACAAATAAAGAGGTAAAGGGGCGTCTTGGTAACTGCAACATCTGATCGTCAACAGCGACGCGATTATTATTTCCGTTTCAGAAGAAATGATTGAAATTAGATATAGAGAAAAACTCTGTGATTAATAAAATTGTTCTTAACCTTGCGAATAAGCAAAACTAAGAAAAAGACCGAATGAAGATGATCAAGATTAAAATCAAGACAGACTTATATTGCAAGACCAAGACCAAATGTGCAAGAATAAAAGAAAAAATAAAGATTCCGTTGAAATTATGACTTAAAACCTTTATCGTAACTTGAATAAATGCTTTTTTCTAGAAACAAAATAACATATATCATATGACTGAATATGTAAGAAAAAACTAAAACTAACACCGAACAGACAATACCAAAACTGTCTAAGTCTTGGTCGTGTTCTTACTTTGTTCATCATTAAATAATATGTATATAATACTCTGTGTATTGATACTTTATGCTAATCATAGAGTAAATACTGCATTATATAAGTATTTTAATATATATTTATAATACACAATACAAGTACGAGAATGCCAGCTCATATAATTTTTCAGTTCACTAATACGTTGCATTGTATCAACGTCGTCGTGCGAACGTTCTCGTCGATTCTATCAAGCTAATTGAAATTGCTTGTTTATTATATGTCACTTAACCTTTACACCAGGAGACATCCTTTGATGAATCATTACTGCACGTTCATAATGGCAAATGTATTAGATAAGACAATGAATGCATTATGTTAATCAAACGAAAAAACAAGTGGAGCATTATTGTTATTTTTTTAATCTATATAGTTATACTTTTTGTAATCTAGAAGAGAAATTCATCCATTTTATTCCAATTTAACTCAAAGAATGTATAGACTTTATCTTAAATAAGGGACTAATCCATAAAATATAACAGCAGACAAATTGTCCTTAAATATTGTGGGTAAAATCTGAAGTCCCCAACGATAAGGACCAGAATGGTATCAATAATTTATTATTGGTACTCAATCACCATTACCTATTTAGCCTCAATAAAGTTGACACCAAACACAGCAATTATATCTCACACAATTGAATTTGCATTGTTAGTTATCATAACACCATTTTCTACTTTTTTTTAGTTGATTGTTACTACATTACCTATTCTGATTATGTGTAATATTCCTTATGAAAACATATATAACCTTTTAATTTATTTGTTGTAATATCTAATTCATAGTGTTTCTTTTATTAAAAGACAAGAATGAATAACAAAAACAAATTTAAAGTAGTAAACGATAAATCAAACGTTTGAAACATTTAAAAGTTATCAAATCTACATGATTTCGCTATGTGCATTTAAAAGTTAAATATTTACACAAGGTGCGATTCCAATGGGTACAGGTTGGATGACGTCAGTGGATTTTTCCTCTTTTTAAGCACTTATCGATATAACAATACCTACAAATTAAGGAGCGGCAAATACAACGCTACTAACGAGGCGGACGTTAATGAATACACACATAATCTATTATCGAAATAATCAATATTAAAGGTGTGCTATCACTTTATGATTTAAGTAGCAAAAAATAATCCTAATAAAATGTTCACCGTACTAACAACGGCTAGTCGCTCGATTGTTTTAATATCACAGAACCGTAAATTATAACATAGTCGGCCGCCATTTGCATATTTATTGTCTCCTGCATCACACGGAATCAAAGTCTGTAATATAACCGGTGGAGATCGAAATTGAATTATTTATTATTCGGGTCGTTTGTAAAGCACAATTATTCGGCGGCCGTGTGGCAAATGTCGCTGTCTTTTTTTTTCGGTATCAGTTTGATTCGGTGCGGTCCTGTAAAGTCACACATTTGTGGCGAAAAAGTCGGCTTTAATATTGTCACTATTTCCTCGTCAAACAGTCGTACCGGAGCATTTCTTGAATTCGCTCCGATTTTATTCAACACTTTATTTTATTTTCTTCATTCTTTTTTTTCGCGCGTTTCCATTTTATTATTGTGAATATGGTGCTAAACGAAATGGGTAAGTAATGATTTTTTATTTAAAATTTTCTATTGCTTCACTTTTATGATTTTATACGTATTTAATAAAATTGATATTTCTATAAAATAAAGCAAGTTTTTAAGATGCTAATACACAAATAGAAGAATAATCTTGAGTGCCGTATAATTTAGTGGGGACGCGTAAAGGCTCTACAAAGAATTCTCCGTGGAATTCGGTGGCAGATTGCAGATTAGTGACATTAATCATTCGATTTATTTGCATTGGAATACCATTTATATTTTTTAATTGATTTTAAAACCGTGCCGATTTCTTTGGAAGAGTTTCACGGTTGCTATTTTAACAAATACGATTGTGATCAATAAAAAAAAAATACAATGTCAAATTTTTTAGTCGGAAGATTTAAGTGTAGGCGCAAATTGCCGCCGGCTGGTAACTTGACAGTTTCAAATTATTTTCTCTTCGATTTAACGAGGGAGTAACGGTTTACCGATTATCTTCTCTGTGGCATTGACTCTATTTGTTGTGTCACGCAGATCAGACGACAGATATCAGGTCTCGCTTCTACTGATCTGCTGCGTACCCGTATACAATTGCGCTCGACCAGCTCGATCACTGACAAGCTTACGCGTTACAAACACTGACACAAAGAATACGTTGAATAGGCTAAAGAATTTAAGCTCCGGCCGTACTGGACGCTCTTGAAAGTTCTCACAGCATCATGAGAATGCTTTTTACAATCGATATTCAAAAAAGAATAGCATCGATGTCTCTGTTGTCAACGAACAATTCTTTCGAAGATCTACTTGCATTACCGTTAAACCAAATTGTTATATAAATATAAAGCATTAAGATTCAGAATCCTCTGAAAGGTTTTGAAAATTTATTGTTCCGTTTCGGTATGAATTGCGTCACCGGCTAAAAAGACAAAGCACGAACCGATTGCCTCTTATTGTGAAACTAATGATGAGCCAAAACATTATTTTTAGATAGATAGCCCGTGTTGCTGTATAAGGACTAGAAGATCCATGTATAAGATATAATTTGCCTTTATGGCGACGGTAGCTCAAAGAATTTCTCGGGAATTTCCTGATACATCGATACATTATCATGTTTTGTTGATCTCCAACTAATTACATATAACGACATCTACTTATTGCAATTGATTAGAATCTTAATTTAAAACGTATGTTTAAAAGAACCCTGGTAGTTTACCTTCAGTTCGGCCTTCGTACAAGATGGCACAGATAAGCGATATATTTCAATTGAGAAAAAAAAACGCCGTTTGCAAGGTTTCATTTTTAAATAAGGTTCAATTTAAAAACGTAGTATATTTTATTCAATTAGAAGCAAAAAACTAAATTATTTGACAATAGTTTTTAATAAATTAACGGTTCTGCTAAAATAATTGTAATTACTGAAACACTAAATGAAATATCCGCATAGGGATATGAGCATCGTTAGGTGTTTCCTTAAATATTATTTATAACCGGGTATAATTCCCTTTGTAAGGGAATTATAAAATATCGAATTGTGTTTCTGTATCATTTGACAGGTTTGATAATTGAAAAATTAGCAACGCATATCCGAATCAGTGTGGTCTGCGAGACCATTTATCCCGTCAACAAAAGCGTGCAATTTCTATCGGATGAACGTTCTTTTGTGTTGCCATAAAACTTTAGTGTTTGCTACAATGTCAGCAAACACTTGGTTTAGGGCCCCTGTCGAGATGTTGTGTGTCACTTCTTAGTCCATAATCTAGAACAATGTCTCAATAAGCACCCCGTAGTTTGGCACAATGCGGCACAATTTTGTAAACAATAAATTCCCTAATATGTTTGGATGTTTTTGGCCATTGTCACCTTTCTGTACGTTGTCTCCGTGATTGGTATTTAATAGGCGTAACGGGTTTGAATGGAATTTTAGATTTGTATTGCTTATTCATCGAACGGACTAAAGAATTGTAGATAATGTTATACGCGTGTCGCGTCAGATTCCGTTACTTTAAGATTACCGTGATAGCTTTCGAGATGTTTGTGTTACTTACGACGTTTCATCCTATTGTTATAATGTGCAGTTTTCTTTCTCATTAAACGTTAAAAGTATGGTCTTCATGGGGAACATTCGCCCTTCTAAAGTTTTAGTTTTTACTTACGTATATATGTATTTTTAATTAGTGTCGATGAATAAAGTTATGTTAAAAATTCATGTACTTCATTAAGTAGATGTTCATATACGTATATCTTAATATTATTTTATAGGAATACATAAATTTAAATATTTAATGTGGACGAAGTAACGATTACGAGTTTAAAATTGAATAATGCATTAAAATTTATGAACATCAAAACGCTGCTTGAGTAGTACGTTTTACGAGAGAAATTTTAATATGATATAAACGGCAACGCGTAGCGCGGTAGCCGGGGGCGAACATAAATAACTGACCGCAGCGCAAACAGGCCCCGTATTTACTACAATATAATATTTTATACATCGCCCGTACAATACGCGGAGGCTCTAACACGCGGGCAGCCTACATAATAACGAGAACGCGCGGAAGGCGTAACCCGGTGGCAATCGACCGTCTCGCTCGACGACGCCCCGGGCGTGCGCCTAAGCGAAACGTACGACCACAAATTTATTAAAACGAAAAAAAAAACGCTCAGCTGCTACTGCACTCCGCGTCGCCTCAACAGAACTAGATACATTTTTCCACGTCGCCGCGTGCGAGCGACAACGGGGATGCGAACGGCGCGTGCGAGCGGGATGCACTCCTTTCTGACCGAGCGTCGCACATTCGAACGGACGGCGATGTGGGCGCTGCCGGTGTTGCGCACGCGCAGCTACTCCGCCGCGGCCGCGCTCCACGCTCGCGCTGCACCGACCGGCTCGCTTAGCCCGTGTGACCTTTACTTGGTGAACTTAGGAAGCGTCGTTTGCTGTAAAACGTCCATTAGGCCCCCTCTGGCCCGCGCAACCCTGGTCTTCTCGCCAACGTGAGAGAGAAAAGGATGGACGGCAGTCGACAGCCCCGTGCTTAAAGGTATTCGTAGAATGCGTGATCTGTATCGGACGGGAGGGAGCGAGCGCGGGGCGAGGGGTGCGTTCGGAAGCGGTGGCAGCTCCCATCGACTCCTGGGGTTATTCTTCCTCAGGCCACTGCTGTTCGAGCTACGTACCAGGCGAGCCAGTTTTTTTCTGTCCACCGCATCGCACGCCACACACTCGTTAATCCCGCGCCAACACGAGAAGTCGACACTAATAAATTATTGTTTTTTACTGCACTCGAACAGTCTACGCCGCGCAGCCGAGTAATTTATACGTAAAAATAAACATTAATCAGTAATAAACGCAGTTGTTAGCGCCCGAACACAGTGAGTATTGCAAACCCTTTAACAATTCTTATTCAATCGGAGCTTTCTTAATTTCAATTCAAACTCTCATAGCACAGAGAGCTTTGCTGCAGCTTTCTTTTCGCCAAGTTTCAGATCGAGCCGGCTGTATGTAATATTAAGAAAGCTAACGATTCCATTTGCATTCTTCTTTCCAATTTATTGTCTTAACTAATTCGTTAAAATTTTCTTGAAAAATTTTAAAAATTCGTTATAACATGTCGGTACTATATCACATTCAGCTTATATCTTAAGAATCGTTGATATATTTTTTTTAATGGTATTTGTATACAATATTAACGTCCAATCAATAATTATGGTTACGATTTATCAGATACATTTTATTTTAATAAACCTAAACATCATTTAAATAGTTTTTTTTGTAGCTATAATATTGTTAAAAAATATCCTTTCATTGCCAATGAACACCTTGCACTCGATTATGGACAATTCATTGTTCAATAGACCATTTTATAACGATTTATGGTTTATTTAACGGTACGAGGACAATAATATAACAAAAAATAGTCCTTCGTAAAGCTTAAGCAGCGTCTATTATTATCGATTTATACCTTTGGAGCATGCAAAAAAATATGGATTTCATGTATCATTAGACGGGTGATGCATCTCAAACAAATTTCCACGAAATAACTAAAATTTTCTAATTGAAAATATATCTAAATCAGGATTAGAAAGAACTCGAATATGATGATTAGTTAGCAATGGCTTAGTATTATATGATTTTCTTAAAATAATTACCCCTATGGTCTGAAGTTTATTTTGTAAAATACATGTATTTATAATGTTTATTTAATCACGATATCTACAAACAGTCAACAGAGCAATTTCAAATAATTAAATGGCAATTTTATGAACATTTTGTGCAATTTTTGTGCGGCGCTCGTGATGTTTATAGCCACAGAGGTGAATAATAATTGTGGGTATAGCTGATAATTAACTAACAACACCGAGAGGCGAGGGTTAAACTTTGTTATCTATTTGCACAGGCAAAGTGGTTAAAAAGTTTTTTTTTAATTTTACGATACGAAATCTTAATTTTTATTTTATTCAATACGATCGATTCTTGATAAGAGTAAAAGTGGAATTCATAGATAAAGATCTATAAAAACGATGTATAGGCTTTTCTCCGCCCGCTAAACGTAACACCACAATTCCCCTTGGGGAAAGAATTTCGTATACTCCATTATTAACTAATCTCTAAACGGCAGAAGTAATATCTCTACCAAGTTTTGAGTGCTTACGTCTAAACGATTCGAAAATCTCGAGATGAGTCAAGGAATATCTGGGTATCTTCAATATGTATACATAAAGAATAAAATATAACTGTTCGTAATATCAAAAGAGATCGTTAGTTGTTCAGTATAAACGTATGCTATATATATATGTAAAAACAATTAAAATCAACCAATTTTGTGAGAACTCTCTCGCTTACATGTAGTCACTTAAGCAATAATTAAATATTATCTTTTTTATTGTCTGTGGTCGAAAATCACCAAAATTGTTAAACCGAGAACTAAAGTGCATTTTCTATAAAGTTATATATATATTTTATAAGATTTTTTTTACGATATGTTATTTCTTTGATTCACTTGACATTCATAGCGGTGAAGATTAACATCTACATCTTTCAACCAATTTCAAAGATGATTATATATGAGATTAGTTTTATTTATTATTCATCAGCCGATAGACGTTCCCTGCTAGACATGCCCTCTCCCAAAGATCGAGTACACGATCGAGTAGAGATTCATATGGAGGGATATGGGCCATTCTCTACCTCGCTGGCCCAATAGAGCTGGTTAGATTGGTTTGGATCTTCCGAGTTGTTGTGCGGGAACCCTTATTAGTTTAGAATAAATGCTTATACTTTGAGAGCTACGCAAATTTTTAAATGTAATAAAGTTTATTGAAGTTACGGGGATCTAAATAATATTAAATGTATTCTTTATGATTGATTTTTGATGATTTTTATGATTGTTTTCGTTGAAACAGTATTTGTTATGATAGTTACATTGAGAATTATATGAAAATTAGGTATGATATAAAACTGTAAGTAATAAACATAAAATAAAAATGTTACTGATTTTAAGTCCCTGTTGCCGGAGACTGCAGTACTATTATCTGCTGTTAAATCATCTTATGTGAACAATTATGATCTGATTCAAATTGCGTTATAGATAGTAAAAATATCGACGTAATGAAATTTACCATTTTAAGGTGTTAGGCAAAATGTTTGCAAACTACTGTTTGGCGATAGAAATAAGCACTGCGGTAGTACCCATCTAGATTGTCTCCAGCAATAGAGATCTATCACTAGTTATAGGCCGATGCCCTTACTAGCAGCAGAATGTACTGCGCGTATGGGAATAAAAATAAATTGAGTATTGAAAAAAAAAAAACGTGTTATGCTCATAGACTATAGCTGTACGTAACACGGTAGCGGTTTGTTAGCGCGTGCCTCCACCAATGGAGGCTGCAGATCGCATGTAATGCAAATTTTATTCCCACTCGCTGATTCACCACTTTTGCTTTCGTTTTAACGAAAAAGATATATAACATTAAGTTAAACTTATTTACTTACATTAGATGAATTTTATTGACGTATTATATTTAATACAAAACATCTCCGCCGCAAATAATTCGGTAATAGGTAATTAAAAGCATTTAAGAACAATAAAAAAATTGTATTTAGTAATAATTGTATCTATATATGTTTCAGACTAAGGGTTTACGTTTTGTGATATATTATTACTATGTTATTAGTACAAAAATAGTACATAGCTGTTAAGAAAAAACATGTAAGGTTATATTACCTCGGTAATATCAATAGCAAAAAATAGCGTAATTTCCTCTTTGGACTGCCTCCTTTTGGGAGAAGACCCTGAGTTACATTATTGAGAATAATAAGAGGGTTGTTAAACCTTATGTATTCAAGAAAACTTATGTTACGATTAATTTAATAATAACACATTATCTTATTATTCGCGAGGATCGTGTACATATTAAAAAGTTTTTCATTATCATTATCATCAGCCGATAGACGTCCACTGCTGGACCTAGGTTTCCCCCAAAGATCTCCAAATCGATCGGTCCCGCGTTGCTTGCATCCAGTGGGTTCCTGCGATTCTAAAGTAAAGTATATGATAAGTATGAAAAATTAAAAAAGCTATAGTGGAACAAATTTTAGTTTTATAAATTAGTCATTAATATTTTTAAACTAAATAAGTATCGATTGAAACTTTCGTATATATATATATATGTGGTTACTGTATTTGTTTACTCTTCTCTTTGTATAAAGTATTTCATCCTCTATAGGATAAATAAAATAATAAGTATATATTATACGATATAAAAATATGTTAATGGTTAAAGTATTCTTTCTTTTATATATGTATTTATTATTTACGTAAACTGTCTAATATTATTATAACAATGATTATTAAGCACATGTACTTTATGACACGTGTATCGTCAGTAAACCTTAAAACGAAGTGAAATGTGTACATTACTAATATCATATTATAATATTTGGGTTATATGTGTAAATTCATTAATAATATACTTTAAACACATTTAGAGCTAAATATGTAATAATTTTTTTTACGGTCTCAGTTTTTACAGATATTTAATAAGGTAGAGATTTTTAAATGATTTTGTATTGCTCTTATTCAATTGCTTACCCGCATTTGTTATGAGAACTGAAATGATAAATAATATTTTTTTTTTTGAATGAGATGAAGATAGAATAATGTATTATAACAATAATAGTATAAAAACAAGAAATATTAGCATTAATCAAATATATTATACGGTGAATCGTTAACGGACATCAGGGAGTCCAGGCGCCGCGGGGTGTGAGCTCGGTACGTCGTTTTCTTTCATCTTTTGCCGAAACGATCTTTCCCTTAAAATAAAAAAAAAAACCTTTTGTCACATACAGCAATGGAGTATTAACACATTGTCCAATGCTTACGATACATAAGATGAAATAATCTGTAAAAACAACTATAATTTATCACGAGCTTTTTAAAGAGACATTCTTCATATTCTATTCATATTTTCGTTTTTTGATAATTCGAAACATCCTTCTTGCTTGCTCTTCTAAAAAGATCTCCTAGTTCCAAAATTGTTAAGTAGTCGGAATAGTCTAAGTACAACAAACACGTTTCAAGTAAATACGCACCGAACTTTATAACTTTACCTACCTAGTCTTTAAAATGTGGGATATATCTGTTTAAAAACTCTATAAACACTTTCTGAAGTATTGAAATGATTATGTATTTAAAACCATTGTTACATATGATACATATAAGGTATCGTTAAACAAGAAACAAGGTTCGTTAAACAATGTTACAAGTAAAATGTCAATAAGTACTTCATTTGGTATATAGCGATAGCACAATGCCACAATTTGTTTCAACCGGCACACGGGCCGAGGTGAAAAGACAGGAAACTATTGTTTGTACGAGATAAAAGACAAAGGTTGGTCGAGTTTCGGCTAAGCTTATCTGTTG
Organism: Ornithoptera alexandrae; assembly: GCA_029030555.1. Lineage (NCBI taxonomy): Eukaryota > Metazoa > Arthropoda > Insecta > Lepidoptera > Papilionidae > Ornithoptera > Ornithoptera alexandrae. Next base: position 712,667 of record JARDVY010000064.1, on the reverse strand, counting down.
GTAACCTCGACAACGACACCTAGATAAACGAATTCCTTTCTTGGGATGTGTTAAATATCAACAAATAAAGCACCAGCACCGAGCGCCATGCGGTCCGTCTAACTGACACAACAAACACCGCGACAGGGTTTACGAGTTCAAAAAAAATTATGGTTCAGTTTAAAATCATTTATTAGTTTTGGTTTTTTTTAAACTACGAAGTGATGTGACGACTGTCTCACCTGATGTTAAGTGAAGCGTCCGTCCATAACAATGTGGCGCTAGTTAGGATGTTATATACAGCACCACATTGCGATCGTCGCATTGAGACATAAGATTGTCGAGTCTCGTTACCCCAGTAATTTCACTGGCTACAGTGCTCTTCAAACCGGAAGTTAGTAATGTTTGCACAGTATTGTTTGGCGGCAGAAATCGGCGCTGCGGTGGTGCCTAACTACAGGGTCTCCAGCGGCAGAGACTCATCACCAATAAAAAGTGTCTTTACTTTTTACATTTTGAATCTGATGTTAAAATTACAAAGGTTTTTTTTATTAATACATTCTTATACATTAGTAAATCAAAGAAACCATAATAAAAGAGGTTTTATTACTTTATTCATTAAAGGTTGTACTTACGCAAAATTACTACTACCATGAAAAGAAACAATACAGCTATAAACTATTTAAACTTCAGCTAATCATATAATACTAGTTTTTTTTTTATTAAAACTTTATCGCAAGTGTGTTTCTTCAAGATTCAGGCACGGGCGATCGCTTTGTATGTTGGCTTCCATTGTGGAATATCCGACAGGTACTTACGCTTGATAACATTATAACTACCAGGTTCAACTTTACGGCAAACCTTTTCACTTAAACACGCCTTTGTATTGTTTATGTTAATTGTTATACGCAATTAAGAGAGCGTTGAGTTTCGTACAACAAAAGGTTGGTAAAAAAATTATGATTCTTCTACTCTATAACTCCATTCAATCGATATCTAGGTGTAAATGTGTTTCAATATGAGTTTTACGATCTGCTCTCGGGTTTGTGGACTTTCTAGCGATCATATTAACGTTACTCCTAAGAAAATTAATGCGCGCGCTGTGTTCGCGCATTTCATTAAGAGCCCGTCCATTCATTCGTTTTACACAGCCATTGAGTTGTGTGTTTGACCAGGCCGTTTCGCACCGTCCTGTTTGCTTGTTTGATCGACCAAAGCCCGTGCATCCCCAAATGTTTACGGCCAAGCGCCACAGGTGATGCCCCTACCTGCTTCAGTTTTTTTCACCCATTGTGTATGCTTAGGGAGTTAGATCTATTTAGACCTGTTTATACGCTTGCGGTCAAAGATTTGAGTGTTTGAACGTTTGAATTGTTTCCGCTTTAACTTTAATATGTTTTCTTTAAGTATTAACTTATAATTGATGTGGTAATGATTTTTATTAATATAAATGGAAATTAAAAAAATATTATCGTACATATAAACTTCGTTTTCGTTTAACGAACAAATAACGCAATATTTAATATTGAAAATAAAAAATGCTTCATATGTAAGATGAGAGAGTTAACTATGTTTATTATAACATCTCACCCATTAGTAAATAACTATAATAAATGCAATTTCCGATGTCTATCGTAATGATGAACGGGACCGCACTAGAGCAAATCGTCCGTCACAGAAGTGACTACGCATAATTGCGCATTTATGAATTTGCCCACACCGCTACGATGGGATGCAGTTAACTCGCCTATTACGGTCCAGTACCATTTGATACATTGCCGCCGTCCCACGAGAAAATAACCGCGGGCGATAGAAAGTCCCACCCACGTTCTCACGCTTATCGGAAATTAAAAAAGTAAAAAAAGGAAACAGGAGTACTCTTTTTTTTAAATGCGATCCAACCATCGCCCCCGGGTTACGCGCCACGCCTCCGTGTCCTGATTGGTTGCACGGTAGCTCGAATTTTTTTTTTAATGCACATGCATATGCCACTTATGTATCTACCAAAGGGTTTCTGTTCCGTTTACATGTTCTTGTTACTTTACTTAATATTATTATTACAATACTTTACTAAACTTTAAATCGTTTAGTTGCATAGATGCGTAGCAATGGTTATAACAAAATATGAATGTTTGTCTTTTATTAAATTTTCTTTTATTAAGTGATAATCTCAATTTATCTATTACAATATAACGAGAATATTAAAAATATTGTTTTATTGCATGTTGCGAAAATAGTTAACTTAGTTTAATTTTGATGGAGAGTTAAATAAATCGCAAGTTTACCGCTTATAAACTCGATACTTATAATTCAATAATATATTTTTTTTTAATTAATAATTTAAATATTGGTGCCTTCAAAGCCGTGACGTCACAGTTTTGATAATAAAAAAATGTATCTAATATCTTATCCCTGTTTAGATGATGTGTTCTCATCGTATATGTGAGAGAGTGGCTCGTATGCGTTACTTTTTTACCTACCACTTTTTGATTGGCCGCCGCGTAAACCGGTAGCCGACACCCACACACGCGCACGTATCAGAATAAACAAGTGCAAGTTGTAAATGTGTGCATATTTACCGAGCTACCGTACGTCCCGCCCATGCCGAGAGGGATTAGGGAGGAATGGCGGGAGGTATCGAGACTTTGATGAGATGTTCCCATTTTATATGGAATTAACCTTACACTGAAGATATTTGTTGTTTTAAAATTATATCACAAGTAAAACAGTATTGATAGAACTAGTATCAACGAATTATGTATAAAAATTTGTTTATTACATTAATGAATTAGTTAATTAACAGCTGTAGTAATTAGCGCAGTTGTTAGACTATTTAAAAAAAAGGTTTAAGTAACATACAAATACAGAATTGACAAATAATAATAAATCTTTAGCATTATATATGTAATATTACTGCGCATGCGCATTATATAGCAAATATATGTGTGTTGCAATATAATTTGATGCGCATAATATTTATTAAAATGTATCGATGTAATATTTAATCTGTGAACGAAATTAAGCATTATATTTAATTTTTTTCGTTTTTTTTTTAAATGTTTTGTATCTGCCTACCCCGTTATAGATTATATACTTGAAGATAAGTTATATATATAAATAAATGAATATAGTAACGCAGAGCTGGGTTGATTCAAAGCGCAGTGGGCGCGAGCCGGCGAGACTGCGCCCGGGGCTACGCGGCACAGCCACAATATATCAGCCGGCACTCAGACTCTCCGCGCCTAAGCACTGCGATTGGCATAGAGAGAGCTCAAATAAATATTATATTTTAAATAATTTCTCTCTATATTAATTGTTAATTATTTTTAAAAAGACGTGTAGAACGTTCACTTGCTGTTATCTTTGAAAGAAGAATCACGGTGCTGATAATATTAGGGAACTTTTTGGGATGTTTACTGAGATTTACATTGCGAGAAACACAATATTCCATGATCAGTAATTACATTAGAAAAAAAAAATATCTATTCACTAATCATAAAACCCAATATTTGTTCATTTCTGCATAAAAGTGGCTATGGTGGCAATTGTAAGACGGCTTCCGGCAAGTCAAACCTAATTCTTGAGGAATTTTCTAAGGAAAGGGTTGACCTTTGTAAATATAAAAATACACTTCAGGCTTTAGACTAACTAAAAATATGCAAAACTATTCATGGTGTATAATTTTATAGACCATGAATAGTTGTATACATTTTTATATATTATTAATATATGCTTTTTATAATTTACGAAAAATAATCGAAGTAAACATTGAGATGACTTTTTTCAATTAGAATCTGTATAACTATATCAGTACGTGTATTAAATAAAGTATTAGGTATTATTCTAAAAAATAAACTAGACGTAATGGTACCTTATTTTGATAATACAGATATTATATTTAAATATATTATTATATTACGCACAGTTTTATTTACTATTTCGCAGAATAATGTGATAAAAAAATTACAAATGAAAAAGGTAAACAGAAAGGAGGTTATTGATACATCATAATTAAATAATAACAAAGTTTTTTAAATAGATACTTTTTGAACTCATGAACTGATGAACTGATAATCAGCATGTCGGCTCCACGTATTCCTCTGTTCCGACCTCGGCGCATACCGTTCCTGTGGGAACGCGCGGGACATAAACTGTTTGGTTATTTCTGCTCACCCGCTCATTTGTATATTATAATTTGGTCCCGGCATAGTCCGGCCAACTTGAATATAAATCGATATAATATATTATACAGTACTTATTGTGTACTAAGCAACCTTTTTCAGCTTCATGGCGTATCCCTAACTAATAATAAAACCCGTCAATCTTAAATCCTCGAAATACCACTACCAATTATTATTAAGATGTAACTTAGTTACTACTACTGATGGTAAGTCTCTATTGCTAGAGACGGTCTATGTAGATTGCCGCCAAGTTTGAAGGGTATCTGGTGTAATTACTGGGGTAACAAGAGTCAATGTCGTATTTCTCAAACGACGGGCGTAATGAGGTGGAATATATAGGCTGGCGCAAAAATAACCTTATAAAAAGTGCCTTATAACACAGGTAATAAGGTACTTTTTATAAGGTTATTTTTGCGCCACTCTATATGTCCTAAGTAGCGCTAAGTTGTTATAGGCAGGCGTATCACTTACTATCAGGTGAACGCCCAGCTTGTCTTGTCGTTTCATCGGATAAAGAAAAATCGTGTTTAGAGATTATTACATATTAAATAAGAATAGTTTAATAGTAGAGACACATATATAATATATAGCATGATTAATTACTTGGTTTACCTGTTATTATCTAATCAAGAAATAAAGAATATTTTAATAATTACAACCCGTCCTCTTCATCACAATGTAGATGGTTATCATCGAAAGCTCTCTCTCTCTCTGTCATTGATAGAGGGCAATGTTCATTGTTCGTAAAAATGTCAAACAGAATGATAAACATAAAAACTTCATGCCGATACACCAGAGAGGCTCATGCGCAGCAAAGAATCATTCGATGATGCAACAGAACAAAATGAAGTATCATTTTGAGGTAACCTTTAAGTTTTGTATTAATATTAGGTTCTTTATTTGATGGCGAAGAGGATAAGTAATACATCCGTCTATAATAATATGGCAGTTGTTAAAGTGATATACACTGCATCACTGTCGTTTTGATAAATAAGGTGTGATGTCCTCATCTACAACACCGATTACTATTTGGCTGTATATGTAGGAATCCGAAGCCAAGCGAAGTATTATTTAAAAAATCGATTTAAAGAAATAATATCGATTTTAATTCAAGCGGTAGTTATAAATATTAATGTAATTATCAAGAAATTTTTTAAACGCATAAAGCTGACGTATTGAAATCTCTACAAAGCCGAAAGGACTCACGCTGACTGCATGAGTGTCCATAGTTTAACAACAGATCGACAAGTCACAATCGCTTTATAAATATTACAGTCTAGATTCACGAATTTTTTTTTTTAATATAATTAATCGACGAAACGAGCGCGACGAGATACACCCTCCCATAACAACTTGGCTAGTAAGGATGATAAATACTGCACTATATTGCACTTGTCGCCTGAAACATAAGATGTTGAGTTTCGTTAAGCCAGTAATTTCAATAACTACAGCGCCATTCAAACCGGAACACAGTAAAGTTTGCACACTACGGTTTGGTGGTAGAAGGAGGCACAGCGGTGGAACCTACCAAGACGGTCTCCAGCAACAGAGACCTACCACCTGTGTATATCAATATTTATGATATTGCTTTTTAACTGTGCAAATGTTTATAACACAGACTTTAATTTGTTGTTACTTGTTTCTGAATACTGTTATCACACCAATTTGTCAGATTTCTAGTATATAATTTCCATTATAGTAAACTTGTTTGTTTTAACTATTTCAATGGTTATAGGTTTTACTTTAAACCAATCTAGATAGTAGTGCTCTAGTTACCAATTATAAATCTGTTGCTATAACTTTACTGCTGTGTTTGAGAACTAAGCTAGAATAATCTGAACGACCTCGATGTATTATCTTCTGATTTGTAACATCCAGTGAAATTAGAGCCAGGCTTTAGTTCTTTCAGTGTTTTAGTTTAAAGCAGGTTATCGTTATTTGTGAATACTAATTTAACTGTGCATAGTGTTTAGCGCTAAATGCGAGAGGGGAATAAGCAGTAATTTGAGCGCCATATATTTTTCTTATAACAAACTTTATGATCTCGTGATAAATTGTAATCTTTTATATTGCGAATAAAAGCGAACTGTTGTTTACAGCAGCCATTCGATGTTCAGTTCAATAGTTGAACATAAAAAACTTCGCGGCCGTGATATATCGCTCTGTTTTATAACCGGCGGTGCTTCGGCGTGTATGTTACCATTTATTCCCCTATACATTACTGGTTCGGAGCGTTGCCGTTTGAATGGGGCCCGTGTTATGCGCGAAATGATGCGCACGCGCAATTTATCCATTAAAACGTCCGCTGCCGGCGCGTACATTGTTGCGAACAATCGAATAACAATTTCGTTTTAGTAGTACCATTTGCTTATTCGTTTGTGGAATTTTGCGTAATTAAGTTCGAAGTGGCAGTTTTTGTTGTGATCATTAAGATCTTACCGAGCGCTGTGTTCTCGAAGATAATGGATGTGCGAGATCCTCTACAATGTTCTTAATGAGCCGGAATGAGCTTAACACATCGGAGCACTGTGTTTGCATGTGTAACCGATAGAGATAGATTCGCGTGCAAACATATTTATCTAAATTAACACATTGTCCGTGTATATAAAATAATATTATGTTACATTACATTGTAGAAAATATAACAAAACTATTGTTATTATATAACATCATAATGTACCACAAGTAATCATTCCTTGAGTAAAGGAGATCGGTAACTCGATTGCTGTTAACAAGCCATTTTAGCCTATGGCGGCCGCGCAATTTTCCAGTCTTGGACTATCGCAGTTGTGTTCATAGGCTTCAAGTATTACTACCTAACATCTAGTTAACACTCCGGCTAAGTCGCATTTGGCCAGCGTGGGGGGAAATAGTTCAAATCCCTCCGTATTAATCGCTACTCGATCGATGTGGGAATCTTTTGGAGAGGCCTATGTCCAGCTGTGAACGTATCGACAGATGATCATGATTTAGTTAACTATACATTTGTTAGTACTTTATCCTCTTACTGACGAAAAAAGGAAAAGTGTTAGAATGAAATTATATATGTGAAGATACCGAAACGCGCTGTCATTGACAAATATAAAAGTTTCTTAGATCAAGTTATAACAGCCATAGAGGTCATGGGAATCTGTTTAATGTCTCTTTCACTTGTTCTGTTTAATTAACGATTGTCTTTCGACTGATGCACTGACTTCGACATTATAAACAAACTGACAAAACCGCAAGTTTCTCACCTCGAGTGACGCATCATAACAGTGGAATTTTATTACACGATAAACATTTTGTTGGATGACACTTAAACATTTTACATGTCATAACATTATTGTGTAAAAATAATAAAAAATGTCCCCATAGTAATAATTTTCACATACTACTTATATCTACAAATACTACTTAAGTTCGTCGAAGTACTTAATCGTTTAGCACCGTACTCGTATTATTGTTATGTCTCAAGGCAACGAGCGTAATGTGGTGCACAGTGTAACATCCAAACTATAGCCATATTATTATGGGCAAGCGCATCACTACCATCGGGTGATCGTCTCGTTAGTTTCATCGTTTCTTCAAATAAAAAAATATTAAAATATTTTAAAATTATGTTTCCAATGTCAGTTTTCATTTCTCCAACGATTTAATTAATTAAATACATCGTTTTAAGACAAAGTCAATTAACATTTGTTTTGATCCACTTTAGATATCAGAAGTTAAGTATAATGTTACTAACTACATCGTTGTATAAACTGTATTTTACTTAAATCAAAATGTCTAATAATTGAAATGTTTTATTAAAAACTAATTGATGAGAAGTTCACGACGATTTCGTTTAGTAACGACAACCTTCGTCACTGAAATATGACTTTTTTTTTAATTCTTTGTAAAAATATGTATTTCACAATTGTTTATCAGTTGTGTTCTAACAGGCAACGTGACCAATTATTCTATGAAAATGTCAGTAGTTCAAGCCGCAGGTTCGGATGATTCATACGTAAACTTAAAAGTGTTCATCAATATGAAACCTATTATATTGTGAGTCATCTGAAGATCCGCTTTTTACTAATTTTAATAAACTATAAGTCAAAGATAATATCTATACAGGAAAGGCAATACATTATTGATTAATGACGTACATTGTATCACAAATTTATATATTAGATAGTATTAACATTTATTTCAAATAATATACACATCTGTTGTCTCAGCAGGTTATTTTACTTAAACTTATATATTATATTTAATAAGTCGTTATATTGTTTTAAGAGTTTATGTAAAGTTAGTGTAGTTCAAGGATGATATTTTATCGGTATTACTTAATCTTTTTTCGGTTACTGCAAATTCCTTTAACGTCTAAGACCATATGAGGAATGCAGTGCGTCTTAGTACAAAGAGACTCATGGTTGTATCAGATGTACATCAGGAAATATTCGTACGCTGCCTTTGTTACCTTAAAGGGAGATAACCCGAAATGTAATATAGATTATGAAAGATTACGTTTTGTAATATACATATTTTGAGAAAAAAAAATGTCTTCTGGTTCAGTCGTGATCCTACGACGAATTATAATGCTTATCGTCGGATAGATTCAGACTACAAAGTTAATAGTATTAACATGCAGTTACTATAACTTTATTAAATACAAACCGTCATAGCGACAAAGTTTAAAAACATAGTTACAAAAATTTTTGTTAAAATTAAAAAAAAAGCCTTATACGACATTTTATACTTAAACCAAGAAGATTATAAATGTTTAGTAGGTTTAACTTTGCCTATATGATTTAGCTTCACGGTTAAATTGATTTGGATTTTCGTAATTGTTACTAGTTAGGATATAATCATGTAATTAACATTATTTGTATTTTCATTAGTAGTTTAATTATTATTTTATTATCCACCATACAAAGTATTGCTTGATATTTTTAAGATCATATAATTATACCTTTTTAAATAGGCATCGTAAAGCTGATGGTGTTCCCTCGTTAAAATTATTACGTGTAACCGTATCGTGTCGGAAATATGCAATCTGGAAATTTTTAAGTATCCCCTCGAGGCTCGTGGTAACAGAAGCTGAAAACAATCCACAATTTACCGGTTGCGGCGCCGGTGCCGAAATGAGTGAGGGTCATGTGGGGTTCGTGAGTGCAGCGTTGACCGGCAATGCCGCGAGCCAGCAATCGCTTTCCCACCGACCACTGCCCCCCTCAACCCCACCACCCAACACTGTTCATTGTACAGTGTAATTTCACTATACTTTCGGGTTCGAAATTAAGAACAAACATTTTGAACGATTCATTTGAAAGGACTTCTAACCATTAAATCATTAATTACATTAACCATAGATTATAAACTAAATAACATATTTATGTAATGCTTAATGTTGGTTTATCGATTTTAAATCGATTCGACGATCGATTAAGTACATTTGGCAACTAATTAGTTGAACGGTACTCAAGATAACATTTCAAAGTTAACAGTAGTAGTAAATTATTATAAATTTTACTATATGTTAAGTAGATGTTTGAAAAAGAGCAGTTCGCGTTATCTATAGATACAATATTTACAGCTCGGGATTCTCTTTCAAACATATTTAATAAGACGTATACTGATAGATTCATCGCGATACATATATATATATATATATACTGTATACTCATCAATATAAATACATGTGTATGAAACATGATTTGAGCGGTAGAAATTAAAATAGGCTGGCGATACCTTGTTTTTGCCTGGACAAAATTAATGGAAACTTCATTAGGCTCTGTGTGCGTATCTATTATAAAATCCCACAAACACTCCTACGTTATTAACTAAAAAAAATAATAATCTTGTTAAAAATATATTAATAAACAAAGCATACTATACCGTTGATTAATATGTGAATGATTATAATGTGTGGTAATAGAACGCATTGATTTAAAAGGAGTATGTTAGTACTTAAGACAGTTTCTTGCGCCGATCTCAGATTCGAGGTTTCTCTTTTGGTTTCTAGATTTTGACGTTCAATAAGTAAACGAATGTTCCTACATTGAATATATCTTTGATTTAGATACCGGTGACCGTCTACGTAGGCACCACCGCTGTTTCTATTTCTGCCGACGAATAGTAGTATGTAAACGTTAGCGATGTTTGGGTTTGAAGGGCGTTGTAGCTTGTGAAATTACTAGGACAAGGCAACACTTTATATATCAAGACCACTAGTGTATTGTGGTGCAGGTGTCATCGTTTATTAGCGCCACGTTGTTATGGACAGGAGTACTATATACCATCAGGTAACGCATCGTCGAATAGAAATAAACTAATCGAGTTTAACAGTCATGTTAAATTTCAACTGATGCCTGAAGGGGGTCCGGCTGTTTCTAGTTTAGTGTCGAGAACGCTTCGTAACGTCGTGTTTCGCATTTCCCCGGTCGGACGCATCAGCCTACCGTCGCGCTACCTGTTCATTCACTTGTGAGCACATGGTGGGGGCTACGCGCGCCTTCCGCGTAATGTTATCAGTAGTTTCACCACCCTCTCGCCAGCGCAGTTGCCAAACGCACCCGCTCCCGGTCGCACGTACATTGTCGCATCTAATCGCTCTAATTCTAATCAATTTTCCATTTCGTCATTAAATAATATAAATATTGGTTCCTTAGTACTAACCCGATGGTTTCAAATAACCGTTTTACATGCAAGTGTAATAAATAAAAGTGAAAGTGTATTAGGTAGGTGTATAAAGTCGGTTTTGGGTTGATTACATTTGTTGTAAGTGACTCGTCTAAGGTGCGTATTAAATAATGTTATTAAATAATTCCGTACGTTTTAACTATGCGCCGCAAACAGGCGGCGGCTTCTATATTCATATAACAAAATTATTGATATCCAATTACATGAATATTTGATGCAACTTTATATTATTCAGTATGATTAAAATAATCACTACGATCGTAAATCAATAGCGCTGTTAAAATACCTCCAACATTGTACTATATAGGTTGGTATATTAAATACATAAGCGGCAATTAATTTGTTTGATTAGTAGTATGCGTTGATAATATGATTTTGTTAAAGTATTACTAACTTTTTGTCACAGGCTTCCAAGCCCTGCACGTCGCGCAAGCACCATAGACCTGACAAAATGTTCGCCGTGATGCAAATCGACGAGGATCATACACGGGATTTTAGGCGTAAACTGCGCCCCAAGTGTGAATTCGTCTGCAAGTACTGCCAGCGCAGATTCACCAAGTCTTACAACTTGATGATACACGAGCGCACCCACAAGAGCCCGGAGCTGACCTTCAGCTGCGAGGTCTGTGGGAAAAGTTTCAAACGGCAGGATAACTTGCGTCAACATAGGTAAGTCATTATCACATTATTTATATGAACAATCTCTCTAACAAGCCTTTTAAAAAAATTTTGTTAAAATTTCCAATGAAATAAAACTAAAATTCACAGATTACACTCAAAAGGTTAATTTCATATTTCAGATTTATCATAGAGGAAGTAATACTTTTATGTTAAGGTTTTTTCATTAAAAATTAACATGCTAAATAACATAAATAACAAAAGTATTCAATACATGGTAAAAAAGCTTTTTTCCACAACAAGTAGATTTTTTGCATCGAGATTTAATAAAGGAAAAGTATCTCAAGATCTCTTTCGGATGTTCCGATGCGATCCGTAGACCCCATGTAATACCACTGAAGACCAATCAAAGGTTAAGTCCTGATGTCTTCACAGAAGGTCAGACATTCGATAATTTCTCTCGATACCAAAAAAGTACAGCTAACAATAACTATATAAGTTATGTAAAATAGCTTCTTTATATATCTATAGGGAAATGTTAAAAGCTCGTGAACGTAATCATAGAAACTATCGCTGATAGGTCCTTCAGGCCGGAGACCGTCTAGCCAGGTACCACCGCAGCTCCTATTTCTGCTGTCGAACAGTAGTGTGCAAACATTGTCGTGTTCCGGTCTGAAAGGTGTAGCTAGTGTAATTATAGTACATAGTAAAACATCTTGTCTCAAGGCGAGGAGCACAATGTGGTGCTGTGCATATCACCCTAAATAGCATCACGTTGTTATCGGTGTATATCAGTTGAAGCTCTTCCTTCTCTCGTCGCATAAAAAAACATGTTTTAAATGTAGTTTATATATTTCATACATGTGTTCAATGGTGCAATTTATTATAAAATAGTAACAATATAGTAACTCTAAGTAATACTTCTGAATCAATAAATGAAGGTAGGTTTTTTATTTGATAGTTCCCAACTATTGATGATAAAGACGGATGGAGAATGTGGGCTTAATTTCCAGTGTAGTTATTCCGACAAATATTAAGCTACTGGTGATGCTACTGGGATTGTGTGGAGAAGATCCCAATTTTAAATACATAAAATATTTACCTTGGACAAAATATACGGGTAAGAAGAACCTAGAATAATTTCAAATAATAAAGGAGGAGCAAGACGTTCACCTACTCATAAGAATGTCGCTCTAGTTAAGATAATATACACCACACGACATTTTGCACTCGGTAATTTCACTAGCTACAACACAGTTTAAACCGGAACAGAGTAATGTTTGCAAACTACTGTTTGGTGGCAGAACAGAGCGGTGGTAACGACCTAGGTGGTCTCCGGCAACAGAGACCAACCGGTAATGGATGTATCGGCTGATTTTTTCGGGTTCCAACCTCGCACCATACAAACATACTTGTCGTACATAGATAATTCATCTGAGTTTTATTTTAAATTAATAAAGTTAATTATTATAATTTTTTTTTACCAATTAAACTTTACTTCAGATTCAACAGAGAAAGAGTGATAAAGAATATTTACTATAATAAATAGCAATTTAAATGTTAGTACAATAATGCCACTAGTCGACCTATATTGTGGTTACGGGCTCAGCCGATGTTGACAAGGCCGTGGCTAGCCGACAGATTCTATTAGGGTCTCCGCAATCAAGGGGGCACTCGGCTGTGCCACTCTGAGGCTCTTAATCATCAGCTACTACTGTTACAGATCCTTGGAAACCGCAAGTCGATGAATGATACGCAATCATGCCGCCTTATAATGCTTAATAATAAATTTGCTTAAAACAATAAAATATTTATGTCCCTGTATATTATGGAGAATAAGTAGATATAGGAAATTCGATATTCATGGCACTTTAATCATAAACTGATGAAGGTTAGTTACTGGTGGTAGGTCTATGTTGTCTTAGACCGTCGAGGCAGTTGCCATGGCAGCACTTATTTTTGCCGCCAAACAATAATGCACAAACACTACTGTGGTTCAATTTGAAGGGGGTTGTAACTAGTGAAATTACTCGAGTAATGAGGCTAAACATTTTATGTCTCAAGGGGAGAGCGTAATGTGGTGCAGTGTATATTATCCTAACTAGCGCCACGTTGTTATGGGCAGAAGTGTTATTTAACACCAGGTGAGCATCCTGCTCGTCTTGCTCTTAGTTGAATAAAAAATAGGTTTGCTTGAATTTATAATACATTATAAAAATGCAGTGAGGGTTGAAAAATTAATGAGATTTTTTTGATTTGATTGTAATATATATAACATAATCAAGTGAAATGTTTTGTTAAGTTAGTCGATGTATCCGCCGTGCAGTGATGGTTGAGCAGACATCAAATCCCCGAGCCATTGAATTGAGCCGTTAATATAAAGAGATCACGGCAATCAAACGAGCCATATTTACTCACGTTATCTATATTGTCACTTAGAGCACACAATTTATTGTGAAGCACACATCGCTGATTACAGACGTAAAAACACCCGTAAAATCTGCAAGCTTAATTGCTCGATCGTTACAATAATCGAGTTCATTAAACTAATATAATACGAGTTCGCGTTCGAGTGTTGTATATGTATGATATCCTTTGGCGATGCTATTTACATACAATGCGCCGGTAGCGACAGGTGATGTGCTCCTTCCACGGCGCCGTACCGCTGCCGTGATGCAAATATAATTAACAGTACCACGTTTACTGAACTCTCTGTCACACGAACAAAATGGTACCGGGTGACAGAGGGCGAGCAACGGCCGGATCTCCGAGCGTCGTGAACATGAAGCGCGCCATATTTGTACATCTTCAATGTTTTTTGCCCGTTTAGTCTGCTTACGGTACGGCAATAAATGTTAAGGAGACTACACAACGATCGTAGGGTCACGAGTTTGGCATGCTTTTAAAATCTTAACATTTCTTCATATTTATATTTAACCTAAATTGGAAATTACATATCATATATAAAGCTGGTTTTCCGATTTAATGTTTGACGTTAATTAGATATGTATTTAACTGAATTAGTTAACGTTTTATACGGTTTACATTGTACAGTTGTGGAGTAGTTGTGCAGTCAGCGAGTAAACGTCCCAAAGGTGCAATTATTCGGTAACTGGAAACAATTGCGAGGTGGACGGGACGGCAACACGCGTGGCATGTTCCGACAAAAGGTTCCGTGTGAAACCTGAACGGAGTGCATCGCATCCGGGCTACCGCGAGATCGTCGATAGATCGCTCACGCCGCCGCGAGTCGTGCGCTCGTGACGTGCCCGTGTGTTAACGGTGCTTAATGGGCCCTAATGCTTCCGAAACTGTGCGAACGTGGGGACGGTAGCCCGCGAGAGAGTACCACACGTGACTACCACGGTATAATTTGCAGTTTATGCACTCTGCGGTGTTAGGGTTGTGTTGAACGGGCAGTGACAGCACCAGTGTTGCGCCTGACTGTGTAAATAATCGATACACTTGTTATCTACGTGAATTATTTGAGAGATTTTGAAGCTTTGACAGCACCGATGGAGTCTAACGAAATTCCACTTAACACTGTTTTTACCCTGTACTAAAACATTTAAACGTTTTTCGCTAGCTTATCACACAAAACAGAACATCTTATCAAAACAGTTGACTTTCAATACAACTTGACGCATAACTGCATTTTACAGGAACAATAAATACTATAAAATAATTGATCTTGAAGTATACTCACTTAGATTAACCATAATATTATTGCGACAAGTTGATAACATACCAATACAAGCTAGGCATGTTCAAAAATTAATAATGAGTCAGAGTCATCAGTTAACCGCTGCAGTGAGGCTCAAAAAAATTAGCATTTCTTCTAACGTGTGCATTGTGACTTTTTATAATCTAGGCAATTTACCATTTGGAAACTCTTCATTAATTATAACTTGATAATTAAATAAGTTAGTGCAATACAGAATGAAAATTAACCTGAAAAATTAAGCTACTTTAAAGTTGTACATCAATTAATAACGATATAATGGAAATGTCTAAGTAAATTGATAACTAATACAGAAATGATTTTAGTTAGTAATTTTAGAGAGTTAATATAAGATAGTAACAGCCCTACGTATGCGGAAAAACAGTGTGCACTACACTTAACCTCCCCCTACCTATTGTAGCAATTTGTAGAGATCGATATATAGACGACTCTATTTGTATGGATTATCAGTTAAAGTATGTTCGAATATATACACGATGAATTATGAAACTGATAATTTATGTGCTTAAGACTTCTCTTAAGACTAAGCCCAGAGCTTAATGATAATAAATTAATATTCAGCTCATTCCCCGTTTCCAACTTCTTTTGTATCAATGTCAGGGTTACTTTTCGAGCTCGTATGCAAATTTTATATTAGCATAAAATAATCGAGGAAAAATACTGAAAAAAAAAATCACTGATAAGAGTAAAGTGAACATCAAACGATCTTGTCAACTTTTCGATTTAAAGGTCCGTCATTTTAACGAGATATCGTGTGGTCGTATGATTCTTTTTACGGTTTGGATTTAGTTTTAAATGCTAATACAAAAATTATCTTTATGAGTTTCAATCTCTGTTTGCGATTATCTTTATTAGGTAGTTAATCATTAAAATAACTTTAGGTCATAAAAATTAGGACCTTGAAACGTTTGGCTTAAATATCGATAAATTCGATAAAAAGACTAGTGGTTTTCTTAAAAGCAATAGTATAGGTAACAACAACTATTTTGTTGTGGCCCTTATATATTAGTATAAATTATGTGAAAGGATTGTATAGATATTTGAAAACCTCTTAATGTTTCCACTGCTGGGACTGCAGGATTCTTTACAAGAAGAGAAATCCAGGTCATTTATCCATTAAGCTGACTATGCCATGAGTGGTTTCGTGCATGTTATCCTTTACCGGAAGCTAAAGATCATCATCATCATCAGGGTCATACCCGCGTCTCTTCGAGTCATATAATGCGTACGACTGTATTTACAAAGTTAACACCGTTAATGAAATATGCGAAGTTATATTTGTAGGGTGAAGTTATCTATCACAATGTCTTCATTAGATTGCGTATTGTTCACTACAAGTATGTAATTCTAGAAAAGTTATACCTTGGTATGAGGAATAAAATTAGTTGCTGTATGGGATAATAATCTATAAATTTTACGGCCGAATGGATTTGTATATGTGTACTTTACAAAATCGGAGGTAACGGTACTGTGCCCACGGCGCTCACGGCGCTCCGTCTCAGTGACGGATTTTCACACGCGCCATCCTTCCCCCTTACTTGATAATACATCACTCTTACGATTTTTTTTATTCAACGAAGCGAGAGACAAGCCGGACGTTCACCTGATGGTAAAAAACCAGCTTTCCTATAACAAAGTGGCACTAGTTAGGATGGTATGTATTGCATTATATTGCGCTAGTCGCTTTGACACAAAATGTAAATTTTAATTACCGCAGTAATTTCACAAGCTAAAGTGCGTTTCCAGCCGTAACTCGTAATGTTTGCACACTATTGTTTGGCAGCAGAAATAGGCGCTGCAGTGGTTTTTAGCTAGAAGGTCTCCGGCAACAAGGACTTACCATCAATGATTTAATTTCTTCTAATTCAATTCGTGACGTTAAGGGCTTGACCTTCTTGTAATAACAAGTTAACTTTTGACTTATAATTATGTGGAGTTAGTTAGGATGATATAAACTGCAGTTAATAAACATCAGTTATTTTTATTCAACAGCCAATTTAAGTTACACACAGGCCTACCCTCAATATGAGGGCGATGGGCCGTAATCACCACGCGGGCCCAATGCGGATTGGTGACTTCACACACACTTTAGAATAAATTGTAATTCATATGCAGATTTCCTCACGATGTTTTACTTCACCGTTTGTATTCCGTTGTTGTTACTAAAGTTCACAAATGTAACTTAAATATTAAAGTTATCGGTACATGCCGGGATTCGAACCCGCGACGTTCGGAATGAAAGCCGCGCGCTTTAACCATTAGGCCAGCGAGCTACATATACCATCAGTTGCTCCCCCCGATAATATTTAAAGCTTATCTCAATACGACTACGTTGAACAAAAGCGGGAACAGAATTAATGAATCAAAATAGAATCGAGAGTGCGATGTCCCATTAAGTTAGCGCAGTGGGTCATCGGCGCAGCTCGCGGTTTGCCCTTATCGTTAGCACATCGCCCGTGTCGCCGATAGGTCGGATCCTTTCGATTCACGACTCGAGAATCGAGCTGATCATATATCCAATTTATCCATTGTTCGTGGAACAGTCAAATTTATAACGTACGAATAAAGAATACTTTACACGTATAACAACTTCCGATTTGGATCTTATCCTTGTGCGAGAAGACCTCGAGTCCCAACGGTGGGATCGGTCTTTATATATATATATTTGTGTTTGCTCAAGTAGCTGTATTTTATTTCTTTATTAACTTTCTTTTCTTTCTTCTTCTTAAAGCGCCTCTTCAACTAATTAAGGTTAGCGATCAGCGTGGTACAGTTCTTTCTATCTTTGGTTCGGAACAATTCGAACGACTCAGATATGTCAGTCCATCCCCTAATACTTCTCAACTATGACTTTTACCTTCTCCCACCTTTCATTTGTTTTCTATACATATATCTATCTTTCTATACATATTTATATTCTTTACATATACCTACCCTTTATTTTCTTTAATTTGTACATAACGTATTGGATGATAATGCCAATGGCATTGAGTGGGGGCGTAAGGGATCTCGCACACAACTCAAGGGATCCAAGCCAACCTCACCTGCTCTTGGTGCACCCTGCTAATCAATAAACGTGGCTCTGGCTCCCACATTGGGTAAGTGTGGTGGGAAATTTCCCAAATCCAACTACATAAATTCCTTCCTGATCGAAGTGGCAATCTTTGGGGGAGAGCTACGTCCATCAATGGATGTCTATAGGCTGATGGTGATGGTAATGATGATGATGATAATACATCATGTTAATAAATAAATGGATGTATAGTTTTTTTTATAAAAAATTTTAAGCAATTCAGTTACGGAATTAGTTTAAATATAAAAATAAAATAACTTGGTGTAAAATAACTTAAGCGAGCCGATATAATTGCATTAGAACACTCCAGGTACACAATTGTTCGCGCATCGCGACCGAGGTGGCGAATACCTTTAATTAGACTTGGGAAACCTTGTTCATTATACAGGATGTGAGCAAAAATCTGATATAAATATATCCCGAAAATACACACATACTTTTTCCATACCTGAAAATGCTGCAATTTACACGTAGTTAAAACAAAAAAAAAACTACTTATACTTTCATTCACTATCGGTCGACAATTCATCTCAATTATTTCCTTTGCTGCCTCTTCAATTATATAGACATGACGTCAGCTTTAATAGGTTGACAATCAGATGATAGGCATGCTGTTGTGACGGCTTATGAATACTATAAGGGTGATAGCAAAGTGGGTTCGAAAAATTGTACCACACTTCACCACATACGGCCCTGGAATCAAACGTTGTCACTGATTTAGATAGGCAATTAAAATATTTAACAAATATTAACAATGGTTAACCTTTATTAATAATTTTTAAAAAACAAAGATGTGAACAGGTTAAATATATCATAAATCCTGTATCGTTAGTCGCAGAGAAAAATTCGAAATTCTGTAACATGTTTTCTTAAATCCTTAAGCATGGTAAGGATTATTTCTATATTTTAAATTAAATCTTCTTCTTACTCTATCTTGTCCCATAGTTACTCTATACTCTATTTTGTGTCACTTTAAATCGAATACTTAAAATTTTCACAAATTCGAACAAATCTGATGAAGGTGAAAACATGGACTTCCTGTATAGAGAAACAAAGAGCTCTGTTCCCACAGTCGCACATGCGGGGTGTGTGCTCACGAACTAACCCAGTACTGTATCGCGCGGAAGTGGATAAATGCCGCCGCTGTCACCTACGGCCTTTACACTGCATCGCCGTGGCAAAATCGTCTTGCGCACGAATAAGATCGGATTCTAAGCTAAATCTATATATAACAGTATAAAATTTAACACATTGTCGCAAATAATATTAATTTAGGTTTTAATATTAATATTGTCCTGAATAAATTTCGCATTTTTTTAATGTCATGAAACGACGGAATAAGCACGGCCAGACAATTACATTGATAAGTTATACGCCTGCCTACGACAAAGTAGCGCTGGTCTAGGATGATATACACTGCAACACGATGTGCTCCTCGATTTGAGAGATAAGATGTCTCCTTATCTAAGTAATTTCACTACTAAACTCTTCAACCGGACACAGTAATGCTTCCACTTATGTAGACGATCTCTGCTAAGAGAATTTTATCACTAGCAAGTCTTGAGTGTTATGTTAAAAATTTCTTTTATTTTTATTAATAAAAATATAATAAACATCATCTTGATAAATATGTAGATATATATAACTTACATTTATATAGATATAGGTTTAGTCTAAACCTATTTAAATATATAGGTTTAGAGTAGGTAAAACCAATAGCTAAATTCTACTTGTTTTACTAAATAATATTATGGACTGAAAGTCCTTTTTTTTAAATAATGTGTAAAGTTTTATGATTTTTTAACTCTAAATCAATAAGTTACTTTGATCAATTTTATAATAATTAGGAAATATATATGTTAAGATAATAACCAAGGCGGAGAAGTTAACTGAAAGTTGCGCGGGTACAAGCCGAACGATGGCATTGCATTGTAAGCAACATCATTATTTAGCGTGGTTATTTCTAAATGCCATTTCTTGTACATCTTTGCCATTTAAATGGCACCTTTCGCTTGTATTATACAGCCTCCGTGTATCGGCTGATCTCCCGTAATTAATACGAAATCATTAACGCATTAACACTTCCAACCGTCGCGAGTTATCTGTTAAATGATAAAAACCTTAGCATCCCAACCAAGTTAATAACTTTATCGCGATTATGAATAAATTACTTTGACAATTGAATCGGGTTTTTAGTTATATAAAAGCAAATGATAATAAGGTCACTAAGACATAGAAATTAAAAAGTTAATAATCTGTGGTTTTCTATTAATGGTTTAAAGTCACATATGGTGATTAAATAATTTGTTTTAAAAAATTGAAATGGAGAGGAGGTCGCTTTGTTAGATTTAATCTCGTTGGTACTGTAACGGTTTTAAGCTGTTAATCTTTTAGAAAATTAATAGCATTTTGTTTACGGGATCGGGCTCCACTGTGTTCACTTATGTTTCTTAACGGTTGTTTCAAGAAACTTATTGTCTTTACTTTCTTTTTTAATATCCAGATGGTACATAACCTAAGTCACATTTGAGTAAACATGAGAGGGCGGTGTGCTTATGAAACAACATAATAATAACTTACTGATAAATTGTTATAATAAGTTATGCTATTTTTTTCATGTTTTAGAAAAATAATGTGTGAATATATTTAAAATGCGTTTCTCAATTGTTATAGATGTAGTCAATGCTTGTGGCGGTGAAGGTGATGGAGTTAGCACGATCCTACAGCGGTCTCTTTAACATCAAACAGTAAGAATTATTTTTTTTACAAATTATTTTACAGCAAAACCTCTCCAAAAAATATTTAAACTATAGTAAAGAGAAACGAAATAGTTTATTTGAAAAGAAGACCGCAAATACAAAATATGCAAATGATGATGAAAAATCGATCGTGCAGTTACAACACCAACAAGCATTTACAAAGAAAGTGTTCATGTATTAAAGATTTATATATAATTACTTGTTGTTGCAGGGTAATACACAGCAGTCCATCCAAGGAGACCACGTATTTAACGCGGTGATGATGTCACCAGAAAACCAATATGACGTCAAACACCGCTGAAGCGTTCAACATTTTCCACGTCACAAAATTCGTGCCTCCACACCATTACCGCCGGAATGGGCAAATGCAATTATAATAAAATATAAAATCACGTATCAAATCACATAAACATCGAAGTGAAAAATGTATGCCAATTCTAACCTATATATTATATTCATGAACATATATATTATCAACATACAATATCTAAAAACGATTTCTGACGATTTTGTAAATAGTATTTATTAGTGATAAGCGATGATAGCATTTAAACATTTTAACCGCTTAGCTATATTCTAATGTAATATAATATTTATATGATATTAAAAATATTGTTATTATTAATAATAAGCTTTTTTATACGTGCAACGTACACACACACACAAACACAACATTTGATATATTTTTTGCGTCATCCAACAATTAACAAGAGCTACAAAACAAAATGACATCAACTGTCACAGAACGAATAAAAGCGTACTTTTTTCAAATTAATCAAATTGAAATTAGAAGCTTTTCATTATTTATTTTTTTAATTCAAAATTTAATGGTTGTGTTAATTTTCTTTATTTTTCATTAGATGTGAATTAAATTTTTAAAATGTTTACGACGTACGCTATAAAATTTTATTAATTGTATCTATTTCAACTTATTGTTTAAATCCAGATAATTTTTTTAATAATATTGTCATATGCAATAACATAAAAAAAAACTTTATAATTAAATTAAAATTTGTCGGAATTTTTAAAACAGTTTAATAGCAAAAATAGAAAAAAAAATAATATCATTCATGATATAAAATTTTGTCTCTAACACAGTTTCCCGCTTTTTTTTATTCTATGTTGTGTTATATTAATCTGCGCGTTATTTTTTTTTATTCTAAATACTTTCTCGTGTTTCGCTGCGTCTGCGAAATATTTTCGACAAAGTTGCACTTCCATGTCTTTATACACGATATATAAATATTTATATATGAAATGTCATATAAGACACTTATATACGTAAAATCGCTTAATAATATATGCTTTAATAAACATATACGTTATAAATTTTAGAAGCGAGTAGGGAGAACGAAAACATTCCAAGTGCCAATAAATGGACAGTGTACTCTGTCGTTTAGCCATATTTTAAAATGTAATGTTTTAGTTGTATAGAATTTTAATAAATTTTTTCATTGTTACAATTATATACGTATGTATCCATTTACATTGTAGACGAAGTATAATAAATATTGAATAATGATTATTTGTTTTATTTTAGTTTTGTAACATTGTTATCATCTTGAATCGACTTCCTCTAATATTTTTGACAATACTTCACGATTGATATAATGAATACTTTTCCATTTCTTTTCATGAATCTGATTATGTTTCTAAAAGTCAATACGTTTGTAAATTTACGATTAATATAGACGCATATATTAATATGCTAATTTAAGATATTAAGACCAAGAGAATAAAAATTATGTTATTAAAGCAATGAAAATAACAAACGTTTGTAACTTTATGAACACGATAATAACAATGAAGATTGTAAGATAAATATGAACAAACAAAAAGATTAAAAATTGGGCTCGATGAGAGGACTCGTTGAGTGTGGATGACAATAAATTTTTAAAAGTATAAATAAATTCCGAACAAGTGTATCGCTGGTCTTCGCCGACGGAAACCGGTTGACGAGTAACGCGGTGGCCGGCAGACGATCTGGCGTTAGTCATCACCGCGAACCGCCTGCTTAATCTATAAACACGCTAATAAATTGGGACATTGCTAAAAAAATATACTACTCACGACTCTTTCATCTGGCTGCTGTGAACTTTTAATATTCGCTAATAGTCAGAACCCACGACGACTAACTAAAAATGTTTACTTAAGTGTGACCAAGTTAACAAAAAAAATTGTAAAATAACCACAGATTTCTGGGCATTTATTTGTTTTCTGAAAAACAAATCTAATAAACTTGATTCTCTCATAAAAATAAAAAACTTATAGTGAATATATCATCATCATCATCATCATCATCATCATCAAGTCAATCGTTGGACGTCCACTGCTGCTTATAGCTATAGTACAATTTTGTGGGATGTCCGCTGAAGAGACATTTATATGCTTCCGCCTTTGAGATACATGCCCGACTCCGAAAGGTTAGAATTCCGATGTTAATCTAGAAACTACGGGAATGCTTTCACTAACTCCTCGAGTTTGAAATGGTGTTCACTTATTATTCAGGGTAATGCAGACTCATCGCGCCCATAGCCTTGAGGGAGTAAATAAATAAAAAGTAACTTTTATAAGGTTTTGTATTGATGTAACAAAGTGAGCTGAGTAACAAGCACTCACGGATGATGATGGCTCAGTTTGTGAGGCGGTCGCACGCGTGGTATGTTTAAAATAAGTGCCGGTTCGATCTCCACCGAGAGGGAGCAACCGGAGGAAGAAAAATATTAGAAGGAAACCGACGTATTCCACACCAGTTATCACTAACATGTGACGTACACTTACCAATATTAGGCGGGGGGTGGGTGGGGGGGGGTTGGGTAAAGGTTTTAAAAAAATTATTCTTATTTGATGATCTTTCATATATTAATATTGTTCATTCGTATGAAAAGAGATATAAGCCAAATAACATATGTGTTATTCCTATATCAATAACCAAATGTAATATGGTTACGAAATGACGCCGAGCTGATTGTAGCTTTTAGTTAGCGGTTAAGATCGTTTAACGCGACAATAGCTCGTTCGAAGGTTCGTCGAGGCAACTTAATCAGATTCGTGTTTGTGTAACGGTTCCGCAGAGGGATTCCTTTGTCCGAAGCGGCTTAAAGGAGTCGTTAAGTTGTTTTACGACAACGTACATTAAAGGTTGTAACAATTACGACACGGAGGTACCTTCGGATGAGCCGTGAGTCAACCGCTCGTTTCGCGGACCCTATCGTCCATCTCCGATCGTATCTACGGCCCGATTCCCCCAACGGAAGCCTCCTCCGGCGAGAAAGCTAAATTTTTATGCTGTAACTCACATCTTAGCTGGGTTCCCACGCCGTTGCTCTGATAGTGCAATGAGTAAAGCTACAGCTATTGCAAGTCACTGATTAGTCACGGCTCGATTTTTATAATGTATCACCACCGTAACGGCATTTCACTGTACCGCCAATCTCTTGCCGTCACGGATATTGAAGGTGTTACAACACAGAACATTAATATTTTATTTAAAGAGACGATGAGATGATCAGGACTTTCACTTGATGACAGGCGTATAACAAAGTGGCGGTAGTTAGAATGTTTACACAGGACTACATTGTGATTGTAGCCATGACACAGAGTTTAAATTACCCCAATAATATTCTTAGTTATAATGATTCTACAATTCGGAAAGTAGTTATGATAATTTAGTAATAGATACGTAATACCCGTTGAGAAAAAAAAAAACTATAAAATATTTTTGAAATTTCGTGAGATTGTATTGCCAGATACTTAGAAAAGAATATAATAGTGGAACTAGAAAAATTTGTTCAGAAAAAAAATAATGCAATGAATTAATGCAAAAGAAGAATTGTAGAAGAAAAGAGAGGACTGTATGTAGTAACTAAGAAAATGGTAATCTGTATTAAGGTCATTGAAAATTTTATATTACAACCAGTAAAGCGGGCGGCGAACATACTCGTAACATGAATTTTTGAACTATGGAAACACAGAAACTGGTAACACCAAACATTGTCAGTTGCATGCCGCCACCGCACGTTGGTGATCAATTTAACATTATTAACGCTATCTATAAATTTTTTTCATAGAAAATCATTGCTACATTTTGGTGTTATTAGTTCGTGATTTTACGCTGCCTGAACGAAAACAAAAAGTCGTTAAGAGGTGTTAGATCCTCGTAATTTTATGTAAATGTTTACATGGTTTGTTTAAATGTATCTGGTTATAATTAACCGTAAAGATCACAATGGTTTTAGCGTGTGTGCGAAAAGAAATCTTAAATTATAGGTTGTTTGTTCACTGCGCAAACCTGATGGGGTTTAGGAGTAATAAAATGCGGCTATCGATTTAAAAGCAAAACTGCCAATAAATTTGAAGATATTGCCATTTTTATAATTCATGACGACGGAAAAATTCATTTATTGTAGTGAAATGTATTTTTATTCATTCTGAAACTGACCACAACAAACTTTTTAATTATTTTGAGATTAACTGCGTGTGGCACAGTGGTTAAGGTCGCTGGTGGGTAAGGCTCGAAACACGGAGATTATCTGTTCGATTCCAGTTTTTTTCGTAACCTGTCGGCTAACCACCTTCATGTTAATCTACCGCCATAAAATCATTTCTGTGTTCCGGCTCTCATATATATCTTTAATATGTAAAAGCAGAGTATTCAATGTGAGCACGCTTTGCCATGTACGGCATCATTTAATACCATGTAAAATTGAGATCAAATATTAGATCATTCAGTGTTTTGATAATTTATTTTAGCCAAAGACAGCGGACTACCCAAGACGTTGCCATAAAACAAGCAAAGGTGGCCACGATTTGCTGGTGCGGCTAATTCGCTCTGGGCGACGATTCAGCCCGACAATACGCGGAAGGTAGTCGCAAATCGTGTGCATTCGTATCTAAAATAATGTTTATACAATAACGCTTTAGAAAATACTATTATTTTATTAATAAATTAAATAAAAAAAAAATTAAAATTCAAGCTTTTATCCTCTATAAAGTTTTATGATAATAGCTTTATTCTCTTATTGTTACATGTAGTCTAAGGAAGATTAAGAACAACTTTCAATAATATGGTCGGAGTAGATTTTATTTTTAATGCTTTTTTTGGTTATTGACGTTCGCGAAGAGTAAAGAAAATTTTTAATACAACTCCTACTTGTGGATTGGGAGGATTCTCCTGTGATAAGCACTTGCTAAGTACTATTTCCTAGCACCGTCCACTTAGTATGGGATCTTTTATCTTGTAAATCGGCGAATCTTTGTTTGTCACGCAATAAATAACTTCATTATCATCATCAGCCGATAGACGTGCATTGATGGACATAGGCCTTCCCCAAAGATCTCCATATCGATGGAAGTTGAAATGGCCCAGATCCTCTCAAATGATACCTTACAATAATTAGCTTAGTCCTATTTTTATTAGTTTAGTTTCAGTTTACAAGGATCAGCGTCCCTCTCATTCCGCACGACAGACTTCTAGCTGATTTCATAGAAAGAGAACAGCGTTGCCCGATTTTGTAGACCAGGATTCAGCTCAGACTCCCAGGGTGCATGATATACAGAATCCTGGGAAAGAAAATCAATAAGTGTAATAAATTATAGGATTTATATTAATAATTTATTTAATATTCCAAGTGACTTATTCCTATCTCTATCATCTGTCAGATCTATTAAGATCTACAAACATACCCACCACAAATTTCTTATGAAAAAGTATTGAAGATTTAGCAAATTAAAAAATTTCAAGCTGCAATACTTCCTACACTATTCTTATTTTGTCGTGGTATCTAGTCTCTTTCGATTCAATAGGATACAATGTTTTTTTTTATTTGGAGTAACGACGACATTAGTGGGGCGTTCACCTGATGGTAAGTGATATGCCTGCTCATAACAACATGGCGCTAGTTAGGATGGCACGATGATATTCCGCTCGTCGCCTTGAGACATAAAATGTTGTCTCGTTACCCCATTAATTTCCCTAGCTAGAACGCCCTTTAAACCGGAACACAGTTATGTTTACACACTACTGTTTGTCGGCAGAAATAGGAGTTGCAATGGTACCTACCTAGACAGTCTCCGGCAACAGAGACCTACCACCGGTATATAAATACAAATAATGCTAAAAGTGTGGCATATCTATCAGTTTACTTGGGAAAATAGTCATGGTGGGCTGCTATATATATATATATATGCATATATCCTTCCATACCAGCATTTCAGATTTCTCTTTGTCAGTGAAAACTGCTTCCATTCTCCCAAAAGAGTGAGAACAGGCTGTGTAGGTTATTTATCACCGCCAGCATTCGGCGAGACTGCTCTTTAGCATCACTTGGGAACAGCTGTCCCCAGCGACATATCTGTAATAAAACAAAGCTAGATTTAGTGTTGTGCTGTTGTATTGGTGCTTATAGCAGCGTTTACAAAGTAGTGAAAGTACATTTGTATGTACTTGTAACACGGCGCCGTATAATTGGGACATAAAGTTGTTCTAATCAGCTAGGTAATAACTTTAACACGCGTCCGCTCTAAGCGGTCAACGGCGTAGGCGAGCGTAGGTGTTCCTGTATCGTATAATGAATTTCGTTCACACATGTTGGCTCGTATTGTTTCGCATTTGATATACGAGTTGTTACTAAACTTAAGTTAACAGTTACTATTGTATAACTTGTATTAAATTTACGACAATCAATAAAAGAGCAGGACGCTGCGCAATAAAGAAACAAAAATCTTGATTTACATTTCAACTTTTTCTAATCCAACGCACACGGGAAACAATCTAAAAAAATCTAGATCATGTTGACGATTAGATTTAAAGAAACAGATTACTTAAAAGCGACGGTTTAATTTGAGCAACCTTTGTTTATGATGAAAAAAGGGGAACCAGCATCTACTTCTTTTTTTATTCAATTAAGCGAAGAGACGAGCAGAACGTTCATGTTCTGGTAAGTGATACGCCTGCCCATCACAACGCCACGCTGGTTAGGATGATATATACTGCACCACATTCCGTTAGTCGCCTGAGACATAAGACGTTGAGTTCCGTAACCCTATTAATTATGCTAGCTACAATGCCAATCAAACTGGAACACAGTAATGTTTGCAGATTACTCTACTACTCTTTGGTGGCAGAAACATGAGCTGCGATGGTCCCTACCTTGAAGGTCTACGGCAACAGAGACCTACCAGCAATAAAATATAGGCACGCTACATAGCGATACATACCATTAAAATTCATTGTGACTTACCCTGTTCAATATTCTAGTAATGGACTGTTTAATAATTTTCTTTGTATCTTAAAACACATCCACATCCTCAACGCGTAAAACCATAGACACCAGCTCATCGAAAATTAAAAGCTGATAATTTCGTATAGGAAATATTCACTACGACGAATTGCTTCCTTTGATGTTTGATTTTTTGTTCGATCACTTTTATAATCGATTATTTGGTTCCATCGGTTTTATCTAAACGGATCCTTTAACCAAACTTTTATAATAATTACACATAATAGTTTTATGGTAACATTTTAATAAAATGGGTTTCCTCCTATGGAACATTCGTGAATGGTCCAATTGGACTGATAGAATTAACACCATTATTTTTATACCATATATATAAATGTTTATTGTTTGTTTGTTAATCATTTGCAAAAATATGTGTCGGACGAAATGCCATATAACAAGAAAAAGAAAAAAGAACGTCACGGGGCTGTCAAAAGAATGTAAAAATGGGAGAATAAGGATTTGATAGGTTGTTAGTTAAAAGGAATTAATAAGATGTTTTAGGCGGAATAAAGTGTTTTATTAGTGTCTCGATCCCATATATATATGGTTTAACATTAAAGACATTAAACATTACATACTACAAGTTATTATCAACCATGAATTGAGAATATATCGTTATTGACCTTTAAATAGATACATATCAACATAGATGGTTATAAATTGTACTGGTGGTAGGTCTCTGTTGCTGGAATGCTTTAAGGTAGGTACTATAGCTGATCCTGCTTTCGTCACCAAACAGCTGTATGCGATCAGTGTTCCTTTTTGCAGGACGTCGTATCGAGCAATATATATAATAATATAATACTTGGTGAAATGAGACTTAATATTTTATGTCTCAAGGCGACGAGCGCAATATGATGCTGTGTGTATCATGCTAAGTAGAGCCATTTAGCTATGGACACACGTATCACTTACTATTAGGTAAACGTCGCGCTTGTCCTTTCTTTTCGTAAGGTTAAAAACTATGCTTAATTAATATTGGTAAGTGTATTTAAAAAAATAGACAAGCACAGAGAATTAAGATTCCGTATGCCTTATATCAACCGTTGGACGTTCACTGCTGGACATAAGTACTCCATACAGCACGGTCTTGAGCTATTGACGATATTAAAAAAAAATCGCTGGGAACTACTAGACCTCATATAAGCCTATCCCATCCGATATCCCTGCGCTTGTCACTTC
Organism: Ornithoptera alexandrae; assembly: GCA_029030555.1. Classification (NCBI taxonomy): domain Eukaryota; kingdom Metazoa; phylum Arthropoda; class Insecta; order Lepidoptera; family Papilionidae; genus Ornithoptera; species Ornithoptera alexandrae. Next base: position 683,187 of record JARDVY010000064.1, on the reverse strand, counting down.
TAAAGCAATCGAAAGTTTGGTTAAATAAACAGTTAAAGTTAACACATGAAACAAATTGAATATTAAATAATAACTATAACATGAGAGACACCAGATGAAAAGGATAGCAATGTTGCGTGCGGTGGAGTCATTAACGTGTGTGGACAGGTCGCGCTGATGCCTCATTCATGGTTATTAAGGCTCTATGCTCAATGAACATTAGTTTTTCTTATCGAAAAGGTAAATATGCTACCACAATAAAAATTAATTACACTAGTCAGGTGAACTATTATGTTCGTTTGAAAAATTACTTTGTATCTTTATCTTCAAAACATTTCTATGATTTATTGTATATATATATACACATGTGTTAATATATATAATATATATGTTGGAGATTGGAGGACGCGACGTCATATTTTAAACGATTTGGGGGTATTCGGATATAGTGATGGGTAACACTGAGGATGATTCGATAAATGTCAATGTCATTTCGAGGAAGTATAAACAAAGGAACGCGGGAGTGGACACTCTTTTGGAGGACAGAGGACGGTGAACACAAATGTAGTCGATCTCCTCCGACTTTGTTGCTTTGCAATCAATTTGTTGGATTAAGAACCTGTCGATTAATTTCTTAAGATCCACAATGAATGAATATCGGAGGTACGAAGAACGCCCACATCCTACCACCCTGTCTTCGTTATATATATGTATAGTATAGTTATAATGATCTATTGTTAAGTTTTAAATTTTTACCAATACTTATTAAAATAACATGATTTGGGGAGCCTTAGCTTGGTTAGCTCATACATCTACAAGTTTTCTTTTTTTTTATTATTATCTATGATAACTATATATTTTCAAATACATATTGATATTATTAGATAATGATGAATTTTGTATTGTTGTATTTGGGTAACAATAATATTTCACGCGAGTTTCAAATATAAATATCTATGTTCTAGATACAACGATATCTAAGGAATGTCTTATACTGACTGGCTCCATATTTTAGAGAGTAAAAACTGTTAAATTAACTGTGATGATTAATTAAATGATAACACGACTATGTTTAGAGTATAAATTAGATTATTTTTTACCGACTCTGGAACCTTCTTGGATAAGGAGCAAGTCGTAATCAATCATCATCTTTCGGTATACAGTTTGAATAACATAACTATTTAAATATCTTAAATATATGTGGCAGACGTCTAAAAAGTCATAGGTAAACATAAAATCGATAAATAATATGAAGCCCCCAATATTTAGACACTGTTTTGACTATAAGAATGCTGCGAAGAGATTTTATGTCCAATTTATCATTTAAACATTTAATTGTCGGCGGAATTCATTTAGAGTTATGAACAATTTCACAAAATATTTATTTTGATCATTATAGCTTTTATTTTTTATTAAAATAGAAACGGGTCAGTTCCCATAATCGTCTTAATTTATCACTATTTTGAGAATTTTAATACTGCTGTAGTGTTAAAATAGTTGAATTATGTGAGAGCTAATCTAGCTCGCGGATTCTGGAATCTTGCGCTTTGAGTCTGATGAAGCTGTAAAAGTCGTCAAGAAGAAACAAGAGTCAAAACATTTAATAAATAGCACAAACATCATTCGGCAAAAAAGAGTGCGAGCAATAGTGCGGAAATATTGTTTGCAATATTTTGTTATACTAATATGAAAATCATCAGCATCAGAAACATTCTCTATTGAAAAAATTTATTAAGGGAATAAACCGTTAGGGCAACATGAAAACGTGAACTGACCCCCGCTAGTAGAAGAGGCACCTTAAGGTGAGGGGAATAAAGCGCTTATATTAAATCTTCTTAATTTTCTTAATGGTGATTATAAACCGTTCACCTGATGGTATATTGGAACCTATTATATATTGGAGCTAATTGAAAAATTGGAAACTCCATTACATTGAGCTGGACCCGAGTTTCTCTATTAATTAGTGTTTATGCTGTTATTTTCCTTGACGACCGAGCCCAGAAGCTACGAGCTAATCCTGCACTCCAGTTATTTGACATTACCATTGTCTGATAGATGCCTATTGCTGGTCATAGGTATCTCCTTAAAAAGTACACTGGAATCGGTCCCGCTCTGCTTACATCCAGCGGTTTCCCAGGATCTTCACTATCTAGTCAATCCTTCTGTAATACCATTACATCACCATTTAAACTGTAACTCGGGGATGCTTGTCTGTATCGGCTTGGTATCAGATAAAAGTGCTGCGGTGGTAGCTATCTAGATGGTCTCCTGTAATAGAAACACTAACACTAAGGATATATACCACTAGTGGAATCCAAAATGTTCTTACGATACTTATTCATAACAATCCGGATAATATGGTTGATATGACGAAGCCTGAGTGATGCGGTCGATCCCTTGTCACGAGTCGATAACACCATAACACTGCGGTTGCGGTGACCGACTAAATCCATGAAATTGGCTTTCCGAGAAACATATATACATACATCACAGATTATACACGAACGATTTAATAAAGCGAACTTCGGTTTCAATAGACGATATTAAATATTATCAATTTTTTTTTATTATTTAAAAGAGTCTAAAACGGTAGTTAACAATAAATAAACAGTGAAAAATTGTGACGATTTGGTAGAAAAAATATTTAACATATAAGTTTTTTAAACTCGTTCTTTATTGATATATATACGCTGTGGTCAACTTCAACGGTCCTGTCATTTTTTAAAAATGTCCGTCTATGTCAGTGTTCAAGAGAATTGAGCAAGATATAATACGGTTAATAAAAAGTGACATAAAAATTTAATGTAGACATTTATTAAATTTTTCAACATTATATCCATGTACTGAATTATTAGAATATCAGTGTATGTGTGATTAAGTGCTGACGGAATCATCTTCAGGATTAAAACTGCTGCACGGTGACAGAATTAGGCGTTACTGTTGTGCGTATTTACACGATTTTTTGGTAAGAGATGAAATTACGATACAGTAAATCAAAATATAGTTTTATCAGTTTTAATTATTATTGAACTTTTTTTATTTAATGAAGCGACGCGTCGATCGGGAGGTTCACCTGATCGTAAGTGATATAACAATATGGTGTTAGTTACTATGATATTCACTGCGCCATATTGCGCTTGTTCCCGGAGACAAGATGTTAAGTCTCATTATCCACGTAATTTCATTAGTTACAGCGTCCTTCAAACCGAAACGCAGTAATGGTTGTACACTCGTTAGGAGGTAGAAATAGGCGCTGCGGTGCTACCTACCTAGACTGTCTTCGGCAACAGTCCTACCAACAGTATACAGCAGTATTCTACGATAATTTTTGATTGAATTTGTATAGTGACAAGTTCTTCAAATCTACGATGTAATTACCATTTAAAATCGCGTCAAAACTTAAAAAAAAAAAATAGGATATATGACTTCAATGATAAATTTGATAGATGTCGTCTGCGAATACCGTCGCCATAACATAAGTGAGACGCTTCTTCGCGTCATCGGAATAAATTGGAGCAGGCACCGCGAGCGCCGCCGCGGGCCGCGACGTGTCTCGCATAAATAACGCCGGGCGCACCGCCCCCCGCGTTTGATGCACGGCCGGTGTTGCCCTACTCGCTGTTGGACACGACGCGCCGCTCGGCGCTCTTTAGCGGACCCCATTCACCATGACCGAAGGAATCCGCTCTGCTCTTTAAAGGATGTCACCTGCTCCTATCACACAGCTGAAAAATTATCAGTATCAAGTGTAGTACGAGAACATTCGAAAGCGATATCCAGCGGTTAATTTCTAATAAATGGTGGTAGGCCTCTGTTGTCGGACACCAACTATGTAGGTACCACCGCAGCTCCTATTTCTACCGACAGACAGTAGTGTGGATAAGTTATCGAGCCCAAGTTTAAAGAGAATTGTAGCTAGTGAAATTACGTGGGCAACTAGACTTAAAATCCTACGTCTCTAAATGCCACGTTGTTATGGGCGTTCGAATCACTTACCATCAAGTGAACATTCCGCTCGTTTCGTCGCATTATGAAATAAATAATAATAATAATAATTTATATTGTATGAGTGAAAAACGATTCTCCAGAAATTCCGGAAGTGATAGGCGAACGATATACCATGTAGGGGTCTGTGGAACGAATGATTCATTCTCTTTTTGAACTCCAAGGTGATATTGCGATTAATCGATGTGAGCGATATACGACTTGACTAGAGATCTTGAACTTGAGATCTTATTTTATTTGGACTTTCGTTGTCCGGAATAATAAACGTTTTCGTCTCGGAATATCGATTCATTCGACCAAACCAGCACGTATACAATATAAATTTGGACATATAAATAATCAGTTGAATAGAAAAAAAAGTAAAGAAGCGTTTCTACAGATGGGAAAAGAAATAGAGAGTTCAGAATCGATTAGACAGAGTGGTGAGAGTAAATGACCCACAAATTACTCAATTAAAATTTAAAGAAAAAGGCGCAGTGGTTTCAGTGGTGATAAGCCTGAAAATCACCTTGGTAGAAACAAAGGAGAGTGTAAAACTAAGAGGAGTGTAAGGGATCCCGCACAACAACAGCTTGCGGAACCCAAGCTGACCTCACTTGGTCGTGGTGCATCCTGCTAATCAACAAACGAGGCTCTGGACCCTACCAACCCGTATTGAGCCAGAGTAGTGGGAAATGGCCGAAATCCCCTCGTACGAATCCCTACAAACGAAGATTGCGGGAAACCGCTGAATGCGGGCAACACAAAACTGATCGATGTGAAGATCATTGGGGGGAGGCCTAAGTCCAGCAGTGGACGTCTATCGACTGATGAGGATGATGATGAGAAACTACCACAATTATTTTTTCTGTCGCCACACTAGTGCACAAACATAAAAATGTTCCTGTTTGAAAGCCTTTGTAGCTAAAATGCCGGAGTTATGAAACTTAACACCTAGTCTTAATGCGATGAGCTCAAGGTGGTACTGTGTCATAACTAGCGCCATATTGTTATAGGTGGTTGGGGTTGCGAGGGTTTAATGGATTTAAAAATGATTCACCTGCGTGACAACCCTACGGAGGAACAATGTAAATATCGATGAATATACTACGGTACCTCCATTGAATAAATGTATGCACTTGGGCGGTTTAGACGCGAGTCGTGTGCATGTCGTTACCCGGTCGTTACGCAACATATAAAAGGATTTTGCAGAAGTTGTTAACAGTATGGAAATAGAATAAATATATCATACATACATAATTAACGTTTACGATTAGTCGCATCGTTTTGTTCTTGATTTATTTATAAGTTTCCGCAGCTTTACAACGCAGTTTGATTTTGATGGCATTATTAATGATCTAGCTTTATAATAAATAAGTTAACGTTATGTTAAATACTAGCGTGGGCGTTTGATTAGGTCGTAACGAGATCTAACAGATTTTTGTAACATTAAAAATAATTTGTTTGTTGAATCGTCAATACGGCAAGCAATACGCCAGTCAATATCTTTTGTTGCTTTAGTTAATATGATATACACTACACTTTAATGTGCTCATCACAGACACAAGATATTGTCTCGTTACACTAGTAATTTAATTGGCTATAAACACCCTGTAAACAGGAACAAGGTAATGTTTGCTTCCTACTATTAGTACATTACAAATAAGTAGAAGCTATCTGAGCTTATTATTCCCTTCGGTCGACGACGCAGCCGTGACTCCTCTGGTGTTGTGACTGTTCACGGGAGCCAATGATCATTTTCCATCAGGTCAACTGTTCTCTCGTTTGCCTACCCTTCGTATAACAAAGACGGTGTTAGCCAAAAGGCAGACTAGGGACCATCTAGGTACGAATCACCGCAGCTCCTATTTCTGCCGCCAAACAGCAGTGTGGAAACATTACTGTGTACCACATTGAAAGGCGTTGTAACTAATGAAATTAGTGGGGTAGTGAGACTCAACATATGTGAAAGCGATGAGCATAGTGTGATGCTGTATACATAATCTTAACGTGCGCCACGTTATAAACATAAGTATCATTTACCACCAGGCGAAAATTTCGTTCGTCTCTTCGCAAACTTAAATAAAAAAGGATATCAATTAGAACAAAGTATTTAAGTAATATCTCAAATAGGACTGCCGAAAGCTGTCGACGATGACGATAGTTAACACCAATATAGAAAGCCTAAAAGCTATTACATTTAAAAGTAAACAATCGTTCATTTTGTGCATTAGAATACAGTATATGAAATTTAACGCACGTGTTAACAATTAAAAACTTTTAGTCCAACAAATCACCGCTCTCAGGAACAATTATAAGCGGTCACGGCCATTACGATGCGTATATAACGGACCGACGGACAGATCTCAAATTATAGTTTAGATACGGTGGTTTCGCACCCACACATTTCCGTGTATAAGTGCCCCTTAATGATCTGATATTATATTACAATATTGTGACTGTCCAGTACCGTTGTGAATCAGTCAATGGATAACGTTTAATTGGCCCTTGAATGAAGTTAACATCATGTGGGGGGATAGATGACAACTCTTTAGTTACTCTGTTGACTGTGGCTTTGAATATAATATGACATATATTCACATTGTTCAAAAATACTATTAGAAGAATTTGATATTTTTTTATTCGATAAGTCTCGTTTACATGATGACAACTGATATACGCCCTACCCAGAACAGTGTCGCTAATGAGGATGGTATTTATTGCGCCATGTCGTACGTATCGCTATAACACGTAAGATACTCGTATTCTCATTATTTCAGTAATTCCAATAGCTACAGCACCTTTAAAGCCGGAACATGGTGACGTTTGCAGACTAAAGTTAAGCTGCTGTGATGCAGCTGCGGTGGTATTGACTATATCGATTGTTTAAGGTAATATAGATTTATGTCCTCGATGATGCTTTTTATTATTTTTATATTCATAGTCCTCAACATTAAGGATGTGCTATGGAATCTATCTCAAAGAGTCTGTAGATATTTTCGCACTACTTCACTTCATTTAAAAATTGTCACCTTGTGCATCAAAGTATGAACTGTTGAGGGTAGTGGATACGACAGTCTATTACATGGTATAATTGCTATAGTATTAATATTGATATAACTACAAGAACAATAAAGATTTTAAGTTCCCAAATTTGAATAATTTAGTCTTCAAAGTATGAATATTCTTAGAGTTTTCTGTACTAGTTGTTTCTAAATTGTGTCTACTTGATATATTTTATTATTATTAGCATTTTTATAAACATCTTCCAGATTTTGATATTTGTCGTCGATTTGTTTGTTGAAGTAGTGTTGCTATATAGATTATAGTAATATTCGTATTGTTGGGTATTATAGTTCGCGGTTAAAAGGTTGCGAACACGAGAGAGGGCTTTCAAAAGATATTGAACGATCCCGCGATGTTGTCACGAGCGCGGGGCGGCGCGCGACCTGCGTGGGCGGCGGCTGAGTAGAGATGTTAATACAGATAAATAATCGATAATGTTCAAATTTTAAAGTTAAATGGCACTTCACAAGCATAAGTTTTAAAACCGATGAAAATCTCAATTACTGTAGCGCTAATCTTCATATTCATCGTAGTGTTCATACTGTGCTTCGGTCAGAAACACGGTAATGTTTGCTTACTACTATTTGTGCGTATACAAGTATGATTGTTCATATCTAGAAGATTTTTGCCAAAATAGAGACTAGAAACCGTTTAGGTGGGTATCACCGCAACTCATATTTCTGCCGCCAAACATTTCTGTACAAATAATTTGTTTCAATTTGAAGGACGTTGCAGACAGTGAAATTACTGGAGTAACGAGTGTTACCATTAAGACGTTATATCTCAAGGTAACGAGGACAGTGAAGTATCATCTTAACTAGTACCACATTGTTATGGGCAAGCACATCATTTACCATCAGTTAATTCAAGTAAATTATTTCATGCCTGAAGCATGTAAAATATGAAAGACGGATTGTTTACATAACAACAACGAAAATACTTTTAATAGTTGTATAATGTTATCATCAGTTGGAAAACGTACACGATCTACGGTCCTCCTTGTGGGAAGGTTCCCAGCATAACTACATGTATACAAATATATAATTTCAATAGGGGTATACTTTCAATACGATTTCACGTATTTTTAAGTGAAAACTATGCTATAGATGGCGAAGCGTGCATCCGAGAATGCACTGGCCATCATGTGTTTACAATCGGAAAACAACAATGCCGTTGCGATGGCAGATTTGCAATGGTGGGGTGGTAGCCAACCGGGCAGGTTCGAAAACACCCCACCACCAAGCATACCGATACAAAAACTTTTAAGAGAGAACCATTACCTTGAATAGATATTAATAATAGTCCTTTCGAACAGCGTTTTCAAGGAGTTGTTTAGGTTCCCTATAAATTATAGGAATATGTTCTTACTGTTATATTCCTAATTTTTTACTATACATAACAATAAAAATTAGATTTTTTGCTTTATTATCGGCTGATAAATGTTATCGATTATAATTTGCACCTCACTGTTGAAATGAAGCGCAATCTTTCGCTAAGGCCGTGGAGGCTGTGGCGACAGACAACATAAGGTCACAAACGGTCCCATAAGAGCAGACCTTTAAATATATAGTCATGCGTGTTAAAAGCCAAATGCTATACCATTTTAGCCTCCTGTTTTATTTTATTTATTTATTGTTTAAATAGTATTGCATTATAAATTAAATGAGAATTATTAAAAGAGGATAATTATATATGAAATTAATACAAAAAGCTGAAAGTTTACTGCTTAAAAGTAAAAGTGTTTATATTAATGAAAGGTTTATTTTAATTTGACATGTGATCAGACAAAGAAGGCGTTCACCTGATGGTATGACAAGCCTGTCTATAAAAACGTGGCGCTAGTTAGGATGATATACACTGCATGTTGTTGATATTGCGCTCGTCGACTTGAGACTTAAGATGTTGTCTCTCGTTACTCCAGTAATTATACTAGCTACAACGTAAATCGTGTTGTACGAACAACTATAGTCTGATTCAAGGAAAGTTATGGATAGTGAAATTGTGATAATGAGATTTACCATTTTAAGTCTCGAGGTGTTGAGCAAAATGTGGCACAGTCATCATCATCATCAGATGAATAGATGTCCACTGCAGGACCTAGGCCTCTCCTAAAGATCTCCACATCAATCGGTCCCGCGCAGTGCAACATTCTAATACACGTTTTCGAGAAAATTCTAAAAAACATTTTTATAAGGTCGCGCTTTTACTAGTAGCAGAACGTTTTTTTTTATACAATTAAGCGACGGATCGAGCGAGACGTTCACCTGATTATAAGTGACACGCCCTCCCATCACAACGTGGCGCTAGTTAGGATGTTATGCATTGCACCACATTACGCTCGTCGCTTGAGACATAACCTGAACCTTATACACTTATGTCTTATGGTTATTAGGATATATTACTATTATTACTACTGGTAATAGGTCTATTACTAGGGTCTTAGAGTTGTAATTACAGTAGCTACAAAACCCTTCAAACCGGAATTCAGTAATGTATGTATACTCTAGCGGCTGGAATAGGCTCTGCGATGGTACCTACATAGGTTTCCGGTAACAGAGTCTTACCAGTAGTAACGGCGGTAACATTTGATAAAAAAAATTAAGTCTTAACAACTTTAAGGTTACATTAAGTTAATAAACATATAATTTGTAGAATTATAGGCCACAGACTATATATTTATCTAGTATGTGTACAATACTAACGAAAATAGTATTTCACACTAAATAAATACAGTTTAACGTATCTATGAAGGATATTTATTTAAAGGTATTGTAAAACATGCACTCAGTTGACAAATGTCGTGTAACCGGATACCACAGCTGGTAAAAAAAAAAAAAAACAAACGGATATGTATATGTACCGTTTTGAACGGAAATTGTAAATTTAAAGACTGTACACGAACTGTCGATGATTTCTTTTGTTAGAAATTATTTTGCATTATAATTTACTGGTGGTAGGTCTCTGTTGCCAGGGACCGTCTAGGTACCACCGCAATGCCTATTTCTGCCGCCAAACAGTAATGTGAAAACGTTTCAGTTCCGGCTTAAAGGGCGCTGTAGCTAATGAAATTACTGGAGGAAGGTACTAACGTTTTATACCTCAAAGCGATGAGCACAATGTGCTGCTTTGTATATCATCTTAATTAGTGCCACGCCGTTATGGACAATGGTATCACTCACCATCAGATGAACGTCATGCTCATCTTGTCGCTTCGTAAAATAAAAAAAATCTGTATTTACAATAACGCGATGGTTATTGAACGCAGTAATGATACAAGCATGACCCTCACCTGATGGTAAGAGATAACGAATAAATTTACCCATACTAAAGTGGCATTAGTTATAATGATAGATACTGTGTAGAAAGAAATACTTCATTAATCCAAATTTTTTTTTATATAATGATCCACATACATTATATTTTAGACAAACATAGACTACGCTCAGTATTGCCATGCATATCTACACTGGTCATATTAAGAGTTAGGATATTAAGTCTCCTTACTTTGATAATTTACTAATAACAGCATCCTTCAAATTGGAACAAAATATTGATTGTTCATTACTCTTAGTAGTTAGTAGACCCTAACTAGGCTTCTCGACGGCGATGAGATTTTCAGATGACGCGCTGCTGGGGTGAGACAGAATTGAGTAAGCTTTCCACCCACTGAAACTCTCTTGGAAGTCGCTATCAATGCGTTGTTTTTATAGAATTCACACACAGTAGGACAACGGACATCTACAGAAAGTACTGCCTTCCTACCCCGCCTGCGCTATGCTATAGCGTCTCATAAAGTTTTTTTTTTTATACCACTTAGGTGGCAAACAGACATGAGTCTTGCCTGACGTCGAATGTTAACCGCAGCATATAACCGCCTTAACACCAGAGGTATCACTGAGCGTGTTGCCGACCCTGCAGAATCCTTTTCAAGTCTTCTTCGAAGAACTTTATATCGTGGCTCCTAGGGAAAACCTCGACAGACAGTTTGTTCTCTACAGCTTGAGTGTTCTCGGGACCACTGCGGTTCGAGGGTATGAATTTCCTGCCGATGGCGAGCAGTGCCATGATGAAGTGTCGTAGCTCACCTGCATGATAGAGGCACTAAAAAAACTTCTCGCAAGAATTATGTTGTTTGTCAGCTCTCTTCTTTTTTTTTCATAATGATATTTCTTTATAAATAATATTTACAGAAGATAACCTGTTATAACCATGAAGTCTTGGTAGAGGAATGTTGGTGTTTGCGGTGTCAGCTCACGCCGGGCTTGTGATTGCTGGGGGCCCGCGTGGACGTGCCCGCCCGCCCCGCGCACGCCCCCTATTGTCTCGCACGACACATTACAATAATTTTCCAGCAAATCAAAAGCATTTCGGAACCGAACGATCGTTGCCCGTGATGTTATTAAATCGATTTTGAATAGCTCGTCCGTGACGTTTTGACGATATTTACGCTCGTAACATTTATATAATTTTATTTTATATTCCATTGACTTACACATACACTTAACATAACTTCATAGTGTAAAGGGATGAAGAGGCTATGTATGGTGCAGTGTGGTTGTTCAGAATGCTTTATCTCTCATATGTTGACAACTGAAACAGAGCAACTTTGTAAAGGGAGCAAATTTACAATATGATAGTGGTAGCTAGCCAGCCGGTTTAGAAAAATCCTGTGCTAAGATAGATATTCATTTCACATTACTTAACTCAAAGCATTTTTGGAAGGATTGCATTCAGATTTTGCGAGAATTAAGAAAAAAAAGTAGTAATATTCACAATTGTAGTGTAATTTCTTAAAGCAACCTTAAAATTTTATATAATCATTATAATAAAAAAAATAAAACAAGTTTTATAAATCATGTATTTTTTCTTGTAAGGGAGTTCATCATCATCATTTCAACTAATGGACGCCTACTGCTGGACATAGGTCTCTTGTAATGTTCCACAAACCAAGGGAGACAGATTGTATGATATAAACATAATTAGTATAGAAGCCAAAAGTTTTCTGTTATTCTAATCCAGGAACATTAACAGTATTTCACAAATTCGGAGGCGGGAGTCTGTGATATATGTTACTGTGTTTCAGTTTAAACTGTGTCTTGTGAAATTACTGGGGGTAGTGGGACTTGAAATCTTGTCTTAAACCGACGATCACAATGTGATGTACATTATCCTAACTAGCGCCACAATGTTATTAATCAAGACAACATATCGACAGTTGTGTCGCTTTAAAAAGCAAAAAAAACTCTAATAGATTAAGCTCTTTCATTGTTATACAAGTTGTAACAACTTAAATGTAAAATTTACTTAAACTAAAAATAACTTCCGTGTCGATGCTACATTAATTAAATCTCTTCTTGTTGAATCTTTGGACTGAAAGTTCCTCTTCTGCTACAGTTTTCACAGACTAGGCTTCACTAAGTGTCTCTACTCCGCAGTCAATGTCATGAATGCCCTCCTCCTTCGTTCCTTTATATAAACTATACTACTAACTGCTAAAAATATAGATATTATAGATTGCCATATAATTTTATTTGTGAGATGAAGAATTGCTGCTAAATTCCTTAGTGCGGAGGATCAAGATTATAAAGTTATGTATAAGTTTCATTTCAATACGTCACACAGACGTTGAATATTATCTGATGCGACCGACTCCACGGTGCACGAGGCCATGAACAATGCCTTATAATCATATGTAAATGCAGCATTCGATATAAACCCATTAAATGTATAATCACAATTCAATTCTCCAATAAACCAAATCAAATGGGCCAAGGATTCCAGTCAAGCGAACTTCATCTATAACATGAAGGATTTAAGTGTTTTAATCCAATAACATAGTCGCACGTAACACCGGCAGCGGGATTCGTATGAAGATTGAATTTAATCGTTGTGCTATTTGCTGTTCGATTATGTTCTATTTCAGTTTGTAATAAGGCTCTATTTGGTGTGTGCATTTCTTGTATTTGTAACGTTTCTCAAATAAAGGATACGTAAGACCAGTAGCCCGCGGACAATAAGCGATCCGTCATCGGGTTAGATAGCGGGTGGGATGATTACAGCTCTCTGGCCATTATGCCCCGAGACAAATTTAAATAACACGTCTTTGAAGAGCAACATTTTATTTCATTCACGCTTAACACGCTGAAGATAACAGCGAGCTTATATCTCATCGTATAGTGAAAAGTTAGGAAATAATTATATCATCAATGTCATTAAACGACAATGGTTAACTTGCTTTTTAACTGTCTACGGCAATTGGTTATCGACAATAGTACAAATTGAAGTAGTCTTTAATATATTGCTCTCGAGGAACTGTTAAGGTTTTACATTAGCGTTACTAATTAGGTACATTTAATTTGTCAAAGAATATTTAAGTAACGTCTTTATCGATATTGAAATCGTCGATTTGTCAATAAATTGTGTGGTACGTAACGGTTACCGAATCGCTAAATGTGGCAGCGACAAATAGCAAAAGCTTGTTAGTGATTTGTTAACGTCGCAGTGCATTTGTGTGATTAATGATTTTCGTGTAATTAATATTGTTACGCGATTTGTAAGATTTTGTATCACGTATTGCGTTAATAATTATAAATCAAAATATTAAAGGTGTAATAATAATTATTAATGTTAGCGCGACAAGTTTGAAGTTAAAAATTGCGCTTTTGTACGATTTCGTTTGTTTCTATCCTTTTCTATTATATAGTTTATGGGTGGTTATTTTAGGGGTGTAAGGGGTTCCGCCCAACATCTTACGGAGCTCAAGTCAAACTCACCCGCACGCTGTGCAGCCTGCTGAATAACAGACGAGACTCTGACTATCCACCAACCTGCACTGGGCCAGCGTGGTGGGCCCAATTCCTCTCAATGAACTCCGGAGATCCTTGGGGGAGGATCCATGTGAGCAGTGGATGTCTATCGGTTGATGATGATGATAATTTTTTTGACACAACTATTCAAAAAGGAGTCGATTGTTTTATTCTACGAAGTGATGAGTCGAGCGGGACATTCATCTGATGGTAAGTGCAACTTCTGGTTGAAGATGCACTTACTATCAGATTGGCGGCTGATCAAGTTTGGCGGCAGAAATAGACGTTGTTGCGGTACCTACCTGGACGATTTCTGGCGACAGAGACCTATCACCAACTTTATGTCTACTCTTGCTTTTTATATAATAAAGCATCGAGACGGTTACAATTATGATCTGGTGATTAGTGTTGTTTAAGCAGCACGGGATTGCATAAAACGTTTTGGATCATAACAATACATGTTAAACCGGAACTGAATCATATTTAACTTAATCTACTGAAATAATACCGCTAACAAGTAGTATTTTCGATCATCATTATCCACTCCATCCTTGTTTATCCACACACTATATTGAAGCCTAGGATATAATAATTATCCTGCTAATTTCACTAATATACTAATATAGCTGATATAAAATGTGATAAAATAATAATAATATAGCTTTACACACACACACATATATATATATATATATATATATATATATATAATTTAAATAAAATTATGAATATTATTATTATAGAAATCTGTATCCTTTTAAAATATATATATATAAACGAAGTCATATCTTATAGGTTTATCATATATTCTGTGGCATTGATGACAAGCAGTGTTGCAATAAAATTAATTAAATCTCCTAAAATATACAATTACAGTAATTAAAATAAATGTAACTATTAAATGTATTTAATATTATCCCATAAATAATGTATCTTTTTTTTTGCATCTGTTCTTTTGTTTTTCTATTGGCAACCCGAAGGTTGAAATTAAGAGAATGTGTTGTGTTATATCCGCCATGTTGGTTAATCTGTTTGTATTGCCTGTTTACTTCAAAACAAAATTTTTGATAAACAAATTTAGGTAAATTTAGCACGTAGCTCGCTGGCATGATGGTCATTCCGAAAGGCGCGGGTTCGAATCTCGGCAGGTACCAATGACTTTTAATATTTAAGTTACGTACATTTGTGAACTTTAGTAACAACAGCGAAATACAAACAGTGAAGGAATACATCGCGAGGAAACCTGCACATGAATTAGAATTTATTCTAAGGTGTGTGTGAAGTCACCAATCCGCATTGGGCCCGCGTGGTGACTTTCACTCCATCGCCCTCATATTGAGGGTAGGCCTGTGCCCAACAATGACGACGTAAATTGGCTGTTATGGTAAATTTACAAATCAGAATTAAAAGTTTATCTTAGTGTTTAACAATTTTTGTATTTTTTTTAATTTGTATTTAATTAAGCTTCGAGACGAGCGGAACGTTCGCCTGATAGTACGCCGGCTGATAACAACGTGGCGCTAGTCAGGATAGTATACACTACTCCACATTATGCTCGTCGCCAGAAATAAGATGTTGCGTCTCGTTACCCCAGTAATTACACTAACTATAACACTCTTCAAATCGGAACACAGTAATGTTTGTATGTAACTGTTTGGCGGCAGAAATAGGAGCTGTGGTGCTATCTACCTGGATGGTCTCCGGCAACAGAGACCTACCAAATGTAAAGGATTTTTGAAATGTGTACATATTTGTTTTTTTAATAAAAAGAAATAGTTATTTAGGTATTTTATCGAATGTACGCAAAAGGTCTTGGATCTACCGTGGTACGTTTTTTCACACATCGGACAGTTTTGGGTAGTCGTATATCAGGCCGGTGTTATCGGGCCGCCGCTGTCCGCTTGATGCATTGCGCCCGCGCAGGGCTCGATTAACGAAATTAATTTGTTGCGGCCCGCATACGGAATGCATTATATCCTTTTTGGGAGGCTGCGTCCTACATACTTACAAATTGATTACACTGATATTGGTGTAATGATGTTTTCAAATTAATTTACTACAAAAACAATTCAGTTTTACCATTTACGTATCAACGGACATTTCATCTTATTTTACTAGTGGTAGATCTCTGTCACTGGAGACCGTCTAGGTAGATATCATCGCAGCTACGATTTCTGTCGCCAAACAGTATTGTGCAAACGTTACTGTGTTCTGGTTTAATGGGTACTGTGGCTAGTGTAATTACTGGGGTAACGAGACTCAACATCTTATATCTCAAGGTAGCGAGTGCAACGTGATGCAGTGTTTTACATCCTAAGTAGCGCCACGGAATTATAGGTAGGCATATCACTTAACATCAAGTCGTCTGCTCAGTCCGGTTCCGTCGTCCCGCTCGTCGCATCGTCGAATAAAAAAATTATCAATCATCAAAAACAGTCGGAGGTAGTCCATTGCTGGACATAAGCCACAAAACACTAATTAGCTCGATCTTCGACTATACTAATCGAGTCACTGCCAGCCGCATCGTTCATTTACGCTGGGCCTGTATGCTTAGGCCGTGGATCCTTGGTTCGCAAGTCCAGTATCAGATGAGCTGTGTTAACCAATAACGACTAGTAAGCGATATACAACAGAAAGTTATGCTATAATAATTTATTATAACAGCAATATTTTTTTTGTCTCTGTGGCGCAGTAGGCTATGCGCTTGCCTTGTACTACAGTTTTAAGGTTATGGTAAGGGAATCACTTAGATAACTTTTTTATTCCACGAAGCAAGTGAAACGTTTACCTGATGAAAAGCCATAGGCCCTAGATTGGAGGGTATATACGGCATCATATGCAGAAATATAAGATGTTGTCTCGTTACCTCAATAGCTACAAAGCTTTTCGAACCTTCACACGATTTGCACACTACTGTTTGTCTGCAGAAATTGGAGGCAAAGTATTCTTGGCGTGCATCTTTACCAACGATTCTCATTGTCGTATTACACCATGTAAAGATGATGGCAAGTATGAATTGATTTGACCCATTGGTGATATTAAAAAAAAAGCAATAATTGTGTTTCGTTTTTAAATCGTTTTAAAAAATGAAAAAGAAGAAGAAGTCCCGTCTCGGGCTTTCAATACCATCTCCATTACAATTCCTCTAAAAATATGTCTTAGTTGTTCCGCGCCTGCTTATCTGGCCGTAACACCCCGCCACTACCTTCGGGAAAAGAATTTTGTAAAATCTATTCTTAGCTGACCTCTAAATGTCTGCTATTTAGAACAATGTTTCTATCAAGTTTTGAGTGTCTACGTCCAATAGTTTCGGAGATCTCGTGACGCGTGAATTAATCTCTGGATATCTCCTATACACGCAGATAGGAGATATCACATACACACATATATATATATATGCATATGTGTATATATGTATAAATACAGACGTATATTTAGATTTTTTAGTTGCATAAACTGGCACTTGACTGCAATCCTTACTGATGGTAAGCAGCGATGTAAAGTGCACTAGACTAGTAGTAGTTTATTCAATCTACTCTTAACTCTTTCAGCACGTATGCCAGATGTAACCGGCGTCGACCCGATGACCTATGTGAGCGAACGCCGGATATATCCGTCATACATTTGATGACCTGTATGGACAAGTGGCAGATATATTTGACATCTATCAATAACCTGCATAGGCGATTGTCGGATACATTCAACATCTGATGAGGATATATATAACTAAAGTTAATAAAGTTATATTAGATGAAGAAGTGTTGATAGAAATTTATATAACTATCTCGTAATATTAAAGTTACAAACATATGGTAAATATAAGGATAGAAAAGTCTTCACGGGATCTAGCGGGAGGTACTCGGCGGAAACAGTGCTCATACCGAAAGGAAAGTGCCCACATCTTATTTGCACGGAAACACTGTCTCCGGCAACACTGCGTTAAAGTATTAACAAAGGATAACATTGTCATAAAATAATTAGAACGTGTACATTTAAGTAACAATACTAACTGAAATATGATGGTGCGATGTACCTGGTGTATAACCAGTTTGAACAATAAACATTTTACTATCAGTCGATTAAATCAACTGTCCTTCATTTGTCACATCGCACCTTGAGCACGTCTCGGGGCATGCGTTTGTAATTTTCTCTTTATCGTCCGAAATATTGTCTACGACGTTGTGTTGTCGTATAAAAAGGGGTCGCGACCCGACAATCGGGCTGTTAATAATGAAGCGATGACCACAATAAACAAAGAGGTGTTCATATAACATAAATATCACGGAATAAAGTCGTCCGATCAAAGCGAAACGGCTTTCTTAACTGACGCGGGCTCTCGAATAGATATGTATGGGGCTTCCAGCTCTGTAATTTAGATAAAGCGCGTGTCCCAACACTGCATAAATACGAAGAGTCAAAACAAGCTTATCGCCTGACCACCTTGGCGTTGGTGAAATTAATGGAATCCACTAAAGGACAGATTTGTTTTTTTTTTCTTGGTTGTTGTCTTGAATATATGTTTTCGCGTGTAAGGTCATCGATACATGTGTTATATTACTAACGTTAGTTATGAATTGCAGGCGCTGCTCCTTCGCATTGTGGTGCCATTAGTAACGGAAGACAAAGTGGACTTTAGACATATTCTTGTGATTAGAAGGTATCACGTTTTATACAAATTCTTTTGTAATTTTATTGTAATGTATACAAGGTAATTTTGAATGGAAGTAACAAAATCATCAGGTCTCCGACGGGAATGTCTCTTTCGAAATCATCGAAAGTTTTGTACAGTGTTTGATTATTAATAATTTTGTCGTTTCTAGAAATCATTTAGACATTGAACTGTGGATGCAAGAGGTCTCGCACAATAACTGACGGGGCCCAAGCCCAACTCACATGCTTGTGGTGTACCCTGCTAGTCAACGAACGAGACTATACCTCCCACCAACCAGCAGTGGTAGGAAATAGCTCAAATCCCTCCGGATGCAGGAAACGCAAGATCAATCAATGCTGAGATCTTTGGGGGAAGCCTGTGTCTAGGAATGGACGTCTATCGACTGACGATGAATGAACTGTTATACTAATGAAACATGTTTAATTCATCTAATACTCCTACCGTAAAATCATAATGAGAACCACCGCCTCGGTACGAATGATAATTGTTAAAATTACAGCGCCCACCAAACCCTTCATCGATACTAGTTAATTATATGATCACAGTAAATAATGATGATTGACCTTCCAAAATCATCAATAGAACCGAATGTTCTGACAAAGGGAGCCGGTCTGAACGGTCTCCTAAGAGGAAACACGTGAAAAAACAAAGCCAATTTACTTTAATAAAGTATAATTAAAAAACAAATTTTATTGAGAGCCCCTTTCACGCGTTGTGTTACTATTTTCAATTTTAATTAATCAAATGCATTATGTCCGTCCGTCGGTACCTCTGTCCAGGTCCTGTACAGCCATCGGCTTTCATTGTGTGATTGGTTCCACGCGGAGTGGAGGTAGAAATCGGGTGCTTTTTATGGACATTTATGGCCTGACGCTCCAGCCATTTGGATGTGTAATGTGATTATTTGTCCCTAATCATTTGTTCTAAGAATTAATCCCTCCTAGATCTATTGCGTTGGTATTCAATTTTGTTTAATTAATTAATTGTATGTAGGACAACAATGTCTTCGACGATTTATCATTTATTAGAAAAACTATAAAAATCCCATTACACAAGTGCAGTTTAAATATTACATTATGGATAAACATTTAAATTAGTTTTAAGGTATGAACAATAATGCTCAACTAATTAAAAACAACAAAAAATTATGAAAAACAATATTTTTTTAAGTACTAGTAATTAGTATTGTTATTTATGAAATAGGTACTATCCACATAGTTATCCTACCAATAGTTATAATTAATATTTAGTGGCGTATCTCTTATTTTGTCATATATACATATTTAGTCATAAGTATGTTTCTAATTATATGACCATCACTGTATATATATAGGGTGGCGCAAAAGTAATCCTCCTATCAGAAAATGCTATAAATTTTGCCTTGATGTAAAAAAATTAAAAGACCAAATAAAAATAATCCACAAGAAGAATCAAAGTTTTTCATATTTTTTTTTAAATTACAGCCAAAAAACATAGGAAGGTTATTTTTGCGCCACCTTGTATACCTTGTATATATATATATTTACACAATTAAGCGACGAGACGAACAGGATGTTCACATGATGGGAAGTGCTACGTCTGCCCATAATAATGTGGCGTTAGGAAGGATGGATATACATCATCATTTTCATTTCAACCGATGGACGTCCACTGCTGGACATAAGTCTCTTCTAATATGTTCCACAAAGCACGGTCCTGCCCTGTTTGAATCCAGTGGCTCCCTAACGATTCTCTTTATGTCCTCTGTCCATATTATGCAAAATTATGATGGTGTAGTTTGGATGGATACACTGCAACACCATATTGCACTCGTCGCCTGAGATATAAGATGTTGAGTCTCACCACCCCAGTAATTACAATAGCTACAGCGCCCTTCAATTCGGACATAGTAATGTTTGCGCACTAATGTTTTGCGACAGAAATAGACGCTGCGGTGGTATCTACCTAAACGGCCACCGTCAACAGAAAACTACCACCAGTAAAGTGTATTCTTTATTTGAACACCACACGGAGAAAATAAAAAAAAAATTATAAACCTCAAAAAGCGTTTTTCTAGATAGCCAGTATGTGGACATGGTTAAAAGGAGCTTACGAAAGAGGTTTAGTTATATAAAAAAAAATGTCTAAATATTCACTTAGTTAAAAATATATGTCAGTTTTCTATCATAACTCGTCGCTTATTTAATTGAAAAAAAAAAACTATAACAGATGTAATATACAATTACCATATGTAGCTATCTCGTAGTAAATATAATGTTGAATATTGACTATGATTAATATTATTTATTTTGAATGACATTCCTTGATGAAGTTTCGCCTTCCATTAAGTGGGGTTGCAGTTAAACACTAGGCTCTACAGTATTACAAAAAGGTAAAATTTTGAGATTGCAACGGGTATAGAATATTTTTGCTGGTTAAATTCAACCATTAAATTATATACACACATCATCATCATTATCATTATCAGCCTCTGTTTATCCACTGTTGGATATAGGCCTTCCCCAATGTATTCTACCAAATTCGATCTTCATCTTCTCGCATTCACCCACTTCCAATCGTCCGGATGATGTCGTCGGTCCATCTGGACGAAATGCCTCCTACACTTCTGCGACAGACATTGCCGGTCCACTGCCATTTCCATGGTTATCGTTTGTTTTTTTTATTGTCGTTTTTGCATGTATTCGAAAAGAATTCGTTGTGTATGTTAGTCTTTTTTTTTTTTTCAATTTTATTTTAAATTTACTTTGATGTACTTTAACCTAGCAGACCCTATACAGTATATATTGTATTTTATCTAAAGATGCTCTCCTCGTGTTATCATTGGTGTCATACGAAATCTAACATTTGGCGATAAAACAAAATTTTTCTTAAATTCAAGAGTTCAACTTTTTTTTTTTTAAATAAAACTGACATATAATGTATTTTATATTTAGCTATTAAAGCGTACAATTTTTGTAAAAATCGGTTGAGTTATGTAAAACATTGTAAATATAACAGATTTTGAATACGAATATGTAATGGTGGTTGGTAACACGCTCTAAATGTTTTACAAATAGTTTATACACAATTTCACCCCCCACTTATCAGGTACGGCTGGTGAATCGGCCAATATATAATTAAAATTTTTGTCGGCCAGTCAAAACGTCTTTCAGTGGCGTTAGATACGGAACTGACAACCTGCATCTCATAGAACCTATCATTACAACTTCACCGGGGACGCCAACTGGAAAAAAAAATATCATGCCACTATAAACGGTTATTAAGTGTTAAGAAATTGTTTTTGTTTTCTATATTATTATTGATACATAAACATTTTTTTTTTAAATTACTGGAATAATTTTGTTTTGAGATAAGCAAGGTAAACGGCATTGCGTTCTCAGTATGAATATTGTAGTGACAACTGGCTCGTCATACGTCTCGTAGAAGAGATCAACAGTGAATAGAAGAGTCTAGAAGGAAATGTAATCGCTATGAGATAGAAAATGTTGTCTATTTACCCTAGTAATTTAATTAGCTATTTAATTTTCTTAGGTTTGCACTTAAAAAATTGGGATAAAATAAATTAATAACTACGTATAATGTAAAGTAACAACTAAGTATAATGTAAAGTTGATGAATATTTGAATGATTGTGTGAAAATAAAATGCTTCCATTCTCGAGCAGTATGTAACTTAGAATGTTAAGCATTTTGGAATTTAAAACAAAAGTATATATTTGTATATATCTTCACATAGGTATGTATTCACTGGTGGTAGGCATCTGTCATCATCATGAAGGTATCTGTTGCCAGAGGCTGTCTAGGTAGGTACCACCGCCCTCCAGCTGATTCGAGGTGGCCGCTCTAGCGGAGCTCCGTGAGTTCGTCTTGGACATGTGCCGGTAGGCCGCGGAGACAGGATTGCACAGCCCTTTGTAGATGTGGTGGAGTTGGTCTTGTATTTGCCGTAGCACAGAGTGCGATGATTTAGCCAGAGTGCGGGGAGCCATCGGTGCGTTCCGTAGGAGACCATCTAGGGGGTTTTAGTGGGTAGAACCCCCACATAAGCTTGTTTTCCCCCCAGAAGCTAGGTATCTTTCAAGAAGATTTCCCCTGCGATAAAAAAAGGCGTAGTGGAGTAGCGGAGGGAGAAAAGTGTCGGTATTGTGGTTGCCGCTCCCCCTACCTTTCTCGATCAAGCGGTGCCACACCGCTGATACGAGGATGGAAGGCCGCGGGGCAGAGGAGTATCACTATTACGTTTGGCCGCTTTCCCTATCCTACACGGACGTATAACAGTTGGCAGCGGAGCTTAAGACTAGATCCGCCGCAGGGAGTCGGCAGATTTTTCTTTCTTCGCTCCCATGGCTTATGGGTGACGGATTCGAGGGGATCCGTCGCCCAGGTGATGATAAGAGACCGAGAGGAGAGCGCGCAGTATATTACAGCGCAGCCCTACAAAGTGGGCGGGTCTCTCCCCTCGAGACGGCGCTGCGCGGTGCAGCCAGCGCTGGCCGGAGTAGCGCGAAAGAGTTTCCGTGGCCCCGCCGTAAAGGAATGACGGTGGAGCATCGTGGAGGTTTTAATCGGTGCAAATCCTATATAATCTGTCTTTGCTCGCAAGAGTGCTGGTATGCGAAGACATTTCCCCAAATAAAAGAAAAAAAGTGGGTCAGCGTCTACTTCTGCCGCCAAATGGTAATGTACAAATATTACTGTTTCGGATTGATGGACGTGTAGCTAGTGTAATTACTACTAGGGTGACCAGACTCAATATTGGTCATCCTAACTAGCGCCGTGTTATGGGGGGGGGGGGGTCGTTTCACTATCCGTCAAGTGAACATGCCCCTCATCTCGTCGTGTAATTGAAAAAAAATTTATTTACAAACATTTGGTAAATTTTGACGTAGAATAAGTGCATGAATGTTCCTATGTTAAAAAAAAAAAATATCTTTGCTACGTCATTGAAATTGGAACACAGTAATGTTTATATGCTACAGTTTTTTTTTATGTTATTAAGCGACGAGACGATCGGGACGTTCACCTGATGATAAGTGATACGCCCGCCCATAATAACGTGGCGCTATTTAAGATTGTATGCACTGCATCGCATTGCGCTCGTCGCCTGAGACATAAGATGTTCAGTCTCGTTACCCTAGTAATTACACTAGCTACAGCGCGCTTCGAATCAGAACACAGTAATGTTTGCACACCTACCTAGACGGTCCCCGGCAACAGAGATCTACTATCAGTAAAGTTTGCTGGCAGAAATTGGCATTGCAGTGGTTATTACCTAGACCGTAACGAAGATACCAGTCCTCGATGATGTCCAGCAACAGAGACAATTCACCAAAAAAAAAAAAAGTTTAAACTGTTTCCAATAGACCATTCGGAATCGTTACAAGCAAAACCCATTAAGGGTAAAACTGCAGTAATTGGCGATAGCTTCATTTTTTGTTCGCCTTTTGTACGTCTACTAGTTGATTGACGCGGCCACTACGTCTTTTTGACAAGCCTGGAGCATTTCTATCTACAGGATGTTCATTATTTCATTTATGTTTAATATCGTTAAATAGATATGAATATTTTAGACAATATAAAGTTGACATAAGTTTTTAATACTACTACTTAAAATTACTTTATTTATTACTACTCTTTTTAAACACTAAGCACTAACAATATTTTACGGTTAGGTTTATTAAAACAAATGCTTTTTTTTAATACAACTATGCTCTGTCTAGTAGTTTTATTGTCTGCAAATATTTATTAAGGTAATACTGCATCATGTTTCTATTTCTCATGTAAAAAGGAATAAAGTTACTATTAAAATAATGTAACTTAATTTGTATAGTTCTAAAGAGAGATAGAAAAAGATCAATGTTATGCATCATAAACATCCTAATATTATTACCGAAGAGTATCACTTATCTTCAGGTATAAATACTATTCGTCCTAACGGAAATTAAAAAAAGTAATAGTCTGTTATCGACCGTGCGGACTTTAATGGCTTTAATATATTTTACAATAATTTAAAAATTTCATTACGATCATCATCAGTTCAGTCTATTATCATCAATTTCGGAACTTTGGCGAACCTAATCCGATCATCCTTGCGATCTTCACTACGTTGTGCTATTAAATGTAATTCCGTATCTTCCCGCCCCTTCTCTTTTCCGAACTTATCCTAATGAAATTTCTAATTCCTTAACAACATCCTGTATATTAAAATTGTATCTAAAGATGCGTAACGTCCGATACATTATCGGCAAGTAATCGAGCGCACTTTGCTCGCCACAAAAAGGTGTAACAGAAGCCCTCGCAAATGGAAGGCGCCCTAACGACCGCTCCTTAGCTTTAATTTAAAACGATCAACCTCCATGTTAAACATCACGGAGAGGATAATTGCTAATTTAACTGGTTAATGTTACGGTTTAAGCGTTTTGAATGCTTAATTAAAGGTCATTATTTTCGGATTCGGTGTTATATCAAAGATATTACAGTGACTTGAATATTCGTTTTTGATTAACGCATCTCAAATGTTTACTTCTTTATTTTTTTTTTGTTATCTTTATGAATTTAACTAATGAGTTACGATAAGTTATTAATGTAAGAAACTGTCTGAAAGAGAAGTTTATTTCCTTGATTAATCTTGAAAGTAGTAAATTTATGATATATCTTTCAATAAATCTCTCTGCCGAACAAGATCTTGGAATTGTTGAGAATAAGTTAATTATATTATATAAATATATTTATTTCGGAGAATAGTTTATATAGATAATAAAGATATTTCAAGTGCCATACTGTAAGCTATAATATCTGTATTCCGACTTCCAGAGCGTCGTAAGTAGTAAAACAATGTAAGAAGAGTTTAAAGCGTATAATAACTGTTATGAATTTAGCTTCCGTCGTAATAACAGGATACATGCTACTCTCCCTCGCGCTCACCCCTAGAAATTAAAAAAAAGTGACGAGCTATCACTCATCCCCCTACGTATAATTATCACATCTAAAACCTTTTAGCCATAAATCCGTGTAGTGACTTCTGAGAAACGTAGCAGCGGCCGTGGGAGCAACCCGCAGCGTTTCGGCGTTTAATCACAGACTAATTACAAGTTTTGGCTATCAGCGTGGATAGACAGTGCATTAGCCAAAGGTTAGAAGACATGTTACGACAAGTTACGTTGTGTCGGTAATGTCTCGGAGGCATTGTTCGGCGACGGGTGTTCCCTTTCACACGACCTCCGTGTCGCAACCCGCGGCTCGCAGATGACTACAGGATCATTAATTGATAGTAGCATATACATATACAGGAACTTGCTGTTCTCCGCCCGTCTGCCTGTAACACCTCCGCAACTCCCTTTGGGGGAGGAATATTGCAAAATCCTTTCTTAGCTGACTTCTAAATAAACAGAAGCAATATCTACATCTATGTTTGAATCTAATAGTTTCGGAGATCTTGTGATGAGTCAATGAATCTCTGGATATATTATATACATATGTATAGTGATTCTAATGGTTTTTTATTTATGAATATGTTATTTATATTATATTGCTCTAGAGGATGAAAGGCGTCCGCACAACAATTCATAGGACTAAAGCCTTACATGCTCGTGGTGCACCCAGCTAGTCTACAAACGAGGCTCTGGCTCCCACGTACCCGCATTGGGCCAGCGTAGTGAGAAATGACCCTAAACTCCCCATAAGAACCCCCTAAGTGCCTCGCGGTACCGGAAAGCCGCTGGATGCTGGCAGCGTAAGATCGATCGACGTAGAGATCTTTGGTGGTGGCAGTCCAGCAGTGGACGTCTATCGGTCGAAGATAATGATAATTGTTCCAAAGGTTTGATTGATAGCTAATCGTTTCACGCTTCAAGTTAATTATGCGGTTAGTATAATTAGGGCAAAGGTTTGCGGTTGGATGCAACCAAAATAATTTGAGGTATGCTGTAGTGATAATGAAAGGCTATTATTAAAAAGCGATATTATGTATTAATTCATTCATACTATAATCTGCTGTAAAAAGCTGTAATCGATACACCTTCCATTAATAAGATACTAGTTAGGATGTTTACATAGAATCAAGATGCAGTTAGCGAAATAGTTACTCGAGTAGTTTTTCTAGTAACTGCCAAATCAGAACATTTTAACACTATTGTTTTACTGCAGAAATAGGCGGTGTGATACTATCATAGAAAGTTTCCGTTAAGTAAAACATTTTTTTTGGTTCGATGAAGCGACCATGAACGAGACGGTCACCTGATGGTAAGTGGTACGCGTATTCGTAATAAATTATAATGGAACACACAGCAACATATTCTGCTCGTTGCTTTAGGACTTAAGATGTTAAATCTTGTTACTCCAGTCATTCCACTAGCTACAACGCCTTTCAAACTGGAACTTAGTAATGTCTGCACACTACTATTTAGCGGCAGGAATAGGAGCTGCGGTGGCACTTATCTAGACGTCCGCATCAGAGACTTTTTTTTTTTAACAATAAGAAAATCTTCAGCTTCTAAGGAGAAAGACACGGTTATTTAGGATTTGTACCACTAAAACCCCATCGGTTGTCATCATTTGTGGTATGCAAGAGGCCCCGGGATCTACTACGGTACACACCGGTGCTTTCCTCCACTGTGCCTAAGAACATACATACGGGAGTGGAACGACACGCAGTAGACCACCTCTTGCTTGTTCTTCACCCCGGGCTGGCATAGTGGGCAGTGAGAACTTCCACATTTAGAGCTCACGAACTTTAAAATCCTTTTAGTCGCCTTCTAGCACAGGGTTTACCTTAGCCCGAGACTACAGGGCAGGCTGCAAGAAATACCTACCCTACCTAAAAGCAAGAACTAATATTGAACTATTGATAACGTATCTCTACATTACTTCTTTGATAACATATATACATTTTTGACTACCGGATACGAACAATTCGCTCGGATATTTCGCAATCTTCTCTATAATAATCAACATAAAACATCAGATTTAGGTCCTGAGTTAATTTTTAAGTACTATAATTTTTAACACCCGTATGTGAACTATGGTATAATATATAGTTATAACGAAGTTATACGGCGCATCTTCGATGAAGCCATTTCACGCGTACTACAAACAACAAAACAAACTTTCGTACATAAATAATATTGACGAGGTCAAGAAACATAATCTGCGTTGTTCACACAGTCGTAAAACTGCCCTTACCCCATAAGAATCAATCGTCAATGTTCCCGGCGCTCCGGACGGATATGATGTTACAAAATGATTTCGGATTATCTCTTTCCTTGTAACTCTACACTTTAAATGCTGCATCCTACCGGAAGAGTTATTATATACCTTTCTTTTTCGTATTATAAATATCTATCTTCTCGAATTATAGAAATGTTATAAAAGATTGTATGCTCTGTATTAATAATGTTATCTTTCAACATTTTTACTAGTGGTCGATCTCTGTTAGTAGATCATCTAGATAGGTACCACCGCCTCGAGTTGGCGCGTATGGTGCTTCTGTGCGTTAATGAAAGGTAGGGAGTGGCAGGTCAACTCTGAAGCGAGATCCTGTAATCGATAAATGCCGTTGGGACAGCAAAAGTATGCGCTAGCGTTTCTCTAGTTCCGACCAAGGGTCTTGAGAAGGATACGGTGAGGTTTTAGCCGGTAAGAGTCCGGTGTAACTCTTCTGCTGACCCGGTAGCAGAAGAGTATCCGATGTAGGATTTCCCCACGAGGCAAAAAAAAGGTAGGTATCACCGCAGCCAGCCACGTAGTCCTGGGTTAATAAGAATAAGATTAAAATAAGATCTCCCTGTCGTAGAAGGCGACTAAAAGGTTCTAGGTGTTTCGCGGGCCTTGAGCGTGCGGGCCCTTATCGCTGGATAAGCGAACCTGCGCGGGACAGCACATGGCTCAGCGATGATGCTTAGAAGAGAGGTTTGGACCTTCCTCGGAGACGTGTTAATACATTGTAGAGGGGCACCGGTGCATTCTGTGAGGTTCCGGAGTCTCTCCGAATGCACTGATGCAGACCAACGAAGATGTTTTAGTAAGTAAGAATCTCACATAATCCTGACTTCTCCCATAAGCAGTCTTTTGAAGATTTTACCTTTGAAACGAAAAAAAAAGTAGGTACCATCACAGTGCTAATTTCTAACAAACAACAGTGTGCGAAAATTACTGTGTTTCAGTTTGAAGAATGTTGTAACTAGTGAAATTACTGGGGTAACGAGACTGACATCTTTTGTCTCAAGACGATGAGCGCAGTGTGGTGTTGTTTATATTACCTCAACTACCACCATCTTGGTATGGGCAGGCGTATTTCTTAAGCTTGCGACCAACACTTAAAGTAAGAACCACGACCATTCTGTCAAAAGTGATACCGACGAAGAAGAGTAACTCTTACCATAAGGTGAACGTGTCGTTAGGAACTTGTCGCTTCTTTGAATAAAAGAAAATCTGTTAATGTAGTAATAGTGTTTTTAATACTTCATATTTCTGCCCACCCTGTCCACCCTCTCTCTGCCTACTCAATGTTAATAGATGATACAGATTACTAATCTAGTTATGATTTTATATCCTGGACGTAGTAATATAAAGTTTCTTGATACTTTTGCACCCGATTGTGTTTGACATATTAATACGAGAGTTTCGTAAGTCTACCCAGGTTCAACACGAGATTGTTGTCTCACGCCAAGTTTAACAACAGTCACAGTATTCACTTAACTACAAAGTACTGATACACATTATTTAAAAAACAAAGTATTTCAGCGTGTTGGGCTGCGCGTATTGTAGAGGTACTTATACAGGTTACAGCAGGTGGATTTAAAGGTAAGTAATAAACGCTTTGTCCAACTTATCCGATGTCTCCGAAAATTCTGATGCCTACAGCTGGATGAAGTTTTCCTCCGAAGATTTTCACCGAAAAGTTCTAGTATGAGTTCCTATTGAGTGACTTCACGTTTTCTTTATCAGATCTGCGGTCTTTTTTATTGAAGGTAGTTTTCAATTGCCGGAGTTGGTCTACGTACTATCGGAGTCCTTATTTGTTCAGTAATGTGAGTAATGTTTACACATTACTTTGTACCGGTTTGAAAGGTTTTGCAGCTAGTTAAATTACTGCGGTAACTATACTTAATATATGTCAGCAGATGATGATTACAATATGGTGCTAAGTATATCATTGTAACTAGCGCCACGTAGTTATGAGCAGATGTGCAAATTACCATCAGAAGAACAACTCGCTGGTCTTGTCGCTTCGTTGAATAAAAAAAATGTAGCACAAGCACGTTTTCTTTTAAAGAAATTCCCCATTTTTACTATTCTAAGTATAATATGGAGTAAAATTTATGATACGTAAGGTCTTGAGTAAGTACGGAACCTGAAAAAAAAATTATAATACATTGTATATGTAAAAAAAAAAACAAATAATAACAAACATGATTAACTGAACGTGAAAGGTACCGAGCGGTCCGGTGACGGCGACATGTTTCGATTATTGAATGAGCATCGGTGCGTCGATTCGATTACATACGTGTAGTTCATTCCACGTACCCTGTCCACGACGTCCGCGAGGAGGGACAAACAAGAGGACTCGCTGCACTGCACTTTTTGTTCGTACGATAAAATGGAGTCATGAATGGAGGAAGTATGCTGTTTAATTTAATTTATAACATTGTTTTTCTATAACATTTTCTTTATAGCAAACGGCCGTCTCTTTGATTTCATATGACGTTAACTTAGAAAAATTATTACGGGTACATGTTCTAAAATAATCTGGTTCCCTTTCAGCCGAAATACAGCAGTCATGACTTACATATGGGAGGTCCCTAATGCCGGACTACGTCTATGTAGGTACCACCGCTTCTACTATTTCTGCCGCTAAACCGTAGTGTGCAAATATTACTGTGTTTCGGTTTTGAAGAATGATGTAGTTAGTGAAATTACTGGGGTAATGAGATTTAACTTAGATCTCAATTTGTCGATCGCAATGTAGTGCTGTGTGTATCATCCTAACTAGCGCAATGGTTGTTATGGGCGGGCGTGGTACGTTACATCAGATGAACGTCGCGCTCGTCTCGTCGCTTCGGGTTTAAATATATCAAACGTTAATATTATTTGTTAATGTTTAATATTATTTCGTTGTTGTATGACACCGTCCTATGTTGCCATACCACCTGACGCTAGTTGGCTGCGTTCCCGCTATCGCGCCGGGATCGCGGCGACAAATCGCGAGATGGGCCCTTTCCGCGCCGCTGCCCGCCCCCGTCCGTTCCTATCCATGAACATATTAGTATCGTAACCGATCGTTTGCTCTTACAACACCATAATAAAAAAAAACCATCGATGTATTCGCTGCTCTGAAAACTTGAATAACATAAATACCATTGAAAATAAAAAAATATCATAGTAATAATAAATATAAAAATAAAAATCTTTCTTTCAACATGACTCGGAGGAAACGTTCTTGGTGAGTAATATACCAGCCCATAACGACATGGCGTTACTTGCGATGATACACACAGCACATCATTGTGTGTCTCATTACCACAGTAATTTCGCTAGCCACAACCCCCTTCAAACCAGAACACAGTAATGGCAGTTCGCTACAATTTGGCGGCAGTAAGAGGAGTTGCGGCGATACCTACTTAAACGCTCACACCGTACAGACCTACCACCAGTAGCTTCTGCTCTAGCTTTCACTATCTAGCCGAAGGCGGTTTTATGCTTAAGTATACGAGAGAATTATATTAAAATAACGATTTTAATTTAATCTTATAAAAAATAGAAAGAGATTTCAATTCTCTTAAAAATGCATAGAGCGGTTGTTGTATTATATATTACGCTTCTATGCTCTGTTGTCTATGCGAAGCATTATATTAACAGGAATTCTCCTCACTCAAGTTTGTAGAGGAGTAACGGAAATACAACAGAAAACGGTTGGGTGACACCATCGGCTTTGGATGTCATCGATAATATATAGTTAAATACATAACATTAGAAAAGTTAGATAGATAGAGATCTCATTCTACGTAGATTATGTATAATAATTGAAGAGGTATTCCTTGACGACAATGATGTCAACACATTTGTTAACTCAGTACTCTCGTGACTGTGGCTTCTGCAAAATACTCGAAACGCCATTAAACTGTAATTTTTGTTTGTGTTAAAAAATATGCTTTGATGCTGTAAATAAAATTTAAGAATCCGTTAAATTTATTTCGCAGTTAGTCGATTGCAGTACAAGGAGACTTTCTTATTATTAACAACGTTGTCATAAATTTTGTCGTATAACTTTTAAACGGCATTCCGTAAACGCGTCATTGTGCAAAAATTTAATAATGAGCCGTAAAGAAATCTCATCCGTCCATAAATCCCGCCGCAATCAATTACTGTGCCGTTGACAACAGTAAAGCATGGTGGGATTTACATTACACAAACGCTCCACGTGACAGCGAATCCTAAACTAACGATATAAAAGAGGTAACATTTCCTCGCACTTTAATACAACGAATGTGCTTTAAACACGACCAGAAACGTCCGACCCGCAATAAAATGAATTCTGTTCTTACGACGCGAGCAATACCGCGGCGGGGATGGGTCACCGTATCGCGGTGATGTGTACATGAGTGGTTTTGAACGTGTTATCGCGGCATTACATTAGTGGCGAGTTGACACGACCAGTCTTCTGTAAGGGCACGGCTTGTATTAGTGGCTTCTAATTTATTAGGAACGATAGGACGACGGACGCCGGCCACCCTGGCCCTCGGGCCCATTCACACCGCTCGGGAGGTATCGGCTAAAGTTATCCTAAAATTTTTTCTTCACACTCGCATTCTGCACCTAACAAATGTTTATCATTTCTTTACCTAGCAGTTGACAATATAAAATTGGATTCGTGATAAGATTTTTATACTACTCCTCACTGTGTTAAGACATAAATTGTTAAATTTGTTTTAAAGAAATCAGTTTACAATTTCAATTAATACGCCGTCTAAGCGAGAATCTTTCTTTCCCCACATTCCCCTACATTTTTATTAACACCCCAGACCTGATAAACAGGATACGGGAAATATATTTATTTGTCCAATCATCAAATATAAGGGGCGTTCTCGGGTTACACCAAATGATTCGGGGACGGAGTGATTTGTTGCGATAATCTACACTAATAAATAACCCACTCCATTCAACGATTGAGCTGCCTTCTTTCAGATATATTCTTAACTGTTCGTTTTGTCGAAAGGGCAACACTCAACTAATTTTCACCAACGATTTACTTAAATTACAACTTGGGGAAATGATGATTTACGCTGATACATTTCTTAGCTATTTTACTTATTGTTTGGACTTTTTTGTTATAACGATTATAGTACCCAATAAAACTATTTGTTTTGAATTTTATTTAGTTTTATGTCACTATATCAAGTTACAAATTGTGAATCGAAACAAGATTTTATGAATATGATGCTGTGAACTTGTTTACCGGTATCGGATAAAATTTTTGACTACCGGATACGAACAATTCGCTCGGTTATTTCGCGAACTTCTCTATAATAATCAACATAAAACATCAAATTTAGGTCCCGAGTTAATTTTTAAGACCGTATAAACATTTGAGTGTTACGTATCTAATGCACGCCGGAGACACTTTTGATGTTATTGAAGTTATTGTACAGTTTTATTTTAGCGTCCCTCAGTTTAGCCTTAAGTTATGCCGGAGTGTAACCTCGATAAACAAATATATTACAGGCCCCTCGACACGTTATGGCAGTGGGTTAATATAAAAACGTTATAAACATAAAACAAAGACGGTGCTCGGAACACCCACATTGGGCTACTTTTATTATGCTTTCTAGTTTGTCGTTAAACACAGCGATGGGCTGTTCTATCACGGAAGCCGTTTGATTGCTAAAACTCTCCTACATGAACATATATAATTCATCCGCTGTATTTCTCATATTTTGGTGAAAACGCAGTTTTCATCATCAATTAAATATATATTTATTAATATAAAAAAATACTAAAGAAAACAATCACAAAAGTGGTAAAAGTTTAACTGAAAAATACTATTATTTGTCATTCTTTTAACTCTTGATTAAACTATGTTACAACAGTTTTCATTTTGAAACTTAAAGTTTTATAAAACAAATATATATTAACATAATATATTTATTAAGTGTAGTGAATATATACTATGTTGGTACATAAACCGATAGCCTCTAGAACGAAAGAGAAAGCAGTAGGTAATCATTATACGAAATGTATACATTCCAACGAAAGTGTGATGGTCTCTGTTGTGGTTTTACCGTAATAATGACGAAAGTTTTTGGTGATACATTATGGTGCTGATAAAATTTGTTTTTAGTTCAACAGAAACATAAGTTTATTAAATAGTTTATTCGATATAAACGAATATTAAACATTTATATTAATTTTAATAATCTTATGTTGATTCGGATCTAAGGTGTGCATGAGAAGATTTTATGTTCGTTATTATCAATATAACCTTTTGTAATGATTAAAAGTTAAGGCATATGTTAACTAGAAAAGCCGTGGCAGCTCAGTTGTAAAGCAGACGTATACACTGTACGTCTCTGAGAGCTGCGGGTTTGATCCCAACTGCGCTTGACTTTCCAGTGAAAGAAAACATCGTAAGGAAATGGTCATAATATAACAACGACAGCTTTCTTCGGCATGTCTCTTTTTCCTGAGAGAAGGCCGTGAGTCCCAGTAATGGGACAATTCAAAGGGCGTCTATCTGCTGAGGATGATGATATGATAAAAATTTCAGTAAGGAAAATAATTGTTGGATACCGCCATTAATGTTTTGTGTTCGCTAGCAACGTTTATATTGTATAGGCGTATATAAAAGGAGGTATGTAAAAATTGCAAGGATTGTGTTTCGAAGGTTTAGACTGTTCGGAATCTTTACAATTTATGTTAACACGAGCGAAGTGCTCGAGTTGGCCGTAAGTTATCGGTTTTAACGGGTGTCAATTGAATTTTATAGGCTTTTTACACGGCCCGCGGCTTTACGAGCGGATCGGCGAAATTGAGGTCGGTAGGGACGGCCGCCGCTGCGTTTGTGTTGCTCGCTTAACGATAATGCAATTTTTTACGTACCCCAACATAAGCGGGTTACATTGTGTCCCATGAAACTTGAAGAGCTGCGATAATGTTACCGGTGGTAGGGCTACGTTGGAGTCCGTCTAGGTCCTAACGCAGCGCGTATTTCCAACGTTAAACTGCAATGTGCTGCAAACATTACTTTGTTCCAGTTTAAAGGTGCTGTAACTAGTGAAATTACTGGAGTAACGAGACTTAACAACAGCCACATCCGAAGGCGACGAGCACAATCTGGTGCAATTAAACCATCCCAATTAACGCGATATTGAAATGAACAAGTGTATCACATACGTATTGAGATTTTTCTATACGTAAATAGATACAGTTTCCTTATATTATTTCACCGAGTAAATTAGTATATTGAATTAAGGCCTAAAATAAATAAAAATTTGATTATGGTAGTAATTCCTTTGCTGTTATAGTATACAAACATACATATAGACAGACACGTCCATTTTTGTTAGTTTCAGGAAAATTAAAGATTAGCTTATATTTTAATTAAATTATATTAAATAATAACTACTATATTAAAATTTATAAGTAGTAATTTATTAGTTAGCCATATACATTATTCATGATTATTTACTCTGGCAACATTTCTGTATTCAACATATAATTTAATAAAATACTTTTGTTTTAATTGTTTTGTTTGATTAATTGTTCTTCAATAAAGTTTTAAGTAGAACTGTGAACGTGTTTATAAATTTTATTATATTCTTGTACAAGATCATTGAAGATATCTCATAAACTTATTCCGCATACTTAACTAAATTTGCCTTCAATTTATTTCGGCCATTTTGTCATCAGAACGACATTGAACGTCTAAATAAAATGGCCGATGTGATTTACGTTGCAGTGTCTATGAGAGTTACGCCATAAAAATTTTATCTCTACTATAATTTATAAAATAAAGTATTTTTTTTTTTAGCTTCTAAGTTGCTTTGTGTGTTTTCCAAGTAAGGTTATAATCATCGTTTATTAAGTTACCAAGTTAGTTTTATATTGATTACATTGATTCCGTTGATTGGTTATTAATCGAATTACAAGGTAATTTAGTGAATAGGAGTATTTTGTATAAGATGTAACAAGAACAACAAGTACAGGATGTTTGACCAGTAAAAGCTTAAACGGAAATAAGACTTTATTCCTTCTTGGATGATGGAGTTTTGTCAGTATGGATATGGAGCATATTTCGCTTACCCTCAAGTTGAGCCTCCCTAAAAATCGTACCGTTTTTACTTCATCGGCGACTGGAGATTTTTTTTTACACCTGACTCATGTATTCAAATGGCAATATCATATCATTTAGAATAATATACAAATAAGGACAAGATGATCACTAAGATACTAATTTCTTTTCCCAAGTACTATGTCAATTTTTTTTTCAAGGACACTGTAGTATAATTATAGTTTGATTGAGACATGACCTAAAGTGTTTTAGGGTAAAAAGCCAACGTGGTTTCGTAAAACAAATCCTAAATAACATTAAATAGTTATGATTATACCTTATAAAATATGGCTAAAATAACTTCACTGGTGGTAGGTCTCTTTTGCCGGAGACCGTCTAGGTAGATACCACCACAGCTCTTATTTCTACCGCCTGAAGGCACTGTGTAAACATGACCGTGTTCCAGATAGAAGAGGGGGTATAATTATATTGGGGTAATGAGACAACATCTTAGGTCTTACGGCGATGAGCATAATGTGCTGCTGTTTATATCCTAACTAGTGCTATGTTATTTAGAGCGAATTTCTTACCACCAGGTGATCGCACTGATAGCCTCGTCGCTTCCATAAAAAATATCGTGCTTGTTTCAACGGAAAATATTATAAAAGATTATTTTAAGCAATTTAAATATGTTTTAGATTTCACTCTGATTAGGCTTTCTAATGACTATTATTAAATTGATGTAAAACATTTCTTGTGAACATAGACATCATATTTGATAAATCGGAGGAAAGGGACAACTTCGTCATCGTCATCAGCCGATGGACGTCCACAGCTGGCCATAGACGTCCCTCAAAAATTCCCACACAGGTAGGGATTAATATGAGGGGAATTGGGACATTTTCCACCATGCTTGCCCAATTCGTGTTGGTGGGAGCCAGAGCCTTGTTTATTGATTAGCAGGATGCACCACGAGCAGGTGAGGTTGGCTCGGATCCCGTGAGTTATTGTACGGGAGCCTTTACACCCCCTCCATTCTTACAAGGGATAACTTAAAGTTAAATAACCACGAAAATCAAATGTTCAAACTTATAGTCAAGATTTTGGTAGAAATATTTATACTACATAATCAAGTCCACAAACATGCAAAAGAAGTATCAAAATTAAATATTTATATTTACATTTACCCTCTACACCAAAATGTTTCGACAAATCTCTAATAGGTATTGTAAATAAAATATTCACCCGGTTAAGAAGCTCGATTCGCCCTCTCACTGTGAGAGAGTTATCGACCACAATAACTGGAGCTCGTTCTTCAAATTTTTTAGGACACCGACCCGGCTCAACTGTGGATAGCCATTTGACAACTATATCAGGATATTCGGTCTATTCCACCACAAATTCTTGGGTTCCGGACAGGTAGGAGATCTGTGGAAAAAAAAAATAAGTAATAATCCGACCGCAAGCTGATGATAATCTGATCGTAACGCCATCTTGTCCTGTGTGGCTTGGGTGGTAAAAAACGTGTGACATGATTATCGGTACGTATGGGTCAAAAAAAAATAAGGGCAGGTTTACACAACAGTAAAACTATTTTTGCGAGGAATATAGCAGTGAGAAATTATTAGAAAGGCTTTAGCGTTTCATTTAAGGTTACAATTATAATATCATTTGTTTATGAATTTAACAAATTTTACTGGTGGGCTCTATTGTCAGAGACCTTCAAGATACCACTGCAGCCCCTTAAGCTGCCGCCAAACATCAAAGGGTTCCGGTTTAAATGCCGTTGTAAATAATGAAATTACTGTGGTAACAAGGCTTAACATTTTATGTCTCCAACGGACACGCACAATATGGTGCGGTGTATATCATCCTAAATAGTAGTGTATATGTAGTATAGTGCTACGTTATGATCGTATCACTTACCATTAAGTGAACATCTCGCTACCAACCGGTATCCACGACGTACTTATTTTGACATCTTGAAGAAGAACCTTGACATCTTCAGCCTGGACGATGTATCTAGAAACTTCGAGTGTAGGAGTAGCATTGAAAGTAGTTTAATCAAACAAGGAGTCAAGTTATGGTGACATATAACTCGTTTTAATGTAGTTATAATTTAATTAATTTAAAATTTCTAAAAAAAAAATTATCTATCAGTGGTATTTACATTTAACGATAAAAAATATCCATGTACTTAATGAATCCTTTATTATATAATTATCATATATATATATATATTTTAAACAAAAATATTTAAACCACTTGAAGAAAGCAATGGTATTTTCAGTTGGGTGTAAACCATAGCTGAGCCAATTATAAGGGCAAAAACACTCGATAAGGGATGAAAGTAATACATCCGATAATATCGGGGTCGCTTGTTAGTCGCAATAAAATCGTTTTTGTTGGTGAAACTGGAGCGAATTTTTTTTTTTGGCTCCTGCCTCGGCGGCGGCAATTTGTCCTAAGTGTATAGTATGGACATATTTTGATTTAACTTGACGTTATACCGCCATCGTTATATAGACCCTTAGAAGGTACACCCTTTAATTTTTTTTATATATTTAATTAATTATTTACCGATATCGGCACATTATAATAATAATTTTCTCTTTGATTTTTTTTTAAATTGTTATTGACCTTCATCTCATGCTAAATGTTACGTGTGGTTATAATAATGTAGATCTTGTTAGGATGGAAAACATTACATCATATGCTCATCGCCTTGAGATAAATGTTAAGTTTCGTTAGATCAGTAATTTTATTAGCTACTTTTTATACCAGAACATAGTAATGTTTGCACACTGCAGTATGGCAGCAGAAGTGGGAGCTGCGATGATATCTACCCAGACGGTCTCCGGCAAAAGAGAACTTCCACTAGTAAATTTTTACTTAATTATATATACATAGATAAAGTTATGTTTTCTAGTGTGAGAAAAGGCCACCAGGGCGTAGGGTCCATACCCTTACGTAAATCACTGAAGAGTTTCGAGTAAGATAATAACGTCATTGATTTGCGCACGTTGTCATTAGTGGAGATAGTATTGCATTTCGCACAGATACACAAATACACATTGTTTGGGCTTTACTCGAAATGATTTGGATAGTAGATTACTCCGCAACTCTTCAGTCACGATAAGCATGCTTGTGGGCGGACAGACAAACGACAGGCATTCGCAGTGAATCACGGCACAAGTGATCTTAGACTGGTTGTTACCGACGCCCGAAGAAGACTTTAATATGTGATCATTATAATTTAATATCAAAAATCATTATCATTTTTTTCCAGCAGTTCAATGTTTAAATAAATAACATTAAATGAAATGTTCAATAGAGAGATGAGGATTCAATTTTAATGTGAACTTGTATCTGAACAGTGATACTTCAGAGTTTCAAGACTGAAGAAACGAATTTTTTAATTTTTATGAAGGCAAGAGAATTTGCGGATGATTTTTGGAGTGCAAAGATGTGTTTAGTGATGCTACTTAGTTATAGTTTAAGTGTATGTAATTTTAGATCATAATTTTTTAATTTATAATTAGTAAAAAGATAGATATCAGAAATCGTTGACACGGTGTCTGAGAGTAGTTTAAAGGTAGCACTAAGCTTTTGAACATAATTTTGCATTTCTCCGCGCCCTGTGGAACTGTATATTTGGTTAAGATACCATTCCAGTGTTTAACATCATATAGCTTATTATTTAGTGATCTGTAGTCCACAATCTGGTAAAGTAATATTTAAAAAAAATGTGATATAAACCCCATGGGGAAATTAGCTGTTTCTCGCTCTGAGATCCTTTGAAAAAACAAAGAAAATATATAAGTACTACCTAGGTAGGTACCTTGCGATGCATTCATCGGTCACTTGGTGGTTACTAACTATAATAACATAAACGGAATAGTAACGTGTGTAAAGACTAAGCCTTAATGTCGACATTAGGTCACATAAAAGGCAAAATAACTGACGCAGACTCCATGGTCGATATTAGGATTCAACCACACAGAGTTTGAAAGACGATCTCTATTTTATATCTCTATTTATAAAAAGCCACATTATATTTTGAAATTACTGGGGTAATGGGATTTGGCATCTTATATCTTAAGATGACGAGCATAATGTGGCGCAGTGTATACCATCCTAACTAGCGCTGTTTCTATAGGTAGGGGTACAGTACCATCAGGTGAGAACCACGCTCGTCTCGTTGCTTCGTCAATTATAAATAATAAAGTGCCGTACTTTATTCGAATATAAAAAAAATCTTATGGTTTTGTATGTAGATACTATGTAATTACTTTAACATTTTATTTTGTTTATATATATCAGCTGGTGCTGGTGATCTCGTGATTTAACAGTGTTGGTAGCTTTACTGATGCAATGAACTGATATTGTATGACCAAGTGCGCTCATGCTTTGTGCGGGATCATGTTCTGTTTTGCATGTACAATCGGCAGTACAAGTTATACTTAAGTTATATAAACCAGAAATATTAGCTATATTAGAAAACGTACA
Organism: Ornithoptera alexandrae; assembly: GCA_029030555.1. Taxonomy (NCBI): domain Eukaryota; kingdom Metazoa; phylum Arthropoda; class Insecta; order Lepidoptera; family Papilionidae; genus Ornithoptera; species Ornithoptera alexandrae. The sequence continues at coordinate 642,910 of JARDVY010000064.1, read as the reverse complement.
TTAGTCAAGATTTTGTTATATACTTATGCACAAAATTAGTCAACAAAGTTATGAATACTTAACCAACATAGTTTTTGCTTTATATATTTTATTACTCATACAAAACCGCTATATATTGTATCAGCTGTTTTATGCGTGTACACCCTCCCAACTCCTTTTAGGGAAGGATACTTGATAAAAGGAATATTTTTACCTGATTTAAAGTCTCCAGGCTTTATGGTTCCAGAGATATCGTGACGACTCTCTACATAGGCGGAAATCTTTTATATATAAATAGATTATTCCAACCCTGGATAATTTATGGAATCTATCATTAGGACAGCTGCCTATACGAGCTGGTAAACTTTTGTATAAATATTCCTATAATATATCCACGTCACAATCTTTATTATTGAAAACAAAGATCTCTTATTTCTATACTCTCTCTCTTATTTCTAAAATCTTTTCAACCTTTCGTAATACTGAACCCTGATCATGGCTGCAATGTGCTCTATGTAACTTAAGCGGTGAGAAAAACCTCTTTGTACATAAGTATTATCTCTACAGTGTTTCTGTAATTCTTTTATAATATTTATTTAGTAATACTAATAGATCTGTTCTCGGAGAATCTTTAGACGCTTGTTTCTGCCATGAAGCAGTGGTTGATGTAATAAAGGATGCTGTAGTTAGTAAAATTAATTAGTAATGAGTCTACACATCTCATTTGTTTTAATTGCGAGTGTAATGTGGTTATGAGTAAAAATTCTAAGTGACTCTTCTCGTCGCGACGGTTCAATGTATAACTAGAAAGAAATCGGAGCATTGTTCAGGTTAAATTAAGCTGCTATTAAGTATCTAAAGGTAATGAACTATCAATTAATTAAATAGTGTATCGTTTAATAGTTCAATATCTATTATTAAACTATCTATAACATCTTTGTTGACTGTACACTTTGACGTCTTTATACCGAACGTATGAATGCAATAATATGCGCATATTTTAGCTGAGTTTTATGTAATTTGATTCCTTGAGCTTTTATTTATAACATCGTGCTATTCTCATGCTGAAGAAGCACTCCCATTGAGAGCGGCGCGAAAAATTATCCTCAACAGTAACTTATGGGAATTGCTTCCACAAAGATATTACTTTCCGTTTTAACTTTACCGTGCCCGTTAGCGTCACTGATATAAGATTATCTCTGAGATAATTAAGTGATTCTATCTCGAGTTGTGGACGTTTCATATTTTAACAGGTTGTTTTAATATCTCAATGTTCTTTAAGTAAAGTAGGGTGGCATTTAATAGTCGCTTGTTTTACGATAATTTGTATATCATTTTTATAAGCTATGTTAAGTTTAACTCGTTCAATCAAGATTTTTAATCATATCAACTGTAATCAAAAATAAGATAAAAATATCTTAAGTGATAACTTATCTGACTTTGTTTATTTTAATATATAGTTTCAAAATGATGTTGTCTTAATCTTTTAGGTAAATATTTTGGAATCATAATGTACGAAAAAATATAGAAGATACATTTCATAATCATTTAGCCTATTGTTATCTACTGCTGAATATAAAACTTTAGTAAAATTAAAAATCTTATGTTTTTTTATGAAAACTTTAATTTTATTATTTCAATACGTAACTTAACAACCTAACTTCATTTTCTTCTTAATCATTCTCAAGTTGACAAGAACTGAACAAAACTCCGCGAAAATTAACAGGAAACAAACAATTTTAAAATCACACCTCTCTAGCGCCACTAAATTACCGAAGAACCGGCCTAAATCAACAATATCAACCGGAAGACAATAGATCGGACCTGATAATATTACCTAATCGATAATTGTATCTACGACAGTTCAACTCACACGTAAACTCGTAAAAAGATGAGAAAGCAGACGAAGATAAAACTGTGGCCGACGCTATTCAATTTGGAAGACAAAGCGCAGATTGATCTGGCAGTTTAGATCTTACTGCTATGCAATAAGAACTGTGTATATCTAACGGATAGGTAAATATAATTATGTTGTATTGTAAAGTCGCGAAGAGCGAGGCAATAAAAAAGGTGAAATGTCTCAGTAGAAGCGACGGAGAACTCGGTCGATAAGAAAGACCACCGAAGTAGACACTGGACCTATTTTTAGGGTTGTTTTCCGGTCTTAACAAATTACTGCGATACTTCGTTTGCGGTCAGGTGATGGATATGATATTAACCGACGACTGGAACGTTCTCAATTTGATGCGAATTTTTTTTATGCCTTTTTTTATACGACAAAGTATATAAATTTAGCTTCCTAACACTTTGAGTAGAAGAAGCAGTAAGATATTTTTTGAACCTGTTAATATACTAATTACATCTCTCTTATCAGAGACCATTTAGGTACCACTGTACCTTCTAAATCTGCCATCAAACAGTAATGTATAAAGACCAAAGTGTTCTGGTGGTAGTATTATTAGTAGTATTCTGTTGCCAGGGAGCGTCCAAGTACCAAACAGCAGTCATTATTGTGTTTCTTTTTGAAGGGCGTTGTTACTAGTGAAATTACAGGGGTAACAAGATTTAACATGCCTCAAAGTGACGAGCGCAATGTGATGCTGTGTATATTATCCTAAGTCAAGCCACGTTATCATGGGTATGCGTATAACTTACCATCAGGTGAATGTCTCTTTCGCCTCGTTATTATAATATGACGATGAGTCCATGGATGGTGTGTTCGTTCACAATATTCTGGCATTCACTTTTACAGCTGGATCACGGTAATGGAATTATGGCAATATTTGTGATGATAATTAGCCAGGTGGACCCAAAAAAACCATCGCCCAAACTAAGTAAAATATAGCACCGGTACTGGACCAGCGAAATGGCGAGTTAGCCACTGCGCCACGAAACCACTTATGGTGTTTTATATTCATCACATGTATTAGAGATCTACAGACGTCATTTTCGTTTGTTCGAGATATAGCCGACGATACAGCATCGCGTTTTGATTACATCTGACCGGCAGGAAGAATCGTTTTCATTACAAATTTATTTCTTTTGTAAATTGAGCGATAACTTGTGGTCAGCGATGGGGACCTCCGGGCGCAGGGCCATAATAATGACGTTCACGAAATATATACGATTACAGAGCGATAACGCGGTGAGCCCCATCGGCTATTACTTTATTTTGTGTCAACGGCCTACGGAGGTGTTATGTCCACGCCATTCCAAGTGTAAAGCCGTTGGGTGGCTGCAGCGGAACACAGCATCAATTTTGTATAATTTATTTTCAATCTGAACTCGCCACACCGATTCTGTGCGACTGTACAAAACTTAGTAAATGCCTTGGCGCAGGGGTAAACCGTTTGCCTCGTAAGACAACTCTGATTCGTTTCTGGGTCCTCACGTTTTGGAATTTTGGATGGTGAAACGCGATTGTGTTTCTTTTAAATGTAACTGCTTGTATCACATAACACCAGATCTAGAGAACATCAGACAAGTTAGTTTGATATTGTTGAATAAATTTCAATGAAACTTAGATTTCATATTTTAGAAAAGGATGTAAGAAAACTTTAAAGATACCTACGCATTTGTACAGAGTAAAATAATAACCGTATGAGAGCAATTACACAAGGCTGGAACAAATCAAGGTAAATTTGTCTTAAAGAAATAATATCGTGATTTGGAGTAATTAGCTTTAAATAATGACCTGTATCATTGATTGATCATTCATCATTGATCATTCTATATAAGGATGGTTGCCGTATCCTCCTCGCTTAGCACGCGAATTGGCTAGCACATTATTTTGGTAAGACATAATCAAAGCTACCTTTTATCTGAAGTGATTCCATCTTATTTACGATATGGCAGTGAAAGGAGAGGATCGGACTTAAATACCATTGGTTGAAAAGTATTGGTAAAGACTGGCACAATTTTCACAATCAGATCGCCGAACTACAGTTTAAAGAAGGCATCTTATGATGATTGTCGAGTTGTGGAGGATACATTGTTCCAAATCTTCTGTTCTGGGAATTTAATTTAATTATTAAATTAATTAATGGTTTATTATGAAATGAAATAAAACATTATATATGTGATAGTTTAAATAGACTTCGTGTTATGTAAATATGTACAACAGAAGCGTGCTACACCATTAGACATTTGGATCTTCTATTCTGTACAAACAGATGGTACACCAGTGATGGTACCCGCCCGATATAATCTTATTACTAATACGTCACGCAGTTACCTATACAAAAGGAAGATTTTCCCAATCCTTTATTTACCGTAGAACCGCAAACAAACTGACATATTATTATGATTTCATTATCCCACGGGATAAAAAAGGGACGGATCAACCAAACGGTCAGTCTTTCATCGTCTCGGAGAGATTACAGGACCATCCGACCGAACGAAAGTTAATCGGATTTTCTATGTAAACTTGTTGTAGGAGGAAAAAAAAGTAAACCCATCCAGTTGCAGGCGAAAAGTTGTTTCGTGAGATTTTAATTTAAAAAACAAATAAAATAAGACAAAGCCCATTGACCAGTTGTTTAATCTTGACGGATTTATGGCTCCGGGACTCGCTTTTTCAGGTTTCCATTGTTTTAATATTACATCCTTATCCAACTGTAATAAGAGCCAAGGTTCCGCAGCGAGTGTCTATTCATCAACGTGTGCCAGATTTGATTTGAATGATTTATTATTTAAAAGGCTAAAGCAAGGCTGCTACCGTCCTCATTGTTGAACTTTTCCCAAGTTGAGATAACGTCTGTTACAAAGCGGACGTTTGTGTTTTAATCTTTTGGTCTTTAGATGTGTTCTGATGCGGCCAGGAGTTTTAATACAAACGGTATTAAAACTTTTTAGTTTATTAATAAAAAATTGGCGTTTTCAATATTTTTGAGAATCAAGAACAATGCAGTTGATTTTATATGTGACGGGTTTTTTTTTAGTAAAACATGTTTTTTTTTCCTGAAAATGTATCATTTATCAGCCGGATAACGCCAATGCTGGGCACAGATCTTCCTTAAGGATTCTCATTGAGTTACAAGATAAATGATATGCTGCTTCGTCGCGGAGATCAAAATTTTAAAATAAATTTTTGTACTAATCTGTTTTTGTATCTTATCAGTGATGCTTATAAATTAAAAATTTAAAGGCGCAGGATTCAATAAATGAAGTTTTGTATGGTCAAATGAAAATGGCGAACAAGGAGATGTATATTTTTTTAAACAAAACAACCTAACAAATCCATTAAGACGACGTTTAATAACAAAACCTTCACGTTGGTAATACAATCTTAGATTATCGATATAATATAGCCGGGCGATAAGGCAGAGCCTTGAAAGGCGCCGTGCAGGTATGCGCAGGCGCCGACGAGCGCCCTCATGCAGAAAACTACTCCGCTGATGAAACGAACACTTAATACGCGATGACGGTCACTACAGAGTCTAATTAAGACTCGCTTGCCCATCACCACGGACCACATTACCTTGACCTATGAAGTATGGAAATTTCAAAGTACTAAAGGGTCTGGGATGCTGGTCGTGTAATATCGGTCGAAGCGCCCTTATCTTATCGACGGGCACTGATTTTCGAGATTCGTTCGCTCGGTGTGCGGTTTCGTCTTGTAAAGATTTCTTCACTTATTTTTTTGTGACTGTTGTCTATTATTATTATTAAAGAGAAAGCGGATCGTGTATCACCTTAACGAGCACTAACAGTTAAGTTTTAACATGGAATATTTTTTGTTTTAGGTAGTCCACCGCCCGAGTAAAATTCAATATGAACAACATCTGCTTCTCACATTTTTAAAGCAAACGTTTCTTATAAATTAGAAAACCATAAAAAAAAATTTCTTTGAGTGATCTTAAAAAATATCAAGCGGCGTATTTGGTGCTAAAAGATCATTATATACGAATGACTGAGACCCTGGAATAATAGTTGTACATGGACAGAATTGGGCATGTTTTTAAGAAACTTTACAAGATTTAATTTTTAATTGCCTAAAGTATGACCTGCATGAACTAAGGCCGGAAGTTATTACAAGAGAAGGTTTATTTTGAAAACTGGTTTTCCTCACCTCATAAAAACCGATTACTTCAGTAATTAGGTGTGAAAATGCTTTGACAGGTTTACGTTCACAGTGCGATGGTGAGTGTGAATGTGGAGGTGCTGTAAAAGCTCAACGAATAAGTAATAAAACTGTTCACATAATTTAAACTACAGCGGTATGGCTCTGTATTTTTTTTACAGTGTTTATACGGCTCAAAAGAGAATAGATTTAATCTTTTCTAAGGCTCAAAGGAGTATCTAATTATAAATAAAAATTTTAACCTAAAAACTTGACTTGTAAAGGTGACCATTGCCATTTATATTTAAGCTAAGGTGTTTGTTCGTCTTAAAAATAACGAATTATTCCAAAAGTTGCGACCAATATAAAAAACATAGATTAAAGAAAAAAATGATTTCAGTCAACAATTTCCAATTTCACTTGATTTTAGGTGACAATGAGCGTGTTCGTCTTCGGCTTATATTAACACATAGCGGCAGATTAATAATGGTGGTAAATATAAAGGTAGACCAGTCGTGGTCAAAGTCACCTTACCACCATCTAAACTTGACATGTGACCCCGGAATGGAATCAGGAAACATATAGTTCCAAAGGAAACGATTAGTAGCTGTGCCATGAAATGTTTGCCTTAAACTTATTAGATGATTATGAATGCTTTTGTAATCATCATCATCATCATCATCAGCCGATAGACGACCACTGTTGGATATAGGCCTCCTCCAAAGATTTCCACGTCGATCGTTCGCGCGTTGCGCGCATCCAGTAGATTCCCACGATTCTCACCAGATTGTCGGTCCACCTTGTGGGACGCTCCCAATGCTACCTCTACTGGTAAGCGGGCGCCACTCGAGGACCTTACTGCCTCATCGGCCGTCGGTCCTTCGAGCAATGTGCCATGCCTACTGCCATTTAAGTCTAGCAATCTTTTGAGCTATGTTGGTGACCTTAGTTCTTCGGCGGATTTCCACATTTCTGATTCGATCACGCAGATAAACTCCGAGCATCGCTCTTTCCATTGCCCTTTGGATGACTTTCATCCTTTTATAAGGTCGATAGTAAGGAGTCACGTGTCGGTTCCGTATGTCAACACTGGCAACACAAACGAGTTGAAGACTTGTCTTCAGTCACTGCGGTATCTGAGACGAAAAGATGCTTCCCGCACGCTGCCCTTCCAAGATAGATTCGTCGATTGACCTCTTTCTGGAGGTTGGATTTATCTAGCTAGACTATTTGTCCCAGGTAAACGTATTCGTCTACAACTTCCAGTGTAGAGCCCTCGACCATTATTGGCGTGGGTACAATATGGGCATTAGACATAATCTTTGTCTTCTCCATATTTACTTTAAGACCCACGCGACGGGACGCTCTACAGAGTTCATTGAGCATTTTGCCTAGATCTTCCATGGTTTCAGCCATGACAACGATGTCATCAGCGAATCGAAGATTTACTTGCCGTTTATGTCGATGCCATATCCTTTCCAGTCCAAAAGCTTGAAGACGTCTTCCAGCTCTGCTGTGACCAGCATTAGCGATAGAATATCGCCCTGTCTGACACCTCGCTGCAACTGGATAGGTTTCGAGCGATGGTCTTGGAGGCAGGCTGACATAGTGGCTTTTTCATACAGTGACCGCAAAACTTTTGTAATGGTATCTACTATTAAAGTATTTAAACTTGATAAGTTACAATTTCATTGATAAATGATTGCTGTTATGATTTTAATGGTGTGCGCACGCGCAGGGGGTTGTAGCGAGCAGGGAATATTGTGGCATGGGCGCGACAGTCGAACTAATGTCAAGGCGACTGCAATCAGAGTGCGTGGGCGCATCGAAAACCATAACATGGATGCCCCTTCTACAACTGAACTTAATTGACTTAATTTCCTCTAAGCCATAGATGAGGCGACGTGCTCATTGATTCTCCATCGCATTCAATCAAGAGCGATAGGATACATTGCATCACAGATGAATTAGAAATGCAGAAAGTTCCCAATCAATTTTATTCTAAAACTTCTAAATATTTTCATTATCTTCTTGGTTTATACAAGAGAGCACCAGCGTTGCTTATCTCGCATTGCCTCCTGCTAGTCCACTACCAGAAACTCGCACAGGTCGTGCTCTACGGCACGCTTCCAACGATATCTGGACCGGCTGACAAGTCTATAGCTGAGTGGTCTTATCCAGTGACCGATATAGCGGAGTCTGTGGACTAGCTTCTCCCATGATGTTCGCTTCGAAACGCTGATAGGCGAAACGAACACCATTATACCAATGTGTCTAGGTCTTCGTACTGATTTCTAATACATTGGACAAGACACCGAGGGGATTTTAGAGTGTAGAAATACCACATAGCCTTGTCTTCTCTCCAGAAGTAGAATCTTTTAAAGAAGATAAAAAAGGCGAGGAGGAAATCTTTAAAGGGTATCTTTTAAAGATTCTCCCGGGATTTGTACTGGTGGTAGGTCTTTGTTCCCGGAGATCGTCTAGGTAAGTGCCATCACAACGCCTATTTCTGCCGCCAAATAGTAGTGTGCAAACATTACTGTGTTCCGCTTTGAAGTGCGCTGTAGCTAGGGTTTCTGCTTGGGTAATAAAACTTAACATTTTATATCTCAAAGCGATGAGCACAATCTAGTGATGTATGTACCATCTTATCCAGCGCCATATCTTTATGGGCTGGTGGATCATTTACTATGAGGTGAACGTCCTGCTTCTCTCATCGTTAAAGTTAGTGGTAGTAAAGATTTTTCTAAGACATTTCAACATACTGACTTGAAATTGTTGTGTGTAGTGTTGTATCTGATCGCCAAACGTCATAAGTTAGTTCCATCGAATGTTGATGGTGAACGGTCTTATCCACTTCGTCTGTCGTCCACCAGGGACGCGTCCCGGTAATTGAACGGCGATGTAAAAGGTATCTACGGCGCTGAAAATAAAAAAGTTGCCATAATCGCAGGTCGCGCGGCCCCGCCCAGCCGTTGTGTACACTCGCCGCGCGCCGCTATTGTGCGGACGAATAAATGGGCACCCATTCAATGAATTGAAATTCAAAGTGCGCGATGTATATATTACCACTCTTCCACGAATTCGATATTCGCATTAGAGTATCAACATTGTTTAAATGCGAAACTGATCTCATCCCATGATTATTGTACAGTCGTCGTGTAAGAAAATATTTCATACGTCGCTATATTGCGTACAGCGATGATGATTGTCAAGTTAAGAACAATTTAAGTTAACATATAATTATCTTATTATACCTTTGAACAAATTGAAATGTTTAATTTCTATTTCCAGGCATTATTGTATGTTATTTAGGTTATCAAACATAAGTAAAGATTTGAGAATGTTACAAGACGAAAAATCTGTTACACAAAACGATGTGGTGACGTATTTCTCGTAGCAAAGCGAAGGTGCCGAGGATAGTTACGGTTTTCCTTTGGACGTGTTTAGGCATAGTTCAGGGACGCGCCGGTGAGTTCCATAGGAAATGTCGAGGCCTTCTGCAACAAACTGGGGGTGATGATTGGGGTTTTAATAGTATATATCACTCTTGTTCAGTCAGGGTATAAATCAGTCTTTCTTCCAGAAGTAGGAATCTTTAGAAAATTTTCTCTCGATAAAAACGGTAGATGCCACTATAGCCCTTAACCAAACAGTAGATTGCAAATATTTGCACTCGACTGTTTAGTAATACAATTAGTAATATTACTGTTTTCAATTGTGAAAAACGTTGAAGCTAAAGAAATTACTGAAATAATGATACTCAATATGTTGTGTAGAGAACGAAGAGCACAGTGCTGCGTAGTGGTTAGATCATGACGGCCGCCAGATTGTTATAGACGAGTTTATCACTGATCAGATGAGAATCAGGTGACTGTCCTGCTCGTCTCATCGCTGTGTAGGATAAGGAAAACAAAGAAGTTAGTTTTTTTTTTGTCAAAAGTAAATGGATTCATGGCGCAACTGCGAAGTGAGGACGTATAAAAATTGCGCTGACAGCGTACAAGGTGGCGCCCTCCGCGCTCGCCTCGTGTTTTTCCATTTGTCAAACGGTGAGGTTACTTAAAGGTTTTTTTTTTTTCAAACGAATACAGACAAGGACAAGGACTCGCTCGGATTTGAATGTAATAAAATAAAGCTGTGTTTAATAAAATTACGTCATCATTTTAAGTATAGTTAATGGCAAGTTATAGCGGTATTTATATCTATATATAGATTTACTTTTGTTTATGACAATATAATAAATATAAAAAAATATATAAAACAGTATTAAAAATTCAATAATTAAAAGGATCTTTGAATCCTTCTGCTATTTTAAGGACATCCAAATATAATTACAAACAATGTGTAATAAAAAATACAAAGTATAGTGTACTCTTGCAGCAAAGGTAAAGGATAAAGGATGTAATTGTTATTGTGCAACAATTACACAGTATGTGCTTTATTGATTATTTCTTGTGCTCTCACTTAATTATCTTTTTATATATACATGACATAAAATTAATATACATCATAGTTTAAAATTAATCAATTACTTCATTCTATCTTAAGACTAAGACGACCTAGTATCTGTTTTATGTCATGTAACATTTTCGAATCTCACAGACTTCAATTATTGAGTGTCTAAACTAATAACTATGTACGGATTCGTCAAATCTTCATCGGCGATATGAAACATATTGGAAAAAATATTTAGAAACGTAAGTTTTTATTTAACTTTTTATTAATGAGTGATGTAACATCTCCAAGATCCGTTGGCTCAATTTGTAACCTCTGTCTCGTTTTGTAAATCGTAACAAATTCATCGAATAATAACAACTATGAATCACCTATAATCCCAAGTAAAAATCCCACGACATTCTCAGCTACCCGTACCGTTCCTATCAAATACTAGCATCTCGATCGCCTGTACTATAACCATAAAACTTCTGTGAAGAAAGACTTGTCTCATTACCAGTATTTATTTTAATAATATCCATAAATATGAAAATACTCGGCTATTATTTATATGAAAACATAATAACAAAGTATAATTTATTACTTATGTCAAAAATAACCGATAACTTTGTCCTTTTTATTTTTTACGTGTACTTATTTTTTTTATATATTACAATTTAATATGTATATGTTTTTTTTATTATTTAATGAAGCGACAGGTCAAGCGGGACGTTCATATTAGGTGATATACACGAGCCCATAACAACGTGGAGCCAGTTAGGATAATGTTATATATACTGCATCACTTTGTGCTCGTCGCCTGCGACGTAAGATGTTGGTTGAGTCTCGTTACTCTAGTAATTATACCACCTTAGCGCCGTTGACATTGGAACCCAGTAATACTTGTATTTTTTCTGCAGTTAATTATAATGGGTAAACTTTATGGAAAACTGGGGGGAGACGGAAAAAGTCATGGTTTAAGAATATCAAGAAATGGACTGGCATATCTGAGGCGTCGGAATTGTTCAGCCAAACCAGAGACAGAAAGGATTGTACCACGCTGATTGCCAACCTTCGCTATTTGGAGAGGCACTTTAAGAAGAAGAATATTTGTACACTACTGTTTGCTGTTACAAACAAGTACTGCGATGGTACCTACTTAGGCGGTATCTGGTACCAGAGACCCATCCCAACACTCAGCACTACCACTAACCACCATCATGTCAAAGTCAGCACAGATAATAAATGATTTTATCATTTTGTATTAGAGTTTTAGGAACGTTAAGAATAAGACGAACTCTAATCATCTTAAAAGAAAAGTCACAGTCACCCTAAACAAAGTGGATCGAAACTTACAAATATTCATTGTTAACACTTTAACACGGATCTACGACTAAGATATCAGATTATATGTGTTTAATTTTGTTTGGAATCCTACTGAGCTTTTGTTAAGTTTTTTGTCTAAAACAATCTTTATATTACACTCCTATAAAATAGTTTTGATGACGGTACACTTTATCAAGATCGATACGTACATCAGATTTTCATCCGATATTTCTGATTCCGTATTAAGACGATCAATGAAGTCAGATTTAAAAATATTTGATCAAGAGTCAAATAAATACTTGCCTGCTTATCTCCTATAAGTAAACCTTTTAAAATAAAACTTTTTCAAGTTCCTTGACATCTCATCATGGTTCTCTGAAGTTTCCGTCGAGTTGATATATTCACTGTGTATATAGTTAACGATCCTTCTTTTTAAAACTTTTAACAAATAAAATAATTTATTTATAATACATTTTGCCAAAAACTTCAAATTTCAGTGGTACATTAATATATTATCACGTATAACAATTACTTGTATTAAATTTGAACTCTTTATAGTTCTGAGTAAAAATTCTGAAAAACTACCTGAAAAATACCTCCAAAATAAGTGTAGAATGGAATTATATTATTTTTTATTCAATTAAACTACAACACGAGGTGGACATTCATCTGATGGTAAATGATACACCTGCCCATAATAACGTGGCGCTACTTAGAATCGTATAAACTGCACCACATTGCGCTCGTCGCCTGAGATATAAGATATTGAGTCTCGTTAGCCCAGTAATTACACTAGCTACAGCAGTCTTCAAACTGGAACACAGTAATGTTTGTACACTACTGTTTGGCAATAGAAATAGACGATGCGGTGTTACCTACCTAGACTGTCTCTGACAACAGAGACCTATCACCATTTTATTACTGTTAATCAACTAAGTATTATTGAAAAACTTAGATACAAATATCATTTAAGTGTTTAGTACAAACTCGTGCAACCTAAGTAATAAAATTGATTAATTGACAATTGGTATATACGTACAAATTTTTATATTTATTTAAACTTTCAGTTATATAGCATATTATTGTATCACATGTAACACAGTTAACTAAAACTATAACTAAATTATTATATCAGTTATAAATCAGTTGGCATTTTAACTCGTTATTTATGTACTAAGTGATAGAAAAAACATTGGAAAAATAATAGCAGAGGTCACGGGATTTACAAAAAAGGCCACCTCTTTTATTGGTGATGTAAATAACAAAAACAGTCAGAGAGAATATAAAAAAAAAAGGTTTTAAGAGAAAAGGCACACGCGGTTACACAGTCCTATCAAAAAATAAACAAACATAAGTTTCTACTTAGGTGCGCTGTTCGCGGTTCCGTGGAAGACGGGCCGTAAAATTTATGATTCGGTGAAATATTGTCTGTTTCAATATAAATATGTAGGACCGACGTAATCCACTGTTTATCATGTCGCACCGAATCTTTCCGAAAAGAGAAAAAAAAATAACCGTAAGTCCTTTTCTCTGTACTGTAAACCCCTGTATAAAAAGATTAAGAACCTCACCTCAGTGCTTCATACATACTTGTTTCCCCGAACACTCGTCTATAAGATTTACAAAATGTAACTTAACTCTTTCTTATCATTTTGCTGTATTCAATATAGTTTAATATCTAGCTAATCTCATTGCTTCAAGGTTTAATTTTTTTATATAAATTATAGTTAACCTATCATTATGTATTTACTAGAATGGCTGCCGCCGTGAGCCCCCAGCATTGATTACACGTTTAGTGCAGGAATTACAACTAATGATAAACGTACTGAAAAAAAGAGTAGACCGTAATCTCATGATTATAGGAGCCATGTAGTTGATTATTATAAAACCATTATAAATACATCTAACCCTTGACAGATGCACTATGAGGTTGCGCATAATGGTCGCCCTTTTCATTATTTATTCTTCGTTGTCCTCTTTTTTTTTTCGAAGCGGTTTCGGCGATAGATTTACGGATGCTTTTAATACCCTTTGCCTGTTAATACAGCGGCTGTAAGTTCTTAACTTAAGCAACTGGTGTTTTACAATAAAAAATAACACGGAAAATGTAAAAGTAACTGATCTTGCGGTTTTAGACAATATAAAATTTAATTTCTATGCAAATAGTTTTATGATTCTTTCATAATTAACGAGGGTTTTGTGTTTCTTTAAGTGGCCAAAATCTTTTTGTTTACAAGTTTTTCTTAACGGATTAGTTGGCGCCATTCAAACTTTATTAACTTTACATCAAAAGTTCAAAGATATTTTTATTCATATCAACATTTACGACAATTTCAGGTTTTAGCACACGTTAAAGTAAATTAAAATAGTCTTGAAAATACTTTATCGAAACTGATACCACTGAAATATTTAGTGGTCCACCAAAGGTTGAATAATGAGTCAGACTTTAACTATCGTAAATAGCATGCATCGGGTACCTAATGACAAGAATTTAGAGTGTAATTGGGTGTGAACTGGCATCGCATCCGTCGAAGAACTGTTCCACCGTGCATGAAGCACGACAAGGAGTCTCATTATTTTTACTCAAGAAACTCACGGCAGTCCGTGTAATGAGAACTTTGGTCAATACATTAGGTATGAATATAACAAACAGACGCATAAATTATCGGTCGCCGCAATCACGGACGTCCATAAAGCACTCCGTGGTCGCGGGAATGCGCGGACAATCGTTCATTGAGGTACTTATTTATTTTAAATACAATCATCAGGGGGGCCTCCCGCCGTGCCGCTCCCGGGGCGCTGTCGCGGGCCCCCAACCTCGGTCCGCTTTCGGCCCCTTTTAATCAACTGTCATGCGGTCCTTACGATACCATTACATTGTCCGGCTACAATATTTCTTTTCTGACCACCGAACACTTATTTCGTGCGCGCTAAGGTCATATCTTCGTTGCATGCCGAGCTCGCGTCTTGCCGCACAAGTACGGCAAGGTCCGATCGGCTGTGGACGCCATCTTTATTATTTGATTGCGATGTATTAGATTCGGTCCGAATGACATTGGAAATTTGGTTACTGTATAGACAGGTTCTTGTATATAAAGTACTAAACTTTCCTTTCCATCCATTATACAAACGCCGTGTTTGTTATGCCTCACTCAGTATGCGTTACAGTTTACGGATAATTTATTTACTTCTACTTTAAGTTATTAACTTATTTATAATATATTACATTTTTGTTTTTGTTCAATGTTGAATGGTGGAATTGATGTTTGATTGGATAGTTTTACAAGTTACATTTATCATAATGAAAACTTTTCCAAGAGAAAGTTTAATTGAAGGGAAATATTTTTATGTAATAAAAATAGATTTTTGACTGTATAATTTTGTAAAGAACAAAAATTTTGCCTCAAAGCAGTGCAAACGGTAGTGTTTTGTATTTAGTATTTAAATGATACCTATGGTCAAAGGCGGACATAATAAGGTTGTTATAAATAGAATATAGGAGAGAGAAGTTCTTAATATCTCGCGATGTTTTTAACTTAGTGGGTACTTTATTTTTCTTGTAAAAAGCATTACACAATAATAACCTGTTAATTTCAACAGAAGCTCCGTTTAATTGTAATGTTTTTTTCTTAGTATTGGCAAATTTAAGTTTTAAAAAAAATTTAAGTAATTAAACGAAAAATTACACTTTAAGGCTGGGAATAAATAAAAATAATTTTGCACGAGATAACATCTTTTCACAATCAATAATATTATTTTTCGGGAAGTGTTTTGTATAAAAAAGCACACTGAGCTTTTTACAGCATACCGAGATAAAATTTCTTGACTGGTTTATTAAAAACAATAACAAAGAAATGCGCGCCGTATTAATAACAATAAGTACCCATCATAATATTCACACATCGGTATCCATAACTGGCCGTCAAGCTCGCCGCGTTGATCTGACGAATTTGTTATGGTCCGAAATAACTTTCGCTACATACGGCCGCTAAGTTCTAGCAACAACTGACTTCACGACACAGTCACCCCCCTACTATACATAGGAGATCTACAGCTCGATTCTGATGCCACGTATTTAGATGACAGATTTTTTTGAACCTGGACTATACACAATTTTTTTTTGTCAATATATACCTATTACATTATTGCTTTGTATACCATCAACATATGAGAGACGGCGTATTTCGGGCGATCGCACTTAACTACCGCATTATGTACTCGTATCTCAATTAATATTATTTTAAATTGACTTAAAGTGTTAAACCGTTTTTAGTTAATATTAGAAAGTCGTGTATTTTATTTCACGTGAATTCTATACTATAATTAGTCGCAATGATTACTTCATCGACCAATTTGTTTGATTGTAAGCTCTGTAACGGTTTATTTGTTTAGTATGATTATCATATAATATAGTACCTATATATATAATACCTATTTCAACGTAACAAGAAGACTTAAATTGTTTTAAATGTATTTGTATCCTGTATGTATTATGTATACATATATTGTTTACTATAGTATTGATTTATAATAAGAAAACTATCGTTTTCATCAAATGCTATCTTATTTTGAACGTCGGCTCTTGTCAAAGCAATGTGCACTTTTGTAACCACAGTTCTGATAATCGTATGGGAGTCAAAACCAGCGGCATAGGTTATTTACACAGGATTCGATTCAATGTCTTCTACGTCTTCCTTAAATATTGACTTACCTATGAACGGTATTAAAAAGCTTATAGTGCAACAGTGATAAAGCTATGTTGTATATAATTAGCTCCTCAAAGTACATATAATTATTTTTATACTTAGTACGTCAAACGTAGGGGCCGTGTGTTGAGCGCGTTAGCCATTTATTTTTTCATGTCCTAAACGGGCCATAAGTAAGGCATTGTGAGGCGAATGGTAACAATAGGCACCATAATGGACGACCATCGATACTCTTTCTTTGCCGGAATTTAATTGTGTGATGAAGTGTGGTTACGACATTTTTTACACGCGGCCCGAAAGTGTTACAAGAAAAATGAGCGCGCTGGTAGGGCCTCAACTTCACGCTTGTGTAGCTTATTCTTACTTTTGAAATCGTATTTAATATTCAGCAGAAATTCAGCAAGTGTACATATTCGTAAGGACCAGAAGAGAGTGCGGCCTATGCCCATGTCCAATAGTGGACTGATATAGGTTGATCGAGATTTGTTTTACTCTACGAAGCGATCAGATGAGCGAGTCGCCCCCATGGTGGTAAGCGATATGAACAGTAACAATGTGGCGTTAGTTAGAATGAAATAAATTGCACCACATTGAGTTCGTCACCTTGGAACATATGTTTGTTAAGTCTTAGTATCCCAGTGATTTCATTAGCTACAACATTTTTCAGATCAGAACACAGTGCTTAATGTTTACCGGCAGAATTAGGATCTGAAACGGTACCTACCTAAACAGGCCCGGGCAACGGAGACCTACCACCAGGCTAAGACGAGAGAAGCGTCTTCCCAACGTCACAGTGGTACAGCAGCTAAGAGTCCGTCTAGTAACACGGGTCTTTTCTTCGATTCCGCAGCCATATAACTGACTAGCTGCTAGCCACCCTCACGTTGTAAATCGACTGCTGTAACAGCATCGCAGTGCTTCGCGTTATCAACATATAACAGCCTGATTCTTCACGCTTATTGGTAGTTAACGTAAAATTAAGGTAAAATGTTAGTCTATAGTAAATAAAAAAAAATTAATATCGTTTGTATATATGATTTTGTATGAACTCCACACGACAGATCTAAAACTGGAAACACACGAATAATTAATTTCGGAATTACATATGAAAGCGACATGTCTTAATAAGTAACAGAGCATTAATTAATAACAAATTAGTTTTCTCGCGCAACCGTCATTGAATGATATACGTCTCAATTTCGTAACGGGCCTTAATCTCACCACCACTAAAGCCTTCGCAATAAAGTTCAATTTACAGCGTTAGTCTCAAGTGAATTGATTGCGTTAAAAGCCCGCTCATTACACGATTACCACCCGCTAAGTCAATAACTTGATATTCATTTAAGTGTAATAAATGTGTTGCAAATTATTTCATTACCGGCTTGAACATGTCATAGCGGTTCGATTTGATTTTTATTGCCGCTGTTACGCGTAATTAGGATGGGCGATATGCGGATTTACTTGTCCCATTACTGTGCGCATTTTAAAATTGTACGCACTCATATCTTTGTAGTCTCATGGCTACATGGCTACCATACTACGGCTAAATTACTGTAGACTCATGGCTAACATTTATATACAACAAGCCCTAGGACCTAAACTATAGGTCTGACGGCGATTCCACCACGTAGTTGGCGCTGAAGCTTTACTATAGCCGGATTAGAGAAAAAGAATAAAGTATAGAATATTTATTTGTAGATTATATATAGAATAGATAGACTTATGCACAACAACTCACGGGATCCAAGTCAACCTCACCAGCTCGTGGTGCAGCTAGCTAACCAACAAACAGTGCTCTAGCTTCTACTAATCCGCATCGGGGCGGTGTGGTGGGTAATGGTCCAATGTGGGAATCTTTGGGAGGCCTATGTCCAGCAGTGGACATTTATATGCTAATGATGATGATGGATGGAAAGGAGGCTTTGGAACTTTTTTCTCTATTTAAAAAGGGCGGTAGTTTCTTATAAAAGATAACTAACCTATGCCCTAGAACTAGAGGCATTTTATAGCAACCATAAGGGTGTTGTCAATTTATATAGCAGATGCTAACAAGTTTGATATTACTTTAATAACATATATATATATATATATATATATATTACAAAATATATTACTGGTGGTCAGTATTGCTGGAGACCGTTTGGGTAGTTTCCTCCGCAGCTCTTATTTCTGCCGCCAAACAGTAGCGTGCAAACATTACTGTGTTCCAGATCGAAGGGGGTTGTAGCTAATGAAATTACTGGGGTAACGAGACAATATCTCATGTCTCAAGCGATGAGCGTAATGTGGTGCTGTTTATACCATCGTTACTAGTGTCACGTGGTTATGGGCGGGCGTATCGCTTACCATCAGGTGAAGGTCCCACTCGTCTCCTCGCATCATTGTATAAAAAAAAATTTAGTTATTTGTTAGCGTTAAATTAGTGTGATGCTTTTGTTCAAGTCAATACTATATCACAAATGTTTTTAAAGTGTAAATAACATATTAGTATCATATTTGTTACTTGTAACTACAAAACATGATCTTTCTTTCCATTTCTTAAGTATATCAGAATAAGTTCTAGATTTTATTAGACGTTAAACCAATTATAAATCGTTAAAGAGTACTTAATTTTTTTTTTAAATTGGACATTTGATGTCGATCAATAAAGGATACAATATACTGTTTTTATACATTTATTGATAATCGACGAAATATTTCATTGAAATTATATGTTACAACTCTCAGGATCTAGGCGTTGAATAAAAACTCTCGGTGGAAATAAAAAATTCACCTATTAAACTTCCTTAATGACATTAACTGGACAACTAACTGGAACATAATGACTTCATTGAACGTTTTGTTCTGCAGGGTGAAGGTGCAGGCCAGGAGAGTCACCGTAACGATGAACAAAATCAAATCAGCTGTAGGCTGTCCATCATACAAATGTATAAGACTTATTTCAGTAATGCTGGAGAAGTATACCTTAAGGAATAAAATAGTATTAGATCTTCAAAGTAGCTTAAAAAGGAAATTCGTGAAATTTTTCCTTCGTTCTTCTTATGCATACATACATAATACATATGTCACTTTTTTATTATATTTGAATTGAAATAAGAATTTTTAATTATATCGTTATTACTACGTATAGCCAATCTATTTTTCTATAGGGTTAACTTCATAAAATATGTATATATTATATATAGTTGTACAAGTAGAAAGGTGACATGTTCAGTTCTATTTGAAAAAGTTTCATCTCGTGCAGTAACATCTTAAAAATATCCCTCTTGTATCTTTACAGCCTTATAGGGCGCTGTAAACCTTAAGGGTTGAAGGTAGTCCAATAAAATTAGGACATTTTAATTATGTCCCCATTTTGTCGGCCTATATGTTAATTAGTGGCAATGGACGGTGGTCTAATTCTTTATAAATAAAGATCTTAATTAAGAAGGCACTTCGGATGCTATTGGGGCAATAAAGCGATAAACCCTGACTGCCTACTTGAACCTTTTCAGGATAATGAGACACCTAAAGAAGGTTTAAATGAGTTTCCAATTAATGTGGACGAGATAACCAGGCGTTCTTGCAGGTCCATTTAAAGGGGGTTATTATGCAGTTAAATTCTATTTCGCTCGAAAAC
Organism: Ornithoptera alexandrae; assembly: GCA_029030555.1. Classification (NCBI taxonomy): domain Eukaryota; kingdom Metazoa; phylum Arthropoda; class Insecta; order Lepidoptera; family Papilionidae; genus Ornithoptera; species Ornithoptera alexandrae. Next base: position 622,782 of record JARDVY010000064.1, on the reverse strand, counting down.
TTCTTTTGTTAACAGTTGACGATGTGTTAGTACAAAATGTTACTGTAATTGCTCTCGAATATATTTTGGTTTTGCATTTTGATTTTGGCAAAACTGGGATACAAAATACAAAGACACGTCAACAATAACCACATATTGCTATTGAGACAGAATTTTAATAACAATATTAAAAAAATAATAGGAAACTAACAAATAAATAACGGACAGTAAAGAGGGTATATAAACTAATTCTGTTTACTCACTTGACACCTTACCTGTTGTGTGATAGGAGGCGACCGGAAACTTCGCAAGGAGAGCGACCTAATCCACACAACCAATACGCCGATTACCGACATAAGGTAGATAAGGTCTTATTTAACATTGGAGAGAGACAAACCGACAGACACACGAGCGCCTGTCACCAAATATAGTGCTCTGTTTGTAGTTCAAACAATTGATAAGATAACCTTTAGGTGATGCCGACACAATGGGCGTTGGAGTGGTGTCAATATTTGTTGTATGAATGCCTTTCAGTGCGCTTAGCGCGTGCTGCGCCGTGGCTGCAATCACACCGAAGTGTAACCGAACTTTTGTGGAAGTATTTTCATTCATTGCTATGTAAGATGTTAATTTTGAACCTTCCGATCATGTAGATGCCAACAACTGGATGCGGATAGCCAAAGGATGTTCCTCGAGAGACTATTATATATATCATCTATAAACCGACCGCAAAGGATAACGATAAAAGCCATCTAGATTCTTCCTAGACTCAATATACGTAACCATATCAAGCCTGCTACGACTTTCTGTCAAAGCGGAAACCATTTCTATCAGCTATCTATACTTTGGATGGACTGGAAAAAGATGTTGATTAGCCATTAAGCTAACCTTTTATACTGTAGTATTCAGTTTACTTTCAAAAGCAAATTAATGTATCATTGATGAAAGAGGCATATATTGCATTAATTATTTCTAACAAAAGAAAACGGGTTTGCACGAGGAGTGGTGGAAAGCAGACCGACAGGTCTCTTATTCAGGCTATGTACCACTTTCACTGGCTATTTTGTGATGTACATCGATAAAAACATTTTGTCATACGTCAATAGTAGTAAATTTAGACGTATTACACTACAGTCTCATAAATAATAAGTAAATGTTAAATTATCTGCTACTATTATAATTGAATATACATTCTTTATAGAAAGGCCGGGTCAAGAGTACTCGCAACCGAGCATGCATGCAGACGCTCATGAAAGTGGAGGAAGCGAGAGAGGTGTGCCAGGATCGTAGCAAGTGGAGAGAGGTAGTCTTTGCTTACCCCACTGGTAACGAGGCGTTATATATATGTATGTATATACATTCTTTATAGAAGACAACACCGGATCATACCTTCAAAGTGTTTTCGTTTTTGCTGTCATCATCACAACATATTCCACAAAACACGGTCTTGTACTATTTGAGTGCAGTGGCTTCAAGCAATTCTTTTGCCATTCTCTGCTTAATTATAAGGGGAGGGGGGAACGCTGGCTCCTCTTTTCTATCGTCAGTCTTGCACTTCGAATTGCCAACGTTCTGCAAGCTATGTACCCTATCCCATTGTCACTATAGTTTCAAACGGAAAAAAATTTCCATTGTTATAAATATATTCAAAAAAATTAAAATGGGTCATGGGACATTTCTTAGCGTGTTGCAAATTATGATTTTGTATACTTAAAAAATTAAAATGATGTTTAGTAGTGATGTAGTTTACGCAGATAAAACATTTTGGATCGCACTATTCGTGGCATAGTTTGACTTGTATCTCTTGAACGGAACGATATCGCATCGAAGCCTCGATATCTATCGATTGTGCTTAGCTTATGAAATAACTGGGAATTAGTGTAGGTTTGGTGAAACAATACAAACCTATAAAAAATCCACAGATTAAACAGTATAATGAAGAAATATTGAGCTTTCCTTGAACGCACAAGTGAGGTGGCTTTGCTTGTTCCCTGTAAGTTGGGTCTTGTAGTTAACCCAAGTCTTCTTCTTCTTTGTCGTAACCTCATGATTGATGGACGTGACTATGGTGCGTTACCCTGGCCACCATTTCTTTCCAGACATTTCTGTCTTGTGCCATTTGGATGGATGATTCTAGGGTAGCTCCCGTAACGTCCTGAGTTGTGTGTGTCCATCTCGTAGGAGACCGCCCTCTCGCTCTCTTTCCTTCCACACAACCAGTAATAATCAGCCTTTCCACTTAACCCAAGTATGCGTTTATAAATGATTGTGCTTTTGAATTAAATGTAAGCCTGTAATCGTAGAGACCTTGGCTGCAGAACGGGCGGTGAAATATCGAAAAGTTAAATCGAGCCCTGTACTACAGAGGTCCATTTTGTGCGTATTAAAAGCAACACATGCCTAGTAGGCCGTGTTACTTAAGTGCGTTTAGGTGTATTAACGCAGCCGCTGCTGCCTTTTACTTTTGCAGTCTTTTTAAGTTGGTGTGCGCTGTTTACGTTCGCTAAATGCACTGGAGAATTGAACCATTGTTCTAGATTAAATAAAATACTTCGCATTTAGTCCGATTTGTATTACTGAACGAATAACATCGATATTTGAGAAGTAACATTGTCTATCATTTGAATTTATCCGCTCCTTTGGAATTTATGAGTTCTTTTAAGATAGATAATAATAGTCTTTGGAGATGTTTATTTATTATAAATAGATATGAAGTATGGATAATATACCCATAGTAGGGTTGCGAAGTGTTTCTCACATGGAGTATGTCTGATTTGTCTGTCAAGTTGACTAAGTGCGGGTTATAAGATTTGAGATGAATTTTAGAGTACATAGTAAACTATATCACATATTCAGAATTAACTACTCTCAGTTTAAGTAAAATGTTCGAAAATCTTATAAGCAGTGATTTAAGGCAATTTCAGTAAAGTTTGCAGCATTCTTAACCAATCTATTTTAGGAAGTTGTTGAGGATGATGATTGAGGATCATTTGATTTAGATAACACATGTTAAGTCGTTTATAAAAACCTTGATTATTTTTACACTTACCCGTGTATATGGCTGTAAATTTGCACCTCCACTTCCTGAATTAGAAGATAAATTAAAAAATATTAAAAGTAAATAATATCTATATATTTTATAGTAATTTGTTTGTATATCACTAAAAAACACCAGAGAAATTGATCATCTGAATGGAATGGACGTTGGACCATTTGTTTATTTATAAACTGAATCAATCTCTGAAATATATAATATTGATATAGACGAGATTGCAACAAAACGTTATAGCTTATATTTTATCTTATACAAGTTGTCTTACATGCCATTAGCGGAATGGTGGCTGTTGTCACATCAATAAAGGTGTTTAACCGCAATTGCCCACGAGGTAGGTCCGATCTGTGTCGGGTGTAGGAACGCTAGATTTGTACTAGCTGAATTAGTTTCGCAACGGTACAAAACGGCATTGGATCTAAGATTAAGACGAATTGCCTTTTAAGGTTTCCGTTTCCACTTCGCACTATAACGAGATTGTTTATACAATTTAAAAGTACGCTTTACTTGTACTTTAAGTAATTTATAATTTTACAACATCTAGTTATTTATACTGAACATATTGTTTGATTGCGTGTTGAGGGTAGTCGTTCAATGATAGTCCTATTACTACTATCATTATATAAAATTGAATCTGAATAGAAAAAGTCTTCCGATCTATGTGCAGATCGTTGGGGGAGGACTGTCCAGCAGTGGATGCCTGTCCGTTCATGATGATGATGAGAGAAAGTCAGCGGCACGCAAGTTATCGTTGTACTTAAACTGCACGTTAATAGATTATTATATATCTATTTACATTTTTTTTCCTTAAAAGTTGACAGATGTTTTCAAGATTAAAGATTGAAAAAAATTGGAAGTAAAGAATTGTACGGAGTGAGTAGAAAAAAAGTTTATTGCAGATTTATTATCATACAGACGAGATCATATTTTAAATGTATGCGAATAAGTATCGCCATATTAGTATATATTTGTAAAACATTTAAATAGAGCATCTAGAGAAATGCAACAGATTTAATGCTAAATCCTTAGTTTATTAATTAAACTATTGCAATAAGTATTAAAGATCGTTCGAGGCTAATCGAGTCAATTTCCGGCGCAAGAGCACTTTGTATGCGCGTACGCACCGACACACGCTCCGCCAATGACAGAGATAGTTGGGCGGGAAAAGGGGGGGCCGGTATAAGGCCCACCTACCGCCCAGCGACACGGCCTTAGTATTATATTACAGATAATAGAGCTACGCAACAATCGACTGTTTAAAATCTGGTTAATAATTTGGTTTATCCATCTTTAGTATCCTTAGGAAATTTACACTACATATCACACAGCACTAAACAAATTAAAATTTTTCAATATGATCATTATCTAACAGAAATATATTTGTTTTAAAGAAGAAGTTTATCTTTGTATTTTACTATATGATACTACATTACACTTACTTGTGTTTTTTCTGTTAATAAAAAAGTTGTTACTAAAAACTTATAAAACATGTGAAGATAATTAAATTGATTGTTCAATACTCTTATCATTTTTATTTATTTTTTTTGTTTAAGTGATTATTTTATTAATAATGTTCAGAACCGTAGGCGCTATGCAATTCAATATTTAAAAATTATAGTAATACATTATAATAAGTCGTAGATCTTTGGGGGAAGTCCTATGTCCAGCAGTGGCCATCTACTGTCTGATGATGATGATGACGATGACCAAGTCATAGATTAAAAAATATAACAGTAACCGTTACAGTAAAAGTAGAAATGATTCTATGAAGCAAGTGAAGAACTTATTATGGTGGAAGTCATTGCGCAAGATCCACTTTTAATTTTAATGCATCTGGTTTACGTGTGGTAGGTCTTTGTTATCAGAGACCGTCTAGACAAGTACCACCGCAGTTCATATTTCTGTCGCCGAACAGTAGTGTGTTCCGGATTAAAGGGAAATTACTGGGTTAATAACTAGAGCCACGTTATTATGGGTGGGAGTGTCACTTACCATCAGGTGAACGTCAAGCTCTTCTCGTCTACATAAGTTACATAAGATTTTACATCAATTCGTTTTTTATAATTTTTTTTTATAAAAAATCATAAAAAAATTGGTAGAAGTAAAAAACAAAGAAAAAAATAGTCCCTTCATATGAATCCCTACCCGATTAATGAGGGAATCTTTGGGGGAGGCCTAGTTCAGCAGTGGATGTCTATTGGCTCATAGTGATGAAATCAGGATTTATGTGAAATTCTTCAATTTTCTATTTATATCTCATTTTACACATTACATTTTTTTATTCGATTAAGCGACGAGAGGGGTGGGGCTTGTGTTTAGTTACACTAGCTACATGATCTTAACATTTTTATAAGCACTCAAATATGTTGTCTCAATCAATTTACAATAATATCATTGCGATAACACGTGTCTATTTTTCTGTATTTTCTAGAATCTACACTAATAATATTTAAGTAGTTTTATATTTGCATAAGGTCACCTCAAAGCACTAAAATAATACTATTTCGAAATAAAAATATTTAATGACTTCTGTTTAGAGCTCATTATTAATTCTAATGTGTTGGTCGCCACTTTACTTCACTCGTTTTTATTATAATAACAATCAATAAAACGAAATTGCTTATTTTTATTATTTAAGTATTGCGAAGATTAAATTTTTTTTTTTTTATATTCAATTCGCGGTATATAATTTTCTGTAACATAAATGTAAACGTAATAGCTATAAAGTAATGATTGGTGGAAAAAAGGAATTAAATAAAAAAAAAAACAAATTAAAAAATATTTGAAACCAGCTGTTTAATATATTGTCTTAAATTATAAGAATATTCTAGATCGAGTTACTGTTGAACTAAAAAAAAATTGATCATGCACTTACAAGTTGTTTGGGAGTTATTTCGTTCACAGACAACATAAAGATCTATCTTCATAAAGTGCAACCATTCCTTAATTAATAAAGTAGAAAAATTTATGTAATAGCTTTATTGCAACTTGACCCAGTGCACGTTGAGACGCAAAAGTCGCCTTTTTTGAACACAAGCTTTGTCGGTTAGCAGATGTGGTGGCTTCTGACCCCGCGACCGATTTCGGACGCGACGCCGGTCACGACGCGGTACCGTGCAAATTTTATCAGCCGCGAGCGGGTCACGCAATCTCCGGTGAACTGACAGACGACCTTCTCTACAAGTCACTGAACATAAGTACCAGTTAATAGAGAGGTGACATCATAGTGTACTTTTAGTATAGTTAGAGCGACACATTATATAAATAGATATACCGGCATAATAATAATGTCAACGTATGAGAGAGAGAGTATTCTGAGCGAGCACACTTTATCTTCGCTCTCACTGTCATTTAAGTTTGTATAATTGAGGTCAAGTATTAGCCTAATGTCTATATAAAATCTAATATTTCTGCAACATTTAAAGCATCAGTTTTCATTATAAATGAGTACCACCAGTTAAATGCAAACGATAATAACATACATTACACTGAAAACAAGCTAACGTTTAGCTTTTACAGCCAATAAAGCGTAAGCGAAATCATAATTTCCAAAAGTCTATTGTAGAGAAACGCGTCAAAGATTAACTGTTTCGACCATAGGCCGGACGGTAACATTAAAGTGGTAACAGGTAATTTCTCAGGTGTTATCGGCGCAATGGCAAAGGACACAGTGTTTACAGGCAGCGCACACGCATCGTGTGCGGGCGGTATCTAGCGGACTATCGCGACGACGCCGTAACTGTCGGACGCGACGCGATAACCGCGCGTGGGCAAGCGCCCTAAGATGGCACCACGCAGAGCCGGCAGTACCACTGAAAATTATACGTCAAATGACCACCCTTTCACTTATCAAATTAATTTATTTTCGGTCAAAAGTTTCAATTTAACAACGATCTATTAATACAGTTGCAACCCTTTTTCTAGTGGTAGGTCTTTGATGGCAAAGATCGTTCAGTTAAATATTAACGCAGCTCATATCTCTCCCGCCAAAAAGTGTGTTCTGAATTGAAAGGTGCTGCAGCTAGTGAAAATTATTGAAGTAACGGGACTTGACATTTTATGCCCTAAGACGAGCACACAATAGTTATATTGTATGTTATGTTAAGTAACGCCACATTATTATGAGCAGATGTATCACTTACTATCAGGCAAACGTCTCGCATGCCTGGAATAAAAAGATGCCACATCTTGTCTTTGACATCATCATCATTTAAATTTATTGTAATTCACCGCTAAACGTGGATCTTCTCAAATAATTTCCATTATGACCGACTTTGTGGCACCCGTCACGCCATGCTAAGCAAATTTCCAAGAAAACCGACGACCTAGATAGTCGTCAGTGTTCCTAGTAATTTCCTTGACACAGCGGTATGGTTAATTTCATTTTAAGTAGCGTCGTACTAATTTGAAACTGGAATGTTTCTATACAAGAGCAGAAGAAGTGTAGAAGTAAATGCTGATGCTGATATCTTATTCTAGCTTGAGACGTCACACAGTAAGAAATATTAGCAACATTTAACCCTTCCTAAGACAGACGATTGAGAACAGGTTAATGTTATCATTTAATAAATTCTCAAAAATGATAGATATGAAAATAAAAAAAAAACTACTACGAAGGTCTATTTTAAGATTAGTCTTTGCCCGTTCGCACTTGGCGTATGCAAATGGCGTCTACAATCACAATTGTCACCGTTAATTCGCGCGTTTCCGATACGAACGCACCAGCAGGTTGTAGTATCGCAAGTGCTGCGCGTAAACCAATTTAGTAAAACATATCATATCTATTTGAGTATGAATTAAATATAACCTATTGAACCGCCAATTTAGTTTAAACAGATTTAGAACTAACCAGACGATCAGTATGTTGATCTAATAGTAAATAATACGCCTACCCCTAACAACGGGATGCTAGTTGGGATGTTTGTAAATCTCTCCTTTGCGCTGGACCCTTATAAACAAAAGATAATTAGTATTTTATTAGTAAATTTACTAAATACAGAACTCTTAAGACCAAAATGTTAAACAGTATTGTTTATACATTATCATTTGGCGGTGAAAATAGGCGATGTGGTGAAACTTCAACACAGATCTGCTATAAACAGATAAACACACTTCTTATTTTCAGGTGATTAGTAAAGGAACAAATAATTAATTCTATGACAGTGTAAATGAAAACAGACAGTCCAGAGTATTTAATTTATTTCATGTATAGTCAATTTTTGATTCTTCAAGTGAAGTTGAAAATCCGGAGGAAACACCTTAGGTGGTTAATATCTTTTACGCACTTTGCCAGGGTGGTGGATATTGGCCATGACCCTTATTTTCTTTTTGTGAGAACGCATCGAGTTCCAGTTGTTTCGAACATTAGACCTGGTAATTTATTTATATATTTTCTCTAGGTTAATTGTTTTTTATAATTTTTTAGGAACAGTTTAAAAGTTTTAGAAGGGTCTAATTCGCAGTACTCCGGTCCTAACATTAAATATATTTGAACTGACGCTCAACTTGGGGCGTGGTTGTCAAATCATAATTGAAGAAACGCACATTTTATGGATAGCTGGATAAATTATTGTTAATATTGTAGCAATAAAAAAATATTGCAAGCCGTCATTGTAAACACCTATCGCCGTATAAAGACAAATAAGTCGAACGAAACCGTGCTTAACAGTCAGGGCGGCGCGGACGCACGTTCCAAGAGCATTGTCAAAACACCTTATACAATTTCACAAGAGGAATGAGAAAAAAAAATTCGTCGTGGTCTGTGTGTGGTCGTTGCGAATAAAAGTGCCCAACTAATAGTGATGAGGCATCCTTGTAATCTCGAGTGGAGACAGGGTACGGATTTTAAAAATGACATCACTTTATGCAATATCTTTTTCCTCTATCATAGCAAGTATAAATAGAATATCTTAAACTAAACTTATTATATAATCGATACTGTTGTAGATTTAATAAAATCACAGCATCTTTGTTTCAATTCTGAATAAAAGATTATTTAATTTATTTATTTACTCTTTTCTATTATATTATTTTTCCGTTTCATAATATATTAATTTAAAAGACGTAAATATTCATGATAATGGGACGAAATAAGTATGGCTGAATTGTGTTACCTACAGAAAGTAAAAGGAAAAGACGCAGACAATGAAAGGATGTGGAATAGAGTGGCTCAAGATAGACACGAATGGAAAAGGTTGTAGGCTGCCTATGCCAACTAGCAAACAAATTAACCAAACATTAACAAAAACCAGATTCTTGAATAGACTAACTTTTATCTGGTCTGTTTACAAGGTTATTATTAATATTAAGTAACCGTAAATTTAAGATGCTATAGATTATTTCAAAGTTTGTGCTGAATCGTTTCGATATGAACAAATTTGTGCGACGCACATCGCTGGCTTTTGAATTCGAATAATGTACACTTGAGCGAAAACAAATATTTTTCAAACACCGGTGAGAGCAAACAATCCTTTGTGACAGTCGTCGGTAATTTCAGTGTCGATGACAATGTGCTGTGTGCGAAAGAAAAAAAATTAAAGGTAAGAGGGAAGGTATACTTTTAACTCGGCGGGATTTCCGATTGGGGTGATTGCTATATAATTTGTGAATAATACATCTTTAAGGGCGCTTTCAAGATCCACATGGGACCATTATTACGTTGTCACAGCGCTTAATGGAAGGTTCGTCGATTGAGGGTTGCTGTATTATTTAATTCTTATTTCCAAAGATTTTGGTATTACTTCACAAAATTAGAAATAGTGATAGCTTAGTTTGTAAGTAAATCGTATGCGCTGTTCGTTTCGAGGCGGCGCAGATTCGATACCTAATGAGATTGAGTTCCCAGTAAAGGAAAAAAAAATTGAAGCAACCGAAAGGTTGTAAGAGCAGATTTGGTAGTATATGACACACATCAACCAGCACTTGGCCAACATGATAGATAAATAACCTTGCCTTTTTCCTTTCGAAAGTAGACCCAAATTTCCAATGGCGAAACATTAAGAGGTCTGTTTATTTTTTTAAAATATCAATAGTCTCTCTTTTAATTATCTCTAATTTCTCTATCAATTAGCAATATAAAAATTAGAATTATTAATCCAATCTTTTATGTTTGGACTTTACGTAATAATTATCTTATTAAAAAAGTCACACATATCTAGAAACATTACTTATTTACTAATTTACTAATGGCTTGTATTGACTAGGTATTATGGTTTATTAAATAATTTTTCTATGTGGAGATCTTTTGGAGAGGCCTGCGTCTAGCAGTGGACGTATATCGGCTGATAATGAAATTATTTTTACTAAGTTATTTAGATATGCTATTAATACACAAGTTCACGTAGAAAAGAAACATTAAGAACTTAAAATTGCCCCTTTTGGCACAGCAGATAATCGCTTATTTTATTACACTATGGTTTATAGTTCGATTATGAAAACTCATGTGATAGTAATCAGAAGGAGCCGAGGTATAATCGATGAACCTAGTATTTAAAATCTGCCACCCTGATAGTTTCGTCCTGTTAGGAGAGGAGGAGAGGGATCATGTGATATCTAACTCAAGTGTTAGTCTATTGTCTACAGAATATAAAGACAATATTAAAATACATTTAAAAAAAAAAATAAAACCAACAAACTCCTAGTGGCAATACAAGGTGAATCAATGGAGATTTGAAATAAGCGAGCTAATCGATAAATACTTACAACGTATTTTTTTAAAGCGGAGCTTTATAAATATGAAGCAAAAACGTTTCTATCACATCCGTGACTTGAAAGCAATCAAGCGTGTGCCTCAAGTATCTAACAATAAAAAAAAAAACGCATCCTAAAAACGTCAAAACTCGCCAAATCCGTAACGAATCGCGCTGTTAAATTCAAATTTGGGATGCGAATATATAAAAAAATGTGGCGGTTATGTTTAGAGACATCATCGACCAAACGACAGACTCAATTTGTTACCTTTTTAACACGTCATCAATTTCCAAAGTGTTGGGAAAAAAAAAACTTTAAGACCATGTGAGCTTTTGTGAACGGATGAAGTAGAAAAAGAATTAGGCTTTATGTCATTTTGATACAGTCTTAAGAGCCTTTTGTGCGGTTACTTGACAATGGAAGTACCTTTATTCACAAGGATATCTCTGATGTCGTACTGATTCTACGTTTAGTTGAAGCTATTTTTCAAGCTTCATAGTCGTGTTTTGTTGGTTAGTATTTTAAACCCCCTCTCAAAATCAAGTAGTGATAAAGTTTAACACATGTATTATTGTTCCTTTTGAAATCCTTAAAGAACATTTATATACTTTTTGTTTATTTAAACAAATTCCATTTAATGAATTTTCAGGTATTTTTCTTTTGTTATTGAATACTTATTTCATTGCGATTTTTATGCTATAGCAGCACACAGGAAATGGTCGCTGATGATTTAGTAGTAGATACAAAACAGAGACTTAAAATTGTAAAGATGCTTCTAAATATATTAGCGCTTCCGTCAATTAATATTTTTAAGCTGCAAAATAATAATCAATATAATTGTTATTTAACAAAAACTGTCATCGATCATAATCTATGATCTCCGTTTTACACTGAACCTTACTTGACCTTAATTTACATGATATTAAGTGACAATGAGGTCGAAGATGATGCAGACAACCCAATATACTCTCATATATTGACAGCCGGAACATTCTAAAGCAATGCCGTTCTGGTGATTTATTTACAATATGAAGGTGTTATCTAGTCAGGCGGAATCGAATAATTCTTCTGCCATTCAAACATCACTAAATGTGGCCCTGTGTCGAACCAGGGACCACCGTGTCAAAGGTGTCAGTTAGCTGCTGTATTACAGATGCATTGTATAGTAGTTAAATCATTTCTATCCTTTTAAATTACTGAAGATGCTATACTTTTTGTATAGTTAAAATTTAATAAACAATTTTACCCTCAGTTCTCTTTTTTTATTTAAATACACCTATATTATTAATTTGTTATTGCTATTCTATGCCCGACTCTTTCAATAATAAGGGTATAAAAAAACAAAAATATAAATCATTTGATTTATTTACATTTTCCTTATACTTCTTAAATTGTACAAAAATACCATATGAATCCAGTCTTCAGTGTGTTTTTAGAAACGAAATTATTTATAACGAAGACATTCATACAAATTTGTTGCAACACTCAACATATGACGTTATTAAATTACTTTATTGAAATTCAAAAATTTCTTAATCCTATGGACGGATGAAGTAAACACGATGACTTAGGCACATTAAACTAAATAAACAATATTTACAAGTGCGTAATGAGATCAGAAAATTTACAAGATTTAAGAAAATAGCATAAATTTTAACTATATAATACTAAAAACATGTTCCTTCAGAAAATAATTGCTAATAGTTCTTAAGACCTAACAAAGCTATTACGGCTGCCATAACCGTCCTGAAAAACCGTACCTAACTTTGTTTATTCACATTTAAATATGTTTATTACAATCAAGATATTTTTAGTTGTTATAGTATAAAGCTAGTTATGGCCAAGTTTTTGATGTTTAATATAACTTTACATTGTTGTAAATACCTCGCATATTATTAATAATAATATCTTCAAAACTTTCAAGTGATACAATCAGTCTTTTTTTTTCAAAACCATGTAACCGCTTTCAATATTCTATTTTCTTCAACTCCATCAGTTTTCGTCTTCTGTGTCTAAACCGTCAATAGGAAAGTTCGGATTTAGAATTGGACTTTTACCATTGGATCCGCTCGGTGAGGTATTGACGGAAGATATACCGACGAGGTTATGTGTGAGGCTGTGTCTTCTCAAGTCGCAATTTCTCCTGAACACCTTCCCGCAGGACGAACAGTTGTACGGTTTGATGTCAGTGTGCGTCAGTAAGTGCGTCTTAAGATTTGACCTTTGGTTAAAACTTCGGCTGCAGACCGGACACTTGTGTGGAGATTCTTCCATGTGCAAGATTTTGTGAACAGCGAGGGTTCTGGACTGACAAAAACCTTTACCGCATTCCAGACACTTAAACGGCTTTTCTTTCGAATGGATATATCTGAAATAAAACAAACATAATAAATATGTATATATCTAAACCTACAAATATTATATATAAGCGTTTGATAAAAAGAACATAATTTAATTATTCGTTAATATTTATATTTGTAGATAGTATAAACATATATCTTTAATTGTTTGTATATATAATGTAGAACATATCTATCTACATCCGTATCATCTATATTTATGATGAAGCTGATTCTCCATCTTTCTGCGCGATGAACTCTAATAGCTAATTCTTATTCTTCTCAACTTTCAACATTTTATGATTTTATGTGCAATTGAGGGACAGCAGATTAATCTTAAGTTTCTCATTAAAAGACTTGTCCATTTTTAATAAAGATAACTTTAGAACTTATATAACTTGATACTTATAAAAGTTTCCCTGTCATTATTTATTTTGAAAGAAAGTTATCACTACTATATACAGGTTTAGCAAATTAATATGAATACAAGAAAAATATGTGCCTAAATTATCACCCAAATGCTATAAATAATAAAATGCACGTGCTAATTTATTTAAAACAAATTTGACTTCTGCAAGAAGTTATGTATTCATTAAATAGAGGAAATAAAAATGATAAGCCTAAACAAGTCAATGATTATTCGGAGTCACAGCAATAGCATGTAGTGGAATGAAATAATTCTTACGGTTATAACAACCTACTATGAAATCACAGAGGCTATAATTAACACGCCAAACAACGTATAATCAATAGGAATGGGCAACGGGAAACCAGAAATCGTGTAAGCAACTAAATAAATCTAACGTATCTACTAAACAAATAGACCCGAAGCGGGGGATTACGTGTTCGACGTAACGTTATACGAGTAATAATCGAGATTAGCTGACGATAAAGTGGTGAGCGCTAATGAACGGACCAGGATTCCGATATCCGAGCTGAGCCTGTGGAAGCGTACAGATGAGAAGAGCATCAGCCATTAATTTAATACAACGATCCTTTTTGTTGTTAACTCCAAGTTGTCACACGCTGATATTGAATCATAGATATAAATTATACGGAATAAAATTCTTAAGTTCAAAATCAAGTATTTAGTAGCAAATTAATTAGCATACTCTTTTTATATTTAAGGTATGAAAATTTAAAATATTTATATAGATTATTTATATTTTGAGATTAGTATACTATTGATTGTAAGTTTCTATATTCAATTTGATAATTTTGATATGAATTGTTAATTTAACAACATCTTATCATAATAAATATAATTTGAAAACATTATGAATTGGTTTCAATTTGAACAAAAGAAGACACAAATTCTGAAGCCGTAACTTAATTTTGTATGCGAAGGATATTTACTGCGAGCCCTTTTTTTCCATCCGTATTAATCCTCACGTCAGGATCACCACGTGCGTTGTTACATCGCGCCGGAGTCTCGCCTCGGTCCATTATAATGTATCGTGTCAACGGACATCGATTGAACATCGACAGGCAGGCCGGCCCGCTCTCGGGTTAACCCTCCGGCGTCTACACGAAATTTATTTTATTGCGACAGAGATACGGTGATTTGGGAGGAAATCGTCGAAAGACAGGTGTTAAAAATTCAACACCTTTACCTCTTTTTGGTGGGGAACTCGTACAGATAAGTGAAGAAATAGATTAACGCAGATTAATCGCTGTTGTAAGCTATATATACAATAAATGTAATGGTATTATTTATTGACTCGCACGGTTGGTATTTGTGTTGTTTTAAGATTGAATTTAGATTTGTAAGTTTTTTTTTTTTCATTGAAAGAGATATTTCAAGATGAAAAAGATACGTACACGGACTTATTGGGAAGCCAAAAAAGTAAAAACAATGAAAAATAAAAGGTAAATTAAAACATCGGGTCAAAGATTAGCGGTGGTTTTGTGAAATAATTTACGAGCGTGACGGACGAGTCGCTGATAACATCTGCTCGAGCC
The DNA here is from genome assembly GCA_029030555.1 of Ornithoptera alexandrae. Taxonomy (NCBI): domain Eukaryota; kingdom Metazoa; phylum Arthropoda; class Insecta; order Lepidoptera; family Papilionidae; genus Ornithoptera; species Ornithoptera alexandrae. Next base: position 607,761 of record JARDVY010000064.1, on the reverse strand, counting down.
ATACTTAACCCTTTTTGTTTTAAATATTTTTCTTCACCTTCATAACTCAGGGCTTCATAACTTTTTGTTTTTATCTGCTAAAAATGAACTCTCCTCTTAGAATGTGCACAATGTGTTTTAATACTACATTTTTTTGCAAAATTACAGAATTCATAAAATTAATTATTTGATCTTAACTGCTTTGATAAAGTTAGAAATATGAATATATATATATATATATATATATAGTGAGCATGAAGTGATCTAAGCACAATGAAGGCGTTCATTTCTTGCTAGGTAATACTTATTTTGTACACAAAAACCTTGTTCTAATATTTGTTGAGTTTACGGACAATATCAATGAATTGAACAAGGTTTCTGCGGTTCCTGGATTCATTTTTATTGCTTTAATATTCAAAATATCTTATTTACAGAACAATAAAAAGCAAATAGTATATAAATAATCCAAATAGTATGTTAGTTAAACACAAATATGCTTTTATAGTATCTTGATTACCTGTGATCTCTGAGATGATCTTGCCGTCGGAACGCCTTGCCGCAAATGTCACAAGAGTAAGGTCGCTCGTCCGTGTGTGTCCTTTCATGTATTAGTAGATTGTAGGACTTTGTAAATTGTCGATTACAAAACTTGCAAATGAATTGTTTTTTTGTCCGTGGTCCGCCCCCTGTTGTTTTCTGCTTATTTGAAATACTACTTCCCGTCGATGATGTAGAACTATTTGTAGACTTTGTACTTGAAGAATTTGAGGGTTGCGGTGACAAAGGTGGTTGTGTTGGACTACCGTTCATTTGTTGCTGGTACATTGCATTCATTAATAAACTAGGGTACCCATTGTCTAAATTTTGTGCAGTATATCCGTAACTTTTCGATGTCGATTCTAAATGTTGCTCTAAAGTAAATTCATCTTCATTGTCTAATAAAGCTAAGTCTTCTTCTACTTCCTCAGATAAGTCAACGTCCTCGGCAGCGATAGCATCGGATAAAGGATATTCTTCAGGTGTTTTAGGTGAAAGTTCTCTTGTATTTTCGGTTTCATCGACTTCCGTAATCTTTGCGCTTGCAGTAGCTATTCTTAAAATATCTTGCTTTGACGTAGTACTATTTTCAGGTGTATTTGATTGATTTGAATTTCCGACTGAAGATACGGATGTTAAGCGTTGTAAAGTCAAATACGATTCTAAAGCTTGTAAATTAAGGGCAGCAGCTGCAGCAGAGTTCGATGGCAACAAAGCAGCTTGCTGCAACGAATTCATCATGGCATTTTGGAGTGATATTACTACGCCTTGTAATGAACGCTGCAACATATTCTCTTGTAAAAGTGCGGCAGATGCAATAGATAAGTTAATATTTGATGGGGATAAACTACCTGTCTTACTTGTGATTCCTTTAGCATCTTCAATCGATGGAGGTTCAACGGTCAATCCATTCATATCCGATGTAGTCTTACTGTCTTGAATCTGTAGATTGTTTTTCAACTTGATGATGGCGCTTTCCAATGAATTTAAAGTGGACTTGGATCGCGACGAGCTTTGCTCTTGCATATTGTTGATTGAACTTAAGCGTTAAATGTCATATGAACACTTGTTCGGTGCACGTGTTCTGAGGGGGCGGCGGTGGGGGAGCGATCGCGTGCGCGTGCGCTGCAGGAGACACGGTTTGTGGTGCGGCGTGCGAGGCGGCTGTTCGACGCGGCGCGACTGAGCCGGCGGGCAGCGCCACCGCCCCCGCTTCACCCCCCCGTAACCACCCGCCACCGCTACCACACCCCGCGCCTCAGCCCGCCTCACAAAAGCTCTCTATTTTAGGCAACTCTTTGTACTTAATAATGGTCACCTCACGCTGCTCTAACGACAGACACGTCCATAAGAACAACGTTGCGCCAGATTTGTTGTAACCCTTTCAAGTGTAATGAGATTCTGAATGGATTCGTCGGACTATGGGAAAACAATGTATGAGTCGATTGCCCTTCTTTGGTTTTGTTAGTAGGTCAGAAAGAGTGCAGTAAATATCATACATACGGTCTTGCACAATGTGTTCAAAAAGCTTACTCATATTTAAGAAAACATAATTAAAGATTAAGAATACATTTTCAGTTCTTTTTTTTTTAATTTATCCACATTGCATATTTTTAGGACAGCGGGCATGCATGAGACTTGATAAAACAAAAGGAGACTCACCAAATGAATATTTGCCTATGATAATATTTAGACATGCAAGTCTTTCATGTTTATTTACTACATAAAAATATTTTAATAAAGACATTATGAATTAATTCAGTCGATTTATAAATGTTTTGATTGAAATTTAATCTTTATTAAACATTCCAATATCCGGACGAGTATTAATGTTATTTTAAATGTGTTTAAACAGCGTATTCAAATTTATCATGGAAGATATCTGAAATGTTTAGAAAATGTATGTAAATAGGTTACAAGTCTAGTAATAATAGTAGTACATAGTTCTCTGTTTACTGGTGGTAGGTTTCCGTTGCCGTATACCGTCTAGGTGCAAACATTAATGTGTTCCGGTTTAAAGGGCACTGTAGCTGGCGTAATTACTGGGGTAACTAAACTTAACATGTTATGTCTCAATTCGACGGGCACAAAGTGGTGCCGAGTATAACATCCTAACTAGCGCCACATTATTATGTGCAGGCGTATTACTTATCATCAAGCGAACGTCCCGTTCATCTCGACGCTTTGTAGTATAAAAGATGGTTATGCGAAAAGATGTTTTTGCTTATAAAGAATATATAATAAGTGAACGTAAGAGTTTTCTCTTCACAACCCAAATGAAAGTATTGAACGGTTTACATTTTAAAATCAAATATCCGATGTATAAGGTAAAGACAAAAGGAATCCTTTACAAACAAATGTTTGTTAGTTTTGTCATGTTGAAATTAAACAGCCGTAATAATATTTGCTTACGTTTGTTCTCTGAACACTTTTAAAGTAAACAAGTTAAAATAATTTAACATGGGTTTCGCTTTTATTTGTTAATTAACTAAGCAATCTCTTTTCAATATTTAATTAGCGTGTATTGCAATATATTCCATATTAAAATACTATTAATATCATTGCTATAAGAAACTTAGTAGTAAATAGACTTTCTTGTCTATGGTCGTTTACTTGAATGCAATCATCTCAGCAAATACGCTAACAGATATCCCCTTAACATAATTTTTACAGGATGAAGAGGTCTTTACCAAATTATTTTATTAAAATAACAATATATGTTTTTTTTTTTATCCTCTTGCCTTATATTATTTTCAAGCTTAGGGTACGCCCGTGAAATGTAGACCTAATTCTTTCTTAATTTCTTAGAAAAAATAAAGAAAACACTTAATTGATCTTGAGAGGTTATATACATCTCTACAGCCTCTATTCCTGGAGACTGAAAAGTAGGTCCATGATACTGTCTTGGTAGTACGATTCCCGTTTCCTGCGTAATTACAACTAATATATCTCTTGCTAAATGTATATCTCATTGTGTTCTTATATATAAATAGCACTGACACAATGTCCTCTATTAAGGTAGTAAAAGTAACTTTAAGATAGCACCAGTACCTAATTTCTGCAATGGTTTACCATTCGCAGTATAGTCACGGGATGCTGATCAGAAACAATGGGCCTGCCCATGCTCCAATAGAGCGTAATAATTGCACAAACAATTGACATGGGAAACAGGAAAATGGAGCTTAGACTCTTCAATGGACCCATAGCAATATTCGATAGTTTTACTTTTATTCTAAGTATACGTAAAGCATTAAGGATTTGGTTTGCCAACTTACACTTCGGAACCAGAACTTAATAAAATTTTAGCTTTTGGTTTTTTTTTTTACTTGGTTTTATACAAGTCATTGTTACGAGTACCTTACCAACAAAGCATCTCGTTGGACAGATTAACTAAAAAAAATTAGAAACTTTCATTGGCTTTCGTGAAGTAGCTCGCTGGCCTAATGGTTACAGCGTGCGGCGTTCATCCCGAAGGTCGCGGGTTCGAATCTCGGCATGTACCGACTTTAATATTTAAGTTATGTACATTTGTGAACTTTAGTAACAATAGCGAAATACAAACGGTGAAGGGGAACATCGTGAGGGAACCTGCACAAGAATTGGAATTTATTCTAAGATGTGTGTGAAGTCACCAATCCGCATTGGGCCCGCGTGGTGACTATGCCCCCATCGCCCTCATATTGAGGGTAGGCCTGTGCTCCAGCAGTGGGGACGAAAATTGGCTGTTATAGATTCGCTTTCATAAATAAACTATTTTGTTGTCAATTTAATATAAAGTTTACATTTATAATAAACTTTTCAATTACAACTTTGTAATGACATTAACTGAATATTTATGAAGAAAAACTTTCCAAGCAGAAGATTAGGACATACGTAAAATCCTGGACTATGTTATGTGAATTCTATATACTTTATCATATGACACCAGGTCACTTAAATTAACGTTTTACATTTAAAAAAAATTTGTTATAACACATGTGTTTTACATTTAATCATTAGGGTATGTACAACATTTTTTAATCATCTGTTTATCTATGACTAGATAATATAATTAAATGCGTAACATCAGGAATTTTCCCACAAAAAATTAAGTAAGTTACATAAGTTAACTTTAACTTAAAGTTAACTATTACTTTGAAAACCTGTCTATAATTAAGTTAAACGTTGCGGTTAAGAAACGATTTACACACGACGACACGAAGTTCAATGATAACACCTACACGCTTTGAGCGGTTAAATTTATGGTTTTTATTAAGGTACCGTACCTCAATAAAAACCATTCATTCCAAGTATTACAATTAATTTGATAGTAAATTTAGTAGTAAACTGGATTGTAGATCCAGATCAAGATAGTCCGAAATGGATTTCTCTCTTTATCTTTATGAAAATCGACTTGGTTTACATTTGCAAATATATATTAGTGTTAACTTTTATCAGAGCGTATGTCATGAAAATATTTCTATATCCTGGTAAGCCTTCACAGAAAAGTAATTTAGTTCTACTTTATCTATTTATTAATATGTATTTACTACTTTTATAATAATCTATAAAAAAGTCTTTTTCTTTTATTTTACTATGAAGCTACAAAGCAAGGTAGAGGTTCACTTGGTGGTAAGATATATATACAAAGCAACACGTTGTGCTTGTTGCTTTCAGACAGAAGATGTAAAATCTCAATACGTCAATAATTTCCCCATCTGCTGACGCTCTTCAAACTGGAAGACATTATTGGGGCTATAAGACTTTACATCTTATATCTCAGGGTGAGGAACGCAATGTCGTGTTGTATACACACCATCTTAATAAGCACCACGTTGTTATAGGCAGACATCACTTATTTCCATGTAAACGTCTCGCTCGTCTCTCAACAAAAAAATTCTACTATTTGGCGACAGAAATAAGAGCTGTGGTGGTCACCAGCAACAGAGATATACCACTAGTAAAGGACCCTCTAAAGGATTGCTTAATTTGGGTAATGATTCAATAATAACTATTTACTCTCAAGGTTTATAATTAATCCAGTAACTCATATTGTATACTAAACTTTATATACTTAAAAAATCAAAATAAAACAAAAACCAGCAAAATCCGTATATTCAATGTCATTGAGTTATACCGTCAGCAGGAAACGGATATACACTCGTATATCATTGGATTCTTGTGCAAGGGTTAATAGAAAAATTAACAAAGTATTTGGTTAAGCATCTTCCGTAGAACTCGTTCCAAGTTGTTTAGTGGACAGGCGAGCTAATTCGCCGGGCATTAGTTGGTGGAACACGAGCGCTCGTTCTCACGCCACCAGCGCCCGGGGGCAGCGCGCGCGCACGACTCGCGCCAGATATAAAATTAATTTATCTACAACTAAACCGAGAACACTTGCGCAGAAAAAGTTTCACGTGGGTGTACGTAAAATTTGATGTGTTCTCGTCTCGCTTTTTATTTTGCTTTTTTTTTTTCCTTCTTCTTACAAGTTTGCTATTCACGTTTTGCGGACGGTTGTTCGGTATGAAAACTATCAAATTGCTATGATTTACTTAAACTTAACATTCTACTTTTATATAAAGAATTGGTGGCAGGTCTCTGTTGTCGCACCACCGCAGCGCGTATTTATGCCGCGAAATAGTAATGTGAAAACATTACTGTGTTCCGGATATAAGGGTGCTGTAGCTAGTGTAATTACGTGGGTAACAAAACTTAACGTCTTATGTCTCAGGCGACGAGCTCAATGTGATGCAGTATATATCATTGTAACTAGCATCATGCTGTTATGGGCAAGCGTATCATTTACCATCAGGTGAAAGTCTTGTTCGTCTCGTTGCTTAATGGAATAAAAAAAAAAACGAAAAAAACTATTATATATCATAATATATATATAATATATAAATATAACATACGTACTGATATTAACTCGAACTGAAATGGCGGACAGATCAGCTATGTGTTGCAGCAAGAAACTGCAGCGTCGATTTTCAACTGGTGTTGGTGACAACAAAACATAATGATACTTAATTGAAATAAATAATAATTATTATATTTGCATTGAACTATTTACTGAATATTTACAATGGGCAACACAAACCAGGTGCAAAACAAAAAAACAAACAACAAAGGCAACATAACCTTATAATATACAACAGTATAAAATATAGCATCTGTGACAAAAGCAATATAATAAATATACACTGTTGGTAGGTCTCTGTTGCCGAAGACCTTCTAGGTAGATACCATCATAGCACCCATTTCCGGTGCCGAATAGAAGTGTGAAACGTTACTGTGTTCCTGTTTGAAGGACGCTGTAGTTATTGTAATTATTGGAGTAACGCGACTCAATAATATTTTACGTCTCCGGCGACGAGAATTCTAGCTAGCGCCATATTGTCATGGATAGGCGTATCTTTACCATCAGATGAACGTTCTGATGGTATCGTTGCTTTATTGCAAAAAAAATCATTGTTAGCCCAATAATGCCCCCAACTGGCTATTAACCTCCCACTAGAACCTTCGTACCGATTGGATGTGGTGTTGTAAGCGTCCAGCCACTCCTCGTGAGCTTTACCAGATATTAGGTCTACTTTGTGCCAGTACTGTTTGCTGATACACGGTTCACGCTAATCGAGTACTCTAACCGCCTCATTAGCCACCAGTCCGTTGATTAATGTCTTCTTCATGCTAGCAATATTATTCAGTTATGAGGATACATAACCTTATACCTCCTAAGGATCTCTTCTCTGATTCAGATAATTTCTGGTGACGTTTAAGTAAATGTGTGTACACAATAATATTCCGTATATATTTGTGAATATTAGATAGCATAAGTATAGATATAGTGAAAAAAAAAAGAATCGAAATAATGTTAGAAAGAATTAGAATAGCCAATAATAGTGAATATGTCGTAAATAAATGTGTAAAAATGTTATAAATAAAGTCCTGAATAATGATATTACGGAACTTGAATATAAAAAAAAAAAAAAAATTATATCTGATAACACCAAGTCACTAAGATCCAGCAGTTTACTATACACGAATGCTCTATAATAAAAGACGGATGACAGACACGTTACTAATTTAGTTCTTATATTATATTACAATATTTATTTTTAATTAATTTAAGGGAGCGGGACGTTCGCCTGGTGGTAAGTGATACGCCCGCCCATAACGTGGTGTTTGGATGATGTACACAGCACCACACTACATTCGTGGCCTGAGACATAGGGATGTTGAATCTCGTTATCCAATAATTTCACTAGCTTTAGCGTCCTTCAAACCGGAACACAGTAATGCTTGCTCTATACTGTTTGGCGGTAGAAATAGCCGCTGCGTCGATATTCACCTAGATGGTCTCTGGCAACAGCGACCTACCACCAGTGTAACATATGACCATAAAATATTAACTTTGGGTAGATTTGATACTGTACTCCTAAGTTATAGCTGTTGATACGAGAAGCTGTGGGGTGTTCCTACAATCGAACATCCTTAATCTTTAAGTTTCCTGTTCTCAGCACTTTCAGGTTCAGAGGATTGGAGCTCTCGTCTTTGGGCGCGTGATAAAGTTGAGCAGTGGTTGGCTGGTTAACGCATGAGCTTTCACCGCGCTATCGCGTGATTTACTAACTTGCCAAACGCGCTGCTCGCCTTGGCCGTCGATTTTAGTAGGTACGGTTAATTGCCATACGGTCGTTTAGATGAGTTTTTATGTACGTTGTAAATTATTGAAACGTTTCAGCCAAAGTCGACTCTTATTACCTTCTCTCGTTTTAAGTTATTTTTGATTGATGCCCAAGTCGCCTTCTAAATTATTCGGTGGTATACACAACGGTTACCATAATGTCGTTAATTTTTATTGTGTAATTGTGTGTTAATTTTTTATGTTACGAGGAAAAGAGGTAAGTTATGTACTATAAAATATTACAAGAAATATCGCCCACAAAGCTTGAGCAGTGATACTCCCACGCTTCGAAATAAGAGAACGAAACTACACCTTTAACTGTATAGAGTCTTTCTTTGTTTTTTATTCAACAACGATGAGACGAGTAGAATACTCTAGGTAACCGAAACTTGAGTCCTAGTCTCGGGCTAATAAGAATAAAACTAAGGTAAGCCCTGCCTGTCGTAGAAGGCGACTAAAAGGCTCTAAGAGATTCGCGAGCCTTGACTATGGGGGCCCTTATCGCTCAACCAGCGAACCTGGCGGCACAGGGTATGACTCTGCGATGGTGCTTAGGAAGATTTGGCCCTTCCTCGGAGTCGTGTTAATACAGTGCAGTACGGCACCGCTGCGTTATGTAAGAGATCACGGGGCTTCTACGAATGCACTGATGCAGACCAACGAAGGAGTTTTAGTGAGTAAAAATCTCACATAACCCTCACTTCCCTACAGAAGCAGGGTATATTTGTCCTCCGAAATAAAAAAACAAAAGGGCCTAGAGAATTAAATTTTGGTGAAAATATTTCTTTTACCGAGTATAGGTCAGCTAAGAACAATGTAGCGTTAGTTAATATGACCTACACTGCTCCACTTGTGTTCGTTACTTTGAAAAAATCGTGGTTAATAGATGATAAGAAAAAGAAATGGAGTGCATTTACTCTGGAATTATCAAAGTCATATGATGATTCAAGAGGACTGGAGACGAAAGGATAAGGATGCTGATTACAGCACGCGCTCGGGGAAAAATAGTTACAAACCTTCTAGTACTAAATCGCCTTTGGAGGAAAAACCAACTGAAAGTAGAAAAAAGAAAACATCTCGTGGAAAAAACTAAGTGTTCAGTAATCGCTGAGAGAAATTTTTGAAATTTCAAAATCTCTAAGAGAAAAAAGTTCGAAAGAAAAAAGTAGATACCCAAAGACTAGAAAGAGACCGGTACGTCAAAAGAACTAAATTAAATAAAAATTTGTACTGTACTCACGGGCACAGCCCTCAACATTACGTAAAAAGAGAAGGGTGAGGGTCCAATATGAAGTTCCATTGAAAGTGGCTCAAATGAAAGCGTGTCACTTGGAAGTTTACCTCGATGAAAGCAATCGATACAAACAGTGCCTTACATGAGCTCGCTTGAAGCAGAAGATATTGAGACTACTCGGACTCTTCCTAGCGCGGGTTCAAGACTAAAGAAAGAACGTTACGTCGGAAGTCCAACAAACTCTCCTCATCATCATCGTAACAAGATAAAGATTACCTATATTGTATTAATATTATATAAGCAGTATCATTACTAGTATTTCCATCACATTTTTTTATCTAACACTTTAATGAAAAATTTATTTTTTATTTCACCCATGTTGATGGTTAACTGGTGATAGAACTGTATTACTGAAGAAGGTCTAAACAGGACTGATAGTTTGCGCTTCAATTCGGTTAAATTTGGTTTTCTATATTCATTCAAATATTATCTATTAAGAGGAGAAATTCGCAAAAGCAGCATCATCAGAATCACTTCGATCTGTTTCTCCGGAGTCAGATTTTGTTTTTTATTCAGAGTAAACGGAACACAGTGTTGTTAGTGATGATGGAGAATCTAAAGCACATTGTTTACATTGTGGTAAAGAAGTCGACATTGTAACTGCAGCTCACGAACACGATAGTAGAGTTTCAAGAACTTCCCATACAGATGTACGTTTGAATATATTTTCTTCGTTTAATATATAGAGCAATATGTATATTAACAATTTTTTTTAAGGAACAGTAACGCAGTTGCTACTCCAGATATCGTACCTGCGTGTAGCTGGTGTTTCTGACTCGCCATCATGCATTCCACCGAAGAAGTCAGCTATTGGAGCGCGTTTATTTAAAAAACTTGACAAAAGATATCGATCTGAGGATAAATTTAGACATCATTACCGCCATCGACAAGACGTCCGTGCAAAGGTTTATATCAGGTCCTTACGTATGAAATTAGCGTTTTGTCGTACTGGCCACTTTGATCAGAAATATCTCCTCTTTGGTTAAGAATTCCAAATTCAAATTTATAAATTCATTTAGCTGATACATTTGAGTTTTGAAAACAGTCGTTCATTTGTTTTTTCCTCATAATTTTATTTCTTTGGCGTCGCTTATTACCGCACAATGGAAAACATGAAATATCGGTATATTTACGAGTACGAGTTCTACCGTGGCACCAGTGCCAGTGCTGCAGGAACAGCTCGAAGGATTAATGATGTGTACGGCGCTAGTGTCGCAAAAGAAAGCACGGTACGTTTTTGGTTACAACGTTTTCGTTTTGGAAATTTGTGAATTGAAAATGATAATTGTAAAATAATACATACACATGCAGGAGTTTGTGTGTAATGTAGATGTGTAACTCTAGATGAATATAAGAAATAAAAAAATTAAATAATTAAAAAAACAACACATGAAATGATACATCGTCTGTGTAACATCATAAATGTTACTGTGGGATTATTATGTTATAATGATGCACGAAATATAGTTTGTATGATATGACTTCTTGATTGATGTTTGTTTGTTTGTTGTTGATTTGTTGATTTTAGTTTATTTAAATTTGGTCGGGTTGTAAGTAATGAGCTAGTATTAAGAACTAGAATGATTGTAACACAAAGATGTGCAGAGCCGAGACAAACCTGCACAGTTTCCCTCAACAGGTTCCCGCCTTGTCGTGGCGGAGGGGCTTAGTAGTCGTGGCTGTGTCACTCACAGTGAAGTGCAGAGGAACCTACCCGGCCGGCCCGGGGTGTAGAGCAAACCCGAGGCGGCCGCTCCAAGTTAGAACTCCTAAGGTCCACCGTGAGCTTACCGCAGATGCGCGCCGGTGGGCTGCAGGAGCGGCTTTATGCTGCCTTTTGCAGTCGAGGTGGAGTTGCGGAGGGAGTACCCTCTGCGATTAAGCGGTGCCGCACCGTTGACATAGGGGCGGTAAGGCCGCGGGGGAAGAGGAGTGTCGGTATTGCGATGCGCTGTTCTCCCTATCCTCCGCAACCGTATAACGGGTGGCGGCAGGCCCAAAATCAGATCCGCTGCAGAGAGTCGGGAGAATTTTCTCTTTTGGCTCCTATGGCCTCTGGGTGACGGGTTCGGGGGAATCCGTTGCCCGCGCGACTGTAAGAAGCCGAGGAGGGGGCGCGCTGTGTGTTCCGACGTGCCCTTACAGAGGTGGAAAGGGAGGGTTCTTCCCTCCCTCCAGAGGTGGGGCTGTGGTCTGCGGCCAGTGCTGGCGGGGTCGTGAATGTCTTCGAAAGTGTTCCCGTGACCCCGCCTTAAAGCGACAAGGAGAAACATCGTGGGGGTTTTAGTCGGTGCAAGTCCGACAAAACCTGTCCTTGATCCCGTAAGGAAGGATATGCGCAGGCATTTCCCCCACATTAAACTAAAAAAAACCTACACAGTTTGACAACCTTGAAATAACATCGCTTGTTAAAGACATCAAAAAAGAATAACAATCGTGATAAGTAAAAAAAAATTAAGTATTTTTAACATATTACAGTCTGAAGAGCGTGGCAAAGAAGAGTACATTTCTACTGAGAAACCTCAAGATACACGCATCGCTCGTTCAGCTGGTAACAATCTCGACAAACTCACCAGGTCAAGCGCGAGCGTCGATCCAGACGGTATGTCTACTCTACTTTACTCTATTAGAAGCTTAAACACCAGTCATTGTTAACTTAACACTTGAACACGATAAGTCAATATTTTACATACAGCTTATAATGTATTCTTAAGAACCAGAGGCGAAATTTAAATAACGGCCACTTAATTTAAAAATTTTTTAATAAGATTTTAAATGAAAAATCATTTACAAAATATAAGACTTCTAAATTATAAAAACAGGCAGCTTGACTTTCCAAACGGAGAGAGCTTCCCTTTATATAAATTGACGGTACCCGACGCTCCCGCCTAATACCTAGGTTCTTGATGACGTAAGCGTTGCAAGCCAAACCGACTCTTACAGCTCATCTGATACTGGGCTCGTGGACCCAGATCCACGGCCTGTTTATTAAAAGTGTACTACGTGGAATGTAGTTATCCGACAGCGGATTTTCACTTTGTGTGTCTGGATTTTTGATTTTCTCGCGAATCTAATCGGTTGTCGAGGGCAGGCGCGGACCCGTTCCCCGACTACCTTCGCTTGTATCGGAATCTTTAGGCGGTGAAGGCCGCCCCTGTTTCCGGATGTACTTCGTGTACGCAGAGTGTGAGTAGCTGTGGCGCCGCGATCTAAAGCGAGGGCAGCGTGATATCGAAATTCGGATCGTGTAGGTAGCGTCCGAAGTGTGTGTGACGTGGGTGTTGTCGGTGATTGTTGGATTGTGTTGTGTGCGGGATCCCTGGAGATGACGGGATTAGCGCATATCGTGGTATGCGCTTATTGGTCGTGGGATTCGGAGGTGGTTCGTAGTTGGCCGCTTTGGCCACCAGAGGGTAACTAAATACTAAACAATTGGTTAGTAACGTCCCTCATACTGCTGTAGAGGAAAGTCGAAAGAAACTTGTGTCAGAAATTGAGGTAACACTTGTCCGTGTGTCGGAATGGGGTCGCCTCAATTTAGTTCATTTTAATCCATTCAAGACATAAGTTTGCATGTTTACCGCTAACAAAACTCTATTAATAGTAGCTCCTCAGTTCCAAAATACATCTCTGACTATCTCAAGAAGCATTGGGATTATAGGCGTCGAAATCTCCTGTGACGTCCAGTATCGAGGGTACTTGAAAGAAAAGGTAAAGCTGGCATCTAAAAAGCTCGGTGTAATTAACAGGACGAAGCAGTACTTCACTGCGGAGCAAATGTATTTGCTATAATAAAGCGCAAGTCCGGCCTCACATGGAGTATTGCTCTCATCTTTGCAGCAATCAGAATTATCGACGACCCTTTGCTAACGGACGGTATTGAACCTCGTGGTTTTAAGAAATATTGCCTCCTTATGTGTGTTCTACCGCCTCTATAACAGGATGTGTTCTGATGAGCTGTTTGATATAAAGCCGACGGCCACATTTCATCATCGCACCGCTCGCCATCGGCAGGGAACTCGTCCTCAAACTCTTGAACCAAAGTGGTCACGTACGGGCCGGTTCCAAAAATGTTTTCTCCTGAGAACATTCAAAATATGGAACGAGTTATCTGTCGAGGTTTTCCTTAGGACTTACAATATGAAGTTCTTCAAAAAGGGCTTGAAACGGTTTCTGCAGGGTCGGCAACACGCCCAGTGATACCTCTGATGTTACTGGCGGTCATAGGCCGCGGTTACCGCTCATCAGGCGGGCCGTATACCTGTTTGCCACCTAAGTGGTATAATAATAAAAATCATATTTTAATAAGACACATATGAAGACAATTAAAATTTTTTTCTCGCCAGTGCATGCGTTTCTGCATAAAGTCTCGTCACTCCAATAATTACATTAGTTTCAGTACCAAATCCTCTGGAACACAGTATTGTCTGCACACTACATTTGGCTGTAGAAATATATGCTCCGTGCTTCTTTTATAAAGATGTAAATAGTACCATCATCAACAGATAGACACATTTGTAGAGGTCCATATGGGGGATTTGGGCCGTTTCCGCGCCCAATTCATATTGGTGGGAGCCAGAGCTTCGTTTGTTGATTAACACGGTGCATCACGAGCAGGTGAACTTAGCTTTTAGTCCGTGAGTTATTTTGCGGGACCCCTTACACTCTTCTAAATAAATTCTATACTTTTATACTCTGAATAGCATAACACTATAATTTTTTTTCTGTTCTGCACCATAATGTGGCTTCAAAACTGCACAAAATTTGATAGATATTAAGTGATTTCTAGTAATATAGTAAACTGACCGCCGACCTTCGTTAGTCGGAGAGGCACCTTAAGAAGATGAAGAAGCGATTTTTTTTTATTTTAACCTTTCACTTGGTATTATTTATTTATTTTAATAAAATGTTATAAAACAGAAACATTCCACACTATATACTACTTCCACTAGCGTTTATTAAATATTTTCGATATATTTACATATAAGATTTAATATGAAGTTTTACTGTTAGTTTTTTAATTCCTCTCAAAAAAAAAAAACTAAAGTCGGAATTACTGTTAAATAGAAAACAATCATAAAGTAAATAAATGCAAACTTCATGTTGTCGGTAAAAATAAAACTTCTCACTCTCTTTGATGACACATCCTAACCTAATAATAGATACTATTAATCATTCTCCTATAGGTTTTTTTTTTTAATTGATATCGATCGCTATCTATCCAAATTAGAATATTCATTAGTTGATCAGACGGTTTCCGAATCTGTGTACACGGCAACCCTGTGACCTCATATTTCATCTTATAGATAATATTGTAATTTGACATCTACTTTGGTAGTCCACGTCTGTATATATCACACAGTAGAAGGTACATAAATTTCATATTAATCTATTAAATTTCATTCCCATATCACAGCGGGTGATGAATTCGATTGGTAATTAAAAACTAATAACTATATTTAGCTAAAACATATTAAAACGTAAAAATTTTATTCTATCATAAACTTAGTTTTGTTTTAATATGAACCGAAGATCGAGCTGAATGGCGTTTCATAGGAGATGCTTATAGCCAGCGGTGGACTGCCGCAGGCTGACGATGATGATAATAAGGATGTTTATGTATAGAATAGCATACCTGATTTTTACGTATATTGTACGTACGTTATCATATATCATATTGTTCTATTTAAAATAATTAAAAGCAAATGAGGGTAAAGTATTATGTTATATCAAAGCAGAACACAGTAACATTTGCATACAACCACCAGTCTTTAGCGATCTGCATTTTATGATGGTAAACTCTTACTGTTCATTGCTTTATGTACCTATATCCTCTTCCACATTTTCAGTAAAACGTCTTGAGTAACATCCACACGGCATTATACTGTCAGTCATGACAGCAACGACATGCTTTTCCAAGATCAATGTAACATAAAACTGATTAAATTCCATATGGAAGATGATGCGGAAATTAAGTTAGAAAATTTCTCTCGGTATAGCAGATCACTCAAAGATAATGCTTACGTTGAATAAGACGTTTACAATAGACCGATGTGAGGGTGGATATATATCAAAGTGTAAGATGGTCTTGTTCGCGCGTCCTGTTTGAACGTGAATAAGATGGTGATTCTAGGTAACTTTAATAGATAGCCGATATCAGCATTACGCTTCAAGCGAATGTACTGCAGCGCTTTAAGCTGATTCACTTATCACATGCGAGATAATGCTCTGATGTATATATTAAAAGATAACAGTTGATTTGTTAATTAAAACATCGCGTTAAATATGTAAGAAAAGATCTCATCCAGTATCTATCGTGTGGGTAGCAGTTGCGTCTAAACGGTTAATTAGGAGTTGAATTTTTTAGAGAACTATACTCATGATCTATAATAGGTTATTTAGCACTATAATAATCTAAAGATAAGTATACAAGTTGTAAATTTGTCTCCTTTTAATTGACAATGGTTTAAAACTGCTTAAAGGCCAAAGAAAGTGATATATGTCTCCAGAATATTCACGCTCTCATATGTTGAGATCGATCTTTACAATTCAGTTATGTTTGTGGTAGCTAACCAGGTAGGTCTGAAACACGGTCAAGGTAAAGTGTGCAAACGTGACTGTGTTCCGGTTTGAAGGACGTTGTGCCTAGTGATATTACTTACAAATTGAGAGGTTTGGGATGAGATTTTACATCGTGTGTTTCAAGGCGACGAGCGCAATAGGATGTCGTGTATATCACCCTAACTAGCGCTATATTATTTTGGGCTATATCTCTAACCGTCAAAAAAACATTTCACTAGTTTCATCGCTGCGTCCAAAAAAAAGATGAAATCCAAATATAATATGCCCTCGTGCTGGAGATCTTCGTTTTCCAAGACAAACGGCAGCTGCCCTACGGACGCATTAAAGTTTAGTTTTACTTAAATATACCTCTGGCTTAATGTTTCGGTAAATCATTATATAACTCCTGGTGTATTTCTTTGGAAGACCCTGGTTTTGGCTCGAACCTTACGACCTCCGACCCGCAACCGGCTTAATTTATTGCACTGAACCGGTTCTCGCATATTAGGCGTCTCGGAACATTGAAATATATAATCGATGTGAATATCCCACTTGGCGTTGCCCGTCTCGCTTCCACGCGTTAGTATATCTGAGATGGTATCATCATAGCCTGAGGACTAGTATGAGGATTTGTTATTAATGTAACTAAACGGCTTGAAGTGGAATAAACTTGTATGACGTCACCTCGTTGTAAAATTCGCAATGGACCTGTACGATTTTACTTTCAATTTCATTTGCTCATACATTACCTACATCGATAATCTTACTTTTCTCTCTTTGGGATCCCTTTCTTCATCATTGAAGGCCTTGTCGGCATACAGTTCGATTATCTGCTTTTCTGATAGCCGAAGTAAGAGGGAGTCCTGAGCGCGACTGCACCTGGTTAGCCGCTTGGTCTTTTTCCTTCCACTTTGTCCACAACCACAATTACTCACAGTTTATCTACAAAAATTCAAGTCAAAAAAACTTAATAAGTTTTATTATTATATAACATATAGCAATAGCTTGATTTACTTCCTCGTTTCTTGATTTACTTGTTCATTCGCTTAAGATCACAAAACTTATTGCAGAAAAAAAGGCTTTCGTAAAAATATATCAAAATATTTATTTACCTTCGTTATATGCATATTAATATATATGACTTACATTTTTTACTTTTTATTAAGGTAACTTATTCTTGGTATGCCTCTTCATGTCTGAGGGAAACAAATCTTAACATATATTGGCTACCCATTTAGAGTTCCCTGTGCAAATACTGGGCTCTCTCATCCATCACGCTGACTACATTCTCCAAAAGTAATTGTTTATGTAGCACACTGAAGTCCTCTTAACGTTTTCCTTTACCGGAAGTTTAAGCTCAGTAAGGATCAAACCCGCGTCTCTTACGTATGAAGCACACGACTACTTTACTGATCATAGATGATAAAAGTCAACTCAATATATTATAGGCCACCACCGTATTGCTTACTTTTACCACCAAGACTTTGTAAATTTTACCTAACTAATGCAACTTACTGATCAGCTGTCCAACTTGCGTCTACTGTCTTCTCACTCAGTGTCGCTCTGGTCGAACACCGAGACCCCCGAGTATCTATTATCCTTATATTATGAATTACGACTTACGACGAACGCTTTAACAACAATGCTGTGTTCAGGCTGTCATCATATGAGACCCAAATATAATTTAGGCGAACACACTTCACCATGCAAGACCTCATTGTCACTCAACACCATGTGAAGCAAGCGTTAGTCCAACGTAGATAAATAATCATAAATATCTGGGTTATACTCTAAGCGTCTTGAAGCTTTTTATTATGATCATGATTTCCTATTTGTGTCAACTGGTGATCATGGGTTATGTTCAATAATGAACATTTATAAGGTGCACCATACAACGAGAGCTGAACAATACGACAGTAAGGAATTTAACTGAGTAAACTTGAACCGAGGTGGACGCGGCTATAATGTTTTATAGGGTTTCAATGTTTTACGATTGTCACATTTAATTATTTCATTGCCGGCAATTAAAGTTTGGTGGAAAACGATTTTTTATGTTTTACAACCGCATTTGGGTAAATAAAACTTCCAATCGTTCTCTTTGTTTTTTACCACACACGATTTCGAAATAGTGTTGCACTGTGACGGACTGTCCCACTGTCGATCGATGTATTTATGACACAGTAATGTTAACAAGTTAACAGCTTACGTTAAAGTAGACACAATTAAACAATAAAAAAAACGTATATGTAAACTAACTGGTGAAAGGTCTCTGTCGCCTTCTAAGTAGGTATCACCGTAGCTCCTTTTTCTACCGCGAAACAGTAGTGTGCAAACATTACCGTAAACCAGTTTGAAAGGCGTTGTAGCTAGTGAAATTACTGGAGTAGCGAGACAACTACTGCGTCAAGGCAACTAGCACAATATGGTGCAGTGCATCTTAACTAGCTCCATAATATTATAGATCACTTCTTATTGAGTAAACGTTTTCGTTTTAACGCTACATCGTAAGAAAATGATAATTTTTTATCAATAAAATGGTACAAGATCATGTGTTCTCCTCCCAATCGTAACAGTCTTGACAGAGTGGTCGTCGTCATCAAGTAATTGCAGTGACTTATTCTACTAGACATCTACACTCCTTTCTAACTGTGTATCTGGTAAAACACTTACCCTAAACAAGAAAGTTTTTGTAGAATAAAAAAGGTAAAGATTTGCAAGATAAATAGATTTTCCAATCTCCAGTACAATAATCTCGGAAACAATATATTAATCTCGCCGTAATCTCCACTACATCTAGACACAGAATGGAACTAGGAAGCTTCGTGCTACACGCTAATTGGTTAGTCGCTATGTCATAAAGGAAATTGTAAAGGCATGATGAAGCAAGAGTAAGTACTTTACTTAATATTTTTATGCAAGAGTATAGAGAGTTTTTTAATTAAACATAAATTATAAACGGATTTTTTTTAATGTAACATCTAAGATATTATCTTGGGCTAACACTTGACTTACCTCTCCGAACAGGTTCTCGCCTCGTCATGGCGGTGGGGCTCTGTAGCCGTGGCTTGGTCACCTACGGTAAAGCTAAGAGGAACTTACCTGGCCGGCCCAAGGTGGTTGCTCCAGGTGAGCTCCGTAAGCTCACCTCGGATGTGCCGGTGGGCTGCAGGGGCGGCTTCATACTGCCCTTTGCAGCCGAGGTGGAGTCGCGGAGGGAGAGGAGTGTCGGTATTGCGTTCCGCCGCTCTCTCTTTCTTCCGCGACCGTATAATGGTTGGCAGTCAAACCCAAAACCAAATCCCCCGCAGGCAGTCAGGAGAGTTTTCTCTCTTGGTTCCCATGGCCTTTGGATGACGGAATTGGAGGGATCCGTTGCCCAGGTGACTGAGCGGCCGAGACGAGAGGAGGGCGCGCTGTGTGTTCCGGCGTGCTCTTACAGAGGTGGAAAGGGAGGTTCTTCCTTCCTGCAGTGGGGCTGCATGGTGCAGCCAGCGCTGGCAGGGTCGCGGAGTTATGCAAGAGCGTTCCCGTGACCCTGCCATAAGATGACGAGGTAAAACATCGTTGGGGTTTTAGTCGGTGCAAGTCCGACATAACCCGTCTTTGTCCCCGCGGGAGCAGGTATTCGAAGGCATTTCCTCCACGAAAACAAAAAAAAAAAAAACACTTGACTTCAACTTCAATGTTAAGTGAGGATTGTCGCCCAGAATTCACAGGCACTCATATGTTGCCAGCTGGAATACAACAATACTGTAATGATGGCAGATTTGTAATCTGAATGTAATAACTTACCTGACGGGCTCTGGAAAACTCTGCCACTGACCAAGCTGTACAAGTTGAGGCTCCGGAATCGAACCAGGGTTCTTCGTGTTACCAACCAAGCGGTTACTTACTACAAATAAAGAAAAATGAAAGGAAAAGCTGTTTATTTTTACAATAATTTATAATAGATATTAAAACATAAACAATAATAATCATTAGATTTTTTGGATACTTAACAATCGATATATCGATAAATCGTAATGATTTTTTGTTACGGTGATTACGACCGTTAAAAAATTCTTTTCGATTTATAGTCATCACTATCACTGCTTCGCAATTTATGTGTATGAGCATTATAAAAAAAAAATATTTGACATTTAGTGATTTAATTAGTAATTTATAGTAAACGATTACACTGTTTAGTGATTTGGCTGGAGGGTAATCATAAAACATCCCCTCTAAATACTGTGATGATTCAAGAGAAGTAATATATGTTGGATTGTATTACTTATCACGTGACAGTAAAAATTAATTTACTTTTTTTTTACGATTGTCACGGTGAGGTTTTAAATTTGCGATACTTAACGAGTTTACATTTCTCAACTTTACTGGAACTTAGTTTTTTTTTTTTTGTTTACTCATCTCAATTGGACATAACTGGTCAACTTTACAATAGTATGGAGAATTTTGTTTAAATAATCATTATTATCAAAGCGGTAGACTGGCATTGCTGGACATAGGCCTTCATCTGGCTCGGTGGGATGTTTTAGCCAAAGTGCAGAGGGCACCGGTGCGTTCCTAAGGAGATCCCGGAGCCTATTCTAATGCACTGAGGGAGACTACCGATGGGGTTTCTGTGGGTAGAAGCCCCACATAACCTCGTCTTCCCCCCAGAAGCAAGGTATCTTTTAAGAAGATTTCCCCCGCGATAATAAAAAAAGGCCTCCGCCTAGCTATCATCCTCATTTTTAAATTTGCCTCTTTAACAGCATTACTGCATTGCAGCTGCCAACATACAAAGGCCAATGTATTTTTGGTGTATGTCCTTGCTACACTATCTGGCTTTGTAATCACTTACATCATGTGAAATTTAAATCTAGGGTTAGATTAATTCAAGTCATTTAAAAGTCGCAGAGAATACTTTTTTACTTACGAATATATTATATATTAGTTAAACAGTTAAACACTCTGCTGAAAAGAATAGCTTCCGATCTTAATCATTTTCGTATCTGATCATGATGATATTGAATTAATCACCCCGGAAGACGACGAGATTCTGCAGTGATGAGGGAATGAGAAAGAAAAAAACGTTTTGCTTCTGCCATCACAATACTAATGAACGAAGTGTCTCTGTCCAAGGTTGATGCGGGTATCTTCAGTAGGAAATGAATAATAGACTTCTAAAATATTTCGCTTTATCATCAAAGACATCGCTTACCATACGCAAGCACTTGCTTATATAATAATAAAAATGCAGGCACTATAATACCGATCAAATCGTACCTGAAGCTGCTAACAAGTAAGCTGACCATACCAGTTCCACAATTAGTGAGCGTAATGCGATGCCATAACTTTAAAGAGTTGTAATTACAACTACACCGACAAAATTGTTGTAATTACGACAAATGAAACTCTGCCCACGTATTTGGAGGTGAAAGATTAATAGGGGGGCATTAGCCACTCTATAAGAGTCCCGAACGGATACCGCCGGTGCCGGCATCAGATAAATTACTCGCAGCGTTAATCTAATTACTTAGCGCAATGTCTTATTTGTAAGTTTTTGTTGTGCAATTAAGAACGGCTTCGTTCCGCGTGTAAACAGAGATCGGCGCATGCGCAGCGATTTGTTACAATGCCCCTTGGAAACGATTCAGCGGCATAAGAGTACAACCGCTACAAAGGTTCCGTATTCGGATTTGTTGCTACGATATGATTCTTTATCCAACGTTATGTAGTGCCGGAAGCATACTTCAGTCTTCTATTGCCAATTTGTTTCTGCATGTGTTTTACGACCGGCAACTCTTTGAGAATGGGGAATCGGTGAAACGGTAACCTTAATTTAAAAAGTACAAGCCAGTAGTAATATCTCATTTGTTAAATGGAACATGGCTAGCCATTCTGTGACCTATATTCATCGACTCTTACAACACTTATGAGATGAGAAAGGCATTGCTATTACTTCTTTACAATTGACAAAAAGATCATTAAAATCTATGAATGCTATTCATATTACCATCACTCTTTCCTTTAGCATATAAGTTTTAATTTTGGTCCCACCTGACAGATGGTGTAACTAATAAAAATAGTCTAATTAACTATACTAATTTGTAAAACAAATTACAAAGCTATAGCAATAAATACTTAAGTACTATTTGCATTGGGTTCTGCTCAGTACATGAGTTTTCTGGGTTCAAGCACAGTTCAACTCCTTCGGTAAGTATTAGTCCAAAAATTTACTGTTAAATATAATGAGTAATAATTTTTAAAGTAAACATGAATAAGCAGGGTTGAAATAAACCGAAACTGATCTGTTTATCTGAAGATGCGTTCAGCTTTCTTACAAAATCTTTATCTTAATTAATTCGATTAGCACGCATGGATTGATCAAAACATGTCGACGGCCATCCAAACGGGTAATAGTTCACGAAGTCTCCACAGATTACACGAATAGGATGAGAATGGATTACCATAACGAAGTAGCTAATTAGTACTTTATAATTTTTCCGTAAGTTATTTAAGTCCTAAATGAATTTCGCTCTGCTAAATGCGACCTAAAAATATCCTTAAAAATTGTAAGCTTAGTGTTTACTACTTATGTAGGATTTTATATAAATAGGTAGGCATCTCGCGTAAAATGGTTTAGAGAAAGAAGTCTATACATAAATAGATTTTTTTTTAAATAACAAATGAACATAAGATATATAACCAGTCTAGCCATAAGTACTGTTACATAAAAACTTATCCTTTTTTTTCAACTTTTTAATTATTTAAAATTTGGAACACGTATATTATTTTGAAAACTTCTTTCGATTTTGCGCCATTTTATATATTTTTTCGTGTTAATTATCAAATTACAATATGGAATGAGGTGTTAGAGGAAATAGGATTGTAGTGATCGCCTTGTACAAGGTGGGTATGGAGCCGTCGGTCATATTCCAGACACTTCAAAAGCTTGGTATCAGCCGTATGTTCGTATATTAACAGATTCAACAACACTTCCTCTGTAGAAGACCAGAAAAGAGCGGGGCGGCCGCGTGCTGTTAGAACTAAAAAAGCTATTAATGCTGGTAAAGCCAGAGTTCGTCAAAACCCCATTAAGAAGCAAAAAATCTTATCGCGAGAAATGAAGATTCCCGCTAGGACTCTGTCGCACATTATAAAATAAGGCCTGAAGCTTGGTGATCAGTGCTTATCGTCGATATACAGGACATGCCCTAAATCAATCTTTACAATTAAAAAGAGTGGATCGATTGAAACGCCTTTTGTCCCGATACGCGAGTGAAAGCAACAGAAATATCTTCTTTACCAATGAAAAAATTTTCACGATTGAAGAACACTACATTAAGCAAAATGATAAAGTGTACACTCACAGTTCTAAAGAAGCTGCTCAAGTGGTCTGGAAGATACAACGTGGTGGTGCAAGCAGTGGCGGTGGTGGAATATTTCCTTGGAAACAGTGCGTAAATCCATAGATTCGTGGCCAAACAGATTAAAAGCCCGTATAAAAGCCAAAGGTTGCCATTTCGAATAAAATATTTTTTTTCTTTTTTGTTAAGACTAATAAATATGTACAAATTTTAATAATATTACATTACGTCATTATAAAATATGCATTTTCATTTGAAACAGAACTTATGGCCGGACTAGATACACAAAAACAAAGAGAAAGAGATATAAAGAAAGTTTTCTTGTTAACAGATTAGAGAAAGTTTATTTCTTTCGTTTAATATACGCTATTAGAGGAATTTTCTGGATAACTTACACATTTAAAATTTTTTTTACTAAACAAAAATCCTTTATAGTTCTTTTTTAATATGCATTGGACTATTGTAAAGTGTGTCCCTTTCTAACATGATATTAAGAGGCAATGAGGACGATAATAGACAATTGTACTCTCACAGAGTATGTCTGATGATAGCAAACTCGTTGCTACAAAAACTTGCCAAACTGATTTGTAAGAATCATCTAACCACATGTATCATCAGAATTGAACCAAAGATCCTTGTTACATTGTCAGCGGTTCACAGCTGTACGGAGGCAGTTGTAGCAGTTATCTTTTTTCTACTGTACTAAAAAATAAGCAGAGTCAAAATAGTTTTTATGTGAATTTGTGTGCCTAATTCAATGATTATACGTTGATTAAAAAAAAAATTAAAGTTGTAGATTTTATGTAGATTTTTTTCTAGAAAATGTAGATTTTTTTCTAAACCTCAAGAAATCCGTGTATCTTTTTATACACATAAAAGGAATGGTTGTATCCACACACAATAAAGGCACCGGTCGAGGAGTCGAGGGCGAGCTGTAGTCGAACAAAGATGATATTAATGACGTTATTCAAATTCCTTTATTGCATTAACAGTTGGAGTCCTACTGTGTACGGAATGCAAAATATATCTTTACACCGCCACGGTGTTATAGGATGGATTTTAGGATACCAGAGTGGTATTAAAATTACAAATGATTTGTACTATGTACGATCTAGTGAAAGTCGCAGATAAGCACTGGATGAGGACAGCGCAGGACCGATCAGGGTAGAGATCTTCGGAGAGGCCTTACGTCTGATAATATGCATCTATTGGTTGATGATGATAATCATTTGTTAATACAAACATTTTTAAATTAGAATTATTTTTTAAAACCTTCCATAGGTTTTCTACAAGAAGTAAAGGTGTTTTTTGTTTAGTTGGTAGGAACTTGAGATGAGTTCTAAAAGTGACAAATTCTCGATATCGGTACCATTATTTGATTTTGGTTTCATTATAGTTGTTAAAGATTAGATAGAAACGGTTTCGTTATTTTAATAACAATAACAGTAATATTTGCTTCTTAGCTCACGAGATACAGAACCAGATTCGTTATTCCCGAATTCTGTTTAATTCCTTTGTTTTAAGAGTAATTTTATAAAATTTGGTTAAACAAACATATTAATAATAATAATAAGTTCTCGCCATTGTACTTATATTTCATTTAACCATATAATATATTAAACAATAATATTTAAGTTAAAATCAATTTATATTCATGTAATTTAAACCGTCGTTCTCAAAGTATTATCTACGGGTGGAAGCGAGTCAAAATAGTTTGTGTGTGTGTTTTTTTTTATTATGTTGTGTTAACATCACACTCCAGCCTGATACAGTGATGTCATGACTTGGACCAATAAACGTGAAATATCATAAAAACGTGCCGAGCATAAAAGCGGGCTACACGCGTTTCAAGCCCATAAACTAACTACACGCTTTTGAAAAGCATTCCTAATCTATTTACGTATGATAGATGAGATGTTTGTTTAATAAATTTTATAATAATACATAATGAAGTATTGTAACCTCTTCTAACTGGAGAAACGTATACAGGAGATGTAATATTTCACTCGTAGAATACTTTACAATTTAATACTACAAGCGATTTTGTACTTTGTCATAGCAAAATCGTTACGTTATTAAAAGGAGACCATACCCATCGTATTGACTAACGAATTTAATCAAGACATGCTCGTTATCAATGTCGTGACAGAACCAGTTAGTTCAGCGATGAGGTTTATGAAGCTCTTCGATTTACATTCACTTTACGCAGATTTGAAGGTCAAGTTTAAAAACCTATGAAAAGGAAGTTGAAAGGAGGCTTCAATAGAAGAGACGATGCACATAGTCTGCTGGCAGAGAATTGGGCTTCAAATAGGCAAATAAATACTGTTTTTCCTTAGTTCCCTAAACCTGTAAATAATAATCTCACATATTACTTAAAAGGTAGATCATCATGTTGAATTGAAATAGGTAAGTTTATTTTTAACTGTAAGTAAGCTGAAACTAGCTGGTAGCTATTATATTGATAAGGGTAGGTCTCTGTTGCCGCAGACCGTTAAGTAGGGTCCACCACAGCTCTTGTTTCTGTTGTCAAAATGCGGTGACCAACCCTTACTGTGTTTCGGTTTGAAAGATGCTGTAGCTAATGTAATTACTGGAGTAAACAGTATCAACATCTTATGTCTTAGACGACGAGCGCAATGTTGTTATGGGTGGACGTATTATTACCATCAGTCCCGCTCATCTCCTCGCTTATTAAATAAAAAAAAATAACTCAATATTCCCAGTTGTCTGTATTTAATTATTTTCCAAGAGAACCACCTCTTGGAAAATTACTAAATACAAACATTGCTTCGGGATGATGATGATAAGCAATTTTATATTTAATTCTGGATATTGAAGGTTAAAGTTCTGATTACATTTGGAGTAATACATAATTGAAGTTATATTAAAGAAATTAATGTACACACTGGCCACGGTGTTATAAATAGATAGATGGGGCCCGGTCGGGTTGACAGTAATCATATTACAATAAAGGGGCTTACGATCAACGCATTTCGATATCAGGGACACGATCGAGTCCGTTTCATTTGTCAGGTGACTCAGCGTTGTCGCTGACGTGACGTCCTTAAAATGCAAATTTTTCATGAATCGAACAATAAAAACCCCCGTACCGATCCGTCTCGATTCGTCGACGGTATCGACTCGTGTCTCGCCGAGCAATTGAATTCACTCGATCACTAATCGATGTCTTGTCCGTGATAGACACGGTCGGGGTCCGCGGCAGCAGGGTGCCGACTTACCACACAATCCATCGTTAACTTCTTTCTTCCTTTTCATTAACAATATCATTTACAATGTCGACTTTATTGTTGTTATCATAAAGTTTACATTATTTAATTCGTCGTTAAGTGCTCTACCTTTTTGTATATAATTTTCTACCGCACTCCCGTCAGCAAGTGCAAGAATATAAACTGCAGTATAAGCTGTACCACCTGTATTTAGAAAGCACTTTGCTATGCACGCGGGTATTATCGAAGCCCTTGTTGAACTGAGTCTAGAATTTAACCTCATTACCTATCTTAATGCAGGACTTGCCCTTTCGCGCCGGCTAATCACAAATGAGCATGTAAAGTTGGTAAATTATGTTGCATTGAGTTCATTTTACTCGTGTGTATTTTTTTTTACTGTTGCTTATTCAGAATTAACCTACCTGGATGTTTTATTACTGCTGTGCGAGTGTACAAACGCATGCAGTTACACTGAGAGGAATAGGCTTCTACCGATGTAAATAGAATGCCTGTCAGATCGCTATAAATTGCGAGATTCGCTAAGAGGTTAGAAAGCTTAATCAAGATTAAGGCGAAGTTTAATTAATCATTACGTTCTTGCGCAGAGGCGTTGAGTTGTGTATAATTACAATCTAGGCTGGCATTTAAAAATAATCGTTGTAAAATTATTTCGTATGATACTTCATAAAAAATGTAATTATTGCTTGTAACGTTCGATGCGGACTCTCATCTATTTCCATAACTAGCGTATATAAAGTGTGGAAGGCTCGTCTGATGAGGACCGCGAGGGTCAAGGCAGCCGCGCTCGTGGATGCCCCCCGCCGCCGCGCCCCAGGGGCCGGGCCAGCTCGCCGAACTAAATCAAATAATGACTAATCGATTCCTTCGTATATTGCACAGTAGGTACACGTCAAACGTTATTCCCTTTAATTTTTAATACCCGCATTCTTGTTTCTCCTGTTTGCATAAAATCAGATTCGTTATAGACAATGCAGTGATTGATTCGTTTTATTAATGCTTTAGCCTTTGATTGATGTTTATTAGTTCGGTAGTCGGAGTTTTGGGAATCATTAGATGAGTACGGTGTCTTATGAAGAGTAATGATGGGCTCAGCTTGTGGTGCTCAACTTAATTCGAGATTCGACCGTACTTAATTTATGATTGTCGGGTCACTACAACTCCATTCATATTATTCAAGTGGATGTCTATAATTAAGTTTAATTCAATTAATTCCGTAACCGGAACTCGGTTCGCGTTGCGGTGCTCGCTGCACTCGTATAGATCCTCTCTTACTAAATTCTTGCCCTATCGGCCGTGTTGTAAGAATCTCGCTTGATCATTATGCGAGATTTCTAACCGGGACCATAAACAACGCGGAGATAAATTTAAACAATTATTTTCTTTAGTTGTTCGATACGGACTGTTCATTTCATTAAATGGCGTCTTTACTACACCTACGCGAACAGCGTGCCGTATTGATCAGAACAAAAACCGATTAAATCGTATATCACCGATGCTGATTATGAAAAATCACATAAAATTACAATTATTGTTATAGAAAAAGTTACTTGAAACAGGTATGTACAATTCTTTAGACAATTTGGAATTTCATACATATAACATTCAAACATATGATTTAAAATATTTCAAAAATACTAGCTAACTATTGCCCTCTCGCTTTCTTGACCGTAACACCCCCGTCACTCCTTTTGGGGGAGGGAATTTATAAGAGCCATTCTTAAGGGACTTCTAAATGGCGGAAGCAACATCTCTACCAAGTTTTGAGTCTTTACGTCTAATAGTTTCGGAGACGTCGTGATAAGACCATGAATCTCCTGTGTATATATATACACTGATATTAATTACGAGATTAGGATATCAGGTAAACTGTAACACAGATTTTTCAGCTATCAAAGCACTAGCGAGCGACATATGAATTGTAAAATCTGAGCGAATATTTATTATATTACTATATAATTTATGATTGCTTATATTTTCCTTAATAGTATAAACAACTAGAATGTATACAAAAATTATTACTGCAATAGCGTTTTCTATATCATATTTGAGAGGTTATATGAGAGGTTTATTAAAATAGTATTACAATATTTATTTGACTAAGTTCGAAACCTGGTCACAATAAAACATAGTATCGGCAATAAAAATTGTTATAATGCATGTAAATTTAAATCTCGATATTTTATTGCGCTGTTCTAAACTCAGCCTAACAATAAATGTCGATGCGTTTTGATTATGAACTCCCAAGAGTTTCGTTGCCTCATAGGATACCGAGCATTTGGATCCGGACAAAATGTTTATTCATCGAGCAATACGTTTGTTCTTGTTATGACTTCATTTACTACAGATTCCGAGCCGCGTAATTCAAAGTAAAATTGGTATGTTTAAGTTCATTACCACTATTTACATTTTAAATTTTCTCTCCGTCAATAAGTTTCGATGGTAATAAAAGGCTAAATGAATTCCCCCTTTAGAAGGGGCAATAACACGTTGGACCTTTTTTTATCACAATATTATCGTTACCTTCAAATACATTTTGACAAATACTATATCCAATAAAAGAATATGTTATAATACATTTTAAATAGAAAACTCTTGGAAATGTCTAAGTACAAACTAATATTTTTCTTATTATTGCCTTGGGTGTAACAGGTACAGAACGAGTAACTTAGCTATAGGTTTCAGTGTGGTATTAATAACAGCAAAGACGATACAATTTTCTCTAGGAGATCAAATTGTTGTACGAATAACTTTAACCTTTAAAGAATAACAATTAATACAACATAATTAGGAGACATGAGCAAATTATATTAAACTCGGATGCAGCGATAGAACAGTTGCTAACTGCATAAGTGTTAATAAAGAAGAAAACGCCTGTTCCAAAAATACAAAGTCCTATTCTCTGATGAATTGTAGCGCTTGATAGTTATTTTGACTCTAACATAGGAGCTGATACTGTACTCGTAGACCCTGGTCCGTGGCCGGTTACCAAAATACAACTGTGAATTTCTAAGTATGTAAAAAGGTACAGAAAAGGAAAGACCGAACGTGAAACAGATAATATATATACTTACAATTTCCTTCAAGAAGTTACAGTTTCCTTTATAAAAAGGAATTTAAAATGGTCTAAAGAGAACAAGGAACTTAGTTTAACATTTAAATCCTTGTGCAGTGGTTATCCAAGCACAAAGATTTAAGCAATCCCTGTCAAATTGATAGCGTTGGTAGTACACCGTAGGCTATGAAAACAATTTGCGCAAATGCAACTCTGCAAGTATTATTGGCCATTTTTCCTTATAGATCCATTTAAATTGAAACTTTATATTTATTAATATAAAGTGAATATTGTAATAAACGTATCACAGGATATGTGTTGCTTCGTAACCGTGTTGCGATGGGAATCAGCGTGTTCTCCGCGAGCTCGTACGGGAGTCGAGTACATGTGACAAATAGTTACACCGACCGGGAAAGGTCGGAGCCGCGGCGACACATCGATGTTTGTATTTCTTAACCCGATGACTTAATATTAGTGTTGCGTTCGAACAAATCGATGATTTAAATTTAATTTTATCCATAATTGATGGTAAACATTTGTTTTTTTTATTATTATTGTACCAAGTGACGGTACATACAATTTGGTGCAAGTTTGTATAATATATAACACGCTATACAGTGCGCACGTCCGTTCCTGTTTTGATTACTGTTGATATGTGTAGGCAGGTGCTGTCAAAAATCATCTAGCGGCACTAGACTAGGTGGAGAGACTAGCTAAGAGGCTTGTTGGTGATCAAGAACTTGTCAATATTAAGCTTGACAGTCTTGAATACAGGCGCCGTATGGCCAGTCTCGCGCTGTTCCATAGGGCACATTTTGAAAAATGTGCGATGGAATTACGCGACATAATTCCTCCACCCCCTTTTCACTATCAGACGACCAGATGCATGGCAAATCTTCATCTTTATGTTATGGACATCCCTAGTTTGCGACCAAAGAGGTTTAGCTTCTCGTTATTGATGAGAACAGGAAAGGACTGGAACAACTTGTCGGCGTTGGTATTCCTGTCCAAATACAACGTGGGTGACTTCAAGAGAGGAATGAATATACTGGCACTAGATTACCTGGCGCTTTATCATCACAGATCACATCAACTATTAACATCAGGTGGGATCTCGCCCAAGCCCTAAACTTGTCGATTTAAAAAAAAGTATTGTACCACAATATCTTCAGCGTCTTGAGATATAGTCTACCGATTTAGTTAACTGACCTCTAACTAAATAGCAGAAGCACTATCTCAACCAAATATTAATTTTTTCTCTAACAGTTACGGAGATCTCGTGATGAGTCAAGGAATTTTTGAATATCTCTTATATACATAAATAATGCCGGAGGTAAGGCGCTCCGCCAAACAACTCGCAGGACTCCAGCGAACTTCACCTGCTCTGACTGGCAAACGAGATTCTGATTCCCACCAACCCGCATTGGGTCAGTGTAGTTGGAAATGGGCCACATCCCTCCATATGAACAATCACAAACGACAGCCTCTGGTACCTTGCGGTACCGGAGCCTATGCCGACTGTGACGAACGTTAGCAAGGTGCCGGAACCAAGGCAGCGCAGGATGTGAAAGATCTTTAGAGGAGGCCTATGTCCAGCCGTGGACGTCTATCGGCTGATGATGATAATACAAATATTTCGTTATAACATCGATAGAATATTAATATGATCTCATGAAGTTGCACAGCTCTCGACTTATAGATTCATATCTTTTAAATGTATGCATTCAGCGGCGCATAATTCAGGATTACAAATTGTTTGTTTTAGGCACGGACAAGTAATGTATCGGCGCGATTCCAACTTAAAAGTATTGCGATAAATATATATATATATATATATAAAACAACCTCCTGATGAACCAGTGCGAAATGGATGTGCGTTGTTTATTTACACTGCGACATTTTTCTCGTTTGCCTGACAAAGGACGCGGAGTTTATATTTGTTTTCGTATACAGTCGTCGCCGCGGCACTGTTTGTTTATTTTAGCCTTTTGTGTACAAACGCGTCCGTTTGGCAAATGAATGATTTAAAAGCTGATTAACATTTAATTTATGAGCTTGCTGGAAGTGGCAATACAAGCCTTATTGTCCGGCCCTGCAAGCATGGTAGTGCTATTCAAAATTTTATATTTTCCCCGCGCTTCTTTATTAGTTTATTTTAATACTAAAAAATTTGCTCAAACATTATAAAAGATCAAAGATATAAATACTCATGTATATAAAAACAGGATGTTAATTGAATATTTTATATAACGATTGCAAGCATGTTATATATAGGGTGGCGCAAAAGTAATCCTCCTATCAGAAAATGCTATAAATTTTGCCTTGATGGAAAAAAATTAAAAGACCAAATAAAAATAATCCACAAGAAGAATCAAAATTTTTCATATTTTTTTTTTAAATTACAGCCAAAAAACATCGGAAGGTTATTTTTGTGCCACCTTGTATACAAGGTTTAATTTTTTTACATCAAGGCAGAATTTATAGCATTTTCTGATAGGAGGATTACTTTTGCGCCACCCTATATGATTATGAATATGTATAATAAGTAATAACAACTTAAAAAAAAAGATCAGTTTTATTACCTATGTAGTTACATGTTTTTTTACTACTTAAATCTAGCAGGTTATTTTCATTTACTATACGATAGTGAGGATTATGTAAATTTCAATAAAAAGTTTTTTACAGGTTGGAAATGTACAAATCACAGTCTACCATCAAGTTCTTGCCGACGCGAACTGGTTTTTTTTTTTAATCGGAATTTATCGCATGTGACAGATTGAGATATGTGAGAAATGTAACTTATAACGAGATTCTTAATCCAGATATGTAAGAAGGGCAAGCATTAATTAAGCCATTCATTGGACATATTAATTAAATGTAGACAATGATAAATTGGGAATTGTACAGTTTTATGGAGGTTTATTAAAATGTCTTTCGATTTATAGCGATCTAGAGCGAAATTAATAAAAACGAAGTTATACGTAGGAATTTGAAAAGCTTTTCTGTCTTTTTCAAAACTGTCTAACTTTTATTCAGATTTGTTTTACTCCAATATTTCAATTATAGATACAACATATAAATGATTAAAAGCTACTGTAAACGAAATCTTAGAAGATAAAGAATTTCAATATAACTTTGAATTTATCTTTATAACATTTAGGTTATATTGTCGTTATATATTTTGTATGTTTAAGTTTATAAGAAAAATGAAACGCTTGGAAATACTGTTAAAAAAACATTGTAAAATGTGTGGATGTCGTTGAATATAAATTTTAAATTATCTAAACAGTAAATTTTGAACAAGAATTTAAAGTAAAAGTGCGAGTTAGGAAAACGGGGTCTAGTGGGCGTGCGGTCAAAGTTGAGCGTTTGAACTCCGTTAACCCCGCGAAGTCGTCTTTACGGGTCAATGTGGAAGTCACGCAAGTTTAACTAAAATATACTCTTAGTTAATTTACAGAACTGTACGTTTCATATTCTTTTATCTCATAACGATACAACGAACGTAGTATATAAGCCCGATAATGTTATTAATCCTTACTATCATATTATAGACGCTTATCTGAAATAATTATTTATTTATTACTCACTATTCTCCGACCGGTTTGGTGGCTGTAACACCCCCGCAACACCGTTTGGGGAAGAAATTTTGTAAAATCCATTCTTAACTGACCTATACTCGGCAAAAATAAAATCAAATCTCCAGGCTTTATGGTTCCAGAGCTATCGTTATATAGGTAGAAATCTTATACATATTTATATATATATATTAATATATATTTATATTTGTATTATTTTAAAGAAAACCCGTATTTGATATTTCATATGTCGTTTAAAAAAATATTGAGAATATTTTTCTTTTTCAAGCGTCTATCTGTTTGTTACTATTGTTCACATAAATCGCTGAACTAGTTCTAATATAATTGGATATTTAGGTTAATAGGACACAATATTATTTTTGTCGCGAAAATAAATCTTATTGATGGTATAATGTAGTATGAAGGTTGTGTTGGAAATCTGCCATTTCATAAATTACATATATAGAAACCAAGATACAGATATTTTCTTTACGCGATTTTGATTGAAATGAATGAAATACTTTCAGTAAAAATAAGGCGCGAAGGAAGGAAATATATTTTTTTCTTGATTAGATAACTATATTTATTTCCTAGATTTACCGAATGTATTTTTAGTAATGATTAGTTTAGTATATAAATTAACAATAGTTTGTTTGTCATTTTTAGATAGAATATTAACGGGGAAGGAGACTGAATGGGTACGGTGCCGAACCCACAGCGCCAGGTTTATTCAAATGAGGCCGGTAATGAGTGGCGGCTCATGATTCCTGTAAAATATGTACGTTATTTAGGTGCCCGGCCGACGGCAGCCGCGGGCGCGGACGCTAAATTAAAAACACGTCAAATGTTAAATTGGACCGAGACATCTATTAAGCCTGATAAGGGCCGTACCACACCAAACTTTACAAACATTTTTCTTAAACCGCAATCCGTGGTAACAACTCATTCGTTCAGCAATAAGGCTATTGTATATCACACTACTATTACAAAGCACAACGATGAACTTATCACTGGAGACCTGCTATATTAAGTCTCCTTACTTTAGTAGTTTTTTACCAGTTGCAGCATCCTTTAAATGTTACCATAGAAACGACACTTAAAGTTTATTCGTTAAATTTTACTATGAAAACAATTTAGATTTTCAAGACTGTAGTAAGTACAGTGTGCCCGAACCTTAACCACCAACTAGAGGTATCAAGAAACAAGAGCTTGGAGGCTTTTACTTAATTCAGAAGCACAGCGGGTGTTCCCGAAACCATTCGGCCGACACCGTGAAATATGGCGCGGGCCATGCGGCGATCGGTGATTCCCTTAGGCTATGTCCTGCGTGACTTGAATTCTTACAACGACCGTCTAAATGCAAACGATTTGATACTTTACAATTAGCCGGACCCGTTTTCTTGATCCGCTGTTTACTATTTACATAGAATTAATAGCATACTGACGGTATTTATGTATTGCATTCAACTTGGATAAATATCTGTTCTCTCGTTCGGAATACGTCTGTCGAAAGCAAATAAATATGTTAAGTAATAACTTAAATTGTTGAATGATATATATCATATGTATCATATATAACGACAGATATAGAATAAAACAAATAGATTTAGTCAATATCGGCTTGGATTCGCAGTGAGCGATCGCCGTTTCTACATAACAC
Source organism: Ornithoptera alexandrae (assembly GCA_029030555.1). Lineage (NCBI taxonomy): Eukaryota > Metazoa > Arthropoda > Insecta > Lepidoptera > Papilionidae > Ornithoptera > Ornithoptera alexandrae. The sequence goes on along the minus strand of JARDVY010000064.1, from coordinate 572,834 downwards.
CCGTGACAGGGCCCCCTTTGTCGGCATTTCCTGCTAAATGCAATTTCCATCGACTAAAAAATACATTTATCATGGCTTCAAGTGACGTTTAGAAGTAGCAAAAACAAATCAAGGGACCTTTTTTACGGTGTAAAAGCTTATTTAAAATTTATAACTCCACGAAAAGTTAATTAAGTTTTAATGGAATTCTAAACGGGAGTGGATTTGGTAGCCAAAAATAGGCGGGGATGTTATAAAATATAATTATTTCTCCGTGGTTAATGATTTCGTTTTTTATGCTACCCTGTCTGCTTGTTAGTTTGAAATGTAAACAATTAGTTCGTCTTCCCCCGTCTATTGTATATCTCCTACTTTGTGAATGTTTACTTAGTATAATTGAAATTCGTTGTGCTTAATTGTATTTTATGTGTTTTCATATGTCGGGGGTGATATTAAAATTATATATATCTTGTTATGCACGCCTAGCTACGCGTTTCATTAGATCATACAAAAATTTATTTTAAACTTACACTTTTCTTAGTTTCTTATATCGTTTCATTTCTGGACATAGGCCTCACCCAAAGATCTTCACATACAGTCACCATGGCCTTAGTCACCGCCGGGGACTAAGAGCCATCGTTGGTAGAAGTTCATATGACGGGATTTGAGCTATATCCCACCACGCTGGCCTAATGCGCGTTGGTGGAAGCCAAAGCCTCGGTTGTTGATTAACATGGTGCACCACGAGCAGATCAGGTTGGCTTGGGTCCCGCGAGTTATTGTAGGGGACCCCTTAAACCCTCTTATAGGTAAAGGATGATGGAAGTTTTCTGGATATTTAACATGTTAACCGAGCAGGACGTATAAATACGTCAAACTGAAACAATAGCAAGTATGAGTAGAGCATATAAATACGGCCTTGAAGTATATGTTGCGCCTTGGAACGGGTGGGACATAAGAAATCACGTTCTCCGGGTGTGACGTACTGACACGTCCCAGTACAGCTTTTGAATGCCACTAAAATATCCAGCAATAGATTAGCAAAGGCTGATGATGATTTATGTTTAAATACTAGTAGACTTAAAACTTTGTTGAATTTTCCAAAAATCCGACTAATGTTACAGGTCATACTTCAACCTAGAAATATTAATATGAAATCTGTACAAAACAAAACAGCATATTTTTAATATTGTTTACTAATTAGAGTATCCGTTGTCAGAGACATGGAAGCACCACCACAGCATCTATTTCTACCACCAGATACTAATACAGATTACTATAGGAACCAAACTAACGCTACATTGTCTGTCATCTGTCACCAGCTGTAAATTTTGTTCTACTTATCCGAATAGCGAATGAAGAAAACATCATGAGACATAAGGTAGATGGATATGCATATTTTAATCTTAAATAAAAACTTACATATTACTTACAAATATTTTAGTTTTATATCAAGTTAATATCATAGCAAATCCCAAGGTTATTTTGTTTAATATATACTCAATGTACCGTACAAACCTCAACGTGAACAACGCATAGGAACACCTACCTCCAGGTTTATAAGCCATGTCATAAACCTAGGTTATAGATATGTGTGATTTTTATTATATTCGACGTAGTTTTCAGACGTCATATATTATTTTCTTCCTACTGCCCTTTTCCCAGTTATGTGGGGTCGGCACAGTATGTACTTCTCTTCCACATCCCTATATGAGCAGCCATATCTGCATCCACATTGTTCTTACACATGTCAACTTTCACACAATCCATTCACACTTTCTTCGGTCTTCCTCTACCCTTATAACCATCCACGTTCATTCTCATTACTTTCTTTGTTATATTTCCTTCATCCCTTCGCATAACATGCCTATACATGTAACATCATACATTATGAAATTAATAAATTTGGTTCATATCCTACCAAGGTTTTCTATTTGTACGTTACTACCGCCACTGACTGTAGATAATTATCTTCATCATCAGGCGGTGGATGCTCACAGCTGGGCATAGGCATCTCCTAAAGATTTCCACATTCAACGGTCCGCTATGTATATTTTACGCATATAGACTGTCCACCTTGCCTTTCCAGCACCAGCTCTACCGGCTGCTAAAAAGCTACTGTTAAAAGCTGCTATGTTTAAAACAATGAAACTGTTACAATTATATTATTTAAATACTAATAAAGTCCTAAGTTTATTGTGCTGTACTAAATGGCAGTAAGTCTTTACTCGTTAAATAATAAAACGTTCAAACAATTTAGAAATAAACCTTGTACCTAATAAAATAGGTCAACATGTTTTGTTTGATTTAAACTTAGGATGTGACATGTTAGATGGACAACTAAGAAACACGCCAGCATCTCGTTTAAATCTGTGGGGTGTACGTATGAATTATTTGTTTACTTTCATTCCGTGGAATGTGTAAACGTTTGTTTACACAGAAGTTTAGCGATACCAATGCGACAATGCTTCGTAAATCGTGTCGCAAGTCCCCAAAGGTCGGGACGGTACAAAGTTTATGACTCCATTCATACACGCGTGATCGCTTACACTGAGCATTCAGCAACACACCGCTACGGGCTGACGCGAAACCTCAAACTTAATGATTTACACGACACCCCTGTCGTAATTCTAAGTGCGAGTTGTTCCCCTTTTAAAAAAAATGTCAAAAATACTTTATGGGTTACCAAAACGATGCGGCGGGACGAATCGATTCAATACCATCCTATCGCTTTTGTTCGCCTGCTTGCATTAATATCGCGTCGTTCGGATCGAGCGAGACCCCGCCTAATAACATCGATCTTTAATTGCTCGATATAAATCATAACTCGTTGTTACGACCTCCGGTGATTTACTTATTGCTTTGACATGTATGAAAAAAGCCTTAAATCATAAAGAGGTTACGCTTTTAGTGCGATTGCTCATTGTCTTTTTGGGGCATGACTCCGCATGCGTTGCGGTCCAGACGCGCGGTGACGAGAGCTTCGCGATTATTATTATTTATTTCTACTTTATATATTTAATAATAACAAATTTTTCACGTATATTAATTGTCATAATATTTTTACTTAATAAATAATTATTTACACAAGATATAAAAAAGAACTTAAGCCCTATCATTCAAGTTTAATTCAGTTATTAATACTATTTGGTCATATCCTAAAAAAAAATATGGTATGAAAACAAAGTTATTTATTATAACCTAACTAAATTTAAAACCGAGAAACAGGGCTAATTTCGAGAAAATCTCTATCGACTGGAAACTAAGGGAGACAAGTGAAGAATTAAAGGAATCATATCCATCACATTTCATATTGCAACTGCAACATATATTTATTATACATTAATACATAAGCTTGCAGTCTTTTTTTGACTAAGCCAAGCTAGAGCTAGATCGGGATGGTCACACCTGATCCTTTATTAGGATGATATAGCCTGCACCACATTACGTTCATTACCTTGATTAAAACGTTAAAAACAATTATTTCAATAGCTACAGCGCCATTCAAACCTGAACACGTGTTTTACAAACTACTATATAGCGTCAGAATTAGACTCTAATAATATTTAACCTAGACGGTCTTTGACAAAAAAATCCTTTTGTTTTTTTTATTAAGTAAGCGACGGGACTAGCAGGGCGTTCACCTGATGGTAAGTGCCACGCCTGCCCATAACAATGTGGCGCTAGTTAGGAAGATGTACACCACATTGTGCTCGACGCCTTCAGACATTGGATGTTGAGTCTCATTACCCCTGTAATTGCACTAGCTACGGCGCCCTGTCGAACTGGAACATAATAATATTCATACACTTCTGTTTGGCAGTGTTCCGGTTTGAAGGGCGTTGTAGCGTAATTACTGCGGTAACTAAACTCATCATCTTATGTCTCAGGCGACGAGCGACAATTTGCTGCATTGTATAACATTCTAACTAGCGCCACGTTATTATGGGCGAGCGTATCATCTATACTATCAGGTGAACGTCACACTCGCCTCGTCGCTTAATTGCATAAAAAAAAATTATGTAATTAATAGTAATTAATGTTTGATGAATTATAAACATAATGGGTTTCGTGAAAACCTTTACTCCATAACCTGCTCTTAACCGCTTAATCATTCCATCCGTTATAGTTGAGATTAGTTTTAAAATTATTAACATAGATTTGTAACGCGCACTAAATATTATTCATTGTGTATTTGAACCTGTGAACCTCTCACTACGGCCGCAGTATTACCGTGCTTCATTAAGCGTCATATCGGCGGACAGGTCGTTTCTCATACACATTGTTTGTCCCGGCTGATGAGGATGAGGAGCCAACAGCTTCGTAACTAGTGTTTGCTTCTCAATTTACAACTGACACATTGAAACAAAGAAATTAATTGAAGTTACGAATGGCCCGGGCTAATGAATGGATTTACTCCAGTGTAATGTCTCAAATCAGAGGGTACATAGACATTTTTTTTTTAGTTGTTTCAGCTGAAGAGACTTATGTTCAGTAATGGAGGTCAAGGCAGTGTCAGAGACGTTTACCGGACGGTTAATGATATCCCTGCACATAACCTAGCGGCAGTTAGAATGTTAAGCACTACACCACAATTGCACGTCGCCTTAAAACATATGTTATTGCTTTAGTAATTTCATTAGCTACAGCGTCTTTCAAACCAGAACTGAATAACATTTACGAAGTACTATTTGGCGATTGAAATAGGACCTGCGTTCGTACCTACATAGTTGGTTCCCAGCAAGATAGGTAGTCGAATGTTAAATAAACCCTATCACCAATTCAACTCCACAACATGTGATCTCGGTAGACCAGGGATTTTCAAAGGCGGAATTTTGATACAAGTAAAACTTGTTAACTTCCACCAAGTTAATGACTGTTGACTTAATACTTTGCATCGTACATTGTACTCTGAATTTCTTGCCCTTGCCCGGATAACATTTTTATTTATCTATTCTCTTCATTTCCTTGCCACATTAGGTGACAATGAATACTCTAGACTCTCTTAGGTCAACAACTTAAAAATAAAAATTTTATTACAGCGGACAACTATATAAGGACTATATATCATTAGGCGAGTATATGAAAGCCTTATTACCATTCAAATTTCACCACCACATGTCGCCTCCAGGATCGAATCAAGACCCTCTGTATAACAAAGCAAGCTGTGTTTTATTGTTATCTTGAAACTTCAAGTAATTAAAAAAATATTAAGTAATCGCTCTGACTTCTGACTACTCTGTTCTAAGCGCAAGCATAGTCAAGTTCTATCCATCAAACATGGCTCCAGGCTACATTCGCTTCACTCGTGACTTCTGTGATTGCCTTCCTATAAAGATAATACACATTGTATATTATATTTATTATTAATAATCTAATGTCAACTGTCAGGAACCCGTCGTACTAAATCGGGCCGTGAACAAAAAAAAAATGTAATACCAAGTAGATAAAATAATAGACTATTAAATAATAAAAAAACAATAAATTCTCATTATACGTCTAATAACGGATAAAGAAATATTTAAATATTTAGTTTACTTTGAAAGGCAATAATAAAATATTGTTACTTAAGTAAATGTTGTATTTAACAAACAATTCATAACTTTATAAGATTGTGCAATAATTGCGGTAACAATTAGATGAAAACTAAGATTTAAAAAAAATAGAGACGATTAGGCCTAAAAAAACCATTGACCTCACAATGATTGTTTATTTTATATTTTATCCTTCTCGTACCCACTTATTAAGTCGAGTCTTAAGTAACATCGAACGCAGCTTTGTAAAATCTATTATTCGTATCCCGCTATGAGTTGCCATGACAACAAGCTTTTGTTATTACTAACATTAGATTTACGTCAGTCTTTTGTCAACAACTTTGTATGAAACACGTTAAAATAACATGAAAAAAACTAAAGAAAAACTCCGCGATAAACGTCCTGCAAACGTCAATCCTAATAATGTGATCCTTCTGCACGACAATGCGCGACGATATACAGGAACGGTGTATCAAGAAAAAATTCTAGGGCTGGGATGATCTGGTTTACTACATCTCCCATACTCCCCGGATCTTGCCCCGACAGACTACCACCTTTTCTGTTCCTACCTACAATTCTGAAAAGCAAAACACGCAGGCTGTTGAAAACTTCTTCCAATTCAAACCAGCCACATTTTACAAGGAAGGAAATTATAAACTGGAAGATGAGAGAAGCTTATAGATAAATGTGGGGAATACGTAATAAATTAATGTATTTTTTTTATTTAATAGTATGAAAATAAATGTCTGATAAGAACGGAAGTTACGGAAGTACTTATGACTCGACCTTCAGACATTATCTATTTACCTTTTCACACAACGAATTCTACTTTAATAAATTATTCTATTAAATCATAACGATATGTCTCTAGTTGTATATCATTTAAATGTATTAAATTGTTGCCAGTAAAAAAAAAAAGTATTACTCATACATTGTTCTAATTATTAACGTTAGCGGCGAAACTTAGGAATTCTCTTCCGGACGATATCTGTACTTGTCACTCCTCGGTTATCTTTAAGAAGAGAGTAAAGTACTATTATCTTCGTCTCTAGTTGCATATTTTATATACTATGTATATAACTATATATGTCATATATTTTTACTTTAGCTAAAGGCTATTGTTATAGTTTTTCCTTCGCCTGGGTGGGTTGAACGGAAACTGTCTCTAGAGTAAGTTCGCCTCTGTTCCGCCCATGTTTAATTTTTAAACTTTTGTATGTATATATCAGTGTATGTACATAAAGAAATAAATCATCAGCAGCCCATAGACGTCCACTGCTAGACATAGAGCTCCAGCTAAGATCTCCACATGAATCGGTCCTGCGTTGCCCGCCGGGGACTAGATCGCCGGCCGTCGTTTCTAGGGGTTCATGTATAGGGGGATTTGAGCCATTTCCCACTACGCTGTCCCAATGCGGGTTAGTGGGAGCCAAAGCATCGTTTGTTGATTAATAGGGTACACTACGAGCAGGTGGAGTCGGCTTGGGTCCCTTGAGTTGTTGTACGGCACCCCTTTCAACGGGAATAACTTTCCTCATAGATGACCCCTAATATATATATATGACGTTTCGTCTTTTATGATTTTATGTTTATTTTGAAATATATTCATACAATAAACAAATAAACAAATATATTCATTCGTAAGTATTATTTCTCACCGTTGAAATGGTACATCCAAATGTGGAGCAGTTCACATCGTGGTCCGGGCTATTTGTAGGTACTCACGGTAGACGCGGTCGCAGCAGGGAGTGCACCCTTAATTGGAAGCGCAATATGTTAAGACTTCGGCACAGCCGCGGCCAACCTTTAATTGGACCGTATGGCATGATTTGTTCCTCTTATTTCCTTTATAATTACCTGTAAATTAGAAGACGAATATTAATGTGGGCCTTACACAGTAATTACACTAATTCGTTTGTTTGATTGGAATGGGAATAAATTTTTATTATATGCATAAATTAAACTGTTTTAAATATTAAAATCTTTAAATGATATCATATCACTATAAAGTATCCTTTGTTAATTGAAACCTAGAATAGTAAAAATTCAATAAAATTGATTAGTAGAAAGGATTAAATAATTTACTCACTCCTAGCTTTATGCCCAATAATGGTGGAGTCATCTTTCATTATTTCTTTCTTCAATTTCACTGTCCTCGACAATGTTATCACTTCCTTCGCTTTAGAGCATGTTCTTTGGCATTACAATTTTCTTCTTTATCGTATCAATCTCTAGATTTTCACCAGCTTCTTAAAAATTATATTGATCAAATATAGCTATAATATAATTATTGTTTTTATATGATCTTGGCAAGGAATTAATATTTAATTTTCTATTCTAATAAACAGCTTGAGCTCTTCTTAATGTCCTAGAAGTCCCTGATATTAGAAAATCTCGGAATAATGAAGTTTTTAGGGCAATAGGTAGAAGGCATTACCTGGATACTTCAGTACTTCGTTGTGTATGTAATAACTTATATATTTTTTTTAATTATTAAGTATTTATGTATATTTTAGTATGTATGTATGTTTAAATAAATATAATTGTTTTTAATAAAATGTTTAAAAGTCATTTACCATTTCACATATCACTGCATTATTCTAGATTAGTAGAGAATGGGCACAGGTAGATCCCTTATTCTAACCTAAATTTTGTAGTTCTAAGATTTCAAATAATTAAATAAGTAACACACGAGGGTTATTATTTAAATATGTATAAATGCAATAGTGAATTTAATCTTATGCTACTACTGTTAGTGTAATCATTCGTGAATCAAATGAATTTGTCGCAGTCGCCCGCCCACTGTGCAATATATAAAGAAGATTTCAAAATTTCAAAACAGTACACCGTAAACTATGCGAAGCAATTACCGCCGACTTAGGTTGGATTTACTCACTTGTTTAACTTTAATTAGTGCCCTGCTGGTTTGTAAACGTACCCTATTTATGGTGTGTTTGGACCGTTAACACATGCGGACGCGGCGAGATCGGGTACCGGCAGTAGATTCTACGACCACAAAACCTAATCCACTCACGTTGTTTATGTCGATCGGATACGCTTTTGATAATGTTACCGCATCCAAAATGGGACGGTGTTGCACTGTTAGAAATTCTGAACACCGGCGCCATGTGGGTGTCGATGGCATTAACCTGACTACAAGAGAACAAACCTAATTAAATAACGTTTCGTTTGTAAATATATAGAAACGCGGTACACATTATATTTTGTGTTCATTATACAACATGTAACGCTAACGATGGTAACGGCTCGTTAATTGGAATAATCGAAGTGTTACCATATATTTTAATATTAATCACTGAAGTTATTGTTTTTAATTTAAGTAATGCTCATGGAAGCTGGTAACTGTCTCTTAAGTTATGTACATATATACATCGAATAAATAATTCAATACGAAACGAGTAAATAACTATGTTTATAGCAAATTATTGACTTGATTGATTATTTTGTAGACATGATAAATAAAAAAAAAAATTTTTTTTGGTTAAAAAATATTTCATTTAAAAAACATTTACATCAATTGTATTAACTATTGTTTTTATATACGAGATCCTTAGACATATAAATCCATAGTCATCAACTGCTTGTTCCTATGTCTTTCTTAAATGTACTTTCTCATACGTGCTTATGCTATTCATCTTTTATCATCATCATTTCAACCGTTGGACGTCTACTGCTGCTCATAAGTCATCCTTTATAGTTATTAATATTTAACTCAGTTTAATTCTGCGTATTAACTATTATTAAATAAATTTTGTTATAGTATAATTATACTTATTATAGCTGTTGGTTAAAGATCTTTGTTCCTATAAATCGTCTAGTTACATAGATAACATTGCAACGTTAATTTCTTCCGCCAAACAGTAGTAAGCAATTATTACTGCAGCCTGTGAAATTACTGAGGTAATGAGCCAGATTATTTTATGACTTATAATCTGTAATTTGCAATGTTAATGTTGTTTTTTGTCAATGTTTTAAACTCGACTATTATTTGCTGCTTGGTGGACGGCTAGTTTTGGAGGCTTTCGTCATCTGCTAAACATCCTCTCGTCTCTTATGGAGAATTACAGTCTTGAGTCTCGTTTTGGCAAAGTTTGCATCTTAGTCTCTACATAAGGAACTGCTTTGAAAGTCTGTCCTTATGCTTAATATTACGCGCCCTCACCACCTTTTTGATTGAAGATCTCTATTGCCAGAGACCATAAAGGTAGGTATCCCCGCAGCTCCTATTTCTACCGCCAAAATATTATGTGCAAGCGTTACTGTGTTCCAATTTGAAAGGCAATTCTACCAATGATATTACTGAGGTAAGTCTTAACATCGTGTCTAAAGGCAACGAGCACAATGTGGTGCTGTGTATATCATCCTGACCGGCGCTGCTGTATTATTGGCAGGATTATGACATCCCATCAAGTGAACTTCGTGTTAGTTTTATCGCTTCGACGAACTTTAAAGGTTTTAATAATTTTTTAATGTAACTAACGCTTTTATCGACATTGTCGTATAAATGTACCTTATTTTATACATTAAAGTCTTATATACTATTTATTTTTAATAAACTAAAAGCAATCAGCTATCGTTGCTTAAATCCAACAAGTTTCTTTATTACCGGTAATTGCTAGCGTTTTGTGTGCACCGCCAGGGCGAGATGCGCGATCGTAAATGACGCCAATGCTCACCTTTGTGCTACGTCGGAAATTTTCTGCGGTGACATTTATTGAAGCTTTACGGTTCCCTGTTAATGACGGAATATGCTGTATCACGACCTCAAATGATACTATTGTATCAACAGGAAAAGCTTAATACAATATGTGAAATGATCCAAGTTTAAATGAATTTCAACTTCTATCCACAGCAGGAGATAGCCTTCTACCTAGGAATAACTCTTAGCCCGATCTTTGGCTACACGAATCTAGTTGCCGCCAGCCACCTTGAGCAGATCCTTGCTACATTACGTTAGTGTGCGTCCCGTGCTACGTTTGCTTAAGAGTGGTCTTACCTCTAAGACATATCTACTCCAACGGTGGTCACTTCTACAACAAACGTGATCAACCCATTGCCAGTCGAGTTTGCACAATCGGAAAGCTATGTCGGTAACCTTGGTTCTCTGGAGATTACTTCATTTCGAATCTTTTCCTGCAGAGAAACTGAGGACATAACTCTTTTCGTCGCTCTCTGAGCTTATAGAATAGTCGCATCGTCAGTGTCCATGTTTCAGCGCCGTAAGTGAGCACTGGTCGAAGACTTTCATCTTCAGCCTTTGATTCAGACTACTGGACTCCCAAAAATCTCGACACCGGTCGCTCCTACCCGTATTCAAGGGTTTTTTAAGACATAACAGTTTTTAATAAGTAATAATATATATCGTTACATTTCCATCTATTTGCTATAATAATAGAATATGGTTCGGTTTATATATGATAAAAGAATTTGTAAGGCAACCAAAAAGTTTTTATTCAATTAAGGCACCCGACCCCGGGTTCATTTTATTACCATATCCTAAGATCAAAACATGGCCACGTGCATCGGTACATATTTTTTTATTAAGTCACTAGTTAAAGATGGACGCCGATACGCTATCAGAGAATGTATTCAAATTGATGATTGATTTGAACACGAGGCGTAACCGTGATTGAATAAAGATACATAGCATTACTGTCTCGACTTATTCACTAGGCAGATGTTAACCTTACGACCGTTGTCGACACATGCCGACGATGCGGTGCCGTACGATCTGAACCTTGGCTATTGGTAGTTCATTAGGAGAGTTCATTTGACTGCTAGCAACGCCTGTTCATTGATTCGGATCTGAAGAATGACAGTCTATATCGTTTCATGTCGAACGGCAAATATTGTACAACTTGAAAGGGGTACTTGATGTACTCGCCACAAAGTATCCTAGTTGGCAGTATGGCTAGATGGTAGAGCTGTAGACATAGGACTTCAACTGCGTCATTGGACTTAGGGCTTAAGAGTACCTAACTTACAAATCGTTTACACCAGCTAATAAAAAATAAATTTGTTAAAAGTATGTAAGTAAATATTAAACAATAAAAACAAGGACAAGTATTACTTTATATATACATATAATAGCACAAAAATATTATAATGATAGATAATAATCTAGTACAAGTAAAAGAATAATAATGTAAGAATAAATACAAATAGTATAAATTAGAAATGTGTATATAAGGAGTAAGTAATAGGATAAGTAAAATAAAGCCATGACCAACAAAAAAAAACTTACAGAAGGTTAAATTACTTTTGATAAAAGAAAAGCCATTCTTATCCACATATAAAGTGGAAGAGGAATTCTATTGAAAATTTTCTTTTCAATCAAATTATCTTATACGTTGTATATATGATAAGAATTCCGGCCATAGTAGAAACAAAGATATTGGGAGAAACATCGTAGAGGTCCTCGATAAAAAATCTCATTAAATTAATGAACAGTAACTTATCGCTCAATGTGATATAAATTTTATTTATGCATCATCTCATGCCCACGCTCCTTGAGAGGATCATATAATGCTCAAGTTTTTTGGCACCACAAAAGGCATCGCCGCCAAAAGGTGGTAATTAGTGACAGGTGCTCCCATTTCATAAATCGTATGAATTCGACGTTTAACTTTTTTTACGTCTACTCCGAAAAAAATAACTTTTGTTCGCTCTCAAGAGTTTATCCCAACACCCTTTGTCAATGTCATATTCGCTACTATTTCGACTGTAACACAATGCGATGGTGACATGTGGGTGTTGGTGAAATAGTAAAGTCATGGTGACTGTTACAAATTTCGGCTAGTCAAGATTTTTCCACGATCCTGTTTTTGATTCTCCAACGTTTTTGCCGTGTTTCGCGTTTTTCTTTGATGGCGACCCATTGTCTGGCCGATTTAGATTGTGCCTTACATTTTTTTTTTTTAATAATTATACGGGTCATTATCGGTAATGTGTTTAACCTTATCCGGATCAAAAACATCTTATTGAATAATTGAATTTAAAAATTATAACAACCTGGCTACTCTCCACATGTTTTGCTGGGTTACATAACGTAAAAGCCGTTCTTAGCTGACCTATACTATGACAAAAGGAATATCTCTACCAAATTTGAAGTCCCTAAGCCTTATGGCTCCAGACACATCGTTATGAGTCTTTACATAGGTAGGAATCTGTTCTACATATATATTCAATGCGATTGTTCATCTAGATACTTTAACATAATTAATACTAGATGAGTATTATGTATGGTAAAATATGTAGATCAACAATCACACTGAATATTCTTTTTTCCGTGCCTGTTCATGTATGAAGGTTGGTTGGAAACTCTGAAAATGGTCAAGCTAATGAAAATTCAGAAACTGCAGAAGCACCTTGCAATGCAGTGCATGATAAAATAACTTTCTCTTTTAGAGTTTGTAATTTTGTAAAAATGTACTTATGTCCAGCAGTGGACGTTTGTCGGCTGATAATGATGTGCTAAAGTCAAAGTCAATTATTTCCTGACTAACTATGATGAACAAAACTGAAGTTTTTTATACAATTAATAAAACACTTGCAGTGTTTTTCTATACAAATAACTGCAGTAATAATTATGTACAAAACGAGCACCTTTCGCCATCAAACTTAAAAGTTTGTCGAATCTAGATAAATAAGGTTCTATTCTTTTGACTAACTTTTATAATTATTAAAATATTAAATATATGAAATTTTCTCATTAATAAATGTTCGTAATTTTTTTTATTATTTAATTTGTCGACAACACGAATCCATCGTTCAGTTGATGCTAAATGATACGACTACCGGTAACAACATAGTGGTAGTTAGGATGATATATATTGCACCACGTTCCGCTAGTCGCCGGAGACATAAGATGTTCAGTCTAGTTACCTCAGTATTTACACTAGCTACAGCGTCGTTCAAAGCAGAACACATTAATGTTTGCACACTGCTGATTCCTGCCTAGACAGTCTCCGGCAATGGAGGCCTTACAACAATGAACAGATTTTTGTCATCATTATCATCGCGTCCATTAATAATTAATCTATAGTACAAAAGGAACCGATGTTTACAATATTTGTATATTCAGCTCAACGTATCTCCGTAGACTGGTTCCCTTTCACCTATCAAACAGCCGTAAAAGCTATATTTCAATTTCTAATAAGCGCATTCCTCCTACTGTTATTACATCATAAAACTGTAATGGTATATTAAAAAATCGTATTGTTTATATTTTAGTTATCGGCTGCCCACGAGTATTTATTTACGGGTATGAATACAAACATAAATTAAACTTTAAATTATTATCGAAGATCATGTTGCTAGGGACATGGTGTTGGTATAACGAATCCAATCCCGTTATGCTATACGTATGGTGCTTGAACATTGGGGATTTGTTTCAATAATTTAATTTACACTAAAGTTCCGTCAGTTTATTGTTAAATGAAAGCTTTTATATTACATATATATAGTTTTTGCACTGATTTATTCATAATATAGATAATATATTATTTTTTTATAACACTACAAATACAATGATAAAATCGTTTAGTACAAGATTTTTGCTACAGATCACCAATATTACTAATTAAATAATTATTATTTATGGTTTTCTGATGATAGATTCCATTTTTTATGATATACAAATAATTGCACTGTCCGTGGATATACTTTAATCATATTTTTATATTAGTCTTCATATAGTCAGTCATAATCGAAAACAACTCATTGAATATAGCTTAAGATACTACTAAACTTATTATCTTAAATGTTATTAAAATCATAATTATTTATATAAATTAACGTGAGTTTAAAGAGAACAAAGATGAAAAATAATCACGATTTAAAATAATTGATATAACAAATATAAAGTTAGAGTCGTTAAGAGTGAAGACACAAAAAAATGGTTTAATCCAAAATTTGACAATTACATTGTAAACATTATGTGCCCACAAAAGGTATTATATCACGATAATGCTCCGAATATAAACCCCTTCACGTCAACCCGAACACAATGAGGTCTCCAAAAATCCTGGTCACACTAATCATAACTAATTTCCAATAAAAATGCCGTACAAAATCGGGGCACGGGCTTTTGTATGGACCGTGGTAATGTTCTCGGCTGTTTTGTTGATTTCTATAAAATATTATAAATGAGATGGCTACCACCAAGCGAATGACCAAATATTATTTTTCGATGTTGCACCACACGAAAGTACCGGCCATAGTCTTAAAAGCACACGCCTTACTGGTGATAGGCCTCTATTGCGGGAGACCGTCTAGTTACGTACCACAGCAGCTCTTCTTCCGCTGACAAGTAATACTGTCCAAACATTACTGCGTTCTAATTTGAAGGATGTCGTAGGTAGTAAAATTACTTGGGTTAAGAGGCTTCACATCTTAAGTCTCAAGGCGTCGAGCACAATTGTGCAGTGTATACTGGGTGTTAGGAGACCACTTCCGAAAACGAAGACGGACGATAGTACTAATGACACATTTGATCATGGGACGGAAAAAATCGATTCTGATTTAAAAAAAAAAAAAAAATATTTTTTAAACGTTTTTTTTAGCATTATTTACATTGCTTCATTTTAGTACAGCCAAATGAAACGATATTTTCATAAAAGATCCATTACTTAACTAAAAAAAACCAGCAATGAAACAGAAAATCAAAAATGGCTGATGCTCGGATCAACGAACACAAGGGCGCGCAATCTAAATGCTCCGTGGCTCTATGAAATAAGGTTCAAATTGAAACCAAATACATCTCGAGTTCCCGCCGCGCTCGTGAGTTTGTTGATCCGAGCATCAGCTGTTTTTGATTTTGTGTTTCATTGCTGGTTTTTTTTAGTAAAGTATTTTTTATAAAACTATCGTTTCATTTAGCTGTACTAACATGATGAAGCGAAATAACGCTAATAAAACGTTTTCAAAATATGATTTTTTTTAATCAAAATAATTTTTTTCCCGTCCCATTATCAAAGGTGTCATTAGTACTATCGTCTGTCTTGCATGTGTGTAATAAAAGTACTCAAGTAAAGAGATCTAACATAGTATGCTTTAAGATGACTAGTACAATGCGGTGCTGTATATAACATCCTAACTAAAACCTTATTGTTATGGACAAGTTTATCATGTACAATCAGGTCAATATCCGGTTTGTGTTGTTGGTTAAAAAAAGGATAAAAAAGTTGTGTAAGATTTTTTCTGTTACCACCTTTATTAAAATATATTGTATAGAGTGGCGCAAAAGTAATCCTCCTATCAGAAAATGTTATAAATTTTGATAACAAACTATAAATGCTATAAACCTTGTATACAAGGTATACCTTGTATACAAGGTGGCGCAAAAATAACCTTCCGATGTTTTTTGGCTGTAATTTAAAAAAAAATATGAAAAACTTTAATTCTTCTTGTGGATTATTTTTATTTGGTCTTTTAATTTTTTTTCATCAAGGCAAAATTTATAGCATTTTCTGATAGGAGGATTACTTTTGCGCCACCCTATATTAGCAATTCAACTATTATCGTGTACAGAATCCAAGATTACCGCCGAGCCATGATTAGTTACCATCAAATTAAAATTTCATAGGCTCATAAATGTAAGGAAATTCAAGGTTAACGTCCGGTGTATAAAACATAAGTATCTAAATATAAGTAATGTAAGTTATTATTCAAGTACATAAAACATTTTATTAGTAATAAAGTAAAAGATTTATATTATACGTATATTACTTAAAATCATCTCTAAAATAAAGCTACTTATGAAAGCTTTTAGATATGATGACGTATGATTATATGTTATTTAATATTTATCTACCTGATGGTCTCTAGCAACAGAGACAATCAAGGTAGATACTACCGTAGCACCTATTTTTGCTAAGAAACAGCAGTGTCTAAACATTACTGTACGGTTTGAAAAGAATTGTAGCCAGATATTTTTTATTATCCTACGAAACGACGAGACGAACAGGACTGATGGTAAGTGATACGCGTGCCCGTAAGAACGTGGCGCAAGTAAGAATGGTACACAAAGCACCACATTGTGCTCGTCGCCTTAAGACATGTTAAGTTTAGATGTTTAGTGTT
This sequence comes from Ornithoptera alexandrae, assembly GCA_029030555.1. Taxonomy (NCBI): domain Eukaryota; kingdom Metazoa; phylum Arthropoda; class Insecta; order Lepidoptera; family Papilionidae; genus Ornithoptera; species Ornithoptera alexandrae. The sequence goes on along the minus strand of JARDVY010000064.1, from coordinate 556,218 downwards.
GTCACCGCAATAATTACACTGGTCACAGCGCCTCTCAAACCGAAGTACTGTTTGCACACTACTGTATCGCAGTAGAAATAGGCACTGCGGTGGTACCTATCTAGACGGTCTCTGGTAACAGGGACTTACCACCAATAAAATGAAATTACCGGGTTAATGAGCCTTAACATCTATGTCTAGGCGAGGAGCATAATGTGGTGCTGTGACCATCATCGTGTCAAGCATTACATTTGTATGGACAGGCGTATCATCATCGAGTGAACGTCACGCTGGTCGTGTCGTTTCGACGAATAAAAAATTATATAGTACTAAAAAAATAAATAAATTAGGGGTGTAAGGAGTCCCGCACAATCACGGGACCCAAGCTAATAAGGCTCTGACACCCATCAACATGCATTGGGCCAGCGTGGTGGGAAATGGTCCCAATTCGATCCCCTACAGACGTCAGCTCCTAGTGTCCGGCTGTACCGAAGGCCATATTGATTGCACGTAGAGATCTTAGGGGGACGCCTTTGTCCAGCATTGGATGTGTCCATCGGTTGATCATGATGATGAAGAAAAAAATTTGCGAAACGGAATTGTTTTATACAGGAAATGTACTTAGTTTTAGTTACTAACAAAAAATGGCTGTAATATTAAATGTTACTGATGCAGTGCATTTAAATGACTGATTCAAAGAAAATCTGTTCTACGTCTAGGGGTGAATGTCTATCGGTTGATGATGATAATGGGGAGATTCAGTATGATCGTGTCAGTATTTTCGTCGTGCCGTGCATCCTTATGCAATACGAATCCAGAAAAATGGGATATCTGTAATATTTTATTCCCGGCTGGGGCTGAACAGGTAAGCATGAATAAATTCCCCGCGCGATGACAAAGCCCGCTCGCAGCCGGAGTGCGTTTTTCATAAAGTGTCGGTCCGGTTAAACATTTTTTATTTGACCATTTGCTACCAACTGCGTTTTATGAAAAATGGATCGTAACATCGTACCCTTTTCTCGTGTGCTTTTTTGGCTCTTCTTCTTTTTTTTTTTTCGCCCGGAATAAATCATGTCATTAAATTTTAATAGTCACTGTAAAGCAAGCTGGGTTAGTTAGGGCTTTTGTTGGGCCGTGATTTCGAGGATCCTTTCAGACGATTGTTACTATTTAACTCCATTGTGCCCGTTCGATGGTTAAGTTGGGTAAATGCCGACATAATTTCATTAATCGACCGCTTTGTACGAATTAAGATTTAATTGAGTCAAGCCGACTTTTATCGTGCATTGTTGTTTGAATAGCTTTCAGAGAATAATGCATGGAATGTGAGCTATTCGAGTCGGGGCTTGATGATGAACACATGTTTCTTGAGCATCGCGTGCTCCATGTCATAGTTTATGGTTTTTTTTTTATTTAATCCTTTACGACACACGTATAAGCATTTTAAGTCTATTGTTCCTTTAATCAACGTAATGTCCACCTTAACATTCTTGTTTGATTTTGTAATGTAGTACTTATTATTATTATTGACGTAATTCATGAAAGAAAATAACAAAAAAAAATTTTAATAAAACATAAACGACTAAATCTCACATAGTATCTGTGTCGTGGAGTACAGTTTCTTCCATTCTTGCTATGATAAAATTTTCTGTATTTTGAAAGTATTAAAATTTAATTACGAAAAATATTTACTGGAAACACCAAAAACTGACAAAAGATATATAAGGAGATAAGTGGAAATTTACGTATTGATACCGCTACTGAATAAAATACTAAAGGTTTTGTACCTTAACTAGTGTAATATTTTGGTATGTGCAATTTCATATTGTAGGTAATCAACCTGTCTAAAAGAAGTATTTTATTTTCTAAATGTCACCAAGAATTATCGGTGGGGAAATACTGTGAGCAACAAATGATTCCACCAGTAAGAAGATGAACTACTCAATTATAATCAATTCATGTTTCATTTAAATATATTCATCATCATCATCAGCCGATTTTCTTATCAAAAATAGGCTCACACTATTTCATTATCACATGGTGTTTAATGATATAGAGGCCGTTAATGGTGAAGCGTCCTCGCTCAGAATAGCCGGAACACAGCTTATTAGGTGAGTTAGAAAATCATGCTATCATCGTCTAAATTTCATAAGATATAGTCACGCGATGGAACGGTGACAGTCAACTGCTGCTGCTGCTGGAAAATTTAATTACCGATTAATAAATTGTATAAATCGATTTTGATCATAAGGCCTGTAGCGAATTGCACTATCATATAATGCCAAGTAAAAGATTTTGTTCGACATCGATGTTTTTTCTTCGATACTAAAAAGGTACGGGGCGGGATCGCCTCAGGCGAGGCGTGTGTGAGGCGCGCGGCGGCGGCGGGAACGGGATGCGGGGCGGGAGGAGCGCGGGGAGCGGGGGGTGCGTGAGGCGCGAAGGGCAAAGGTCACGCAAGCGCGCAGAACAGTGACGTACCTAAACTTCGTTATACCACCTTTATTTAAATTCGATATAAAAATACAAGCAATTGTTTTTAAAGATAGAAAGCGTTTTAATAACGATCCCATTATTAACTGGTGATGCGGTGGTAAGAAGCACTGACTTAGTAATAAATAATAAATAAAATATTATCTTGAAAACAGATCAGCTTTAAACGGCGACATTTGTGTCAGAAAATTGTCCAACTCTTTTGCTGTTCTTATTAAGTACGATGAGCAAACATTATTTCTTATATCATCATCATCAGCCGTTAGACGTCCACCAAAAATTCCCACATCGATCTGGTAGGGATTTATATGATGAAAGATTTGATTTTCCACCACTCTGGCCGAATGTAGGGTAGTAGGAGCCGTAACCTCCTTTGTTGATTAGCAGGGTGCACCACAAGCAGGTGAGGTTGGCTTGAATCCCGTGAGTTGTTGTGCGGGAACCCTTACACTCCATTTCATATATATAAAAAGTTTAAAAGAGCATTAATGTTTAATATGTAATAATACTGAAAATACCTTTGCTTTTCTATCACAATATATTTTATACTTAATATTTTACAAGATAATGTAATGTTTAGGTTTTTTTTCTATCAATGAAGCTGCAAAAAAGCATGTTCTGTTGATGGTATGTTATACGCCCGTACATAACAATGTAAAGCTAGTTTGTTATCAAATGCTTTTTCTATTATGTATTTAAGTGTGAAAGGCAACTTTATAAGGTGCATAAGTTTACATTTAAATTGACAATTGCTTGAACTATAATATTAATAATAAATTTGTTATTGAAACTACAGGTGTTTTGGCCAGGGAAAGTTTTATTTGTTTACTAACAAATTTCAAATTGCGGTTATTTATTGTTTTAAATGGAATTAACCTTATTTCATTCGGACCTACGTCGACGAATCGTTTATTTATTCACGGTGTAAAATTTCAATGCATCACTGAATGAGCAGCGGAAGAGAAAATAAAACGAGCGGGTGGGCAAGCTCGATGTAATCTCGATGCTGAACCGATCAATGCGGGCCGGCGCAGATGGAAGGCTGTATATGCAAATAAGATCAGGCCAGGAAAACAATGAAGTCTGCCAACGAAGATAATCATTCGACATCGATGTTTTACATATTATAATTAGCCAATACATTACACGGGACGCACATAACCGATTCCGGTTCCAACTATGTATATATACGAGTACAACTAATTTACATAATAGCTTCACTAAAATCTGTATCAAGATAAATATATGTCAGCGATAACAAGAGAATGTAGTAATTTTTGTAATGTATAGTATATTCCTTAAACTATACATATTAAGTTTTAAACGTAATATTAATGAGAATCTCATGACTGGATATAAACTCCAGTATGTACTTACCACGTGTGATCACGACCATCACAATACGACTTGAGGATATACTAAGTATATACTGCAGCATAACTGACATAAATAGGATCATTATTATCAGCCGAAAGATGTCCACTTTTGGACATAGGCCTCTCCCAAAGATCTCCACATCGATCGATACTGCTCTACCCGCATCCATCTGCTTCCTGTAACCTTCACCAGATCGACCACCTGGTGGGTAGCCTGCCAACACTACGTCTACCGGTACGCGGTCGCCATTCGAGGACCTTAGTACTCCATCAGCTATCAGTCTTTCGAGCGATGTGTCCTGCCCATTGCCACTTGAGACTAGCAATGTTTAGGACTATGTCGGTGACCTTAGTTCTCCTACGAATCTCCTCATGTCTGATCCGATCACGCAGGGAAAGCCCGAGCCTTTCCATTGCTCTCAGATGAAGCCTTTTCACGCAGGCCACTGTAAGCGACCACGTCTCGGTGCCATTAGTCATCACTGGCAACACGCACGAATTAAAGACCTTTATCTTAAAATAATTATTTATAATTATTATGTAAATTTCGTATTAGTAACTTTTTTTTATTTAACGAATCGCCTTTTGCCATCAAACTTAAAAGTTTGTCGAATTTAGATATAAAAGCTTCTATTTTTTTGACTAACTTATGTACTTAATAACATGTAAAAAAAATTTTAAGTTTTATAATTAATAAATGTTCGTAATTTATTTTTATTATTTAATTTGGCAAAGACAAGCGGGACGTTCACCTGATGATAGGTGGAACGCCAGACCTTAATAAAGTGCCGCTAGTTATGATATACTGTACCACATTGCGCTCGTCGCTTGAGACATAAAATGTTATGTGTCATTACCCCAGTGATTTCATAAGCTACAGCATCCCTCAAACAAGGATACAGTAATGTCTGCACACTACTGTACGTCGGCTGCAATAGGAGCTGCAGTGGCACCTACCTATGCGGCCTCCGGAAACCGACCCACCACCAGTGACATGAAAGCTCAATATTTTAAATAGTATAGTATCTTTTATAATTTGCACACTTTTTTGAATTGTTATTATAAAGAATTAAATATATCATAAAACAGTTAATAGTATGTATCGTCATTAAAAAAGAATGGAATATTATTAACAAAACCTTATCTTTAAGTAAACGAAGGTCAAGTTAATATTACTTTGTAATGTCGTAAGTTCTTAAGTGGTGATGCTGTCTCAAGTGTATTTAAATTAATGGGATATATCAGGTCCTTACATATGAAATTAGCGTTTTGTCGTACTGGCCACTTTTATCGGAAATATCTCCTCTTTTATTAAGAATTCCAAATTCAAATTTATAAATTCATTTAGGTGGTACATTTGAGTTTTGAAAACAGTCATTGATTTGTTTTTTTCTTTGGCGTCGTTTATTACCGCACAATGGAAAACATGAAGGATGAGTTCTACCGTGGCACCAGTGCAGCAGAAACAGCTCGAAGGATTGATAATGTATACGGCGCTGGTGTCGCAAAAGAAAACAGGGTACGTTTTTGGTTTCAACGTTTTCGTTCTGGAAATTTCGACCTTCAGAACCAACTCTGTGAGACGGCCGGAGACCAAAGTGGAAAATGAATAATTAAAGGCTATTGTAGAAGCGGATCCATCACAAAGCTCTTTAAAGATAGCTGCAGGCTTCGGGGTAAGTGACAAAACTGTATTAATCCACTTTGAAGCAAATTGGGAAAGTAAAAAAACTTGAACGATGGATACCTCATGAATTGAGTGAATCGAACTTGCAAACACGCGTCGACTGCTGCTGCTGTGTTACTTTGCTCAACCGACACAATAATGAAGGGATGTTAAATCAAATTATTACTTGTGATGAAAAGTGGATACTGTACGATAATTATTATTATATTTGGTTATAATTATTAATATATTTTCTAATATTAGTACCCATATAGCGATAAATCGAAAAGTGCTCTTATATTTTTATGTTTTCTATGATATATAATACTATAAGTAGACTACATTTTTGTTACTCAGCTAGATATATATGTTATGTCCAATAGTACATTTAAACTGGTTTCCTATGTAACTCTGTATTATTGTAATTTACTCCCATTAACACCCTACGATATAAGTCGTAACTCGTTGTACTTAGGTATCTAAGTGTTTTATGTTATGGGCTGTCGTATCGGTTACAACAGGGCTCGTAGTGACGCTTAATTAAAAAAAATATCTGAAATTACTTACTACGCTCAAATATTTACATTAATCTATATAAACTTAAAATTTAATAGAAATATTGCTTCTGCCGTTTAGAGCTCAGCTAAGATTGAATTTTACATAATTCCTTCCCCAATGGGAGTTGCGGGGGTGTTACAAACAGCAAAGCGGGCGTGGAACAGCTGGTCCATATATATGTACACATATGATGATGCAGAGCGACAGCTTTAATTGAGAAAGATTTCATTATTATCTTAATGAAAACATATTTATTTAAGATAATAATGAAACACTTGATAATCCTGATTCGAATAAAAGTACATATCAATAGTATATATTACATATCGGTAGGAAAACCAAAGCCAATGTTGTGTAAAATTATGCTGAGTAACCATCATCACCTTCTCAATTGATACTAGATGGTTGTATGGTTAAATAAATAATTATTATATATTTTTTTCAAGAGCCAATTTACGTCCTTACTGTTAGGGCACAGGCCTACTCTCAATATGAGGGCGATGGGGCCATAGTCACCACGCGGGCCCAATGCGTATTGGTGACTTCACACACACCTTAGAATAAATTCTAACTCATGTGCAGGTTTCCTCGCGATGTTTTCCTGCACCGTTTGCATTTCGCTGTTGTTACTAAAGTTCACAAATGTACATAACTTAAATATTAAAAGTCATCGGTACATTCCAAAATTCGAACCTACGACCTTCGGAATAAATGCTGCATGCTCTAACCATTAGGCCAGCGGGCTACTAATGTATGTAATAATTATTGTATACATTAACAAAAAAATTATTAAAATACAGACAAAAAATATTTCCTATGCCTTTATAGGCCTTGTTTCATAACACCTGTACTCTTCCGCTCCGAGCTAGTAAAATGTAAAAGTTATATTATTTCACCATCAGCACCTGTCATTGCAGCCGTCATCATTGGTTGGTTGTAACTCCAATATATATTTTATATTTTTATTTCTCGTAACTTAAATTATATAACACTAACATAGTTTAGTATGTTGGAATAAAGACCAGATCAAATTTTATTAGGCCCATACTTTTTCGTTTCCGATGTTGACATGACCTCCGAAGTCGAAGTCGAATTCTAAGATAGGGGTTAACTTCTGTTAGCTCGTTTGCCCACCCTTACTATAAGAAAAATATATTTGCTTTTGTAGCCTAGGGCTATTAGGAACAGAACTAAGATGATTGGGTTTGAAGGTGCCATCATTGTCAAGCGAACCCGAGGTGAACAAATTCGAGGTTTTTTAATATTTATCGTATCATAGCAAGCTGTAGTGTCAGGGAGGAACTGGTGCATCCTGAATGAGAGTCTGGGACCCTTCTTATCGCACTGAAGAACAGGAGCGGGCGCACAACCTAGAAGGGTTTTGAGCTGTTTGAAGATTTTCACTCGGTTATAATGAGGGGAGTACGTCATCAATAGCATCATCATAGTAGAGCGGCTATTCCGATCACTCCTGTCCTGTTCGCATCCAAAATGAGGTTACCTAAGTCCTATTCTTAAGAACGCGTGCCTATATAGTAGAATCTGACAATTTTTTTATTTAAGGAAGAAATCCTCAATAATATGCAGCTTCTGGCGTGAATTGGTAATTTATCCCAATAAAACCTTTTCGGTGACCTTCTTCAGTGTATTAGGGATCCCTCGGGATCTTCTATGAAACGCCCCGGCGACTGTTCACAGTTTGGCTCAACATGACAACAATGTTCTTTTTTTTGTATCGAGGAAGAAATATTTGAAGGATACCAGAACAGACAAATACATGATCACGTCATATTTGTCGTCCACCCAGGGCTCACTTAGTGAGCATCGAGGGTCTCCACTTTCAAAGCTCAGCAGACAAAAAGCAGACGGCCGCAGTGAATTACCGCCAGTAAATTACATTAGCCGCTGGTTACTTTTGCCGGAGACTGTCTAGGTAGGTACCACCGCAGCTCCCATTTCTGCCGCCAAACAGTACTGAGTAAACACTACTGTATTCCGGTTTGAAGGACGTTGTAGCTTGTTAAATTATTGGGGTAAGAAAATGAAGATCTTTTATAGCAAGGCGACTAGCCATGTTGTTATGTGTGAGCGTATCACTTACCATCAGGTGAACGTCTTGCTCCTCTCATTGTTAAGTATAATAAAAAATATAGTAAAGATAGGGCTCCAGTGCATAGCTCTCTTACCGTAAGTCGACTTGTAACTAGATCACTAGATGGCGTTCACAAATACGCGCTCGCGGCGAAACGCAACGAGCTGTCGACGCGTCCGACCAATGTTGCCGCTACCTACACGCAGATGTGCGTAACTGCAATTTCATACGTTAAAACACGATTAAGGAGAAAGCATAGTTTATATATTCCGGATGAGACACACACACATATATATGTATATATATATATATAGACAAGTGGCAATGAGCAGGACACATCGCTCAAAGACTGACAGCCGATGGGGTATTAAAGATTATGGATGCATTCTCCTTTGTTCACTCACCCAATGTAGAACGTAGATCCCACTTAAGAACCTTTCTCAAATTTCCGGTCCACACTTCCGAATCATATTCTCACTCTTTCGCTACACACGCAGTTAGACTCTGGAATGCACTTCCTCCGGCAATTCGCGAGGCTAGAACAGTGGCACTATTTAAAAACGCGTTAAAAAACATTACTTTGCGCTATCCTGATACTTATAAATTTGAATTTGTTTTGTTTTTCTCCTCTCTTTTTAATTACAAGCTATCCTAGATCATATTTAGTATATAAGTTTTGTTCTATAATATTATCAGCGTGCACCAGGTTCACTGTCACTTTAATCAATTCTTCTAACCACAGCCCTATTCGACGATCCTCGATATTGCATCCCATTCTCTTTACTTTTGCTGAGACTAGTGTGTCTATTTATTTTTTGTTATTATAAATTTACATCAATAAATTTATTAAGTAATATGAAAGATGCTAATATAAAGACCGTTTTAAAAATTATTTAGATTATGTAACGCTACACTTTGCAGTCCATTTTGACAATAAAATGTACATATATTAAAAAAAGTTAAAAACAGTCAAATGTAATAAGAAATGTAGCAATTATATTAATAGAAACATAACTTTTTTGTTTACCTGCACTAAGTTTAACATTCTACTAACATTTTATTAAATTCTATTTATTTTATCTATAACAAATAAGAAACTGCAACTCATGACATTTGTAAGAAGTTTCTAATTTGACTATTAGATTATGTCTATCTTACATAGGTTTTATCTTCTAAATCTATTTAATTAATATATAATGCATCTGCAAATTAATATGCGTTAGAAGGCTTTTCGTATCTTTTAACTTGTATGATTGCTAGACTTAAATAGCAATGCTCGCAATACTAAATGGCCGTGAGGTAGTAAATAACTAGAGTGCTGGAAGGCTCAATATGAGGAAAGCCGACGGTTTGATGAAGGGGAAAACTTGACTGGATGCGATAAGGACAGGACCCATCGATGTGGAAATCTTTAAAGGTCAACGTTTAGCCGCGGATATTTGATGCAAGTATTTCATAAGATGTTGGGTTATAGTATAAAAAATTGACGTCCTAACAAAATTACACTTACCTCCGTATGAGAGTTCGGCGTGGCGCTTTGTAATAGCCTCACAATGGCGCAGTTTGTCGATCGCTTGACTCCGTCTACGACCCCTGACTTATTTGCCGCTGGTTCACACCGAAATATGGACCATCCTGACTTATATGGCGCTGACAATTTATAATTTATTGTATTGCCGGCGATGCCGTTATTGTGATGGGCCCATTCGATTTCTGTCTTAACCCGTTGTTATTAGATTAACGAGCGAAAGCAACAAACAATAAACACTTCATATGCACAAGGATAACTTTCTAGACACGATCCAAGGAACAATATAAAACTCAGCCTTCTTGTGATAAAAGATGAAAAAGGATTATCCACAACACTCAATATTATTATCACTTTCTTTTCGCAATACTATTGTTTTAATGTCTGTATTCAAAGGTATAGTACACATTAAGAATTTATATTAACTTGATCACGGGATTAGGAAAGACCTAAATGGGTTCATCGTATGTCAAAACATAGTATATGTATGTGAAATAATAATATTCAAATATATTGTGTAGCCTTGTTGTAATATTAAGGTATTTCGATATACTCCTGTTTTAAATTATTTTACTTGTTATAATTAGGTCTTTGGCCTCTATTACGATGTAAAAATAACAATTGATTGGTACACTGTTGTCCGTCTTGAAGCTTTCTTCTTCTTCTTCTTGATAGATCTTATCCCATCTTTACTTAGGGTTGGCCCTCCTGGTCATTCTAAATCTATCTCTATTTTCTGTCATAGCTTCTGTAAATTTGTTATTCTTTAGATCTTTATTGATCATCGTCAACCAAGTAGTCGCGAGTCTCCCAGGGCCTCTCTTTGCGCCTCGAAGCTCTATGTTGTATTATAATGTCTACGAACATATCTTCTAAATTACGTAACGAAACTAAAAAAAAAAAATAATTTCTCCATGTAGAATTCTTGGTCGCTATCCTGAGTTTATTCTTCAGCACTTGCATTATTTTTACAATGAGACGTAAGCATCATTATCATTGGCTGTTATCAGCAGAATGTGCTCGCCAACCGATATGTTAAACGTGGCTAATAAAGCAACTACCTTCTTCTACAAGAGGTCTATCTTGGACAATGATAATCGCTGAGCTGAAATATAGACCCCGTTGTATGAACAGAATCACTGTTTAAATTTGAAAATCTACATGAACTTAAAAATATAACTAACTAGAATCTATCAAAATGTTTAAAAATTAACGACTTAATCTGTAACGAAACTGGTAAAGTACCGACATCAAATTATTCCTCACCACATGTCTTTATAAAAAGTACAAAAAGGTCTAAGAACACGCCGCGCAAAGTTACAGGGCAGGAGGGCGATAAATTCCAATCAGGGTCCATGAGAGATGCGCAAGGGCACTAGGTCGCGGCTCGGGTCACTTAAGGCAGAGTGCTAAAACTTAATAATTATGGGCAACAGTCATTAATCACAGATCCGTTATCACAAAGGTAACACCTATATTAGATAAACATGCGGATATTGTACATATTTTCCGCATTAAGATTTTTTTCTTCAGATTAAGTTATTACTCTCTTATTGATTACTTTTACAGTCTCATTGAACTCATGACTTAAAGATCTGGAACATACGAGATAAAATAAAAAAAATTAATATATAGTACCAGCTGTTCTCCGCTAGGTTTGCTGGCTGTAATATAAAATTAGATTTGAAATTTGTCTCAAATATATCTTGAGAGCAACCGCAACTGCAAATACCTTTTTATAGCAACCGTTACCATAGCAACCGCATAAATAACTTCATTACTAGATGAACAGGACGTATTCGAAATGAAAATGTTTATAAAAGTTAATTACAAATAAAATGACGAAGGATCTATGAAATTCAAAAAATAAACACCCTATAACGATCTACAAATCATCCCGCGTCAAATGGACATTTCAGTGTTGATACGTTCACTAGTTTTCACGTGATTGGCGAACAGAGGAAACCTATTTTCATTCTAAATGAGGAGACAAAGATGAGAGAGATTAAGATGATTCGGGCGAAGAGTAGTAAAATAGTATCTAAACATATATATGGATATGTGTATTTGGATCTGGCGAGAGTCGCGGGAAGCCACTGGATGCGAAGAACGAGGGACCGCTCGAAGTGGAGATATTTGGGAAAGTATTACGTCCAGCAGTGGACGTCTATCAGCTGATGATGATGTATATGAATAAAATAATTCTTGCTAGAAAAAAAAAAAACAATTAATAGAATAAATCTAATTATTATAATAGGACGATTGAAAATGTATTTAGATTCGATCTATTACTCACACTATTTACTTTGTAAAAAAAAATTTGTGTAAATTGAAGTACTACTATAGGCTTAGGTAGGTACCACCGCAGTTCCTATTTCTGCCGTCAAACACCACTGTGGAAACATTACTGTGTTCCGGTTCGAATGGCGTTGTAGCTAGTGTAATCACTGGGGTTACGAGATATAGCACATGTCTCAAGGCGATGAGCACAATGTGTGTTTATCATTCCTATTATCGCAAAGTTGTTGTGAGTAAGCGTATCACTCACCATCAGGTGAACTTCCTGTTAGTCACTTAAAATGGTCGTCTTTGCAAAGACTGTATTGGAAGGAAAAATTATTTGTATTAATCCTTCGCCTTAAGATTTTTAAAGCTCAGCTCATAGTGCTTATGCTTGGTCCGGGAATGGGCGCTACACGTGTTCAAGGCGGAGGTCCGAACTACATGTTCGCATGTCCCGGACACCGTCCCCCTAAATAATGTGCCAGTGGGCATAAATAATTCGAGCTGTTGCTGCATTGTATCGCGCTGGAATATATTTAACTGTCTACTATGAGACATTTTTTTTTACAAAACGATATTATTTATGGTATTCATTCGAAATTCTAATTATTGATTCACGATTTATCGTTTCTCCAGTAAGGCTTCCGAGTCACGTAGTGCTGGAAGACCTTCACAAGGTGGACTGATGATATGGTGAAAGTTACGGGAAACCAGTAGATGCAGGCAACCAACCGATCAGTGTGAAGGAAAATCTATATCCAGCTGTGGATATATATTTCGATATCATTTCATCATATTAATCCTTCTAAACACAAGTCCCTCAGCAGGGAATTGCTTTATTTATTTGCTTGGCATGAGGGTTTATAAGTATACTGAAAAAATCCACAGAGAGACCTGTTGCTTTTATTCAAGGATTGTTTCCCTTTAGTCTCTTTCTAGGCCATACGAAATCAAAGTTTTGAAGATTTTGTAATTCCTCCCCTATACAGAGCATAATTTTTAACAAGTTTTTTAGTCTACGTCTGCTCGACTAGCTAACGCGTACTTCAAACCGGAACACAGTAATGTTAGTCCACTAGCATTTGGCGACAGAAATAGTAGCTGCTGTGGTACCTACCTAGATGTTCTTCGGTAACAAAGACCTACCACCAGTAAAATGCCAACACCTACCACAAAACTTTCGAAGTAATTTTCATTATTACCACTGTGAGGAGTTAGAGACTTATACAAGGAGAGAATCAAGGTCATCTATTCACCAGCCCGACCAAGTGATGGTTGGTGGATACTTTAAAAATTAAGTTTTGTATTAAACTTGGTCCTAATACGTATATAATCATACGTTGCCGCTATTTGGTTGTCGGAACAATAAAGCTGCACCATGAGAGTTCGGCCGCGGTTCTAATCGCGGAGAAACGTGAAAAAATCCACCCACAAAGCGCGTGCGCACTGCGGCCCTTTAAAAAAAAGGAATTGATTATTTTTTTCTCGTAAACACCATAGAGTTGTTTTAACCACATCGGTGTAACCACCACCAACCAGATTGTTTTATATATGTGTATATATAAGACATTTCCACCTACGTATAGACTCGCCACTACATCTCTGAAACCATAAGGATCAAATACTTCAAATTTGGTAGGAATATTACTTTTACCGAGTGTAGGTCAATTAAAAACGGAGTTTACGAAAAGTTACCCCCCAAAAAAGGTTGTAGGGGATTTATTATGGAACAGAGCCAGCAGAAACATTTTTGATAAAATTTAATTCTATACTATGCAAAGCACACGTGGAACGGCTTGTTAATTATATGTATTTCAAAACTAACAGTGAGAAGCTTTTCGTATGTAAGACAAGGTATAACACAGCATCATTTTATTAAAATTTCTGGTCTCCTTCACCAGTATTTCTAATATCAAAGATATCTAACACAAACATCAATTCATTTACTGAGAAACGAATAAGTTAAATAGAATCTATAAAATACTACAATAAAAATAACAATAAAAGGAATACTTAGGCTGTTAAAATTCTTATGATAATATATTTGAAAGAAAAAAATATTATATGTAAAGTTATATAATTTAGATTACATCATCATCTCTATGCGATACGTCAACATATAACGCGTGGCTGCAAAGCCGATTCATTGCGACAGGAATGCGCTTCACTAAAGATTTTAACTTTTTTCTTGAAAGTATATTTCCCAAGCTAATTATTATTATTTTTTAATATATAAAGTATTCATAAATTAAAAAAAACAATAAAAATATTAATACATTCACAGATAATAATAACTTTGAATTAGTATTGTTAGCGTTATCAAATAAATAATAAAATATATAGAATTTTATGTCGGTATCATTACTTTTGTTATTTATAAGTTGGCAACATTTAAAATGTGACAACACGGAAGGGACGCGCGGACAAGATGGCGTCGATCTGTCAGAGAGGCACCGAAAGGTTAGCGAGAGCAAAGCGAGGATAGTTGGTGTTAAGTGGTTTCAAGAGTATTGTACATATTTCATTGTGTATTAATTAAAAGTTGTAAGTAAAATCTCAATCATCTGTTATTTGACAAACTGGAGGATAAGCTAAGATAAGAGTATAAGTACTATCCTCCAACCCGCCAGCGTGGACAAATAGCTTTGACTGTCTCCTTGCGAAGTAAAAGTAAGTGGGAACATTAGGAGGGCTTAATTAGGATCTATTAAAACAATTTTATCGCTTTACAATAGCCAATGTTTAGATATCAATTAATTACCCATTGCATCAAACTATTCAACTATAAGAAGAAAACATTCTCTTTAGATTGTTTTTATTATTTAATCGCACAATAAAAACATCTAATAACATTATTATTTAATGTAAAGCCATGAACTACATATATACTACGTATAGAGTCTACAAGTGAGATTGTTAAGTTAAAGAGGTTACGAGCAAAAAAATCAAAGCAACGAGAGTAGCAATAAAATAAACTACAGCATGGACCTAATGACGGTATACTGCAACAGAAAAAATGATATTGATTGTAAGATAATCGCGACCATTAAAATAGCTCGTCTGATTGGAGTTCTCATGGTGCGCTTGTGAGAAAAGAGCAGGCTGGTAGCCATTGTTGTCGATTATAAATCGACAAAATTATACGCATCACACCCGGTACTCTATATGGGATAACTTCAACCAGTAATTTGAGTATTTTTTGCAATTTTTTTTATGTTATCTAATTTCTTATATATCTTTTATTTCCCGTCCTGAAATACAGTGAAAATGAGATTTTATTGGTGGTAGGTCTTTTTTGCCGGATACCTTCTAGGTAGGGATCACCGCAGCGCCTATTGCAGCCGCCAAAAAGTAATGTATGCACATTAGTGTGTTCCGGTTTGAAAGGCGCTGTAGCTAAAGACGAAGTATCTAGACTCAACATCTTATGTATCAAGGCGACGAGCGTTACGCGGTGCAGTGCAGTAACATTAAGTGACGTCACTTTACACGAGCACGTGCACAAGCAGGCGTATCACTCAAGATCGAGTTAAGGTCCTTCTCATCTCATGGCTTCGTTGAATAAAAAAAGTACGTTTTCAGAATTTCTGATTATTTGACACCCAATATTGAAAAAGCCCTCTCCAGAATATAAAAGAGTAAGACTAAAGAAAGACCTTAAAAATCAACCTGGGTAAATGTAATCACAATGGCAGTACTACCCAGATCATCATCGTCGTTTCAACCGACGGACGTCCACTGCTGGACATAGGTCTACCACTCACTACCGAGATAAACTTATTAAATTTAAGTTTAATAATTAATAAAAAAAAAACTTGTCTTTTATTCAAGGTGATCTCAGGTGATAATGAGGCTATAGATAGTAAAGAGTGTTTGTTCAGAAAACTCAGGGTCTCGTATACGTCTGTCGGAACACTAAAATTATAGTGCTGGTCTGTCACTGGTCATCAATAACAGCGACGATCAAACTCCACCACATGTTGCTTCATATGGTAAATAAATAAATAAAATTCCAAGAAAAAAGGTTCAACTGATACAGACAGTACAACTCTTAATTTTTTTTTATAATTTATTGACATGTCTTGGGTATCAGTCCTTTAGCCGATGATCATAATTTTACTTCCATAATGTTACAAATACACAATTTTTATAAATTAAAACGTTTAAATATAGTAATAATATTAACAATAGCAAAGAAATAATACAAACTTGTTTAACAATAATCATAACATTAACATGGGCAACGTTTCACTCAGCCCTGTAGTCGTGGGGTAGTAAGAATAAGACTAGGGTAAGCCCTGCCTGTCGTAGAAGGCGACTAAAAGAGTCTAGAAGTTTTACGGGCCTCGCGGGTGGGGGCCCTTATCGGTCAACAAGCAATCTGCGTGGGGCAGCGTATGCCTCAGCGATAGTGACTAGGAGGGTTTCCTCGGAGACGTGTTAACACAAAGTGTAGAGGGGCGCCGGTGCGTTCTGTAAGAAATGTCAGGGCCTCTTGTAACGCACTGAATCTCACATAACCCTGACTTCTCCCCAGAAGAAGAGTATCGTTGAAAGATTTCCCGCCTGAAACAAAAAAAAAAAGACGTTTCACTACAGCATCCATAGACAGTGATTGTCCTACATCGCAGCTATAACAATGTTATCTACTCCATTAAGTAGTTATTGAATATATGTCTCTCCTTTTTCTTAAAGTGTGTTTAAATTTCAAACTACATGCAAATCGTTACTCACTGAAAGCGTTGCGTGAGCGTGAACAATTCATATTAATCGTAAAATACACTTGTCTCCTTTTATCAAGGGGATGAAAATAATGTTTTGGCCGACGGTGTTTTATGCGGCACGGCTAATATCGCCGACGTGTTAAATTTGAATAGCCCGGGGTCGTAAAGTTATCCGGGGAAAAAAGTTCGCGTGCTGCGAACACGGTAGCGTCCCCTACACGCGATCTAAGTACAGTGATTTAAACACTGACTCCATTGACTAATGACGTTTATTATGGCAATCAATTTATTGAATACAACCGATTGAGTTATCCTTAAGGCTGGAATAAGAGTAGCCTTTGTTAATCGTCCGAAGACACGCGATCTCCTGTTACCATATTTTGTTGTTGTTTTATAATATATGTGAGAGGATATTAACGACTAGAAGCACTTTGAAAGAAGATGTGATTTATAAACAATATCTATAAAAAAATTTACTATTGTAAAAATTTAGAAGATATGAAGTAAATTATCGATTTAATTTTATCGAAACTTTACTCGTTTTAAAGATATAGTATTGTTTAGCAGATCATTATTTGTACTATATCTATTTTAAGTATTTCTTTAAATACCACTCCAACTCCTAATTCAGCACCCAAATACTAGTGTATTTATTTCTACCCTAATATATATTTCGGGGATGACTAATAACTCTTTCGCGCAGTGGCTAACCGCTTGAAATCCCATTATGAAAGCTATTATTTTCATAATAAATCTGTTACTGATAGTAGGTATCTTGCTGGAGACCGTCTAGGTTAGGTACCAACGCAGCTCTTATTTCAGTCGACAAAGAGTAGTGCGCAAATATTACTCTGTTCTAGTTCGAAGGGCGTTGTGAGTAATGAAATTACTGGAGTAAAAATACTTAATATTTTATATCTCAAGGCGACGAGCACAATGATGCGCATTGTATATTATCTTAACTAATGCCACTTTATGGGCAGGCACTTACCATCAGGTGAATTACCAACTCGTCCCGGCGCTACGAAAAATAAAAAAAAATTTAATGAAAGAATAATATTTGTAATTTTTTATCTGTATGCAACTAGTTCGCGTGGGCTTGTAACTGGCAATTAGAATTTAGTACGCGGAGCCCGCCCTACACCACCACGCCCAACCGTAGGTGCACCGGGAAGCCTTATCAGATCAGGTTCTTATGTAATACTGATTATGCAGTTTCAGTATTCCTTCCTTGCGATGAAGAACTACAGATAACTCTATGTATACACGTTAACTGATGGAGCTAGTAAACTACATGTTACTTCCTTTTTTATCTAAACTAGGTTAACCTTTGACCTGAACTTTAATCGATGTTAACTCGTAATGGTGATGATGGTGAAGCGCACTTGACTATAATACTCTCATGTGTTGACTTATGGAATTTTCAATACTATTAAGGTGGCGGATCAACGATGAGATGGTAGCCAAGCGAGACAAAAAAAAACCTTTATCACCAACCAAAACTATTCAAACTCTTTACGTAGCATAAGTAATAAAATATTCAAATAGTAAATGTATTTATATCATCATCAGCCGATAGAAGTCCACTGCTGGACATAGGCCCTTCCCAAAGATCTCCACATAAAGTCAGCGTGGATTCTGGTACCGATGAGCAGTAGGGGTGAGGAATGTATTTATACGTAGGTACCGAACTTAAAAGCCCAAGTTAAGTAGGAAAGCTCTTAAGTGTTTACCGAATCGATTTTGAATATTATACACAGGAACTGAATGATTTGATGGAAGGACTCTGTTGCTGGAGACTAGAGAAAATATTGGGGCGAAGACATCTCATGACACAAAGCGACAGACACAACATGGTGCAGTGTATATCGTCCTAACTGGCGCCACGTTAATATAGGCAGCAGTATCTTTTACTATCGGGTGATCATTTTGGTTGCTTTATCAAATAAAAAAATAACCGGCCGATGGTAAGAGTATAATTATACTTATAAAAGCGTTGTATGTACTAGATTTTAAATAATAAACCTAAGTTGTGTTTAGTTTCTTAGTGTGAACTTTTAACATAAAAAGTATATATCTTATATTTGTATGTATCTTGTATGATTGTTCGGGATGAGTAAGAAGCTTTGTATTAGACTGTAGTCTAATACCATACAATACATGATTCTGTATGTAACATACGCAATCTTTGTGTAATGTTCTTAACTCTAAGTAATGACTTCCTTTCGTGTTTTTTTTTAATTGAAGAAGCACTTGATGGTAAATGATACTCTCGCTTATAATATGACACTTGTTACGACTATATACATTGCACCAGCTACAACCCCGTTCAAACCGGAACATGGTAATGTTTGCACGTTACTGTTTGGCGGAAGAAATAGGTGCTGAGGTGATACCTATATGGTCTGCAGCAACAGACACCGACCAGCAGTTAATTTCATCAGCCTTAACACTGTGTCTTGTAGATATTTTATTTTTAGATAAGTATTTTTTTTTTTTAATTTTTACTTCTGGAATATTAAAACCGTAACAATATTCACGTTATGCAATTCCTGCTTCTCTTTTTCTTACCGTACGTCTTACCAGGCCTATAATTTTTTTTTTCATGGGAACCCAAGGGACACGTATCAGTCACGTCACGTCACTTCATGTCACGTCCACCGGACAAATTACAAGTCGGCGACGCGCGTGACCACATTGACAGCAGTCTCCCATACATATACAGGTATGAGGCATAATCATAGTCATATGAGGTCATTTTGTGTTACTAAACGTTTCATTAGCTAATAACTTTATTTCACAATTCGGCGAGACCTAGCTGATGGTCCACACGATACTCTTTGAGCAGCGTTTGCTTGAGGAAAAACATGGGAATGAATTCTTTTAACATCAGGAGTACAGCTTCAGAACCAAACTATTGAACTACTAATAATCGCTTTGTCTTAATATCCATCTTTTGATATTATTAATAATAATGATTAAGGTATAATTTATTAATTTATTCTTAGGGTACACTGGTTGGAATTAATAAGTTGCTCTGTCAGTCAATCCTAAGCTGCAAGAGATATTATAGATAGGTGCAAGAATAATACAACAGAGCATTTTGTTTTTTTGTTATCTTCTAAGTTAAATTTCGTACTACCCCTCAAATAAATTTTATTTTCATTGATTCATTTAAACCTTTAAGTAATATTAAACACTGAGAAGAGACAGACAAACTTTTACATGTTTTAAGTATTAAATTAAGCGACGCAGCGAACGAGATGTTTTCCTATTGGCAAGTGTAACACTCGCTCACATCAAAGAAACACTAGTTAGGATGATATACACTGCACCACATTGTACTCCAGTAGCTTCACTAGCTACAATGCTCTTCAAACCGGAACGCTGCCATTAAAACCGGACCTGCGGTGGTACCTACCTAGACGGCGTCAGGATCTACTAATAAAGATAATAAAGAATTGTTCAGTAAATCTGCTTAGTTACTTATATCATCGCCTTTTACATAGAAATATTTATTTAATTTTACTTAGCAACTGTGGTGTAACACAAAGGGAATTGTGAAACATTAACTCTTGTTGCCCTTTCTACTTAAAATCTGATAAAAGTATAGGCGTTACCAACATTTGATATGCGATGCACTTCCCATCGTTACCAAGCCTATCCGCTGTGACGGGAGCCCACCGTATCTAGTAGATCTAGATTTACGTACGTACCCTAGTAAATTACCCTCTACCTATTTTAGCACGATAGTTATGTTCAAGGTACATTCTACATCGGTGTTGAAGATCTATGATTAAATCTCTCTCTTTATTATATCGTGGAGGTATTAAGTAAAAATTACGAGTTTAATAATACTTAATACCGCTGCACTTACTATCACTGCTTCGTTAATATTTTGGCGGTCAAACATTATTAGCCTATAACAACAAAAAAATTTACTCCAGCTCAAACCGGAATTTGCTACTACAACGAGTAGGTACTTTAGCATCCCTGAATCATATTGGTAGACAGTAACGAGGTCGCTGTAATGCGCAATGAATCAACCCCCGCGTGTATAAATATACGGCACAGAACCCTAATTGGCCCGTAAATAACCCAGCAAATGAGTATTGAACCGTCGCGACTTAATATCTTTTTCCGATGTACATATAAATAATAATATTTTTTCTAGAAAAATTTGTACATTTAAAACTATTTAAAGGATCCTACAAAGATAATATATCCTGTAAATACTTCATGATTTTCAGTTGCGCCCAAAAAAAGTAAAATAGAGTTAGTAGTAAGTATTGTTTGTTTTTGAACACGTTTGTTTCTATAACTGTTATATTATAATGAAACAGAGATCAGTTTGTAAGATGCAATTGTTAGATGTAAATATTTAAAGTTGAAGATGTGGTGCCGTTTCGCCGTTGAACTTCAGCTTCCGGTTAAAAAATAAAATCATGTCGATGTGGGCATTTCCCATAAACAGTAATTTTTGTTTGGAGTTTAATTTGAAAATGCGATATCAATTTCTGTCGGCATGGTGGATAAATGGCCTTAACTCTTGATTTATGGGAGAAAACCTTGAGCACCAGCAGTGAGAACATTGAGTTGTTAATCATTAAAAATATAGTGTTTTTTATTTTCTATTCATAATCTAATCTCGTTATATTAATTCCCTTAGAAAAATTGACATGAAATTCAAATCTTTTATAACATCCTACAGGTGATTCTAAAAAAATTAAGCAAGGAAAGAATATTTCTTAACCCTACAGCAAAATTACTGCTGCTAACATACATGGCAATACGGGAATCGGAGCAAGGATTCTGTCCTTAAAGGCAAGCGGTAAGCAGCTGCATATATATATATATATATATATATAAATATATATATTATATATATGCAGCGGCTTTCGGACCGACTTTCAAAGAACCTAATTTAAAAGTTTTAGCCTGTAAATGATGATTATTAATTTAATTTGATAAAACAATGATTAAACAATAATTATTACGTTAAAATTTGTGTAGAAATCGAGAATTTTCTGAAAAATATTTAAAAAATTACTAACTGCATAACCATTGTTTTTGGGTGGGGTATTCCATACATAGATAAATAGGATAAAAGCTATACTTTAGCCCTTCCAGATCTTTTACGCCTATTACCATTCACTCTGTATATATATATATTTGTAATTACACACTACCCCCGGTCGTACTAAACGGTAAAGAATTTTTTTATTTTAATAGACGCGACCTAAATACCTACAAACATTAATAAATCATAAGACGACAGGGACGTCAGTAGTTTTGCATAAACATCGTTACCGTGCATGATGGATGGGTTCGCGCGCACCGTTCGGCCGAGGACCGAAGATAGACGGCACGACCCGAGGCACAAGCAATATCGGACGATTCACCAACTTTAAATGACTTGTCAATAACTTGATTGGAATAATTTTCAATCTATTCAATGAAAGCGTTTAGTTTCAACACGAATAGGCTCAGGCGTTAAGTCCGTATTATAAATACTATATTGTGTAAATATTTATTTAAAGTATTTTGTACCAATACAATAAAAAGATCAGTGTGTACCCATAAACACGAGAAAAAAGTATCAAATACTTTATTCTTCCTCAGCTTTATATTACTATAAATAATGATATAGTATTGTTTATTGACTTAACCAATAACAATATATAATAGAAGAAACGACTGTTTGTAGTAAAAGTAAATCAGAAAAATTTGCTGATATAAATTTGTTCTAAATGAAATTATTAAATTGCATTCACAAGTATATTTTCCATTTCTATTACTGTTTTAATTATAATTATTACTGTGTTTATTAAGGTTTATGTAGTGCCAGGTCAAGGGAGTTACAAGAACCCCTATTTCGCAAAAACTATACAGACTACAATTCACTTCACTATCACGATCAATATACAGCCGTAATGTCCATTATAAAAAATTATCAACGCGATTAGAACACCATATATTTAATATTGTCTTAAATGATTAATATTATTAATATTCTTTATTGTTATGGCACATTATAGTCTTAATTACTTCACTAACTCCCTAAATTTTCCAATTGAAAGTCAAGACTTTCGTGATTATTATTTATGATAATTCATTACTTAATAGGCGCATGTTCAGTAATGGTTAACATGAACATTAAAAGTTATAAATTGTGACAAATGTGATATAAGAGTTTAGCATCCAAATTGAAGGAGCTATCCCAATATCTATTATGTGCCTACAGCATCACTCACTGACTTTAATGACAAAACGCCGCTCGTACGAAATGAGCTCATATTGAAGCGTGAGAAAACGGCCGTCGGCTCAACAGTGACTCGCATACATATGATATATTACCCTAAACGTGCCATTTAGCGCTTACGCGTCGAGTCTTAAGTATAGTGGGGCAAATTAGAAAAAAAAATGTAAACATAACATTGTACGAATTCAATAATTAGATTAAGTTTATAATGAGGGGGTTGGAAGCCGACGGCGACGGCGAGACGAGCGCGGCGGCCGCCCCGTGGCGCCTCAGGCGGGCCCTTTTTGACCCTATTTGTTTTAATTACCAACCAATGATCTTTAGGACAACCCTCGCCTTTTGTGATAGCCGAAAATTGACCCTAATTGGTGGTGAGCCTATTGAGCCGCAAAAAAGGTTACCGTCGCGCGGATTGTGCAAGGTAAGTAATGATCTAACTTACCGTATTAAAAAAAAGCTATTGTGCGAATATAATATTGTTCAAAACTAGATTATATCAGTAAGGCACAGCCCCTGAAGTGGAAAAATTAGGAATACTATTATATTATTGTAATTTCTTCTTAATAGTTTAAAATAGTCTTTATATGTACAACTTATTATATATTCGTATATATGACAAATTTCTTCAACTTTTTTCATTCGCTGATCCTGCTCTTATTTCTCTAGGTTATTTATAGCGTTGTAAAAGAAAAACTGTAGTTTAATAAAGAATATAGATATTATAAATACTAATAACTACGATACAATAAAGTTAAGGTATCCGAATTCTTTATGAAAAGAAACAACTTAATACTTTAAAAGAAGCAAAAGAAATCTTACCGATTTAAACTACCGAATGGAATTTATATTACATCTCGGTAACAGTTGGGGAGCTCATTAAAATAGTTGAACTAAATACCGTATATTTATGTTAAAGAATTTTCCAAATCCTTCCTACGACTCGATCGGTATCATTACTGACTTAACCCTCCATGTTTATCGGCTGATGTAAAGGAATTTCTTGGATATTATTACAAATATAAGATTGTACCTGATCGATTACCGAATAATTCGGTGAACGCGTGTAATCACTTCTATCCCGTAGTATAGTTATTATCATGAATGCTGCTATTACATGCACTCCATTATGTTACTCATCCTAGTGTGGAATTTAAGTTAATAGTATGACTCATGAAACATTTTTGAAATTTACGTGACCTGTTATTCGTCTAGAATTGTAGGTAAAATTTCACAAATATGTGAAAGCCTTCTGTCATTTTGATTTTCAATGCTATTTTGTGTTACTGTTGTAACTATATACATCATTAAAACTTAAACGAAATATCAGATATATAGGTCTATCTACAATTTATTTAATATGACCTAAAGATACATGTGTCAATTTTTCGTAAATTCAAATCACATCTAAGTATAAAAAAACAAGTGAATATTAATTTATTAAAATCTCAAAAGTTAAGCAGGCTACTACATAATTAACCATTAACTTTAGAGGAGCTATAAACAAGAAAACTTAAGATTTTTATACTAATGATATAATTATAAAGTTACTAAATCAAACTATCTGTATGTAATTCATTGTACAACTCCTTTAAAATAAAATGTTTTATCATTGAATCTCGGATCAGCTTCAGTTCAGTCAAAATCCCACGATACTAAAAGTCCAAGGCGAGAACCCACATCTTTAGCCTGAAGCAAACGGTAGATCTACTGAAGCAGCAGATACGTCCGTATATGACCGATCGAAGAAGGTTATGTCAAAACGTCCTAAAGCCACAGATGAGAAAAGTGTGGACCGTAATCGCTATGATACTGAGGTTACGGAATGATATTGTTTTAAAACTTTTTTATGCGCTGATGAGGTTGTAGCAGTGTTTACGATCGTGGATGTGGTGTAAGAGGGCGCACGCAATCCAAGCATTCAAAAGCACGTGGGAAACATGGTATAGAGGCGGGCAGCCCTGCGGCAAACCGCCACAGTTGACGATCGCCGCGATAAATTCATCCGACATTAGTGTAAGCACAGAGTAGGTTACTTCACTGTTTCCAGATTTATGTGAGATTATGTCTTAACTGCTAGCTACTCTCCCATATATACCATTCTTTTCTTCTTCATTTTCATATAAATCAATTTGTCTAAATTTTCATTTAAGCCGATCATTAAATTTCTTATACTTATTAACTGTTACTAAAGTATCAGTTTTTCGATTTCTAGTTACGCGATCAGATAAAAAATTATCATCAAGTTCTACTAGTACAAGTAGTCGAATACGATTAACTTGTAAAGATATTACTCTGTAGACTTTCCAAATTGTTTCTGCTTTGGATCAAGGCAGCCGGAGGGCAAATTCACAAAAAAAAGTAGTGTGCGGGGTCAAATGTCGAACAATTTATTGCCTCCACAGTAAGGCTCAACCGTTTGGCTTTCGGCGTTCTTTGGGAATATCTGCAAACCTCTAATTAGGAGGATTATGAAAATATTCACACAGGTGCGTGGTACGTCCCTAATAAGCATCTTGGCTTGGGGCAAAAGTCGTGAAGGACCTTAGCTTAATGTTTGGGTGTTACTGTTGCAGGTGATTTTCAAGCTTCGACCTCTTTTTTTGGGTCGGTGCAGTATTCTAGGATCGATCTTTCGAATTCATCTGTTATATTTTAAACGAATTTTTCGATATAATGGGTTTCATCAAAATTTGGAACTTATTAATAATTTAAGTTTAAAATGGATAATGTTATGACATTGTCCCCTAAATTTACAATGTTAATAAAACTATCCTTGAATTCAAAAAATACATACAGATTAAAAAAAAAACTTAATATTCTATGGTGCATTATTGCTATTGGGAAGATATGAATAGGTCGCCTACTAGGGAGCCGGTAACACAATTTTTAGTAATGAAACACAGATAGAACTTCCAGTTAAATAAAAGTTGTGATTGTTAAGGGTTTCAAAAAATATTAAATCATTATAGAAAACATTTTAAAGTTAGGTTATGTAACGTCGGCACAAAATACATATGTATAAAATAAGGTTGTGAACAAAATATTGAATACAATGTAAATTTGTAGATGTATACCATCCAGAACTAAGTATAAAAAGTAGAATAAGCAACTTAGATATTAAATCTTATAATTATGATCAAAACATCTTAATATTAACATTAACTAAGGTGGTATAACGCGTGCCCAGCGCATTAAATTTTATCATGCACGAAATTTACCATAAAACGGTAGTTAAGACCACCTATGACAGCAATCAGGCCAGTTTATCTCACTCATGTATTTCAACATGTGATACCCACAAGTTAATATTTAGATCTTCAACGGATGAACACGGAGGAGAGTTAATCCTTTAATCGTGACTTAAATAGGACATATAATAAAACTTCTAGCTGAACAAATTCTTGGATGGTGAATAGTGCTCTCTATCCAAAAACTCGTCTCATATGATGATAGCCTGAAGACAGCAATGTTGCTGTAGTAGCAAGGGTGGTAGCCAGTCGGGTTTGAGAAAATCTTGCTATCAGCCAAGCACTACAATAGTAATATGGAATATACATAATAATAAGAGAAATAAAGCCCCGTAGAATCAGGGAGAAGCAGGAGTGAAAAAAAAATTCCACAATACATATCTGCGAATCAAACCAGGAACTGCTTGGATTAAGGTAACCTTACAACATATGGATCAACCAACCGTGTTAATGATGGAACAGGTTTATCGCCGGTGTAGGTTGAGTGCGTTATATATACAAAAACAAATAAGTTAAGTTCTAATTTCATGTACTTAAGTTTCTAGAATTTATCCTGATTATCTTACATATTTCTGTTTAATTTTTTTTTTTATTCACAAAGCGAAGATTCGAGTAGAAGTTTCATCTGATCGTAATATGCCAATAACAATGTGGCTTTAGTATAATTTGCACTGTACCACATAGTACCTTTTGGCTTAAGACATAATGAAGTCACGTTACTCAAATATTTCACTAGTTACGTCGTCCTTCAAACAGGAATACTATAAAATTTAAGTATTACTATATTTTTTTTCCTTTATCTAAAAACTTTGTAGAAGTTATGCATTATGACTAAACGGTTAATTAGTAGTAATACAATGGAAACAAAAAAGACAACATAGCCATTTAATTATAGGAACAAGATAAGTATCGGTTCCGTTGAATCTTAGTCGAGGTTTTATTTCATCGTAAAATACAATGAAATAACAAAATTGCAACCGTGACTATCGAAGCTTCCATTCATAAAGTGCCACAAAAACTAAAGATCTTCCTCATAATGATAGGTGGTCCCTTCCAATGACTCCAAATAATCAAGGACCGCATAATTATGAACGTGTAGAACAAGAAATGTTTACTGCGACAAGATTTAGAAATGTCAATAAATTTATGAAATATAAACTTTATCATTATAATGATTACGATGATTTATTATAATAATCGTTCGGAGACAATCGACTCAAAGAGCGTTGCATCGTCTTTTGTGGAATACCTAATAAGAAGCGATGGACGTTCATTGCTGGACAGATATATGATACGCCCAGCAGTGTCTATCGGTCGAGGAGATGATAATGATTAAAAGTTTTATGATATTATTAGTTACGGGAAGTCCCCGTTGTCAGAGACCATCCAAGTATCACCGCAGCGCCTATTTCTTTCTTCAAACTGTATGTATGCATTACTGTGTTCCAGTCAAAAAGGAGCTAGAGCCAGTGAAATTACTAGGGCAAAGATAATATAACACAATGTGTTGTTGTATATATACTGCCTTATGCAGCGATGTTATGACGAGAAGTATAACTTATTGTCTAATAAAAAAAAGATATCTATTTTCCTTACTACTAATAGGGGATGATATTTTTGAAATTCTAGTAAAACTTTTCAAGTGTCGAAATGTTTCAACTGTTATAAATATTAATATAAATAATATTAAAATCGTTTATTAATTGTCCTCTCCATGTCTTTAAAATTTTACTCATTTTCGTCCTCTATATCCGATTTGTTACTGGAATGATGGCATAATAACTGGGTGTGGGCTTTTGGTTTGATTAGTTTGCGGTTGCACTTGGTGGTCAAGGGAGCCGATCGAAGCGAAGTGGCGCCAATAAATTACTTATTGCTCACCACTAGTTTTATTTGAACGGAACTAAATATTCTTTTTATCTCTACATCACTACTGGATTCGACATCTTTACAATATTCTGTTGCTAAGTAAAAAATATATTGAATACTAATAAACTAAACTTATGATAGATGTTTGTTCCACCATTGCATAGCCTATTTCTTCAGCTTAAGAGTAATATGCAAATATTACTGTTTACCGGTTTTGAGGGCATTGTGGCTAGTAAAATGTACTGGGTAACGATACTTAACAGTTGGTACGCGAGTTTGAAAATAAGAACACCAGACTCTACATGTGACCGCGGGTCAAACGAGGTAAAGGCAATCCACTGAGCCACGAAAGCAATAAGAGAGAAGAATAATAACAATATAATTAAAAATTTACACTCTTTAAACTCTATCCATTATTTTGAATATTAAACCTAAAATATATAAAAAATTTCATACGTCTTTGTAATTCCCTTAGCAACCAAGCAGGCATTGTTACACTAGCTACAATGAAACATCAGCGAAATCACCGTTTCCTCATTTGTTGTCATGAAACTAGTGACCAATCATTATCTGCTGCTGATTTAGAATCAAATCACAACAAAATTACAATGATCTATTTCCTTATGCTACGAATGGAACTATTATAACCACATTTGGCTTCAAAACGTTGCATTTAATAACTGATGCTGAAGCCGCTGCTCGATTTTGATCCTTTATAATTATACGTCTTTGCGTTGTGAAATCGTTGTTCAAGGTTTACCTGGTTTTACCCAGAAGGCTTGCGGTTTCCAGTGGGTTTCGTCCAGGAACTGATTAAGAGGTTCCTTATGTATCCATTGTTATTTTTTGTTTAATTACTTTCATTTGACAAGCATTAATATAACAGTTTCTTATGATTATATTTAGTTTTTTATATATTTGTGACTAAAATGATGTAATGCTTGTGACAATAAGCTTAAAAAGGAATAAGAAAGAGATAAAGGTGGACAAAGAGTAAGGCGTGTTCACGTGGAATGTACAGGCACTCTAATGTGAAATGAATTTGAAATTAAGCTTACTTCTAACCTTTTTTTATTTATTTAATCGACGAGTCGAGTCGGATGTTCACCTTATGGTAAGTGATACGCCTGTCTATGACCACGTGGCGCTAGTTAGGATTATATCCGCTGTACTGCATTACGCTCGTCAACTGAAACATAAGATGTTGAGTCGCGTAATTCATTTGATTCAGATGAAATGCGTATATAACAGTAATATTTTATAAACAAACATAATATAAACAATATTTTTGCTATGCACCAACATTACGAAATAATATAAATTATTTCGTAAATATAAATTACATAAAAAAATTTGTACAGAAACGATAACATCATAACACACCATAATATAATTAAGTAGTATTCAATTAAGTTGCTTATAATAAGTAAAATTAAGTTAAATTTTAATGATCACGTTCAAATCATATACTTTTTTTGATTACCTAAAAACCCTTTAATAAGACACCCTTTCAGTTTTAAATGTTATAACTTTTTCTATGTTAGCTTGTTTATTTAATATACGTGGACACGAAAATTACGTTATTAATGCATTTTAAACTTTGTTAGTATACAAATAAGGTATTATATTGCTTAATATATATTTTTTTGTTTAGTGATTAAGGGCAATTTTAATCTAACCGCCATCATGTCAGTCTACGGTTGCAGTTTGACGTGAGGTGTACCGAAATCGGACTCTAGAAATTTCTTTTAAAAAATTCTGTTAAATATTACTTTTAATAAGCCGTATGATTATATATATTTACTGGTGATAGATCTCTGTTGCCGGACATCTAGATCTAGACTAGGTAGGTACCACTGCAGCTTCTATTGCAGCCGCCAAACAGTACTGTAGAAACATTACTGTGTTTCCGATTGAAGGGCGCTGTAGCTAATGTAGTTACAGATTATATCGTTCTTATTATCGCCACGTTATTATGAGTGAGCGTATTACTCATCATCAGGTGAATGTCCTGCTCGTCTCATAAAAAAATTGCCTTTGTAAAGACTGTACTAGAAGGAAAAATATATCACGCTAACTAGCGCCTCGTTGTCATGAGATGGCGTATCACATACCATCAGGTAAAGGTCGAGCACGTCTCGTCGCTTCATCATATAACAAAATTTATGTTACTTTGTAATAAATTATGGGTAAACTTTGAAAATAAATGTGTAGTTATTTGTGTAATCGTTTCCTTAAACATTTCTATCCCAAAAACAAAGTATTTAGATGATTATAACACTTAGGTAACATATAGGCATATAGGATACGACTTATGTTTAAATTACATTAAAAATTATTTATCATAGGCTATCATGAAATTTATCAAAAAAGAGTAAAGACAAAACCTTAAAAAAAATTATTTGTATCAGTAGAGTAAAATAAGTTTAATTACTATCTCTACTATTATATAAACAAAGTAACGTGTTGTTTATCACGGTAATATTATTGGGTATATTTGTGTTTTTTTTTTATTCACTTAAGCGGAAGGACGAGCAGTACATTCACCTGATGTTAAGTGATACGCCTACTTATAACCACGCGACGGTAGTTAGGATGATATATACTTCATTATATTGCGCCCGCCGCCTGAGACATAATATATTGAAACTCGTTAACCCAGTAATGATAAGAGCTGCATCTTCAAATCGAAACATAGTAATGTCTGCACATTACCGTTGGGCGGCAGACATAGGCGCTGCGGTGGTACTCATCTAGATAGTCGCCGGTAACAGAGAGTTGTCACCAGTAAATGTTGTTTTTATTATAGGTTTTCTTTGCCACCTATAGTAACAACACCTTAAACAAAATAAACATTCAAAGAGATTTAGGGGATGTTAATAACGGGAAGGGGCCCGGGGTGCGACGATTGACTTTAAGACGGAAATATTTCTTACAAATTTCAAATCTAATTCTATATTACGGCCAGCAAAGCGGACGGGGAACAGTTAGTATAATATAATATATAAAAAAATCAACTGTTTAATATAAAAAAAATTTGGTACTGTCGCCACATAAAAAGTATATGATTTTACTTTTTGTTTTTGTTTATGTCACTTTTGCTTTTACGAGCTGACGTGGTGTAACATTTCATCGCCCCTACGGTGGGTGCGCCTCTAAACATCTAATTGGTCAAAATGGAACCTATTATATTCCCTGATATGTGATGATTGACAGCTGCCAATCGGTGTTGCGTGAGTGAGGGTCCAGGTGGCGCGTGCCTAGTGGAGTATTTATGGGTTCCGATATATTGATTTTTATTTTTAATAGATCCTTTTATTAGGAAAATGAAGTAACTGTTAATGTTTTCGATGAAGTTTCGAAAGACATCGTGGTTACAACACGTACGAGAGTGGACTGGAACCATATTCGCGGATAAACTTTTCCTCAACTATTTTCAGAGTTAACAGCTAACCTTCAGGCATGAAGAGACATGAAAAGAAGAAGAACTTTTTCGACTAATATTTTCGTTGGATATAGAAACCACCACAAGTCCAAGTTATAATCCACGTTAGAGTTTAATTGCTAGAACTAGAAGGGATAAAAATCACCTCGTCATAATAGCATTCTCATATTCCGACATTCATACATAACGAAAGCACGACTCAGACAGGAAGACAGGATTCATTATCTTCGACCACAACATAAATAAGAAACGTAGACTAGAGTATAAAATTTCAACATCATCCCGCTTCTGACAGTGCTCAAAATAAAAATAACTGTGTTAATAAAACGCATCTAAATTTTATAACAACAATCATCAAAACAAATCGTTATACAAAAGGTGGACCATAAATCTTCATCAGAAACATTGATATTAACCTCAATCTCGCCTTCTAAGTAGTAATAAATCTCCAAATAATACCGCAATGTTTTATTTTTGTTGTGTGCTACTTCAGGTGATCGTTACGTTACATTCTGCCAAAGGGCGAAGGCAATCTTCATTAAATGAGATCTTTTTTTTCCTTTCATAGAGTAATCGAATAGAAAATCGGAGTGAGAGAGAAGATTATTTAATATGGCGATTTCATAAGGCTATTGCCAAATATGATCTTATATAGGCCCTTGAAAAATATGCAAACGTGATATATACGTTACTATAGGGTGGCGCAAAAGTAATCCTCCTATCAGAAAATGCTATAAATTTTGCCTTGATGTAAAAAAATTAAAAGACCAAATAAAAATAATCCACAAGAAGAATCAAAGTTTTTCAAATTTTTTTTTAAATTACAGCCAAAAAACATCGGAAGGTTATTTTTGCGCCACCTTGTATACCTTGTATATATATACCTTGTATACAAGGTGGCACAAAAAAACCTTCCGATGTTTGTTGGCTGTAATTTAAAAAAAAATTTGAAAAACTTTGATTCTTCTTGTGGATTATTTTTATTTGGTCTTTTAATTTTTTTACATCAAGACAAAATTTATAGCATTTTCTGATAGGAGGATTACTTTTGCGCCACCCTATATAAAGTACCTAATTTTGATAAGGACTAGACAGCATAACTGCTAAAGCCATAGGCCCAGGTAACGAGGATTTTGATATTATCGCAGGTTAGACCTTCAGTTCGGATTGGATAATTCTTGCAAATATTCTTCGTCTTATGAAACGGGATTTAAATTACCACATACTGATTTTACGAAGAAAAATATTATAGAAGTCTAATTATCTTTTCATAATCTTGATCAAATCATTTTAAAAACAAATAAAATATCTTGCGAATTTATAACATCATTATCAGCCGACAGACGCCTTCAATCCATCTTCCGCTGCTCGCATTCAGAAGTTTCTAGCGACTGTCACCAGATCGTCGGTCCACTTTGAGAGGGTTCTCAGCACCACATCAGTTTGTCCGTATATATATAACATAATGGGTAAAATAAAATTTACATTATGTCATAATTATCAAGTTATATTAATCAGAAAATTAATAACAAGCATGAAGCTGCCTAGTGGGGGTCCAAATGAATAACGAGATATTATAAATTTAATTCATGCTAATTAATATAGCAAGATTTTATATTAGGTGACTAAACAGTGTACAAGTTTATCGTAATCAAATAAAGCTTCCGTTATAATTAAATGAATTGATTCAAATCGCTTCCATTACTGTCAATAAATCAACGATATTCAATCGTAAATCAAAGGTGCGTCAGTGCGCAATCGCGGCGCGAGACAGACTCAACCACTTGAGATATGGCCGGGGCTCCTCTAAATTTAACTTTAATCCACCCTGAATCGATTTTAATTGGAACAAAACGAGCTATTCGAGCGTCGGACGATTATCGGAATCATTCGGACGGAATAGTCAGTGGGAAATTTCGGCATTTCGTGCGATTTCGTCAGCGATTAGACCTCGGTCCGTTGCAATTTCCATTGACTGGCAAATTGCCGAATACCTACGTTTGGCAATATCAAATTGTACCATCTGTCAAAGCGTTGCACACCGTTTAAGGTGTGTTATCAAAGTCGATTTAGAATAATAGCGCTATTAGGTACAACAATTTATTGGTATAAGCGTTTTGATAACGCTTTTATTTTAAGTATTTATTGTTATTTCAGAAGAGCATCCACAAAAATTGAATACAGTCCTTTTTATGCTGTTGGTACACATTCAAACATCCTACTACCTTCAATGTTGTCGCTATCTATATTTAACTGTATCTATATAGATCATGGAAAGATTCTATGAGATAAATTGCTGACCTATATAGGATTCAAAAAAGCTCAGGAGGGAGGCGTATGAAAAGCTTTAAAGGAAGTCTTTTTCCAAAAACAATTTATATGATAATTTATTTTAGTAGTTTATCTATAAACATTAATATTTGGATTTGGGTTCGACTGACTAAGCATTAAATAAATAAATAAAATATAGATAATAATATATATTTAAATAAGTATTAAGGATATTTTCATTTATAGATGTTTCAGTTGTATTTACTTTGTGAATGTTACATTTGGTTAAGTGTATTTTATAATTATCTTGCATAATACACCATAGAAATACATAGCAATTGAAATCTTATAAATCGAAGAGACAAAAAGGTTGTGACAATTTTAAAAAAAAGTTATGAAATAAGTTTTAATACTATCCAAATTCATAGTCAAATAAGTTAAACCAAATAATGCCTGAATTGTAACATAAATTTTCTGAAAACTTTTACCAAGTATTTATTTCGAGCCTACTATACTATATATATATACTTAAATAGCAATTTCTAAAAAAATATATTAACTTCTTAAAACTTATTACAGTAAAATAAAATACGATTAATGATTGTGAAGTTTATTCCAAGTATAAAGAACATCAGGTTAGGTCTATATCTAACAGCAGCTGTCGCCTGGTGATGATGATATTTCTAGAATACACATCATACATAAAAATCGATATTGCATAATTGTTAATACAATATCGATAACTTCGAAGTCGAATGAAGAAAGATCATCTATGAGAGTATTATCGTCGTAAGACCTGTAGCGACATCCTGTTTCTAAAAAGGACACATTCAAGTACAGGCAATGCGTACTAGATGGCGTTTTTTATCCTTACAAGACCTAAATATGTAATTAAGTAATTTTCTCTTGGTGAAGTTGTTATTAACCACTTGTCAGGCAATAAATATG
Organism: Ornithoptera alexandrae; assembly: GCA_029030555.1. Lineage (NCBI taxonomy): Eukaryota > Metazoa > Arthropoda > Insecta > Lepidoptera > Papilionidae > Ornithoptera > Ornithoptera alexandrae. The sequence continues at coordinate 521,476 of JARDVY010000064.1, read as the reverse complement.
TTGTTTATTAGAAGGTAACAAATAATTAATAACAATAATGAACATTTATGGAATCAAAATAGTAAACAAATTGATTATTATAACAAAATTTAAAAAATTAATATATGAATGTTAAATACAACAAAAATACGATATTTATTCATATTCATTGATCTCATATTTAAAAATAAATATTATTCTTTAAGTACAATGTTTCTTTTGTTACCATAATCATTACTCGCCTCTAAAATCTTTCTCTTCTAACATTATTTGTTTGGCTGATTGATTTAAGAGACGGGTACAATCGTCTTCAAGGTTTCATAGACTTTTTTTATCGTTTTACGAAACGATGAGATGAGCGGGACATTCACCTGATGGTAAGCGTTACACACCTGCCCATAACAATGTGGCGCTAGTTAGGATGTTGTACACAGCGCCTTCAAACAACACTTCAAACTTCTTGAAACTGGAACGCAGTATGTTTGCATACTACAGTTTGATGGCAGAAATAGAAGCTGTAGTGGTACCGACCTAGACAGTCTCCGACAAAAGATCTACCACCAGCAAATACTTAAACGAAGAAAAAATATTTAGTATAGCTTGTTGTTTGTTTTATATATTATGGATGTGTGTGAATCCTACTAAAGGCTAGCTTAAGTTAGGAAAAAAGTATATATAATATATAATAATCTCTGGTGGTAGATTTTTGATGCCGGTGATAGTGTATATATCTATCACCTCAGGCACTATTTCTGCAGCTAAACACTGTGTTTCAGTATGAAATGCGCTGTAGCTTGTGAAATTATTAGATTAACGGAACTACGTAATCTTGCTCAAAGCGACTGGTATATTCTGATGTGTCATCAATATCATTAGAGGAACGTCCTGTTCGCCTAATCGCTTTTTGGAATTAAAACATATATTACAAGTAGCAGGACAATGGATATTAGTAACCTTGAACTATATGGAATGTTTACCACTAAATTCTTCAAATAACTCCAAAAAGCAATATTCCGAAGCTAATACCTTTGATTCACTAATGATTTAAGAAAATAAATCAAAACCTTCTTTTGATTCGATATCCGTGTAATGTTTTAAATAGAAATTTAGACCTTCCTCAAAATTGTTCAATCAGACCTCGCCCCGTAATTATAATTAATTCCCTCGGTAACATTATCATTATAATAATTGTGCCTGTATCGCACGATCTGTGACGGCACACGCCCATGGGGCAACTCTCTAACGGCCGACCGGACACGCCAACAAACGCCGGTACAGTTAATCTAACGTGGCCAAGCTCTGTTTAACATGCTAAAATTGGTGTCAATACTAATTCTATAATATACACTTAACAACAACTCTTTCTTTAATACTTTGTTTTATTTCAATAATCAACATTTTGTTAGGTACTTATATTACTTTAGGCGAATGCACTCCAACCTCTCCATTACTCTCTTCTTTAACACCTGTTAAGTTTTTGGAAGCTAAAATATCCTTAACTCATCCTTTAATCTTTTCCACTTCTATATTATATAAGTTTAACTTGTCATAAAATTGAAACTTACGTTTTATAATAAACAATTTTTAAAGAGAAAAACAAAAATTTTTTGTGATAGATGGATCACAATTTTCATAGTTGGCAGTTCATTACCTGCACTGAAATGTAATTTCATATTACAGTTGAAATTAAAAAGATAGTGGTTGGTCTCTCTGTCAGAAATCAGTAATGAAACTAGCTTTAGTGTTACAATTGTGGATTGATTGAGATCTCAAGCATCGGTCAGCTCGCGAATGGGTATTTCTAAAATACTAAATAAATGTTTCAGACCAAAGTCTGCAAACAAGCACACTACAAGGTGGCGCAAAAATAATCTTCTGATTTTTTTTTGGCTGTAATTTAAAAAAAAAATTAAAAACTCTGATTCTTCTTGTGGATTATTTTTACTTGGTCTTTTAATTTTTTTACATCAAGTCAAGAATATGATGTCATGTAAATGGCCACCGCCACAGTTGATTGTCATTTGGGGCCAATCGCAAAATTTATAGCATTTTCTGATAGGAGGATTACTTTTGCGCCACCCTGTATATATAAACACGTTATCAACAAAACTAAAGCTTGAATAAATTATAAGTTATTTTGAAGCCCTTTGTTTAATCGATATTTTGTCCTTCATTTATTGGTAGTAGGTCTTTGCTGCCAAAGATAGTCTATTTCCATCGCTATTTTTACCGTCAAAGTGTAATGTGCAAACATTAACTTATTCCTGTTTGAAGGGCCCTATAGATAGTGACATTACTGGAGTAAGTCTTAGCGACGCATGGTGCTGTGTACATTATTCGATCTAGCGCCACATTGTTATGGGCAGGAGTATCATCTACCATGAAATGAAGTTCTCGCCAATCTCATCGCTTTGTAGAATGAAATGTAGTCTCGTTTAACCGTTGCTGCGAAAGAAATAACATATGCTTGTCTCTATAAAGATAAAGAGAACCAGCAGAACATTAACGATTACTCGGATCGGAGGGTTTACTGTTTGAAACATGGTACAGTGTAATTCAGAGGGTTACATATAGTTTGTCTATGTAACAACTTTTCTTAAGTAGCGATAAGCAGGGCACGTAGCACGATGGTAGGTCTGCCGGGTGTAGCTGTTAGGGTAGTCAGGTCCACGAGTGACGGCTTGGTACTAGTTGGTTAAGGATGCTGGTAGCAAAGGACTGATCAGTGCAGAGATCTTTGAGGAAGACTTATGTCCAATAATGGATTTCTTTCAGCTTAGTATAAGCTTTGTTGATGAAGAATAATACTCAGGATATTATCATCGATGAAGCGAGTGTCATATCTTACAAGCTCTTAAAGCATCTCTAAAGAAATCTGGTATTAAATTGTTATCGGTGAAACTGGTTCCTCCTGGATAACAAGAAAGCGCAATTCGATGCTAGGGCCTTATGTAATACAGGAATAAAGAAAAATTTCGATGAAGAACAGTATGGACACCAACATGTTAAAAACAGCTAGATCACTTGGACATCTGTCTTCCATTAACCGGCACTTGAGTCTCATGGTGGGTGACTTAGCTACTCCCATCTGAGAGGAGGTCCGGAGTCCTAATAGTGAGAACAATAAGAGTGTTTACAAATAAATGACGTAGATTTTCGCTTCGGTTTTTCTTGTTAAATGATCGAACAGCATCATATATTATAAATGATAACGTGATGAACTTTTGGTACATAAAGACAAAGAATGAATATCTTCTATCCGCAGTTATGCTCCTCATCCTAACTAAGAGCTCATCAGTCTCCGATTAACAGTATTAAATTTCTGTTCGATAAACATAAACCATTTGGATAAATTTCATTAGCGCGATTCAGGACCTCACTCGTCGACTCATTGATTGTATTAATTTATCAATCACTATGCTTTATAACGAAATTAATTAATTACAAGTGTTAATTTACAGCTTTATTAACTTATTTCCGTAATAAAACAACTAAATTAATTTTTACAATTTTAATGATTATATTTGTTTTTACTGAGAATAAAACAAAAAATAAATTTTAAACATACCGTTTTATTTCTTTTTTATATTTAGCCTCCTGTTTACATCTATTATCTATTATATATACATATTTACATTAGTTTAATTAAATTAAGTTCTACTTAATGTAACAGTAGTATTATTAACGTTTCTTTGTTACCATACATTAAGTTAAACTTTATTTAATAGACAACATAATTTAATAATTACTTAAATATAAAGGTAAATTATAATTCCTCCATTACCTAGACGTCATAGCCTCAAGTTTTGGGAATAGAAGAACTTAATACATAGGTAATACTTTTTGGTAACTACAGTTAACCGTAACTTAGGCCTATTTGAGAAACTATCACAATAAATAAATATCTAAGAAACATAACAACAATAAACAATAATTTCAGTCTTTTTTTATAGTTGAAAGAAGATCAAAGTAGTATGAGCTAAACAAGAAATGTTACAGGTAATTATCTGTAGACAAATGAAGAATAGGTTAGATTATAAAAGAAATAAATATTTATACGTGTTATTAAAAAAAAAATTGTTAAAGTATTTGAGATAAGTCTTTGGCTAGCTAAAAAGGTACTGAAACGGAATGCCTTGGATATTTATAGTATTATTAAGTACTAAGGCGCCGCTATTTACTTTCATAGCGTTTTTCAACTGGGTATATCCATTCAAACAACGTCTGTATGCCATCCATCCACAGCTTCAAACCAGATTTCAAAGTCAACTAATTCACTTTGGACTAAACCTAAATAATATTTAATACTTTAGTTAACGTTTCATTATGTCTTCTATTGAAAAGCCTAACGGCCGCTTAGGACTCTCGACCGGTGACTGAGGGTTTACTTGAGCAGAATGCGATTGATAAGCTTGTACCGGAGATGGGGAGGCTTTGTGTGAAAGGTCCAATAGTGGACTTTCTGCGACTTGACTCGTTGATGAAACTTCCTGACATCCATCCAAATGATCCAAATGATGTTTGCTCGCTTCGCTGTGCGTGAGTAAATGGGTCTTCAAATTCGATCTTTGGTTGAAACTTTTACTGCACACCGGGCATTTATGTGGAGATTCTTCCATATGTAAAATTTTATGCACAGCCAAAGTCCTAGATTGGCAGAATCCTTTACCGCATTCGGTGCATTTGAAGGGTTTCTCTTTCGAATGAATATACCTGGAAGAACAGAGGTTAAAAATAAAATCCTGTTTCACTTTCACTAGAAGAGTATGTCGAAAGATATAAAACAAATATGTTTGCTTTAATGGGCGTGAAGTTAGAATGTGTGTTTCGAATGGAATTAAGGCATTTCCACATTAAGCACATTAGGCTGTGGATATAATTTGAAAGGAAAAAAAATGAGTGTGTCTCGTAAAAGCGAAGAAATATAACGTGTAATTTGTTCGACGACGGAGCAGGACAGATACGGCGATCGTAAAGAGCTGAACCGGTCGGGCGAGGGCGCGTGCGCCGGCGCGACCTCACAAAAAGTTTTTACACTTTTGTTTTTTATACTGTCTTATCGGCAACAAAGCCGTAGTGAAGCAAACCCTAAATCACGCAGTTGGTATTAGAGAAAGGAAATAAATTAAATGTGAAGTACTTGAGATAATAATTGATAACCGCCATCAGAGAAAAAAATAATAAACCTTTAACCTTTCAAAGAACAAATCTTAAATTATGTTTAATACCTTACTATTATTTCTTATTTTGCATATAAATATTATAGGAACTTACCTATGATCTCTTAGATGGTCTTGCCTTCTGAATGCTTTTCCACATATGTCACAGGAATAAGGTCTTTCATCAGTATGTGTCCTTTCGTGAATCAACAAATTGTACGACTTTGTGAATTGACGGTTGCAGTATTTGCAGATGAACTGCTTCTTAGGCCTCGCGCCGGGTACACCAGGCGCTCGCAGCGGAGGCGGATTTCTACCGGGTAACCTATGCGCCATAGCCCCTGGATATCTCAAAGAGTGGTGATAAAGCGCGGCGTTCCTTATCCATTGATTGACGAGCATAGCGTGGTATGGAGCTGATGGAGGTAATGTCGCAACTTGAGCTTGCATGTACGCTGACATCGGATGCGAATAGTTCTGTGTCGCTTTCTCATAAGGATACGGCGTCTGCATGGTCGGTCGCGGGTACGTCGAATATGTTTGGGATGTTGGCGACCAAGCTGGCTGGTGCCGGGATATGACAACAGCTGGAGGCGTGTCGTCGGTGGGTGTATGCGGCGGCGTCGGCAGAGGTGGTGACGGCCGCTCAAGCTTCACCAGAGCTTCGATTGGGAAATCTGGCGGATAGCCTGCAAATAAATGCTCGACTTAAAAACAAAGAACTAACCGTAGAGAAAGCTACGCATATCTCATCAATTGTAAAACTAATTAAAGCAAACCGCAAGTAATATATTAAAAATTAATTAATAATACACATTAACAAAACTAATAAAAGAAATACTTTAATGTTTCTACCATAGCGTAGTTAAATTATTATTATACGCTATTGACTAAAATATGTTGGGAATAGCAATATTTAACACTTACTCTGATTTTCTGCAATGTGCTCTTCCTCTTCTTCGTCGATGTTAATATCGTCGGAACTATCAACACTGTAAGGCTTATCTTCCATATCCAAAACGGAACAATCCATCGGAACTATACACTAGAGCACTGTACTCGGCACTTTGGTATTAACACTATACCTGTGTCGTCACCGCAAAACCGGTTTGTGAACTGACAACTGGTCGGGGTGAGCGCGCGGAGCGTTATGAGCCTGTGTGCGTTCGTTATCGTGGGCCCGCGCATGCGCGTGGCGCGGAGGGAGTTACATCAAAGGCGCCGCTCCGACCGGCGCTTGTGTCGGCTCCCGAAGAGGCAAAGCACCGCCCACGAGGCGGGGCCTGCCGAGCACGGCCTTCGAAATCGATCGGTAACAATCGCGAATAGGCTTAAGCACCCCAGCGCTGAGGGTAACAGAGTTCTATAACATACTCGTTTAGTAGTTCAAATAGAACTGTGTCGCAGTCAAACATAAACTGTTATCTCGCTTTAGAGGCGAAGTGCTTTAATTTCATGCAAATTTTTGGTGACAGAGCGTCCCCCAGTGAAGCTATTAGGTGAGCGGATTGCTCTCGTAATTGCGTCTCGTAGGCAAGTCTTTATACCGATTTTAATGCCTTTGTTCGGACTCTCTTTGTAATTTGTCTTCAATTGCTAGGTATGACTGTATATTAACATTATATTCCTTTTTGTATTACGTGAAGACATTATGGTGAAAGCTTATCTTTATAACTCATTATTAATTTTTATCATATCGTGTTAATACGGCTCTCTAAACTGTTTTCGTTAAGACTTCCACAACGTCTTCTTTTACTTCTCTTTTCTATCTAAAGACAATCTAATTACTGTCGAAATTTTTTTGTTAATTATTAAAAATAATTAGGACTTACATTCTCATACTCAGTAAATATTCAGTGAGATTTTTAACTAATATCTTGGTAAGTTAACTCAATAAAATGTATTTAAATAAGCTCAAACTTAGTTACTGAATAAGTATTATGAACAAAATGAATATATTATAATAGGCACACAGTCTAGACGCGATCTAGGAGAAAAGACTTAAAAATCACATCATATTATAACTTAAAAGAGTATTTAAGTGTTTGAACTTGCCTATGGGCGTACCACTGAAGTTTTTTTTATAATAACGCTTATACATACCTATCACTTTCTTTGTTAAGAGATAAGGATTAAGAGATTTTTAATGAAAGCGAATTCTTTGAAAATATTAAAATTTTTATACAAACTAGTCTTTACCTGACTTAAAATTCTTTAATTTTTTTTGACCACAGTAAGTGAATAAGTTTAAAGGTAAAAATACAAAAGAGGTCAATGAAAAAAACACAAAGAAATTGAAAAACAAGTACCTTGTGATAGCTTCTTAGAAATTTGCCAATGCGTTGCGGAATGTTTTAAAAGTAGAAGGTTATTAAACCATTAAAGCATAAGTGGAACATTAAGTTGTTACTTTAAATTACAGATTACTTTTTCATTGTATGAAATGTCTGATAAAGAATTCTGTATATAAACAAAATTTGTGTTTATAAGGTACCTAAGGTACAAACGATTAGCTAATTATCACAGGAATTATCTAATTGTAATACAAATGTATCATTGTTGCACAAATCATTAATTACAAATGTTCTCATTATTTCCATATGAAGTTAACAGTAGTCAAGTTAATTATTAAGTAATAATCTTTAGTTGGAATGCATTTGTAATTAATAACTGATAATCAATAATTGCTGTTAGTGATATTAAAAATATGACCAAGGTAACGATTATTAATGATGCTAAGAATAACTGATTCTCAAAGTGGGTGGTAGAAATGATAAATTTAAACGCGAAGGAAACTTCAGCACCCAGAGAACTAATAACTAATCTTTAGTTGTAAGTTTTCGCTTCATCAAAAAAAAAACACTTGCTAACATTTGTGCCGGGTGTGTGGCGATAAGCCCACCCCTCGCTTACTCAAAAAGCTGTAAGTATTATATGGCTAGCGTTTAATATCTCTACCCCAATTGGGAGAGAAGATGCATGGGGAGTTACTCATCGAAAAGGTGGTGTTCAGTGAAACACTTTAACAACTTTTTACTATACATTAATACTTTATACGTCGTCTACATTAACTTAGCTAAGTGTAACATATGATAAATCTGTTTCCGTGCTACAGTCATTGTACAAACTGGACACTCATTGCGGTTCCAAGTAAATACATAAACTTTTTAACATGACCATAATTTTGAGTATGAGACAGGGTTAATACAGGACAAATATTGCCTAGAAATATCTAACATAGCGAATAATAGAATTAAGAACAATTAAATATAACTTTACATATTTAAACAATAGTATTGTAAGCAACGATAGATTATTAGGTGGCATAAGTAATAGCATGTATATAAATAATGTTAGAATAATCGTTGGTAGTGTAAAGTATTAATTATTTATATACAGTGTAATATACTAATAGGCAAAATAAAATCCTACATAATAATATCAGGAAAGAGTTGAGAAAAATGTAATTTGTTTGGTTCAACCAGGATCTTAGAATTTTTCCTGTCGATCATATTTTTAACACATAGTTATTTAGTAAGATAACATATAAAAGTGGGATTAAGTTAAAAGGGTATTTATCCAAACGAAGTTTTTCTTCAAAAGTGTCACAGCTGGTATTGACCATTCATAGAAGATCAAAAATTATGAAAGATAGTGCAAAATTAAATGTTATTATTTTAGTTAGAAGGCAAATATAATAATAATTTGATCGGAAGAATATCTTTTTTTCATATGCAGCTTAATTGTAAAAATATCACAAACAGTTAAAAGCTTAACGTAAAAGTAATGTAAAAAGCTCTAATAAAGTTCCCACTGTTGGGACACGGAGCCTTCTATTACAAGGAGTCAAGGCGGTTTATCTATCTTCCTGATTATGATGGATAACACACGTTTTAGAAAATATAATCGGAATAAGTCGGTTTGCTTGCGATGTTTTGTTTCACCGGAAGCTCAAGCTCAGGGACCACAACTTTCAAGCTTATCAAAATGCTTAATAAGCCAACAAGCATTTATACTATACTTGGTAGTGTACTCAATATCCTACCGTTGGTTATAGACTTGTATATAAAAAGATAAATCCGGATGTCGTAAAAATATCTTAGAAAAAAGACTTTTTCTGTCACGGACTACTAAGGATAGGACTAAGGTAAGACCTGTCGAAAATGGGGACTGAATAGAATTTCCAGGTCGTAGGCTTTGAAGGTGGCGGCCCTCATTGCCTAGTAAGCGATACCTGGGTTGGACGACAAATATGAGATGATCATGCATTTGTCGCAGTAAAGCGTGGGTTAAATCCTTTACCGTGTCCTGCTTAGACGTAGTGCAGAGAGGAACCGGTGCGTTCCGTAGGAAATCTGAGGATGACTACCGAAGAGTTTTTAGTGGGATTAAATCCCACATAACCTTGTTTTTGTTTTCCTCCCAGATACTAATCTTTAGATTTCCTCGGTTAAAAAAAAATAAATACAAACTTGTTACGGTTTCCAAGAATATCAAAACGCTTAATAATTGAGCAAGAATAACTATATTAAAAACATTTGGTTTTAAAGTAAATATATGGTTGGCATTGAAGCATTCGACACAATGGTCATTCATAACAATTGTATAAACACAGTGTGTGACGTGCGCCAGCGGCGGTGGTGCGTTTGTAATGCGCGCGCGCAAACATCGGTCAGGTAAGCGAGGACAAGCGACACGCGTCGGCGCCCTTTGTGCCGCGATCAAAGCCGCCGCCGCGGACACCGCCCGCGCGGCCACACCGCCCCATCACCCGCCGACCAGCCAACCCCAACCCACGCGAAACTACTCTCTAATTCATTTCAACACAGGTCACAGTTACATGTGCCCAATTGCACTTGTTGCGTTCATTGTTAAAAGTTTGCACACGTCCGTGCCTGCCACTAGACACCTTATTAAGAGTATAGAAGTTAACTCGTTGATGATTGAGGAATGATTGTGTTAACAAATCTGTCTCCGAAGAGTTTAAATAACTGACCATTATTGTAATGAGAAACTTTATTGTTTATGTAATATAATAATAAACCGACATCAAATAAAAGAACGGTATGTAGCTTGCTGGCCTAATGGTTAGAGCATTCCGCCTTCATTCCGAAGGTCACGGGTTCGAATCTCGTCACGTACCGATGACTTTAATATTTAAGTTACGTACATTGGTGAACTTTAGTAACAACAGCGAAATGCAAACGGTGAAGGAAATCATCGTGAGCAAACCAACCAGAAAATATGACTTAGATATTATTCTAAGGTGTGTGTGAAGTCACCAATTCGCGTTGGACTCGCGTGGTGACTATGACCTCATCGCCCTCATATTGAGGGTAGGCCCGTACCCTAATAGTGGAGACGTAAATTAGCTGTTGAAATAAGTCTTTTTTTTTAATTAAACCGCTTTGATTCAAAACGTATTAAGACGAACAATTTTGACGTTTTTTTTTTATTCCACAAAGCGATGGGATAGGCAATACCTTTAGCTGATGGTAAGTAATACGCCTGTCCACAATAACGCGGCGCTAGTGAGGATGATGTACACAGTACAACAATGCTCGGCGCATTGAAAGATGTTTCATCTCAATACCCCGGTAATTCCATGATCTACAAACGTCCTTCAAACCAAAACACAGTAATATATGCACGCTAGTATGGCGGCAGAAATAGTCGCTGCAATACTACCCAAGACGGTCTCCGGCAACAGACCTACCATCAGTAATTAAATAAAAAGGATTCTTTTTCCAAACCAGGATTATATTCCATTGCCTATTCAGGATATATAATATTTTTCTAGTAGGTTTCAGTTGCCGGAGACCGTATGATCACGTAGTTTTTATCGCTTGACAGTAAAGTGCAAATATGACTGTGTTCTCATTATGAGAGTGCTATAACAAATGAAATGTTTTGGGATAACGAGACAGTTAATTTCCCAAAAGCGGTGATCATAACGTGATGCTGGATATATCATTTTAACTAGCAATACACTGTTATGAACAGTCGTACCACATAATTAACCTAATCATCTCATCGAATAAAAGTTTTAATTTTTTTTTTATTTTATTCATGTAGGATTTTCACATCGATACTTTACCACCTTATCACAATCGAAACATAGTAATACATGCACACTATATTTCATTGGTGTTATTTTATGTGCATATATACTATATTTCATGTGCATTGAGATGAAACTTACCCTCACTGTGAAGACAGTGATCTCTTGTAAACAATTTTTAAAATCTAATGGTTAGTCCTAAGCAGTATAATAAAGTTGCCAAATCTTTCCCAGCATCACAACTACTCTACCATCGTATACGGAAAGTTTAAGTGCACCAATTTATCACTCTCTTGTTTTCGTTCTTTCTAATTTCAATCAACAAAAAATTCTTTTGAAGAGAAGAGAGAAGAGAGAGAGATTAATGATAGACAATCAATCGTTCCGCCTCTCTGATTCCTACTTCCCTAGTGTATTCATCTCATTTTATCATGAATTAATTAGAACAGAAAGTTATACTTCTGTGGGGTGTCAACTAATAGAATACTACTATAACAGATTTTGCTAGAGAATACGTTTTCCGTTTTATTAACTGAAAATCCCAAACCTTCGGACAGGAATATTCTATTTGTCCATATCATCGTCATCAGCCGATAGCCGTCCACTGCTGAGCATAGGCTTCTCCCAAAGATCTCCACATCGATCGGTCGCGCGTTGCTCGCATCCAGTGGTGGTTGTCCATATGCGAGCAGCAAATGAATCGTGATCTAACTCTGACCTATAATGAATAAGCACAATATATATATATATATATATATATATATATATATATATATCTGAATGTATTGAAAAATCAGTACAACTTTCTTTCATCGGCGGTGCCATTGTCGGCTACTTTAAAAGGAGAGATAATTAAAAGTGGAACTGGTTTTCAAATGAACACGATAAAATTATTTGGTACAATCTAGAATAAAGTAAAGCCTAAGCGATTCCTAAAAATAATCAGAGGTATCGAGCCTAAACTCACTGCGTTATTTGTGTGTTTCATAAGTATCCAAATAAATAAATAATGAATGTCAAAAATTATATTTTTTTTTATCTAGTCTGTTAATATTACAATAGGATATAATTTAAGAAATTTGTTAAAGAAATGAATCTCAAATTTTTTTTTATTTCACAAAGCGATGAGATAAGGAAAACGTTCACCTGATGGTAAGTTATGCACCTGTCCGTAACAACTTGGCGCTGGTTGTAATGGTATAAACAGTATCATATTGGAGGTGTCCCGGTCTCGTACAACAGCTCACGGAACACAGACCAACCTCACCTGCTCGCAGTGCACCCTACTAATCAACAAACGAGGCTTTAGTTCCCACCAACCCGCATGAGACCAGCGTGGTGGGATATGGCCTAAATGCCCCCAGATGAAACCCTACTAACGACGACCCCTGGTGATGCGGGCGGCATAGGACCGATCGATATGGGATCTTTGGGGGACGGCTACGTCCAGCAGTGGACGTTTATCGGCTGGTGGTGGTGGTATCATGTAGTGCTCGTCGCCTTGAGATATAAGATGTTAAATGTCGTTAACCTTATAACTTCACTACTGTTTGGCGGTAGAAATAGGAGTTGCGATGGTAACGTTTAGGTAGACGGTAGCTGGCAACAGGTTCCTACTACCAGTAACAGAGTCTTACCATCAGTGTGGTCTATTTGCTGAATTCTGAAATACTAAAATCATTTTTATATCTTCCTGTTATATCTTCGGTAGTGAATCAAAATCGGTCCAAGTGGGAGATTATAAAAAAAACAAACTGCCCTTTTAATATATATTATGTATTATATATATAACACTAGTTAAATTTTATTTATTTTTATAGATATACACTGGTGATAGGCCCGGATCCGGTTTGAGGGGCGCTGTAGCTAGTAAAACACAGGGATAATGAGACTTAAAATCTTACGTCTGAAGGCGACAAGCACATCGTGGTACTGTGTATACTTTTTTTTCTTTTCGGATGAAAAATCTCCGAAAATATACTCTGTCTTCTGAGGTGAAGCCAGAGTTATGTTGAGATTTTAACCCACTAATAATCACTCGGTGGTAACTTTCAGTATCTAGACGATCCCTGTTCGGAACACAACCACAGCTCCTCTAATGCTATGCTGGGCTAGTCCCGGGTCTGTTTTATGCAATCCCAACCAGTCTCGCGAGGGAATCTGTATAATATTCTAACTACCGCCACATTAAGAGCAAACGTATCACTTACCATCAGGCGGCGGTTCCGCTGATAACGTCGCTTCGTATAATAAAAAAAAAATTAAATTACTTTACCAACAGTATCTTTAAGATAACCCTTATGACGACGTGGCTCAATATATAAAACTTCGTCAGGTTAAGCCTCCTGACAGATAAATGTTATGTTTACACTTGGCTTCCGTATCACAGTCACAGTTATTTAGAATACAATCTAAACGGATTAGTTCTTCGAACCAAACCACTCTTTGAGGCTGACAAGAAACTGTATTTAGACTGATAAAAATAATTAAGGCTTCACGACAATTACTGTTATCACTTCAATATCTGATAATGTTTTGATATAAGCCTTGTAATGCTTTTGTGGTTTTCTTTTACAACACAGCCTCAGCCAACTGTTTGAGGAAGGTGGAGAAACGTACTTGAGTTATTTTAATTGTTTACTCGCTTAAAAAATTTCTCATTGTGTTTGGAGAGTAATATTTAAATATAGAAAACATATGATTTTCATTTAAGGGAGACTTGGCGATTGAATATAATTAAGTTCCATAAAAAAAAAGATTAGATTTGGTTAACCAGTACAACTGTGCTGTCAGTCATTCATTATATGACTATGATTCATCATTCATCATTATTCATTATCAGCTGATAGACTCCACTGCTGGACATAGACCTCCCCCAAAGATTCCCACATCGATCGAGTAGGGATTTATATGACAGGATTTGGGCTGGCCATCACGCTGGTCCAATGCGGGTTGGTAGAAACCAGACCCTCGTTTGTTAAATAGCAGGGTTCACCACAAGCAGGTGAGGCTGGCTTGGATCCCGTGAGTTGTTTTGCAAGAACCCTTACACCCTAAATGACTATGTCTTACATTAAGAAGATATTCTTTCAAATCGTTCAAGAATATAGTCATTAAATTTATCTTTGCATCATATCAGTAATATTAATAATATTCTGTGTGCAAACAAAGTTATGTTCAGGTTTGAAAGGTGTTGTAGGTAATGAAGTGAAACTTAAGATCTTATGTTACAAGGCGACAAGCAGTGTAGCACTGTGTATATTATCCTAACTAGCGCCACTTGTTATGGGCAGGCGTATCACCGTGCTATAAGATGAACGAACGTCATCAAATCCGACTACTTTACAGACAGATACACAAACAGGCGAGTGCCTGGTTAAAATGTTAAGTAAAATGTTAAGTTATTTACTAAAGATTATCCTAGCAGACTACATATTAAATGAAGAGTTAGAATTTTCACCTTTTTGCATATAAATAGCTAATGGCTAGGAATGATGTTCTCTGTAATATTTATATGATCGTATTTCCATATAACTTTATTATATACTTCAAAGTATGGTTCTCAATAACGAGTTTAAACTAATCCCGCGATGAACTCAAATTCGTGAGGGGGCAAAGGCTTTAATCTTGCATGTTTGATGCGATGAAGGGTGAAATTATTAAATAAACTTTTGACTATTCAAATCCTTCTTTGTTTTGTTAGCTTTTAAGGATTATAGCTTGATTTTTATAGCACCGTTTCATTGATCGCTTCTCTATATCTTATGATATAGTAATATATGAGAAACTACACGAATAATTGGTTAGGATTGGAGGTAGGTCTCTGTTTGGCTAAGTCGGTCTTGTTAGGCATTTCTGCTGCCAAATATCAGTTTACAAACATTTCTGTATTACGGAATCGAGTCGTAGTTTGTAAAATTACTGGAGTAACGAGAATTAACATAGGTCTTTAGACCATAAACATAGCATCATGTTAACTAGCGCCGCGTTGTTATAAGCAGAGTTATCATTTACCACCTGAAGAACAACGGTTGTCTCGATTTGTGGAATAAAATAAATATACAGCTGTCGGAGCCTTAAAATTATTTAATTTTTCGCACTACTCGACCAGTAACAAAAGTTATCCATTCGTTAATCTCAAACATCTTAAAATTCCCGTATAAAAATTCTCCGCTCTTAATATCTCATTGTAAATATTATCATGTGACGTATATCTAATTACAAAACAAACAGCACCGTTTACGATGCCGTCAATAAACTTCTACATTTGCTCTGAGATATGTGGAAGATTATCACAAAACAGAACAATATCACGAATTATTATCTTGTTAAGTTATGTATTCATTTTCTGTAGAAAACATTTAACAAGATCTAGTTATATTTAATGATCATTAATTACAGTAATGATATTATATAACACGCACAAATTCTTAGATATTTTGATTTCAATTCTAGCTCTTTCTAAGTAAGTCTTTTTGATTTGAAAAGAGGAGTACACTTGGAATTGCTTAATGGTTTTTCAAGAACATATTCGTATGCTTACATTTAAATTTTTTATACTACGTATTTATATAGATTAACCTCTATAAATATATTTTTTTTACTTATTTTATCGATGAAGCGACGAGGCTAGCAATACGTTCACCTGATGGTGACGATACGTCTGCCCATAACGATGTGGCGCTAGAAAAAATAAAATACACAGCATTAAATTACGCTCGTCCCATTAAGATATATGTAAAGTCCATTACTTCAGTAATTTCAGTAATTACAGCGCGCTTCCAA
The DNA here is from genome assembly GCA_029030555.1 of Ornithoptera alexandrae. Classification (NCBI taxonomy): domain Eukaryota; kingdom Metazoa; phylum Arthropoda; class Insecta; order Lepidoptera; family Papilionidae; genus Ornithoptera; species Ornithoptera alexandrae. The sequence continues at coordinate 505,492 of JARDVY010000064.1, read as the reverse complement.
CCGCAACACAGTAATATTTGGATTGTGCTATTTAGCGGTAGAAATAGGCAATGCTGTGGTACCTACCTAGACAGTCTCCTGCAACCGAGACCTACCACCAATGGAAACAGTGATAGTTCAAGTATTCTTGGTTATTTGCTTTCGCGAAACATTTGCTTGTTCAAACCAAATAAAACCCACGTGTCACAGGAAGTGTTTCGTCAGGTACGCTTAGTCATCTATGTGCATACCCTCGCGGCCGTGTCGGTCCAATTTCCTCACTTCAAAACGCACCGACAATTGTTTCCAATAAAAACAAATCTTAACGAAGCCGCACCAGGGATGTATACGTACCAAATGATTGTTTACGTTGAATATAATAGCATTAAGGCGCATTATTTGCCACCGTTTGCTTTGTAATGCCGACTGCAGTGAATTATTAAGAAATTTGCTTATCAGTAACAAAAGGTGTAACCTAAGCAATGGGATCGGGTTTAGCTTTTGAAATGAATAAGCTTAATGGTGCCTCAGTTGTTTAAGTGATAACAAGTAATATAACCTGCGGAAGGGCACTATGACCTTCCTTTGAATCCAACCTTTACTATTGTTTTCCTACCAAACTATGAAATGAACGTTTCAATGTTTTAATAGTTTTAACACAATTACTTTCTGTTCTTAAAAATCATGAAAATGAAGGTTTTTTTTTCTACCAGTTAAAATTTGTAAATGCCCTTGGATACTGGTAGGTCTCTGTTACCGAAGACCGTCTCGTCGGATACCACCGCATCGTCTATTTCTACTCCTAAACAGTAATATCCAAGCATTACTGTGTTCCGGATTAAAAAGCGTTGTATTTATTGAAATTACGGGGGTAACGAAACTTAACATCCTATGTTTCATGCAATGTGTGCTGTGTATACCATCCTAACTAATGCCACGTTGTTATAGGCAGGCGATCATTTACTATCATCATCTGGGTCGTCTCGTCCATTAGTTGAATTAAAAAAAAAATCGAAAGTAAAATTTTATTACATAGTAATTATTAACTTAACTATCTACAAAACTATAAATAGATAATATAAAACCATGAGTAATTTAGATATCTAAACATAATTTTTAAGCATATGTCGAAAATAATATTAGTATGGATAGATATTGCCAAAATAAAAAATTAACTATCCTAGATTATTTCAGAGTACTTAGAAATGGTTAAAAAAAAAAACTTTCCGTACATTTCCAGCGCAATATCGGCACCTAGTTATCAGAGCACACTGTCCATTACGAGCGTGTTAAACGGAACAATGCACAGGTAGTCGTAGATAAGAGTTCAAAGTATTCGATATCAGATCAAAGAGTGCCGACGATTGATAAACGTGGATCACAAGCGCCGACAACCGTAACGGTAGCCAATATGAGACCAATATATTTATTGCAAAACCTTTGATCAGGCCGTACAGTTATGTCAACTTGTCAATATTAAAACTACAACCATTTAATTGCAGTATAAAATTTGTACACTGCGAAAGGATTGTACAGTTAAATAAAATAAAATTACTATAAAATAAGTAATCTACTTTAATCACGGCGACGAGCGTTCGACCACCGGATGGTAGGTGCTACGCCCGCCTATAACAACTTGGCGATCACATCTGAGCGTTCGTCGTCTGAGACATATGTTGAGTAACGTTATCCGAGACACTAGCTACAGCGCCCTTTAAACCGGAACATAGTAATGTTTGCACAGCACTGTTTTGCAGCAGATATAGTCGCTGCAGTGGTACCTAGACGGTCTCCGGCAACAGAGACCTGCTATCAGTAATTTCATTCAGATTCCAAGTGTAAATAATAGTTCTTGCATAATCCTTACATTCTTTTCCTACACCAGCGCATGTTGCCTATAAATCGAACTCACTATTTCCGTATCCGTAACTTAAGATATGTATTTCTACAACGGATATTGCTATTGCTACTATTCATCGCTCTATACAAACATACCTTGAAACGCTTCGGAAAATATTCCAATACATCTTGTACGTCAAGGTTCTACCTATATCGTAAAGATGTATGTCTAGTTTTAAATGTACATTCATAAATCGTTTTTTTTTATATATAAACAATACAAATTATTTTGTCATTGCTACGAAACAAGCTTGTGTTTTCAAATTAATGCTGTACATTTATTTACCATACAACCTTATAGCTATTATCTTTAAAAAAGATCTACGGAATTCCACTAGTACATTAAACCGTTATTTTCTAAAAAGCCCTTGTGAAACAAGAAAACTAACGCGCATATGATAACGGGTAATTGTTATTAATCTTAGTGATTTATTTATTTTTTATCAAACGACTGATAAGTGCGAAGGTTTTATTTTATGTTTACTTCACCCAAGCATCTTATTTGATCACTCTTTTAATTCCATTAGAGATATAAGTAGCAATAAACGTATATATGGTTTAAAAGATACTATCTCTTCTAAATTCAGTACTCTTTTTATATCATAATACATATAAAGGATACTTCTATGGTTAAATTCATTAATTATCTTGCTCAAAAGGATAATGCAGGAAAGATTTTCTTTTGATATGTTTTGGGGTCATAATTTTCTTTGCGTAAACAAATGCCCTTACATAATTGCATTAATATATAAATAAAATAAATTATTATAAACTATGTACAGCACTCCACAAACCTTTCGAATTAATGAGAGTCTAATTTATATATACTATAATACAAGCAGAATTTCTATGCGATGGGTAGTGCATATGCAAGTAAGTAATGTATACAAATGACACCCGAAATCTCTGTGCTTATCTTTACTTAAAAATAAACTTACTAATTTAGTTAATTTAGCACCACCCTAGTCAAAGAGTAGTTGTGTACCTTTTAAGTAACTTGACAGATTATTAATTAGATGGGTTAAGGGAATGAAGGTATGCAGTACTTATTTGCCTGTATAGAGGCCGAAGGTAGGCAATTACTATAGCCTAGATACGCTTGTAGTACCGGAGGCAACACAGGCACGTTGCGCATCATTTCGCATTAGATGAACGTCCTGCTTGTCTCGTAACACTGGCAAATAAAAAAACCCATATTAGCAATATATCCTCTATCGCATGAAGACACCAATAAAAATACCACCCGTGACAAGTCAATTGTGTGTGTCATTATCACAGCGACGGTATCGTCCACGTAATGAGTGTGGTCACAAATTATAGAAAAGCAGCGGTAACACGACTAATGGCTGCGAGAACTAAGCCAAGAGCGAGTTTTCAATTTCATTACTATTTAGATAACCTGATATATTTTATCATCATCATTATCCTCAGCCGCAAAACGTTCACAAATAGACTCAAGCATTTCTCAAATAACCGCATCCATCAATTTCGTGCTATACATATCCAGCGCACTCGATCTTCACCAGCTTCCCGATCTACCACTGCGCCATTCGCTGCCTTACAATTCCAAATAACGTGTATTACCCATTACCAATTATTAGTGACTTTATATGACACTTTCTACTTAAGTTTATCGCTTACAGGTTTTTTTTTTAACTAAGTTTTTTGGGATGTGGTAAACATCGTGCTGCGGTTTGAAAGGCGCTGTAACAGCTCAGGCTGTTTTGAGAAACTGGTATTTGTTGAGAGTGGAGAAGTTTAAGTCCATCAGTGGACGTGTAACGGCGTGGTGACGGCGATATTGTGAAGCTGTGCAATCGCTCGTAACTCGCGCCGGCGTGTGCAATGAATAGCGGCGGCTAATGTGCCGGTGTTGTAATGTAATGGAAGCACGGGCGTAATCAACGCGTTATTGCCAGAAGTGCTTTTCAGTTGCGTTATCGGCTACATTGTGTTAAAGGTTAGTCCATATTTGCAAATACAACGTATTTCATACATTTTAAACTATTATTAACACAGGCTTCTCTTGTGTGTTTGGATGAGGGACTTTGAAAACTTCTCCAGTTAGGTATAACTTTGAACTTGAAACTGTTTATCTGTAGAATAAACAACAATGGATATTAAAAGTTTTAATATTGGATAACCGGATAACACTTAATATCTACCCACATGGGTAGGTTTACCCTACAAAACTGGTTTTCAGCTTGTGAGCATATTTACACCGCATTAAGCTTAAAACAATACTTATATGTAACAATATAAAATGTCATCCTTTTTGGTAATAAATCTTAATTTAAGATTATTATTATATGTAAAAATAAAATGAGGGTAAATGTCAAAATTAAAATGGACAATACGGATATATAACACAGAATAAAATTCACTGGTGGGTAATCGACCGTTTAACTTCCACCAGGTGGAGGCACACAGCTAGATATTAGCAGACGTGCAGAAAGGGAGAGACCTTTATCTGAAGGCGGACAAGATCAGCATTCTTGTTTCGGGCTAGTAAGAATAGGACTAAGGAAAATCCTGCCTGTAGTAGCAGGCGAATAAAGGGGTCTAGGAGTTTCGCGGGCTTTGAGGGTGGGGGCCCTTGTCGCTCAACAAACGAACCTGCGTGGGACAGCGTATGACACAGCGATGGTACCTAGAAGATTAAGCTCCTCCTCAGAGACGTGTTAACACAAAGTGTAGAGGAGCCCCGGTGCGTTCTATAAAAGATCCTGGAGCCTCTCCAAATGCACTGATGCAGAACTCCGAGGGGGTTTTAGTGAGTAAGAATCTCACATAAGCTTGACTTCTCCCCAGAAGCATGGTAATCTTTCGAAGATTACCCCCCAAAATCCAAGAAAAGGCCTGATATAGATAGTTTTTTTTATATATATTTATAATCAAATAGATATTCTGCAATAATTTCAGCATGGTGTGCAGAGCCTTATACATCGATATATGTTTGATGTCACCTATTAAGTAGGAGTTGGCATTTATTACCCAATTCCATTTTCAAGGCTCCATTACTTTAATTCATTTTTTTTATCAATCATTTGTATGAGATGGGTACTCATTTAGATTATCAGTAAATGTGCAGTAGGTATCTGGTTACTTAAGTTATAAAACATTATTTCTTTTAAACAATTGCTATTTTTATCAAATTTAAATATAGAGACTTTTCACAAAGTATACGTTGGTTAAGTATTAGGATATATTAAGATTTTTATGTAATACAACTTTAAATGTTACAACAATTTTGGGTTTTCAACATTTCATTCATAAAATGAGACGAAAGTAAATATTTGTGCTGTGTGTCTAACAACAAACGAATTGCTTATATCTGAATTTGAACCTTGCTGCGTTAAAGATTAACGCTCTTTGACGCTGTACTCCAAGGAGTAGGTATACAATGAAAAATTTGGCACATTCTAACGCCACTTAAGACCACCCAGGCTGAGGTTTTTTCGCATTGGGGGATTATCTTACTGTTTATTTTGAGGCGGAGACCTGTGAAAATAAGCGGTTACGTTTGGTTACCAGAGAGACTAAACGACAATACAAATAATAAAGTAGCCTGTCAAGTTTAGAACAAATCTTAGAGTCCCCGAGAAAAGAAACAGAAAACATTAAAATCTGTAATTATCAAAAAGATTTTACAGCTAAAATTCTGTACCGTTTTTATCCTAGAAATTAATCTAATATTGAAAATAATCTTCAAAATCTATAATGAAGGAAATCAGCAGTTAACCTTTTTAAGTTTTCATTATGAAATCTTTATACTTCAATGTATATATTTTGACATCATAAATGGTATCTTGCTCAAATTTGCTCAACTCGAAGTAGGATCTTCCGAAGAATTTTTTATTTTGTAATCATATACAGAACCTATATTTAATAGGGCGTTAGACTCGAAATTAGGTAAAAGTGCTATCAATTTATTATCTCATATGAAATTAGAAAACTCTTAATGGTGAACTGTTCATACAGATTGTATTTAGTGGTACATAGGTCCGAGTGTGATTGATCCACGTGTTCACCACAGAAGGATATAAAGGCTCCTAAAAAAGTTTACAGTATTCGATCCTTTTTGTATACTATGAAGCAACTAAATGAGGGATCATATCATCTGATAGTAAGTGACACGTCTGCCCATAACAATGTGGTGCTAGATGGGATGTTATACGCAGCATCATATTGCGCTCGTCGACTTAAGATATAAGATGTTGAGTCTCGTTACCCCAGTAACTTTAATGGCTGCAGCGCTCTCCAAACCGGAACACAGTAATGTTTTCACTTTACTGTTTGGCGACAGAAATAGACGCTGCTGTGATACCTAGACGGTCTCCGGCAATAGACCTACCACCCGTAAACCAGATCAAAACCAATACGTCTTTTCGAGTGAAAGATATACAACTGAACTGTAAAAATAACTAATACATAATTTCGATTCTATGCATTATAGAAGGAAGCTCGAGAACTATACGATAGTAACTAAAGTTTTTCATAAGGCGTTGACGGCGGCGCGATTGTTACGTATAAATCCGAATGTATGAAAAGGGAAGGTACTTATTCTTAACTTACATATTCTTAAAGTAACAATTTCCGTACGATTACACTTGGCCGTGAAGCGACACTTCGCAACCTCGAGTTTTTGTTATATAGCCATTTATTATGGATTTAATGTGACGCAATTTCACGCGTTTTAACTACGGGTTAACTATAGCGCTACCCACATACGCAGACGGAGGATTTTTTTTTTTTTTATAGTACATTCATTATTTGAAACCGCCATTTAGTGACGGACCATTGTTAAGGTAACATCACAAAAGCTATCGATTTTCGAGTACACTAGCAGGATTAATAGTTTTGTATTTTCAAGTGTCACCATTGATATCGATTTCAAAATCGATGATTTTATCTATTGAAATGAAATTTGTTCAGCGAATCGATGCTACTCTCGCGAACATATTGCAGAAATGTAGTCTACAATTAAAGTATACGTAAATATATAAAAAATGCGAAACGCCCAACGAATTTACACTTTACGACCATTACACCATTTTTAAGTGAATAACCGGTTTTTTTTAGTATTACTTTATACTTGATAAGAATATTATTACCATGTGTAATATAAAAAGTAAATACTATAATTAGATTTGTATTAAAAGCCTATGATAATAGAGCACACGTTCATGTTATTTATAGACCATTAATTAAAATAATTAAGTTGTTGCTATGCTGTACGTAATTGGTAAATTTTGGTAGGCCTCTGCTGCCAAGCATCATCTAAGTAAGAACAGCTCGGCTCCGATTTCTGACGCCGAACGGTAGTATGTAAACACTACTCTGTTTGGGTTCAAAGGACGTTGTAGATAGAAAAAATGCTCAGCTAACGAGACCTAACATCTCATGTCTCAAGCACAAAGTTTTGCACTGTTATTCTAACTAGCGCCACGTTGTTATGTGCAGGTGTATCGCTTACCACCAAATGCACGTTTCGCTCAGCTGTTGCGTTGAATTAAAAAAAAATTAAAACTTTCGTGTGGATGAAGTTCGAGTCGAGATATAGTCAATTTAATATAATTATCATACGAACATTAAGTTAAAATAAATCCTCCTCATTCAATTTAAGTCACACATACCTTATTTATGGATATCGATAATCTTTATTATCTTTACTACGTGAGATGTATAATACTGTGCAATATTCAATCAATTCTTACTGAACATGTAAAAAAATTCCAATCAAGCAAATTAACATCTTATTGCTTGATAATAAGGTTGATAATTTATCTTAACGTCTTCGTCCCTTAATATTTGATGTATGAAATTTATATATTTACACTGCAAATTATCTGCATTAATCATTCGAATGAGGGGAAAGAATTTTAGTTCGTTCAAAGAATTGCATCAGTTTCTATTAGTGTTTTTACTAGACACATATACTGAAGCCGTGATAATTTAGTTTGCTATACAGTAGTACGCACTTTACGTCTCAAACAACAAAATCATCTATTATATACAAAGCTTGAGCTTCCGGTGAAGAAAACGACATATTCCAACAAAAACTGTTTTAGTGGACCTGTAGTAAGTATATTCACCAAGCCGCGCTTAGCTAGTGTGGTCAAGACTTCTCTTTGGGAGAAAGCGGTGTTTTTTAAGTGGGAACATTGAGCGGGTTGTTTATATAGTATTATATTTGATTAAAACTACAGTATGAGATACTTTATAAATGTATAACTATGATAATTAAATAGATAGAAATAGGATTTATTATCATTGCGAACGTCGAAATTTTTAGCAAAGTATCTACCTAACCTTACGCTTCGAAAGATACCTACAGTACAAAAAATAAGCAAATGCTTGCATCTGAATATAAAAATAGGGTATCGGCATCCCTAAAACATTCACAAAGTCGAATATTTAGTAAGGAAACAAAAGAGGATCGTAAAGATCCATTTTGCCCCGCAATAAAGTAATTCACTTCCTACTGTTGCATTGCATTGTAATGGATTGTAAACTTCCGAATTGTAAAGCCTTCTAAGCAGCCATTAGCGGCATGCACAAAGCACCAAGAACTGCGATCGCATAAAAAAAAACTACATATCTTCTAACGCCTTTGCAAAGTTAAAAATTGCGCATTTATAAGTAAATATGTTTTTTTTTTACAATCGACACGGTAAAAGTTGGTCGAAAGCTAGAGAAATGTTTATTGCACAAAAGGTTTACTTTTATCTGCTTCAAGGAGAAATTTCTTATAAAAAGTCCAGGTCAAGTTTTATTACGTTTACATTGTTTTTCTTTACCTTACCTTCACGATGTACCTCTGCGAAGAATCAAGACAAATATCATAATCAAATTTAAAATTTAGATTGATAATTGTCTTTCTTCTCACTTCTTAATCATTTAGTTCTGAGACGTGAACTTTATTATTTGTTATATCTAAATCGTTTAAAACCTTAGACTAATATAATTTTTTATAAAAAGAGGTTATCCCGACAGATGAAACAATTTCTTAAGCTGAATAGCTGTGTAAACTGTTATTTTATAGTTTATTGCAATAAACTGATATAAAAGTGAATAATTAGTTTTATAAGAACAGGAAGTAATATAATAATTTTGATTGTTTAATTTGCTATCAATTATTACAAACAGACAATGATCTATATAGTCAATAGTTAGTTACCTTTGTAAAAATCATGAAAACGAGAACCTGTTCGCAGAACTATAGAGATAAGAATCTACTACAACTAATTAAAACTATTATATATACAGGTTTAAACAAAAGTTTAAAATTAAATTATTATAAAGAAGCTTTATAGAGCTAATATATATTATATTGAATTATTTGTTATGTATGTGAAGAATTTAGGCAGGTACGATAGAACGCTAAACCTAGGAATATTACTAGTACAATACAAATAGTTGAGTAATGCGATTATATATTTTATATATCAAGGATGTGAGCAGAACTTGGTACTATATAAACGTCCTGTCTTTATTCGACGAATCGACGAGACAAGGGAAACGTCCTGCTTATAACAATGTGGCGCTGATAAAGATGATATATATATTACATTATGCTCGTCGCCTTCAGAGTTTTTTTTTTTTTTAATAAAGCGACAAGACCTGTGGGACGTTCAGCTAATGGTAAGTGATCCACCTGTACATAACAACGTGGCGCTAGTTTGGATGTTACACAGCTCCACATTGTACTCGTCGCCTTGAGACATAAGGTCTCGTTACCCTATTAATACACTAGCTACATCGCCATTCAAATCAGAACACAGTAATGTCTGCACACTATAGTTTGGTGGCAGAAATAGGAGCTGCGGTGGTACGTACCTTTTTTTTATTATCGCGGGGGAAATTTTGAGGTATACCCTGCTTCTATGGGGAAGACAAGGTTATGTGGGATTTCTACCCACTAACCCCTTTTGTGGTCTCCGCCAGTGTATTAGGAGAGGCTCCAGGATCTCGTTCGGAACACACTGGTGCCTCTCTGAACTTTGGTTAAGACATCCGATGGAAGAGCAAAGCTCTTAGCACCCACTCTGTGTGCACAAAATACAAGATCACCTAGCACTTGCCGTCCTCCCAAGGCTTGTTTATCTAGCTCTGATGGCCCCCACCCTCGAGGCTCAAGAACACGAGGACCCTTTCAGTTGACTTTTTCGACAAATAGAGAATACCTTAGTTCTATTCTTAATAGTCCGACACTACAGAGCTGATGTACGACTACATACCTAAACCATCTCTGCTAAGAGAAACCTAGTATCTTGCACCAATATATCAGATGCCATCAAATAAATACACTGCGCCTTTCTTCATTACGTCTAGTAAATAACATGTTATTTATAATGTCTATATGAACTCGATACAGAATTGTGTTATTACTAGCAACCTTTTTTTTTGTTTTCGGGGGAGAAATCTTCGAAAGATACTCCGCTTCTGGAGGAAAGTCGGGGTTACGTGAGATTCTTTCTCTACACTTTCTGTTCCACGTGTATACAGCCTAACCCTCCTAGGCACCATCGCTGAGCTATGCCCTGTCGCATGCAGGTCCACTTGTTGAGCGATAAGGGCGCTCACCCTCAAACCCCGCAAAATTCCTAGACCTTTATAGTCGCCTTCTAGACAGGGCTTACCTTAATACTATTCTTACTAGCGCGAGTCTAAAGCGTTGTGTTACAAGCAACCTGCCGTAGCTTTTCTAAAATTCTTTCCTACGAATACCCGTTATCCTTAAAACGGTTCGTCAGGGCGCAATCAAGGAGCTTTATGGCGCAACCGTTTGAATAGTTTTATAACCGGCTGCTTTCTTTCCGTTACTCCAGTTCTATTACTTTAAAGTACCGACAAAGTTACAGTTCCATGCGTTTGTATAAATAAAGAAAGCGTTTGTTGAAATGGACTAGCTAATATTTTTTTTTACTACAATTTACCGTTACATTACTATCGGCCTTTCTATAAAGTTGGTACATCAGAAATGTTAAGTGTGATACGCTTTTAAATGTTAAAATATTAGTTTGGAAGATATTTATAGTATACACCAGTATCGTATCTTCTCAGCATTTCTCTCATCTTATGATAGAGTTTACTTTCCTACTTCATACACTCCACTTAGCTTTATTTTGGAGATGGTTTTCTTTGAGATCACAGCTTGTCGTATCTTTTGTATACCAGTACCGTGAGTACACACAACGATAATTTGTTATCCAAACACATAAATAAATCATTATGTAACGTATGAAAAATATTATTTAAAAAATATAGGGATGAAAAAAAACAAAGCGGGTAAATATAACAAATCATTAATCATAGTCTTTTCGGATACAAAAGTATTTTTTATTGAAAAATAAACAATATAAAATAATATTTTTCCTATAATCTTTTCATTATTAGCTCATCGTCAAAACATTACGTCAGATGATCGCTTTACTAATCATCATCATCACCATCTCAGCTTATTGTTGTCTCCGTCTGAATATAAAAAGCCACCAGCTTCAGACGTTTCCCTACAATTTTCACCAGATCATCGGTCCACGTGACAGGCGATAGACCATTACCGCCCTTTAATAATAACATTAATAAATGACGTCATTGATCAAAAATATTTATCACAACGAGAGTATTAGGGACTCAAAACAAGCACTTACCTTATTTAAATAATAAGACCTAGGTAGGTACCACTACAGCGCCTATTTCTGCCGCCAAAAAGTAGTGTATAAACATCACTGTGATCTGGTTTGAAGAGCGCTGTAGCTAGTGTAATTACTGGGGTAACGGGATTCGACATCTTACGTCTCAGACGATGAGCGCAATGTGGTGCAGTATATATTATCCTAACTGACGCTACATTGTTATAGGCAGGCGTACTGGTCACCATCAGGCGATCATCCCAATCGTTTCTTCGCTTAATTGTTACTTAATCGTCAATTAAAGTTACTTATTGAATTTTTTTTTTACTATATACACTGCTTTCTATAAGACTGCTGGACTACTTAGAATTTCCACTGTTTCTAGTTGTCAGTACTCGTTGTATATAGAATTCGTATTTTTTTCCCGAATCCCGTAATACCCGAGTCGTAAATATAAAATGTTAGAAAACAACGATTTGCGAAGCATTAAAATCCTTTTGTCCTGTTAAATAACCCTTTTTCGCAACCCTTCTGCTAACAACACATTTAACAGGGCTTCGTTTATTTTTTAAAGAAAAGATAAAAGTGACTAATGACGGGGATAAAATAACGGATTGCAATAAAACCGACTAGGTATTGCTTGCTAAAATACAAATATTAAAAACTCTATGCAGAAGACATTAAAAAAAAAAAAACCATCACTTCGCACTAAGACGCGTAACTGTTTGCAATATTACATAAAGTAATTAAATCTACAAGGTTAACTAACGAGTGAAAAAGTCTTCATCAAGCGATTTTATCCTTTAAAATAGGGACTGTAAGGAGAAATACATATTTAGGGGAGGACCCTCGGAACCCTTTTTATTTACCCTTTTACTTACCATAACCGGGCCTGTTGTGAGTTGCAAACAACGGTTTTAAAGGACCGCTAAATGGCTGCACGAAGAAAGGATTGCATTTATTTGGAACGAACCGTACGATCCCTATTGAAAAATATTGTGTCCTTTGCGCGAAATGCTGCGACCATAAATTCCGTTCGATCGCTGAAAGGATCCTTCAAGAAAGGGTAATTAGGATGTAAAAGTGAAATCCCGTTGTTTATTATGTCCCATTAGAAACGGTCTTTGTATCAAGTGAAGAGTTAGTTTACTTTCACTGGGCTATATTCTGTTTAATGTGGAACAGAATGAATAGTATTTATTTAATGCCATTGTTAGGAGACACGAAAGGGTTACTTTCTCTAAAAATTATTATTTTTTTTTATTAAATAAAACTACGAGACGAGCAGGATGTTCATCTGATGGTAAGTAACGCGCCTGCCTATAACAACGTGGTGCTAGTTAGGATGATCCTGCACCACATTGCACTCGTTGCTTGAGACATGAGATGTTCAGTCTCGTTACCCCAATTACACTAGCTACAGCCCCCTTTAAACCGGAACACAGTAATATTTGCACATTACTGTTTGGCGATATAATAGGCGCTATGATGTACCTATTTAGTTCAAGAATTTATTTTCAACTCAAAAACAGCTAGAATAAAATTCTTCATTATTTCAGAAAAACGGTTAATTTTTTTTATAAGTAATACCTTAATACCAGTTAGGTTCTCCGTCTTCTTCGCTCACAACTTAAATAATATAAGCCAAATACTTCACACTAATGATCTCTTAAAAAGATTAGTAGACATACACTCCTGTTGAGTTACTAAGAAACATTATTGAATACAATTTTATTTATCATTTTACAATAGCCTGCATATTTAAAGTATACAAAAACTTAGAAGTAACCTCTAATCTTTAACATGAAGCAAATTATTGTAAATAAATCCTTTGCATTAAACTCCGATTGCGCCGTAGATAAAGTAAAAACTTTAGGTGATGTGTTAAAAAGAAACAGAATCCTGTACTTTTGGGTTTCTACAATTTAAGATTACGATCTAAGATTTCTATTCATTAATACTTTGTCATTGAAATCAATTGCCATTTTTTTCTCTCTTTATTTTTACTCTAAGTATTTCTAGTTTAATACATATACATAATTTACGTCCTCACTGTTAGGGCACAGGCCTACCCTCAATATGAGGGCGATAGGGCCATAGTCGCCACGCGGGCCCAATGCGGATTGGTGACTTCACACACACCTTACAATAAATTCTAATTCATGTGCAGGTTTCCTCGCGATGTATTCCTTCACCGTTTGCATTTCGCTGTTGTTATTAAAGTTCACAAATGTACGTAACTTAAATATTAAAAGTCATTGGTACATGCCGAAATTCAAACCCGCGACCTTCGGAATGAAGGCCGCACGCTCTAACCGTTAGGCCAGCTACATATGCAATAAGTTTGTCACCAGAAACATTGGTAGAGTTTGTTAATTATCATCACATGTCTACATTTTGCACTCATACAATTGTCGATTGCAAATATTCGTAACGTTGTAACTAACACAACAGTGTACTTGTCCTAATACTATACGTTCACTTTTTCAATAACAAAAAAAAATTTAACTCCTTAGCAGTTTAGTAATAATAAGTAAAAAGAATAGTTCGCAAAAAAAAATTGCTACGAGAGCAGTAAAGATATGACCCACGAAAGCGAAAATGTTTTCGTGCACTAATAAAAAGTAAAAACAACGACAAATGTTTTATTGAGGCCGACAACACTTAATCACTAGTGAGGAAGTCAGCTCCAATAAAGTGTTTCAATTTCAAAATATTTATTGGCTCTCATAAATTTTACACGCGAAAGAAAAAATTGTCTTCGGGATAACTGTCGAAGGGGAGACGGAGCGAGAACAAGTATAACGGGCACACAGGCCTGACGACACACAAATGTTGGGAATAGGCGTCTTCCGAGAATAAGGAAACCGAAATTTTGACATAATGCGGTGTCAGACACGACGTCAGAGCCAACAGACAATGGCGCGTGGACGTAAGCGTGCCTTCGTGTTTTGACAATTTCAATAAGGCATAGAAAAGATTGTTCACCAATGTAATTATCGACCCAACGGCACTCTAACTGTAGCCCGGCGGGACATCGGTGCGTCACAATATTCACTTATAAACGCGTGAACGGTTCAATTTCAGGTCCTTTATGCGGCACGAAGTGTTTATAATGGACGTAGACAATGAGAGCAACGTTAAATATTGTTTGCTTTCGTTTGTATCGATTTGAAACGGTGTACAGTTTTGAACGGTGATTTTTTAATGTAAGCGATTACTGATTTATGTTTAATAGCAAAAGTTAATGAGTTAATTAAATAGTTAAGGGATTTTCAAATTAATAATAGAGATGTGTAAACTTTTAGGTTTTCGATTGGTGTTGTCGATCTGTAGACGCAGGAAAGTCCCACCACAACATCGACCGACAATCTAGCGAAGTTCTCGAGAAACCATTGAACGTGGATTAGATCGAACGTCGTGAGGAAAAATGATGGTAATGAGAGTTTTTTTTTTTAAGCATAATAAATTCTAAATAATAACAAATGCACCATTTCCCATGTATCATCAACTATGAGCTACAACACGTGAAGTCAAGTGGCAGAGATAATGAAAATGGCGTTCCATCCAGACAACTGAATAATGACATATTGCTATCATACAACAATGCTCTGATGACGGTCTTACATCAGAGAATGTGGTATTATATTATCAGAAATATAAAGAATATTATAAGATCTTGAATTAGACATTAGCTTATAATTTAACAGCGATAACAAAAACAATCTGTTTACGATAAACAGTAGCTAATATATTTTACTAACGCATGTAAGGTGTCAATTCAAAAGCGAAGGAGAGCAGACGAATGTCATTAAGAGAAAAAAAAATTACAACCACATGGGACAGCTTGAAATCTGACTCGTGTGACAACCGGGAGTCAGTTTCATTTGTGTGATGCCGTACGCCGACGGAATTCAAAGAAACTTGCGGAGACCATCCTGAGAGGTAAATCGTTCGTAAAATTGGGTAAGGGATTAGTCGACATATTGACTTCTGACAGAAAATGTGTCCGCAAACATTTCGACGTCATTTATTAACAATTTAAATTATTAATAATTTGAACTGTTGCGTACTACTCTAGTGGACAGCAGTGTGCAAATTTTACTGTGTTCCGGTTTGAAAGGCGTTGTATCTAGTGAAATTACTGCGACAATGACACTTATTATCTTATATATCAAGGCGACGAGCACAATGCTGTGCAGTTTACCATTTTACTTAGCACGATGTTGCTATGGGCAGGTCTATCGCTTACCATCAGGTGAACGTCTCGCTTGTGTCGTCATTTCTTAGAATAAAAAAAAAGAAATGTCGCAAAATTATTAAGACATAGCTAGAGGGGATGTCGATCATTAGTTCTGCTTGAGGTTCTGATGAGAAAATTGTTATGTTACAAAATCTAGACATCACCGATGGTTGGTCAGTAGTGTGTAAATATTACTGTTTCGGTTTAAAAGGCGTTGTAGCTATTGAAATAAGTAGTATGGCGACATTAGTCATCCTATGCCTCAAGGCGACGAGCACAATGTGGTGCTGAGTATTTTATCTAAACGTATGACTTACCATCAGGTAAACGTTTCTCTCGTCTTATTACTTTGTTGAATAAATACGGCTAACATATGACATCCGCCAACTCTCGCTTGACTAGCATGGTTTATAAAAAACCTTGACTGTGTCTTAATGAGAGAAGGCCCCGAATCCCAGCAATGGGGACGTTTAGTGGGATATTTAATATTTGCAAGACAGAAGTAATAATAAATATGAATAGGTTTAGCAAGACATGCATTGTACTGCTGATTCGAGGTCTTATAGTAGTAACATTATATTGTTGTAATGTATTAAGAATCTACATTTACTACTAAAATTAATGTAAAGACCTTAAGACTAAGGTCTTCATATACTGTTTTAACTTATCACACTTAAAAAAATCTACGTTTTACCACATTTTTTTTTTGTTTTAGTATCTTCGCGCCGGTATCGCTCGCCGCAACTGATTAGTTGATATACTATTACATAATGAAACAACAATGTTGCCACGTTGAATAAAACGATATAAATCATTAAAATTCTGTTAGATTTAAATATATATATAAAATATATATATATATGATATTCTTTAAAACTGTTTATAATTTAAGTAGCGCTTATTTCATAATTAACATATTGAAATAATACCTTAGTGTAATGTTTTAGACGTTAATGGATGACAGTTGTTGGGTGAGACGGACTTTGGTGTGCAGACACCGTTAGACTGATGTACACTGCACCACGTTTCGCTCGTCGCCTAAGATAAGACGTGGAGTGTCCTTACCACACTAATTTCACTAGCTACAGAGCCCTTCAAACCGGAAGACAATAATGTTTGCACTCTAGTGTCTAGCAGCAAAATAATCGTTGCGGACCTACCTAGACGGTGTCCGGCTACAGCCACCAGTAGAAACTTAAAATTAGTGTACTTAATGGTATAATTTTAAGACTCTATATACATATGAATTGTATATAAGTTTTGAGCGGAATTCATTGACGATAAAGATAAAAATCATCCAAAGTAATAATTAGAATGATGATACCGCTTGCAGTTTGCACAAAAATTAAGCGTTGTCGTATTTGCTGCTAACATCGGCGCCATCTTGTCATATAATACTTATTCTACAATCATCTATATTTTATCATCATCATCATCAATCGATAGTCGTTCATTGCTGGATGTAGACCTCTCTCAAAAATTCTCACACGATCGGGTAGAGATTCGTATAGGGGGATTTGGACCATTTCTCACCATGCTGGCTCAATGCGAGTTGGTGGGAGCAAGAGCCTCTAATGTTAATTAGCAGGGTATACTACAAGCAGGTGGGGTTGGCTTGGATCCCGTGAGTTGTTCAGATACACCGTATATTCATATATATATACGGTATAGATTTCGTAGTCTCAAATAAATATTTATTTTCCTTGGTTTCTTGTTGCTGTATGACAACCTTGAGCCCGATTTGCATACATATCACTTTACACTTTTTATCTAAATTTATAGTTTTTTTATTCGAAAGTACTGATCAATATAGAACCAAGGCGGAGGCTCACTTCTATCCGTGAACGGCTCATAAGTTGACGGTAATGATAAAAAATATTTCAATTTATCAGATTCATTAATTGATTTATAAAAGTTAAATACAGGGATATTATAGTAAAGATATAGAAATTGCTGTATCACTATCGCTGTTATATGATACAGTCGTCATCGTTTTGTTATGATGATGAATATATTTTCTTTAACTAACTTAAAAACTTTCTAACTCTTTAAGTTAAATATCGATGGACTGATGATTTAGCCGTTAATGAAAGTAATTTGTATAACGGAATGCGGTGAATACAGAGCAGAAACCGGAAAATCATAATTGTAATGATGTGATTCATTAGGCTTGTAATTCGATCGGTGGGTGGATGGCTGGTGATTTCGATCGTTACATCTGGCTTCCTTATCAGCCATCGCTGCCGCCCGCTGCCCGCAAACGATCCGTTGCTTTACGTCATCACAACTCCGTCCGTGTATGGGAAATACAACCGCGTAATATTCGGCTTCACATTTCGCACAATAGTTACGTTTTCTTCTTAAAATGTTTGAAAGGAGGTTTCTAGCAACTTCTTTGTATTCCAATTTTATCTAGTATTAACACGGATTGCTTGATCTCCCAACCTTTAAATGCACCATAAAGTAGCCCAATTTGGTAAACTGTAAATAACTTAACTGGTGGCGTACTATCAGAACACATCTTAACATATCACAAAGTTAGAAACAAGTATTTAAGAACTTAAAATCTAAAGTCTTCAGATTTTTGTTCGCGTCGTTAACATTACATTTTTCTTCATCGTCTTCTTGCAGTGCGTCTTGATGTCTGTAGCTTTGCCGTTAACTTTGAAATAGGCTTCTGGCGGAAGACAGGAAAATTCCTCAGTGGATACGATATCGGTTCACTGCCGTATGATCCATAACCACGACTTGTTCCGTCGGAAAATCTTATTGAGAAAATAATTTAACATCTGTTTAAACATTTGTTATCCCTCAAAAAAATTAAGTTAACTAGTTTACTTTAGTTTGCGTGTTTGTGGAATTCTGACTTTCAAACGACTAAACTAATTTTAATTTAGTTTATTTATTGGAGAAAATCAGTTCAACTGTTTGTTAAATATCCAAAATCTTCTGAATATACATATTTGATAGTCAAAATAATCCAAGTAATTTGTAGGGAGCTATGTTCGAAGTTTCTCTGCGGGATCGAATCACAAATGTGGAGATCCGTAGAAGAATAAGATCACCGATATAACCCAAAAGATTGCTAGACTTAAGTGGCAGTGGGCAGGGCACATAACTCGAAGGTCCGACGACCGAAGAGGCAGTAAGGTCCTCGAGTGGCGCCCGCGTACCATACGTAGTGTTGGGAGGCCATCCATAAGGTCGTTCGACGAACCGCGGGAACCCACTGGATGCGAGTAACGCGTAACCGATCGATGTGGAGATTTTTGAAGGAGATCTATATCCAGCAGTGGAAGACTATCGGCTGATGAGGATGATTTGTAGAGGAAGAATATATGTATCATCATTAGGTGCCGTCTTCAAACTGAAGTTTGGTGATCAGATTGCGAAAACCAATTGATCCTTAGCTATTCATTTTTAACTGACGGTATTTAAACCCGGTCTACTCCTCTATATCGTCAAACCATTTCTTCCGCTGTCTACCAGGTGCATGTTTCCCAGGATTTTTGCCCTGTCGGATCAACCTTGGGAACTCACAAAAGGATCCTGTTAATAAATATTTAAAAATCATATGATACAATCATAGGAATATATGCATCATATACATTTTAATATTTCTACGCAATTCTAAGACCGACTTGTTAAGTTGTCGAGTCTTTTTTTTATGAAATCTTTACAGACCCTTAGCTCTTCAGTGTCAAAAATAGCCAACAACACTAAAAAACTGAACACCTTCCCTGTGAACATTTTCACTCCCTTATCGATTCGTTTTGGAAAGAGCGTGACGCTGTAAAGTGGGAGACCGGGCGCGTCCATATCAAGCGAAATAAGGGCTGTTTTACTGTACTAGGCTTTAGATGAATTTGTTCGTACTGTTTGTGCTTTCAGCGCTAAAATTGCTAAGCGGTAGAATGCTGTAAATAAATAAGGGTTCGCCTCTTGTAACACGTAAGTGTGTTCGTTATTATCTATCGTTGTAAATGAGTTGCGCGCGATAAGACACTCCCCGAGATGGCTCTTGACATGTGGTACACGTTTTTGGAGAATTTTAAGTAGTTCTTACCGAACTCATGATTAGGTCGTTGCGCTACTTTAAAAGTAATTTTTTTGTTCATCTCCTGGTTCCAATTTATTACGAGACTGTTGATTAGTGCTCATTCGTATTCCTTTTTTTTTTTTGCCCATTTCTTTAATACTTTTATGCTACATGCCTGATTTCATTTTTGGGTTAAAACATCATTAGCTGTAAAGTTAGTATAAGTAAATAATTTTCTTAAAGGTATCCTTTTGTTGGTAAGATAAGGGTATGTGGAGATATTTATTCTCTAAGAGCTTCTAGGTGGTCTGTATAAAACAGTTCCCAGCGTACTCTCAGATATTACCATGACAGATGGAGTCGGCGTTTAACCATTTCTTCCTCAAGATCGTTGTGAGGACGATAAGATCTGTCTTTGTTTTCTTTCATCTCTTTTTAATAATAACGTTTCATAAAAGATTTTTATATTAATCTCTAAGTAAACAATAGTAAATTATCAAAAAAATATTTGGAATCTTAGAGATGGTTCGGCCATGTGGAAAGAATGGATGAAAGAAGATTAACGAAAGAGATATACAAGGTAAGAATGATTGGAAAAATCGGTGCAGGTGGACCTAGACGGACATATTTAGATCAAATCGATGATGTCCTAAAGAATGGCAAGGTCAAGAGTATTCGCAACGGACGAGCTTGCATGCAGACGCTCATGAAAGTGGAAGAAGCGAGAAAGGTGTGCCAGGATCGTAGCAAGTGGAGAGAGGTGATCTGTGTCTACCGTACTGGGAACGAGGCGTGATGTATATGTATGTATGTTTCATATATCGTCTTTTTTTAAGATAGTAACCCTTATTAGCCTTTTAGTAGTTGCCGTAAAATGTCAATCAAACGAACACTTCATTTATTAATAATATTTATTCATTACTTATTTTTTTTTATATTTATTAATAATATTTCATTATGTAAGCCGTCATATAAAGTGTTACAATACTTATTTATATGTACAAATGTCAAAAATGAATAAACCCAACTGCAAAGTTATTATGTTATAGTCGCTGAATTTGAAAAGGTTTACAAAGCTTTTAGAAGTTTTGTTAAAAAAAAATTAAGTATTACTCTGTTAAACAAAACTTGGTTAATAGTTAAATTGTTATATTTATAGTGTATACCAAAGCTATTCTTTAGTCCTGCTGCCACCACTCACGGTGGAATTGCGATGGTGAAAGTAATTGATTTAAATTGCTAGCTACTCCTATATCCAACATCATCACCATCACCATCTTATGTGAAATTCAGGTCAAAAGATAACCCATTGTTGAGATATTGTTTATTATATATTTACGTGTATATAATGTACATTTATATATAGTTTTATACGTATATAGCAATAGAACATATTAATATTGTCATCCCTTTTCTTTACAGTATATTAGAAGTATTTAATAATAGTGCGCTTAAAAGCTCAAACCCTTAATTACATACAGACGTTTTTTTTACTTTAGACCAAATTAATATACCTTTTAGTATAATTATAGTTATAGTTAGTTTTACAACTGAATCTGCTAATAACAATTGTAGGTACCACGTATTCCTTAACAGTCGATGCAGACACAGTTCTCAGTAAGGGATGTATAAAAGTCTATATCCCTCTTTGACCGGCCAATAATTTTTAATGGTTTTCCTTAGCAAACAATGGTATGGACATGAGCGACTCTTTGTTCTCCATTGTTGACATTATTCAGCTTAATGTGTCCCCGTAAATGGCCGCACCGTCTGTCTGTTTACACGTATTACACAAATACTGATTTCGTGCATTTAACGCGTGTTAACTTTGTTTATAAGGTTTTTTTTGTTCGTCGCCCTACACCCCGCTGATGTTCGGTCGTTGTCAAAGTAATTCTTCGAGTTGAACATTTTTTTTTTATTGCAAAAGCCTGTACCGTTGTATTACATAAAATTGTCTAAATTCATTACTATAACAATTATTTACTTGGTTTTTTTTTTTTATGATGAAGTTTACGCCGCAAGTTTTATTAACAACTATTGCAGCTCCATCGGACTCAGGGGTTGCGGATATGGTATCTGCGACCTAAAATAATACAAAAGAAAAGAAATCAAAATTAAACTAAAACTTTAATGAACACAAACCTAAACTAAAACACAAAAACTAAATATATACATATATATGTAGATAAAGTTGTATGTAAAAGAGGGAGGAGAAAGGTGAAAAAATATTGGATGCAGAACGGTTGAAGAGATGGATAGTGCTATAGGGGGAGAGTAAAATGGTCTTTAGATTTACTTTTAGTTAAATGTTGCCGTCTTTAGTCTCATTGGAAATTTTCAGATTTAGCTATTTACATTATAGATAAGAGTATTTTTGTTAAGGTACCTTTAGTGTTGATATTTATATAAATAACCTATTTAGAAAACAGTTCTAGCAGACGTTGAGTTAGTCGTTCAACAATTTAGTTTTCGTGCAAGTTGTACCTAATGGTGTATAGTGGTACCTTTTATACCGTCGTCAGACAGGAGAACCTTCCGTAGAATTTATTACGCAACGACAAAAAAACCTCGCAATAAAAATCGAGGACACGAAACGTTTCTTGCTTCGAGCTCCATTAGAATTCGAGGACCTTCTGAAAACACCGGCTGTTATGATCCGTAAAGAATCGACAATATTTTGTATTATTTATTATAATAAGTATTGTTTGTTTTAAAATGTTTTACGACACTGGCGCGTGGAAGGAGCACGCCACAGTACAAGGATGTTGAAAAAAATATCTACTGAGATAATTGTTTGCTAACATTCGATCTTAGGAGGTTCTTTTGCTCATAATGTTAAAAGACAAGAATAATATAACAAAGGATCACAAAGATATGCTATTTCGGCATCATCATCATCATCAGCCTATAGACGTTGACTGCAGGACATAGGCGTCGCCCAAAGATCAGCATGCAGTCAACATAGCCTCCGG
Source organism: Ornithoptera alexandrae (assembly GCA_029030555.1). Taxonomy (NCBI): domain Eukaryota; kingdom Metazoa; phylum Arthropoda; class Insecta; order Lepidoptera; family Papilionidae; genus Ornithoptera; species Ornithoptera alexandrae. Next base: position 482,722 of record JARDVY010000064.1, on the reverse strand, counting down.
TACCGCCGGGTATTAGGCACCATTGTTTGTTGGGGTTCACATTGGGGGGCTTGGGCCATTTCCTACCACGCTGACCCAATGTGGGTTGGTAAGAGTTTTCACTATTAATAATGAAAATATTTGTATCTATTACATTTCATGACATTCATACAGCCAAATAACATCGGAAGGTTATAATTGCGCCACTCCACCACCACCAAGGTATAATAAATAAATATACAAGGTATACAAGGTGGCGATGTTTTTTGGCTGTAATTTAAAAAAAATATGAAAAACTTTGATTCTTCTTGTGGATTATTTTTATTTGGTCTTTTAATTTTTTTACATCAAGGCAAAATTTATAGCATTTTCTGATAGGAGGATTACTTTTGCGCCACCCTATATAATAAATTTCCTTTTGCTGTTTTATACTGTGCTCTCAATCCGCATGCTAATCAATGAGGAAACTGTAAACATTTAGAAGACACATTAAACAACAGCAGCCGTAGCAGAATTAAATTTGGTAAGGATACTGTAAGATAAATATCGATTTACATCTCTGCTTTTTCCATTCATTGAGTTGCTATATTTTTTTTTTAAAAAAAAGTCGCTTTTATATAATTCTGTACTTCAATAATTACTCTAATTCAATTAACAATTAACTCGCTGTATACTCAGTAAATATTAACGTATCGATCGATCTATCAAAAGTCATTAAACTCATGAAACTTATCCGCACATATTTCTTATTTCAGTAAATTTCAACTGGCTAACATATAAATATAGTAATATATGTATTTGCTATCATTTCTATAATCGCAAAGTATAAAATAGGCAAGCCGTTAATATATTTTCTCACAGAGATAACTATGTACACATTGCAGATACAAATCTTTCCAAAGTTAAATAACCTCTTATCAGTGGTAAGAAACTGCTCGACTTCTGATAATTTCTCACGGAAGACTCCTACTTGAGTTAACAGTTAACTGTACTTAGAGATGTTTAGTTATATATCATAGTTAACCGAGTATTGTTTTCAGTTCATGTTATTGAGAGCTTATATGAATCTTAATAATTAAAGTTACTGTTCATTATCATAACAGACGTTATATGTAAGCTACCGTAGACAAACTTACATCCTGGGAACCGAATCATCACTTTATCGCTATCAGTCAAGTGGTGTTGTGGCGACTTATATTACTGTGAATTATGTTTGTGTGTGTAAAGTTATGACGTTCTCACTTAACACTACTTCACGCTGCCCATTACCAAGTAATGACTTGGTAATTTTTAAAAGAAATACACATTATACATGTTGACATATTTTTTTGTCTTATTGTATATAAATACTTTTTAAGTTATATAATTTTTTGTTAATCTCACTGTTTTCAGTTACCGTTCATTGGTTGTGATATTCTTACTAACATATATACATTACTGGTGATGATAACCCGTACAAGACTTTTTTATTCGACGGGCGGGACGTTCACCTGATGGTAAATGATCAGCCCATAATAACGTGGCGCTGGTTAGGATGATATACACCATATTGCGCTCGTCGCAGATATAAGTTACATTATATGAGTAATGTCACTGATTACAGTGTTCTTTGGCGGCATAAATAGGAACTGCGGTGGTACTTGCCTAGACGATCTCCAGCAACAGAGATCTACAAGTATTCACCATGATCAGTACGCTAGTCAGTGACAGTGTTATATGTTAATTTAAAACATTATAAATATTTTTCTGTTTACATACAGATATCTTATCTAATCATACAATTTCGTTATTGTTATAAGAAATGCAATGTTCACACACAAAGATATAGATTTCTTGAAATAGATCAATGTCACTCGTTTGACTCATCGAAATTGTATGATACTATTCCCTTTAGAGGAAAATAATATTCAACAAACCTTAAGTAAGCAGCCTCCACAATACTCCTACTGGTGAGACTGATGGTGACGGTATACGGATACGGATAGAGAAGCTATTCGTGGCTATCTCTGATGTCGGAGATCGTCTAGGTAGTTACTACCGCAGCCCCGATTTCTGATTTAGTGAAGTTACTGGGGTAACGATACTACATATTATTTCACATTCACTTATCATCAAGTGAACGTCCCGATAGTCTCGTCACTTCGCAGAACAAAAGCATCAAGGCCACTTATTGACATCATTGGACAGGAGATGATTTCTTCACTTCACCCGCGCTTGCTCGGGTCTTACATCTACTTACAAATCGCATTCATACGAGTCATTAAGTTGATTACTTACGTTGCGTATCATGTATATCAGTAGTATAGAGAAACTTTGAGGACATTAAAGGATGTGTGTATAACATTGTCCTATTTTAGAACGATAAAAATAATGTATAAAACGTGTAAGGTATCTACTGGACGGTCGATTCAGAATTTTATCTATTCTGTTTGATTCATATTACGATATAAAATGCATTTATCGCAGACTGGCTGACTACCACCTACTATCGGCTGTCGAGGTTGCTCGACATCCGGTATACCACATTTTCCTTATTATTGTTTAGATCACCATTTTTATTATTTATCGTGTGATGATATTGCGTCGGTCATTATTAAATTAATACGTACTGTAGATTAAAATTATAACTACTTAGAACTTCCTATCATTTCTTTATGACTCAGTTATAAATAGAACGATTAACTTGTTATTTATTAAGTAAACATATAATCATCATAAATTTCATTATCAAAAAAAAAAAAGTTTACCGGAAATTATAAAAATTATTATAAGCATGTAATAAACAATACATTTTATAGTAAAACAACTGAAAATGTGAACGTATACTGGTGGTAGGTCTTTAGGTAATACCACAGTGTCTATTTTTGCCTTCAAACAGTATTATGCAAACATTACTGTGTTCCGGTTAGAAGCGCGTCGAGTTAGTGAAATTACAGGAGTAACGAGATTCAACATCTTATGTCTCAGGTAACGAGCGCAATGTGATGCAGTATGTCATCCTAACTAGTACAGCGTTGTTAGTGCAGGCGAATCACGTTTTTTTATCGCAGGATAAATCTTATTAAAAGATACCTTGCTTCTGGAGGGAAGGCAAGGTTATGTGGGGCTTCTACCCACTAAAAGCTCCTCGGTGGTCTCTCTCAGTGCATTAAGAGGGGCTCCGTGATCTACGGAACGCACCGGTGTCTACTCCTGCACCTCAGCAACCACGTTGTGCTAAGGCAAATACAAGACCACCATGCATTTGCCGTTTTCCTAACGATTGCTTATTGAGCTCTGCGGGCTACTCTCAAAGCCCACGAACCCGAGGACCTTTTAGTCACCTTGTACGACAAGCAGAGAATACCTTAACCGTATTCTTAACAGCCCCAGACTGCAGCGCTGAGTCACTTACCGTCAGGTGAAAGCCTGGCGCGTCTCGTCATCTTATTAAATAAAAAAAGTACCACGTCAGCGCTTCTTTCTTCTTTCAAATCTTATGTCTTAAAGCGTCGGGCGCAAGGTGGTGCTGTGTATATCGTCCAAACTAGGTCTACTTCACCACCTAGTTTTCAAGATACGTTCTTCGTTTATATCGGTATTGTGTTGTTCACGCGTGGGAATTCACAGTCATCTATCAATATTTACATCTAAATTTTGACAACTTTGACAGCGGCTACTTGAACGGTTAACTCTTTAACATCAGTGTACACGTACTACCACTTGCAGGTGACGGTTGGACAATCAAAGTTATCACCGAGTTGATTGAACTGTCTCTCTGTTTACCAACGGACATTTCGTACAGTTTTATCTATGAGTTCCCAACACTGGGCCCGGCCTTATATCCGACTGATCCATACTAATTAAAAAAAAAAGTATTTTCAAATTCCATAAAGTATCATTGATATTAATAGCTTTAGAGTTGATGAGATTCAAACGTTGCCATTGCAATCTCTTATATTTTAATATTAATCGGTTGTTGTAGGTTCCTGTTGTCGGTGCCATCGCAGCACCTATTTCCTCCGCCAAACAGCAATGTGCAAACATTACTGTGTTCCGGTTTCAATGATAATGTAGCTAGGGTAATTACTGGGGTAAAGAGGATTAACATCTTGTCAGAAGGCGACGAGCGTAATGTGGTGCAATCTGTACCATCATGACTAGCGCAACATTGTTAAGGTAAGTGATACGCTTGCATTACTTACCACCAGATGAATATACCGTTCGTTTTGTCGGCTAATTGAATAAAAAAAATCATCAGCACGTAATAATCATTTGTAGGCGGACACGGTATTAAAAATGAAAGCAAATTGTTATTATTGGAGCGGGTGCTGTTGTAAAAGTCAATAGAATTGTACAATGAAGTGTTATTGTAAGGTTACACTGGATCGGTGGGCGCGGTGGTGATAGTGATCGGGACGCGCTATCACGTCACGTCACGCTGCAACTAAACAGATGCGCGACAAGCTGACGTGTTATCGCGCATTTATCGCGACAGCTCCGCCACCCGCCGACAGCCGACAGCCGACAGCCGACAGCCGACAGCCGACAGCCGACAGCCGCTCCGTCGGCCGACCTCACTCTGGCTGCTCGACGAACATATTCAACAGATTGTCACTTTTCAACCACCAACAAAATGGATGTTATTATTTGAACCCGTATTATAAACCGTAGTTTTTTTTTTCTTCTAAAATCGAATATCAAGATCTGTGAAGTAAAAGTGATTCTCGTGCTTTCGGAATCTATATCTCTGCATCAGTCTAATTTGGAAATCATTTTCTCAAAATGAGATGTAATCTAGTGATGTATGTTTTGTCCTAGGTATGATGATGACCAGTGATTTATTAAATGTAACATGTCTAAGAGGTTATTTATAACGAAACTACGACAGAAAGTAATTTCAAAGCACATAATAACAATATAATAATTATCGCGATCTGAGACTTAAGATTAATTCCGGAATCTATACATCTACATTTTTTCTATAGTTTAGCAATCATATTTTGACAATAGTAAATAATAAGAAATAGATACTAAGATTAAATTTTTTTTAACATTCTCAAAAAAATTAACCCCTGATCAGAATTAACAAGAAATACAATAAAAGTTTACAGATTTGATAGCATAGTACACATAAGTAAAGGTTAGTAAGTATAGATTTGAATTTTTGCATATAAAGCCAAAAGATAGCTAGCGGCTACCAAAACTCATTCGCCGGTACAAAATTAGGTTAAACAACCCTCCAGTCTCGCTTTTGAGATAAAATGATCGACGATTTCATCTACACCAGGAGACAATACATAATTTATGATTTTATAAAAATATACCTTAAAGTGATGAAAAAAAATTTTTTCGATAGACACAGTATTTGCAAAACCCAAATGAGAATACAAAGTACTTTATGCTATAACATATAAAGAATAGGGTTATTTTTTTATTTTTTTATCTTATATATTATATAGACACAACACAATAATTGTGTAAAATTTGTCTTTGAAACCAAATACGCAAATTTTGAAGGTATACAGAATTACTTTAATACTAAATATTTGCTTATTAATTTTTTGTTATATGTAGAAAATAATAAAACTTAATAAACTAAATAACAAGCGACTTAAATATCAATAAAAAAAGATTTTGTATTAAAAAATATTAATTAATATGTGCACTGACAAAAAAGTAACCTATCAAATTAAAATATTAAAGTTTAAAAAACTGCCATCTATATTAGAGAATTAGAACTATTTTTATATTATCGATTTCCATTAAAAACGCGATAAATGGTTGTAAGATGTCGCTGTTATGCGTAGTGTATTTTATATTTCTTTTGTAATTAAACTGTAAAATACCTAGAAACAAATCCTTTGAAACTTTATGCTACAATTGCATTTTAACACTACTTTAATGTTAACCTTAATTCATTATTTTTTGCTGTTATAACCTCCTCATACAACGTCATCTGGCGGCGATCGATGTACAATAAATTTAAAATAATCGTTATTTTGGATCATCGATGATTCATCTTAATATCTGTTTACAACAGAAGATGACGCTTTATAATTAATTTTAACGCGTTTACCCTCGTAATATGCCTGTAATCAGCACCCCCGACCGATAAAACTGCCACCACAATAAAATTGCTCTGTTGCGGCTATAAACATACGAGAGTCTAGGAAATATTTCTGAAATGGCTTTACCGTCAACGGGCCTTTATATAGGAATCTACATAAAGGCCTATTTCTAGCATTTTTTCTTAATTACTATATTGGAACTAAGTATATTTTAATATGTTTAATAGAAAGCAGTCCCTACTTAGACAAACTTAGCGTAGGAAGATCTAGAAAACTCCTATTTATAGATTCAGTGCTTGAAAATGTTTACTGATAACAGATGGATGTTTATGGGCAAAAATCGGTTTAAGCGGTATTTTATGGAAGAGAACTAGCTCCAGCAAAGGACTGCCGCTGGGTATAATAATATCTAGGTGTCTAAGATACAAACATAAGTATACAATAACAATAAACAAATTTATTTGTTACAAATAATTTTACAATAACTAAAAAGTAGAGATATGAACCAAAGTTGCTGCTGCTGGATTTTAAACATCAACATCATTTCGACCTATTGTCCTCTATTGTTGAATCTGGGCTTTCGACATTTTTGATGTATCCAACGATTAATTGCGGTCTTCGCCAGATCGTCACTTTACCTAACAAGGCAAATCATTATTCTGTTTCTGTAGAGGAAACTAATTTTGGATATAATTATATACAACTCGTATACTACAATAACGGTAATTATGAATGTTATAACTCGGTAACAATGTATACGAAATAAATCAAGCAGTAACAGCGTTGACGGTGATCTAACAAGTTAATCATAATGGCCGCTTTATTGGGCACGCGTGAAACGGATCGTTAGTTGCCAATAGAGCGTCAGTGCCGGGCGGATTATCCGGTCTAATTTGACGTCGGGGTTTATGTGTTTGCGCGCCCCGGCGGCGGCCCGCTTTCATTAGCCGGACTATGCCGTAAATTGAGCGCACACTCCGACGGGAGTAGGGCTGCCTTCACGGTAACACAAGTAGTACACTTATACTACCACCTAAATCAAATCAAATTTATTCGAAAGAATGTCGTCACAAAATACAGCTGTTCTATAATAGAATGTAAACCACACATTCCACTTAATCCCACAATAACTTACGGGACTCAAGCCAACCTCATCTGCTCGTGGTGCATCCTGCTCGTCAACAAACGAAGCTCTGGCTCCCACCAATCCGTATTGGGCTAGCGTGGAGGGAAATAGTCCAATCCCCTCATTATAAACCTCCAAAAACTACGGCCTCTGATGCCCGGTTATGCAGACGGCGCAAGACCAATCGATGTAGTGATCTCTGGGGAGGCTTATGTCCAGTAGTGGACATCTATCGGCTGACGATGATGACAAGATCAGCGGGACGTTCACCTGGTGGTAAGTGATTCGCCTGCACATAACAACGTGGCTCTAGTTTAGATGTTATACATAGCTCCCTTCACATTGAGCTCGTCGCCTTGGGACATAAGATGGATAAGTCTCGTTATCTTCACTAATTACACCAACTACAGTGCCCTACAAACCGGAACATGGTAATGTTTGCACACTATTGTTTGGCGGTAGATATAGGAGCAGTGGAGGTACCTACCTAGATGGTCTTCGGCGACAGAGACCCACCACCAGTATATATATATATATATATATATAGTATAAGCGTATGCTAAATTTATAAAACACTTATATATTAAACAAATAACTAATATGAGTATAAAAAAAACTCTCAAAAATTTTGCTTAAATTTTTTTTCTACAATGTAAAATTTTACAGGTGGTAAATTCTGCCCTGTAGTCTTTTGCTATTAAGAGTTAGACTAAGCTAAGCCCTGCCTTGGTAGGAGGCGACTAAAAGGGTTTACGGATTCGCGGGCTTTTATGGTGGGGACTCTCATTACTAGGAGACCAGGCAGAATGACAAGTGCGAGGTCGTCTCGTATTTGTCGTAGCGAAGAGAGGGTAAGATTTAGTGGGTACAAATCTCACATAATTACCCCATCATAAGGTCGTGGGTGGTTAAGCGTGTTGGGGCAGAATACTCTGGCTCTTATATTTTGATCTTGTTTATGTGTCTCTCCGATTAGAGGAGTTTGGCGTCGGTTCGCTATATACTATATATTACTTTGCTTACATGTTGATAGAACATAACAATGCTGTTTGACAGACTTCCAATATGAGAGAGCAAACCTAGGTGGATAAAAAAAATCTTACCACTATTCTAACTCCACATGTGGCCTTGGAACCGAACTGTAGTTTATCTCTTAAAAATTCAACTGTAAACTTTTTTTTGACAGTCTCTGTTTGACATTGATATATCGTACCAGTGTAAACAGTAAATGTTTTTTTTTTATTTATCTATGACAGATATTACTTCAACTATTGGATCTAAACTGATGATGGAATAACGCTGATGATCCACATTAGCTATTTATAAAATTTTTGTATTCCTTTCCTTCCTTTGGGGGTGTTAGGTTCCCGCACATCAACTCACGGGATCCAAGCCAACCTCACCTGCTTGTAGTGCACCATGGCAATCAACAATCAACGCTTTGGCTCCCACGAACCCACTTTAGGCCAGCATGGTGGGAAATAGCTCAATCCCACATATGAACCCCTACAAACGTAGAGATTTGGGTGAGGCTTAAGTCTAACAGTGGACATCTTTCGGCTGATGATAGTTTCCTTCCTTTCTTCTAGGCCGTTTGTGAAGGTGGCTACATCAGTGTGAGGACAGAGGTCACGAACATAGTACTACTTTTTAGGTTACTGATAGACAAGTCGGATAATCCAAAACTAACAGTTAACTCTTAGGATGATGGACAGGCACTTAAATAAGATTGCGTTTAATAATAACAAATAGTCTCCCCAAAAAGAACATTTCGTGTTTTATTGTGATTTCAAAATCGTACAAGATACAGACTTTAAAATCATCATCATCAGCTGATGGCCATACACGGCTGGACATAGTCCTCTTCCAATGATTCCCATATCGATCGGTCCTGCGCTGCCCGCATTGCTGGGCACAAGGGGCAGTCGTTTGTAGGGGTTCATATGGACGAACTTGAGCCATTGCCCACCATTCTGGCTTAATGAGGGTGGGTGGGGAAATCATATATTACTATAATTTTACTTTATGTTTTTACTTCTTGATACTTGATGACTTTCGATTGTGTTTTTACATTTGCTGACCTATTACAGCCTATAACTCTGTTTTATAAAACCTTCTTCAAGGAGTACTTTTGTTTTTTTAATCCTCGTACCTAGGAACTCTAGACTAGGGACCTTTGCATGCATGCATCATCACTAAAAAATTAAAGAAATCTAACTTTAGTACAATTAGATTTCCTCAATTTCGAAGTCCTTAACTTATTCGATTTATACATATTCGTTTTGGTCTGTTATTACTACAATTAACTTTTACTTAGTTCAATAATTAAATAATTTCTGTTCTTTAATCCTGTCCCTTTTATCTATTGTTGAACCTTTCTATATGTTTCAGTTTCTGCCAGGAGTAGTTTTTGGAGGTTCAGTGGCTTCCATAAACTGGACTGTACTGTGGCAGCGGAATATCGATTACGCTCGCAACGTACCTAGCGCGGGTCGATGCGATTGTGCAAACGGAACATATCGCCTGTTTGCTTAACGGGCTCGGCCGCTAATGAATCTGATTAAGTAGCTTTGCAGCTCGCAAATCACTGTCAGCGCAAACATTCCGCCCTTGCCCATTCGTTATTGGCTCGCGACGTTTTGTTTGTTGTACGTGGTGTTCGGACTTGTCACATAATTATAGATATTATCGCTGACAATTGATTTCCTTTTAGTGACAGAGAATCAAATTTCATCAATCATCAACATCATCATAATTTCAATTTATCCCCATCCACTGCTAGACATATATCATTAACCGACTTTGCATATCATATATAGGCTGCTGAGCATATGTCTCCATTAAGGATGTATCCGTGTAGATCGACCCTTTTTTATCGCGGAGGAAATTTTAAAAGATACTTTGCTTCTGGGTGGAAGATAAGGTTACGCGGGGTTTCTACCACTTAAACTCCCTCGGTGGGCTTCCTCAGTGCATTAGGAAGAGCTCCGGGATCTCCTACGGAACGCACCGATGCCCCCTGCACTCTGGCTAAAACATGCCACGGAAGGAAAAAGCCCTCAGCAGCCACGCTGTGCTACGGCAAATACAAGACTACCATCCACTTGTCGTCCTAATGTGGATCGGCTCTGCGCTGGTCCCAGCGATCACCTTAGCGGTCTTCACCAGATCGTCGGTCCAACTTGTGATAAGTCTACCACCACTGCGCCTACCGGTACGCTGCCCTTAGCAGAGGACTTTACTCCCCTATCAGTCGTCAGTCCTTCGAGCGATGTACCATTCCCATTACCACTTAAGTGTTACCCTTAAGGTTAGAAATTTTTGAGCTATGTCGGTTACCTTATTTTTTTATTGATCTCTCTGTATTAGGGTCCCCCTCGATTATGCCCGGAAATACCTTGTTATTGTCTTCTGTTCATTTGTGATCTTTTATAAAAGGCACATTGTAAGCGGCCAAGTTTTGAATTAAAGAATTTCATCTTATGATTTCAGGATTTTTCTGACGGGGTTTAGATGGAAAATAGGATTCTAAGACAGAATCTGAATTTTCTATTAAACAAGTAGTCAGGTAGGACACTTCTCTGATATTGCCTTACCAATAATAAATTGACGCGATCTTATACATTTACATTTCTTCTTATTACTCTCGTAATTCTGATACAGGAAAGCTTCGTCTTGTTACACAAGTAATTTGAATCCATGTCTTTTGTTTTTATTTCCTTGTAATATATATGTAAGTTTATATAAGCGTATAAGTGTGTATGTGTATATATCCTATACGTAAGTATTTTATAATACGTCCATGTTTCTACTTGTGCTGTTATTAATTTTCATTTTCTTTTCCCACCTGGTTTTATATTTTTGATCTTCACAACCCAAAAGGTGATCTGGAAGAGTATACTTTGTGGCATTGTATTCGTTTATTTGATTATATCCATATTGTATTTATGTTCGATTTTTTAGTTGTGAACAAAAGTTTAAATAAATAAATATATAAATAAATTTACTAGCGACGATGCCCTTCATAATATAATATATTATATGTTTGCACGATATTCTTCGACGGCTGAAATATTTGCTTTGAAATAACTAGGCCTACTACTACTAACAGAAGTGGATTAAATGTGACAGGGTCGTTTTAAAGTTTTTTTTTTAATTTTATTTTTGCTACCGGTACATAGAGTTAATGTTACTATTATCTAATATTAACAATGAATATTTATAATCTGTAACTAGTTTATCAAATCTATAAAGTATTATACGTACCTAGTTACAATCTTGCTTTATATTGAAAGTATATTTCCATACAACACATAAATTATTAGTACAGGTTTTTGTGAATTTTTATATATATATATATATATATATCTGATTACGTTTATGACCTTTGGCTTGTAATAATTAATAAAAGTTTAGAAAAATCTTATTAATTACAAAGTAATTTCGCGTGTAAAGAACTAAATTATTCATTTTTAACTCGGAAAAAAAAAAATTAAACTGTCCATATATACGTAGTGTAAATTCTGTGTAACATATCGTTATCACCCCTGTTTCCATCTAGATACGCTCCCGTTCCCACTTAAGGGAGTATACCCGCTTTATTCCTTATAATACCCCTCTAATTTCAACCCCCCGGCGAGAGGGTAGGGCGTGGCGCCCAGCGAGGGGCGGAACGCGCATGCTCTGTACTCTTTGACCTGTACAAGATGGCAGAAGATATGTCACGATATAAAAGTGGATTTGATTGCCTACGATAAATTTAAACATTTAAAAATAGATTTACGATGATAATAAATACAGTGTATGTGGAGATTATTAAGGACTAAACAATTATTTCTGGGTACAAAATGGTTTAATACTGTGAGTATTAATACATTTTTTTTTTATTTCATTGGTGTTATATATCATTGTTAGAATACAGCATCCCTCACTCTTAACTTAGTGGTTCATAACAAATGTCTACGAGAATAAATATCTTGGCAAATGACAGCAATTTTTCTTTTGAAAATAATTGGTTAACCACTGCAATGAAGAGTAGACAGATGTAAATAATTTTTACTGTACTTTTTATATCTTACATATCAGAATATATTTTGATATTTTACGACAAAAACTTGATCTATGAAAAATACTCTTCGCATAGCAACATACACATATATATATATCTAATAATTGAAAACTCTGTAATATTTTAAAGATTCATAGAATTTTATTAATATGATACAAAACTAAATCTAAATCATAGCACAAATTGACTAAAATATGCAATATCCTAATAAATTATTTTCTTATAACGTTATCAATATTACTACCATTATTATACGAGTATATAAAGTATAATACTACACTCGCGTGCAACTGAAGCGACACAAGCCATATATTGGTATAAAAGTGAAATTTTTCGGAAAACGGCTTATTCGACTTTTGTAAAAGTTTTTTTATTCGAAAGACTGACAATTTTTGTCAAAATACAGCAATTTTCAAATAAACAATGTCAAAACTTTTTAAATAAAAACGGTCAAACGTGAGCGTTACAGAAATTGGCCGTTGCGGTACCCACGAGTTGCGGGACTAAATCACGTATAAAAGCTCAAGTGACTCATATTTCTTATCAGTTACTCATTAGACGTTGACAGATACGCATCTCCTTAAGCTCCCAGTATTTAAATCGCAATCCAATGGACATTACCTTAGGAGTATCGGCCCAATCTGTAGCTTTGTTGCAAGCGAGTCATAGTTAATCAACGGCAAGACGAGCTCAAACGGAGGGTTCGAGCTAGAGATACGGCTCCATCAAGCATCGTCGAGCTCAAAACTGCCCTAGAGGAAGAATGGAATATGATACCTCAAGATTTTATCAAAAAAATTATAAATTCCTGCACAACAACTAACGGTATCTAAGCCAACCTCACCAGCTCGTGGTGCACCTTGCTAATCAGCCAACTAGGCCCCCACCAATTCGCATTAAGCCAGCGTGGCGGGAATGACCCAAATCCCCCCTTATGAATCCCTACCCGGTCGATGTGGGAATTTTTGGGGGCTTATAGCCTATCGGCTGATAATGATATAAATAGATTTCTTAATATTTCTACTAACGTCATTAACGACCTTCTTTCAGAGAGACCGAGTCCGATTCCCTCTGTGGGGATCAAACTCGTCTCTTTGAGATATCTTATGCTACAAAACATATATTTTTTTGTATTCGCATATAAAAAGACGGAATATATGTGTGTGGTTTTGTATAATTAATTGATAATTTGATTAGTCAACATTATAAGCGAAAACGAGCTGTAGCCTTGAATAAATCACCGCGTGACCCATAACGGTGAGAAATTTATAAGAGATAAAATATTTAAGGTTTGTTACTCTGTTCATATAAATTTTACTTCGGACAACCGATTAGAGATAAAATACACCAATTGATTCCTTCACATTGTAGATTTTATCGCTCCGAGCCTTGGCTATAGATGTTCATACCATATTTGTAAAATAACTATTAATCTGTCTCCGTTGCAGTGAATGCCGTTTTGTTGCGACATGGCGGACCGTACAATTGACTACTGATACTACCTGATATAATTACTAATAGTAAATACTGACCTGTATATATATACATAGGAGTAATCTAGAAATTTATTGACTCATCACGCGATCTCTGAAATGATTAGTAGAACCTCAAAACTAGGTAAATATTATTGCTTTTGCCATTTAGAGATCAGTTACGAATGGATCTTTTAAAACTTCTTTTGCAAAGGTAGTAGCGGTGTGATAATAACAGGAAGGGGTTCGGGGAGCCGCAGGTTTCCGTCGGGTGGAAATATTTCTGATAAAACTCAAATTTAAATTTCAGCCAGCGAAACGGGCCGATAATAGCCAGTAGAAGTATATGTATACATTACTATTGGTACATTTCTGGCCCAGACTTCGCCGAGGCAGATTCCACCACAACTTCTCCCTCTGTCGCTAAACAGTAGTGTAGAAATATTTCTGTATCTGGTGTAAAGGGTGTCGTAGCTAGTGAAATTCTATGTGGAGAAAATAATCGGTATCGAGGAACTTCTCCAATATTATTGAACTATTGCCGCCACCTAATACTTTCATACATGTATTTGTTTTTGTTTTCTCTTTAAAAATTCCACTTAAGGCTTTTACTTATAAGTCTATCAGAGATTTATATTGATTTTAGATAGAAAAGAAAAAGTGCTTGACTTCAGTTTCAATAATTCATACACCATATCAGGGATGTAAGGGGTCCCGCACAACAACTCACGGCACCCAAGCCAGTCTCACCTGCTCGTGGTGCATCTTGCTAATCAATAAATGAAGCTCTGACTCACACCAACCCGCACTGGTCCAGCGTGGTAAGAAACGGCCCAAATCCTCCCCAACAGACGCCTGCAAACGACGGCCCCTCAAGCCCGGCATATTGCAAGAAGCCGGTGGATGCTGACAGCGCAGGACTGATCGGTGTGGTATCTGCTGATGATGATACACCGTAACGGCACAGATGAAGTTATTTCTCTGCTGGTATCTTAAGAGCTTTCGTGTACAAACTTTTTCAATAACCATATATCAAGAAATTATACATGTTACATATTTTTGAAATATTTTGGTGAAAATTATTTATATAATGTACAAGATCATAAAGGATTGTGTAACTCTTAGGGATGCAAGGACTTTTTTTAAGGAAAAATAAACCAATATAAATTTTTCATTATATATAGGTAGCAGTCTATATAAAATTTTATGATTTGGTTACAATAAAATAAAAAAAAAAACTGCAAGCTTCATATTATTGATTTTATAGTCTAGATGCATTAATAAGATGCGGAACATAGTACCGTTGTACTAAAAACCGGACGTAGCGAATTTGTGAAAACTAAGGTTACAATCAATTTATCTTTACCAAAAAAAAAAAACCAACACAACACACTCCTTCGAAAGAGATCTATGACCTAGATATATAAGATTAATCAACTAAGTGTATACTAACATGTACAGAATAATATTTCATTGTAAATTATATACCTAATACCTTGTAATGTTCAAAATGAAGTATGTTTGAAGTTTGAAAAATTTGAATAATGCGCCTTCTAATGTTGCTCAGTGGTTTCCAAACCTCAGCGTCTGTCTCATCTGTCTTTGGTTCATTTCATTTTGTATTTGGTCACAGTATCCGCTCGCAACTTAAATAGTATCTAAAGTATAGGTATAGTCCAAATATTAATTTAAATATATACATATATATATATGGTGACAGAGAATATACAGTACTTCAGAAAAAGAAAGATCCAATTTCGATAAAGAGGTAAACCGCCGAATTCAACTCGGATGGATCGCGTTGGATAAACTTCTCAAGCTCTTTCCGTCTAAAATCTCTCAATGCTTGAAGACCAAAGTCTTCGAACAGTGAGTGTTGCCAATGATGGCTCCGAAACTTGGTCGTTAAATATACGCACCATAAGAAAGCTCAGTCACACATCCGTTGATGGAGGGGACGATGCTTGGAGCATTTCTGCTTGATCAAATCAGAAATAAAGAGATCCGCAGAAGAACCAGGGTTACCGACATAACCCTACGAGTCGCGAAGCTGAAGTGTCAATGGGTGCGTCGCATAGCGCTTAGAATCTATGGTATTGGGGACTTAAAGTGCTGGAATGGCGACCCCGCACCAGAAAGCTCAGCATTGGCAGACCCCTCACCAGGTGGATAGAGTAAAAAAAAAATCGCTGGAAGCCACTGGATTCACACAGCGCAAGACCGTGCTTTGTGGAACACGTTACAGGAGACCTATGTCCAGCAGTGGAAGTCCATCGGTTGAAATCATCATGAAAAAAACAAATCATTACCAATATGAGACTGTAAGCTATCTCTTCTATTTTTCTCTTCTTTCTCTGCTACTCTGGATGTGTTCGGGTTGACAGATATCACAAATCTACGAATGTGGTCGTTGTTGAAATATGTCAGTTTTCTGAAGGTAGGGCACGGTGACAATTCCAGACTTCCGGCGCGCATGGTCTTACAAACTCGCCAATCTGAATTATTACAATCAGTCGGTGGATGTCCACAGCTGGACATAGGATTTGGTATAACCTAAAGATCTTTTTGCTCTGATCAGTACCGCACTGCTGTCATACTGCTGTCCTCACGATCTTCGCCGGATCGTCCGTCCACAATCAGAATACTACAGACTACTACAGAATAAAATTGTAAATATTGATTAGAAAGTTATTAAGAAGTTTTGGATCTATATCCAGCTCAGGAGTTGGCTGTGACAAAAAAAAGTAACTTTCCTCTTTCTGGCCGTCACGCGACACTAGTGACTTACCGGGCGTTTGTTTTTTTAGGCTGCCCGTGCACGATAAAATATTTTTTGTGGCAGTAGCGGGCCAGCGTTGTACTATCGTATATAATATTTTTTTATCGATAATTATATTTTTTTTTATATACCGTCTGGTCTTAGGCCGTCAACGCAGCCTATAACCGCCACTAATACCAGAGATGTCACTAGAAAGTTAGCGACTCTGCAGAAACCTTTTTACGCTCTTTTTGAAGAACTTCATATTCTCTTCATAGTCCCTAGGGAAAACCTCGTTGGGTAATTAATTTCACAATTTAAGCGTTCTTGGGAGAAAACGTCTCTGGAACCGCACCGAAGGTGACTACTGCTGTTCGAGGGTGTGACGAAGAATTTCTTGCCGATAGCGAGCGGTGCGATGATAAGATATGGGCGTGAGCAACGTGTTAATCAGTGTATCAGTAATGCAATAAATCCACGAAGCCAATACTCTTCATCGTCATCATCATCATTAGCCGATAGACGTCTACTGCTGAACATAAGCTCCCCCCAAAGACCTCCACATGGATTGATCGGATCCCATACTCTTCATAAATAATACCTAACTTGTTTATTATCAATATACTGTTGCACTTTTAAGTTTTCTTTTCGTGTTATTGTAAAGATTCTACTACTAAACCTGTTTTCTTTTTAGCAGGACATTTACACGATGTTTGTGGATATCAATAACAATGTGGCACTAATTAGGATAATATGCATTGCTCCAAAATGGATTCGTCCTAGCTTTGAGACCTTGGCATCTCAGTGGTGACGAAAGACAGTAAAGTTTGCAAACTATTGTTCGTCAGCAGAAATAGGAGCTGCGTTGGTATCTATCCAGACAGTGTCTGGCAATAGAGACCTACCATCATATATATTTTCAAGCAAACATTAACAACTTAAATGCAGAAATCAAATTATATTTACATTAACGATAAACAATGTTATCTAAATATATATCGATAGAATTTAAAAATAAAATTTTCAATCACTATAATATCTTGTTCTTTTTATGGTAGGCGATACGGCATTGTTTGTGAACAAAGAGAGGTATAGGCTGCGATACAGAAGCGTGACAGAGATAGAGTTATGGGAGGTCTCCCAAATAAGGCCTATTTAGACGTCGCACAAATCCTGAGAATTATGATCAGATTTTTAATGCGTCGTAATTTTATTAATTTTTATGACAACTTTCGACAATCGCTTACTTTATGAACATAATTATGACAAATGTTTTATTATTAACGTACTAAATGTTTAATATATTGCCGCGGTAGTACGGTATCGGCGGCGGACGTAGGCGATACACGTTTGTCATGTAGGTTCTGTTCTTACTGTTATCCTGTAGTTTCCAGTTGTTAAGAATAGGACTAAGGTATGCCCTGCCTGTTGTAGAAGTCGACTAAAAGAGTTTCTAGTTTCGTAGGCTCTGAAGGTGGGGACCTTTATTGTTCACTAAGCGAGCCCGGGATGAGTGACAAGTACTAGGTGGTATCGTACCAAAGCATGGGTGCCGAAAGGAGCTATAGCCCTCCTTAAGACGTACTTTATGTGTAGTGCCAGTTGCCGATGCATTACCTAGAAGTTCTTAGGGCCTTGCGTAACGCACTAAGGTTGACCATCGGGAGGGGTTTTAATAGGTAAATATCCCACATAACCTTATCGTCCCCCAGAAGTAAAGTATTTTTTTACAAGATTTCCTCCCGATAACAAATAAAAATGTTCTATTCTTTTTGAGTTGTAGTCACCATTGGAAGAGACCATCGTGAGAAAATTGATATGTTCCAATAACAATAGGTTTTGTGAACATGTGACATTCGTCAACTCAACTCACACTCAACAAAACTTGGGAAAGGTTTTTGAATTAACATTCGTTGTATACTGAGCGTGTAAACGGACCTTTTGCGTGTGATAGCAAGGCTTTAGTTCATTTTCAGTTCCATTATAATTTTATATGAAACGGTGAGTGGTTTTATTGTAAAAATTGCTTTTGTTATAGCGACGACTGAAACAAATGCACCAAGCGAGATGGAGTCTTATATTTTATAGTTTTAAAAATAATATTTGTATAAGACGATCATCAAATCTGTTGGTATGTTTCCCTCTTTGTCAACGAGTTTTATCATTACTGTTATTTATACAAAAAAGTAATTAAATTCATGTAATTAAAGTACTGTGTTTGGACTATGAAAATTCTTTAAAAATTTTAACCATGGATTATATTAACAATATAAAACGTTCTATATTTATCACATACATTATATCAAAGTTGATAAAAGACAGATTCCTGTCAAGGATAAGGCTTTTGAAATAAAAAGCAAAAACAATATTTTCAACAGATAGAACAAGATGATGATTAGGCACTACCACTGTCTTCGAATCCCATTATTATTAAAACTTATTTAAATTTTAAGCATATCACTAGAAAATTTCAATACAGTGAGCTGACTAATGATGTAATAGCTTTCCCGAGGTCTGTGTAAAGCTCCAGACATTCTCCAACTCAGGAGACATCGTTAAACCATAATCATCTACACCAAACCAGCTAACCAGATTCATCGTGAAGTTGACAAGGACCCTAATTCAAACCGCCCACGTTTCCGAAGATTACGTGACGCTCCTAATTCAACATTCATTTGTGAGCAAGAAAATACTATATTCATTTTAGATTTTACAGTTTTTACAAGTACTATAAATTATTTTCACTTTTATCATAGATGAATTTATTTTTATGTCTTTTATAATTAAAGCCCTCCAAGATACGTTATTAAACCTAACCCGAGAATATAGCCTGTTTCGTTTCATTACGTTAGACGGTGCGCGTATATGAAGGCTGCGGTGACCACTATTCCTGGAGCGATGGTCACCTAACTTTATGGTATATATGTTAAAATTAGACTATATTCAAAAGAATCTATCTGTCTTATCAAAGGAATACAATATTTAGCTGTGTACTAAAAACTTACGCAGAAAATATTTTCGTAAAAACACTCGTTAATGTAGGAAACGAATAAATTTTTATTTAAAAGATGTAAAACTTTCAAATAGTTAAGAATACATTTTAAATTACATTCAAACCGGAAGGGATTCTTTTGTACATACAAGCACGTTTCCGAGTAATATTGTATTTTAATATATACGAATTAACATTGGTCAATGTACTCCAACAAAATGTCATGGTCGTTTTTTTATTAAATCATACACAAAAAAAAAATTGAACAATGAATAAACAGCAGTTTGAAAAATTTAAAGTCTGAATAAAAGCTAAAATCTCGTGATGAAGAATTGAAAGCATCTTTTATCATCGGCGTCCTCATAAAGTCTCCACAGCGATCGCACTTTTGATAAAAGCAACCAGCAGCTTCCCGCGATATCACCAGTTGTCGGTTTACCTGGTTGTGGTGCATACCAGCGCCAGGTTTAATGGTACATTATTCAGGGCCTCATCGGATGTCGGTACTTATACTAATGTATTATTTCCTTTTCAACAAAGATCGTTAAGGTTATGGTCACCGTACGCAAGCTGCAGCGCAGGCGGTCTGCACTATAAAGGGAATGAAACTGGTTCCGAACCGGGGTACCGGCCAACGCAACTTAGTCTGAGCAGTAGGGTTGTATGGAAATGGTCCATGTATAGTGTAGCCCACTGTGCATTGATGGTTTTAATAATATAATCTTAAGAGTTGGTAACGTTTTTAAAGTACCTAAATATTCTTGTAATATTTGACACACTACAGAGTCATTCAAAGTTGTAACCAAGTAAGTTAGGTTATTCAAAACACACCTGCAATATTTGTGCTTGTCTATACCTAAAAATAAAGTTACCAAGTTAGCAATAGTCAAACTATAGTTGTAAAACTATACCTTTTGGGTAACTTGGGAGATTATCATTTAGATAGATCAGGGTCTGCAGTGCTTACTTGCGTGCATGGGGCGCACTCTCCTGCACACATTATTGTTAGGTGACAGAAACAGACGCTATAATAATATTTATTTAGGCAGCGGTCGGCATCAGAGCTTCAGCCAGTAAAATGTACCATCGTAAACGAATGTAAATGTGTATAAATATTTTTTACACAACTGACGACATGTAACGACCAATGATATGTAATGACATAAACTTTATATACAGCTCTTACATAAAGCGTTACAAAAGATAACTTATTCTATTGTCTTTTGCAATACTCAAATAGTGGCTGTATCTATTTGACTATATATATGTTATGAAATGATCTATTCTACCGACGAATATAGTGACAGTCCGGTTAATTATTTAAAACTACCTTCAACTCAGTCGACTGTTTTTGGCTATCGTACATTAATTTTATCGATAAGGTCTGGACGGTTCTTTAGCGTATTAATCAATGTTACATCGATGACGTCATCAATGTTATCTAAACTAAGCTTTTGTGCTATATACAGGGTGAAAGGTAATAGGTGTAAAAGATCTGGAGGGGCTAAAGTACAGCTCGTATCCTATCTATCTATGTATGGAATATCCCATACAAAAACAATGGTTCTGGAGTTATTAATTTTTTAAATATTTTTCAAAAATTTTCTTGGAAATAATTCGATGATTTTTTTTCTTACTCATTCCTTTACAAATTTGAATGTAAAAATTATTGTTTAATCATTGTTTTATTAAGTTAAATGAATAATCATCACTTAGAGGCTAAAGCTTTTAAATTAGGTTCTTTGAAAGTCGTGAAAGTAAAAAATTAGGCTTCATACTAACATTTTTATTTAATCTTAAAACAAATTTTTATTTATAAAAAATACGTGTAAAGCACATAAATAAGTACCTGACTTCAATACCTACTCAACAAGGAATAAGGAAATACATAAAGTTGCTGAAATTTAGAGTAAAAAGCACTTGTAATAAAGTCAAGTACCATGAAATATCAAACTGTAGAGACTCATAAAAGTAGACGCGGACCGGCCCTTAATTTGACCCTTTTGTTGTTGTTGTAACACGTGCGAGCTTATTGTTGTCGTTAAAAGTCTACTGCGAATAAAAGTCTACTGTGAGTTAAAGTCTACTGCGTGGAAAAGACTACTGCAATCTAAGTCTACTGCTTTACGTCACAGTAAATTTTTCCTCGCAGTAGACTTTTCGCAAGGTCACCTTCACACCTCAGCACAGGACATCATTTCAGTAGCCTTATCAACTGGAAATTAACGTTATTGAGTCAAAAATTTAAATTCTCAATACTCTTTAAAAACTAGAATATGGTAATGTGTGCTACAACTGTTTACCAATAGAAATAGTGTTTTGTGTGTTTATAGACTGGGAAAAAAAAAGGCAAAAGTGTTCACATGTAATTTTTTCCTCCCGTGTCTCTTTATATTTGAAGGTCGGTTGGTAACACCAAAAAATAGCCACGTTTCTTATGTACGGTGAAAAATTTCCTAGACGGATATGATGCTAGTTCACTCGCGTATTCTACTTTACCACGACTTTTTACTTCCACCAACGCTCCTCCTGTCTTTTATATAATACAAAAAAAAAAAAATTCTCCTGTCACACGCCAATGCGCGATGTCGGCAGTATACGGATTATTGGTGCATTCTGTAGAAATCATAAAACTTTATTAAAATTTCAGGCTGTAAATGCATTTTAATGTTTTATCGTTCGTAATGACATGTATCGCTCTTAGAGGATACTGCTATAAATATATTTTATTTTCTCCGAGCCACTTCACCTTAAGTACGAATGGTCTTATTGGACAAGTATTATAATTTCAATCCCATTGCGATACCTTGCAAAAAGAAAAAAGTCATAAAGTCGTTTTGAATTTTATAGTTAGCGCCATTATGGAACGAATCGAGGAGACGAGCAGTAGCTTCATCTCATCGTTGATAACCTGTAACAAATCAGATACTCAAAATTTACTGGTGGCAGGTCTCTATAGTCAAAGACCGTCTGCTTTCTATCGCAGCTCCTATTTATGTTAACAAACAGTAGATGAAAACATTAATCGTGTTTCGGTTTGAAGGATGTTGTAGCTAGTGAAATTACTAGGGTAATGACACTGAATATCTCATGTCAGCGCAATATGGTGCATTGTATCCGAACTAGCGCCACGTCATTAGGGGAAGGCGTATCATTTACCATATACGAACATATACGCATTATTTTTTATTTTCAATTATTACTATTTGATATTCTTATTTAAAGAATTCCACGTATTCATCCGGTTTGCATTCGGTACCATGAACGGTAAATAAATATGTATATAAGCTAATATGCATAAATTTAATAATGTAAATAATCAAAGCTTCATCTGTGCTTGCTATAATTAAGTAAATTAAAATCGTTAGAGGAATAACTAGCTTTGCATTGATTTATTACTGCACTGCACATAAATATACCAAGACACGATACGAGTGCGGTAATTACTAGTTTGTAGTCGACTATGATGAGATCTGTGCAATAGTCGAAACTTTATAATCGATATAATGAAAATGCTAAACAATTAAATGATTTTTACAAAGCTACCTTAGATCTTTATGAAGATTAACGGTGGTTATTCCAGGGACGTGCGCTCTATACAGGCAAACAAGCACTGCATAACTTGATTCTTTGAACCTGTATAAATAATAATCTTTTAATTTACTCAGAGGGTACAAAACTATGCTTTGAGTATTGCTAAATTGGTAAGATTATTTTAAGTATAGATTAGCACAGAGATTTCAGGTTTCATTTGCACACCCTATTCAAAATCTCTGTGCATGTCCCTGGATAAGTCTGTGTTGCTAGAGACCCTCTAAGTACCATAGCTTCTATTTTTACCATCAAACAGCAGTGCATTAACTATGTTCAGGTTAAAAGAGATAGAGAAGATTTTATCTAATAAAATCATTGTTAACAAGACATCTCGCGTCATAATATGGTATCATGTTAATTAAGATCACATTGTTACGGAATACATATTTACATATTTGCCACCAATTGAAAGTCCTGCTCGTCTCGAACTTGTTAATATTATATTTATTTATTTACTGTGGTTGTTTACTAATGAACTATATGAACAGGATGATTGTTAGTAAGTTGGCGAAGTCAGCTGTCTCGAAGTGCAGTAAGAATCGACGTTTCGTGTTGCGTGGAATCGGAGCGGGCGGCCCGCGCCGAACGAATCCGAAGGTAGCCGAGAGTTCGCGTGTCGCCGAACACTAACCGTGTCTTCGGAACCGATAAAAGGGTCCCCTGCACCGTTTTAATTAGGCGGCAGAATGTATCCGATGGCCGATGGTGCCGATATGGTTGTGCAAAAACTTAAATCATTTTTATTTTTGCACACCTTTCAATTTTCACTCCGTTCTCACCAGATGATCAGACAGAAAAAAGTAATCATAATAATTTTGTAAACGTCCTCAGTTCTCAAGCAAAGAGGTTTTGCTCTTCGTTCTTGAGTAACAGTAAAGGAGTGGAACAACTTGACAGCGTCAGAGTTCCCGTCTAAATAAGAATTGGGTAGCTTCAAGAAAGAAGATAATAGGATATCACCAGATTAATGTTAGTTATACTACCGTAGAGTATACCACTTAAAATCAGGTGTTATTGCAGTCATGTCAGTCATGTATTTATAGATATTGGTTGGCAATGAAGCTTAGTTTATATAAATCGTATATTGATTTGTGGCTAAAATCCTATATTCGTGTTTATTTATTGCTAGCTTAAAAGTCAATAGATATACCATCTTTATGAAATCTTAAATAATTTAAATATTAATGTAGTATGCGGTTTTTTAAAAAACAATCACTTTAGCTACAGCGCTTTAAAAATTTAGTGGTATTTACTACGACTTTTTTTTTACTCAAGCGACCAAACAAGCGGGACATTCACCTGGTGTTAAGTGATACGCCGACACTAACAACGTAGTGCTAGTTAGTATGATATATACTGCACTACACGCTCCTCGTCTGAAACATAAGATGTTTAGTCTCATTACCCCAGTACAGTAGCTACAGCGCCGTTCAATCCGGAACACAGTAATGTTTGCACACTACTGTCTGGCGGTAGAAATAGGCGCTGCTGTGATACCCACCTTTTTCTTTTGTTGGGAAATCCTACTTCGGATATGTGCCGGGTCAGCAGAAGAGTTATGCAGGACTCTTACCAGTTAAAATCCCAAGGTATCCCCAAGGCATTGATCCATTGCAGGATCTCACTTTCGTTGTCGTGAACGTTTGTTCGCCAATCACGTCAAAACTAGTGAAGGTATCGACACTTGAACTTGACTATTTGACGCAGAATGATTTAAGATAAGCTATTAATTTTTTGAATTTAATAGATTCTTCATCATTCTGTTTCTAATGAACTGTTATAAAGATTTTACACTATCTATGCGGTTGCTATAGTAACGGTTGCTACAGGAAGTCATTTTCGATCTAATTTTATATTACGGCTAGCAAACCGAGCGGGGAGCAGCAAGTATATAATATAAATCCCTAATTCGCAAAGTGCCATTGATTAATAACGAGGGTCTAAAGGTCCGCGGCTCGGCACCTCGCTTGTTGACGGCACATCTACTTAATCTTCGAATGATATTTATCAAAACGGAGAAGTGAGGGTATGAGAAATGGGAAATTAATGCAGACTATTGGGAAACACCGTGGACTCCATTACGTTTGTTTAAAAAACTATGTTCAAGTTAATGAGGTTAAAGATATAAGGAAGGAATTCCAAGTGATAATGTTGCCAACAGCTCGTTACGTTATTTTTTGTGTTAGGAATGATGGTTATGTAATGGAACCGCTGGAAGGTGCGATGGTTAAATTGATTTTTTTTTTTGCTTGTAATATACTGTCAGAGGAATTTTTTAACAGTTATCATAACCTGTTATATGTTAACCTTCGGGAAATAGTCATCACTATTAGTTTCTTGAATTCTGTTCTCGTTACACGATTCGTATTTAATATAAATACTATATTTGATACTTATCTCACCATTCTGATGATCCAATTCCCTCAGACCTTTTTAACCACTAATCGACCAGGCGAACGGCGACTCACCATCCTTATTCAGTATACATCTCAAGTTTCCGAACAAGGACCTCTTCCTTGTTTATAAGAACAGCAAGAGAGTGGAACAACTTGCCTTTGTCTTTAAGAAAACATTGAGTAGGCTGTTACTGTTACCAGGTTAGAGCATTTTACCATCGCAGACCCCATCATCATTTCCCATAGTAGTATTACAGTAACTTGAACTAACTTATTTGATTTAACACTCCTAAGTACTAACTTAATTTACTGGTGATAGGTCTCTGTTGCCGGAGACCGTCTAGTAACCATGAGCTCCTATTTCTGCCGCCAAACAGCGTTGTAGCTAGTGAAATTACTGGAGTAACGAGACTGAACATCTTAAGTCTTAAGGCGATGACCGCAATGTGGTGCAGTGTATACCATCTTAACTAGCGTCACGTTATTATGGGCATGCGTATCAATTACCATCAGGTGAATTTCCTGTTCGTCTTGTCGCACATTGAATAAATAAAAACTTACGAAATCAATTCATATTAATTTCATCACACCACAGTATTTTTTTATTACATTATATATAATTTTAATGATAAAAAAAATATAAATTTGTTTTTTACCAAAAAGTTGACAACCCTAAAATTTGCAATACATATACAGAGCCCGTGATCCACTGACCAGCGCCGTTCAGGTAATGCATACTTACATTCGACTTTAACCGCTTTAACTTCGGACTTGCCAATTATATTGTATATTACGAACGCATATTTATTTTTATTTAGGGGTGTAAAGGGCCCCCGTACAACAACTCACGGGAGCCAAGCCAACCTCACTTGCTCGTGATCCACCCTTGTAATCAACAAACCATCTCTGGCTTCCACCAACCCGCATTAGGCCAGCGTGGTGGAAAAAGGCCCGAAGCCTCCTAAATTAACCCCTATAAATGACGGCCACTAGTGTTCGGTACCTGAGGCCATGGTGACTTACGATCGATGAGATCTTTGGGAAAGACCTATGTCTAGTAGTGCACGTCTGTCGGCTGATAATAATGATGATGATGACGAATTTTTAAGGTCGTTTTCTATAACACTATAAGGAAATCAATATTGTAACGAGAAAATATAATTATTTTGGCTGTGGTATTATTACGTATGTAGCACAAGACCTGTCGATGGGGAGATTTTTGGATGAGGCCTGATGAGATTATAATGACGGGCTATATATACATATATTCATATCATTATAACAAATTACAGACAGTGCCGATAATTGGGTTCATTTTAGAAATTTAAGTTTTAACTTTCAGTAAACATTCAAACAACCACAGCATTTACTTAACGGTGAGTGTATTATTTAATGGTGGTATTTTTAACTATTACACTTAATATCCAAGATTTTTTTAAGCAGCTCAAAAATCTTGGAAAATGCTATATTAATTATTAAAAAACATCCGAAACACACACATTTTGATAAATAAATAAATAAATATAATGTTATCTTATATGATAATACTTTTGAAATTGAGTTTCAAGTTAAGTTCGTAGTTAGTGCAGCCGGAGAGCAGGGAATAGTAAAGTTTAATCCTAGGTGGGTGGTGTAGCTTGGTAGGTCCTAGATTCACAGTCATTTCAGTAAGTGCAGACTGGTCCAGTTCTTAGTAGCCGCACCAGACCACGAGACCAGTTTAAGATCGTCTGATACTGAACATAACATCGATACTAATTCCCATTCGCTGCAATAGCGGTTAACAGTTTTTTATAGCTCTGCTATTATTATTAATATTATAGTTAAAAGTTATTTTTATACAGCATTTATCGCTTTTTTTGTATGTTTGACTTTACTTATCTGTTTGTTATTATATATGTATATGTTATAAACGTTAACTATTTTAATAACCACAAGATGACCAAAGAAATAAATAAGAAGTATCTAAATATGGTATTTGTCTGAGAGATTTTTAAAAGATTTGTAGAAAGATTTTCGTACACAAATAAGACTTTTTTTTTTAAAATAAAATGTATTGAAAATATATCTCTAGATTATGTTAAATTTGATTAGAATAAGTAATATGACTAAAAATCGCATTAATATTCTTTTTACTAATTCTTTCCAGTTTGTAGTCCAATATCCAAATTTTCATTAAAGCTATATATTAGTAATAAACAATACGAGCTTAGAAAGCATTACTTTAATTATTTCATTATTTAATAGCTGATAATATAGCATACTATCAGCTACACTAGTGTAGAATAAATTTGGATGACTAAAGAGAGAGATGTGTGGAGATCTTTAGAGGAGTGACTTTGTTGAAAGAACTGTAAAATAATTATGTGTATATTTAGAATAAGTTTTTTTTCTTTTAATAGAGTTAAAATAAATAAATAAATAAGAATGATATTTATATTATAGAGAATGAAATTTAGAATATGAAAGTTTATTTCGTTCTGTAACTAGTAGAGGCGAGCAAGAAAATTTAACTGATGATAAATGTTACAGCTTATATCAGTGCTCTCTGTAAGCGCCGTTAGTTATGTACTTTTTTTTTGTATATGAAAAATAATTGTGAGTTTATACCGTTTTTAACTGCACTACACATTGTATATTATAGAGAATATAAAAAAGTTTTTAGTTATTCAAATAGCAATACGTAGATCTTTGAATATTTTTAATTATTCCACGTAAAGTCGACAGGAGCTAATTTACCTGATACGTCCGTCTATAACAACCTGGCCCTTGTCAGGCTGATATACACTGCACCACATTGTGCTTTATGCCTTGAGACACGAAATGTTGAGTCTCTTTACCCCCTATAATATCACTAGCTGCAACGCTCTTCAAACCGGAATTCAGCAATGTTTGCACACTACTGTTTGAAGGCAACAGAGATCTACCACCGGTGAATGTAGTATAAAGGGGTTCAAAATAATCTATAATATATTCCAGCTATAGTTATGTTGATAACATGTTTATATATAGTTTGCTTGTTCGCAGACTTTGGTCTGAAACGTTTATTTAGTATTTCAGAAATACCCATTCGCGAGCTGACCGATGCTTGAGATCTTAATCAATCCACAATTGTAATACTAAAGGCAGCGTTCATTAACATTACCAGCGCTGTACACTTTATATCGACATTCCGACAGAATTTTTTAAACGAAATTAGTCTTTATTAATTAAACATAAAGACTAAAATTTTCTGAATGTGTGAGTACAGATTCATAAGATTATGGAACACTTTTGTATAAGTTATAGATTGAAAGGCTACGTTCGCGTTGGGGTTTGAATAGTTTAGTCTATATTTATCTATGCTTATTTTAGAGCTAAAATGTATTCAGTTTTTCTAAGAAATCAAAACAATTCTCAGTAAAGCGACGAAAAATTTCACTAAATCTGCCTAATTTCATCTTAAATAATCTGAAACGGAGAGACATAAAAATTTAAGTTATCACATTAGGAAGTTAGTTTAATTTTATTTGTATGTGAGGGTGTCGTTACAAAATTTACCGCTGGACCTACTACTACATCTCTACTGGAAACTGGTAATGTAACTAAATCTATTAATTTCTTAGCTTCAAACAAAATCTGAATTTAGGCTTTTTTTCTGATGCATATTAATTTTTGTCTATATAAAATATTCTACTTCATTAACAAATTATTGTTGTTTACTTTTTATGCTTTTTTAATGTCTTTGCTTCTTCGTCAATTATTATCTGACTGATCTGAGAAAAATATTTGATAGAATTATAACTACCTCACCTACTCCCGCATCTCCTAAAGTCCCATGTTACCCGGTAGAGAATGCCCTTAGTAATTAAATCTGTCCCTTGTGACCTAGTTGAAGGTAATACAATAAAGGTTTGAAATAAAGAGATAAATTTAAAAACGTGGCTTTGAACCGTGGTTTTATTAAATCAAATCACCCCATTATCCTCGCCATGTTTCAGTCTCATATTAAGTGCAGGTCATAAAAATCCATTAATTTGTTTCTTTAGTAACGTTATTCGAAAAAATTTAACTGAGTTTCCAAAATATTATTAAACGAACAATATTTTAACTAATTGTAAGGAATAACTTAGCAGCGGTATCCATTTAAATAATAATTTTAAATGGCTTTGTTTTTGAATATCGGACGATCAATTTTATAACGAACGTAAACCTGTCGCAGGCAAAAAGTTGCCGGGCTAAACAAAAAAAAAACACAAAATAATTGCACATGATCCAGTGGCATTGGACCGCGTGATTAATGTCTACACCAGTCGCCTCTTAAGTTTGGAGCAAAAAATGGTTGATTTTTTTGTTTGTTTGCGGAAGACATCTTATTCGAAAACAGAGATATTAAAATTTTCAATATGAAGCGTAAGTTACTTTTATAGACCAAGTTAAATAAGCATGAAAGGCAATTATTAACACGTTGGTTCTTTGTTCCTTGGACTGCCTAGGATTTGAGTAAATCTGGCTTTTAGCTGACGTACTAAAGTATAAGTTCCCACGTCTTATGTTCAAGCGTTGTAGCGAGGTTTTCATATTTGAACCATTTGGGGTGGAAACTTTATTGTCTTGAGGTCCGGGTGCAGTTAAACTTTTTAGAGATATATCCAAAAAATTGCCGGTAATTACATGACACTAAGAATAAGTCTCGTCATCCAGCGCGGCAATGCCATTAGTTGCTTGGCAATCTGCTGGACAGGAATAACCTGGGGCCTTCCTTTTATTGTTAATGGGAAATATTAATCTATTGTATCAATTATTTTATAATAATAGCTTTATAATGTAGAGAAAATGAATTATTAAAAACGTAAAAAAAAACTGTAAATATATCTATACATATATTTACATATAGTACAAAGGAAGGATAATTTACAAAAATAAGATGCAGTTTTATTAAGTTTTTATTTATTTGGCTATAGTGGATAGAAACCATGTTATAAATTTATAATAATCTGATTTGATCATTTTTTTTTATCGAACCTACCCTAAATTTC
This sequence comes from Ornithoptera alexandrae, assembly GCA_029030555.1. Lineage (NCBI taxonomy): Eukaryota > Metazoa > Arthropoda > Insecta > Lepidoptera > Papilionidae > Ornithoptera > Ornithoptera alexandrae. The sequence goes on along the minus strand of JARDVY010000064.1, from coordinate 452,269 downwards.
ATATGATGTTAAGCGATAATGTGTTCATGATCATCCAGTATACTCTCTATATGTTGACAGAATACAGCATTTTTTTTTTTAATTGACGAAGCTCCGACTCCAGCGATACGTTTAGCTGGTGATAAGTGATACGCCTGTCTATAACAATGCGGCGGTAATTAGGACAGTATACACTGCACCACATTGCGCTTATAGCTTTTAGACATAAGATGTTGACTCCCATTACTACCGTATTTCATTAGTTACAAAGTAGTTAAATCCGGAACTATATTTGCACGAAGCTGCGGTGGTACATTCGTAGATGACCTTCGGCATCAGTGAGTTACTACTTGATATCGTAAAATTGCGGCATTTTTATATATTATTAGTGTGCCAACAACTATACCCCTGTCCTGGAATCGATCCAAGGACTTGTTATAAGGCAGTCGTTTAGCTACTGAGCCACGGAAGTTCTTGGTCGCTTTCTATACTTGTTCTTCACAATGAGTAAGTAAATTTTCATGTGCTTAATATGTTGCAATGGGTTTACCGGCATCGGTTCACAGTCATTCAACATTAAATAAATGTCTGCATTTCTTTGAATGCTTGCTCACCTGGACCTAGATAGAGTTGTCGCGTATTCAGGACACAAATTTACCTAACAATTTGAACGTGCCACAAACGATTCCCAGTTACAACACAAACTGTGTCTTGTTCACAATTCATAAGAAATTGCAACAATAACTCTTTATCTTTATCCATATCTCATGTCATAAGAAGAACGCCTGAATTTTCAAACTATCTCTTACTTGATCGCATGTGAAGCTGCATCGTCATCCAATATTAACTGTGCTTTAGATATATACATTTTTAAAGGGAAAACTACAATTATAGTCTTTAATTGTCCTGATTGTTATATGTTCATTCCACTGGTACATTTTCTATGCTTTTCCTACAGATCAAAATCGATTTCTGAACAGGTAGCACTGGATGTCTACGTTTATATTTAATAGATGATAACTATAAGGAATTTATGACAATAATAATAATCGTTTTAAATAAGATTAAGGGTTTATAACTTGTTACTGCTGTTACTGCAGTAAATGACTATTAGTTTCCTCATATATTATTAAATTTAAAATGTATAAACGTTCATTAAAAACAGTATGATTTCCTCTATTTCTTCATAAGAATATGTACCTAGTTATGTAACTAGGCAATTGGGTCTGGTAGCAATCATCATCATGATGCTGTTGCAACTATCTCGAAGACGCTGCATCATAGAAGCTGTTCTTTTGCGTATATTACAATAGATTGTCCCTACTTATTATTAACGTATAACAACAATTAGTATAATAGGTGATTGTAATTTTAAAGATGTCAGCAGGTGACTTTCTTCCTTCCGTTGTCGAATTTCCGAAATAAATTATGGAGGAAAGTGTGATTAACCTAACACATCTACTATAGCATATTCATTAGACTACGTCTGCCATTAGATTTACTGGTGCTAGGTCTCTATGGCCAGAGACTGCCTACGTAGGTCTGTCGTCAAGCACTACTGTGCAAAGATGACTGTGTTCCGGAATGAAGGGCACTGTAGCTAGTATGATTACTCGGGTAATGACTCAACATCTTATGGCTCTGGTGACAAGTGCAGTATATACCATCAAAACTAGCGCCACGTTGTTATGGGCAGGCATATCACTAGTATAGTAATTACACTAGCTGCAACGCCTTCAAACCGGAGTACAGTGATATTTGCATATCACTATTTGGCGGCAGAAATAGGCGCTGCGCTGGGACCTACCTAGGCGGTCTCCGGCAACAGAGACCTATCACCAGTAAATAAAAACGGAGGAACAGATTATTTAATGAGATATTTTCATTATATAAAGAGTATATATATAAATACAGTTTCGAGTTGGGAGTTATAATTACAAACGGCTCGTTAAGAGAAACGCGAGCGATGTCACAGTTAAATTTTAACGAAGCATTATTCGTACGTAACGACGTGAATTATGTTTTAACTAAGCTTTCACGTCACGTATCAAGCAGCGGTTTAGATTACCTATACGGGTTTCCCACTCAGCGGACTTCTTTATGTAAAGCTTCGAGTGCTCGTTACATTTCGGATTCGGCGCACGTGGCAGATTTATGATTATGTGGAAACGCACGGATCCGGGTATACGGTAAATATGACACAATCACAATGAACATTAGTAATCAGTCTTTAGAACTGCGAAGGAACAGCAAAGGCGTCCACCATGTCGGCGTCATTGATCACGTCGAAATACGAAGCGGGTTATTGTAAAAGAGATCGAATAGGTTATTCCTAGACTATAATAATAATGGTCTCTATTGTATAATGAACAAAATAATAAATCAAATATTACATCAATTGGGAAATGAGAATGTACAATTGGTGATCTTATTTCTCTAAAATTTAACTTTTCCAGACAACCCTCTGGAAAAGAGGACATAAACTGTAAAGAAAGAGAATAGAGCGGTGTTAAAGATAATTAGTACATTTGATAATGAGCAATAACAACATGAACAAGCAGATAAAACTTTATGATAGTATGCTGTTAAATCTTGAATTAAAATAGTGATTTGGCAGTTGGAATATCCACTGGTAGGATGTTCTAGAAACGAACCGCTGTGGTAGGGAAGGAGTTTTGAAAGAAGAATGAAGAGTGCACAGGAACACGAAGGGAGAAATTTAATGTTAAGAGAAAGGTACAACTACGAGAGAAAGAAAAAAATATTTTAAGTAATGTGGTAAACGAAGATTGTACAGCATGTTGTATAGAGTAGAAATAATGTAATTAATCTTTTGAAGGTGAATAGGCAGCTAGTTAAGTTTACTACGAGATTCTTTAAACGCTCAAGCTCGTTAAGCTGCTCCTCGTTTAAGTTGAGATAGCAATCGTTTTATCACCGCACTACTTAACATGAGATGGTAGCAATGTAAGCAATAATCTATTTAATTTAAAAGTTTAAACCCTTGGAACACTGATCTCTCGTAAATAAGATAGTTAAATGTTCAGCTAACTCAGCTCCTCGAAATAGGCTCTTTAATGATTGCAAACTTAAAGCGCTCAAGCTTGCGGAGATTTTACTACTTTCTTATCGTACCTGTTCGCTACCAGTTCCTATAAGTACCAGCCGGAGTCGTAAACAGTCCAGTTTGTTTGACGTTTACTGATGTTGCACTGCACTTGATGCGAATGCTCCCAGCGGAACTACGAAGCTTTTCACTGCCACTGAGAAAATAGTTAATAAATAGTACATTCAATTATTAAATATTATATTGCTGCTCTCTCGATCATGCCGTGATAAGTTTTAATGATAGTTTTAATAATCATTAACATATCAATGATGTTTTGGAATCAAACTGATGATAACGAAAAAAAACATTTACTCTCATTTTCTTCAGAGTTTCAGACAAATAGTGGTTTTCTATGTATATTTTCAAAATTTTGGAGAAATATAGTTCTTATTATACTTAGGTGTGTTTCCACATCCTCTTTTTTTAAATATATATAATAAGTATAAATACCACATAGAAATTATGAAAAAAAGCTCTTAGATAAATGGTATATATATTGTCGTATGTATGTCGGCAGAGTTTTGAAATGGTTCAAATGTTTTGAACATATAATTAACTATTAAAACTAGATAATTATCATATGTGTTTTTTTGATACATCTTTACTATACTTTTCATGTTTTTTTGTTCTACTTATCTGATATAGACATGGTAGATGAAGATATATGGTTAGAAAATAACTAGAGAAGTGCAGTAGGTACGACGTCGTAATGAAATGTTAACTTAAAGTTGACAACGAATATTTTGTTATAATGTTTTATTTAAAGTAAAAAGTGTTAATCAGCGTGCAATTATTGTTGGAGAGCACCGATTGATCGGATGCTATATCGATTAACTACGGTACATAGCAAACTCGTGCGGCGTAATCGATGGCCACCGGTACTTTCGGTACTTTCACCTCGCGCCGACCGAATTAAAATATCGAGGGAACGACATTCGGTCGTTAAAATATTTTTTATTGTTATACCTCATTGGGCGTCGGTCGATTTGCATAAACTCCCAAGTAGCTGTCGGAATGGCTCAGAGAGGCTGCGTGAGTCCCCTCATAAAATTTTGGTCGTTAAAAAACACCTTTCCTCATATAAACACGGTTGCTCTTTCAGCTGATGTGCCTACGTAACACCAAAAGGATATTGGCCAGTTAAACATCTTTTATATTCATCTGGAGCAACATTTAGTAACATATATTATAGAAATAACATCGACCGCTTTTAAAAACTGATTTTAAAATTATATGTAAATTCCTTATGATTATTATTAAGTTTATTAAATTTGTTAAGTTTTAGCGATACGATTTTTTTTTCATTCAATGTCGTGTTTTATATTTTGAATGCTGTCGCACTTGGAATGCTGTAAGGAATATTTTATAGACGGTCTGCTTGCGCAGTACTTAAATGCTTACTATGTATAACATTGAGGTCCCGGGTTCGATTTCGGGATCACATGTTGAGTAAGCGCATTCTGGCTGAGGCCGTTTTACCAGTCATGGCATAATTGTCACATAACACCGCGTGAAAATGAGGTTAAGTGTTAGGTCGAAGCGAAAAAAGAGTATTCCTTTAAATATATGGAAAACATTCTGTGACTCCGCATTTAAAATTGCATTAGTATAATAAATATTTGAGTCTTGATAACTTATTAAGTTTTTAGTATTGAAATACTTAAAGCTATACATTACTTCGAAGACTTTTTTAGATATCCTCTATTGAACATGCGAGCTCACAGTTTGAGTGTTTGTGAAGATTATGAAAAATCAGGCGGTCTTTTTGTTCTGAAGAATAAACATCTCAAAAATTTTAAAAATAAAAAAGGAAAAAGCAAGCAAAAAATTTTTTTTGTATATTATACCAGCTGTTTCCTGCCTCGTTTGCTGGCTGTAATATAAAAATAGACTTGAAATCTGTCTTAAATATTTCATGATAGCAACCCCAACCGCAAATTACTTCCTGTAGCAACCGTTACTATAACAACCCTATAATTAATACGAAATGAAAATGTTTAAAAGTTAATTAGATATAAAATGATGAAGGATCGATGAAATTCAAAAAATAAATTCTCTGTAACCATCAAAAAATCCTTCAATTATATAAAGTATTAAATAATTCAATTCACATATGCAACATTTTTTTTTCACCATTTGTCATATATTTTATCCGGTAACTCATTAATGTTCTTGACTTGATTAGTTTACAGCCTATAAGAAAGCATGAAGGCGAAGCCCGTAGAAAAAAAGAGGACATTATACCTATAATCTTAAGGATATTAATCTTTAAACATTCTTCGCGAAGAGAATATATACTTTATATAAATAATATTTGATTTCCTCTGGCGTTAGTTTAGACAATGAGTGAATGTAGCCCGGACGTTCGTTGATCCGAGCATCAGCTGCTTTTGATTTTGTATTTCATTGCTGGTTTTTTTTTAGTAAAGTAATGTATTTTTTATGAATCTATCGTTTCATTTAACTGTACTAACATGAGCGTAAATAATGTTAATAAAACGTCTTCAATATATAATTTTTTTTTAATCAGGATCGATTTTTTTTTCGTCCCATCTCTACTATCATCTGTCTTCGTTTTCGGAAGTGATCTCCTAATATCCTGTGTAGTCCTATGAATGGTTCAATTATTAAGACTTCTTTCACACAAAATGAAACATTCAAAGCAATTTATTAACGAATATGGTCTTTATGGACCATATTGGTTTCCAGGGGAAGTAAGGGGTTCCGAACAATATCTCACGAAGCCCGAGTCAACTGCTGATAACAGACGAGGCTCTGATCACTTACCAACCCGCACTGGGCCAGCGTGGTGGACTAAGGCCTAATTCCCTACAAAGAACTCTGTGGTGACTTTGGAGGAGGCCTATGTCCAGCAGTAGACGTCTATCGGCTGATCATAGAAAACTCAAGCTTTATTGAAATTGCACCCGAGCTTATTAAGTCATGCAAAATCAGCTTTCGTGGTTTCAGTTCGAATAATTATAGACAAAGGGTAGCAAACTTCTCAGTAAGCTTTCAAAGCATACTGTGCTTATTAATCTGCAATCCAATTTAGATACTACAGCACATACTCCTTTTTTGGGAAGACCTGTGTACAGTAGTGGACATCAATATGCTAATGATGTGAATGATTAATGTTTGCGCGATCGACTCAATTCTTTATATTGGATGTACTGTAAAAATCTTTGCTTGTTATTTATTCAATAGAAGACATAGTCAGATTGTTCCATGTGAGCTAATTTATTAAAACAAATGTAATTATCATTACAATTTATTAGTATAAAAGTACAAATTTACAATAATCCAAATAGTATCTTAAGTTACACACGTGTGAGCAACAATTATCAAAACTATAACTATATTTCACGACAAGGACAAATATTATTTATTAAACAAATAAAAAATACCGCAAAAACGTGTACCTCTTACTTATGATTCTTACAGCGTATTTCACGATACGTACATTCATGAATTACTTATTATTAAATTTCGCACCATATTACTTATATAATAAAAAAAAAGATTTTCATCTCGTACATAAAATGCTACAGCAGTCGTAGTTCCTTCACGAACAGGTATTTCAACAAGACAAAACTAATGAGCGATGTTCATTAATTTTATATTGCTGTACAAGGAAAGTATATTCTTATAAAATAATTAAATAATAAATAACACAATCGAACCAGTCGTAGTCATAACTATCATCAGTAATACCTACATAAAGTTCTGAATAACCTAAACTTTTTTTTTTAACCGATATACAAAATTATTCCGCCTCATAGTTACATTTGATATCAAAAATTAACACGAACAATAAAAATAGGTATGGCCTAAAATTTTGATAACTAACTTTTAAAATTTGGATGTAAACAAAACACTGCACAAACAAACCTTATGAGATCTTCACGAAAACCAAATCCTTATAGCTTTAATGGACAAACGTATCATTAGCAATATTACGTTAACGACAAAAAAAAAAACTATCTAATAATACTTTCAAACTTAATGTAGCTTAAGCTAACGGACAATATAATGCAATTATATGTCTATGTACAAAATCTGCCTAATAACCATAGATTATAAATTACGAATATTCTTTAAATCATTTAACGTCTCATAATATCTTCTATACTAAAACCTTTTTTCGGACCACTTGAGCTACTATTACCAGGTTTAGGATTTGTGTTCGGTTGTATTCCTACAATATTTTTAATACCGTTGGCAATGACGCTTGAACATGTTTCCTCTGGCTCTTTAAGGTGCGATGGTGGTATATCCTTGCAGTTAGTGACAATTGTTGACGTACTTGGTGCAGTATCCTTAGGTGGAGCGTGTTTCACAATTAAATCTTGTGCAACAGTTTGCTGCGGTCCCAAAACTGTATGAGGAACGGAACCATAAGCTATATGAGGATGAGGAGGAGGCATCGGGAGACCGAATTTATGATATGGTTGCATGCCCATAATCGTTGGAGGCATTGCGACAACAACGTCACCATTTCCAATTGTCGGGCGCGGCATTGTGAGATTTGTGGGTTCAGGAGACCGGCTTCTATAAACGGTAGTACATGTTCTGACACTGTCTCCGATATCCGGAGGATGTGCTCTTTTTCTAAACGGGCCCAAATAAATCCCAGAAGGCCCAGGATCTGTAGGAGGACTTGATAAATGACTGACTTTTGAAGGATCAGGCGGTTGTACCTGATGTAAATCTCTTCGAATTTGTAGCTGAGGATGTCTCACTTGTTGATCAGGTATTTCCGTGTAACACATCTCTTTCTCTATAATTTCTTCGGAAGTATATCGGCGTTTTTCGTATATATCAGATGCAGACGTTTTATGTTTTTCCATATTCTGTGGCCGCATTGTATACGGACTCGCTCTATCTCTTGGTTCATTATGATGACAATGGGTACGTTCTACTGGCGATGGTGATGCTCGCCTCGGTCTTTCTTCGCTTTGCTCTCTCCCGACACTCTCAATTGAAGAAGATCGTGCTCTCCTAACTGGCGAGTGTTCAGGTGATGAAAGTTCTGGGTCTTCGTCGTCGTATCCTGGTTCAATCGGTGATCCAGGTCTTCCTATGTCTTCTTCACCAACATCTAGTACATCTCCTGGTGGCACATCGCCTACGGCGTGAGTTAAGGCATGCCGTCGCAAGTCACAATTCCTTCGGAACACTTTACCGCAAGAGTTACATTCATATGGTTTGTGATCTGTGTGCGTTAGTAAATGTGTTTTTAAATTGGACCGCTGGTTAAAACTTCGGCTGCATACGGGACATTTGTGTGGTGATTCTTCCATGTGAAGAATCTTGTGGACGGCCAATGTACGCGACTGACAGAAACCTTTTCCGCATTCTGTACATTTAAACGGTTTCTCTTTTGAGTGTATGTACCTGCAACAAAAAAATTGAAAACCTTATTGATTATGCATTACTTGTAATTTATTCTGTATTAATTTCTTCTATTGCATGCATCTTATAATTAATGCCCGAGGGGAGGAGTCCAATCGAGTCTGAGAACATTTCTATATTTATCGAACGACCGATGCTCGTTTGTAAAGAATAATTTATAACCAACCAATGTTTAAATTAAATTTGCAGAGGGTTTCGTGTAATTATAAAAGTTAATTTTAATTAAAACGTATTCATCAAGCATATATATCCGCTGAAAAAATTTACTCTCCATTATCTTTTTATTTTAATAATATGCCATCACAAAGGATTTATGTCTATAACATGAATATGCATTATTTATTTATTTAATCAAAATTTTTTATAGTTTCCTAGCAAAGCAGGTACATATTATATATGTTATGGCAACACATCGGCACAATCTACAGACTATATGTTCAAGCGTCACTGACCACCACTTTGCCCATGCGCACCTTGAACGTGATCGGGGTAATACGAGACTCTAGTCTCAAGGCGATATCGACAACGCCGGGCGTCGCTGCGCCAACGAACTGACCAGTTCTTTTAGACCGCTAAAACTCTCTGTGCTTCTTTCCGCTGCGTGTAAAAATTATAAACGGTAGAGGGGACGGGGGGCTCTTCATAAATTGGTCCAGTTCCATAAGAGTTCCAGCTCGGCCGAATCGAATTACGTTAAAAGCATTTTGTGGCCAATCGCTTCGATTAATATTATTAACGGCGGCCGTATTCGATTGCCGGTGCCGGCATATAATACTATAGCTTTTAGATATACTTTAATCATTGTTCCGATATTGTGTATAACCTCTTTTTTAAATTATTTTCCTATAGAAACAATTATGGTATCATTTCACAGAAATTCGATGTTATTTTTCAATCGATTTTAGATACGTAATAGTGTTTTTTCTTTTAATGTGAAATTGATATCTTGCTGTAGTTAAATTGAAATGAAGATAATACACGTACAGGAAACATCCTAATGCATATGTGATACATGAATACGAATTCGTGACAACGTTTCGGTAATGATCGAACTAATTAATTTTTTTTCTAGGAAACAATGATTGAATGATTTCGAATATCCCTGAAATAACATCGGAAGTATTTAGTTAATAACTCACAAATAACTTGTTAATTGCACTGTGCTTTACGCTATTCACGAGTATCGGTACAATTAAAAAAAGTACAATTAACATTGTAATTGCTATATAATTAAATGATTGTTAAAACAATAATGGTATGGGATATTCAGGAGTGTGACTTGATTGACCGCAAATCTATGCAAAAAAACAGCAACAAGAGTGATATGCGAAGCTTTGGATATTAAAAAAAAATTTATAACATATATATCATTGTTGGAGGGCTTGACATTCCATTATTAATAAAATAAAATTAAATACCAAGCGTACAACTAAAAGACTATATGACACAGTGAGCTTATGCGTAAATCGAACTGTGAACAATAATGAAAAAGCTGTAGGTACTTTATTATAACTATAATGTCAGTACATTTGCATGGACCATGGATGCTGCAAAGCATCCGAAAGTTCACACTAATAAATAATTAAATGACATATAATTTAGTTTAATCAAGTATGAGGCAGCCCATAAACTAGTCATAAAGATGTAACGAATATTAAAATTGTTTTATTAATGTTAATGTCGATTTTTTTCCATACATAACTCAATTTATAATGTAGTGTATACATTATTCTATAATGTATGAACGTATCTTTCTATGTATATATGTTTTTTATGCCTTTGAATTATCATAATGGCGCGATATACATTCGCATTGCCACTACATTTTCCGCGCAGCTAAGCGCAAGTAACAAGCAATTACACTAACATTGAACGGAGACGTAAAGCTGAGAATTAATTATTTTTTTTTATTTAAAAAAAACAACGTATATTTCCATGAAAGGGGATAAAAACTAAACTAAACAACCAGCAGCGTAGAAGCATATTTAATGGTAATGACTACAGACAGGTTTTTTCTTATTTACTGGTTCTCTCTGTTGCCGGAGACCGTTCAGGTTGGTACCACTGTAGCGCTTATTTCTGCAGCCTAACAGAATTATGCAAATATTACTGTGTTCCGGTTTAATCGCTGTAGGTAGTGAAATTACTGGGGTAACGAGACTTAATGTCTTATGTCTCAAGGCGACGAGCGCAATGTGCTGCAGTGTATAATATACAAACTAGTGCTAAGTTTTTATGGGCGGGCGTATCATTCACCATCAGGTGAACGCCCCTTTAGTCTTGTCGCTTCGTAGAACAAAAAAAAAGACAGACTTGTTTCCATACAAAGAATGAAGAATGAACTTTATAGAAGATAAACAAAAAAATGTAATGATTCCTTAGCTTTCTTCTTTTCTCATAAAAAAAATGAATTAATATATCTTAAAGGAGATGCAACAATTCTAAAACTTGCAAGCCACGACCAAGACGTTTAACGACAATGTGGTGCTAGTTAGGATGATATACACTCCACCTTTGTACTCCTCGTTTAAGCACAAGATATCATCACTGTCGTAATAACTTTACAATTACAATAACCATTCTAACTTAAATACCACCCTTCAATATTTACACAGTAATGTTTGCACACTACTATTATACTTATATGATCAATAAAAGTGTAAACGGTTTAGTTTTTCTTTAATGACATATTACTAATTATAGTTTAATTATAGATCTACGATATAGTGAATAGCATTTAAAAATATTTTGTACTTTTTTTTGGTTACATTTTTGCTTAAAATCTTTAGCATGTTTTAAACTTAAGTTAGATGTAAGATTTGATTTGTTTTAAATATATTAAACCCTTACAATTGTCTTTGGTTTTGTATTTCATCAAGATTTTGATATAATCTCAAATCAAGTTCTCACAAAATTCGTTAGCAGCAGCTTAAATTCCACATCACCGTATTACCATAACGTACTGAATTTTTTTTTAATTTTTAAACATTACATTTGTTATATATATTTACTTAATGGAAACATCGGAAAATATAAATTTTAATACACATGCTGTAAAAAGTATACTTTGGAAGGACGTCCATCGGTTGATGATGATGAAGATTATTAGTGTCTATATTATTAATTTATACCTTACAGTTATTTATTTATACTAACTCTCCCCCTTTTTTATATATTGGTCGCCTGAGTTTTCTATGAATGATTATGTTTAATTTAGTACAATACTTGTCGAAATAAAAATTTCATACTAACATTATCGGTTATAAAAATCATTACATTCATAAATATTAGTTCACATATTAAGGACTCGGTGGATATCTTTTAAAAATTGGATGAGATTAATTCACTTTTATGTAAGGATGAGATATCCCTGTATATCCTGTTCAATCGCAAAGATAAACGTAAATTACAGAGCTGTGAATATTATAATCGTGTACTACAGTACATGGGAGGTAAATGGAAAGTATGAATGTATCCATTAATGGAATCCACGACAGTCGCATGCGCATCGGCCCGGCGCGCCTCGCGCAAATATTGAAACGACCGGGGGACCGGTTACGTCTTAAATACACAACACACGGACTTGTTAACTTGTGGGGCAAGCAATGTTAGATATTTCAATGGTGCGACAACGACTCCTCGATCATTGTTAAGCATTTGGTTTTTTTTTTTTAAATTCAAAATTAGTAGACAAAAAGGTCTTTCAATTAAAGACATACCAAGCAGTGATGCTGAGTAAAACGAAAGGATTTTTTTATTATATTCTTACAGATACCTTAAGTATCACCCACAGAAGTTAAACGGTACTGTTTCATAATTACAATTTGTAAACAGGCAATTCTTAAAAATCTCCAAGTAATTCAGCTTTCCTTCTCCTAAATTAAGTATTCGATATTGTTGCAAATAAATTATTTTAAGAGTTTGAAAGGAGCTTACGCAGTAATCTACTAATTCTGCGGTGTATCATGATGTGCTAAATACCATGAACTTAACTGTCCAAATGTGATTTCTATATGACTTTTTAAATTGGACAGTGAGCGATGACTTTTTAATGATTGCAATCAAAACGGAGGTCAAAAACATAACTCATGTGCCTAGCTTCGAACCAAGTATCTACAAAAGTTAAGAAAGAAAAAAAACTTAACGAATATTGAAATTCTAATATTATAAAATTTTAGCAATTTAGTAAATTCTCTCTAGAATTTACGATTGTACAACCGTTACTTGCAAATTCGCCATAACTCAGGCACCTGTTCTGTAGACGAAAATCCTGTTTCAAATGTTCAATTAATGGATGCAGAAAAAGCGATCCAATTAAAAAAAAAAAAAAACACTCGGACGTAAAATATCAAACATCAAATTACTTCCAATAAATTAGAAATATCTAATGAAGGCGATATCTCAATTTTGAAATGAATTGAGAAGTGTATGCTCGATTAAAGTCGGATGACGGATTCAGAACCACCGGCCAAACGGCTTCACCGACATCAAAGAGACCGCCGGCGTATTCAAATTAACAAGGCAATTACCAAGTTACTTTGAAAACGCTCACACCAAACCGGCCTAGACAATAAAATCTTAAATTCTAACTAAACGCAGCGTCCTTTTCAAGCTAAGACCGAAGCTGTACGAAATCTCAAATCTCCGCGAGACGCATATGATAAAATAACATTTCGATATGGAGTTTATTAATTATGACTAAGTTGCATATAGACGACTCCAATTTTCCTACATTTATACACGAGTTGATCGTTAAGAATTTATAATTAATGACACAAACAAATCTTTCCCCCCCCCCAAACTGTCTTATCGCGGCAGTTCGATCAATTCTGACGTTAAATAAAATATAAGTAACGTCTGTCTTTTCATATTATACTCCGAGATAGGGATCGCGATGGACAGTCGCTTAGAATCCCATCAAGGCGCGGAACGGAGATAAAAGAAAAAAAGTGAGCCCCGAAATTGTCGAGAGGACTGTTGCCCGGACGTTAATGGTTTACATTAAAAAAATATTTTCAATTACGATTACCGGTCGCATTATATGTTCTGGTGGGAGCGGGACCTGCAGCGCGAGATGGCGCCAACGGAGGAAACGTGGAAGTGACTCACGATATTTTTCGGTGTGAATGTAAAAAAATGTTCTCCGATCCGTAATAACTGCGGAGCGGATTCGGTCGGCGCAATTGGACAAAAAACCTTCGGTCAGTCAACTGAGCGTTTAAAAGACGTTGTAAGTAGGTTTTTTTTTTTATGAACAAAATTCATTGAGGAAACGTACCGGCATACGCCTGTTATGAGAACAGGTTCCGAAAAACCGTCCTCGTTTCGTTACACAGTGTGATTGTTTTGACAGGTTCCGCGAAAATAAACTAAAGCCGTTTTCCTCTGTTTTTATTACATTGCTTAACGCTGTAGAGCATTAGTATTAAATGAAATGAAAGCCTTCGAAATGAAAGTCTACGTTGATACACCGATGATGTAGGTCAGAATTTTTTTTTTTATCCAATCGCTTGCTTCTGATTGCTTTCGGTGTGGGCACAGATGTAATGAGTTTTGAGAACTGTCGAAATTTGATAATATTTAATCAAACCGAAATGCAGTTAATGAATTGTACAGTAAATAATTTTTTAATAAAGTAAATCAATCTTATTATTGTTACCACACCTGGGGCACGAGACCTTCTTTCACAAGAAGAGATTCAAGGTCGCCTATGTAAGACGGATTAATGGAAGTAATGTGTCTTTCATAGGTGTATATCGGTGAAGTGTTGTTGTGTACATTAAAGTAAAATTAAATAAACATTATCGTTTCTTATACCAAAAAGTTTTTATTCCGGTCGATGGAGGTTTTATATACATTTTCTATTTAAAAGTAAAGAGAGCAGGTCCGCACGTTGCGCGCGTCGGAATGCCACAGCATGGGTCACTGGCCGATCCCCGTCCCCGCCCCCACCCGCAGCCACACCGCAGCCCCCGGCTCATCTCAACATCTAAACCTCCTATCGCCTAGATTAATGATACCAAACTTTGGCCATTACTCTGATAATAACGAAAACGTATAAAAATATATTTCCACTTTATTATTTATTAAATTTATCTCGACAATGTTTATTCTGGTGGAAGGTTTAGGAACTACTGCAGTGTTTATTTACGCCGCCAAACAGCTGCGTGCAGCCACTACTGTGTTCCGGTTCAAAAGGTGTTGTACTTAGTGAAATTACTACTGTAACGTGACTTCCCATTGTGCAGTTTAAATCATCTCAACTAGCGCCACATTGTTATGAGTATTATCACTTGAAGGTCTTCCTTGATTCTTTGCAAAATAAAAAAAAATTAAGCCAACGAAAAATACATTTAAACTAATTCATGAATAAATAAATTTTAACGTAAATATTGCCAATTAGCAAAACTGAGCTAATTAATAATTCTAGCTATATTTAAATTTCAAATGTCTTTATCAGCGAGCAGTGATTTCGCATTAAATAAATGTTCCACTGCATAAAATATAAATAAAGTTATTTAACTACGGAGATAAATAATAATTATAAATGGTTTCAAGAAAACCCACACGGATGTGGAACAGTAGCGAGAGATAATACTTAAATTTATTGTTTGGAATGGTTACACGGCGTGTAGTGACACCGGAGTAAATCAAACCGCTTATAAATAGTTTATATTAACATAATCCCGCAATTTGTATAATGATGTGGCGGATTCTGTTCGCTGTGACTATTTAAGGGTCTCTAATGTGAACTGATCACAAATCAGTCAATCAATCATCAGCCAATAGACCTCTACTGCTGGATATAGGCCTCACTAAAGATCTACACATCGATCGGTCCCGCGCTGCCCGAATACAGTCAAAATGGCCTTTGGTACCGCCGAGGAGTAAGGTCCGTCGTTTGTATGAGATCATATAGGGGATTTGGGTCATTTCCCACCACGCTGGTGCAATCCCCGTTGGGAGGAGCCAGAGCCTCGTTTGTTGACAACCAGGGTGCTCTAGCAGGAGAGGTTGGCTCGGGTCCCCTTAAACCCCTGCGTACAGCAATAGCGAACCATTAGGCACACAACGTGGAGGTCACCAGTTCGATTCTAGAGCAACAAACGGAGATGTTCGATTGGTTTTTATGATTTTTCATTTCTCAACGAAGCGACGAGACAAGCGGGACGTTTAACTTGGCGCCAGTTACGAGAAAGATGGTATTCATAGCACCACATTCTGCTCGTCTCTTTCAGACGTAAGATTAAGTCTCGTTACCCCAGTAATTTCACTAGCTACAGTGCCCTTGAAGCCGAAACGCAGTAATGTTTGCACGGTATTGTTTGGCGGCAGAAATAGGCGGCTAAGGTGGTACCTATCTAGACGGTCTCTGGCAACAGATCCACTACTTCATCAGATTAATTATTTTCCTCATTATGTATAGTGCAGGTGGCACTACCATTCCTGTGATATAACTAAATTATTCTGGGCTACCAAATTTCACCATCTACGACATCATTGTCACTTAACACTATGTGAAATTGGGTTCAATAGTTTGCCAATAGAAGGCAAAGAAAAAATGTTTCTGTTTCTGTCACTTCCTCACCGGAAGAGTGAAATATTATCTCCGCCTTCATATCCAATATATTTACATCTTTATCATGAGTGATTTTAAGTTATACGAAGGTATCTTTGGATTCATGATAAGGAAATTTACCTTGTTAATACTTCTCTTTTTTTTAAGTAATTACTCTTAAACTTTGCAAGGCGTTATTAATTTTTCTTTTAAGTACAAGTATAATCTGCTATTAATACGCTTCAACATCGATAACACTCTTAAACATTGAAAACATAGTAAGCCATCAAAAACTTAATTAAAGAAGGTTATATCTAAAGATTTACGGCTAAAAATAAATTGATCATAAAACTGCTAATGAGATAAACGAAACGATCGCGCTGTGAACCACGAACAGCTTCGAATGATGACCCAAAGAAGCGGCATCCGTATTATGAGTACATAAAGATTGTACTTAGGCAACTGAGCTGGACCAGGCTTGTGTAGAGAGCCCACGCAATGTTTTATCTCTTTACGACTGACTGAGCTGGTTGCCTTTGTGTCGGTTTATTGTAATGCTACTAACACCAAAGCGACAGTAGGAGCTGACGCCAACGCAACGGATATTCCTTCAATTAACATTAGAGCGATGACATTAAAAGAAGTTTTAATTTTTTTATCAATTGCTGACCACGAGATGAACAAGAATTTCAATGGACAGTAGATCGCATGATCATAATAATGTTGCGGTAGATAGGATGGTACATACTGCATCCTAATTGTAACTATAATTTCACTATCTACAAGGCTCTGTAAACCAGAATTGAGTATTTGCACAATATTGATTAGTGGAGGAAAAAGACGCTGCTGTAGTAAACATCTAAAATAACGCCAGCATCAGAAACCTATCATTAGAGGAGGTTAGCTAAATCTAAATTAAAACAACAATTTTTCATCTACCCTATATAGTATGTTAAACTATATCATTACAGTGACTGAAAAGATTTTTATTTGTGAAAGTTTTAACCTCCTATTCATAGTTAAAAACATCTCTTACTACATATTAAACTTTTTTATGTAAGTTTTTTTTTTATTAAAGCGACGAGACGAGCAGAACGTTCACCTAATGCTAAGTGATACGCTTGCCCATGACGTGAAGCTAATTAGGATAGTATACACAGCACCACATTGCACTTATCGCCTTGAGATATAGGATGTTATATCTCGTTACTCCAGTAATTTCACTGGCTACAATGCTCTTTAATCCGGTGCACAGTAATGCTTACATAGTACTGTTTGGCGGCAGAGATAAGCGCTGCGATGGTACCCACTTAGACGGTCTCCGACAATAGAGATCTACCAACAGTATTAGAAATAAAAAAAACAGCTAAATGGTAAATCGAAAAAGCCGGGAACATTATTATGTTCCCGGCTTTTTCGATTATCATCATCATTACATTACATTACAGCACATGTAGTAAGTAGTACGACGAGTTTTAAAAAAAGAACAAACATTTAAAAATGTGAAGAAAAAAAAGGGCAACAATATACGGCCAGGTACACCTGAGAAAATGCTGCACTCGCATGGTTAGTAGCTGAACGATTACGTGGCAGTATATGACATGATGTAAACGAGGCATAGCGCTGTTCGCGCGAACGTTTTCGCAACGACTCGAGCAGTATTAGCATTCTCGTAACACTATTTTTTTGCACGGCGGCTCTTAACAAAATGAGTTGTCGGTGAGCCGGCTCGTGTGGTTTTTTTCTCTCGGCAGAATTGTAATGACATGAGGTAGCGTTTTATGGTGGGAAGCACGACTGCTGAACATTTATTTCGCTGCAGTCTCATACTGGTTAGTAGTCAGAATTATGTTTTAACTTTTTGAATTATAAACTTCGGCGGGGCTTTTATTTCTACAACAAAATAAAAAAAAAATATATGTTGTTGTTATTATGGCTATGTAAGATCATGTGTTTATCTGCTTAAGAAATAAGATTTTTTTATTCGATGAGATGAGTAAGACGTTTACCTGGTGGTACACCCACAAACGGGACGCTAGTTAGGATGAGGGTACACTTCACCACACTGCGCTCGTCACCTTAAGACAATATATTAGGCTTATTACCCCAATATTTTCACTAGCTACAACGCCGTTCAAACCGTAACATAGTAAGATTTGTACACTACTATATTGCAGCAGAAATAGGAGGAAATAGTCAACCGGGTTAGACTTGTGATTACTTGCAGAACAAAATATTTTACTTATTAGAATAATACCAGGATATACAAGTTAAAAAGCTGGAACAGCTCAGTTCGTAAGGCGGTCTTACTACATGGCTGTAGCTCGCGAAGAGACACGGATTCGATTTATATTGTTTGAGTTTCCGGTGAAAGAGGAAATAGTGAAACAATCTTCAAAGTCTAAGAACAAAAGCTTTCTTAGATATCACATCCACCAATCTTCCTAGAACTTAAGTATTTTCTTGGGAATTAAGGCCTTGAGACACAGTAGTGAGAAGGTTTATTACAAACAATCATTCATTATAAACAAGTGTCATAAAAATTTTGTAAAGTCTAGAATCTAAATTTTTCTTATTCCGCCTTAACAAAATTTATTGGTATTTGCAACATGTGAATGTTTAAGGTAGTAAAATGAAATAAAAGCTTTAAACTTTACCGTTTATGATATGTTTTAAAGTTTAATAGATTGTTAACTAGTGAATAGATAGCTGCGTTACAATGAGTCATTAAAGTTCATTTAACAGCTGCAATTTTGTTAAGCAGATCGATATGCTGCGAACTGTACTATATAAGTTAAAGCTCCATAGGACTTACTCTTGATAGCTTTCTCAAAACTTTTTAATCTTATATTTATCTCATAAAATGTACAAAAAGTTCATCTCATTCAAAAGTTTTCGATATCAATCCAGCCTTTATGTTTTATGGCAATGTAATTATGAACTTTCATAAATATATAGGCAAAACAGACTCTATTTTATAATGATTATACTTTGAAGGTTACACTTAATCTATATGAAACATTGTCATGATCATCAATGGTAGTTCACACATTGGTCACTAAGGAACGCTTCTAACCTTGATACTATATGACTATGAGGTACTACGACTATCCAGTTGCTGTTATCCAATAGATATACTCTAGTTTTAAATAGTTGCTTATTTACAAGGTTAGATGATTATGATGAAGTTTGAAAATTATAGTATTAAACAGTGAATATAGAAGTATCTAGAATAAAAGCTGTTAATCTATTTATTTCAATGCGAAATAATGAGATAGCGACTAATGATTTCGATCTAGTCATAGCCGCATAGTTCAACGTAGCATGATTTATTTTCTGTTCTATACTAAAGAAATTTAGTATTCGTCGCGCGGCTCAGTGAAAAAAAAAGAGTCGAATCCCAAAAGTCCGACAGGTACGTGGACAAAAAATAAATGGAAAATACTAATGGAGCGGAGCGAGGAGGTTGGTCCGAGACGACTTGTGGTATGTAACTGCCTAACAAATCCCGTCATATTAAACTCATAGAACATTTAGAGGTTAAAGTATTAGCTTATTTTTTATGTTTAATTCCTGTAATTTGCATCAACGTTACAAATTTTCAAAGTTTGCTAAACTGAAGATTAATATTAACTCTCTAATAACCTTTGCGTTTTGCGGTCTAAAAACGCGATGCCTTCTTAGAGTAAATAATTACTACTAACGACGTCTTGATCTTAGTCATCAACTACTAAAAGAGTAGCAGAAGATTCAAAATCATTTAGGTATTCTTTTAAAACTGGCTAGAAAGCTGGAAATCGTCTAGGTCCACCCACAGTCCCTATATCTGCCGCCAAATATTAATGTGCAAAAATTACTGTATTCTGGTTTAAAGGGCGCTGTTGCTAATGAAATTAATGTCGCAATGAGAATTAATATCTTATCTATTAATGCGACTACAATATAGTGCTGTGTATATCATCCTATCTAGTGCTAAGGGCGACCGTGGAACTTCCACCACCATATGAGTGTCGTGCTCGTCTCTCCGCTTCATGGTATAAAAAAAATTAAATGGTATCTTATAATTACAATTTTTTTTCAGTTTCTGATATTATTGTTTAATGTTTATTACTAATTTACACTATTTATATTTATTGTTACATTATTTCTATATCGTCCAATTTATATCTAAGCTTTTGCATGTTATATTTCTTTTTTGTAAATATTGTAGGTATCAATACTATTTATTTCGCAGTCAAAACGTGGTGGAAAGTATAAAGTTAATATATTTATATATATAACGTTATAAAAATATTTGTTGTATTTAAATTATGTAAGGTGGTTATCGAGTTGGAATAATGTGTATTCAGTAACATACTGTAGGGCGGCCGGCCGCAGCCGGTTTGCCGACGCGGGCGCAGTCCAAGCGACGTAATGGGAGCGACGGCTGGTCGCTGCCGCTTCACACTCAATTTCACCTCTGACTGACGCAAACATTCATTGTGCTGCGTACTTGAGTCCGCTGCTCCGACTGCAGGCGGTGTGTCAGGTGCCTTACCCACTTGACGTAATATATGTGAAATTTTACCTACACGAAAAGCAATACGAGACTACTTCATTCACAATTTTACCGACATTACCAACTAAAAGTTCTCGTAATTGGATAATATGTGGCCATATAAAATTACGAAGCAGCTGTGAAAATCAACTGCTTTTATTACACCTTTCGTTATTTAAATGGTCTGACTCATTAAGAAAGCCTTCTGCTGTATTTCTTTATTAGTGGATTATACTTTTTTTTTTATTATATAAAGCAAAGAGACGTTCAACTGATGGTAAGTGCTTTCCGCACCACATTGTACTCGTCGCTTTGAGACATAAGATGTTAAGTCTCGTTATTCCAGTAATTTTATTAGTTATCAACATTTTTCACTAGCCTTCAAACTGAAACACAGTAATGTTTGCACACTACTGTGTGGCGATAGGCAGCAGAGAGCTACCATCAGTGAACTGGCATCCGTATAATACTGACATTTGTCTTAATTTCTGTGACATAATGTGGCTATAAACAAGATTTTTTTTATAATATAAAATATGTGTATGCTAAAGAAACAAGTCCAAAAAAGGCAATGGCGCCTTGCTGCTAAATAAAAAACCTCCGATATAGAAACTGATCGTGGTTGAATAGTTCCGAAATACAATCTGGTTCTCTCAATTTGTTTGATTTAAGTAATACGATATCTTGGCGTATTTTTTTTTTCTGTCTTCAGATGTCGATGAACATAGATCATTATTAGCTAAGTAATTTATTAATTCGCCACATAACAACCGTTACTGGTCACGTTATAGTAATAGTTTGGTATGACGATTGAAGTTTCACAAGCAGCTATTTAATAGAAATGATTTCTGTGAAGTGAAAAAGTACGATACCAAGAAATGCACTGACCGGAGTAGTTTAGGAAGCTGTGTTATCCAACTTGTTTTAAACGGGTTCCACTTATCAGATTTATAACTCTGTCAGTTGATTCATGACGATCCCAGCTGGCAATTATACTGAGGTCCCCAGATACTATTAATCAATGTATATTGATAGGTCCATGTTATTTACCAGATCCAATTAGACTCGGAGTCCTTGCTACAATTTCGTTGTGGTTCGATCCCACAACTTATGATTTATGAGGCGTTGGAGCTGCAATTAGGCCAACGGGGTAAAAGCCGTGTGTTAATTTTCGTTTCATCATAAATCGACTTTAAGTATTACTAGCAATTGACTGTAATAGTTGATTATTTTATTACAAAACTTTAATGTGGCTTGATGGAGCTTTTGATATTTATAAACAGCAGTCTATACTACTTACAACTAAGATACATATACTTAAACGAAACTCTATGTTATTGTCGAATTTTTTGTACAAAACATAAGATATCCTTCAATATAATGTCTTTAGATAAATAACTAGACACAATTATTTTTTTAATTTAAAACTTCCATTCCAGTTATAGAGAAAACAAAATGAAATCTTTGAATATTGACTGTGAAATAGTCTTGACTTGTGCATAGTAATGGCTTTAATTACTATTAAATCTGACTGTATAACTGTCTAGTGATTTTAGTTTTATTACCATACGAGAAACATTTTAAAAGTCGATCAGCGTGTTTTAATCTCCCGTAATATCAGCTTCTACGCGCTTAGTAAAGATTAAAGAAGGCTTCTTAGTGGCATTGGTAATAAATAACACGATTATTCTTTTGAAGAACAGGCTCAGGTCGAAGCGTTTTTTCTTTTGAAAAAATATTTCGTTGGAGAGATTAAGGCGAGAGTAGTTTACAGAGGAAGCTGTATTAATTAGCAATAGAATTTGAACTTATGTTTTATTCATATTAAAATTAATATTTTATCGTACCTCTGGCATTACTGAAAATCATTGGGGAAGTAATAGTCTAAAGAAGACCTTAAAAAGGAAAGGGATTATGATATCTTTCAAACAAAGAATCGAGATTTAAATTAGTCTTTGTTTTGCAAGCTATTAGGCATATTTATGAATAAATAGAATATCAGAGATCTTGATAAGAAAAATTTCAGAAACTGTTAAAGGCTACAACATAACATGTATACTTATTTGAAGAAGAATATATCTGAAAATTTGCATAATGGAAAATTTAATTAAAAAGGATATCTTTTACATGGTTTAGAATAAACCTAACCAGGTAGACTATGTTGTGATACAATACAGTCTACTCGAAGACTTATTCGTTATTAAAATAAATAGGATAGATTAAACGGAGCGTTTATAAAAGAAGTATGTGATACTGTTCTTATGGGGAAGAAATTACGGGGCAGGAGTTCAACCCACCAAGGACAACCGGTTAAAAGTCGTATCTCGCTTAAAATATCGTAGACAGCCATCCACTACGTCTCTGATATCATCAGCCACATACTTGTGCGTACCTTTATGTTGTTACTTAATTGCCCGTATTAATAATTACTTTTAGTTTAGAAGGAAATGTTATCACCAGAAAACACACGGATGTGTTGTAACATTCTTCCTCACTTCAGCTTTATATGGATTTGGAGATTCTTAAACAAATCTGTCTTATGTATCAGTTTATATATTATTTGGTTATGTTTTATAATTTTTGAAGATGAATCTGTTAGTGTATATAAATAATGGAAGATATAATAAACCGAAGATAGTGTTAAGTGGCGTTCCTTTTGAGAAGCCTTTGTCCAACAGTGAACTGTCGGAGGCTGTTGATGATGATGATGTAAATAATGCTCAACCGTGGCCCACTTCGAGGCTATACGTAATTACTTAATTAGTCATTAATTTTTCTATACAAAAATATCAAAGTTCATTTGTGAATCTCCAACTGAATATAAATTTCCTGCGTATAAAAATAATATTCTTAAGATGTTATTCAATAAACTGAACAGTTAGTTATGTTTAAGATTTCCCTAAGGCTGTTCTTAAATATTTTTTGGAATAAAGCTTATAGTAATAATAAGATAAATTTTCCACAAACTTTATATAAAACTGAGAATGTCTACCAGATAAGCAGCACTGTGCGTGTGTGTGTGTGTGTGTGTGTGTTTGTGTAGTATTTAAACGGTTCCTTCGCTCCATGCACTTTATCTGGCTACTCGCGTCGACGTATGATTAATGACGAACAGAAAGTCGCCTCGGATACCTTTCCTACGTGCATTTAGAAATGACAATGCTATCTAAGGTTTTGGATGCTTTAAAAACTCGTTTTTCTTTTTTTTTTTTTCTCTTCGCGACCCATTGTTTGAAAACGATAGGGCTGACCAAAAAAAAAATAAAAGATTAAAGGCTTTTAAATGTTAGAGATTATTTTATTCATATTCACGTGAAGAATGCAATGTAAATATTCTCGGTTCTTGGCGGACCCGTCTTTTAGAGGCCGTCGAGTAGACACGGCGGGCACAGCCTCAGCGTTTGTTTGGATAAGACCGGTCAGTGTTTGCACAGAGACTCCTCAAAACTACTCGGAAATGTTTGATCGAAGCTCTTGCGAGTGCTCGGACGTAGTACACGTAGAATTTCATCGGTCATGCCACGGCTGTTGAGAATAAGCCATTGAATTCATTTGTTAATGAATTAAGCGAGCTCTTTATTTACTTTAGCGGTAATATTGAAGAGATGAAGACATTCTCTAGATAAAAAATAAATATATCAATAAGTTAACTGTATAAATGTGAATACAACCTTTAAATACTTTGCATTGCTACTACAAGCTTAACAGCTTTTAAAAACTATATCAAGTAGCTTAATATAACCATGAGCATAAGTCTTGTCAACCCACGCTTGTTTCCAAAGATTTACCTGATCTCACAAATTTATATGTTATTTCCTTCTTTTTAAAGTTCAATTTACTTTAAATTTTAACGCGGTTAAAAAAAATTAACGTTAACTTGAAACTCGAAAGCGGTATTGTTTGGTATTACTTACATAAAACATACCAAAATGTATATCTATCTATATGTATATATAATGAAAATGGATTTTCTTTGTTCACCAATCACGTGAAAACTAGTGAACGTATCGACCTGGGGACATGGCTATTTGTATTTTGAACTTCATAGATCATTCATCTTTTTATTTCTAACTAACACTTACAAACACTCCGTTCTTATTATTTACGCGGTTGCTATAGTAACGTCTGCTACAGAAAGTCATTTGCTGTTGCGGTTACTCTCAAGGAATATTTCAAAAAAAAAGCGAGGAACAGCTAGTAAAATATATAGATTATATGTATTTAATGAAATTAAAATATCCTGAAGCATTTAATTTGTAATTGCAATTAAAATTATAAATTATACGAATTTTAAGAATTAAGTTGAATAAAAAGCACTCAACTTTGATATGACGTTATCGCGCACGTAAAGCCGCAGGTATAAGTAGTAAAGATATGAGACAGGTCTCCGGATTACCAGCGAACGCTTCTTTCTGTGTTGCCATTACCAAAGCATGATTAATGGGCACGATTGTATCGGTAGAATCTTAATTGAAAATTAAAATCCTTATTTTTCTTATTAATAATACTCTGTTTAATAAATAACTATTTATTGGGACACGCTCTACTATTGTCACTTAAAATTACAATAGTCTATTTAAGTTTTCGTAAATCTGATTATGTTAACCTTTTTCACTATTTTTAATAGTTTTGATTGTTAGTGAATAAATTATTTATTTTAATTACTGTAATGAATTTCTACTTAGATAAATCTCTTTTTTTTTGTCATAGTAACGAGCTGTCAAGTATAAAAGTGATTTAGTCGAAAGTTAATTGAATACTTGTCCTTTCTATGCTCTGCTGTAGTAACCTTTGCTTATGTATAAAGAGAATCAAATCACGCAACCATAATTGGTCGAAATTAGGAGACACAAAAAATCTTTCTGCAACCAGACACATGAAACTGCAGAAGTATAATTTAAATAATCAGTCTACCTGTCGTTTACAATTTTGAAATGATAGCTATTTGAATAATTCCACTACAGAGCAACTTTAAAATTTTGATATCGATATTCGTTAAAGTTCTCGATTATAACTTTTTATTGAGCATTGTTAATAAACTTTACGTTTTCATGTTATTAAAAAACTTGATACTTCGAATTTCACTTTGCGAAAACAGATTCCGCCACCGAAGATTGTTGTCCAGATATCGCATTACCTGGCGGCAATTTACTAACGTATTTCTTAATAAATAAACAGCGGACCTCATTTCTGAGGACGCGGGTGCTCAGGGCTTTCATAAAATTTTTTTTTTCAGAGTATGTCGATATCAAGAGTTGCTCAACGTGATACCTGTGGTACGTACAGAGAGAACTTTCAAAAGCCAATAAGAAACTGTGAAATCGGCGATCAGACCTCGCGCAGTGTTTCTGTCTAATTATTCTTCAACCACGGTCACGATTATTTCAAATGGATGTTCATACCTACATGTAAGCTATAAACCTGTTTTAGTAGTTAAAACTGATGTTTCTTTATTTTAATGAACAGCTGCGAAGTTTCCGAATAATCAAGGCAATCGATACAAAGGTACAGGAAGTATACAATTACCGTCTGTACTATCAAAACTTGGATAGAGCGGTATTTTTTTGACAATTTAATCATAACAATATGCATTTTTTTGTCTACAATGACTTAAGTATATATACATTAGGTTAAACACAATAAAAATAAGTCATTATGTTAGATGAAAAGGTCCAGGACTTAGTACATAACAGGTAACAAGAAAAACATTCACGTTATATATAGTTAATACACCATAAATAGCTTGAGAAGCCGGTTAAAATGTACTAAGGGAATTAAAACAAATTTAAACAAATCGGACAATAGAAAGCTTCTAATTCATCTTCAATGGGCGAACACTTAACCTCGATTTCACATCCTGTTAAGTGACAATCATATTGCGGTTGGTAAAGCGTGCTTGTCTTGAATACTCTGGCTCTCATGTGTTGACTGTCGAAACACACCAATTCTATTATAGCGGTAGATTTGCAATAAGTAAAAGCAGGTGGTCCTTAAAAACCCTATCACCAACTAAATTGAACTGACAACTTACATGGCGAGTGCACAGCCACTGCGCTACAGTGGCAGAGAAAATACCGCATTAGATATACAGTGCCGATGCGTGACTGATTTCATTATAGAATAATTCCAAAACTTTTAAGCATATCTTATTTAAATACTTAAAATTCCAGTAAAAATTTTTAAAGAAAATAAGCATAGAATCACGCGAAGATCGAAACACGATCATTTCTAAAGATATCCGTAGGCGAAACTCGGTTCCTCGCGACCAAGTCCACCTGCGCCTTTGATTTATTATGGATTCAGTATTAATTTGATATACCTTTTTGCTGCAGCCCCTTGAGCGATCAAAACGGGCGAGTGGAGGTTTGCTCGAACTCCATTATATGTGGTCTCGGACCAATCATAATTGCACATGAGCTCCGATATAATGCGAAAACCGATACGATAATAATTCTTACGAATACTCTATTAAACAAAGAAATATGCGGTTTATAAATAACTTTAAAATCTCATATTAATATACTAACTATTTATACAATTTACAGTGAATTTAAGTTCTTGATTAGATTAAACAGCGTCATCATCATCATCAGCGGATATACGTCCATTGCTGGAAATAGGTCCCCAAAGATCTCCACACCGACCGCTCACAAAAGTTAGTAATTTCATCATAATAATTTGTAAATAATAAAAGAATTAGGGGTACACTTAAGAAATCCTTCTATTCTTTATACCTGGCAACCCCATTATTGATATATAATAATGTTGCTCGTATACTCTCTTTAATATTCCCCTCGCTTTAAACAAAGCTAAATGCTTCAAAAAAGCTTTATATTATTGGCGAAAGCTTAAATGAAATGAAAACGATTTGTTATTCATTAACAGTTTAATTAAGTATAACTATAGAAACAAATAAAGACCCGGTGAAGATCTCTCAATCCTTTAGAGTACCGTTAGATGCAAGAGGCTTCTGAAGAGACACGTTGGTAATTGGACAGATTTACAATTTTTGGTAGAGGACATCTATGATGATGTTGGTCTCTTGCTAAGCCATAATCTAATAGTAAGTTTATGTATTCCATATTTCTCTATGGAACTAGGTATTCCTTATCATCAGGTTCTTCAAATTGAAGTTTGGGGGACATATTGAGAAAAGTCATATTGAGACATATTAAGTTTGTGGGAGGCCTACGTCCAGCAGTGGACCTCTAGCGGCTGAGGATGATTGAGAAAAGTATTTACGTTTTTAGTTACTCATTTGATTTGGCGATATTATATCTAGCTCGTCACCTTTATGTCGTCAAACCGCTTCCTCTGCTGACTACCAAGAGTATATTTATCGGAAATCTTGTCCTCCAGGATCCGCGTCTTCACAATTCACGATGTAATTACATGGTGTTACTCATATTATGACTTTGATACGATTTTATTGCGGGTCGTGATGGAATAACAAATTTTTCGTCGAAACGTGAAATTGGCGTGCAGCTCGGCTGTCCTTGGCTTGGGTCAGTGTGTTTTTTACCATCGCGGTTATTAATTACGGCGAGGGTTATGATAACCTGGCATTATGCTCCGCGAGGTGCATCTCGATTATAAAGGCGTAACATAATGACTGGCGCGACGTAACGCGACTGCACATTATAATTTTATGATTGTTTGTTCATGTTAGTGCACATCTCGCTTATTTTACCTTCGCTTTGTTTTCAACGTAATTATTTTACATATTTATTTTTAGTGTATCTCCTCATTTATTATTTGTTTTTGGTTATTTATTTCACTGGTACTAAATTAGCTTTTATGCAAGTCATGAAGTAGAATGATATCAATATAAGAAATAGTTCGGTGGTATTCACAGTATATAGTGTGTTTTATTACTGTAGCGTCGGAAGAAAAGTTTAAATAACTTTTCATTAACGTTTTATGTAATCAAAGTTATAACTAGAATATGTAGAACTGTAGTATTTTTGTGGTAAAACATATTATTGAGCAATTTAATCTAAACTTATTCTTCATCATCTTCAATTCAACCGATGGCAACTTATTCTTACTTTAAATTGAAGATTTTTGTTTGTTTATAGTGTAGTAAAATTAGTGATAAAATTTCGTTGAACATATTCATCATCATCATCATCAGCCGATAGAAGTCTACAGCTGGACATAGATCTCCCCTAAAGATGCCCACATCGATCGGTCCTGCACTGTTCGCATTCAGCGGCGTCCCGCGGCCTAGCGAGCAGCAGGGTACCGGCTACCCAATGAGGGTTGGTGGGAGCCAAAGTCTCGTTTGTTGATTAGCAGGGTGCACCACGAGCCGATGAGGTTGGCTTGGGTTTCGTGAGTTGTTGCGAGGGACCACTTACACCCATTAACATATTAATAATGCAAAATAGAGTGATTTGAATAACTGGGTGGCAACACTGGAAGCTCAACACTATTAAAATATAGTTTATATTTAGGTTTTACTTATGAAGTAAGTATAGAAAAGTGGATAAATTTTTATATAAGTTTGCTGTCTGTACGATTTTATTCCTTCCATTACCGACTCTGCCATCAATAGGAACAGATGAGTCATCAGATTCTAAACTAATTACGGTCCGCTTCGAAAAAACGCGTAACTTAATGCGAGACGAATAACTTGGTCTGGTTCAGAGACTCATCGAAAATCACTATTCTGTTCTTAGATGAAAAAAAAAAAACGTTTTCAATACGTGAACGTCTTAGAATCAATGTTACATTATTACCGTATTAACCTTACGTTCGTAGGTATGAAATAGGTTTCATTACTGGGGTAACGAGACAACATCTTACGTCTCAGTCGACAAGCGCAATTTGGTGCAGTATATATCATCATCCTACCTGGCGCTACATTATTATGGGCAGGCGTATCACAATGATACCCTGATGAGGTGAACATCCCACTCGTCGCTTAATTATATAAAAAAAAAGATTTAAGGAGAAACACAAAACAAAGGCTCATCATCATTGCCACTATATGAATGCAATAGGTAGGTGGCCATCAGAGAGGAATGGCGACGTTTTGTTAAGCTTGCGACCACCACCTAAACTGATGATCACGACTACTCTATTAAAAGTGATACCGACGAAGAAGAAGAAGAAACAAATTATGAGAAGATTCCTCTTTATATATTGAAGTGAATGTTCTAAATATGAATATGTTACTGAATACCACTTTTTCAATGGCTTCGTCCCATTCGAATAATATGTTTAGTAAATTTTTCTTAACAATATAATACAACAAATCTAATATAATCGAAATAATATTTCAGATCTCGATTACTAGGAACATTATTTGAAAAGCAAATTTTCATAATAGTTCGAACAGTATTTGGATTTGACACTCTTCAGCTCCTTTTGGTGATCATACTTTGTTTCAGATATTGGTTGTCTGGATTCATACAATGAACCTACAAGGAAAGAGTTGGTCTTCTAGGTTTATTTAGGAATACAAATATCTGCAAAATGGAGTTTATAATCGATTATCCCATTTGGATTTTAATTTAGGGCCCTTATGTCCACAACGACATGATCACCCGCCCAACGACCAGGTCTGATTGATTCATAAGGCGATTTATAAAATATATGATCAAGTATAATAACGTGGTAGGTACTCGGCACATTTTCCGCTTCCTTCGTGAATGTAGCTATTGTGAGGGTAGAAATGTTTCTCGATGTTTAAACTTTTTTTTGATTATCGATTACACTGAATCGATTTCCATCAACGCGTGTCCTTTTTCCAGGTATTTTTGAGCTATGACTATGTCCTATTCGACGGAATACGATTCCTATCCTGAGCTGTGCAAACATCTATGAACTATACGACATCCTTGAGATCATTTCCTAGTAAATTATGCGTATGTGTGCTTTTAAGTGGCTTGCCGAACCAATAACATGGTGGAGAGACCATTGATTCCAGTTTCTAAATTGTAAAATTGTGGACGGCGAGACTGCTTTTAAAATAGAGTGCACTGGCATTAAATGAAGTACACAATTTGACTGCCTGAAGATCTGCTATTAATATATGTACAGTCCCTTTCTGTGCCGCTTCTTCGTCAAAGGTTGTTTCAGTTCTTGTCAAATATTTTAGCTCAACATATAATACATGGTGTACTGTTTGGTTTGCTTCATATAGATCTATGTTTTATTCGGATAAAACTTCTTCAAATACCTTCTTAGAGATCACGGGCTCATATCGCAATCTATATATAGGGGATACAATTGTGATTTTGTTTGAATTAGGGGTTTTAAATATAACTTGGAAATGGATTGTCTACAGCAATGAGGCGGTTGGTTTGGAGAGCGCGCAATTACTGTGTTCCGACTTGTTCGTGAATCCTGCAAATAGATGGACTTGCCGCCAACATTATTTCTTTGAAATCTGCAGTTTCTTATGAGCTAATTCAAGTTGTGTAAAAAGTAATATAAGCTATCAGCGGTTAGTTTAAATTTTACGCCCTTTCCTGTTACGCGATATTTACAAAACTCTCTTCCGCGGTTTTGCACACGCAACGACTCATTTATTCAGTTATACCAGTATGAAAATAAATTACTACACTCAACGAGATTGATGTACTGTTACCAAAAGATTCACATCAGTTAATTAATATTTTATGTATTTTTCGTACATTAAAGATAGTGAGTAATGGCTAATGATAATATAAAAAATACTGATATAAAAAAAATTATAAAGTCAAGAAGCTGATTACCACAAATCAACCGTCAATGTACAGTGTAAACGGATTTTGATAAATATTTATTAATTTAGATTTGAATAACCTATATTAAAATTTTATTTACTTTTATAAACAGAAATCTAAAAGTTCTCAATTGACTTGTAGTAGAGAACTCAAACTTTAGATAAACAAATAAACAATGACATTGAAACACAGTAATGTTTGTACATCAATGCATGAAAACTAAAAGAGGAGATGCCAAATTAGAACTTAATCCAAAAATTTCAAAGTTAGAACTTAAGTGATTTTTCTATGATAAAATATTAGCTTTGGTTAATATTTATAATATTTGAATATTATACACAAGTATATTATAGATAAGTTTTTTATAGTAAAATTACCTGAAACGTATGAAACGCCATCGACCCGGATTATCGTAAGGCGGAGGCTTAACACATTCCATTGTATAGGATTTAATCTTCTCTCTAAATCGGATTAAATGCACCTCTCTTGCCGACCAAAGATAAAAAATTACCTAATTTAATATGATTAATTCCTTAAAAAGATTTCTTAAACATTGATAATAATGAAAAAGACAAATTGCCAATAGATATTTGAATTTAACGAAACTATGATTAAACTTATCCGTAGCATCATCGATAGTAACGAAGCTTTAACTTAAATGGAAAAAGAGCTTAAGAGTTTTCGATATATTACCATTAGGAGTTATTAATAATAATTAATACTAGTCCCTTAAGTACCATTTTGTGAAGGTTTATTTAGTTAGTAATAGCGTGGGAATACTTTTAATGATCATTTTCTATATATAACATTTGATTGATAAACAAATGAAGTTGGTGGCTACGTATTAATAAATTTCCATACAATTAAAAATTTTCAAAAAAAGAAAAAACGTTAATTTCTTAGAAGCTTTTACAACGATAAAGAAACTTTATAAATATTCCGTTTCCGAGTAGCGCAGCGGATGCGGCCACACTTGGCTTAACATCTGCAACTTGAGTTACACCGACTGCCGGTCACTGCATATAAATAAGGTACTACTTAACATGTTAGTGAGAGGATAAAAATTACTTATTCGGGTTCCAATAACATTAATTTACTTTAACAAGCGAAGAAAGCTAAAATAAAAATCGATTCAGACCGGAAAGCGTCGATGTTTTAATGAATAAAGTAAGTAATCGTCGAAACTTAACTATCAAGTTTTATATCGAACATAGAGCTTAAAATGTAATTTGTCCAACGACAAGACAATCATACAACTTTCTCCTATAAAATAAGAGTATTCTAGAGGCTCTTTATTCCCCTTATCTCTTCCCCTATAGCACTGTCCATCTCTTCAACCCTTCCGCATCCAATATTTTCTCGCCTTTCTCCTCCACCTTTTACATACTACTTTATCTACATATATATATATATTGAGTTTTTGTGTTTTGGTTGCGCTGAGTCGGATGCAGCTGCAATAGTTGTCAATAAATCTTGCGGCGCAAACTTTCTTTCCCTAAACTATCTATTTTTAAGATTACTATTGATATATCGCGTAACTTACGTTATCAGTGTGTCCAGATGATGTATTAAGTGTTCGAGTCCTATATTGGCTATTGAGAGAGAGAGAGAGAGAGAGAGAGATACCGTGGTATAGAAGGGTTGTTTAAAGTACAAAATATTCATGACTAACATACATTTTAAGTAGTTTACATAGATTACTAATAAAAAGTTGTTACCTGTGATCTCGTAGATGGTCTTGTCTGCGGAATGCCTTGCCACAGATGTCACAGGAATAAGGACGTTCGTCTGTATGGGTTCTTTCGTGTATGAGCAAATTGTATGATTTGGTGAATTGCCGATTGCAGAATTTGCAAATGAATTGTTTCTTCGGTCTAGATGCCCTGCCGGGTGCTCTCAGTAATCGTCTATCTATATGCGGATGCATTTGATGTGGTCCTGCCCCTGGTGGAAATAACCCAGCACCCGGGAATGTAAAACTATTAGCCGCTGTCGGTGAAGGGCCTGGTGCCCCAAGGAAAGCACCTGGTGGACCATATATAGGCGACTGGGATGTACTGTCGGATATCATTCCGTCTATCGATGGCGTTCTGTGATGCGGTAGAAGCATTGCAGCAGCTGCTTCTCGTAAAGCCACTTCTTTTCGTTTCTCAACCATCATAGCCATTAAATCAAAGGAGTTTCTCTTTGCAAAGCTACTAGAATTACGATCTGGTGAACCTTTCGCCGGTTCCGATCTGTCTCTATCTAGCATTCTTTCACGTTCTATAATTTCGGATGGCATCAAAGCTGGATGCATTTCGTTAGGGTATATCACGGTATGCATGGCTCTTGTGGGTACAACGGGAACAAAGGCGGAGGACTCACGATGAGAAGATGTTAGGAGTGAACCCGTTGTCATCTGACGATGGTAAGGTATTGAGGCGTCAAAGTTTCCACTTGTATTTCGACCGCTAGATGACGGCCGTTGCTGAGTCCTTTCGGCCGCGCTCGCGATGAACTGATCATGTCTAGAACGGAGTGGTGCATTGACAGGACTGTCACCAGCTGGACGAGGTGTTGATGCCCTCGTTACAACCGTTCCACCGTTGTCCGACATTACGGTTGTAATTCATCTGAAAGCAAAAACAACTGATTAAAATCTAATGAATAATAAGACATTTTGAAATAAGAGGTCCATGTTTTTGGTTTCAAAATGTACAGATTCACAAGAATATTTTTTTACCAGATTAATTTATCGTGGAAAGAAACAGCGGCATACTTAAACCAATTATTGATTAAATCTTTATAACTTTCACTATTGGATAGCAATTATACGATGGATCTTTTCATCGAAGGAAGTAGTGTTACAATGAATGTTAATATCGTCATAACATTTTTTTAAAGTTTTGATCAAGCATAAAACATGAATATTTTTTATTCATTTAAATTACGTATACTGTACTTGAAGTAATAAAGCTATTGAATATGAAAGGTATTGAATAGTCTATCTATACTCGGACTAAACATTGACTTTAAAGTTTTATGTCTTATAAGTAAATATTCTCACACGGCCTTTAGTGCTCGGCAGTACTAGAGGCTAGGCTGACTGTATGTGGTGATATTTGTGAAATTCCTATGTCCAGCAGTAGACGTCTATAACCTGATGATGAAGACGAAAAAAAAAATCATATTCTACAGTGTTTTGGTCTTCATGATAATCTTGATAAGCTCAAAATACGTTACGTTTTCTAATACAGATACTAATAAGTTTGCATAATATCGCAGATCACATATTGCGTATAACTGCGATTTTACACGCCAATGTTGGCAGGTGTTTTGCTTGTAAATTTATGGATCAAGGAACACACTTAATGAGGTAGCTCTTATTTCAACATAGAAGTCACTCATTATCATAATAAAGCGATTAGCTCTCATAGAACAGGCATTAAAATTTCCACACCGGAAAGTTTTACCGATACAAAAGCCCTAATTCATACGATTAAAGTTTTTATTTGCATTAGTTCATACATAATGTTATATAAGCTCCTTTGTCTTTTTTATATTAAATGTTTAAATAAAAAAAAAATTTGCATCAACATCTTGAACCATAAAAGCGCAACGTTTCTGTATTATTATATTATTATCTCATGCATCATTCAACAGTTTATACTCAATAGTGTCGGTTCTTAGCTTCTGGTGATATCGGAAAATGTTAATGGGTAACCGGATTTGGATACCGAAGCCAATATTAATGTCCATGCCTGATACGTTGCTATCGATCGCTTAGAATTCTTATACGATTTTTTTTTTAGTCTGATTTCCTTCACTGATTATTAATTATGAACGTATAATAAACATATAATATACTGCACACCCGTTATTTTAGTTGAGAATTTTGGAATACCGTACATATTAAATATGGATGTATTTGTATATGTACTAGCTGTTCCCAGTCTGCGATGCTAGCTGTAACACCGCAACATCCCTTGAAGAAGAAATGTTGTATCCATTCTTAGCTGACCTATACTCTTTAAAAGAAATATTCCTGCCCAATTTCGGGTCTCTAGGGCTTTTTTTGGTGTCGAGGAGAAATCAAGAGGTACCTTGGAGGAAAGTCTGGGTTATGTGAGTCTGCATCAATGCATTCGGAGAGGCTCAGGGATCTCTTATATAACGCACCGGTAACCCTCTTCACTTTATGTTAGCACTTCTTGGAGGAAGGGCCAAACCCTCCTAGGCACAATCGCTGCGCCATACTCTGTCCCAGGCAGGTGCGCTTGTTGAGCGTTAAGAACCCCCACCCCCGTGGCTCGCGAATCTCCTAAATCCTTTTAGTCGCCTTATATGTTAGACAGGGCTTACCTTAGCCCTACCTTTACTAGCCTGAGACTACACGGCCGAAGTCTCTAGACGTATGGTTCCATAGATATCGATGATATGATGCAGAGTTCTACTATTTATAACTTTCTACATTAAAGTTTATCTCACGTAATTAAATCTTAAAAACATGTAATGGATTATTGTTAATTGTTTACAACTATTAAGTCACAAATTTAGTATTAACATTTAAAGCTTGGATGCTTATAATAATTAGATAAATAAGATAAGTTTCAAACTGATATAAACTTCGTAAAGTTTTTAGTAATGGAAATTATTGGAGACTGTATTATCATATTTATATTGATAAAGATTTTGAATGACTAGAAAACCTTTAAAACAACTAGGACAGGGAATACAACAGGTCCTATTAAATCGCTTCTTGGTATCAGTGAACCTTCGAAGAAACAGGTAGATAATTAATAATTAAATGAATATTTGACATATATGACTATGTATTGCTTGCGACTGTAATAAGTTAGGTAGCTTTATTAATTTTTACCCACACTAACTACTTGAAATAAAAGGCTTTATATCTGATAAATATTATTAAACATTACTACTGCAATATTAAGTATGTTATCCTGCTATAACAAGCACAGTTTATAAATGGTGTCTGTTGTTTATTTAACAGCAATAACATCACTGCAACCATTTCAGTGTTTACGATAGGTTTGACTGTTTCCATCTGAAAGGGTATCAGGAGCGACGACAATAAAACGGACTGACGACTTTACTGCCGCGAGTGTACGGTCCGAATGTTTTCACAAGGTTTCCGGTGTCTGTTACCGACTATAATAATTTTACATCTCTCAAACCCGTAAGCGCGATGTAAAGTTACAACATGTTAAGAGTTAGTTGAAAATTTTTAAGAAACTCTAGAAACGGACGGTAAAAATTTTTTTGAAGTTATTGTATGGTTTTTTTTTATGATAAAATGATTTATTATATTATAACGATACACTTGCTTAAAAACATGTGAAATAAATTTAAATCGGACATGTTAATATCATCGGTTACATTGTATTTAATTTGATAGTACCGTTTACCTCAGTTTTATTGGCAATTTTAAAAGAAGCGAAAAACCCTCGGCGAGTTACAGAGTCGATAAAAAAGATTAATCTTAAAATCAATTTATTGAAGCGAGATCGAAAAAGAAGGCGAGCGTCGGCCCCACATTTCACTACATGCTGCCAGCTCTACCGTAAAAGCCTTCTGATCTCCCGTCCCTCTCACTCTAGCGGGCGCTTTCTTCGCCCCTCCCGCTCTTACTAATGTCACGCCTGATCGAGTTTCTACCATCTTTCTTGCTCCGAAGCTGTAAAACTACTTTATCTGTCCTTTTTGGTTTGAAACTTAGAGATATGAATATGTATGCAGGCCGTGTGGTAAGTAATGGAGTTCGGGATGTAATGCCGGTCATTTCAATAGCGTAAATGTTTTAAAAGAAACGTTTTTCGAGTATGGAAATTTACATTTATTGTAGCGCTCGCGAGGGCAATGAATATTTTAAACGCCATAACGCAGCCTACCGCCAGCTCCTCGCTGAGATGTATTCGCGAGATAGTGTCATTTATTTGTGCTCTAAGTGCCGCAGATACAAGGAATATGCGAGAGTCTAAATATAAATGTTGCCTTTGAGAGACGAGTTTAAATAAAAACACATTTGTTAAACTTTAAAGAAATGGTAAAAGTAACAAATAAATATTTTATAATTATATTCATAAATAAAAAAATATTTCACATGACGAGACGAGACGAACGTTCATCTGGTGATAAGAGATACTTCTGCCCATAACGACGTGGTGCTAGTTAGGATGATATACATTGTATCAGATTGCGTTCATCGTCTGTGACAAAAGACGTCGAGTCTCGTTACCTAAGTAATTATATTAGCTACAGCACCCTTTAATCCGGAACACAGCAATGTTTGGATACTACTGTTCGGTGGTAGAAATAAGCGCTGCGGTGGTATCTACCTGGACGGCCTCCGGCAACAGACATATCATAAACTTTTGCTCTCTGCTCAATCCTCTGGTAGACCAGATTACCATATGATGGAGCTGAGAGATGACATGAAATTACCATTTGGCATTAAGTCCACTTTTGTTTTATTTTTTGCAAATAAAGTTTTAAATAAATAAATAAATTTAATGATTTTCGAAATCTGCATACATATATTAATCCTTAGGAGTCGCCCTCATATTGAGGGTAGGCCTGTGCCCCAACAGTGGGAACATAAATTGGCTGTTGATCCGAATCCTTAGGAAAGCTGCTATATAATTTTAAGAATATATTTTTTTTTCCATTTTATTTTTTTTAATGAAATCAAGTAAGGGATAATGATATCTCAACGAATCACAAGTTTCACAAAGAAATTCCACACAAGCGAAGTCGCACGCGAAGCTAGCGTGAAGGTAAATAAAAAAATCTGGCAACACAGCGTCATAATTTTCCAATTGTTGCGACATTAAAAATTAATGTTATGAAAATTTATTTAAGTTTATGGATCGAGATCCATGTTGGTGCAAACAAAGAAGCTTTTGATTGCTCAACTATCTCGCACTGAATATTTCAACTAGCTCTTATTATTTAGATGATGTTTAGTGTTGCCATGTCGTTATATCTGTCAAGTGTCTCGCAGTAAACATTCTCATGTAACGGTAATTACGTATTACCTTGCATAACGACGTTACCGTTTCTCATATCAGGCTCATGACAGATTTCAGTAAATCAGTATCGCCTCTTATTACATTAATAAACATTTATTTATGTGTGCATAATATTCATAAGTATGTGTATGTGTTTGTATATATATATGTTTATGGTTACGATGCATATATTATGAAAAGTTATACTAATATATATTGTATAAATTTTCTATATCACATCTTTCCACATGTGAAGGTGTGTAGTAGAGATAAATATTAACTTCATAGATGTTACAAGAAAGTATTTTTTTATAACTTTAATTAAAAATTTCTTTTTATTTACTTACATACATACATAGATATATATCACGCCTTGTCCCCAGTGGGGTAGGCAGAGACCTCCTCTCTCCACTTGCTACGATCCTGGCACACCTCTCTTGCTTCCTTCACTTTCATGAGCGTCTGCATGCTCGTCGTTTGAGAGTATTCATTTTTAAAAATTACTATTTTTTTTTATTATAACATGATTTCTAGCATATTCTGCGAATTTATTCCTATGTTCCGGTTGAAGAGCGCCGTAGCTCATGTAATTACTGGGGCGAAGAAACTTAACATGTTTCAAAACAACGAACACAATGTGGTGTATTGTATATCATTCAAACTAGTTCCACATTGTTATAGGCAGGCGTATCACTTACCATTAGGTGAACGTTTTGTTCGCCCAGTCGATTCATCAAATAAGGAAAACACACAACGGCAGTAAAACAATGTAAAGATAGTTTTATAACAACAAATGATGATTGTTAGTTTAACTCCTTTAGTATAATGTAGCGAATTTAAGGTATATCGTATTTATTGTATATGAACTTATTGTTACTGGTCATGGACACATGGATATATGATAAAAATTCATATGGGGGGATTTGGACTATTTCCCACCACGCTGGTCTAATGCGGGTTGGTGGGAGCCGGAGCGTGATTTGTCGTTTAGCGGGATGCACGACGAGCAGGTGAGGTTGGCTTGAATCCCATGAGTCGTTGTGCGGGAGGTTTTACACCCCTTAGTTGTATATAGTGAAGAGAATTGGTGGTGGTAGGTCTCTGTTACCGGAGATCCTCCAAATAGAGACCACCACATCTTCTGTTTTTGCCATTACACGTAGTGTGGCAACTATTACAATGTTCCGGTTTGAAGTGCGGTGTATCTAGTGAAATTACTGAGGTAACGATTTAACATCTCATGCCTCAAGGCGAAGAGTGCGCGAGGAGCTATCACTGGATTACGAGAGGCATATTGAACATTAACATCAAGGTCGAAAGAGAGAAACTGATGAAGTCCACACTCCGACCTACTCATGCTCATATCCAAAACCCCGAGAACTTCCAACTAGAACTGCAAAACCGTTTTGAATGCCTGGCTGACTGCGAGACAACGGACGATCTTAACAACAGGCTAGTAGAAATTGTCCGTATGGCTGGTTCTAAGTTTTTTAGAACTTGCCGAGCAAAAACCAAAAGGTTCTCTGACCATACTCTTAAATTCATGGAGGAAACGCAGGAAATGAAACTGCAGTCTTCGGTAGACGCGTGTGCTTACCGGAAGATTAATAGACAGATCTATAAATGTCAGACACTCGACCTGCGCCACTTTAACACCATGCGCTTAAAAAACACTATCGAGCAAAATAAAGGCTCGAAGGTGTTCGCGAAAGATCTGTCTATCGAACAGAGCTGGCTGACGCGACTGAAAAAGCCTAGTGGCAGTGTCTTTTCCTCAAAACCAAAGATTTTGAAAGAGGTTGAAGAGTTTTATGGACAATAATACACGTCGACGACACCAGCTGTTGAATCGGCAAAAGATCCCAGAGCCAAATTGACCCGACATTACATCCAAGATATCCCGGACGTCGGTCTGAGCGAGATTAGTATGGCTCTTAGACAACTTAAAAACAAACAAATCACCTGGGGATGACGGAATCATGGTAGAACTCTTGAAAGCAGGTCGGACACCGATACGGAAAATATTTCAGCGATTGTTCAATTCCGTCATTCACGAGTGCACGACGCCCGAAGCATGGCACAGGGGTGTGGTGGTTCTTTTCTTCCAAAAAGGTATAACACTTTGCTGAAGAACTACAGACCCATCTCGCTGCTGAATCATATTTATAGGTTGTCTTGGGGGAGTCATTACGAATCTTCTTCTCCTCCAAAAAGACTTCCAACCTCCCGAACAAGCCAGTTTCTGTAAAGGCTTTAGTACCATAGACCACATCCACACGCTGCGGCAGGTTATACAGAAGACGGAGGAGTATAATCGGCCACTTTGCCTAGTATTTGTGAACTATGAGAAAGTTTTTGATTCGATAGAAACCTGGGCAGTAATGAGGGCACTTCAGAGATGTCAGATCGACTATCGATATGTCCAACTGTTGAATAGCTTGTACGAAACCGCCATCTTGTCAATCCCTATACAGAAATTGGTAGGCCTAGGAATACATGAATATGAGCAAGACGAAAATCATGTCCAATACTCATGTCCAGCGCCACCCAGTGATAGTTGAGAACTCAGTACTCGAAATTGTTGACAAATATGTATACCTGGGCCATACGGTCCAATTATGTAGATCCAATTTGGAGAAAGAGGTAAATCGCCAAATCCAACTGGGATGGGCAGCGTTCGGGAAACTTCGCAAGATCTTTTCTTCCAAAATCCCTCAATGCTTGAAGATCAAAGTCTTCGAATAGTGCGTGTTGCCAGTGATGACCTACGGCTCCGAAACTTGGTCGCTTACTATGAGCCTTATACTCTTAAGAAAGCTCAGTCATACAGCGGGCGATAGAGAGGGCGATGCTTTAAGTATCTCTGCGTGATCAAATCAATAATGAGGAAATTCGCAGAAGAACTAGAGTCACCGACATAGCCTTACGAGTCGCGAGGCAAAAATGGCGGGGCAAATAGGGCTCGTAGAACCGATGGACGTTGGGGTCTTAAAGTGCTGGAATAGCGACCCCGCATCGGAAAGCGCAGCGGTGGCAGACCCCACTAGGTGGACAGAGGACGTAAAAAAATCACTGGGAGCCACTGGATTCAAGCAGCGCATGACCGTGCTTTGTGAAACACATTATGTCCAGCAGTGGACGTCCTACAGTTCAAACGATGATGATAAATATTTTATGTTTTTTATGTAACTTTCTCATTAGTTCTAATAAATGTGGTTTACTATGTAAGTATAGATACTATGACAAATCTATCGGAATTTTACGTGAACGTCAAATAATTTGCTTGTATATTATCGCGACGGTAACAGTAAATACGTTAAAATATCAGATGTTCAAAATGTTAAATTAATCTATAATTACACAATACGGTGCCGTTGACGCTGTTTTACGTGGAACACGTTTTCGGCGTCTTGCAAGGTTGCAATTGTCTCGATAAAGTGATATTTGATGTCAGATTAGATAGCTCGCTTATCTGTCGATAGCAAAGATTAACTACTATGCGCTAGATGAAAGGACAGGTTCTACTGTATGAACCAATTACTGCAACGTGTTAATTGTTAATGACAAACTATAAAATCACATACTATATAAACGAATTAATTGGTAATAAAAATATGTAAGTGTCTAATAAGTTAATCATCCAATCGATGATTACTTACAGCCTTTATCGATGGTAAGTTAATATTGAAAGAAAAATTTCGCTTACCAGTGATGCATATATTTGTAGTCAAACGATTTACGGGTGCTGTAACTGATGGAAAACTACGGGGGTAATGAGACTTAACACGTTACATGTCACGAGCATACTTATAAGTTATCATCAAGTGATTGGTTTGTTGGTATCGTTGTTAATATAAACGTGTAGCCTGAATGACAGATACTAAAACAGTAAGTGATATGTCCAGGTCGACTTTCCAACAGAGGAGACTAGTGGGGTAGATCTAAGAAAAGATAGATGGATAGTGTAGATCTCACAATTATAGATAAATTTATAAGGTGGGGAAAGAAGACAGAGAGTAACTGACAAATAGTGACTCCATTCGAGTAGCTACGTATTTAAGAAGATAGGAAAATTCTGACGTTACAAAGGAACCTCTCGTATATGCTGTAGTATATTGATCGGGAAGAGAATTTGGAAATATTTAAAGAACAATAAATGATAATCAATCAATTCGAAATAGTGGGGCGAGGTTTTTGATAATGAAATTTTTTTCATTTGATGTTCGCCGCCGCAATGAAACTCGTGGTGCGTATATCGTAAACACGTCGCGATGGAATTACCGCAAAGGTAATCAAGTACGCGCCATGATAGTGGTGATCAAAGTCATTTAACGTCAACT
The DNA here is from genome assembly GCA_029030555.1 of Ornithoptera alexandrae. Classification (NCBI taxonomy): domain Eukaryota; kingdom Metazoa; phylum Arthropoda; class Insecta; order Lepidoptera; family Papilionidae; genus Ornithoptera; species Ornithoptera alexandrae. The sequence continues at coordinate 409,606 of JARDVY010000064.1, read as the reverse complement.
GTTTCAACTGAACTTGTTACTTTGAATGATGTTACTTCAAAACTTTAGGCATCTTACTAGTCAATTTATGGACTAACACTTGATATTAATTTCATATATAAGAAATTATATAAGTCTCTGTTGCCGAAGACTATTTAGGTAGGTACAGTCCTAGCTAATATATCGGCAAACAGTAGTGTGCAAACATTACTCTGTTCCAGTTGGGGTGTTGTAGCATGTTACATTACTGAGTATTGAGATCTTAAGGAGATGAATACGATATAGTGTTGTGAATATCATCCTAACTACCACCACAATATTATGGGCTGGACTATCACATACCATCAGGTTAAAGTCTTCCAAGTTTCAACACCGTAGTAAAAAAAAAAAAAATAAAATCAGATGATATTAAGTAAAATCCTAGGTAAAGACGGTTAAGTATGCTCGTGAATAATCTGGCACTCATATGTTGACAATCGAACTAAAGCTGTTCCGGAGGCAGATTTATAAAATGAGGGTGATAGTCCGGGAATTCTACCAGAGATCTCCACATTACTAGACAAGTGGTAAGCCGTTATGGCACCGAGAGAGTTACGTTATTTACTTTATTGGCGATAGGAAGATGTACACTGCACGACATTATACTCGAGGCCTTCAGATATAAGATGTTAAATATCGTTGCGTCTATAATTTCACTAATTACTACGCACTTTAAACCGGAACACGGTAGTGTTTGCACATTACTGAACACGGCAACAGAAATTGTCGCTATCTGGTTGCAGTATATAACCTTTTAACATCTTAAACAGAGGAGACTATTTCTAGCTTTATATTTTAATTTTCTTCCTAAAGAAAATTCCTGTACTCTTCTTTTGTATCGTTATTTATAATTTAGAGAAGTTTCAAAGACAGTTGAACTGTAAAAGAGTTACTTTATAAAGATGTTTAAAATACTTAAGACAACGATTATTCTATAAAGTAATCTAATGGCACTATTGAGATAATTTAGGAGATAAAATTCTAAATGGGAACATCGCCATACAAAATCTTAAGTGTCTTGATAAAACTGAGGCATTGTTCTAACATATGTAATTTCATCTGAGTTTATAAGTAGCGGTCAGTTAAGATTCCAGCAACGAAGCTGCCATCGTGCACACAACGCATATCTGTTTCATCTACGTAGCCTTAAAATTAGACTTTCTTAAGAGATGTAAAGCAATAAATATATTAAAGCAGCAATAACTTTCCACGCAGACACAATGGTGAAGAATAAAGATATTATAATGAAACGAAACACAGTGGCTGCAACGTTTAAATACAGTTGTAAAAGTAAATAATAGCGTAAACCACGAACCGTTACTTGGGGAGTTTATCCTCAACTCCGGTGGTATTAACAAAAAATGAAACATTGTAAAAAAACAATAGATGTTTGCATGATAATCACACGCATCCATCAGACACATGACTATGTAATAAAACAGGTAGCAAAGCGAAGCGCACCCTGTCTACCCAATTTATTCCACATCCGCTGTATTACATTACGTATTCAGTTTAATAAAAAAAGTATCGGACTCACAAGGCGACGGGTCGTCCGATCAGTCGCCGGATGCGTCCGCTCTCCAGTAGTCAGGTAGTTAACCCGCAGAGTTTACAAAGCGAGGGTCCAGACCGTAAAATGAGGCTCTTTGCAATTTTTTGTCACATTTCACAGTCCAACCGCATCTAGTGGCACGAACAGGTGAATAGGAGATTAGTGGAATCGCACACAACAATAGAAGCACTGCACAGGCCATAAACAGTTAATAGATACTGCGGTTGAATAAGGAGAGTTACTGAAGTCGTGTACGATCAGTCATCCAGGCACTGACGCGTTCATTTCACTATGTTCTAGCGCACTGAAATCCACTGATAAAGTTATAAGCGAAAAGTTTTTTTTTATTATCACTATTTGTAACTGTTCCGAGCGAGCGTTAAGGTTGCGCATGCGCATACGGCGGGCGCTTGGTGGGAGAGGAGCGCGCGTACTACTGCGCCTACGTCGTCGGAGGCAGTAGTGCTCCTGTACAGCACTCCGCTCCCCTCCCTCACCTCCCCGTTCGCCACCACCGCCCCGCAGGCGACCGCCGCCGACCCGCCAAAGCCTTCCAAACTGTTTTTACTTTGGAAGCAATAAAAAAGGGAAGGATATCGTTCGATTGTTTATTTTTCGTGTTAGTAGCTTATAAGTCATGTAAATTGACGCCGCCCTCGAATGTTTAGATCGTTCATCGTGAATTTCGCTTGCAGCCGCTAATTGATAAAAAAAAATATTGTTTACTACATATGGATATATTTAATAAAATATCTGTAACCATTTGACGTTTATACATAATTAGTGCGAATTACTGTGGTAAGTTTACTTACCGGTACTTGCTCTGATAGGTCACTAGTAGTAGAGTTCTGTTGCCGGAGACCGTCGAGGTAGATACCAGCGCAGCTCCTATTTCTGTCGCCAAACAGTAGTTAGTACTCTTTTTATAGGGCCTTGTACTTAATATAATTACTGGGGTAACGAGACAACATCTTGTCTCAAAGCGAACATCACAATAATGTATATCATACTATGTAGCACCACGTTGTTATTGGCAAGCGTGTGGTTTACCATCAGGTGAACGTATCGCTGGTCTGATCGCTTCCTATAATAAAATAAAAATTTCTTCATAACGTTAAAAATGTAATAATGGATTATTTGAATGCATGCAAAATGCATAATAAATATCACCATCATTCATCCTTATTCACTAATTAGTAAGAAAAACTAGAAGTATTTAATTTTATTCTTTAATACAACGAAGTCTATATTATTACAGTCACATAAATTACTTTAAAAAAGCCCCATCCGGGACATAAATCCACGTGTATACGTACATCATCTACGATTCTAAAACCAACATAGGTTATCTGGATCTAAAACATCATGCAGTTCTGAATAAAAGCTTACGTCTTATTTTTTTTTCAAAATTAAAACACTTTTAAAGAACCGTCACAAAATGCGACCTCTACTCAATGCAGCTCAATAGTTTTGATATTCTTTATAGATAATAAATACTCTTTATAATAATTTCTATATGGCAACAATTTGGCAAACTTCTATCCTCTCTTAACCGCATCGATAAATAAATCTGCTTTCAGAGCTCTCAAGTTACCTATTTACTGAACACATTACAGTAACTATTTTATCTTTAAAAATTTTTAAGGATAAATGTTTAATATAATGTGCATCTGAAAATTATATATAACTTTAAAAGAAATTATATTAGATAAGTAATATATTGATATTAAACATTTCTAATTGTACAAGGCTAGTCTAAAAGCACAAAACCGAGTCTGTTTAAGTTCAAGTCTTTATTCTTTACATACACATATATATATATATATATATATATTTTTATTTGAGCTTTTACGTGATTAACTATACACGATAACGTATTTGATTTACCATCACTATTATTTAAATATTTTAATGCACAATTTTAAGTCACCTAATATGGACCACTTCTAAAGGTTAAGTTAATTTAGCAACTTACATTATGTCCTCTAAGCGTTAATATGATCATCAACAGGATTATATGGAGACAGGTTTCAATAAACACTAATATTCAAATATATGCGAAGGGAATTAACGTGTATGATAAATTTTACTGAATAGAAATTATTTCACAACACCGATATAATACGAATGTCCTTATAATTAACAATTAAATATTGTTTTGATTTCAAAGTGGAATATCATTATCCTAGTGATAACCGTTATCAATTTGTTCTTATAATATACGTATAGTGTTAACATCTGAGAAATCAATCGTTGGCACATTGACAGATCATTAGTCAGCTACGCCAATACGTAATATTAAAGGAAAATGTCCTTGATGATTCGAAATGATCCAGGATTCAATGGTCTTCATTTCATTTACGTGTTAGTGTAAGTGACTTCACATATGATTGCTACTTCTAAGCTTTTCAATACTATTCTAAATTTAGGACAATTTTATATGTGTAGAATATTTATTATTCAAAATCGTTACAATACGATATCATATCTAAGATCCATTAAAACTTTTAACTACACGTACTAATATTATTTGATTATCGCAATGATTTTTAACTTCCTTTAAGATAAACTCTATGTTAATTTTTTTTTAAATAACGACGACTTAACCGATTAGAAAAGATTGGATTTCATACCAATGAACACTGGTTAATAAATGAGAGCTTTTTAGTAATGCTCTCATAAAAAGTTTCGTTTTAGTCGTTATTGGTTAAGTCCCGTTTATAAAAAGATCGATATTTTAAATTTTCATCTCCGTAACGTTTTTATTATTATTATTTTTTTTCGTTAGTTATCGTTTAAAGCTACGCTTTTATATAACAATGTTCATCTTCGATGCACCGTTACAATTTATCTAATCTTATAACTTACGTCCGATTCGAACATTTAGATACCAAGTTGTTTTATGCATAGTTGTTAAGTCTTGTTAAGTTTTATATTTAATCAATCGTCGTATTTAATAATAATGTTTATAATTTATCAAATATTATTTTAAATCTACAACATTGCCGTAAACTTTGATATTAGATGGGAGGTACTCTATAACTTTGGGACGGGTACCCACGTTGTCTTTACATTCTTTTCTTGTTTGATAACTACTATAAAATATAGATAAAAATTATAATATGATATTAGTAAATAATTTCTTCGAATTTTGTTTAAATATTTTCCTTAAAAATATGTTGATATAATCTCATAACATTTATTATAAAGTGAAAACTTTTTTGTTGATATACGTGGATATTTCTTGTTTCATTTGTATTGGATTTCATATATTTTTTTATCTCTATAAAAATGACAATATTTGGTCTTACCGTTATAGGAAATAAGGAACACAGATAAATAAAATGAGGACTACTACGTTTTTATATAACAAATTATATAATATCGAAGGAATCTTCTAGAGAAACATTTCGTCGTCAACCGGCCTTCATCCATCGATCTATCGAATATTCCAACGCTGCCATCCACCTGAAATAATATTTTTTTTTATTAGATTATCTCATTAAATTAATCGTGGAAGTATTATTAATAAAGTAATATTTATGTCAAAAATATTTAAGTACTAATTGTTTCCCGGCCTCTTTCCTTTGGGGAAGAAATTATGTAAAATCCATTCATAGCTGGCCTTGAATTGATAAAAGCAACATCTCTATCTCATTTTGAGTGTCTAATAGTTTGGGAGATATCCTTATGAGTCAATGAATCCTTGGATATCTCATATATATATAGATAATCCAAAAGTAAATTCTTTGTAGTATTTGGGACTTTAGTTACTTTAAGTTTAATAATCACATAATACATTTGGTAGATGTATTCGTATCTTAAAAGGTGGATCCAGAAGATATAAGTTTGAAAAAAGGGCAGGAGCTTTTGCTATGAATTTTAAGAACACGGCGATCGCCAACCATACGGGGTAAATACTACAATAACCCCTATTTTTAGAGAAGACTATATCCAGGCAGTGTATATCAAACGATTTCTTTTTTATTCGAAGAAACGACGGAATGAGCGAGACCTTAACAGGACGGTAATTGATACACCTGCCCTTAACAACGTGTCTTTACTTAGGCATGATATACACCGTACAACATTATACTTGTCACCTTAAGATATAAGATGTTGTCTATTTACCCCACTAATTTCACTAGCTGTAACGCCCTTCAAACTAGAACACAGTAAAGTTTACACTCTACTGTTTGGCGAAAGTAGTAGCGACGGAGATACTTAGATGGTCTCCGGAAATGAGATACTAGCATTAGTTAATAATGATGGTGAGTTACCATATTATTTAATATTAAACCTGTGACTATACTTTAGTAGGATCATTGCTATATTTTAATTTTACATAATATCAACTAATGAAGTAAAGATAGAAAATAATCACTGTTGTTTATATCAACAATTATTTACGAATCGATTCTGGCTTTTTGATATTTTTTTAATTTTTTTTTTCATAATATAATAACTAACCGTTTCCTGTCCATTTCAGATTCGGTGTGGAAATAGAAGTGCCTCTGTTTGGGTTCGGTTGGCATTACTTCGAAGGCGTATTTCTTTCCGCCCGGCGCACAGGTCTGTATTCTGTAGCCGTGAAGACAAGCCATACCTGTGAGGAAAAACAATACTCTGATGATGATGATCATTACGATTTTTGTAGTAGTCAGGTCGTAACGTACTTTTAACTTGGTTAACGACAATCTTGAATGAATTTCACATAATGTATATAATGGTTTTAGTAGATATATTGTATTTATTAATCCTATATCCTATTACTGTGTTATAACGCCGCTGCACGAAGCGTTTGCTTCGTTACAAATAATACGTAAAGAAAAAAAATTGCTTGTACTACATCTACATAAAAACAAACAACAGTCAACAAAAATACAAAAAAAAAGTTATATATACATATAAGTAATACGGTGTACACAAATTTACTTTTTTGCTACCGCCTCTTGATGTCAAGATTCCATTTACAGCGCTCCCACGTAACTAATAAAAAAACCACTGGTTTGACATTTTTTGTTGACTTTATTAGTCAGAAATCTGATCGAGCAGTGCGGCTACTGTGATTAACAATCAAAAAATGTTATGTTACTTATATAAATATGATGCAATACTTATAAATATATCGTATTGTTCTGCTGGCATTAAAAGGAAACACAATCAATAGCAGAACTAAAAAAATATAGATTCGTAGAGATGCGAGGTTGCATTGCTCGGATTCACACTACGTTCACCTTGGGATAATCCCTTAAAGTACTTATTTATAATCCAGGTAAACGCAGAAACATTAATCCGTGTTCACACGGACGGAGCACGGTCTTTTATGGAGTAGTGATGGTTTTAAAGTAGACTGCAAAAAGTTTTCAGAAATGGCATCATTGAAAGGAGGATATAAACTTTCGCAGTCAGCTATTTTGTTAGTTTTTGTACCCACAAAGGATTTTTTTTTTATTCGATGAGGTGAGTAGAACGTTTACCGGATGGTAAGTGATCCGCTTGCTCATAACAACCTGACGCTACTTAGGATGATGTCCACAGCACCTCATTAAGCTCATCGCCTTGATACGTAAGATGTTAAGTTTTGCTGCAATGGTACCCACTTAGATGGTCTTCGGCAACAGAGACCTGCCATTAGTAGCGTCAAGGTTACCGTTCCGTCTGGGTAGCAGAGGGTTCACTCGTCCACTTTGACCAGTAGTTATCCCCTGCCTTTTAAGAGGTCGCTTGTTCTCCTATAAGAAACAACCGCAACTCTAACGCTATGCTTTTCCTCTGAGTGCGGGAGAGAGGGAGATCCTCAACACATTTGCGGATCACGATGGTTGAAGACCACTTCCAGCCATCGTTCTCCTATGAGTAGCAATTTGGTTCTTATACTAACTCTTTTGAAATTTCCTGTCTTATTATAGCGACTATTGAAAAATATCAATGTTAAGTTATTGTTGCTGATTATTGTAAATTTGAATAAACATCCCGATTCTGCTGGGTGCAGTTCCCGACAGCATAAGAGCTAATAATAACAAGTAGAAATATCTATACAACGATAATGAAACACGTAAACTAATGTTACCATAGTAAATCTGCACGTGAACAGCGCTGATTTTGTTATCGTGCAGTACATAATCCGTACAAGGCTAAGGCTCGTTAGAATAATAATGTGAATAGTGAATATTGAAATAGTCTTCCGGCGATAGAGTTAACGTCCAGAGTCTTTAAGAGAGTGAAGTCTTTAAGAAGTGAAAAGGTTCCTTCTAGACTAGTAGGTTTTACTACCTTTTTACTAGGAGACCCCGCGATATTCTACGGAACACATCCGTGTTTATCTGCACTATGCTTAAGCACGCTCTGGGAGGACTATAACCCGCTCCAGCACCATCGCTTGGCTACGACAAATACGAAACCACCTCGTACATGTCTTTCCCGTGCTCGCGATGCATTATCCACCTTCAAAGCCCACCAACTTGAAAACCTTTTAGTCGCCTTCTACGACAGGCAGGGTTTACTCCTGCTCTTAATAGCCCGAGACTAAAGGACAGTGGCTTTACCACTTTCTCTCCATTTAAATCGTGACTAAGTACTAGTATACTGGGTGTTAGGAGACCGCTTCCGAAAACGAAGACAGACGATAGCACTAATGATACCTTTGATGATGGGCCGAAAAAAAATCGAGCCTAATTAAAAAAAAATCATATTTTGAAACGTTTTATTAGCATTATTTACGCTCCATCATGTTAGTACAGCTAAATGAAAGGATAGTTTCATAAAAAGTACATCACTTTACTAAAAAAAAAAACCAGCAATGAAACACAAAATCAACACCAGCTGATGCTCGGATCAACGAACGCCCGGGCGCGCAATCTAAATGCTCTGTGGCCCTATGAAATAAGGTTCAAATTGAAACCAAATTCATCTCCAGTTCCAGCCGCGTTAGTGCGTTTGTTGATCCGTTTTTATTTTGTGTTTCATTGCTGTTTTTTTTTTTAGTAAAATAACGTATTTTTTATGAAACTATCGTTTCATTTAGCTGTACTAACATAATGGAGCGTAAATAATGCTAATAAAACGTTTTAAAAATATGACTTTTTTAATCAGGATTGATTTTTTTCCGTGCTACCATCAAAGGTCTATGGTCTGTCTTCGTTTTCGGAAGCGTTCTCCTAAAACCCAGTATGTTAAATATAAAAAGAAATTTTAAATATATAAATTATTTTTAATGGGGAATAGCAAAAACCTCCACAGCTTAAAAATATTAAAAATCTATTTACATATCGCATATAGATTTAAGTTAGGAGAGTTGTGCATCATTAGTACTAATTAAGCATTATTTTATGCTACATAAAACACTTAAGTATTAAATGCCAGTTACAATTGACTTATGATAATAATATAAAAAAAACTGTAAACACACAAATATCAAATAAATAATATAAATTTTAGAAAATTCAAAGCTATTTCACTCACCAAATGCGCTTTTGCTATTTCCATCATTGTAGAAATACAGACATGCATCTTTCAGTACACAGTATCTCTTGGCCCAGGATTTCCACTTTGAGCCTAGTTTCATGAGGTATCCAAAGCAATCTGGACGCAGAATAGAAGTTGGCGGTAGCTTCATGTTTCTCATTGTCACTTCCAACCATCCATCTCTCTGTACAAAATTTAGTTCAATTAATTTATATAATTAAGGTTCTTAAACATTTCGAACGTGAAAGTTTAACAAAATGCCTATTAAGGATTGTGTCTATTTTCATTAGATTAAAAACTACTGTAGTTATCTCATTTATGATTTTTTGTACAGATACGTTTTTTTTTTATAATTTTCTTTATTAATGAAAGGTAATCATTATAACAAATTTATTTATTTGTAATCTTTTCCTTCCTTTCTCCGAAAAACTAATACATTCTCATTGAAAACAAAAACATTGTCTATACCTATATGCCTTTGATGTAGCAATTTTCTGCAAACATTTCTTTCCATTATTGTACGATGTTTCATTATTAAGATTTTTATACCGCAGCTTTATGTATGATGAATATAAACATTGATATAAAAATGTGTTAAATATTATTTTTCTTTATTAATAAGAAATTGAAAATTGTGTACAGCGCCATCTAGGTAAACAATTGTTATTTACTACGACACAAGATTGTTTACTTACTTGATTACTAGCTTCAATAGCATGGGCGAGCACAGCACGCCATCTAGCGGACGCTTCCACACTATCAGCTGCTAGTTGCAATCTCGTACCGCCGCCACGCTGCAAACGGAATCCATACGGTCGGCCAGCTTCTTCTTCCATAAGCTGGTAGTTTACAAGCATCAATGCTCCCACCGGATGAACACTCTGAAAGTATAAATTGCACCGGTATTTTTATTTTAATATCAATAATCAATTAAGGAGAGAAAAAAGTATTTGGCGACTCTCGTAATACACGAAACTGAAATAGCCTACATGAACACTAGAAATGAAGACCAGTAGCCGTAAATAAACAATGTGCACTGTGCCTTCTGTATGAAAATTTAAAACTTAGATAATTATTTATTGCAGTCCTTGCAAATTTAAAAATGAAGAGGGTTGTTAAAGCAAAAGCTTAAGAGAGTACGCTACCTATTTTAGCCTTAAATCTAAAAACTTTTGTACGCTATCACTTTTCATAATAATAGAGAGTTTAAACAGTGCGCTAACCAAATTTACAGAATCAAACTAATTCTGAAACTACCTTTATCTTGTATTGTAAAAAATGTACCATGCGAACGTACCGAATCAGTTTTGTAATAATATAAACAGTTGTCTCTCTTCAGCACGAACCATCGGCGTGTCCATCGTGGTGGGTGGTGGGGGCGCAATGGTGCAGCTCGCCAGAGGTACCCGGAGTATAAAGCTGCAGGTCCACCTTCGTGTGCTAAAGTGGCCACTACATCACACGTTCTTGCCACCTGCAATAAATAGTGATTATAGCTCGCGACGAAAAAACATTGTCTTCTGCTCTAAGGATTATTGCACATTATGCTAATAACAATCCGGAATTTTACAAAATAGGTAATATCTAAGACAAACGAAGTTAAAGTAATGGAACGAATATAATTTTAATATAAAATTAATTTTTAACTATATGTCTGAGAACTAGAAAATATGTAAGTTCTTATGAGCATTAAAATACTTACTTCCAATTCCAAGATTTCTGAGCCGGAATGAGCTATTTTTACAACTTCCGAATGTGTTTTGTCTAAAACGTTGATTCCTATAAAAATAATACCAATTACTAAAGAACATAACCTCAAAATACATTTTAAATATTATAGAATAATGCAGACATTTTTGGTTCAGTTTTTAATATATTTTTTCTTCTTACTCATTCTATTCTGCTTTTTACTTGTGTTTGTGTTGTTTTTTAATTACACAAACTATTACTACATCTGTGTATATTTCAGCTCAAGATTAAGACTGGAATTTGATTCAAAATCCACCTAATGTACAAAAGATTTCGGCCCAACTCAGAAACTAAGATAAAACATGAATTGCCTTCTACTAGAACTTTCATCGAGATAGAAGACTTAATAAGAAATTTACCGTTTACTGCTATAACAATGTCCCCAACTTCCAGGCCGGAGGTCTCGGCCGGTGTGTCTGGCTCGATCGCGGACACCACAACCGGCTTACTCCCGTGGATCCTGAATCCGAACTCTTCATTACCGCGCCTTACTACAACAGTTTTGTCGCTTTCTGTATTCAATGAGAAAAAAAACACATATCAAATACAAAGAATAATAAAGATTAAATTTATTTGCGTTGATTAAGTTAATTTTTCTGGGTTTATAAAAAAAACATACAGCAAATAAGTTAATGCATGTACATATTAAAGTATGATAATTAAAGTACACTTAACATATTGTACAGTCTTTTTTTTAAAAAAAATAAATAAATCTACTTTTGATCATTATTTAATTCATCTTTAACCGATACAAGCGACCGATACAGTGTATAGACCCTAAGACAAAGACCGGGCCCGGATTGCCAGCGTCCAGACACTTTTCACTACTTTTATTACTACCAATCTTTTGAGCATTTCTGCCAGCTTTATTTTTTCTACGGTTCTCCTCATTATTTATCAGGTCTAATAGTATTCACTGTTTTCTTATAGAGGCTTACGTCGTATTCAAACGGGAACTATTCAAGAACGAGTGGCCATACCTCTCAGACTGAGGTATTTTCGGTACGTACTGAACTGGCTCGACCTATAATTTTTTATCTATATCGATACAATTACGGAGCGGGCCACAGCCGGCAATAGATTTTTAGAATACACCTGACCATGACACAGATGCAGACGCTCGATAACCCAGAACGGATATAACGGCGTATTCGCCTGTCATAACGATTTTCACCAAATGTTTTGGCCCTTTGCCCGTATCCCTGTGTAAACAATGTATTCATCGAATGAAAGGTTAATGTTGAATGAATATGTTTGTTTTCTTAATATATTGATTGCAAATGATATTTAGATAAAAATAATATAACTTGAAGACTTAATGAAAAGTATGTAAAACTAGATAGCTCAAGAGACTTCGAACTCAGCACGATATTCTACTTCCGCTATCAATAAAAATAAATTGCCGCTATAACAGCGTTTTTATGTTCCGGTTGTCAATATAGCCAGCGCAAAATGCTTCATCGTCCACTACCTCATTGACACTTAACACGTAAAATTGATATCAAATTTTAGACTTCGATAAAAATTTTTTTTTTTTATAATATAAATTTCCTGTAATTATAATTTTAAATTAGAAGAAACAAAAACAAACAGTTGATTGTTCTATTTCACGTATTTTTTAAAAAAGTTTATGATTTTTATATAGGGTTGCGCAAAAATAACCTTATAAAAAGTACCTTATTACCTGTGTTATAAGGTACTTTTTATAAGGTTATTTTTGCGCAACCCTATATTATAATACAGTAATTAATATTTACGAAGGCAGTACCCAGCGTGGAGAGGAAATGTTGAACCTGGGAAGTGAGATGATGAACTGTGTTATCAAGTTCCATACAAAACATTTAACCGTATCAAAAAAATTCCTACTAAAAATAATTTCTTTGAAACGTAAGGTTTTTCTATCGACCCAATGTTATCTATTCAGCTTACAGTTAATTTTCAATCACAAACAGTTTATACTCTTGTTATATGATTCGTTATCATTATATTTTTGAATATCAAAAAAAAAAACACAAATTATTGAATAGCATTCAATAATAAGCTTTTGTTCAGCAGTGTACAACGACATGCTGAAATAATGAAATAATTAATAATTTTTAACAATATTACATTTAAATGACATAAAAATTAATAAATCGCTTTATTATTATAGATATATTTACGGTGGTATTAATATTATGATGTTTATAACACTCAATAACTTAACTTAATTTTTGACATACAGAAGTTAAAAAAGAGTTTACGTTATAGTCATTAAATTTGATTTTGATTGTAATTAAAGTCAAATATTTAAATTTCAGAGATGAAATACGGTTAATTAGTGGAATAATATTAATAACAAGGAATTTTCGCTATTGCAAATATAACTAGTTATAAACATGTTTAATATTTTCAATGAAATTTTTATAAACAAAGCTCTTTTTATTGCACAAAAATGTGCCAAAATAACCAAGTGTTAAGTTACTTATCGGTACACTTTAACGTAATGTGAAAAATAATTTAAAATATTATATCTATATTATATAACCAATACGTAACTTGTAAATTGTGGTAAATTCACATAAAAACAATTTAATTTTGTTTTAATAAAGATGAAGAACAACTTAGATTATCTCTATATAATATACTTAAAACAATTCTCGAAGGCAATTAGAATAGTACAATAATACGTTATTGTTAGTGTATATGAACATAAAAAAATTACACTTTTTACCACATGGTTCCGCAGCAACAAGTCTGTTAACTTGAGACTGTCGACACCACAACACGAGCATCAGTTTAAATACTTCCTCCAGCTTCTGTCGTAAGCTTCCGCTCGAACTACACAACACATCTTTAACTAAAATAAAATAAAGCTATCAAGACAAATAATTTCATATAATAATTAATAATATTTTTCGGTAATAATTATTACGTAGTAACTGTTAAAGAAGTACTTACACGTTTGTCCCATACCGATATCAATATATTAGAATGAGAGATCTTGACCCTGATTCGTCACTTTGTACTTTACGCGCATGCACTGTTCCCGGAGCGACGTCACTCGACAATTTGTGTGAAATCAATAGAAAATAGAGTAATTGCGGTGGCTCTATGGTATAAACATCGTCTGGCCGCAGTCGCGTTTCAGCTACAACTGAGTGCTGACGTTGGAGAGCTCGAAGAATTAAATTTAGTCCGCTTGAGTTCGGTCAGTAACGTAACGAGTCAATTCGCTCACCTATAGATTATCTTACGATTCTTAATTTTATCAAATGACTCACTTTTAATAAATTTTTATGAAAGTCTCTTTCTTTTTATTCGACGTAAAAGAGAAACTAACTAGCGAGTTGAAATTGTAAACACTGCACCGCATTCAGCTCGTCATGAACGCAAGACTTCAAAGTAGTATTACTTTATTAATCACAACCCCTTTCAAATATTTGCATATTACAGTGCGGCAAAAATATTTTTTTTTTTTAATTTCGGTGACAATCGCACCGATGAGTCTGTCACATCACTGATGCGTAATTTCACCACGAATACAAATACACCCGAAAGAATTTAGGAGACAGTACTAAAATAATGGACGTTGCTATTTAAGCAGTGAGGGCTCCAGAAATAGCGGCAACGTCACCGCTTCGCATCAACGCGATCAGCTCGCGATTTCCGCTAGCGATTGTGACGTAACTTAACTGTTGATAAATAAACTAGCAACACTATACGTAAATGTTTTGCGCGAATAGGAATAAACAATCCTCTTATTGTTTCCACTACCCGGACTCGGGACCTTCCCTTATAAGGAAAGAATTAAGGCAATTAATCCACTGCGATGGAAAAGCGCAAGTTGGTGAATGTAACATGTTTACGAATCTTGTTTAATTTCATCGGAAGATCAAGCTCAGTAGGAATAGATCTTCACAAACTAAGCCATCACTTAAATAGACATGTATTCTTATTATTCTTTGTCACTTATTAATTGATACGAATACGTTTACATCCTAATTTCAATAGTTGTTGTATAATGAATTAAATGATACAACTTTTATAGTATTTATTTCATTATTTATTAATAGTAAAATTTATTTTTATTAAATGTGTAATATTGTATAAATAAGTACAATTACATTAGGTTTTACTTCAATCGAAAATATGTAGATTGATTATTATTTATTATATTTGTTATATAATGTTTAAAAAGCTACTCACCATAACGGTGTAACTCACCAAAGATTGATCTATGCCTACAGGCCTTATGTATTCCTAATTTTCAGTGTTTACACTATCAAAACATAAAAAAAATAAGCAAATGGAACTATCCAAAGCGTTGTGCCAACAAAAACTTTTAAAAGGTTTTTTTTCTTGGTATGCAACGTTTAAAACGGTCTAGATCTCCTACGTTAATACTATAGCGACAGTCAACCTCTACTGATTCATACTAATGTCGTTATGGCGAATAAAAATGAAGCTATTCAGGTTGTTTAAAATAATCCCACTACATCCAAATATCCTGTATCATATATTAAGGATACTCACCAAAAGAATTTTCCGCCTGTCTCCTGTTCAGTTCAATACACGCTCGCCTGTGTACAAGCCTGTGAGTCAAAGCGACGTATCTCTTGTTAAATTCTACTTCCGACTCCGTCGGGTCGTCGTGACCGGTATCCACTGTCTCCAGTAAATCTGCGGATATACTTTTATTACTTTGACGAGATTAGAAATAATCTGTTATGAATTACCAAAACTTCCACTAATAAATTTTTTGTTTGTTTTCCTGTCGTTGTGAACGATCTTTGGAAACAAGAAGGAGGGGAAAAGCAATAAACCATAATAAAGGCAATTCCCCTAACATGGCGGACAAGAAAAAAGGCGGAAAGGCATGCTGGTGAAAATGAACAAATTTTAACTATCTTCATGAGGGTGTCATTAAAATATGTTTACTACAATTATCTACGAAATGTTAATTCTTGAAATTGAAGTAGGAACTCGTGTTTTATAAGGCAAAAGCAGAAGGGAGTTAAAATATGAACAAATTGGAGGACGGGGATTCTTTTTTAAATATAACTTCCAATTAAGAACATTCATATTAATATGACAAACATAAAATTTCTTACCTGGTGGTATCCGAGTCCAATGATCGTCGTTTTCCGACAGTAGAATCCAATTGCCGCACCACCATGGTGCAGCGTAAACACCCTTTTCTTCTCGACAGGTATCAGCCCCTTCTGAACTGCCCGAACATTCTTCGTGCTCTGTTTGCATTGTTGGTGGTGTTTTAATAGCAAAAAGAAATTAGTAAACTTGTTTTTTTTTTTTTTTTTTTAATAATTTTGACGTTTAATTTTTGATGAAAATAAGCTTCATTTACAAAAAGGCGATAAAAATAAACTTAATACACAATGCACAACGTGGAGCAACCGCCTGATATGTGGACCAAAGATCTGGTGTAGGTCCAGGGAGTATTGGATAGAAGTAACATTAGACCAATTGCAATAGAAAGCAATTAGAGAGACAGACAGATTAGTAGTAGACAAAAAAAAGCTAAAATTATGGTAATAACTATAGTACTTATTTAGTGAATGTGTGATCGACCTGTTGAAATTTATGTAATTTTTTGATCTCGAAAGTTAACTTAAAAACAAAAACTATTGTGGAAAACCTAGTCCAAACCTAGATTTTCTGACCTGTAATCTTGTGCTTTTAAATGGAATCAAGGAAAGCCCTGCCCTGTTTGTCTCAGCATAGTCAAAACGCTGAGGAGGGTTACAGTCGTCTCTGGGACGTGCTTATGTGTAGAGAAAGTAGGTACCGGTGGTCATAACGCACTTAAGATGACTTCCGAGTTTTAGTGGGTTTGTACCCACTAAAACACCCACACACACCCCACATAACCCTGTTTTTCCCCCAAAAGCAGGATAACTACTGCAGATTTCCGTCCCGACAATAAAGAGGACCAGTGTATTAATTACGAAATGATAATTATAATAAAACTATAGAATCAGAAAGTTACAATGCAGGAAGTGTTAATTGTAGATTGTTAGAAGAATGGCGAGGAGACGTTATCGTGGAGGGGAAGACAGGTGTTGGTGATGGTGCCGGAGAGTATATATAAGCCCGTGGGATTCATTCGGCTACGTCAGAGTACGAGCTACCTCGGCGTCACGCCCGACGCCAAGCTCAATTTTATCGCCCACATCCGCACAGCGAGGAACAAAGGGGCCCAAGTACTGGGCAAGCTTTACGTCCTGATGTCAAGAAGAGCAAGCTCTCTCTCAGACACAAGCTTCACCTTTACAAGGTATGCGTGAGACCTATGTCTTACGCCAACGTAGTCTTGAATCCCAAGACTCATCATCATGAATCTAGTCGGCGCGAGCGTTGGATACCGTCAACTTATATAAGGGGAACCTCTGTCCCTTTGGAAAGTCAAGGTGCTGTTTGAGTAATTTAGAACTCTTTTGATTGAACTTTTCTTTTAAGCTGAATATAATCATATTAAAAGCAGAAATATTAATTTATCCTGTTCAAGTTTTAAGTTAACAATGACTAATACTTTCAGTAGAGCAAAGTAGACCTACCGTCTGGATCGACGCTCGCGCTTGACCCAGCGAGCTTGTCGAGACTATTACCAGCTGAACGAGCGATGCGTGTATCTTGAGGTTTCTCAGTAGAAATGTACTCTTCTTTGCCACGCTCTTCAGACTGTAATATATTAAAAATACTTAATTTTTTTAACTCATCACAATTTTTATTTTTTTGCCTTGCTTAACAAACGATGCTGTTACAAGGTTGTCGAACAATGTTTATTTTCGGATTTTTTTTTTTAATACCTATAAAGGTTTTAATATTGCTACATGCTGGTAAACCGTGTATATTTGTCTTGACGCTACACATCTTTGTCTTACAATCATTTTCGATCTTAATACTAGCTCATTACTTATAACCCGACTAAATTTAAATAAACTAAAACCAAGAACAGTAGTATCATACAAACTATAATTAGTACGTCATTATTTTGTCGGGTAGTTTTATAAAAACATTACCCTACAATGACATTTATGGTGTTATACAGGAGATGCATTATTTCATAGGCTGGTTTTTAAATTATTATTATTTTTATTTCTTATATATATCTACAGTTACACGTTTAAATTACACACGAACACCTGCATGTGTATGTATTACGTATTGTTTTATAATTATTATTTATTATCACTGTTGTCCTAATTTAAGAAGTAAGCCATTAATTTTCTTGATGGTTTTTTTTTTAAAGCTTCTTGGCAGTCTGCGGATAACTTGTTATATATTTCAAGCAGTATGTTACATGATTGTCGTTCTCCGTAAACGTTGTTGGATCTTTTACCGATTAATCTTATATCTTTTGCGCATCTCGTGTGCTGAGTACGTTTAGCAGCAGATAATATATTTAGTACATGTCTATTTTATTCTAGTATCGAGTAGTATACTTTTTCATGTATGGGAAGTATTTTACAGTACTTAAATATTTTATACTAAGTGATAGGGCAAGCAGTACAAGATGGCGCTAGTTTATTTAGCATCCATAAGTATTAGTCGCCTTATAGGAATTATAACCTATATTTGCATATGTTTGTTAAATGTGTTAATTTATAATAAGGGAATTTTGGTGTGGAGCATAAATCATTAAAATTTTTTCATATTAATCTTAAAATGATTAGCAAAAATATATTTATAATATTTTACTGTAATTAAAATTATTTCATTTATATAAACCTTTGCACGGACGTCTTGTCGATGGCGGTAATGATGTCTAGATTTATCTTCGGATCGATATCTTTTGTCAAGTTTTTTATATAGACGTGCTCCACTTGTTGATTTCTTTGGTGGAATGCATGATGGCGAGTCTGCGAAACCAGCTGGTGCAGGTACGATATCTGGAGTAGCATCTGCGTACGATTCCTTGAAAAAAATTAGTTAATGTATGTATTGCTCTATATATTTAATGAAGAAAATATATTCAAACGTACATCTGTATGGGAAGTTCTTGAAACTTTACTATCGTGTTCGTGAGCTGCAGTTACAATGTGGACTTCTTTACCACAATGTAAACAATGTGCTTTAGATTCTCCATCACCACTAACAACACTGTGTTCTGTTTGCTCTGAATAAAAAACAGAATCTGACCCCGGAGAAACAGATCGAAGTGATTCTGCTGATGCTGCTTTTGCGAATTTCCCCTCTGTAATAAAGATTATTTGAATTAATATAGAAAACCAAATTTAACTTAATTAAAGCGGAACAATCGGTCGTGTTTAGACTTTCTTCAGTAATACAGCTCGTTATACCGGTTAAAACCAATTATACCGGTTAAAAAAACCACCACAGTAAACCACCAATTGTATCGGTTTAAAAAGAAATAAATCTTTTATTGAGGTGTTAGAAAAAAATGTGATGGAAATACTAGGAATGAGATATGATGGAAATACTAGTAACGATACTATAATTGCTGATACAATATTAATATAGTATACGTTACCTTTATCTTGTTTACGATGATGACGAGGAGAGTTTGTTGGACTTCTGACGTAACGTAAAGGCGTCAGTCTTGAACCCGCGCTAGCAAGAGTCCGAGTAGTCTCAATATCTTCTGCTTCAAGCGAGCTCATGCAAGGTATTGTTGGTATCGATTGCTTTCGTCGAGGTAAACTTCCAGGAAGTGATATGCTTTCATTTGACCCACTTTTTCTTCTGGGCCTTTTAAGAAAAGAAAATTAACAAAATAAGTAATAAGTTAGTATGCTTTATACCACGCCTCCTATAAATCGATTAGATGTACCTGTAACAGTGATTATTTCCTGTAGTAGGCGATTTTGCTAAGACAGAATTTGTGTTTGTTTTTCTTCTAGGACTATCACGTAAACGCCTATGTTTTCGAGGTGATATGTTTCCGTTACCCAAACCTTCCTTCCGATATTGTTCACTAGAATCATCAGAAGTAGGTATGTTAAGATGGAGCTTCATATTAGACCCCAACGCTTCTCTTCTATCGTGATGTTGAGGCCTGTGCCCGTGAATACCGTCCAAATTTTTATTTTGAGTTGGACTTTTAAGTTTTAACTTAGTTCTTTTGACGTACCGCTCTCTTTCCACCGGTTTTTTGGTATCTATTTCTTTTTCTTTAGAACTTTTTTCTCTTAGAGATTTTTCAATTTCAAAAATTTTTCTCGGCGATGACTGTACACTTTTAGTTTTTTCTACGAAATGTGTTTTCTTTTTTCTGCTTTCGGTTGGTTTCTCCTCCAAAGGCGATTTAGTACTAGAAGGTTTGTAACTATTTTTGTCTGAGCGTGTACTGTAATCAGCATCCTTATCCTTTCGTCCCCAGTCGTCTTGTGAAGTAGAAATTGAATCATCATATGATTTTGAAAATTCCAGAGTAAATGCCCTCCTTTTCCTTTTTTTGTCATCTGTTAACCATGATTTTTGTCTGCTACTAGTTCTATATTTCTGCGAATGTTTATATGCTAGAATAATAAAAAAAGACATTGTATATTGGTATTTACATACAAATATTTACAAAATCAAATTTCATACTTAGTCCACCATCATCTTCATCTTCTACAGGACTTTCGTAATACCCAGAGGAAGAATAATGCGCGCTTCTCTCATCGTCGGACAAAGATCCCTGGAAAAAGTTAATTTCGCTTAAACATTGTACGGTAAAAGAGCTAGAATAAAAGCTAAGAGTCAAGGCTATTTACCATTATTTTAGGGACAAGTTGCTCTTTTTCAGCTTTTCGATTTTCTTTGGATTTAGGGATTTCTTTTTCTGTAACTTTCTTTGTTTTTTCGCTTACAGTTTTATCATCAACATTTTCAGTGACATTTGGATTGGAGCCACCTATACTGTAGCTGCCACTAGAACTACTTTTACCATTAATTACATCACGAGTAGTTGTGCTCTTAAAATAAAATATACCGTTTATGTTTTAGTCCATATCATAAAATGAATAGTAATAAATTAGTGGTATGTTACTTACAATTTTCGAAGCTATTTCTTTAGGTCTATTTAGGTCAGTCTTTTCTCTCTTAATGTGTTGTACTGCATAATTAATATCTACTTTGACCTCAAATCTTTCTACACTAGGTTTTGATATTCTATCTGCCAAGGTCATTGGAGGAGATGCCAGATCGGGCACGATAAAATCATCATTTATTTGTAGTGGTGGTGAAAAACTTGGCACAACTAAGTCTTCTGCGATATTATCTGTTTTTGTTGAAGAATATAAGCTAGAAGCACTTTCAAATGAGGAACCTTCTTGTGTTTTATTATTTTCGTGGCCTAAAATGAAAACGAATACATAATTTTTTGGTACAAATTGTAATAAAAATGTCTGTTCTTTATTATTACTTACTATTATTTTGGTTCTTGCTGTTGCTTCTTTTAGAACTATCAGAATTTGCAGTCACGTAATCTTCAGTTGTTGTAGTGCTTTCAGAAACATCTGTTGTATTCATTTTTCCTGAATCAGTTCTGGCTAAACTGGTTTCACTGCTAGCAGTTTTTGTTAAAGTCGGTTCAGATGGAGATTCTATGATTGGTTTCGGAATCGACCCATTAGGTTCTTTCTGTTGAGCTTTTTTCTGAAGATCTCTCCGTCTTGAAGGACTTAGTGCTCTTTCTCTTTTTTTGTTAATGAAGCTAGGTGTTCTTTTAAAAGGAATGTCCGATAAGTCGAGACTCGGATGCGTAATAGCAATTGCAGGAG
Organism: Ornithoptera alexandrae; assembly: GCA_029030555.1. Lineage (NCBI taxonomy): Eukaryota > Metazoa > Arthropoda > Insecta > Lepidoptera > Papilionidae > Ornithoptera > Ornithoptera alexandrae. Next base: position 388,093 of record JARDVY010000064.1, on the reverse strand, counting down.
TATGATTGGATTTAGGTGGTCCAGTTGGTGACGGCGTTTTAGATATCGTTGGTTGTTTTGTTATTGGTAACGTAGCTGTGGGCACTACCGCTGGAGGGGATAATGATACCCTTATCTGTTGCGTCGTGCTTGTGCTAGTTGTATCTAATTTCGTTCGCGGTGAAGTAGGGGATTGGCTCTGTTTAAAAAATATAAAATCATAAAGGCATTCAATACTTTACAGGATCGATAGATGTATAATTTGGAAGTAATAATATATATGCACCTGAGAAGCGTCAAACTCTTCATCTAATGCATCAGTATCTAATGACGATCGTTGTTGATGTTGCAAAAGCAAAAGCTGTTTCCTTCGTGACGTTGGTGTCAATAATGCTAGAGCCCCCGGTGAAGCAGCAAGTGAACTAAGATCCGAGGAGCTGAAACAGAAAATATTTATCTTGTGATTATTCAATTTAAATAAAGTGATTATTTAAATTGGAAGCATCATTATAAAAAATCGTAATATATAGATGTAGAATACCTAATCACTGTTCCATTATCTGTGCCGGAGTCGACTTGTAACACAGTAGTTTGCGATTCATTCCACATGCCATCAGAATGATCCCTGTTGAAGATTTTATATAAAGGTAATTATTTTAATGACCATTATAATAAGATAAAATACTCCACAGTGTAAAAAAATATTCTCTATAATTGAAACTTACGTGTAATACGATACTAAATTGTTTTTTGACAAATACATTTGTAATGTAGATATGTTAGGAAATAATAAAATGTTATGATTTATTTAAGATATTGGACAATATAGGAAATATGAAATTTAATATTATACTATATTACTTTTTTATTATTCTGAGGTGACAACCAGGCATCCGGCCCAACTGTTGAGCGATTATCGCATTCTTTTTTTTACAGATTATTTTATTACTAAAGTAGAGATAGAAGTCCAAATTGAGAAGAACTCATTAAAATAAATCTACTTAAATTATAATAAAATTATTATTGTATTAATACAATGCAAGTCAGAGAACATTACTTCAAATTTATATAAAACTTTGCTAAATGAATCTATTCTATTTCAAATGTTTTGTGTAGAAGTCAATGAATTTAAAAAAAGCGAAATTTTTTAAGAAATTATGAATACAATTATGAGACAAAGTTTCTGTAAATCATAAACGTGTATAAGGTAAGGAGGTAGGTATTTTTCTACAATACCTGCTATGATCAATTGTAAGTGATTCGTTAGAGGCACATGGTGATGTTTTTTCTAACGGTGTTAATATAGTTGTAACATTATTGGAAATTATAGCTTTCTTTGATTTTTGTTCCATTTCGTTATCAATTAGCACTGGGTCGGGCGACCCCGGACTGGATTTAGCTGTGCTAAAATTAATGATAAAAATTGTTATTAAATTATTTTTTTCTCTCAGAAATCAATGAAATTACTACATGTATTATTGTTTTTAATTTTATATAAAAATTTAATCTTATTTTGTAAGCGTGCATACCTGGGCGAAATTATTTCATCCTTGGTGATAGTATCTGTTTGTTCTTCAAAACTAATGCTTCGAATTCTAAATGGTTCATGCTTGTAACTAATATATTTTTCATGAAAATCTTCATACGGTGCATTTCCGTCGGAAGAACTATGAAGAGAACGCTATGCATGAGAATGGATGAAGAGAAGCGTTTGCATACTTAATTTTACTTGAATGAAACTAGTAAAAAGGCAGGAGCTTAACAGAAAGAATGGATTTTCTTGCTTTAGAAATAACTTTAGTCTAGGTTGTGGAAAATTTTATGAAAGTGCATAATCACTACGTGCACCAGATTTTATAATTTCAGTGCGTTTTACCTGAAAGAACCATCAGGCTCAAAACCAAAAATTCCTTCATCTTTAATTGGAGTTTGGCTGTAATTTTGGCCGATATATTGCTTGTACATTGCATCCCTTTCACGATCCTCTCTAGTCATATTCTCTTGACTAGTGGACATTATTATCGGCGCATCCTTGATGCTTTCGCTACTGAAAGTAATTTCATATTTTCGTCTAAAATTATAACGAATGTAAATAATGTACACGTTGCTAAAACATAAGATTAACAGAGAGCAACTTACATGTCTAATAAAATTTCTCCTTCTGACATTGTTTTCTGTAACATCCTTTTATTTCTCCGTCGTAATGTAGTAAACGGAATAGCTTCATCATCAGGTCTTGGTTCAAAATCGATAATAATTTCTTTTTCATTTTTTTCACTGTCATCTGTAGTTGTCGCTGATGTTTCTGTTGATGGTTCTGATTGAAATGTTGATGTCTTTGATAGTGGCTGGGAAGTGTTTATTGTCTTTTGAGAAGCATCACTTGTACTTTTGGAAAGAATTGATTTCAATGATCGTTCATCTTTAGTTTGTTTGGCGATTTCTTGCTGCAAATATTCTAAATTACGACGATTAAGTGCCATACTCTTTTCTATATTTTCAATATCGTCGTCTATAGTATCATCACGATCACTTTCATGAATAAATTGAAAATTTTGTTGGAAATATTCCTGTGCTTGTCGTTGCAAAGCACTTAATTCTGAAGATTTATCTATTTGTGACGACGAAGCTGCAGATTTTACAGAGGAAGAAGTTACCTCATCGGAATCTCCCCTCTGCATAAGGGGTGATGAGGGTATTACAGAAGTAGGCGATCGAGGGGATCTTGGCGGCTCTTCTGATTGCGTTCGATGTAATTTTTCATGATCATGGTTAATGAAACTGTAAAATGTGAAATATTAGCGTAATAATAAATTAATTTTATATGATCCTTCGTAATATAAATATACCTTTCCATTGTGACATTAATTTCATTTTGTGGTTCTCGCCCTGTCAAACGATCCCCTCCTACTTCAGAAAAAGATTTTGTGAGTCTCCGTGCACCAACAGTGAAACCATTAGTTTGGACGCCCGCCGCAACCATTTTGACCTAAGAAGTAAATTTTTTTTAACAGTTATAAAAGTGGTAACTTTGTGATGAATAATGATGAAAAATGAAAGCTTTATGTAGTTAAAAATTATGGTTAATATTTAATAAAGGATTACGTACTCTTTTAATAGTTCTAGGACTCAATGATAAATAATTTGGAGGCAACGGTTTTCGTCCTAAACAAACTTCTGTTTGGGTAGCTTGTGTTCGCATAACTCCTTTCTTAATTGAATCTAAAACAAAAATATTGTGTTAAAGAAATAAGAGCAATTTTATTTCTACTAAATTAATTAAAATAAATTAATTTTGTTCATACCAAGTACAACAACTTTAGGCTGCTGTTCCTTTTGCTGTGTTCTTTGTGGAGGTGCTGCCGGAACTGTTGGAATTGAACCAATTGGAGGCGGATAGTGAATAGGCGCAGGCGCATTTTGCGCGGCGATGTATTGCGGATAAGGAGTAAATGGTTGAAACATCACTGGCAATGTAGAGTATGGTTTACTATCCGGCTGTAATAAATTAGTTGTGCTAAGTGTCAATACACTTTTGTATTTAAATTGAGACATACGTTAAAATATAAAATTTTATTTGTTTGCATGGTATAAGTTAACAATTTCTGTTTTTATTCTTATGTTACATAGCGGGCATGGTTTACAAACTCTCAACATTGTTATTATTATTAAAAATCAAAAATCTACTGCTAGTCGTACGCAAAATAACACCAGATGAAATAAATTAACAAAATGCATAAATGAAATGATAGAAATAGAACCCGTATAGTCGCAGAACAGTTAAAGTGGTATTGTTTGGTAAAAATCCACCTTAATTTATAGTTTCTACTCTATTAATGTAAAACAGCAATAAAAAAATACCTTTATGGTCCTTCCATCGATTAAGCGTTCGCAATCTCGTCTGAATCGACTCCCACCAACAGCCGCGGGCATCACCGAATCATCGAAGGTAGTTAGTGTATGAGATCGAGCGAAGGAGACATGTTTTGTTCTAAAGCGATAGAATATTTATGAATATTAATTAACATTATTTTATATAATGCTTTTTTTATATATTTAAGGACAGGTCTAAAAAATGTTAGGGTCTGGGAACCAAAATTAGGAACATTTAGAATTTTTGTTTATTTATAAAAAATGGGGTATTTCTTAATTCCTTCCACTTATAAATTATAACGTATGATATAAGTCTGACGGTGAAAGGTTCTAGTCGTCAATAAATATATCTTACCTGTGCGGGGGTATAGTGAGGGGTGGTGGTGGTGGCGGTGGCGGTATAGGGTTGTGCGCAGGACAACTGAAAACAACAAAATGCTCTCAGTAATAATGCGTTTTGTTTTGTGTTGCTTTAATTCAGTAACAAAGTGATGAATGTGAAATAAAATTGCATATTTATAGTTATTTTTTTTTACTTTAGGGCCAAGACAAGGCTTTCACTGTATTTACTAAGATTAGAATAAGGTACATGGGTTTTAATGTTCAAAATCGGATAGTGTTTATGGTAGTGATTTTAGGGTGGGTTAAATTAAGATGGGATATTGAAGAAACTATAGTTTTTAATCTTAAATTGGCATGAACTGATTAATTCTGTAATCCTATATTTACATGTAGCGACAGTCGTTAAAATTTTTTAAGTTTTTGTTTCTAAGAAATAATAATTGGAAATAACTTCAACAGTAGTTTTAGTTATTAATAAAGCTATTACTGCTCATACTAATGTTTTCTATTGCATTAAGTCTAAAGATAACAGAATAAGCGGTCATGCAATTTTCGTTGGAGACTAAGGCGAAAATAGATGATGCACTTAAAGAGTTTCTGTTGAAATAATATAAATAAAAAAATCGATGATCGAATGGCTCGATCGCTTCTAAGGGCGATACTCAAAAGTCTCAGGTTTAAAGAGATATACTAACTAGTTAATTAACTAACTAGTTAACTCTTCAATAAACTTTTCCCTTCGCGTCCTCTTCATTTTTCCAAAACTCCTTTTCCATCGCGGCGATTCGCTTATCAAACTCTTCACCGAACGATATTCGTATCTCCAAACTCCTATTAACTTTCGAAAGACACTTAACTGCTATCATAAAATTTTAATTCTAAACTCGTTCTATTTGTGCTATTGCTTGCTTCTTTCAACAAATGCTTTAAGTTTTCAATTATTCAGTACACCACTACCTTTTCTCTGGTTTCAGTTTATGTCTTCTTTTCCAATGGGTTGTCTGGTAGAAACAGTTTTCTGAGCAATTTAGCCCATTGTACATTTATGTTTATATATTGTATATTCCATACCTTGTAGTAGTCATTCGTGTACAATAAAGAATAAATGAATAAATAGTTATTCTATTATTAATAACATTTAAACCGAATACTTACGGTATTATCGAAGGTGGCCTAGGCAGTGACCCACCACGGCTAACAGACGCGATTTGGTCGATATTGTAAGTTTGCGGCCAACCCGCGTTATCTTCTATTACCGATCTGTGAAATTATTACAATTAATATTATTATTTATTAATATCAAAGTATTAGTGAGCCGACCGCATCTGCCGAGTCACCCCGTCATGACGTGGAGGAGTCATAATCTGAAGACAAAATAGATAAATCGAGTACGTTAAAGCGAGTAATGTCTGGAAGAGAAAAGGACTGCAGATGAAGGGGGCCTAGTTCTAGTAGTAACACAGGTTGATAATTATTGTACCTAAAATTCAGATACTTGAACTGTATAATTTTATCATTACGTAAAAAAAATTAAAATACCGTAAATAAAGAAATATAATTTTATAGCTTATTTGCCTAATCATTCGTCGATAAAGGCGTGTTTTGATGTTATCTTCAGTTATGTACTTTCTTAACTTTCCGGATGTACTGTAATCAACAGCGACGGAAAAATTTAATATACAAATAATATAAAAATTACGTTATATTGAAATTTATTATTATTTATATTCATCGTCTATTTTTTTCGTGTCCATTCACGCTACTATTTGATAAGATACGTTAATTAATTAAATCAAGATTGTCCAGAAGAAATGTATTCTTCGAAGCAATTTCAGAAGCACTTTAGAATACTTAAGCATTGGTATGTGCCTGGAATAAAATTCGATCCAAGTGTATTTTTAATATCGTCCAACGTTAAGTGCTTGTTAGCATTCTGTCCCTTAATAGAATTTAGATACGCACGTGGACACGAAATCATTCCAACGTTTTATATGAATTTATATTGCCCATGGATCCAGTCTGCTTTATCACGTTTATCTTCCATTTAAACTGTAACTTATTATTATTATAATGTAGCTGGTGAAATTACTGGGTTAACGTGACTACACCTTCTGCCTCTGCAACTTTTACATCCCTTAGTTGTATATAGTGAAGACAATTGGTGGTAGTTGTTACCGGAGACCGTCTAAGTAGAAACCAGCACAGCTTCTGTTTTTGCAATCACACGTACTGTGCAACCATTACAACGTTCCGGTTTGTAGGGCGGTGTAGCTAGTGAATTTAATGAGGTAACGATTTAACATCTCATGTCTCAAGGCACACGACGAGCACATTGTTATGGGCGGTATCGTATGGCGTATCTCTTGCCATCAGGTAAACATCTTGCTCTTTTCGTCGTTTAGTAGACTCTCCCACATCAACTGTTTAATTGTTTACTTGCTCAATCTGTTTCTCTTCCTAGCCATTATCCCATATGGTGGTGGAGTCAGGTTTCTTTATTTTTCTTCTCCACTTCTCTCTGTCTTCGACATCATTGTCAGTCACATGTTTCTTGACTCTATACTTTTCCACCTTGTTTTGTATCTGCATGTGGGACCAGGGAGGAAAAGCTGCAGTGCCAAGTTGCTAACTTAGTCAGCCGGCCTTCTTTTTAAGTGACCATACTATCGCAGGGTACTTTCGTAGCTTCGTCAAATAAAAAAAAAACAATGTAAAAATAACACGTGCTGTATATTTTTCGTACATTTTAAATATGTTTTGATTTTTTTTTATTATATTAATTATGATATACTATTACAATTTAACTCTGTAACCAAACAACATATCAAACGCTCAATAATTTACAGCTAATAATAGTACTATTTTTACATCGAGGCTAAAAATTAAAAAAAAAAATCATTTTTTTTTTAGGGTATATCACAAGTATAAAAATAGCCATTTATATTTGGTTGAAATGACGATGATCGTAATCGACGTTTGGCTTCTAACCGCCAACGACAAAGAGGTTAGTTATAAATGTAATCTGGGTTCGCATCATGGATCCAAAACGGATCCCAATTGGTTAAACGTCCGGTTAAAAAAGAACCTTCTCCAAAAAAAAAGATTATCAAGCTTCATTGTAGCGTTACTTTTAAGAGATTTTTTTTTGTTTCAACTGACACCGTTTTAATTTAGTAGTGTAATATTTCTTGTTTTTAACTTACTGTGGCCACTCCATCCGAGTGAAGTCTTCATCCTCTGGCATCCAGGTGTACCTTTTGGGGTCAGGTTGGCTGCACACGGAACGTGGCCTACGACGGAAGTACGAACATTCCAGGTCGGCGTCGTAGGCGCATAACTCGGGTGGTGCCGGTGCGGGTTGCCCGAACCTATCATAAGTAATGATGGACAGTTGAAGTTGAAAGTGTTGAAAGAAACCGCTAAGATTTGTGACACGTTTTCATAAAGAAACAAGAGGTTTTCATCTCAAAATTACCAAGTCCTAAATCAATCATTAATGGAGAAAATCTAATTTAAAATTTTTATTACGATTGAATTTTTTTTTTTTGAGATCATGTTCGGGGTTTAGTTTTTCTCACTCACAAAAAAACTATCTAAAGTTGTTCAGTTTTCACACAATTCAAATTTAATTTGTCTATAACACATGTATAATAAAAAAGCCTAAAAATATATACTATCTATCTAGACAGCCAACTTACGTCCCCACTGTTGGGCACAGGCCTACCCTCAATATGAGGGCGATGGAGTGAAAGTCACCACGCGGGCCCAATGCGGATTGGTGACTTCACACACACCTTAGAATAAATTCTAATTCATGTGCAGGTTTCCTCGCGATGTATTCCTTCACTGTTTGTATTTCGCTGTTGTTACTAAAGTTCACAAATGTACGTAACTTAAATATTAAAAGTCATTGGTACCTGCCGAGATTCGAACCCGCGCCCTTCGGAATGAAGGCCGCATGCTCTAACCGTTAGGTCAGGGAGCTACTAATTATTTAAAATTAATTACTAAATTTTTACTAAATCTTTTCAAAGAACTCTCCACCAGCCTCTATACAAAGTTTCATGCGTCTGAATCAATTCTCAAAAAATTTTTTTCAGTCCTCTTTTTTTTAAACACCTCTTCCACAGCCTTCTCAAACGCTTCTAGCTCGTCTCCTGTCGATGAAAACTGTATCCCTTTGAACTAATTTAAAATTTTAGTAAATAAAAAGAAGTCACACGGAGCCAAATCAGGACTGTAAGGAGGGTGTCCCAAGACTGACCGGTGTGGAGTCCAGGAAGTCCCTCGTTTTGATCGCAGAGTGCCCGGGCGCGATGTCGTTTTGAAGAAGGACCCCGCGGAGCCCGGTGTTCGGTCGCTTGTTGCTCATTGCAAAAAAACGTCTGACAGGCATTTTGTGCTGAACCATTCGGCGTTGATGCTCCTTTGGTCTCGAAGTGGAGTTGAAATTAGGTACCCCGTCAAAGTAAAGAAATTAGCGATCAAAATTTTCCCTGCGCTCCTCGATCGCTTTACTTTCTTAGGCGTTGGTTCATTTTGAAACAGCCAAACTGTCGACTGACGATTTGTTACTGGATCGTATTGATAAATCCAGGATTCCTCACCTGTCACAATGTCGTAAATGCACCGTGACGAGCCTGCATTAAATATTTGTATCATACCATGGCACCAATCCATACGGGCCTGCTTCTGAGCTTCGGTGCGGTTGTGCGGCACCCAGCGGGAAACTATCCTCCTTACGCGAAGGTGCTCGTGCAAAATCTTGTGAACACTTCCTGAACCAATCTGCAGAGTATGCTGAATCTCTTCGTACGTAATTCGTCTGTTTTCTTGAATTAAATTTTTCACTGCCGGCACACTTTGTTCGGTGACAGCCGTCGTAGGACGACCACTCCTTTATTCATCTCGCAAAGTAAGACGACCGCATTTGAACTCGCTATACCAGCGGTAGATGGTTGCTTTTAAAGGTCCTTCATCCATAAAAGCAATTCGAAGTCAATCAAATGACTCTCAGATTTTAAGCCACACTTAAAATCGTAAAAAATCATAGAACGAAAATGTTCCCGACGCAGATCCATTTTTTTAGAGTCAAGAAATTTGTATTGGCTTTAAAAAAATTGGAGAAAGAACTTTAAAATCCAACAGTGGTATTTTTACTTTTAAATAACCGAAGTTTTTAAAATAATCACAAGTGGCCAGTGTCTTATACATAAAAACTTTTTTTCGCAAAACTTTCTGAGTGGCCTGGTACTTATAGTTTTCATTTGAACATGATAGGTAACTGTTGGTAGGTCTCTGTTGGCAGAGATCAGACATCGCAGCTCTTATTCCTGCTGCCAATCAGTTGTGTGCAAATATTACTGTGTTCCAGTTTGAAGTGTGCTGTAGCTAGATTTAACATATCTCAATACAGCGAGCATAATGTGGTGCTGTGTATATCATTCTAGCTAGCGCCACGTTGTTATGGGCTGGCGTATCCGATGAATGTCGCGATCGGCTCGTAGAATAAAAAAAAATGTTAGGAAATAACACAAGCTGCATATTGGTCGTTATTTGCAGAACCATCAAAATTTGGTAATATTTTTTAAGAAATTTACCTGGGATATCGCTGTATGGGCGCATAATCGGTATTGAGGTTCTCATCCGAGGGCACTCGACGGCGGACGCACACGGATAAAAATGATGCTCTGAAAAAAAAAACATCATCTCTTTTTACTCTGAAGGCTTTTTTAAAAGTGCTACAAGAAACTTTTGGGGAAAGGAATATTATATTATAATGGAGTAGATAAAAAAGTCGAAAAGGATATTAAGTTTTTAACAAGTATTATTTTTATACGTTAAGATATTTAAAATTTACCTTACAATATCTTAAATTGAACTTATTGTATTAAATAAAAACATTGCAATTTAGCAGTAAATTTTTGTATGTAAATGTATGAAATTTTATTGCTTCTGTGGAGAGGCGGCTATTTTTGTTTGTGAGACTAAGTATGATTCAAGGACCATAAAAGTAGCGGAGTTTCGATGGTAGTGGTATTCATTCAAACCTGCCTGACTAGCAACGCTACTGTAACCCTGCTCTGTTTATAGCTAAGCATTAATTCGGAAATTTTATTGAGTAGTCTATCATCATGATAGATATAAGATAGATCATGATAGATACTAATATAAGAGAAAAAACTTAGCAATCTTTTGTTTACTTCTGCTGGTCTCGAAGGCGTCATACAATATGAACGTTATGCGTTAAGGTTATCAATAATAAGTTTACATTTACAGTTTCATAATATATATATATATATATATATATATATGAGATATATATATATATATATATATATATATATGAGATATATTGTCGCTACATGTCATATTCATTGTTTAAGTTTGAAATTGTATAACAATAATTTTATTAATAATTGTGTGATGAAACCTAATCACAAAACAGTATAGAGAAATCAAATCACCCCCGTAGTATCATTTTATAAATACTTCTTTCTTCTCCTATTCTACTATTAATCCTTTCTAGCCGAACCACAATCCTTCATAGAATGACGCTTCATTCTCCTCTCGCCAAGTAATATCGACCGCTCGTACCGGAAACCAATTCCACCATTTCCATAATCAAAAACCAAAATAAAGTCTCTTTGCCCTGTTATTCAACTTTTTACTGGATGGGATGACATTTTGATCCTATACTTCACAAATTAACAAAATCATTTGACTAGCAATTTTTACATTAAATCTTATTTAAATGTTCTTAAAGTTTACAACTATATTATTCATATATAATCATAATTTAAAAGATTTGATTTAATTAAATATCTATAGCACAAAACAAACGTTAAATCACAATAGTAAAATACATAACCCTAACACTGTAGATGTTTAATAATCGACATTGTTTAAAACATAAATTACATATTGATCTAATAATTGTTGAAATCATTGCAATTGTACACCCCTCTTTACCTTCCCCCATTCTTTCACAGAGCCTCAATAATATTCTGAGGGTGGAGAATAATAAAATGCTCAATTTGTTACTTTTACCACACCCTAAAAGGTTCACGTTTTATTAGTAGAACCGAGCCAGTTGCTGAATACAAAAGGAATATAAAGACGACACGATTCCTTTGGGAGTAATATAATTAAGAAAATAAACATTACCAAAGTCTTATTGCTTAGTTATATATTGTATATTAAAGTAAATAATAATACTTGTTTAAGTATAATCCATTATCTGTTTTAACAGTTCGATGTGCGATGGTTGAAATTGTATGGATATGTGAATATTGTTAAATCTGGAGCCAGGTTCCAGAACAAATATTTGTTCAGTATGCAAATTGCCTGTCCATTTTATATTGAAAATCGAAACTTGACATTATTTCAGCAACTGACAAAAGCTACCATGAAACGTTGGATATGCAAATATATAATTTTTTTTGTCATATTCATCATAAACTTATACTATTCCACATGTCACTCATCTGTGGATGCAATGTCCTTAAAATAATTAACGAAGTTGTTTTTTTAGTTCAAACATAAAAAAAATTGTATATTGCTTCTTTAATATGTAATCATAGTTTAAATAGAAATCTAAATGAAACTGGGTGTAACAGATAGGACACAAACAGATAGGACTGATAGAAACAGCCTTCGCGGGACTGGTTTTAATCAAAGTGTCTCACTTAAAGTATTTAATGACTTACACTTAACGTTGTTATTTATATTATAATCCGTTATTAGTTACTTTACCTAAAAGATTTATTAAACTTAACACTATAACATTCTTAATCCATAAAGAGCAACAATAGGTTTGGTAAAGATCATTAAAAGAGATCTTTCTAAAAATATTTTTTTTTAAGTTACATTATCTTTGTAAATAAAAATATTTCGTGATGACTGTTAAGGGATGCTCGATATAAAATTAGTTGAACATAACCCATTTCGTTAGTCAATAAAGTTAAATATTGGAGAAACTTCAAAAAGGGATTTGATATCTATCCCTCGGGGATAACAATTTCTTAGTCGTACGTATAAACATTGTCGAGAACTGACTCCTTAACTTATATATTATGCAGGAATGGAACATTGATAGGAGCTAAGGGAATGTATTATTGGTGCTTAGTAAGAACAACTTGAAAGTTATCACTAAACAGACTATCTTTAGTTTTTCATAGGATACTTTTTGCTTGTAGAATTAGGAGAATCGTTGTATAAACTTTTTAGTACTACTTATATTTTACTTAACCTCATTTCCAGCAGAGAATCCAACAGAATACTTTCAATTTAAGCATAAGCTCAGATAAATCTTCGTAAGATCGTCAAACAGCATACAAAATACAAGCTATATTTAGCAATGGGTTCAAGTTTACTTTATAAACAGAATAAAGCAAATACTAAAATTACAGTATTTCTTTTTAGTGTTTACATGATATATATAGCCGTATGAACATTTTAACTTAATTGAATATTAATGGGGGGAAAAAAGAGAAGTATGTAATATATTCAATTAAATGGGAAACATTTTTATTTAATGCCTTTAAAATAATGAGAATGCGCTTCAGAAGTAACAACTCTCTTACGCTTCTTGAATATTTAATAGGACTTCGGATAAATTATGAGGATCTATGCGGCGAGGCAAATAGAAATTAATGTTATCTCTTTAAATAAGTAATCGTATAAAAAACAAGTTAAGTTAACTACCTATTATTAAAATTACTATTTTTGTCAACGAGAGGATTTGTATCGCAGACAACATTGCTTAGTCTACACACGGTCACAAATTATATGGAAGTCTAAGTTTAAGAGGAGTATTGCTAATGAAAGTGTACTTTTTTTTTCTGTTAATATTTTCTAATTTTTCCTGATATTATTCAGGACTTTACCTTATACTATTATTTACAACATTTACTTACAGCATATTCTCTACTACTTTTTATATATTTTTTTCTAACGTTATATATATAATACGTTTTCTTCAATATAGACATATTCTGTATGTATATGTAATATAGATATATTGATATTTTTTTTAAGTTTTCAGTAACGAAATACTAATGAGTTTCAGCCAAACATAATTAAAAATAATCTCTTAATTATAAAAAATAGCTTAAAAGTTATGAATTGCTGAAGTTTTTATTTTATTAAGTAATATTTATTGTTTCTTATTGATTAAGTAAGCCATTTATCATAACTTAGGGAATAGTACTACTACTAGTAATTTAGGTTTATGTACATTAGGATCTAACTTGTCAAGGTTATCGAAATTGGCAGTCTTAATGTACACCTTGGAGCTATACGACGATAATTAAAGTTACTCATAAGCATTTAGTTTCATCTATCAATGCCACAAGTAGTCATCATGGGATAGTTACTTTTTTAATTGTAATACAAACCTGTTGGCTCTCGAACATGGACTCTCGATGTGGTACTGCGACAAACAGCCGAGGAATCTGTCTTTTTTTGACTTTTCCAACTCCAGCAGATCCAATTGCTTGTTGTTGATACAGTATTGCTCTCGGAACTCCTGTTCAAAACATTGGTAGATATATGTAAATCATTGTCTATGTATCTTTCTAAAAGGATTTGATTGTAGTATTTGTGTGATTATTACAAAAGTATGATCTATAAAAATTAAGATCATTCCACAGTAATCCTTTTTCCCTTATCCGTTTCGAGAAATTTCAGATTATAGGTAATTATCAATAAAGTATTTTAAAAATTTGTTCATCATAGGTAAATGTCTACAATAGTTTATCATCATAAGTTGCCTTCCTAAAACTGAAGTTTGGCAGCAAAATTGGGAATACTAATCCAGCCTTCAGCTATTCTCTAATAGTTTACAGGAAACCCGCATTTCATAATTCGATTGTTAAAGATAAAAGCTCCCAATATAAACGAAACGATAGCAAAATGTTGTGCTGTAGTTTTGGGTAAATATGGTTTTTATTCACGTATCTCGAAGAGATACATACTACGTATATTTATAAAAAAAAATTCAAACCAATGAGTTTTCCACAAATTTTATATTTCATACGTAAATGTGTATACCAGTTCCACCCTATTTCAGGTGGGTATATTGAACTAATAGGATTAAGCCACCGCCCATCCATCAATTTCCGATGCTACCAAAATTTCAAAATTGCTTTCTGATCTACGCATGATTGAAACCTTTCGCCCGCATTATAGTTTAATCCGTACATATATCATTTTTTCGATAACACCTATGCACTATGATCTTTCCCTATTTAAATTATGAAATGAATATTTTTTTCTGGATATATAGAAATTGAGAATTATCTATATAGATACCTCTATTAAACATCTTTACTAACCAGTGCCTGATTATATCCTTTACTTTGTCATATATAAAAAAGACGCCGCTTCCGAAAACGAAAGCAGACGATAGTACTAATGACACTGATCATGGGACGGAAAAAAATCAATCTTAATTAAAAAAAAAAATCATATTTTTAAAATGATTTATTAGCATTGTTCACACTACGCGATGTATTTGGTTTTAATTTGAACCTTATTTCATAGGGTCACAGAGCATTTAGATCGGTAAGATGTGTCATACCAAATTTTTAATAATTAAACTCTTAAGTAATGTATTTTTTATGAAACTATCGTTTCATTTAACTGTACTAACATGATGGAGCGTAAAAAAAGCCTATGAAACGTTTCTCCGATGTGAAATAAATATATAATTTGAGCACACCTGTTTGGAGTACATAGTGGTCTTGTTGGCTGGCCGATCGTCGATGGCCCGCTGCCGCTTCCTGCCTGCGTTCTCATCCTCCGATTCGTACCCTTTGGCCGAATGCGCTATGTCCGCCTGTAATAAAAATCGTTAACACCAAATATATCTTAAAACTGGCGGTAAGTTTCACCAGATACCATCTAAGTTGTTACCACAGCATCGCTAAATCCATCGTGTTTTGTATTGTGCTTATGTGTTACTGTCAAGCTGTGATGGCTAAGTTGTGATAGTACATAAACTATGTATACCACACGAAGATCATCTTCCGTGAGTTTGCTGAATTTTTGGCGAAAACGAAGCGTGGAGAAACCATCATGTTGTTCATGATATTTACCAAGCACTACTGTGCTGACATAGTTATGACTGGTTCTTTATGTGAGAGCAGGCCGCGAACACCAGCAGTGGGAATATGAAATAGAGAGCTTCTTTTTTTTCCCTCTTTATCACTGATGTTATTGTTCAGAACTCTATTTATGTTATTATTTATACTATATATTGTATTTATCCTTATTTATATTGTTTACTATATCACATTTTTTAAGTAATATTTTTAAAACAACAGCAAGGAATGCTTTATTGTAATAAAATAATTTGACTATTCAAATACTCCGATATTGTTAAGGCATTAATAGTTTCGGGTTTGAAAGACTCTACCCAGTGGTGCGAAGAAAAGAGATTTTATCACTGTTTCTCTAAATCAAGCCTGAATTGTAAGTTACAAGCTGTGAAATAAGTTACAAAATATTATAATTTTTTATACTTACCGTTTTTTAAATATTTAAATTTATTTACTACACAAATGGTTAATAGGGTAACAATGTGGGAAGGACATGATTTTTCATTGTTAACATAATTTCTCTCAAGCGATGATTTCCAAAGTACACGTAATAAAGTAAAAAAAAATAAAGGCTAATGGAGTTCCCCCAGCGGGCTTGTTCTGAAATAATTGGTACGATGAGCTTCAGTAAATTTCAATCAAAGGAAACTTGGTAGTTTATTATCGGAAGAATTCTCCCACCGTATAATTTTAAAACTTTATTTTTTTTTATACAAAATATGCTATGATTTAAAAGTTTCTTCCATCTCATATTATTAAAAGTAAGTTCACAAGTTTACAGAGTAAGTTTTACATAAATCTCGCAATATATGAATTAAAGTATCTAGTAGTGGTAGGTCACACCGCAAGGCCTATTTCTAGGGTCAAACAATAATGTCCATACATTACTGTGTCCAGGTTTCAATGGCGATGTAGCGAGTGAAATTACGGAGACAGAGAGACAATATCTCATGTATCAATGTTACGACCACAATGTGGTGTAGTGTATATCATTTTAACTAGCACCACTTTGTTATGAGCAAGTCTATAACTTTCATCCAGTACACCTCTCTCTCGTCTCGTCACTTAGAGATGACAGCATCGGTAATACCATTTGCTATTATGGTATAGGGTCCAATTGGCTACAGTTTACAATTAAAAGTCGCGGGTTAGAATGTATATATCATACGTAAATTTCTTTGATCTATACAGGACAAACACAGATCTTCGTTTCACATGAAGTTAAGTGACAATGATACTATCCAAAGATAACTGAAAGGTACCGTAGCGTAGTTTGAAGTTAAAGAGTTTTAGTAATGAAGAGACAATAAATGAAATTCTTTCGTAAAAAACCGGTGTTTAAATATCAACAATTGCAGCTTCTTACTACTAAGAACCTGTTCTCCAATAACTCTTGCAGCATTATAACACATAATGCCATGGGAAAGTTAAACTAATGGATGTGCCATTGTTCTAGAAACTTCAAATTGTCTCCGGCGATGTTAGCTCTCCTGAGAATTTCAGACACAAACACGACAATGCTTTTAGATATAATAGCTGTCCAGGTCCATGTATATGACTTACGGACACTATTTATTTATATTTGAATACTTCTCAAGTGTATTGAATAGTTTGTTTATGACCACGCTTTATTTATTTTTTTATTCAAAGAAGCGATGAGATGAACGGGTCGTTCACGGTAACTGTAACGCCTGCTCGTAACGTCGTAGCGCTGGTTAGGATGTTATATATAAAACTACATGGTGCTCGTCACTTTGAAGCAAGGGTGTCGAGTCTCGTTAACCCAGTAATTACAATAGATACAGCGCCTTTCTAATCGGAACACAGTAATATGTGCAGACTACTGAATGACGGCAGAAATAGGCGCTGTGATGGTATCCACCTGGACGGCCTCTGGCAACAGAGACCTACCATCAGTACAGTAATTCCAGGCAAGCATTTCATCACACAAGGATATATTTTAAGTTGAGGTAGGTCTACTGTAGAATTATTTATTCATGCCCACCTAAATTACAGTGCAAATATAACGTGCGTAGAAATAAGTGCAAAAGCATTACTCCCATAATTTACTAGACTTAAAACTTGTATACTAAATATAACTTATCTAATATATCTATCATTGAAGAAGTTAATAATCAAAAAATAATTATACACCAATCTTAAGGGTATTTCGTTAATAGTATCATAAAAGATAGTTGAGAATAAAGGTTAAAAAATATATGTTAGGTTATTGTTTGTCAATACTATGTAAGAATAATAGGTAGTCAAGTTTTAGCGTTGCAGTGTTAGGTTTTTGAAAATCTTAATTTAAATAAACTAGTTTTAAAGAGATCTAAAAGCAGTGCTACAGAAAGTCTCTGTAGATGTTGATGTCGATCACCTAAAGTAGTATTATAGGCAAATCCGGAGTTTGTTATTCTGGTCGTTAGTACCAAGAAGGTACTAACGGGCTATTCAGTAATGACTTAACGTTCAACAAGAACTATTGTGCTATGTCGACACATCCGTCGGGCCTCCTGTTGGCAAGGATAACTAGGTGCAAAACAAATAAAAAAACTCTGCCCTTTTAATTATATTTACAGAAACATAACAAAAACAGTTATTTAACAATGAAATTAATTTTTCAACTCCCCTTTATCAGGGACTAAAATACACAGTAAGCCCCGGTCATTTAAATGAAATACTTTAGAGCTGTTCAGACAACGGCGGGTAATTATTATTTCTTTGAGAAAATAAATGCGCCTAAAGGACTCCGCTTAAATTAACTTAGTCTCTTTTAAGATCGGTACAAGTTACAGCGTCGGCCATTTATTGGTACAGTGAAATGTTTAATTAAAATTTTGTTTATATTTCAATTCGCTAATAATTAATGATATCAATCAAGGTACGGTGAACAGTAAATGTACAAACTTCACTATGTTTCGAAAGTACTGGAGCAATGTAACTTTTTATCTTAAGACGACAGGTATAATGCGGTGTAGTGTATGTTATCGTTAGTAGCTTAACATTGTAGTAGTGAATATTATGCTCATTTCATCTATTCGTAGAATGTAAAAAAAAACATATGTGACTTTAATGCGCATTTATAAAAACATTTGTATTTAAGCAACTAAGAAAAATATGAAAGAGATTTAAATAAAAGTATCTAAATATGTCAAAGATTTCGATTTTCCAAGTCCAGTGAAAGTAAACTTAAATATACTAAAAACTCTTAAAAGCAAAGAAATAGTATTTGAGATTGTGAAACTATCGAACGTTATTAAAGCGGCAGACGTTTTGCGAAATGGAAAAACGTCTGAAATTATAAATAAATATTAAACTTTAATTTCAGCTGTTCACTTGAACCAAACTGAAAGGGAGCACCTGGAACTTCGGGGGGCTTTTACATTTCTTTATACTGCAGACGGTATTTCATTAGAGTAGAATCGTATTATTAAAGCTGCGACGAATTCACAAATGTTACCAGTTCACTGGACCTCTTAAAGGCTTTTATCATTCCATTGGCCTTTTCTTTTTTTTTTCAATTAATTTTCACTTGAAGGTCTTGTCCTTGAAGAGTTTAGATATGTTGCTTACTTGTAATTGTGTTGATATTAGACGAGATTATGATTTGAAGGTGATGATGAAGTTATGTATATTATAAACCAATACCGTTCGTATATCGTCTGTACTGTTATATATATATATATATATATATATATATATATATATATATTATATATATATATTATCACATGATGTTGAAGCCTTACTGATGACTTTTACAATTTCATCGCATTCATATATACTACGCTTGTATTTAAATACTATACCTTGTAGTATATAAAAAAAATAAGACATCGTTATTAACTATGCCATTAAATGTTGGGAATATTTAACCATTGCTCATAATGATACATAACTAAGAGCAATAATCCTTATGTATATATCCTTAAAAATATTTGTAATTTATAGAAATTAAATCTACAAGCATGAATAAGCCTTATTATATATATTATATATATATTTCCTAGTTATATACTAAAAATTACCTGGGTGGACACCGACACCCCCGAACCGCCCACGGCTCCTGAAAATGAAAAACAAGTTCAATCAAATTGTTGGTCCTACCGTAAAGATGTTTGTTTTGTTGGTTTTTTTTTATTAAGAATTCGGCAAGGACATTTTTGGTAAACTTTAATTATGATCAAGTTTTTCCTGCGACCTTTACTGAAATACTATGCTGATCAATGTTCAGAAGTGTACAGCAATTGGTGGCAGTGGTGATATACTTTTAAAATACTAGTATTTTTGCTATACCTAAATAGCCTTAGATTTCAAATCTAATATACTATGTATAAGAAGTAACATATTTTGATTTGTATAAGTCAAACCGCGTTCAAACCCATTTAAAGTTAATTTTCTTGTTATATAGAGCTTCTAATTTTTTTTAATAAAGCACAGGCTAGATAATTATTAATTAATTTATAATGTCTTAAGAACTACATCCTTTTTTTAATCGACGAAGGGACGAGACGAGTATTAAGTTCAGCACGTGGTAAGTGATATATCTATCGATAACTTTAAGACGTATGATGTTAAGTCACGTAAATTGAGTAAATATACTAACTATCACATCCTTTCAGAAAGTACTACAGTAATGTTTGCACACTACTGTTTGGCGGTAAAAATAATACATGCGGTAGTATCTACCTAGACGGTCTCATCCAACAGAGACCTACCCGAGTCTGGATAATTCTGTGTAAACTGATCATGGATGCTTGAACTAAAACAATTTTTTATTTCAATTATAAAATAACATATATATATATATTTATTATGTTCTCTTCTAACAAATTTATTCACACATCACATTGTGATAACAAACAATCATCGGAGGTTTACTTAGAGCTCAATCATTTGAGCGTAAACCAACAGATTCCCACATTCACGACGTAAATATAGATTTATGATAGCAGCCATGAAATGGAGTAATATTTCACACTAAAGTGAGCTGAGCTGCCATTCAGTTTGATACGCAGAATGTAGGTTTAACCGGTTCAGGAAAAAGAAACGGGATGTCGTTATTGTATTTCGTAGTTACACATCCGATGAATATGGCATTTGGTAACGGAACGGTTAAAATACGTAAGATCAACTACTTTACCAACAACGGTAAAAGGAAATGCTGATAGAATAATATTTTTATCACTGTTCACCCACAAATATATAGTCAAAGATATTTTACTTTTTTCCGATAAACTTGAAATATTTTTCTCTTATCTTTAACTATGAAAACATTGAGAGCAATTACTTTGTATTTACGCATTGTTTATTACTGAAGTGTTATTATAAATAACTTAAATATGTTAAGATTCAAAGTTAAATCTAAACTATTACTCTGTTTTAACGATCGTTGGCGAGGTTTGTTGTGTTTAAAAGAAAGCTTTTTTAAATAACTTTTCGCAGTGTTTAAATATAGATAAGGTAGCTAACACAACTCCTACAATGTTAGGACTACATAGTCATTTCTAACAGATGCTAGAAAGAACAGCGCTCTTAAAGCTGTAAATGAAAATTATAAAGGAATGCAAATGCGTGTAGTAAATATATGGCATTTGAAAAAAAAAATACCTTTAAAAAATTACAACTCTTATGCAAGCAATTCCAATACTATATACGTTTTATTAGCAACTAAAATTGGTAATTGTTATCTAATGCAAATTAGTAGATTAACGATATCTCTATAAGATGCTTCGGGCTAAACTGTTTTTGTCCGCCTTAAAGCTGCTCATTTGTCGGAAATAAAACACTTTGATCCTGTGAGCCTTGAATTTTAATTAGTGTTTTACCAATGAGAGCAGACAGGAGCGAGATAGATTACGTACCGCGGCCACCGCAGGACTTTAAGTAATTAACTTACTTCGAAGTATATTGCTAGGGATTTAATTAAAAACGTTTTCATTCGAGTTTACTTCAGCAATATTATTGTTGTTTAATCTATTAATTGTTTGTCGTTGAACTATTATAATATATTTAATATTTAGAGTGAAGTATGAAAGAAAATGAACCGAGTATTGAAAGACAAATTAAAAAAAAAATGTATTGGAACATAAGTGGCAAACGCTGTGAAAATAAGAGATTGTATCTTGAAGAAGTTTCCTATGTTGGTATAAATCGAAGTATCTAAAATATTTTCAACGTTAGTCTGTAAGAATTTGATATTGTGCGTAATTACTTTGTTGTGTATAATTTATATTATAATTACGGTTACTTCGGGCTTAGATCTCAGAGTCGTTGATTATTTGTTCTTGTGTTTATCATAAATCTACTTTAACTTATATATATGTGCTATTAATATTATTTGTTAACTTACCCTATTTATTCTTATTACAATATTTACTTTCTACTACCCTTATTTTCATAAATATCTTATTACTTATACTAATTTTTAATAAAAGATATGTGTTTGTATCAAAATTGCGACAGCTCAGTTTCTAACGCAGTCGGAAGTCGAAGAGATCCTTTAATTAACTAGAGACTAAGTTTGAGCTTATGGTAAAGTAAGATATCGTAGAGACACCGACATGTTTTAAGAACAATAGTTTATGTGGACATATATCCATCTTAAAGAAATGACCTTGACTGTCTTCTTGTGAGGAAAGGCGCTCAATTTCAGTAGTGGGAATAACAGCAGGACTGTTTGCATTGCAACTGTCAATATATTTTTTATTTTGACACAGTCATTATATATACAATTTACGTATAGTCGAACATAATTAGAGAAGTAGTCCCCAACATTACTTAATTTAACACAGACTTCAGAAACAATACTAAGCTGAAAAATATATCTCCGATGTACATCATCATAATCACTTATACTTCCATTGTTATATATACATATGCCATCTTAAATATCAAAAGGTCGTAAATTAGTTTTTAAAAAAATATATTTATTAAAAAATAATGGAATTATTAACTTTTATATTATTTTTATTTATTAATTAAAAAATACTAACATAAATGCCTACATTGATATAATCAACAAATTTTTACATTTGATGTCGAGTCGCGGTTGTTTTACAAAATTTCTTCTACATAAAAATGCGGGTATTACTAGAATATTGGTATATAAATATTTACTGAGTATCACCATATACTATATATAATAAAAATACTGGCGTTCCTTATTAATTTAGCAGTATATCTTTCTGTTTACGATCAATTACTTTTCCAAGTATAATTTATGGCGAAGAAATAGTTTTGACTCCAAGGCATTTTTACTGGAATTCCGGACTTAACATTTCCGAACTTATTACCTGTCATATTCACATATATATAGTTACGTTAAATTCTACGAGTGTATGAATTGATAATATATAATTCATATATAATTGATAATATAGTGTTCGCTCTTGGCATTCACAGTTGTGAGTCTAGGATGTGCAGGGCCCAGTTGTTTCAATGACGTCTGCTAGCTTATATTATCCGACCAATACAGTTTATGGCTTCTTATCTCAGCCGGATAACGCCCGTTGCTGGGCACAGGCCTGCCTTAAGGATCAACAGTGATGAGTAATCGGGTCTTAGCCCCACCGCGCTGGCTTAAGCCCTGGTGAGTGATCAAAGCCTCGGTGCACTGCGTGCAGGTGAGGTTGGCTTGAGCTCTACTATGGCTTACGTTTTCCATATAGCTATGTGTTTTAGCTATTACTTACAAAATAAAATAATTTTTTTTTTATAAAAAAAATTGTTATTTTCTTTGAAACTATTTTATATTTGCTATTTGAAATTTTCATACAGTTATCTAATTTAAAAACACTATTGGCAGACAACTATTAAGATACAACGTGAGATAAGATGAAAATGATCATCAAACATAAGGAATAGTTAACAATTATTAAGATAATATACATTTGTAGATTTCCGGTATATAATCTAGTATTAACACAAATATAAATCTCTTTCTAACCTGCGTGGTGTAATTTCCTCGAACATCTTTTGTATTTAACTTTGTAGCTGACGTTTTTCTTTATTCCAACAAGTTCAGAATTATATCAATAAGGTATATTGCTCGGTAAATTCTTATACTTGTAGAAAATGAGAGGTGTATTTTATTTAATAAAATATCGCTACATTGCTGAAATATCGTTTCCATTTATTTGATCACGGCGGGTAGATACAGAAAAGTTCTGTTGTTCAGACGCCACGTTACATTTAATGAACGGCACAATAAAGTTTTATTCAATGTACATCAGATCTTTACAGTTCATTGAAATGAAATATCATTTTATATTTAAAAGAACGTATATTACATTTATAATACACAATATTATGTTATGTACATTGGTAATGTAATTAACTTCATCATCAATCGATAGGCGTTAATTATTGATGGCAGATCATCGTTGTCGGAGATCGTCTAAGTAGGTACCACAGCAGCCCTTATACCTGCCGCCAAACAGTAGTGTAAAGTTTCTGTATTGAAGTGCGTTGTATCTACTGAATTTACTAAGGTAATCAGATACCGTAGAAAGCTGAACATCTGATCTCAAAGCAACAAGCACAATGTGGTGCCCTATATATCATTACTAGGTGTTTCCCGTCCGATTTGCTGACCGTAATATATAATTAGATCGCAAATGATTTGCTATAGCAACCGCGTAAGTAATACAGAAAGTAATCTTATATAGAATATAGTTAAAAATCAAATGATAAAGGCTCTGTAAAATTCCAAAAATCTACAAATCATTCCACGTCGAGTGATCTTGTTTCCATGTCGATACGTTCACTAGTTTTCACGTGACCGACGAACAAAGAAGACTAATCTGTGTTATATAACTAGTCTGGCCATAAATACTGTTACATAACAATTTTTCTTTTTTTCAACTTTTTAATTATTTTGAATTTGGAACACGTATATTATTTTAAAAACTTCTTTCGATTTTGCGCCAATTCACATATTTTTTCGTGTTTTTCAAATTACAGTATGGAATGAGGTGTTAAAGAAAATAGGATTGCACTGATCGCCGTGCACAAAGTCGGTACGGAGCCGTCGGTCATATTCCAGACACTTCAAAAGCTTGGTATCAGCCGTATGTTCGTATATCATACTATCAACAGATACAACAACATTTCCCCTATTGAAGACCAAGAAAGATCGGAGCGGCCCCTTTCTGTTAGAACTATAAAGGCTGTTAAAGCCAGAATTCGTCGAAACCCCATTAGGTAGCAAAAAATCTTATCGCGAGAAAAGAAGATTCTCGCTAGGACTCGCGCGTATTATAATACAAGACCTGAAGCTCGGTGCTTATCGACAATATACAGGACATGCCCTAAATCAATCTTTACAATTAAATAGAGAGGATCGATCAAAACGCCTTCTGTCCCGATACGCAGGTGAAAGACACGGAAATATTCTCTTTACCGATACAAAATTTTCACGATTTAACAACACTACAATAAGCGAAATCATAAAGTGTACGGTCACAGTTCTAAAGAAGCTGCTAAAGGTAGGAAAAGTACAACGTGGTCATCATCCTGCGACAGTGATGATGTGGTTGGGCGTGCTTATCAGGGAGTCGCAAAACTATATTTTTGTGGAAAAGGAGTGAAAACTTCAGCCAAAGTGTATCAAGATTGGTCTTTATCTTATTATCAGCCTTAGATCATGTTGTGAAACCTCCCAGCAATACCTTTTTTAAAAATATACCGTGGACTTTGGAGTAGGACTGCACACCAGCACCACCTGATCACAAGGCACGAACTACCCAAGCCTAGCTTGAAAACTACGTTCCGAACTTTATAAGAGGTGAAGAATGGCCTATCTAGCAAAGACCTCAACTGTCTAGACTTCAAATTATGGTCAATTTTAAAGGACCTGGCCTGCTTTAAACGACACGGCAACATTGAGTCTCTTAAAAAATCTTTAGACCAAGCAGTGGCGGTGATGGAAACAGCGCGTAAATCCATAGATTCGTGGCCAAAGGCCTGTATAAAATTTAAAGGTGGCCATTTCGAATAGAATATTTTTTTTATTTTTTGTTGAGGCTGACATATCCCTAAGAAATAAAAGCCCCCTCACTTCAAAAAAATTATAAAAATAATTCAAGAAGAATAATAATAAGAAAAATACACAATACAATAGACACGGCGTTTTGACGGTCTACTTGATTGCTTGTGTAATGCTCTTCAGAGCCGCATCATCGAAAGTCCAGCTTATGTTAATGGTCGCTGACATTCGAAAGAACATAAGTTCTTTAATAGAAGTCAACTTGTGTTAGATGGCCATATTACAAATATATCATGTTAATATGTTGCGATTTCAAAGTTATAAAGCAAATAGGTCCGTAATAAAAACTACTTAACTTTGAAGCTGTTGTAAAACTTTTAACTGGTCATGTTGAAAGCGCTTAACCAGGGGGAAACTATGATCAAAGCTGCGGTTAATTTATAGCTTTTTTTATAATATTATTTATTGGTGGTAGGTCTCTGTTTCCAGGGACCGTCTAGGTAGGTACCGCCGCAACTCAAGAACAGATCCGCCGCAGAGTCGGGAGAGTTTTCTCTCTTGGTTCCCATGGCCTCTGGCTGACAGATTCCGGGGGATCTGTTGCCCAGGTGACTAAGAGGCCGAGAGGAGGGCGCGCTGTATGTTCCGGCGTGCCCTTACAGAAGTGAAAAGGGGGACTCTTCCCTCCTGAGGTGGGGCTGCTGACGCTGGCGGCATATATATTAGAAACGTTTAATGGTGTCGAGATGCTGAATGTGAAGCTTTTGTCACATCCTCGGTATTACAAAGTACAATACCACTGCAATTAAGGTAAAAGCTTTGAGGCAACGCTATACAGGAGATTGAATGACGCTAGTGATTATGGTGGAATTATGTTGAACAAGGTAAAATTTACTCGTTGGTCTTATTTTCCTATGTAGGTATTCGTACAAGTTACCCTGTAGTCTAGAGCTATTGAGAATAAGACTAATATAAACCATGACTGTTGTGAAGACGACTAAAAAGGTTTTCGGGTTATGGGCTTCATTGCCCACTGAGCAAGTTTGAGGTGAACGACAAGGACGAGGTGGTCCCGTACATGTCGCAACATAGCGAGGGTGCCGAGAAGGGTTACGGCCGTCTTTGGGACGTGCTTAGGAGTAGTGTAAGGAAGCACCGATGTGTTCAGTAGGAGATCCCAAGGGCACCTGCAAAGATCTGGGGATGACCATAGGACACACTGCACAATACTGCTCTGAGACATGTAGCTGGCCAAAGAGATTCGAAGAAACTACTACCGACCAAACTGCACAATATTTACACAAATTTGAATCAGAGACCCCTACGTTAGAACTGAAGTTTTACTGGTGGTAGGTGTCTTGCCGAAGACCGTGTAGGTAGTTACCATCACAGTGCTTATATCGGCCGCCAGGTTTGAGGATCGTTGTAGCTTTTGTAATTACTGTGTTAACGAAACTTAACATCTTATCTCACGCGAAGAGCGCAATGTGGTACTATGAACGCAATGTTAACTAGCGCTAAGTTATTACCATCAGGTGAACGTGTCATCTCGTCGCTTAGTTGTATAAAAAAAGCGAACAGCCGTTGCGCTGCAAAGGCAATCGATATAAACATTAAAAAGAGAAAGCAATTTTTGTGACAGTCGTGTGGTGGTAATGATCTGAATGAAAAAAAAAAACAATATTTACGTAATAACAGCCGTTGGTAAACTGGCGAACGCCAGTGCAGTGTAAAATATCGAAACACTTTCACAATGTCCATGCAGCTCTGTTAAATTGGTTGATCGCTCTACGTCGACTTGTAATATCCGGTTTCGGGCACTCATGCTGAATATCTCATGTCGGCATCGACATTTCACATTGCGACTGTGGCTGGCTGTGTTGCAGTTAGATTGAAGTTCTTTTAATTAAACAAACATGTCATGGACTCCGTTTGATGGATTTGAAGTAAATTTTAACGGTTTTGTTATAAGTTCGTGGACAACAGCTCACGGGATCCAAGCCAACCTCACCTGCTCATGGTGCACCTTAATAATCAATAAAGGAGGCTCTAGCTTCCACCAACCCGCATTAGGCCAGTGTGGTGAGTGATGGTCTAAATCCTCCTATATGAGTCCCTACCCGATCTTGTGGGAATCTTTGAGGAAGGCCCCCAGAAGTCAGTCAGACATCTATCAGCTAATGATGTGTGATGTGTATAATTTTATATCTAATTTAATAGTTAAAAAATACAGTAAGCATATGCTACTTATGAATATTTTAGATGATATGAAAGTGATGACTAATTTATGTACTATTCCTTACTATAATTTTTTTTTTATCAAACAAAGCGATGAAACTAGGAGTAAGTCTGATGGTAATTCTACACCTGATAATAACAATGACAGTTGGAGTTAATAAAAAAAACAGTGCTATTTTGTTATTTACTACAGCGTCTAAGATCAAATTCTGAGGAGAATCAGAATACTGTAACGTTCTCATATTTAATTTGTTACTTGAAATTAATTTCTGAAGTTTTAGTCTTTTTTTAATTGGACGGTAGTAACTTTTAATCGCATAAAGTACGAGAGTAGTAATATTTCAGGATACGTCAAAGGAAGTCCTCTGGGGTACAGATTTAATTTTTATATTATCACGATATTAATAAGCTCTGAAAATTAATCTGATTTTAATGAATACGAGAATAAGTTAATTGATGAAATTTTATTGTCTGTAATCCGAATAACCATATTTTTTTTTACTTTAACCGTTAAAAAAAACTACGTTTAATTATGAATGTATATAAACGGTGAAGGAAAACATCGTGAGGAAACCTGCACATGAATTAGAATTTATTCTAAGGTGTGTTGTGAAGTCACCAATCCGCGTTGGACCTGCGTGGTGACTATGGCCCATCGCCCTCACATTGAGGGTAGGCCTGTGCCCCAACAGTGGGGACGTAAATAGGCTATAAATTAAGTAAAAGTATAAATAACTGATGTTTGTGAATATTTACGATTATTGTAGGAAACGGGTGCCTTAGTTAATCTGCTAGTGGAAAGTCTAAGCTATATTATTATTTAAATTTATGTCTCTTTAAGTTAAATATTTTCTTTCAATGGTTACCTAATAGTAAAATACCTTGCAATAGCGCGGCACTGAAACGGGCTCTCTTTTCTTTTAATTTACATAAACAGTACATAAGCTTCGGCCGAATCACCATTTGCCGTTTTTGATTCTTGTTGGAACAACTTTTTTTTACAGTTAAAGGTTCTGTGGGCACGAAACATTCAAAACAGCACTCGGGGAGAAAATATCGCGTACTTTAATCATCATAAAACGATGTCATCCCTACTTTATGTTTCAATGGTTATTAAAAAAAAGAAATGTCTGCAATCGCGAACAGAGTAATGTTTCATTACAAATTTAATGATGGAGTTATATGTTATATATTTATTTACTTTTATATATTAACCTATATTAACAATAATGGAATATACTTAGAAATTTAACTATAACTTTTTAAGGAGCTGTAAAACAAAATTACTCTCGTTTATTTATGTTTTACTGTATGCTAAAAGAATTGCTCGAATCATTTCATCGGCACAAACAATGTAAAATTAACATAAAAATGGTGATTTGTATGATAATATATTCAAGGAATTCTTTCTAATATATTCATGAGTTTTGATACGTTTCAGTTCATCTAAAATGTTAACCGAGTATATTTACGGTAGTTAAATTATTCATAATGGTATTGGTTACGAAAATAAAAGTTAGAAAAAGAATTTTTTTTTTATATCAATATTTGATGGATGTCTTTCTCTTAGAGATCTTTTTAGATCTTTATTATTATTGGAGCTCTATCAAAGCTGTGCCAGCGCCAGAGATGAAATATCGAATAATTAGTTATTATTTTATATTTGCTTACCGAAAAGCTGATGTTTTCCTTTATATATATTCTTTGAAGGATAACATTGTACTTTTTTTATTTTCAATTAAGCGATGACACGATGTGATATTCATCTGATGGTAAGTGATACGCATGACCATTACAAAGTGACGCTAGGTAGGATTGCTTAATAAAAGCAAAAAAAGTATTCAAACATTTTTACAATACAACAACAGAAAACTACTACAGAATTGATTACTATTACTATCGTAATGAAAACGCAATACAATCGTCTATTTCGTTCAAACGTACAATATTTGACTTTAATGAAACCCTTAAACGTTGTACACGTTTATATCTATGAATACTATAGTACCCTTATTTTATTATATATATACTACATATTTATACAGTTATATAAAAGCATATGACTGAACACATCAGGCACCAAAATTTAATTATATATTTATATATATATGTATATGTATGTATAGATAACGAGTATATCGTTTTGAGCTGAAGCTATGTTGAATGTTGGCGTCTTTGATTTGTTCAGCCATAGGTTTTTATTTAACTGTATAAATAAGTATAAAAAAATACTTATAGAAAGTACATTTACTGTATCCTCATCAAATGATAATTGACTGTAGGCTTAACTGACTATTTGCTTATTGATATTAGCTCAATCTCTAGTCATGGTTTCTGTTTAATCATATTCCATCGGTATGACTCGTGATCATCCATTGTACTCGAATGCAGCTTCTTAGTATTTTCAACTGTCTATGAAATTGGCTGTCGTTGGCAATAGTTCTGATAAGACTTGGAAATATTAAGGAAAAAATCTTAGATCTTTTTCAAAATTCAGCAAAGCAACTACAGCTTTCACCATATGGATAAACATTGACATTGATAACTACCACTTATTGATCTTTTTGCTCACCCTTACTGTTGTTTTATTTTTAACAATGTATTGTTTTTTATAATGCTACATTATTAATATATTGCGAATCCCTTACATTATGTAACCAGATAGCATCCTAGATAAGATTAAATTAAAATGAAATTGTAAGTTAGCTAACTATCTTAAGGTTGATAAAACTTTGCCTTAAGTAAAGAAGAAAATGTGTTCACTGCAGCTTTTGAGTATATTTGAACTGAAGTTCCATGATGATGTTGTGGAAACAAATCCGGTCTTCAATTAAAGTATATACTAAATAAAGTATACGAAATTAATGTTTTTTTTTATAGTTTTATATAATTATTTTGTTTTAAATTGTTTTTATGTAATTAGAACATGAATGTTTAATTCTTGAAGGAGAGTGTTAGGTTTTTGAAAAAATAAAAATTTCTTCAACATACAACCTACCAATTTCCATGACTTAACAGTAACAATACTAGTTGTTTATTAATAATGTGATTAATAATCTGTGATCAATAAATAATCAACAAAGGGTGACGGAAGTGTGGGCGGTATTCTCCAATAATAATTTTATATTATGCGGTCGTAATACTTTTTTTCGCTTAGGTGAACTTTAACCTAAATAAAACGACAATGAGGCGAGGAAAAGTGCCGGGAAGTCGGTCTAAATGAGGTTCGCTAATGGAAAGTAAGTTTTGCAGTATCATAATATTTTCAAGTAAAACCTAAGCGGAACTTCGGACATATTTTTATACTTAATAAGGTGCACGAGTAAATCGAGAGATTTGCGATATTTTTTTAGTAAGTAAATTATATTTTTGCTACTTTTTATTTTGGCAACATAAAATCAAACCTGATCGTATTAAAAAAGTTATATAGCGTGGCGCAAAAATAACCTTATAAAAAGTACCTTATTACCTGTGTTATAAGGTACTTTTTATAAGGTTATTTTTGCGCCACCCTATATATGCTTTAAGGCATATAGATGTTCAAGTTGATGAAGTAACTATAGCGTCATTCATTTCGAAACTATCGCAGCTCTTATTCTACCGCCAAATAGTAATGTGCAAACATTACTGTGTTCTAGTTTGTTTAATAAAATAAAAAAAAATATATATAAATGTTTGTCATAGCTAATAAAATTACTGGGGGTTACGATTCTTAACATCCATCTAAATGCAATGAGCACAATATGATGCTGTATATATCATCTTAATTAGCATTACGCTGTTATAGGCAGACGTATGATTACTTTATTATTTATTTATCTAACAAAGCGAATAGATGATCATGTGGCTCACCTGATGGTATACGATATCGCTGTTCGTAACTATTTCGTGCTATTTATTATTATAATTTTTTTTATTAAACTGTGTATATACAGTGATGTCACACACGGAGATTTTTTTCCACAGATACAGCAATCTTTATTCTCTTGCCGTGGAAATGAAAATGCTTATTTAATGTTCCCCAATATCGGGCGCTTTATCATATCGTAAATATTTATGGGAGCACCGTGTTAGGTTAAGATTAAATCTCACATATAGCTTTCTCTACATTTTATTGAGACTCACTTTGAATACTTAAATAATATCGGTTTAATACCTTCCCTTTGTTTTTATTGTATTCTTTACAAAACTATAAAATAACACCTTAGCGGATGTGTTAACATTGTTAAAGAGCCGCAAATAAAAACTTTAATAATTCAAAAAAATTCAATTCAAGCCTTTGAGATATATCTAGGTGAAGACAAGTGCTCTCGGTGGTTATTCGCAGTGAATTTGAGGAGACTCTCGAGATACGTATATACGTGCTACGAAACGCAGCGATACTTGCAACTAATCCTAACCTGGTTCCAGGGAAGGTTGTAATCTTCCCTAGCACAGTCGTTTTGCTACAAAAAAAAACATAAAAACTCCGTATTTGTCGTCCACTCCGAGTTC
Source organism: Ornithoptera alexandrae (assembly GCA_029030555.1). Taxonomy (NCBI): domain Eukaryota; kingdom Metazoa; phylum Arthropoda; class Insecta; order Lepidoptera; family Papilionidae; genus Ornithoptera; species Ornithoptera alexandrae. The sequence continues at coordinate 356,074 of JARDVY010000064.1, read as the reverse complement.
GCTTAATGGGCAGTGAGGGCCCCCACCTTCGATGCCTACGAACCCGAAAACCCTTTCAGTTTGCTTCTACGACAGTGAGGGATTACCAAAGTCAGCAGTGGTTTTAAGGTACATAACGAAAATAACAGATCAAATTACCTACAAAAGTTTATAAGACACAACGCCGTAGACGAGGGTACATATATAGATGACATCTTTCTAAGCTGTTGCTAATGTAAGCAGTTTCCGCTTTACTTATATATAACATCAGTCGCAAAGTATTCATTCAATTCCTCATAGTAAACTTTTCCCTGCAGTAAACTTTTCCTAGCAGTAAACTTTTCCTTGCAGTAAACTTTTCCTGGCAGTAAAATTTTCCTAGCAGTAAACTTTTCCTTGCAAAAAACTTTTCCTGGCAGTAAACTTTTCCTTGCAGTAAACTTTCCTCGTAGTAAACTTTTCCTGGCAGTAAACTTTTCCTTGCAGTAAACTTTTCCTGGCAGTAAACTTTTCCTGGCAGTCAACTTTTCCTTGCAATAAACTTTTCCTCATAGTAATCTTTTCTCCGAGTAGACTTCTTCGTAGTAGACTTCCCTGATATAAAATCATCGAATTTTTTTCTAGAAAATCGAGAATTTTTTGTAAAATGTTTAAAAAATTAATAACTCCAAAACTATTATTTTTGTATGGGGTATTCCGTACATAGGCAGATAGGATACTAGCTATACTTTAGCCCCTCCAGATCCTTTACACCTTTCACCCGGTATATATATGTATATACATAAGAGATTTCCACCTATGTAGACTCATCACGATATCTCGGTGAACATAAGTCCTGGCGACTTGAATTTTGTAGGAATAATCCTTTTGCCGAGTCTAGGTCAGATAAGAATGGATTTTACAAAACGTTACTATCTAAACGGGATGCAAGGATGTTACGACCAGCAAAGCATGCGGGGAACAGTTAACCTATACACATAAGACATGTTTAAGGTAAAAAAGACAAAATAAGTTAATAGCCTATCGTTCCCTAGAACACCCATCGTCTAGTAAAGAGCACCGGAGCGTTATGCTGGTCTCAGGGCATCTAGTAATACACTAAAGGTTAGTGCAGACAATAATAGTAAACTTAAATTCTAGTTGACATAAATTATTCATATTTTCAAAGTGGTACTAGGTAGGATTATATACACTGTACAGTAGTGCTCGTCAGCTCGTGACATAAGATGTTCTAGGCTCATTAGTAATTTTTCTAGCTGCAACGCCTTTCAAACGGGAACACAGTAATGTGTGCACACTAGGAGGCAGAAATAGGCGCTGCGGTGATACCTACCTAGAACGTCTCCAGACCTACCACTAATAAATAACGGTATATAACCATTCCCTACAGAAAGTTGGATATCTTGTGAAGAACATCCCTCGCCATTGTTTCCAAAATACAACCCATAATAGGAAAAAAAAATTGTGCATAACTCGTAACGAAACGAAATCGAATAAATTCTGTACAACAACTGTTTAAGTTTATAAAATCGATTCGCTTTGTATGATCGTATCTTATAATCGAATTTCAAATAAATCTTAAGTATCAAGACTTTTTCAATTATGTTGTATGAGATAGAATAAACCAATAAACGCGTTTTGTAAACTTTACAAGACAACTGGGCAAGCAAATTAAACTTTTAAACTGCAAACAACCCCAGTTAAATGTCTAAGACGGTTTGTTTAAGTTAAAATTAACTGACTCAACAAAGTAGTTGTATCGTAATTGTTCATAACGAACATACTTACAGATTATAGAATTAATATTTGTACTTGATGGCAGGTCCCTGTTACCGAAGACCGTTAAGGTAGGTACCACCACAGCGCCTATTTCTACCGTCAAACAGTAGTGTGCAAACATTACTTTGTTCCGGTTTGAAGGTTATTGTAGCTAGTGAAATTACTGGGATAACAAGACTTAATATTTTATCTCTGAAGGCGATGAGCACAATGTGGTCCAGTGTTTATCATTCTAACGCCATGTAGTTATAAAAAGGCGTGTCACTTACTATCAGATAAATGGCAAGCTTTTTTACGTCTTTTCATTGAAAATATCAAATAAAAATGTATTAGTCTTTTATTGTTTTTTTTTTTTGTAAAAATCTAGATAAAGGAAATCTTGAAGTAATAGCAAACCAAATTTTAGATTACGGTTGAACAACGTGCCGGTTATCTCAAGTCATTACAACTTTAATAACATTAGCCATGTAAAGGTACTAATATAAAATATCTATATATTGTATGTTTTTACTTGTTTTAATAAGGAAATTAAGTTTTAACCAATATTTTTTTTATCTGAACTTAACCTTATTCAAAAACGTATCGATATAATTTCATACAAATTGTATGGCGCACACGACCAATTTATTCGGTATAATTTATTTCATAGATCTTTTGTAAATATTTAACAAGGTATAAAATTATTGAATAGCAGAGTATTCAAAGGTTTTTACTTCATGATTTCACACAAAAATGTGTGTTTTTCCGAGCGTAAACAGATGCCTACTCATACTAAGCGATACATTCAAGTAAGAATTTTGTCGTTAAAATGTATGTACCAAATATCACAACATATTTAAAGACAAATATAGGTTCCTTTCAGAAATTCTATAGAACACATAGTAAATATAGTGTTACAGGTAATATAAGTACTAGTTCCTACTATAGTTATATTCTTCACGAAGAAGTAAAATATATGCACTAGTATTCGCAGTCCATTTAGTTTTATATTCTCTATCTCTGTAATTCGTTTCAGTGCGGAGGATCATGACTTAGCTGCTTTATATGCTCCTATATATCATCCGTTTCTTTATATTATATTTTTCTTTAAAATAACCCTAACTTAGGTCTTTTAACATCAGTTATAGGATTCCAGCTCTCGAATATCCAATGACAATAATTAATGTTCTATTTTCAGAAAGGCTTTGGTCAGACATTTATGTGAACTAAACCAACCGCACACAAAACCTTTCAGTTTTATTTATTTATGTAGGTAATAGATAATTGAATAATACCTAAATATATTTCGATATGTTATTTCTATACTAAAATGATATATCATATTAGTTTTTATTCTCACTCTTGTGGAGATGAACATTTTAAAGTTCCGCAACGCGGGAACTCGGATAAGGAATTACCTCGTTTGCTGCTCAAACTTCAAGATAAATGAGTTTGCACAACTCCTGAGCTACTACTGCTTTATAATTTCAGTTTGACGTGCTGAAAATTACAGTTTAAACAATTTTTTTAACATTATTTTCTAACTATAATTGAATGGATGTGCTGAAATCATAACACGTTTATGGGTAGATTCTTCAGTATTTTCAATAAATATAGCTCTTCTTAATATTTAAAGGAAGGTTTTCTTTTTGGCAGTTTGTGTAGGTGCTGTGGTGGTGGAAAATAGAAACTCATGACGTATACTTATGGCAGGTCTCTGTTGCTAGAAACCGTCTAGGTATTACCGCAACACCTATTTCTAGCCGCAAATAGTACTGTGCAAACTGTTTACCGGTTTTAAGGGTAAGGAGATTTAGCATCTTATGTCTCATGATGACTAATACAATGTGGTGCTGTATATATATATGGTTGTTATGGGCTGGCGTATTACTTACCATTAGGAGAACGTCTCGCTCGACTCTTTGATTTGTCTAATAAAAAACTTAAAGTAAAGAAAATCTTTTTCTGATCGCTCATTAAAAAAAAATGTCCACTAACAGAAAAAATACTATATCCGAATACGTTATCATTAAAATTGATATTTATTAAGGACATTGATTCAGAAAATGCGACAAATAACAATACAACTCTCAAGTGCCTACTTAAAGTACATTTCCTTAAAGAAAAGCTAAAAGTTTCGTAAACGACTTCCGCTATTAAGTTTTATTTTTACCCAGCTGTAAGAAAACAATAGTATTTTCCATTTGAAATTTAGATTATGTCAATGACTGATTGTATTTTTAAGCGTTTTCTTTGTTCAACTGTTGTAGTTACAGAAAGTTGATCTGTAATGCGCTGGCGGGTGTACAGGAGTTCCGAGACATCCGGTTTATAAAAAATGCTTTAGGAATTATTAAACTCTTAAAGAAAATGATCTTATTTATACATATACTTGTATATTAAAGATACTAATATTTAAATAAAAAAGTGTTGTTTGTCCGCCATCCTTTATGAAGAAGGTATTGTAAGAATCGACATAATTTTTTTTTTATTTATTATATTCGTTTAAAGGGAGTAGTAAATTATTGTACAAAAACAAGGGTGATGACGGTACAAACGATGATTTTTTTCACCGGAAGTTCAAGCTCAGTGGGGATGTTACGAGCGTCTCTTTGAATCATGTAGGGCATTCAACTACCTTAAAAACTCAACCGTGATAACTTGTACAATATGAGGCGAGTTTTATTATGGAACCTCAATGTCAATCTCCGAGATCAAGAATTCAGATGTGACAGAATATTGAGAAGGTGATCTCAATATGACTTTACATCATATATTTGCTCTTAGATACACAACACTCCATCTAATGTAGATCCTTTCTCAATCCGATGGTTGCAAGAACATAATTGGTACAAATTGGACAAAAGAGGTAGTTTCAACCAACTCTCTGTTGTAGGCAATGCCTATATGAGGAGTTAAAGGCTTCTTTTAAGATATCACCGTGGCTTGGAATATTTTGCGCATCCATCAGAATAAAACCACGCTTCTGACTACAGCTAGTAACACTGGTTGCAGTAATCAAATTAATTAGCTACATCAATAGGTTTTGTATAGAAAGGTCCACTTTCAGCAATTATATAAAATACAGCTGTATACTTTACAGGTTCAGGTTGTAACGACAAATGAAACAGCCATACCAGACCTTCTGGCAATTTGTCGCAGCTAGGACTGTTCAGAATAATAATATTACGCGACCCTACGGCTGTCGCAAGATCAATACTATTGTTTATACACATTTAAATTATATAGTATTCTATTTATTATGATCTGTATCACAAAGTGCATTAAGATCATAATTTAATGCCTTTCAATCAACCAGCTCTAGTACGATCGGCAGATATATATTAACTACGGCACAAACGGTACACTTAATAAATATAAAGATCATTTACATAGTTAATACATGTGCTTACGATTTTTATATTATTCTTTTATTTACGCTGAAGACTGCAGGTATTCACACCTACGGACCCATTTATTATTTCAAGCCCCTGAGCTTATCTCGCGAGTAATATTTCAAGGGATATTACCGTGTGAAAAAGCTAGTTGCCTACTTTACGGAAACAATTTACTTTCATACTTCCAGCGCTATCAAACTGGAGAAACCATAATTATGTTAAACAGTTGCTTAACTTATCTTAACTAACTTTTTTAACATACGTCTGCTAATTGCGTAAAATGCAATATTTATTGAAGTGTGCAATTTTTTTTCAAACTTTATTTTAAATTACATTTTCAGAATGAAAGAAACTTCATATTTGGAGATTCCGCAACGTGTAGAAATGTTAAGGTCTTTAGACAATTTTTAGACCATATCTGCCATTGGCCATGGATAACAGTATATAATATATTAAAGAAAAACTTAGGTAAAGATCGAGTGCATGAGATTTAAGATCTATTTCTCAAAAACTAAAATGATATAATATACTATATACATAAATAATAATGTATGTATTTGTTGACTCGTCGCCAGAACTCTGGAACTATTAGACGTAAATACTCAAAATTTGGTAAAGATATTACTTCTGTCGTTTAGAGTTTTTACGACCAGTAACGTAAGCGGGGAACAGCTAGTACTGTATACATACTTGTATATTGTTTCTGCAGAACAGAAAAAATAAATTTTTACCTAATACTTTAGGAGCTTAAATAAATATCTATTTTTATGTAGATTTACCTTTTTATCAATGAATATTTCTTTAATTTTTTATACTATTAAGTAGATCTAAAATGTATTACATAAATGTAATGACCAAACAAATGATCCATTGAAGCCTTAACAGCCGCTTCCGGAAGAAATTTATAACTAGAGATGTCGCTAAAAAATGGGCCAATTTCTTTATTCAATAGGGCTAATAAATCAGAGCCAATGTTCATATCCTTAAAATGATCTTGCGGCTTTCTCGAATTATTAACGCTGTACCACCACGGCCTATAGGGTCTTTTTTAAAGACACAGTCTGTACGTGAAAAATGCTTAAATTTTATTTTTATATTACCAAAAGTATGAGTAAAATATATTTTCGGACCCCATACAAGATTTAATTCTCCTCGATTGGATTGAAGAAAAGGGAGACGAGCATCAAAAATATTTAATATATATTAAGACTAAGTATAAATGATCTTTTATTTGGTCCTACCTACCTAATCCATCCTTACTTGAGTTTTCGTTCAGCTTTATGAGATACTTAACTTAAGGTCGTTATATAAGGCTTATATCCGGTCTGAACAGTTTTGACCTTAATATGTGATTCCATGAATTTTTTTTCCATCATAATAAATTTCGATGTTTATTAAGTTTTTAAATTCGTTTATAATTCCTAAGTTATTACTTAAGATTAGCGCGTCGGACTATAACAAATTTACTTGTTGATAATAGGCGTATGTGTCCCTTTCAGAGCGTGAACCATTGTTGTGTCATGAATACTCCTACCATATATATATATATATATATACACGCACATACACGTGTTATTTAGTACTTGGAAATACGGCTTATTATATTACATCCATTTAAGTATAGAGTCAATAATCCTTTATTGTCATTGATAATAAAAGCAAATAGATTGTAAAACAAGTTTATTTGTTATTTCCCCTTTTGTCACTAAGTAAGAAGTTTGAGTAAAGAAGAGTAAAAAAAAAGAATTATAAAAGTATAATCAAGATATTTTTAATAGAGTAATAGGGTATTTAATGTGTTCAAGACAATCTGAAGACTAAATTTCAATTCCCTTTAAAACTATGAGCCGTATGGAAATGAGATAGCAAATACGAAACGTTGCAATCTTGAAAGTAAACAAACGTTATATGTTTATCAAATATATGTTCCTTATTTATATATATATATATAAAAGAGTCTTCAATCGGCTTTAAATTAAGAGATACATAATGTTAATTAATACTATAATCTTCAATCAAAGTTCAGTGTCCGTCTTGTGGACCGCCGATTGTATATTGCAAAACAGGCCGTTTTAAATTTAGCCCTTAAAACTCGCTACGAAATAATTCAGGGGTAGGTTCAGAACGTACTGAAATACGTTGTTTGTCAAATGTAAATACTGGGGGCTTTGTTTGATTTACAATTTTCGCATTATTTTGTCCGCCCGTAAACTTTACAACAACGTAATCACAAAGCATGATTTGAAAGCCAAATTTGTGTCCTTAGCGGCGCCTGCAATGTGATAATATTTGACCGCTGAACTTATGTTTGCTTTTTGAGGCCCAAATTAGTTCGGGCTACTTAATTAAGTTTAAGCATAGAGAACCAACGAAATGGCCTCAGAGAATGCTTAATTATAGATTGTTAAGATTGTTTTTAAAACATAACCTCATCAGAGATTTCAATAGCCAATTTACGTCCCCACTATTGCGGCACAGGCCTACCCTCAATATGAGGGCGATGGGCTATAGTCACCACGCGGGCCCAATGCGCATTGGTGACTTCACACACACCTTACAATAAATTCTAACTCATGTGCGTTTCCTCACGATGTTTTACTTCACCGTTTGTATTTCGCTGTTGTAACTAAAGTTCACAAATGTACATAACTTAAATATTAAAGTCATCGGTACATGCCGAGATTCGAACCCTCGACCTTCGGAATGAACGCCGCGCACTCCAACCATTAGACCAGCGAGCTACTTCTTCAGAGATTTATTAGGAATTATAGAATATTAAAAATACTATATGTATATGTCGTTTACTAGATCATGCAGGTTATTTAATTAAAGAGATTTCATTTGAATAATTTCTGCGATTGGAAACGTTTGATATATACTCGTACATAATACTGTAGAAATATATACAAAATTAAGGAATTCTTAAGCTCTTAATTAAATAATTTTATGCTTAGTAAATCAAGTTTAACGTCCAATTGACCTTTAGGGACATAATTCTCTGTGCGAGTTAAGTAAAAATCTTATTATATTTAGGGTAAATCATTTTATTAACCCATTAATTGCCATGATTTCTGTTAAGGGATTTGACCACGGGGTCAAATGTGTACATTACTTTCCTTTCACACAAAGTACTATACTACACTTGGGTAACTTATTTTTTGATATTCAAATATTTTAGGGCTAAACATGTTTTAAGTTAACTATTACAAAACCTTTGTATACATAGATTAATCGATCAACAATTTACTGGGGTTTGGTCTCTGTTGCTGGAAACCGTTCAGGTAGGTACCATCGCAGTTCCTATATTTGTCACCGAACAGTAGTGTGCTTATATAACTGAGTCGCGGTTTAAAGAGCAATGTAGCTAATTAAACTACTAGAGCAACTAGACTTAATCTCTTAAGTCAGAACTGTGATTTAGAAAGTAAGAAATTGGAATTGTAATTGTAAAAGAAAGAATGAGTACGTATAATATATAAGAAGTGGGATGGAGAATGATAGAGAGAAAATATGAAAGCGAGAACTGGAGTGGACGAAACAAAAGGATGAAAGAGGAAAGTGGTAAAAAAGAATATAAAACAAAATAACCTAAAATAAAATAGAAATAAATAGGCCTCATCCCAATACAACTAAGGGAACATAAAAATAAAAAAAAACTGCGTGCTTTGTATATTATCCTAACCACCACTTTTTTATGGATAGGCTAATTATTTATCAGGTGAACGTCTCGCTTATCTATCGCTCTTTAAAGTTGAAAACTCACAAATAAAAATTCACCAGTTAATGACTACTTAATGAGTTAAAGTAGAAAACTGCAAAATAAAGTGTTAATAGTAACTTCTTCTTCTTCTTTGTCGTAACCTCATGACTGAGAGACGCGACTATGGTGCGTTGCCCTGGCCACCATTTCTTTCCAGACATTTCCGTCTTGCGCCATTTGGATAGATGATTGTAGGGTAGCTCCCGTAGCGTCCTGAGTTATGCGTGTCCATCTTGTAGGATACCGCCCTCTGGCTCACTTTCCTTCCACACAACCAGTCATAACCAATCTTTCCAGACTGTCTGGGTCTCGCCTGACCGTGTGTGAGAAGAATTTGAGGACTCTCTGCCTACAGATTGTTGAGAGCCGTGTTGTTATGTTCAACTGTTTGAGGATTGACTCGTTTGTGCGACGTTCCGTCCAGGATATCCTCAGCATTCTGCGCCAGCACCACATTTCGAGCGCGTCAATCCTCGATCTCACTCTCGCTTTTAGTGTCCAGGTTTCAGAAGCATATAGAAAGATAGAAAATATGAGCATCTGCATTAGCTTCTTTTTGGTGTTGCGGCTAATATCCCTGTTCCGCCATAATCGCTCCAATCTCTTTACCGCATTTTTCGACATTTGTGCTCTCCTAATAACTTCCTGTTCGCAATCACCGTCGTCACTAATCTACGATCCTAGGTATACGAACTTCTGTACCACCTGTAAATCACGAAGTTCGTAAGTTCATTGTAGGGTACCCGTTCTATCCACAAACATTAGTTTGGTTTTTGCTCTGTTGATCAGCAGACCATACTCTCGACTGATGATAGCTATTTTGGACAGGAGTTCAGCTACTTCTGCCTTGGCCTCGGGTAACTAATAAGACGTAAAAGTTTAAGTAAATAATTGATTAGGAAATTGGGTAGAGATCTGTTTAAAAACTTCGTAATTTCATTTACATATAAATAAAGTCAATACATAAGTATTTTTTTTATACATACAAAGTTAATTTATAGTGAGTCGCCCAATTAACGGTTGTTAAGTGATAATTATTGAGACTGGTTACGTTTTCAAGTGAATTGTTGCTATTTACGGCTTGTATTGGATTATTAAGTGTCGTATTAATTGCAAGCACTTAATGAATAGTGAACAAATTTATGAATTTATCAACCATGCACTGAATATTTAATTCATTAATACAGATTCAACGCTAGAGATGACTTATTTCAAATTATTCCTTGATAAGTTAATTCTGAACGAAAATATGGATATGAAAAAAAGACCTTTGTTATTATTGAAATTTTGGAAGGAATAAACTATTATTAAATATATTTTCCTTCAGGTTTCATTGAAACAATAACACTGTTGTAAAACTCGAGACTAACAGCAATTATTAAAGGTTAATTAACAAAGATATGAAAAACATTTCATTGTTATATTAAAAGTGTTTTTTAACTTTGTTCTTCACATTGTTTACTCAGCTTAATAAAGTTAATGTACTTGTTAAAAGGTTTTTGGTTTTAATAACTGTTTTGTCATTTAATTAAAAGTTAATAACATCGGAAATCGGTTTTCTTTTACAATTATTTTGTATCTCTTTCTATAATAGAGATGGAACTAACATATATCTATATAGTAATAGCTTATGGGTTTACTACCTCATATTTGTTTTAGTGGTTCATTGTTATGGATAGCAGCATCATTAAATGTACATCCGGCTCATGGTACCGCTTTTTAAATAAAAAATCACTGTTAAATACGTTGTGAATATTACCAGCGGTAACACGTCACCACTTAGCTATAGTTTTAGTAGTTGAAAGCTACATTAGCTTACAAAAAAATCTTCATAAAAACACACTTGAAAATCTTACAAATTATCCAAAAAAATCAGGTAAATACTATATATATAATAATAGTCTGTTCTGAGCTTAGATATGTTTTTTCTGTATAATGCTGTGCATAAATCGATTTGAACCTACAGGATATAGATTTGTGGAACTAAAATCGCCACAAATTTAAAAATCCTAAAGGGAGTGTTCATATGCCCCATTGTACATAAAAAACTCAAAAGCATAAGTACTCAAGTTAACACCATTCAGTTGGGAATCAAGTTAATCGCTGAACACACTTAAAGGAGAATTCCTCACTTTAACCATCCCCATGTGGATATACGAAAAGATTTGAAAGGGCGTGTATAATATAAATTAAAACCACTAAGAGTCTGTTCTAAAAGATGTTCCTTGGTAAGTAAATCATTCTTAAAAGCTTAATCATCCCCACACCTACTTAAAGTTATTGACTGATCGCTGATACAACCCACAGGATACGAACCCGATCAGTGATTACCTTATTTCATTAACTATAAATGTGGTACAAAGTTCCTATTACTAACAGGGAATAGTTTTAGTCATCAGATGAAAATCCTCGCTTCCGTTGCTTCAAAATGAAAAAGCCCAAAACGTCACCCCTAACTAAAGGTTCGAATAATAGAAAAATAAAAGAGCCAATCTATAACATTTCGTACATAGTGCTACGAGAATTGCTGACCCTTGTCGAGTGACCCTCGTTTATCAATGCCGATACTGATAGATATAAATAGACCGGAATCAAATATTTTCCAGATAATTAAACTAAAGCTTTGCTTACAAGTAAGTTCTTAATATATTCCTTAAGAATATGTAACACAATGAACAATGGGAACAAGGAAACAAGGACAAACAAGGACGTAAGTACACGATTATATTCTATGTAATAGTAGATAATATAATAGCATAAGTAAAACCATAGATATGAAACGAATAGCAATAATGTTGTAAGAAATGTAAATAGTTAAAATTAATAAGAGTATACATGTAAATAATAAGATATTAAAACAAGGGTCCGGAAAAAAAAAATTAACAGAGATATTGGAGAAAAAAAAAAATTAAGATTCTACTGTTTTTTTTTTTTCAACAGAAAATTTTGGTAAGTATCATGCTAAATATTTTTTACTAGTGGTAGGTATCTGTTACCGGCAGCCCTGTAGTCTTGAGATAGTAAGAACAGGATTAAGGTAAGCTCTGCCTGTCGTAGAAGGCGACTAAAAGGGTCCAGGAATTTCGCGGGCATTGAGGGTGGGGGCCTTATCGTTCAAGAAGCGAACCTGCGTGGGACAGCGTATGGCTCAGCGATGATGCCTGTGCGTTCTATAAGATCCCCGAGTCTCTCCTAATGCACTGATGCAGACCAACGAGGAGGTTTCAATGAGTTAGAATGTAACATAACTCTGACTTTCCCCCAGAAGCAGGGTATCTTTCGAAAATATACCACTCCCCCTCCCAAACAAAAAGAAGGTGTCTGTTACAAGAGACCGTCTAGATTGGTACACTGTGGCTCCTAGTCCTAACGCCAAACAGTAGTGTGCAAACATTACTGTGTTCCGGTTATAAAGGCGCGGTAGCTAGTAAAACTTCCGGGAAACTAAACTTAAAATATAATATCTCAAGGCGACGAGCATAACTTAATGCAGTGTGTGTCACCTAACTAGCGTCACGTTGTTATAGACAGACGTGTCAATTACCACTAGGTGAACGTCTCGCTTGTCTATAACAAAAAAAAAACGATAGAAGTATATATATATATAATAATAAAAAAAAACTAATATCTTTATATACTTGCCTTATTCTTTATACAGAAAAGCTTACGAGAAATATGAGATAGTCAGTAAATGGTAAGCGATATCCACATAGCGACGCGATGGGGATAACTAAGGATCTTTATACAGCATCACAATGCACACGTCGCTTTCGACACTAAAGTGACATCACCAACAGATTCTCTTATTTCCCAAAAATTTATATTTATTCTATGTTGCTTAGGCGTGGTTTCGTTTCATAAATAACAAAATAAAAAACCAACACGCCCCGCAAACGGGTTGAATCCTTTCTATTACGAAAAATTATTTTTCACTTGCTCTATCGGAACAATGGTTGTATTTTCATTGTTCTTGATTGTGAGTTGAAACAAGTGAAAACTCGTTCGGGTACAAAACAAAATCGGAAAACATCGGGGTAAAGGGTTGAGGCGAGATTGTAATTTAAAAAATCATCCTTTTGTTTATGCTGATATTAGAACATCGAAAACTTTGAAAGAATAAACTTTCATCCAAGAAAAAAGTGTAAGTACTGTTACTCATTAGATTATGTACAATTATATATTGTAACATTTGTGACTAAAAATAAAATAGGTTATAAAAATTGTAAATAGATAAGTTAGTACACTTAATACATAGACTAGATAAATAAAATAAAAAATTGTTGATGACTGTAAACAAAAGAAAAGTGACTCTTAGAAACTTAAGAAAAATAGTGCAAACGTATAAATTCCTGCCCTTCCAGATATGGGGGGTCGGCACAGTATGTTCTTCTCTTCCATATCCTTCTATCAGCCGTCTTATCTGAAATCGCACTGTTCTTACACACGTCATAGTGCAAACATATATATATCTAAAGCGCTTAATTATTAAATTTATTCCTATAACAATGAAATAATTACTAATTGGTTTACCCATTCACTCAGTAACGTACACATATATAAATATAAATATATATATATATATATAAATACACAAATATATACCTAGACCGGCCATAAGTTCTGTTAGAAATGAAAATGCATTTTTTTTTAATGAAGTAATGTAATATTATAAAAATGTATACACACATATTTATTAGTCTCCGCAAATAATAAAAATATATATTCTATTCAACACTTTCCACCTTTGGCTTTTATACAGGCCTTTAATCTGTTTGGTGACGAATCTATGGATTTACCCGCTGTTTTCAAGGGAAATTTCTACCACCGCCACTACTTGCTCCAAAGATTTTTTTAAGAGACTCAATGTCGCCGTGTCGTTTAGAGCAGCAGGCCTACCATGGCCTACCATGTTCTCTAAAACTGACCATAATTGAAAGTCTAAAGTGTCATGTTCTGTATATAGACGGTAAGTACCGAGTACCGAGCTTAAGGCCTTGTTTTATAATACGCGACAGAATTCTAGCGGGAATCCTCATTTCTCGCAATAAGATTTTTTGCTTCCAAATCGGGTTTCGATGAATTCTGGCTTTAACAACATTAACAGCCTTTGTGGTTCTAACAACACGCGGCCGCTCCGATTTTTTCTGGTCTTCAACAAAAGAAGTGTTGTTGTATCTGTTGATAGTACGATATAGGAACATACGGCTGATAGCAAGCTTTTGAATTGTCGAATATGATCGACGGCTCCGTACCCATTTTGTGCAAGGAGATCAGTGCAATCCTATTTTCTTTAACACCTCATTCCATATTGTAATTTGATAATGAACACGAAAAAATATGTGAAATGGCGCAAAATCGAAAGAAGTTTTTAAATTAATATACGTGTTCCAAATTCAAAATTATTAAAAAGTTGAAAAAAAGAAAAGTTTTTATGTAACAGTGTTTATAGTCAGACTAGTTATATATGCATTATCAAACACAGCGTTAAAATTATTTACGTATCAACTTTTTTTTATTTGACGAAGCGACGAAATATTTCATCTGATGATAAAAAATACGCCTGCCCATAACAAGACGGTGTTAGGATGATGTACACGACATGAGATATTAAGTTTCATTAACCTAGGAAATTGTTTAGATAGATCGCCTTTCAAACTGGAACACGGTAATATAAACTCACTACACATTTATTTATTATACCATAACATTTAAAAAGTAAGTTTTTTTTTTGGTTATAAACAAAATTAACAGGATCCAAGCCAACCTCACCTGCTCCCTGTTAATCAACAAACGAGGCTCTGGATCCTACCAATCTCCATCGGGCCAGCGTTCTTGGAAATAGACCAAATCTAACTATCCTATCCGATCGATGTCGGTATATTTGGGTGAGGTCTATGTCCAGCCGTGGTCGTCTATCGGCTGATGATGATGGTGATGAAATAAAATTTAGTCAGTGATGAATAATTCATTCTCCGAAGTGATAAATTTTGTGAACATATAGATCATAGTTTTTACGTAACAAATTTAAACAAAGAAAAAGGTCAGAAACGTGATTAGATGGATTAAATTCTTTTGTTCAATCCGAATAACACCTTCAAAAAAATATGCGTTGACCATAAATCTTTAACGACAGCATCGAAATTCAATGAACGTGAAATGTTAAAAAAAAATAAACCCCGCGGCTTTCAGTTTATTGTAGGGTGAAATCGATATGTTTTAATCCATTACAATGATGATGTCTATCTTATAACGAACGACGAGACGAGCGAACCTTTCCACTCATATTAATATATACATAATAACATGTTAGTTAGGATGTTGTACACTGCGCCATGTTATATTCTTTGTCATGAAACAAAAGATTTTAAGTTTAGCGCATTCATTTCATTGGCTACAAGGCCCTTCTAACCAGAACAAATTAATGTTTACCCACTACTGTTTGGCGGCAGGTAAAGCGCTGCCGTTGTACTTCCCTACATGGTCTACATCTACAGATTTTTTTTTATTTTGTGGAGAAAATCTTCGGAAGATACCCTACTTCTCGAAGGAAGTCAGGGGTACGTGAAATTCTTACTCACTAAAATCCCTTCGGTGGTCTGCATCAGTGCATTCGGAGAAGCTCCGGGATCTCTTATAGAATGCACCGGTGCTCCTCTACACTTTTTCTTAAAACGTCTCTGAGGAGCAGCCTAATCCTCCTAGGCACCATCGATGAACCATACGGTGTTCCACGTAATTTCACTTGTTGAGCGATAAAGGCCTCCACTCTCTAGACTCGCAGAACTCCTAGACAATTTTCGTCGATACTCTCTATTACATTTATCATTTCCAATCCACAGTTTTATTCACGAGACACTTTTACCTGATGGTGAGTGATACGCACATCCATAACCACGTGGCGCTAGTTAGGATGTTAGATATTGAGTGTCGTCACCCCAGCATAATTACACTAGCTACAACTCCCTTCAAACCGGAGCACAGTAATGTTTGACAGATCTACCGCCAGTAGAATCTAAGTCTAGTAACAAGTCTATCTCTTTGAATAGATTTAGACAAAAAATTTACATCAAAAATCACTTATAACCTAGTCAGAAGTAACTTGATACCAAATCCACAATATTATCAATTTTACATAGGTTAATTTTAGTTGACATACAATTAATATAGATTGGCCATCTTCCGCATCTCCAGACATCCGCTGCCCACGTCAAACTTAATTATACCGAAGATTATTTCCGTGGGCTTAATTACTTGAGCGGCGACGTCAAAACTTAAACGGAAACATAATTGAATATCCTTAATCAAATAAACACAGCACTCAAACTACTGTGTAATTTCCGTCCGACACTCCTTTAATCGAGCATGATTTATTAATATCTTTAAATGTATTGATAATATATAATTCTACTATTATTATCTCTTTCTCTCTCTCTCTTTCGTTCGTATGTACTGGAAACAGGGAGAGAGTAACTTATAACCTCTCGAGTATACCAGAGACAAAGATGAGATAACTTATGATTGCTGATGATGATATACAAATAATTAAACCTTTTTGCAGGTCTGTTCGATCTCACCAAATATGTTAACCGTTCAAGTGATGCTGGCAAAATCAAGAAGCTAATGAGACTAACAAGTTCCAACAAGAAAAGCGCAATGATTCAGAGGTCTTTTAAAACCTTTCAATGTTATGTGCAAGGTCTGTCACTTTTCTTTTATTCAACGAAAGAGACGTTCATCATCATCATGATTTCAACAGATGGACGTCCACTGCTGGATATAGGTTGAAAAGAGGACACTCAGTCCCAATCAATCTCTTTAACTGCCAACTTCACCTGCCCGTGGGGTAACCTGCGAGTTGACCAACGAGGCTCTAGCGACAAATGGTGGTATAACCATTCATCACCGGCTGTCTTAAATACTACAGACCGTAATCGGGCAGCAGCGATATCGGTGCAATAGAGTCAGTACTACGATCACCGAGCCCACCTGCCAAGCGTCGTGATTATTGGCTAAATCCTTGAACGAGACGGCAACTGATGGTAAACGATACACCCGTACATAACAACGTGGCGCTAATTAGGATAATATATTCATCAACACACTGTGATCATCGTCTTGAGACATGAGATGACTCATTACCCCAGTAATTTAACTAGCCCAGTATATAAAGCTCTTCAAACTGGAACACAGTAAACTATGCACTCTACTATTTATCGGCGGAAACAAGATGTGTGTGATGTGATAGTATCTCTAAACCTACCACCAAGTGAGTATGACACTCACATGTAATCTCATGGATAGTACTCGTACATGTTATAATAAATACGGATTAATTGATAATGTTTCTTTATGATAACAGTAATATTTATTGCTACCAATAAAGCAATATAAAGAAAAATCTGGCGTAACCTCATGATGGAGCTAATACCTAAGACCCTTAATTAACGATCTTAGACTTATTCATTTCATACATGTCGTATAATGGTAGACTTAATGACATTGATATTATCTCCCAGTCTACCTTGGGTAGTGCGGAGATGTTATGAGGTAGGTGTATAAAAGGTAAAAATAAAATAGTAAAATAAATACATAGATACAAGTATAATATAGTATAATACACACTTATCAGAATGGGGTGTAAGGGTTCCCGCACAACAACTCACGGGATCCAAGCTAATCTCATCTGCTCGTGGTGCACCCTGCTAATCAACAAACCAAGTTCTGGCTCCCACCAATCCGCATTGATCCAGCGTGGTGGGAAGGGGCCTAAATCCCTCTATATGAACCCCTACAAACGACTAAAGCTCGCGAGAGACTGTTGGATGCAGGCAGCGCAGGACCGATCGATGTGCCGATCTTTGAATAAGGCTGATGATGAATATGAGATATACAGAAATGTGAAAAAAAATTGAGTAAATATTTTTTTAATACTCTCCACGAATATTCGGTAACGCAGTACCGGAAGTGTAATTTATTTTAAATTCCTGAAACTACACTCGCAGAGTAATTTACGGTCGAGCAGAAGACCTCGCTGGTTTTAATTCTTATTATGGTTTCAGTAAATGAAATTTCCGTTTTTTTTTTAGCTTTGTTTTTAATTCTGCTTTGTGAGATTTTTACGTATTTAAATTCTGTACAACAACTGAAACCACTTTGATCGTTTAAATATAACTTAACCTAACACAAACAATAATCTATGTTACAGTATTCTTCACATAAATATAATAGTTGAAGAGATTAAACAGTAGAAACAAGATTACAATATTATAATAATTTTCATTTACGTAAAAGCTAATAAAACAGTTATCTCTCAAGAGGTTACGAGATCTTGTGCATCTGTTAAGACATAAAGTTATAAGCGATGTTTCAACTTCCACAAATGCTGAATAGTTATCATAATTACTCTTATCTAGTAGAACTTACGACCTGAGTAAAAGCTTAAGTTATAATTTAACTAAGAAAGTTTAACTCTATCATTATGTAAATGAAAATTATTTTAACTTTGGATTCGAGTTGGCGAAACTGTTACATAATAATTATAATAAAGATTTTTATGAATCGCATGTAAATAACGTTCAATTAAACTAAGAATTTTTCACGATTTTACCCCTCGTTTCTCTAGAAAAATAAAGATAAAGGTTCTACGCCAGGGCGAGGGTTAAAAAGTTACTTTAATGCTAGTTGCATCTGTCGTGACAAATTCCCTAGCAGCCGGAAAATATTTCATATTTTTCTCCTGGGCGAACTCGGTTTCAATTTATTTTCCTTTCAAGTGTTTTACGTATTACTACCCCATGACTTTCGTTTTAATAAAAAAAAATACATGAGTAATAAAAAAACTACTTAGTATTCTGATATTTTGAAATCTCCAATATGTTACATATCTTTTTTCTTTCTAATGTCACGAGACAAACGGAACCTGATGGCAAGTGATACACAAACCCAAAACAACGTTGTGGTAGTTAAAACACTATAGCACAGTACCACATTATGCTCGTCGTCTTTGGACATAAGATATTAGGCCTCGTTACCTCAGTTATAACACTAGCTACAGCACCCTTCAAACCGGAACACTAATGTTTACACACAACAGTTTAGTGACAGAAATATGATCTGCGGTGGTATCTACCCAGACGGTCTCAAAGGTACAAAGACCTACGTCAAAGATAATCTGTTACTTAACGATTGTATGATAAATGTTATTAATCTGCTATTTCACTTAATAACTATTATTTAAAGTATGTATACATACATATATATATATATATATATATATATATAAGTATATATATTTTTAAATAAAAACTGTACACACAATGTAGAGTATACAAATAATTAAGGATCTTATTTTTTTACGACTCGAAAATTTAAGAACTGAGACCATGGAGTTTTAAATAAAAAAAAAGGAAACAGTCGTGCTGCTGCTCTG
The DNA here is from genome assembly GCA_029030555.1 of Ornithoptera alexandrae. Classification (NCBI taxonomy): domain Eukaryota; kingdom Metazoa; phylum Arthropoda; class Insecta; order Lepidoptera; family Papilionidae; genus Ornithoptera; species Ornithoptera alexandrae. The sequence continues at coordinate 336,750 of JARDVY010000064.1, read as the reverse complement.
GAAATTCCGCAATGGTAGAAGTTGGATAAAGAATTATCTCGTTTACCGCTCAAACTTAAAGATAAATGAGCAAAATCCCATTCTGGAGGCGTCGCTTTGTAATTAAATTTTTTTGGAGGAAATAATGTTTTTCATTTACCTCTCTACGCTCAAAACAATTATTATCATAGGTCGTAACCATTGAGGGTTCTTGTATAAATATATATATGTTCTTGAATAAATATATATCTAATTTACATTAAAAATACAATTCCGATTATTAATAATATCAAAATTTAAATAAAATTGTTGCTGATTTTATATGATTAATAGAAATTACATATGTAACGAAACAACGGCCTATGTCTCAAGGCGACGAGCACAATGTGACGCTGTGTATATCATCCTAATTAGCTCCACATTCAGTTCTGCTTGGTGTCGTACAGTAAGAAATAGTAATAATAATCAAGGAGCGTTACTAAAGGTAGTTATGTTTTTGCTGTTAATAAAATTTATTAGACACTATTTGTTGGGAGATAGACTGCAGTATCTACCTAAGCCGTAGCCATCGGCATAAGAGACTATTTTAGATAAAATTATTAAAATGACAAAAATTATAAAGTGGATAAAACAACAAACAAAAAACCAAAATATCCAATAGTATTTCACTAAAATAAAGATTTGTTGAACATTATGTTGTTTACTTTGCAAATTATGCAGTTCTTCAGCTCCAACGTTCCATTTATCTCAACCCTCGGAGATTACCGCGCAAGTAATATTTCTGAGAGGAGTTGGTTGCCGACACTCGCTAAATACTTTCATCCTACTTTCCGCCGCAGAAAATCTCATTAAAGTGGGTAAAGCAGTAAATATTATGATACGAATAACTAAGTTGTGAGAAGACTACCTTTCTATTTATAATTCCGACATCAAAACAATCAGCGTTACAAGTTAAATAAGTTATGTTGTATGTTAAGCTATGATTATGTTGTATGATCTAAGGTATCTATCGATTAAACTGATCTAATTCTTTTCAACAGCGGATTTCAATCGCGCAAGATCTTCATCATGACCATCATGATCATCAGCCGACAAACGTCCACTGGACATAGGCCTCCCCCAAATATCTCCACAGCGATCGCTCCCACGTTACATCCAGTGGGTCCCGCGATTCTCACCAGGTCGTCGGTCCAGCTTCTGAGAGAGATCTTTGCTAAAATAAACAGAAGATAAGTAGATAGAATTAAACCATATATAACATAAAAGTAAGGTATATCTATTTTTTAGTTTCTTAAGTGTAAAGAGAATCCATTAACATGGGTAACTAGTCACCAGCTAGAGGAGAGAAGTTATCTGTCACTGAATTCAATCGTCTCAGTTTAACTGTTGGATCTTACGGACTATATTGATTAGTCTGTAAAGTTCTAGACTCAGTGTCCTAACCAGAGCTTAATTTGATAATTTAACATAAAGGAACGTATCAAGTTTCACTTGACTCACAGAACTAAGATTGTATTTGATTTTAAGACACAAGATGATACGTACTGTGGTTTTAATACCTAGAGCGTCAATTGATGCAGAGATACATACTGCAGTGTCCACAGTCTAGATAAATTTAAGAACTAAACTTTCCACAGTTTAGAAGAATTTCTAAAATATTTTGAAAATGTAAAGACACTACAATTTTCTTTTTTCATTTCTGTAAATCATCAAATAAAAAGTACTTGGTAATTTTTGATCTATGTTCAGCAATGGACGAAAATATGCTGAAATGATGTTGATAATCGCTGACAAGTTTTGAAATTCAAGAGCACTGTCTTTATAATTGTAACTTTTGCTACAAAATTAGTATTACGCACGTCTGTAAGTAACTACAACGATAAGATATTAACTATAACATAGTTAACAGACAGGTTATTTGAAACCGATAACGGTTCTTAACGCTGTCATTAATAGATGACTCGCACGGATATGGAGATTCTACGGCGCCATTAACAACAAGATCTATCTTCCTTATATACCCCTTGCGCATATATATAATATCAAATTTAAATAAAGCACTAAGTTAGAACTTATCATTGAAGTAAATCATATCAATATTTGCTATTTTCACAAGTTATTCTGTTCGCATATTTATTTTTATTCCGTGAAGTAATGACAGGAAAACCGTTCATACGAGTACGATGGAAGTATGAGATAGGATGGAAGGTATGGTTGTAAGTGATACGCCTGCCTATAACATTGTGGCGCTAGTTAGGATGATGTATATGACCTGTGCGTTGTGTACTCGATGCTTTGAGATAAACTGTTATCTCTTACCCCCAGTAATTTCACTACAGCGCTCTTGAAAGAAAACAGCATTATTTACTGCTTGGTTGTAGAAATGGAAGCTGCGGTGGTACCTACCTAGACAGTCTCTGGCAATAGCGACTTGACACAAGTATTGGACTTGAGTTATTATTTTTCACCACTGTAACAACATCCCACTGCTCTTAATACTAAAAAGAAAATATTACTTAAATTTTAAGGTCAGCAAAATTTCGTGAAGTTAAACAAGAATCTAAGAGTAGACTAATTATTTCATTATCTAATGAGCGAGCGCAATTCATTCCCTTATTGTTACAATATTATGGTTATAAACAATAGTTTTCATACCGGAAATAGAAGACTAGTTTGCAAAAAAATTTCTTTTCCTCTGTTATCTCCAAAAAAATCTGAAGTAAATCACTCGTGGCGTTATGTTTCATGATGAAACACAATTTAATTTATAACAATACAAGAAAAGATATAAAAACGTGGAGATGTTACATTTTTTTTTTGTTTGGATCTAAAATATACTCTGTGGTCCGCAGGATTTATATTATCCATTTACTTACTGGTTCCGTGAGGTCATAAAGTTTGGCGACCGCTGACCAGATGGTCACCGACGAAGGTATTCCACCGCCAGTACCGTCGTTATATACAATAATGTACTATTCACCTTCATTTTTATACGCTGACTATTAGATCTTAGAAAGAGAAGGGTAAAAAAGATATCTGGTCTTGGAAATAAAGTAATTTATTTATTTATTTTAATTTAAATCTTTATTATAGACTTTAAGTTACAATAGCCGGACTTAATTCCCATGGGCGTTTTCTACCAATCAACTTTGGACGTGGTGACTTAAAATCGCTTTAATAAAAATTTATGTTTTTTTTTTTATAGAAAGGATTGGCAAACGAGCGAACGAGCAAAAGCTCCAACAGCAGAGGGTCACGGCTGCATAGTCGATCTTAAATTTTGTTAATATATCTTATAAAATTAATAAAACTTAAGGTACTTAAGGGGTCTCGCACAACAACTCGGGATCCAAGCCAACCTCACCTGCTCGTGGTGCACCCAGCTAATCAACAAACGAGGCTCTGGCTCCCATCAACCCGCGTTGAGCCAACGCGGTGGGAAATGGCCCAAATCTTACCATATGAACCCCATACACGTGGAAATCTTTGGGGGAGGCTTATGTCCACCAGTGGACGTCTATCGGCTGATAATATTATAATACATTTGATTATAATATAATTATATCAATACACATACATGAAATATGTATAGAAAAGTTATTACATATATCTTTCAATATGAGTACACAAAAGTTAAATTATATAACTAATGCTTTCTTTACTTTGTAGTTATAACTTAATTTAAGTTAGCCCGTTTATTTATTTCAATACATAAATAAATTGTATGCCTACATACAATTTTAATGAAATTAATGATGTTCCGCTGACACGTTGACACAATTTTAGCGAAACTCAACCTTTTTAAAGTGCGTTATATGGAGCGCAGTACACAGTAAAACTTTATTATAGGATTTTAAAAAAAAATGTTAACTGTAAATCATAATTCACTTGATTTTAAAATGCTACTACGATCAGAAGATGTCAATGTTACTCCTCAATTTTCTAATATGCCCGTTGACTTGATTAGACACTTAAGCTACGAGACGAGCGGGACGTTCGCCTGATGGTAAGCGAAATATCTGCCCATAACAACGTGGTGCTAGGTAGGATATAAACTGCACCACATTACGTTAACCGCCAGAGACATAAGATATTCAGTCTCGTTATCCCAGTAATTACACTAGCTGCAGCGCGCTTCAAACCGGAACACACACATTCATTACTTTCCACATTACTGTTTGGCGGCAGAAATAGGCGATGTGTTGGTACCTACTCAAACGGTTTCCGGCGACAGAGACCTACCACCAGTAAATTTGTCAACAAAAATTTTCTTCATTGATAAACATGTTATGGTTTATCACCACAAAATTTATGTTGTATAGTATATATACTACAACCTATATTTAGCAAAATTACCGAATTAAGGGTACGTTTTATTTCAAGGTAATATAACCATTATGATGAACTGTGAATATCCTAACAAGATCGTTGTTGTTATGGCTGAGCCATATCACCAATTAAAAGACCTACTCCTGATCTTATAGTATTCTTTAATATCTGGAAGCGTTATCATCTTGATGGTTATTTTGTTTATCTTAGCTAACATCTTTTCAAAATTTGTAATACATAACTTTAAATATATTAACAATATATATTTACGATTGTAATCTCTTTAATAGGAAAACGAATAAGTGTAATACAACCTAAAACTTCAACCCTTAGAAGTAGGGTAACTATAAAATTAGTGAATTGAATTGTATACATAGTAAATATACGAAAATTACCATTTTGAATGCACTAATGAATAATACAGATTAATGAGAGGCTGTGGTCAGTGGCAGCATGAGTGTTTTATGACAAACTACTTTGCGGCTGACCTCCTGTTATTGGATTTATCAGATTGATGATCCAATGTATTAATTAAGTTGAGCATACATTGAAGGCATACGTTAGCCCTTAGCGCCAATTAAGATAAGTCCAAAAAAAAATTATGCAAAGAAGGCTTCATGAAACTAAAAACATGAATCAATATCATTCTTGATTTACTAAATTTAATATAAACCTCTTTCTTTATATCTAGCTTCTATGAGAAAAAAACAGAATATGTCGGACTTGCACCGACTAAAACACCATAAGGTAATTACTTCGTCTTTTGACGACAAAGGCGTGGAACCCTTTCGCACACGTAGATTATACAAGTTAAATTTAACATGCATTTTAAAGAGCATAAAACACCAAAGGTCGATTAAGATGAATGTTAAGTAATTAGTGATTAATTTAAAGATTTCTTAATCCGTCTACTCACTGATGATGCCCTCATTGAGATAAGAAGTGTTCGCTCACAATAAACAGAAACAACATAAGAACATTACTAAACAATGTAAACGAAAACGTTTAACTTTGAATCAAGAAAAATAAGTTAAATCAAAACTACTAAGAAGAAGCTTTAAGTGAAATTTACATAGAGTCTACGACAAGGAAGTTTTATTCATATGTAGTTATATTGCATCCCCTAACCAAATAAACTGATAATATAAGGGAAGATAGTTTCAGTCTCAAAATAATAAATGAAATAGAAAACGTCTGTGTAAAGGAATTCATTTGAAATTTGATCAAATTCAGTTTCTTTTTCTTCATGCAAAGATCACATATCTCTAGAATTTCATCAAGAAGGGTCTTCAATCTGTGGAGACTCGGAGACACAGATGTCGACATACACTATCATATTATTTAATATGTATATGTATTAACGCCAATGTCGCATCAGAAACCGATGTACCCCACGGGCTTGTCGGCAGCGGTGCGATGAGATATGAACGCAGGTAACCATCCGTCAGCAGCAGAGCTGGTCGTAGATTCCCATAAATACTACTCAACTAACATCAGTGCTTACTATAGTTCCATCATCTTACGATGTACCAGTCTTACTTCCAATACAGATGTTATAAACAAGAAGATTTATATCACAGATAGTTACGACGCCAGTTGGAGTCTGTGCCATAAAGATTCCTTGAAACTAACACGATTTTCTAGTTAATGTTACGTCATATTGTTTTACTTTATTTAATATATCAAAAAGATTTTTTTTTTGACTGAACGACGAGACAAGCGAGACGTTTACTTGATGGTAAGTGGTACGGTCGCCCACAAAAACGAGGCGCTAGGTACGATGATACAGCAATCACAACGTGCTCGTCGCCATTAAACATAGGATGTTAAGATTCGTTACCTCAGTAATTTCACTGACTACAGCGCCCTTAAAACCTGAACACAATGTTTACACACTACTATTAGATGGCAGAAATAGGAGCTGCGGTAGTACCTACCCAGGCAGTATAAAATATTTTATAAATATATGCTATTAGTTTTATAGGTTACTTTTACAGCTTTATCAGACTTAGGGTTTTTGATCGGCTAGCTAAAGATAAAACTTTTTATGGTCCATGAATGATGACACACACAATTGTACCTAATTATGAATTGTTTATACACATGACTTGAATAGGATATTCTCCTAAACGATAAGTTATACCTAAATAAACGCAAGTAACTCTAATAAAATTCTCGTAATCAATATAAATAATTGTTATAAAAATACTTAATAATTAAAGAGTTATTGTTTAACCCGAATCATTGTAGACAATTACATATAAATATAGAATTAATTAATAATCAGGTATCCCTATATTGATATGGGGTGAAAGTCTCTAGTTTTTATTCTCTAAAAAATTTGACCTAGTCCCTCCATTTAATAACTTTTTTTATATGTTAAAAAATTCCTTAAAATCTTAGCTTAATAACCTGCTCAGAACAGTGTTCACATCTAGAAAATTTACATCTAAGGTATATAGAAAAATATGTAGCATAATACAAATTAAAATATTGTACTGTAACTATACGAGGCATGAAAAATGAGGTTGAGGTTACATACAGTTTGTATGTAACGCTCCCTTGTAGCGCAAGGTAACCTTTTAACGCCTCTCACGTTTAGTGTTCAATATTTACATAACAAGTAGTTCTAACTTGACAAACTTAATAGGAACAAAGTATTAGAAGCATTATTGAGATTTATTTTTATGATAAAATCAAAATTATGCGGATATACTTCAATTCCGTAATAAATGTGCCAAGATATAAAACTTATTACCCGTCTCTCATTAATAATATTAAATACACCTTACCATGCTTATAAGGAAGTTAAACCTTATTATTTTTAACTTACACCAACTATTTGACCTGAGCTGTGATAATACGATGGTACCAAAAAAAATATATATATATTACGTATATTGTACAAGAGGCGTCCTAACGTCCCTTAGTTGGTCATATTAAAACATTAGCTGTTCCTTGCCCGCTTTGGTGACCGTAATGCAGAATTAGACTTGAAATTTATTAGAAATATTCCCGACGGCAACCACCTCCCCGGGCTCTTTCCCCTTATTGACACCCTCGCAACTCCCTTTGGGAAAGGAATTTAATAAAGTTCATTTTTAACTGACCGCTAAATGGCAGAAACAACACCTCTACCCAGTTTTAAGTCTTTATGTCTTATAGTTCAGGAGATCTCGTGATAAGTCAATGAATCTCTGGATATCTCCTATATATGTGTGTGTGTATATATATATATAGTCATAAAACTACCGCATCGTGATAACTAAATGATGCTAGATCTTTGTTGCAGGAAATCATCTAAGCAGATATTACCGCAGCTCCTAATCTTTTGCTGACGAACAGTACTATGCGAATAATATCGTTTACTGGTTTAAGGGATGTTATAGCTAGTGAAATTACTCGGGTAACGAGACCACAGCTGAAGCGTCAAAGCGACGAGCATAGTTTGCTGCAGTGTATACTATCCTAACTGGCACAATATTGTTATGGGCATGCTTTTCACTTATCATCAGGTATAGTTACATTTTTGACTATAAAAATTATTGCAGCGATAATAATAGAATTTTTTTTATTTTATTTTTAATTCTAAGATCAACTGACTTATATATTACTTGTTGTATATTATATATATACTTGACTGTAGCGTGTCATAAGTTGCATTTAGTAAGGTTTTTGATTAGCAAATATCAGTTGAACATAAGTTTATCTGATATGATTCTAATACAAATATAAAGCACAAAAATAACAATGACAAGCTAATTCAATTAAAAAACAAGCTAAATATATTATAATATGTGAACTTTATTTAAATTAAAAATTATAGCATACCGTCTTGGCAGTGACGTTTAAAATAGCCAGACTTAAATAATTATAATACTACTGTAATATTCTATTATGTTTACTTCGATGTTTATTACCTATAAGTTACAAAGGCCGTTAACTTATTAAATACAGTGAATGATCACTGTGAAATCGTATAACAAGAGATGTGCTAATTAATTACGTCTTATTCTCTGAAAGTGAGAACGTTACGCAAGTCACTCCAAACCAAGTGCACAGTTAATTAAATGAATGTAAATGTCAATTTCTCGTATACTTCACATATCTATTACTTGGCTAAAAGACAGGGGCACTATTTGATAAGGGCGTTAAAGAACATTATTTAGAGCTATCTTATAATCTATTCTAGATTATGTTTAGTTTATAAATTTTTTTCTATGGAATCTCCCAACTACTGGAAGAAATTCCATATTGGAATAATTAGTGAATTTATTTCTATGTAAGTTATATTTTCTTTGTAATTACGGTGTGTATAAATAAATAAATAAAAGTAAAGTTTTCATCTGTGAAATTACAGATTATATAAATTCATATCAAAAATTGGAGGAACCATTTCGAGTCCGCAAGGGTATCTAAATTCTATTAAGGGTCAGAATGTTAAAAGGTACTTATCGCTGGACGATGTCAAAAATACACTTCAAACGAAACTTATTTCAAGCACACACTGTTACTTAAGTGTTCCTAAGTACTTACGAAATTACTTAGACGAATACGTTTCGGAAAATCACAATTAACTTATTAAAAGTAACTAGATAAATTTTAACGTATATAAATGCTTAATATGACGTTAAGTGATAATAAGGCTGTAGTTGGTTAAGCGTACTAGCTAGGGTATCTGAATTATCCAACTAACTATCAGATCAGACCCTGAATTCTAACCGGGGAATTATATATTAAAAGGCATGTATTTAATCAATACGCCACGAAGACAGTTAAACGTCAGAAAGAAAATTAACTATTTACTATTCGTCGTTTAAAAAAAGTTAAAAGATCCATGATCACGAGGACGGTAGTATGCTGATGTCATAGTTACCATGGAGTACCCTAAGTATTTAATTATTATTTACAATTCTATCTACGAGGGCTTACTTTAACTAGATAATTATGAACTTTGAACAAAATGTTAATTAATGCGTAGTGGTGTATTATTTAAGAGAAAAGGCAGTTCCAATTATATTATGAAAGATCTACCCCTGACAACATGGCACTAGATAAGATGATGTACACGTCACAGTGTGCTCGTCGCCTTCAGGCATAAGATATTGTCTCGTTACCCCAGTAATATACATAGCTAGCTATATCTAGAACACTCGTCGTACTGGAACAAAATAAGTCAAAGTTATAAAGATGAGAAAACATGGAACATTGTATTGGCAACTATTCATTTCTGTTTTTTCTTCACTATCATCATGTCATCGGTTGATTTTTTTATAAAGATTGGATTAGAAAAGTCATTCACTGTATATTCATGTAAACGGTACCTTTATTTATTCAACGAAGCGACAAGACTAGCAGGACCTTCACCTGATGATAAATGATACACCTGTCCATAACAATGTGGCACTAATTACAATGATATACATTACCGTATTATGCTCTTCGCCTTGAGATCTTAAGTGATCTCGAGTGTTGTTACTCCCCTAATTTCACTAGCTACAGCGCCCCTAAAACCGGAACACAGTAAATAAACGTTTGCACACTACTGTTTGGCGGCAGAAATAGGAGCTCCGGTTGTACCTACCTAAGACTGTCTCCGACAACCATTATATCTTTTAGGTTAGGTTAGGTAGAATGACAGCAAGAAATTTATTTATAACATGAAAATTTGCTATAAAACTGAGCCTTTGTTAGTAGGTATGGCAATATTAAACTTTTGAACGAGTATAGAGTATAGACAACTATGCAGCAAGCGCTATTTAAGTATTAGCATATTAACACCGTTTAAAGTTTGTCGTACGTTTAATGTGCAATATATACCTCGTAAAACTTAAACCGAAGGTACTAAAACTTCACGAGATAACGTCATAATATATGTAACTATTTTTTTTAAATAACCACGATTTACTTGAAATTGACAAAAATATTTCAAATAGAAAATTTTAGTTATCATCATCACTATGTTTAATAACATAGTTTTTTCTTTCCATGTTTAGTCCTTAAAAGAATTGCTGGGTGTCATTGGACTCGTCAGCGCAAGACAATGAATTATGGAACACATTGAGAATGTTCAGCAGTAGACGTCCATCGGTTGAAGTTATGATGATAACCCCTAGAGAATATAGCTTTGGACTTTTTCTAAAATATTTAAAATTCAGGGATTACAGGTGGTACGTCTCTGTTTCCAGAGACCATATATGTAGGTACCAACACATCGGCTGTTTCTGCCGCCAAACAGTAGTGTGCTTTACTTTTTTAATTTTTTATTTTCCGGTTTTAGAGGCGCTGTAGCTAGTGAAATTAGGGTGGTAATAACACTTATGATCTTATGTCTCAAGGCGAAGAGCACAATACGGTGCTGTGTATATCATCCTAACTAGCGCCACATTGTTATGGACAGGCATCATCAGGTGAAGTTCCTGCTAGTCTTGTGGCTTCGTTTAATATATAAAGGTACCGTCTACATGAATATACATTGTATAAATTTTCTAATACAATCTTTATAAAAAAATCAAGCGATGGCATGATGATTCTGATGAAAAAAGAGAATTGAATAGTTGCCGATACGTTCCATGTTTTCTCATCTTTATAATTTTGACTTTTCTTTATAATATTTATTGATATAACTTAGAAGTTTAGATAATTCCAATAAAGACAGATTTCATTAAGGAATCATCCATAAAAACTACTTACGAGTGAATACTGTATTCAAAAGATATGTGCCTGTTAAAATATTTATAGTTTTCATTTGTCTTGTAAGACGACGTCGCGGGGTAGAAAAAAAAGACTATATTCCTCATAGAGACGGTCTGCTCTATTATTCATTTTAGCAGTGCATGTGCATGTGTAGTAGTGAAATGAAGTCATTTCACGTTATTGTTCTCGGCTTTTACTCGAGCGTTGTAAATTTCTCATACTCGCTTTGGAGATGTCGTTGTGTTTATGTGCAAACCATTAGACAGAAGTAGATCGTAGAAGGTAACAATAGGCGCAGCACTTCGCGATGGAGGATTGACGCCGAGGTGCTATTACGAGGCTCAAGAATTCATTCCGCTAAATATTTGTGTATATGATATTGTTGTGATATAACATTAAGTAGCTTTAATAGTCTATAAAGTCTGCAACGAGTGTGTCAAATTGTCGCAAGTATAATGGTTTACTGGTGGTAGGTCTCTGTTACCTCAGCACTGTAGTCTCGGGATATTGAGAATAGGACTAAAGTATTCCTTGCCTGTTGTACAAGGAGACTTAAAAGGTCCTCGGGTTTGTGGGCTTTGAGGGTGGGGGCCCTCAGAGATCAATAAGCGAGCCTTAGGAGGTCGGCAAATGCATGGTGGTATTGTACTTGCCGTAGCACAGCGTGGGTGCTAAGAAGGGCTTTGCCCTTCATGGGATGTTTCAACCAGAGAGCAGGAGGGGCACCGGTGCGTTCCGTAGATCCCGGAGCCTCTCCTAATGCACTGAGAAAGACCACCGATGGAGTTTTAGTGAGTAGAAGCCCCAAATAAAAAAATCCCCTGCGATAAAAAAAAGTCTCCGTTACCGGAAACCGTGTAAGTAGGCAGCACAGTAAATGCTATTTCTGCCGTCAAACAGTAGTGTGCAAACATTGCTGTGTTCCGGTTTTATAAGCGCTGTAGCTAGTGTAATTATTGGGATAAGGGGACTTAATATCTTGTTCTTAGAAGACGAGCGTAATGTGGTGCAGTGTATATCATCCTGAGCAGAACCACGTTGTTATGAACAGGTATGTGTTGTGTTATGTTTGGTGAACGTTCTCCTCCTCTCGTAGCTTAATTGTAGAAAATCAATCAGTTTCTTTATTTTCTGTCACAAAACAGTATAAAGAGATAGAAAAAAAATATAATAATAAATAAAAAAGTTACTCCGTGATAAATATGATATTAAGATTACATTTCGGTCCTTTCGTGAGGCGAATAACACTATAAACTAAAAATTCATGAAATTAAGTTTCATGAACTCTATTATATGCGCTTAAATATAACAAGAATATATTGTAAATTTCATTAAGTCTTGATGAAAGGCTTAAAAAAAATTATTTAAACTGAGTTAAATTGAAGACATTGATTTGTTTTAGCAATTGCTTACTGTTGATAAGCTACAATGTCACAGATACCCATAATACTTTACCTCAGATATTTTTGGGTTATAGTTTTGAAGTAAAACAGATTAAACAATATTTAATATTCACAGTATCGGAAATAATATATTGTATCGAGCCATACAGTTTTACATAAGCTTTGAGCCGCACCACTGATATTAGAGATTATTGCCTTCGACCTACCTCCATTTCGCTTTGATCATAAAGTCACGTGTACATAGAAAATTTCACATGCAAAGTAAAAAGAAAATTCTGCCCAACAAAGCAGTAACGTAGATTGAAATACTATTTTACATTACACAATATCCAATCGAATATTATCCCGCCTCCTTTCGTCACTTAATTGTATCAAAAAAATCATTATAATATTGTAACATACAGTATGTGTTAGTATCTAACGTCATTCGCATAAACTCCAGTTTAATATTTTCTTATTCGGCAGGTTATCTTTAATACAAAAGCCTATAGAAAATATAATGACCACAGGTTCGCAAACGAGTATAGATAAATATAAATGACCGTATTACATATTCTGTACGGATAAGCTTATATATGTCGGAGACTTCTCGACATTGTCGTCAGTAATTACGGATCTTGTGAGCGTCATCAGGGTAAAGTGCGAGCACAGAACAATACACAAATCACTTTTTCATATAGTTTTAATTAAGTGGGTAGGTTCTTAACAATTTTATTTTAAAGAAACGTAGATTTAACTAGGTAGGCAACGATGAAACATGAGCAGCGGGTTCAAAACACCGATCTAACTCTTCAATATGAAACACTATGCGATCCACCTCGAGCGACAGCTCTCAAAGGAATGCCCCGCGCCCGCCGTATGCGCCACGCAAGAGACAAGATGGCGCCTCGACCCCACCTCGAAGCCGTGCTCCGCTCTCATTCATTCATTCATTCATTAAATTTATTCTTTACTTTTAGGAAATTAATAATAATTTGCAAGGTACAAAATAACAAAATAAACTAAATAAAATAAGATTTTGCAAAGTATTTTGGGTGTAAACAATTGACACCTCACTTTATACAATAATCAATTAACCCAACCCGTCACTTCCTCTGACATATATAAAATATTTTTGTAAGTCTTAACTCCACTTTGGAAATAAAGAATATTGAAAAGCTCTACTTCTAAAAAAGGATGCCCTAGCATTGATCGAGATCATTACTCGTATTAGTTTATGGAGATTTAGTTTCATTGTTTTAAGATGGATAAGATATGCTGATTAAATGGAAATGGTGAAGGTTTTCATTGTATACGACATTACAATTGAACTATAGATATGTGGGCTTTGATTTGCGGTAGATATCTGCTTTATTTTAAAATATTACTTTAAAATAGTTAAAGAACCATTTTTGGATAACTTCGTCAGAAATTAAACAGTTGAAGTGTTTTGACAATCGCCATTTAACCAAACAAAAAGTTGGTTGTTGCGGTCCCCCGAACAGGTTCCCGCCTTGTCGTCGAGGTGGGGTTCTGCAACTGTGGTTTAGTCAGCCACGGCGATGTTACAGGATATGAAGGCATTTGCCCCACGTAAAAAAAAGAAGTCGATGTTGCCAGATACCGTCTAGGTAGGTACCACCGCAGCGCCTATATTTGCCGCCAAACAATACTGTGCAGACATTACTGTATTCCGGTTTGAAGTGCGTTGTAGCTAGTGTAATTACGGGGGTAATGGGACTCAATATCTTATATCTCAGGCGCTGAGCATAATGTGATGCAGTATAAATCATCCTAACTAGCGTGACGTTGTTATCGGCAGACGTATCACTTACCATTCGATAAACGTCCCGCTCGTCTCGTTGCTTAATTTACTAAAAAAAAAACAAATTATATGGAATTTATTTCAGCAATCTACAGCTAACAGGGTGAACAAAATTTTATTAGAATTTATTTAATACTTCCACATACGTTAAACGTAGCCTCCCCGCGTCTACGACAGGGTTTAAAAAGGTTGTTAAAGTTAACGAACTTCCTGCTAGTTACTTTTGTTCAAATTTATGACTTCAATTTACGCTTAAGTTCGCAGCGCTAATTAAACGGGCAAATAAAACAAACGAAACGGAAGTACACCAAACAAAAGCTATCATAATTTTTTTTTTTAATTTTACACTTAACAATGTCTTCATTTATTGATACTTATATTATTAACTACAATTATTTCTATATTATAATAATTTTTAAATGATGAATCAGAAAATTTCTGTGTGATGGTAGAATTCCAGAGTAATATTTTTTTTTGTGACACATTTGTTTTCACTCAGATCTTAACCCTATCGACCTAATCACTTATAGGTTTATATACTTGAACACGGTTGTTCCATTTGCTCTAAATTACATAGACCGGAAATTACTTTTATCGGAAATACAAGATTTGTGCGATTTTATAACATTGCAATATTCACTGTAATAATAACATGATGATAACATTATGGTAACTGGTAGAAGGTAGTACTCCTTTGCCGGATACCGTCTAGGTAGGTACCACCGCAGCTCCTATTTCTGCCGCCAAACGGAAGTGTACAAATGTTACTATATTGAAGGAGGCTGTAGCTAGTGTAATTACTGGGGTAACAAACCTTAACATTTTATGTCTCAAGGCGATAAGCGCAAAGTGGTGCTGTGAATACCATTCTAGCTAGCACCATGTTGTAATGGGCAGGTGTGTCACTTACCATCAGGTGAACGACTCGTTCGTCTCGTCGCTTCAGTAAATAAAAAAAATATCGAAACTCAACATTATTCATAGTTCCCCATTTCACACAATGAAACAAAGAAAATCCAATGCTATGAGTGTCCCATGAAAATCTACATCCATCTCAGAGAAGGACGAACGTGGATATCAATTTAACTAATCTTAATTTTATTCAACTTGAAAGGATCTACTTTATACCGATTTTTTTTATTCAATTAATCTACGAATTGAGCGAGACGTTCACCTGATGGTAAGTGATATGCCGGTTCATAACAACGTGGCGCTGGTTGGGATGATATGCAGTATACCACGTTGCGCTCGTTGTCTATATTATAGTATAACAAAAATATATCGAAATTATTTCAATTCGATATTCAATATTGAAAATTCTTAATACCATGTCTTTAATGAAACTCGTGAAGATCTTTAAGAAAACGGTACACACGAGCTGTTCCAGTGTGTTCGATATAACATATTTGGCTCGTAAACACGAATGAGGTTCTCAACTGTATTCAGGAAAGGATCCCATTGTTGCTCATCGAACAATAGAAC
Organism: Ornithoptera alexandrae; assembly: GCA_029030555.1. Lineage (NCBI taxonomy): Eukaryota > Metazoa > Arthropoda > Insecta > Lepidoptera > Papilionidae > Ornithoptera > Ornithoptera alexandrae. The sequence continues at coordinate 321,057 of JARDVY010000064.1, read as the reverse complement.
CAACGGCCCAGAGGGAACATGAGTGATATAAAAGCATACACAAAATAGAATAGGAAGTGATTGATGTGTCTATCCAGGTGTTCGTAGTGATCAAAATATGTACACCACAAATATCAATCAACTTCATGTGTAGTCTTCGTGTATTTAAAATATGTTACATTGGCGTGGAAGGATCCTTGCTGCTAAATGACCACAAAATATTTTTGAGTACAGGTTATAAAAAAGTATTTTATCGATCCTTTCTCTCGTATTGTATCGTAATACAAACGATCACTAGATGAAGTAGAGCCTCAGGAATTGGACTGAAGTTCTGGTGAAGGTTGCAGAAAGTAAATGGACTCTGATAGAAAAACACTGCTGTGGGCTGATGATAATGGTGAGGATCTCTTACTTTCCTTCTCTCTTAAAAAACAATTACAAGAAAACATTTTTAAGGTTAAAGGGGTAGATTTCTCTGCAACCGTTATTAGCTCTCTGTGCTTACTAATTAACATTCTAGGCTCGATGAGCGGTACTATGTCTTTATATTAATGTGTAACAAAATGCTAAGGGACGCATACCTCGGAACCAAGGGCCGGTAACGGGGAGTGTCGGACTCCAACCGACTAAAAAGCTTCACACGGTATTCCAATCACTTCCGAAAGAATGCACGGGGGTCGCGGGATAACATCGAGCAGTTCTTCCACAACCCCTGATCGGCGCCCGGATCCAACGGGCCCGCCTCGACGATTTTCGGGGGGTATACTAAAATAGCTTTATTTTTTAGTTAATAAATATAATTAAAACTGATTATTTAATATTTTCAGATATATTTAAAAAAAAATCTTGCCTGTCTCGTTCTATTATTTAGTTTTATATGTATCATACAAAAACTCGACGAAACGCTACCATCAGATAAAAAAAAAAGGATTTATATTATAAGATATAAAATATGTAAATAGTTTGGATTCGCTCTGATACCGTTGTAGTAGTTTTTATTTATCCTTTTATTATAAAACATAAAAAGTTGATCCTGTGCCCAAATCTTTGACGCAGTAAACTTTTATCATGTTTTTATTGTAAAAACATTTATTAGTTTACTGAACTCCGAGAAATTTATGTTTTAGTGAAAGTAAATTTGTGAAATAAGAAATACTAAGTATTTTATCATATTACACGTATCGTATTTTCGATTCAAGGCTAATAAACTGCTATTAAATCTGGTATATCTCTTTCAGCATAGTCCTCTATTTTATATCATATTGTGATGATGGATCTTAACATTATAAAGCGTGATTCGCGAGAATATTCCATATGTTATATGTTAACAAGTTTGAAAAATGATCGTTGCTGACCAGGTTGCTTCCGAAGTCTGAGGAAAAATCCACAATGTTCTGAACTCCACCAAGTAGTATCAGAAACGAACCAAAGATCTAAGTATTAGAGCGCACGCTTGTATATTTTATATTGAACGGGAACTTCACACTGTTTTAATAACTTATGTAAGTTTCACACAAATTAAGTTATTGTACAACTTAGTAATGAATTTTAAATCACAATCCTTCTTCAAACTGTCATCCAATCAACGCTGCGGAATGAGTTTTCATTTGTTGCTATTTACAAATAGGGTACAATGAAAATACACGTATTGTTCAGAATCCGCAAACGAGGTACGGCTTTTGTAAAGATGAAAAGGATTCATTACATTTTTGTGAGGGTTAATTTGTTTTCATCCACCAAGAAATTTATTTCAATCAAAATGTTACTTTCAAATATAATTGACAGTCACCGACAACAGTCCCATATAGCTAAGAATTAAGAAAAAAACTGTTTACTTGACAAATAACTGAACATGAGCTAAGCTATTTTCAGCGTAGCGTGTGATTTGATTGTACTTCAGTATTTTTTTCTTCAGGTAAATATAGGGTGACGCAAAAATAACCTTATAAAAAGTACCTTATAACACAGGTAATAAGGTACTTTTTATAAGGTTATTTTTGCGCCACCCTATACATTAGTTACCTCACCATTCAAACCGGACCATAGTAAGATTTGCATAATATTTTTTAGTATCAAAAACAGGCACCACTGCTGAACTATTCAGATGACTATATCATTAATGAAATAATATTTCAAACTGAAGATTGATGAATTCAAAATTAATATAGGTTGGATTTCGAGATATCTTTTGTCCGAATAACTATCTTTCAAATTTTCAACGTTTCATCTAGTAAAACGCTTGTTCAATTAACAAATATTACATTACCTGAATAATTGTTTGTTTAATTAACGTACTATATTAATCTCCTAAGTAAATATAAGTACTTGACTGAAACATTGCTACAAAATATTTAAATCTTTGGTTAAAGCAATAAAACGGCAATACGAGTATATCAGCTGAGGAACTTGTTAGTCTAACGTTTACTTGTAACTGTTATTCTGTTTCATTTCAACTTAATTTGAGTTATTTCGTGTGATATTTTGACGTCTATATATATAGAAGATGTCCAGAAATTCATTGACTCATCACGAGATCTCTGAAACTATTACAAGCAAAAATACGATTATCGGTAGCAATATTGATACTTCCATTTCGAGGTCAGCTAAGATTGGATTTAACTAAATTCCTTCCCCATAGGGGAGGAATCGCGAGGGTGTTACGCCAGTAAAGTAGGCGGGAAATAGCTAATGTATATATCAAATGTTATAATTGACAAAAGTCGGAAAACAAATTTTAAATACATAATTCTAATATCCGGTATTTGTTGTACAGATCGTTAGAAGTCTTGATTGAAGACCACTTGTAAAATAAGTGTGTTTTTAAGTTGCGACTTGTAAATTTTTAAATTCTTGTAAATTTTCTTTGAACTAATTTTTGTTATACTTATGCTCTATAATAAAACAATAGTTTATAATCTAAAGACGTATCATTAAATGATAACATATTACATATATTATTGCAGAACTCACGCTCAGCCTACATTACCTGCTTTATAGGTGATAATAGTTCATGTTATTTTAATCTCTGTATACAAATGTTAGTTAAGCCAGTACTGAAACTAAGGGTTGCATAAATTAACTAATTCAAATATACATTAGTTATCGCTAGTGCGATGTACTGCAAAGTTTTAACTAAATTACATAGAAGTAGTGAATACGAAAATAACAAACGACGAAATTCTCACGCCACCAAATATGAGCACTTCATTACAAACTAAAATTTCTAAACTTGCGCTCTCCACGTTCACAAACAACCTTCTGCATGAGGAATCACCATGTAGTTTATTCGATATTAAAATGCAATTTAAACATAGCAAACTTTTCAAACACAACAACATAAAGATCAAAAGATATATTTATATATAGAAGCAGTTTTCAAAATCGCAATCCATATTTAAGGTTTTAAAGATTCAGCTTCCGAGTCATAAAGTTTACAGATTCTAAACCGGTTTTCAGTCGAAAAACAATCTTCTAGCCCTACATTTCTATCACGGTTAATAATTTTCCAATTCTATACTAATATATGATTTAAATTATATTCTATCGGAAGTTATAAATTTTCAAGCCAGTTTTAAATGTCATTTAAGATGAAGTTAGAATTTCACTGATCGGTTGTTACTTATATAAAATAAGCAAACGGAGGATGCTACAAAGCCTTAAGGAAAACTTAAATTATCTATAAAACTGTATTTTTGTGATATTGTAAACAACCAAACACCAGTAAATACTCGAAAAGATTTATTTATACGTAATAAACTCTTCGAATTGCAATCATGATACTTTTTGCTGGTTCAATCGTCAATATATTAATTTTTAATATAACATAATAAATAATTTGATCAAATGTTCAATTATCTTAGATACGATCTTCCCTCAGAATTTCCTTCAGAATTCGGGCGGCTCGTTGCCTGTAATTGGATCTCCCATTCGTGTCATTGATCTACGAACGTTGGTTAATTTCAGTGGAAATTTCAGTAAAGAACTGAAGACAGAATATATATTACACGTTAGACTCATTTTTGGATAAGTCTGACTATCAACCAATAATTATATAGTTAAAATTATACTCGGGTTATAAAGAATAACTATCGGAAGCGGACAATACCTTTTGCGAGAGTTCATTCAAAAGAAGTGAGTTTATTAATCAGTGTAGTACCGACTATCTGTTGAAGATTAGTGCACCGGAAGCCGTTGATATTCAGGCAATACAATGGCCTAACAACTAGACAGGAACTTCAAAGTATATAGAGTAGTAAGTAAGTAAGTAGTATATAGAGAGGATAAAGAGTTGACACAAAAATTCCAATAAGGTTAATCTTAAAGCCATAAGGCCTTTGGTAGGCCTTAAGGCCATTATCATCAACAGGTAAACGCCCACTGATGAACAGGCCTTACTCAAAAATCATACCGATCGCTACTGCCTTCACCCAACGGTTTCAGCGACATTCATCACATCAGTCCAACCTGTAGGGGTTTACCAGCACTGTGTATACCGGTACGAGGTCAACACTCGGGAACTTTACTGTCCCATAGGCCAACACTCCTTTGAGCAATATATACCCCTTAAGTCTAACAATCTTGTGTGATATGTTGGTGATTAGTTAATCTGCTAATCTCCTCATTTCTGATCCGATCGCGCTGAGCAACTCCGAGTATAGCCCTTCCTATTACCCTTTGGGTGACTTTAGTTCGGTTTAAGTTCTGTCTGGACAATCCAGATAAATACATTAGACTTGTCTCCCATAACTATAAAAATGCTTAAATTCACATAATAACAAATAAATTTTTTCTATAAAATATTTTTTTATTATCATTCATACTAAACATCTTATTTAACTACTAACCCTGGTACATAACTTGTCTTAGTGTTTACGGTTATAGACCACATTAATTTTTTTTCTTTGAGTGACAATACATAGGAATTAAGTATATCACCTAAGCAATTTATGTTAAAATTTGAATGGAAACCATTTAAGGTTTAAACAGAAGTTTCCAACTATTTTCTTGGTCGAATGAGAAATAAGGTTCAGAGTCCCCTGTCAGTATTTTAATTGCTCGCCGTAAATTCCCTAATGCTAAGTCCGCACACACTAGATTTTATGTGTACAGTAGCCTGTCACGAAATTAATTAAAATTAACGTCAAACGAAGCTTTTCAGCTGGGCAAGCTCCGCCAGCTGATGCACGCGAGCGTTAACTAAAATGTTTATTTGGAATGTTGTCATATAAAATATTACTTTTGCCCTTTTTAGAAATTATCTTAATACAAATCACAATAAGAAATTGACACTTGTGATTGAATTATTAATAATTAATCAGTTGCAAATTTTACACTCTCTATATATTATTTATATATTTTACATATTCATCTTATCTTATATAACGAGACTTAACAAGGAACTCGAACAGATTGTGATACTTACTAGTAACATCACGACGCTTTGGTCTCTTTTATATAGACTTGACTACATTTTATACTTATCTATATATACCATATATAACTTAAAGGTATTATATACTACTTTATAATATCTTATACGTTAGGTATAAATTTGTTACAGGTTATAATAGAATTGATAAGCTATAAGATTTTTATTATCAACGTCTCACATTGTATACTGAAAATACACCGGAAATAAATAAATAAAACTAAAATCAAGAGAAGTCATCTACCATGACGTGAACATTTTATTTTTACCTATCACTTATATAATACATATATAAATATATAATTAAGTTCCTAATTGGGAGACAAAGTTGATTCCTTACATACAGATTAAATCCTTAAATCCAGGCTTCACGTATTTAAGATTTTTACAATAAATTCTTGTAAATGTCAACTTTATGTTTACTTGCGTATTATTATGTTGGACTTCATCAATTTAGTAATGTTTCTCAAACTAAATATCATACGTCAACAAAAATCATTTACTTAATATAACAGTCTGACAGTTACGTTACCTCCGCTCACTACGATCCAAAGAGATCGTAAATCCATTTGTTCTCCCTGTTAAATTGATTATTTTTGTGTTATTGTTTCACTTAGGGACAGAGCAAAGATAAATATTGTTTGAACGCTTGCGGAAAATATATATCTATGGGAGTCATCCATCACCGACAACGCTGAGAACTTGTTATTGATTTCGAATCATCCTTTCATTTACATATGGATAAATTTCACTTGTATATTTAACTATGTTATAGCATAAAGGTTGATAATATTCAGTGTATTTTTTTTTTCTCAACAATGCAACGAAACTAACGAGGCGTTTATCTGATGGTGAGTAAAACCCCTGCTCATAATAAATTTTCGCTAGTTAGCATATAGACAACACTAAACACCATATTAGGATTGTCCCTTTTGAGACGTAACATGTTAGGTCTCGTTACCCCAGGATTATTTCTAATCTCAACTCCCTTCAAACCGGAACACAGTAGTGTTTGCAATCTACTGTTCGGCGGTAGAAATAGGAGCTGCGGTGGTTACTACCTAGACGGGCTCCGATAACAGATAATTATCACCAAATCTTATTGTTCTTGTCTTACTAGGATCCACTCCTGATATTAAGATATCATTTCAATAAGGCAGTAAGAGAATGTTAGAGATGTAGAAAACAGTAAAAGGAAATATACTATAAGTGTTTTCTCACTTTAATATATTTTATATCAATCGGAAGAAAAATAATTGCTTTATATCTACACTAAAATACACAGAGTATAAAATACATTCACAAAACCCTTTTTTTTTATCTTTCCGTACTGTTATTATGAGTAACATCAGCTCTTTAAAGTTATCTAATATTTTTTGCATGAGAGCGTGTAATATAAGTAACATAAAATATTTAGCAAAGCAGAATTCCTGAAACATATTTCAAAGTAAGAGCAGAGTGTTGTTAATCAAGTAAAGTAAATATGTTTATATTTTAAACGTGTACATGGAGATATCACTTACTGGTGGTGGATGTCTGCTGCCGGAAACCGTCCAAGTAGGTACCACCGCAGCTCCTATTGAAGCCGATAAACAGCAGTTGTCAAACATTACTGTGTTCTGGTTTGAATGGAGTTATAGCTAGTGAAATTACTGGGATAACGAAACTTAAAATAAGACATGTCTCAAAGCAACGAGCACAATGTGATGCTGTCTGTCATCCTAACTAGCACCATGTTTTATCAAGAGAACATCCCGCTCGTCTCGTCGCTTCGTAGAAAAAAAAAACCGATTTCAGCTGTTTTTAGAACTTGTCTAGATCTCAATTATGTATCATGAATATGATGTAAATAGACAGAAATACCGTTTTAATAGGTATTTGATAACTAATTGTAAGTCATTTAGCAATGTAACCTTTTGTCCTTAGTCAATATTTAAATAAAGGACTATTAATTCCATTTACATGTAAAAGCTTTTATCCTTATGCGCGGTTAGGTAAGTCGATTCTAGATGTTATTTTAGGATAAAAGGAATAGAGATTTCCTTGTATCTTTAAACACGGATTGGTGGCCAATATTCCGTTTGATAACATTAACATTTTATACTTATGTAGAATTAATAAGATTTGCATAAAACATGGTTTACTACATCAATATACGTTTTTTTATGTTTTTATCTACATATATACGTACATACATACTACATACTAGTCCAGTCGTGTGACTGACGTCACTGGGACTAACGGAAATAATACAATGACGGAGTCGCACCTGTTACCATAGATTTTTCAAATAATACCCAGACTAATACGTGAAAATTAAATTACTGCAGTGGCCATTCCAGTAGTGTATAAAGTTTACAGCGTTGTGATGTAAAGGACACTCACGGGTGGTAGACTTCTGTTGTCAGTGACCACCACAGCGGCTACTTCTGCCGATATACAGTATCATGCAAACATTACTGGGTTGCGGTCTGAAGAGCGTTGCAGCTCGTGAAACTACTGAGGTAACGAGATTTCACTTCTAATGTCTATAGGCGACGAGCACTTTATAGTGTAGTGTATATCATTCTAACTAGCGTCACGTTATGCATAGATGTATCATATACCATCAAATAAAGGTTTTGCTGGTTTAGTCGCTTGATAAAATAAAGAAAAAAACGCTGATGCTAATAAAAATACTACAGCAATAAAAATCATCTCAAGTATAGAAGATATCGAGTAGAAAATAAGGTGTAATAAAAACATTTACATTATTATCTCATTGTGTATAAAAACATATCTCTTATTGCTAGATGAACGACAGTCTAGTCTTTTAGTATTAAGACATAAAAAAATAGATAAACTTGTAACTTAAGTGAACTAATTAAAATTTAAGACATATTTGAGACAATAAAACAGTTGCAGTGCAGTGCCTGCACTTTACAATGGGCCAAACAAATAACGCTTTTAACGTACCTCTGACGTTTCACTTTTCTTCCTTAAGAATACTAGAGAAAGCTCTTAAGTCTTTTTTAATTAGGAAGACGTAAGCTCATATAAAATTGACAGCTTTTAAAAACAAACAGAGACAAAATAAAGCTCTTTATCTAGTCTTTACTTCTTATATATATTCAAAACATTTATAGATATAATGAATTTTTATTTTCAAGTCTATATATTATTAATATCAAGCTATATTATTAATATATAAAATTCAAAATAGAAGTGCATGAGTAAAGTTTCCCGCAGGTTAACTGACAGAGCTCAAGCCAACTTCACCTGTTCGTGGTGCACCTTGTTAATTAACCAACGAGGCTCTGGCTTCCACCAACCGCAGCGTGGTGGGAAATGACCCATATCTGCGTGGTGGGAAATGGCCCATATCTCCCCATATGAACCCCTACAAACGTGGAGGATCTTAAAGGGAGGCCGATATCCAGTAGTGGATGTTTATCGGATGATGATGATGATGATGATAAATATCAAGCTGGTAACACCACGTTGGAAGGTACAGTTGAAATATCTCTTTAACTACATGAGACTGTTAGATAATGAATCTTAATAATACTGGTGGCAGGTTGCCGCAGCTTCTATATCTGCCGCCAAAGAGTAGTGTGCAAATATTACTGTTCTGGTTTAAATGGAGTTGTAACTAGTGAAATTACTAGGATAACGAGACTTAACATCTTATGTCTAGAGGCGCTAAGCACAATGTGATGCAGTATATATCATCCTAACTTGAGCTATGTTGTCATGGGTAGTTGTATCACTTACCATCCTATGAACATCCTGTTCTTACCATCGCTTCATTTAAAAAAAAATTAATAAGCAATAGATTGTACAATCATCATCATCAGCTAATAGACATCCACTGTTGGATGCAGGCCACCCCCAAAGATATCATCGATCGGTCCCGCGTTGCTCGCATCCAGTAGCTTCCCGCGTCTCTACAATATGATCTGTTATTATAACTGTTTATTAAAGGATAATAAAAAAATTTGATAAAACAATTAAGGATTGAAAGATAACAGTATACGTCAACAAAAATTATAAATATTTGGAATATAAAGTAATTTTGTTTAGAACTAATTTTTTAAACCAAAAAAATATTTTATCTATACCCACGAGTAGAAGGTAAGTTATTCTATTATACATTATTCCAAACTCTTCAATTTAATACTAGATTATACCTTTAACCAATTACGATATGTGTGACTGAATATAAGAAAATAATACTCTTCCGGTTTTCAGATGAAAATGATCACCAGCGCGTAAGATTTGATCTTAGCATGAAACGGTGCTCTCATAAATATTTATGATATGATAACATGCTTCATGTTGGACGAAACGACATTAAATAGACATTTTCACAAAGAGCGGAAACAATTTAAGGATATGAAAAAAATTTTCGTGAAATACCCGCATATCGTAATAAAAACTCGCTACTTAAAAACACAAGAAAATAAGGTATAAAACAATATCGGAATAGATCTATATAAATCATTTTATAGATCTATACCGATACCATCTGATTTTGCTATGACTTCAGAGAACAGTTTTATGTATTATTTTAACACGCTTAATCCATTAAAGAGCATATTCTATAACAGTTCCGGAATAGCTAAAGTATAGGTAAACATGAGATGAAAATCTCGGTTTACCCTTCTGAAATAAACTGTAAACTGAAATTATTATATTATAGGTTAGTTTTTTATTTTATTTTTTTATACCATTTAGGTGGCAAACAGGCATGCGGCGCGCTTGATGTTGAGCGGTAACCGCAGCCTATGACCGCCAGTAACACCAGAGGTATCACTGGGCGTGTTGCCGACCCTGCAGAAACCGTTTCACACCCTTTTTGAAGAACTTAATTTTGTAAGTCCTAGGGAAAACCTCGACATGTAACACGTTCCACATATTGAATGATCTCGGAAGAAAACATCTCTGGAACCGGACCGTACCTCACCACTGCGGTTCTTTTGGGTGAAGGCGCACGTGGGGATGGAGGGAAATGAAAGGGCGGACCAACTGGCCAAGGAAGCGGCCCTGAAAAGTAAAAGAAGACCGGAGTACGAGGATTGCCCCGTTTCCTTCGTCAAGCGTCAACTCAGGCAGAGGACGCTTGACGAATAGAACAGGAGGTATGTGGAAGGTACTACGGCTTCAACGAGGATTTTCTTCCCAGACGTCGCATCAGCATACCGGACCCTTCGCCGATTGGAGCTCGACACGGTCCTGGTCCAGATGTTCACTGGGCACGGGGGATTCTCCGAGTACCTACACAGGTTCTAGCTCAAGGAGAGTCCCGCGTGCCTCTGTGACCCAGCGGTGGACCAGACCGTGGTGCACATCATTGCTTCCTGTCCCTTGTATGGAAGGAGACGAATATAATTGGAGGTGGAGCTGAACAGGCAGCTCACCAAGGAAGCCATTGCCTCCGTGATGAGTGAAGACGAAAGTCGCCAAAAATTCCTGAAATACTATAAGATCATAGTAGCAGATGCTGTTAAGAGAAATAGTTGAGTAAATTAGTTCTAAACTAGAAGGATAAATTAAATGAAAATATAAATAAGGGAATAAAATGTAATAAAAATAAGGGTGTAAATAAATAAATATAGTAAAACAACAAGAATAACAATAATGAGGAAGCAGAAGAAAAGAAAAAAGGAGAAAAGATAAGAAGAAAGAACAGATGACAAAAGGCATGATTGTTTCAGGATAAAACGGCGACGGTCTTCATGAGCGGGAGGTATGGCAGAAGGAATTGGGATGGAGTATGAATGAGAGCAAAAGTAAGAAAGATAAGTATGGTAAGACAGATAAGAGAGAATGTAAGCAGAGTATGAAGGAAAAATGTAACTAAGAAACTAGATGATAAGTGATTTTGTATAGATAGGCCCTGACCCAAAATACGCAGGAGGAATTCTACAAAAAAAAAAAAAAACACAGCGGTTCTAGGGTATGAGGATGAAATCCCTGCCGATGGCGAGCGATGCGATGATGAAATGTGGTCGTCGGCATCATGTCAAATAGCTCATCAGAACACATCCCGAGGCAGTAGAACACACATAAGGAGGCAAAATCTCTCCTAAAACCACGAGGTCCAATACCGTGCGTTAGTAAAAGTCTAAAGGTCTGAGCTGACATCTAGGTGCTCCCGCCCAAAGATGAGAGCAATACTCCATGTGACCCCGAATTTGCGCTTTATATAACAAATACATTTGCTCCGCAGTGAAGTACTGCTTCGCCCTGTTACACCGAGCTTTTTAGATGCCAGCTTTACCTTCTCTTTCAAGTGCCTTCGGTACTGGATGCCACTAGAGATTTCGACGCATAAAATCCCAGTGCTTCTTGAGATGGTCAGAGATGTATTCTGGAACTGAAGAGGTACAGTAAATGGAGTTTTCTTAGCGGTGAACGCGCAAACTTGTGGCTTGGATGGATTAAAATGAACTAAATTGAGGCGACCCCATTCCGACACACGGACAAGTGTTACCTCATTTTTGACAGAAGTTTCTTTCGACTTTCCTCTACAGCAGTCTGAGGGACGTTGTAGCAGGTGTCGCCGATGCTGTCATCCGCATAGCAATGAATGCCGTCAATTGGCAGCATGTCATTTATATGAAGTAAAAACAGCACAGAGCCAAGGCTGCTCACAAGTGAGATACCTGCATTTATGTCCATGTTAATAGAGCTGGTGCCGTCTACGACGGCTCTGATGCTTTTGCAGACCGAGGACAAAAAGCTGCTAATCCACTGAAATAGTCTTTCAGGGAGTCCGTAAGATGGTAACTTTATAAGATGACCGCGATGCCAGACCCGATCGAATGCCTTGGCTATGTTCAAACTCACTGCTCGAGCCTCTCCTCGACTCTCAAAGGCTAGCGCCCAGCGATGTGTAAGATACACTAGGAGATCACCAATGGAGCGACCATTACGAAAACCGTATTGTCGGTCGCTTAATAAACTGTTTTCTTCAAGGTAGTTCATGATCTGTTTGTTGATTACACATTATAGCACCTTAGAGAGGAGAGAGGTAATAGCAAATGGTCTATAATTCGGCGGGTCAGATCTATCACCTTTTTTAGATATGGAGTGGCATTAGCGGTCATCCAAGAAGACGGAACTGCCCTTTTTATGTAGAAAAGTGAGAAAAGGCGCATTAATATCAGACACAATTCAGGTGCATATTGTTTTAGTACCACCGCTGGAATACCATCCGGCCCACTCGATTTTTGTACGTTCAGAGACATTAGCTCACGCCAAACTTCTTTCTGTGTTATCCGAACTTCCGGCATGGAATAGCTGCATGTCGGTATGATAGGTGGTACAGGTTCTCCGTCGTTAAAAATTGAATTTGCAGCAAACAGAGCGCCCAAAAGTACGGCCTTCCCTGTCGCGCTGTGAGCTAAACTTCCATCAGGTTTCCGCAGCAGCGGTAACAACGACCGACAAAAATTTCCCTCAGCAGATTTGGCAAGCGACCAGATAGCACGAGTGCCAGAAGGGGAGCTCGCCAGCCGCCTATCAACTATACTGACGAAATCTAATTTTGCTCTAGCAGTTATTCACTAGCTGTACCTTGTGACAGCGTTAAGTGTTCGCTTCGCATCAGAGACATTGGGATCCTTATTGCGACGAGTCGTGGTCCAAGCACGAAAGGCTGCTTGTTTACTACATCGAACTTCATTGCTAACTTTGTTGAACCACGGCTGCCTTTTAGCACCCACAGCAACCCACGGATTAGGAATGTAACATTCCATACCCGCCAGGATTGTCTCAGTGACAACCGCTGCACATGTGTTTGGATCATCTGATATAAAACAAAGCTGTTACCATGGGTACGAGACGTAAAACTTGCGAAGCCCGTCCCAATCTGCTGACCTGTAGTATCACATACGAGTACACGCTCGCAAATAATAAAGTAGCGCTAGTTAGGATAATAAACACTATACACTATGCTCATCGCATTGAAACACAGGATATTAAGTCTCGTTATCCAAGTAATTTTATTAACTACAGCGCCCTTCAAACCGGAACACAGTAACATTTACACACTACTGTTTCTCAGCTGCAATAGGGATTTCAGTCTCCGGCCAAAGAAACCTATATAAATATATACTATATTATGGTGTCAGATATGTGTAGTTTCGTGAAAGTGCTCTTCCATGTAGATGGTCTCTTCTATATAGATGACTCTTCTATTTGATGGTGTTATAATTACTCAAGATAAAGAGAAATATATATACACTTACCTTCTATTCAACAGGGTATACATATAAAGACAAGTATTTAAAAATTAAAGATCATTGATCTCTGTAATACTATAAAGAATATAAATTGTTATACACATATTTATTAATATTTTCAAAAGGAAAAAAAATATCACAAATCTCTCTTATAAATGGAGATAAAAATTCCGTTGGTAACTCTGAATACATGAAACGTGTTTTTAAATATAATTTTTGTGCAAATAGACTTAACATAACTGTTAATGAATAACACATAAAGAGACCAGAAACGAGCGATTTTAATGAAATCTTTTATGATTTATATTAAAGCTGATACACTTCGCTTAAGCGGAATAACAAGTATGTACTTATTTGAAGACAGTAAAGAGGATTATAACAAAAGGTGCTGCCGTTATCTAAAAACGTAGACGTGTAAATTAATTGTATAAAAAAAAGGAAGGTTTATTAGAATAAGGAATAAAATATCAAGTAATCTCAGAACCGAAGTATACTACGAAATTTTGTAATATCTTTTAACTTTCTTCGTTTCGTTTTATTTATTCGCCATAATGAAATCTAAAGGTCTGAATGAAGTTCATGATGAACCTAAACATTAATTCTAAAAAAGATCTTTCGTATAAAAGCCAGTGGAAATTATTTTCAGCCACTATTAGTATAAAAGATCTTTTTAAAGTTTTGTTAAAAAATTTTGTGTTGCTAATTTTTTTCAATCTAACATAAATCTATCATCAAGCGAAATTTCTACATAACCTTCTCAATAGTTCTAATAAATATCCCTACCCTTACTACTTTACTATTACTACTACCCTACTTACTACCTGTCATATCTGGGATATGTGGCCTTTACACTCACTAAAGATTTATTGTCTATGCTCATTTATTACGAAAACTTTACTGGTAGGTAGTTCTCTATTGCCGGAGACCGTCTAGGTAGGTACCGGTAGATTAACACCGGTGTGCCAACATTACTGTTTCGGTTTAAAGGGCACTATAACTAGTAAAAGTAGTGGGGTAACGAGGCTCAACATCATATGTCTTAAAGCGACAAGTATAAAGTAGTACAGTTGTGTACCATCCTACCTAGCACCACGTTATTGTAGGCGGCCGTATCACTTACTATCAGTTTCGGTCCCCTTGTCGCTTAGTATAATAGAACGGATATAACTTTTTAATACAAATTATGCGCGGTAGCCTTCGAGTACGCTATATCGCGGACAAACTGCAGGAAACCCGGTTGTGATGGCATGGGCACGTCCAAAGGAGATCATCTGAACACATAGGCAACAAAACACCCAGTCTCAACATACCCGGCAAACAGCTGAGTTTAGTGACGAAGGATATGATGAGCTGCGATCTCAAGGAAAGCGATGTTCCAAATAGAGCGAAGTGGATTGAAAGAAGCAAGAAAGCAGAGTCTATCATAAGACGGGACAAATGCTAAGAAGAACTTTTTAAAACAAATTATGACTTTACAGTTGCTATATATTTTTCTATAGCGTACGCGAAATGTTTCCTGCTTTCATATAATATTCCAGCTATATTTATTTGTAAATATAAAAAAATAGATATTACAGCATTATAGAAGTACTATCTACTTGTTAGACAATACAACATAAACTTAACGTAATCCAACTTAAGTATGGATAATGATCGTATAAGAGCGCACTCTTGCCGCTTGGCTTTGCCGCAGGGCGCTTTAAGTGCTAACTTAACTGGTTAATGCTTCATGCTTTATAACATTATGTTACCTTTTTGAAATGTTGAACGATTTAATTGGTTTTTAATACAACCTAACAAATTACTTTACCGCAGAGTTTATTTATTAGACATTTTTTTTATATAGCTGTCGTACTAACGAATATTTGAATCGTACATCAGAACCTTACGAATTTGAAAAGATATGTAAATGTTTTCTCTTAAGGTTTATGATAAGTATATGAAAAAAAAAAATAACCATTCAAACAGTTTAAGCACTTGAATGCTTTAGCTAAATCTTTTCGCTTTTGAGTTTGTCCAATTTTAGCGCTAACTGAACAGCAGTCCCAATTAAAAAGATAACGGAGCACAGTGTTTTAACGATCAATCGTTAAAAGTTTATTAACACCAAATTTTGTTTAATATAATAAATAAATAATTATCACATTGACAAATATTATTATATATAATATTTAAACTGTTGATATGAAGAGAAAGAGGTATTAATAATTTTATTTATAATATATGAGAAAGTTCAACTTCTTAATATATAGAATTTACATATATGTGATGTTGTAATACAAATTGTAAAGAGAAGTATATAACATAGAAAATAAAATTGTTCATAATGTACTATTTTTTTTTAAGATTCATAGCAACGAGATGACCAAAAATCTATGTGATAAAAGCCTACACTTAAAATATTATAGTAGTTAAAACATTTACACAAAACTATATTGCGCTTATCGCCTTGAGGAATATCAGTCTTATTACTCCATTCGTTACTATGGTTACTAGTAAACATGAAAACGGAAATGTTCATAAACTCTTCTCCACAGTAGAAAATTGCGTTTCATTCCTATCTATACGTACCCAGAGGTTGTTCAGATGTAATTTTGGAGAATATTAATAAATATTTTATAAAACTCACAAGCGGCGTATATTAATGAAATATATATTAAAAACGAAATATACATATTTTAAAACATTTACATACATAAAAAATTATGTTTATTATGATTTATAAGAAAAAGGAAAAACTACGTTGTAAGATCAAAAATTACGTATACGATCAGTGAAAAGGTTGAATACTAAGAATCAATTTCAGGTAATGTGTTTGTTTTCCATTAAATCTAAAACAAAATATTTGTCGATCACGCTTGACACCTGATGGTATAGATCATAGTACTGAACACTCGGAAAGTGAACATAGCAGCATATATATATATAGAAACCCACTTTACTAGAACATAATTTTATTTTTCATTACTCAAACTTTATTCAAACTTAACGACTCTTTCTTTGTGTGCGAAGGTCTGGATTCCCAGCGGTGGGAAAACTATGGAGATGTTCATATTACAATCAATTCGCACTGTTTACTGTAGTTTAGTTGAGTGTTATTTTTATTGTCTTTCGACGAAGCGATGAGACTAGCAAAAAAGTCACCTGATAGTAATAACACCGAAGTAAGACCACGACTACTCTGTCTATAGTGATACCGACGAAGAAGATAATAAGTCATACGCCTGCCTCTAATAACTTATCATTAGTTAGTATGATATACACTGCGCCACATTACCCTCATCGTCTTGAAACATAAGATGTTGACTTTCTTTACCCCAATTATTACAACGCCCTTTAACCCGAAAGACTGTAATGTATGCACTACATTACAGTCTACTATCATTTGGCGGTAGATGTAAGAATTGTAGTGGTAGCTACCTAAACGGTCACCGTCAACAGACCTACCACCAGTAAAGGTAGACGAACTATATTCTACAAAAGTAATATTTCGATCTCGGTTATATGATTTCAATTGATGTACACTGCAAAGAATATCTCATAGTATGAAAATCATCATTATCATCGGCCGATAAATATCCACTCCTAGACATAGGGTTCCTGAAAATATCTTCAAGCCGATCGGTCTAGTGCTGCCCGCGTCCAATATTTTTTTTATTTCCGATTAAGCGACGAGACGAACAGGACGTTCACCTGATGGTAAGTGATTACCTTGTCCATAACAACGTGGTTTATCGGGGTGGTAATACAGCACCACATTGCGTTCGTCGCCTGAGACATAGGATGCTGAGTCTCGTTATCCCAGTAATTAAACTAGCTACAACGCTCTTCAAACGGGAACACAGTAAAAGTGGTAAAAATGTAGTCTCCGGAAACAGAGACCTACCGCCAGTACTAACATTGAAATGGAAAAAAAATTGCTATAAAACTAAATTTCCTATACTAAGTCTATTAGTTAATCAACTGATAACTTTCTAATGAAAATGCTTACTTAGGTTAATTACTTTCATTATTATGATTATTCTATGATATTTTATTATAAATATAGCTGTGCTTAATAGCAGCTTTATCTATATGTACATATCCTGATTATCAGAATGCAATTCATAAACATAAAAAAACACCTTTTTTATGAATCATAACAATACATTAATATTGAAGTATAACTGTGTTCGTATAAGTTTAAGTAAGTTTCCGAAATAGAATTATCGATGAAGTTATTTCGTTACGGAAGTAGCTTTTCGACGAAAATCTCTAACTCAAACATCATTTTCATTTAAGTGAAAGTAAAGCGTTCCGATTAAATTGGGAATAAGTTATAATCGTTACGCTATTGATATAGTCTAAAAAGAAATGTTTTTTTTTTTAAGATCAACAGAAATCATTCTAACTGTAACTTTCTATTATTTTTTATTATTATTATTTCTATTATCTTTAATAAAAAAAAATCAATGTGAAATTTATTCTATAATATGGTTCACCTTCGCATGGTGCGTCCTGCTAATCAACAAATGAAGGTCTGGCTCTCACCAACCCGCATTGGGCCAGCGTGGTGGGAAATGGCTCAAGTTCCCAATATGAATCCCCACATGGAGATCTTTGGTAGAGGCCTATATTCTCAAGTGGACGTCTATCGGCTGATAATGATAATGGTTATCATATGTCTAAGTATAGGACACCGTAACGTCACACGCTGTACTCGTATATTCCCAAGAGAGGAGGGTACAATCTCCAATGAGTATGAGCTTCCGGTGAAGCAAAACATTGCGAGAAAACATCTAACATCCAATCCCGCTTTCACGAATTTGAGATATCTACCAAGGACTTGGCCTAAATGGCGGAAAACCTTAACCTCTCCCCTATTTATGGTAGCTTTTGAGACTTAGCAGTGGAAATTTTAAGAGAGCAGTTGCTATAGTACATAAAATTTATATATATTTTTAACTACATGTACAAACCATATTTTTTTTTATATCTTATTAATTGTAATATATCCAATATACCTAAAGCAAACTACAACCTTGTTTCTTAGGTAGAGAGTTTAAGAAGGGGATCTTTTTCTAAATATTCTTTTATGTGTGTAAATAATTTTCAGTAAAAAAAAATCTACAAAGAGTAATCATAAAGTATGTCAAAATATTGCGCAGAATATGGAAAATGGGTTGCAATATATAGAGCCTGTGCTTGACTGTGTTATGAGATACCCGTGTCACGCTTTGTTTAATATTTATACATGTAACGTGTAACAAGATTGAGGCCTTTCTATTATCGCGAGCTTAAAATTATTAAGGCACTGCGTTATATTACAAAAAGACAAACACATCCTTTCAACCCTTATCGGCCTGCTGGTGTAACGTTTAAACGGCTGAACCAAATTTGAGACTTTTTTGTATGAACGTTGTTTTAACTGAGAGAAGCCACCAGATGTAGGTAAGACTTATGGGTCTAATGGGCGTAGGTTGCCTGGTGATGATGATATAGTATTTTTATTCGACATTGAGCTAATACTTGAGTTGAATATCACACTGTGTGCTCGAGATAATGGGACCATGGATGATAAAATACATCAGCCCTAAACACTCTGTCTCTCATACATTGCCAGCGGAAACATAAAAATGCTTTTATATGGTGGAAGCCGATAGTACTAGGTACCATTAATATAATAAAAAATAACATTTAGTTGTTTAAAATCTACTCATGCGTATATAAATATTAAATATTACATTTTTGTATAATCCATATATTATCATTATCAGCAGATAGACATCCACTGTTGAACATAGGCCCCCCTAAAAGATCTTATCGCGATCAGGTTGAGATTAATATGACAGGATTTGGGTCACTTCCCACTACGCTGGCCCAATGCGAACTGGTGGGAGCCAGAACCTCGTTTGTTGATTAGCAGGATGCACCACAAGCAGGTGAGGTTGGCTTGAATCCCGTGAGTTGTTGTGCGGGCACCCTTACATCAAACGTTACTGTGTTCCGGTTTTTACTGGGGTAACCAGACTTATTACCATATATCTTCAAGCGACAAGCACAATATGACGCTCTATATATCATTCTAAATAGTGCCACGTTGTTATAGGCCGAGGTATCACTTAACATCAAGTGAACGTCTCGTTCGCAACATACACTCTACATATGAACTTACTACTAGCTGTTTATGTCATTTTGTTTAGTAGATATTATTTCTTTATATTCAGTTAGAGAACTTAAAAGATTCTACTTTTTTTCTTCAAGGTACTCAGTTTTCCTTAAATAATAAAAAGTTAAGAAAAATATTTATTTTACTGAATATAAAGCATCGCTTCAGGTGTATTCTATTGAATCCTCTGAGGTTCTAATAAAAATTACAAGTTACGAAGAAACCTAATTTTTTCAGGAGAAATAAACAATTTTCTTATCATTTCTTGGAGGTCATTAATATTATTTTATTTTATTTAGATCATTAATATTACAACTTAAAAAAAAATATAAGATGCTGTTGCTAATGCTAACAGTCTACCTGTCTTTGTGTAAATATTCTAAATGTTCTATACTTATCGCACTTAATTTATATGACCCAAATCTAAAATGGTTTTTATTTTTTTAATTCAACTAAGCTACGAATTTTCCACCAGATGATAAGTGATACGCCTGCCCATAACAACGTGACGCTTGTTTAGATGATATATACGGTGTGAGAGGTTCCGCTCAATATTTTACGGAGCTAAGTCAATCTAATCTGCACGCGGTGTTCTCTGCTAAACACTTGTTTAGAGGCTCTAACCACCCATCATCCCGCGTTAGGCTAGCGTGACTAAGGTCCAATTCCTTCCCAATAATGCCTTTGAGGGAGGCCTAAGCTCAGCTGTGGGCGTTAGCCAACTAATAAGAGAAGAACACACAGCGTCATACTGTGCTTGTCGCCTGGAAACATAAGATGTAGTCTCGTTACCCCTTTAATATAACTAGCTATAACGACTTTCACTTTCTCCCACTAACCCGCATTCGCCCAGCATAGTGGGAAACGGCTCAATTACCCCATATGAGCCCCCTAAATCGACAGCATCTAGTGCCCGGCAATATAGACAGCGCAAGACTGATCGATGCAGGGATGTTTTGGGGGAAGTCTATGTCCAGCTATGGACGTCTATCGGCTGACGATGATGATGATGACGATGAACGACTTTCAAACCGGAACACGTGATATTGGCACACTAGTGTTTGATGGCAGAAATAAGAACTGCAGTGGTACCTACCCAGACGGTACTACGTACGCACCAGTTGCCTTGAAACATTCATTTCCTCAGTAATATACATATTACAGATGAATAAAAAAAATTAAGACTGAAGTATGAGAAAACTTCCTCCTCTATGAATAACATTTCAATAACATCGCGGTATAATGGTTTTGCGTGTGGCAACCACTCCATCAAGTTTTTCCCCCAAGGGTGATAAATCAAAAACACTGCGACGACATAAATCAGTTAAAGTTGGCGACGTTATAAGAATATTTATTTTGTCTACTTGTTTAATTAGTTTCTGCGTGAAGTTCGTTAACTTAGAACCGGCGGAATGTACTCCTTGATTACTTTACACATGTTTGAACATACTACAGTACGACGATACGACGAGACGAGCGGGACGTTAACCTGATGGTAAGTGATACAACAGCTTATAACAACACGGCGCTAGTCTGGATGATATATACATCTCCGCGTTGCGCTCGCCGCCTGAGATATAAGATGTTGAGTCTCGTTATTAGTAATTAATCTAGCTACAACGCCCTTCAAATCGAAACATAGTGATGTTTGCACATTAATATTTGGGCGGTAGACAGGCGCTGCGGTGGTACCTACCTAGGTCTCCGGCAACAGAAACCTACCACCAGTGAAGCCAGCATATAACATAAACATAACGTAGTACATAAATATTATTTTGATAACGTAAACATGTAAAGTAATTAGATAATATTTATATAAGGCTAAATATATTGAAAAGGGATATTTTACGCAAGCATTACTATGTTCCAGTTTGATATTTAACATCTTATGTCTCAAGGTGACGAGCGCAATGTGGTGCTGTGAATACCATCCTAATAAGCGTCACGTTATAGGCGAGCGTATCATTTACCATCAGGTAAATACTTGCTCATCTCGTCGTTTCGTCGAATATAAAATATCCAAGCTTGAGTACATATAAATTATATTTTTTTTTTATTCAAAGTTTACTTTATGAATAATACATACATAATGATAACATAACCCTCTTCATTTTCACTTACTGCCATATATTAGGTCCTTACATATGAAATTGACGTTTTGTACGAGAGGAATACAAAGTAATTTTTTTTTATAACATATATTTAATTAATCAAAGTATGCATCTTTATTATCTATGTACTTTTGCCATCTCACAGGTAGTTCATTGATCCCTTTACTAAAAAAACCATGGGGGCGAGAATCAATAAACTCTTTGAAGGCGGTTTGGACTGCCGCATCGGATTTGGATTTTTTTCTTTGTAAGAAGTTGTCCAAATTCCGGAAAAAATGGTAATCAATTGGGGAAAGGTGCGGGGAGTACGGTGGATGTCGCAGACATTCCAATTGTAGCTCAACTAACTTAGTGGTTGTGTTGTTGTGCAGTGTCTAATCTTGGGTTGTCATGAAGCAGCAGTGGCCTAGAGCGATTAACCAATCTCAGTTGTTTAGTAGCTAGTTCTTCCTTCAAGGTTTACAGTTGCTGACAATAGATATCTGCCGTAATCGTTTGGCCAGACT
Source organism: Ornithoptera alexandrae (assembly GCA_029030555.1). Classification (NCBI taxonomy): domain Eukaryota; kingdom Metazoa; phylum Arthropoda; class Insecta; order Lepidoptera; family Papilionidae; genus Ornithoptera; species Ornithoptera alexandrae. The sequence goes on along the minus strand of JARDVY010000064.1, from coordinate 298,657 downwards.
TTAGAAAGCTGTAGTGAACGACACCGGAGCTAGTCCACTAAACACTTACAAGTAACTTTTTCTGAGTCAATTTTCGTTTAGAGTAGGACTTGACTGGGTCTCCAAGGTTCAGCCATTGGGACGAACGCATCCGATTATCGTACAGTATCCACTTTTCATCACAAGTAATGATTCGATTTAAAATCCCGTCATTATTGTGTCGGTTGAGCAAAGTAACACAGCAGTAGACGCGTGTTTGTAAGTTCGATTCAATCAATTCATGAGGTATCCATCGTTCAAGTTTTTTACTTTCCCGATTTACTTCAATTGGATTAATACAGTTACACTTACCTCACACTCACTCACAGTCACTTACCCCGATCCTGCAGCTATCTCTGAAGTGCTTTGTGATGAATCTGTTTCCACAATAGCTTTTAATTCTTCATTTTCCACTTTGGTCTCCGGCCGTCCACGGGGTTGGTTCTGAAGGTCGAAATTTTCAGAACGAAAACGTTGAAACCAAAAATGTACCGTGCTATCTGTTGCGACACCAGCGCCGTACACATCATTAATCCTTTGAGCTGTTTCTGCAGCACTGGCAGTAGTGGCACGGTAGAACTCGTACTCGTAAATATACCGATATTTCTTGTTTTCCATTGTGTGGTAATAAGCGACGCCAAAGAAAATAATAATGAAGAAAAAACAAATGAATGACTGTTGTCAAAACTCAAATGTACCAGCTAAATGAATTTATAAATTCGAATTTGGAATTCTTAACCAAAGAGGAGATATTTCAGATCAAAGTGGTCAGTACGACAAAACGCTAATTTCATATGTAAGGACCTAATACGTACATGACTTTCTCACCTTAACGTTCAAAACGCTTTTGTGAAAGTGTGTCATAATTTATATTGCCTTTTGCTGTTTCATTATGAAGAAATCTCTTTATTAAAAATAAACAAATAGTAATTGAACTACCATGTAACATTGAATGTAAACTAATGCGCCAAAAAGAAAACCCAGTCCAATGAACACGCGGTCCGCAAAAAGCAATTTTTTATTCTACTTTATGGTTCCAATATTCTCGCGTATGAAAATAAAAAAATACACTAAATACCGAGTACATTGTACGTACTTATTACGCTAATACTGGATATTAATAACGATAAATAAATAGGGGAAGAAACTTTTAGTCTTATCAGCACAACATCTGAGATATACTTAGTACATCTCAAATGATATGTTAGAACCTTAAAACGTATACATTATACAATCAATTCATATTGATTTTAATTTAAACAACATTATTTATTTAAAAAAAAAAAAAACATTTTGTCAGTGATTTAAATGTGAAAGGAACTGGTTCTGAAATACAGCTAAAAGGATACTATTATTATTCTATGATTAGTTTTTCTTTCTCATCGCGGGCTAATGTTATTATTGATTACATATATATTTTTATAGCAAAAGACCTAAATTCTATGAGATATTTATTGCTTGTTATATTAAATTTAAAAGGGTTATACAACTTTAAAGCTAGCGATACATATAATAAAAACACAAGAGGGCTCTTTGTTTCACCCCATACTGCTAAAATTCGGAGTGTTCTTTAATAAGGTGATAGTTAAAATAATTTTTCCATCACATTGACAAAGTGCAGATTTGTAGATGTTGTATATCTACAAAAGCTGTTGTTATTTATGGGACATATAATTTTCTTTATGATATTTCAAAAAATAAAATAAATGAAAATACATAATTTTTTTTACAAATTTTGCCACAGACTACGTATGAAAAGTCGATTATTTTTGATTACACTTGCCATAATTAGGTATAACAGTCATGATTCGAGTTACAGAGGTAGAGGTAAGCTGAGAAGATACAAGCTTTAATTTTTGAGTCTCAAAATATCTAAGTATATTCCTAAGCAGGGTAAATGCGTGATGTTTGTTAAAAAACAGTAAGAAATATAAAAGTTAATAGATACTGTCGGCTTAGCGAAGTATTCGGTTAGTAGGTGAATGTCGAATCACCTTCATTAAAGACCCCTGGGATCTACTAGTGCCTTTCTGCTTGTCGTAGCACGAAAAAGTTACGGTCATTTCTCCACTAATGCAATCAACAGAAGTTATATACCGCGCTGACGGTTTTGTTGGAGTAAATAAAAAAACCTAACATATTTACTTCTCCTAAGTAAATAGTTAATGAAACAATTTAAATGATATTTCTTACTACAATTATACATGATTGTTTTACGTTGCTAAATAGATTTCAATTTAATGAAAATTATTTATTAGTTAGCTGTGTATTTAAAAGTTTATATTTATTTATTTATATATATTTGTGTGTATCTACATATACATATATACGACACAAACATTGGTTAAGTTACATTTAATCGTATATTGCTTGACTGGATGAGATCGCTTTGGGTAAGATAAGCCATTGCTGTACTTCGTCGTATCTACTTAATTTTTATGTCCTACTTGTTTTGTCTTTAAAGAAGTGTAAATAAATTTTTAATAACAATATATTATTTACTAAACCAAGATCACAAATCATTCACTTGCTAAGAATCATAAAATTCTAGAAAATATTAGAAAATATGACGTACCATAAACATTATGGCATTCCATATCTTCTTTCCTAGACCAGCGTTTAAGTATTATAGCATCACTAAAGACCACGTAACAAGTACCAAATGGTTAACCGCCATTGTAATTTTCAAAATGAGCTTCTGCTGCAGTAAATAATTTTGTTTATTTCCTATTATTTTTTTAAAAATAATATAAACTCCGATTGAAGCTTAAAAGGAGTAGAAAAAATTAAGAGGAATATTAGCAAGACCGGATGCTGTTGTAGCTCTTTCATTATGCTTATGAAGTAAAAAACGCATGCAACGAATCTTGGAAAACTTTAAATATTATCATATTTTTTTTAATAGACTTTCTACATGTTGCTATTTTTTCCTCCTATATAAACTTGCTTTTTTTTTCAGGTTTTAATAGAAGTGATGTCGAGGACAGAGCGAAGTGGGGAGAAAAATAAGGAAAGCTAACCGCACCATCATATGGGCTAATAGCCAGCAAGAGAGAGAGACTTTTGTAAAAATAGCGATAGTTATTTTCCCATATGTTTATAACAACAAAAGCGTGGCGTAGCATTTAACTATTTATTCCTTTATTTATTTTATTTAAATGAAAAAAAAGTCTTTTAAATTCACAGCCATATTATTGAAAGAAAGTTTTACCGTGAAATATCAAAAGGCGTTGAACGGAATTCCTGAAATTTTCCGGTTAAAAAATAACTGAGGCGCGAGAAATATTTAATGGATAAAGGAACCTGGAATTAAAATTATAAAAATAATAGCTGAAAGAAAATTTAATTATCTACTTGACATTCATTTATAACATAAATATAGAGGTTTTGATTAAGTTAAGAAAATATATATTTTTAATAAGAACCCTTTACGTGAGTATTAATATATATGAAAATCATATTTTTTTTAATTACATATCGCGGGGTTTTCTTATGAGAATCTATCTTACCTTATTTCACTGACGTATCCATATCACCACTTTTTATTTTTAATTTCTCTCCAAAAAATTTATGGCCAGTAATAAAATAAACTTATTCCCAAAAAAAAGTTTTTACTCTGTATCTCAAATGAATAGCAACTTTACAATTTAACACTGATAAAATTTATTGGCGATATTTAATGACGAGTTTTTTTTTTAAATCACTGTTGCAGGGTCCGCTGATGACGTCAGCCCGGTAGCGCGAGCACCGCGCGACTGCCTCCGTCAACGCTCCCACTGGGCACAATGGGCCGTGTTATGTTGTGATGCACGTTTGAAAGTGTGCAACTTGAATCTAGGTTACGGTTTAAAGAGATTTTCCAAATAAAACGCAACTTAACCCCACCACGAACAACTCTCATTGCATTATATCCAACTCACATTGCTTTTCTTTACTTAACAATCATTTTATTCAGAGGTAGTCGTGTTTGTTGCATTTCTAGAATTAGCCTTATATTTGATGAAGAGACGACACAGGGCAAAACTTTCACCCGATAGTAAGTAATAGGCCTACCCATAATAATGTCGCATAAGTTAGGATGATTTCACTACTTACTTTGTACTCGCCGTATATAAAATATTAACGAAAATATTTGTATTCGTTGAAAGCACTTTACCTTTTTTGGTGTCAATATTAAGAAATAAATATAGTCTAATAATACACAGTACGAAAAGTCTGTAGTTTTTTTATTGGAAAAAGCGCCTAGACGAGCAGGACAGTTAGAATAATAAACACTACCGCTTTGTGCTCCAAGCTTTTAGACTCAATAAAATATTGAGCCACGTTACCCCAGTAATTTAACTAGCTACATTTTCGTTAAAATCGGAACGTTGTAATTATTGCTCGCTAAAGTTTTGCGACTGAAGTAAACGTTGCCGTGGTACTTACATAGCACTACCGGCTTACATACAAAGTAGACTACAACATTTTTACCTAAATGTATTTAAAATACACTATACATATAATCTCATATTTATGGTTACTCGTATCTATTCAATTTTTTTAGGTTATAACTAAATAACTAAAACGCTACGATACAACGGATTAAATTTTTCTTTACATATTATTCCATATGTTTATATATATATTTATTTATGTTATATATGTTTATATCTAGAAAATGATTCGTTTTCTTAAAATTAAGACGAAATATTATACAGAGTTACTAATATTAAGAGATGTAATAGCATTTATATCGTAAACGAACGACGTGTCCAACAATCAATGGAAACAGCTTTGGTTAAATAAACCCGACAAAGAAGACAACGGCACCAGTAGTTTTTTTTTATTAATTTAAAAAAAAATATGAAAAACTTTGAATCTTCTTGTGGATTATTTTATTTGGTCTTTTAATTTTTTACATCAAGGCAAAATTTATAGCATTTTCTGATAGGAGGATTACTTTTGCGCCACCCTATATAATAATTTTATAGGAAATTTTTTGTAAATAAATAACATTTATGTGTAATTAGTACTTGTCCAAATTACTTTTATAATGAAAGGTAGAAACAAGTTAAAAACGTTATTATACATTAATAAAATAGAAACTATTAGTTTATGGATGCAATTAATTGTGCGCAGATTAATTGAATTATTCTTTTAAATTTTTCTTTTGGTTACCGGAAACCAGAGTTATCTTAACGCTTTTACTTTGACGGTGCATTAAAGCTCCATTAGAGCAATGAGAAACTTCATACTCAAACTTAATTCTGTTATCTACTATTTCTCTCACAACCCTTACCGAGGTTGTCGCGTAATATTTCGAGCAAATGTATTTATCAAACATTCATATTCGTAATTTGTTTTAGTCGTAGGAAGATCTTGTTGCAGTAAGAGATAATTGCATTCATCACTTTTCAATACAATCTTGTATCAAAATAAGAATATGAATAAGAAAAATATACAAATTGCTAATTGTGATGTGGTGCAATCATATGTTTATCTGAGAGCCTTAATTACAAACAATGGTTGATGTATAGACGAAGTGAAGAAGGTATAGCAGTGTCTAGGTCTGTAATGGACAAGCTAAAAAGAATATGGACGAATCGCAACATATACAGAATCAAAAGATCCGGCTAGTTCGGGAACTTGTATTCCCCATATTCTTGTACGCCGCAGAAGCGTAGACCCTGCGAGAAGTAGAGACGAAGAGGATAGACGCTCTAGAGATGTGGTGCTGCAGAAGATTACTCAGAGTATCGTGGACTGAATTTCGTACCAACGAGTCTATACTTCGAGAACTCGGCATCGAGCAGCATTTATTATATTTGGTACAGTCTCGTATCCTCACCATTTTTCGCCACGTATGCGGCAGAGGGTAGATAGCTATTAAGCGACTTGTGGTCCCGGGAAAGGTTGAAGGTCCCATGCTACGAGGAAGAACGCCTATGAGATGGACTGACCAGTTAAAAGCGGCAGTAAATGACTCATCATCATTGCCACTATATGAGCATTCATAGTGCATACTAGGAAGGTGGCCAACAGTTTAAGCAATGACCACGACCACTCTGTGAACAGTGATACCAACGAAGTAGAAATGTCAAAAGAGAAAATTCATTCGGTCAACGCTCTCGTGATTGTGTTTAGTTTGTGGTGAGAGATAAAGTAAAAGAGATTTTTTTTTTATTCGACGAAGCGACGATACGAATTACACGTTCACCTGATGATGAGTAATACGCCGGCACTTAACACCGTACCGCTAATTAGAATGATATACACAATACTGTAATGTACTCCTCGTTATGGTACCTAAGATGTTAAGTATCGTTAGACCAGTAATTTAACTGGCCACAACGCTTCTAATACAGTAATCTTTGCATACCAAAGCTAGACAGTTATTAGCTAAGCTAGATAATTATAAGACCATTATAAAACAATGCCTAAATTATAGTTATCATAAATTAGGACTTATGGAGTGTATAAAATAGTAAGTTTCTTTTTGAACTTACAAATTTTTATAACTTAAACTAATATAGAAAATTAAGTATTTTTTCTCAAAACACGAACGTTTTTATTTTTACTGGTAGGTAGGTCTCTTTTGCCGGAGACCGTCTAAGTAAGACCGTAGCACCTATTTCTACTGCCAAACAGTACTGAGCAAACATTAATACGTTCCGGTTTAAAGGAAGTTGCAGCTATAAAATTACTAGGGTAAGAAGGCTCGTCTTAGGTTTCGGCCGACGAGCGCAATGTGGTGCAATATATATCATCCCAACTAGCGCTACGTCATTACGAGCAGGCGTATGACTTTCCTTCAGATGAACGTTACGCTCGTCTCGTCGCTTAATTGAATAAAAAAAAAACATATTTTTACGAAATTTTATTTCAAAACTTGAATTGCTGTGTAAAATTCAATTTTTTTTTATTAGAAGCATCAGTTTTCAAAAACCATACGTTGGTTTAGTATAAATTATTTCACATAACTTTGACGTGTACTTTTTAAATATATGTTTAACAATATGTAAAAGTAGAAGCACTTAATGGATAACTTTACTTAGATTCATTTTTCATAAAAATAAATAATGTAAAATAACACATTTACTGTTCGTCGACACAAAGGCTTAAAGTTTCGGTACATTACGACTTATTTAAGTAGCTACGATAAGAAACTTCGAAAAGGAGATGATAGTAATATTAAGTGTTCTCAAAGTTTTTGGACTTACAGTTTTATTAAATATTCGATCATGCCAAAAAGCGCAAGAAATGTTTATTTAATTAATACTGTTCATTATAAATTATCATAATCATAATGACCTTTATGAAACAGGGTATTATATCTTGATATCCTAGTAAGTTTATTATTAGAAAATTAATTTTTAGCTGACACAATAACCTTCCTAGACGATGTTAAGATGAAAAAGTACCACAAAGAAGCTTTTGTTAAACATTTTTTAAAAAAAATTATAATAGTATAATAACTTAGAGAAAATATATATATATTTTTTTACACAATGAAGTGTTAAAAATTAATTTTGTTTTAATAAACTTACTTAGGATATCTTAAAAAATTACTCGCGCGCATATAACAACGTGGCGCTAGTAAGGCATACACTGCACCACGTTGCGCTCATCGCGTTAGACATAAGATGTTGTGTTTCGTTACCCCAGTAATTTCATTACCTACAACTCCCTTCAATCCGGAACATAATAATTTTTGCACACTACTGTTTGGCGGCAGAAATAGGCACTGTCCCGGTACCTACCTAGACAGTATCTGACAAAGGAGATCAACCACCAGTACATTCATACATTAATCCTAGTATTATAAACCTCTTTTAGTTAGCACCTAGTTAATCATTCATCAATGTATGAGTGATTACTGTAACAGACTATTTATCTATCTATCATCAGTTTAGCAAACAAACAATCCGCATACTTAACACCTAAGAAAATATCTGCGTACTATTTCATAACTTAGTTAAACGAGCATGAAAAATGTACAATTAGCTAACATAAGTGTTATAGCAAATACAGTATTAAACCGGGTACTAAATCCTTTTAATTTACACAAGGTTATACCAGAAAATTTTCTCTATTCAAATTAATTAAATCTTAAAGCTTCTATTAAGGGAAAATTCTGTTTCTGTAATGTTGTTTCAAAATAATACATAATTTTCTACGAAGCTCTACTCAATGGAAATTTCTAATGGAAATTTAATTAACAATGTCAAAATTTTAATTGAACTCTTTGCTCTGTTTCGCTGTGTTTACGTTAGTACTTGTTTGTTTCTCATTGTATAAATGAAGGTAAAAAAAAAACCCTTTTCAGACATAAACGGGAATGTGAAAATGCTTTACTTACATTGTCCAAACAAAAATTAGTATACAGTATAAATGTATAGATAACAGGCCTGTGTCCAGCAGTGGACGTCTGTCGGCTGATAATGATGATGCCTGATTACCTCCTGCGTACATGTTTAAAAACTTCTACTGATAAATCTGTTTAGGATAAATATATAGATAATATATTTGTAGTAACGATTTGATCATATCGAGTAACGCATAACAATGCTGTCGTTTGCCCGGGTATTGCATTATACATCAGGGAATATGCCCGGAAGGGTGCTTTCGTGTTCCGAGTTGCTTACAGCATCGCAATATTGTTTTAGTATACTTGTTTGAAAATGTTCTCGAGAAAGGAATCAAATGCAACGCATTCAATATTGCAAACATTCTAGTTATTATCGTTACTTAAAATAATAACAATAAAACGTTTTTATAAAACAAAAAGTCTCTCTATTCAATAGTTCCTGAGAAATCTAACAGCTAACATATGCATTTTTTGTAATAGCTTTCAGGAGACGTCCAACAGCGGAAGTCCATCGGTGGAGATGATGATCAATGTGAACATAGGTTGATGACAACCATCATGAAAAGAAAGATTGCATTTTTTTAGACACCTACAAAGAACACCACTTTATAAGTTCCCAAGGTTGATTCTAGATGAGCGAAATTGCTGGAAAATGTGCTCCTGGTTGACAGCAGATTTTAAATTTTGATGGTATACTAAATGGGCTTAAATACCATCAGTTGAAAAGAATAAGATGAAGACTAAAATCAGTTTCTCAATCTGTACGCGAAACTGGATCTTTGGAAGTGTCCGAATTCCAGCAGTGACTGTCTATCAGCTGTTCACGATGATGATCGACATAAAGAAAATATAACATAATGTAATTCCTTAGTAATTTTAGTTAATTATGTGATCCTGTCTGTTTCGATACAGTGGACCGCGGAACTGATTACGAATGTAATGAGGACCAGATTTTTAATTTTAATAAGAAAAATATCTCTTGATTTACAAAAAAAAACTTGATCTTTTTCTGATAGTTTCAGTAGAAGCTACTCGAATAAGACCAAAAGAAGGTTTTTTTTTTGTGATTTAAAAGTTTAAAAGCATAATCGTCTTATTCGAGTACCGTGCAAATCGAAGGACAAGTGTATTCAATATAGTAACAGCAATCATTTGCTTAACAGCGTGGTAGATAAAGATCATACTTTAACAGTTGTATTAACTTTATTACTACTCCATTAGAAATAATAAATTATTACTTAATACGCTACTCTGTCATCACCTGCACCAGCAGTGGACATTTTCACGTTGCGGTGATTTGGGTCCTCCGTAATTTAGGCCCGCGAAATTAAACGCATGCGTACCGTAATTATAGGAGACGCTCCCAGTAGTGGAACTAGTGATTTTAAGCATTAATTATTTTGACCCTAAAACTTACATTATTATAGACAATTCTCTCTATTATTAAGTGCCTCCGCAGCTCAATGGTTAATGACTCGCCTTACTAGCTACCCCCGGATATTGTTAATCTGCCACCATAACAGCATTATTGTATTTTGGATGTAAACGTATGAGAGCCGGAATATTCTTAGAGAGCACGCTTCACCATCAACGGTATCGTTGTTACTTAACACCGTGCGAAATTGAGATCAAGTGTTAGCTCATTGTTGATAAAGAAATCCCTTACATAACCAAAAGACTAGTCTCAAAAGATAGAAAACTTCACAAAATTCAGTATATTCCGATTAACATTATCATAACTGAATATCACAGGCGGAAAGATAAAAAGAAGTAGGAAATGAAGAATTCCAAAGAATTCATATATCGACTAAACAAAGGAGGAAGTAGCATTTTGTTGTATTAGGAAATTAAAGATAGGGCTCTATGCAGGAGTTTGCTAGAAATTTTATGAATAGATCAATATAGGCGGAAATCGAATGCATATATCTTTTCAATTATTACATATCTTTCACAAAATTATTAAATACCAAATGAATTGATCTCAAATACATAACGTTAATATTAACTATTATTTCCTAAACGTTTCTACGGGAGACCGCCCGCTGAATTAATAACGCTATTCAGAAGTGCTATTGAAACGTTATAACACAGTTGAATAGCACCGTTGACTACCCTTCCAGGAACCAAATATCGGATCAGCTACAAAACATAACACGAACAACCTATTTTTAGGTTTGAATCTATAATTGGATTATTACTTTTAAGCTCAACTTTGCACCCTTCAAACAATCCATTATTGATTTATTTTGATCGATGAAATATATACTAAATCTTTATCTCACAATATTTGGATTCACAATATAGAATACCTTTATAAAAATAGCTCAATATAAAGAAATATCGGTGAATTAGCAAAATATACCATCTTATGCACCATATGCATGCATATTTATTCAATTAGATGACGAGAGGAGCGGAACGTTCATCTGAAATATACTGAGCCATATTGCGCTTGTCGTCTGAGATATAAGATGTTGACTCTCGTTACCCCAGTAATTACACTAACTACAGCACCCTTCAAACCGAAACACAATAATGTTTGGCGGCAGAAATAGGCGCTGCAGTGGTACCTACCTAGACGGTCTCCGGCCACAGAGATCTACCTTACTTAAGCACTAAGGTGAATAACATGAATATTCATTACTACTATTACTAAATACCAACCGGTGTCAGGGGTCCCGCACAACAACACACGGGACCCAAGCCAACCTCACCAGTTCGTAGTGCACACTGCTAATCAACAAACGAGGCTCTGGCTCCTGCCAACGCGCATTGGGAAAGCATAAAAGTTGTAAAAACCGTATTTTTCATGATTTAATTTTTTTAAGTAATGTTAAGTGGCAATGATAATGGTAAACCGTGCTCGCTACCAACTGTGAATGAATAATATTTGTTTTACATTGTATAATAATACAATAGATAACAAAGAAAATAATGAGAGTGAATGTGGATGTTTACAAGGGAAGAGGAAGATCGAAGAAAGTGTAGATGGCTGATAGAAGTATATGGAAGAGAAGTACATACTGTGCCGACTGCACATAGCTGGGATAAGGTCAGGAAGAAGAAGGAAGAAGAATGATATAATAAATATACTTCAAAACTATGGCTTACTTTAGAACTATAAATATTATAGGCATAATTTTCAGTTAAAATAAAACTTTGAATATGTTGAAGTACCCTAAAGATCTAAAGTTCTGCAAGGTTACCGAAGAGGACGCGTCCAACAGAGCGAAGTGGAAGAGAAAGACCAGAAAGGCAGACCCCACCAACAAATGGGAATAATAAATGCCATAGAGAGAGAGAAAGAGAGAGATGTTGAAGTACCCTCTTCAGTAATGTTACGACCGACGTTGGGTATAATTATTAATTTATATAAGACGTTAATTTAAACTATAATTATCTTCGAATTTCAGGTATTAGGTTTACAAGTTTCGAAAGCTGTTATTTTAACCGCGGTTTGATTTATTCCAAGCAAAGGATAGAATTTAAACCACTGCGCGATTAATTACTGGCTAATGTCATTATAAATACTATAACACGTTTCAATTAAACCCCTTGATTTTTTTTACATAATGAATTAGTACATAAATATAAATTGTTGCATATAACCTGCTAATATTATGTACTGGACATGTGATTGAATGTAATTTCCATATTTAACTCGCTTGAAAACACGAGTAAATGATATTATAGTTGCAGAATTACAATATCGGGAAGGTTTTTTTTTTTTTTTTACGTGGGGGAAATACCTACGCATACTCGTCCTCGCGGGGGCAAGGACGAGTTATGTCGGACTTGCACCGACTAAAACCCCCACGATGTTCCGCCTCATCGCCATGATGGCAGGGTCACGGGAACGCATGCACTCAACCGCGACCCTGCCGGCGCTGGCCGCTTGCGCAGCCCCACCTCGGGAGGGAGGGATGAATCCTCCCTTTCCAGGGCGCGCCGGAACATGCAGCGCGCCCCCTCCTCGACCTCATGCGTGTGCGGGCGACCGGTTCCCCCGAACCTGTCGCCCAGAGGCCATGGGAACCACTGGTGAAAACCTCTCCCGGCTCCCCGCGGCGGAGAGATGTTAGGCCCGCCGCTACCTGTCAACGGCCGCGGAGGATAGGGAGAGCGGCGCATCTCAATACCGGCACTCCTCTTCCCCCGCGGCCCCACCGCCGCCGCATCGCCGGTGCGACACCGGTTGGCCGCAGAGGGTACTCCCTCCGCGACCCCACCTCGGCTGCGAGGGGCGGTATGAAACCGCCCCTGCAGCCGGCCGCTAGGGCAGCACACAGCCGCTCCTGCGGCCCCCGGCCGCTCCGGTGAGCTTCAGTTACCCCAACCGGTGCTCGAACCTGGAGCGGCCGCTTCGGCCAGCCCTTCGCCGCGGGCCGGCCGGGTGGGTTCCACTTGGCTTCACCGTGTACCGGACCACGGTTACTAAGCCCCTCCGCCACGACAAGGCGAGAACCCGTTGGAGGGGCAATATCGGGAAGGTAGTTAAAAGTTAACCAGGGACTTCTAGATAAACGATTAATCACTACACCATGGAGGTATTTAAAGTCATTTTTATATATATATATATAACTTATCATTCATTAACTTTTTAAGATTTGTCACTTCTGTAAACTGTTTATTTTTTTTTCAAAACGGAAAAGAAAACTGCCACCTGTTAAACACCAAAGCTAATGTACACAGTCATTAAGAAGAAGACATCACATCTTTGGATATACTAACATCACTTAAATATTGGTATTATTGGGATGTTATCATCAATCATCAACAGCCAAGGAGCGCCAGTATGTCCGTTCTTCGGCTAAACGCAGCCAGTTGCCACCAGCCACATTACGCAGGTCGTCGCTCCATCTGGTCAGTGTGCGTCCGGTGCTACGATTATCTAAACGCGGTCTCCACTATAAGACATGTCTACTTCAACGGTGGTGACTTCTGCGACAGACGTGACCAGCCCGTCACTTCAATTTGCACACTCGGAAGGCTGTGACGCATTCTTATCCACCGGTGAAACGCCAATCGTAGCTCTTTTTCCCGCTCTATACGCGACTCTGATCTTAAGGGATGTATTTATGCACAATCTACTTCACTATTCCAATTATAACTCTGGAACACTGTTCAGGTGAAACAAAACTACAAACTCGTATACGCTCCTTGCAACTAGCTACGCTCTTGTTTATATTTAACACTACAAAGTTCGCCAAATTAATTATAAATTCAAAGTTCAAATTCGTTAACCGAACCCGTGCTCCTATAACCCTTTGAGATAAGTTTACTGAACATCGTGTGTGTATTAGTTTGTTTTACAGTAAATTTAAGAGTATTTAACTGATGAAGCAATAGATTTTAATAAATTAATTACTGGTGGTAGGCCTCTGCCGTCAAACAATAGTGTGCAAATATTACTCTGTTCCTGTTTTAAGGAGCTGTAGCTAATGTAATTACTGGTGTGACGAGACTACCTTATGTGTCAAGACGACGAGCAGAATGTGAAGCAGTATGTAATATCTTAAGTGACGCCATGTTGTTACAGGTAGGCTTATCACTTACCATCAGCTAAATATCCCGCTCGTCTCGTCGCTTTATTTAATAAAAAAAATATATTTATAATGTATATGTTTAATATATATATTATAACAAGTAAAAAATAATGAAATGAAATAAATTTGTAGGTACTTCTTCATAACTTATAAGCTACCCTATAAGCATATTAAACTTAAGAATTAGTAAAAGAAAAGGATTTAATGAGCTCTTTCGTACAGGCTTTAGAAAATAGGTTATTTATTGCTTTTTCATTACACAGATGTTAAATGTATGCAAGCGAAGTCAGAATAGCACAGGTTGTTAGGTGGTCGTACACGCTCTGGATCTTAAACAGATACGAGTACGTGTTCGATCTTCAATGGACTTCAGTTTTGCGGTGAAATAAACATGGATATAACAATATTATGTTCTGAGAACAACTGCTTTTGTAGCCACGTGATCGGGTAGATAGATAGCTTTCATCATCTGTTGAGAGAAACCTTCCAATCCCAGCAATGGAAAAATTAAGAGGGTTATTTATTTAATGTATGCATATATATATAGGAGATATTCAGAGATTCATGAGTCTTCACTCTCTGAATATTTTAGACACAGATTGTCAAAATTTGGTAAAAATATTGCTTCTGCTATTTAGAGGTTAGCTAAGAAAAAATTTTACAAAACTCCTTCCCCAAAGGGAGTTACGGTCAGCAAAGCAGGCGCAAAACAGGTAGTTAAGCATACCACTGTACTCTGGATTCATATTACTTAGAGGATAGAATGATTTGATTTGATTTTAATATTATTTAATAAAAACATAAAACCTTTACACTGAAATTTTTATGACCATGAGATTTTGAAAGCGACCTGTAAATTTGTTCTAGCACCAATTGTATTCAGAAATGTTTGCCGATGGCGCTGTCAATTCTGTTACAGTGTATTCAGTTTTAATTTCAAACACTTGAAAACACATTTTTCCGGTAAAATTATTCTTACATAGTTTTATATTTTTAGTTCTTATGTTTTAGTTGGGGAAAAATATTAATATTATAATTTGTTTCTATTATACAAAATTTGGTAGAGATATTGCTTCTGCCATTGAGAGGTCAACTAAGAATGGATTTTACAAGATCCTTCTCCAAAGGGAGTTGCTGGGGTGTTAATAACGCGAAATGGCCCGGGTAGTGACGGGTTGCCGCCGGGCGGATATATTTTTGACAAATTTCAAATCTAATTTTATACAGCGACCAATATAGGTATAATAACATAGAAGGACTAGAATTAAAAGGACATATCATTAGATAAAAAATCTATGAATATATATATATAATATGAAAAAAAATTTTTTTTCTTTGCGAAACACTTGAAAACTAGTGAGCGTATCGACATGGGAACATGACCATTCGACGCGGAATGATTTGCATATGGTTTTTTATTTTGATTGCTATTTATTTTTTGATTTTCATAGATCCTTTATCATTTTATTTCTAATTAACTTTTATAAACATTTTAATTTCCTATTATTCATACAGTTGCTATGGTAACGGTTGCTATAGAAAATCATTTATGGTGTTATTTTACAGTCAACAAAGCGGGTGGGGAACATCTAGTAAGAACGTACTAATGTTTTCATATCGCCATAAACTCATATGATGATTTTAGAGTACATAACATAAATATTTCGGATAGCACTTGTATAAAAAAAAACACAAGGAAAGTGTTCTCGAGAACACGCTTAATGTAATTGAATTATAAAATTTCCTTATAGCTTTCCGAATAATTCATTAACCACGACTCGACTTTCAAAAGGATCAGCTAGCTTACGGGGAGATTCCGAGTCGCTTATGATGTTGTTTTTATCGCTTTTCCATTAAATTAATGGATTAGAAAGATTGTAAACTTTGGTTAAAGGCACAAACTGATATTAATGTATTAAGTTATTGATATTTTTTAAAGGAACAATAATTAATATTAATCTTATTATCAATAAATCTTATGACAACAACATTTACACAAGTACAACAATTTAGTAACACAATATGATCATTTAATTAAATAATAACAAACAATTTAACTAAATATATATAGAATTTATAACTAATTTATAAATTACGTAATGTATAATTTTTTATGGGAAGGGTAGGCAAAGGAGCGAACAGTTCACCTGGTGGAAAGTGATAGCTAATGCCTATCAACAGTAGCAACGCTAGGGAGGTCGTGGCTGCGTTGTCGACCTTTAAAGGAATAATACGTTCTTTCCATGAAGGCCCCCAAGTCGTATTGGTTCGGAAATACTGCTGGTAACAACTGATCTACTTTAAACGGGGACGGTGGAGGATCGCCAGTCATCCAGGTGGTGAGGATGAAACTTGATATTGTGTCATATATACACAACAAGGACTTTCGGACTGATATTATTGTGTATGTATAAGTAATGAATGCGGAAACTGTAATGGTGGTAGGTCCTGATAGGTACCACCGCAGTTCCAATTTCTGTCGCCAAACAGTATTGTGCAGATATTGCGTTGTTTCGGTTTGAAGGGCGTTGAAATAGTAAAATTTCTGGAGTAACGACACTTCACATCACTTCTCTCAATTACGTAGTTTTCTTTCACAAAACTCCTTCCATCGCCAACATTTATGTTCGCAACACTTTTGTGATATCGAAAATAATAAATCTAAGACCCGCCTCTTAAACCTAAATCTGTCTTTATTAAATACCTTTCTGAAATCTATTTATTGGAAAGACGTTTTCATTTGTGCACAAGACTTATGTCTAGGGTCAAAAGGATGTACGCAAACATTTTTAGAGGTTAACTTTTAAGACTATTGATTCAGTCATAAATAAATATATAGTCTATTTAAGTAAATTTGTGTTTATATATATTTTTATTACAAAAATACTTAATAATGATATTATTAAGCACTAAAGAAATAATATACATGAAAGTATGAGAGATCATAAACGCAAAAATCAATTTCTCCTCATCTAACTTTTATTTATTAATTACTTACGAGTAAGATTTGTTTGAGTAAAGTTATCTAATTAAGAACTATTAACATATTATAATTCAGTATATTTTACGTTTTTCATTTAATTATGTGATATAATTTTAGTTCAAGAAGCTGAAGGTAGCATGAAAGAAGCAGTGTGGGATCTCCCACGTGGGATACGTGGTGGAAGGAAGGCATCAGTAAATATCTTTTTAAAAAATAGAGAAGTACTTTTCTAAAATTCGCGTATTGTAATTCTAAACACTCTTAAGTCATTAAATTATATGAAAACGTAAAATTACATGAAGTATAGCATTAAATAGTTTAGGGACTCTTGAAATGTATGATCCCTGTGTAGGTAGGTGCCTATTGTGCTTAACTTCTCTACGTGTCTAGACGGTACACAATAAATATCAGGTTCAACGAAAACAAAAGAACAAAAGGAAAACAAAAACTGTAAGCTTCATTTTATAGCAAGCTCTAGTAACAAATTCTTTCAGGTCGTTGCGTTAACACTGCAACCTAAAGTGATTTCATTCCATATATAATTCAATTTAGTTGAATACAGCTAGAAATGTAAAAAGTTATTGATTCCATTCACAGAGGATGAATATCATGACCTAACCTATACATATACATATATATATATATATATATATGTATATATGTTACCGTAAAAGACCGCAATCAGACAATGTCGACATTCACCGGTAAATGTTAACCAACACCAAATACGTCAGTGAAAGATCGAATATTTCATTACATTCTTGTACATTCGGGCCCTCATCAGTGTACATCAACAATCACAGATATGCTCTGGTGGAGGTCGAAAAGAAAGGAACCGACAAAGAAGCGACTGGCTGTTAAGTTAGGTTTTTTTTTAGGTTAGGTTAGGTTAGTAAGTGTTTTACTTCTATTATTTTCCTTTCTCATTTTGAAAGTACTGTGTGTTTTAAGTTCTTTGTTATTCTTCTCAGAAAGAAAGGCGTAAAATTTGTCGCGACTGAATTACAGAGAAAAAAACATAAATCTCAGACATGTTCAACATTCGCCATTAGTGCATGGTGAATGTTGACAGAAATAAGGGTATTTAGCAAATATTTTTATTTCGGACATACACCAAGCGACTATGTGAATATCGACATTCACCGGTGAATTGACAGTCTCCAGATTTCAGTGTTTCACCTTAACATACATATGTATACAGTTTAATAAACTAATCAAATTATAGTAAACAAATTTTATTTCTTCTGTAGTGAAATGGCTAAACATATTATGTAACACAGGGATTCCTTAGGGCTGTACCAGTCACTACTGTACTTGCAATTACAGTACTCAGATCTTTCCTCGTCGACCTCATCACCGCTGGGAACGGCACTGTTATATATATTGCTGTCGCTATTTATTTATTGATTATTCAATCTTCTTGGAATGACTACTTCGAGCCAATAAACGACATAAGCACCAGATTTCGTTTATTCACACATCCGACAAGTTATTAACATCAGAAATCCGATCGAAAGCTTACACGCTTTATCATCTTCAACATTAGTATCACTTGAAATCATAAGAAATTCTGCAAAGTGTAAAAAGTTTTTTACATATATAACATACCATGTAACTTACTCTGGGTTAGGTACAAAAGAGATTACTTAGTATAGGGATACTTAACCCTATTTAATCTCGACAGTTAGAAGGGTATTCGGCATAAGTATCCACAATGGACTAACACAGCAGTGTAAAGGCAATATTAAATTCTATAAATGCAAATTTCTCTTATTTACAAAGATCGTAAATTGTATTAGGACCTCCTTGATGGATGAATATTAAATTATGGTAATGAAAACTCAGTAATAACATTTGCTTGTGTAAATATAGTGAGGACGAAGCCGATGCTGAATTTCATTTCGGTTGAATGGTTTTGATAAAACGGAAGCTCTCGTGCTGCATCTGTTGCTAACAGTTTTGTCAACTTCTACCTCCGGATTTTGGTCAGTTAGATAACAACACTTCCGGTAAACAAGGTAGTTACTTTACACGGGTTTTAAGATGCGTTTCCCATATAATATTTTAATTAATAAAATTTTCATATGTTAAAAAAAGCCTGTTGTATTATGAAAATTTTGTTATATATAATAGAATACTCATTTTCATACTAAAATACATACAAAAATTTATTTTATACTATCCGAGATTTATCATATTAGAGAAAATGAGAGACATTCTCAATTTGTCTAAGATCAAACTTTAATAATTTGATAATAAAAAAACTGTCATTGCCTAAATATTTAATATAACACGAATTGAAGTTAGTATAGTATTTATACGTATGAATAAATATTTCTAAAATAGTAAATTTCTAGTCTAGTCCTTAATGACAAATTGGACCTTGAAACTGCTAACTAAAATCCTTTGATAGGGGCTGACAATAAATACTAAATAGATTAGTATTTACTTATAAATAATATATAACGGTTACATTTATATTAAAAGAGATACTATAGAGCAAGTACATAAAATATATAAAGGTTTGAAAATCCAGAATCTATTCCAAAAATCTATTAGTGGTGATCTCTGTTGACGAAGTGCAGACAGATACCACCGCAACTAGTATTTTATATATAAACAGTAATGTCCAAATATTATTATGATCCGGTTTGAAAGGCTTATAACTATGGAAATTACTCGGGGAATGAAACTATTATATCTCAAGGCCAGTGGCATAATGTGCTGTGTATATCATCCTATATATCACCACATTGTTATAGTCAGACGTATAATTTACCATCGAGTGAACTTCTTGCCTGTCTCGTCGCGCACAACGCGTTGATGATGGTATAAATCTATCAGATATATTACACCATTATTAGTATTACATAGGTGATATATTTACAAAATATCTGTGCGAAATGCCAACCATGTCTCCCGAACATCTTGACCTTAATACTTAATGAGCGCAATGCCCATAATCTGAAGTAAACATCGATAACAGTTACAACTAACGTTCAACAATTATCATTCACCATCACGCAGACAGTTAACTACTAACCTGTTTTTGATATATAGTAAATGGTTGGAGACTTGGTATTTTTAATCATCATCAGGCGATAAAGGTCAACTGCTGGACATAGGCCTCCGCCAAAGAGGCCCACAGCGATCGCTCCTGCGCTGTCTGCATCCAGCGGCGACTCGCGACCTTTAGTCGTTTGTAGGGGTCATATGGGGAGATTTGGGCCATTCTCCACCACGCTGACTCAATGCGAGTTGGTGGGAATCAGAACCCCCTTTGCTAATTAGCAGGAGAGTTTGTCTTGGATCCCGTGGGTTGTTGTGCGGGACCCCTTACACCGCAGGTAGTGTATGTCATCCTAAATATCGCTTTACAGCTAAAGGCGAGCGTAGCAATCACCATCAGGTGAAAGTTTCTCTCGTTTCATTTATTTTCAATGCTAATAAAAATATAATTACATTTTAAAATCATTTTTAATATTTTATTATTCCTTAGTTACTATAACTACTAAGTTAATTTTGATGAACAACTTAACATACTCTGGAAGTTTATTCCTTTAATCATCAATCATTTATAATTAGAGAGTTATTTTAACAAAGGAAAGTTATTTTCCATAAGTTCTTAAACTTTTTAATAAGTAAAACAAATACATTGACTTGTAAAGGTGAAATTAGTATAATTTTTTTATGATTATTTAATTTAAGTTTAGTATACACTTGTAGTATAATAGACAGAGAATTCATTTCCAACAGGAGCAATTTTCTAAGAAATATAACAATATACATAGTTTTTATATTATTTTATTTACTTTTTACGCATATTAGCCATAAAAACTAAATAGTACAATTCATTAGTGTCACATTTATATTTAAAATTCTCTTTGTAATACGAATTAATTGTACAATAACTTAGATTTTCTTATTTACATACAGCATGACTAATTCATTTGAGAAATATCCTGTTATGCAATATATGTCTAAGTTATTATGTGAAATGAAACGAGCTTCTATAAAATTTCGACTATTACATACGGTTCTCGTAAGATGTCGATATTGATAAAAGTAAAGCGTTATTATAACTAAAGTACGTAATAGATTAAGTAAAATAACGATTGAGTTAAAATGAGGTCGATCTAAAAGTACAATGAAATTACTTTCGAAGACTTGAAACGATAATGAAAGTTTAACAATTTCAATTAAACTCCACTCTCCGGTCATAGTCCCTTTGTTAACTATTCCAAAAGAGCTGTACCTTACAACAAATTAAT
The DNA here is from genome assembly GCA_029030555.1 of Ornithoptera alexandrae. Lineage (NCBI taxonomy): Eukaryota > Metazoa > Arthropoda > Insecta > Lepidoptera > Papilionidae > Ornithoptera > Ornithoptera alexandrae. The sequence goes on along the minus strand of JARDVY010000064.1, from coordinate 277,489 downwards.
TAACCCCTTTGTTGCAATTAGTGAAGCTTTTACGTTTAATTTAGTGTTGTCCGAAATTCTTTGAATACCTAAGAATATTTAGTTAAATTTTCGTATGTCTAAGTTCATGTCAAACTTGAAAAGTTCCAAGGTCACCTTTAATTGTTTTTCTCTCATCTCTACGAAAATATGACAACGGGAAGTCGCATCGCTACACTGTGAGATAAAACAAACTTTTATGAATATTATTCAACAACAACTATAGTATACTCTATAGAAATATCGTTCTTTTGTTAGAGTTTTGACAAGATAAAAAAAATTTCATCAAATTGCTTTGTATGCTGAATTGTTTTTGCACAGCCTTTTCATGTAGCGCCGCCTCGTATTTGTAACTGTAAAAATATCCCATCTTTCACCATTTTCCTATGTCACGTTATTGATAACATTAAAAAAAAAAAACAAGTTGTTTTTTTATTTAAAAAGTTATTGAGGTCTTTTGAAAAACAACGACATTGACTAGTCGTGGTGGAATTATTTGTACAAAGTGCTACTTTTCAATAAAAAATTTAACTGCAAATAATTGCAAACTGAAAGAATCTTTCCTTTGGTAGCGTTAAATTATCTTTGGAAGTTTTTTTTGCGTCATACCATGCTAGGGATCGTACTACCCCTCATAGGGGTGACAAACTTGTTCTACTGGTCCCCTGGCTGCAGTCTGTGACTCGTACCCACTTCCCAAATCATCCTTGGAACCAATCGCTCAAAATGCTCTTCGAAGACCCAATGACTGTCCACCATGAGACTTTTCCAACGACAGCGCCTATTTTAATAGCCAAACAGTGGGTATTTATCACAGTTCTACTTAAAGGCGCTGTAGGTACGATTCCTGGATAGACGAGACTTATCTTAGTATAACTACTAATGAGGAGCATAACGAGATGATGTGTAAACATCCTAACTATTATATCGTTGTTATGGGTTATATAACTCTTCAATAGTTCAACCAATAGCTCGTTTCATAGTAGAAATATATTTTTAGACTTAGATGCAACAATAGCAATATACTTTAATAGCACATTCCACAGAAATTTGAAGGTCACAATGAAATGTGAACGTCACATTAATCTTGATATATATCCGCTAACGGCCGTTAATTTGTCATACTCTTGAATTATTGTGTGAAATGGTCCTGTTTTCATAAATATACAAATTGTGAAAAAAACAAAATGTAAATAACATCAAAATTGTGAAAACGCAATTAACGACTAAACTTGTTATTCGTCATCATTAACACGTCGCCCAGTCCACTACTGGACAGGATCTCTCCTAAAGACACCGATCAGACTAGCTCTGCCTTCATCCAGCAGCCTTTCGCGATCTGAATTAACAACATTAATACATAATATTTATAGCGTTTATACAGCAACTTTAGTATCAATCAATAGAAAAAGAAATTATATAAGAACACCTAACTTTTTAAAGCCAAATGAAGTAACTTTCTTTTTTTAACATGTTTCAGGATTCGCGTGTCCGTAACCCTGATATAGTAATATGAACTTATACTTAATTACTTACGGAAGATTTAAAAAGATTTATTTGTCACCTGGAGTACTAACATATGAACAAGTTATTTATATGAATTGTTCAAACTCAATTATTACAATCGACTCGACTTTTTTATATCTTACGTGAATAAGCTTCATAGATTTCAGTCGACCGGATGTGTTAAACTTGCATTGAGACATTCAAAGTTTTGTACTGTTTCAACCCTGAAAGTACATACGACGCTTTTGCGAACTTCACAGCTCTTTATACTGACTTCTTGAAAAAGAGTATATAACAAGCTTTTGTTAAACAAAAATTCGATTTTTTTTATTTAAAATATTTTAACGACAATTTCACATGGAGCAGTAAAACAGTAGATGGTGAAACTTGCTTCTATGAATTCTCTGGATCTCATGTATTGACATTCGGACCACAACAATCAAGGCAGCAGATTTACAAGATCAGGATGCGAAAAAGTATCTACCACTATCTAAACTTCCGTTCTCGGAACCTTAGCTGAATGCTAACAGGGAACCTCTGTGTTACTAGACGATTAGCCTCTTCGACATGCTTTTTCAGCGAAGTAACTTATAAGAGCTGTGACTAAAAATAAATTCTTACATCTTACTTAAAACTCAACTAAAATTTTGTTGTAGCATTTGATACCTAAGAACCATAGGTAATATATACATGTCACCAGTGGTTTGTATTTATACCAATAGTCCCACAATCGGTATATAATGCACAATGTAATAAAAATATGTATATGTAATAATAAAACGAGGTGACGATGAATACAACTATGAAAGCGGTCAACTTGTCCTGATGATGGCCATTAATATTTCATGAGCTGTAACTATTCAAAATTATTCATCGCTTGTACCTCAACACCTTTTAAGTAAAAACCTTATTTTGACCTTTCTCATTTTATTTAAATGAAATTCTACTTAATTCTAAGAACTTGCACTTCGCTATTAGCTGCATTCATATCGCCTTTAAATCAAAATAAACGCAATAAACATTATGTACCAAAAAAGAAATTTTTCCACCCTCAAAGAGAAGTTTAACAATCTATATTTTTTTCTTATTACCTTTTGTACGTTGGTTCAGATTTTTATTCGGGGTTAGTATTTGCGGAACCCGGATATGTGTTATTTTTCGCGTGCGAGTTCGCTTTACGTTCCTTATTCTTCACATCTCCCATTTTCATGGACCGAATGGGGATGTAGACAAGCATGTTGTTCACTTCAAATGATCCTCGGGGTTTATACAATTTTTATCGTAAACCATAAACACAAGAGATGCGTTAGTAAAAAGTCAATATTAACCCCACATGTAATTTGTTATTAACATGATAAAGGTAACTAAAAATTTGTAACTGACTCCATGCAGTAACTGCTGATAACTTAACTAGTAACATGATATGAATCCAGAGCCATATTTAGTAGAGTTTTGATGATGGTAAGGTTTTAAGTACTACTCTTTCATTGTAATTTGCAACATCGTTGTGTTTTAACTGTCACTTCATTAGATCCACCGTATTCTGTTTAAAACAACTATCTTTAACATCATTGTCATTAAAAATCGTGAAAACATACCATTGCCGTTAAAAAAGTTATGTATCCAAAGTATTATAATACATATAAGAGTTCAATCAGGTACCTGTACGGTTCATGTTATTAAATTTTTTTTTAAAGTCCAAGTATTTACTTCTAGAAACTAGCCTCTCACAGTATATGTACATTTAAAAGGAAGTAAGAGGAGCTTAACTCGATATACAATAGTGCACCTATTATCAAAAAGGCTTCAGATTTTAACTAGTCGGTTAACGATTAAAACTTTGAGATGCACTTACCTACCTACGCCCGATGCAAATTATAACTGCGGTATCTTATCGCAGTTATAAGCTTTTGTTACTTATCTGATTAAGATTCTCAAAAAGTTAGTATATAGTGTACTAAAATAAAACATGATAAAAATAATACACTTTAATTTTTACTGATGATAGGTCTATGTTCTCAGAGACTGACTAAGCAGTTTCTCTTTCTGCCGTCTATCAGTAAGGTACAAACATTACTGTATACCAGTTTGAAGGGTTTTGAAGCCAGCGAAATTACTCTTCAATAAAGAAAGAGCGTGAACGATTGCTCTTATCAATTACCACATCAATTATAGTAAGTGATACATAAAGTTTTCTGTAATCTTTATATGTATATAAGATATCCAGAGATTTTTTGGCACATCACAAGATTTTGGAAACTATTGGCTGTAAACTTTCAAAATTTGGTAGTGATATTGCTTCAGCCATTTAGAGGTCAACTATGAAACGATTTTACAAAATTCCCTCATTAGAGACAGTTTTGAGGATGTTAATAAGGCGAAAGGGGGCCCCCGAGCGAGAATATTTCTGACCAATTTCCAATCAAAATTATATATCTAATTATATATTACGGCCAGCAAAGTGGACGGGGAACAGCTAGCATACTATAACGTATAGTATATATATACATATATATTAACAATCTATGTAACTAACAAATCTTGCGTAAATACGTCTTTGCAACGTTAGCAGTTCGTTACTTTGCTCGACAAATACATCATTCATTGGGGAATATACACGGAAGTGTGCTTTTGTGTTGGGAGTACCAGTGTCCCTTGAAGCAGGAGCCTTCGTCGCAAGGCACTGCCTTGCGACGAAGAGTTTCAACATATAATACATATGTGACATAGAGATGTAAACTTAATGAATCATAATTATTAATAAATAGAATTCACACTGAGTCATACATTTGAATAGAGTATTAAGATTTTTAATGCACATCAAGACTTTTAATTTACTTAAGCTTATTTATCTATTTGTGGTAGTATGAGCATTTCTGTATTTCAAAATATATAAATATTTCTAAAGCAAAATATACTTGAAAATGTATGTACAGCTTAGCAGCGTATAAAATAACTTAATATCTTACTCTCAATGCTAAGTGCTTGAGGTAATACCAATATCCTATTTACAATAGCATCACATTATTATTGACAGGCATATCAGTTAGCCTCAGGGAGACATTTAATAATAAATGATACGCTTACCAGTTAATGAAATTACTGCGTTTAAGGAGTATGACAACAATTTGATCAACACTGTAGTTTTTAGATGTCCTTCTATGACCATTACTGAACCATTTAAAAACTACACAAATTGTATGAAGCAATACATAAGCGACTTTTTGATCTACAACAATAAAACTGCGATACGTAAGATAACTTATACAAAGAGAAAAAGGTTTTACATCGCGAAAACTGGCACTATTTCCACATCATTTCCAACTAAATTGGGGCCGGGTTGAAAGAAACCATCCACATGACATCGTATACCTTGGCTCCATTGCTCACGTGAGAAATGAGATACAATTTATTTTATCAACGAACAGTATAGTGAGCAGGTTTTGTGCGTGTGATATCAATATAAATGATTACTGTCACATTTTCAACTAGCTCAATCATCTAGACTTCATAACCGTGATTATTTATGTTATATATAAACAAAAAATATAATGTTACTATATACAATTGACCACTTTTTCTCTTTGTTTATACTGTCTTTATATACTTTTAGTGTTACAGGGGAGGGGTCTTTTTTATTTATGATAAAATATAAGTTGCTTTTAAGTGAATTGATGCCACACATTAACATTTACAAGCTGAATTTTATTATTTGAATTTTTTAGTATTACAAAATGGTGGAACAGGGTTGATCAAATTATAAGCAATATACATAACTATGTGGGACTGGTAATAATATTTACTACCTTGACGTTATATCTCATTATTTACTAGCTTTGAACTGGTAGGCGTAACATTTACTATCATACGTTTTCCTGATGCTAACTGATGCTCCTGTCAATAATAATGTGATGCTATTGTAAATAGGACATTGGTATTATCTCACGCACTTAGCATTGAGAGTATGATATTAAGTATCATTGTCTAGTATATACTAATATATTTGCATGTATACCCATTTCTGAATCATCTGCTAACAGATTTTATAAAAGATATAGTGTAAATAAATTATAATTTTATACGTTGCTAATATTATATGTTACATAAATGTCAAGTTATCAGTTTTCAAGCTAATTTGTTTTACTCAATAGTCCGTAGATATGCAGTATATATAATAATGAAAAAGAAAGTAAACAGCTCTGTTAAGTTCTTAACATTGGGTTACGTTCCCTCCTTTCACAAAGTGAGAAGTAAACCTTTTTATTCATCACATTTCATCACAAGTATCACATATCCACGAAAGCTGTAGTTCTTGAAACATGTCAGTTTAATCACAATATTAAATGATTCAAAGGAAAATGTACAGATAGAAAACACAGCTTCACGAATAATTTTTTGAATACATGTCATAAAAAAACCCGAGCTAAGTATATAGATTCAAATTGTTAAATTAAACCAGTTTAGTCTACTTCCGTACCCTCCACTTTTTTTGTTTCGGTTAGGAAATGTAACTATGATTAGGTCTGCGTTCAACAAATCAAACCCTAGAACCCGGAAATCTATACCTACTGCCATAGTAAACAGCGACTATATACTTTAAAGTAAGGAAACGTTATGTTTTCATTAAAAAAAATATTAATACGGCCCCAATAATAATAAGTGCTGACATGTAATATTTCCTGAAAAGAGTTCAAGAACTTTTCCTACTAAAATATATAAGTAAATTGAGCATTGAACCCAAAAAAAGGTTTACGAAATATCGGAAGTATTTTTTTTAAGTAATTGAAAGCCTCTGAATGTTTGTGAACACAACATATCTTTTTTTTCCTTGTAATAAACTACACGTTTATTTTTTACTTCTTGAACTAGACTTATTTTTGAGTAACCTTATTCGGTAAACTCCTGAAGATTTGTGAAGAGCACAGATGTGCTCTTCACAAATTCTTCTTCACAAAAAAAAAAGAGTGTGAGTGTTACATCTGTAACACTCACACTCTTTTCTCATAAAAGAATATAAGTGTAGTAAGAGCAGGTCTGTGTTGACGGAGACTCTCTAGGTAGATACTGCGGTAGCAGCGCCTATTACAGCCTGGAAACATTAGTGAGCAAACATTTTTTTTGAAGCGCGCTGTGGCTAGTGAAATTAGTAGGGTAACAAAAAAGTACAAGTAAACGTAATTATTATTTCATTACAATCTCAGCAATATTACAGATGTTTTCATAAGTCTAAGAAGAACTCGTTGAACTGAAGAGAGAAGTATTTGGTGCTACTGGTATATAATGTGATAGCAAATGTCTAATCTTTATAAATTATAAATACATAAATAAATTATATATAAATGTACATACGTACATATATATCACGCCTCGTTTCCAATGAGGTAGGCAGAAACCACCTCTCTCTCTACTTGCTACGATCCTGGCACACCTCTCTCGCTTCCTCTATTGCTTGCTATATATATGTTACACATAAATAAGTTTATATTATTCATAAATAGATATATAGCAAAGTCCTTTTTTTCGGTGGGAAATCTTCGAAAGAAATTCTGTTTCTGGGGAGAAGTCAGGGTAAGGTGAGAGTCTTACTCACTAAATCCCCGTCGGTGGTCTGCATCAGTGCATTCGGAAAGGCTCCGGGATCTCTTATAGAGCGCACCCGTGCCCATCTACACTTGGTTTTAGCACGACTCTGAGGAAAGATCAAACCCTCCTAGGCACCATCGCTGAGCCATTTGCTGTCCCACATCGGTTCGCTTGTTGAGCAATAACGACCCCCACTCTCAAAGCCCACAAAACTTCTAGACACTTTTAGTCGCCTTCTGCGACAGACAAGGCTTACCTTAGTCTTACTAGCCCAACAACAGAGGTATATATAGCAAGGTCCTAACGTCCTAAGATCCAAACTTATAATTGGATGTGTAACAAGTTTCCGTTTTTCACTTAAGTATTCAACATCCGTTTAGAGCGTTTTTTATATTGTTAACGTTTTACCCATACACAAAGTTTGCAACATGTTTCGATAAATTGAATTTAAGTAATAAATAAGCATATCAATTCGGCAACAATCTTATTATTTAAGAAAAAGACCAGATAAAAACGATATAGATTCCAATGTACCATTTTAATGACTGTCATCAACCATATATTATAAGAATATGTTAAAGTTAGAGTAAAGTTTTGTTTATCTCTGTCTAATTCTATATTTTTTAAAATTATTTTTTATTTCCAGACGAACGGACGTTCACCTAATGATAAGTGATACGCCTGCCCATAAAAAATTGGCTCTACTTAAAATCACAGCACCACATTTTTCTCATCGACTTGCAACATACGATGTAAAGTGTCGTTACCTCTGTAATTTCTCCAGCTACAGCGCCCTCATAACTGGAACACAGTAATTTGACGGCAGAAATAAGTTCTGCGGTGGCACCTAGTTGATCTCCGACAACAGAGACCTACCACCAGTATGTCTAACTTCTACTCGCTTGAACCTCACACTCAAACTTTTTCGACTAATTGCCATAGACATTTCATATCCCAGTCTTTAAGACCTGAGGGTTCAATATCGTTTTCCTGACAAATTAATTAACTATACCGCCACCTACCGGAATAATTTTGAAGTATCAAAAATATTCCTTGTCAACATTACGACACCTAACAAATGTAATACACAATTTCTCTTTGGTAGAATTAATTAAATATGGTTTAAGTTCTATATTATTATATAAAGTCTCTTTCGAAAGGAAGGATAAATCATAATAAATGACTTTTGTTTTCAATTAATTTGTTTTAACTCAAAAATTGTTTTCGTTTGCATTTGTAATTTAATAAAATTTTGTAATTAAATGGTTGGTAGAAAATCGATTTTAATTAAAATGTTTTAATTAAATCGATTTCATCACTGGTTTCCAAGTTGAGGTATATTGATTAACTTATGCTAAAAGGTCTTAAGAGAAATTACTTTTTTTATTTATCGAAGCGACAAGACGAGCGAGACTCACCTGACGGCAAGTGACACGCCTGCTCGTAACAACGTGGCGCTAATTAAGATGGTATGCACAGCACCACAGTGTGGTCATCGCCTTGATACATATGATATTAAGTTTCGTTACCCCACTAATTTTACTATCTACAGCGCCTTTCATACCGAAACACATGTGTTTGCACACTACTGTTAAGCTGCAGTAATAGGCGTTGCGGTGGTATCTATATAGACCGTCTCCGGCAACAGAGACCTACCACTAGTGGACTATCAATTCTACTAGCGTACAGAAATGTTAATAAGGTAACGAAGTAACGACAGTTTTTTTTATTGATAAACCGACAAGATGAGCAGCTGACAGTAAGTCTCGTTACTCCAGTAATTTCATTAACTATAGCGCTTTTCAAAATGGGAACACAGTAATGTTTGCACACTTCTGTTTAGTGGCGGAAGTAGACGCTGCTGTGGTTCCATTATCTTTTCTGTACTACCTTTTTTTTAACAACTACAGTGTATTTGATACCAGAGTTAAATTTTATGAAATGGTTATTAAAAATTTCTTAGATATATATATATATAGGGTGGCGCAAAAGTAATCCTCCTATCAGAAAATGCTATAAATTTTGCCTTGATGTAAAAAAATTAAAAGACCAAATAAAAATAATCCACAAGAAGAATCAAAGTTTTTCATATTTTTTTTAAATTACAGCCAAAAAACATCGGAAGGTTATTTTTGCGCCATCTTGTATACAAGGTAATTAATTAGTAAATAAAATTTATAGCATTTTCTGATAGGAGGATTACTTTTGCGCTACCCTATATATATTTATCCTATATTAAGCCATACGCGTAAGGTTAAGCCGGATATTTATTAATATATAAATTAGTAATAATCAATAGTTTTGATATTTAACTCTTCAACAAAATTGTCTTTTAATTACTTCATGATAACTTTCTGATGAACGTTCCAGTTAAAAAGAAACAAAGTTTAATTTATTTGTTAAAGTTAATTTCACGCATTAAAGTGTACAAATTAGTGATTTTAATGAAAACAAAGAGTGTTCAATTTGCATGAAGTATTCATCTACATTTTTCAGGTCAAACAACAAACACTTAAACTCCTGTGCAGCATTTATTTAAATGAAACGAATATTAAATCACCGACGCAAAGTAGTTCTAACTTGTTTTTTTATTCTGTTTAATGGGTTGAAACAGAGGGTGCGTGCCCAGCAGTAATAATTGTACTTTATTTTAGGACCTTCAGTTAAAAAATACACCCGTCACACTGTTTAATAAAGCCTTATAAATTAATAACTGACCTTACATGATAACTTTCTCACAGCAATTTATCACCTCAAATATTCATTGATAATAGTTTTAGATCATTTTTTGTCAATGTGACTAATTTCAAGCAAAAGGTCACAAATTGGGGGTCCCACTTTAATGTGTAGGTTGCTATAAAAAAGGTTCAGTAACTGAAACTTAGATGACAAGTGAGGCTTCCCTAATAAAGTGGTTGCAAAAAAGTAAGATTAATGTTCTTTGTAAAGACAGGGTCCATTATACAGCTTCGATATAATACTTAGGTTTTTATAGAGGTTGTTCTGGATAATTTATAGGTGGAAGATTACACAATGATAAGCAATTGCGATATAGTAATATATCGTGTAACCTAGATTATAAGTTTATTATACAAGGCGATTTAAATGGAGTTGAAACTGGTCTCAGATTCGTATCAGTTATTGGACTATTATTATTATTTTTTTTAATTAGGCAACGAGTCAAGCGGGACGTTCACATTAATGGTAAGTGATACGCCTGTCTATAACAACATAGAGCTGGTTAGGATGATAAATATTGCTCCACATTGTGCTCGTCGCCGGAGACATAAGATATTGAGTTTCGTTACCACAGTAATTACAATTGCTTACACACTACTACTTAGCGGCAGAAATATGCGCTGCGGTGGTACCTACGTAGACGGTCTCCGGCAACAGAGTCCTACCACCATTTGTTAGCATAGTAATTAATATCGCTTCAGACCCTATGATTTTAGCATTATACTATTTGCAAGCTTTAAATGGGGCAGATATACAAAAAGCGTACGAGACTGTTAATTAGCTTTTCACATACTTCGTATTCAGTCATTGAAATGTTCATCTGTATTACTTGTATTAACAAATAACAGTAGTTTTGATTTTATAACTATTTTCTTTATTGATACGAGAGTTAAAAAACTGTTCATTAAAAACAGAATCGAAGGCTCTGTTTAGATCTTAGTACTAATAGAGAATGTACAGTTACTTTTCTAATTAATATGATATTATTATCTAAGTATAGTATTTATTTAAGGCACACACTAAGCTAACATTTGGTCTAAGTATTAAATGTACAAAACGTATGGAAAGATTAAACAGTTATAAACATATTTAACTACATCGTAAATTTATAGTTAGTTTTTTTATGATAAAAAGAAATATTTTGAAGCACTAAAAATTTGTGTACTATTGATATATTTTTTTTTTGGATTTGAAAGAGTTATTTCAATATCATATCTGACAAATGTTATGCAAATCCTCTTAGCTGTTACAGTGTTATCTCGTTACAACACACTTTGCTCCATAGCCAGAGTTAACGGTATTTTACCGCAATAAAAAATTACAATTTCACGATTCATACGTTGAGCATTTTAATATTCATATTTTCATTTGAATAATATATTTTGTGAAACCCCAATTATTGCGGCAAACTGGCCACGTAATTTTCTATACAAAATAACGAAAACGCAATAAATACTTGATTACGAGAGCCACTAAGCATTAATACAGAAACTGGTAATAGTAAAGAGTGTAGTGGAAATATTGAAACATTTTCACGTAGCATTTCCGCTGGTTGTGACCAAATGGCGTGGAAAAGGTCAATTTTCTGCGAGAAGGACCCACAATAACTTAGTACGTTTTATTACGTAGGTGATTGGAAATCGATAGACAGCATGACGCGACGGAATTATGGGGGATTTTTATTGAATTTTATTCAAGGCGCACAGAAACAATTAGTTTTGCTAAGATATCAGCTAATATACACTTTTATTACCATAATATACATGATATGAGAAAACACTGGTTTCCCAACGAGCTTGAGCGTATTATTAATAATAACATGAAGAAAACTAACGAAAGATCTAAAAGCAACAGCTACAAGATATTACATCCACCACACCACTCTTGGCACTAGTGGATAAATGAGTTTGACTTCCTCATGTGAAACAAGATCCTCAGTAAGGTTTGAGTTAAGCCTGTTTATGTATTTGTGTATATCGATTCAGATAGACAATTCAATTCTCTATTCCCTATATTTATGCAGATTAAATCTAATATTTTATATTGAAAGTGAACCATTATTATTCGCAGCTTATCATTAGAGTGAATCTATATAAATAATTTTCCCATTACATCGTTTACCAAAGATTATAACTGTGACCTAATTACAAAACAGGTCAACTTAATCATCTGATTAGTTGAGAGAGCCTAGTTGAGACTGTTCTCGCCGATCTATGATCACACCAGAATAATGAAAACAGATAGAAAATATTGTGATGGATATAAATAAAATTTCTTTTGCAAAAGTATTATGGAGTAGCAAGTTCGCAAGATAAAATTACGTCATCAAATTTATTGATTTTCAAAGATAGTCAAATGTAGAGAAAAGACAAAGATACAAATGTTGCCTAATCTAAAATAGATGTAACATTTTTTTTTATTTATGTTACTACCTAATTTCTTTTAAAACAACTTCTAACAAAATCACAACATACAAAATTATAGAAGAAACAGAAATACAACAAGTAGCAGTAATTTATTTAAACATGTTGATGTACAAGTTTTCTCATCTCATTTCTATCTTTTTACTATATTCTTGTTTTTGTTTTGTTATTCAAATTTTATTTAATATATTAATGATTTCCATATTTTCTATAAGTTTTTTCCGTTTGCATTTCTTTGAATATCTGTACATGAAGCACCAAGTTACGCAAAGCGTACAATAGGACAAAAGCGATATACTACAAGCCTCTATTCTCGTATGGCCGTGGCTAAATATGAAAATAACACCACATTTGGGGGAAACAGGCCGTGGATCCAGGTCCACGTGCCCAGTGTCAGATAAGCTGTAACAGTCGAATGGCTTGCAGTGCTGACATCATCCAGAATCTTAACATTTGGGGTTGGACGTAAATTAGAAAATGTTTAACATCTAACTACTTGTTCAACGTTTGCAAGTACCTCCAATATGACCTCCTGCTAAAAATAATTTCGAAGTCTTTAACTTATTCAAGGAAGTTAGATATTTATTACATCTAATTTTACTACAATTTCTTGGCCTTATTTCATATTCAAAAGTTTTTACATACGTTTTGGCTGTAGGTAGATATGAAAACTGTGATAGTATGAACATTTCGTGATACCTTCCCGTTGCTGGAGTGTGATTTTCTTCAGTCACTCTTGCCAAAGCTTTAACGCCGGAGGGTTTCGCGACCATTTTATTTCATTCAAATGGGACATTGGCGAAATTTTAATTAAGGCCCCTTTTTTACTAAATCAAACCCGAATTGTTTCCGGCAAGAAAATCCGTTTAAAACCCTCCGGCGGAATACAAACTCACTAAAAAAAAATACCCCAATGTAACAAACATCTCTTTGTTACGATTTAATAAACTGTATTCAAAATAAAGTAAGTTTGGCCAAAATGTCTTCCACATTCAGTATCATCAATCTTGTTCGATTCGAACATGTTATATGTTGTTAATATATTTGTACTTATCATGTGGTGTAACAAAAATTTGTGATATTATTTATTTACTATTATTATGTATATTTTAATGCCTTATATTTAGATGAACGCCATAGTTATAGCCAAAGCGTATCCTTTGTAACCCTGTAATAGAACGTATTCGTATTTAAGAAATATGTTATTATATATGAATAAAAGATAAACATACTACAACCAAAGCAAAAATTTTCTCCAATAATCATTGGTTAAAAGAAGATTTGTACACCTTCAGTACTAATATACCCATTGAAGCCTTAATGAGATAAAGATTACGGCAATAACCATTATCAATACTAAATCCTTTGCAATACCTTATTATGTGATAATATGCGATCCAAATATTTATATTTACGGATAATGGATAATATATTTAACTCTGGAGTGGATGGTTAAGGTAATCTGAAATGTTGTTTTAATTTGTTTATAAATAAATAATAACAGGTAGTTATTATACGTTCGACATCGACGGAAGAAGTCATAGTTACGAAACATACAGGCGTGAACCGGCATCACATCTGCCGAAGAACTTTTCCATTTTGGACCAGAGACTCGACCATTTTTGGAGTTACCGGCCAACCTTCAGACATGAAGGGGTACAACAATGTAATCATGTTGTTAAGTTCAGATTGTTGTTGTAAATAAACCTATTATTTGCCCCCGAAACGACCAAAAAAATAACAAATTACTGATGATACGCCTACCAACAACAAATTTATGCTAGTCGAGATACTGATACACTGCACCATTTTGTGCTCATCTCTTTAAGAGACGAGATGTTAAGTCTCGTTACCTAAGTAAATTCATTAGCTATTGCGCCTATCATTTTTGATGTCAGTAACAGGAGCTACTCTGGTGACTACCTAGAAAATCTCTGACATATGTTAAATAACATACTGATCTCATCTCCGAGAAAATTAGTCTCGTTTTTGTGTCTGACGCATGCTCGTTAACCTCTAAGCGATATAAGAACGTGAACCTTATAGCAAAATGTTAAACTCTTATCATTTTCATCTATCGTTTAACTTTCTTCTTCTTCTTAATGAGCCTCTTCAATATTGGAGACAGCCATCAGATTTGCGAATTTGTGTCTAATAATTTTATATATTAATCATAAAAAAAAAATATAGTTTTAAAACACTCGGAGCGCTAATAACATAGTTCTAAGTGCGGATAACCTATACTCTTTAAAGAAGCATAGGTTCAAAACCGACTGTAGCTTCAGCTTCTATTGGAAAAAATAGTGAAGAAACCGATGTTTTCAAATAACAATATTCTTATTATATTATAACACCCAATCTGCATTTCATCAGTGTGATCGACTCTCTCCGTGCGAGAGAAGACCCTGACGAGGTACATAGTGTTTATGTATGTATATATTCTCCACTGTTGATTACCACTAAGAGATCTTTATAAGTTTATAAATACTGTGCTCATTATAACACAAATCGTCCACGTTCCTCCTCCTCAAATCGTATTCCTCATGTCTGAGGGTCGTGACTGTTTACACCCATCACTCTTGTCCTCATGATTTTTCGTCATCTCGATCTAGCGATCTACACGGAGAGCATCGTAGTCTGTGAAGTCAAGTGTGTTACGGATCTGGTCAGACCAACGCATTGGATTTCGACGCTATGACCTCTTTCCATCCACTTTGCCAGTAACCACTAGTTTTTCAAAGTAGTCTCCGTCTTTCCTGGCAATCATCCGCGTTAAATTAATTCTAAAAATAAATTGAAACAAAAAAAGAAATAAAGTATTGTTCTTTTATTACAGTAGGATACAGACTGCGAAAATTCCAAAGATGGAAATATAAACAGAATTATTAACAGTAGAAGAACAAATAAATTTAACACCAATATTGGCAACGTTTGTGGATACGATGACCAGTAACAATGGAAACGATGCAGTTGAAGTGTCGGCTGCGCAACTTCTACAAATTAAAAAAGGACAAACTTGTTTATTAGCTTCATTTAACTCACGAGGCATTTTATAAAAGCAGTCGCGGGAAAAATAATGTTGAGCATATCCCGTAAGCACAAAAGATAATTAAACAATAAAGTAACCTTGAAAGTTAAATAGGGTACAGCTTAAATTTCTAGGTCGCATCGTAGTTTTTCAAATTAATTACCATTCGCGTCGTTAGACATTTATGTGGGTAATTTACTAAGTCTATATTAGAATTTACTATGTGAAAAAGTTTCTAACCTCTACTGGATGTTAGGAGACCGCTTCCGAAAACGAAGACAGACCAGTACTAATGACACCTTTGATGATGGGACGGAATAAAATCGATCCTAATTAAAACTAAATAATGCTGAAAAAACGTTTTTTCAGCATTATTTACGCTCCGTTAGCACAGCTAAATGAAACGATAGTTTCATAAAAAATACATTACTCTACTAAAAAAAAAACGAGCAATGAAACACGAAATAAAAAACAGCTGATGCTCGGATCAACGAAGGCCTGGGCGCGCAATCTAAATGCTCTGTGGCCCTATGAAGTAAGGTTCAAATTGAAACCAAATACATCTCAAGTTCCTGCCGCGCCCATATGAGAGAGGCCTATGCCCAACATGATCATCGATGAGGGAGAATGGTGCTTTAGCCACAACACACTAGCTCAGTGCGAGATGGTGGCTGATCCAGTGGTGGAGAAGAATTAATCCATATTCGTCTATTGTATGGTATCCACTTATTTTCCCTCTGTATAAAATTATTTAAGATTTCATTAATTATCCACTAGTTTGTTTTATTTTCCATTACTGCTTTAATAAAATAATAGCTCCCATAATTTTCTCACTACTGGAACTCAATTCCTTCTCTCATAAGGAAATATTCAAGGTCATTTATTAACCGTGTTGGTCCTGTGCGACTTGCTGATTATTACTTGTCTACTAAAGTTAATGATTTTTTTATGTTTACGTAAATATTAGACATTAAATAAAATCAAATTATTACATTTATATTAGCAACATAAAAATAAATATTTATTTTTAAAATAAGTTATTCAAATTATATTTAAATTCAATAAATTACAGACGAAAGATTATAAATATAAGAGTTATGACCACTATGTGAATGCACTAGGAAGGCTCCAAGGACACGTGGTTAAGCTTGCGACCACCACCTGAAGTGATGACCACGATCACTCTGTCAAGAGTGATACCAACGAAAAAGAAAAAGATAACCAATTAATCTATTATGTAGTAACATTACAAATAATCCTTCCCGAATAATATTATTTACGTGTGAGTAAAGTGGATACTGTTTCGATTCACTACACTGTAGACAGGTGGCAGCACTATTTTAACAGTCAGTTTTGCTCTAACTGCCGTCAGGATCATATTAAAAGTAGTATAGAATCGTATGTATATCTTGAGTATATAAAATACCTGATATATACATTAGTACCTTATTACCCTATGAGGGTCTTAGCCTTCTGTACTATTCTTCTCCAGATGTCGCGACTTTTTGCTTTCTTTCTCGGTCAAGTAAATTCTTCCATACTCCTAATGTCTTCTTCTACACTATGGTGTAGAAGAATAAATGTTATATGTAACACTATTTGATATATTATATGTTCTAAAATGAGCCTAGTCTAGAGAAGCGGCAGTGACAAATATAAACCTAAAACTTACAATCCCAGCATTCCTAGATCTATTTATCTTTCTTTAATTCATTAAATTGTACACTTCTAGACGTGTTAAATTCAACAGATGTAAAATTTCTTTTTTAACAGAATTGCCGCTTTTTCTTGTAATTTGCCAAAATCTTTGTATCTCATTATCCATGACGCCACCATCTTCATTAACTTCACGGGTATACGCGCAAAATGTCTTCCTAATAGATTAATTATCTTACACACGGTGAACGTTCTCGTTTACCGAACTTCGGAAATTTCCTACGGGAAGGGAATTATGCCAATTTCTGGCAATTCACCGCGCGCGCCAATTAGGAGCAAACGAAACTTTACAGATATTATTCACATATTAGTATGGGTCTAATTTGTAGTCAGCAATGGTTTGGTTGGCTTAAGGGATTATACACAACCATTTATGTACACATTAGTATAAACTATATATCCAGGCTATATCTTAGATACAATCCTGTTTTTGGCGTAGACCTCCCCAATACACAATAGTAATACTTATGGACACTAGTAATCTATGCTTTTTTTTCAACAGCCAATTTAGGTCCCCAGTGTTGGGGCACAGGCCTACCCTCAATATGAGAGCGATGGGACACTAGACACCACGCGGGGCACATTCGGCTTTAGCCCGCCGTACCGGTCGGACGCGTTCCATGCTGCCGACTTCAATAGGGACTACCGCTCCGCCCCACCCCCACCCAACACACCAGTTCTTTGCACGCGTCAAGACGCCGCTCAGTCAGCCGCAATTACGCTCGTGCCAGTGCAGTGAAGTAATTTACCGGAGAAATCAGTACACGAAAACTCTGCCGGAGTTTAGTTCCAGCACTGTAAATAGCCTTTTCATTCGCCTCAGAGGCGTAGTTATAATTTTCGAATAGATCCCTGTCATATTAAGCGACGGCTAGATCCCCTACGCAAATAGGCACACAACCTCCCCCGCCTTACGGTGGGGCGGCACCAATACAAAATAGCGTCCATGCAAATACACTCCCGCCCATCCTTACGAGTCTCGAACTCTCCCCGGAGGGAAGAAAATATTCGGCATAGACCGACTGTGCAACCTCACCAGCGTCAAGGTAGAGGTCCCCCATAAGAAAGGCATCATCAGCCAATGCCATCGATGCCAGTTTTACGGCCACTCGGCCCGTAATTGCTACACCCGCCCGAGATGCGTCAAATGCACTGGGTACCACGGGACAAAATGGAGCTCCGCGAAAGCGACGGATCCTCTGAGTTACATTCTGTGCAAAACCGGGGGGCACGCCGCGAACTACGGCGGGTGCTCCAAAGCCCCGTGTAGGCACACTGGGGGCCCCCAGCGCCCAACCACCACTCCCATAAAGGCTGCACCACAGCTCTCCGCTTCCACCTCCTCTGGGCCACGGCCCACGCACCCGGCACCTTCGCCGGTACCCTCGGCGTGGATCAAACCGCTACCTCGTCCAAAACCCACCTAGGCTCCTAAAGCGGCACCTTCGTCGGGACCGTCCAAACCCCAGGCTTGTCCGAGCCATATTTCCTCGATCTCGGAAATCCAGGACCTAATCACTTACAAAAAAAAGGTGACCAATATATACATTCTCGTTTTCCGAGAAAAAGGTCACGGAACCCCAGCATCGAGACGAAATCCCTAGCACGGTCGACTCGCTCGATACTGCAAATCGAGCGATAGACTCTTTAACCCATCACATTACCACAACCGTCGAAAAAGCATCGAGAACGGTACATCGAGAAACAAAGCGACACAAGTACTGTCCAAGCTATACCCCTGATGTGCAAGAAGAGCAAGCTCTTTCTCAAACACCAGCTTCACCTCGATAAGATAAAACCTATAATGTCTTACGCCAGCGTAGTCTTCGTCCATTCGTCCCAAGTATGCCTCAAACCTCTGCAGGTTCTTTAAAAACCGGTTCACCTGTATCGCCGCCATTTCAGATAGGGCTCCGAAACATACTTCGCCAAGGAGTCATCTTACCCCAATGCTCTGGTGGCCACAGCAGCCAACTATGAGCCACGTCCGAATCCCAAGACCAATAAGCGCAGACCAAAGCATGCACTAATTCAGTCAGCTCTAGGGTTCCCGCACATCGCACACGACCCAACAGTCACCGTCACCACACACACTTCGGACGCTACCAACACGCTCCGAATCTCGACACCACACCGCCCGCACACCGCGTACACGAAGTACACTCGTGAATAGGGCCGGTCCTCACCGCCCAGAGATTAACGCAGTCGGGGAATGGTCCGCGCCTGCCCTCGAAGACCGAGTAGGTTCGCCAGAAAAACCAAAAATCCAGACATAATCTGAAAATCCACCGCCTGATAATTACACTCCACGTAGTACACTTTATAAAAACATGCCGTGAATCGGGGTCCACGAGCTCAGCATCAGACAAGCTGTAAGAGTCGCTTTGGCTTCCAGCGCTTACATCATCACGAATCTAGTCACCACGCGGGCCCAATGCGGATTGGTGCCTTCACACACACCTCAGAATAAATTCTAATTCACGTGCAGGTTTCCTCACCATGTTTTCCTTCGCCGTTTGCATTTCGCTGTTGTTACTAAAGTTCACACACACAATCTATGCTTGCAACATTATATACTCGTATATACAACATACTAGTTTGTATTATAAAATCAATGACAATAGCAACAAAGATAAAAAGTGCGATGACGACGAAGTGACGAGACGTTCACGTGATGTTACGTGATGCTCTTGCTCATAACATCGTGACTGCAGCAAATTATGGTCGGCACCTTGAAACATGAGATGTTGCATTTCTGTCGAATTTCTTTAACGAGTTCTACGTACGCCGGAGGCCTATAAAGCGAATTGTTAAATTTTTATTTACAACGGAAACAATAAAAAAATTTGTTCTAATTGTATATATTTATAACTTTTTTATTATTAGATCAAACGTATTATTTATACGGCAATTGTCAGTTCAAGGTGCCCTGACCGATTGCCAACTGACCTAATTATTCTCAGCCTGTTTACGTCACCAAGTTGGAAAGAGGTTGTTGGTTCTAAACAGAAACATATTTTTTTTATTTCGAACAGGATATGCATAAGATGGACAAAGGCTGTTAGAATATAGGGTTAAGTTAGTTTTTATTATGAATTGTACTAATGTAGTACATTTGCCTCGTAAATTTTACTGGTGGTAGGTCTCTGTTGCAGGAGACCGTCTAGGTAGGTACCACCGTAGCCCTTATTTCTATATATCAGTAGTGTGAAAATATTACTGTGTTCCGGATTGAAGGGCGCTGTAGCTAGAGAAATTAATTGAGTAACGAGATTTAACATCTTGTCTCAATTGTCTCAAGGCGACGAGCACAATGAGGCGCCGTCTATATTTTTTTAACTAGCGCCACGTTGTTATGGGCAGGTATATCACTTACCATCAGATGAACGGCCCGCTCGTATCGTCGCTTAATGGAATAAAAAAAAGCATTAAAAATTATTAAGGACTTTAAATAAATATTAAAAATCGATAAAATTTATGCAGATTGACATAAACTTGAGTTAAAATTATAACTGCTCTTTTAGGGATAGGACATACATTAAAATATAAAATACTGTAAAAAAAATTGGTGAAAGCATTTCAGCTCTATGATATGGTCGTGATCCTAATTGGACAAAAATCCCATAAAGATAGGAAGAAAAAAGTCTTCATAGCGGTGAGCGACAAATAGCTGGAAAGACATACGGCTTAACTTAACTCTTCTTGCATGAAATAATCCATTGCTCTGCTTTAAACTATTTAAGTAAGAGAGAGTAATGGTTTTTGAGCAGAAATTTATAGTTCAATTAACATTTCACAAGGGGTCTTCGTGATAATGTCCACAGGTAATAACTATACTACTTGCTCCTACAAAGGAAGTCGTAGCAAAGTTGTAATGAGAAAGTTGTCACTGAGGATGACTTCAGATCGTTTAGGTTTAGTACTTAATTTTTCTAACATCAAACAACACTAACCACACGTTCACTCACTTTCTTTTGTTAATAAAATAATGTTGTATTTTTTTTTTATACAATTAAACGAGGAGACTAGCGGAACGTTCACCTGATGATAAGTGATGCGCCCGCCCATAACAACATGGCGCTAGTTAAGATATTATATACTCCACCACATTGCGATCGTCGCCTGATACATAAAATGTTGAGTCTTGTTACCCCAGTAATTGCTTTAGCTACAGCGCCCTTCAAACTGGAATACAATAATGTTTGCACAGTACGGTTTGGCGGCAGAAATAGGAGCTACACAACTGTAGCTCCTATTTCTGCCGACTACGTCCTAGACCTTCTCTGGCAAGAGAGACCTACCACCAGTAAAATTCAATAACTACAGCACATTGTAATTAGACACGGTATTTATTAACTAATACTTGGCGACAGGCACAACATAAGAACTCACTACGGTAGCCTAATTTACGAAATAAAATTGTTTAAAGTAAATATTAGAAATTGTTAGTGATCCATGAGTAATGCACTTGTCCCTTTACCCTTTATATTATGGACCTCCAGTTATATGAACCAGTGCCACGTGTAAATAAAGAAAGGGTCATGCAAACATGAACGGTGAAAATATTTTTAGAGATAACATACGTCCATAAATATATTCCGAGGTATAAAAGTTTAACCTTTAAGAGGTTATTTTCTAATAATATAGTGAGATAATATAATATACCATGAACTCTGTATCTAATAAAAAGCCTACGATTCACAAGAATTATAACTTCTACAAATTACTTCATATAATATATATATATATATATATATACTGATAGGGCCTCTGTTGCAGGAAACCGTCTAGATACTATCGCAGCTCTTATTTCCGCCGCCAAACAATAGTGTGCAAACATTACTGTATTCCAGTTTGAAGAGCGTTGTAGCTAGTGTAATATTAATTACCCCATTAAGGGTAATTAGACATCTTAGGTCTCAAAGCGATGAGCACAGTGCAGTGTAGTGTATATCATTTTAACTAGCGCCACGTTATTATAGACGGATGTATTGTTTCGTAAAAAAAATTTCTTTATATTTATAAATATATATATTATCTACGTTACAGATTATATATGTTTGGTTTAATTTACAATTTATTTGAATAAAAATAAAAACTTTTTGGTTTCGGTTGTCATTATCGTATGAATTTTTTTTTATAGTGCTGCAATTCTTTTAAGCTTTTACTTTCTCTATATGTTATATCTTTAACCATGGTCTAGACATAAACTTTTCACGCGAAAGATAAATTCTGAGATCGCAGAGTTCACGTCTCGCCCCACGTATTGAACGGTTAACTTCATGTAAATTTATGTCTGGCAACATTTACTGAATTTCAGGTTATACATCTGTAAAACATCTATGTATATACATATATGCTAGCTGTTCCCCGCTTGATTTGCTGCCTATAAAATAAATTTAGACTTGAATTTTGTCTGAAATACTTCTTGAGAACAACCTCAACCGCAAATTACTTTCTAGCAACCGCATAAGTAATAAGAAATGAAAATGTTTATAAAAGTTAATTAAAAATAAAATGATGAAGAATGTATGAAATTCAAAAAATAAATAGCCTGTAAACATCTACAAATCATTCCGCGTCGATAAGTTTACTAGTTTTCAGTGATTGGCGAACAAAGGAAACCCATTTACATTATACATACTGGGTGTTAGGAGACCGCTTCCGAAAACGAAGACAGACCATAGTACTAATGACAGCTTTAATGATGGCACGAAAAAAAATCGATCCTGATAAAAAAAAAATGAATTTTTAATACGTTTTATTAGCATTATTTACGCTACGCGATGTATTTGGTATCAATTTGAACTGTATTTCATAGGGCCATGGAGAATTTAGACCGGTAAGATGTGTCATACCAAATTTTTAAATAATGTATTTTTTATCAAACTATCGTTTCATTTAGCTGTACTAACATGATGGAGATCAAATAATGCTAATAAAAAGTTTTAAATATATTTTTTTTTTTAATCAGAATCGATATTTTCCCGTCCCATTATCAAAGGTGTCATTAGTACTATCATCTGTCTTCGTTTTCGGAAGCGGTGTCGTAATACACAGTATAGAGACATATATATATATACCCACACTTTAATGTATGAGAAATTTTAGGTGTTTACTAAAATTATTAGTATTCGCATAAAATTATTTATTTCATTGAAATGTACAATTTTCTTATTGCTTTCAGCAGTGCCGTTACAGCTCGTTGTAAACAAGCTATACTCGCTATTGTTATCGGAGAGGCAGCAGTTCGATTCACACTAATGTTCTGGTGAAGGTAATCGTGTTTTAAGAACAGCACAGCTTAAGCTTTATTTGATGTTCACCAACCCCTCACTTCGCCAGCACAATAGATAAACGGTCTTGACTTTTTCTTGTGAGAGATGTTTCTGAATTCTAACATGATTCTTTCTTATGAATAAAGGTTCTGAGTCCCAGTAGGAACATTACAAGAGTTGTTATTTTAATCGACTAATCGACAAGAGACGAGCGAGAAATTCACCTGATAGTAGATGTAGTAACAATAAGCTTTCCCATAACAACGTGGCGCTAGTTAGCATGATATATACATTGCATTGCGTCGTTATCGTCGCTTTGAGATACAAGATGTCTCTGATTACTCCAATAATGTCACTAGCCACAGCGCCATTCAAACCGGAAAGCAGTAATGTTATCAACCTTTTTTTTAGCCAATGAAGCGACGAGACGAGCGGGACGTTCATCTGATGGTGACACCCCCGCGCATAATAACGTGGCGCTGGTTAGGATGTTATACACCACACCATATTGGGTTCGTCGCCTTGAGACTAACGATGTTAAGTTTCGTTACCCCTGTAATTTCACTAATTACAACTCCCTTCAATCTGGAACACAGCAATGTTTGCACACTACTGATTATCGGTTGCAATAATGCAATAAGAGCTGCGGTGGTACCTACCTAGGCGGTCTCCAACAGCAGAGACCTGCCGTCAGTGTTTATTTCAGCACTGAAAGAAATGTAAATTAATATAATCACAGATGAGGTTAAAGTTATCACACATTATTATATTTCATCAGACCGTCAAATTCTAGTTCGGGATATTAAAAATATCAAGCCTTCAATGCGATCTCTGTTATACGTTTTAAGATGACTTCAGAACACTCCACTTATCGGATCCTCTCGTGGAGTTGGAGTGGGTAACTGTCACTTCACAACGATCTCAGTGCGTTTAAGATCGCCAAGATTATAGGCTGGTGTATAAATTGGGAACGTTGTCATCGAAGGACCCTTAACTGGTTCCACAACGTATCGGCTGCTCAATTTTACGACTCTGTTGGAGCGTTAATGGAAGCCATTCGTGTTGTGGAGACCACGATATTGTATATTTAACCTAAACGAAAAGAGGATAAAGTCAAAAATTTAACACGTGTATTTAATTAATTTTATATCTCTTTATTGTATTATCTCTCGATCGAATATATTCTATGTATATATCATATGTATATGCTTTATGGTAACATTGATGTGTCTGTAGTTGTTACATTTCCAATTCCAATATTACTTATACATTTGTATAACATTATTATCAAATTATTTTATTTTTGCCTTTATTGCTAATTTAAAATATACATAATTTTTTTTAAATTAACACCCTATGTTAAAATTTTAACCATTTAATATGTATCCTAATTAAGTTATAACTATGTCGTAAGAGACAATGGATTCTTCCAAGAGATTCCATTCTCGATTATTAACTTTTCTTTCCCAGATTATCACTCTAATAACCTTGACATCATCTACTCACCTATTAACTGGTCTGCCTCTATTTCTTTTACCACCTCGTGGTTATCATCTTGTGATGATTTTAGTCCATTTTGATCTTCTGTCTCCAGTCAAGTGTCTTGTCCATCGCGATTTCAATTGCCTTATTTTCTATAGAATATTTTCTACTTTAATAGTTAATATAATATATTTCATGATTTTATTGTCTATTAGTAATTCAGCTTAAATATTTCTTTTTTTTTCTTTTATCTACAAGTTTTCGTGAAACATATAACATAGGTAATAAATTTTGTGGACGTAATAAACCTAACAAAAACAAAGCCATTACCGATAGCTGTATTATACGTAAACGTAATACATTTATTAAGATAACAACTCATACATTAACGCTCTCCCTTAATGTAGTGTCAAGAAATAAGTGGCTCCAGGAAAAACAAAGGTACGATGGTCTTCCTTTTAAATATATCCTTTTATCTAGGAACAAAATATTCTAACATTCCCCATGTACCGTAAAGGGAAAGAATGTGAAACCATTCATTTAATGTAATTCTAATGGTAGTAGTTTTGGAAAAGACAGGAAATACTGCATAATTCGTTTTTTCCCATAATACAGAAGATTCATTTTAATTTTATAATATCTATTCAGTGTGTTTTGGTAATTGTTAAAATGTCATAAAACTGCGACAATTACCTTCTTTAATTAACAGGTTTGTTTGATCGTTGACAAAAACAAAGCCAGTCAGTGTTTAGATAGAAGAATCTTTGGAGCAGGCAGTGGTGGTGGTGGAAGTTTCCCTTGGAAACTGCGTAAATCCATAGATTCGTGGGCAAACAAATAAGAACCAAAGGTGGCCATTTCGAATAGAATGTTTTTTTTCTTTTTTGCTGAGACTAATAAATAATTATGTATAAATTTTAATAATATTACATTATTTCTATAAAAAAATGGATTTTCATTTGTAACGGAACTTATGGACTAGTTATTTAGCAACTGCCAGCAACTGGATGCACACAGCCGGATAACGAACTAGTGGCGTTCCCTGAGACAGGCCTATGTCCAGCAGTGGACTGCTGTGACGTGTTGATGACGATGATGATATGTATTTATATTATATGTTCGTTTAAACTCGACTCAAAATGGAGTAAGTGACAATAATCATATCCAAACGTTTGCATAATTCGCCAGAGGATTCTACTGTTTGGCGTAAAACACGTTGAAACTAAATTAATTAAATACATTCTACGCCTAATCACATTCATATACGTACATACATACAATGCATCTATTACTCAGTAAACATTCCACAAATTGCATCTAAATTCACTGATTGAATATCAAGTTCGGCCTACATTCTGATATTAGCTTATTAGATGTCGAACACTATCTATATGTGATCGAATAATCTCGAACTTCTTTTTTTTTCGATTTTAACCCCTAAGTGACACATCAATAACGTCATACCCTTTAAATACTTATGACTAATAATAAATTGTACTACCCAAAAAAAAAAAAATTTAAATAAATACTCTTACCACCAAAAAATTATTCGTCGATTATACTGTATAACATTTAAAATGATGTTTACGAAAAGAAAAAATTACAAAATATAAAGATAGCTATAAACATCCGGACAAGTAGTGAATAAAACAACATTTCCTTTTGAACATTTGAATTTAAAGTTAATAATTCATAGGGTTTATCACGATCGAGTTACATTTACCTTTCACAGGATAACCAGGTGGCGTGATAAAGGTGTCCTTTCTGGAAAAGCCAACCGGCGTTAATAAATAACGAGGTAAACTGGAGTACTAACGATTGCTTGAAGTGATCTCACAAACCTTAAGGAATTTTGTATTAAGCAGTGTCGTACTGGTTCAGGGAGAATCTATACAAGTATATATTGAAATTTATGTTTGTTTTCCTTTTTTCTTTTTATTAAAATGTAAGCAGCTAACCTATTTTATATATATGTTTACAAATACACAAGTTATTTGTTTATACACATTACTATTTGAATAAAAAATATTTCAATTGAGACATAAGAAAAGTCTGTGCCATACAGTAACGAAAGTAATATTTTATTGTAACGAACGAATTTCATTAATAACGGAAAAGTTAAATTTGTGAACAAACCTTTTCCCTCAGTTTCTCCCAATTAGAATTTCTGTTTGAGATTTTCATCACTCGACCAAGTTCATTGTAATAGAATTTTAAATGAGATACTTGTACTCGACTCATCTTTTATAAACATTATTAAATTGACTTAAATGTTTTGAATGAATGTAACTGTGATTGTATTTTTTTTTTCTGTTCTTTGTTAAATCTATTTTAAGAAAAATTTTATAGTTTGAACTATTTCGCGATTACTTAAAACATACAAGAAGCATGCAAACAGTCTTTCGCAGTAAACGCAAAACCAAGAACACTAGAAATATTTAAACAATAGAGTTTGGAACTCTTGCCCTTTTCCAATATTAAAATGACCTTACTCCACATCCATACAAAATTTCTATTCTGGTTTCTCATATTCACTATATTATTATAATGAAGACTGCCATGATGTACTAGTGCGGAACACAGCTGAATTGGAAAACTACTATTTGGCAGGTGCTGTTGTTTCTGTGGCCTCTCTTAACGCTGGAGATGATCATTAAGTGAAGAAAAATCTATTTTTAGTCCTGACTTATCCCAGAATATAGAGTATCTTCCTGACGATTTCCCCAAGATATCAAAACTAATGCTTGGCGGCTGAAATCCGCCTTGCGTTGGTATCTACCAAAACATTTTATTATCTGCAAAATTTCCACTATGTAATATCACAATAAAATTTTAAATGCTTTCTAAATAAATATCTTTTCAATTTCGCTGAAAATGAAACACAAAATATCTACTTTTAACATTTCTCTTACATTTCGCTTCATCCTTCGCTACTCCGCCTACAAGCAATATGCAAATGCCATTTTCGCCTACGCGGAAGTAACTTCCATCTGTTAATATACAGGATGAAAGGTAATAGGTGTAAAAGATCTGGAGGGGCTAAAGTATAGCTCGTATCCTATCTATTCTAGAGTTATTAATTTTTTAAATATCTTTAAAAAAATTCTCGATTTTCTAGGAAAAAATTCGATGATTTTATTTCTTACTTATTTCTACACAATTATTAATGTAATAATTATTGTTTAATCATTGTTATATTAAATTAAATTAATAATCATCACTTAGATACTAAAACTTTTAAATTAGGTTCTCTGAAAGTCGTGACTGTAAAAAATAAGGCGTCATACTTACATTTTTATTTAATCTTAAAATAAAATTTTATTTATAAAAGTATAAAACACATAAATAAGTACCTGACTTCAATACCTATCCGACAAGGTATAAGAAAGTACATAAAGATCGGACGGCCACGGGTCCTGATACAAGCACGAAGCATTTTTCTTAAGTCAGATCGAGTGACTTAAGAATTAGTACGATATATTGACTGAACCTGTGAGCTGTTCTCTTATTATATCAGCAGCGATGATGATGCGTGACTTTAAATCTTCTAACGAGTTAATTGGTGTTGTGTACACTAAAGGTTTCATGTGGCCAATCCTTCGTCAACATTGCTAAACGGATTAGCATCGTAAGGAATTAAAAACTTAATACATATTCATCATGACTTAACGGAAACTACTCGAACGAAGAGAATTACATAAATTATTCAGTTGTTTTAAAACTAACAGCAGGCTTTGTAATATTAAAAAAATCTACAGGATAGTAAAAGCTATATTCTATTCTATTCTATATAAAGAAAAGTAATATAAAACGGAACAAAAGCTACCACAAACACGATAACATAAATAAAGGCTATAGTGAAAAGAGTTTCATGGTTAGCGAAATTGTTTACGATTTGGTAATAAAAAGGTGTTAAAACACAAAATGTACTTTATAACAGCAGAACCCAAATACCGAGTACGAAATAAAAATAACAATAAAATAAAAAAAAATGCGATAAATGCTGAAAGTAATAAAAAACAGAAAAATTAAAACACAATTTAAATGTATTTCTGTCAAAGTACAAAAACTTTGTTCATTCTAACTTTAACTTTGAAATGTATGAAGGTGAGGCGTTTCAATAGATGACAAGCTAAACTAAATCATATACAATTTTTCGCAGCGATGTCCCAGCGTGGAATAAATTTCTATCTGCATGCTCGTGAGAGTCTGAATCATCCCTGAAAACGAAACCAGACTTGATACAAGAGCAATAATTGTGAAGGCAACATTTTTCTATAGAAAATTTCTTCACTTTTATCATTTTTATCACTTCGAGACCAACACTTGTTCGAAAACTACCTCCTAATAAACTCACATTAAGAACAGTGTTAAATTAATAAAGATTAAGTTCAAATTAAAAATAATATCTTATTTAGAATGTAGGCAAATTAATCATATATCTATATACTTTAATAAACAAAAATATTCTTAACGTGATATTTTAGTATCTACATGGACCAGTTAATGTTCCTAATTTCATTATCTTGTGTATAAATTAATCGAGAAAGTTGATAATATAAATCACCTAGCAAAGGATCCATAGTGTCCGAGTGAAAGAAACATCCTTTCAAGATAAATAAACATGAACCAAAAACCTAGACCCATTTCTTACAGTCAGTCAGGTCACATTAAATCTGAAACGAACTAAAAAGGATGGTGCATGTTTCTTTTTGATAGTTTCTTCCAGATGGTTCTAGTTCCTTTTGTTCAAGCTTATTGTTGACTTCCCACTATAAACTTCTAATCAGTTTATAGTGATTATTATAACTAATTACTTCTACACATTGTAACCGTGTCATACCGCCGTGCAATTCATTACAATTCTTCCCAAGTCTCCGTTTGCCTCCCACATTCGTACAGTGTTTTTTTCCACAGTCTGCCGTTTCCTTTATCATCTATCTTCAAACGAAAACATCATCGTGTTCTGTGACGAGCGAAAAACATGAAAATATATCATAACGGGCTTGAAATAATATTGAATCAATAAACAGACGCGACGTTACTATTCTAGTCAAATTACTAACTCCATTAATCAAAATACTAATAAGGATCCCAGAGTAATTGGATATTCATTTACCTCCCGTTTCTAGTCACTATAAACTGTAAATTAATAATATTCGCAATATGTAGTTAGTGTTAGCAGTTATCAGTTAAGGTCATACATGATTCATGATAATATTTAATAACTATTAGAAAGATTAACTTTTTCGTAAATAATTTAAGAAAGAGTTTACCGAGATCTTTTATTTTCACTTCCATTTATCTTATGAATGTTAATAATGCTGCAAATCATCTCTATTTAGAATTCAATGTATATGTATGAATTAGTTTATAAGTGAACTAAAACCAAATGTTATATACAAAATTTTTTCGTAGCTATCGATTTCTTGATAATTTTTAAAAGTAATAAATATTAAAAACGTTTTTTTAGCTTCAGACATCGAACTCATGTATATCACTTTACAGTTTAAATGCTCGAATATTTACAGTGCCCTTAAAAAGCCTTATTTTTTCTAAATTTTATTGGCTCGGATACATGCAATATTTAGTGATGCAATATAAAGCTTTTCGCTTTCATATCGATGTACAATAGCATTGTATAATAAAAATAATAATAATAATAATGATATAAAGAGTTACCACTATTTCTAAATGTGACTACGGTGTCAAATTCCTTTCAAGTCAAGTAAATTGCAACACTTTGCTAAGTTTTATATGACAAATGAAACTTTGTTAGACCTTTCGATATCCCGAGGGACCCGTGGAACATATTTGAGTGTTCTCAAGAGTAACTCAACGGATAACTTTCGAATTACGTAAGAATTTTTTTTCAATTCGTATAACATAAAACGTTATTTGTAAGCTTGCAATGCAAGTAATTTAATAATACGTAGACCGCGACTTACCCACACTTTATAAGCGCTAGAGCTGGAACCCTTAATTGCATTTCATTATGTGATATTGCGTCTTCTGATTTTAATTAGCTTCCAACATTTCCACAAGCGATTTAAAGTACAAACCTACTAATGGCAAGGTTTCTTTCAACGTACACAATGCCCGAAGCGATGTCATTTGCAGCTGAAAAGCTTACCTGATCTCAATTCGAAAGGCATGATGCGAAGCGTGCAAAGCGCCCCTCCTCTGCAGTGTGTCCCGGTCACAGGTCCCCCCCGCCGTGCAACATTGCACCTCTGATGCACTTACACACAGCATACACTGACACTTCCGGTGGAAACACTGCGCACGGCTAACGTCAGTTGGTACGCATTGGCACGCTGAGCGCGAGCTTGTCGCGTTACGTCAAAATCCGCTTGGAGATGATTTTGCGAAACGCAGCGTCCCCAGCCGAGTCGGGGTCACTTCTGCCGCTCGGGTGGCGGCGCGCGCCGCTAGCGCCCCCCGTCGCCATGACAACGCTCCCGGGCAATATCTACCCGGTCCTCTTTGGCGAACAAAAACAAAATAGCAAATTAATTGCATAATCGTGTGCCGTGAAAATTTCGGGCTAAGGTTGTTCGATACGTTGAAATGGTAGCCTTCCCGGCTTATAGCGGACCTGATCAAATCGCCAAGCAATTAGTAATCAACGGGATTAAAAAGTTTAAAATTTATTTCGGCGTCAATAAATACTTAAACAACTTCTTTCTTAATTTTTTATAAAAAAAATATTTAAACTGTAATAGTATCTAAATGTATGGAGTATCAGAAAGTACATCTGGATTCTTTCTTACACACTTCTTTAACTTGACAAAAAGTGAGTAAAAAAAAAAAAAAAATTTTCAAACACCTCGTTTAGATAATAATAGTAAGTAGTACTTAAATTTAAGTTACCCAATTTCAGCATTGTAGTTTCCGTCGAACATTGGCCCTTCTCCATTTTTCAACGCCTGTCGATTCCTTGCTGTCTGCATCTGTCCTCTACACACTTTGTGGTAGACATCATCTTTCCACCTGTTCGGTGGCCTTCCCATTCCGTATGTGTTTACGAGGGATCTCCTCTATAAAATCAGCCTCACCCTATGACTATAGTCGATTCGAGCAATATGCTCATTTCCATTTCTCTCGATTTAGTCCACCACGTCTCCAACTTTCGTTAACTTCTGATCTACTTATTCCTTCTTTACCCAATTATATTT
Organism: Ornithoptera alexandrae; assembly: GCA_029030555.1. Lineage (NCBI taxonomy): Eukaryota > Metazoa > Arthropoda > Insecta > Lepidoptera > Papilionidae > Ornithoptera > Ornithoptera alexandrae. The sequence continues at coordinate 245,538 of JARDVY010000064.1, read as the reverse complement.
ATCATAAATATTTGACTGTGATACATTAAAACTATTTCTAAAAAATCTAACTCTAATATTCTTTTAACAAAATGTATATTTCATGTTAACTTCTCATTAAGGAGTAGATAATATCGATGTCACTCTGCTGATAGAGAAGTACACTTCAAACATTGCAGCATTCAGTCTTACGAGCACGAAACGGAACTTCTTGTCTCAAATACCAAAATGTAGTACGTACAGTTTATGTTAATGTCTGCCTCATCAACACATAGTAGATAACAAAAATAATTACTTTCAACCATTGGAGATAAAAAATAACATCATCATCAATATCAGCTGATAGACGTCCACTGCTCAATATAGGCCTCCTCCAAAGATCTGCACGTTTGTAGGGGTTCATTGGGGGGACTTAGACCATTTCCAACCACGCTGGCGCCAGGCTGTTTAGTGGGAACCAGAACCTCGTTTGTTGCTTAGCAGTGTGCACCACAAGCAAGTGGTGTTGGCTTGGGTCCCGTGAGTTGTTGTGCGAGACCCCTTACAACCCAACCCCAACAAAAGATATGTATTCACAATAAATGCAAAATTTATTCAAGCACTCCAGGATCTCATCTTCTTAACTCTTGATATTTTATCTATTTCTTTTCACATTTAAGAGTTAGTTCATCCAATTTGAGCGCTATCTGAGTCGCAGCCCCAATTAAAATGAAAATGGAGCCACAATGTTTTAACTACTTGTTAAAAGTATGTCAATGAAATGTACCTTTTATTGTCATAGTATACGATAGATTGTATCTCTGGCATATTTATGTGAAACGATTGACTCTATGTTAGACTTTATCAATTAAAAATGGTCTAAAGTTCAATTATAACTTCCCGCGACTCGACAACGCTGTTATCAATGTACATTAAAGAGCTTACTTTTAAGAACTGTCTTTAAAGCTTAAACGAGCTACAATAAAAAATTGTATAATAGTATAGAGGACATTTTGTACTTATCTTATCTTTTTACCTTTGCCAGAGTTACTTGTAAGAACAAAGTAGAATTACAAAAATATAGTAACATTTATGGATTATGGAATAATATTTAATATGATTTCCTGTTCAATTTTCGCTAACGTGTATCGCTTCCGTGATTTGATGTCAAGTTATCGAGCTGTAAGTAAGTTTGTTGCTAGTTCAGTGTGGAATGTCATTAAGCACTAACGATCTAACTGCTTCGAATTACGTAAGCGATGGATGCCATTAAAATAACAAACTGCTCCATTCCGTACGATCTTGGAGCATAAATTGAACATTTGAATATTTATAGAGCCTATTGAAAAACGTTTAGATCTATTTTATTATAATTTATTAATCTAGAAGTCCCAGTTTACATGTTACTGTACTACCCTCACACTATTAATCTGCAGCTATGACAAACATTACTTTGCTTGGACTCTAAACACATGAGAGCCGGAACATTCTGGACAAGTACAAATCACCATCTACAGCCTCACTATCACTAAACAGCAAAGACACTATACAAAAATATTAAGTGTTAAAATAATCATCAGATAATTAAATTTTCACGTCGACACCATATTATCCGTGTGAAAGTTTCTAAAGCATTAGAAGTATTCCTTCCGTAACCGATCGGTTAAACTTCGAACTAAAGTTATGAAAAATGATCGCGACTCGGAGGGTAAGAACCCATTTATTTTCTTCGCTGAACAAGGTTTGCTATATAAACCAAAAAGATCCGAACAGAGACATACAACTGAAAGTTCTGCCCTATATTTGACAGAGACGAGCCCATTTTAAAAACCTTTCTAAAACCTCTCCCAAAATTATTGCTTTTCGTATAGTTATTTGTTATTTTAATCATTCCAGTATGTTCTTCAGTGATATTCCCATTGTCGGGGTAGCCACAGTTGTAATACTAATGAAACGTTTAACAATTAAAATTTAATTAACTCCATTGTTTGTGAATGCGCTTTTAAAGGTAAAACCCACATTCTGTTTCACGTAATATTACAAATACATATGTATTCAATACAAAGAGAAAAATTATTAGTAACAGAATGAATTTGAATCTATATTAGTAGTGATTAATTTATTTACAATCCGGGTGATATTTCGAAAAAAAGTTCTTGTTAGAATACGACTAAGGGTAGCCAAAAAGTAAACTTTTCAATAGGTCCTACTGGTAGTCTAGGTAGGTACATAATACCTCAGCTCCTATTTCTACCGACAAACGGTAGTATGCTAACATTACTGTGTTCCATTTTGTTGTAACAAGTGATATTACTGGATTAACGAGACTTATCGATGTATATCCTCCCAACTAGCGCCACGTCGTTCAAGCCACTATAAATTCGTTCATGCTTTTCCTTTCCTAGATTAATGGTTTCAGTAATAAACGAATATTGAATAATAATAAAGCGATATATTAACTATTTAACGTTTCTACAATAGTCATGATATTCAGCGAAAATCTGATAAAACTTCAGTATCGGATGAAGATACGGGGTAAATATACTAACAAATAAACAAAAAATACGCCTGTACAAACAACGGGAAAACTCCGCTAGAACAGTTGTGTAAATATAAGTAACAATTAAGTGAAAAAACCGCATCTAAAAATAGCTTATATATGTATAATTTATATTTTGGTGAGAGCTATGAATAATTAAAATCGTGTCAAGTTTATAAAGTGTAAACTTAAAAAATATGTAAACTAAGTAACAACTAGGTTCGTAAAAGTTCATTTACCCTACCTGCAGGGAGTATTGCATCTTTGTTATATTGAAAAGCTTATAAGAATCCTTAAAATGAAAATGACTTAATGCAAAAATTTCAATTTTGTAGGAAATGAACAACTACTTCTACAAAAATGTGTATTGGAGATAATTTTTTTTTTTGTTTTTATTCAGTTAGGCGACCAGCTAAGTAAGTCATACACTTGCCCATAAAAACTTGGCGCTAGACAGGATGATATACACTGCATCACTTTCCGCTGAGACTGACACATAAGATATTAAGTCTCGTTTTCCCAGTAATTACACTAGCTACAGCGCCCTTCAAACCGGAACACAGAAATGTTTGCACATTACTGTTTGACGACTGTAATAGGCGCTGTGGTAGTACCTCTCTAGACGATCTCCGGCTTCCCTTTACTCAAAATTAAAGGTGTTCAATATCCCTTTCCCTTACTATACCTATATATTAAAAAACCACGATCATTCAAGGAAAGGAGATATCCAGATTCATTGACTCATGACGAGATCTCCGATCCGTTTCGATACGAGATCCGATCTCTAATAGTTATTAGACGTATAGACACAAAATTTGGTAGAGATATTGCTTCTGCCATTTAGAGATCAGCTAACAATGGATTTTCAAAAAATCCTCAAAGAAATTGCCGGGGTGCTACGGCCAGCAAATAGCGCAAGGAACAGCTAGTTATATATATTATCATATACATCAGATTATAAGAAAGATGGGTAGGGTCTTCTAAATATTCGTTTCTTAAGAATTTCTTGAAGCAAATTTTAAAATACAATGAGTTGTCTGAAGGAACGCGAGCTATGCATAAGTTTAAAATATTTCTTCGTGATTTTAACGTATAAGAAAATTTGTTACTTACTGTCTATGAATTTTAATACACATAGTACGAGTATGTTGTGAAGCATGCCACCAACACGTTAAGTGATGACCACGATCACCCTTCCAAGAGTGATACCGACAAAAAAAATAAAAAGTATGTACGAAACTTTAACATGCGAATGGGAGTGTATATATACTTACGGTGTGTCCTTTATACAGTAAATTTCTCACGCTGATTACTATAAATAAGTAATCATTGCTAAAATTTTAATTATTCAACTTAATCCACAAGATAGTAAAGAATAACTTTAGTATAGAATAGGTTATGCTACTGATTATGATACTGGAATAAGCTTAGTTGCCATATCAGAAATAAATATGTTAACTATAGTTGTAGTGCATGTCTTTTAAGTAAACATCAGATATGTTCACACTGTTCATTGTATAACTATTACATAACTACTGACTCATCTTCATCATCAGCCGCTAGACGTCCACTGCGGGACATAAGCCTCCTCCCAAAGATTCCCACATCGATAGGGTAAGGGTTTATATTGAGGTATTTGAGCCATTTCCCACCACGCTGGCCCAATGCGGATTGGTGGAAATCAGAGTCGCGTTTATTGATTAGTAGGGTGCACTACGAGCTGCTGAGGTTGGCTTGGGTCCCTTTAGTTTTTATGCAGGACCCTTTACACCCCTACTACTACTGACTCAGCTATGCTGTTATTAACACATAACTTAATACAACAATAGTTAAGAACCTCCCACAATAACTTTAAAACATAAAAAATTATGCGAATAAGTAATAGTAGAAGTTTGCAGACAACCTTCAGTTGCTTTAGATAGACTATCTGGAATGAAGACGGAATAACTGTGGGTGGAATAATGGTTATAGATATTACACGCTTACTAGATATAAAAATTAAAATTACATGCGAGGGTAATATTAATAATTCATGAACATAAATCTATGTTACAAAGTACAGAAGTACAGCCAGACGTCGTGATGTAGTTGTGTATATGTACAGTGTAGTCATACATTGTCAGCGAGAAACTTCTTTACTACAGTCCTTTAATATCCGTTTCACTTAACTTAAGCTTTAGTACAAAGACGTTTGGAACACGTACCTCGCATAAACTTTACAGAGGGATGCTGCGCTAGATCTTGTCTGCTTAAACCCCAAAAGAATATTGATGTACATAAAACTTTGACCCGTACATTATAAAATGAAACAAACATTTGAATTCTTTTTAAACTTAATTAAATAAAATATATTTTTCATACCTTTATCGATATTTTCATATATCGCCTTATTGCTGAGTGCGCTGACTTAGGAAAGGGAGAGGAGAGTTAAAAAACATGAAACAAAACAACTCATACTTTTATTCGTATATTGATGTATAGAAAAAAATCTTTACTTTATTTTAAGCTGAATAAATGAAAAATTAAATTTTCAAGCTGTTTTTATTAATACAAACAATAAAACGATCATCTTAGTGTTCAGTACGCAGAGTTCAAAAGGGAGAGCGGAATTAGAAATAAGGCTTAAAACTTAACATAGACAAATTTAATTATGTCATTAGAAGAAAATTTTAGCTGTTTGTATATTAACAAAGATTTAGGATAATAAATAAAAACAACACTGGTCCATCTAATTACGTTTATTTATCTTTCCTTAACATGGTAACAAATTAATACCTCATTTAGTCCAATAAAGGAGATGCAAATCCTATATGTCATATAAAAAGAAAATACTTCAACTATTATAATATTCATTAATACTATGGAAGTTCTTAAAGATAAGCCACTTATGAAGTTTTGTGTTAAATAACTTATCATTAAATATATTTAAATTATGTAGGTATCCTATGTAATTAGTGAATTATCTATTAACACTAGCTGTTCCCCGCCAGCTTTGCCGGCTGTAACACCCTGCAACTCCCTTTGGGGAAGAGATTTTATAAAATCCTTATTTCAGGTCTCTAGGTGTTATGGTCCAGTGATATCGTGATGAGTCTACACTGATGGAAATCTCCCGTATATATATAGATTTCATTTTATAGTATATGAGCTAACTATAGTATAAATTAAGGTTATTTTTGTACAATGTTAATAAAAATTTGTCTAAGAAAAATTATAATAATCTTTCACAGGCAGCATTACTGCCAATTTACCTTATTCTTCATAACGAGGATTGAAAAGAAAGTCAATTAGATTAAATTAATATAGTTTTTTAGCTTGTTAACAACATTTATATTATATTTATTTTTTTCATTTCAATCACATTTTAATCGGTTCACAGTAAACAGGCAAATCAGCTTTTTGGAGTGGAGTCCATTAGTTTAGTTAGAATAACAAAGAGCTCACCGGTAAAGCCATTTACATTTCAGCACGAATACCTACCTACCTAGTTTTTACAATAAGGATTTTAAAATTTATTCATTAACAAAGATTTTCATGAGAGCCTTTTTTTGATTTTGATCTATATTTTTCATCACTTTCACCTTTGAACGATAATTTAATAGGCGAGTCTCAAAATAACATCTTGCAAGTGTATGTTCATATTTAAGTATATTTCACGCAGTATTCTTAACAGTGCTTATTTTTTATGACTTACCTAAGACGAAAAAATATTTGTTTAATAAATAGCAAGAGCGGAGAGAATGTTAGTTGTCATTTGCGATGCTGAGAATGGTTATGCTATAGCGTTTAACAAAACGCGCTGCCTTCGCATTTCAGTTTGCTTTACTTTGTTTGCATTTGTCTGTGATACTTTTTTTCCACAATTTTCTACTCTAATCATTAGTATAGTATACAGTTGTAAAAACCCTCATATTCTTTTTAATAATATAAATCAAACGTACGATCACTGGTTCAAATTCTACCTCCAATGTTAATGCTGAGTTATAATATTAAACGGGTATATTATTCTATTAAAATTATTGATAACTTTTTCAATCTAACGTCTAAAAAACGAAGATAAGTATTCCATAATAGCTGTTCCCTCTGTGACCTCTAAATGCCTGAAGCAATATTTCCACCAAATTTTGAGTCTTTACGTGTAATAACTATTTAGATGGAATCTCGGATCGAAACGGAGCGGAAATCTCGTTATGAGTTAAAGAATCTGGATATCTCCTACCCTAGAATGATCATGATTATTTAAATAGGTATAGCATGGTAAAGGTTTATTAGACACCATTGTTTTTGAGTAGAGAGATGAAAAGAACGCATGTTTCGACAATGGCAATGTAGGCTCATGATAGATAGAAATTACTTTAAGAGATCTTGATTAAATGAGTTATCAAAGAGTAGGATATTGTGACAAGATTTCACGGATCTTTTTTCACAAAATAACAACAAATAATATTGCTATGTATGTACTGGTCAGGCATTTTAGTTGAACATATTGTTACTTTCGTCTTCTCTTCAATTTAAAAAGAGACGGCTAATAAAATTGAAATTAGTGTCTTCTATAGAGAAACTTGACCAATGATATCTTTTTTTAGTGATAAGATTTAAAACATGGACAACTTCTGTCTTTAGTATACTAAACGAATCAGGCTCTGGAATTGACACTTCACTAACGAACCGTTTTGTTGTTGAATCAGCGTTGACTGACACAAAATTAGAAAAGGATTTAACAGTTGTTCCACTACATGGTATAAATGTAGGTAATCGAGTTAATTTCACAGCTTTAGCTAAATGTGTATTTGCTATACCTGTTCTAAATCTCGCCTGAAACCGCCAAGGTATATATTTGCTCCAGTTCCTATTTTTATCACCATGCAAGATTATGTAAATTTTACTGTTTTCTTATTTGAGGATATCTGAAATCTTTTGCCTTAAGGCAACAACCGTAATGTATTGCTATAATTTGTTGTTTCTATTATATTTTATTCTGCCGCTATAATAACATTGTTGTTTGGGCAGTCACACCTATGTACTTTATACAAAGAAAGGACATAAATAAGTATTATATAAAAATAGGATTCAAATTATCCAACGTTCGCAATTTAACACGATTGTAACTATAGGTTCAGTATTCAATAATCCTGCGCCTTTGCGATTACGAGTAAACTCGGCTTCCCGTGAGGCTTTAATCAATAACGTTTCCAGTTCCGTTCATCTATCAAGCGCACTACTTCCTATTGTAGCGGAATTAATCAATACAGCCTATTTAATCACTTTGAAGTGACTTACATTTTGATGAAATTTTAATACAAGTCAGTGAAAGGCGTTTCTATTTGGAATTCGAGATTTATGATTAAAATTATTTTCATTGTTTATAGTATTTCAACAGTTTACCTAATTTAGAGACATTTTCAGTTTCTGGTTCTGATACTCTTATACAAAGCAGTTTTGAGGTCTGATAATTTATTAAATCAATCATTTGAAAAGAAGAAACAACGCTACCAACTAAAACTTCTTCTGCAATCACCTCAGTGCATTACTACATGCCCTGAGTCTATTACAGGAAATAGTGGTTATCTTTTGCAGTACACCTAAACTCTTGTAAAGCACAGCTTTCTTCCGCTCTAGCTTTGCTACATAAATGTGACCATTGTGTTTGCGGTCCTCAGAATTGCTTAATGGCTAATAAATTATCCTACCCTCTATCCCACTACCCAATACTAACCGCTTTCTTCGCGCAAGGATTTTCGCTTTTGTTTTATTACCAACCTGTGACGACAGAGCTACTTCCTGTAATACACCAACGACACTTTATGCAATGCAATTAGGTGAAATCTTTCATCATAGTCCAAAACTCAGTGCTTTGCGAAGAACAAAGAGCATATCTACCTCCTGTACCCTTTGATCTACTATGAGCCTCATTAATTTACACCGATTTAAAAGCTAGAAAGATTACTAGTGCTATAGTCGACATCAATGCTGTCATCATTCCCTATTGTTTTCATATTAAAAATAAATATATTGAATCTATTTTGTAAACTGAATTCGACTTCTCCAAGCGCCATAAAACCATTAGATAAATGAATACAAATATATTAGGATAAAATATGTAAAAGTATATTCATCCACTTTCCCCCAAAATACACAACAAACAGGATTGATCTAAAACATACAAGTTAAAACAATCGTAAGTTTGAACGCAGATGAAAAAAAAAACAAAACGATAACATTTTCTTCAGAAGTAACAAACACGAGAGGGAGAATGCAGTTGAATAAAATAGAATGTGACGGCTTTGGAGTGCGGAACGAACTAAACTTGACAGTTACAATAACATTGTAACATGCTGTGTGCTCTTACAATGTGAAATAAGAATCCGGTGCCCTCAACCTTACCTTTGCAAGTAAGGTTATAACCGTGACGGACTTCTAATTATTGTTTATTTTTTAAAGAATTATCCAACAAAACGAACAAAACAGTCTATTGTTGGTACACAATACGCCTTCTCACAAAATACCTTGATATCACGCGAATGGTTAACTTCTTTTTCAGCTGTAACAAAAAACCCTTATCAAAGTTATAAGGTCACTGAGTTCAAGTAATTCTAAATTTTTGTAATCACAGTGTACATTTGCTTTGATAAGAATATTTGTTTTTATGTGTTTCAAAGTGTCTGAAATGGGCACAGCGGTTTTATGTAGCGCCTGCAATAAAACTCGCCGCAATATTCACTTCTAAAGCATTTGAAGCACGAGCACGTTACCGAACAAAGGTTACATTTTGCACAATTTACTCAGTACGAAAATGTTCACCACCGAAATAGTTAGTTTTTCGGTAATTTTTTCATAGTATTGTAATGTTTTCATAGTTTTAACAGACTGTAGTTGTTGTGTATTTATAAATGAAAGGTAAATTACTTTACTGACGGAAACAATAACGACGTAAACAATTTCAATGTTAGCTATACTTAAAAACATTTCTTAATATTCTAGTTGTTTTAAAATAAAACCTGTATCGTTTTACAATTACATTGAACAGGAATATTCGAAGGATAATAAATGTTTAAAAGGAAAAGGACACAATATTTCATTTGCATTTCTTTCTAATCTTTAAGAGATGTACTATGATGAATATCACTGTATTTTTTCGACAAAAAAAGGTAAGTTTATTCAAAATTTAATCTCTATTAAATTTATGAGGAGGCGAACACAAATATAGAAACAAAAAACTATAATGAAACTTAAAACCATTGAGTCGTCGGATAAAGGAAAAATAGTCTGATTCGAAACTACTGACGATATTGATTCCTCCTGTTGTTTCGCCTGTTTAGTATTCAAGGGTCGTCCGACGAGCGAACTTCGTTGTCGGCAACTGAAGCCGGAAAAATCCTTCATTCATCATGAGAAGATTCTGAAGAAAAGGATTTTATACGAATCTTTCTTTAACCGTGTCACTTGTCTGTCTTTTACCACTAAAACCGAAACCTCTTTTAATATTATTTTCATCCTTTTACCGTTTAATCAACTAAAATTATATTATTGTAATTAGTCAAATGATATATTTAACACTATAATTATTTTGAATCAGTTTTAGATCTTTGTTATATAACTTGTTATCGATTTCATCATAAATAGCAAAAACCGCATAATTCTAATGTACAGAACCGTTACCTATCGAAAATCTTTCGGCAATGAGAAAGAAAGATGATGAGAAAGATGATGATGATGAATGAGAAAGAAAAGAAATGGCGTGAGAAAGAAGATAAATATAATTTTGTCTCTTCTCTTCTACAAGTTTAATAGCCACTTTCAAGTTTCCAAAACAATTTGAAAATTCATTTAAAAATTTAAAGTTAATCCTTTTCCTCTTTTTCAGTTAGCGCTCACGGCGTGTAAACAATTTTATTTATAAAACATTTTCAAGTACAAATATAATAATAATACGTCAAGGATGAAAAATAACAAGAGTCAAGTTTTGGCTTCGCGGAGTTCGTTAGATGATAGAGGATCTTAGTTAAAAGAAGCTAATTTTAAAGGGACCTAAAAGAAGTGCAGTCTATATGAGTGTTGGTCACACACAGACTCACCTCTCAATGGGTATTAATGCGTCTCACCGATAATATTAATATGAGAAAATCTGGTGTTTGTTAGTCCGTTAGTGCCTTCTAGGTTCTGAGGGCCTATTCAGCAATTGCTTATCGTTTAACATAAACTATTATCCTATGTCGACACTTATATTGTGGGACCTGTTGGCAAGGTATATCTCGAGACAAGCTGAAATTTAAAACGTATTTTGAGTGCCATTAAACAAAAGGTGATGTAAACAATCAGAGTATAAAAATCCATTAAAAGAAATAAAACTTAAGTCTGTGATACCAAAGAGCCGCAGTAAAGAGACCGTGCTTGGTGGAACACATTACAAGAGATCTATGTCCAGCAGTGGACGTCCATCGGTTCAAATGATGATGATGACAGTGACTGTAGCCTGCAAGAAGTATAGGTGATAATTGTAAATATATATATTTTGTTGATACTGTGTAAATTCGTTTTACTAATTAGTGTATTTCAATTTCTTTGTCAGTGTAATTCGAAATCTAACTAAGCAACGACCGTAAAGACTAAGCTTTGGAACGTAAAATACATTACAGTTCACCAGACTGTATCTAGGTAATAAGCTCAGACTCGTAAAATGTCTGTGAAGTTCTCAGTAAGAACATGTATACATATATATTTATTTATGACACTACTCTTAAATTAAATACACGCTTCGTCATATTTAGCATTATTTTCACTTGGCTTCGTGTGAACTAGAACTTGTGTTAAATCAATGTCGATAAAAAGCATGACATTCGCGCCATTTTCAAATTATTTATCAATATTGCTATTATAATAACTACAGGCGCTCTCCAATAAAGCCAAGCTTTAATAAGATTTTAAATATAAACATAAGTATTATATTTTGTCACTAACGGAGTAATCAGAGCTTAATCAGGAATAAACAATGTAATAACAAATAAACTAATAATTTTGTAAGCAGAGCATATTGATCATATAGATATATATACATGATTTCCACCTATGTAGAGACTCATCACGATATCTCTTGAACCATAAGGCTATAGCATAGACTTAAAATTTGATAGGAATATTCCTTTTACTGATTATAGGTCAGCAAAGAACGGATTTTACGAAATGTTACCCCCAAAAGGAGTTGGGAAAGAGTGTGTTAATAATGGGAAGGGGCCCGAGGGGCGATGGGTTGCTGGGCGGGAAACAGCTAGTTTAGTATATAAAAATACAAACTCACAAAGGCGATTAATTAGAAACACAAAAATATATAATCCAATTTACAATAAAACGACCGGAGGTTTTAAATATTTTACGGAATTGCGCACAGCTTGGTACCGGATGTCTTTGTGGTAGGTATCTATTGCCGGAGATCTTTATTGAGATACCTTTAGAATTTCGCCAAGCATTGTTATTTCGAATAATAGCTTGCTTGGACCATTTACACGAATAGCATCATGAGACACTTCCTAGTTTTATTAGGAGCTTAAAACATGTGATACGGTTCGATGTTCTCATTTAATGACTGCGCCTAATTATGTTTTTTTTTAACGAATTATGTGTTATTTTTAAATTTTCTGTTGTGTAAATATTCGTGAAACTTTAAAATAGAATTAATTGAAAATCTTACAAGACTTAGGTACTACTTACGAGATAAATAGAAGAAATATTAGTATATATTAATATTGGTATATATTTTTTCAATAAAAAATATTATAACCTTATAGTAGAATATGTTAGTAAAAAATTCATAGAAATATCCTTAGTGTATTAATTAGTAATAATTTATAATACAGATGTTTTTGAAGAAAAACAAAAACGACAGTACAGTAAAATTTTATAATATTCTTTCATTTCAAAACGTCTGTAATTAGCACTTTTTTCATCACCACTTTAGCCTATTGATATCCACAGCTGAATATAAGCTTGTCCAATATTTTCAGCGTCTGATCAATCATTATTTCTACTATGAATCAATCGCATTAACCAAATGTAGATATCTATAATAAACTGTTTTAGATCAGTCGGAAATAGTTTCTTGTTACAAAAATTGTGTGGGAGGGAACGCGGATGTCGTTCTGTTCGAAAGGGTTTCTCTTTATGTTGAGTGAAGCATTTAGATATTATTGGCCTAACATTGTACACACACACATTAATAAATGCTTTGCGCACACATACACTTGAAATAGCAGTAAATATTTGAATTATATTGGTTTTGAAATACTAATACTTATCCTCAATTTTACGCGGTGTTAGTGCACAATGAGGGCGGTGATGGTGCTCGCCTAGAATATTCAAGCTCTCATTTGTTGATAGCCTTTACACAGCGATGCTGTTATGACGGGAGATTTACAACATGTGTGTAATAGCTAGAAAAGTGGGTACGGAGGAACCATACCACTATCCAAATTCCTCAAATTGGCCGCGGTTTCGAACCAGAGATTTATATCGTTACTTGATTATTGTAAATAATATTCTACCCTAATTTGGCCAAGCTAAACCTATATTGTATACTTTGATACGGTCTGTAATAACTTTATGTAAATAAACGTTGCTTATAAGATTTGAGAAAAAATTAAGAGTACGTAAATACATTTTTCTTTAAAGTCATAGTCTCTTAATAATTCCATTTATTATTGTAATAAAATATCAATATAACCACAGTTAAGACGAAAATAGAAGATTTAAAAAAATTACATTTAAAACTGTTTATCAAAAATACATAATGTATGTAGTTCTTACACGCCTACAGTCAAGAGTAAACTCTACAGAACTTCTTTAGTATGTTTCCGATTTTTTTTTATTCTACGAAGCGATGAGACGAGCGTAACGTTTACCTGAAGGTGAGTGATACGCCTGCCCATAACAACGTGGCACCAGTTAGGATGATATATAGTGCACCACATCGCGCTCATCACCGTAAGAGATATTGTGTCTCGTTACCCTAGTAATTTCACTAGTTATAGCGCCTTTCAAACTGGAATGTTTGCACACTAGTTTGACCGTAGAAATGGCGCTGCGGTGGTACCTACCTAGACGGTCACCGGCAACTGGAACGTTGGAAGGCTGTCCCTAGTAAGCTCCTTTATATTTGTTAAGTAAATTTTTAATATTCTAATCTTATTAAAACTCAATAAATAATCAAAGATTTATCCTCAGATATCAAGCCATACGTACATTTGTCACCGTCTGCGTCTCAAATTACAACGCAGTCCGCTCTTGTGGATTGGTTAGGGTACCAAGGCTTCTATAAATTGATGGACCTCCTACAAATTCAACTGATTCAAAACCGATGCTGCATCAATGTGCAAAAACATTTTGGACCGTAATAATCTGATTGACAAAAAAATTATGATGATTTTTTTTTATTCAACGAAGCGCTGAGACGAACACAACATTCACCTCATGTTAAGTGACACGCTCAACCATTACAACGTGGTACTACTTAGCATGTTATACACTGAATCAAGTTGTGCTCATTGCCTTCAGAGCTAAGATATTTATTCTTATTAACCTAGTAATTACACTAGTTATAGCGCCCTTCAAACTGGAGCACAGTAATGTTTGCACACTATTGTTTGGCGGTAGAAATAGGAACTGCAGTGGTACTTACCAAGACTATTGCTGGCAATAGAGACCTACCACCAGTAAATGTACATTATCCTAACTAACACTTCCAATGTTACGAACAGACCTATCTCTTATCAACAGGTGAACGTCCTGCTGGTCTTGTAGGTTTGACTAATAAAAAAAATTAAACAGTAAACTAATATAGAAGTAAATCTACTGTGAAATATACTTGATCTTTATCGAATGATGATTACTGATAAGTACATCTGTGATACGCAGATAAGAAATAGTATTTAATGTCTTATACCTAACGTGTTAACTAGATTCGATGCCCTATCACCATCAAAACTCTTACATTTACGTGGCACCGGAATAGAACCAGGGACTCGACATAATATGTACATATATGAATAGGGATGAAACTGTCAAATGCTGATAAGAAAACCCTTAAACATTACTGTAGAGTAATGGTATCGTGGTTACATTATTGTTATATGTAAGAGTTTTTTTTTTGTGTAAAATATACGAAATTGTAAAAGCTTTATATGCTCTACTAGTATAAAATTTGTATTTTAAGACCTATAAATTTGATTTTTAAAACGGCTTATGTTCCTATTGTTTAAGTATTTTTTTTTTTTAATTCAAATTAGTCTATCCCAATTTATATGAGACGAATTGTAGACATACGTCGCTGACGTCATAGCCTCTTGGGCGTGAGAAATGTGATTGAACAAAGCAATGTTTACGAAGCAATATAGTGAATGTAGTTATTAGTAAATTTCATAATAAAATAAATTAAGGTTAAATGTGAGTTACCTCTTATACATTACTTAATTTACGTTGATGATATATAATGTAACAAAGATAATACAAGCATACAACAGTGTCTTAGACGCTCTTTTTTGTAATTAGAACGGGCTGATATTAACCTTACTGTTAAATGATGTTAAGGGATAATGAGGATAAATACGATAAATACTGCTTGTCCAGATTAATTAGATCTATATGCTAACAAATGTAATATAGTAAACCAGGTTTGTATCAGTTGAGTTACCAACCAGTCGGACTTTTTGTTACTCTCTCTCTTTATCCTTGTAATTTGGGTATAGAATATAATAGTGTAAAGATATCGATTATCTGTTGCGCCACAGATGTGGTTAAACTATCCTACTAATTATTTAAAACTCTAATAAAGTTAATTCGTCAAAAATTTTATTGCTATAAAAAATTGTCTTCGCTTCGAACGGTTTAATTTTGTTTACTCCGACATTAAATAGAATGGAAAGTACTAAAATTATACGTTCGTATAAAAGCGGTTTTAATGTGGTAGGAATGTACTATAATGGTACTTTGAAAGCGATATAAATTCCGCATATGCGGGTGGATGTACTGTTATGTGGGCCACATCTCCCGTGCCCTAAATCTTTCTAATGGGCGGCTTCCGCTCCCGAAGACATTTCGTAAATTAAAGGACATAGCCAAGGCAACTCTGCAACATATCTATGTTTTAGTCAACAAGTCAGTCATCTGAACATATAAAATTGTATATTATAAAATTTTTAATATATCACCACTGACACTTTGCACGCATGGTGTCGTGAAAGCCGACTTATAAGTGAATTCTTTTTGGGAAAGAGCAGCATCTTTCCCGGTTAAGCTGTCTACAAGGCGACCATAGGACGATATATCACTTTACAGGCTATGTTCAGCATTAGACAACAAAAATCTAAACTAATGCTAATAATGCTGATAGAAGAAACTATAATGCAGTTCTTTATATAACTCTGGTTCATTTTTATATGAAACCAAGAGACTAGTTAAAACAAAGACAATAATTTAAACTTGTTTCAATTCTCTACTAGTTACCTATTATATGGCAGTAACTTTAATAATTTAATGTAAGTTATATAAATTGAAAAAGTATCATAAATATGATTACAGTTTTAGTGTCACTGTGACGTTAAGAGCATCAATTTTTTTTTAAAAAACTCCTACTTCAATGACGTAAAGTGCTAGTTAGCTAATATAACAGAAATAGAATTATACTAATGAACTGTGCATGTTTACTTAATCGAAAGTTTGAACGAACTCATCGAACAAAGAGTAATCTGAACTATTTTTTAATTTATAAAGACAACATGCACGCTTTCATTTCCCCATGGTAAACGCTCGAGGTCCAAAAAAAGAATTTTATCTTGTTCGTAAAGACAAAGAGAAGATGTGTAACAAATATCAAACATTTATGGAATTTTAATTTTAGTTCAGATATACACTGTGATATTGAAACTAAGCACTGAGTCCATGCAAATAATGGTGTGGTGCTGGTTATGATATTTCTAGACCACCATGAGTTCGCTGCTTTACATAAAATGTCTCTTTATCATATTCTTATTATAGACAACTTCACAGTAAAGTTTACTTACTATTCTTTGAGTAAACAAATCATTTTGATATCAATATCATTTGATTTGATTTTATATCTAACATAGAATAAGAACAACACAGAGAATAGCTATAGATATCTTTAGATAACTCATTTCGTATTTGCAAACACAAGGCATTTCTTAAGCTAAATATATGTTGTTTCCCTTAAAACGTAGTTTTGTTTTAAACTACTAAAAATAATTAAACAATGTGCTTTCGTATAAATGTCCTCCGGGCTTACCATAACTTTCATTATACCCTCGCCGTTTGTCAAGTAACATAGTGACACAAAACTGCAAACAGTACTTACTCTATTATTAAAATATCTTTGTCCTGGCACAGTGTGCTGGAGTCCAACTTGCCTACACAAATACGCTGGTACATTTTATAATTACTTTTAAACAATTGTTACCATATTAGATTTACCCAGATATTTAGGGTTTATACAAAAGACAAAACAACGAAATGACTAATTCGTATTTCTTTCTTGCACGTAAGTTTTTTTACTTACGTTAATTGTAGTAAATATCCGTTGCTTTTTAAACAAAGAAAATATTAAAGACACCAATTTTTAAGATGAAAATATGTTTTTATTTAATAAGTTTAAACGTCTTATAGCCGCTAAAAAGTTATTTCATGTGTATAAAGTACATTTTAAAAATATTAGAAAAATAACTCCTTCTTTAAGCTTAATAACTTCTAATAAAAGATTCTGCCAACATCATGTCAATCATAGAAAAATATCTTAAAATTCAATGGGAATAATGTTATAACGATTATAATTATTCATTTCAATTATTCAAAATCTATTATAAAACTAAACTGTCAGTACAAATTTAGATAAAATATAATATTTATAGATTTACAGATACATATAAATATATAGGAGTATATAGATAGTGTTCTCGCCTGTTGTACATCGATGATATTACTGGGCTTTCGCTTTAACCTTTGTCCATTTCGGTCCCTCGCCTAATACATCTGCAATTTCTAAGGAATCTCGGCTATCCCTCGTCTCCAAAGGAATTTATTCAATGAAACATACCGAGAGTTGATGGAGATCGACCAGGTAAAAACGCTTTTACGCACACGCGACATCAATGCTTAAAATTGCCAGTCGATCAACAGGCACAATATTTCACAAAAACTACCGCTATCGATCAAGTATAGTTTAAAACTATACAACGAAAGGAGCTTAAGTTAATCATTGTTTGTAACATTAATAGTAATAAAGTTTAACATAAACTAAACCTATTGTAACAGACTTAACTAAATAAGATAGTGAACAACATTTGGATTGGTATTTTATCGGGTACATCGTTCCTAATTCCAATGGTTCGGTTAAACTTGTTCAGGAGATTAAATTTAAACTTTATAAATAGCTTCTCCGATGTTCCTCTGACTACGCAAGAAAGGGAAAAGGAAATACGTTGACTTTTTCCTTTAAACACAAAAAGCAGTTCTAATGTTATGTGTATGGCGCGTTCATATTAGATTTTTAAAATACTACTACTATTTGTATATGTATACAAGATATATACAAGGTATACAAGGTGGCGCAAAAATAACCTTTCGATGTTTCTTGGCTGTTATTTTAAAAAAAATATGAAAAACTTTGATTCTTCTTGTGGATTATTTTTATTTGGTCTTTTAATTTTTTTACATCAAGGCAAAATTTATAGCATTTTCTGATAGGAGGATTACTTTTGCGCCACCCTATATAACTACTCCTATAGGATCAGCAACATTAAATATAATAACAATTCTTATTAATTAATATATGTAACATACTAAAACTAAGTTGGAAGTTTCTATTCATAAAAGAAGTAATTAATATAATTTAACAATGTTTTTGACTTTAATTAACTTACACATTAACACTTTATAAGTCACTAAAGAGCGTTAAATTTTAAAGTTTAGAAAGTTTTTGTAATAACTTTATTATACATTTTATCCAAGTTATAACTTTGTGACGATTCATATTTTTAAGTAAGCTTGTAGTAATTCGAAAGAATCACTTCATCGATAGAAAAAAATCTTACTATCGCAAAAGTAATCGACAGATGTCTCGAATAATTTAAACTAATTACTTTGCACCCAGGGATGTGCACAGAGATTTAGGGTAGGTAATGCAAACCACACACGAAACTGTGCTTATCAATACTTAAAAATGAACTTAACAATTTAGTAAATTTAGCTACAAATTAGTATTAATCAAAGCATAGTTGTGTACCTTCTGAGTACATTGAGAGATTAGTATTTAGATAGCTTAAGGGAATCAGGGTATATAGTGCTTATGTACCTGTATGGGTACCTTAAGACTAAAGTAAGCACCAGCGATATATATACATGTATATGTACGTTAGTGCTAAAATCCAAATGCATTTGAAGCAGCTTTGCTGCCCCTCGGCTCGGACTCGTCGCCCAACTCAGATTGAATTTATCGATTTTGAATTAAGTTTCACTTAGGAACAAAGTGGTGCATGGTGCACTAATGGAAGCTCACCGCTTATTTCGACTTATTGTTATATCACACTGTTAAAATTTACTAATTTCGTGTTATTATTTCACATGAAAGTTAAAATTTTACATTTTAAACTCTATTTGACAATATATATCGTGTACAGTAATAAAACATTTTTTAGCTTAATTTTTTTTTTGAGTTAATACGCTTAACTAAAATTTAGCTTTGTACTAAATAACCTTAGCGAAAGAAAAAACGAAAAATAATGTTATTGCAATATAATTAATTTTTAAGTCATATATGCAAATATGTTGTTGGTTATATAAGCAAAATGTAGATATCTAAAATATATATTTTCTATATATAATTAGATGAAATCCCAAAAGCAAATCAGGACATACTTTGTATTAGGAGACCGCTTCTGAAAACGAAGACAGACGATAGTACTAATGACACCTTTGATGATGGCACGGAAAAAAAATCGATCCTGATTAAAATATAATCTCATTTTTAAAACGTTTCATTAGCATTATCTTTATTATCGTCTGTCTTCGTTTTCGGAAGCGGTCTCCCAATACTTGGTATAAAGCTATATATACGTTTCCGGTGCAAATGACTGTTGTGGAGAATGCTTGAAATTCGCTTACTCATATTCGTATATTTCTAGTACCGAAGCCCGCCTAGGAAGGTATCAACGCAGTGCCAATTTCTTCCGCCAAACAGCAGTAGTGTACAATACTGTAAAATAACACATTTTTTTCAGTTTTAAGCGTGTTGTAGTTATTAAAGAAATTATTGGAGTACTGAGACTTGATATCTTATGTCTCAAGACGTGCTCAGTTTACTGTGCATATCAACCTAACTTAGTCATTGACCATCAAGTGTCTTGCTTATCACGTCACTTTGTCAAATAAAAAAATATATGATCCACATAATATGTGCACAACGTTACGGCCTTGGAAAGTTCATTTGCTTGTTTGTTAATGACGATATAGAGTCGGTCATTTGTCTTTGTGTACCCAAAAATTTGCCACACCGCTATACCTTTTAATGTAATTTTTTATACAAACTTTCATATTTGTATGCATAAAAACGTTAAGAATAATTCACTACATTTTTGCGGTAACACATGAAACCGTCGTAAAGATAACTTCAACATTACGATGGTGAATAACAGTAAAAAGATGTAATTCAACTGAAAAATATACTTCAGTTTAAATATTAAACAAAAGTGGTCGCAGAAACTGAAATAAATTTAGCTATATCTGCGACGGACGAAGAAGGCACAAAAGATTTATCTAAGCTGAGATATAAACAGACATGTCTCCGGTCGGCAGCCGCAATTTATGTAACGACTTCCGGATCTAAATCCAATAGGAGATTTAGTGTATTTGAAGAGCACAAATATAAATGTAATTATAGTACCGCTAAATAATCTTCAATGTTCAAACTATCCTAAATTTGAAGAAAGGGTCATCGCTCTCAAAGTACTTACATCTAGAACTAGTACATCTAACTTTTTATCATATAAGTATTTGTAAGTTCCGCAAAACGAACTCACAATTCTCGTTCGTTGTGAGACTTAACCATTGATTCGTATCTGCGGATGCTTTTTATGTATCGTCCAAGTATCGTGCTATATCTATTTGCGAATCTAGCAAGAACTAAGTATTGACACCTGCTGTAATTAAATAGTGCTTAAAAGGTGAATACGAAGTACCGAAGAAATACATGAAAGATGAGTACATAAAATATACAGTGTGTTGAAAGATACGTGAAACATGAAAGAAATTTAAGAAAGCTCGGTGTAATTAACAGGGAGAAGCAGTACTGCACTGCAGCGCAAAGGTTGTTACTATATAAAGCGCAAGTCCGGCCTCACATGGAGTATTGCTCTCATCTTTGAGCGGGAGCACCTAGATGTCAGATGGGACCTTTTGTCTCGATGCAAAACAGTGCTGTCAGAATTATCGACGACCCTTTGCTAACGGACGGTATTGAATCTCTTGGTTTTAGGAGAGATTTTGCCTTCTTATGTGTGTTCTAACGCCTCCATAACGAGATGTGTTCTGATAAACTGTTTGACATGATGCCCGAGGAAACATTTCATCATCGCACCGCTCGCCATCGACAGGGAATTCATCCTCATACCCTTGAACCGCAGTGTTCACGTACGGCCCGGTTCCAGAGATGTTTTCTCCCGAGAACAACAAATTATGGAACAAGTTACCTGTTGAGGTTTTCCCTAGGAGCTACGATAAGAAGTATTTCAAAAAGGGCGTGAAAAGGTCGCTTCTATCGTTCTGCAGGGTCGGCAACACGCCCAGTGATACCTCTGGTGTTACCGTGCGGTCATAGGCTGCGGTTACCGCTCAACATTAGGCAGGCCGCAAGCCGGTTTTCCACCTTAGTGGTATAAAAAAAAAGCTACGTTAGTGTTCAATTTAAAATCAGATATCCTAGCCCTTTGATAACTGAAACTATGTTGAATCTTAGACGAGCTCTTCGTAATATAGATGTGTGGTGTCAGATCCACAAGTTGTAGAGTTTTGGTTGGTGGTAAGGTTTTTCGAACTCGCCTGGCTAACTAATACCATCATTTTGTAAAGGTGGCGCAGCGCTATAACGGCGTTGCTATATTCCGGCTGTCAACATATAAAAGACAGAGAACTCGATGCGAGTGCACTTCACCATCCGCGACTTCATTTTCACTTAACACCATATGAAATTAAAGTTAAGTGTTAAGCCAGCGGTGGAAAAAAAAAAGTTATGGAATACTTTAGCGGACTATTAGGAGTTACCATAAACTTACTAGCTGTTCCCTGCTTTGCTAGACGTTATATAAAATTAGATTTGAAATTTGTCAGAAATAATCCCGCCGGTTGCAACCCGCCGTCACCATGGGCCCTTTTCCGTTATTAACGCTCCTGCAACTCGCTTCGGAGAACACATTTTGTAAAATCCATTTTTAACTTACTTCTAAATTGTAGAAATTGTATCTTTATCAAATTTCAAATCTCTTCTCTAATAGTTTCGGAGATCTCGTGATGAGTCAATCTCGGGATATCTCCTGTATAATATATATGGATAACCAATCTTGCGTAGATGATTATTTAACATTAATAAAGGAGAGCAATTCATGAACAAGAGAAGAACGTTCCGACTTAAAAAAAAACCGATACAATTTTAACAACGAGTAAGCTATCTTTATGTTTATTTTTGGCTAATAGTTCTCAATATATTACTTTTTAGCCAGAGTAAAGATTTTTTTCAGCAAGAGGTAACACTAAAAGGTATATCTCTTATTAAGGCACATTAAACTGATTACTTAATCCACTTAGAATTGAATATGGGAACAAAAATTTTGGTAAATTTTAGAACAATGGTGTAATTACAACATTACTCACGCAACACAAAGGATAACAACTTATATATCCTATTATGGCTGCAATAATTGCGTTTAGAGTGGATACCTCGAGCGCTTTTTTCTTAAGAGAATCTTTTCAAACCGGCGTAGAAATGCTTCGTTTACTCTCTTGAGAGATGAGAGCCATTTGCTAAGAAATTTTACGTTTGTAACTGGACAGTTACATGTTGTATAACAGAAGAACAGTGCGAATTAGTTTCACAAAAGGCATCTTGTTTTGTTTTAAATTTTATGCTCTACAGATGACAACACCAAAGTATTTAATTAAGGTTACTGCAAAAAATATATTAAGAAATACCTAAATAGTTTATTTCTTCAAAGCAATAATAAACATAATAACGCACAATATACTAACGATTGACTTTCTTATTATTTATTATTGACTTTTGTTTGATAAAAAAATTTTAAAGAAAATATTTTTTTTATCATTACTGTACAATGACGACTCGGACGATAATAATATATAAGTAAACAAATAGTCATCTAAACCTTATGGTTAATGGGTAAGAACTTATGTTCTTGAGAATATGTTTCTTAGGTACAAAAACACAATTCTAAACACACATGACAAGTATGCATTACGGTATAAACTTCATGTTCAAAATGGGCAGGTGGAATATCTGAGCAGAGAAAAACCTAACTAGCATCTACTCCTAAGGTAGTTAGAATATTGAGAAGACAGGTGGTACTGCAGATGGTACACACAAACACTGCTTTGAAATAACGTAAAATCATTCAAGTTTTATAGCTGCTTATTGATTCCTATATATGCTTATTGTCAATACAAAAGAAATAACTTTATTATGCATACAAATTACACTTAAAGTATTATGAAATCCTAAAAAAATATTTCCTGATCTCACGCCGCTGTGGAATAAATTAATGATCTAAGGTACTATTTTTTTTGGTCGTGTAGCTAATTCTATTGGCATCATATGGTACTATGGCAATTATTATAAAATCCTTATAAAATTTTTGTACTCCGCTCAAAAAACAATAAAAAGAAGTAAATGTTTAATTGCAGAAGTTTATAGCAGCGCAAAAAGATTTAAATTTACTTGAGGTTGTATAAGAAATCTTTAAGGATAACTATAAAGTAACGCTCATGGAAATCTAAGACTGTTAAGTTATTCTAGTCATTAGAATTTCAATGATAAAGCGAAACTCTTTTGGAACATTAAACATATTTTTCAAGTGTGTTTACATCATGATCAAGTATATAAGCGTATATTAAGTTAGTTAAAGAAACAAATAGCTGTCAACATCACACCAAACATGATGTATTAAATATAATGATAATCGAGTTAGAAACCTTTCCTATACATTGTTCATTGTCTCGTTGGAAGGGAATTAACTTGTGATTATTTTTTCACCCCCCATTTGTCTGCACACGTGCTACTGAGTTTTTATAGCACCGACACTGTAATGAAGCGTACATTCGGAAACGACCGGCGCACCCTGCCCAGGATATCCTGTTTGAAAATAAAAGACAACCCCACACCTTTACAATGACTGAATCGCATACAAGACAAGCGATTTTAATCTCTATTATCTACATAGTTAAATTAAATTCGTGTGTAGAGTGGTATCTTGCGTGGTTATCGTTTAAAACAGACGCTTGTTCTGTACGAAGTAAAACGGGTTGCTAATTCGATTATTTCCACGGAAAAGGGTTTTTTACTATATAATATATAAAAGAGTTTTTTTTTTTAAATAAACTTGCTATTAATTACACAGTAATAAAAACTCCTATGAATACCCTATACATGAATCTATTGTGTTTTAGATATAAAATAATAGGAAACAAAAACACAAAGAAAAAGATTAGTGAGATAAAATTTTGCTGTAGTATATCAGTATCAATTTATATCTTCGTATGTTTATTTCATTTTATCTTTTACACATTATTGTTTATATAAAAAGTAGACCTTTCATTTTATAGTCATTATACTGTATTAAAATCAAATACCAGTAAGTTGTTACAGGCAAATATTCTACTTTAATATGATAACACGTATATTTAACGTTAAGGTCATTCTAACAAAAAAAATATAGCTTAACACCAGTGAAGTAATACTAAAAATCAGTAGTATTGATTTTTTGTGCATGGCTACCCCCTCGCTATACGTAATTGCATACGAAAATGTGTTTACTACACACATTTTTTACTCACACACACGTAAGTCATGTCCGCCCGTTCCCCGTATTCAAACTCATTCACCGCCACCAGCCGGCCGGCTTACGGAACCCGTTCAACGATCCGCGAGTCAGTACAGCGCTGGCCGCGAAAGAAGCGAATGTGTTTACGCATGCGCCGTGCGTCCTAACCTCAAATGAACTGTCACATTCACGCACGTAAATAAACAAGTGTATTTATTCTATACAGTTTCGTGTGTTCAATTGTATGCCTGTGAATTATTTATAAATAATAGTTTTGACGAATACATTTGTAGTCTAGTGACAATTTTGTGAATAATCACCGGTGCAAGGAATTTGCGATTGTGAGTGAGTAGCCTTTTGTTTTTTCCCCGCACGCCGCTCCAACATTGGCTTTGATTTGTTTTTGTATAGCAGTTTCAAATTTGAACAATGATACTCTTATTGGATTAATATATAAATAACAAATTTTTTAAATAAAATTTTTATATTAATTATGTTATAAATATGACAATTTCATTCAAATCAATGTCGTTGTCATGCCTTGATTTAGTTCTTGTTAGTTTTATATAATGGATGTGTAATAGCAAATATGTCTAACATTAAAGAACTGTTATTTTATTATAATTTAAATCAATAAATTGCCTTATTAATATATAAATATAAATTCTGTCAAATTTTACACTGTTCTCAGAAATGTAACCCATTTTTTTTAAAAAATAACCGGAACTTGAATACAGTTCTTATTTAACTTTGTCTAATAAAAAAGTTCCTTATAAAATTACGTTTCATTTAGCAGAAATATACCGCTGAGTAATAAATGGATCAATGTTACAATACGCAAGCCACTAGAAAAAGGTTTTGTTGATCATAATCATTATTCAAACCCGCAAATAATAAATTTTCTTAAATTATGTCGAAGTAGTTTTTTCGTATTAAACATTAATGCCTACATCCAATTAATAACCGTGACCAAAAAAGAAGTATCTTTTCCGTTCTAAACTATATCCGAGATTCGGTACGATTGAGGTGTGACTAATCTTTTTGATGATTTATTGCCGTAATAAAATTACTAATGTTATGTATCTCTAAATTGCACATCCTTTTTTATTCGTGATGTGATGGCATGGTAGAATCTAGGTTTTGAAAATATAAACCTTTGGAATCTATTATAATGTTTAAGTTGTCATTTTAATGTCCTTAGATTTATGATAGCTCTGATCAAATTGTCATTTCTCATCATCGATTCATTACGATGTTTTCCTAAGCATCTTTTAGACGTATTGCTAGTTTCGCCGCACAGTACAACGTGATCTATTGTAGGTTTTATAATTTGATATAAAAAAGGCAATATGTTGGTAAAATTGGTAGAAAGATATTAAAAGAAACACCAGTTTGCAAAGATTTAATAGAGGTCAAGACCGTCGTGACCCTTGGATCCGTTATTGATAATGTTCATTTTCACAGATGCTCATTTCTTATTCAGCGTAACAGTCTCACATCTATTCTCTTTTGTCAAGTAGGAATAAGGTTAAGCAGGTCTAAGTGATAACGTGGTCATTAATAGCATTGTTTTAACTTGTTATTTATATTGTAGCTTTCGCTAGAATCTAACCATATTAATCCATGGTTCTTTCATTGAGGTTTTTAAAATTATTGGATTAATTAGTAATGATATTTATGAGAATTGTATGTTTATTATCAGGTAACTAGGTGAAATCCAGCACAAACAGTATTGTAAAAACATTACTGTGTTCTGGTATAAAGAGCGTTGTAGCTAGTGAATTATTAGGGTAATGACATATAACATAAAAAGTCTAAAAGCGATGAGCACAAAATCGTAGTGTGTTTGATCCTGACTAGCATTGCATTATTATGGATGGGTGTATTACTTATCATTAGGTGAACATCTTGCTCGTCTAGTAGCTTCGTTCAATGAAAAAAAACTTACAGACCAGGCATTCTGTGTATATTATGATACAGTTATTACTGGTAATTTATTGGTGGTAGGTCTCTGTTGCCGGAGACAGTCCTGGTAGGTACCATCGCACCTCCTATTTCTACTGCCAAATAGTACTATATTCCAGTTTGAAGGGCGCTGTAGCTATTGTAATCACTGGGGTGTCGAGACAACATTTTATGTCTCAGGCGACGAGCGCAATGTGGTACTTTGTGTAACATCCTAACTAGCGCCAAGTTGTTATTAGGCAGGCTTATCACATATCATCAGCTGAACGACTCGCTCGTCTCGTCACTTATTTGAATAAATATAATAATACTTAATATTACTGACACCAAATAAGTAAAGTTCTTTTTTACAAATTCGATAATTTCTATAAAAACTGAATCGGAGAACGTTCATATCGTTAAATATATTAACGTATATTGCAAACTGTATAGGAAATGATTCATAGCGTTCATCATCATCATTATCATATATCAGCCGACCGACGTCCACTGTTGGACATAGGCCTCCCCCAAAGATCACCACACCGATTGATCCTGCGACGCTCGCATCCTGCTGCTATCATATCGTTACAAATTTTAAGTTTTTTTGCAGTCTGTGTTGTATTACATATTTAGATATCTACCAGTGAAAGAGAAATTAAATCAGTTATTACAGAAATTAAACGGAAATAACAAACACAACAAATGTTTAAGTTTATTTTTTTGATATACATAACGCAAAAAATTTACACATTTATAGTTATTTCGATATTACAGACAGGCTACAAATATTTTTTTTGTGTTCTTCCACTAAAAATAAACATTGATAAATTATATTTTTCTTGTTCTTCTTCTTCTTGCTAGACTTTGTTCCATCTTTACTTGACGTCGGCTCTCCTGGTCATTCGCCTAAATCTATCCCTATTTTGTGTCATAACTTCTGTCAATTTGTTATTTTTTAGATCTTTAACTTTAATTATACTTCTCCTGTTACCATTACATTATTTTCTTACCTAAAAAGGACTACAATATATTTTAGAATATTATGGCAACTATATCATATACTTTACTGTTAAGATTTACCACAAAGTCTAAAGTTTTGTGCAATTTACAATGCCGAGAAGGTCGAAAATAATAGCCGGTATGTTCGGACAAAAGTGTTATAAGCAGGTAAACAAGCCGCAGATACTTGTCGCGCCCTCCAGATAAGCTAAATACTGACTTCCTGCTGGCTATGGTGTCCACGCTCTTAGTATTTGAATAAAAAACAACACGATTTTCTTTATTTATATTTTATTTAGGGAAATTGGGTGTAGTAACAAAGATTTTTCCTTCTGTGAATCTATAGTCTCACACTTACTCAACTTCTCAATCTTTTCAAGTATAATATAATAAAAACTTTACAATATCGCAGAACAGAAATACTGATGATACCACAGACATATTGGAAAGGGAGAAGAATTTATATTACATATAAGTATCACCTTTATGGCGTACGGTACACCTTCATGCTATAGCAAAAACTGCAGGCTTGATTTTCAGCTGGAGTCGGCATAGTATGTGTAATATGTCATGTGTCAATCACCTTTATGATTCACATATTATATTAAAAAACTTGCAGGTAAGATGTGTTTTAATCTTTAATAATAATAAATATATTTAGTAAGAGTGCAGGGGGCACCAGGGCGTTCTGGAGGAGATCCCAGAGCCCCTCCTAATGCACTGACGGAGACCACCGAGTTGGTTTTAGTGGATAGAAGCCCCACACAATCTTGTTTTGCCTCCAGAAGCAGAGTATCTTTTAAGAAGATTACCCTCCCAATAATAAATAAAGATGTGTTTAACAATTATATATATATAACTATGTAATAGTTTACGTCGAAGCTATCTGTCTATATATAATGAAAATGAGTTTCCTTTGTTAGCTAATCACGTGAAAACTAGTGAACATATCGAAATAGGTACATGACCATTCGACGCGGAATGGTTTGTAGATGGTTGTAGGCTTTATTTTTGAATTTCAAAGATCCTTTATCATTTAATTTCAAATTAACTTTTGTAAACATTTTCCTTTCGTATTATTTATGCGGTTGCTCTCAGACAATGTTTCAGATAAATTTTAAGTGTAATTTTATACTATGGCCAGCTAAGCACAGGCGGGGAACAGCTAATTATACATTAAAACACTTTAAGATATTACCTACAATTTATTTTAGGTCTCAGATTTACAGTAGTAAATTTAGCATTATAATAATTATTTAAAGCTATAATGTCAATGTTCAAGGTACCAATAATTTTTAAGACATCTCATTAATATCAATCGTTAGATCTTGAGACAAACGCTTGTGGTACAGCAATTTCGCAAAGCTGTGTATTTTATAATATATTTATTGTTAACATTACTTCATATTGCTTTAAAGTATATAATTCCTTATCTAGATATAATACTGTCTAAAATAGGTTACCTAGTAGTAAACTTAAGATATGTTTTGATAGAAAAGAATCTTTACACATTCACAATGACAGTGTTCTAAATTTTTAATCTGGTTTTCTTCCGATTTTAGTTTGTTATTATTAGTCTACTGTAAACTAATATCGATCTTCGTTAACTAATTGAGTTATTCTACTGAATAAATAATAACATAAGGAATGTACCAAGGATAAAGATGAAAATATTCAAAGAGAATCACGTGTACAGTGTCATGTGGAATACTTCGAGATTAATCTATTATTGCAAGTTAACAGGCTTGTCACTGCGAACCACTTGAAGCGGATATATTATGTTGTCAAGTGAAAAAAAAAAAACAGACGGGTTAGAAGTAAATTATGGCCCCAGCACGCCATTTACTTTTTTAGGGGAAAAATACGGTTTTTACTTTATCGCATTGCGGATAAAAAAAGTTTACTGCCAAGGCGTGGGTAATGAATAATTTTTGTTTTAATACCTCAAGCAAAGTGTAAAATAAAATTATACCAATTTTATATTTCATGTATGTTATTTTTAGGTATACTATATTAACATTCAAGCTTCGCACAAGTCTATTCAAAAGTGGATTAATGGAAATACTAAATTTATATTGTCTTTCAAAACAACCTCCTATTTTAATTTTCTAACCACTGTATACGTTATATTTTGTCGTATCAACTTGTGAAAGAGGTTAGCAGTAGTAAAGCTAATTGATGAAAAAACTGAATAAAATTCACCAAAAACAGTTATATTAATAAACGATAAATCTATTTGATATGCTTGATAGGCAAGTAATCACAGATTTAAATCGACTTCATTTTATACGACATAGCGCGATAGTTATCGATGTAGTAGTTTTTTTTTCACGAATAAAATAATTCTTAGGGTCTAGCCTAAATCTACACTTTTTATGATGTTTGTAAAATAAGTGCTTTAAAATTTATGTGGGATAGTAATCAGGAAATAATTAGAAGTTTTCAATTAGTATACAACTATCACCAGATGTCAAAACTGGGTGAAACCCTGGCTTTCGTCAACATTACCTTAAGTTTCTGTCGTTGAATTATTATATTGTAACTATTATGTTCCGTGGCCCAATGGTTAACCTTTTACTAAGACGACTTCTTATTCGATTCCGTGGCCATATGTTGTGGAGGTTTTTTGAAGGTATAGTTTTTCTGAACTCGCCGGGTTAATTCTACCGCCGTATCAGCGTTGCTGTTATGGTTATTAAAATATGAGAGCCAGAGTATTCACGACGAGCACGCTTCACCATCCATACCCTCTTTGTCTTAACATTATGTCAAAAACATAGATCGGCTCATTCTCTGGTTTATTCCATACGCATCATTAAAACACGATTCGTCTCCTGAAACTTAGCTGAGGAGATGTTTATATCTATAGCTTGTTCGTGTCCAAAAATAGTTTTCGTTGGATATCAAACCCATAGACCCCCACGCGCCGAGTTCATCAGCCGTAACATAATGTAAATTCTAAACTGTAGCTATTCGAATGAAAAAAATGACATTGTTAAAGAGCTCTCGGCGATATCATAAATGATTTCAAGTTAGTGGAATATGTATCAAAAGAAACGTAAAAAAGAATTTTTCATTCACAACGCTGGCAGCAGGTAGCGAATCTCAAGTACCTGGTCGTGCCGTGACGAATTCCTCAAATTATGTAAGGAATTATTTACTTAGAAACAAATGTATGAATCGCTCTATGACTCAAGTGCCTGTTTGTTTAAACTTTACTCCTGTAGTTTTAAACCTTTTTCATTGACAAAAATTCAAAAACGATACTATAACCATAAGAAATAATATACAATATTAAATTTTTTTTTCTTATACGTTTTATCTGTAATAAGTTTTCAAAACTTTAGCAGATATAAGATACTTTTATTTTTCAGAACAATATCTTTTTTAACAAAGTTCTTGCTTAAAAAATATTAAATTTAACTTATACATTGACTGTATAATTAGATATTGATGAAATATTTTTTTTACAAATATTTATTTTATTTCTTTTTAAGTTGATTGTAAGTAAACTATTTACACATTTTGTTATATATAAAACCAGATAAATCCTCGGGATCTTGAAAGGTCTGAATATTTCTGTTGCTCGGAAATCAATCATTAGCATTAATTTATTAAATTATTTGTTAACTAAAATGACTTATTACAATTATAATAAAACATCCTATTTAATGTTTGAACAACGATCTAGACTTACGGTCTTTTCTTATAAGAAAAGAGTCAAGACTATTTATTAATCATACTAGCTAGTGCGGGGTAGATGACGTCACATATTCATGATGGCTATTGTTGTTCAGTGTATCTATTTCCTCAAAAGGTTTTCTTGTACCGGAAAGCTCAGAGATCAGTGAGGATAGAACTAACGCCTTCCTATATTTGTATAGCGCGTATGATCGCACTTACATTATCGCTTTATTGTTTTTAGTGCAATTGAATCTATGTAGTTGACTACAATTAAAATTTAAATTGTAGCTAATTACATTCTCATTCTTATCAATTAACATGTGTTATCATAAAAATATAACACTCATCTAATTCAGGTCGCGAGTTTTTTACAGATCGATACGACTTAAAAATTATAACGTAAACAATTTATAACACTTTCTCATATTAAAGTGAACTGATACAAAATATGAAAAAATAAAAAAAAAATATCAACAGAAATGAACCGACAGGTTTCCATTTGATGAAAATCGAGACGCAACAAAATCGTATCACTCGTGAACAGAAGAATAATAATTACAATGTTGAGTATCACCGGGAGCCCCTGGTCTCAAACAGCGGAATACGTTGTTTTATGGAATACGTTATAAACCTATGTCCGAATGCGGAAGTCCTGCGATTGGAATGATGACGATGTCGAGAAAGGTTCCCTCTGCCGTAGAGTAAGAAGCTATGGCCACACTAGCGGCGGTGGCGTTGACTCCACAGTCGTTGCGGACTCGGCCTCGACCCCCGCGATTCTAAATGCCGTATTTTTAGTTTTCATCTCATACCTAAATAGCAGAGCTAGTGACTCAGATCAGCTAGTTAGTTATAAACGTGCGCGGGCAAGCTATTTGTACTATGTGAAATTTACGACTGTTAAATAGGAGTTACAACACGACTAATTGGCTGTGAATATTTTCCGCTTTGTCATTTTTTTTCTAACTCGCACGATATTTTCTAGACGGTTTAACTGATGTAACATGGGCATAGAAACAAAACTTTAGCTAAGATGAATTATAGTAGTAAAAATCGTTTTTTTATTAAATGTCTATCAAAAATCTAATACTTCAAACAACAGAGACAGTTGATTGATTGATAAAGAATTAAATATTTGAAAGAAGCAAGAATGGGGGATATTATGTTTATGGCTGCTGTTTAGGATAAAACACCGACCAAAACAGCTAAACGATTTTATGAAAGTTAAAGTTATATTTAACCTTTAACTAAATTACATCAACAATAGTTCGAAGTTAGTGATATGTCTCCTCTTATAATTGGATTCCACTTTATACTAATGATAAGTTAATTTCATATAATTTTTATACGACGTAAGGTTTCTTGGTCAATCCGTTCCAGTCATGGTTCACTGGAGGTTTTGTGAACGTTACTAGAATTATTTAATGACCTGACCGATTTTAAAGAATCAGCGGCGACCTTCCGATATGGGTTAGGTGTATTTCTCTGAATTGTCCTGTGAAAATATTACACGACAATATGTATATGACAAGAGAACACGAATTTATGAAAAAAAAAATATTCTAGTATAAATTGCAAATATATAACGAAGTTAAAATAATTTTGATAATAATCAATACGCGCAGATCACGAGGACTATACAAAATGAATACGTTGTGATTATATTCTTATGACTCATCTCGATTATTTTCTATAACACAATTTTTTTTTATATCGCTATGAAAACGAAATCGTTAGTAGAAGAAAGTGCTTTTAGATTAAAGAAATGAAATAAAAATAACAAAGCCTGATTTCTAGAGTGTAACACATGTACATTAATTCACACAGAGACACGCGAGAAACATTAGCCTCCTTTTACCCGACATTCGTTTAACTTTCCGCACTAACTTCAGTTTTAATTTGAAAGAGTTTAACATGCTTACTGTACATTAATATTGATTCTCATATCGAAAATCTTCTGCTTATCTGCCTAGACTTTTTTTAAAGAAAACATCTTATTTGAAATTTATCTAGAATCTGATAATGAAACGTAAAGTCATACATATATTGGGATTGTGTTTGTTCGTAACTTTCCCTTTTAAGGTCGAATAAATGTTAACACAAATACGAACTCAAGATGGGTTATTTGCATAAAAGTGCTTTTGAACGTAGCGAACTTGAAAGCGTTTTGTCTGCAGACATCGAGGGTTTATTGACTCGTCTTAAAAGATTTGGCAAACGTTTGGCTTGAGAAGAACAATAGTTATTTATGGTGATATGTTTAACGAACGCGAACATACAGCACAGTCTTACTTGGAGAACGTACTTATTAAATCATGTAAAGAACTACTGCATATATCGTGAACCATGAATACAATTAAACTGCGATTTTTTTTACTCGTGGTAGGTCACTTTTGCACAAGATCGTCTAGATAAGTACCATCGCAACTTCAATTTCTGCCGCGGAACAGCAGTGTGCAAATATTAATGTGTTCCAGTATAATAACGCTAATGAAATTACTGAGGTAACGAAACTTAACATATTATGTTTAAGACGACCACAATGTGGTGCTGTGTGTATCATCCTAACTGACGCCACGGTATTACTTACAGGTTAACATCTTGCTTGTCTCATCGAAAGAAAAAAAAACATTCTATAAGTATTTTAACAAGATTTAAAACTTTCTTATGTAACTTAAATTAAAATTCATAACATCCTTGATATCTATCTTAAAACTTAGCATTATTGGAGTAAGCGAATATGCATAATTAGTAGTGATAAATCAAGTAAAAAATGGGGTAAGAATAATAAAGCTCTGTAGAATAATGTCGGGAAGAAGCCGTAGGCAAAAAAAATGGGTTATTGGACTGCTATTGCTATTACGCTCTTTGAGAAACTGATCTTGTATAATCTTTGAAGAAATCATTTCTAGTAAAATTTATTTTATTACATTCATATCCATAAAAAAATACATCTCATTAGTGATTTACTTTATCTTAATTTATATAAAATCATCGTGAACAGTTTAAAACGTTTTGTATAAATGTGAAAAAATGTTTGAAAGTAGGTAAGGATGTCAGTAAAATGATATTACAAAAATTATGAGCGATGGATATATGTACATCAAGTCAGATATATGCGGATGACGTGGCTGATGAGATGAGGCAAGTTCAAGAGCTGTCTGGCGCGGCACGATCTCACCGCTTTGTTGCTCGGGTTATATCAATCACGCAGTGTAATTGTGTTGTTGGTTATGATGTACGGTGGGCGAGGCGGCCGAATGATATTTTATTCAGAGAACAGATTCATACAGTAATTAAGCCGACTTAACTCTTGGTAATGATTAGCACATCAATCATGATAACGAACTTCCTCCATCACAATGTATTAAAAGACTAATAATCTTCGGTAATTTAAATAATTCTCCCAACAACTCACGGAACGCAAGCCAACCTCACCTGCTCGTGGTGCACCCTGCTAATCGACAAACGATGCTCTGGTTTCCACCAACCCGCATGGGGCCAGCGTAGTGGGAGTGGACCAAAATCAAGAGCGGCGCACAGCTGATCCACTTAGTGCGCGACAGCAATGGATTTGCAGAACTGGTATCCAATCTTCATTAATTGGAGGGGCACAAGGAGAAGAAGTGGGAAGTTATCACTCTTTTTATACGAAGGTTTAACAGATAGAAGATTAAAGTTTTACTTAAAGGCTTAAATTATTCATTGAATACTTTCCTTTCATATTCTTACTGAAATTGATGGTATAGAAAACTAGTTACGGAGGACTCTTCGAGTAACATGATATTCGAAATTCCTTCTTCAGTCCGAGGGTTATTTGTGAATGCCGGATAGGATTAAAGCCACTACTGTTCATTTCCTTAATTGGCTATCTGCATCAATAGGATATCTTTGCTGGAATGCCGCATTGCGTAAATGTTATAACGTAATTTCTACTTACTATTGAAAAGAGAAGAAAGATTAATTGGTGCAATGGTCTCGTACAAGTGATTTAAACTAAGCCACTAGTTAAGCTCTTGGAATTTGGATCTGCTAACCTTCAGTCCGATGAAGCTTTAAAAGTCGTCAATAAAACCGTTAACTTCATCTAACAATAATAAACGACTGTAGTAATTACTATACAGGTACAATATTCGCTGTTTATATATACATATATACATATATATGCTGTTTATATATATATTGCAGTTATAGCTTAGGTTTGTAAATGCAAGCTATCGGCGGTGGCGCGGGTTCAATCCCATTGGGCTCAAGCTTTCCGTGAAGGAAAACATTGCGACTAAACCAACATATTCCAAGAGCCACACTTATCAGATATGTGACATCCAACCTGCACTTGACCAGCGTGATGTATAAATGGCTATCACTGTCTTCTTCTGTGAAGGCCTCGAGTCCAAGCTGTTTTTATAGCAAAGTCTGCCTCACCACTTTTAAAGACAACCGTTGCTTTTTTACATGTTTTTATACGCGAAGTTTTTTGCAGCCTTGCTATTTCACAAGCCTTTGTTTGAAATGATAATGCATGGCCTTAATTATAAATAATCACGATGCAAAGTAAGAAATCTGAATCTTCATTTCGTTATGTAAAGACTGCAGCTTCCTTTGATCAAAGAACTTAATAGCATCATTTGTCATTTTATCTACATTAAGATCAGACGGTTTGTGTATTGCTTTCCGATTGAAATATACTGCAGACGGGAATCGTAATTTAGTTTGTTTAGTTAAATTTATTTATGTAGATCATTTCCTACCTAAAATTTCTTTTAGAACATACCAAGAAGTTACGAGAATTCATAAGCAAGTAAACCAAAGAAACCGTAATTATCAAATGATTGAAAAAATACTCCTGCCTTTTTACCTTTCTTCTCATGTTGTTCTCATCTTTTAAAAAACTATATCATGTATTAATAATTCGTAAATGACAATTTTTGAAATAAAAGACTAACCATATTTAGGTCAATGAACTTTATTGATTGGTTCACTTTATTTTGGGCGGACCATCTTCAAACAAAAAGGTTCAAATGGTCCGTTTCCTAGATGGGAGAATATTTATAAACGCCGTGGGAGAGCAAGAGGTGTTAAGTAACGAGGATGTGACGCTTCGAAAGAATATAGATTTGGATTGACGCAGTATTTTGTTCAGCCAGTTGGTGCTGATAAACTGAATAATAACGATTAACATGATCATAACGTTATAAAAAAAATTACTTTGTTTCCCAAGAAATTAAATTGCCGTAAATTAGCATTATAATATGAACGTTGGCGATTCAGTATGTGATAAGATGCGACCGTTACGAATTCGTAAAGTTTCCGCAGCTTTGCTCAGATTCCCTTGCTAATTTTACTTTATTATGTTTTTGTAATAAAGAAACGTTTCGGACTTTGCGAGGAATTGTCGAGTTTCTGTCTTACTGAATTAGTTATGGTAACTTTTAATGCCTTTTATTACTTGTAAATTTAAATTTTACTGCGACAATGGTCCCTTTGAACCTGTTTATATTATTAACATATTTAAATTTTTATTGTATAAAATTTAATATCTGCCGCTTATAATTCTTGAAAAGGACAAAATTTAGACATTATTTCTTACGGATTGTGAATATATCTGTTTGTTCCGGTTCTTTCCGACAATTCTGTACAGGAAGTTCAACATGAAATCATTAAACCTGTATGTTTAATCATCTCGTGTAAATTTCAACCTCCATTAAAATATATTGCTTTTATGAATAAATATATTAAGATATGACATCATTGTTTTAAGAGAACGGATATACATTTTATTCACACGGGTTTTTTTTCAAACTGAAATTAGTAATAATTAACATATTTGGAAATATTTCTCTAGCATATTTATTATAAAATATAAAGCATTACCTTCCTTTGAACGAAGGAAACTAAAAAACTGCACTATCTGAAACAGCTATGAAACGAAACCTCTGAAGGGTGGTCTATTCATTGTTTCTTTTATGACCATCATTTCTAAAAATATCTATCATGATGTTCACTAAACTTTTAAAGGCTCTCATATATTTTCTGTATCTCCCTGATATTATTGTTCAGGACTTTTTATATTACTATTTTTCTTCCTCCTGACCTTTTCCCAGCTATGTGCAGCACAGTATGTATTTCTCTACCATATCCCTATATTATGCTCGTCTCCAGTAGACCAGCATAATGTGGTGCTGTGTATATCACCTTAGCCAGCGCTACTTCGTTATTGACTGGTTTCATCAGGTTAACGTCTTCATAGTCTCATGTCTCATTGCTTGTTCTAATAAAATTTTATTTAACTTCAATATACCCTAGATAATGTTATAAGTAATACTTCAGAATATCAATGTTAGTAAAATATAATTATTGTTCCTTGTTAATCTGTCTTTCTCATTTTTTTTTAGATCAAATTAATTTAGAGTCTAGTGACAGGCTGTGAATGTTAAGGGATGCTGGTCCAGAATATTCTGGGTCATAATTTGACAGTCGGAAGCCAGCAATACTGTTATGGATACAGATTTACAATATGAGCATGGTAACGAGGCGGGTTTGAAAAGACAGTATCCCAAGTATACTCACGAATTTGTGATTCGGAATCGAATCAGGGAATTCTGTGTTGCAAGCGTTCAGCTGTAGCACTAAGGAGGCAATACATCGTCATTTTTTTATTTTTTCGTCTGCTCTATTCTAACAATGAAACACTGATCTCATTGAATACGCACATGTGCATATCTCATGAGTACTTATCAACATCTGATTTCAAATGAAGACATGTCGTGACAAGTTCGTACTTGCCGTGAACTTGACTGATCTCGTGTCATTTGCTTCTCATGTCTGCTAAGTTATATGAATTGACTAATTAGCTCATTGACAATGATCACAATTACATTGGTTCTTTAGAACAGAAACAAACTGTAATAGATGAGTAATATACATACAAACATATTAGATAGAATAAAGAATAGAACTGTATATATATATGTGTGTTATATATATAAACATATTAGGTATAATATATTTATAGGAGTTATACAGAGATTCATTGACTCATGAGATCCTCGAAACTATTAGGAGTAAAGACTTAAAATTAGTTAGAAATGTTGGTTCTGTCGTTTAGGGATGAGTTAAAGTAGATTTTACAATCTTCCTCAAAGGGAGTTGCGGGGGTGTTAATAATGGAAAGGAGCCAGTGGGGCCTCGGGTTACTGACGGGCTGGAATATTTCTGATAGAATTAGTTTGATTTTTCAAGTTTTAATTTCAAATTTAATTCTATATTACATCCTGCAAAACGGGAGGGAAACAGCATGTAAAGTGATCTGATGAGTTGTCCTTTTAACAATTGTTCCATCCTCATCCAATTTTGAACAATATTTTCTAAATTACAAATATGTTTAATATGAAACATGTAGTATTTATTGTATAAGACTGTCTATACGCACCATCACAGTATCTATATTTCTAACGATGCACACTACTGTTCAAACATTACTGTGCTGCGATTTGAATAAGGTACTTATTTCATTAATTTCACAAATAACAGGTTTGTAAATATTCTAGAATCTAGAAAACTTAATATTTTTATTCAAGGCTACAAAAAATTTGGTGCATTGTAAATCATTCTAACTAGTGCCACATAGTTATGTATAAATTATCATCAGGTGAACGTCCGTCTAGTTTAGATAAAAAAAAAAACTTGTTAGCAGAATATGAAATCTTATTACATTATACGTTATATAAAAGAACAGGCCATTAATTTTAGCTGGCCTTTTGGTGCGTTGCCTTGTAATTAGCTGTTATTAAATATAATACAAGTTCTTATGACACCGGATATCAAAAAAAGTTCGGAATTTCTGTTGTAGCAAAAAAGATTACAAAAAGATGTATGCAAAGTTTTTTTTTTGTATTTTCGTCTTCATTGCACTTTTTATAACATATTCAGTACAATAGGAAGTCATCAAAAAAATAGAAAATAATAACAATGAATAATAAATTACGTACAAAATTTTTGTCTATATTGCTTCTGTAAATGAGTATACATAATTGTTTATATAAACTATTCAAATTTACAACGTGAAAAATCTAGTTAAACATAATTTACAAAATATGAACATTTGGATAATATATTATAATTCACTGTTAATGATTTTCGTTAGAGTGCTTTTAGTACGACAAATATATCGGACGCAGATGTGTGCTCAGAAAAATGAACACGAAGCACTGAAGGCCTTATATTTTTGCAGTTCATCCCCTCATTTTGCTTCCAAAAAAAAAACTTGGTTCTTGTTAGTAAAGTGACCCAAGGAAAAAGATTAAAATGAATAGCGTAACATAACTCGCCCTTCAACCGAATTCTGCTTAAACGCAAAACTTATTTTCTTTTAAAAACTTAATAAGTCCGAAGCATTAACTTTACGAGCACCGAAACTTGTTCCATTGTATCCAGTTTCAAATTATCCGAGCGATTCATTCTCTCGTGCGAGTTTTAATCTTTTTAGGAGGAAGTGTCTTATTAACAAGTTGCTGTATCTCTATGAGTGGGCTACTGATTCACTTATATAAATATAAATCGTATAAGCTGAACAAATTTTTCCACGTCTATAAATAACATTTTATTTATTAGCTTTGTTGATATAAGTTCCATCATTTATATGATATAGTACCTCTTCCCCGCCAGGTTTTCAGGCCGTAATATAGAATTCGATTTGAAATTTATCAGAAATATTCCCGCTGCCCTCGGGGCCCCTTCTCGTTATAAACACCTCCACAACTCCTTACGAGAGTAACGTTTCGTAAAATCCGTTCTTAAGAGGTAAAAGGACTGATCCTACCTAATTTCTAGGTCTCATGGTTCCAGAGATATCGTGATGAGTCCCTACATAGGTGGAACATTTTCTAATTGTTTATTAATTGTATGTTGAATATATACATTAAATGATTAAACAAGTACTAAAAAGAAATATTTACCTGTATAAACAATTTTAAGTATTGTTTAAAAAAATATTTATTTATTAGAAAAGATTATGTTGAGCGCTGATTGAGTATTAAATTCTTTAAATTAAAAAAAAAATTAAGTATTTATATGGATATAAGTCAAAGGATATGTTCCGCCGTAATGTATGGTATGCTCTCTATATAATGACCCCTTGTGTTTCAAGAGCGGATATCCTTCACATATGTTTTGGAGGAAACAAAGAGAAGACCATTTTTTATCGAACTGCTACCGTTCGCTGGTTTTTGCTCATTCGTATTCGCGTGTCGAAAATTACTCATATTACTGAGGGAATGGTTTACCAAATTTAACACATACAGGGTTTATATATAGAAAACCGTCTGGAGACTACAGCATCCATCAGTGTTGATATTTGTTTATGTCCAGCAGTGGACATCTATTTCCTGTGATAAAAGTACAGGCAATATAAATTTATAAAAGTATATGTGCATCATTAAACTATTTATTATATTGGTATAAAAAAATACATGTTTATAGAGTTGTGAATAAGATTAATTTACTGTATTAGGAAGAATACTACAGTTACTCGATTTGCATGCAAAAGTTTTAAGGGAGTAAGGACCAGTGATGATTTTCTTGTTTCTAAATGTGCTAATAAGCCTTAATGTATTAAATGGAAAATAATTTGGTTATTACATTGATTAATGATAATTGATCAATCAAGAAAAAATCGGTGGATTAATCATGCTATTTTTGTTTAATAAGAATTAATTATTCAGTAAACGGAAGTGTTGAAAACATTAAAATAAATTATTTCCACTTGAACCAATCTCAATTTTGAATTTTTAAGTTGCTTTCGATATGTACTTAATAGCTGAGCCGGGAGCGCGCCCCGTGGCAGTTTAACCGCTGTTCAAATCACCGTTGATGATGAATGATTGCCAAGATTTCATCTAATAACGGCCTCTGTGGCTTCCAATTGACGAGACGGCCCGACAGGTTCATGAGCATTTTGCTTTGTTTGTATGATAATGAAACTTGTGAGCATAATAAGTCATCGTATAAAAATTCTTACGGTTTTTTATATTTTTTTTATTTTACCTATTTGTATAAAGTACAACATATACAAATTTTCTACCTACGCTGAACATATGTTTTTCTGTTAAAGAACACAACCCCGTGTGGGACACTGGTTCGAATGACCTTAACGCCAGTCTATTTGATGTATCGTTTAAAGGGAGTAAAGAGGAAATGATTCCAAGGAATCGGCAGCTCTCTTTGTGAGCTTTGCCACAATACCACCCAACCAGCATATCGAGCACGTCCAGAACGACGAACACTTCCTTATTGGGTAGGTAGGTTTAGTATTGAACTTATAAGATGTGGATCCGAGTCCGTCAGCCCAGAATCAGATAAGCTGTTTAAGTGAAAATGACTACCAAGCGCTACAGATCATTAGAGAATAGAGTATTGGACAACATTTAACTGTAAAAATACTAAAATAAAATTTACTAGAATTAACATTGCTGTATATCATAAAATAATTATTTTTTTTACAAGCATAGTACTTTGTACTAATCATCATAATTAAGTGTCTTATTCAAACAAAAGTTTGGCGGTTAAATTAGAAACACGCTAGTGTACGTACTACATAAAAAATATGAAAAAAAAAATACAATTTATATAGGGTGGCGCAAAAGTAATCCTCCTATCAGAAAATGCTATAAAATTTGCATTGATGTAAAAAAATTAAAAGACCAAATAAAAATAATCCACAAGAAGAATCAAAGCTTTTCATTTTTTTTTTAAATTACAGCCAAAAAACATCGGAAGGTTATTTTTGTTATTTTAACCTTCCGATGTTTTTTGGCTGTAATTTAAAAAAAAAATGAAAAGCTTTGATTCTTCTTGTGGATTATTTTTATTTGGTCTTTTAATTTTTTTACATCAAGGCAAATTTTATAGCATTTTCTGATAGGAGGATTACATTTGCGCAACCCTATATTTTCCACTAAACAACTATAAATAAATTTAACCCTACTGTAGGCGAAGAAGGCATCACTTATAATATTTCCCTGATCGCAAACTCCTATTATCCTATCATTTCCATAAGGCAATGTAATACAAAACCGGCAATATTACCTAAACAGAAAACTGATTACGAATTCGCACATCCTCTCCCTGAGGTAAGCTTTATGTAAATCGTATGACGCTACAGTGTGAATAAGGAATACGAGAGCATTAGTTCCGTAATGTGTTCGGATAATGATCTAGACTAAGTCCGAGCTCTACTCCTTATAAAACTATAACGTCGACATTTAAAAAAAAATCTACTCTTAAATATTGAGTTCATTGATCTTATATCTTTTATAAACCTATTTGCTGTAGGAACTAACATTACATTTTTTTTTAACTGTCTGTTTGTTACGAGTAATATCCTAAACAGCTTCAACGATTTTAGCAGTACTTCCGTCAGCATATACTGGATAATGTTATGCGTAATTTAGGTCAATTTCAAATGAAAATAAATTAAACTTCTCTATAGTAAATCTTGTTCAAAACTTAAAATTGCTTAGTAACCTATGTTCGATGTTTCTCCTCATCAATGAATCGATAATGAGAATATCTATAGAAGAAAGGTCGCAGGTATAACTTGGCGGATTAGTTAGCTGGAGTTGCAATAAACAGACCTCCTGACGCGAAGATCGGCGCAGCAATTCGGACAGAAAGATCTTAGAGCCTACACCAAATATATCAATCCTGCCTGGTGGTTTGATGTTCTAGTGAAGATCGCCAGAAATCATTAAAGATATTTTAAGTAGATCTATGTTTAATAGCATACATCGATTTTCTGAAACGCTGATGATTATTTTTTGGTGAAAGGTCCCTGTTGCCGCAGACTCTCTAAGTAGGTACTTTCGCGACTCCCATTTCTGCCACCAAACAGTAGTGTGTGTAACGAGATTTAATATCTTATCTCTTAAGGCGACAAGGATAATGTGGTGCAGTGTATATCATCCTAACTAGCGCCACGTTGTTGTAGGTAGGCGTATCGCTTGTCATCAGGAGA
The DNA here is from genome assembly GCA_029030555.1 of Ornithoptera alexandrae. Classification (NCBI taxonomy): domain Eukaryota; kingdom Metazoa; phylum Arthropoda; class Insecta; order Lepidoptera; family Papilionidae; genus Ornithoptera; species Ornithoptera alexandrae. The sequence goes on along the minus strand of JARDVY010000064.1, from coordinate 202,298 downwards.
ACGTCTCGCTCGTCTCGTTTCTTCATAAAATAAAAAAAATAATTACTTATTATCTTTAAAAAGAGGAAGCGAGGATTAATCCTCCAAGTAAAATTTTTGTCAGTGATTGCCAGTAGCTGGAAACTATGTATTTTCGGCACTTAATTTTTTTATTTGCTGTCCATTCTAAGTGCGTGGATTTAAGGTTGTACTTTATAGGAAAAGCTGGAAACCCTCTACTGTTTGTATTTCGGAATGCGACTCGCCGTGGGCGCATGAATGGCGCAGGAGTCGTTTGTTGACTGATCGCCGTGAACTGGTTATGATGTAACGTAACGACCCGATTTTATATGGACGAGCGGTACCAGACGCAACTTGATGACGTTAATCTACTTTATGACGATATTTATATAATTTTGAAAAGATTAACAATTTTTTTTTTTTGTTTAACGTCCTTTGTTAATTTTATTTGTAATGTATAATATTTTCATCCAAATAACTGAAATGCTACTAAAAGATCCAGAAACACCACATATTGATATGTATATGACAAAAGATTCTTTATTATATTAAAAACTGTCATTATTTCACTTTTAAATTATACGGGAAATACATCGTTATAAATCATGATCTGTTATTGTGGCTAATAAAACACTGTTCACTATTAGTATTTAAAAATCATGGTCCTTGAGTTCATATAAAAAAATATTACGTAAAAACTTAATTCAAACGAGCAATTGTCCTCGCCACCATTCACCCGTCCTCTTCAAAAACTGGCAACACTACTGGCAGGTGTGTTCCCGTCTTGCCCCTTTTTTTGTAACGTCCGTTCCCGTTTCCAACTGTTAATAACCTTAACTGCTTAAAATCGTTTTTAATGATTTTAAATTGTCCGCCTTGGATTTACGATTGAGAATAACTTGAGTGATGTTGTAAAATAACGCGGGAGCACTAACAATGAATGGATCGTTTCCCGTACGATATGTTACAACGATTTTAGCTTAGGATTAATGAATAAAAGCCTTTTATGTAATGATGTAAGATCGATTTTCGATTATACAATATAAGGAATATCGCGTATCGGCTATAATTGTGTTAAGTTTGTTTTAATTTATTTTGGGACACAAAATCGTACTCCGCTATTGTGAGAACCTCGAAAATATACTTTATCCACGCTCTCTCTATTATGATTTGCTAATTCAATAAAATCTGATCGTACACCGTATGATATGCTCTGAAAATTTGAAAATCTTCGTTACTAGGCTTAAAAGATTTTCGGGAAACCTTTTCCATCTGAATCTGTTAAATAAATAACAGCTCATATATATTTAATCCATCACCACCATTAGCCGATTGGCATCCACTGCTGGACATAGGCTTCTCAAAGATTCCCACCTCGATCGGGTAGAGATTTATATAGGGGGATTTGGTCCATTTCTCTGAACGCTGGCCCAATACAGATTGGCGGGAGTCTGAGCCTCGTTTGTTGATTAGCATGGTGCACCACGAGCAGGTGAGGTGGGCTTGGTGCCCGTGAGTTGTTATACGGGAACCCTTACACCCCTAACAATATATTTAAAAAAGCTGTAATAGTCGTTGAGGTTAAAAGTACTAAACCTTAAAGGGATATAGAGAAACGATTTGGAAATGTTTCATGTAATACTACATCTATTGACAGGTTACCTATGCAAGCAATATATGATAGAAATTGTAGACTTTAATTTTGTGGTGCAACAATCAGAAAACGAATGAAATATTGAAAATAAATAATGAAAAAATACCCGTTAACACATTAGAAGTCAATGTGAAAGCAACTTATAGAGACCAGATGGTACGAGAACAAAATGTCTGCAGAACAAATACATTCCCAGTATGTTCTCGTGGAGGTCTAACGATCAATTTCTACGCTTCACACGGTTCAATTATATCTTCGTTGGTATTAGATTCTTGTCACGTTTTAGCTGTAAAAGTTCCTTTGTTAATAGATCGCTATTCGGTCATTACAAGCTCTGGGTTGTTTAATTATTGCAATTTTTTCTCGAAAGTATAAAATAAATTAACAGGAATTATTTACATGGATACTTGTTAACTTCGTATAAGAATTTCTAACCATTGTTATATTAGTTTTACCCAAACCGGTTATTGGATTAATAAGGAGAAGAAATAATATAAACCACTTTAATATCCTCTGTCCTGAAAACTTATAAAACATTTTTCGTAAATTGTATTAAATATGTTTTTTTTTACTAACGAATTTTAACTGTATACATCGATATATACTTTACTGCTTAACTTTATTCAATGTGTTTTATATTTACGACTAAATTTTCTTCCATTTTACTATTTTCAAAGACCTTCACTAATTTTGACACGCCGAGGGTAGGATATCAGGAGGCATATAACCCGTTCCCCGCACGGATGATTTATGAGTACGCTGTATAAATATCAGATATTATTACATTTCATAATTAATAATATCAGGTTATAATAAAAAATACTGTAGTTATTGATTTATAGAACACAAGAACTTATTAAAATAAAATAGTTTATGTTCAAATGAAATCTTTATATGTAATAGTAAAGTTCGGTGTTATATAGTGTCTATCGAAATGAATCATAATGTTCAGGATGTTGTTAGTAATTAGTGTTATCTGATAGAGAAGAGTATGCTTGAGAAGGAAATGGCATATTCTTCTGATCTCGTGCACGAATCCATTTATAACGTGGAGCGTCTGATCGGCGAACACGAGCAAAAAAAGGAAGGATGTGAAACCTCTCATTGGCCCGTCGATCGGACATACCGCATGAGTCAAATAAAAACTAGTCGATGGTATATAAAAACAAACCACATACTACATATTGGGTAAACGTATATGATGCTGGGATTTATGATAATAAATTGCAAATAAATAATTAACGCCAGTATTTTATCACTAATATGTACTGAGGGTATCTTTGCAGAACTTAGGGTATTAGCTCTAAATAACGGTTTTATAAATGTACCATCAATTCATAAATTTCTAATGGACTACCCAGTAAATTATCCACAATATATTTCAAAGTTTTTCTTCTGGGCTCAATCGACGCAAATCTCCGCTAAAGCAAATAAAAAAAATTCGTACATTCACAAATTAGCTCTTTAGAGAGACTTTCCCCGGAGTGCCAGAAAGTATTTCGTTATAAATTTCTTTCCCTCGGGAATTTCTTTGCTTTATTTATTATTCGTGTACTCTCATATTATTTATTTTGTATGAATTGATGAAATTGTTATAAAATATACAATTTTTTATATATGTATTAATGTTATGAATGGAATTATTAATGTTATTTGATTATCATAATTATTATCATATATACAAACCATCTCTTGACCTCAATTCGGAAATATTCTTAAGTATATCTGCTGTACGTCCCTCAGCAGAGCGTTAACCCTTGGAGATATTTTCCACAGTGATAAACGATTTACGATAGCGGGGCGAACCGAATCGGAAACAAGTAATGGCGTTGTGTTAATTGTGGCCGAGTTGCCAGTCTACGTAGCCATTAAAACCTCACCGTGAAGAATGAGTGTGGTAGCATGAGACGGGACATCTGTCGGATGCAACAGCTGTCATACTCAACTTCTCTTGTTATTTCGAAATTTTGCCCTGTCTTCATCTTCAAACCTGCACTTTTAGTCCCTAAGTAGATTTCCAAATATATAAAAGACACACGTATAACGTTTTACTTTCGTACTTTAACAATTATTTTTTTTTCTTAGTAGCATAGACTAGCTCTTGATTACAACCACATCTGATGATAAGCGGTGATGTAGTCTTTGATAGTATAACGCACTAATTTAGTAAAAACCTATTCACCCTTTTAAATATTCACCTTTAAAATCTGGTGGAATACTGTGAACGTTGGCAGGCCATTAGAATCCTTCGCCGTTTGCTGTATGAAGGACGAAATGAAACGCTTTGTCCTAATGCGTGGAATATCGGCAAGTTATTGTCGAATGCCATATGTCTGTATGTCTGATGATAACAGTTCTTAGTCATCCACTCAATAATATTTGGAAAACGATATTACTAGTGAGATTTCAAGGAAATACTTTACTTGCCTTTAGTTCCATAAACACGCGAGCGGTGACACTGTGATTAAACTGATAAAATTATTCCTCGTTAAATGACTTAGTTCATCATATGAGATATACAATAAAATGTTCGAAGAATTGGAAAAACTGAAAGTCGTATGGAAACTAGTTCGCAGCGATTGGAAAACGTAACTGTAGTATGTGATGAATGTCTTCCAGAAAGCGACAAAAGCCGGTACTGCGATAATGGCAATCAAGGTTTCATTTCCGTTCAACAGTTGTCTGTTCTCCGTGTAAACGTATGAACGCTGATGTTAAATACTGGAAATCTTGTATTCTCACCATTTCCTTCATATTTACTTTGGTACTAACCCATAGATGTATGATGTATTTTTATTGCAAATTGAATAAATTGAAATAGGGACTTAATGAAGGAAGATTTTAAATAAACATTTGTTTAAAATGTACGGACCAAAATCGAATATTTAAAACGAAAAGTGTGTTGAAAATAAGGTTTAAGATATATTGGTCTCCAGAGACCCTCGAATTAGGAACTACCGCAGCGCCTATTTCTGCTGCCAAATAGTAGTGTGCAAATTTCGCCGTGGTCCGGTTTAGAGAGCGTTTTAGTTAATGAAATTATTTGGCAGATGAATATCAACATCTTACGTTTCAAAGTGACGTACATAACGTGGTGCAGTGCCATCATCGTCATCACCACCAACTCATAGAGGGTAGCATTTTGCAATTATTACTGTGTTCCGGTTGGAAGGAGGTCGTAGCTAGTGAAAATACTGGACTAAACATAGTTAACCGTTATGTCTCAAAATGACGAGTGCAATGCAGTGCAGTGTATACGATTCTAACTATGGCCACGTTGTTATATGCAGGTCTATCCCTTACCACGAGGTGAACGTTTCGCTCATCTGGTCACTTCGTTAAATAAAAAAAAATTCAATGTGTAGAAGTATTGAGGCGGGGTGTCTGGTGAATGACAACGCATGTGCAATATCAGCACTATGTTAATAATGTCAGAGTGATTTAGACTACAAAGCAAGTTACTAAGTACAACAGTATTACGAAGATCCAGAGAGATCCTATTGATGGACAGAGTTGTATACTTCGTGATAGACTATCGTTTCGATCCTTGGTATTATGTAGATCCAGAGAGATCCAGTCAATAGATACAATTGTATACTCCGTAACGACTTAGTGACCCAAGTCCTGGCGTCACGAAGATCTAGACAGATGCAGAAAATGGATATAATTGTTTACTCTGTAATGATTTGTTATAATCCTTATAAGGATTTGAACTATGAATAACGATAGCGTGATCTAGGGTTAATGGTGGTGCCATCTTTTGGGTTTTGTGAAAACTTCTTGTTACAAATGTCAATCGTTTTATCCATCATAGGAAAATTTGCATACTAATTGACCGTTAAAATCCGCCAACTGTTCGCAAAAGAAATGCATCGGACCTGAGAAGTATGGGCGCAAGAACCTTAGCGTGTTCATTTACATGTATATATATATTTATTTTTTTATTCCAAAATGTTCAAGTCCTATGTCCAGCAGTGGACGTCTATCTGCTGATGATGATGATAATTCGAAAATGTATGACATCTTAGTAGCATATTAATTAAGAATCAATGCGTTATATTTCCACACACATTATCTTCTCATTTTCATCAACGCTATTGTATGCTTAGATAGTTAAAACATTTTTAACTTTGTCTTTGAATTCGTTAAGTGGCAAGTCTAGGACAATTTGTTGAATTTTATTATAGATGTACACACCGAGCCCTATAAAGGAACTGTCAGTATACATACTCCTCTTATCGTCACTTATTTTTTTAACTTTTTCTAGCTCAAATTGCGGAAACGTATTTTCACAAATTACCTTGAACGATATTGTTAATATTAAATTAAAGATACTTGTCTTCGTAGGCGTGTTCAACATTGTGGAACTTTATTTGCCACTTTTTTTTTATTAAAAAAGCGTAATAGGGTACTGTAGGTGGTTTGAAGAGGCCTAGTTTGTATTATCTGTTTGAGTTGGCTCGTGGAAGTTTTACTTGGACTTTTTTGTATATTCCTTGGCTCATGCTCGGCGGCCAATGGAATGTTCACGCTCCGTGGAGCCTTTCGTAACAGTCTTCTTGAGCGTGCTATTGCGAATGTTTTTATGTGGACACGGCTTAATAGTTCTGTGTTCCCGTTAATACTGATCATTAGTTTTATTTTTATCTGTCTATAATGTATTTTAGATGCTTTTTTAGATTTTACTGTATTCAATTTAAACTGCAATTTCTAAAAGGTTTCGGTTGCACAATTTCAATGTTTATACTCAGATATAAAATGTCCTATTTTTCTACATTGACAATTTCGAAAGCTAGCAAGATTTTTGTTTGAGTTAACTTTAAATAACATTACTACGATAATTATGAAGCAAATGTGAACGAAACCAATGACACGGCAAACCAGCACATACTCAAATTACAACAATTGAGACATGATTGCTTCATAATGGATTGTTCATGCATAAATCCGCTTCGAAGTCAGTGACGAGCGAATGAAAGGCACACCAGGCTTTCAAACCAAATTAATTAATAATGAATCACCAATGCTCATCATCAATGTACGCCTTAACGTATAATAACTTTATTATAATTTTTACTTACCGGTTTTAAGATGAATCATCGTTAAAAGTTACAATAGTGTAAACAATGTATTTTTCCATCGTATCTTATAGGTATTATTTTATGAATAACTAAACAATTGGGCAAACGTTTTTCTTACTTTGTTAACTTAATCAGTAACTACAGTGAGCAGACAATCTTATTGCTAACTTTTGAGTACGTATTTTTTTGTCGGTACTCCTCACTTGCCTTTTTGTGCTGAGTATCTTTTATAATCCTGTTGAGTGTTTAACTTTTTGTTTCATATTGCAATAGCTAATATTCTAACCTATTTGTTCTTGTCGTTTCTTTTAGTCTGATTTTTTCGATTTTTGCTATTACGATTACCTGAAAAATTTTGCTTACAAAATCGATTGATTCTTGGGCATAACATTGTACAATACGAAATTGTACGTATGTTCACTAGTTATTAGGTAAAATTCGCATTTGTCCTGAAAGGTAAATAAATAGTGGTTACTTCCGTCGCCTTTACAGACATGTCAAATGCTTTATAACTTTAATAATTTAAACATGTTGAATTTTTATTCGCTCGTGCTCTAGAGTACTTAAAAATAGGTTTTACTCATATTAACAAATGTAGAACGTGGAAGCAATTTAATATTCACATAATACATTGACACATGTTTTTTTTCTTGGTAGAAAAGTTTTCACGTTTACTCCAATAATATTATTACGATATTTCCTTTTTGATTTTTACGTTTTATAAACCAAGCTAAATATTTAAATCTAATTGCGTCACCTTTAAATGTAAGCTTTAAGAGCATTAAGCCTCCGGTATGGAGTACGATAACACGACACCCAATTTTCACTTTAACATTTTGAACTGAAGGTAATATCATTAAATTGTTAAGTAATCGTTTCTCAAGAGTTTATTTTTAACTTTATATATATTTATAATAATATGAAGTGGTAATAAATATACACGTAAGCCGTCAACAAAGATGCGGAGCTTGGAATTAAAAGGATATATTAATTTATATTCCCTTATCTCTCCTCTATATCACTATCCACCTCTTTACTGCTTCCCTATCCAATATTATCTCACTTTTATCCTTCTTCATATATACAAGTATATTTACGTATATATGTATATATTTAGTTATATGTGTTTTGGATTTTGTGTTTGTTCATGTTTTATTTTAGTTTTCTTCAATTTTATATTTTCTTTTCCTTTTTATTTTAAATCGCGATCCCGAGATCCACGAGCTCGAGTCCGATGACGCTGCTATGGTTTTCAATAAAACTAGCAGCGCAAATTTCATCAAAAAAAAAAACCAAATCAAGCAGACCTCAAGAGAGATGAATTTTTTTTTGTTGTTTTGTTGCCGGAGATCGTCCAGGTAGGTACCACTACCCTTCGAAAAAGTTCCCGCCTTGTCGTGGCGGTGGAGCTTAGTCGCCGTGGTTTGGTCACCCACGGTGAAGCTAAAAGGAACCTACCTGGCCAGCCCGAGGCTAAGGGCCGGCCCAAGGTGGCCGTTCCAAGGGGGGCTCCGTCAGTTACTTCGGATGTGTGCCGGTGGACTGCAGGGGCAGGTTTATATTGCTCTTTGTAATCGAGGTAGAGTCGCGGAGGGAGAGTTGTGCTGCTATTGCGATTCGCCGCTGTCCCTACCTCCCGCGACTAAGCGGTGCCGCAACGATGATGCAGCGCCGGTGGGGCCGCGCGGGAACAGGAGTGTCGATATTGCGTTCTGCCGCTCTCCTTATTCTCCGCAGCTGTATAACGGTTGGCGGCGGAACTTAAGGCCAGATCCGCCGCAGGGATTCGGGAGAGTTTTCTTTCTTGGCTCGCATGGCCTCTAGGTGACGGATTCTGATTCGGTGGGATCCGTTGCCCAGGTGACTGTGAGAGACCGAGAGGAGTGCGCGCTGTGTATTCCAGCGTGCCCTTACAGAGGTGAAAAGAGGGGGTACTTCCCTCCCGAGGTGGGGCTGCATGGTGCAGCCGGCGCTGGCGGGGTCGCGGTGTGCGAGAGCGTTCCCGTGAGCCTGCCATAAGGCGACGTGGTGGAACATCGTGGGGATTTTAGTCGGTGCAAATCCGACATAACCTGTCTTTGCCCCCGCGAGGGCAGGTGTGCGAAGGCATTTCCCTCACGTAAAATAAAAAAAAAGATAGGTACCACCGCACTGCCTAAACATTACTGTGTTCCGGATTGAAGGGCGCTGTAGCTAGTGTAATTACTGGGGTAACGAGTCATGTCTTAGGCGACGAGCGCAATGTGGTGCAGTGCATACCGTCTTAACTAGCGCCACGAAACAACAACTCATGTTGATCAATAAATGCTAAAGTGTAAAGAATATCTAGTAACTAACATTGATTACATTGTTAGGAGGATTGTGTAAATATGATCCCAATTCAAGTTTAGTATTTATGTGTTTTAGCTTACTTGTTTATCTTGAACTTGGCCTCTGATTATCTCATTGGAAATAAATATAACAATAATGTATTGCGATATCTATTAGCATATAGATTTTAAAGAAATCTACGTTGAAGACGCGAATGTATTGTGGTCGCGATTTCTATAAATTAAAATGATATCTGAAAGGTTTTTATATTAACTGAATATTAAATAAATGTAACACTAACTGTGATCCTTATAACAAAATATATAAAAGTAAAGAGCCACTTTAGAGGACGACGTTTCATCTCTAAACAGCGACAAAGAGCGGAACCAATCAATTTCATGGATCTAAAGAACGAATTTGCAAGAAGCTGGTTGGAATGTGACGTCGTGAGGCACAGGTGCGAGGGCGTTGCACCCGCACGATGCCCGACTTGGTATCTGAAATTAAAAAAAAAATACCTTATTAACAACCTAAACAGTACAGAACAGGATTCTTTTAGCTTTAAAATACTTGATGGTAAAATAATATCAAGAATCCACGATGTGATAAATAACACAATTGCAATATATAAATGCAGAATTTTTTCGTATAGAAAATATGTTTTTTTTTTTTTAATTATAAACCCTTCATTCCCCTGTCACGATAAATCAGGATGTTTGTTTACTACTTACTCGCATGACTGATACATTCTTACTTTCTTTCTATATTTTTATATATGTGCATCTTCTTTCTATCTTCTTTTATTCTTAACCAATTCGTCTTAAATCTAATTACTATACTATTTTATTTTTGCATTACTTTATTATTATATCTACACTATACATTATCTATCTTCTTTTCTTTACTGCTATAAATTTAAATACTATTGGCATCTTAGTTCAAACTGTTAATATGGATAACTATAAAGTGAACTCATATTTAGGGGATGGTGTATGGGGTTCCTCACAACAACTCACGCTACCAAAATCAACCTCACCTGCTCCTGTATCACCCTACTAATCAACAAACGATGCTCTGGCTCCCACCAACCCGCTTTGAGTCAGCGTGGTGGTAAATGGCGTAAATCCCATCTGAACCCCTATAAACGATGGCGTCTGATGCCTGGCAGTACGGGAGGCTGGATGTGGGCAGCACACGACCGGTCGATGTGGAAATCTTTGGGGGAGGCCTATGATCAGCATTTGATGTCTAACGGCTGATGATTGAACTCATATTTTAGTGTATCTATTCTAGAACTTATTGTTAAGTCAATTGTAACGTTTGTATTGAATATGATACGAGAAAATGAAATATCTGATACTAAAGATCAAGTAAACGCTTGAGTTTGTATTTTTGTTCTAATAAAAGTTTTTATTGTTTAAAGCAATAGAAGTATTATTAAAGACCTTTAGAACGTTGTAAAGTTCAACCCTTAAATGTAATCCGTATTGTTGCCCGCATTAAAGTTTCTCGGTGGGTCTCTATGTTTGGCATTTCAGAATATTTGCACTGCGCCTGTCGTTTCTAGTTGCGAAATCTCGAATAGCTCGTTATCCGTGACTCGTGAAATTGAATCTGAGAATATTGCAGATTGTAGAATTTTGCATCGAGTGTACGATGGCACCTTGTTGTTGTTTAAAAATTTCTAAAAGTTATAGATAATAATTTTTTATATGTACTTGCTACATGTGTGCATAGTATGTATGTCGTTTCATCATCATTATCGGCTGATAGACATCCGCTGCTGTACATTTGACCGGTGGTAGATCTATTTTTATTGATAGCAGGTTAAAATTATTGAGTATACCTTACTCACCTAGTACCTTTTACACATTACTATAAAACTAAAAATAACAGTTATGTAAATGAGGCATTAATATCGTTCAATTTCGCTAAAGGTATCAAACAATTATGTTATAGCTAATGAAAGAACTGGGGTAAAAGACATAACATCTCATGTCTCAATGCAACATCAATGTGGTGCCTTGTATATCATACTAACGAGCACCACTGGTGGTACATCTCTGTTGCCGGAGACCGTCTAGGCAGGTACCGCCGCATCTTCTTTTATTATTGTGTTCTAGATTGAAAGAAGTAGTAGCTAGTGAAATTACGATGGTAACGAGACAACAACCTGTCTCAAGGCGACGAGCGCAATGTGGTGCTGTGTACAACATCCTAAATACTGCCACTTTGCCACTATCACGCCACGTATCACTTACTATCAGGTGAACTTATCGCCCGTCTCGTCGCTTCGTTGGATAAGTAAAAAGAAATTGAAATTACTGTGGTAACGAAACTAAACATTCTATTTTTCATGGCGACAAGCGCAGTCTGGTGCTGTGTATAACATCCAAAGAAGCGCCACGTTGTTATGGGAAAAGCGTATTACTATTAAAACTTACAGATGTCTTCAAAGTGGTAACATATATAACGTGGTAGCATATGTAACGTGGTGCATATATAACGTGTATATATATATATATATATACACATATATATGAGGCACTGCGCTTAATAAAATATTATTCTTTGAGCACAACAACGTCAAATAATGTAAGGCCAAAATTCTATCAATGTATGCCATCTATCTCGATGTGGGCAGACGATAATAGACTCGCCTGTGTAAAGATATTCATCCAGCTTCATAATATTCGTATTTCATTGTTCATTGTCCTATCGTTGCTTACAGCTATTTCTCACGGCAATCTCATATTAATCATTCGCAATTACATCTCGTATTACTTGAGCTTTAAGCAAATATTCCGCTTATAAGTTTGCCCTGTCAGCTGCAGGTGTGCCGCATTGGAATAAGTTTTCTTTGAAATAGCCAATCCGCAACTACTATTCCCATACGAGCAAGTCACAATTGTGTACAGTAATTTGGTCTTTATGTGTCAAAAAAAATGGTTTAATTAAACATGTGCGATGTCGATTAACATTGACCGTAAACCATCTCATTATTATCGTGGGACTGCTATATGATACAGTACATATGAAATGTTAAATGGTGTGCGAACATTTTCATTTATATATCAATATAACTTTTAATAAATTTACAAATATTTTAAGATTTTTATAGTTAAGCATAGAACTGTTATTATTAGTTAACTTTTAAGCTTTAACTAAACTGTACTCACAATATCAACGATCATTAACAAATGTTACATAACAGAATAGATACTTTATATGGGTTAAGTCTCTGTTGGAGACCTTTTATGTAAGTGCTAAACTTATTTCTGCTGCCAAACATCCGTGTACATATGTTACTGTGTTCCGGTTTAAAAGGCGCTGTAGCTATTAAAATTACTGGGGTAAAGAGATTTAACATCTCATGTCTTAAGGCGACGAACACTGTAGTGCAGTGTATAACATTCTAACCAGTGCCACCTTTTTATGGGCTGGTGAACGTCCCTCTCGTCTCGTCACTTCGTAGCAAAAAAACTATCCTGTTTCCATTGCGCTGTGGCTGTCTGTCTGGTAATATAGATGTTCCAGGTTCATTTCCGAGACTACAGATGATGGTTTTTGAAACTAATTATTTTATATTGTAAATTTGCCGCTATTACGGTAATGCTGTATTCCATATATTAACATATGAGAGCCGGTGTTCTGTGTTAGCAGGCTTCTCTATCCGCTGTCACATTGTAATTTAAGACCATATCAAAATGAAGGTCTAATATTGGTCCATATGTTTCTGATTGTATTGTGATAAAATTTTTGTTTTTCTATAGTTCTTAACTGAGTGATTTTTATTAATTAAATATCTTAAGATGATTGATGAAGTGTTGTTGTAGTAATACAAAACATATAATGTGAAATTCTTTTATATGGGTTTCATAACTTTTAGCTGCTTTGAAAACTTTACAATTTAAAACTGTTAGCTTAACACAAAATCTAGTATTAGCGGTATGAATTTTTTCAAGAAAGTTAGAACATAAGTTTGAAATATCCGTTGCTGTTATTGGCGATATGAACGGGAGCAAACGTTGCACAAGTATTGCAAGATTTAGAAATGTTTTAATTTGTCGGATATGTTATATAATATATATATTTTGAACATTGAAACATAAACAGCCATCACAACTTTCCCACCGTTGGGAGTTTGGTCCTTTTGTCACAAGGAGAAAGTCAAGGTCATTTGTGTACCACACTGACCAAGAGCTAGTTAGCGGATATAATATAACCGACAAAAGCTGTTATTCTTGAACCATGTCGGTTCACGTACGATGTCTTCCTTCACTGGAAACTTTTCGACATTATCAACAAATACATTTTAATTAAAGTTAAAACATGTATACTATATAAGTATTTAATAAAATTTGTATACAGAACTTTAACGATGAAGTTAATAGAAACAAATTAGAAGTTAAAAAAAAAATTATATATTTTATATATTAATGCCACATGCCATATAAACTAACATTTGAGCTTTGATTTACCTTTTTTTTTAATTCAACGAAGCGACAAAACAAGATGATGCGAGTTAGAATGTTATACGCAGCACCACGTTGCGCTCGTCGTCTTGAGATATAATACGTTGTCTGGGCACCCCAGTAATTTCACTAGCTACAACTCCCTTTAAACCAGAATACAGTAATGTCTGCACACTGCTGATCGCCAAACTTTAGTTTGAAGAGGGCGCTCACGATGATGTTGATTGCAGTTTGGCGGCTGCAATAGGAGCTGCGGTGGTACCTACTTAGACAGTCTCCGGCAACAGAGACCTACCCACCAGTATATTAGTAATTCATCATCGTCAGCCCATAAAAATCCACTGCTGGACATATGCCTCCCCTAAACATTCCCACACAATCGAGTGAAGACTCACATTGGGAGATTCGGGCCATTTCCCACCACGCTGGCCCAATGCGGGTTGGTTATTAGTAATTGTTAGTTTATAATTTTTTTTTATATATTCAATTTGAGTAATCCTCGTTCGCTATATTTTTAATTCACCACGGTTGTTTATTAACCAGTTACGGTATTACGATCGGCTATTATCAAATCTGCAGCCGCTATTAAACTTTTAGCTTCGTATTGATACACCGTGAGAATATTCCCTTCGGTTAAAGTTTTTAGTTAATAGATATTGCCGATTTTATTTTCGACCGTACTTGTTAAGTTCCAGACGTTTTTAATTTCTACAGTAGATTGAAAATAAAATTTCTGTATCATTCGTTTAGCTTTAAAAAGAGGTCGCAGTCTGGACTTCATATATACGAACGATAATTTACTTATAATGTGTTAATATAGTTTTGTAAACTTATCTAGATATATATATTACTTGTTCCCCGCTCACTTTGCTAGCCGTAACACTCGCAGCTTCCTTTGGGAAAGGAATTTTGTTAGCAAACCTCTGAATGGCAGAAGCAAAGATCTCCCAGATTTTGAGTTTTACGTTTCGAGAATCTCATGATGAGTCAATGAATTACTGGACCTATAAATACAGATTTAAAAAGATAATTTAACTACTTTCTCCTCAGAATTGTGTTTGTGAAGATGAACATATTCAAGCAGGCGCTACAAGCAATTATTTTTTGGGATTCATTTTGGAAAGATAAAACTTATTGAATTAAGCGATATATATTTTTATAAAGTAAAAAAAAAATATGTTATTGATTTAATTGCATACTACACTTAATCCTCGAAGGTTATTTCTTTAAAAACGACCCGCTTGTGATAGATATGATTACTCATACGGTAAGATAAAAATATGCAACATTTGCATTTAAAAAATAACTACTCTTCTTATTTGTCATCTTATAAGAGACAAAAATAACTATGAGTATAACCTTTTTATTGGTTACTCCGTAAATAGTCTCTTCACATTCTCGCAACAGAATGACGTCAAACCTCGAATCAACATTTTCTGTTAGTCTATGAAGAAGGTATATTTTTATATCATCATCATAATCATCATGCTACAGTTGTTCATTCGATATAGGGCTTTTGGTTGCTCAAGTAATCGATTTCAAATTCAGTAGCTACCACCTTGCTCTAGGGCTTCATTTAATTACGAAGAGTCCTGTATTGCTCCTTTAAGAAGCGTGCAGTCTAACTATGGTCATGATGACCATCCCAATGTCATGGTTCATATTCGAATTAAATAGTGTTTTGTATTCATTTATATCTCTTGTAAGGGGTGTAAGGGCTCCCGCACAACAACTCGCGGGACCCAAGCCAACCTGACCTGCTCGTGGTGCACCTTGCTAATCAACAAACGAGGCTCTGGCTCCTACCAACTCACACAGCGTACCCCCAATCCCCCAAATAATCCCCTAAAAATGACGACCCCTAGTGCCCGGCAGTACCTGCCAGCAGGTCCTGCTGACTGTAGTAAATGCTTCGGGAAGATGCTGGATACGGGCAACGCACGACCGATCGATGTGGAGATCTTTGAGGGAGGCCTATGTTCAGCAGTGATGTCCATCGGCTGACGATGATATCTCTTGTTATTCATTTGATAACACATCACAAAATAAAATTTTACAAGAAACAAAGTAATCATTTTAAACACGAAGCGTCTATACCTCTTATAGGCTCAAAATCCTCTTTTTTATCTAAACTCAATTCTGACCCGGATAATGGCCGATCCATTAAATCAACGACCTCGTTGGATGTCATAAAAGCCTTTCACTCGTAGTTTTTCTAAATATTGTTGAGCCTACTTGCTTTATTTTTATTGCGTGTCTCAAATATTATTGCGAAGTCTGCCTTTGTTTTCGTATCAACAAGGGCTCGCTTATTGTTTCTTTTTGTTTGAAAATGTTGGGAAGGCGGAGAAAGTCGGTACTCTAAATTATACGCTGTATGCAAACTACAAGAGGATTTGTGAAATGAAAATTTTTAATTTTGTTTTTCATTAATTATCTTGCGTATAACTTTACAAAACTTTTAAAGTTAATATTTATCGTTTATTTTATGTCATTAGTGTGATATACACCTGATGGTGTTAGTTAGAATGTTTCGTCAGGCCCACATTGCTTTCAACCCTTTTAAGCTATATGTTAAGACTAGTAACCGCAGTTATTTCATTAGCTACAGCGCCCTTTAAGTCCGAACGCGGCTCGCACACTTGTTTGGGGCATTTGAAGTTATGATTAATGACCAACCTGTAAACAGACTTTATGTTTTTATAGTATATAATATTATATGCTCAATGATTGTTCTTCTTAAAATGCCTCTCCAACTAGTAAAGGTTGGCGATCAGTGTGGTATACTTTCTGTTCTGCCTCAATGGTTACAGGCAAATAATTTTATGTAGAACTACATTATATTAAACTTCTTCATAAGTCTTTGACATTAACTAGAGAAATAGGAAACTGCACATAATACTATATAACTTAGTATATTTTTACTAATCAGTCATGATCATTGTTAATTCATTGTGTAGATAAAATAAAAACAAATGTTTGAATTTTATTCACTATATCTTAATAATATGTATGTAACTTACGTTCGTGTATCGATAAAGCGTAACGCTTAATAAAATCCGTTCGTTGAATAATGCGATGTTATTTATTCAAAGAACGTGCGAGACTCGAACGCGGAGCCGCGGGGGTACGCAAAAACATTTCCGCAACGAACCCCATCGGCCGTTTACTCCGGTTCTGCAGCGACTGCTTCCGACTGCCACATAAAAACTTGCGTTCATGTTTCTCCAACGGTCACTGTGGAAATGTAATAATTGAAATAACTTTATTCAACGGATAGAATCGATTGAAGTATAAATACTTCCGGAAAATCTTTTTTCACACCTTTCGTTATATATTTAATATGTTTCATTATATTTTTCATTCACAATGGGTTACATTTGACCTCATTTTTATATAGGACAATGATGCCGGAGATGATGAAGCACGGTAGCCCAGATTATGACTCTTATTATATATTAACCGAGGGATAGTAATGCTGTAACGACGACAGATTTACGATATTAGGGTGTTAGTTTACCGTATTAGAAAAACTCTATCCATCACCAACTAAACTTCACATCGTGTACCCTCAGAATCGAACCAGGGAATTCTTTGATGTATAATAACATTGCATCGTTGCTGCATCGAGAAATTTAATTAAATCTTATTATTTGTTATAAATAAAAATCGATGTAAAGTACATACATCTAAGTATAGGGTAAACCTTTCAATATATCTATATATATTCTCTGTTATCAAATATTTAATATGTTAATATTGTAATTAATTCTAGAACATAATTAGTTCCATCCGTTTCCGTTAGCTCGATATCAATAAGCTATTGTACGCTTCGGAGCGTTACAGAGAAATGAATGCAAATTGTACTGCAATTAGTGTTTAGTTTATAAGTTAGTAATTGTCTATTCGTCCCGAATAACAAGTAATATAAGTTACCCGGTAAACGAACGGGTTTCTTTCATTAATTAACTTACAACTTTCGAGGCCGTGATGTGAAATCATAAGGTCCGATACCCACTGGTTTTGTGCTTCCGGTGAAGCTTTCGTTGAGATATAACATTCTCCAACCATCAGCGTGGTGGATAAATGGCCTTGACTTATCTCTTAGTATGAGAACGCCCCGAACCCTAATAGTAGGACCATTAAGACTGTTTATTTTGTGTTAACTACTATTACACAAAGTATTTACGTGTAAAGAGTATTCCTTTTTTTTTTAAACAGTTTAGACTTGCGCTTGACTACGATCTCACCTGATAGTCTGGAAGTAACCTATTCACTCTTCTTTTAAAGACATGTCTCGCAAGTCTTTACTGACTCTAGATAGGTATCACTGCAGTGCCTATTTCTGCCGCCAAACAGTAGTGTGAAAATTTTACCGTGTTCCGGTTTGAAAGGCGTAGCTAGTGTAATTACTTGGGTAACACGACTCAACATCTTATGCCTCAGGTAACGAGCGTAATGTGGTGCAGTGTATATCATCTTAACTAGCGCCACATTGTTATAGGCAGGTGTATTACTTACCATCAGGTGAACGTCCCGCTTGTCTCATCGCTTAATTGAATAAGGAAAAATCTTAAATGTCGAGACATAACTATACGTTTCTTTATACAAATTACGCATTAATGGTATTACGTATATAATACCATTAATTATTTCTTAGCTACTTCTGATAAGAAGTCTTGGTGAAACAGACAAGATGGCGACGGGGATAAGCCGACGAAAGTGTATCTTTAGTTTGTTTATAACGAGAGCGGACGAAGCGGTTTCGACTTCCTCCCAATAAGTGGATAATGATCTGACCGCCTTGTTTTGCTCGGTGAGACTGCGATTGGACGCTTTTTTTGTTCAATTACCTATACCGCTGGTAAATAGTTCATCTATACGTATTGGTCACTAAAAAAGAAACCGAAACGTTCCGACTACTCGTAAATCTAATTTTTGATGCCATCGTTAAGTCGCGCTGTGAGCTTTTAAAGCACTAAAAATTGTGTGCAAAATTAATAAAAAAATAACTGTTTATTAGTTGTACATCATCATCAGCCAATAGACATACACTGCTGGACATAGGCCTCCCCCAAAGATCTCCACATCGATCGGTCCAGCGCCATCCGCATTAAGCCGTTTCTCGCGACCGTCAGTCGTTTGGAGATGTTCATTTGGGGGACGTGGGCTATTTCCCACCACGCTGTCCTAATGCGGGTTGGTGGGAGCCAGAGCCTCGTTTGGTGATTAGCAGGGTGCATCACGAGCAGGTGAGGTTGGCTTGGGTCTCGTGAATTGTTATGCGGAACCCCTTACACCGTTATTACTTGTTGTGACAATGTGACAATCATATGAGTAAGCGACATTCACCTGATGATAATAGATACACCGTCCTATAACAACGTGATGCTGTTAAGAATGATATACACAGCACCACATTATGCTCAACGCCTTCAGAGATAAAATGTTAACTCTCATTGCCCCAGTAATTTCACTAGCTACAACGCCTTGCAAACAGGAACGAAGTGATTTTTGCACACTACCGTTTGGGGCAAGTAAAACAAGTTAAGAATGGCTTCCAGTTTTATGTAATAAATAACTTCTCTAAGCACGTGAATCGTACGGCTACATTCTAACAAATGCATTTAAGTCACGTTTGCAGTTAACGTAACTGCAACGCGGAGCTAAGTAAATTACTTACATCGCGCGTCGACGACAAAGAGATTTTACATCGAGCTCTTGAAGTAACGTGTTAATATTTTTTTTTATTGTTACGTTGTTCGTATTAAAATGCGAATATTGTTAAAAATTTATATCTGAATATATGAATATGAAAATGTGTTTATTTAGTCATATGTCATTGCATCCATTACCAACCGGAAGGCACCCATTGTTGAGCGTAGGTCTTCTTAAAGGAAGGCCACTTTGATTAGTCCTGGGCGTTCCCTTGAGGTTAACAAGTAAATTTTTTAGTTGATGTAGTATTGATGAGTGCTTTTAAAAATATATTTTAAGGTTAAAGTTAACAGAATCATCCATTACCTTCTAGTTTGCACGGCGCCGTGTAGTTGGCCTCTCACACTTCACTTTATAAATGAACCTACATCTGAAGTTCTGGTGTAAGTGTATCATTTATAAGACTAATTTATACTATATTATATTGTTTCTAAATATCTTTTTTTTTATGTATAAGAATTTAAAATTTTTGGTTTCTTAACATTATAAATTATTTAGTTGCTTCGAAAATAATAAATGGCACGTTTGTACTTTTGCCGATCTAAATATTAAATGCCTCAATGACGTAGAGGTTATATGCTTGCTTTGATACCTGGACCACACTTGGAGTATCACTGGTAGTGAAGTTTTTCACGCCTCCCCCCCGGACTAGCCATACCTTCATATTGTAAATCTGCTGTCACAACAACGTTGTTGTGTTCCGGTTGTCAATATATAAGAGATGGAGCATTCTGAGCGAGCACGCTTCATTTTCCACGACTTCAATGTTACTTAACGCCATGTCAAAATAAGGTCAAGTTTTAAGTTGATTGTAGATATAAATAAACTAGTTTTTGGTGTTCAGGCGCCATGCGCTTATTATAGAATATATTAATTTCAAGACGAAAATAGAAAGAAATATATTGTCTTAAAACATAACAATGCAAAACAACGATGATATCAGATTATACTTAATAGGAAGCTGATGCTATAAATATGTAATCTCGCCTTAAATATACCAGTTTAAAAAACTTAGTAAATGCAATACTTTTATTATAAGTTTATAATCAAAGTACCCGCTTCTACAAAGATACTGAACTATTAATAACATATTTGTTTTATATCAAATAATACAATTTATCGAATATTCAATCAAATGATGATGATGATGTAATGATGTTTTAGTAATACGATATATACTAAAACTTCTGTATTTTAGTTTGCAGTTAATATTGAAGTAATAAGACGTTGGTATTATCTGAGTATGTAGACAAGGCAAACCACAAGGTGAACGACTTCCGCCTGTCCTCGCTTTCTATAGTAAGCAATAATTCGATTGAACATCAATTTCCTAACAAAGTTTTGTGAATTTTTAATTAAATTTTTTTTTTTAACATAAAGCTAAATTACAGCTAAACATTTTCAGTCAATACTTTGGAATAAAAGGAGAGATGATCAAGCAAGCGAATTCGGATGCATATAAATGAAAGAAAAGAATATAATGGAAGAGTAAAAATTTTAATATACATTATATGTGAAATTAAATAATTAAACATGCAATAGAAAATTAACTTCCTTCCTCAGTTGAAACACTAATTGATCATACGTGACTCAACGTCATCCGGTTATTAGGTGCGGCAGATCTTATCCCCCACCGCATTACTTTTCGACACCATATTACTTTTTTTTTTTTGTTTATAACTGAAGCTATCAAAGTTTTATGCACATTTATCTTGAACGTGTTTTTATGACGAGATTACCGGTTCACTACCGGAAATAGTACCTGTCCGAGGGCAGGGCAGCACTCTTACGTTTACTTTATGTTTTACGTGAATATCGTCTTCCTTGCCTTTTTATTTGTCGGCTTATATTTTCAAAATATTTCTGCTATCATTACTATTACTATTGACACAAAGGACCCGATAAAAAAAAAACTTTTTTGTTTTCATTATTAATAGGATACTTCGATATTATTCAATGTATTTTATAACTTATTTATTAGGTCAGCAAAAGAATCTTCGACTAAGGGGAAACGGATACATTTCGCTTTGATTTATTTCATTATTATTCATATGTAACGTTTTGGTTGAAGCTTGATAAAAATTACTGTAATTGATTTCACGGCATTTATTAAACAGTCAGAACACCACACACTACATATTATTTTAAATATAATGGGATAAGCCCATCAAAGGTTTTAATATATTTAAGAATCAAAGTACAGCAATTTACAACGTTTTTAAATATTATCTATGTTATCTAAGAGATGTCGGTTACTCAAATCCATATACTGTGTCCAAACAGGTATGATAGACAGGTTCAATTTTATACTAAATATTTTTTTTTCCATTTCAGATATTCCCCATGTGATGAGATCAAAGGACCGAGCAATATAAAATGAATCTCCGCGTCCTGTTAACTTTAACTGCGTTTTCAATTTGTGATGGAAAGTTGCCCGGGTTAAAGCAAATCATTCCACCAAACGAGCTGCCGCCAAATCCAACACAAAATGCCCAGGCACTGAGGCTGTTGCAGTTCGGGGTCAAACACGATAAAACTAGTCGCATAATCGATCAATACACAGTGCGACATCGTCGAGAAGTTTTCGATTCGAAATTGTACGAATCGAGTTTGATATGGGCACATTCCGAGCGTCTGGACGAAAATGGCGACGTGGTGCTGCGATGGGTGAACTCAGATTCGAGTATCACGTTCCGATTGGAGGCGAAGACCCGTGGTTACGTCGGCTTAGGCTTTAGTTCGGCGCGAAATATGAGAGGAGCAGATTTGGTGGTCGCCTGGGTGGACGACAGGAATGGCAATGCTCAAATTTTGGTAAGTTCTTTTAACCACCTGTTGTTTTGTTCACACGGTTGCTTTGATGCTGCACAGTTTTCGAGGTCACATATAATAAGATGTCTGTCTGGTCACATATATATCATATTCCTGGTTACTATTATTCCCGATTCTTACCCATATGCTATTAAAAATTGTTCCTTTGTTCCCGATCACTCTTTATCGTATTTTATCGCATTGCTAATATTCGAAATATTTCTTCCTTTAAAATAACTTGGATCACAAACTCCTTTGTAAACTGCATTCAAATCTTTTGTACTTGCAGAGAATTCAAATTGCTGTTTTCTCAGGCATTCCCAGTCAACTCATTTTCTTTGTGATTCTGTTCATTGTTTTATCTGTCTTTGTCTTTATGTTATCTTGTTTATTTTCTTGTACAAGTATTTTACTATTTATCATAATTACATACATGTATGATTGAAGTTTGACTTTTGGGCCGAAAATTCTAATTGAGTCTGGAATTGTTCAAAGTATACATAAGAATAATTTTTCTTGTTTTGTAACATGTAACGTAATATGTGTAGGTGAGAAAAATAATGACTCTTACGTAAGTATCTATTTGCAAGTGGTCTGCAAATGTAGCTCGTGGTTCATGCATGGAAATTTCTAACTTAAGTGCCGGAGTTAAGGGTTCCGTTTGCAGTAAAAACGTTTTTACTACAAACAATAGCCAGTTTGCGGTTTTAGACGAGCATGTCAACGTCCCAGGCGTCGAACCATAACCGTTGCTAACGTCGTCTTGCTGTGATTCTCGTTGTAACATAGGATTTTTCTAAATAAGAGCTTTTGTATTAGTAGCTGAGGTCGTTGGCATCATATGTACACAGTGACAGTTAACTCATGTGAAGTAGCTGATAAAACGTATAAAAATATGTGCACAACCTGAATAATTTCAACGATAGCTTTTTACAGGTTTTTGGAACATTAAGAATATTCTATTCCCCAATTATCTGCAAACTTTTTCTTGTCTTAATCTCATTTGAATTACTGACACTAAAAGTGTAAAAGAGTACTTATTAGTAAAAGTGGGAAACCGCCGGGAATAAGTTTGTAAGATGTCTCAAAATTATAACGGTTGGATGTAAAATAACTTGGATTTTTGATACAAAGTAATATTGTGAAAAAATCGATATGATTAAAAAAAATTGGCCAGAATGGTGGATAAAATCGCTTGGATTCTATCCATTTGAAAGGAAGTCCAGTATCCCAAATATGGGAATGTTAAGAAGGCTAATTGGTATCAACTTTTGACAGCTCATACAGCCCAGGTTGTGTGTAGAGTACTGCTGTTGGATTATCGGTAACAGGAGTTGTTAAATGTAAAACTGGATAATCTGGGTCACCGACGTAAGGTAGCTAGTCTATAAGTGTGTCTTCGTTGTCGATATTCCGAGCAGTAGGTTGCAATTCATCCTTCATAACGTGAACAGTAAGGGAATGGTACAGACTGCCCGCTTCAGTGTTTTCGTCCACCTATCTCATTGGGTCTTCAAGAGAATAGTGAATAGTCTTCTTTTAGACTAGTGCACTTTAGCACCTATATTTCATTTCTGCCTACAATCAGGTAGGATCGAGATAAAAAAAAGTATGTCATTATTTATTCTAAAAGGTCTTTGTTTCAATTTATATTGTGCAATTTTCTTAATAAAGCAATTTTGCGGTAGAAAGTTTGAATTAGATAACGATTTTAAAACGTAAATGTAGAAAGTTATAATTACGGAACTGTCTGCGTTACACTTTCATTTGGTTAAAGTTAAAGTACAGTAATACAAATTTTTTATATATATAGCATTCGAAATAATCAAATTGAATATCTATACTACCACATAGCTCGCGGTGCGATTAGTTTGTACCAGTTGGAAATTCTATTTCGGATATCTAAATGAGATATCGGAATCCGCTCCGAATTTGCCATCACACAGTACATTATTTTCCAATCGGGTGAATGCTATTTAAGTTTCAACATACACATTGAAATATTTCGTCAATATTTTAAACGAATTGGTATTTATGTTTTCATTGAAATCGTACATAATAGCTGTTTACAAAAATTAAAAACAATTTAAAAAGTTACGTAGGAAATGGTCTTCTTCCAACCAGGTTCCTATACTTACGTGCTAAGCATCCCCAGTTTGCAAATTAAGTTTGAGCTCCTTTTTTATAAAAACAGTACAGGAAAGGAATAACTTACGGGCGTGAGTGTTCCGTTCAAATACGAGTGAGTGTCTTTAAGAAAAGAGTGTTACTGTTAAAAGGCTGTTACTGAGTTGATGCGTTTTACCATCACGTTCATAATTTAACACTAGTTAGGATCGTTAAACACTAACCTGTTTCTTGTGTTCCGGATTGAAGAAAAAGAGTTCCGTTATAGCTAGCGAAATTACTACCATTACGAGAGTTATCCTACGTCTTAAGGTATCGAGAACAATGTGGTGTACATCATCTTAACTAATGTCAAATTATTATGAACAGGTGATTAACCTGCTGGTTTAGTCGCTAACTTTCATAAAAAAATGAATATTAGCTATTTATTTAGTTTATTAAGTTTTTTAAAATATACATAATATATAAAAGCTTCGTCAACTCTTATTAAGAAGTTAATATTTATCTTTATTTTTTTTCGATGTTTCTTCTTTAAAAAAATCTTTTTTCAAGAAGCTTAATTAATTATTTGTTTTTAAAATATTCTTGCAGAAGTTTTATCTTCTTATTAAGTATGTTGTTTTATAATTATTTTCTTTTTGAAAAGTATTCATATAAAAGTTCAGAGAGCGCAGATCCCTCCGGCACTTTTAGTTTTACAAAGGTGCTCCTCCACGTCGTGTCTTTTTCTCAAGTGTAGGTTTTTTTTTTAAATAAACATAAGAAAATAAAAAAGCCCTGTGAAAAGCATGAAATACAATTGTTATTATGGTGAAGTAAAACTTATTCGTTTAATTGTTATGACTTAGGCAGTTTATAATGATTCGGAGTGCTGTAAATGTATATTAATATTCTATTATCTTGAGGTACATTCAAATAGAAAAGTTAACTTACTTAATTAATTTATGTATATAAAATTTATAATACATAAAAAGTCCACGACCAGTACGTTTTGTTACTTAAAAATCTGTACTTTCAAACATAACGTACATGTTATATTTTATTATTACAATTTTATTTGTAATTGTATTTTATAAAGGTAGAGGAAGACCGAAGAAAGGATGGATGGATTGTGTGAAAGATGACATGTTCAAGAACAGTGTGAATTCCGATATGACTGCTCATAGAGAGATGTGGAAGAGAAGTACACACTGTGCCGACCCCACATAGCTGGGAAAAAGGCAGGACGAAGAAGATAACATTTTCATGTGTAAAATGATGTCGAGTCTATGTTTACATGTTTTAACCGTTTTAGATTAATTTTATTTTTCCTGATAAAATATATGTAAAGAGACGCATCGGATTTATGGTTATCAGTTTAAGTTAAGGTTTGCTTATCGTGTGAACGCTATGCAGTGCATGTGTAGATTATACTGCGCTTCCTAAACCACAAGCCGGTGGCCTGCATACTGATCTATTCTTACTTCGATTTATGCGCTGTCGGTTTGTTAGTCTGCAGTTTGTAGTCTCAGCGTACTAATGAACATTCACTCGCATCGCTTTCAGAGTGATCTCATTTACATTAAATATAATACTAACAGTTTCAATGCTAGATACTAGTTCAGGTATTATCGACGCTTCTATATTTGCCGCCAAACAATGGTGTGCAATTACTTTGTTTCAATTTTAAAGGATTTTTAGGTACTAAAATTACTGAGATAATAAGACTTAATACCTTGTCTTAAAACGATAAGCACAATGCGATATAGTGTATGTCGTTCTATCTAGCGCTATGTTATACTGTTATATAATTACTAGCTGTTTCCCGACCGCTTTGTTGGCCTTTCTCGGTATTAAAACCTCCGTAACTTCCTTTGGGGAAAAAATTTTGTAAAATGGCAGAAGCAATATCTCTACCAAATTTTGAGTTTTTACATTGAATAGTTTCAGAACTCTCGTGAGGAGTCAATGAATCTCTGGATATCTCCCATACATAGATATACGTCTTGCTCGTCTCGTCGCTTTGTTAAATAAAAGAAAAAATAATTGATGTCTAATATAGATTGTTTGTATACCTGCATTTGTATACTTTAATGGTAATTAATTATCAATTATTATAGATTCAAGCAGTTAAATATATTTTAAGAATATGTTTAATATAAGATGTACTTATTAAGTTGTTACGATAATAAAAAGGGCCAGTATGTAGCCATTGAAGTATTGAAAGAGTGTTATGAACAAAATAAAATAGGAACTTTTTGATATAAGTTAATTTTTTACTTACGTCATTTCGGCTCCCGAATCTACTTCTTCGTTTCAAAATTATGGAAATTATCATATATCCATTGGAAGCATATTTTACGAAAATCTTATTAACAGCTCAACTGAAACCCATTAACTTTATAATATTACAATCGAAGAGATATAGCTACTGAAGGAACTTACGAATTCAATTCTTTCCATTGATCACAGAAATATTGTTTAAAAAAAAAATCATATAGATTTGGTCTATAAAAACGTACTCGGAGGAAATAAACGTATATTTATTTCGTACCTTGTAAAAATCATGAAAACGTGAATGTTTCACGACACAATATAGCTTAATTGCTCTCCCGGTAACTAAGTTACAAGAGCACATGAATAAATTTCGTTTAACTTATGTTAATACGTTTAAGTCTTTAAGTAAACAGACTCATCCGTTTACTCTAAATTTAATAAGTTTAATATATTTCTTAATAAAAATTTGGTTGTACAAAGAAATAATAATTTTGTACTTGATGTGTTTAGAGCAATATGTCCGAATAGTATAACTAGTTCTAACTATACCGTAGTTACAAAAAATAATATTCGATAGAAACAGTTTAAGTATGCACAAAAGAATCATAACAACATATATTTATCATCATCATCATCATTTTATTATTCTATGAAGCAACATTCATGTGTAAGAAGAGTGTGAATTTAGATATGGCGGCTGCTAGAGGGATGTGGAAGAGAAGTACATACTGTCCCGACCCCACATAACTGGGAAAAGGGCAGGAGGAAGAAGAAGATTCTACGAAGCAACGAGACGAGCGGGACGTTCACCTGATGGTAAGTGATACGCCCGCCCATAACGGCACAGCGTGAGTTAGTATAGTATACACTGCATCACTTAGTGCTCGTCCTTGAGACAGGATGTTAAGTCTCGTTTACCCGATAATTTCACAAGTAACAGTACCCTTCAAACCAGAACTTGGCCTGAACCAGAACAGAAAATGGGTTGACAGGCTGTTTCTAGCAACAGAGACCTACCACCAAATTCTGCCAAAATATATCTGTAAATAATACTGAATAGATCTCACCATCAAAATTATGATAATAATTTTCTATATGTATATCCATTATCGGACTTACAACTAAAATATTACAATTATTATGTAATATATATCTCTTTATTTATTATCTTATCTTGAATTTTTTTAATTTTCTAATTAATTTTTATATCAATATTAATTTTATATGTGCAACAAGTTAGTTAACCTATTCTGTATACTAAAATATACTACGGGTCATAAAGCTCTTAATGCATATTTTATTTTTTTTACAATAATCTTGAAACTTATTTTACTGCCTTTCTACTTACTAGGTCAAAGTTAACCTATAACTAAATCAATACCCAATTCTATTACTAAATCTCCTTTATAACCTTAATGTGTCTTTATATTATATTTATTTTTGTTCCACCGTATCTCCCTGATGTTATTGTTCTGGTCTTTATTTTGCCTACCCTATTATTTGCACTATATACATATATTCTTACTTTATTTTTAATTGCTTTACTTATCTTAATAACAATATTATTATGTCTATGTAGTAATATTTTATTGTCATTATTTTCACTGTATATTATGCTACATAGTTTTAATCAATATGTTAAGAATTTATTTCTAAGTAATTTATTTTTTATTAGCACATGTATATTACCTCTATCTTATCTGACCTTGTTTTCCTTTTGAAATATTGTCTTAACTTCCTACATATATTAGGTCCTTACATATGAAATTAGCGTTTTGTCGTACTGACCACTTTGATCTGAAATATCTCCTCCTTGGTTAAGAATTCCAAATTCAAATTTATAAATTCATTTAGCTGGTACGTTTGAGTTTTAAAAATAGTCATTCATTTGGTTTTTCTTCATTATTTTTTTCTTTGGCGTCGCTTATTATCACACAATGGAAAACATGAAATATCAGTATATTTACGAGTACGAGTTCTACCGTGCCACTAGTGCCAGTGCTGCAGAAACAGCTCAAAGGAATTATGATGTGTACGGCGCTGGTGTCGCAACAGATAGCACGGTTCGTTTTTAGTTTCAACGTTTTCGTTCTGAAAATTTCGACCTTCAGAACCAACCCCGTGGACGGCCGGAGACCAAAGTGGAAAATGAAGAATTAAAAGCTATTGTGGAAACAGATTCATCACAAAGCACTTCAGAGATAGCTGCAGGATCGGGATAAGTGACAAAACTGTATTAATCCAATTGAAGCAAATCGGGAAAGTAAAAAACTTGAACGATGGATACCTCATGAATTGATTGAATCGAACTTACAAACACCCGTCTACTGCTGTGTTACTTTGCTCAACCGACACAATAATGAAGGGATTTTAAATCGAATCATTACTTGTGATGAAAAGTGGATACTGTACGATAATCGGATGCGTTCGTCGCAATGGCTGAAGCTTGAAGACCCAGCCAAATCCTGCCCTAAACGAAAATTGACTCAGAAAAAGTTACTTGTGAGTATTTGGTGGGCTAGCGCCGGTATCGTTCACTACAGCTTTCTAAAATCTGTCCAAACGATTACCGCAGATATCTATTGTCAGCAACTGTAAACCATGAAGGAGAAACTAGCTGCTAAACAACTGAGATTGGTCAATCGCTCTAGACTACTGCTGCTTCACGACAACGCAAGACCACACACCGCACAACAAACGACCACTAAGTTAGATGAGCCACAATTGGAATTTCTGCCACATCCACCATACTCCTCGGACTTTTCCCCAACAGATTACCATTTTTTCCGGAATTTGGACAACTTCTTACAAGGAAAAAATTTAACTCCGATGCGGCAGTCCAAACCGCCTTAAAGAGTTAATTGATTCTCGCCCCTATGGTTTTATTAGTAAAGGGATCAATGAACTACCTATGAGATGGCAAAAGTGCATAGATAACAACGGTGCATACTTTGATCAATTAAATATATTTTACAAAAAAAAATAACTTTATATTCCTCCCGTACAATACGCCAATTTCATATATAAGGGGCTAATATTTATTTTTATGTTATATATATTTAAACCGTGGATGTTGACCCTCGTATCCAATGAGTATATGTTAGTCAATTAACTAATAGCATTAAACATCATCGGAGAATATAGTAAATTTTTTATATATAAAACTTAATTTTAATAACCTCAACTTAATTCGTGTCAGTGTCGCTGTAAAAAAAAGTGTACTTACATGTATTATCACACTTAACTATAATGGCTGGCCTTTATGTGCCGTTTTAAAATTTACAGACATTTTAATTTCCGCCTTTATTGTTAATGCGTTGTGGGATTAAAAACGATGTTGGCACATATGCGTCACACGCTCTCATGTATTAAACATTATATTTTACCAGACGAGACGAGTGTTGCGTTCACCTGATGGTAAGTAATACGCCCATCAGTAATTGTGGCGTTATTTAGGAGGAAATACACAGCACATTACGCTCGTCGTCTTGAGACAAGTTAGTAGAAGAGAAGTCTCATAACAACGATAATTTCACAAAGTACAGCGCCCTTCAAACCGTAATACTTGCACGCTACTATCTGGCGGCAGAGGCAGGTGCAATCCAGACTATCTCCGATGTACAAAGACGATACCAGTAAAGACTTACGCGACTTATCTTTAAGAGAACAGTGAATAGGCTACTTCTAGACTAGTGCTCTTTACCACTAGAGACTACATGGCCGCTTACCATCAGGTGAGATACCGGCTAAGGTTTTAGTTTAATAAGAAATTATTTTAACTGTGTGTGATAAATGAGCATATTATCTACGCGAGGTCTATGTTAAGATTAACGTTAATTACGTTAATGTGAACATAGACCTCGTTAATTACTGGTGGTAAGTCCGTCTAGATAGGTACCACAGCAGCACATATCTGCCGCCAAATATTAGTGTGCAAACGTGTGTTCAGGTTTAAAGGGCGCTGTAGCTAGTGTAATATCTAAGGTCACGAGACTCAAAATCTGATGTCTGAAAGCGACGAGCACAGTGTAGTGCAGTGTATAACATCCTAACTAGCGTCACGTTGTTTTTGGGAGGCTCAAGGGGTCCCGGTCCCGCACAACAACTCGCACCCTAGCTAACCTCACCTGATCCTGGCGTACCCTGCTAATCAATAAATGAGACTCTGCTTTCCGCCAATCCACATTGGGCCAGAGTGGTGGACAATGGCACAAATCTCTCCATAAGAATCACTACATACGACAACTCCCAGTGCCCAGCGGTACCTGAGGCCATGCTAACTGTATAGATGTTTGGGGGAGGCCTATGTCCAGCAGTGGACGTCTATCGGCTGATGATGATGATGACGATGATCACTTAACATCAAGTGATCGTCCCGCTCGTCTCATAGATTCGTAAGTAACGTAAGCATGATAAGTAAACTATAGAGATTCTTGTCGGTATTTTTGTGTTTGTATTTTGGGTGATTATGGAGCCTTTTGTTGTGTAATCTGGTAGATGGCAAGATTTTTTTGAACTCGTCTCATTAGCGTCCACTCCCTTACTTGTAAGATAGCATTACTGTGTTCTAGCAGTCAACATATGGGAGCCAGAGTATTGTCAGCGAGCAGCCTTCATCACCTAATTCTCTGGTGGTAATAAGGATCAAGTTGGAAGCAACTAAAGGATATTGCCAAAAGTTTAGCAGAAAACATTTCACATGGTGGTCACAAATCGTAATTTACCCCCGTACAGCAGGCGGCGTCTAAATTGACTAAGTTTTGTTTTCATGTTCCTTTTACTGTTACTCTCTTCGAACTTGTTTGCTTACATGTTTTTGTCAATAAATTGTTCGATAAAAACTTAATTCAAACTCCTGCCAAAAACATTATAAATTGACATGTCTTTTGGGAACTTCAATGTTCGTACTGTTTTTTTTTTTCTTAAGGCAGGTAAAGTAAATAAAATCATGTAAGAATAGGACTTGGTGTTATTTTAAGAACATTTATTATGCTTCAAATTTACGACTATTAATATAACTTTTGCCTTACGATTATAAAAGCGAAATTTGTACGTATTTTATTCTAATCATCATCATCATCATCATCTGCCGATAGACGTCATCTGTAGAACAGACGTCCGCCAAAGACTCCCACATCGATCGGGTAGGAACTTTAATAGAGAGATTTGTGCCATTTCCTCCCACCACTCTGGCCAAATGCGTGTTGGTGGAAGCCAGAACCTTTGCTCTAATCATATAAACTTGTAATTAAAGGTATTATGAAAGGTAATGCTCTGTAATTTTTTTAAAGGTACTAACAACAATGAAAACTTTCACTTATAAAAGAAACTGTTTGTAATAAAATCATAATTTGACTAAATTGTATAAAAATAAATTTCCTATCATTTTCTTCTTTGTAATAATATCACTATGACAATTTTGATAATCATCTTTATTATGGGTACAAAGTTAACGCTACGACTACTACAGGTTTCCGAAACCATACTCGTATCAAGTCAAAGGTCTAACCGCACCCATATAATACCTACGCCTTTGCTTAAGGGCAAATGTTCGGCTTCTGTAAGGTCTCAATATAATTACACTAGAGGAAATCGTATTATACGTATATTTGTTTATTATTTTCATTCAGCATCAAAACTAACTATATAATTAAATAGAGATCGTTCGCTTTGAATTGATTAGTAGAACTGTTGAATATATTCTAGTGTTTGTATCCTATATGCGGCGGTACTCCCTACATTTACGATTACCCTTATAAATAGATGATCATGTTTTGGTTTTACATATTAATCTTATATGTTATCAATGTTATCAATTACTTGTCATATATACTTTTTAAAGTATATAGTTTAACATTAATAGAAAGTTAAAATCCTTTTTCCCCTTCAGGTATAAACTAAGCAGAAGTGTGCATAACTTTTTGAACATTATACTGACAGCAGTGGAAAGTATACGCCGGTATAAAGTTATAATGGCTTTGAGTTTTCCAATTCAAAATTTTTAACAAAGGAACAACGGTTTAACAAGTTTAAATTGTATTTATTTCGGGCTACGTGTTAGGGTTTATGACTAACACATTTTTTTTTTTGGCATCAATAGTAGAAACCAATGCTGGGAGACATCGTTACTTGCTTAAACGTTTAGGTTACTTGCACTGTGTCATTAATTGACATATATTAATTTATCATGAAAACAAAGTTCGTCGCTCATTAGTGAGGTCTACCTTGGCGGTAGGCCGGTACCACCGCAGAGTCCATTTCTACAGCCAAAAAGTATTACGCGAACCATGTTCCCCTTTTAAAGGCGCTGTACATTGTAGAATAGAAGAGGTCGTCGCGTTGAATATAAAATATAATAAAAAAAACCTTTTGCCATTTCATTTTGCTGAATGAAAATTCAAATGTGTTGCAATTTCCTAAAGGATTTCGTTACAATGAATATCGACAGTTTACACGAACCTTTTGGCCAGTCACGAAATGAAGCTGCGAGATAGTTTTTCGATTAACATGCAATGTTTGAAGTGGCGAAGCCTTCCCGTCGTCTGTTGGTTTAATCATGTGGGCCAATACCTCCCGGTCCCTCAAGTAATCTATTCGTGTTTTTTCAAGCGGGCCAGTGTAAATATTTTTTTATTCAACATTCGTATCTTTACAATATATCAACACGCGACCGTTACGATATTTCTTAACTTTACATATCCCTCCTAATTTATGGCTCCGGTTTTATTCAAACAGTTTCTGTAGTATGTTGATGGACTTAATTAGCGGTCATTTGTGTTAAATTATAATTACCAATATATACATATTTATATTACATGCGCGTTCCATGAACCTGATCTACTTGCTTATTAAGTGACCATAACATGCTTCTAACGAAAAAAAACAACTTAATATAGTTTAACTATCTCTAACAAATAATACTACACGACAATACTCTAAAATGAGGATGATAAATTAATAATACGAATTAGTTAGTGATATATATTATCGAGTCACGAAGATAATTGTTGGTGGAAGGCCGGTGAAAAATGTTAGAGTACTTACTATATCATTATTATCTTAATCATCATCATGAACATCAACTGCCCAATATCTTCCTCCAATGATTGTGTTTATAATATTATATATTAAAGTAATTTATTTCAGAATTTCTTAAAGAGAAATTTAATCTTATTCACTACACACAATTGAGTTTAACTGAATTGATTTTGTGTGTTTTGATTCTATGCTCCGCCAGTTTCTATATAAACTGAGTCAGACGGCCATTAGAAATGTAACACCATACACAAACACTCGAACCACCAGGATATTTGCGTTCAACGGAAGCTGAGACCACACATTGGTCGGTCAGACGATCGTTTATCGTTTTAAACTAATAATTGTCTTATGCGGCACTTACGTATGACTTCCGGTCAATTGGTCGCATGTCCAGACCACCTATTAACAATTAGGTTAACGAAATGAAGTAACAGCACGTTGAGTACATTGCGCAAATGCTTTTATAGTTTTAAACACCAGCTTCTAATAGTTCTTATATTTTAATGAAAATCATTAAAAACTAATCACGGACCACACGGAATCTTAAGGAATTAGTTTAAAGTGTTGCCAGGTTAAAAGTAGGGTAGACTGGTAGAGAATGCCATTAGGCATTAAGTCCGCCTTTTTGTACATTTTTTTTGTGTGTGCAAATAAAATTTTAACTAAAAATAAAGTGTTAGTGTAGTATGAAAATTTTGAGAGATTCGCAAATGAGTAATCGTCATCGTCATCGACAGATAGACGTGCACAGTTAGGCATGAGCTTTCTTCAACAATTCCTATACAGTTCGGCTCTACTATAACCGCATTAATCGGCTTCACACGACCTACGGAAACTGCTTACCAATACTTAACATTATTTTATTACAGACGTAACTTTTTTTTCAATACATCAATACTATATACAATCTCCGCGAAGTTATTTACGGCAATAATATTTTAATCGTTTATAGCAAGGAAAATGGTCACTTGTCTCGTGTATTGAAATATATCAACGGAAAAGGAGCCACAATTAGAGGCGGAGAGAGTCAGTTGAATACTTATTAAAATATACTTTTGGAAATTCCCATGCATATAATCTAATCGCCGTTTTAAATCCCTTCGCACGCACCGTGTGCCCGTACTCACGTAAAATGAGTCACCCGATCCTTACAAGTCATATTGTACTCGGAAATATACCTTTCGCGACGTACCCTCCTATTAATATTCCGAACAGAGTTGTCTAAACGACCAGTCTATACTATGTTTTCTATTTAAAATTTTCCTTTGATGTATTCAGGAATTCCAATGAAGGAAAATATCGGGAGAAAAGCGAAATCTATATATATTGAGAAGATACAGAGATTCATCGTCTCTTCACAATATCTCCGAAACTGTTAGATGTAAATACTAAAACTTTGGTGAAAAAGGACTAATAATGGATTTTAATGAATTCCTTCTCCCAAGGCAGTTATGTGGTGTTAATAACAGCGGGAGGCGAAAGTAGCACCTGGTGACAATATGTCAAGTCTGATCATTCATGGTCAGCAAAGCGGGCGGGGAACAGCTAGTGTATATATAGCAACAGCTTTTGTGTAAACGGAAAAAATTTTTTGGCGTCCGGCGTGAAATCTTATGGTACCCCATCTTCAATAGATTTAATCAAGATTACTGGGAGATTATTATGCACTTAAAACTCATTGATCATCGGCTGTGTTTTACAAATGACATCTTTATTCGAAACATAACCGCAGCTTTACTAACGTTATTATAGGATAACGCGTCCCGGAAGCCCGTCTGTTCAGTCCCAATGACTGGAAAGCACCTCAAGCTTCGCTTTTCTTAACAGTCGTTGTTGTGAGGGCAAAAAGAACTCCCATTCTTAATGACACCATTTGTCAAAAGAGACATCCACTAATCCAAGTTTGGTCAGCGTGGTGGGTTGATGACCTTAAAATCTCTCTTTTTGAGAAAATACCCACTGATCGCAGTTGTTGGAATATTAAGAAAACTGCTCATTTATTTATTTTATATTTATATATTAAATAAATAAGGAGTAATAAACAACATCAACACTTTTTAAGTACTTGAATAAAACGTATTAATTACTTAAATAGACAACCATAAAGTTTTGGATGTAATACTATTAGCAAGATTGTTTCCAAATTTATTACATATAACAATAACCACATGCTCAAAGCTGGTGCCAGAGCGACCTACTGTCTTGGATTAATTTCTACTGTCGTAAACTAATTCCTAACATAAACCAAGTTGTAGAGATTAACGAACTTGCCAGACCTATTAGGCGTATTGATTAAATTAATTAGAAACATGCTGCCTAATGATTTATAATGTTCCCTCTAAAATAAATTCCTCTAATTTGCTTAATAAAACAGATAAATCTATGTTCTAATATATTTAAATGTTTTAGTATATTCTTATCTGTGATCAGTTGTGCGTCTCTATTTTTGCCTTCTTTACATTAGATATTATTTATTTAGGGCAATTAGTATTTAATTGCCTTAAGTACTCCTCTACTTAGAATCTAAGCAGAAATAACTAGTTCTAAGAAGCATTGCATAATAAATTCCTGTAAATAAAATAACCATTATACTGATTTTTGTCGTCTTACAATCATCATCATCAGCTGATAGACATCCACTGCTTGACATAGGCCTCCACCAAATATCTCCACATTGGTCGGTACTACACTGTCCGCATCCAGTGGTTTCCACGATTTCCACAGTCGGCATGGCTTCCGGTACCGCCGGGCACTAGGATCCTCGTTTGTACGGGTTCATAAGGTGGAGGATTTAAACCGTTTCCTATCACGCTTGTTGATTAGTAACGTGCACCGCGCACAGGTGAGGTTGGCTGGCGTCCCGTGAGTCATTGTGCGGGACCTCATACATCCCTTACAATTAATATTTACTTAATTTTAAAACCTTTAACTCGTTCACTGAGACATGCCAATCACTGAAGGCATACCACGAACAAAGACATATCTTTGTTGCCGGAAACACTTTAGGTATGTATTACCGCAACTCCTATATCTGCCGTTACAACAGTACTGTATAAACAGTAGCTAGTGAAATTGCTGGGGTAATGAGACTTAACATGTTATGCCTTATAGCGACGAGTACAATGTAATGCAGTATATCATCGGAAGTAGTGCCACGTTATGAACTTACCAATCAGTTCACACAGTATCACTTATCATCAGGTGTACACTTCGTCTCGTCGCTAGGTCGAAGGAAGGAACATTTATTTTCAGATCAGATCATTCAATTGCAATGAACTTCTGCAAGTTTTGAGTAGTTTCATATAGTTTGTTGTTATTTATCATAATCTAACACAATAAAAAAAAAAGTCATCTTCTAGTATATGGTAACGTAGTTAATAAAAAAATATTTCAGTATATTTATTATGTAAATTTCAAATCTTAGAAACTAATTTCATCTTGTTTTACTGAAAGTTTTTAATACAGGTTGATGAAAAAAGTTCCTGCGGTTTTCTGTCAGTAACAGGAAGTAAAACCAATCATTAATGGATTCCGTAACGACGGATCGATGGTTGGAGCATTTTAATTCTGTTCATACCCTTCGGCAACTTTATCATGCTTATTAAACTTTACCTAAAAATTTCCTACGCCTCCATTCGTCATACAAAATTTCGAGATTTATTGCCTCGCCTAAAAGGTAACGTGTATAGTTTTTGTTTTTTTTTTTTTACTCTCAAGTCCTTGAACTTTTATTAGTTTCAAAATTATATTCTCTAGATTTTCTGTACCATATTACTGTTAGGATTTTTGAATTATATTATATACTTTAAAAAATCCGCTATTTATATCTAGTATTCAGAACTTATTATTAAGGATCCTTAAATTATAAATACTACTTTTCAGGTACAGCAAGTTGTTGTATATCCTTGAAATGTTTTTGATTTTTATCATTCTAATATAATAAGACATCAATTTTACAAATCAAATATACATTAAGCCTGTGGTTTAACCTAGGTGTTTGATCTGTATCACAGGAATCAGTGCAATCTCTCATATTAACTTAATTACTATATTAAAAATACCAATATCTATATCTATATTTTAAATATTGTATATCTAAGATATTACGTTTTAGTGTTGATATTATATTTGTGTTAGTGTTGTTTGATGGTGTGTATGTGTGTGTATGTACAGTAAAAATTTCTGATATTTTTTTATAGAATGAAGCTACGAGAGGAGCGAGACGTTCACCTGATATAAAGTGATACGCCTATAACAATGTAATGCTAGGATGATATATTCAGCAGCATATTGTGCTCGTCACTTTGAGATCTGGGCTGTTAAGGATTGTTCCACTAATAATTTTACTATGACGCCATACAAATCGGATTATTGTGATGTTAACATAGTACTGTTTGGCGGCAGGAATAGCTACTGTGGTACCTAGAGGGACTTCTGACAAAAGAGACCTTAACAAATAATCATCGTGGCAGCAGCGGCGGCAATGAATCCACTGTTGTTTTATAACCTAAGAACAAAAGTCTAGTTCTTGACAATAGTCACCACATTTATGATAGTTGTAGGTAAGAATATAAAAACTTATTATGTTTTCTATATAAATTTAAATATGTGCTGTCTTTTAACAAATATCGCTTTAAAAGTAGCTGGTGTTAAGTAATGACGTTAGTTATTCGCAATTCTTATTAAGCAACGTTAATTATTTCGTTAGAAATGAGAGCTAGATCTAATTAAAAAAACAGTGAGTGTTATTATATTGGCAACTGCAGGAGGAAGTTTGCTATTAAAGTATGTAATGAACCGAATTCAAATTGAGGAAATTTATACGAATCGAGCTGTTTATATAGACTTGTTAAACTATCGTTATAAAAAAAAAACACGATATGAAAACAGTAAACGAAAGCTTCTTAATTAAACACAAATTCTTACCGGTTTTACCGTATATGGAGTAATTAATGACTTTTAGATTTATTATGACCGTGATAAAAGATACAATAAAATACATAAAATTCATCCAGTTCGTCAGGCCGATTGTAAATATTTTACGTTTATTGTTAACTTTTACGCTAATTAATAGCCACTGAAAACTCGAAAGCGTTTTAACATCCTATTATAAAATAATTATAGTAACATTAATGATAATTTTTAACATGTGTAATAAATTTTAATGGTACATGAAATGTTTAGTTTATCAAACAAGTTCATATCTGAGATTTGATTATGAAATGCAAAAGAGTACATTTAAATTTACGATTTTATGGTCTAAAGTTAGTCTAGGTTAAACTGATATTTAAGCTAACAATTGTCTTAAAAATATCAAACTTAATGTCAGTTAAGTCATAGTCATCTGTGTCGCAGTAGATAGATAGATACACTTGTTCTGTGACATGAAGTTTCTAGGTGTGATCCCGGGGCCACATTTGTGGATTTCGGTTCAAGGCACGGTTTCGATTCCATCTAGCTAGCTACCAGTATCATATTGTAAATCTGCCGCCATAACGTCATTTCTGTTTAGGCTGTCAACACATAAGAACTAGAGAATTCTAGTGTAGAAATCTTCACTATTAACGACCCCATTGTCTTTTAGTGATAAGGAGGTTATGAAATTATGACCAAATTAACATTTATGTGGTATCCCATCTCGGGCTAAATAGGAGTGAGGTAAGTCCTGTTTATCGTAGAAGGTGAATAAAAGAAGTCTTCGGGTTCGTGGGTCTTAAATGTCTTCCACCTTTAAGTCCCACAAACCCGAAGACTACTATCTACTATTCTCATTGTGTACTAAGGTCTCGTGCTTGTCGTAGCATAGGGAAGGTGCTGGAGAGAGTTACAACCTTTCCTGCAACATGCTTAGGTGTAATACCGGGAGGTACTAATGATAACCATAGAGGGAGGTTTAAATTGGTACAAACCCCACGTAAAATTGTCTTCCTCTTCGAAGCATGGTATATTTTGAAGATTTCATAACCGATAAAAAAAAGGCATATATATGACACGTACATAATACAGTAGTGTTCTTCCCGCATTTAAACTGATTCCAGAAATCAGATACAAGACATCCATGTACATATGTTACAAACAGTATTGGTGAGTTCTCATAACCCTCGTCACGTCTTTTTCGGTCGGTTTATTTAAAATTCTTACAATGGTGTAGCATTTTAAACGAACTCGGCATTTGTCACACAGACGTCGCACAGTTTAGATGCGCTCTTTGAATAGCCAATAGATTTTTAAATGTGCCTAAATTATACCGATTTGGACCTCTACGCCGTGTACGGCTCAATGTCACGGCGGCGAAATTCAACCACGAACCAGAGTTAGTGATGTTAAAATCAAAGATTAGACATTAGAAAGTAGATTTTAACTATAAATTTATCATAATAATAATTTTAAACTTCTCAAACTAAATGTTTAAGTTTTATGTAAACCGCAGTGGTTTGACTTACCCTACAAATTTTACTTCGTACTTACAAATATATAAGCATTAGATTTTTTTTTTAAATAATTGATAGTGCTTAACTACGAAGGATCGTAGTAGGAACCAGTCGTTAAGATGATTTGGAGTGGTAAATCACACTAAGCTATTCACTCTTTTTTTTTAAGACAACCACGTCATATTTGGAAGGAAACACTGACGCCGACATGTAGTTCCGCTCCTTTGCTGTCGTTATCAAGGACGAGAACAACTATAGTTGTCATAAAACCCTACTGGTAGTAGGTCTCTATTGCCAGAAATCTTCTAGGTAAGTACCACCGCAGCGTCTATTTCTACCGCCAAAAAGTACGGTCCAAACACAACTGTATTCCGGTTTGAGGGGCGTTGTAACTAGTGTCATTACTGGGGTGCAAGACTCAACATCTTTTGTCTCAGACGGCGTGACGATGTGGTGCTGTTGTGTACATCATCCTAACTTATGGCATGTCATTACGGGCGGACTTATGACAT
Source organism: Ornithoptera alexandrae (assembly GCA_029030555.1). Classification (NCBI taxonomy): domain Eukaryota; kingdom Metazoa; phylum Arthropoda; class Insecta; order Lepidoptera; family Papilionidae; genus Ornithoptera; species Ornithoptera alexandrae. The sequence goes on along the minus strand of JARDVY010000064.1, from coordinate 161,885 downwards.
CTGTCGAAAATCCCGCTCGTCTTGTCGCTTAATTGATTTAAAAAAAAAACCTATCACATTTATAAAGTATATAGTAATAAAATCTTGATGGTAATTATGTACTGTTTATTATGAAAATGTTCGCAGCAATTGAACAGTTAGCAAACGTAATCGATTGTTGTCTCTTCGAGTAATTCACATCAGAGCCTATTTCTCAACAACCCCAAATAGGTTCAGATCGCGAAGGTCGCGTACAAATTGCGTTTGTGGGGGTAATAATAATTCATTCAATTCACTACGTACAGGTTGATCGGAATAAAATTTCACGCGTACGCGATCCGTTTCGCATTTTAATCATATCATGTGCTTAAATTTAAATTTTTATATCAGATACCATTTCCATGAATAAGCACTTTAAATCTGTACCCGTTGTTTTCAACGGCTATCGCTTTAACATATATCACACATTATTAAATAATTCATATGTTAATACAATATTCAACAAAAACTCTTTGGTTATTTACTGGTGGTAGGTCTTTATTGGCGGAGATTGTCTAAGTACCACCGCAGCTCCTACTTCTGCCGCCAAACAGTTTTGTGCAAACATTACTGTGTATCGGTTTAAAGGGTGTGCTTTACTTAGTGAAATTACTGGAGCTAGTTAAACTTAATATCTTATATGTCATAGCAACGCGCACAATGTGTCGCTGTGTATATCATCTTAACTAGCGCAAATTTTTTTTTTTATTTAAATTAAGCGACTAGATGAGCGCGATGTTCACCTGGTGGTGTAAATGGTGATACGCCTGCCCATAACAACATAGCGTTAGTTCGATGGTACATACTGTACCACATTACGCTCGTTGCTCGAGACATTACATTTTGAGTCTCGTTATCCCAGTAATTACCGGAACACAATAATGTTTGCATACTACTGTTTTCCGGTGGATAAAGGCGCTGCGGTAATACCTATCTAGACGGTCGTCGGCAACGTACACCTACCACCAGTATCGATAAAAAAAAATTCTGTTGATGATTGTATCGTTAAATTATTTGAAGTAAAACTAACAGTTCTAAAGAATACAGTAACAGCAAAGTGAAATTCTCAGTAACATTACTACGTGGGTATTAGTTATGTGTACTGAACTCAACATTTATAGATCTATATATCAATATTGATATGAAAAGATCGTAAAAAGCAAACACATGCATTCCTTATCTCGTTTCAATGATCGGTTTGGCATACCACGGCGGGGTTTATCTTAGATCAGTAGCTGCGGTTCTCGAAACGGTTGCAATGTGCAACATTTTGAGACCTTTCATTGTGAACATAAGAGTTAAATTCGCTTACACTTACCGCAATCAGCTGGTGACGGCGTTTTAGATAGACAGTCGTTCGTTGTCTATAGAGAAATTTACTTTTTTTATTGCTGCGTGAGTAGAAAATGTCGAGATTTTTCTTGATTTTAGAGCATATTTTTTTTTTTGTTATCCAATTATCCGACGAGCGGAGCGGGACGTTCACCTGATGGTGAGTGATACAGCTGTCCAACACAACGTGGCACTAGTTATTCACTGGACCATGTTATGCTCGTCGCTTTGAGACAAGATGTTAGGTCTCATTACGCCAGTAATTACACTAGCTACGCTAGTCATGCTTTTACACACTACTGTTTAGCTGCAGAAATAGGTACTGCGGTGGTGACTAGCTTTTGTTTTCTTATCGGGGAGAAATCTTCTAAAAATATATCCTACGTCGGGTGGGAAGACAAGGTTATTTTATTGGATTTTCACCCACTAAACACGCATCGGTGGTCATCTTCAGTGTGTTGCGAAATGCCACATCTCCCACGGAAAGCACCGATGCCTCCGAGCAGTACGCCTAAAGCACGTCTTAAGGAGAGCTGCAGCTCTCCTCGACATCCTCGCTTTGGTACGACAAGAACTAAACCACCTCTTACTTGTTGTTCATCCCAGGTAATGACGGGCTCCCACATTCAAAGCCCACAAATCTGAAAACACTTTTAGTCGCATTCTATGATAGACAGGGTTTACCTTAGTCCCATTCTTAATAGCCTAAGACTGCAGGGCAAGCGGTGGTACCTACCTCTTTTAAATCGGGGCCGGGGTAGAGGAGGGGATGAATCTTTAAAAGATTCCTTGCTTCTTGGCGTAAGTCAGGATTATGTGAGATTCTTACTCACTAAAACCCCGTCAGTAGTCTTCATCAGTGTATTCGGAGAGGCGTCGGGATCTTTTATAGAACGCACGGGGACCCCTTCATACTTTCAACCTCAACACGTTTCTGAGGAGGGGCCTAACCCTCCTAGGCACCACGCTGTCCCACGCAGGTTCGTTTGTTGAGCGATAAGGACTCCAACACTCAAAGCCCGCGAAACTCCTAGATCATTTTAGTCGCCTTCTACGACTGGTAGAGCTTACCTTAGTCCTATTCTTACTAGCCCGAGACTACAGTGCTCGACGGTACCTAGATGACCACTAGTAATTTTTTTTTTCCGTTAGATATATTTTCTCCGGCGGTCGTGCCTAGGGCACTGTTGCAAATCTCTGTCACCAGTAACTTTACGAATAGTTACTTCATCAATATCGATATTGGAGATGAAGTTTTATAATTAATCTTTGCATGTATTTGATTTTTTTTCTCGGCTCTATCTTGATGTTATTGTTAACTTCGTTTATTTTGGTTACATTATTATTTATACTACTTACATCTATGCTTTTCACTGTCTTATTATTTTTTACTTGTTCTTCATATTATTGTTCACTATGTTACATATTTTTTTGCAATATTTGATAGATTTGTTTCTAACAGTTTTTGATTACTGATTACAACTTCTCAATTACACATTTAATATATACTACTATAGCTCCTATTTCTACTGCCAAACAGTATCGTGTAAACATTAAGGTGGTTCCGGTTTGAAGGCTGTTGTAGCTAGTGAAATTACTAGGGTAACAAGACTATGTCCCAAGACGACGAGCAGAATGTGGCGCAGTTCATATTATCCTAACTAGTGTCATGTTGTTATCAACAAGCGTATTACTTGCCATCAGGTGAGCATTACGCTCTTCTCGTTGAATAAATAAAAAAAAACATGATAATCGTATGATTATAATTTAAACATTTTATAAAAACTAGTGTAACGGTATCAATGAAAAAAAAAAAAAATGAACGGAATATCCGGACTGACGCGTGTAACAAATTATTTATTCAAAATCATTATGTAAACTAATCTCGTGTAAAATTACTGCGATCCCAATAATACATTGACTTAATAATTTTCGATTAGATTATTATGCAGCTTCACCTTCTTTATTTAAAATATTAAAAATGGTATATATGATCTTGGTCACAAATGCATTTGGTTTCTTTTTATTCAACAAAGCGACGAGAGTTTCGTACGTAATACCTACCTGCCTATATATATAATACCTGCCTGTAACAACTTGGCACTAGTTAGAATGGCATACACTGCACCGCGGTGACTTCATCGCTTTGATATAGAATGTTATCTCGTTACCCCAGTAATTTCACTAGTTACAACTTACTTTAATCCGTAACACTAATGTATGCACACTACTCTTTGGCGGCAGATAGAGTTGCTGCGGTGGTTACCTGCCTAGATGTTCTATTATATATTGATTTTATAAACAGGATCTGAACTTTTGTTTGTGATGTTATTCTTCTTCTAATCGTGTATGATAGTATTTATTCATAATCACTAAATAACACACAAAAACCACGAAGTTACCTAACACCATTTTTCTTGTATGAATAAAACAAACAATGCGGGTTTAATCTTGTTTATTTATTGCTATGACATTTCGAGTGGTTAGCAGCAGACATGGTCACGGAAGACTGAGGACATGTTCCGACGTCATTCTCATCACGAAGTATCTGCAGCTTTTCAGGTCCGGTACGTAGAATTAGTCCACCGTGTCTGTTATATTTAAATTTTTAGTACTTGTTCCTCTAGGGTACCGACCTGAAATGAATCTTGACTTTCTACACAATAGAGCATCAGTATTTCCTGTTTTATGCTCCAGTCCTGCCAAGTCCACTTTTATTAATCCAATGTGGTATTACACAATGATCTCTATTGAAGTTTATATACATTTTTTTTTAATTTAAACCCTTGCAAATCTTCATAATAATCGGTGTTCTTTTGCAAGGGTTGGTTGTAGTTTTACTACCTAATATTATTTTATATTTCTTAACGAAGATAATGGTCTGGCTGTGATTAAAAATTAGACTTAGTATGTATAATATTTAAATAATGGATGTTTAGATAACGTGTTATAATGTTATAAGACGTGGTGATTGTATGACAACGGTCGAGTACAATGTCGGACGCAGTGTGTTACTTAATTCAAAACATTAATTAGTAATTCACGAGGCAAGGTGCATGCGGGCGAGACACCTGCACTTTAATGTTTATCTCTTTTTAAACTCATGTACAATTTATACATTTTTTTTTTCCAACACTTTAAAAATAAACCTTTACTCTTTTCTTTTAAGGAAACCTTTAATAACTGACATTGGTTAGTATATACTTTACAAGCATGTTTCAGCAAGCAGCAATCGACTGCTGTTTGTTTATTAAAAATTGGTACAGTATAACAAAACTTAAAGAGTTAAGTGATGGTACAGCTTTGTTGTTATAGCAAAATAGTACCATTGCATCTCCAATCTACATTGTCAAACAATAATGTGCAAACATTACTATGTTAGGACACTATATAATAGCGTTGTACCTACGAACTTGCTGCGGTGATTAGACCTAACACCTTGTGTGTCAAAACGACGACTACAATATAGTATAGTGTTTATTTTCAAAATCTAAATTATTATAGGTAGAGGTATCACCCTGGAACAGGTTAAGACGTTTTTATCTAGTCGCTTGAGGAAATTAAAATATATACATATTTTATATATATATATATATACTAGGACCGAGCAAAGAGTAGTGAGAACGACATATATACTCCTTGGTAAGAAAAAAAATAAATACTGGCGTAGTTCAGATACATATTTGTAATATTAATAAAGAAAAAAATCTTCGATTCTCTTTTGTTTTTTTCTGAACGTGTTCTCGTAAAATGGAGAAAAACGAAGTGCGAGCCGTTATTAAATACCTCTGTTTAATAAAGTTAACGACGCATGAAATTCATTGCGATTTGGAGGCAACATTAGGAGAGTCTGCTCCGCCGTATTCCACTGTCGCAAGGTAGGCTTCTCAATTTCGAGTAGGGAGAACGAGCACGGAAGACGAACATCGTCTCGGCTGTCCATCGGCGTCAGTCACCCAAGAAAATGTTGCGAAAGTCGAGAAAAGTGAATTGAGCGATCGAAAAGTTACCATCCGATACTTAATTCAAGAAACGGGCATTTCATATGGAGGTAATTAATCCATATTGAAACAATCTTCGAACGTGAGAAAAGTCTCCGCAAAATGGGTGCCGAGAATGTTAACCGACAGTCAGAAACAAAATCGACTTAACATTTCGAAGATATTGTTGGACAAGTTTCAAGAAGATTCTGAAAACTTTTTGTCTCATTTCGTAACAATGGACGAAACATGGGTCCACCATTTTGATCCCGAGACAAAACAGCAATCTTCGCAATGGAAACGGCCATCATCACCGACCCCGAAGAAGTTTTGTGCCGTGGCATCGGCTGGCAAGATTATGGCCTCAATATTTTTGGACTCAGAAGGGATATTGTTTATTGATTACCTGGAGCGTGGAACCACTATTATAGGCCAATATTATGCATCTTTAATTCCCAAGTTGAGGAAGCCCATCAATGAGAAAAGGAGAGGGAAACTTCGAGAGGGCGTGCTGTTTCAACACGACAACGCACCTGCGCACAGGTCAGCATTTGCGATAGCTGCTATTCAGCAAGCTGACTTCGAATTGGTTGACCACCCCCCTTCCTTATTCACCAGATCTGGCGCCAAGCGATTTTTATCTGTTCTCCAAATTGAAAGAATACTTAAGGGGAAACAGGTACGAAACCGATAACGAGGTGATGGATGCCGTGGAGAGCTTTTTGCAGGACCAAGACAAAACTTTTTATTTGAAAGGGATTGAAGCCTTGGAAAAGCGCTGGACTCGGTGAGTAGAGAGACTCGGATACTGTGTAGAAAAATATTATTAAGTTATCAATAGTCATTATATTCTATCTCATTTTTCACTACTTTTTGATCTTTCCTCGTATATATATATACAATAATTGGGGATGTAAGGGGTTCCACAACTCACGGACCCAAGCCAACCTCACTTGCTCGTGGCGCGCCCTGCTAATCAACAAACGGGACTCTGGCTACCACGCTTTCACCAACCCGCTTTGAGCTTGTGTGGTGGGAAATGGCCCAAAACCCCCCATATGAACCGCTATAAAAGACGGCCCCTAGTGCCCGGCGATACCGGAGGCAATGCTGACTATCAATGTGGGAATCTTTGGGGGAGGCCTATGTCCAGCAATTGACGTCTATCAGTTGATTATTGATTGAAATAAATAACTTAACCAATAACCATACTATGTTTATTGGAATAAAGAACGACAAACAGGTTGTGTGTTATAAAAAACAATACCAAATTTAAATATATATAACGATAAATCCTTACCTGTTACTAATGTACTATTTATAGTGTCAAATAACTTTAAACTTATCAATCTCTTGTTAATATTTCATATGCGTTACCATTTTGAGAGGCTGTTCTTTAAACTCAAAGTTGGTGATAAAGTTGAGAAAACCATTACGGATAGAATCATTTAGAAAATATAATGTGCATTTGAAAGATATGTAAGTTGAAATTTCTCGGAAGGTCTGGTGTATGTCGTTCCTTGTTTGCTTAGGTATCTAACGAAATCGCTGAGAATCAAATAAATCAATTGTAAGGCGCATCACTCCACAATGAGCTGAGAATGGCATCGGCTGCGTTTGACGTAGCGGGTACACCGTGCCTATTGTGTTCCGCGATTCTCATGCGCGAAACATCAGTCGAGTTCTCAAAACTTATTCTTTTGTGCGAACGTAGAAGGAATTTTAATGCTTCCGCTTCAACTTCGTTATAAAATTGCACAATAGAAAGGCTGTTACGCAAATCCAAGCTTAGCCCCGCCGTCCGTAACATATCATCAAGCTGACGTATGATTTGAATACTATGACATGACGAAGTTGTAGATCGCACGGCATAGCGAGCTAATATAAGTTTAAATGATTATAAAACTAACACATTTATATACCATATTTTTTATTCTTCGAAACGACGAGACGAGTAGGACGTTCACCTGATAGTAAGTGATACGTCCGCCCAAAACAATACGGCGCTAGTTAGAATGGTATACAAAGAACCACATTGCGCTCGTCGCTTCGAGGTATAAGATATTAATACTACTTATACCAGTAATTTCACTAGCTACAGAACCCTTCAAATCGGAACACAGTAATGTTTGCACACTACTGTTTGACAGTAGAAATAGACACTATCGAAGAATATTCTCATCAGAATTATAAATAGTGTAAATTAACAAATTCGACCATATTAACAGTAGATTCATCAAAACTAGCGAGACAAACGAATTGATTTAGTTTTGAGCAATAAAAGTATCCTCATAACTCAATCGAAGGAAAGATTAAGATTTAATGAACATACACACCAATAAGCAAAATCTGCTAAAATATATAATAATTATTATAGGCAGGTTATTAAAGAAATCGCCTAATAAACATAATTCTTTAAGTCATTGTAACTTAAAAATTAACATAACGTCTGCTTTCTGTAATAAAGAAAATTGTAATACTGATTACGATATTTGCGAAAGTCTATTAAAACGTTTGTTTGTGTGATATTGAAAAAAATTTTATCGCGAATTGTTAGAGGCTGTGATATAAGATATAAAAAAATTCCCAGTGTTTCAAAAGCCAAGAATCACTCGCAGAGTGTCAGTGGCATGAAAACCGCAGCGGAATCCGTTGAGCGATGTCGCCCAGCGTTTTGTAAAATAACAGACTATTTGTGTAATTTGAAACATTCCAGTGCATATGTTTTGATTATGGTTTCTCTTTATATAAGTTTTTTTCGCGTTTTTGCAAAAAACATAGATAGCATTGCAAAGTTTCCGAGATTCACACGGATCAGCGCAACCCCGCGCACAATAAAACATTCACGAAGGAACAGGCTTTTGCGCGGATCGGCTCGCTCGATTTGAGCTACGGCAGAATACCGGCAACGTTCCCACGCCTGTATATAAACCTCTTTATATCGCATCCTGAGCTTAATTGTTGGAGGCTTCAACCCGGCGGACCCGTTCCCGGCGTCTCCGCGTCATTTCTGGTCACTTCCGTCAAGTTCCACCGGAATGTGAAGCGGCGCGATCAATCTCAACACATGTAAAGACCTATATACACACTATCGAATAAATTTGCATTTAATTGCTCCATTAGTCATAAAGCCAATAACATTTAATGGTCGCGGAACTGCATAAAAATTAACCTCCATAAACTGTACAGTATAGTGATATATCACTCGAATAGAGGTGCCCTAATTAGTCGTTTAACTACTTCAATAGACGAGTTTTACAAACTTTTAATGACTTGTGGAGTATTAGAAAAAATGCGATCAGATTTATGTGGAGAGCGTTTAAATACTATATTGGTTATTAACTAAATAATTTGTTTCTCTTTTACGTTTTATTTAACCGTTAAATATAACAAAAAATTACTAAACAATAACTAAAATCGGCAAGGGAGAGAAACGTAACAATTGGTGGATAATATCTATACCATAAATTAACTTCGATGGAATATTTACAGAAATTCGAGAAAATATATAAAAAATTAGTTGGGAGTTCTCCCAAAAGGTGGACCGACGATCTGTCGAGAATCGCAAGAACCTATTGGATGCAAGCAACGCTTGATAGATCGATGTGGAGGTCTTTGGGGGAGACTTATGTCCAGCAGTGATGACCAAAAAAATGAATTGTTTTAATAAGAGAACAGCAGAGAAGGTCTGGTCTATCTAGGTATAACAAAACAGGAGTTTTTTTAGATCTGATATGATCTCTAATAATGAGCTTCTCTCGTATATTATAATGTAGAAGATGCGACCTAGATACAAAAGTTATTCGACGTCATTGTTTCTCTATATCTATATTCTATCCCTGTATTTTAATATATATAGATTTTCATTGAGTGTACAAACTTGTATATAATGTACTGAATTGATATAAAATTGGTTTTACTCTTGATTTTTTAATTTTTTACTGTAATACTACATGAAGAGAAAATGATTGTTGTGTATGAAATTTAGTCGGATGAAGTTATATTAATATAAGAAGAAGTAGGATGTAGTAGAAAAACAAAAACTTTATTAATGTCTTATAAACTAAACATGTATTACATTAAATAAAACATCAATTCTTTTATAATTTGTTATCTGTCAACGTAAAATAATAACAGTTAATAATTACTTCAGAATACTATCACCGTAAGATTGGCGGTTTGAATATCGCCACCACCAATCTTATCAGTGTCGTAAAAGGTACTGCTTTCAATACAGGCTTTCCTAGTGCCCTTTAGATACTAAGTCTAGCTCCGCGTATGACAAAAGCGACCTGACGCAGCAATTCTCTATTTCTTAGGGAAGTTAGTGTTCAGGTATGGACACTAACAGTATGAACTGATGATTGTAATATTGAAGTAGTTTACTTTTACAAAATTTTACGAAACATTCCTATCTATAATATATTTAACGGCGGACCTTTGTGCGACATACAAAATGAATACCTGGTTTATCTGGTCTAGATTCTCCTTCACTTCAAGACATTGTGCTCCTATCTTTTAGATATATTTATCTGCATCTTCGGGATTCGAGTAATTTGACTATTTTTTATGCATTAAGATTGGTGGTCAGATTAAGGAAACCGTTTTGGTCTTCACCTACTCTTTTCCACTGATGGTATTTAAGTCCTATACACTTCTTTATATCATCAGACCCTTTCTTTTCCTGTATTCCAATGTATATTTTTCAAAAATTATACCCATCAGAATCAACCGTTGGAACCCAAAAAGAGATCATCTTTACAGAGATTCGAAAAAGTTAACCATTCTTTGTAGAAACTAAAACTTTTTTCTAACTCTTTAAAACTGAACGCTTCGAATTTATTGTTTATTTCTTTGCTTATTATTTGTATTGAAGTTCTGGTTTCGTTTCGATTTTTCTTCGGTTTCCTTGTCACTGAATAAGTCGTTTTTTTTTTGTCGCAGCGCTTACAATTTATACTACACCGACCCATTTCAAACAACAGACAAACGTCGCACTACAATTTTGTTTTGAAAACCAAAAGCTGTATTTCTTGCTTTAGTAGATGAATGATTCTATCTCCCATAAAAGTCATCGTGTTACAAGAATTGTTAAAATAAACTTATGTTTTATATATTTTAAACTTTGTTTTCTTTGTCCTCCAACATTTATTTACTTGTTTTTGTACACTGCGTAAAGGTGGGTATTTGGGTGGGGATAGGTATTTAGCATTATCTTTTAGTCTACCTTGGATGATGCAGAGATAATTTTCAGTTAATTGTAATAAAATCTATCTTCAGATGTGTTGTCTATGTCACTTGATAATTAAGATTGCATAAAATATTAAGAATTATATTATTCGTCATCATCACTTCATTCTATTGTTGTTCCTTTCTGGATATTTTAAACAATTTCCAGTACAAACGGTCCGATGCCACCTGCATCCAATGATTCAGTGTGATCTTCATCAAGTCTTCGATTCACCTGCTAGAGGTTTGTCCCACATAGCACCTAATGAATTTATTCAAATCAACATAATCGGCTTATAGATCTTTTTAATTTTTTTTACTTTGTTAATTATTTATTTATTGCCTTAGTGATGTCTATGCATTGATCTAAGGAATAATTGAAACGAACACGACCTACTTTTACTCTTTTTCAATATTTTGATGAGCATTAAAATATCATTTGACAATAACATAAATGACGTCTTTTTGATATTTACAATTAAAAAGATATCACAGTTTGATAATTTTCTGGTAAAATATGATCTATCATTTTGTAGTAATTATTGTTCATTTATATGGAATGCCTCGTAATATACGAGGTAGTTATAATTTTACTAGACAAAAGTTGTTACTAGATATAAAATTTAAATAAAGTTTCAGTATAACTCCGCAAAGTCCGACTTTTTCTATCACGTTTATATTCCTAAGTCATAAAATAACGATCGGAGGATTTCCAATTTTCGTCTAAAATACCGGTTAAGGCAGACACTTGTACTTCGTCAATTACTTGTTATATTAGTAATGATTTTTTTACTTCTACCACTAGCGCTTCTTTTTATATCTCCAAGCAGTAATGTGCAAATATTCTAAATTTTAAAAGATATACCTCCTTTCGTCTGTTCAAATTACTGGAGAAAAAAAAACGTGTCTTAAGGCGATAACCATGATTAAATGTAAATATCTTAAGTAGTATCACAGTCTAATCGCAAATCTTTCATTATGTTTACAATGTATACATATCATTGTTTTGTCCTATAAAATCACGTATGTATATTATTATTTACAAAAAATGCTGTTTACCTGTTTGTAAAATTTGCGTCCACACAACTGTAAAATGAATTGATGCGATGCCATCGATTCGGGACTAGGCGGTGCGCGTGGAATATTTCATCATGGTTGACTAAAACCTGACCTATCTATTAAATTCTAAAATCCATTGCCGCAAATGAAAAACATTTTAAATAGTTAATATTATAAACTATAAATATTGCAACCAACCTAAACATATTTAAACATACAATAAGTCCAACAGTGGACGTCTATCGGCTTGATGATGATGACGCAACAACTGCCTATGATTCCCAGTTTAGTCAGTAAAAAGTGGGTTCATATACCACAGTTTCTTTTTCTTCATATTCAATGCTCTGTAACACAAGCTTAACCGTTCACGTAGTGCTCTTAGTTTTAAATCTACACCGCTTTTTCCAAATATCTGAAAATGGACGATTAACACATGCCAAATATCACTATGTGCCAAATTTATGGTAACCGATTCACTATGGTTTATATGTTGCGTTCTCAACAACTATTTGTACGATTTATTTTTAATTTAATTGGGTTAGACAAAATTAGTGTTAGAATTTATTTTTATAAAGGATCTCGATTATTTGCAAAGTTTTAATCATAATTTAGTAAGATATGAAAGAAACCTTCACAACCATTTCATGAGAGAAGTAGATTATGAACACCTTTATAGCAAAAAGCAAATCTGGCTAAATTATTAATAACAATGTTGTAATGTGCAATATTCAATATCCTGCACTTGGATAACACAACGGATCAATGACATTAACTGCCCCCTAGTGATAGATAGTTATTATAGTGCTTCCCACTACTGAGACTCACTTAGTTTTGGAGTATTTACACAAGTTTAAGTGCAAGGAGAACCCGGCTTGTGCCTGATGACACAATGCCCCATATACGGGGGAAAGATATGATTTAGAAGTAGAACTAAACGTAGAAGGAAATAGTAACAGTAATGTAAATTAATAGAAAATATAAGTGAGTAAAGATTTTTGAGAATATTGTAAATATATCACAGTAAATTTTGTAAAAAGAATAAATATAATGAATGGCATAAGTGTCTCTGTTAAGAGAGACAACGGATAATCAAGTCAGACGTAGGTCAAAAGAAATAATAAAAAAAAAATTTCTCTCAGTAATGGGAAGAATAAAGGATCAATTTATTTGTAATAGTATGAAACATCTCATTCGCCAAATATTAACAGTCGTGATGTTCTTTGTCCTCGCATTCGACAAATGTAACCACATGTATTACGAAATACCAGGTGCTAGAACATACGGCGCGGCGCGTGCGTTCGGAAACGACATCTGCCAGCGAAAAAAAAAAGGGAAATAATACTAGTATTATTACTATCTTTACCGCGCACTTTGAAGCAGCTGCCGTTTTATTTTGTTATGCTATCATCTGCTGCTTGTACAATAGTTCAAATGCCGCCATAATCTCTATCCATTTGTCTACGATAGCTTTTATTGAATATGAGTAGAGTCGCTTTTAGAGATTTCTTCTTTTCATGTAATTATCAAAAGGTCTATTAAATCCCTTTCGACGAAAGACCTCTCCTGATTAGTTTAGAAGGGTTAGTAATACGTTGCTTGAGTGCTAGATTGTCCAACGAGCCGATTTAATTTTTTTTCCAATTCCATTTTCAAACTGAAAAATACTCAAAGTTACATTTTATTTCGGTCCCAAGTAAATACTTTTTTTTTATTCTAAACATCATTAAAAATCATATTAATTGAGCATCATAATTTACTCCATGCATCACAAAGAATTGAACATAAAAATGTTCCTGGTGTAAAATTCGATCAACGATCGATTGGACAATCTAGCACTCGGGCGACGAATAGACGTTAGGACGATGACAATTAAAAAAATATTTTTTCAGACGCCTACCTTTTTATAAAACTTTCAACACCTCTTTCAAGTCATAAGATCACTTAGAACAAAATTTATGTAATTCAAGTCCAAAATTTTCTAGCAATAAACTTTATGACTGTTTCATTGTAGTGAACAATAAAATATAATTTATTACAGAGTGTATAAAACTTTTAATATATCGCTCTCCTTTGACAATTTGACCAAAGACTCATATTCCTTGATTAATATTTTTTTTTATTTATCTCTGATGTAGTCTATGGGTATCATATGCTGTGTTTATGTCATAAAATATCTTAATTTTGATTTTATAGTACAATACCAGACTTTTCAATACGTTATATAAATCGAAATAATAAAATATTAACTAAATTTTCAAGTTATATTTTTAAAAAGTATAAATTAATAAAGAACGATAGGGGTTAAAGATTTTAGTAGGTTTTATGTCTCGGTCTCTTCTGCTTACATGCATTTGTATAATTGTATATTTGTCTTTACTGTGGTGTATTAATTTCAAAGTGTCTTTATCAAAGTCAACGGGCACACCTTTGACTGCTGTAATTAGTACTATTTACCGAATTCCGTGAACCGGATACACTTACCGGATCATTTGTTTATACGAATCTGCCTCCGATGATGGATGGTTGCAACAACCGTTTAGTAGGTAGTTCATTTCTTTCTCACGTTTTTATAGATGATGTATTGATTTAGTAAATTTCATTTCGTTTCTCAGGATTGTCACGGGTCAGAGTTTGAAGACCGCGCGGTCGCAGACGACGTCCAAAATTACGAGCTCATTTCGGGCTACCAGAACCTCACACACACCACAGTGGAGTTCCGACGACAGTTGGACACATGCGATCGCCAAGACTTCGTTATTGGGGTGAATGTTTTGTTTTTTTTTTGTACATTTCCAGACAACTCAAATCAAGATTTTTTTTTTACTTAAACCTTTATTCTTTATAACTTCTCCTTTCTTTATTCACACCCATTTGCTATATTCTAATTATATTTTATTTTCATAAATCTTACTTAAGTAATAGTTTCTTTATAGTGTTACAGTTATTAACAATTTATTTCAAGTTTGATTAGATCTATTATGTATAAATATCATACAATGTATTTTTTTCGTTCAAAAATTTACTAGCTACATTTGTACAATATTTTAGAGTTTGTGGGTTTTACAGTTATTTCTTACGACATATATTTGCTCAAAATTTTCAGAAATTGGCAATTTTCAGCAGAAAATATTCGGGCTAATGTTTGTGCTGCTCTTTATAATTTCTTTCCGTTTTTTACTACTTTTATCATCTCGAATCTCATCAAAATTATTACGTATTAATATTTTTCGCAGTAAGCCTAAAAAACTACACTTAGTTGCTTCCCTTACAGCGTTTTTTTTTTACACCTCTACAATTTTAAGGAAACTTAACCCATAGACTACCAAAACAAAATTCGCAATTTCGTAATTTGGAAATGTTGATACTAGAATTTTATTTTGGTAAAGAGGTAAAACGCTTACCATGAGATGAAAGTCCTTCTCGTGTTATTGCTTCGTTAGAAAAAAAGGCAATTGATTTTTCTTTATTTACAGGAAGACACTACACAAATCCTATGGGCTTTAGGGCCAAATGGTTCAGATGGCGAGTTACCCAAACATGTACAAAGTGGAGCTAGACCTTTACGTCTTCTTCAACCGTTGTCTAAACCCGATGACGTTTTTCTAATGCAGTGGGATGTAAGATTGAATCGGGTAAGATTGATATTTTTTTACTACAGAGATTCTTAAACACCTTGGAAATATTACTCGACTAGTATATAACCTAACTCGAATAGACATAAACCAACTATTCAGTTAAAGTATCAAAGCTTTAAACTATTGTTTTAACCTAGCGCGTCAACAGCATTCGTCATAGTATCAGTTAACTAGTTCTGAAATACAAACGTTGGTTTCGATGTTTCAGCTATTCAATATTTCAAATATTAGTAAAGTTTACTTCAAAGACCAATGTATAATAATAATAATTTTCTGTGTCTACCGCCAATGGATGTTTGATCAAAAACGTATCAATATTAGAAGCGGTGATAGCTTCGCTTGTTAAAGTAGTAGTTCTCCAAGAGAGGCGGGTTTGATTCCAACTGTGTTTGAATTTTTGGTAAAGGAAAACTCTGTACAGAGACCGAAGTGTTCCAAGAACAAAACTATATTTGTATATGGGACTTCTTTCAACTCTTATATGACTAGTGTCTCGGTAAATTGATTTTGATTCTGTTATTTTGAGATCGACAGTAGTCTCAGCAGCGACGTCAATAAATGAGTTGTATAAATCATTTTTAACTATTTTAATATTAAGAAAAATTCTTATTTTATCTCGCTTGGTCAGAATAGTTACACGAACTGTATACAAATTGTTTGGATAAATCCGGTACACGAAAAATGGAGATAAATTTTTATCACAAAATAACAGCCTCGGGGATTTAGAGTTTTAAATTATAACTATGTATTTGTATACGTTGATTACAATTTGTGTTAACAATATCACGTAGCGTTTGTACTGTCTGCATATTAATTTGCCCTTTAATAATGATAATTTAATTACGTTTGCTTGTATTAAAATGATATATTATAAAAAAAAGTATACATTATTTTTTTTTTATTTTAAATATTGATTATTATTGTATACATTAAAATCATATATCATACTTAGAATTACAAATTGGTAACGGTTTTAAATAATATTTCAAAATATTGATCTTTCAGTCGCTAATCTTGAATTCTTGATATGATTTTAAGATTTTAAAATAAAAAAAATGTTTATTTTCCATTGCGCTAAGTAGTTATGTCATAAATTCTAAGTACTTAATATTTCAGCAGCAAAACAATGTTGATAAAAAGAGAGTTTAGAAATGTTATAAGAATTAAAACAAATCATTTCAGCAAGAAATTCCCCATGTTATGGCAACGCTGTTCTGGTGTAAAATCTTCAAAGCACCCGACCTGCCGAAGAAATATCACATGATCGGCTACGAGCCCATAATTGACAGCAGACCGATTAAAAACGGGAGACCTGTTCAAGAAAAGGACAGCATGTCGCCGGTGCACCACATGGTACTATACGAATGCGCTGATGACCCCGATGAGTCCACGTGGAATGAGTGGTCTAACCACAACGGGTTTTACGGACCCGAACGACCTTCGGAATGGTCAATCTGTGCGACTCCTATTGCAGCTTGGGCTATGGGCTCCAAAGGTAATATATCATGCGATTACTTATAAGTATCTTTATTCGCGTAGATATTTCTTGGTAAGTTACTGTTATCTCTACCCTGTACTCTCGGGCTATTAAGAATAGTACTAACGTAAGCCCTGTCTGTCGTAAAAGGTGACTAAAAGAGTTTTCGAGGTCGTGGGGTTTGAAGGTAGAGACCTTCATTGCTCACAAAGTTATTCCGAGTAAACGGCAAAGACGAGGTAGTCTCGTCTATGTCGTAGCATAGTGAGGATAGTAGATAGCAACAACCCGTGGCCCGGGATCAAACAAGAGACTTTCTTGTTAGTAGTCAATACGTCCGTATTGCCTAGACGTAGATTACCTAGTAATATCATTGAGCTAACAAGGGATATTGTCTTGTTTCAAGCCGAGGAGTGTAATGTGATGATATGGAAATGTTTAGTATCGCTGGGGCTTACTGCGATTACAAAATAGAGCCTTTTGTTTTTATTGTAATTTTTTTTTAACATTTGCTTTATTTTCAAAAACGGTACAACCATTAAAGAGATATGACTTTTATTTGTGTTTTACAGTAACATTATATATAATTCTGAAACATTAACACACGTTAAATGTAAGTAGATATTAGCAATAATTGCTTTAAATACTCAAGAAATCATTTCATTTAAGTCAGGGCCGAAATGTATAAGCAAATTTAATAGTTCTTAGACTTACATCAGACAATATTTAATTTTAGTAAAGTGGATTAAGGTCTTAATTTATGTGTTACTCCATTCTATTAGATTATGTATTTTCAGGCGAATTCCTCCCTGAGAATGTTGGCATCCCGATAGGCAAAAGAGGAGGCGCGACCTACTACATGCTCGAAGTTCATTATGATAATCAAGCTCTGCACGACGGTAAGTGTTAAGCAGACGTTTAACATTAATATTCAAACTGTGTATAACATTGTGAGATTATTTAAAGTATAAATTTTATAACAACAGATAATATTTTTATATATTCTAATATTGTGATGTAAATATACCTAGAACATAGGAAAGATTGGAAGAAAGAAGAGTATTGAGCCTGCATAAAAATTCGTATTTGATTTAAATGTTCCATTAATATATCTTATATCTTAACGATCATATGTGATAAAATGTAAGCAATGACGATGATGAAATAAATAAATGTAATTAGTATAAGGTGTTAACAAGTTTAATGGAAAAATAATGCTCTGACGCTATTTATATAGGTATCTCTATAATGGATTTTTCGCACAATAGGAGAGTATATTATATTTAATAGTTTAAAGGTATTGAGGTGGGGTGCGGGTTCTTTGGTGAACGACAACGTACGCAGCAATATCAGCACTGTATTGATAATGACAGAGCGATTGAAAGTAGAAAGCCAGGTTACGAAGGTAGGAAGGTCCAGGGACATCCAGTAAATGGATACAATTGCATACTCCATAATGACTTATTGGCCGAAGGCAATGTACACAAAGATGTACGATCCTTATAAGGATTTGCGCTATAATAAACGATAGCGTGATCTATTGTTCATGGTGGCGCCATCAAATAACAAAATCAAACCTGACACCAGTTTCAATTCCATATAAATCTGTTAGGCAAATTTTATTTTGCTATCTTCGATATATCTTTTGTTATATACAATAAACTATAGTAACATTCTGTCTTGTATGAAACTGATTGTATTTTTTATTGCCGAAGATCGTCTGGGTAAGTACGACCGCAGCTCCTATTTCATAGAAGTGTGTAAACATTACTTTGATCCGCTTTGAAGGTCGCTGTAGCTAGTGAAATGACTTGTATAAAGAGGCAACATCTTAAGTCTTAAAGCGATGAGCATGTGGTGATGTGTTTATCACCTGAAATAGCGCCACATAGGCAGCCGTATCAGTTACCATCGGGTGAACTTTTCGTTTATTTCGTAGGTACGTAGAATAAAAAAAAATTAAATGAAATGTTTGTTTGTCTAATAATCATTTTGTGGACTTCAGTGCTGGACAGCTCCGGTATCAGGATCCACTACACGACGCAGCTGCGCGCGCACGACGCGGCGCTATTCGGCGCTGGTATCGGCGTGTCCGCGCTGCACGTCATACCGCCCAAACAACGCAACTACCGCACCGTCGGCATATGCGGCTCCGAGTGCACTAATACGGTACAATTTATTTCATTTCATAAGTCTCTATTCCGAAAACCTTTACGTAAGTACGACAGCTTATCGGATTCTGGGCTCGCAGACTCGGAGTCCGCGTCCTAATTAACTAGTAGCATCTAGTTATTAAGAACAAGACCGAGGTTAACCTGCCCGTTGTAGAAGGCGACTAAAAGTGTCTTCTGGTTAGCGGTCTAAGAACCCGTATTGCTCACTAAGCCAGTGACAAATAGCCGGGGTCATTCCACAGCTGAATAAATGGCTAAATATATATATATATATTACTACAGTAATTAGAATGGACTCTTGTGTCTTGAGCGATTATAATTCTATACAGTGTCTCTTTATTAAGGGCGGACGTATCAATTACCATCAGGCGAAAGTACTTCTTGGGTAGACCATGTGCCTTTGCTATAAATTCATTAGCTATTTTAATTAGGCCAAAATTTGTATTATCCCTTAGATAATGGGCGCTACTGAAAGTTTTCTTTTATCCTTCAAAATATGCTTTTTTACTCTACTTTTTTAATATAATTATTATTTCTATTTCTAGATGATACCTGATGACGGGATTACCATCGTGTCAGTTTTACTTCACGCCCATGGCACCGCTAAAAAGATTACTTTAAAACATATCAGAGGCAACGAAGAGCTACCTAGAGTATCAGAGGTATTTTAATGTTGAATACAACTATTTCTGTGTGTACTCTATAAGACAAATAAATTGGTTTTGCATGTTGTAATAGATCTGATAGCAGATGGCAGTTTGTTACATATATAACAAAATATTATATGCAAACTTCTCGCCATCTAATAATGCCGTTGCAGCAGCAGAACAAAATACTGCCACTTACTCTCACCACACGAATGTCTTAATAGATCACTTATTCAATAAGATATTATTACCAACTTACACTTTTTAACCGGGGGTGGCGGCGGTACCACAGACAATATCAATCTCAGGGACTGTTAACCTCATGCAGGTGGCCGGTCGTTTTACAATACGACGGAAGAAAACATTTTATGCTGATCGTATATTAAGCGAGATCGACAGGGAGAGGATGAATTTCTTGCCATCTAGATAATTATTACAAATTTAATCATATAATTATCTTTGCAACGTTATCACTTTATTACACTAGATGGCGCTGTAAAAACATTAAGGTTTAAACTTTGATCAGATTTAATTTTTCATGAAATTTTTGGAATATAATAATATAGAATAATAAAAGTAAAATAAAAAATGATTTTGATAGGAAAATTCGTACGATGCCCGCTACCAACAATCTCGCATCGTTCCCGGCGGCAGAAAGTTCTACAAAGGCGACACCTTAATCACAGAATGCACGTACGACAGTATGGCGAGAAACAAACCAATATTGGGAGGATATTCAGCGACACAGGTTAGTAATTTTTTTTTATATACAAGATGAAACAATTTACAATTGTGTTATTTACAATAGAAGAAAAAAAAATGTTTAAAATGGAGTAGCAGTATCTTGTTTTCAGAGGATAAGGAATAAATTTTTGATGGAAAGCATTAGATGATTATATCTACCAGATCAATAAAGGCTGACGATGATAAAAAATTATAAGTTACATATGACTCTTAGTTAAACAGACTAAAGTGTTACATTGATAGCCAGAAGAAAAAGAACCAGGCTTTTAGGCGCAGTTACCTACGGCCACAAATGGTGGAGATCGTACCATCCCTCCTTTTTGCTACCATTCTCATAGTATAAATCCATCGCCACGACAGCGCAACTGTATTTTATATATGATAAGAGTTACAGTATTCTGGACGAGCACGTTTTACCATCTTCAGGCTCATCATCATCGTTATCGGCTGGAAGACGCTATCTACTGAGTATAGACCTTCCCTGAGAATCTGCACACCAATTCGCCTTTGACTTTGTTGTCACACAGCAAGAAGTTTTGTACTGTAGCTGGATTGTTCTTGTGAGTGTGCTGTAGCTGAAACGTTTTACGATTATAGGATGATGTTTATTACAGGAGATGTGCCTCTCTTTCGTACTGTACTACCCGCGCACTCAACTCGCCGGATGCTACTCTATGACACCGGCGAAGGAGTTCTTCGAAACCTTCGGCGTCAAAGAATTTTACGTTGTAAATATGATGCAGGTTGAAAACATGTTTCTATCTTCGTCGTAAGTAACGTTCTCAGTATACACATATTACACTTTTTCTAAGCTACAATAAAAAAATTACTACATTCTTGTTGTTTGTCAATCTAATTGTTTAGAATACAAAGTTGTGCATTTAAATGGCGGAAACTATACACTTACACTTTGCATTGTACTTCCAGATACGTAGAGTACCCTAATCTGCCTTTAGACAACCAAGTGAAAGGATCGGAAGAAGTTATAGAAGGGGACGACCAGGGAGTTGGATTTATGAGTGAGTGTTTGAAACTGTCTCTATGGTTGGTAACTATTTGTCCAGTGACACAGAGGCTTCTAGTAGTTTCGGGCCAGATGTAAACCGCTGGATTATGGCCGACTATTATTATTTTGTCACTAACATTTTAAAATCACTCCAAAATATAATTCAATCCTGTGCTGAAAAATCTCCACATCAATCGGTGGTGTGCTTCTTGAAGCTTCAGCGACGTTACAGTCAGCACGGCCTCCAGTACCGCCAGGCGCCAGGGGCATGTGGGGGACTATGGGCCATTTTCCACCACGCAGGCTTAATGCGTCTTGGTGGGAGGCACAGCCTCGTTTATTGATTAACAGGGTGCATCCCGAGCAGTTGATGTTGGCTTGGGATCCGTGAGTTGTTATGTGGGAACTCTTACGTCTTTGGAAAATATTTAAAGTACGTATTTTGCTCTTAAATTTGCTCTTATGTTTCGTCTTTCCAATTTCAGAGGAGCTCATGATCAAGGAACCGCTAGAATTCCGTAACAAGACATTTATGGCGCACCTGAACGAAATGCCGTGGATTGAGCCTTTGCTCACCGAACAGATAGAGAAAACACTGTACAAAGGGATGCATATGACCTTCTGCAAGAAAAGCGACGACTCCTGGGGAGCGGTAAGTTTATAAGATATGTATAAATAAAGGACATTAAATTACACCATTTCATACCATTTTGAAATCCTCCGAGTAAACAAATTCTTCTAAAATCATAACTTTAAAATAACACAACACATTCTTTAGGAGCAATTTCTTGGCCTACAAAGCGAGCAAAAATATGTGTAACATCATCAGCTGATAGACATCCACTGCTGGATATATGCCTCCCCCCAAAGATTCCCACAGCGATAGCGTAGGTAAAAAGGAAATGGCCCAAATCCCCTCACATGGGGGGATTTGGGCCATTTCCCACCACGATGTCCCAATGCGAAATGGTGGAAGCCAGAGTCTCGTTTGATGATTAGCAGGGTGCACCACGAGCCGGTGAGGTTAGCTTGGATCCCGTGAATTGTTGTACGGGAGCCCTTACATCCCATATCTTTAAACTTTGTCTTCTTTTACGAGGAGTCATAGCCTTTTCTTTATCAAGGTTGTTCACACTTCCCTGGCCAACTGCGATATACCGCGATTACGGACAAAAATATAATAAAATATAATCAGTCGTTTGTGATAAGGTATAGTACAGTGGAGAGATGAGAATTTGAAATATGTAAATTGGAAAAGTAGGAAAAAGAATAGAATAGATATATAGAGTATGCACACAATACAAAAAAGGATAAATAGGATAAGGAAACTGTACTAGAATAAGGAATGCAGAAATGTTAAAAATGTAAAACTAAATGTAAGTAGGAATGGAAATAATAAAAAATGGTATGAGTTGTCCTCATTTTATGGGAGAGGGATGAAAGATGGAAATTGGGTGGAGAGTGATAAAAGAGAAATGAAGTTTGAAAGAGGAAAGGCAAGGAAGAGGAAGGAAAGAAAGAAAGGAGTGAAGGATAGGATAAAGAATGAGATTATAAATTAAAAAAAAGAAAAATAAAAAAAAAGAAACAGGGCCCCAGCTCAACTTAACTGGGGGGGTACAATTATAAAAAAAAATTAAAAAAAATCAGCCGTTTATGTGCTACAGCACCAGAAATACAAGTATTTAAATTTATCATATTCTTTGTCTGTACAATACAAACGTTATCGATTGTTCATGTATTTTTTTTTCTCATTTCACAGCCTGTCCAGATTCAAAACTATCCCAACTTTACCGAGTTGACGAACAACGATACAGCCGAGAAATCCTGCCACTACAAGAGCGTCAGGCTGCCGTCTGTGACCAAAACGAACACAGCAACAAAAGCCTCACTCGTTTCATCCACCATATTAATTACCTCAATATACTCATTGATCGCACGGTAATACTAATAGATAACCTCTTACGGAATAAGTTATCTTTTACGTACTACAAGTTGTTTATAACACCGAGAGATTAAAGATTTTCAAAATGGCGACAGGTTATAAATAACTTATTCGTGTATATTTGTTTATACAGTCAGTTATTTCCGTTTAAAATGTGTTAGTATTTTGCTGTTGAATAATTCAGATAAAAGTATGACGTAAACCGATATTTTAAATTTTTTTTATATTGTATTCATTAACATGCATTTCCATAGTAATTGCACGGAATTCATACTTCCCGTTTTGTTTGTACAAAATATTTCAAATAATGAAAGAGCGTATTAATTTTTAGATACATTTAATAATTACTTATGTAATAAACTAATAGAATTTTTTAGATAGCCCTTATCATTGTTCAGTCATCAACAAATTTTTTGATGATTAATATATCATGATGGCAGTACGGCATGGATGCCGTTGCCTATTTTCGTAACAAGTGTGTCAATGCAAAAGCTGTTGTAGTAGGTTTAAGCTGTTTTTTTTTATTTGAGTGCAGTTTTTAGAGTTGACTTGAGAAAAAGTTATCGTTTTTTTTTTCAAATGGAAGAGGTTTTTTAGTGATTTTTGTACTTATGAGTTTTCGCTTGTTCATCTTTAATTTGTTAATGCGTCATAGTTTTTACTAATAAATACTATGTATATACCAAACTTTTTACATTGTATGACGTGGAATTCTTAGAAAATGTCCAATTCATTTTCCGTTGTTTCCGATTTTTTATTAATGCTTTATTCAGAATTTAGAACTTTGCCTTCTACTGTCAGTCCAATCTTTTAGACTATAGTCTTATGTCATGATTGATGTCATTATGTTTTTTCAAAAGCATGTGTTTTTTTATTCATTTTGGTATTTAATGTTTTCCGTAACGTTTTCTAACAGAGGCGTAATTAATTTATTTAAATATTTTAATTATAATTGTAGAACTGTGTACAGTGACGAAAGCCCAATGTTTGAGTTCGTGAAACGTATGTTTTCTATCTCTAGGCAGAATATTGTTAATAAAAAAATTTCTACATTGCAGCAGAATATACCAGATTTATCTCGTGTAAGGAGACGAGAAAAAGCGACATGTGTGAAATGAGTATCGAAGTCTTGCAGTCTGCTAGTTAAGGAAGCGTGCCTCAATATTATTTTTTGAGAGAAAGCCTTAACCCAGCTGTGAGACAAACACATAGAGAGCTCCGATAAGCTTTTTAATCCAAATTTTACTTTACCCTTATTATATACATACTTTAGGTGTATAAACATTAAATTAGGGCTGTGCTTTGTAGGCTCTTTATACAGAGCGTATATCTCATGCAAATCTACAGATATTTTTGTAGAAATTATTATACCTTTTGTATGTTTTTTTTTAACCTAAGGTTTTTACATTTACAAATATACTAAATATATGTAAGTTGGTATGCAACACGTAAGCAATAACTGTCTTCGTATACTACTATTCAGGAAGAAAAGAAAGAAAGAAGGTAACAAATAAAGGAAATGTATAGAATAGCATTGCAAGCCCAGGCCTAAAAATGCCCAGGAGATCGAGCGTAAAAAAAAAATACTGTTCAGGCGTTCTTATGGTTTACAAAATAACGTATTATCTACGTCTCTAAACGACGAATTGTAATGGTTTTGTGCCAAATTACACTCGTTTATAATATTGATGTAAATTTTGTCATTGAAACTGAATTTTTTACTTTTTACATACTCTTTTTACTTGTTTGTTTTACTACAACAAACAAAGTAGCATTTGCGGAAGAACTTTGTCAGTGTGAAGTACATGAAACAATACAAGTATGACCGGTGGTGTTTTTATTAAGGATTCTCTGGGTTCCTTTCTCTGCCGAAAAGTTGAGGTTTGTGCACACGCACTTCTGTTTTCTATACGCTGTAGCTACTGTAATAACTGGGGTAATGAAACGTAACATATTATTTTCATTATATAAGTACCCTAACTATTGCAGCATCACTTTAGGCGTGATCACTCACCAAATAAAAGTTTTTCCTATTTTAATGCTTACAACAGTTTTTACTATTTTACAACATTTATTATTCAATTTGTAACCAATTCATATAGTTATCTATTGCCGTAATCAACTACGCTCTTGTTGATCGTATGGCACAGGCACCCATAAGCTATGGTAACTGTTCACCATCAGGCGGGCAGTGCGCTCAATTGCCACCTTTGTGTCCACTTTAGTTATAAATACTTTAAAGCTTAATGACCGGTAATTATCATAGTCTTTCTTGTGTTTCACTTTTTTAGTTGGAGACAATGTGAAATAGAATGTGGCTAGAAAGAGAATAAATTCATTATATTCTGGATATGCCATGATCGTATACGAAATATTTTAGTTATACATGAAAATTATAATCTTTACTGTTTAACGAAAGAACAACGTTTTCGAGTCATGAGGTATAATTATGTTCTTATTGCGTTTAACTATTTTTTTTTTATTATTTTTATTTATACCTTTTCGTAAGGCCTTAGCTGTAAGCATACGCTTAGTAACTAATTAAGGGGTTTATTTATTTAAAAAAAAAGAAAAGTCAATATAATGTGTTTTATTACTCTGAGTATGCATTTTCATTGTTTTATCTATAATTACATGGATATGTAAATATTATTAAACTTTTAAATAAAAATTATCATTTTATTCTTTGACGACCTTTCCTGTTTCTGGTTTGTCTTTGCTTGCTGAGTGTACCGATTGTTTCACATTGGTCTTTTGATCTTTAGTCGTATTTGGTACGATCGTTTGGGTTGCGGGTGCGTTGGTAGAGACTGTTTGCTCTTTTTTGGTACTAACATCACCGTTTCTATTGCCTAGGTTATCACTTGGTACTGGGTTCACATTTGTTACACCAGAATTGACAGTTCCACCGTTGAAGGTGTCAAGGAATGGGTTTGGTCGCAACGGATACGTCTGAGACTGCTGCCGATGAGCCTCCAGCGCTTGCCAATTAATGAACCAGAAGGGTTGTTTATCTATTGGCAGTTTACTTAACCGGTCAACTAAATCCCTGTCGCCCAAAGCTTCTAAAGGCAACCTCTGTGTGGTGGTAGTACCTTCCCCAAATCTAAGAAAAAAATAAATTAAATAAAACAAATTAAAGCTTGGATTTAAATTAACACATCTAACTTGGTGAAAATAGTGTAACTTGTACAATATGGTGCCTTGGAGATAACATGTTACAAGAAGAATCTAAGTTTTTCATTTTTTTTTTTAAATTACAGCCAAATAACCTTCCGATATTTTTTGGCTGTAATTTAAAAAAACAAAATGAAAAACTTTGATTCTTGTGGATTATTTTTATTTGATCTTTTAATTTTTTTACATCAAGGCAAAATTTATAGCATTTTCTGATAGGAGGATTACTTTTGCGCTACCCTGTAGATTAGTCCAAATTTCAATGGAATGGAGTGTAAGGTAACATTATATGACTTATACTTTTATTGACTCAGGCTGAATAAGCAAATGAGTCAACATTTTCTTTCTCTTCGCTGTGTGTTGCAACAATGACCCAGTTTCTTGAATAATAAAACAACAGATAAAGCTTAATTCCCAATTAAACCTGCTTCTATAAAAAGTTAGAGGTACAACTTGTCCTGTAAGTGTAATAATCTTACAACTTTACAAAATAATATTCCATTAAAAATATGGATAAAAACATGTACTTGATATACAGAGACAATAGTCATAGTAAATCATACCGGTTTCCAAGTTCGCTAGCGACTGTAGATGGCTTTTCAATTTCGGGGTATCCAATTGGTCGAGATCCTGCGAAGAAAGGTCGTTGACCTAACACAAGACAAGCAGACGCAGCCACGATCAGGATTTGTATGTAAGCCATGATCTGTGTAAAAAAATATATATATATAATCTTTTACTCTTATAAACTTAATTATAATATTATATATAGGTCTTAATCGTAATATTTAAAGCTCCAAAGATAAAAGAAAGTTTTATGAATTCACCGTTACAGTTGAATCACTTAAAAATCATAAAAGTAGCATTGAGTATAACTTTAATTCTTACTATGAAAGTTATAAAATGATAAATACATTAGTCGAAGTTTTTAATATTTTTTATATAATACTTATTTTAAAAAAAATGACAAAGATGACAGATAGGTAATAGACTTTTTTAAGCCACGAAACGACTAGTCGTTTCGTGGCTAGTCTAGACTAGTAAGACCTTCAGATAATAGTAACGCGTTTGTTCGTCTGATATAAACAGCATCACATTGTATTCATCGTCTTCAGATCTTACCCCAGTAATTTCACTAGGTACAACGCCTTTTAAACCGGAAACAGTAATGTTTTTATACTACTGCTTGGCGGTACAAATAGGAGCTGTTGTAGTACATTATACTAGATTAACCACAAATCGAGATAAAACTGTACAAAAATCATTTATTTTTTTGATATTTTGGAATTTCAATGAATGTCACGTGGTGGGTGTGAAAGTTAAATTTTGTATGGTTATAGGGATGGATGAATTTTCTGTTCATGTAATCTTTTGGAATGAGATTCCATCGATATGAAATTAAGTCTCATTTAAATCTTCGGACATAATATGGACCATATTGAAACTTTTTACCAATGTGATCTCTATTTTTTATCTAACTAAAACTGTCCAGTAATGTTCTCAGCCGAACTAATTGTATTAATTTATTGTTCTCTTTATCTTATTATCACCAAACCTAAGTGTAAAAATATATATTGGAATACATTCGGAGTTGTGGCCTTTCCAATCATTAAAATCCGATTAACCTTATTAATTAACTCGCATGATTTCAGACTAATATGTAGCGTCACCTCATTTTTTTAACTTAGTATAACCTCTTAAAAACCACAAATGTATATTTAACTTAATTTTACATTAGTGTTCAACGTTAATATGGGTTTTTACGCTTGCAAAGGAAAGTTGTCTTTCACTTTGAGAAACAGTAAATAAATAGCATTCTTGAGATAAAACTCCGGCAACGAAAACCTAATTCTTCTTCTTCTTTGTCGTAACCTCATGACTGTGGGACGTGACTATGGCGCGTTGCCCTGGCCACCATTTCTTTTCAGACATTTCTGTCTTGCGCCATTTGGATGGATGATTGTAGGGTACCTAATTATAATCTATTAATTTAATAAATGATGCTATAGAACTACTATTTCACCTGTAATATTAGGTGACTATTAAAACTTATGAAATTATATACGCAAATTAAGTAACTTAATATTAATTAACAAATTGAAATATTATTATATATATACTTATTGAGGTCAATTTCTAAGCAAATGATTATTTCTAAAAATAGTACCGAATAATTCTTACATTTTATATTTTACAAAAATTGTATGTTAGTCTATACATTTAGTTGCTTATTAGTTTCAAGCTGACGATTACTTAAAGAAAGCAATTCCAGTCTATATTTAGAGACAATATTAAGTTAATTACAATCTGAAATTTAGTCGAAATTTTCTCATCAAATCACCTGTTGTCTTACGACAGCAAGCACAAATTTAGAAAACCTTTAAAAAAACTATATTAAAATACCTTTATAACATTTTTATGTTCATAAATAACACTAATATGAAAATTTGTAATATTATCCACCTTAGAAACATGTTTTGTAATTATCCAATACTTACAACAAGAAATACAATAAGACGGCTTTGAGATTAAATCTAAAGGAACTACTAAGTGTAAATTCCTGTCAAGTTATTCATATCACACACAAACATAAAAACATAAAAGACATTTAAAATATATATGTATATATAAATACAAACTTTTAAGGAAACGAACAAAGTCAAGACAAAGACATACATACATATATACCTATATATATGTATGTATTTTTTTCTTTAGTCTTGACTTTGTAGACAATTTTTAGTTTTTTTGTTACAATAATCAAATTAAGTTTTAAATATGAACAATAAAATCACAGTACTGTAAAGCCTTGTACGTATGAGAAGTACCATTGTATTATAAAATGATACTTACGCGAATTTAATAAAATGTTTACACAACGAACAAACAGCTTGCTGTTCGCACGGCACGACACCGACTGGTTTGAGGCGTTTCGCAATAACATAAATAAAGAACTTGAACCTGTATTTTTAGAATACGGGTTCCCGTTAACTTAGGACCTCTTTTCCTTAATGCCTCGTTTCCATTCGGCTCGGTGTCAGATTTATTTTTAAAAAGTTTATAATTGCTTTGCACATTTGATAGCTATCGGTAAAACCATTTACGAATACAACTTAAACTTTATGTATATGATTACAATTATAATAATTTTGAAGGGTTCTTGATATCTATTCATCGTCATCCATAATATGTCATATAAATAATACAGTGTATATTATATATGTGTTTTAATATAATGTGGTGGTGGGTAGGTCTCTATTGCCGGAGACCGTCTAGGTAGATATCACCGCAGCGCCTTTTTCTGTGAACCAGTAATGTGAAAACATTACTGTGTTCCGAATTGAAAGGAGTTTCATCTAGTAAAATTACTGGGGTAATAAGACGAAATCCTATGTCTCAAGGCGATGAGCGCAATATGGTGCAGAGTATGCACCTAACTAGCGCCACGTTGTTATGGGCTAGATTCCTGACGACGTCAGCGCTGCAAGCCATGCGACTTTTACAGGTTATTTGACACTGGGCTCGTGGACCCGGATCCACGGCCTGATTACAAAAAAAGTGTACTATTTGGAGTGTAGTTATCCGACGGCGGGATTTTGCAGTGTGTGTCTGGTTGTTGGTTTTTCTGGCGAATCTACTCGGTCATCGAAGCCAGGCGCGGACCCGTTCCCCGACTACCATCGCCTGTATCGGAAATTGTTATGGGCGGGCGTGTCACTTACCATCAGGTGAACGACCGTTCTTCTCGTCGCTTCATTAAATAAAAAAAAACATCCATATTAGACATCATAACACTAATTTACATAAATATTTTTAGTCCACAGACGACTATAAAAGTATTCATTCCAACTTTACTTTAGATATTGATATTTATTTCAAATTATTCTAATTTTTCTAACGTAAACTGTTTTATTTTTAATAATAATAGACATTAACAATTTTTTTAAAAAACTTCAATATTGGCTGATTCTCCTCATATCTCAAAACATTGCATATATAAAAGGTTCGCGTAAAAAAGACAGTGGTTTCTTACAACCAGGTTTTTTAATTGCATCCTTGATGCTGTCGGTTACCTAGTAAATTTATTGTCCTTGGTTGGATTGCGAGGCTGCATATCACGAAGCTTAGGATAGCATCAAATATTTCTAAATGAAACGACCATATGACCAATGGGTAGATTAAATGCATTACTTTCAATACAATATGTCAGATATTTAAATACCAAATAACCTACCGGAAATTAATAGTAAAAGTATCAACCCTATGAAATTCAATCACAATAACTTCTTAAGTATAACTTGCTGTTAGAAAACTAACAAATATCAAATAAACGATAACGAGGCGTAACTAACTTCTGAAACAAATCCTGAATCAAGTGCACAAAACAAGACGCATTGTGTGTACCAAGTGGACGTAATTATTCTCAAGTTACAAAGTTATTACGATTCATTAATTTTTTTTTACTGTGTATTCAAACTGATCTCTAAAAATGAATAAGGAAAAATCGCGACGGCGAGTACCGGTTTGAAATCTCGAACAATTATGTTATGGGAAATAAATTATTAGCAAACAAGTGATTTTCAACTTAATTAAATATACGTATAAGATTTAAGTTTATATGCACTTTATGACTTTGGATTAAATAATATCCGATGCACTCAAAATGTATTCTGATAAGTGTTTTCTATAGAAATGTTTAATATGTATGAGCATAGTTAACCGATTTATTTCAAAGGGGTTACTCGTGTGTTAACATATGAAGGACTTCAATTGTAATGGGAATTCTTATGAACCAGTAAAGTGGTGCGATACCAATGAATCATTCATTCGGGGAAACTTACTCAAGTTTACATACTATGAATATACGCGTAATGTACTTAACTAAGCTTAGCTCTATTTGTAAATACGATGGAATTACGCTGATTCGAAGTGTGAAGGAAAACATCATCAGGAAATTATTGTTTGTTTTTTTTTTATCTTTCTGTTTACCTGTACATGACCGTCTTGATAGTCTTGAGTTTTTCCTTGTGGGAAACCACCTCAAATCCCAGCAAAATATATATATATATATGTATAAAGTGAACTGTTTATTATATACTTAAGAAAATATCAAGAATGATAGTTTGTGCTCCTTTCTAAAAGGTCTGCCCTTCTAAAGGTCCTCTGACTTGGTGACGGTTGTCGAGGATTGGAGCTAATACGTGGAATGCTTGCTCAATTGCAAAATTTAAAAAAAAAAATTCTATCGTTCCATTGCTATCGTACCTTGCGATGTTGATATCATCACAATATCACTTTTTTTTTTACAGGGCGCTACTGTTTGGGTGAAACAGAAATAGGCTTTGCGGTGGTACCTACCTAGACGGTGTATGGCAACAGAGACCTTAAACACCAGTAAATTATACACCACCCCCCACCACACCACAATATTCAATTGTTCATTTCCTATATTCGGACATTAGGTTTGATTATATTGTTGTGAGGTATCTGTTCACGTAGTATATCCTTATAAGATCCCTTTTGCTGGTGATATGCCAAGACGATGAGGAAAGAGTTCTTTGAAGAATTAAATTTCTTATAAATAAAGATTAAATTCTTTAATAAGTCTTTGTGGTCAAAAATTGGCAATAGAGCATTTAATTTATAATTCAGTAAAAGAAATTTATCAAACAGCATTTTCTCTTTGACGACTAAATTGATCGAAAAAATTTTCCAAATACTTGTAAAAGTCGTATTTGTGCGATGGAAACAGTATATCATATTTTTATAGATCCCTTTTACGAATTCGACCTTTAGACACCGCGCAGAGATCCTTAAAACCTTTAATGTATTATTAATAAGCTTCTCATAAGCGTATTGTACAAATACTAGCATTATGAATTTACTTAACTCACTTAACGTCTTTGATCCAATTGCTCGCTATCTCGTCTTAATATTTCATGATTGACGTCTTTTATGAATCCACTCATCCCTTCAACATGTTAAACTTATCTGACGTTAGGCATTTTTATTAAATATAAACAATAAAGTGTATATTATTATTATTATTATTATTTGTGATGTTTTATTGATAACCATTGCAGCTTCATCGGACACAAGGCGCGGATCTGGTGTCCGCGAGCTAAAATAATAAAAAAGGAAGAAGAAAAGAAAGTAAAAATTAAATTTAAATTAGACCAAAACTTTAAATGAACACAAAAACAGGAAAACACAAACCTGAAACAAAAACATAAAAGTTAAATATATACATATATAAGTAGATAAAGAAGTATTTAAAAGGTGGAGGAGAACGGTGAGAAAATATTGGATGCGAAGGGGTTGAAGAGATGGATAGTGCTATAGGAGGAGAGATAAGGGCGGTGTAATTAGATATCCGCCTTGACATCAGGCTCGGCGATCAGGTCGTAGTATTCGGATACGATTAGAAGACTCTCCTTTTCGCCTGTGGCGGCACGAAACTTTTCCGTGTAGCTGAAAAGGTCCTTTAATGTGAACCGTGTCATGTACTTCATAAGGGCCGCTATATCGGCTGCGCCCCGGGCATCCACCACCTCGGGCTCGAAAGAGTTGCTCGGTGGTAAAGGCCTGTTAGCAACTGGAGGGGCGCGGAGTGGATGCATGCAACGGGGGCCTGCGGGCGTTGTGTTATTGGCAAAGGCTTTGCCCAGGCCGATACCGCAGTGATCGGAGCTGGTTGACAATCGTCAACCCTTGGTAACCCAGTGGTGCGAAAGGGAGAGGGTGCGAACCCCGGGTATCCCGGTGCGGTAGCAACAACACAGTTACGCAGGAGATACGCGAATTTCTTCGCTAAATCACCACTTAACTGTTGGGTTGATGCTTATTTAGGACGGCTAGGATAGCGGATGGTAGCAGCGAACGAGAGCCGGCTGGAGCTCCATCGCACGTGCGTCTCATAAGGGCGACCTAGTCGAACCTCGCATTCTGTTAATTTATTATGTGTAATTAATATAATGTACCACCACTAACAAGACAGGGTGATATACATTACTGGTGGTAGGTCTCTGTTGCCGCAGACCGTCTAGGTAGGTACCACCACAACGCCTATTTCTGTCGCCAAACAGTAGTGTGCATACACTAATTTGTTCCGGTTTGAAGGACGCTGTGACTAGTGTAATTACTAGGGTAACGGGACTCAACAAATTATTGGCGATAAGCACAATGTGGTGCTGTGTATAACACCCTAACTAGCGCCATGTTGTTATGGACAGGTGCTTTAGTTAACATCAGGCGATAGTCTCGCTCGTCTCGTCGCTTCATTGAACAAGAAAGAAAAAATACGGTTACGAACTCTTTCAGGTCCTGACTCATCGACTAACGGAAGTTGATGAGGCAGGACCTGAAAGAGATCAGCCCTGTAGTCTCGGGCTTGTAAGAATAGGACTAATGTAAGTCCTGCCTATCGTAGAGGGCGACTAAAAGGGCCTAGAAATTTCGCAGGACTTGAGGGTGGGGGCCCTTATCGCTCAACAAGCGATCTTGTGTGGGACAGCCTAGGAGGGTTAAGTCCCTCCTCAGAGATGTGTTTAGAGAAAGTATAGAGAGGCACCGGTGCATTCTATAAGAGACCCCGGAGCCTCTCCGAATGCACTGATGCAGACCACCGAGGGGGTTTTAGTGAGTAAGAATCTCACATAACTCTGACTTCTCCCCAGAAGCAGGATATCTTTCGAAGCCAAAAAAGAGGTCCTGAAAGAAATAAATACAAACAATTATATGTGTTGGGTGTTTGTTAATAAATTATTATGAAAATAAACTTTCTAATCTTCTTTTACAGATAAGCGTCTCATGGGTGTCAATTTTATAAACGGCGCCCTTCTCCACTAATACATCCCTCTCTCAACCCTCTCCGACATCAATTTCGTTAAGAAACACTAATATATCTTTTTTTATAATTAAACTACATACTTATATTAATTATACAGAAAATTGACACTAAGTGTAAATAAAAAAAAATCTGTGGCATCTTCATAAGATGACAGGTGTTCTAAATTCGTTTCCGTATCACCATTACAGCCTATCCATTGCTGGACATCTCAACTGATTTCCAGCGCTACCGGTTCAGCGCCAACTGCAACCAAGTATTCTCTGCTGTCTTCATTAAGTCATCAGGCCAACTGAAAGGCGGCATACAAATAAAAATTATGTTTTTTTTTTATTAATATTAGGTCTCTCTTACTGGAAACAGTCTAGGTAGGCACCATGGCAGCTCTTATTTCTGCCGGCAAACAGTAGTGTGCAAACATTACTGTGTTGTGATTTGAAGGGTGCTATAGCTAGTTAAATTACTGGGGTAACGAGACAGCATCTTACGTCTCAGGCGACGAGCGCTACGTGGTACACTATGTATCATCCTATCTAACGCCACGTTATAAGCTGGTGTATCATCGGGTGAACGTCGCGCGCCTAGTGGCTTAATAAAAAAAAAATGCATATATATAGGGTGGCGCAAAAGTAATCCTCCTATCAGAAAATGCTATAAATTTTGCCGTGATATAAAAAAATTAAAAGACCAAATAAAAATAATTCACAAGAAGAATCAAAGTTTTTCATTTTTTTTTAAATTACAGCCAAAAAACATGGGAAGGTTATTTTTGCACCACCTTGTATACAAGGCAAAATTTATAGCATTTTCTGATAGGAGGATTACTTTTGCGCCACCCTATATTATTCTTTGTTTCAATTGTACTAACGAGTCTGCTGCTATTCAATGAAATATCGCATATTGACATAAATATTCCATTTAAACGGATCTGCAATTAAGTTTAAATTGTGATTAGATCGTTAAAGACATAAATGATGTCATTACCGGACGAACGGAGTCCTGTAATAAAGGAATGGTTTCGGCCAAAATTTATTTAAACTGCGTAATTAATGGAAATATTTTCCATTTAATTGGAAGGATAAATGATTACGACAATTTGATCTAAAAATCGTTGTATTTCGAACGTCTTTGTTCGCAACTGAATAATAATGATATCGCGAGGTGTTTGGAAACTAACTTGCACGTTTTATGAAATAGTAGTATATTACATTTGTTTATTTTTAAATATTATAATATATGTTGGAGGTGAGAATATAGTCATTGCCACTCTAAACATATTACCCTTATCTCAATAACCACCGCAATGGGAAGCAGTCATTTACAAGCTGATAAAAAGTTGATAATGATGTTTATAATTTTTAATAAATTATTATTTTCTGTCATATAAAAATTATTGAAATATGCATTAGATATATTTAAAAATAATAATAAATCATTTGTCCAGTACGCTAATACATGTTTACGTATTATTCAGAGATTTTTTGCGAAATACGTAACGACTCATAGTAAAATGAAAGGTTATCTGCATGATATTATGTGCGTTATAACTCTGTTATAATTTGCTTTAACGCTAAACTATACGTCTGTAGTGTTAATAAACTATAAAGACTATGCATTAATGAAGAAATACATCTTAATTATGCGAGCAATAAAAATAATATTTAACATCCGCGCAGACATTAATCTTAACTCTTGAAATTTTTGTTCACAACAACTTCACCTTCGTGTCATTTGTTATGAAAGTCCTGTACAGCTTATTGCGAATTGGGCTGAAATAAAAAGTTAAGTACTTATGTATGACGTAGACTGTTATTATGTTCAATTTGAAAAAACCCTTTAATCAACTAAACTCCTCCACTTTTGGTACCGGAAATATTTAGAGTAAGAAGCCTGTGACAAAAGAGGCAGTTAGCCATTACGCCCCGCAGGCAATTACATTTGACCTCTGAGTTATTTCTTTCAGTATCTTAAAGTTACCGTCAATATCAAGTGAAGTATCTGTTACCCTCTGGACCATAAAAAATAATAAAAGCTATAAATTACCACTTAATGTAATACATTTTTAACATTATCGTAAAGTTGCGTGAACGTCCATAACTTGACTTGAGATGGTCTATTAAATTGTTGAATATTATGATTTATTACTGTGATATCTTTATTCGTTTGTAAGTTGATAACGACATCGAATATTACATATTGATCTCAACGTGTTTCTTAATGGATGTCCAGTTTTTATAATATAATAGGCAATAATCTAAAAGTGGAACTATGAATATTAACATTCTTTAAAATCGTTTCGGTGGTTGAACATTTTATAGGGTGGCGCAAAAGTAATCCTCCTATCAGAAAATGCTATAAATTTTGCCTTAATGTAAAAAAATTAAAAGACCAAATAAAAATAATCCACAAGAAGAATCAAAGTTTTTCATATTTTTTTTTAAATTACAGCCAAAAAACATCGGAAGGTTATTTTTGCGCCACCTTGTATACCTTGTATATATATACCTTGTATACAAGTTGGCGCAAAAATAACCTTCCGATGTTTTTTGGCTGTAATTTAAAAAAAAATATGAAAAACTTTGATTCTTCTTGTGGATTATTTTTATTTGGTCCTTTAATTTTTTTACATCAAGGCAAAATTTATAGCATTTTCTAATAGGAGGATTACCTTTGCGCCACCCTATATATTAACTTTAAAATCTGTTAACCTATTAATTTTTTTTAAAAAATTTCTTATAAAAAGTAGAGCAGTAGTAGAGAGTTATTTTTTTAAATCTATGTATTATATTGATATTATTGATTGTTGTGTTATTAATGATAATTTATAAAACTTTGTCAAAGATATTATGCTCTACGCATTTTGTCTCTGGTCTCTCTTATAAACTCGATATGTGTCCCTCCCTTTGAATGAATTAAATAATATTCATGGAACTTTGAAACAAAAGCAATAGTAATGTAAAAGTATGTTACGATAGTAAATAAAGATTTATGCAGTTTATGTCACGTTAACATGTTTTTTTTATGTTAATATATCGTTTCGAGACAACCAAAAGAATAACTAAGCACGATGCCGGGCTAAGTTAAAGTGGATTTGTTCGAAGTTATTTAGGCAGAATTGGCACAACAAAAGACAAGTATAAATGGGGCTTATAAAGTCTTCGAGTAAACCTCTTAAGACGCGAATCGTGAAAAGTCAACAAATTTGGATAAATGTTATTCAAATTGAGCTTCATTGGAAAGCAAAAGAGGTTCATTTGAAAAAGTTACAACTCCTCCAGAATTGAACATGTGGACTTTACAGTAGTGGACTTAATAGTCATGTTGAGATTTTCCTGGTACAGAGATCCTCAAACTCTGTTATTCATCATTGGTGAGATAATAGCTTTGGTGACGAACATAACAATCAAGTATTTCTCTAAATGTCTGTCTACTTCGTCTTTCTCTTTGACTATAATCGGTATGTCTTTTTGTCTCTCGAAGTTTAGTGGCTAATTTTTAAGATGTTTTCTTCTTCACGCCACAGACATGAAACATACGAGGAAAATACAGCAAAGATAGCATCGAGTCCACATTCTTTAACACTGAACAAGGACAGCTCAGGAAATAATTAGTTATTAATTTTACTAGTTATTGTGAGTAATCCTTTGTCTCTTACTGAAGAATATTCGTTTAGTATAAACATATAAACAGTTGCAGTTAAAAATCATAATTTTCTTAAGTACCCCCAGAACAGAGGAGAATGTAACTATTGTACTTTTTTTTATAAATCGTAACAACTGTAAATTACCGCTTGTATTTAAGGGAATAGACAGTTGTATTATCTACAGGAATGAGCTGCCATTTGCAGTTAATGAACATTAGACTCAAATATCAGCAAAGCGAAATGTTTTGCTGAATCGCTTTGTAACGTGTTTAGAGATTAATTACTAAAGAGATACAAAATTTTATTATTGATTAACACTTTGTCCTCTGGACGTCCAAGAATAGCGCATATACAATATATTCAGAACAATCAATCACGATAACAAGTGTGATATAGTAAGTTATAAAAAACCACGCTCAACTTTAGGCGGAACTGCCCTGTAGTCTCGGGCTACTGAGAATAAGACTAAGGTAAGCCCTGTCTGTCCTAGAAGTCAATTAAAAGAGTTTCCGGTATTGAAGATGAGCACCCTCCATTACAAACCGAGTGAGCTCGGGACATACAAGTACAAAGTGGTCTTGCAATTGTCGAGGTAAAGGGAGGATGTTCGGGAGGATTACGGTTACCTGTACTCCAACAACAAGTGTAAGTTGTTATAAGGCGTGCAATTAGTTATTACGTCTCGGAGGTAGTTGAAATCATGTCCTTGAAAAAATGTTGTCTAGTTTCCTGAGGCCTAAACAAAATAGAAAACTTATTACAAAGTTTTATATAGGTTTCAAATTGACCTGCTGACTTTTGTATGCCGTCTTATTTTTAAAAGGTTACAATCTTTCTTTAGGTATCTCATTTATAGATAATATAAAAATGTTAGAAAAATTACAGTACGATAATATAAGTACGATAAAGAAAAATACGATAATTCTCTATTAAATTGATATCAAAGTATCATCAATGAACCAATTTAGTTGTATATTTATATTAGTGTTTTATGTTATTGCTAAAGATATTTCTCCTGGACAACATTTCTGTGAAAAAATATAGAGCGGCATTAAAACCAGGCGAGTTAAAAAACAATGAACGAAACTCTGTATGAGGATCTGTAATCGAAGCGAGAACCTCCACGTTACAAAGGAAAAATTTGTATAATACTATAAAGTGAAAAATTAGGTTACTTTTCAAAGTAAAGAGCACTGTAAAGATAATCCCAAGTCATTCAGAATTCAACACAATCCTCAAAGCTTTCGTCGGATATCCTTCCTATTGGTTAACGACGCGTTTTTTGTGTCCTGTAAATGGCTTATTTAAAATTTATTTAAGTTAGGTGTGGTGTTGGGAATAACCAAATTTGAATATTAGGTCCTTACATATAAAATTGGCGTTTTGTACGGAAGGA
This sequence comes from Ornithoptera alexandrae, assembly GCA_029030555.1. NCBI lineage: Eukaryota > Metazoa > Arthropoda > Insecta > Lepidoptera > Papilionidae > Ornithoptera > Ornithoptera alexandrae. Next base: position 122,577 of record JARDVY010000064.1, on the reverse strand, counting down.
ATATAAAGTAATTTTATTTTTTATAAAATATATTTAATTAATCAAAGTATACACCGTTGTTATCTTTGCACTTTTGCCATCTCATAGGTAATTCATTGATCCCTTTACTAAAAAATACAAGGGGGCGAGAATCAACAAACTCTTTGAAGACGGTTTGGACTGCGGCATCGGAGTTGAATTGTTTTCCTTATAAGAAGTTGTTCAAATTCCGGAAAAAATGGTAATTTTTGGGGCAAGGTCCGGGGAGTACGGTGGATGTCGCAGACATTCCATTTGTAGCTCATCTAACATAGCGGTTGTTTTTTGTGCAGTGTGGTCTTGTGTTGTCGTGAAGCAGCAGTGGCCTAGAGCGATTGACCAATCTCGGTTGTTTAGCAGTTAGTCCACCAAACACTCACAAGTAACTTTTCAGTCAGTCAGTCAATTTTCGTTTAGGGCACGATTTGGCTAGGTCTCCAGGGTTCAGCCATTGCGACGAGCGCTTCCGATTATTGCACAATATCCACTTTTCATCACAAGTAATGATTCGATTTAAAATACATTATTATGTTTTAATACAAGATATTAAAGTAAACTATTAATGAAAACCTTATGTAAATATAAAAAGGAAATCACACAAATCATAATAAAAACCTTGTTACTTTAACGCCTGCCACAATTACAACGGCAAACTTACAAATATAAATTTAAAAATCATTCGGTTTTGTATAACTTTAGTGTAAGGCGTTGTCTAATTCATTATACTAAAATTGATTAATCTATTTCTATACATTGTAAGTTTTATAAGATTTTGTATTAATTTTCAGCGGTTTGCTGTAAGTGGCTAAAAACGTATGGAATTTTAGATTTTTACCTTTCATAATTTCATTTTATATTTGAATATGAAAGCATAAAGTAGGACAAACAAAGACTCGAGAAAATTGGATAGAGTGGATAAAGGTCTATCGGTTCGACAGGGTGCGGTGCTTTAATGGACAAGCATATAAAGGGTCTTCACTATTGTATTTCGTCCATCACTTGTTGTTTATTATTGTGTATTGTATGTATTAACAACAATATAATTTAGATGTCTATTTTTTTAAATATATAATAAGTACTTTACTTACTAAATCAACTAACGCCATTAGTCAAAGTAAAATTATGGTAAACAAAACTTATAATTACTACGACAATGTCTTCTTATAGTTTTCATTGTTCGTCGTAAAATTTTTATCTTAATGATTACATATATTTATAAATATATATATCTATATAAGACATCTCCATCAATGTAAAGACTCATCACGACATCTTTGGAACCATAAAGTCCGAAGACTTGAAATTTGGGAGGTTTTTCAAAATGTTACCTCCAAGAGGAGTTTTGGGAGTGTTAATGTGGGGGGATGAGGCACAGTGGGCGGCTTGCTACTAGCCGGGAATGTTTCTGATAAATTTCAAATCTAATTCTATATTACGACCAGGGAAGTGAGCGGGGAACAGCTGGAGAAATAATATGAAACTAACATAGGAAATAAAAGAATAAATATTATTTTTAAGTTACTTGTGATTGGTGGTGTGATTTAGATTTTTTTTTCATAGCATATGTTTCATGTTTTACCGTTACTTTTGGGTAAATTAATTTATCGATAAATTCTCTTCTAATGATAGTTTGATACAAATTACTTTAATCTGATTTGACTGGATTTATTGGTTATATCAAGGTTAAATAAAATTAATTAGTATGTAAAAAAAATTAAAAACTAGTGGTGGAAAAAGGGTCCTTAGTCTGTTAAGTTTCTTTACACGACCCTGTATAATTCTTTTTTCAATTCATCATTGAACATCGCCCACGAACCGAACAACTTTTTCAATGTATCCCAAATAAGATGTTAAGGAAAAATGTATCTGTTAAAGAAACAAAAATCCAAAGTCGATCCGCTGAACGAGCTAAAAATAATTTGATCATTATTCCCGGGGGAAGGATCATAAAGAAATTCAACACCATCTGACATTTTGTGAGATTATTTCAACGCGTGCTAACAAGATCCTTGGACTTCGTCACGATTCAACTTTAATGAACTCAGTGCGATTTTAAGCAAAAAGAAATACGAGTGCTCGTAGATAAGTATTACTTACTTATAGAATTACTATCTGAACGTTGTAGGCATTTTCCTGTCTGTATACGTGTATGCTGTGTTGGGTTCATTATCACCATCATCAGCCGATAGACGTCCACGACTGGATATAGGCCTCCCCGAAAGATCCCCACATACAGTCAGCATGGCCTCAGGTACCGCCGGGCACTAGGTGCCGTCGTTTGTAAAGGTTCATATCAGGGTTTAAGACAGTTCCCACCACGCTGGCCTATTGCGGGTTGGTACGAGCCAGAGCCTCGTGTGTTGATTAGCAGGTGCACCACGAACAGGTGATGTTGGCTTGATTCTCGTAATTTGTGCGCGACACCTTGCACCTCTGTGTTGAATTAGTGCTTTTTAATACATTGCTAAAAGAATTGTTAAATGATAGATATTACCATATTCTTACTTCATCCTCTACTAAGTAATAAGTTACTTGATAGTTTTTTTTTCTTGGATAATACGAAGAGATGAGAGAGACGTTCAAATGGTGGTAAGGGTTAGGTCCACCTATAAAAACTTGATGCTCGTTAGAATGACGCACACATCACCACATTGTGCTCGACGCCCTCACACCTAAGGTATTGAGTCTCGTTACCTCAGTAATTTCAATCACTACAACGCCTTTCAAACCGGAACACGATAATGTTTGCATACTACTGTTTGACGGCAGAATTAGCAGCTGCGGTGGTTCCTATTTACACAGTCACCGAAAATAGAGACCTACTACTAACTAGTATAGAAACCTTCAGTATGAAAATTAAAATATGGGCTAAGTTTTGTCTGGATCGATCCAATAATTACAGAGGTTAGAGTTCTCAAACAATACCTAGTATTTACTTATTTTCTTCTTTTACAGGAGATTGCTGAAAGATGTATGATTTCATTAATGCATTCATTCCAAGTAATAATCTTAAATATTTAATCTATATAGTTTAAATTATTAATTTAACGTAAAACAATTTTTTTTAAACATTTCAATTTTCAATAACCGATATTTGTGCTTACAAATTCTGCATACTACACCAAATAGTACCTTTTATATTCAGGAAATAATTCTCAAATTTTACGGCTGAAAAAAGCGTAAATCATGAAAAGGTAAGAAGCGTGCTGACGATTCACGTAAATTCTTTAATAAATATGAAGGAAACTTGGCCTTACAAAGACCGAAAAAATTGAGCAAAGCGGAAATGGGTAGGTCGTGTTTGACAATGCGTCTTGATAACGTCAAGGATGATTGATATATTGTGTTATACTTTGATTACTTCCAATTTTAGTACAATTTCCGTTGTAAAATACCAATACCGAAAGAAGTCTTTGAATGACATTAATTTTTATTATTCAATTAACCGACGAGACGAGGGGGATGTTCACATGACGGTAAGCTATACCGTCAGGTGAACATCCCCCAGCCGTCAGCTGCCTGCCCATAACAACGTGACTCCAGTTAAAATGGATTTCACCGTCTTAAGACATAAGATGTAGTCTTGTTACCGTAGTAATTACATCAGCTACAGCCCCCTTCAACTCTAAACACAGTAATGTTTCCACAGTACTGATTGGCGCCAGGAATCGAAGCTATTGCAAACTAGATGGTCTCTAGCAACAGAGACCTACCACCAGTGCTGTTAAGAGTAAAAAAAATATTTTCGTGCAGTTATGGTTATCAAGTTAGTTAAGCTATAAAAATGAGACCAGTGACAACTTATTAACAAGTTATAAATTAATTAATATAACATGCGCTTATGTTTAGATAGCGTATAATTGGAATTGTTAATTTGTATTTGACCACAAAACCACTCATTTACTCGTGAACTCGCCATATATAGTACGTACAGGTTTTATGTAATAAATGTGAAGGAAAAGCCTCTTTTATATAAAATGACTGACGGTAGGTCTCTGTTGCCGGAGATTGTCTAGATTTATACCACTGCATGTCATATTTCTACTGTGCAAACAGTTAGTGAAATTAGTGGAGTAATTGGACTTGTAGTATCCTGCTAATCAACAAAAAAAGCTCTGGCTTCCACATTAGGTCAACGTGGTTGGAAATTGCCCAAATCTCCTCATATGGCTATGGAAGCTATGCTGGCTGTCGATTGATGTGGAGATCTTTGGGGGAGGCCTATGTCCAGAAGTGGACGTCTACAGTCAAATATATACGTCAAAGCAACGAGTACAATGTGGTGCAATGTATGTTATCCTAACTACGAATGTTATGGGGATTCGTGTGACTTACTATTAGGTGAACGCTTCGCTTTATCTCGGTGGTTCTTTGAATGAAAAAAAAAAAAATAAAGCTTTTTTAAAATCCAATGTGAAAGGCCTTTTATGTTTATAATATTTTCTTAGTATATAAGATTTCAATCAGGATATTTCTAAATGAGAGTTAAAGGCTCTAGTTTTTTTTTAATGAACGAAGCAAAGAGAGGAGCGGGTGTTCATCTTATGGTAAGTGATGCGCTTCCCCATAATGTGGCGCTCGTTAGGATGGTTTACCTTCCCATATATTCAATGAAATGTTACTGCAAGCGAGTCAAATGATGAGGATCCGAGTTACTACTGACCTTTTGGATATACTGCGAAATAAAGAAAGGAAAAACCAATAAATCTGCCTTACTTGTTTTTGGTCCAAAAGAATTCAGAAGAGTCATGCTCATACGCAGAAGATAGAACTAAAAGTCTTTGTAACAGTAAATGTTTTAAGATGACGTCTAATGATTATCGCAATGATGTTTAATTTTACCGATTGAATATATTAGTAAAAAAATTAGTTAAAAATATTATTGGAAATTAAAAAAAAAAGACGTACATCCAATTTTCGGGCGGAAATTACATTCTAACAATAGATGGTTGAAAAATATCCTTGTAGCCGATGATTGATGATCTCCTTTCACAAATTTACAATGTCATCAACATTTTCGCTGCTTGTCATTGTAATTAGGAATTACATCTACTATTTAATCTGTAGAATATTACCAGGGTCTGATGACGGTGGAGAAGTTCATAAAAGTTATATACACTTCTCTACCAACACCGGAAATCGGCAACCTGCCGATGCTGTTAACTGATGTTCTACATTAAGGCTTTCTGGAAGATATTCTTTTTTTTACGAAGCGGAGAGTAGAGCGGGAAGTTCACGTCATGTTAAATGCTCGCTCAAAATAACGTGGCCCTAGTTAGGATGGTACATAGCACCACATTGTCCTCATCGCCTTCAGACTAAGATTTTAATACTCATCACCCCAGAAATTTTACTAGCTACAGCGCCCCCTAAACCGGAACACAGCAATGTTTTCACATTAATGTTTGGCGGTAGAAATAGGCGCTGCAGTTGTATATAACTTTTTTTTTTGGTTTCGGGGGAACTCTTCGAAAGATACCCTGCTTCTGGGAGAAGTCAGTTTTGTGAGATTCTTACTCATTAAAACACCCTCGGTGCTTTGCATCAGTGCATTAGGAGAAGCTCCGGGATCTCTTATAGAACGCACCGATGCCCTTCTACACTTTATGTTAGCACGTCTCTGAGGAGAGGCTACAGAGGAGTGCAACATCTAGGGGCAGAGCCATACGGTGTCCCACGCAGGTTCGTTTGTTGGGCGATAAGGGACCCATACTCAAGGTCCGCGAAACTCCTAGACTCTTAGTCTGCTTTTACGACGGGTAGAGCTTATCGTAGTCCTATTCTTACTAGCCCGAGACTACAGGGCTGCGGTGGTACTTCTACTGTTACTACCACCAGTAAAACGATATAAACATCCCTTCTAGCGATATGACTGCTGTTGTCAATATCTTCTAATTTCTTCATTTCATAGTTCATCCTTGTTTTGTGTGACCAGGTTTAGCTTACTTTTATAATTTCAAATATGCATATAAATAAGTGCTTTTACTTTCTATCTAATCTGATTAATATATTTTATTTTCAAAGGAGACGGTTTTGAGGAATCGGAGACCGTACTGATAGAGGTCACTGATAAAATAATGATAATAACATTGTATCATGTACAACAGTCATGAAAACGTGGTGCAAGTACACAAAACACCGTGTTATTTAAAATAAACTCAGATTAACACAAGAGGAACTTTTTCTATTCGTTCAAAACCCTACATAGTTTTTTTTTTTTATTAAATTTAAGTTTAGTATTTGAAGGAGAAGGCGTCGATACTGTGGAGTAATAACGTCGAAATATCTTCTTAATATAGAAAAGGTTTGATCCCTGAAACAGTCGCTCAGGCTCTAGAATATTCCTGATTTCATATGTCTGATAACCCGCATTGGCCCAGCGTAGTGGGGAATAGCGCGAGTCCTTTCATATCAACTCCTATTAAGGTCGCAAAAAGCTGCTGGATATTGGTAGCGCAGGACTGATATATGTGGTCTTTTCGGAGCCGTATGTCGAGCAGTGGACGTCTATCCACTGATGATGATGATGATGATAAGATTAATGTTTTCTTTCGTAAAATTTATCGGAATAATAAATTATTTAGCTTATATATCTGAAGGTGGTAGGTCTCTGTTGCAGGAGACCGTCTAGGTAGATACCATCGAAGCGCCTATTACCGCTGTCAAATAGTAGTGTATAAACATTACTGTGTTCCGGTTTTAAAGGCGTTGTAGATAGTGCAATTATTGGTGTAACGAGACTTAATACCTTATCTTAAGGCGACGAGCACAATATGCTGCTGTATATTATTCTAACTACCGCCACGTTGTTGTGGGCGGGCTGAATCGCTTACCATCAGGTAAACGTCATATAAAAAAAAAAGATAATAATTATCTTCTTGTAAGTGGAACACAATTGTAATCGTATCTTCCTTTAGCGAGAGTTTCTACAAAATACAGAAGTTGAACTTCATAAAATTTCATTTCATAGTTTTGAATTTCAGCTGACTATAAAAACTTATTTAAAAAAATTATCGGTCATCACTTATATAAAAAAACATAAGCAAAGTGCTTTAAATAACTCGCACAGGTTAATTTTTGTTCTTTTTCCTGTGAAATACTTTGTACTTCGAGAGCCGTTAGGAATTTAATTTTGAGACTTCCCTGTCGCACATTATGTTACACTGAACTTACTTAGTTAAAGTACTTGAGATTTTCAAAGTAACGTTTTATCAATAAAGTGATCGATGTCTTTAATAATATCTGTTATAACATTTCTTCTTATATATACTTGTACCATATAATAGTATTTATGTATAACTAGCGGTTCCCCGCCCGCTTTGCTGGCCGTAATACAAAATTTGTCTGAAATATTCGTTGAGAGCTACCGCAATCGCTTTCTACAGCAACCGTTACTATGGCAACCGCATAAATATAACAAAATGAATATTTTCAAGTTGTTTAGAAATAAATAGATGAATGATCTATGAATCAAATAGCTTGTAACCATCTACAAATCATTCCGTGTCGAATGTGCATATTTCCATGTCGATACGTTCACTAGTTTTCAGGTGATGTGCGAATAAACAAAACCCTTTTTCATTATATTTATTTTGACAGTTTAAAATACAGTTGCTATTACATTTCTATTTCCTTACACAGCAGTATTGAATATATGAGTCCTTTGGAATCGTCGTACTGTATATATTCTTATAGTAATAATTAAAAACGGTCTAAGAATTTCTAGACCTATTCTTTTCATATATATTTTAATTTAACAGTATGGGCAAACATGTGTGTTCCGGTTTGAAGAGCTCTGTTGGCTAGTGAAATCAAAGGGTGACGAGACTTAACATCTTGTCTCAACACGACGAGGGTAACTCGTGTATATCATCCTAACTAGCATCACGTTGTTATGGACAGTCGTATCATATATTATTAGTTGAACGTTAAGCCCGTCTCAACACTTGGCCAAATAAAAAAGAAAGTTGATAAAGTTCTGATCTGGTACAGAGTCAATTTTTTTTTTTATTATACGAAGCGACTAGACGAGCGGGATTTTTATCTGATGGCGATACCCCCATAAAAACGTGATGCTAGTTAGGATGATATACAGCGCGACATTGTGCTCGTCACTATGAGACGTAAGGTGTTAAGTCTCGTTACCCGGTTAATTTCAATAGCTATAGGCTAACTGGATCGTAGTAATAGTAAACTGTGATGGTACCCACATAGACGGTCTCCGGCGACAGAGATCAACCATTAGTAATTATACCTAATAATACCTAATCAGTTCTAGGTGCATTACTCTCTTTTACTATACACATATATATAAGTATATAGATAATTACATAGTCCTCTTAATGTTCACTTTAACGTCGTCATTTAAGCGGTATGCATACCACCTGGCTACGTCATAAAATAAGTCCGCGGTAACATACGAAGGATAATAAAATACATCCCATTCCGAGTTGATTTATAAGGATCGTTACAGGTAATATATTCTCTACAGTGACATATGCACATTTTTACCAACGTTTTAAAGTAGTAAAATTGAAATTTAACTCTCTAGTAGCGTGAAATATTATTGAAATGCTAAGCATTGAGAGGGTAAGAGGTCCTGCAGAACAACTCACGGAACCCAAGTCAACCTGACCTGCCCGTGGTGCATGATCAGTGTGATAATGATGGATATGCATATATCAATTTTATAATTTATTGCAACTATTTTTTTTTAATATACAGGTCTTTACATAAATTTGTAATAAATTTACACTATGATATATATAGTAAATAACATTTTGATTTTTTTTTAAAGATATTATATTTATAGTCTTACATATGTGTACAGAAGGACATGCATTTACAATAAGTTATTCAGACTGATGTGAGAGGTAAAATAAACAAAAAAAAAAAAAAAATGATGAGCAAATGTTCGCGATGAAATGAACATGATTTTACGTATGTTTTCCACAATTTAACAATACGAGTAAGCTTTCAAAGTATAATAAATGTAACGTATTCCTCAATTACCAACCTTCCTCGCAGCGTGCATTAGTCGAGTCTCAAGCCCGGACCAAATTTCAGACGAACTCAAACGGAGTTATCGGAAAAAGGAATGCTTTTATGTAATGCTTAATTTAATCAATTTCCTATATTCAATCGTAAACAGTACATAACAGGAATTTTTTTAAGGTATTGAACAGTAATCAATTTATTATATACTACCTTATAAATATAGTCTAGTTTCTTACTTGAACCGAGGGAGGGAGTAGTAATATCGACAGCGACTTGACGACAGCTGCAATGAATGAGTTCTAGTTTGATTTACATGCTCTCTTCATCCAGTTTAGCTATACGAACCCGCTTTTTACCAAGCGCAGGGCATGTAGCAAATCTTCACATCTAAGGGATTGATCAGGTCAGGACTATTAAGATCCTCCGTCACGGCAAGAGGCAACCAACCATTTTTGCAAATTGTTATACATTTGTATTTTCTTCTTGGTAAATAAATTCCTGTGGCGTGGTTTACTATTATATGTATAAAAAAAATTATCAGTAAGGATATCAGATGATGATTATAATAATTTACTATTGGTAGGGCTCTGATGTTGGAGGTTGTCTTTGTATATATACCGCAGTACCTGTTTCGGCCGCTAAAACAGCAGTACATTAGTCTGTTCCGGTTTGAGCGGCGTTGTAGCTCGTGAAATTACTGGAGTAAAGAGACTTAACAAATTTATGTCTGAAAGAGCACAATTTGGTGCTGTGGTAATTATTATAATTAGAGCTGCGTTGTTATCAGCAGATCAACAACTTCGTTGAATAAAGAATGATTGCACAGCATCACTTTGAAGTCATCATTTTGAGACAAATTGTATAATATGGAGTCCCCTATCATTTTTAAAAGTATTGTTCCCATGTTATTTTTTAACGACTGCTGTTAAAGGGCCAAGTGCTGTGGCAGTGTCTACAGTGTTCTATTACCAGTAAACATTTAAAAAATACTTAAACTATTAACTTGTTATTTATTTAGTATTTCATTTATTTATCGCTCGCGTGTTAAGTTTACGGCGAATTGATTGCGGTAATCTGGATCCGTACTTCAGTTAATAAGCTTAAAGTATTACTAGTACTTAATACTTACGGGTAAGGAGAAAATATATTAAGGAATTTCTTTATTACACGAAACGTTACATGTTTATCCCAGTTTCCGATTTCCTAGCAAATTTCGCAGTAAGCTTACCTTTAAACCTAAGCCTTAGATTCAAATAAACTTAAAAAGTTCGGAGGCTCTCAGTTATCAAAGTTATATGTAAATTGTTAATTAATTAATACAAATATATATAATAAACGTACATAACTAAATATATATGTAAATATTAATATAAAATAAATGCTATAGAGGATATGTATTTTTATATTCTTTCTTTTTGTATTATGGTTAAGCAAAAAACAAACTGATTAAGTTTTTTAATTCAAAGTATCTCTTTTTATTTAATTGAGAACTAATGAAACAACTAACCTCGGCTCCAGATTAAGATGGATTGAGCAGGTCTAACGTACTAAGAACTTTTTTTTTTTGTTACTAATGAAACGAATTTCAGTATTAATTGAATTTTGCGTTTCTTAGTAATTAATTGACTTGTATAACAAATAACTTAGATTTAGGAAAGATTTACAAAATGTCGTTGAAAGAATATCCGAACTTGTCTATTTGTATTCAGCGTGTTGGCAAACTAAATTAAAATGGCCACAGATTGGAATGCTGTCCAAGTAAAGTCGTCCTGTTTCATCAGCAAAGTAACCAATAAGTATTGGTTACTAAGCAACTTAAATGTTTTTTGTTATTCGACGATGCAAGGAGACTGGTCTCTTGTGGCAGATCTCTGTTGCGGGAGCCCATTTAGGTAGGTACCATCGCAGCTTTTATTTTTGCCGCTAAACAGTAGTGTGTAAACATTACTATGGTCCGGATTGAAAGAAGTTGTAGATAGTGAAATTACTGGGGAAACGAGGCTCAACATCTTACGTCTTAAGGCGACGACGCAATGTCGTGCAATATATTCCATTCTAACTATCGCCAGGTTGTTATGGGCATGTATGTCACTTACCATCAGGCGAACGTTCCACGGGTCTAAGGATTCCTGCACAACAACTCACGAGATCCAAACCAGGTTGGCTTCCACCTACTCGTGGTGCACCCTGCTAATCAACAAACGAAGCTCTGGCTCTGAATCACCCGCTATGGGCCAGCCTGGTGGGAAATAGCTCAAATCTGCCCATATGAATCCTTACCCGATCGTGTGGGAATCTTTGGGGGAGACCTATGTTCAGCGGTGAACGTGACTGACGATGATGATGATGAAGGTTCCGCTCGTCTCGTCGCTTAGTTGAATAAAAAAGTGACCGAAACGTTTACTTGATGGTGAGTGATACGCCTGCCCCTAACAACGTGGCGTTAACATTAGGATGATATACACAGTACCACGTAGTACTAGCCTTGAAACGCAATATGTTAAGTACCGATACCCCATTTCTCTAGCTACAACGCCCTTGAAACAGGAAAACAATAATGTTCGAACACTTCTATTTGGCGGCAAAAATAGATGCTGTGGTGATACCAGTAATGAAATCACTTGCCCGATTAAACTTATTTATTTCCAGTCCACCTTTCCAAGAGGTATAGCATCTTTATTCTTATAATGGTATTGGTAACTACCTCTATATATCTAACTTGGTGTTACGCAACAGTCCAAAAGGTCTTAGGTTCAGATCCCATCGCTGTGACCATGTATTGTAATGACTCGCTCGATCAAACTCTGATAATTTTTTTATTTATTGCCATTTATCTTTATACTTAAGCGTTTGTAACTAACTCCATCATACATATGTAATAGTACTTAGATGGTCTTCGGCAATTGTCCTACCACCACCATATTTAAAGTTCAGGTTTATTTATTAATTTCCAATATACGTAACAATATTCACGTCCATTATTAATACGCTTTCCACAAACTTGTTGTTTTAAATTATTTACCAAAGTGTTTTCTTTCATACGTGACAGGCGTACATTAATCAGTGAAATATTTAAATAGACCGAAAGGCAAAAGAACGATCTGATTAAGTTTTATAGGAGTTTTTGGGGGTGCTTAAATGTAGCCTTGAACTGTTTATTACGTTAGTCAATGCTAGGGCCGGTCAAGCCGTACACCAAAAACAAGGTCAAACAAGTTGCGTTAAATAAATCGCCATGAACGTTATCAAACGTGATCTCGACACATAAATAGGTATACCATACTATATACCGACTAGTTATGTGAGCGACAAATATCTCTAGCATAACTACTTCACAATTTTTTTTTATTATATGTTTAAACAGAAATAACTATTAATAATAAATGAAGGGTTATAGTTAGTGAAAGATGGACTCAACATCTTACGTCTTAGGCGACGAGCGCAATATTGTACTTTGTATCATCCTAACTAGAGCCACATTGTTATAGGCAGGCGTATCACTTACCATCAGGTGAACGTCCCGCAGGTCGTGACTCTTCATAGTATAAACAAAAATCATAGTTTTTTAAAGACGGAAAATGTTAGTATATATTTCGTGAACTTCCTTTAGCACAATGCGAAATGTATATAATGAAACGAAAAAGTGTAACGATCAAGAAGCAACTTACCCGGATGTTGAAAACATATTATATATAAAAAAATATTGTTGTATCGAATAATTTCTACCTCTACTAAAAATATTACTCTCTCTCTCTCTCTCTTTCTTTCCTAATTAAATTTAAAAAACATCGATTTTTCGCTCTCTCTCTCTCTCTCTCTCTCTTTCACTGTTTATCTTCTCCTCACCTCCATAGTATAAATATTTTATGAATGTATGCGAGTAGTACTTCTTTGTGTGAACTTGATTTTTCCGTATCTATCATTAATATTTTTGTTATTTTATTAAATTATTTAATATTTATATAAATATAAGAAATCATTACTTCTCTTTCTTTTATAACTCAAATCTGTAACTTTTTTTTGAGTTAAACTCCACGTTAATGATCATAAAATAATAATTATAAATACTGTACAGCTAAGAATTAAAAAAATATGTACACTATCAGTAATACTTATTTCTTGTTACCCACCGGAGAGTAGTACTCTTTCCCCAAATCGATTGTATTAATCGACCCACAGAAGAAAGAGACATCAACACTATTTTGTATTTTATGTATTACTCTGTATTTTGTCTTAAATAAATAATAATAAATTGCTATATGACAGTTAACAATAATGCAGTTTTATTTATTGAATCGAACATTTAAAGTTTATTATGTATTAGCAAAACATTATACATAAACTTCAAGGATTGATAAGTGATTAAATACTGTAATATGTTTAGCATGTGTATTGTATTTAAAAAAAAAGGTTTACGTGTCATGAATGTTTTAAACAAAAGCAACAAAGCTAATTCTTACAGTAGTTAAAATAGGATCAGATAAAACTTGTAGCTGAAAAGAAACACCTTGAACAGTCTGAATGTTTGTAGAAATTCGATATTTTTGGAAGCCTTGGGAGTTGTTAAATTTAACTAAGAGTTTAAGTAATACTATTAGATATTACTATTGTAAACGTTAACATACATTAACTTCTCGTTGAAGTTAACTGTTAATAATTGTTATTGTAAAATATACAGGAATAGTATGTGAAGTAGCGTATACTAAGTATACTAAGTATACTGCGGTAACGATAATTTACTGAAATAAAATTTATTTAAGTTTATAACGGACAGTTAACATTTACTCGGTAACACGGAATCGCCTACTTCCAAATGTCAACGGAGGTCACCCAGTCATATCAATAGTTTGATGTTTAACTTACTAATAGAGTAAGATCAAGTTAAAAATAAGTCTTCATTTCAAGCCGATGAGCACAATGACACACACACATTTCAAATAGCTTAACATGGTTTCGAATATTAATCACAGAAAACAATAATAATAATATTAATCAGTTAAGGATTTGTTTATCCCATTGATTATACTTTTCATTCCTAATGTTAGAAAAACTAGATTTTTAGAGGTCTATCAGGTGCGTAGTCGTAGCTACACGTTGGCCGCCACCACTGTAGAAGTCTTGTGGTGAGGAGCAGAGATCAAAAACTGACACTCATAATAACAGTAGTCTCGCTCTTGTATTACGAAGATCCAGTAAACGGATACAACTGTATACTTCGTAACGACTTACTGGTCAAAGGCAATATATACAAAGATGTGAGATCCCTATAAAGATTTGCGCTATGATAAACGATACCATGATCTATTGTTCATGGTAGCGTCATCTGTTGGGTTGTTTGAAAACGTTTTGTTGCAGATTAAAATTTTTATTAATTTCTATATATCAGATGTTAAGGATGCTGTAATACAAATATTATTACTACATCATTGTTACATTGATGAGGATGATTTTTTTTAGTAGGTATCCAATTATGTTAAATCAGACGGCTATATAACAAACATTACAATTTGCCGCATTAAAGATTATGAAAGGCTTGATTACACACAAATGTCAGGGTTAAAGAAAATAATGAATAAGGAAATGACTTCATAGGTAATGGACTTTAAGCATACCATATAAATAATTCTAAGCTTTTAGGAATTAGTAAACAAAAATTTTTTTGCTCTGAATTTTATTCAAAAAACCGTCGAATACTGTTTGAAAGTGTCATATACAGGGTGAAAGGTAATAGATGTAAAAGATCTGGAGGGGCTAAAGTATACCTCGTATCCTATCTATCTGTGTATGGAATACCCCATCCAAAAACAATGGTGTTATTAGCTTTTTAAATATTTTTCAAAAATTTCTCATTTTTTTAAGAAAAATTCGATGATTTTATTTCTTACTTATTTCTACACAATTAGCAAGTAATAATTATAGTTTATACATTGTTTTATTAAATTAAATTAATAATCATCACTTAGAGGCTAAAACTTTTGAATTAGGTTCTTTGAAAGTAGTGACAGTAACAAATAAGGCATCATACTTACGTTATTATTTAATTTTAAAATAAAATTTTATTTATAAAAATAGATGTAAAGCACATAAATAAGTACCATCAATTCAATACTTATCCGACAAGGTATAAGAAAGTACATAAAGTTTCCAAAATTTTGAAAAAAAAAACACAAAA
Source organism: Ornithoptera alexandrae (assembly GCA_029030555.1). NCBI lineage: Eukaryota > Metazoa > Arthropoda > Insecta > Lepidoptera > Papilionidae > Ornithoptera > Ornithoptera alexandrae. The sequence continues at coordinate 107,390 of JARDVY010000064.1, read as the reverse complement.
CCGGATGAAGATTGTAAGGAATCGGTGGATACGCACAGTATCGCAGCAGTGGTGCTGCAAAACGAATGAGAAGGCCTGGGTTCAGCAATGGAAGACAGCAGGCTGAACTAATTCTGATTATAATATCTACTATCTATTCTCGACATGAACACAGTAATATATGTACACGTAATTTACTGACTACCTTCAGGACATCATTTTAAAAATATTCGCTATAAAGGACGCTGTTTACGACAGTTAGTTTACAAGAGATTTATAAATATTTATGTTTGACTGCCATTATAAACAGACAGACGTTGCTTAGGTCTAAGTGGCCTACATAATCATCAACTTAACATTTTGGCAAGCAAACAAGGCCGCTCGCGATTTGTTATCTGCTTCGTTAGCGAAGGCTTCGAATTTTGTTTGTCTTTTTAGTTTAATAAAAAAGTAACGAATGTTTTCAAGGATGAAGTAGTAGAAATTAAAAGTTTTTCAGACCATTCGTAACACCGACTGCATGAATATTAAAAAACAAACATTCCCCTTTAATTATCACACAAATTACATGCTTTTTGTGGGTCTCAAATCCCAGAGACAGCAATTAATAACAGCTAAAACTTTTGTTCTAGTAAATCTCTCGTTATAATTTTTGGGTTGGGACCTTTTGCTTATTTAATGCTTAACTTTTGCATTTATTTTCTCTTAATATCAATTGATTGTGTTATTTATATTAGTGTATGTGATTCAATAATGGGTTATTCCATATCGATCAGAAACCATTCATATATTGGTAATCATGACCATGAGTAATCTTCCTACAATCAGTGTTAATACATATTGTAATCCTCTCCCCCTTTCAAATATAAGTTAAGGATCTCATATAATCTTATTTTACGTGACCAGAATGATGCATACTGTTTTTAGTATTACTAATGTTTGTTTTGGCCATTAATTAGTTATAATCATTTGTGATCCTCTCGATTAGGACTTTGTTCTAAGTTGTATTTAAAGTAATGCTCAGTTCTTTTAGGTTTATACAGAAGAATGAATATTTTAATGTTTTCTTATTAATAATCCGTTCACGCTTGTAAAGGGCTCAGCCTCTTGTTCACGTCTATTTCACTATTTTATCTTTCGCTAAATTATATTTTCAACTTTATAAATTTGAATAATTTTATTTGTGCTACTTAAACGCTTTTATTATTTAATATTTTTTTTATAGAATCATTAACTTATTTCTATAGAATAATGTATTTAGTTACAGTATGAAGTAAACCTAACATTAACTATATTAGAGAATACTTTTTAAACTTTATATTTTTGACGACTTCTCCATTTTAGAATTTATATTCACCAATCAAATATTTTATAAGGACTGGAAACCGAATCTCATTTTACTTTAATCGCGACAGGATCCGTACTCACTTAAAGCAAAGCATGAAGTTGGATGTGCGCAGTAACCATCATAGCTTCCATTGCCTGGAATTATTCTCTCTTTAGTTCCTTTAAGGCATTGTTAGAGTGGCGCTGTGAAACAAATACCAAGGTTTCAACGCATATAAGTAATTAAGATTAACATATTTGAATAGCTTTTTCTTGATAAATAATTTAATCTATACAAATGAAAAATAATATATTTTTTATTATTAATTTTTTGCTTCTTAACGTTTGCATTCACAATGATAAATGATTCTATTTCATATTCGTGGTTTTCTTTGATTCTGTGCACAGGAAAGAGGATATACCTCGATACGAGGATAATGATTTAGTTACAGTTATAATTATAATTATCTTTCTGTTATAATTATAATTAATCCAGTAGAAGGTCGGCAGCCGTTTTGGTTTTCGCTTTTGTAACTTTGATTTTATTGAGTTCACTTCGTTTCTAATCCGATAAAATCACTCAATGTCTTTGAGATCTATTTGTGGGGACAGCTCCGAAGTCAAGAATTCTATTGAATTTCCTAAGTTTGGTGAACATTTATCTTAAATATTTACCTTAATATTTGTTTTCAATATAGCTCTAACATTGACAAATCCATTACCTAAACATAGAATGATTAATAAAGACTGTTTAGGCTCAAACATTCTTGTTCTTATAACGAAAATGAACACCTAATGTGTTAAAATTCGAAAGTAACATTACTTGTGTCCTATGTACAGTGCTTGTCAAACGTAATTAAATTATTCCATAGATCTGAAACAGGCATGTTGTTTCATATAGAAATAAAATTTTAAGCTACCAACAATAAATACCTTCTAAACACATGTATAAATATATAGATAAAAAGTCAAATCCGCAATGTTTACCTGCTATAGGTTAACGAACTACGCTTGGGTAACAAACACTAGAATGACTAATTATAACAAAAACAATTAGGCCACAAACAAGACTAATATAAATTTTTCCTATAACCTAACATAAAGCATAAATTTGTTTAAAAAACTCAAGTAAACATTTTGTGCGAACTTATCAACTTTGTTTAAAGTTACGCATATTAACTTAAGTGGTAATATTTTTTCTTTCCGTAAGCTATTAGAAAAGCATAAGATTGAAATGGTAATAAGTACAGGGTGTTTTAAGTTAATTTTTATGTTCCAAACACAGTACATTTAAGAGTCAAAACCTAATAAATTTTTTCTTCAATTATCTGTTCACCGCCCGCTTTGATGACCGTCACACCCCCGCATATCCGTTTGGGGAATGATTTTTTGTAAATTTCGCTCCCAACTAACCTATATTCGCAGAAAGGAATATTCCTACGAAATTTAAAGTATCTATGTGTTGTGGTTCCAATAGTATCGCGATGAGTGAGTGTGAGTGAGATAGGTGGAAATTACTTATGTGTATATATAGATCGATATAGATTTTCAATTCACTATTTAAATGTCAAAGAACAGTTCTAATATATATAAAAGATAATAATTTTGAGCATCATCTTCACATTTATTATACTGGACATAAGCTTTGTTAATTTTGAGCATATTTAGATTTTAAAGCGTTTACAAATAATAAGCTTTCCTAAAGCAAATTTATGATTTAAAATGACTTTTATAAATCTAGTGTGCATCTCAGTTATGATAGAACTTTATATATTTTTTAATACTACGAAATGTCTAGATAATAGGGCGTATTCTTGATGATAACTGGTACTCCTACACTAACTAAATATTGTTTATCTAAAACGTAAGATTTCATTCTAGTTACAGACATAAAATCGCTTTGGTTTCCATTATAGTTTTGGTGTACATTGATTATAGTAGTAACGTTAATAGTAAGTTAAGTGAAATTTTAATGTATACTTACCACAAATTATACATATGTAATCTAAATGCTATATTCCCTCATGTAAACCATTAAGGGTCTATTAAGTCAGCCACTTAACGCAACTCTTGAATTTGCCTTTCAAAGGTCGCGACATTGTATTGTTTAAGCCTCTAATTTTGTGACGTCAGTGTAACCTACTAATGCTAACGTCGTCTTACAATATTAAGATCATCTATATATATATATATATATATATTTTAAAATGTTTACGAACCATAAAATAATTTCGGCCTACTGCCGTTTACTGTTGAACACAGGGTCTCTCTAATCGACCTACAGCGCGACTGGTTTAATGCCATGTGCATCCAACGACTCTCCGCGATCTTTACAAAGTACATATATATATATATAAACAAACTATATGGTCTTAAATCTAGGATCTAACATCTTATCTAATACGTATGAGAACAGCTTAAATGCAAGCTTACTGGTGGTAGAACTTTGTTACTGGAAACCGTCTCAGTAGGTACCACGGTAGCACCTATTTTTACAGTCAAACAGTAGCTTGCCAAACTGTGTTCCAGTGCGAGGATTTAGGGTTCAAAGGGAGTTGTAGCTATTGAAATCACTGGTAACTAAACTTAACATCTTATGGCTCAGGGTAACGAACACAATGTGAAGTAGTGTATATTATATTATCTAGCACAACATTAGTATGGTAAGGTAAACGTTTGGCTCGTCTCGTTACTTAGTTTAATAAAATAAAAAACGAACAATGGATGATAAATGTGCTTATAAGTTATTGCTCATGTAACATTTCGGATTCCTCTCAAAGTTTCGCTCAAGTTTATTAGGGATTAATCGGTTCCTTTCCGAGCGTTTTAACGCTTAGATCCATCGCACTTTTAACTAAATTATCATCGCCACAAACGGATACTTCTACTTCTACTTTATACACAGCACCACTTTGTGCTCGTCGCTTTGAAATATACAATGTTGAAGCTCGTTACTCCCCTAATTACACTAGCTACAGCGCTCTTCCATCTGGAATACAGTAATATTTCCTCACTACTGTTTGGCGACAGAAGTAAGCGCTGCGGTGGTACCTACATAGACGGTCTCCGGCAACAGAGATCTACACGTACAGTCAGCGTTGTCTCATGTACCGCCGGGTACGAGAGGCTGTCATATGTAGGGGTACATATGGGGGGATATGAGCCATTTCCCACCACGCTCGCCCAATGCGGGTTGGCGGGAATGTTTATAATATAATAATGTAATCAATAGTTTAGTCGCATTGACCTATATAAATGGAGATGATTCGAAGAAAAACAAAAAAAGTAAAGCAAGAACCGAATGCAATGACTCCAAAGCTAAGCTTACAGTCACGCGATCAGTTCGCGTCGCGAGCTTACTGCCTATTGTTTAAGACATAAGAAGGTCGTAGAGTCGAATTCAATTCCCTTTGTTTATTTATTCTTTATGCAAAGCAAGTGGATAATACATGTATATTACAAAATGTAAAAATGGCGGTCTTATCGTCAATAGCGAGCTATCGTCGTCTTATTACTTACATACAAAACTCTTTTATAATAAAACAAAATTATTAAAGATTGAAAAATATATCGTCATTATCATCAACCTATAGACGTCCACTACTGGACATAGGTGTCTCCCAAAGTTTCCTACTTCGATCATTTCCTCATTTCCGGGTCATTTCCCACTACGCTGGCTCGTCCGTTGATCAGTAGGGGGCAACACGAGCAGGTGTTTGTGACTGGAATTCCTCGAATTGTACGGAGACCCTTACACTCCATGCAAAAGATATATATAAAATAATATTTGAAGATATATATTATATGTACACACATTAAACAACCGCTTTTAAGAGTCCGTTTGATCATCACTTGGTAACGAATGGAGATAAGCAATGTCTGCGGAAATTTAAATATGTACTTTTATATGTATAACAATCTTCTTCTGCTCGTTGCTTTAGATGATCGTAATTTTCTATTTCATGCCGATATTCAGTATGAAAACCTATCCATTTCCAGTATATTAATTTATGATTGGATCTAAACTCAATAGTGTCTAATAGTAAAGCGCCAACAATCTTCTAAACAAATTTTTTTTAAAGTGTTAAGTTAAAGCTAATATACTGTTAAAAAATTGCAGGTTTTATTTCAAATAAATAATATATAAACAAATAAAAAGATATAAAGTTTTTTACCTAAAATTGTATATAGAAAACCTGCTGCTTTTATATTATTTAAAGTAAAGTCGGAACTTACATTTATAAGAACTCTCCGATTTTTTCGAGGGTTTCAGTTTCTTTATAGTGTCATGAATTTACCGAAATGATATATTCTGTTTTTGTTAAATACAAAATGTCCTCTCTATGTCAATAGAAAGCCACAAAAGCAATTCCTTGGTCGCTATAACGACGAACAGCCCCACTGTTTACGAGCCAAAGTCTGCACGAGAAACAGTAACGCACCACCTTCCAGCCCGTGCGCCCACTACCCCACTCCGAAGAGCTTTATGCAAGATATTTAAAAAGACCGTAGAACCGAATGCTCGCCGCAGGTCTACTCGTGAGATTTAAAAATTTAAATTTTGAAAAGTTGTACCTTGGAAAAGAAACTGTGCGGTTTTTTCAATTAAAATGTTTTATGCAATAGTGTGGACATTGTTGGTGGCTGAAGTGCTCTCGGCAAAAGAACCCAAACAGATAAAGTTAGCGAACCAGGGGACTATATCGGGAATGTATATAACGAGGTTTCGCACTAAGCGGATTGCTGCTTACGTCGGGATTCCGTACGCTCAGCCTCCGACTGATTTTAGACGATTCTCTCAACCCGAATATATAAATTTACCTCTCTGGGAGGGTGTAAAAAACGCTACCATATATGCACCGGATTGCATGCAAAGTGATCCTAAGAAAGAAGACGTGCAGAACCCATTGAACAAGCACGACGAACTGTTTATGAAACTTCTGGAGACGCAAATGGAAGAGCCAAGGGAAAAGGAGTTTTCAGAGGATTGCCTCTACCTGAACGTATATGTTCCAGACGGTAAATTTCTATCATAATAAGCATAGCACAACAACATACACAATTATTGAAGTATATTTAAATTGTTTAGAAATGTTTTATTTTTATCATGGAGAACAGAATTTTTAGTTAGGATTGTGAAAGTAGTCGATCAGATATGACATAAGAGTCTTTAAGGGAAAAGCAAACAGGTTTCTTACACGGTTCTTGTGATTTAAAACGCTTTAATACCAAAACAACAATTTCGTGTTAGTACCAATTAATTTCTGTTTATTTAGGCTCATCAGTTTCTCTGCTAAGTGTTTGAATTTGCACGAAATCCTTACTTTTAGTTCCAACAATGTTGTAAATAAAAACTAGTCGAACTGTATCTTAGAGGTTCAACTGGTATTTGAATTAAAGTAAAGTGTAGTCTTTTTGGAAATGACGATTCATGTTTATGGTTAAAAACAAAGAGCATACGAGAAAGACCTTCGCCAAAGTCCTTAATTAACCTAGTTTACAAATTCCTCATGGCTCCCCTAAATCCGATAAGAAATTCGTTTTAGGCTCGTATGTAGCAGGTTTCGTTCATTGCTATTCTGGGCCTCCCCTCGCTAGATTTCACTCTGATAGTTTCCGAAGCAATAAATCATATTTATTTCTGCCATTATTGTATCAGCGCCAAACCGAGGTTGATTTAAAGGGTCAATACTGTACAAAGTGCTGCATAGAAATTGTTGAGATGATTTATTTTGCATTGGTGTTTAATTGTTGGTTTACTGAACAATCAAATGTACTTAATAAGAAAACAAAATAAAAAGTTGTTATTTATTTATGAATAGATTAATATTATGTTAATAATATATTAAACACAAATAAACCGATGAAAAAAATATTTCGGTAATCTCTAACTAAACGAGTAGTGTTCGTATGCATGACGTTATCACTTAAAAGAATGAAACCTAGTATTTGAAATAAATAATCTATATAGGTTTATTGTAATAACAATATATTAAACTTTACAATATTTTGACTATAACGCTTTAAAAATATTTTTTAATTCACCAAACAAAATATTCGTTAAAAAAAGATGGTAAATCCGTTAGCGCTTTTATATATCTAATACAAAATTATAACAGTGCCGCAAAAACTTTAACCGTGTAACTTAAAGTTGTATTTATTAAAGTCTTAAGTAACCTGATTTAAATTCGTCATATCATATTAAATCCAATTTATTTAATAAGTTATGAATACTGAAGCATCTCATTAGAAACTTTTTCTTCCAAAATTGGCTCTCGTAATCTAAAGTTGTACTGATGTCATCGATCTACACATAAACTTTGTAAATAAAAATATATAAAGTTCCGTCTAAAACTATTTATCAAATGTACCGCAAATACAAATAAATTTATTATCATAGGTATTTATACTTTTATTGAGGTTTAAGGATATCAAATTGTGGCTTTTATCTTTTTCCATTATATAAAAGGATATGGTTACTTTATCTATATTTGGTTTCATTGTAAAACGATAATTGAAACTTGTTTGTAAAAACAAAAAACATAAAGAATCTTTAACGCAATAAACATTATTTCGTATAGTTATAACTTTTCTCAAGCTAAGGTTCTTTAAACTTATAAGGATTTTCATCTATTTTCAATAATAGAGTATTGGAAATACGTTAACATTTTTCACGTGATAATAGCTTTGGTCTACCACTTTTATTATTTATAGGAATCTATTCGATATGGAATATTATTATTTATTATTTTTCATATAGCGAGAATTTGAGAAAATCATCCTCATCATCTTAACCAACGGACGTCCATCGCTGGACGTAGGACTTTTGTAATTTTGCAAAACAAGGCGTTGTTTCATTTGAGTCCAGTAGCTCCCAACAATACTTTTGATATCGTCTGTACTCTTGGTAATGGTTCTGCCAAAGTTGCCTTTTCCGGTGCTTTGTCCTTTGCCATTTCAGAGAAAATGAAACTGAAAAACTGATTTTTATTGCTATTACACTTTTATCAATAAGAAAATCACGATTCATGAGTTTAATACGTACTTTACGATCCCACCGATCGGTCCATAATTTTCTTTGATCTCGCTCGACCACTAAGTTTTTGTTTGCGTTTCAAAAGTTTTCGTACCGTTTAAAATTGGCGGACCTTTTCGCTCGTGACTTGAGTGGGCATTAGCCCGGGGGTACATTTTTATAAAGTAAGGTATTTGAATATCTTATAGATGATAGAGGACGTAACATATCACTATGTAAATGGAATAGAACATCTATAATCTCTTCTTAATGTTCAATCATTTATCAGAAATCTTTTTTAACGTCTTTTACAACACTACGTTACAGTGGTATTAGAGAAAATCTTACTATTTTCTCTCACACGAGAAGTCTGGTTAGAACATTAAACTTAACACACGTATTCATTTTATAAATACCCACTAAAAAGGAATACACCAAAGAGAATTAATAGTTTCTCCGATCAATCAAAATATTATAATTATGGTGGTAGGTTAGCGAAAGTAATGTAACTACCACCGCAGCTTCTACTTCTGACGCCAAAAATTACCATGTTCAAACATTACTACGTATCCGGTATGAAGGGTTGACGGCTGAATCAACATCTTGCGTCTCGAAGCGCAATGTGATATAGTGTTTATCATCTTAACCAGCACCATATCATGGACGAGTATTTCACTTGCCATCAAATTACCTCATCGTTTCATGGAATATATAAAATACGTCATAGCGTGTTGTTTATATACATTTTACGTAGTGATGTTGTTTAATTTCTTCGCCCTTTGCCCTGTTATTAATATTATACCACTTAACATTCTCATATTTTAACATACCTCGTGTGCGGCGATGTTTGATATTAAGTATGATAGCCGACGCCTGTCAGCATATTGTACTTTAGAGCCGGCCACAAACGGAAATGCAAATCCCGCTTCAATAAAATTTCAATTATCGCATAATTACACTACAACTACAAAAGTATACTTTTCTCTTATATATCTATAGCTTCATTATTTTATTTATCATACTTTCACATTATTTAAAAGCCGCCTAGAAATTGTTGAGAATATTTATTACGTATTTATGTCTTTATAATTTATTTACCGACTAAAACAAGAAGGTAATTTTCGACTCCTTAATTCAGAATGGTGAAATCAAAAGGCAGAGCTTAGTGCTTTAGGGTTGCCTAATCACTAAAACGGATTATATATAAAATAATATAATAAGTTATTACTATTCAAACGAACATAATTCTTAAATTATCTGTAGTTAAAGGTTTACGGAATACGGCCATAGATTAAAGTACAATATGAAACTAAGTTATATAACCTTTGTATTTATAAAAGTGTAAAGTGGAGAAAAATAAATACACATTTATGTATATATTAATTATTAATATTTAAGGCGTTTCGTATGCTTTTAAGTTGCATAAAAGTTATGAGGCTTTGGGTATAACAAATACTGGTACTGGTGTTAGGTCTCATAGTAGTTAGTAGTATGCTAACATTACTATGTTTAGGTTTTCAAGGGTTTTAGTCAGTGAAAATACTGAATTTGAGGTTAACATTTTGTTGTCTCAAGACGACAAACGCAATAAGGTGTTGTGTATATTATCCTGACTCGGCACATTGTTATGGAAAATCTTATAACTTACCATCTGGTGAATATGTCCTTAGTCTCGTCTGTGCATTGAAAAAAAAGAACTATGAAATTTATTGTATAACCCACTTAATGTTCCCATAACTAGGAGTAAGATTTTCTGTTAATAATAGACAGGTAAGAGGAGACAGGAAACATCTATCACGCATGCCAACTGCGAATTAGTTAATGTCTTATTTCCACGAAAATGTTTTTGAGTAGTTCGCTTTCCTCACGATGTTCTTTTACATCGAAACCTTCAGCTCAATGAAACACGAACTTGAACTCCTCGAATGTATTGACGATCGTTTCACAAACTGAGCTATCATAGCTTCCATGTCTTGCACATCTTTGTTCATCACAGGTTTTTATGAGATACTGTTTGTAATCAACTATGCGTCTAATATGTTCAAAATCGCATCAAAGGAATACCTCTTTGACTTATTAGCTATTACTCCGTGTTTCGTGATGTGATAAACTTTTGTTTATCGCATACAAAAAAAATCATAGTATTGCGGTAGCCCTATGTAGAAAATATCTATATACTGGTACGCAGTAAGTAAACTCTGGTGCCGAGAACGCGCGACAGCGTCGCAATGTTACTCCTGAAATTTGAATAAACCACGCATAATAATTACTTTCACATACGCGCTAAAGTTTGAGGTGAAATTTTCTTAGCAGGTTATAACGTATTGATTATTTAAGTATACGTTAAGGCAATATCGTTGTTTAAAAAGCTGTCAGTTATAAAAAAATAATTTAATATTTCAAAACCAACTTTTAACAAATGAAACTAGAACTGACTTAATTACTTCCGTGGCGCAATGGCCTAAAGCCTACCTTGTAACTCTGAATACTATAATTCAATTTCAGGGTCATGTTTTTGATAGTGATGTAGTTTTATCACCTGGCTAGCTACTGCTCTCATATTGAAAATCTACCTCCACAACAGTATTGTTGAGTGACGGCAGTCAACAAAGTCAGAAAGCTTTAGGACGCGCGCCTTCATTATCACTTGCACCGCGTGAAATTATATATAGTATTAAATATATTATTGATAATAAAGGGCCGCAGGTAAAGTACTGATTTTACAATTTTGAACATCACATTTGATTGCGATTAAATAGAAAAAGCTACAAACTTTATATGTAACTATGTATGGTTTCTAGTCACATGGCAAAATTAGTAGAAAATATGTAAAATATACAATTTCGGGGTATTTAAAAGTATTGGATTTTTTTTTATAAAAAAACACGTAATATAATATATAGCCGATAGACTCCAACAGCGCAAAGCCGTGTATTGTAATAATATAATATACGAGTATTATATTTAATATATCAATCGTCCAATATAATCCATGTCCAACAGTGGATACTCGTCGGTTGAGATAATGTTGATACGGTTGCTTCCATAACATATATTTATCAAGGTCTAGTATAAAACGTTCTAACGAATAAAACAAATACATATTTCAGGTCATTACCCTTATTATTAGATTTAAACTATCATACATTGTTAACGTAAATAAACCAACATTTTCCTACACAGAATTTTACACAATAATTTTTCATGCCTCAATAGAAGCGTGTGCATTTGGAATGACTGAGTAACCATACAGTGCATTTTCTATTTTCCTTTCTTATGTCTGTGGTAGAAAAAACCTAACCTACTTCACCGTACATATAATAACAATGCAGTCTATTAAACTTCACGGTTTTCAAGTAAATTCCAGCCATTAATGCAAGAATTCCGTGCCAATAGCTTACTCGTTAGGGGCACTTTGACTTGTCGGCCTAACCTTAATCTCATTTCTGACCTGAATAATAATTCAACGACTGTACAGAGACATGTGTTTCCGCAAAACCGACATTCAGTACAAATTGTTTCCTACATTTTTTTTGCACGCTTTTCTCAATCTAGGCCTTCACAGCATTTTGCTATAGTAATAGTTACCATTTAAGAAGCCCAATCTTAAGCTATTCATCAATAATGTATTCATCATTCTTCTTCCGAAACTTGGCAAGGTCTTTTCGTCCATAATCCTTCAGTGCCTGAATATCAAAGAATAGTGCGTGTTGCCTACGGCTCCGAAACTTGGTTCCAACTTTGAGCCTCGTAAGAAAGTTCAGAGTCACACAGCGAGCGATGGACAGAGCTACGCTCTTTGGGCGACTTTGCTTGATCAATTCAGAAATGAAGAGATCAGCAGAATAGCAAGGGTTACCGACATTGCTTTGTAAGTCACGACGCTTAAGTGGCAATGAGTTAGGCATAAAACTCGTAGAACCTTTGATCGTTAGAGACTGATAGTGTGGGAGTGGTGACTCGTTACCGAAAAGCGCAACGTTGACAGAATTCTTACTAGGTTGACAGGCAATATTAAAAAATTCGGTGGTAGCCACTGGAGTCAAACAGTACAGACCTACGTCCGGCAGAGGATGGACATCATCGGTTGAGATGAATAAGATCGTATGCGCACTATTTCATGTTCCCATACAATTATTGTCGAATGTTGTTTCAAAATCAAAAATCTGTTTGATAATTGTTAAGTTTTATATTGTTAAAAAAAATATTTTGCTTACAGATTTCAAAGTGGACGGATATCCAACTATGGTTTGGTTTCACGGAGGCGACTTCGTGCGAGGTAGTCCCAATGCTATTAACCCTTTTCAACTTGTGCTGAAACAAAAGGTAAATTTTTTGCTTAGTTTTATCTACCCTGTTTTAATCTAATTGAAAATATATTCTGATATTACAAAGTTAAAGTTTAGTATTCAATTAAATACTTTTAATGAGTTAAAACATTGTTAATATTTACTTATCAACAAATGTAAATTAAAACTATACGATTGAATAATTTTTATCTCATCGGATACATTATTGAATGATAGAAATCCTACGGAATACAAATATTTATTGTTAAGAATTTTATATCACTTCTTAACGGTAATTTAAAATAGTCTGAAGAATAAATTTCACTAATTTGGAATTTTTTTGGGATTTTAATTATGTGTTGAAAATAATGTGACAGGATTTTAATAATTTTCAGGTGATTTTTGTTTCTGTGGCTTACCGTCTGAACATTTTCGGCTTCTTTTCGACATTAGATAATGTAGCTCCTGGAAATTTCGGCTTGATGGACCAAGTTGCGGCACTGCATTGGGTCAAAAATAACATTGAAAGTTTTGGAGGCGATCCAGATAATATTTGTATATTTGGTCACGATGCTGGTGCTGTAAGTGTAGGTTTGCATTTACTATCATCGTATTCTTCTGGATTGTTTCAAAAGGCAATAGCTATGAGTGGTAATGTACTGTCGCCAGAGACAGTAAACATAGCAAGAAACGAAATAATAACAGTCGATAAAGTGGCGAATGCTTTCAGTTGTTTTAGAAAACCAACATTTCAACTATTGGATTGTTTAAGAAGAGTTAACTACCAAGCACTTTTAGATATAGGAGAACCATTATCAGCATGGAAACCTATAGTTGATATTGGTTTTAGTAATATTTCTCAACCTTTTCTACCAGATTTACCAAGTAGGCTGTTCAAAGATGAAATATTCACAGCTGTGCCGGTGTTGACTGGCTTTACGAATATGGAGGATGCACTTTTGCTCGATAATAATTCCGAGGATTCCGGCGTCAGCCAACGTGAATTCGACGCAATGCGCGAAGAAATTATTCTTTCTGATATAACAGTCGATAATAGTTCTTGTTTCACAAATCAACACCACATACAAGATGCAGTGGCATTTTTTTATAAACCAATCCCGCCTACATCAAATGAAACTGTACTGAGGAAACTGTTTTTAGATTTTTACACAGACAAAGTACACGGAGCAACAACGTATCAGTTAGCACAATATATTAGCAAACACGCTCCGGTATACCTTTACAGATTTGATTTGAAACCATTTTCTGATATAGCTAACGAAGATATTCCTGACTGGATTGCAGTTCCTCACAATTTCGATTTAATTTTCACATTTGGTTTACCCCATTTAGCACTCCCTGAGGACTTATCGAAATGGGATTACAGAGATAAAAGTATATCAGATGTTATAATGAAAATGTGGAGCAATTTCGTATGGTACTCTAATCCAACTAACTCAGGTGTTATTATTCAGTGGGATGCGTTCGAAGTTGAAAAACCGGGTTTTTTTATAATAGATAGACAGAATTTCACAATGAGTACAAGCGAAAATGTTAATTACAAAGCTTTCGAATTTTGGACAGATTTTTATCCCAAAGTAGTTGAAATAGGTACAAAGTGTTGTAAAGAAATCGCCGAAGATAATGGTACAGTACGAAATCCAATAATAAGATCGTCTACTCTCGCGGTGTCAGTTTTTATTATGAGTATCTTGTTTTAAAAATAATAACAGAAATTATTTAAACTCTGATCTTTATTTTTATATAAAGTATTAAAATTAAAAAGAGTTAGAATTTATTGTATTTACTAAGATACTATTTATGTACCTAAAGTGTATTAATACTAATTAAAAATTATGGACATTCGAACTGCTTTTTCATACCTACCTGTGTTTAATATTTGAATGATTATATCATAAATCATGGTAATTTTAATCAACAAATGCTCTATGGTCACTCCGCTTCATTTTAAAAGTATAATGTGTAACATATTACCACGATTTTTTTCGAAATCAGTTTTGTTACCAAACGGTACTGCTGCTTGAAATGGTTACATGACATTGAAAATCATTTCAATTTCATGAACCCGTCTTCTAAAATTTATATTAAATTTTAGACCCGTTCAAAAGTTTGAAGAAGTTTCAGAATATTTAAATGAAATCACATTTATTAATTTACTAACTAAACTGTTTTTCATCGAATTTTATAAAACAATTAAAAACTTTACGATTATCATCAGATACAAAACTGGTGGAATAAGATTGAGGAGATGGTAAAGTTGTGTTCGCCCAAAATAATCTGGCTTTGAAATGTTCTCAGTCGGAACAAAGCAATGCCGTTATGGTAACAAAGTTACCAGAGAGGGGTATTGTTTTCAACGATTTTTAAAAGATTGTATACGTGAAAACCTAATTAAGCATGAGGGATTACTGCAATTACAACCATACTATCAAATCTACGTCTAGATGCAAATGTGACTTTGAGTACTTAAAATTTGTAGTCGAGGGTATAGGTTCATCTGCTTCTGAAATAAGTTTCTAGTCATCGATACTGAAAATTTAACTTGACTCATTTTGCTAACATTTTGTAACTTTGGATATATTAATGGATCTCTAGAGGCACTTTAATGGAAATGAATTGATCCTCAGAGTCAGGACGTAAAAGTATTAACACGTAGAGTTTTTTAAAGCAACAATAGCCAAACAATTCAGCTCCGGTTTGCGAATTTATGTATGTAAATAGTGATGAATAAAATTGGTCTTGGTCTCGCAGCTCGATCTTAGTCTTGCGAAAACGCAAAATCAAGACCAATTGTACATAAGCAAGATCAAGACGGAAAGAACAAGACTAAGACGGAATGAACGAGAGAAAGACTTATTATGCAAAACCAAATGTACAAGACTAAAGGAGAAAATTAAATCTGTTAAAATTATTAGTTGAAATGTTTATAATAAATTTTTATAGTTTTATAGATCGCAATATAAACTGTTTTAATAGTTAAACTTTAAACAATGTATTTAGAAAAATTATTTAAAAGAAAACTCAAATATCAGACCAAACGAGTGAAACTAAGTCTGAATACGCAAGAGTAAACAAGCAAGACCAAGACCAAGACTACGTATGTAAGCAAGACCAAGACCAATATCAACATTCTCCAAGCCTTGGTGTTATTCTTGTTTTGATCATCACTTGGTGTAGGTTCGAACCCACCATTTGATTATTAATGTATTCTTCCCGAATGGAATAGTTAATGAAAACCTTAATTAGACATCATCAGGTTGAATGATTTATTTTTCATTACAAATTCTTTATTTCGAAATTGGACTTACTAAAATTTGAATAAGAATTTCAATCCCGAGGGTGAAAAAATAAGACAGATTTATCCTTGTTTCTGTTGGAACTCGAGAATTGTAGAAAGGTCCGTTCCTAAACGGCAATGAGTTTTTATGCAAAATCTTATGTTGTCTATGACTATAATAATATCATTTATTTATTATATATAACAATTTTTTTAAATAAAAGCAAAATCTGATTTGCTGGTGAATATATGGTTAAATTTTTATTAATTTGTCATGAGGATAATTCAAACTTTTGTATTTTTCTTTATTTTGCGATGAAATTCAATAAAATTTTATTTATACTTTAGACCTTTCGATGTTTTCGCCTTACACATTTGCATACTTTTTAGTAGTTTACACGATTTAAGGAAAATTTGTTGATGGCCCCCGCGATCCAGTTTGTTTGCTTAAGTAATCATGAATGTTTTTCATGTTAACTAACGGACAGACATTTTGGCAAAAAAACAAGGAACGGAATAGGTTGTAAGACAAGTATCTAGCACCTGTTTGTGGATTTTGTTCTAAGTAAAGACTTTGGCCGTTTTTTATATTTTCGCACTTTTAAATTGTTTTAGTAGTTAAAATATTATGTTTATTCAAAATCTACTGCAGGTGATTCAAGAAAAGAAGAAGCTATTCAGAAAATTAAGGTTTATACTCCATTATCGGTTCCATAGAGTTGTCTCTTGAGAAAAATACTGTAAAATACTAAAGGACACTCTTTTTATAATGTGTGTATAGTATATAACATATTTTATAAAGTATCTGGTATTTTCGAATATATACTATTTCACTTAGCGTTTTTTCGTCGATATTTAAACGATTATAGCAACAAAAGATACAAGGGTTAACACTCGTAAGGCATTTTATATAATTCAACACTCAATCAAAGATCCCTATTTCCGTTGTAGTCTAAGAAAGAATCATCTTGCTCATCAACAGTAAATAGCGGTGAAATTTGAGGGATTATGAATTAAAGGAAAAGTCAAATAATATATCAGATTGTGATATTTAAATGAGCTTAGTTGCCAATTAACATATTTCAACAACTTAAGATAAAAACTGCTTACTTAATTATAATATTTTATTTCAAATAGATTAAAGTAACTACATTACTATTTGCAAAACATTCGATTATATAAGAATTCATAATGTCACAACTAAAATATAATAATAACATCTTTCGGAGCCCAAGTCAAATTCACCTGCACGCGGTGCACCCTGCTGAATAACAGACGAGGCTCTGACCACCAACCAACACGTACTGGGCCAGCGTGGTGGGTTACGACCCAATCCCTCTCAATGAACTCCAACAACGATGTGAAGATCTTTGGGATAGGCCTATATCCAGCAGTGCACGTCGCTTTGCTGATAATGATGATGATGACGAACGATTTAACAAATATTTTAAAAGTTAAAATTATTGGTAATCGGAAAGGAGTATGACTTTTTACAATATTATGGCTGTGATAAAACATATAAATAACAAACTACGATACATTCTAAACCATTAAACTTAAGGTCACTGATAAGTAGAGATACACTGCACCTCTTAATCTCGTATAGCAAATCTAATGTATAACTGCGAAACATTGCTAGTGTTGTCGAATCGACTATTACGTCGCAAAGTAGTGAATAATATGAATCGAAGATACACGAATATCTATCGAGATGAACGTAACTTACCTTTAAAAGTATTTTAGAGTAATATAGGGTGGCGCAAAAGTAATCCTTCTATCAGAAAATGCTATAAATTTTGCCTTGATGTAAAAAAATTAAAAGACCAAATAAAAATAATCCACAAGAAGAATCAAAGTTTTTCATTTTTTTTTTAAATTACAGCCAAAAACATCGGTAGGTTATTTTTGCGCCACCTTGTATACCTTGTATACTACTATACTTATATACACTATA
Source organism: Ornithoptera alexandrae (assembly GCA_029030555.1). Taxonomy (NCBI): domain Eukaryota; kingdom Metazoa; phylum Arthropoda; class Insecta; order Lepidoptera; family Papilionidae; genus Ornithoptera; species Ornithoptera alexandrae. Next base: position 89,529 of record JARDVY010000064.1, on the reverse strand, counting down.
CTTGTATACAAGGGGGCGCAAAAATAACCTTCCGATGTTTTTTGGCTGTAATTTAAAAAAATTAATAACTTGATTTATGGGTCATTGGGCTTAGAAACTGTTTTAGAATTGTGCTTTATTATATTGTGGAGTTCTTAAAAACTTCTTCGAAACATACGTGGATGATTCTCGAATAATTATTTTATCCGTCAATAGCTCACATTTGACCTTAACTGCAAATAACATTAAGTTCTGATCGTGAATCATGCTCACCAAGAACACTGATTCCGGAACACAGCAATGCTGTTATAGTGACAGATTTACAGTGTAAAATAATAAAAATACATAAAATAATTTTAACACTGATCCTTAAACTAAACTACATAACATAAGAACCGGAAGTTGAATTACCTGAATATCATTTACACCCGCAATTGTAATAATGTTATTGTATAAAGGAGATAAGTTAGCTGGCCAAGTTGTAATTCCTACCGTGTAGTCTCAGGCTATTATGGATAGGGTTAGGGTAAGCCCTGTCTGTAGTAGAAGGTGACCAAAACTGTTTTTGGTTTAGATGGACGACAAGTACGTGGTGGTCTCGACAAGCGAAGGTGTTGGTGATGCTTGCAACGCTTCCTGGGACGCAACTCGGCGTAATGTAGGGCGGCAACTGTATGTTCTGTAGCAGATGCCAGGGCCCCCCAGACCTCAATGAGGAAGACTAAGGGCTTCCAGTGGATACATATCTCAAATAATGTAGTCTTTCGCCTAGAAGAAGGGTATCTTTTTAAGATTTCCGTCTCGATAACAAAAAGACATATCCGTATTAATCCAACTAAAATAAAATACCTCTACATGTAGCCCCGGAATCTAACTAGGGTCCTTTCTGTCACAATACAAACGGTCAGCCAATGCACCACGAAAACAGTTAAAAACTGAGGGAAACATAAATATTTTTTCTTTTGGGAAATTTCTGTCATATAAATTTTAGTACAAATCTATATATCATATAAAACATCATATATATACATAAAAGAAGAAAGACGAGACTTCAAGCTATATATACTCATCACCATATGTCTAGAACCATAAGGAATACAAACTTGAAATTTGCTGGAAATATTCCTTGTACCGAGTATAGATTAGCTAAGAACGGATTTTACGAAACGTTACCTTCAAAAGGAGTAGATGAGTGTTAATAACGAGGAGGGGCCGGAAGGGAGGCGAGATACCTATATAGATAGTCGGGAATGTCTATTACAAATCTTAATCTACATTTCGACCAGCAAATCTGGCGGTGAAAAGCTAGTTGTAAATAAAACGCATACTTAATACTCAACTACATTTAAACTTAAGTTGTACGTAGATATAAATATATTCTCATAAAAGTATTTTACGTAAGTAAAAATAAACTAATATAAGAGTTAATTCCACGTAAAATCCAAACGATTCGCCTTTCCTGTTCAACTTATAATTCCTACAATATCTTATCTCCTTTTAAATTTTTATAATAATTGTATATAACAACGAAGCGATTGGATGTTGCGCTCAGTTTGTTTATACATACTGTACGGTTATCACGGAGATAATTCTATTTTAATTTAATAGCAAAGTTATAAACATTTACTTCGCTATATTTATTTGCATTATAACACAAGTGATTTTACATCTGTGCGGAGTTTTACTTAGATTGGGTCTTAAGTTTATCAGAGTAAGTAAATTATTAATTATTACAGTTACAAAGATATCTACCTAGAGAGATATTAACGTTTAAAGCATCTAACAACAGAGTTTGAATATTATTGTGTACTTTTTTTTATCTAATTAAAGGACTTATGATTCACTCTATGGTAAGTGATACGCCCGCCTAGAACAACGCGGCGCTAGTTAGGAGGATATAAACTGCATCACTTTGCGCTCGTCGCCTGAGACATAATGACATATGTTGAGTCTCGTTACCTCAGTAATTACATTAGCTACAGCGCCATTCAAACCAGAACATTAATGTTTATACACTACTGTTTGACGGCAGAAATAGGCGCAGTGGTAGTACCCACTTAGACGGTCTCCGGCAACAGAGAACTACCACCAGTAACTTGGATGAAAAGCGGTGATGTCCATATAATTATTTAACTAACGAAACATATGCATACTATTGTACATCTCAATGTGTTTTCTACTTGTTCTATAAAGCAATAACTTAAGTAGTAATGAGTACAACATCTTACTTCCAATTGAAGGTTTTACCGGTTTCGTCAGGTAGAATATTATAAGCAAATTTCCAACCGAGAAGAAAAGTATATAAAAATTGTTGTCAGATCACATTTTCTTCTCCGGGCCTTCATCATATGCCAATATTAAAATCAAAATGTTTGGCATATGGTGCGTAGATCTCTGTTCTTGGAGACTGTCTAGGTAGGTAACCTCCAAACAGTAGTGTGCATATTTAACTGTGTTCCGGTTTGAAAGGCGCTATAGCTTATGTAATTACTGGGGTAACGAGACTTCATCTATTGTAGTAGGCGAGAAGCGCAATATGGTGCAATGTATATCACCCTGACTAACACCACGTTGTCACTCACCATCAGGTGACCGTCCCGCTCGTCTCGTCGGTTAAGTGAATATAAAAAAATATCTTTCTCATTATGATTACATTTCGAAAGAAAAGATATAAAGAGATCTTGGTTACGTGATTTACAGACAAATATACCCACAAAGAGATGTACGCTTTACTATTACTTGTTAATTTTTTTTTAAATGAACAATAAAAAAAAGCTTATTTACTTAACATCTCGAGAAATTGTATACTAGGTAAGTAAGGTAAGTTTGCTACTAAGTTTCGATTTGATCTTTTCATACTGTCGGGTAAATCCAGCAATAAGTGAATATCTATACGGACATTTGTTATTACGTGATCACATATGATAATAAAGTAAGATAAGTAAATAAAATGATAACTTAATGTTGCAGTTTTTGTTAATGTTAAATAAATACGCCTGTGTTTAATATTTATGTTTCATTATATTTCAACGTGAGTTATATGTTTTAATGTTTCTGTATTTAATTAAAATATAAGGCACTTTTACATCGACGTACATATATATTTTTGTATACAATTAAGCGACGAGACGTACACCTGATGGTAAGTAATACGCATCCCCATAACAACGTGACGCTAGTTAGTATGTTATACATTCCACCACGCTGCACTGTACGCACCTTTCACCGTGTATATGTGGAGATTTTTGGGAGAGGCCTATGTCCAGCTGTGGACATATATCGGCTGATGATGATGATGATACTGAGCCACATCACGCTCATCGCTTGACACATGAGATGTTGAGTCTCGTTACCCTAGTTATTACACTAGATACAACGACCTTCAAATCGGAACACGATAATCTTGCACACAACTGTTTGGCGACAGAAACAGGGAATTGAAGAAATTAAGCATTAACCGGCATAATGTAATAGAAATTGTAAGAGGTTCTACTGTTAAAATTTTTTATAGAAAGGGTAGGTAAACAAGCTAACAGTTCACCTGGTGGAAAGTGATCACTGACACCCATGGACAGTCGCAACACTAAGGGGGTCGTAGCTGTAATGTTGACCTTCAAGGATATACGTTCTTTCCTTGAAGGCCGCCAAGTCGTATTGATTCGGAAATACCACCGACAACAACTGATTCCACAAAGTGGTAACAAGCTGCGCTTGAAATGCACAGTGGAGGATCGCCATTCATCCACGAGGTGAGGATGGAACTTGGCGTTGTGTCGTGTCGCTTGCGGAATATAGCTTCATATCTCTTATACTTCTCTTTACAACTTACTAAGTTACTGGTGGTAGATCTCTGTTGCCGGAGACCGTCTAGGTACGTAGCACTGTAGCGCCTATTTCTGCTGCCGAACAGTAGTGTCCAACATTACTGTGTTGCGATTTGAAGGGCGCTGTAGCTAGTGTAATTACTGGGGCAACGAGACTTCACATCTTATGTCACAAACGACGAGCGTAATATGGCCAAGCATATAACATCCTAACTAGCGCCACATTGTTATGGGTGGGAGTATCACTTACCATCAAGTCAAGGTCAAGGTCAAGTGAAGGTCTCGTTCGTCTCTTCGCTTAGTTGAATAAAAAAAGTAAAACTTTAAGTTGGTAAATATCCAAAACAGAGTACTCTTTTACAATTGTTCATAACCAATGCTATTGATACGACTATATTACTGAATTATAGTAATTTAAAAATAAAATTTTGTATGAATCATACACTTAAATAAAAGTAATGTCCCGAGTTCAGATCTAACTGGTTTTTATGTTTTGCTACTCAATAAAAAAAAAACCGCTTTAATTAAACTAGTTTCATTTAACGCGGACGGAAAAATATGTTCGTAATTATATTGAAAATCGGCGTCATGACCAGTCTTTATCATCGGTCTTTTTTTTGTATTAAATAATTGTATAATTATTCAAATGTATAAAGAAAAAAGAAACAACCTTTTAAATTTAATGTTTATGTCATTAATTTATACATATTATTATAAAATCCACATTATTTTTGGTTTTATTAAAAACCATAGATCAATCAATGACGTCCCTCTTGTTTTTTTACTATTAAGCAACGAGACGATTGGAACGTTCACCTGATGGTAAGTGATACGCACGCTCATAAGAACGTGGCACTAGTTATATATATATTGCACCACATTGCGCTCGTCCCCTACTACATAAGATGTTGAGTATCATTACCCCAGTAATTACACTAGCAACAGCGCCCTTCAAACCGAAACACAGTAATGTTTGCACAGTGCTGTTTGACTACAGGGACAGGCGCTGCAGTGGTACCTACCTAGCCGGTCTCCGGCAACAGAGACCTATCACCATTAACCAGTTTTTTTTTTAAATATTATATATTAAATATATAATATACGTTTATATAGCAGCATATTTAGCTCTTTGCCACTAAACTTCTAACGACTATTCTCTGATGGTATTGAGCGCTTGGTCGTGATTTAGACCCTTACAGCTCATGTGATACTGGGCTCTTGGACTCAGTTCCACGGCCTGTTCCAGTAAAATTGAGGATGGTGCTTGTTATTTATGTAACCTCACTTACTATTATTTAATTATGCTATTTTAACTACCTGGGCAGTATCCAGTAAGAAAGAAACAGAGAGACAGTAAAAAGTTAACACTTCTGTAAATTATTTCAAAACAATTAAAATATACCGTTTTGTTACTAAATAAAAAAAAATATCTTTAATATCAATGGTTAAATAAAAAAAGAAGTATTCTTAAAAGTAGTAAATCTATAATCTGCATCTCTAACAATGATCTTACTTTTTAACTGTAAAGTTAAGTTTCTAGAATTAAATCCAAAGATCAAACGAATTTGCTATAACAAAGAATGTATTTGTTGTTATATCAAAAATATCTTTTAACTTATTATTTTTATTTTAAAGGTAGATTTTTGATGAAATTATTTATAATTATTTTTATTTATTTCTTTTTTTCACAGATAAATTCGTAATGGCAGTACTATATTACATAGCATTTTCTGTTCTATTAACCGGCTGTCTCAGCCAGCGGCCATCGTACGCTGGTCGTAATCCCATTGGATATCCGTCCGTAGAAACTACTCCTGAACCGGCTGGACTGGGTAACAGGTACGTTTATAAATTATATATCATATAATGCATTATGGAAAGGAACACTTAGTTATCTCGCTTAAGTTATACACTTGAGAGTAATGGAATAAAAAGTCTAGTTAGATGTAAAGACGTTAATATACCCTGCAATAAAAATAGGTTTGGTGATAGGTCTCTGTTGCCGGAGACCGTCTAGTTACTGTGTTCCGGTTTGAAAGGCACTGCAGCTAAAGTAATTACTGTCATATCAAGATTGAATATTTTGTCTTAAGCGATGAGCACAATGTGTCGAAAAAAACACACTATATAGCACTTTGTTATATTTAAAAGAATAGACCGTTATTTTAGTAGTAAGAAAGGTCATAGATATTTTAAACAAAAAAATAACTTATCGCTCGTTTTCTTACATATTTTTTTAATATAAACTAGAATTAGACAGGTTTTGGAACTTTTTTGAAAATGACTTATTTTTGTAGATTTGGCACTGATCAGGGTACAACACAAAGATTACCATTGGAAGCTCTAGGGGATAGAAACTTGGTGAATCGCCTCAGCAGGTTGCCTATTGACAAACAACCATTTTGGTTTATCAATTGGAAAGCACTGGAAGAGAACAGGAAAGCGCCGCAGACTTATGAACAAAGACCTAATCCATTTGTAGATCCAATTCGATCTTAATCAGGTTGCCCGGAACAGAAGAAACTTTTGGATAAAAAAAAAATGTGATCAACATATATACAAAATTAAAATGATGTATTACGAAACGTAAGAAATTGCACAATAAAAGTGAACTTAGTCCTATTATGTACCTTTATTTACTGTAATACTTTTTTTTATTTTTTCTTAATTGTTAATGGATATTGCAATTTTTTTAATTAAAGGACAAATTTATGTTTATCATAGTTCACAACATATAATATATTGACAATAAAAATATGTGATCAGAATCATAATAAAACCAGGGATTTTCAATTCAATTTAATGATGCATCAAAACTGACCTGGACACTGTATGGCAAAGAAGACGTGGATTTACTACTTTATATGAAGTAATCTATAAATATAGATCAAAAATGGGTTCTATTTATTAGCCAATCACGTGAAAACTAGTGAACTTATCGATATGGGAACATGACCGTTCGACGCGGATTGATTTGTAGATGGTTATAGGTTATTTCATCGTCATTATCATATATATCAGCCTTTGTTTATCCACTGCTGGATATAGGCCTTCCCCAATATGTATGAAATCCAAAAAATAATAAGTTATTTATTTTTTGAATTTCGTACATATTTCATTAGGTATTATGTATTCGGTTGCTGTGATAACGGTTTTTATAGAAAGTCATTTGCGGTTGCGGTTGCTCTCAAGGTATATTTCAGACAAATTTCGAGTCTAATTTTATATTACGACCTGCAAAGTGGGCGGGGAGCAGCAAGGTTATTATAAAGAAAATATGTAACAAATTGCGATTAAAGTAAAACTAATCAAAGTAAAAACTTTTAATAATACAATGTAGCAAACAATCAAGCAATTCCCCAATCTGATGCTTAGTTTGGGAAAATGTGAGAAATCTGATATTTTCATTTAGCAATTCCGTAAACGGGAGTTAGATATTCGACTTGTTTACTCTGGGGAAGTAAAAGCTAATATAACTTTAGCGCTTAGTAATGTACTTTTTATATAACATAAAGCAATAAGACAGATTCACTTTATGGTTGATCAATAACAACTATTAGCTTCCTGACACTAAAATATAATATCTAATCAGTTTAAGATGATGACAAATTGCTAAAGTCTTCTAAAATGTATTCATGTGGAGGCAATAAATATTTCAGCTACAGTTGGTACAATCCCGTGAATAAGAATTTAAAAATATTTAGGCATCTTAACGAAGTTAAAACTTAAACATATATATATATTAGTTGATAGATCTTTCCCAAGTTGATATTCTGACTAATGTCGTGTACTAGAAATATCTTGTACTAACTCACTGAGTAAAATACAATAAACATATATCATAATTCCCTATTTCACTTTAAGTTATGATATCATCCAATGCAAGATTCCACATAGGTTGAGACGATACATTTAATTTAAACTTAATGTCTAAATATGACAGATCTTTCATAGATTCAATAATCATCGTCATTGTATTGAAGTCCATAATTGTATATAGGCTTTCCCAAAAGTGGGAATAAGATGTCTATACACTTGTGGTACAAGTAGAAGTACAATATCTAGATATCGGTTACACAGATGCTTCTCTTTAGGATTATTTCCTTCTCAGTTACAGTATCCTTTATGAAAATCGGAACATACCTAATCTCTAATACGGTGACTTGTGCCGAGTTAAAGTAAGTTAGTACCAGAACATTGCAGCCAAAAAAAAAATTAAGGGGTCGACTTAAATAAAATATACTACCTCTATAAACTTGAAGTTTGATGATTCCATTGAAAGCGTTAAGTTTATCAGATTATAGAAATGGGACATATGGTCGTTAGAGGCACTGATTAATGCGCAGTATGAATTGCAAATTTGTTAGCATTAGTAACGCTTGATCTTATGTGATGAGGATCCTGCTTCCGAAGTAATGTTAACGACTTAGACTATTAAATATACCAAGATTAGATACCTAATAAATTATTGACAATATATATGGCTTTCGTACCGTAGCTCTGTTCGTTCACTTTCTTTTTCCACATTCCATTGTTCATTTACAGCACAGGGGTTAGACAACAACTCACGGGACCCAAACCAACCTGCTCGTGATGCATGTGATCCTTTTAAGCAACAAACGAGGCTTTAGGTCCTACCAACCCACATTAGGTCATCGTGGTGGAAAATGGCCCAAATATCCTCATATGAGCCTCTACAAAAGTTGTCTCCTAATTCCCAGCGGTACCGGAGGCCATGTTGACTGTTGAAGATCGCAGTAAGCCGTTGGATGCAAGCAGCGCAGTACCAATTGATGTGGAGATCTTTGTGGGAAGCCTATGTTTAGCAGTGGACGTCTATCGGCTGGTGATAATGATTGTTCATTTCCAGCTCCGCAAACTGCGGAATTTGGACAGTTATAAAGTTTTATCGAACATGTTTAACTACCCGTTATGACGGCTTCCGGTAATCATGATATGAGAACCAGATTACTGTTAGCTAGCAGATTTTACTATCTTCGGTCTTATAATTATTTAAAATAATATTTCACTAAAGTCATGTGGGGTGTTGATGAAACGAAACATGTTTAAAACATATGCTTAAAAAAATTTATTTCGAAAAACAAGTTAGTGTTAAGTTAATCCATTATTGTCCTATTTATCTACATGCCGTTTGGTAGCTGATCTTTGAAAACCACTCCCCTTCGCTTGTACCGAAGGATTACCGATAGGTCGTAGGCCAGCGTAAAATGGTCTCTGGCAGTTACAAACCGATATTAGTACCAATAAAAACAATACAATTCGAACGTACATATTCTGTAAGATAAAAAACATATTCAAAAACATATATTAATGATAAAATTTTTGTTACATCTTACACATAGCTCCTGCATCTTAAATTTGATATCAACATGTCTTACAAATTATCTAAATTTGAAGTTTCAAGAAAATATTTAATGAGAGATTAGAAACTAAGCTTATCGATGTCTGATATAAATTTGATATATTTTAGTTAAATTAAAACAAAAAAATACTTTACCTTAAAGTAAAACACAAAGCTCAATAGAAGTATATCAGTGCTGGACTCTCTCAGATAAGATATACCCGTGTTTAAAGTCTGTCCAGCCAATATATTTCAGTAAGATCGTGATTAAGCCACAATATCTCTGACGATTATCTGAACACGCTAAGGACGTATGAATTATTAATACACGTTCCGGTCACATTATAAAAAATACTATTATATCAATTAATTTAACTGCAACTTTAACCATTCCGCTGTTTAGAATATAAATAATAAAGTTAAACAATTACATTGAACGTTCAGATTGGTTAAAATCGTTCTCTCATAAGAAGCTCTTATGTTAGTATCTTTTCTTTCGCTTCGATTAATATAAATTTAAGGAAAAGTGTGTATGTAAATATTTTTTCTCAATACAACATTTATTGTGAAGAAGTTACGATATATTTTTCTTTAAACGATATATGTATTTCGTATCACTTCCCGTTTTTGATTCTTTGACTCTTCTATATCATACTGAAGTCTGTGAATACATTCAGCGGAATTGAGGTTACTGTGAAATCTCAAATATTAACACCCTTCAGCATTATTTGCTAAGTATTGATCCCTGTGTCAATTTCATTAGAGTATACAATATTATAACACTGTTCTACAACCATTAACTGGAATTCGAATGGTCGATTGCAGCGGTCACGATATTAAATTTATTACAGAGCTGTACAATTGCTTCCGGCAAAATATGCCAGCTAAAAAAAATGTTCTTATTGCAAAACACTATCAGTCTTTAAAAATAATATCAGGCAAATGTAAATGTTTTTTTTTTTGTGCAAGTAAACTTCACAATAGCCGACAGTTTATTGCTAATATATACTTACAAATGTGCGGGGAGAGCTGGATTATTAGTCTAAACTTTAGATACTAGAAAACCTCTTAGGTAAATCGGTAGCGGTTAATTCTGGTCTACATCGGATAGGAAGCGGAAAAAATTAGGGATGCATCGCTCCCACAACACCTCCGAGGATGGTGACTGGTGGTCTCCAGTCTTCATGATACTGCTCTCGAGTATGTCGTGGGACTGTTCTTTAGTTATATTTATTAAAAAAATCAATTATTGCTTGTATAAAAGAATGACTATTAAAAAATCCTAAGTACTGTGTGGTGACTGAGACATCTGGCACCTCGTCACCACCAGACTTGACGTGACCATGAGTGCTACAAAACACTCGAAACGTCGGATACTAAATGGTTAAAATGATCGCTACAAAATCTGTAAACTATACTGTTTATTCATATTTTACAATAATAATATAGTATTCAATGTAATAAGGATAAAAGAAATTTATATTTTAAATTATAATACTTGTTAAGATCATTCTTAGCTTCCAGAAATTGTCTTTGCTTCAAAATCGCACAATAACACTCAGTAAAACGACACCATTCGAAGCGAAATATCGTTCAAATGGCTACTTAAATATAGATAAGATTTTTCATTTTATATAATACAATGTATCGCTTAAAACGTCTAGACAGGCGGTCTGGATTTCAAATAAAAAAAGCAGTTACTATGTATGAATACTATCATGTAAAGGATTTAGTAAGGAAATTTATAAGGCACCACATTGTAAAGTAGTAAATAAATTAACTACTGTCTTTCAAAATTTTATACAATTATCTATGCGCAGAATTGCGATGGTAGTAAATCATACTGTCTCTAACTGGAAAAACTTTGTACTAATACATATAATATATAATAATGTAAAAATATGAGAGGCTGATTGGAAGACCCCAACCCCCGATAGATCCTTGGCGTGACTAAGCAGGGAATAACTCCGAACAAACGCCAACACTACTTCCTCTTTGATAATTACCATCATGCTGTGCTTCTACAATCATAGCAAGCATGACAAGAGAGGATAATACCTTCTTTAAGGAAGATCTGTTTTCAGGTGGACTGTAATGGGCTGAAACGAATTATGTTAAAATGCAAAAAAAAATTAATATAACAACAAGAACAACAACAAACCAACCATTTTAAATACGATTAGTCGATAACTGTTCAGAAAATATTATACGATATAGCACTTTATACTATACTTTTTATTATATTATACTTTATACTTTATTATTTATATTATACTTTATTATTCGGGAGTAATTTGTTAGGGATAATTTAAATTTGAAAATACTCTAATGTATCAATTTACATTATTAGCGGTTATAATAATCTAAGATCAAAATAACTTCTATACACATTCCACGTTACCGACAACGTTAATCAATCGCAGGATCCTGTTCGCACGAGCAATTAATATAATGTAAATACCACGTAGCAGTGGAAAAGTTTATTTATTTATCCAATTCATCTTTACGCGTAAACGGTTAACATTGTAGTTTTTTTGTCTTAATTATGAAACTGTAACATTCCATAGTAAGAAATTGATTTGGCATAAAACTCGATGCGCCTGTAAACTACTAATAGCAATAAAACAAACAAACAAATTAAGTCTTATCTTTTATCAGAGCGAAATTTTGGTAAAGAATTAATAAATAGTCCAAATTTTTCGTTTTATACAAGAAAATTAAACTAATTATGCATATGATCATTGTGACAAACTCTTGTCCAGCAGTAAACGTATATTGGCTAATGATAATGATGATAATTATCATTTTACGAGAAGGATTTAAACTAGTTTAAAAATAAGCTGTGTATGTAGTATAAATGTAGTATAATTAGGGCTCCAAGTCTTCTTTTCAGTCTTCCGCAAACAAATATAATTAGAACTTGTTTTACTTTCAAGATTCGCTTAGTCTCATCTTTCGCAGAAAATGACTTTATGTGGAAAGATTACCTTTTATCCTAAGTTAAATAAGCTTTGACATTTAAACTCATTTCAAATTTACGTACTAAAGCAACGTGAAACTTTAAGACGTTCAATATCCTTAGCAACTTTAATGATATTTTTATTACAATTTTGTCCAATTCATAAACAAAATTCGCATCGATATTTGAAAAAAAGACAAGTCGGCAAGAAAGACAGACCAGGTCTTAAATTGACCTAAAATAAATAAACAGAATTCTTAAGGTTCCCACTACTGGGAGTCGAGTTCTTAGCTTACAAAGAAATTTAAGCCAAATTGGTATAACCTACAACATATTTAAAAAGAATTAAGTGAAATTTTGCAAATAGCTTATATATTAACATATTTGTTTAATATGATGTTTTTTCGTATCTTAATACGTTACGTTTAATGGTAGGTCACTATTACCGGGACTAACTTAGGTAAGTCTTTTCGTAAGCTATGTAATCACAGGTTGTAAAGGATACGACTGATGCTGCATAAAGGATACCTGTTTGCTATATAAAGGACTAAAAATATTAAAATAGTTTTCAGTTTCGCAGGTTTTGATTTTGCGGGCCTACATCACCTAAACATGAGCTAAGATCAGGTAAAGTCTTATAACTGTGGATTATGGTGATAGTATGTTACTTAAAAAGGTTAATATTACTTCCTTTACCTTTTTTTTTAAGTACTGTGATCAAGGTAAACTTAAGGTGGGCTAACAGAATCGTAAACGTTGATAATGGACGATTTTAAGTCACGTTAACGCTGTTAGAAGTCCAAATCATTCACGCTGTTAATTTCTTTTTATGTGCGTTCCGTTTTACGAGTTTGTTGTTAATACGAATTTACAGCGCCTTGTTTTTTTTTTTTGCATCGTATTTTTCACCTAATTTCATTCTGATACTGCGTTTCTTATTTAATTTCTTTATGCAATCCAAAATATAGCTATTTAGTGGCTATGTTCAGTAAAATTTTTGTATGCAAAAAGGAGGTAACATATATAGAAAAAAATTATGCTGTCAGATCATAGAATAAAAATGTAGACAGATGTCAGATTGGAAAAAAAACTGCTATATAGAATTATAACGTAAATATTTTAGAATTGTGGAGTTTCATTCTGCGTGCACAAACCCCTTTTTCCTTTTTTTTTTCTCGTGGGGAAATCCTACATCGGATACTCTTCTGCCGGTCAGCGAGGGAGTTATGTCGGACTACTATCGGCTAAAACCCCACGGTATCCTTCTCAAAATCCTTAGTTGGAACTACGGGAACGCTTCTACTTACTTTCGTAGTCCCAACGGCGTTGATCGACTACAGCATCTCGCCTCAGCGTGGAGCTGCCACTTCCCACCTTTCACTATCGCACAGAACCACCGTAAGCGCCATCTCGAGGCCTTTGATATACGGCAACGAACATCTCCTGAACCCGCTACCGTAGCTTCTGTTGTGGGGGTTGGAGGCTATTGTGAATTCTCCTCCGCCGCCCAGGTCTCTGGCTACGAATAGGGAGAAGAGATGAGAGGTTACATTAAGAATTGTTACCTTGAGAATAAAAAGATGCATGGTCCCATGGATATGTATGGTTTTCAGCCATATTTACGTTTGCTCTAAGGTGTGAATGAAATGTTTGTATTTATTTCAAATCACTGGAAGCCACTGGACTCACGCAGCGAATGTCCAGTAGTGGACTTCATACAGTTGAAATGACATTAAATAATAACATTACTTATACTTAGTATAAGATATAGTTTTGAATACATCTCCCGACGAATTTATTGTTAAATATGTTTACGTATATTAGAAATTTCTCCATTTCCTTTCCGTTTATTGCGAATATTATTATAAATATTTTTATTAGATACTTTTGTGTATTATGTAGCTTGTTCTTGTAAACGATATTCAGTCGACTTCCTATGCTAGTGAAAGGGTAGGAGCTTAAAGATACAAACATTGTTCACATAATAGAATCGCCTTTGAAGAGGGTTCGCTTAAAATATAATATGAACTCTTCAAAGAGAAGGAAATGAGATTTGCAGCAACAAGGTGATTCTCTATAAGGTAATATCTAATACTAGTTTTAATATTACACTAAATCTGCAAGTGTTATTATTATTTAAGTTATATATTTAACTAGAAGCGATCTACGCATAATATATATACTTATTTTATATATGTATATATTGTGTGTATAATAATGGAGGCAAGGACAATATACTCTGACGATATGATCTCCCACTTGCTTTTAATTTGTGTTTAAATTATAGTTTACTTTTTTTAACAGAGTTAATACTCCAAGACCTACGAGCATAAGCCTCTTCTCCATTTTTACACTCTTTAGTATCACTTGCCCTCTGCGTCCATCTTTTACCAGGTTATTGGCAGAATTATAGTCTTTTCGTTTTTAGTTGGTCTTTACCTGTGGCTCTCCACCTCACCACTTTTCACCCACCGATTGTAGTACATCCAGGCAATTCTTTCCCTCTCTTCCTGCCCATCGGCGATTTTCTTTTATTCTACGGAGCGACTAAGCGAGCGAGATGTTCACCGAAAGAAGAGATGATAAGCGATGCGCCTGCTTATAACAACGTGGCGCTAGTGATGTACACAGCACCACATTGCGCTCGACGTCTGAGACATAAGATGTTAAGTCTCATTATCCCAGCAATTACACCAACTACAGCGCCCTTTAAACCGGAACACAGTAACACTGCTGTTTAGCGGCAGAAATAGGCGCTGTGATGGTGCCTACCTAGACGGTAGTCGGCAACAGATACCTACCCACCAGTAAAGTGTAAAGTGCGTATATACTAAGAAAATCCATATTTATGTTTCATACTCCAATCAAGAATTTCGATCGACGACGGAATTATATTTTAATGATCACTTTATTAAAATAGCTCCACACGAAGCAGGCGCACATTCTTAATTACAGAGAAAACGTTGCGATAAAATATCTCACCATCACGGTTCAGCCCAGACCCCAATAATTAGTGTTATGTAAATATATTGAAAATTAGTAACATAATTTAATTGTAATCAAAGCGAAAGCGTAATGTAGATAAAAACAAAAAATTGTTAATTTTACGTAAACGAGTGGAAGGAATGATGCCTAACCAATCGCAACAAATTGAGTAAAAAAGTTTTTATTGCCACTATTTTATTTGTTTGTTTTTTTTTCGCAATTATTTTTTTTCATTCAATTACAACTTTATAAACGAGCGGGACGTTCAACTGATGGTAAGTGATACGCCTGCCCATAACAACGTGTCGCTGGTTAGGAAGGTATATCATCATCAGCTGAGAGACGTCCGCTGCTGGAAGTAAATTTCTCCGAAGATCTCCACATCGACCTGCACTGCCTGCATCCAGCGGCATCTCGCGAGTTTCAGTCGCTTGTAAGGGTTCATATTGGACTATTCTTCAACACGGTGGCCCAATGCGTGTTGCTGGGATCCAGAGCCTCGTTAGTTGATTAGCGGGGAGCACCTCGAGTGGGTGAGGTTGGCTTAAGTAGTTGTGCGGGTTCCCTTACACCTATGTATGATATACTCCACCACATGGATGGTATACACTGTACCACATAGATGAGACATAAGATGTAAGAGTTTCGTTACACCAATTAATACACTAGCTGCAGCGGCCTTTGATTCGGAACACAGTAATGTTTGCACACTACTATTTAGCGGCAGAAATAGGCGCTGCGGTGGTTCCTACCTAGACGGTCTATGTCAACAGAGACCTACCCACCAGTAAACAGAGAAGCACCACCAGTAAACAGAGTCTTACCACCCGTACCACCATTTCATTTTGAATATAACGTTAATGTTATTAAGCGTGTTCTGTTAGTAATTATAATTCAGTGGATGTTTGGTTAACTGTGATTTTTTTTTATAGAAACTTTTAATAGTTTATCATTATTGTTAATATAATCCACTACATAAAGAATTATCTAACCGGTAATAATTTAAACATTTTATTGACTTAATGTACACTTAGTAGAATCAAGCATCTTGGTGGTCTACATTGCCGGAGGCCGCTCAAGTGGATATCACCGCAGTCCCTTCGTCTGTCGCCAAAGAGTAGTATGCAAACATTACTATTGTCCGGTTTAAAAGGAGTTTAGTTAGTGTAATCACTGGGGTAACGAGACTCAACATCTTATGTCTCAGGCGATAATCGTAACGCGGTGCAGTGTATATCATCCTAACTAGCGCCACGTTGTTATCGGCGGGCGTATAACATATCATCAGGTGAACGACTCGCTGATCTCATCACTTAATTAAATAAAAAACTTAAAGTTGGTAAATATTTAAAACGAAGTACTCTTTTACAATTGTTTATAGCCAAAGTTATTCATGCTAGTATATTACTGAATTGTAATTTAAAGATAAATTATACTATCAATCAAACAAGTAAATCTTTTCACATCTAGTGTTCGTGTTTCAGTTTATTGAAGCATTCTCTCGGAAGTGCACGATTTATAAAGTTTTTGCCCTCATAAAGGATAAAGGAGGATTCAGTTAACAGATATGAATACACAGATTTATGAACCCAAGTTACTCATAACTTTATGTACGCTTGAAATATACGAAGGATTATTTTAATGTTCTTTTATTTAAACACCATTTAAAACTCCTCCCCTTTACTTAGCGCATTAAAAGCAGGTGTTGTAAACTAAATGGCAGTTAGTGCAAAACTTTACCGTTCATTTGGCGTTGCGGTTAAGCCTGATTGAGTATCTAACTCGGTGCAAGAAGCGTTCAAAGTCAGTTTGATGCCAGTTTGGAGATACTCGGTTATTTGTTAATCTACAAGGAAACTGTCGACTAATGAATTATTATACATCACAATTATGAAACTGAAGCAAACTAATTTAAGCTGAAAAGTTACCACATTGTACAGTTAAAAAAATAAAAACAACTATAATAGTGACTAACAATATAATTGGTACTTCAATATATTTAGGACAAATATTCTCTATAATTGTGTAAATTAGAAATAATCATTCGCTCCTTAAATATGTTTTTCATAAGATGATCCTGGCAGTACTTCAAAGGAACTTCCATGTAATCTTCAAAACAAATGTTAAATAGATGAAGTTATTAATGATATACGAAATCGTTTAAATAAGTTTCTAAACAGAGAAACAACTGGTTTGATACAATATATAATACACGAACAGCTCTCTTAACTTTCCCACAGCTGGGATTCTCAGCATGCTCTCGCAAGTGTAGAGTCTAGTGCCATTTATTCACCACTTTCTCAATCGCAGGTTGGTAGATAATGATTGAATAGAATAGACAATTGTTAATGACTGGTTAATTAGAAATAATTCAAAAATCTTGCGAAGTATTTTTGCATTTTTTTTTTTATTCATAGAAGCGATGCGATTAATAGGACGGTCATCTGATGGTAGGAGTTACGCCGGGTCTTAGCAACGTGGCGCAGATTAGAATGATATACACTGCACCATATTGTGCTCGTCGCCTTGAGATATAAAATGTTAAGTTCGCTACCCTCAGTAATTACACTAGCCACAGCACCGTTCAAACCGGAATACAGTAATGTTTGTATAGTACTGTTTGGCGGCAGGAATAGGCGCTGCGGTGGTACCTACTTTGACGGACTCTGGCAACTGTCTTTCTATACTGTCTCAGAGTAAAAAATAGTCACTATCATACATACTGTTGTTCTCGTTGCCCCGACAATTGACCATATCAATATAACATCCGTTCGTAAAAGTTCTGTATTGGTAATCCCTTATTCTGGATACACCACAAACGGGACGATAATATTCCGGACAGAAAGCTGGACAGGACTCTCCATACATTTTTCTGGTTATAACATTATGATCCGGTACACAAGATTTCATTTGAACGGGGATGTATTCTAAAATATAGTAAAAAATCTGAATTTACTTTTTAATATACAGTGAAGCGACGAGACGAAAGGGACGATCATGTGATGGTATGTGATACACTTGCTCACAACAACGCGGCGCTATGTGTACCACTTTGCGCTTGTCGCTTTGAAGCATAAGATGTTGTCTCCTTACCCCTGTAATTACACTAGCTACAACTCCCTTCAAACCGAAGCACAGTAATATTTGCACACTTCTGTTTGGCGACAGAAATAGCCGCTGCGGTGGTAACTACCTAGACAGTCTCCAGGAACAGAGACCTACCACCAGTGAAAGTAATTATTTGCCTAATTGTTTACTAGGACAGCCAGACAAACTACTTTGTCGGGGATTCATTAAATATTTTTTTTATAAAGAAGAGACTACTTACACTTAACCGTAAGGGATAAGTTTATCCGTGGTAATGGTGCAATAATTAAGTTATTTATTCAACACAACATTGCGCTTATAGTCTTTATGGTGGATTTAAAAAAGGACCACTTATCACTGTTCGGCTGTTAAAATGGCGTTTTTTTTTTTTTTTTGTTTTACGTGGGGGAAATGCCTACGCATACTCGTCCTCGCGGGGGCAAGGACGAGTTATGTCGGACTTGCACCGACTAAAACCCCCACGATGTTCCGCCTCATCGCCATGATGGCAGGGTCACGGGAACGCTCGCACTCAACCGCAACCCTGCCGGCGCTGGCCGCTTGCGCAGCCCCACCTCTGGAGGGAGGGATGAACCCTCCCTTTCCAGGGCGCGCCGGAACATGCAGCGCGCCCCCTCCTCGACCTCATACGTGTGCGCGCGACCGGTTCCACCGAACCTGTCGCCCAGAGGCCATGGGAGCCACTGGCGAAAACCTCTCCCGGCTCCCCGCGGCAGAGAGATGTTAGGCCCGCCGCTACCTGTCAACGGCCGCGGAGGATAGGGAGAGCGGCGCATCTCAATACCGGCACTCCTCTTCCCCCGCGGCCCCACCGCCGCCGCATCGCCGGTGCGACACCGGTTGGCCGCAGAAGGTACTCCCTCCGCGACCCCACCTCGGCTGCGAAGGGCGGTATGAAACCGCCCCTGCAGCCGGCCGCTAGGGCAGCACACAGCCGCCCCTGCGGCCCCCGGCCGCCCCGGTGAGCTCCAGTTACCCCAACCGGTGCTCGAACCTGGAGCGGTCGCTTCGGCCAGCCCTTCGCCGCGGGCCGACCGGATGAGTTCCACTTGGCTTCACCGTGTACCGGACCACGGTTACTAAGCCGAGAACAGGTTACAGGGTACAAGGCGAGAACCCGTTGGAGGGGTGTTAAAATGGCGTTGAAAAGGTACATTATGGGTCATCGAACCTATTACCAATAAAACCTTGGCATCTTTTGGGGCCCTATCATTGACTAGAATTTTTTTTCCTCTTTGGCCCTTTGAAAATGTTAATCATTACATTTTATTTCTTATATGTCTGATTGAAAACACGCGATTTTACCAGGAATAATACACAAATCCACTTGGACGGTTTCCTCTGGGTTTCTTGGTTGGTCGGTTTCTTCACCATTAATTTTAAAGCATTACTTTCAACATTTCTAGCCTGCTAACATAGTACTGAATAATGGAACCCGTACCTATACCATTGCACTTCGAATCCAACATCATTGCACAGTAACTTGGGAACAGTTTGTATTTTGAATTATGGAAATCTAACCCGCAAACAGGTTTATCCACTTTGGTTTTACATTTGATATGACATTTTTTACAATCAATAGAATTAACAACTGAAATGAAACATATTTCTTATTATTTCAAAATTAAATTAATCTACGGCGTGAAGGAAAGGGGTTTAAGTGCTCCCGTACAACATCTCACGGGATCCAAGCCAACCTCAACTGCTCGTGGTGCATGCTACTAATCAACAAAAGAGATTCTGAGTCCCACCAACACGTAATAGGCCAGCGTGGTTGGAAACGGTTCAAACCCCCCCATATGAATCCCTTCCCGATCGAGTGGGAATCTTTGGAGAAGACCTATGTCCAGCAGTGGATGTCTATCGGTTGATGATGATGAAAAAAAGAATTCATAACAATTGATTGCCACTTGTTCTCAATTGTATCAAGTAATCATATCACAAAAATTAGATATAATTTACAAAATATGATAAAATTAATGAAAAACCGAGAATTCACGAAATGATTATAAATCATTGAATCGATTATCAATAATGATTTTCATAAAATAAAAACGAACAATTAAAAACCACAAAGATGACTGTTAAATAATCCATTTCAATTGCAACGAAATACTTAAATTTTGCACAACAATCTATGTCTTATTGTTGCAATGAAGACAGTGATAGAAACCGATTAATAAACAATCAGTGATTTAATTGATTATTAGCGCCAACCTACTGATTGAATGACTGAAATCAGTTAAAGGATATTATCTCTTAATTAAACTCTTTTAAATACTGTGACAGAGTTACAATCGATTGGAGCTCGCTTCAGTTAACATCTCTTTGATATTTACATCTTCGTCGAACTCAATTTCATAAACTTTTATTTTGAAGCTCTTTATAATAGATAATAAAATAGCTTTATAACGAAACTGATTGACTATGAAATCGAGTTATTTTCCACCCCATCCACCCCTAACAATTATAAATATACCAAATGTACTTTGAATTCATGAATTATACACCGCAAAATTCATTTACATGGAGAGTCTTCTTTGAGAGAAATTTTAAGGTCTGAGAGAATAAAATTAGTATTATTAAAAAAATTTAAAGGGAAGAAAAGTCATATTAAAGTATTTCAAACTTTACGTTTGTTAAGTAAACTTTATAGTAGAATCTAATTATATGAGTCATAGCAAAAAAAAGATTTTATAATAAATAGATCAGGGCGTACTCTTGATGGTTGGTAACGCCGACACAAATACCAATAATAACGCGCCGTTGGTAAAGAGATGTTTTGTAAAATCTATAATACTAATCATATATTTCGACCGTTATTTTAATAAAAAAAAAACAAGAAAGCAGTTATCAACTATTATGAATTTAATTGAAACATTTTTGTTTACACGGCAAATATTGAGCAAACAGTCCACATTGCAAATTTCATTAATATTACAAGAAGCAATTTTAATTTAGACCTTATTACGAAATAATAGTCCTCGTAAAATATAATTAAGTTACTGAAGTAATATAAGTTATTATTCCTATAAACGTGGTAACATGGAGGAAGCCAATAATTAAATATGTCCAAAAAAGCTGCTGTTGTTGGAAGTAAAAATAATTAAATATAAGGATATAGAAAGATAGTCTTCCTTGGATATGTACTTTGTTTATTTTATTTATGTTAAAATAGAATTAAAAAAGAAATTCCACATTTGTTCTCAGATATCAAATTTATAAACAATATTGAATATAAATATATATAACTTGCATATATAAAAGGATTTCTTGTATAAAAATAAATTTTTCAGTTCAATATTTAGTTTGCCTATGAAACAGGCATTATATTTTTAAAACCTATTATTTTCACTATTTTTTATTTGTACATACACCAACGCTTGATTAAAATCGTGTTGGTATAGAAGTATCCTATTTAATATTCTCTTGAAGATTCCCATGTCATCCCTAGACGGAAGCGCTGACGGCGGCAGACTGTTCCAATCCTTCGCTGTTCGTATAAGAAAGGTGGAAGCGAAACAACCCCTTGTTATTCTGTAAATGTTTTACTAAACATAGGTCTTGATATTTTGGAATAATTAAAGTGCTCACCACGCTTGGAATCCACCTTACGCTATTACCGAAGGCAGTAAATTGGTAAAGGTCACAGGATATACTACTGCACTTTTCCTGGAATTCCCTGTAAATCGCGTTTTACGAGTAGTACACGCCGAGGGTGGATCAGGTATCTATATATTTTAACCTATCTTGTGAATACTTGAAAAACTGGATAATACTTAAACATCAAACTAGAAATTTGGACCGGATTTTGTGAAGTGTATATATATCATCACTTTAAATTAAAATGATTAAATTTTTTGATCATCATCTATATGGTTGTTATTCGTAGAGTTTAAATTTTAAATATTCAATAGTTTTACAAGGTGTCTTCACTATCTGTATGTACGAGTATGTAAACTTTAAGAAGAGCTTCACGCTAGTCTTATGGGAGCTGTAATATATAAGATGTGCATATATTTAAACTTGTTTCCAGTAAGGAGCATTATTATGCATTACTCGTAGGTGTTATTCGGTTCTTCAACCCAACGTAATAAATAACCTCATGTTTAAATTAAGTATGTCCCAGACTTTAACATTCATGCCGGAAATTAACTTTTTAATCTCCTTTTAAGATTTCTCTTCTTGATAATTTTCATTAAAAATTTTGTTGACTTTGTATACTTCATTATCATCATCATGATCATCCAAACCTTTTCTATTGTTTACTAAAATAATATAAAATTAAGTTTATTTTTCTTAGTATACAATAGGGAAAGTGAATAATTGATGTTTTCGTCGAATTTATTATTATTAATATAATTGTGATTGAATGAAGATTAATGTTATATAGTATTATAATATATATATACATTTCCACGTATAAAGAGACTCATCACGATATCTATGGACCCATAATGATAAAGACGGAGACATGATATTTTATTAGAATATTATTTTTACCGAGTATACGTCAAATACGTTAATTTTACCACTACTGGATCCCAGGGCCATCTCTAACAAGAAGAGAAATCTAACCATTTATCCACTACGCAGGCTAAGTGCGAATTGGTGGATGTCATATGTTAAAGAAAGCTGTTGTTGTTGGAACATCGATTTTCTCACATTTTCTTTCACCAGAGCTTCAAACTCAGTTGGGTTCGAACCCAGGTCTCTTCGAGACGTATAATATATCCGACCTCTTCGCAAACTGTGCTATTATACATGAATTATCACCATAATATTTTCCATATTTACCGATATTAGTATTTTTTTACAGAATTTTGTTCTTATGCGTAAATATCTCTAAATAAATATAGTATTTCGCAATAGGTATTTCAATTTGGGGCCCAGTTTGGATGCTCGGCACGGATCTCGTACTATGACATTTCGGTGTAACTTCACGAAGGAAATTTGATTTATCTAGGCGAGGTGTTAAATGTCACGTGGAGTCAAATGGATATGGCTTGGTTTTGTCACGTAACCGTTACAGCCTCTGCTACAGCTGAAATGGAGGTTAAATAATATTTTGTACAGATATTACTTCCAAATAAATTATATATTTGTCTTAATTTTTTAGTATCATTCTATTATTAATTTCTACGGTATATAAACGAGTAAAGCTTGACGTTCGCCCGTTGGTAAGTTATACACCTGCCAATAACAACCTGGCACCAGTTAGGGTGTTATACACTGTGATAAATTGGTCACGCCGCCTTAAGACGTAAGATGTTGAGTCTCATTACCTAAGTAATTACACTAGTTACAGCGCCTTTCAAACCGGAACACAATCATGTTTCTAGAGTACTGTTTCGTGGCAGAAATAATCACTGCGGTGGTACCTACCTAAAATGTGTCCGGCGACAGAGACCACCAACGGTACCACCATATGTTAACTAATGCATATGTCAAATGCCTGATGCATCTAACAATGTAGCAATATTTTTTAATATATACCTAATTTATATATATAACTATATTACCTACACACTACATATATGTTGTTACCTTTATAATTTTTTCTTTCATAATTTGTATAATAATATAATAACGTTGTAACTTCTGTTTTTAGTATATAAAGTATTTGTTATTTATATACCTATCTAATTAATTACCTTTTTTATTATATAATAATTTCCACAAATTTTTTTTTTTTTAAAAAATCAATGTAAAAGTACACCTTAGCGAGCGATAAACATTTACCAAAGAAATTTTTTGACTCTAAGTAAAAGTTTACCAAATCGACTTTCATCAACTATCTAAGAACGGAACCAAGAAAACTAAAGCAAAGTTTTTGTAAATTTTCCTAATAAAGTTTAAGGCACTTCAATACTAAAATATTTTTTTTAATCAATAAGTATTCTTTCATTGTTTATTAGATATAAAAATTAATAACAATATCCCATTATGGAGTTGTGAACTACATAATACATATGTACCTTCAATAAAGTCGAAGCAAGAGCAAAGTACCTAACCTTGAAAACTATGACTATTTCGAACTCTTCTATTCAAAACATACGTAAATATAACTTACTATATATAGCTTATTATAAAAATATGCTCATCTGCTATGATATTCTTTTCAATTCATAAAGCCCGTTTCTCAGTGACGATACTTCACCATTCCGCTACATTTCATTCCCAAAAGTTTCACTTCAAATTAGGACTTCAACCAAAGGTCTCATCTGGTCCAATTTATTTTGCTAAGTAGGATTGACTCAATTTCTATCATTTTGTATATATTTGTATACATATACAGAATCTGTATTAGAAATATATCTATTTGTATAAATAGCTATTTAACAGAAAAGCTCAAAGAGACTTCGACTCGTATGAATATAAAGGAATTGTATAAGATGAAAAAATAAATAGATGATTTCTCACTTAAGTTAAAGAATTGTCTCCATAGATAAAATTATTGGGCGATCAACTGCATAATTATAGCATACCAGTCCTTTAAAGCCTTGGCAAAACTATGTAATGATATATGAGGAGGAGAAATAACTTAAGCAAAGCTAAAATTTTATTTAGATCTTTGTTTGTATTGTATTTAATTTCAAATTATCAGCCAGTAAATAACAAATATACTCCTAGATATATTATAACGAAAAGAATTTCTAACACATTAATTACAGTGAATATCAGAAAAACTGAAAAGTTTTTTTTTTGATAAGGATATATTTGTTTTTGCTTCTAAGCTACGCATCTGTTACTTTATTGGGCACTCATGTAACAAATGTTTCTCCTTAGCGCAGAAACCTTAGTATTTTTCTCATTTTATTTAAAAGACGAAGAAATTAGAGAATTAAAGTTTTCTTATAAGTTTATAATGAAAATATAAATATGATTAGCATGCATAAAAATTTTTAATCTTCGTATTTATAATACACCCTCACAACGCATAACAACGCACCCTGTGCTGAGAATTAGTAAAAAACTCAGCGGGGTGACTGTACGGTTTACTCTACTCACCCATGTTATTTTATAAGTTATATTATAATCTAATAGTAAATATTATCACTTGATTATAAGTGTATCTTGCAGTGTATACATAAGTCAAGTTTATTTTACTGTTGACGGAAACCGTCTAGGTAGGTACCACCTCAACTCCTCTTTCTGCCACAAAACTGTAGTGTGCAAACATACCGTATTCCGGTTTGAATGGCGTTGCAGCTAGTGAAATTACTAAGGTAACTGAGATTCAACATCTTATGTCTCAAGGCAAGGACAATGTGGTGCTGTATATCATCCTAACCAGCGCCGCGTTGTTATGGGCAGGCGTATCATCAGGTAAACGTCCCGTTCGTCTTGTCTCTTCATAGAATAACAGAAATATTCACACAATTAATTTATATTGAAGTTATCAATATATTTATTTATTTTATTTATTAATTTTTAATACATAATTCGGATATATAATGGAGATTATTGGGAGCATTGATATGCGGCTCAGTTATACAAAATGTACGTATGTATTGAACTATGGCGAGACAGAGTCTCTGCTAGTATTTAAACGAGAGACAAATTGAAATTCCTATCGAGATGAACGCATTTGATGGCGGAATTGTTTTTTGCTTGATGTTATCTGAAAGATTTACGCTGTAACTGTAAATATCGTCCGTTGTAACGGTTTTTTCAACGAACATGATCGTCAGTCGATTAACTTAAACTTTATACATTGCATTTCTAATGAAATTATATTGTAAATGTGCAGTTTCTTTAACTTTAGTTGCAATTCAAATCTATGTAAAGGAGATAACCACAAATTCATTGACTCATCACGAGATCTTTAAAACTACTAGACGTGAAGACTGAAATTTGGTAAAGATGTTTCAGTCATTCAGAGGTCATCTAAGAACGGATTTTACAAATTTCCTTTGATAAAGAAAGTTGTGGGAGAGGAAGAGAGAGTTTTTTTCTTATATTACGTCCAGCAAAGCGAGCGGGGAACAGCTAGTAACTTATAATACAGAAGTATATAAGTTGTAAGTCTTTTTAATAACATTTGTGTATGCCTACGGAATGTTCTTGACCCCAATTTCACATTAAATTTAGCAATAATGAGACACGGGCATCTGAAGCGTAACTACTATGACTTATTTTCTACCATCAGGAACACAGCAATGCTGTTATGGTGACAGATACAATATGAAAGTGAAAGCTAGCCAACATTTAGCCCAGGAATGGAACGACATACCTCAGTGTTATACGACAACCATTTTGCTTAATGCGCTATTTCCTCTGACACGGGCCAGAGGTTTTATTTGACATTTGTTATACAAATTTACATACATAGGGGTGTAAGGAGTTACGCACAACATCCTACGGAGCCCAAATCATCCTCACCTACAAGCGGTGTAGACTGCTGAATAACAGACGAAGCTCTGACCACCCACTAACCCGCACTGGGCCAGCATGATAGGCTAAGGCCCAATTCCTCTTAATGAACTCTGGCAAGGAGATCTTTGAAAGCAATAATACTGTTCGAAGATCACATTATGATAAAATTATCATACATATTATATTACAGAAATTTATCACGTATAAGTTAAATGAGAACATAAAATTCCTATTATAGCTTTTCATTTGATGTTATTTATTTTTATTCTCAGTTCTTTGCTCAGTGCATTTACAAAAATCTAACTTAAATCAATATGTTAGAATTGAATTACCAATAAACACGGCAAGTAGTTAGTAGTTCAACAATAATTTACTGCAAAACGGTAATTTACTCACTTCCTCATACAGACATGCTAACAAAAAATGTTATACATAATAAATATTATTTTATTTTATCCTCCCCGTCTACTGTAATCAAATTCTCGCTAGCCGCCCCACGAAGGTTTTCACACCACATTTATCTACGTCTCACGCTACATTTAATAGTACGCAAGCACCAAATTAGATTTTAATATGTATAATAGAAAAATACCTAAAACTTATAGCTTTATATATAAAAATTAAGACATCTATGTTTTATAATCATTAAGTAATATAGTTAATTGGTAACGCAATTACATTACTTTTCATTTTGTTGAGTTCATAGTTGAAACGCCATCATGTCAATATAAATAACTAATTTCACAGCTCAGCTATCAATTGGTTGCCTGACGAAGGTCTCTGGATCGAGTCCGGAGTCAGATGAGTTGAGTTTTGATGTTGGTTGCAAGAGATGATGGTTGAGTTTATTCCGATCCACATTGATAGCAACTACCCTCATATTATACAATATAAATATGATATGAAAATACAATATGAATATGATGTAAAATTCAAGTCTCCTTTAAAAAAAAAATTAGTAAAAGTAGATTTTACATAAGTTAAAGAAATGCTCGTGTGCTCGTAATATAACATCTAACTATAATTATCTAATTGACTAGATACAACTATTTTATCTAAATAGCTCTTTGTTATTAGGTATTGCCTAAATTGATATAACACAACCGTCGCGCCTATTTCTGCTGCCAAGCAGTATACAAATATTACTGGGTCCCAGTTAATACCGTGCTGTTGCTAGTGTATTTACAGCATAGTGTTATTATTTAAGCTAACTCTACATAGTCATGAGCAGACATAATTTATACATCAAATTAACCATCTTTTCATCTCGTTGGTTAGAGAAACATCTCTCAAAATTTGTACTTTAATAAAACGTTAACGTTTATAAACTAAAACACCTTTCAAATATCCAGGCAACACTTTCCCAGTTTTAAGCCTAAGTTTCTCTAGTATTTCTTGAGCAAGTTTATATACTAAAGAGAAACGTTAAATCCTCAGGGACTTGAACTATAAAAATCCAGTCTCCACTCTAAGAGATAACTAATACATATTCAAGAAGCGGCTTGCGGTAACAATGGGTTAGCTCGACAATGTCCTTCATACTGCGCATGCTTCCATTTCTTTGGTTGTAAAGTTAAGTAGCGTAATACATATGAAAAAACTACTAGCTTCTAGTTATTTCCAAATTAAGGCTACAATAAAACTATCCGGACCCTCAGGTTTTTAATATTTCATTAGTTTTGCTCTGCTAAAGGCGTTTAATAAACAAAGAATTTTCTTATTTCCTCTGTTCTGTTATTCGTTTGAGTTCTTGTCATTCTCATCATACTCTTGGAAATTGGAGTTTTAAAGTTTACCCCATTGCATGAATTTTTCTTAGAGCTTCTTATCTAATTTTGCAGTTTATTTAATACCTATTTTAAAGCAAAAGATTGTGATGGAGGTTTGTAAAAACAAAATTTGACATCTTTGTCAATTATACTTATTAATTGTTTTAACTATTACAAAATTTTTTCTACATCCGTTATTAATAACTGATGGTAGGTCTTTGTTCCCAGAGACCACCTAGGTAGGTCCGAGACTTAACATTCTATGTGACAGGGTGATGAGAGCAATGTGGTGCTTTGTACATCATCCTAACTAGCGACACTTATTATGGGCAGGCGTATCACTTACCCTCAGATGAACATACGACTTGTCTCCTCCGTTGAATTTAAGGAAAACACGTCAAAGGATAACTGTTTTTATTAATCACTATTCAAAATGAAAAAATTCTGCCATTTAAATATAGTTTAACGTTTAACAATAATATTTTTAATTGTACACAACTTTGTGTATTTAATTATAACTTAACTACATTTCAGATATTTTCCAAATCTTTAACTATATAACTTTAATGGTCGCGATATTCAATCAATATACGAATTTCTCCTTAAAGGATGAGTTATTGGTTTATTTCTTTCGTCGTTCAGGGCTTGCCAATTGAGTAACCAAAATGGTTGTTTGTCTAATGGTAGCTTTAATAGTCTCTCTAATAAACTCCTGTCACCTAATGCTTCAAGAGGAATTTTTTCTGTAGTAGTTATTCTTGTAGTGTCAAACCTTAAATAAAGAAGTTCAAATATAATTTAAGGTTGTTTAATCCTTTAGGCGACGGGACAAGCGAGACAACCACGTGATGGTAAGTGTAAACGCCTGCCCATAACATGGCGCTAGATAGGATGATATATACTGCACCGCATTTCGCTCTTCTCCCGAGTCATAGGATCTTGAGTCTCGTACCTCAGCAATTACATTAGGTACAAAACCTTTCAAACTGGAACACAGTAATGTTTGCACGCTACTGTTTGGCGGCAGAAATAGGAGCTGCAGTGGTACCTACCAAGACGTTGTCTCGTGATAGAGACCTACCACCAATGAAAACCAGTGTTTTCTTTCCATCTCAGTATTTATTAATAAATAGATAAAATAAGTCATCGATAAAACAATGCTTCTTTTATGACAGAAAGTGATAATAATTACCTATTACTTAAAACATCATTAGTTGTTGTTGCTACTGTCGTTTGGTCTAGTAACGGATATCCAACAGATCTGCTTCCGGCGTAAGATGGTCTTTGACTTACGCTCGCCGCCACCAGAAATGAAAAGATTATAAAATGTGCAAAGTCCATACTTTAAACTGCAAATGAATTTGTGGTGTTAACAATAATGGTATGAGAAAACCTTCGGGAACACAAAGATGTTAATAAAATAATTATTATATGGGAAAAAATTCCTAATTGACAGCTGACGTTGATTAATAATCACGTTTATAGAATATTTGTTAAAAATATTGTAAAAACTATTATAAATAAATTAATTTTTTTTTACGAGACGACTAGTGAGACATTCACGATATGGTAAATGATACGCCTGCCTATAACGATATGGCGCTAGTTAGGACTATATACGCCACGCTACACTGTGCTCACCGTCTTGATTTAGATCGTGTTAAAATCTCTTTACCCCAGTGATTTCACTAGCTACAACGCCCTTCAAACCGGAATACAGTAATTTTGCACATTACAATTTAACGATAGAAATAGGAGCTGCAGTGGTACCTACCTATAAACGGTATGCGGCATATGAGGAATTTGAGTCTTTTCCCACCACGTTGGCCCAGTGTGAGTTTGTAAGAGTCAGAGCCTCGTTTGTTGATTAGCAGGGTGCACTACGAGCACGTGATGTTGACTTGGTTTCCGTGAGTTGTTGTGCGACTTATACTGTACTGGTGGTAGGTCTCCGTTGTCGGAGATCGTCTAGCTAGGTACCAGCTGGGTAGCGCTGGTACCTAGCTAAGCTAATTAAGATATTGACGACGGTATGGCAACAGAGACCTAAATAGAAATAGACATAGACAAAAGAAAATGTAGGTAATTTAATCAAATTAAAAATACAACACAATACTAAAGAGATTTTATATCTTATATTATTATTTGTACAAATTTAATAATAATCTATAACAATACGGAACTATACAGAATTATAATTATTATAAATAAAAAAAAACGTCATTTTTCTTAAAACAACATGGTGATCAAATAATTTTAACCCGATAATGTAAAGGAAAGAAACAGCTATAAGAGAGTAATTCTTTTAACAAACTTACTATTGCTTAGTTAAGCGGCCTTTTGTCAAGTGATGAGAATCAGTAATAAGTACACAGTGTAGTAAGTATATAACAACGACAGTACTATCTTAAAATAACTGTATTTTATAATTTTGTTATATAACAAGTTATAATAACAAGTCCCACGACGTTTTATATCTAAGTCACTCATTTCAGTGTGTAATATATAAGTATCATAATGGATTAATATATGCTTTTAATGATTCAAGCAATTATAAGTAATGGTCTAACTTAGCACAGACTGTGATGATTTTCCGATGTTTTAAAATTATGATTCATAAAAAAAACATTGTTGACGAATTATTTGGTTATTTTATAAATATCGTGAGGTCGATGAATCAATGTAAGACGGGGTCGATTAGTGTAGATAATTGTGGGATTTATGTCCAGCAGTGGATGTTCATCGGCTGAGTTTTTTTATTTTATGAAGCGACCAGACAAGCGAGACGTTCACCTGATGATTAGTGATACTCCTGCCCACAATAACGTAGCGCTAGTGCAGGTGACAAACATAACGCCACATTACGCTCGTCCCCTTAAGTTATAAGACTATAAACCTCGTACCCTCAACCAATTTCACTACCTATATAGCTCCTCATACCGAGACACGGTAATGTTTGCACACTACTATTCAGCGGCAGAAATTAGAACCAGCGCTACCTAGCTGGTACCTAGCTAGACGATCTCCAACAACGGAGACCTACCACCAGTACAGTATAAGTCGCACAACAACTCACGGAAACCAAGTCAACGTCACGTGCTCGTAGTGCACCCTGCTAATCAACAAACGAGGCTCTGACCCTCATCAACTCACATTGAGGCAGCGTGGTGGGAAAAGATCCATATTCCTCATATGAACAAAGGAAGGTCGCGAAAAACCGCTGGATGCGGACAGCGCAAGACTTAATGATATGGAGATCTTTGTGGGAGGCCTATGACCAACAGTGAACATCTATCGGCAGATGACAACGATGATGACTCCTTTAAAGAATTTGTACAATTCTAATACTTAATATGAAGTGTTCTTTAGTATATGCTGATAATGTACGGTTACAAGGTAACCTGCCTGATAGCAAAATTTTATCTTATAGATACTTCTAAATCTGTATTTTATTACCGACCCCAGAGAAACCTTATCATGCCTTCCTTAAAGAGCCTTTCACTGTAGCTCCTTAGGTTACTAATTAATAATTATATTATTTAAAATACACAAAATTAATTAATTGGTACTACTCTATATACTTAACGAACGTTTTAGTCTTAGTAAGTAAAGCAGTTCCTAGAATCTCTAAATATGTAATAAATATGTAATACAAATATAGCAAATTGAAAATTTTATTAAGATTTATATATCCTTTATTATTGAATAACCACTGCCTTTGATTAGCGTTTATTAAAAAAAAAATATCTACGAATTGTTATTAATAATATAAAATTTAATATCTCAAAGGGTCCATACTATTTTGGTATAATTTCTTAGGGCTTAAGGCTCTCAGTACATTGTTAGAATTTCAAACGGATGGTTTTATTATAGACAATAAAACGTAAATCCCATTGTTAACCAAAATTTGCATGAAATTTTTTAGGTAAATTATCCTTTTTGTCCTTTCCATTGACAAATTTGTATTATAAATTAAAACTACGGATCTAAAGTATAAATAAAATTGATAAATACAGACGAGCAGGAAGTTCTAATGCTAAGCCATACCTGTAAAAACGTAGCTCTGGTTAGGATGATGTACACTGCGTCACAGTGTTTTGCTGTTGTGATTCATCCATAACAATGAAATAGAGATTTTTAGTTTCAACAATTTCAATATCTTCATAAATAAACCAATAGTATTAATTACTCTCCAACTATAGAGCAGAGACTAAATGGATATAGAATGTTGTACATTAAATAGAATTACTGTTATAAAAAAAGTATGAATACTTGTACCCGCAAAAAAATTTTTTTTTTTTTGTAATCTTAAACAATGAATTTGAATTAAATAAGTATAAAACTTCGCGATTTTATTAGCATATACAAAATTTCAATTCTTTAAAATAGCAAAATCTCAAAAGACAGATTTTTCATTTATCAGTATGTGTCGAAACTGTATTTCGGTCTGTTTGATTTTTTGGCATAAAAATATTATTTTGCGTTCAAGGTTTTCCACATTTATCGAATCCTTTGACATAAATGTAAGCAAATTGATATAAAAAGCCGTTCACGATACGAGCCGCGACTGTGAGCGAAATGTATGTATTATTCATCAAATTAAGGAATCCTCGTGAGTGGGTGACTTTTTGAATTTGCTCTTCACATCGATATTTGTCTATGGATTACTTTTAAACGGGTTTTATTTTTCAATTTAATTAGTATACGATAACATTAAGGTAAGTAATATACAAAACATTCAATATCACTATAATATTTACTAAAAAAAAAATTGTTATATTTAGTTTTATTTCCGACATTTTAATTAACCCCATGGATTGACAGCCGATGAGGCACTAAGGTCCTCGAATGGAGACCGTGTACCGGAAGACGTAGTGTCGACAGGCCCCCACTAGGTGGTCCGACGATCTGGTAAGGTGAAGGTAGTTATATGTACTTAATATTAACTCTTGTTTGTAGGGCTGATATTTTTTATTCACAATGACTAACATTTGAACTTAATATAACAAGATGTTAAGTTATATAAACGGAAGAAGTCGTGGTTAAGAAAAATGGATTGGCATAACATGCGCCGAAGAACTTTTCCACCTTGCCTTAAAGACCCGACTCCTTTCGG
Source organism: Ornithoptera alexandrae (assembly GCA_029030555.1). Classification (NCBI taxonomy): domain Eukaryota; kingdom Metazoa; phylum Arthropoda; class Insecta; order Lepidoptera; family Papilionidae; genus Ornithoptera; species Ornithoptera alexandrae. Next base: position 56,048 of record JARDVY010000064.1, on the reverse strand, counting down.
AATTAACCTTTAAGCTTGAAGAGGCACACGAAGAAGAAAATGTAATAATGCCGTAAATAGTGAAGTTGACCTAATTATAATTACAATTAATTCCACCCTTAATATTTTACTTCTTCCTTCTTCCTAACCACTGTTACCACCTTACACCTAATTCCTATATTGCTTCATAATAATGGTAATTTGTTAAATCAACATGAATTATCAAATTAAAAATCATAACCTCTTTGTGTTGATGATATAAATAATTTTTAAGCATTTGACAGGAAATAATAAAATTATATTAAGGTGATTATTTAATTATTTATTATCACAATGTTTCGAGTAGTTTACAGCAGTCGTAACAACGGGACAAAGTGACAGATTTCTTAACATTATCACGAAGCACCTCCAGCATTTTAATATTTATATAACCATCTAAGAAAAAAGAGATCAGTATCTTGATGTCTTACATTGGTGTTCTTAGTGTTTGATTTAATTTTATTAATAATTGTATACCAAATATTAATTGTCACGCGAACGATACTAGTAAGGAATCTGCGCAATGTCCAGGTAAGAATTGCACCTAAAAATTTCTCCGTAAATTTTACGTCATATTAATGTTATGATGTAAAATTTTGCTTGTCGACACAAAACTTTTATTTCATACCATTAAAAAAGGGATACAAATTTAAATGAAACCACAATAAACAAAAAAACGTGACTCGCCATCCTAATGTGGTTCGTTTGAAATAAAGCGTTCCTGATGACTAATAAATGAAAGAATACAGCAAATGACGCACATCAACACTCAAATGTCCGTTTATACTAAAATTTATATATAAATATATATAGCAGGTACCCAGTGATTCATTGGCTCATCGAGAGAACGGGATCTTCAATATAGCAGGTACCCAGTGATTCATTGGCTCATCACGATATCTCCGTAACTATTAGACGTAAATAATCAAAATTTAATGGTGCAGGGGTTTTTATTTCTGTTTAACGTGGAGGAAATGCCTGCGCATACCCATCCTCGCGGAGGCAAGGTCAGGTTATGTCGGACTTGCACCGATTAAAACCCCCAAGACGTTCCTCCTCGTTGCTTTAAGGCGGGGTCACAGGAATGCTTTCGCACACATCCGCGACCTTGCCAGCACTGGCCGCCGATCTTGGGTCCACCGCCACCCGTTACACGAGCGCGAAGGATAGGGAGGGCGGCGCATCGCAATCTCTCCATCAACCTCTTCTTTCGCGGCCCCACGGGCGCCTGTTGGGGAAAAAGGTGCAGAGGTAAAGCAGGGGTGCACTGCAAAACAACTCACCGCACCCTAGCCAACCTCACCTATACGTGGTGCACTCTGTAATTAATAAACGAGGTTCTGATAAACTCCAACCTGCATTGGGCCAGCGTGGTAAGAAATGGTCCAAATTCCATCTGCTGATGAAGATGATGATGAATCAAAATTTGGTAGAGATATCGCTTCTGCTATTTAAAGGTTAGCTAAGAATTGACTTTACAAAATTGCTTCTCCAAAGGAAGTTACATGGATGTTTCGGACAGCAGATCGGGTTGGGAACAGCTCGTATATCTACCTGTTCCCAATCCGATCAGCTAGAATAACCCAAATATTTGAACCTGTGAGATAGAAAAACTTACAACAGTAGTAGTAGTAGTAGGAGCCATGTCATTTTCCATCACAGATGCTTTAATTTATTTACTTGAAATATGATAGTATAAAAAATCAGATATTGTGGGAGGAAAGTACGGCGTAGATTCAGACGCATTCATTTAACGACGTAATATATGCACAGTGCTGCCACCTATCTAAAGTGTTGCCAGTTTCCACTTTAATTACAAGAACAAATAACTAATATTAACCGAAGAATTATTTGTAATATTACTTTCTACTTGATTTAAGAACTGGCTGTAAATTCCACATCCATACAAATAATCCATCGCCAGTCATTATAATTAACACATTGCTAATTAGAGAGCATATTTGATCAATTTATTTACATTTACATTTATGTACTTATTTTAATGTTGCTAACACAATATTGAGTCATATTATTTTCCACAGAAAATTATTAATGAAATGACTAACCTCTGTAAAATCGGAGCCGCAGCTTTGTTGAGGGTAGGAAATGAAAAATACTTCAAATTATTCCCATTTTCGGTTTTCACTCAACAAATATTTTCTTTCACTATTCTTTACATAGTTTTATACAAATTATTAAAAGTTTCATATAAATGTTAATTAACCTTGCTATATTCCTAAGTTGATATTGTCAGTCCCCCAAAATTCATTTAAGTTTGTCAACAAATTCGAGTATCCGGCAAACTTCGTTGTAAGATATTAATTGATAATTTTATAAACGTCCAAGATTATTTTGCTATAGCCATAGTAAACTTTCAAGTAATTCTCTTCCACCAAGATTATATTTTATACTAGTTATCATATATACTAGGTTATGTAGCCCCGAGGCAATCAAGAAAGCAAATTATCAACTGGGTTAAACTTTTCCTGTACTTTAATAGCGCAGTTGGTAACTTACCAAGTTTGCAATGAATAGTATACTGAAATAATGTGTAGAGCGTTTTTATATTTAAATAATTAAAGTTATTTTATTATAAAAAAAAGTATACAAAGATATACATAAAAAGGAGCAATAACAAAAACTAGGCCCCGTATAAATTACATACTACATGCTGTCGTAAAAATGTTAATATTCTACTTAAGTTTTTTTTTTATTATTTTATATTTTAACATTAAAATATGTATTTCTATTCCCTTCTAAATTAAAGTTTATATACTTGAAATATAACGAATTTTTAATTTTCCATAATTATTTAAATAGAACAGAGGTAATATTTGATTTAGTTTTGACCTTCGCAAAGATTTTAGTAATTTAGTTATATTTTGAATAACAAACATAGTGATTTTAATATTGTTTACAAGTTACGAAATAGGTTAATTAAGTTTTATTGACAAGTTTGTGATCGTTACTAGCTCGGTAACAAGATATTGATGAACAAGTTTATTGATAGTTCGAAATATTCCCAAGGACAGTTACTGGTTTGATCAAATTACATTGTTATACTTAAAACAGCGGAACATGAGTTCTAATAAGCTTAAGTTGAAATAGTTTGTTATCTACTATTATTTGAGTTAATAATAAATTTATTAATTTATATTGATGATGAAGGCACATATTTATTTAAAACAAAACGAGGAGAGAAGCCGGAGTATCCGATGTATGTAAACTATCACTAACACAGAAATATACAGGGAGGGATAATATACAAAACAAAAGTGTAGACAAAAATCGAAATATATATACTTACAGCTGTAAATAATGAATAGAAATATTTGTTTTCTTTCGACAAAAAAAAATCTTGTTTACTTTTTTAACACTAAAACCGTATCTTTTTCATTATAAACATATTGCTGGCGGATTCTTGTGGATAGAAGCTGAACAAATTCTATCAACCAAAATACATAGTACGGTCATTTTGACCCCGCATTTCATCAAAATAAACGTCGCAGAATATTCTTTGATATTTTCAGTTAATTTTTTTTTTAAAGTACACACAATATAGATTGCGCGAGCCGTAAAAACACTTTGGAGATGACAACCCCTGGCGCATTAGCAATAACGCCACATTATAAGAATAGCCCTAATGGCCAATTGCTTTTTACGCTCCTTTACTTTTTTACTTTCGACAAAACCTTTACAGTGAAATACCTTTTTGACCTACGACAAAGAGTTCTCAATTCTAACCTGTTTTTCCTGCTACTTGTTTGTATGAAAACTTTATTTTTTGTATATACTTTAAGATTGTCTTTGTTTTATGAAGAAAATGTAATCCGCATATTTTTTAAACATATAAAGGTAATAAATATATATGGTAAATTTCTATTGCTAAAGACATTCTAGGTCGATACCGCAAGTCCTATTTCTGCTACTAAATAGTGGTGTGCAAGCATTACTGCGTTCAGGTGCATATTGCGTTATTGCTAGTCAAATTGCTGTTGCAACGAAACATAAAATCTTAGGACTTAAAGCGACGAAAATAATGTAGTGCTAAGTACATCGTTTTTTTATTTAATACATGTTGTTGTTACATATGTATAATCCGAATGTTTTGTCGCAATAAAAAGGAGGACTTTTCATCAGAATTTTTAATCTCCAGATATTCATGTTTCATGCAAATGTAAATGCTGAAAAAGCACTGTACTTCAACCGCACATAATGAAAAAGATTCTTTGTTTGTCTTAAGTTACGACTTAGAATTACAATACAAAAGTCTTATACAATTCAATACATAAGTTATTTTTGAAGTTTTATTTAATAGATGTATTGACCAAAGATAAACCTTGGTAAAGTATAATAGAAAGGTATGTATCATCATCATCAGCCGATAGACGTCCACTGTTGGACATAGACCTCCCCCAAATATATCCACCTCATTCGGTCCCGGGTTGCTCGCATCTAGTGGATTCCCGCGATTCTCACCAGATCGTCGGTCCACCTTGTGGGAGGGCTCCCAACACTACGTCTACCAGTACGCGGGCGCCACTCGAGGACCTTACTGCCCCATCGGCAACGTATGTATAGTAAATAATAAACTTGTGGCAGTGTAGTTTTTATGAATTTTTAATTATTAGGTAAGTTTCACGTTTAAGTGATTAGGTTCTACTGATATATTGATGTGAGACGAGGAAGATCACCATGACCATTTCGCATCAGTTCCAGGTCTTCGTCAACCGCTGTTTTCGCCGAATTCTAGGTTTTGACTGGCCCGAGAGAATCTGTAATGCAAATCTCCCGGAGCTCTGCCGCGAATGTCCAATCAATTTACAAATCAGATGTCGCAAACGGAAGTGGATTAGCCTTACTTTACGGAGAGATCCCAACAATTTTCCCAAGCAGGCTCTTAATTGGAATCTACAAGCAAAACGCAAGTGCTGTCGCCGCGGACAGACGTGGCGCCGCACAGTAGCAAACGAGGCGAAAAAGAATGAAGAGTGAAGTAAGACATGAAATGAGATAAAGGATGAAGCCTAAAAACCGATCGAGATAGAAAAATTGGGGCCATAGGATGTTAATAAAAAAGGAAAGTTTCAATCAACTAAGCGACTAACTTCTTGGAACCGTTGACTTGTAGTAACTTTATGATTAATTAATTGACCGATGTCTACTTGCAAGTAGAGAGATGTATTTTTTTTTATTAAACGCTAATAAAAAATCCAATTGAAGCGCTTTCATCGAAATCATTTATACCGCAACGTCGACAGAGCAAATTTTAATAAGTGTTCTGTATTCATAGGCGCACTAATTGATATGAACCTAGCTATTTGTTGTAGAAAGTAATAAAAATAACTGTATTAATATTAGAAAAGCAATTTACCTTTTTATCTACATATGTGATAACATCTTAACGTCATTATCATATGGTGATACGTCTAGGATACCATCTATGTAAGTACCACCGCAGCTCCTATTTCTACCACCAAACAGTAGAGTACAAACATTACTGTACTCCCGCTTGAAAGGAGTTATAATTAGTAAACTTACAGGAGTAAGGATAATTAACATCTTGTCTCAAGGCGACAAGCATAATGTAAACAGTGTTTACATCTCGCTTATCCTATCGCTGCTCAATAATTAAATATGTTAAGTATGGCTTCCTTATGTTTATCGAAAGACAGAGATGCTGATGTAGATGAAAGATCTTCGAGGCGATTTCGAAAAAATCTTGGCATTATCTTTACTATAGTTAGCTTTAGATTTGAACCAGAGATCTCTGTTTAATAATGCAAGTACCGCCACACTGCAGAGGCAGTTAGCAAGTTATATTTCATCAATTCAAGTTTGTCTTAAGCAAGTACTAGTACTATTGATTACAAAAGCAAGGAGTTAAAATTGTTTCAATTACTTTTTTTTTTCAAATATACTAGAATTACTTTAATGTAAACAGAAAAAGGATTTCTTTTGTATTGCGAATAGAAAACCCTATAACTGAATTCAGTTTTTAGAAAGAAAAAATTTAGATCACTATTAAATTTTCCTTATAGGATTTAGTCCGCACTCTAAGTCTGAAATGGAGTTTACATCATTTGTGATAAGATAATAATAATATTTTTTTTTCTTTTTACTTTCATACAATGTGTATATATCAAGAGTGTATATTTACACATGCAATTTTGGACAAAATAAAAGTTTGTTAATCTGCCATAATTAAGCAGAATCTTTACATTAGAATGAATGGTCAGTTCTCTTATACAATCTTTACTGGTGATTGTATAAGAGAACTGACCGTTACCGGATACCATCTAAGTAAGTACCACCTCAGCTCCTATGTCTACCGTTTAATAGTAATGTGTTCGAAAAGCGTTGTAGGTAGGGAAATTACTGGGGTAACGGGATTTAACATCTACTGTCTAAAGACGAGCACGGTGGGTGCTGTGTATATTATCCTAACTAGCGCCACATTGTTATAGGTAGGTGTATCACTTACCATCAGGTGAACGACGATTGAGGATGACGATTAAATAGTGATATATATATATATATATATATATATATATATATATATTTAAAAATCAACTTACGTGTGATATTACATAGTAAAGAAGTTTTGTAAATTTTAGTTGTTTAAAAAGTTTTAAATAACAAATGGGCTAAATTCTTAGTACCCCCACCGGATGATGTTTTTAACTTGAGAAAAATATAACTTAAGTAATTTAAACTGTTCGAACTCTAGTAAATTTTGCGGATTTTAAGTTTACTTGTTATTTAAAAATTAATCGTTGATTATACTTTATTTATCGCCAAACATTAACGTTTGTAGTAGTTCTTACTTTTTATATACTTATTTTTATTTACATACTGATATTACTATCAGTAATGTTACTATTATTATATTTAAATATGTTGAAATTAAGAGAAAATAAAAACTTTTTTTTAGAAAAAAAAACAATGTACAGTACTATTTTTTATCTGCACCTAGAGAGTGGTGAAAGTTATATTATTACAAATTTTTTTCATTTCATACAGTGAACAAAATAAAAATCATTAACGTGCTTTTGTGCCTCCTGTGTTATTTTAACTAATGTTGGTTCTGTTGTTAAAAATGGAGAAATGGTGCTGTATCAGCTGAATTCATTATAAACAAATATAAAGGGAAATAGAAAGCTTACTGGAAGAAAGGAATTATAAAGTTTATTTAGGTAATTGACTCTACAGTATTGACACAAATGATTGCGAACGGTTAAACTACCATTAGGTTCGAGTTTGCCTAACCGAGTAAATAATTTACCCATTCGAGTACGTACCCAATTTTTACCCAATTTTTCTTTTATTTACATTTTGATAAGATGCTCGTCCCGTCCCATACTTGATTATTATAAAAGTTTTTTTTTTATATTCGTATATTGAACGGTAAGACTTATAATGCCTAATAGCGTATATAATACAATCGGATCCGTTTTTGTACTATTTCTTTTATTGTAACACAAATGATAAAGTTATTAGTAAATAATTTATTAAAAACTGTTTTTTTTTCTACCCCTATACTACTCATAAAAACGGGTTTGAATATACTCAAAACCCGTTCAATTAAGTTAAAGAAATAAGTGCTCAAAATTTAACTTACACATGCGCCTCGGATATTTCGTTATGAACCAGTTCAAACCTCACCATTCCCGTCTGTAGTCTAACCTTTCTTAAGCCAGGACATATATTAAACTAATCAAACCTCCTTAATATCAAGGTTTATATACGCCCGATCTAATCCCAGTGTAACTTATATACATTGCTTAATCACGAATATGCGGATGGCAGCAGAAATATAACTTTATAAGTTTATACGAAACTACACTCCATCCGCCAAAAGATTCTGAAGCTTTACTTTGGACAATAAACAAAGTTGGAATAGTCTCATTAAATTGGATATAATTCCGCGGCAACTGCTAACAGCTTCCATTGCAACATGGAGGACTTTACTTCAATTCCGGAACCTCACACAGTGGATCTTTGTCGCCCTTTGCTGGCGGTAACACCTTCACAATTCTCTTTGGAGAAGGAATTTTGTAAAATCTGTTAGCTACCTATACTTGGTAAAAGGAATATTCCTAATAAATTTCAAGTCTTCAGGTCTCGTATTTTGAGAGATATTGATTAGTCTTTACTACTCCCTATATATAGAATGCTCGTAACTGAAATAATAATAGACCAAGAAAATAAAACATGGGTTCCTTTGGGCGTAAATTAATGAGTTTTTAAAATAATGTATTGAGTGATTCGCAATAGTTATTTCCAAATTCGTAAGGGGTGAAGTTGAATATCGAATGGTAAGGTATACTTAATGTTTTATTAAATTTATCACGAAAACAAATCCACTAGTATTTTTAAAACTATTATGTATTCGCGGACGTAGCGGACTTCCTATCGGATGCTGCAGGTTTGAATGATGCTTGAATTCATCTATATGCAAAGATTTAAAATAATTACACAATTCATAAAATACTACTGTCTCCGCAACTAATCGTTGAGTGTCTAATATATAAGTCCCTGATTTAATTTGTGGTCTTTTTGAAGATCTTTAATACTTTGTTAGGTGTTTATTTAAAGTATGATATTTGAAAACTTAACAAATAAAGCTACTACAACTAACAAGACCAAAGCATAACATAGCAACTATACAAGTTAATATTTTATTATGTATATCCCACCATAAAATATCAGCTTATGTAGTTGTCGAGGTATCATACTTAATCGTCCTTTTTTCAATTATAAAGGTCGTTATTCTACAAAATAATACTACACAGCTGAAAATAAATCCGTTTTGGGCCCGAAAATAAATGCGTCGGGGAGTTTCTATTGCTTTTCAAGTGGACAAACGGACTAAAGGTCGGCCTTTTGAAATGTAGAAAAGCGATTTAATAAAATACTAAATACTAGAGCTTTAACGGTTTTTATTAAATAAAGAAAAATAACCGCATGGAATAACATGTCTAGAAGAAAAACTATAGCAGCGAAAGTATGTTTCCAACTGAAGCATCGATATGGACACCGTAGGGGTAAAATATGTGAGAATTCGGTGCAGTCGTTTCATTATCCCCACTGCTTAAGAGTACCCTAAGAAAGGTTTCCCGCGAAAAAAAGAGGTATACTAAAATATAATTGGGGGGCTCTTTAAAATATTCAATCTACGATCGTCGATCGAGACGATAACAATTTAGATATATAATCAATTGAGATTACAAATCGCTCATTATCTAGTAGTCTAAGTAAATATGTATTTATAATCTTACCCCCCCCTTTCTATATTTAAACAGCAGTATGCAAGCGTAACTATTTTTTAAATTAAAGGGAGCAGAGGTAAAGACTTAAGATCAATGCGAAGAAAAATGTAGTGTTGTATCACATTCTGACTACTCTATTTCCTTAAGAAAAACCTGATCTTCAATAATGATATAATAATAGTTGAACACCAATAAGTATTAAGTTTAAATAGATATAAAATAACTTCGGGTGGTAAGTAACGGTATAGTATCCATGACTTTTATTCAAATAAACGTTAAGGGTAGTTAGGTAATTCAGTTACATAGAACATGTTTTATGAAGTTGGTTTTAGTACTGAGAACTTTTCAAGAGATATAAAGTCTACGATTGTCTTTACAATATGATAAAAAAAAAAAAGATTACATTAGATGAGACAAACAATACGTGTTATCTATCGCTTACCCTCATTTACGAAAAACGTTTCCCTTTGTTTAAAATGCGGGTATTGTTCGTGTATAGGATTTCCACTTAAGTGCTGCAAGGACCTCACAGAACACGCGCGCAAAATGCGGATATAAAATTTTTGTATATGTTATGCGACATTGACTAAGATGTCACTTATCTATATCTTTCTTCATATTCGATTAAAAATAATAATTAAAACGATATATTCGATACTCCATATTGAAAGTAGTTTCATTTATGGTCCTCTTCAGCTCAGACACGACATCTTCTCTCACACGGAGACATATACTCGAAAGCTGTTCAAACATGTCAATTTCTTCACATTGTTTCTATTCACCGTTGGCTCAGGTTATTTTTTTTTGTGCTAATTATTCCTTAGACTCGCGTATCCGGAATCTGCAAGCTTAGAACAAATTCAGTAGGATCCAAATCCTAATTATCTATGTATATATTAATTTACACCCCCTATATCACTATTCACCTCTTCAACTCTTTCCCATCCAATATTATCTTACCTTGCTCCTTCCTCTTTTAAATACAATTTTTTTTTATTATTACACAAAAAATTAAATATCTATCATCATAATCATCATCATCATCATCATTTCAACCGATAGACGTCCACTGCTTCTATTTTCTATATGTGCACTACATTTACCTATATATGTATATATTTAATTTTGGGTGATTTGGTTTTTGTGTTTGTTTTAATTTATATAACGTTAATTTTATATACTTTCCTTTAATTTTTTTTACTTCGCGGATGCTACTATGGTTGTCAATAAAACTAATGGCGCAAACTTCATAAAATAAAGAACCCAAATCTTCGTTTCTTTCAGTAATCCTGCAACACTCAGATCTGAGCTATCATTGCCCTGTAAACAAATATATCTTTTACAATAATTAGTTAATTACTATAGGGTGGCGCAAAAGTAATCCTCCTATCAGAAAATGCTATAAATTTTGCCTTGATGTAAAAAAATTAAAAGACCAAATAGAAATAATCCACAAGAAGAATCAAAGTTTTTCATTTTTTTTTTAAATTACAGCCAAAAAACATCGGAAGGTTATTTTTGCGCCACCTTGTATAAGAGAACATATATTTGAAACATATATGGAATGTATTAATAATTTTCTATTACTCAAACCAAATCAGTTAGGGTTACTTATCAGCGATAAATAAGTACTTAAAATCTTAATTAACATCTTCATTATTGATGATGACGGGGCCTCAAGTCTAATTATACGTCTGATTGCATGTAGTCTGGCAACATCTATGGAGATGTACATGTATGAAATAATTTATAAGCAGCAGGATATGGAAAAGATTTGTCCTGGAAGATACAGTTTTAATAATGCACGGCAACTCAAAGTGAACGTTACAAGTCTAATAAAAATAAATTAATACATTATACATCAGATCTCATATTAATGTACTAAGGATCTTGGCAATTATTTCGCAATAATGAAGGATTTTATAGAGAATACTTCATGTATATACCTAGGTCTTAACTTCTGTTTTTCCTTTATTAACTACTTTGTGTAATAATTAGATTAATATATCAATGTGGACAGCGTATCCAGTGGACAGGCTGGTGATGATGGAATGTGGTGTATTTGCTCACCCTTTCGTTTCTTTATTGCGATAACTTATTATTTGGTTTAACTAGGAAAACATAATTTGTAAATGTGATACTATGAATTTAAACTATTAAGAACATAATATACTGGTGATAGGTCCTGTTGCCGGAAACCGTCTAAGTAAGTACCACCGCAGCCCCTATTTCTGCCGTCAAACAGTAGTATGCAAATGTTACTGTGTTTGAGTTTGAAGGGCGCTGTACATGGTATAAGTACTGGGGCATCGAGCCAACATCTTATGTCTGAAGGTAATGGGCACTATTTGTTGCAGTGTATACCATCCTAACTAGCGCCAGGTTATAGGCGGGTGTGTCACTAGTATCATCAGGTGAACGTGACGCTCGTCCCGTCATTACGTTGATTAAAAAAAAATTATAATAGTTAGGATATCTTCCAACGTTTCAATTATTGTACGCTAACTATACCCGATATGAAATATAAATTTGTTACTTATTAAGAAATTTTCATTAAATAGTTACATGGAGCGACATACTTTTAAGTTAATTTTAAACGAATTGTTTGCATTTCAAGTTAATGCGAAATACTTTACAACAATAACGTGACTGCCATGAAGTCTGCAAATATTCCTTGTTCTGTATTTACTGCGTTGCTCGCTCATTTCGTTACGAAGCCGCAACAAACCGGTACGAGGTGTGGTATGAAAACCTAATTAGGTATCTGTGGGTAAAACCCAACTGCAGCTTCATCATGTTAACGCACATAAACAATTTCTGTTAAGTAGTATTTATAAAGGAAAAAAAATCAGCTCACGCTTCGGTTAACCTTTTTTAATACAAACAAATTTATCCTTGTTGTCAAATTGGACGATTACTATCTATTACGAAAAAATGCATTTAAAATAAAATAATCAAGAACGGGAGAAGCAGAAAGACACTCATGGATAACTTCAATATAAATCAATTAGACATCAGTCTGTATCACAGGATTCTGTCGTCTCCATGCTCGAAGGCTAAAGAACTATTTAATATCATAAACAAATGAAGAATAAGTGGCTACACGTACACAGATTGCTCAAAAGAAATTTTGTATATCATAAACGGCTTGTAAATGACATAACTTAATTAAATTAATTCTAACTTAACGAGTAATAGGCCGTAGTTCGCAAAGCACCCTCTTTGCGGTTATTCATTAACCATCACAGGCCCACTAATTCCCACTGATTAGTTTCGATTCAAACGTACAAAACAGCCGTGCATACTTACCCTCCTTTGTCACAACCCTCAGGGTAAATATATATGAGAACAGTCGATATTGTTTCAAACAGTTTATTAATCACTTCAGTATAATCATTGATTTTCTATAATCAGTAATATTAATACATAATTGTATCTATTTTCAGCAAACAATTACGCCACATGTCCAACAAGAGTTAATAAGACCGCTACGTGATCTGTAGCGAAAGAAGTTTCTTCATCGTCATCATGATCACCCGATAGACGTTCACTGCTGGACATAGGCCTCCCTCAAAGATCTCCACATCGATCGATCCTGCGCTGCCCACATCCAACTGCTTCCCGCAACCTTCACCAGATCGTCGGACCACCTGGTGGAGGACCTGCCAACGGCTGTCAGTCCTTCGAGCGATGTGTCCTGCCCATTGCCGCTTGAGGCTAGCAATCTTTTGGACTATGTCGGTGACCTTAGTTCTCCTACGGATCTCCTCATTTCTGATTCGATCACGCAGGAAAAACCCGAGCATTTGCCCTTTCCATTGCTCTCTGTGCGACTTAAAGCCTTTTCTTCATGATATTAATTATTTTGAAAAATCTGGCCTTCATAGCATGTTCTTAAACTTTTGGAGACTGGCTGCAGATGAAGCACAGAAAAAAATATATCGAATAAACGAAAAGTGCATGGTAAAGAAAGTATCAGGCTTATACTCGCAGTAATATTAGCCAATACAGGGACCAGATTAATTTTCATTTTCACCCTCTGAAATTCTTCTTAGATCAAGGTTAAAATCTAAATAATGGTACAAAGAATTACGATTGAGGTCAACACAGGATCAATTAGAGATGGTGTGTTTTCTATCCGCCGCGTTACTCTCGTTGTCTTTATCAATTCTTAAATCTCGACAGATCAATAATTTTACGGCTTTTTTAGCTGTCGAGCTGGCGATGGTATAGGACGCACCAGCCCGTCAGGCCTGTAGTTTCGGGCTAATAAGAAAAGGACCAATGTAAGCCCTGCTTGTCATATAAGGCGACTAAAAGGGTCTAGGAGTTTCGCGGGCCTTAAAGGTGGGAGCTCTTATCGCTCAACAAGTGAACCTGCGTGAGACAGCGTATGGCTCAGTGATGATGCGTAGGAGAGTTAGGCTCCTCCTCACAAATGTGTAAGCACAAGGTGTAGAGGGGACTGGTGCGTTCGTTGAGAGATCCTGGATCCACTCCGTATGCACTGATGCAGAGTATCGACGGGGTTTTAGTGAGTAAGAATCTCGGATAAACCTGACTTCCCCCAGAAGCAGGGTATCTTTCGAAGATTTCCCCCGAAACCAAAAAAAAAAGCTGTCGAGGTATTGCTCGCTGAACCATTACAGTAATATCTATTTAAATCTTGAAATTACATAGTTCAAGCAGGACACTGGTGGCAGGTCTCTGTTGCCGGAGACTGTCTAGGTAGATACCATCGCAGCGCCTATTTCTTCCGCCAAACAGTAACGTTACTGTGCTCCGGTTTAAAGAGTACTGTAGCTCGTTTAATTACTGGAGTAACGAGACTCTACATACTTAAACATCGCAACCGCTAATGTCTTTCTATAGGCACTGAACTGGCTCCACGTTGTTATGGGTATTACTTACCATTAGATGAGCGTCCCACTCGCCTCGTCGTTTAATTGAATAAAAAAAAAGTTCATGCGATTTAATAATCAAATTTTCTTATGAAATACTATTTTTTCTCCGCCCGCTTTGCTAGCTGTAATATAAAATCATATTTGAAATTTGATTGAAATATTCCTTGAGAGCTACCGCAATCGCAAATGTCTTCATGTAGTAACCGTTACTATAACAACGGCATAAATAACACGAAATGAAAATGTTCATAATAGTTAACCAAGAATGAAATTAGGAAAGAACTATGAAATGCAAGAAATAAATAACCTATAAGCATCTACAAATCATTCCGCGTCGAATGGCCATGTTTCCATGTTGATACATTCACTGGTTTTCACGTGATTGGCAAACAAAAAAAAAAACATTTTCATTAAATATATATAGATTACCAATAATTTACAAGGAAATCTCATCAGTGAAAAAGCAAAGAAGCAGAGTGAGAAATGCTTAAAGTTTATATTGAGGTTATTGATGACTGTACTCAAGAGAATAATTATTTAGCATTGAAGACTATAAATAAATGGTTGACGGTAAATGGCAAGGGTAAAACCCAAGCAACCGCAACCGTAATAAAATTGATTAAATCGATTTATTATACAAATTATGTTTATATTTGTCATTGTTGCAGATAATGTTTCTAATGATAAGATTAATCAGTTATCACTGTTATTGAAAATCGTTATAACAACATCATCATTATCAGCTGATAGACGTCCACTGCTGGACATAGGCTTCCCCCAAAGATCTCCACATCGATCGGCCGCGTCGCTCGCATCTAGTGGGTTCCCACGACTTTCACCAGATCGTCGGTCCACATAGTGGGAGACTTCCCAATACTACGTCCACCGGTACGTGGGCGCCACTCGAGGACCTTACTGCTCCATCAGCTGTCGGTCTTTCGAGCAATGTGCCCTGCCCACTGCTACAAGTCTAGCAATCTTTTGGGCTATGTCGGTGACCTTAGTTCCGTTATAACATATTCATAAACCCAAAATTGTTTTGTCATTTACTAATGGTAGGTCCGTGTCGCAGAGATCGTCTAGGTAAATACCACCGCTTATTTCCACCGAAAAACAGTAGTGTGCATATATAACTGTGTTTTAAAGGCTTTGTACCTAGTGAAATTACTGGGGTAACGAGAATCAACATCTTATGTCTCAAGCGAAGACCGCAATGTGGTCCTGTGTATTTTTGAAACTAGCGCCACGTTGTCGTAGGTTATTTCGCTTAGCATCAGGTGAATCCCCTGATGATCTCGTCGCTTCGTAGAATAAAAGTAAATGTCCAAAAATTTATACTGCATTTAGAGCAAATAACGTATCGTGTAAAGGAATATAGGTATTCGACGACTATTATAAACATTTTATTACAAAGATTATTCTCTTTCGTGCTGAATCATAATCAATTGCGGTTTTGTCTGTTCGTATTAAAATTTCACAATGTTTAAACGAATCCGTGATTTGCATGAAAATATTATAATCTGTCAATCTTCCGATCATGTTTTACTATTTACACGATTAAATATTTGTTTATAAAGTACATGTAAGAGATGTTTATTTAGAAACAAAATAAAAACTATCGGCAATTTTTTAGTAATGCGATAAAAGGTAAATTGATATTTTTTTTACACAGGCGTTCATGAATTATTCTTCCTACTCATTCAACGCAATGAGGAACGTCCATAATATTGTTTTAACCACGTTATAAGGTAAATTTTGCAGCTAGCTACCTGCAGACCTTCATTATATGTCCTCGATGACGTATAACACCTGAAGTGATATGAAGACATAGTATTTAAGTAAACTTTCCTTATTTATCGGTCATTTCATTCTGAGTACCAAGCCATTGGTCCACCTTGGGCTCTTTACATCTTATACCCCGTAGTGGACATCTACAGATATATGATGTTATGATTATATTGCATATGATACTATTTTTTATTTTTTTTAATAGATAAGACTATTGTTATGAAAAACTATTGTGAAAGTTTTTTAGTGCGAACCAAGATAATTTAAACCACAACATTTTATTTAATTAATTAACTAGGAACGCCTTAGTATATATGGTTATAATATAATAGTAGTTATAAAACAGTCTCATGGATGCGATGACACGATGACATGAAATCACATCATTTTCTTACGTTCCACGGAAAAAATAATTAATAGGAGAAGAACTTTGAAATTAAATCGAAAATATTACAAACAGATCTCGCTGTATCTTTAAAAAAATTTCAAAGGATAATGTATTCAAAGCCTGAAACAATTTCTACATTCAACCTACTCCAGTGAAATCTCTCTCAATATTTAACGAAGCGGAGAAAAGGCTATTTCTCAATTCGCTTCGGTTAGTACAGCTCTATAAATTCTCTATGCATGAAAGTTATGACGAATGCTTTCCTTTGAATTAAAGTAAAAGTATGATGCATATGAAGTTAGAGGAAAAACTCCGTATTGTTTTCAATCGATTATCCTCTAGTCGTGCTAACGATTTACTAGCTAATATATTCCGGTTTTTAACACGTTATAATCAACACAACACATCACATTATAATCAACAAAATCATCAGAATCAGCATCAACAGCCCGCGACCGTCTACTGCTGAACATAGACGTGTCTTAAGAAACACTACTTATCCCGATCTTCGGCTATACGCATCCAGTTGCTGCCCGCCGCCTTACGCAGATAACTGCTCCATCTGGCTATTGTGAGACCCGTGATACGATTGCCTCAACGTGGTCTCCACTCTAGGACACATGTGACCGGGTTGGTCAATCAATGTCAATCATGTTTGCCATATCAGTTTGCACAATCGGAAGGCTATACCTATAACCATGGTCCTATGACGGATTATTTCGTCCCGAATCTTGTTAAGCAGAGAAACGCAGAGCATAGCTCTTTCCTCGCTCTCTGATCGACTCTGAGATTATGGAGCAGTCGCACCGTCAGTGTCCATGTTTCGGCACCGTGAGCACAGGCACACACTGGTCGAAGACTTTCGTCTTCAGAAAATAAAATACTGATACTAAATTAATTACAGAAGCAGAATTGAAAATTCTTTCAATTCAATCAATGTACTTGATAAAAACATTTTAAAAGTGAATCTTATTATCATCCATTATTTTCATTCCGCTGCATTGCGAAAAACACTTTAAGATGTTAAGTATCTCGCTCTTAAGTATTATGCTAATAGTTCAAATTAAAATAAGTAAAGAGAACTTGCGCTGGGTTACAGGATCACGAGAAAGGAATTAATTTCCAATTATTACTTAAGTTTGAAGTACGTATAACAAAAGTCAAACGTAGATGGTACTACAAAACTAAGGAGATGCGGAATGGAACCTAATTGCGGGATGAACGAACTTAAGTACAAATAATTAACATGTTTTATCAATGATGTAATACCTATAGAGTTATATATAATTAGACTGTCAGAAAACATAAAAATTTAAGTAATTGAAATAAGGCGTTCAATACACTGGCGAAATCTTAATGTCCCTCTTACTGGAAACGGGCTATGTAAATAGTAGTAGTAGCAGCAGAACCTCTTTTTAAAAAGCAGTAAATCATCGACGATTATGCTAACTGTACTTTTTGGAAGGGACGGTTCTACCCTGTAAACCGTCCGCTGCTGTCCTTTAAGAAACAATATTTTTTAATATGTTAAATCTATTTAAAAGCGAAAAGATTTACTATTATATTAAATTATATATTTCATTATGGTCACCTCTATATGTTCGTAAGCTGTTGTGATGCTCGCAAATATTTTATTACGTCACATGGGGATATTCATCATTCGGCTGTATGACGTAGGGCGCGATACCGCAATCCCAAGGTTAAGTTCTGCGAAGCAAAAGTAAAGAAACCAGCGATGTTTCAGTTTTACTTGCATTACATGATTCATACACTTTCCGTTTCTATATTAATGCGAGTGGTAATAAAAAAAACATTGCAATTTACCGTTCGTATTACATAAAGCCGTTATAGTTCAGTTTGTTAGTGCAGTCGTACGAGCTTTATGTCTAGATGAATCATAAGTTTCATCCTCTTTAGCATTAGCTTCCTGTGAAGAGAAACATCCTGATGTTGGAAGAAAACATTTTCAGTAAGACATAGTCCAAGTCGACACACTCTCAGCAATCCGCATTGGGCCAGCGCGGTGGGAACTGGCTCAAATCGCCCATGAACTTTTACAAATGACTGAAGATCGCAGGCAGCCGCTGGATGTGGACAGCGCAGCACTGATCGATACGGGGATCTTTGGAGGAGGTCAATCAGCTGATGACGATGATGACATAGTCCAAGAACTAATAGTTTTCGTTGATGTGGGACACTCATAAGCCAGCACTAATGTAGGTAGATGCATGGCCTTCACTATCTCCTTGTGAGAGAAAGCTTCAAGTAGGAATAATAAGAAGACGGTTTATTACTATCTGTACGTTTGTAAAATATATATTTTTGATTACATAAGAAGTAAATAATTAATCAATCAATAGTCTATTGTAGAATTATTTAAACTGAATATAATCTTAGAGTTTGTTTATATTAAAAAGAGAAATGTTTTTTGGACACGATTTTCTTAATGCCACATTGCACAAACTCTAAAGAAACAGTAATACTTACCTTCTATGTCAAATCCTATAACTACATAAATAAAGGAATTGTTTATAGATTATGCAGCTTGCTAGAACAGGATACACTGGCTCTCACATGTGGACAGCCGGATCCTAATTATATTGTTGGGAGGGTTAATTCACAATGTATGTCTAGTGCTATCGAGACGGATTCGTAATAATCCTACCATCAAACAAAATAATAAAAATACCCTCCGTTAATTAAACGTTAAACTACGCAAAGCCGCAGTTAAGATAACCGTGTAACCGATAAAACCAATTTCTTCAAAGGCAATAGAAAGTAAACAATTTACTTTAATTTGTCAAGTCGTTACTTAAGCTTATGGGCCATTGTCGCTTTATGTACCGTAAATGATATTTATTTCAAACTACAGGGTAATGGTGAAAATGTAATCATATGAACTGCTTTAAATAAAAAAAAAGGTAACTAAGTAACATACGTTGCAGAAACGCTTTCGAAATGAATGTACTCGCAGTGACTCTGCATACTTAGTCTTCGTGGTATGGTCACCATGGGTCGGCCAACCATGCTGTGGTTCGCTTCCTTCTGGGTGGCCATAATACAGATAAACTACTGCTAGCAGAAGTACATCAGGAGTATCCTGGTTATGAGAAAAACTTGAGAGCTTCTTTTGCGACAAAACAAAGATCAGGACAACGTGTAATACAAAACGAAAAAAAAAATCAGTGTGTATTAAATATTAATAATATGATATTATAAATATAAATGAACAGCCTCACGTATGTTCTTTAAAGGAGTAATTTTTTTTATGACAAACGTATGTGATATCTGAGAAACTATTGCTTTAGTCTTAAGTATGAAACAATTATTTCTACAACAATGTAAAGTTTCTTCCTTGTGCTCCTTATTAATATTTTTTTAATAGTAAACTTAATCTGTTAACAATACTTTGTTAACCTGCGTCATTGTTATTGTGTATTATACTAGCTGTTCCCCGCCGGCTTTGCTCGCCTTAATATAGAATTAGACATGAAATTTCGACTTGATATTTGTCAGACATATCCTCGTCCGGCGGTGACCCATCACGTTTCCCGTTATTAATACCCCCGACCTGCTGACCTCTAAATGACAGAAGCAATATCTCTTAAATCTCTTATAATAATTTTTTAGTCTACGTCTGATAGTTTCAGAGTTTCGTGATATGTCAATGAATCTCCGGATATTTCCATGTACATTGTTCTAGATTAAAGGAAAAATAAAATAAAAAAAAAATTACTGGTGGTAGAGATAACTGAAGGGCCTCATTGTTTTATTGCTATTTCTTGTTTTATATTGTATTTTAGTTTTCTAGTATTATTTTCAAATTGTCTTCTACCCATGTATATTATTTCCTTCACTCCTTATTTTCTTATATTGTTTATATTCCTAAATAGTTTTGTTTTATATTGCCCGCATTATGCTCACTAGGTTTATGTTTGCACTAAGTACATAAGATATTTACATATTTGTTATGCCTTATTTATTTTTATTTATGACCTTCGCTACACAGTTACAGTATCTAAGATTCCTATCTCTTAACTTCTATTTGCTATCAATTCACTTATTTACATTAATCTTATCTTCTGTTTCTATTTCCAATTCTTTCCTTTTACTAAGATGTACAGGGCAGTGTACTGAAATATGAATGATACTTTCCTCACTCTCAGATCTGCAGCTGCACGCCTGGCTGTATTTGCATTTAAATTTATACAAGTACTCAGGAAAGCCACCGTGTCTCGTGAGTACTTGTACAAGAAGGTAGATCTCTGTTGCCGAAGACTACCTAGATAGGTACCACCGCAGCACCTATTTCTGCCGCCAAATAGTAGTGTGCAAACATTACTGTGTTCCGGTTTGAATAGGCGTTGTAGCTAGTGTAATTACAGGGGTAACTCAACATCTTAATTCCCAAGCGACGAGCGCAATGTGGTACAGTATATATCATCTTAACTAGCTCCACGTTGTTATGGGCAGGCGTATCACTTACCATCAGGCGAATATTCCGCTCGATTCGCCGCTTAATTAAATAAAAAAAAACTGTTTTTCATTATAGAAAATCCCACCACAACCTAGATCACACAATTTTTACCATCACTCTTAGTATTGAGTAGCAGAAAATTTCTAAAACTATTAATGCAAGTTCATTACATAGGTCTTTTTTTTTAGGATTTCAATATTGAAACCTATATTAAGTTAAATATAAAAGAATTGTTAAATTAATTAAAGTAAAACTACACTTTTTTTAGACATGCATATTTATAATAAAAAATAATTTGTAACGTATTTAATCCAAGTAATATAAAAAAGTATTTTTAAGAAGAATCCTCATGGTTAATTTTTTTTATTTATAAAGGAATTAAAAATGTAAAATGTTAGGGATTAGTTAATAAAAACATAATTCATAAATTTCTCTTTTTGCTCTATGAATATAACTGTCGTTAATAAAATTCCATTCAAGGTCTGGACCTTCCTTACTATCTGTTTCAATTTCTATCAAGGAAACTATTTGGTCTTAGCGGCCACGTTTGTGGTACATTTCTCAAATTATCGTAGTGTTGTGAGTTAATAAGCCAGAATGGCCTTTTATCTACGGGTAGTTGGTTCAATCTCTGCACAAGATCTCTGTCTCCTCTAGCTTCGAGCGGTAATAGTTCGGTAACTTCTAATTGATGTTGTGAAACAGTAGTTTCTAATTCAGGATATCCAATAGGCCTGGTGCCAGCGTAAAACGGTCTCTGTGCTTCATTTACAGCTAAATATGTAATCAGAAGTATGAGTATCTTTAACGAAAGCAGCATTCCTAAAGAATTATTTTTGATTAAATTTGGTACAACTACAAAGAAATTGAAAGAAATGATTTTCGTTGAAATAAATTTACCTTTGTTTTGATATTTACTCCGGATAGAAAAAAGTAGTTTCGACGTTTAACGGAAGTTAGTTCGTCGCCAAGTGCTTCAGAATACTGTGAGCTTGAATATACAGCACAGCAGTTGTATTAATAGAAATTTTCGCTGTTCCTTAACTAAATTTGTGCGGTGGTAACACTTGGTGAAGAAAATTTAGGATATAGAATATAAATGATTTTAAAACAATACCATTTATAAAAAAAACCGTATGCAATTTCAAACGGAAGACAATAATATATATTGATTTTGATCCATTCGGTCACAGCTGGTCACATAAGTTACCGTACCAGAAACTACGTCATTTGAAAAATGTCTGCAGTCTTTCAAATTGATCATCTTACTTGTCTCTCATTGTTTAGTATCAGATAAAATTTTCGCAATGTGTCTGTAGCTAAATTAAATAATTATATAAAGAAAAACATTACACGATTAATATTTGTATAAATTAAGTAATATTTATAAAAAAAGGAATAATATATTAAAACAACTTCATTAAATGGAAATGGAGGCAAAACAGTACAAAGAAAAGTTAAATATCTAGAAGGATTGAAACGGCTAGAGAGGCTTATGCGCTGATCACTGAACCAGGAAACCCGTGAAAAGGTTAAAAACGTTTGTACGAGATGTAAAACATATAATTAACAACAGTCTTAATGATATAGATTAGGCCTATCTTTAATTTTTTATATTTTTATGCTTTCTAAAATTTCTTAATATGTCATGCCATATTACAAGATGCAATCTTTTTCAGGAATACTCATTTAGGACTTTGTGCTCTTACCATTTTGATCTTGATAATTTTGAGCTAAATAATATTGTGCAAGGATTATGTTGTGATTTAATTATATGCAGACTCTTCGTCTGATACAACTGTGCCGAGATGAACTTGATCAAAGTTGTATGTAATAAGTAATCGCTTGCGAAAAGTAAAAAGATTCAATTAATAACTGTCTGAGGAATATACATAATTTCGGCAGACTGACAAGGATACTGATATTATAAATGATACTCCCATTCCACAATACTCTTACTCCATTTTTTCCAAGTTCTAATCGAATTAAACTCTTACTATTACATACACAATTATTAACAGATAATGTAAAACAATACTTTGTAATTGCTCTATAGATTAAGTTGGAGGTCCGACATTCTGTACCTAGAAGCATCGTATTCTTTAATTATTTAGTATACATAGTATTAATTAAATATAAAATAAGAGAAATTATTAAAATACATATACATAACATCCTTATAAGTTTTGTCGACAAAAAAATAAATACAATCGCTTCAAAATTAACTACTATACATATTGCCAATTTATTGCAATTTCATGCGCGAATACAATAAGAATGCATTGAAAACATTTTCAATTTAAATATAACCAATCAATCACCAGCCGATAGACGTCCACTGCTGGACGTAAACCTCCCCCAAAGACCCATATGGAGAGGATTTGGACCATTTCCTATCACGCAGGCCCAATGGGGGTTGCTGGGAGTCAGAGCCTCGTTTGTTAATTAGCAGGGTGCATCATGAACAGGTCACGTTGGATTGGGCCCGTGAGTTTTTAGGGTCGTTACCGGTCACCATAGGGGTTCTCGTCGCCTTCTAAACGACCCTGAACAGGACAATGGCTAGATGTGGTATCCCGTCACTCACGGGGCTGGTAGGGCCTGCACAAAGCAGACTCCGGGACGGGCTATCCCAGCATAGTGTTAAAGAGCCGGCGGTTGTGTTCCGAACGGAGATCCCGTGACCTCTCCGAACGGAGATCCCGTGACCTCTCCGAACGCTGATGGTCACCACCGAGGGGGTTTTAGTGGGTAAAAATCTCCACATAACTCTGACTTCACCTCAGAAGTATCTTTTCGAAAATTTCCCCTCGAAACCAAAAAAAAGGGACCCGTGAAATATTAGTATGGTAAGGTAGTTAAATATAAACGATATTAAAATATTACAACAGTTAAAATAACTAATACTTATTGTTTTAACTGTATTCAAAAAAAGTTTTGACGGAAAAAATGTTACATCGTGGTTTATTTAATTGTAGGTTAGTTTTTATTTGGTAATTTTGAACTCATGGAAACTTGATTCTTTAACCTTTAATTTTATGTTCTACAAAATTTCGGTGGATGATATCAAATGGTTTATGTCTATCTCACAATCATTATTTCTGCCGTTAAACAATTTGGTGGTAGATATTTTTGGGCTAGTTACTGGTATATGTCCGGGGTAAACACTGATTTACACACTAGTCGGGAGATCAAATCTAGATTCGTGGTGATGTTAACGCTGCAAGCCAAATCGACTCTTGCAGCTTATCTGATACTGAGCGCTTGGACCCAAATCCACGGCTCGTTTCCAATATGAAAGTGTACTACGTGCAGTGTGGTTATCCGACGGCAGATTTTCACGTTATGTGTCTGATTCTTTGGTTTTTCTGGCGAAGCTACTCGGTCGTCGAAGGCAGGCGCGGATCCATTCCCCGACTACCTTCGTCTGTGTCGGAATCTCTGAGCGGTGAGGACTGCCTCTGTTCGCGGGTGTACTTCATGTACGCGGTGTGTACAGCTGTGGCGCCTCATTCTGAAGGGCGGCGTGATGTCGACATTCAGAACGTGTTGGTAGTGTTGGAAGTGTATGTGCAGACGTGGGTGTTGTCGGTGACTGTTGGTTCGCGTGTGGTGTCCGGAACACCTGGGGATGATGAATTTAGCGCATGCCGTGGTCTGCGCTTATTGGTCTTGCGATTCGAAGGCGGCTCGTAGTTGGCCGCTTTGGCCACTAGAGGGTTGGGGTGAGATGACGCCTTGGCGAAGTAGTTTTCGGTGCACTCTTTGAAGTGCTCCGTTACGGTTGAGAGTTTGAAGTCGCTGTGGAGGTTCACCTTGCACTGGTACCATTCGGCACCGGTGGCAATGCGGGTGAATCATTTATAAAGAACCTGCAGGGGTTTGAGGAGTGCTTTGGATGAATGGGCGGAGACTACGCTGGCATAAGACATTATAGGTCTTACGCATACCTTGTAGAGGTGAAGCTTGTGTCTGAGAGAGAGCTTGCTGTTCTTGCACAATAGAGGGTAAAGCTTACCCAGCACTTGGGCCGCTTTGTTTCTCACTTTGCGAACGTGGACGATGAAATTTTGCTTGGCGTCGAGTGTGACGCCGCGGTATTTGACCGAGTGCTTCCATGAGATGGACTGGCCGAAGAGGGAGATCTGGTCGAGTTCATGGCCGCGGTAGATCGCCTTCATGTGATGGGTCGATGGCTTTCGGAGGGTGAAGTGAATGGCTTCAAACTTTTCCGCGTTTACGTCGAGTCGCCACTTGCGGAACCACTCGCCTAGATGAGTGGTCTCATTTTGTAAGCTACTCGATATAATACCCGGAGCTCTGGCAGAGTGGTAGAGAGCGGTGTCATCCGCGAAAAGAGCAAGACTGACATAGGGGTCTTTGGGCGTCGCTCGTGTACAGAGAGAAAAGTGGCGGGGAGAGGCAAGAGCTTTGAGGGACGTCAGCTTTAATTGGCCGGGTCGAGGACAGAGCGTGCTCGGCGCGGAAGCGGTATGTGCGGTTCGAGAGGTAGTCTCGAATGATGGTGACGAGTCGGTCTGGCACTTTGTGTGCGTAAAGCTTGTATATCAAGCCTTTGTGCCAGACCATGTCGAACGCCTTCGCGACGTCGAATAGGATGGCGCAGGTGTCGATCGGTCGCTTGTGCGCGAAGCCGGCCAAGATGTGTTCCGTCAGCCTGTGGACTTGATTGACGCAAGAGTGGCTACACCTGAACCCGAACTGTTCGTCGGGGAGGAGGTTGTTCTCTGCAATGAAATAGCGCAGACGCTCTAGGATGGTGCGCTCGTAGACTTCGTCCAAGGTGTTCAATAGGCTGATCGGGCAACAGCTGTTGGGTAGGTTCTTCAGCTTTCCGGGCTACGGAATCCCTATCACTACACCCCTTTCTAGGCGTCTGAGAAGGAACAGTCGGCTAGCAGGGCGTTGAAGATGGCCACTAGCAGGCCGATGGTCGGGGGCGGAAGACTTTTCACCACTCTATTTGGGATGTTGTCGGAGCCCGGGGGTGATTTGGCTTTCAGCCTCTTAATGATGTCAACGACCTCACCGAGGGAGATCGGTTTTAGGGAGGACCTTCTGTTGGGAGAGTTGCTCTAAGGCGCACATCGTGCTCGACCAATTTGAGGTGAGCGGGGATCATACTCTTATTGTCAATCAGCTGCCATTTTAACATTGTTTTCCGGTGGTTATATTTATGTATGTGCTCTACAAAATCTTCAGTCTCATTTCCATTAAACTTCATGTGAGATTGTGGTAAAGTATTGAAAGACATTTTAGTTATAGAAATGTTAGGCATAAGATCATATCCCGTTTCAAGACGAACGCGTTATGCGCTGTGTAAACATCCGAAGCATTACATTAAATAATACTTTAACATTTTGTTTAGATAAATATTAATATCGTTGATGCGTATTTATTTCGAAAATTTAATATCACCATCGAAGCTCATTTTACTCCATTGTATTCCCTGGGCCACGGGACCACAAATACTTTTGATTTCGTAAACTCAATTACGTTACAAGCTCTTTAATCAACATATTGTACATGCAAATAACTCGTTCAATGCCTTTATTTATTTAATAATATGGGAAGAAAATAAATGTAATAACACAGGAACTAAATATTTGCTTTATTAAATTTAAAGCATTTTAATTTAAAAATGGCTGCAGCAAACAGATTTCCGTTGCAGAAAACCGTGTATATATTTTCCACCCTAGTTTCTGCCGTCGAACAATAGTCTCTTTCGTGCGTAGGGCATTCAATGAATGTGGTTGTACAGGGTTTAACGAGCCCTATACAACCACAATAAAATGAGAAAATATGAAAATAATACTTAACTATAAGTTAAGTATTATAAGGAAAGTTCCGGGAAGAACTGTGAGTCGATAATTGTTAAAACCCAAATGCAAATTATTTATTTACGATAAGATTCATACATCTTAGCGATAATATGTCTGAATCATGTTACGAATTTATAAATTAAAAACAAAGCACAAGCATATTTCATCTACCACAAATTGTTTTTTTTTTTGTGCTGAACGGCTTAAATTACTTGGGCATGATAATTTGAACAATTAGCTAAGTTTTTTGCTTAGATGAGTTTTATTTTTCGTGAAGCCGATTGTTCGTGTTGAATATGTTTAAGATATAAATAAGTTTTGCGAGAAGCAGCAGAATGCGGGCAGCGCGGGATACATCGATGTGGAGATCTTTGGGGGAGGTCTATGTCCAGCAGATAATGATGATGATGATTTATCTATATCTGTAGCAGATATCCAGATATTCATTGGCTCATCGCGAAATCTCCCAAACTATTAGACGTAAACAATCAAGATTTGGTAGAGATATTGTTTCTGCCCTTTTAAGGTCAACTAGATTTTACAAAATTCCTTTCCTAGGGAAATCTCGTTTCCGGAAATAGACCCGGGTTGCAGCGGGTTGCCACGAGCGGGATTATTTATAACAAACTTCAAGTGTAAATTTCAATACTAATCTTTTATTACAACTCGCAAAGCGGACATGGATGAGCACTAGAAGGTAAAACCATCAACGTTACATTGTTGTCAGGTTTTTTACATTGAACGTTTGTGTATAACTATTTGAGTCAGGATCGCGTATCGCATCCTTAAGTATCTTCAGTAGCTACAGCGTTTTTTTAAATCGAAACATTACGTTTTGGCGATAGGAACAGACTATGCAATGATATCAAGTAAGATGATATCCGGTTCCAAAAATCCTACACATTATTGCTAGATATAACCAGACTCTTCGTATAAATATATTAAGTATACAAGTTTTTTAGTATGTAAATTTTTAATTTTTAAAAAAAAATTGTCGAAGAGGGGCTATTAGTTGATCATGTTTTAATGTGAGCTAAAGTAATGATTTTTTTTTAATTAACAAAGCGACTTGACGATCGAGATGTTATTTACATACATTATACCAAATGCTCATAACAACGTTGCGATAGTAGGACAATAGATACAGCATCACATTCCTTTCATCGCCTTAAATATTTTTTTTTTGTTCAAATTAAATAATTCTCGACTATTCGATAAAATTTTAAATAACGCTTTCAACATTGGGAAGAAAGAATAATTTTTCACCTTCTAATTTTTGTTAAAACCATGCATTTTTTTTATCTTTTTCTTATTAACGGAAAAATATTAACTTGACAACTTTATACAAAGTTTTCATTACATTCCGTGTACAAAGATTTTTATGTAGTGTTTTATTGAGGATTACAATTAAATCTAAACTTCACCACATCAGGTTGGTATATAATCGAGGTTATGAACTCAATGTTGATGATCGTTTGCATGCTTTCAGATCCTATCAATTTTATTTTAAGCTTTAACGTAGGCGGAGAAAAATGAGTATATGGAAAAATTTATTGCGTTTCAGCTTTCCGTCTTGAATAACTAAGTACATAAATAAATTATTATATAATGTATATAAAAACTGTTTAACTGGCACGTAAAATATTATATCTTCAAATGCTCCCATTTTTCTTTAACATTCTATCGCTAATATATCTGTTTTTTACTGCATAACATTTTTACGATCGTGATAATGAAAGATTACCGTTACAGCATCAGCCAGCGCAGTCCATCCATCTTTTAGAACTAAATGTCAATGATCTACACGTTAAATTTGCGCAATTGGAAAACATTATCCCAATGTATGTTATTAATTAGAGCATGTACACCTGGATTGGTGTAGCTAACAATTACAAGATTGCAGTAATATAGCAATACTATGTTTAGTACTAAATAAACTAATACTTAAGCTTATACTATGCGTAGAGACCTATATCAACTGTGGTCGGAAATCAAACCTGAGATCTCCGTTTTATAAAGTAACATTATTATAGTATAATGTAAAGATATGAAACTAACAGGATTTTCATTCCTGTAGAACTACACATCCAGATAATCAGAATGAAAGGATCCCAAAACCCATTTATTTGTTGCTACAACGCTCTTTAAACCTAATCACCGTAATGTTTAGACTAAGACCTATAAATGTATAGACCAGTAACGTTAGGCTTTAACAGTTTCATCGAACTGTAAGTGGCCACAGGGCCCAAATTACCCGATGTCTCGAATATAATACATGAGTCGACAACGTTAATGAAATAATGTTTAATTAAATTTCTTTTCAAAGGCGAAAATACATATTTTATAATGTTTCTTTCTTTTATCAAATTAATATAGCATGTAAACTAATTATTAAAATTCATATCTATATGATTAATAGCCGTCTTCGTAAAGGTCACATGAGGAAATCGTACCACTTATGCAAAAAGGGCCATAATCGCCGCATGTTTTTTTTTTTCAATATACTTAAGACAAAATAAGAATGCAATAACAAAAAAATATATTATAAAAATGTGTTTATTTACAATAAATCATTATAAATGCGAGATATATTAGATAACATCAAAAGTAATGATTAATTTATTGCCAATAGTAATTTCCATTTTGGTCAATTTATACTCTCCCCGCAATATTTCCGCCGAAGTTTCCAACTACACTTCAAGTAATTTGGATGTAAGCCAGGAATTGATCAGTTTCATTTTCAAATTCTATCAATAAACCCGTTCTGTCTCAAAGGCCACGTCTGCGGTTGGTTTCTTAAAGCATTATACGCCTGCCAATTAATAAACCAAAAAGGTCGGTTGTCGATCGGCATTTGATTTAATCTGTTGATCAAACTGCCGTCTCCCCTAGCTTCAATCGGAGCCGGCACGTCTTCCCCAAATCTATTTGCCAAAAGGTCGTTAGTCTCCATTTTCGGATATCCAATTGGTTGAAGGCCAGCATAAAAGGGCCTCTGTGCTTCACTGGCGAAGAATAATGTTGCAAAAAGCAGAATGAACTTTACAAACGCCATTGTATCTGTAAAAATAGAATACTCTTTATAGTTTCCCAAGAGTATTGAATTAAGTTTAAACATAATTTTAATGTGGTAAGTATAAATCATTTTTAATTAACTTTATATTAAATAGAAAATTATCCATTCTTAAGCGCCATTTAAGGATTGTACCATAGTTCTAAAGCACAAAATCATTTATTAATATGGACTATAAATTAACTTTAATATGAAAAACAAATCAAACTAAAAACATGCATTGAGTATCAAACAATATTTCAAAATAAAGAAGTAAATGCAAAATACTACATGGATTTTCCAATCGATTTTAAAGTTTATTCCCTATGTAGCAAAGCTTAATTTACCTTCGCAGTTTTCTTTTGTTCAGCCAGACAACAATTGTATGGAAGCCACGACGCGACCGTTCTTAAAAACAAGTTCAGTGATACTGTGTTTATGAATGCACACCATTACTATAAATATAAAAAGCGGTCGGCTTCAACCTGAAGTTCCCGCGTCGTTTATACAGACGTATAAACTATCAGACAGGACAATCAAATACTTCTTTAAGAGTACATTATTTAACACTTACCTCGTATCCGGTCTTAAATGCAACCAAATGAAAGCTCAGTCGAACTGATCACCGCGATTTTCTAACCTGTTCGCCAAATTTCTGTTTTAAAGAGAAGATCTGATTATTATTATATAAAATTAATTGCAAAGAATAATCCAAACTGTTTTAATTTAAATATTTGGGCATATACGTAAATTAATATTTAATTTTCCTCATTAGCAATTATTCATCCACTAGTGTTCTGCTTTCTATTTTCCTCCAAATATTGCTAAGAGCTTTTTGTATCCGCTTACTACCGAACGCTCTTTCTAAGTCGTCGCTTTATCTCAAGGCCTTCATTCCGAGATTTTAATCTCACATCGGTTGTACTCACATGAAAGATGTTACCAATTCTGCTTGCAAATTTTAAGTTATGACAATGCTGTTACTCTTAATACGTAAATGCCAATATTTAAAATTGAATTTTATTTAAATGTATTATCTAATACGTACCAAGTAGTTCTGGCGCTTCTTAAGCCGACGTAAATACCCAGTGATTGTGAATACGTCATGCGAGGCTACTCCCGCGGTGTTTCACTCGGTGACGTAGTAGGTTTGCGCATACAAATATCCAAGATAATTTTTTAATACTAACTGTGACGCCGGTAAGGAATTTCTTTTTTAACCCCGATAAAAGATCAGGGTGCCCTGAATTTAGTGCTTGTATCAATCTTATTGACATACACTATGTGTATCCATTTTTTTTTCATGAATTTACTTGTAGGGGATGCATTCGCATACTTCTCCTTGCGGGAACAAAGACAGGTTATGACGGAGTGAACCGACTAAAACCCCACAATGTTCCACTATCGTCGCTTTACGGCTGGGCCACGGGAATGCTTTCGCACACCTCCGTAATCCCACCAGCGCCGGCTACACGATGCAGCTCTATCTCGAGGAAAGAGACTCCTCTCCTTTTCACCTCTGTAAGAACGTGCTGGAACAAACCCGGGCAAACGATTTTCTCGAATTTGTCACCTGCTGGCTATGGGAGCCAAAAGACAAAACTCTCTTGGCTCCTTGCGGCGAATTTGGCTTTGTGCTCCGCCGTCAACCGTTATACGGTCTACAGGTAGATCCTCGGAACGCAATACCGTTATTCCTCTTCCCCGCGACCCCACCGTGTGTTCAAATTACGTGTTCAAATTAGGGGCTCCCCGATCTCTCTATTATCAGTAACTCTTATCTTAGCAATATATAATGTCAATCTTCCGGCTGTTAATTTAACATGGGCAGAGTATTTTATGCGTGCAGTTATTATTTATACCTTCATTTACATACCATCAGGTAAAATTAAGGTCATGTTAATCATTGTAAATAAGAAAGACGTAATAATTCAGTACTTTTAAAAAATAAAGAGTTATTCTTTAGTATCATATCCTGTATATGATACTAAAGAATAACTCTTAAGGTAATAGGGGTAAAAGATCTGAAGGGGCTAAAGTATAGCTCGTATCCTTTCTATCTATGTATGGAATACCCCATACAAAAACAATGGTTCTGAAGTAATAAATTTTTTAAATATTTATCAAAAAATTCCCGAATTTCCAGGAAAAATTCGATGATTTTATTTCTTACTTATTTCTACACAAATTTTGATGTAATAAGTATTGTTTAATGATTGTTTTATTAAATTAAATTAATAATCATCACTTAGAGGGTAAACCTTTTAAATTAGGTTCTTTGAACGAAGTCGTGACAGTAAAAAATAAGGCGTCATACTTACATTTTTATTTCATTTAATATAACATTTTATTTATAAAAAATGCGTATAAAGCACATAAATAAGTACTTGACTTCAATACCTCAACAATTTCATTAGCTTCAGCATCCTTTAAACCGAAAAATAGAAATGTTTGCATAGTGTTGGCGGCAGAAATAGGCGCTGCATTGGTACCTATCTAGATGGTGTCCGACGACAAAGATCTACCACCAGTATTGATGATGAACTGTTACAATGTATTTAAGTAAACAATTGAAATTCCCAATATGTAAATAAATATAATATGTAATTAATAATTACTTCTTAATACAATAAATGAATAAGATGACGACATCGAAAGTGCTATGAATAAATCAAAGCAGAAGCACTATATCTCTAGGGCTAATAATTGTTCTCAACAATAACAGGAAAACGTCTTCCATATCCTGTTTACGTAAATCGGATGGTGAACTCAATGCATAAATACTCTTAATTAAAACGTATTAACATTGACTAATACTGTCTGAATGCTGAAGTTCTCCTATATTATATACATATGACCTAACTGAGTATGACCTGTGTACTGATTAAGGGCGTAACAAATCAAAACCTTTTGAAACACCTTTTTAGGAATTTTGGAAAAATTATTTCCTTGTATTAAATCCATTCTAATATTTCAAAACAGTATTGACTATTTCTGCCACTAACATGCACTGTGTGCACTTTCACTGTCAAAAATTACCGTGGTAACGAGACATTTTGTCTTATGTAACATGTGTAGTGTTTTTATCTAGTGCCGCGTAGTTAATAGCAGATTCATTGTTGAGTATTTATTGCTCTAACAATTGCTGCAGGCGCTTCTAAAATACAATTGATAATTATATATTAATGTGTCCTTCTTCTCAGTAAAAAAAACAAAATTAACTTTTCAATCACGTAATAAATCAACCTGTGAACAATGTTGTGTGATAATTGCTATACAAGAATAAATCTTAGAAGTAATTAATCAAACAGAATATAATCTGTCATAGACAACAACTGAATCCGACAAATGTACTGCCAGTGTATACTTATATTTCTGTTTTTGCCCAATAAAACCTGATTAGTTTTTTTAAAACTTAAAACACTAATAAATTAAATTAAACTAAGAGTGTAAATAAATATATGCTATAAGATTAATTTGAACATAAAATAAAATAAGAAAATTGGGATAGTTTTTTCCTTACAAATATCATTTAAAAATTCATATGATTAACAAAACACTGCGATTTAATATGACACACTGACAAAACATTTTTATTTCAAAGCATATTATAATTGTATTCCAGTCAGTACTAGAGCCTTCAAATACTGAGAAGCCTCAAGATTGAACGGATATTACTTGCGGTCTCTCTATTGTATGCTGTAAAATGAACCGCAAATTCTATGTAAGTAACAATAGTTCAATTTCACGTTGTTATTCCGAAACCAATGCAAATGTTAATAAAACAATAATAAAAAAAAATTAAATGTACATTTATATATATATACAAACATTATTGTATATTTGTAAACTGATTGCGTCTACTTGATAATTAACTCTTGACGGAGACCGGCTACATAGGTACCACTGCCACCCGAACAGGTTTCCGACTTGTCGTCGCTGTAGGGTTCAGTAACCGTGGCTTGATTACCGTGCCAGTGGACTGAGGGGACAGGTTTGCATTGTTTTTCCCGGTCGTGGAGGAGTCGCGGAGGGAGAGAAGGGTAGATTTTTACGTAATTAGTTATGCGATTCATCGCTCTATTTATCCTCTGTGACTAAGCTGGGTTGTACTGCTGACACGGCGGCGGTAGGGCTACTGGGAAGAGGAATAACGGTATTGCGTTCCGACGGTCTCTCGATCCTCCTCGACCATATAACGGTTGGCGGAGGAGCACAAGACCAGATTCACCGCAAAAAACCATAAGGATTTTGTATTTGAGTGGTCAAAAGGGAGAGGAGGTTCTCTCTAAAGATGGGGCTGTGTGCAGCTGGTGCCAGCGGAGTCGCAGAGGTGTGCGAAAGCGTTCCCGCGGCCCCTCCGTAAAGCTACGCATGTGGAACATCGTTTGGGTTTTATTCGGTGGAAGTCCGACATAACCAGCTTTGCCTCCGTGATGGCATATATTCAAAGGCATTTCCCCCACGTAAAACACAAAAAATAAGTAAGACACAGTTGTGAACTATGTAAGAAGCAGCGGTAGAAGCAACTGACTTTATTTCCGATTTGACAACAATAATTTCCGAAAACATGAATATACCCTCAATATATACAATAGGTACCACCGCAGCTTCCATTTCTAAGGACAAACAGTAGTGTGAAAACATTTCTGTATTCCTGTTCGAAGGGATCTGTAATTAGTGTGAATTAAAGGACTAACCAAACTCAATATCCTGTGTGTGTTTAGAATTCGTAACAGGCGTCACATTTTTATGTTGATGTATATCACTGAACGTTATGCTATTACTGAACTCTCCTTCTTGAACACCCCTTGAAACGGGGTTAAATAAACAAATATACCAGGCACATATTTTCACGATACTTGAATTAAAAAATTCCTGAAGTGATGGCACTTTTTCAAAGAATGTACGCCGCAGTCATTCTATAATTTGATGCATAGCTTCATCAATATTCATGGAACGTCAGAATAAAGTAAGTGACCAAACGCTTTTGGTGCTTTTTAAACTTCTTGGGAATAAATTAACGTTAAAGTTGATGAAATTTACGGTTTCATTTGGATGCTTTTTACTTTAACATTTTTTTAAATATTTTATTTAAACTTTGACAATTACCCCACTTTATTTAAACCTTACAATTTTGTTGACCATGTAACGGGTTAAGTGCCAAAGTAAATGTTGGGTATACTTTACTACGCATTAGAAATTTCAAATATATTATCAATATTAAAATTATTATTACATATCATCATAATTTTATTCTATATTATTTATATATAGTGTTGAAATACTTATTAAATAAATAGCCAGACATAAATGCAGTAAACTATAGTTATGTCTTCAATTATTGTCTTTGATTTTAATAATCTTTTATTGATGTACTTTATGTTAATTTCTTTGTGTAATAATATGAATTTGTGTTATTTATTTTATACTCTTTTAGTTTATCTTTTAATTTTCACAATTCGTTCACCTCGTCTCCAATTTCTGCCACGAAGCTTTGACTAATAGATAACGCTATTTAGGCGTTAATTCCATCCTTACGTAATTCCGTATTAGGGTTTGCGATGAATAAGTAAGTTAATAAATAATACATAAACGCAACATTAAGTTAATTGTTGTCACCCACTCTCACTTTGCTGATTTCGATTACACCAACATTTATTCTATTCATAACTTCAAAGATAAACACTCAATATCTTGAAAACATTGAGGATTTTTGTGAAATTTAAGCGATCAATAAAAATTTAAATTTTCCTTTATCAAAATTCCTAATGGCTGTGTTAGTATCTATTTATTTATATTTTATTTAAAGAACTGACGAGGCGAGCGAGATGTTCACCTGATGGTAAGTGGTACACCCGTACACCTCTATTGGATGATATATACGGCACCACATTGTCCTCGACGCCTTGAGACATAAAATATTGAGTATCGTTACCCCAATAACTACAACACCCTTCAAACTGGAACACAATAAAGTTTGCACACCACTATTTGGCGTTATATATAGGCGCTGCGGTGGTGCCTGGCAATGTGGTTGGTGGTGATGGTAGTGGCTACATCTCCGGCAACAGAGACCAGTAAAACAATTTAATAAACCAATTAATTCCTTTTTTATATTATTTTCACTACTAATTGTCCCTTTTTTCTTATTTTACTTCTTTGTATGTTTCTTAGGTCTCTAGAATTATTCTATTTATCTATTATTATCTCCCAATTATTCTCTATTATACTGAACATATGTTTGTATATGTAGGGATTGTGAGCTCGAAATAAAAGAAAAAAAATGCAACACTTTCAGGCTTTGCTTTCAACATATGTTAAACCGTTTAGCATACAAAGAAGCTGTTATCCCCCCTAAGGTAAGATTTCACTCAGAGGTTTTTGAATACATTCTTCTCTCGGTTTAATTCTTCATGATGCTTGTATTTCTATTCTAACATTAGGCTTTCAAAGAATAATTGTAGTTTTTTATCAATATATTACGAGTAACTAAACTAAAGTAAAAATATTATTATATTAAAAGCATTATTTTAATTATTATCTGTATAAGAAGCTCCGCTATTTATGGCAGAGATTTATAATTCTTCAGCCAAGGAACTGGTGACATTTGGTCTAAATAAAGAATATTTGTCGCATTCTGCACTTCCTGTGAAAACGTG
Organism: Ornithoptera alexandrae; assembly: GCA_029030555.1. Taxonomy (NCBI): domain Eukaryota; kingdom Metazoa; phylum Arthropoda; class Insecta; order Lepidoptera; family Papilionidae; genus Ornithoptera; species Ornithoptera alexandrae. The sequence continues at coordinate 19,644 of JARDVY010000064.1, read as the reverse complement.
TGCACTTGTATACAACGTTTAATAACTTTTGTAAGTGGATAAATATTGTTATTTTATTCACACAAAGATCTATATAAAAACAATCAAAAGTATCTATGCATCAATTCATTCGCATTATGAGATTTCTAGCAGAAGGCGGCTATTAGTCCACTTGTGCGAAAATACCCATTAGGTTTAACAATCGTAAATCTAGGTATTAACCATGTACATCTGCAGTTTATGCTTTCAAGGTAATGATCCGTAGATAGGTGAATAAACGTAAACATAAACTTTATTGCACACATCTGTCGAGTTTATCTAATGAATCAATCGGAGATTATTCATCAGAATACGAAACGTAAAACCGATACGAAGCAGTACGGTATTAATAGTATTTTACGACTGCAACCCTAATCAAACGGAAATTTAATACATAAGCATAACAGACGTATCTACGTGGTCAGCTATAAAATAAATATTGCCAACAACAAGGAAAATCGATAAAGTAGATGATATCTGCATCTTCGAATGGCATAAATACATAAAAAATTTTTTGTGAAACTATAACAGTGAGATTGCTATAATTTAGTTAAAAGCTATAGCCGTCTGTGTATGTATAAAAGAATGGACCGGGTGTAAATACCATGAGATAAAAAAAATAATAAGTGAAGACTGGAAGAGTTTTCTCAATCTTTAGTTTCAAGAAGGTAATATATGATGATGTATAATTAGTAGAAGGATGTTGTTGAATCGAAATCGACTGGGAAACAGACATTAGGTCCCAGTGTCTAACGACAAAGTCCTTAATCATTCGTGGATAATACTACAGATAATTTATCTCATAAACAAACTTAAAGTCATTTAAGGACCGAAAGAAAGGACTGCATTTGAAGTTTCCCCGCGCGTTCTAAAACAATAGTCAGGACACAGGATAAGATCCGCAGAAGACCTAAAATCAATGATAAATAAACGGTGACATTTTTTAAATTTTTAAACATATATAAAAGTTAATTATTATTGTAAATTAATGTTGTAGTATTTTAATTCATTCCGATAAATTATTACTAATGCACATTGTACTCATGAATCAATGATAATGATTAATAAGCAATTATATTATACTTAAAGTAATTTCATTTCATTTCATAATCGCATTTAACGTTTTCCCAGAGTCCACTTCAAATTAAGGTTTCGTTTAACTCATTTGAGCTTATTGAGTATCACTAATTAACATAGGCTTCCCTAAAACCCCCTGAACAGGTTCCCGCCTTGTCGTGGTGGTCAGGCTCAGTAGCCGTGGCTTGGTCACCCACGGTGAAGCTAAGAGAAATCTACCTGGTCGGCCCAAAATGGCCGCTCTAGATAAGCTCCACAAGCTCACTACGGATGTGTGCCGGTGGGCTGCAGGGACAAGTTTGTACTGCCCTTTGCAGCCGAGATGGAGTCGCGGAGGGAGGGAAATAACAGTATTGCAATTCGCCGCTCTTTTTATCCTCCGCGGCCGTATAATGGTTGGCGGCGAAACCCAAGACCAGATCCACCGCAGAGAGTCGTGAGAGTTTTTTCTCTTGGTTCCCATGGCCTCCAGAGGCTGAGAGGAAAGTTCCGGTGTGCCCTTACAGAAGTGGAAAGAGGGGTTCTATCCCTCGAGGTGGGGCTGCATGGTACAGCCGGCGCTGGTGGGGTCGCGGAGGTGTGCGAAAGCGTTTACGTGGCCCTGCCATAAAGTGACGAAGGTGGAACATCGTGGGGATTTTAGTCGATCCAAGTTCGACATAACCTTTTATGCCTCCTCGAGGGCAGGAATGCTAGGCATCTCCCCCACGTAAAACAAAAAAAAAGGCTTCCTTAAAAGAGAGTGCTGGCCGTACCTATCGTACTTTGTATATGTGTTGGAGTACTTGTTGGAATGGTCACAAGGTCCGTTGGAATTATTTCCTCAGTCCTATTATAAAACACACGTTTTTTATCATGTTTTGAAGTCCTGTAGTGGTGTGCTTGGTATTTGATTTCATTTTATTGATAATGGGATTCCAAGCCAGTGGTATTACCCAAACATCTTTTCTTTAGATATGAGGATGTCTCCTAATTCCAATAACCTAACGAACGATCCTTGTATTACTTGTAAACTTTAATTAGGAGAAAAAAAAACTGCAAAATTTTGCTAACATATATTTATTTTAATGATATTTTAAAGTATGTAGCATCTACTTTTTTCCTACATTAGCATTTATTTTAAATAGCAATAAATAATTTCATGAAATACATTTTCCCTTAATTGAAAAGCTAAGTATAATTTATTTACAGTTGTGTATCAAAAAAATCATAATATTTAGATGTGACTAGATTAATTAAAATATTTTAAATATTAAATAAAAAACACTTTTAATCCTAAACTGAACCGCAGCAATTCTTTATTGTTACTGCTGAAGATCAGTTACAGGTGCCGTTCTATCACACATATAACAAAAAACATCAATATCATCTTAATTAACATCTTATCAATGAAAATGACTCTTTCGATGACTTAACATTAACATTAAAATTATTACCTTATTATATTCGTCACATTATCAAGAAGTTTACATTTACTTCAGAGTAGTAAGATATTGTTGTATGGAAATAATGTATGTCAAAATAAATAAATGTCATCTCAACAATATACAGTATTTACATTATCAATTTTATTGTAATTTTTAAATGATTTCCTTAGATTAGATATTCTAGAAAATTTTAAGTTTATGTTAAGATATCTAATTCCAAAACACCGATCTTAAAAAAACATGTCTTTTCTTTACTTCGTTAATATGCGATAAAAGCCGTTAAAGTAGAACTCAATGATCAATGGGTGTTGCTTTTTATCTATTCACACATTTCTCATTAACCTCGCAAGTGAGGAAATCGTTGGGGTCCCTGATCGTCATTATGGTTACCCCATCTGCACTGCTTCTGGATATTATGTTGTTCTTTTTCTTCGTACTTCCGTAATCGTAATTTGATATTACAACGCTCTCTGTAGGATTTCTGAAACGAGTCACAAATCAAATTCGTACACATATAAATATTTCGATCGAAGCCCATCTTTCTAACACGGATAATAATTTATCAACAATATGACGTACGAAAGATCTAGATGATAAATTAATGAACTCATTTTTAACTTGAAATTAACTCTATTAGTGTTATAGACCTCTTTCAGTAATATCAGACTAAAGACTCGCGGATCCGAAATTCACGGGCTTCATATGAAGGAGAACATATGGATATACAACAATATTTAATAACTTCTTAAAAAGAAGAGAAGAAAGGTGAAAAAAAATAGGGTAAGTTTGAAATTATACGTGAATCTGTAGGATTGGGAGACCCTGACTTCTGAGGTACCAGTGTCTTCCAATTTCAACGTTGCTGTAATGTTTACAATTTATTTTGAACTAAATTTATTAATATGATTATTACTAAAATGGATGTAATACTTACTTTAATTACTTATTAATACAAAGTTACCTGTTGCATCTATGTCTATGTGTGCTCCGGAATGAAGTTTCGCATATCGCAGTTCTTGATAGTCTAGAACTGCAAGTGGGGTGTAAAGTTCCACGACGGCAGCACAGGTAACGATTGAAATGCTGCCTGAACACACCGCTCACACAATACAAGGCGACTGGATTGACGCAAGAGTTCAGGAAACTACCAGAATAAAAAAAAACATCAGTATGTATTACTATTTGGTCTTAATAGTTTTAGACTCAGTAGAATTGTTGTCATATAATAATGACTGTATACATTGAATACACTGTTTACTTTCAAAATATTTACTGCTAATAAACAAAGAAACATTTTATCCCAAATTAAAGAGGAAACAAACTAAGATTTACTTTTGCATCTTTGGGGAAAAAGGAACTTACCTCAGACAGAATCCTATTATCCTTAACGCATGAGTCCAATCATTGTAGTCAATTATAGCGGTTGGCGACAAATGAAACCACATCTCGAAGGCGTGGTAAGGTAGAAAACAGACGAAAAACACTGCAAATACAATCACGACCTTTTTAACAAAAAATAAAAAAATTAACAAGTACTCTATTATATCAAAAAGTTAAAGTAACCGAATTAGATTTTATTCCCAACAATACATTTCAAGAACTATAAATTGAAGTATTTCAAAATACCAGTAAAAGACATCAAAGTATTCTATTTCTTCCTTTTCATATTCTTTTCAAAAGAGGATTACAATCTCAACTATACAATACATATAGGGTGGCGCAAAACTAATCCTCCTATCAGAAAATGCTATAAATTTTGCCTTGATGTAAAAAAATTAAAAGATCAAATAAAAATAATCCACAAGAAGAATCAAAGTTTTTCATATTTTTTTTTAAATTACAGCCAAAAAACATAAGAAGGTTATTTTTGCGCCACCTTGTATACAAGGTATACAAGCAAGGTAAATTCAATGAAATAGAGGGCTATCCCACTTTTATCTAAACGAGGATTACCCAGTAGTACATATATATTTAAAAAATCAATATAAAGATTTAATCGTTTTTTAAAACATTATAATCTTACATATTGGCCATGGCCTATGTCCAGCAGTGGACGTCTATTGGCTAATGATAATGATGATGATATCTTATATATTTAAGGTACAACCATTTAAACAAAAATAATAATAGGAGATAATGTACCTCAAAATTCTTTAGCATTAATAAATTGCCTTACGTCCAAGATAAATGATCCAAATTTTGTTTATAAGTAACCGAGGGTTTTACAGAACAAGGGTCTCAAGAAAAAAATATGTTTATGCCAACTGCGATTATTATGTTTGTGTGTTTATAAGTTATCCCTCAAATGCCTTTTCAGTAAATAGATCGACAACTTTATTCTACTTAAAACTAAATATTTGTATGTGAAGAAGTTCATGTGCTAATGTATTAGAAAACTGAAGTTTAAATTTTTGTACTAGTTTTTTTTACATGTTGCGTACAAAGAAAAATAGAATATTCCATGTAGATATATTAACTTAAAATTCTGATTAAATTTAATTGAAAATTTACTGGTAAGAAGAAGAATTAAGTGTGTTGAGAAAAAGTCAACATGAAATTTAGATTCATAAACAATCAAAAAGGAATATGTATCTATGTTTATTAGAAATATTTTATCCATATATTATTATACATATATTTCAAGAGACCGATATCCAGCAGTGAATGTAGAGTGATAAAAATGATGATGATTATTATCATCATAATACAAAAGTTTCATAATGATTATGATAGATGCAAAATTTTTGTTTAAATAAAGGGCGGTTTTAATTTTTCGGTTGAATTTTGGGTATCTGCCGTGTTTTGTATTGTTTTATTTAAAAATCCATAGAAAATATGAATTTCCATGTGAAAGAGATTCGAGACTAACCAATAACAAATATCAAAACCATGAGTGCAACTGATTTCCTTGCTTTCGCCTGCGCTTCACCCTGACCGCCGTGTAGAGCGCCGGGCATTTCTCTTGTGCTTGCGAGAAGACGCTGCGCCATCAGCGAGTAGAAAATCGCAATCACCAACAAAGGTAGCCCATAGTATATTACAGCTTTAGCCAAAGTCATCCATCTACAAATTGAACAGCTTAATTCAGGTAAATTTAACCTCTTAAATACCAGTGCTTGCATAAAAAAATATCATAAAAGTATATAATGGCAATCATGCATTTGTGCAAACCGAAGAATTATATTTTTTTTCTTATATTAGGAAAATATGCAATTATCGATAGATACAGATAAAAGCAGACAAAGGGGATAGTAAATACATTAAATAGTTTTTAGTATATATTAAAGGATTGAATTTATTTAAATTTCAGCATCCATTTGTTAGCGTAGGAGCACTTTATATTTTGTTCTGAAGGCCGACAATGACCTTTCATCTTGATACGTCGATAGGGTTGTTAATCTGTGAAGCTATCCATCAGTTCGAAAGACAGAATGGGATTTTGATTTTAATTATTATGAAATTTGTTAAGTTACAATGTTCACTCAAAAGTTACATATATCTTCACTGACAATAAATTAAGGTACAAAAATTTTTTTTTCGATAAATCGAACATTGAATACTCCGCTTTCTTCTTCTGATAAAGGATCATACTGAACTTTTATCAGTTATAGTCTTTCTTTTACAGCAATGCTTTGATAAACGGTTATAGTTCTCGTAAAGTAATAAGTATATAATAAACTTATTATAAGCAACAGCTTTAGCTTTCTTGTAATAAGTGAGTTTTGTTGGTTACTTGATTTTAACGAATCTACCTAGCTAGAGCATCATTGTCGTGTTCTGCTTATCAAAATATGAAAGCAAAAATATTCTTTACCGATATCCATGATCCAATTGTCATTTAATATCATGGGAAATTCAGATGTTATCCCATTTTAGATAAAAAAAACTAAATTATATTCTTCTGTAAACGAAAACAAGATCCAAATTTGTTCATTTAGAGCTGTTTTTATTCATTAGTTCCTATTACGCGAACAAAATTGAATAGATTATTATTAATCTTACTTGGGATAATGTTTCCATCCCTGAGGATATGGGGTGCAGTAGACAATAGTAATGTTATTGTGGAGATGCGCTGTTACAGTGTTGGAGAATACGGCGGCTGGTGTGGCGAAGATAAGAGCTGCGGCCCAAATAAACGTTGCGCACACAAGGGGCAGTTTCCTGAGCTGGAACAAAATATAAGTAATAAGTATTTATTGAATAAACCTAGGCTTTTGCGCTTTTCCATTTGAAAGTGTTTTTTTTTTGTTAATGTTTTACTTATTAGACACTGTGAGCTCTTTTTTCCTAGATCGGAGTATAAACAATAGATAAAAAGCTGCAGGTACGCTTCGATGACTATGACAGCAGGACTACCTCCGCTCTCCTGTGACCGTGATTTTTTTTTGGTCAAACAAATTTTTGAATTTTCTAATTCTGTCTAAATCTGTTAATATTCACTGCTTAGATTCAAAGCCTTCTTTCGCATGGAGACTCACATGGTGACTGTCACTCCCAACAGTGTGTTCGCTAGTTTTGCTCCAATTCATAGTCACGTGTCCACTAGAGTTGTTTTTCTTGGAGCATAGATTCCTCACGATGTTTTTCCTCCATCGTAATATCAAGTTCAATAGGGATCAAACCCAATCCTCTCCGAGATGTATTGTGCATATGAGAGCTTTACTTACTAAACTTACTATAAACCTAATAGTAAATTATCACAAACTATTCGAATCTTGCTAAAGTGATAAGTTTACTTACCGAACACACTTTTAAGTGAAAAAGGTTATTTATAGGGAACTTAGTAGTAATTCTCACCGCATTTAACGACCTCCTTGCTCCCGACACGAGTTATAAATTCGTGAAAGTATACTTTTGGGAAGAATAAATTTTTGCTCCGTTTACTCTTTAGTCAAATAATTCATTTTCTACGCATTATTATTACAACTGGAAACATTATTCTCTGACATATTTACTTATTATATATCTACTTAAACTTTGTATAAACCAGTATTCATATATGTTTAACCTTATAATTATTTTATATCTATATTAATATAGGGTGGTGTAAGGGATCCCGAATAACAACTCACGGCATCCAATCCAACCTCACCTGCTCGTGGTGCACTCTGCTAATCAACAAACGAGGCTCTGGCCAACCAACTCGCATTGTGCCAGCGTGATGGGAAATAGCCCAAACACAGGGGGTGATAACATCTACAAACGTGATTATCTTTGGAGGAGGCCTATGTCCAGCAGTGGACCTCTATCAACTGATGATGATGATGATTAATATAGTAAACCATTGAAAAATTATTCTGGTTGTGCATCTTTATTCCAGAAGATCTTAATAGGTTCGCCTCTGTTACGACCTCTAAACGGTAGTTGAAAAACATTACTATTCTGTGATATAAAGGGCTCTGTCTCTGGTGAAATTACTGTGGTAGCGAGACATCTCACACGACTTACAAACTTATTGTGATGCAGTAATAAGTACTTCATCGTTATAGTCAGTCGTATCGCTTATTATCAGGTTAAGATCTTTCTAAGAAAAGGTACCTATCACCGGTAAATATACTACGTTTTAAAACGTAGTACCAATACTATATAACCCTGAAATAAGATAAATTAATACTTGATATTTATTTTGTATAATGTTAAGAGAAGCTGAGGCTATTGATGGTGAAAAAAAATCCGTTAATCGGGCGGTGTTAAAAAAACCCTACCACTATTCAAACTACTAACTACAACAGGTCGATTCGTAATGAAACCTTTGAATCTCTGTTAAACGAGGGAGTTAGCTATTAGTAGTTAAAGTAAAATATTAAAAATGTAGTTAAAAATTTAATTAACATGCTGACATTTTCAGCAGGTTGCGTTATATATTCGCGAGCGGAAGTAAATAAAAATGTTCGATATAAAATTCTATTACGCCGTTAGTCCCTGTTGGTTTTCAGCAATTTTTTTGGTAACAAAAACCCTTTTAAAAATTTAACTCAATTTCTGGCTCCAAAATATTGGAAGCAAATTCTTCTTCCTCTAAAAGTACTAAATACTACTTAGTAAATAGTATGGTAGTTAACTTTAGGTGGTACTTAATAACAGCCTTTTTTTCATTTCGAGCTGCAGACCTGTTCCCTGCCCGCATTGCTGACAGGAATATCCCAGCAGCTCGCTTTGGAAAAGAAAGTCCACTGCTGAACATCAAGCACCTATAAATAGGCATGGTTGTCGTACTTAGCTGCTGTAGTTGCTGCCTGTAGTCGTCTTTTTCGACAAGTAGAAAATAAAGCAGTTGATAGGATATTTTACCCAGTATCTCGTATGGAGGTTTTGCTTATATAAGATTTAATAGGTTCCGAAGATTTTAATAATATATAGCAACCAAACCATTTTTGAAATACATTCTTCTCTGTGTCCAATAAAGAAGTACAATTAAAGAACATACTGGGTGTTAGGAGACCGCTTCCAAAAATGGTTTAATTGCTATATATTATCAAAATCGGAACTTACTAAATCTTATACAAGGAAACCTCCATACGAGATACTGAGTAAAATATCATCATCATCATCAGCCGATAGACGTCCACTGCTGGACATAGGCCTCCCCCATAGATCTCCACATCTATAGTTACACAGTCAGCATGGTCTTTGGTACCGCCGAGCACTAGAGGCCGTCGTTTGTAGGGTTTTGTATGGGGAGATTTGGACCATTTCCCACCACGCTGGCCCCATGCGGGTTGATGGGAACCAGAGCCTCGTTTGTTGATTAGCAGGGTGCACCACGAGTAGGTGAGGTTGGGTTGGGTCCCGTGAGTTGTTGTGCAGGACCTTTTCTGTTTAATATTAATTTTACACAAGCTCCGAATAATTACTTTGGAAAGCCAACGTTGCTCATCAATTTCTTGCGATTTTACGCGATAACTAAATTTTCTACTTCCGCTAATAAAGTATTACCATAATACCTGTAATAAAAATATATCTAACGTGACGCAGGTTTTACGTATATGGATACAATTTTATTCAAAGAAGCGACGAGACGAGCGGGACGTCCGCCTGATGATAAGCGATATGCCTACCCATAATAACACGGCCCTAGTTAGGAAGTACACACTGCACCAAGTTGCACTCGTCGCCTTGAGATATACGATATTGAGTCTCGTTATCCAGTAATTTCACTATCAATAACACTTCATACTGGAACACACTACTGTTTGTCGCTAGAAATATAAGCTGCGGTGGTACGGAACTAGTCTCTGGCAAGAGAGACCTACCAGCGGTAAAAAATAATGAAGATGATAAATCTGGTTACCGCAGTAATTAACTACAACACCATGTAAGAGCGATATAATATCATAAGCGATAAAGTTCTTTTTTACATAAAAGATAAACGTTATAATAACTTACCTGAAGTTTTCTGAATGGATTTACGATGGCGCAATATCTTTCAGCGGATAGTGCTGTTAAAGTGAATACGGACACGCCGATACTGATGTCTTTGCCCGCTTCAGATATTTTGCAGATAGCCTCGCCCCAAGGCCACGACTCAAGTGTGTAGATGATGGAGACAAATGGCACACAAATGAGTATGACGAGCAGGTCAGCCAAGGCCAAAGAGAAAATGTACCTAGGGAAATAAATACCACATTGAACTTGAAGCATAACGTCATAATAATAAAAGAAAACTCCGTTACTAAATTGTTATAGCAGAATTTGTTACAGCCTGCAAATGTCCACTGAACTTAGGCCCCCCAATTTTAAGGGTAATAGATTAACTCTTTAGAGGATCAATATCAGCCGATAGACGTCCACTGCTGAATATAGGCTTCCCCCAAAGATCCTCACATGGATCCGTCCTGCGTTGCCGGCATCGTCGGGCACTAGGAGCCGTCGTTCATATGGGGGATTTGGGTCATTTCCCGCCACGCTAGCCAATTGCGGGTTGGTATGAGGATATACAGAGAGTAAAGGTCACAGAAGAAGCTGTTCCTCCTTTCCTGTATTTTTCTCTATTACGACGACACCGATATAATATGATCTATTACCATAGGGAAGTTATTACTATTTCTATACATTTTAATTGTAAATAAATCATCGTAGACGTATATTGATTGTATTATCTCAAAAAAACATCAAAATAAATTCTCTATTTATCAGGCCGTTTACCAGGGTCCACGAGTCCAGTATCAGATGACTTGTAAGAATCAAAATGGCTACCGAGCGCTACACTTCATCAGAGCATAGGTTTCTCTGTGAAAGTTATACTTGACAAAATAAAAACATGGCTCGAATTAAAAATCTATAATGCTGCTTAATATTTGTTTTTTTTTTTCTCTTTATTTAATGTTACCCTGTTTTCTTTTCTTTATGTTGACTAATCTGTAAATTGTAATATAAAAAAAATCTACAATATATATATTCTATACGTATGAACTGTTCATGTAAAGCGTAGTGCAAAACGCACCACTTATTGTCATAAATTATAGACAATTAATGTCATCTTGTAACATTCAGAATTTAATTCGAATCAAGACAACAGTATATAATACATATCTTCACTGTAAATTGCGTGCCGATTATGCATAGAATAAATTACTAATACATACGTTGTCAATCAATTACTAAGTTTATAGGAAATCTCAAGAACTTCAAGTTTTCACATCATTGAGGTTTTTGCGTAAATATACTCTTTCATCACCATCATAGAGCCTCTCTATATGCCATGGACCTCCTTCATTAATCATTACCTCAATTGCTTCTATACTATCTACATTCAGCAGCTTCCAGAAACCTTTTTGTGATAAGAGACCTCATACAGTCGTTTTATCAATAAATTATTGTATAGTAATATAAAAATAAATAAAATCTTACGTATTGGGTGCATTACGCATGCCCCTGTGCCTGATGTATACAATGACGAGGGTCCCGTTGCCCAGGACGCCCACGATGAAAATGATGGCAAATATAACAGGCACCAGGTACGTCTCGAGTCGGTCCTCGTAAGGTGTATACTCGCTGTCAGTTGAGTTTTCATCGTTCGATGGAAATGATATGTTGGCTGGATCGTCGAACATCTTAGTATCCTATAAATAAATTAAATTAGCTAAAAATATGTTTAATCCTAGACTACCTAAATACGCAAATAAAACCTTAAGGATAACTTAGCACAATATTAAACAGGGTTTCAACTTCTCCAAATACTCCTGCTCGTATAAACCTGATACTTTCTTTATTAACTTTCATGAGTACAATTCAATGTTTGTACACTTTTAAAATAAAAACAGGAAAAAAATAAAATAAGAAAAATTAAAAAAAAATTAAATAGCTCTCGTTATCATTGGTTACCGTTAAATTAAGTAGTAAATAGATCCTAATATAAAATTATAACATTACCAACAATTAAAAGAAATCATAATATATTAAAAAATAACGTTATACTGGTAAAATATAGTTTTATTTATACCCTCGCAACACCTATTTCCGCCGTCTAAGGGTGGTGTGGAAACATTACTATTTTCCGGTTTGAAAGGTGCTGTAGTAAGTGTAATTACTGGGATAACGAGACTCAACATTTTACGTCTCAAGCGACGAGCTCGATGTGGTTCAATATCATCATCATCATCAGTCGATAGATGTCCACTGCTGGATATAGGCCTCCCCCAAATATCTCCACATATGCAAGATGAAAGGTAATAGGTGGTAAAAGATCTGGAGGGGCTAGTCTAAAGTATAGCTCGTATCCTATCTATCTATATGTAATACCTGGAAGTATGGAATACCCCATCCAAAAACAATGATTATGAAGTAATTCATTTTTTTTATATTTTTCAAAAAATTCCTATGATTTTATTTCTTACTTATTTCTATACAAATGTTAATGTAATAATTATTGTATTAAATGAATAATCATCACTTAGAGGCTAAAACTTTTAAATTAGGTTATTTGAATGTCGTGACAGTAAAAAATAAGGCGTCATACTTACATTGTTATTTTATCTTAAATTAAAATTTTATTTATAAAAATACGTATAAAGCACACAAATAAGTACCTGACTTCAATACCTATCCGACAAGATATAAGAAAGAACGTAAAGTTTTTAAAATTTAGAAAAAAAAAAAAACCAAAAAATTGTCTTTTTCATAAAAACTATCGCATATTATAAACAATAGCAAATATTTACTATGATTGCATTGTTTTCTATATTGTTTAATATGTTATATGTTCATTTATCGCTAATTTAACCTCGACATTAGATAACGGTCTGTGGATCCATTGTCATTATAAACACGACGCGCTGTGTACGATGCTGATAAATTATCTATTATTAACTATACTATACAATGTAATATACTTCCGCTTCTGCTATTAATTTAGAGTTTTAGTGCGATTTTCTATCTACTTTTTTTTACAAAGCGATGATACAAACAAGATTTTCATTGTCATCATCATCATTTCAAGCGATGGACGTCCACTGCGGTCTCTTGTAATGTGTTTCACAAAGCACGGTGTTGTGATATTTGAATCCATGGCTCCCAGCGATTCTTTTGATTTCCTCTGTCCACCTAGTGGAGGATCTGCTAACGCAGCGCTTTCTGATGCAAGTCCGTCATTCCAGCACTTTAAGTCCCCAACGTCCATGAGCTCTACGAGCTATGTGCCCCGCCCATTGCCACTTAAGCCTCGCGACTCGTAAGGCTGTCGTATGTCGATGACCTTTTGGTAATTAATACGCCCGCCCATAACAACGTGGCGCTAGTATGATATACACCACATCGTGTTCGTCGACTTAAGACATAAGATATTAAGTCTCGTTACTCCAGTAATTTCACTTGCTTAAATTCCTTTCAAATCGGAATCGTAGTAATTTGTACACTACTGTTTAGTGACAGAATTAGGCGCTGCGGTAGTACCTACCTAGACGGTTTCCGGCAACATAGACCAAGTTTAATGTTTGACGTTGACAGTTTTACTACAAACACGATATTAGTAACTTTTACAAACCATCTCTACATTCTGCACCACATCCTGCTTTTCTTATTTGTACGCTAATTATAAACAAAGCTTTGAATTCTTTCATTAACTTGAGGCCTGGTTTTATCTAGACTTCTTCATCTCGTATTACTTTAATCGTCAAAATCTATGTTTATTGTATATTTATTTACATATCATATCTTAATTTCTATGTACATTTACTCATTTCAATTTCTATACAATAAACAAGAAGGCTTAGAATAAACAGTTTGATGTGCTCCTTAGAAGCGTTCAGACAAAACCCATGTCTCTGACAACGTCGGGATCTTCAAGGACAGACTATGTGACATAACTACAATTGACATTACTTTGTAGGGTACTTAAACTATATTACGACTACCTAAATTTATTTAACTACACAGAATTAAATTGTAGTTGTCATTAACATGTATTTAGTAAAACTAGATATATATGAAATATAATATTTCTGTGTTAATGAAGTACTAGCCAAGTGTTTTGTGGTCCCCTTTAAATCTAACAACAGATTGAGATTAAGATTTTTTACTATACTTATTCAAACAATTTTAAAAGATTTTTTTTTATTTCATAGATATTAATGATGTCACTGGATTGGATTTTTGGAATATTCGTCGTCATACTTTAAGACCTAAATCGTTACTGACTACTTATTTTAACAATAAGGCTGTACGTGTTGTTTTTTTTCTATTTCAATGAAAATTGCTATTTTTGGTAATTATTCATGTGTATTATTCTCTGTTGAATTGTGCTTTGTATAAATATACCACAACTCATTCGTTTATTATAATGCACATCAAATTATTAACACGATGAAGGCGAACTAACCCTAGGAAGATGAGAATTAAATCTAATTTATATAACTCGAGTTAATTTGATTATTATGGTTTCTGTACTGTAATCTCGGACCATTAAGAACAGGACTACGGCTGTCTCTCTCCGTCCTCCGTCCAACAAAAAAATCTATCGGGTTCGCAAACTTTTGACAGTAGGATCCAGGACCCTCTTCGTCCACAAAGGAGTATGAGGTGGACTATAATTACGAGATTTTTTATCATAACATAGGGCTCTCTAATTGTGCATAAATGTAGTCTAGATCCTGTGACCCTATGTAATTCAAGGTCACCGCTAGGGTTTTGACAAGTATAAATGTCACATAACTTCGATTACCCCGAATATTAAAAAAATATATATTACATTTATTATGATCGTTGTTTTAATGTTACCTTTCTAATTAACAATTTAAAATCATAGTTTAATCAATTTCATTAAAGTACCATTTGAAACTTTTAAATAATCCAATGAGTACTCAGATAAACGTTGCCTCCTGTAATTTATAACATCACGAGGCTCACGTCAGAACTGTTTTCAGGTAGATAATGCTCATTTAATACGAACACTCGTTTCCGGTCGGATGAACATGTCGAAAACACAACCGCTTTCAGGGACTGTACGAAGCCGATACGCAGATTACGCACAAGTTGCCATAATTCCAACACAACCATGTGGTGCCCACTTTGTAATTGATTGAAGCGATCATCTAGTCACATTGACAAATTACGTAAACATATGTAATAATCAATTTATAATTTATTTGTAAAAAAAATGGAAATCTAAACGCATGCAATATAATTATAATAACATAGACTTTTATATACACCGATTCTCTTCTTACACGATAGATACGTTCCCAAAAAACTCGTATACAAACTTGCCTAAAATCAGATCTAGGTCATCTAAATTTGTATCAAGATAAAATAAAATTCTTGTCAGAGTTCACTTTAAACATATGATCTAAATG
Source organism: Ornithoptera alexandrae (assembly GCA_029030555.1). Lineage (NCBI taxonomy): Eukaryota > Metazoa > Arthropoda > Insecta > Lepidoptera > Papilionidae > Ornithoptera > Ornithoptera alexandrae. The sequence continues at coordinate 4,334 of JARDVY010000064.1, read as the reverse complement.
TTTTAATTTAGCATCTATACTAATGTCTAAAAATCTTGTTAAAACAATTCTAGTATTATGAGAATTGGATATGCTTTAATATCGTTGTTTTAAAGTGATCGAAAAATATAATAGAAATCATTAATGTTAGATATACTATCACGAATTATTCAATATATATCAATAACAATGTATTCATTGAAAATCTTATCTAGATCTAATGCTGTCACTCAATTAGGACTTTTATTGTTGCCGTTGGCAAAATTATTTTCGCATCTCTTTGTGACTCTAGAATTTGAATATCATCCTCTGTCCAATTATTCTATTCAGACATTTTCACTAAAGACTTGATCTGATGATAAATAACTTACACTTACAATATTGGAAATGTGTTTCTATCAGCAACATTTATTACTTCTCATACTCTCTGTAATTTCTCACGAATTTATATTATCAACAGGTTTTCCTACAGTGCTATCTAAAACCCGGGTCCGTGAGCTTACTATTGGTTGAGCAGTCTAAATCAAAAATAACTAGCAAGCGATATACATCAACAAGTAATAAACATATATTTATCACAAGGTCGACATATAGAAAGGGAGAAATAAAAACAACACTTGTTAATGTATTATATGTTTGCAATTCACAAAAATACATTACGTTTAACAAAAATACTCATCATTCGGTATTACGAATAAATAATGGATTAGAATATCTACTATATGCTAATTAAAAGTATACATTTATTATATACATCATTTTCCATTTTCTAGCGTATACGCAATTCAAAAATATAATACTCTCCCCCAAAAATAGTCAAAATAGCAACATCCTACATTACCCGTCATTCCTGTGTATTTCGCAACATTCCTCGTCAAAAGTCTGCATTCCTCACAGATCTTCCTATATCTCCTCACCAATATCTTATAGTCGCCTACCCGCATGTCCAGCGTGGTGACTTATGGGTAATACTCCCCAATGAAAATCATCGGGGAAGGCCTATTTCCAGCAGTGGATAAAGAAAGGCTGATAATGATGATGATGACGCAATTCAAAGCAATGATCTAATATTCATTTAAAATGAAATTCAAGGAATCAATAAAACTATAGAATTGCATCCAATGTAAATAACCGATATACTTCTAGAACTTAGATAAAGTCCATACCATTGAAAACAACCACCTAATTACCAAGGTCCAATGTTGTTTATTTTCTTACATATGCATCAATAAATTAATTTAAACCTGGGATTATATTTGAATGGTGTATTAGGTGGACAAGGAAAAAGTACTTAATGTTTCCTGGATGAAGGTCACTTTACTGGTGGTACGTTTCTGTAACCAGAGATTGTTTATGTAGGTACCTCTGCTGCGCCTATCTCTATCGACAAACAGTGGTTGTTGTTTTTAGTACAATTACTAGGGAAATGTAACTTAACATCTTATATTTCCTGGCGGCGATTACAATGTAGTGCAGAGTATACCATCCTAATTAACACCTCATTGTCACCATCGGGTAAACGTGAACATAATCAGAAAAGATTAGTTTTAGGATTTAAAGTTTATTATAATTTTAGTAAAATATCAAAAGCGGTTGTTTTGATTATGCTATTATATTAACCATTAATTCCTGTGCAGCTTTGCACGGTGATGGTTGCAATTCTATTTGAAACCTCGTTACGTTTACAACATGGACCAGATGCTGGGTTTAAGTAAACATAATTAATTTTAGTTCCTATACAGGAAATTTCTACTATATATTTTATACTGGATTAGATAATAAGCTATCATACTTTCTGTACATATGTAATTTTTCATCGTCAGGAAACTAATTTAAACAAAACTGAAAAGACAAACTTTCAGCTTATTGCGAAAGCCTTAGCGCGGGTGTCTGTTATTCTATACAGCACTAGATTATTAGTTACAGACATTTTACACAAAGTAATCTTTACACACTTTTCTTCCACATCATACTTATTAATATCGTTGTTTATAAAAATCTGTGTAACCATCTTTATCCGGATAAACGGTAAAGTTATATTGGACCCATTTGATAAAATCAGTTACACAAATAAGGACTGACCAGAATGAAGAGTATGAGCTATTTCTAGAGGCAGCTGTCTAGTAGATGATTATTGTAACAAAATTATTTAACGACATCAATTGAGTCCACCGCCGTCAACTGCTGAACAAAAACCTTGCATGCACCATGCCTTCTACGTCCAAGGGATACCTCGCAATCTCCATCAGATCATCAATCAACAGAGCAGGCGATCGACCCATGCTCTTTTGCCGTGGTCTGAACTAAAGGAATGATAAAGATAAGATTAGCTTAACGAATGATTAATTGAACAATAATTCATTGTATGTTCTCATTGTGATCGAAATCTCTTTTACTTAATTTGCCTGTTAGTTTATTTAAGCAACGAATTTCGCTTAATGCCCTCGCATTTAAACATTGATTGGATGCATCACAAAATGGTACAAATGAAATTAGTATCAGCTGTATCCGTATAAGAAATTGGACGGACTAATGCGGAGTATCCATCAAAAAACAATAAAACAAGTGTTTTTACTGCTTGTACAAACACCTTCCATCTATTATCGTCGGCTTGCGTAACGGCTGAACTACTCTGACGTACAGCGGATACATCTCGGAGAAACTTTCATTCATAAATGCCAATTACAACAGTACACAATTTTTTTTTTTCAACTGTCATCTAGACTTGTCGTCATTTACATATGATGTCAATCCTATATCCACTTTTTAAGTAACAAATTATTAGTAATAAGTGACAAAGAGATGTTAAGAAAAGCAGAGATGAAAGCCGGCTCGCGAAGAGTACTCTGGCTGTCATATTATGCTAATAGTGGAAAAATAAATAATTTGCTACAAATAGGTCTCTGTTGCCGGAGACCATCTAAGTAGTATGCAAACATTACTGTATTCCAGTAAAAAAGAGATTGTTGATAGTGAAATTAAAGGTGTAACGAGACTTAACATCTCACTTGTCAAGGCGATGAGCACTATGTAATGCAGTTTATACCTTCATAAATAGCACCATGTTTTTATTAGCAGGCGTGTCACTTACTATCCGGTGAGGTCACGCTCGTCTCGTCGCCACGTTGAATAAAAAAATACAACAATACTATTGTGCCCGCTGATTTACAATATAAGTATGGTAGCTTATTGGATAGGTACAAAACAGTTTAATACCATCAAATTGTTATAATAATAATTTTTGCCCCGGAAATAAAGCCGAGACCTTCATGAAACTAGAAAAGCGTTTAGCCACTGCGCCACAAAGTAGTTATATGAAACATCTAATAATATTGAATAATATTCAAGTTCCTGTAAATCAGTATCAAACACGATAATAGTGGGATCGCAATTTCAAACCTAAAACCTCAGACAAGTTGAAGCCTTAACAGTTAAATAGATTAACTTAACATTTGATGTAAATCATTTTCTTTTCCAGTTTCTCCTTCTTAAAGTCCTATCTTCTTACAGAGATCAGCGACTATTAATGCAATCTAGATAAATACAGTAAGATGCAAATGTTGGATTTATAAACTCATATACTCGTTTTGAACAAATCTACAAGAGAGAGCCGAGCATTATAAACAATCTGTTTAATTTTCCCACTACTGGGACTCGAGACCTTCCATAAACAGAGAGTCACGACTATTTATCCACCTCGCTGACCACGTGCAGGTAGGCTAATGTTACATATCTATAAGTGATATAGTTCTGGGAACATATTAATTTTCTAATAATTTTTTATTTTAGATTTATTTTTAGTTCGAATGACAGAAAATTAACAGAATCCATAATAATGTGAAGCTATGTAGTTTCAATGCGATTTACAATTGTTGCAATAGATTAGAAAGAAACCTGAAAAAAACATTCGCAATGTATTGTAGGCGATGAACTGAAGACGTTCAGTGACGTCTGATAAATATAAGGGTAATATAGAAAATCTATTTCTATTTCTCTCTTCGATAACACCATATACTTTATATAAGAACTGATATATATTGGGAAAAGAATCGGGCATTACGCCAAATGCTGTTCGAGCACTTCACAATACCCCGCCCATTATCGTAGTGTTAGAAACAAATAGTGTAAATATTTCATAGTATCACATAAGGTTGAACACTTGATCATAATGATCACAACTTTCTTGAACAGCAGTGATATGTAATAGCCTAAAAATAACAGCAATGTAAGCTTATGCAAAATTTTTCTGTTACTGCTTGATATACTACAATTATTAAGGGGTGTAAGGGTTCCCGTATAACATCCCATCGAAACCTAGTCAACCTCACTTGCACCTGGTGCACCCTGGTAATCAA